>CM057452.1:1451811666-1454498333 GCA_016271365.2 Neoceratodus forsteri
CTTCAGGCAGGCTCACAATCGGTAGAAGGCTTTCAGCTTGTCACAGAACTCATGCAGCCTGTCGGTGTTTGATCCACTTCTCCTCCCACAAAGCTTGGGAGCCATGGTACTCCGAATAGTAGGTAATCATCAATGGCATGTTCCAGACATCTTCTGTGGGTCCTCCTTTCTCTATTAGGACTGCTTTCTCCTTGTACAGGCATCTTGGTATGGGTAGCTTCAGCTTTGGACTCCTTGATGTTATTACCCTGCTCACTGCACCAAGTTGTAGCAGGCCAGAAGGTTCCCTAAAAATCTTAGGACAGGCCAGACAAATCTGGAAGGAGAGGCAGGAAGCTTACTCAGTGACCAAGATTCAAATGGTTTATTTACCAGGGACAATAAAACCGAGATAACTGTGTTTTATAATGTTACAGGAAAACAAAAAAAATAAACAACAAAACAATGCAATTGGGACCAACAATTGGTCGAACCAAGAACAGGGATTAACCCCTTTGAGTCCAAGTCCTATGTGCATGAATGATGAATGATGAAACCTGATGGACCAAGCTTGGGCTTTCCTCTGCATCAGCTGATCAGCAGGTGGGCATTGATCCCACAAAGCTCTTTGTAAACGGGCATCACCTGATGAAACAGAACACAAAGAGGAACACTGAGAGCTAGTCAATGAAGAACTTGACGACCTCCTCTGTGGCCCCGGCAAGAAGATGAAGACTTCTGGTTGGCAGATGGTTTTCTAGAAGATCCACTGCAATGACCACTGGCAGGTCCCCAGCCCCAGCTGACCTCTCGACAAGATGACTGCTGATGGAACGATCTTTGGGCTGCCTCTCTGGAGCAAAATGGGCATGCTATTGGCACGGATGGCTGACAAAATAATAAAGGGCATGCACAATGTTAACTGGGTCCTCAAGCTTGAGCTGAGAGGCTCCTGCTAACTCTCTACTGGATACCTCACTAGCGGCTCTCTACCACTTACCATCGCAGGGGCTGATGCTAGAACACTTGTGGTGGGACTTTGACACAGGATGGCGTCACTGGAGATGGTTCTGCTGCAGATGGTGGATGGGCCGGGACCTCCCTGGTCATCATCAGGCTCATGGAGCTAGTCTGGGCAACACAGGTGAAGCTGGACGGCAGGTACACCAGGCGCAATTCGATAACAGTTTAGTAGCAAGCAAAAGTTCAGATTTTGAACAGACAGTTCAGTTTTGCACAGAATACAGTCTCTAGGGGTGCTAGGCAGGCAGCAGTGCAGTTTGGTTTGGGTGCTGGGCCCTTAGACCATAAGACCATTTCCCTCCCCAAACTGGTGTTGCACCTTTAAGGATGGTTTTGCTCTGACTGTTTCTGCAGCCACACTCCTGTACCATTAGTGTTATAAATCATCCATATGCCTGAGTCTCTGGAACTCCTGGGCCTGGTTGCTGGACCCTCACAGCTAGCCCTTGGTGCAGAATGGCACTCACACAGACCCCAAGACTCACCCCACTGTGCCCCTGGTCTGCTTCTTTCCAACCTCTCGGGCATTTAAGTTGCAGCACCCTGTCCCATTTTCTTGGAGTGAGCTGCTATTCAGCTCAGATTGTCTTTTATAGGGCCCCCACAAACAAAACAGGAAAGAAGAAAAATAATAAAAAAAAACTAACTTAGTGGGCTATGGCCCATCTTCTGGCCTCTTTCTTTTCTCCCTCTGGGCCTTTGGTCGACTGCTCAGGTTCCCCTGCTCTCCTTAGTGCTGTCCACCTCCTGGAAGCTTATTATGCCTCCTTACAATTCTGGGCTCTGGCCCTTTAATTTCCCTACACTTCTCACCCCTCTCCCGGTGCCTGTGGCGCGAGCAAACACCAACATCAGTCACTCAGTCCACTCACCACCATGGCCGGGATGTCTTCATTGCTGGAGATGGTCGGCAGAAATACCAGGGGAGCCGTGCCCACCCAGCTTCCTTTTTCTTTACTGTGGCTGCTGGGCGGCAGAACTAAAGGTCCGGGGCTCGTTTTCCACCTTGACCTATTTTTGTACAGCACCACTTCGTCTGGCTGCCCAAGGCTTCCCCATGCCACTCGGGGCTCGGGGAAGAAAACAAACATGTTGGGGAGCCGGGCTCCACCGACAAACCCTGCTGCTGCCGCTGCTGCCATCCCCGGACCAGAGCTGGAGGAGGCGATGGCAAAGAAGGCCTGGGCACCATATGGTTAACTTCTTTTCTTGTCCTGGTTCCCTGCATCCTCCACCCTCCGCTCTAGCTGCCAACTCTACTCTTGACCACTTCCCGGCCTTTTTGTAGGACAGGTAAGGTCCTGGCATTCAACCACGGGATTGGGCACTGGGAGGGTCTCCTGCTCCCAACCCCCATCCCTGCACCAGACAGTGTGAAACAGACAAAGGGACTGGGAGGGGTCAGTGGGACTGCAGGTGTGGGGCTAGAGAGGTGGAAAGGAATAGAGAAAAAAATAAAATGTCCACATCGGGGAAAGATTCCCATTTCCTAGTGGTGCCCCCACAACTTCTGGTACTACACTGGCTCATTAGCTAAGGACTCCAATGTGTAGAAGGGTGGGATTATTTTTGCAGGAGCAATAGAAGCTACAAGACTGGGACCAACTAAAGTTGCAAGGCTTGGAGTGATGAAAGCTGCAAGACTGAGAGCGGTGAAAGCTTAAGAAATCCTGGATGAAAAGTTCTTTTGTGTGTAAAGTGACCCTAGCTGGTGGCCTGCCAAGATCTCCCTACTGATGCCCAGAGGGTCCAGTAACAGGAATCAGTCTTCTTCATTGACCAGTGGACTGCCATGACCTATCTATTGATACAGAAGCCTTGGAGTGCATTCAGCCTGGTGGCCGATCACAAGTTCTCCCAGGCACTGAAATTCTTCAAGCAAGGAAGGAGCATCTTCTGGTGGTCCCTCTTGGAAGTAAAGTTGTTGGTTTTTCATCTGAAGGTGTCTTTATTTGATCCATCCTGGTGCATTTGTACCCCAAAATTCCTTCTTAGATGCACCATGTTGACTGTAGAGTCTATCTTCAAATCACCATTCACAGCTGCAAAACAGGTTAACCAGACTATTATTTGGGTTATCCCTGGCCAGGATTATAGAGTTTAGAGTTCTTGGTCAGTGTCATAGAGCTTGAGAAGTGTTTGCCACTGCCTTAGAGCCTTATAATCTTAGCAACCTCATAGAGTTTAGAGTTCCAAAAAGCCATAGAGTTTGATATATGTGAAAACTGTTCAAGTATAGCAACCATAGAGATTTCTGAACTTTTGCTCTTGCTCTAGAAACATAGAAACATAGAAGTTGATGGCAGATATGGACCTCAAAGCCCATCCATTCTGCCCATTTCTTTTCTACCTTATAAATGTGCCATCGGCCTTTGCTCTGTCAATGGCCTATCTAGTCACACTCATCTGTATTGCTCCTTTATGCCTATCATATGCCTGTTTGAAGCCCTGCACTGTATTCACATCCTCTACTTCCTGAGGTAGACCGTTCCATACATCCACCAGCCTTTCTGTGAAAAGAACTTCCTCACATTACCCCTTAATTGGCCTCCCTCTAATCTCATGCTGTGTCCTCTTGTCCTGCTATTTTTCTTATATTGAAACATGTTAGACTCTTTCACTTGTTAATGCCCTTAAGGTGTTTGAATGTTTTGATCATATCACCTCTCTCCCTCCTTTGCTCTAGGGTATACATGTTGAGCTCTGCTAATCTGTTGTCATATGTTTTCTGATGCAGTCCCTGAACCATTTTGGTTGCCCTTCTCTGGACTGCCTCAATTTGGTTAATGTCCTTGTGAAGGTGTGGCCTCCACTACTGCATGCAGTACTCCAGATGGGCCCTAACCAATGTCTTAAAACAGGGATTATTATCTCCCTCTTCCGACTTGTGATACCCCTACTAATGCACCCAGCATCCCCCTAGCCTTACCTACTGCTTTAGTGGTCTGCTTGGATGATTTCAGGTCATCGGTGATGATGATGCCCAAGTCTCTTTCTTCCCTTGTGACCAGTAACTCCCTCCCAGCCTATGGGTGGCTTCAGGGTTTCTCTTCCCTATGTGCATGATCTTGCACTTCTTTGCATTAAACCCCAGTTGCCACTCTTCACCATTTTGCCAGTTTATCCAGATCTCTTCTCATTCTGCCATCCCATCTGGATCATCTACACTGTTGCAGATCTTCGTGTCATCTGCAAAAGACAAATCTTATCCTCCAGTCCATCTGCAATGTCACTGATGACGATATTGAAGAGGACTGGCCCCAGGACTGATCCCTGAGCTACCCACTTGTGACTTGCATCTCTTCTGACTGTATACTGTTTACCACCACTCTCTGTTTTCTGCCCGTCAACCTGCTTGCCACCCAGTTGACCAACTTCTGACCCATGCTGAGCATACCCAGCTTATTAATCTATCTTCTATGTGAAGCAGTATCGAAAGCTTTGCTGAAGTCAAGGTAGGTGACATCAACTGCTCCCCTTGGTCCACCACTCTGGTTACCCAGTCAAAGAAATCTATAAGATTAGTTTGACAGGACTTTCCTTTGTAAACCCATGCTGTCTTGGATCCTGTGCTCCTATGGATTCCAGGTGTTGCACTATCCTTTCCTTAAGGAGTGCCTCCATAATCTTGCCCACTATTGAGTGTAAGACTGACTAGTCTGTATTTCTC
Source organism: Neoceratodus forsteri (assembly GCA_016271365.2). Taxonomy (NCBI): domain Eukaryota; kingdom Metazoa; phylum Chordata; order Ceratodontiformes; family Ceratodontidae; genus Neoceratodus; species Neoceratodus forsteri. The sequence goes on from CM057452.1 coordinate 1,451,816,339, forward strand.
CACCTCCTCCCTGCTACCACTCTTGTAGAGCAGGGATCACATGAGCCCTTCTCCAGTCTTGTGGGACCTCTCCTGTGTTCAGAGACTCACTAAACAGTTCTGATAATGGCTCTTCTAGTTCCACCCTTAGCTCCTTAAGTACCCTGGGATGTATGCCATTAGGTCCCATTGCCTTGTCCACCCAGAGCTTAGCGAGCTCTTGTAGGACCCTTTCTTTTATGAAGGGACTGGTGCACACCTCCCCCGTGTCCATGGTGCTGAGCTGTGGGCCCTGCCTACCTTCTCTTCAGTAAATACAGGTCCTCCTCCACTTTCACGCCCCTTATCTCCTTTGATCTTAGCAATACCCCTCTGGACTTTCTCCTTTCACTAATGTATCTATAGAAAGTCTTGTCACCTTCTTTACTGTTTGTGCTAGTGTTTCCTTGGTTTGTACCTTTGCCTGCCTTACTGCCTTCCCTGTTTCCCTTAGGGAAGTTTGGTATGCCTCCCTATCTTCATCCCTTCGTTCCCTTATATTTCCTGAAGGCCAGCCTTTTGGCTCTGACCTTTTCTGTACTGTTTTTGAGAACCAAAGTGGTTTCCTTCTTCTTTGCACTTCTTTTCTCCCTAACACAATGGGATGTTGCTTCAAGTATTGCATCCTTAATGCTTGTCCACTTTGCCTGTACCCCTCACCTGTATTTCTTTTTGTCAGGACTAGTTTAACTCTGTTGGCCATCTTATCAAAGCCAGCTCCTCTGAAGTCCCATGTTTTGCTTTGGAATGGGATGATTTAGTTCTAGTGGCCAAATTGAACCATACCATATGATGGTCACTAGCCCCCAGGTGACCTTCTACCTGGAGATCTGTGATCCTTTCCTGTTAGTTAGTACTAGATCTAGGATAGCCCTGTCTCTTGTGGGTTCTTGTACCAGTTGTTTGAGGCCCTCCCCTGCAGAATCCACCATGTGTATAGTTCTGGCAGATGTTCCTGCTGGTATTGACCAATCTGTATCCAGGCATGTTGAAGTCTCCCATTATCAGAACCTCCTTTAACTGTCATGTTTTGTATATCTTCTAACAGTAATGTCTATGTCCTCCACTTGATCTGGGGCCTGCAGACAACCCCAGTTCGTATAGCTGTCCCATTTCCTGTTTCAGGCTGACACACAGTTCTTCTGGCTCCTTATGTGTATTCTGAATTTCTGTAGCTTTGATACTTTCATTGACTTAAGGGCCATTCCACCCCTTTTTGCACCTCGGTCTCTTCTGAACAGTACATAGCCAGGTACTGAAGTCTCCCAAGTGTGGTTACTGGTAAACCACGTCTCGCTAATTACTACTATGTCCAGTTTAGCCTCTTCATTATTGCCTGCAGGTCTGAGCTCTTGTTTCCCAGACTACAAGCATTTGTGTACATGATTTTCCATTGGCCAGATTTCGTGTGTTAGTTGTTGGGTGTGGTCTGGCATTTCCCTGGGCATCGTATGGGGAGCCGAACCTTTTTCTTTACCTGGTTATGCAAATGAACTGCAAACATGCTGAACTCCTGTTTGACCACTAGCTGAGGAGGAGGGTGTTCTTCCCATTCCATGTATGAGGTGCTGCACCCCTCTCCCATTTGCTAGTTTAAATATTCTGCAGCTCTCAGGCTTAGCCTCCTATTGTGATCCTTCAAGTGTTCCATTTTTTGTGTATTCTGCCATGACACTTGCACTTATCACTTCAATTAAAGTTTCCTGACTGCAGCTGAAGTCATGCCTGTCTCTCCTGGAAGTCAGGAAAACATCAGGTCTGAGTGAATTAGAATGAACCCGTAGTGCCTTTGATGGTGGTAATAAAAGAAAGTGTGCGGTATGTGCTCACAAGAAGTAGATCCACGACATCTAAAAATTTATGGAGCTAGAATTTGTGAAACTGTTGAAATGTGATGTGGACAGGCTGAACCTTTGCTTAAAGAAAGTTTCTGGGATTTTAAACTGAATACAATGGGCTCAATTCTCAAAGCCCTGGCGCAGCACAAGGGCTTGCACCACAAGAAATCCTCAATGAATCATCTGCAGGCTGCCTGCCCCAAATGTGGCTTGCACCGTGCACCCAAATAAGGGCTGCAACATGGCACTAGGGGCATGTGGCAGATGCAAGCTGCCACATCCCTGAAAATGGGATTCTAAGAACTCTCTCAGAGGAGAAATTCTAAGTACCCATAGAACAGCCAGGGCTGTTCTAAGGGTATAGAAAAGTCTCCACTGGGAGGCTGACCTGTTTATGGCAATGTGCAGCTTTCCCCTCCCAGCCCAGAAGTGGCCCTGTTTATAATGTATAAAAACATCTTCCTGATGATCTACTGGCCCCCCTCCTGATCCCAAAGTCGCCCTGTTTATAATGTATACAATCCCTTCCTGGTGGTCTAGTGGCCCCCCTCCCTGATCCCGATGTTGCCCCTATTTGTAATGTTAAAACCCTTCCTGGTGGTATGGTGGCCCTCTTCCCAATCCCTGATGTTTCCCCTATCTATAATGTATTAAAACCCTCCCTGGTGGTTTAGTAGACCCCAACCCATCATCCCAGCAAGTAGTGCCCACCACCCCTCCGCTGCATCCCGAAACACAGCCAGCAACTGGCACAGCCCACCTCTCACCTCCGCAGCCAGATACCAGCTGAACTGTCACTGAGCACCTCCTGTATAGTGTACATGCTCATTGAGTATACAGGAGGAGCTCATCGACAGTTCAGTCGGCGGCTGGCTGCAGAGGTGAGAGGTAGGCTATGCCAGTCACTGGCTGTTTGGAGATGAGGAGTGGGGTGAGTGGGCCTCCCTGCTGGTGTGGGGGCCACTAGACCACCAAGAGAGGGTTTAATCATTGGAAGTTCAAGTGACATTGTGGGTTGGGAGGGCAACACTAGACCACCAGGAAGAAGGCACAATACATTATCGTAGGGGCAACACTGGGATCAGGGGCCATAGACCACCAGGAAGGTTTTATAATTATAAATAGGGGCAACTTTGAGGATCAGGGAGGGGGCCATGAACCACCAGAAAGGATTTTTATGCATTATAATTAGGTGCAACATCGGGATCGAGGCCACTAGACCACCAGAAAAGAGGTTTTCTTTATTTGACCCATGGATCGGGATGGGGACTGCTTGCCTTTGCTGCAGAGCCTATGGCAGAACCCTCCCATGCACCATGTGTCTGTTGCATGGGAGAGATTGCTACAAGTGTGGGATGTAGGCACTGGGAACACTCCTGTACTAGAATCTGGTGCTGGGTCCCTGGTGCACTGGGCTTCTGCACAAGCTGCTGTTTTACAGCATGCACCAATCTCAGCCCCTTTGAGAATCGAGCCCCATAAGCCCAGTTAGTTTGAATGAACACTGGGACCTCACACCATTTCTGAAATAACTGATATGCCTTTTAATTTGGATTATGTACTGAACTAAAAGTTACCTCATTTCCTTTTTCCTTTTCTCCTTCCCCTCCCTCAAGTCCTTTTCTTAGACATTAGCTTATTAATTCATGAATTGGCTTCATGATAACTGAAGCTGTTATGATTTTGTTTTTGCTGTATTTATAGGTCAGTTACTAAATTTTGAGTTGTCAACACACACCCTTTTCCCCTCTCCCATCCCCCTCCTCCCAATCCTTTTCTTGCGATACTGCTTCTTGTATTCATACATGAGTGTATATATCTGATACATGCTTTAGGTTAGTTAACTGATTTTATTTTTATTCAGTTGTTTCTCAGATCACTGACACCGGTATCCTCAACAGAGTCTCTTTATTTAATCTGCTCTATAGAGAACCATCATGCTGAAGGTACTGTTTCTGCAGAGCACCACAAATTCCTGGTAATATAGGAAATCATAGGATGGGATTTGAGAAGGAGGTGGTTGTGATTTCCCGCTTTTGGTCTTTATGGTATTAAGAAATTGTGTAGTGAATTGATAGATATAGTAATTAATTACTCATTTTCTGCCATAATTCATAATGAAATTGTGAAGTGGGATGTACATTTTTTTTGTTCATTGCTTATTGGTTATAGTTTGTTATTTTTGAATAGACATTAATGCTTGGTGAACTTTTAATGAAAAAATGTATTATTTGGATGCACGCTCTCACTGTTTGCATTATGTCTATACCTGCCACTACTATGATGTAATTATACATACTGTAGATACATAGATGTTCTTGGCAGTTAAGGGCCTTCAGCCCACCCAGTCCACCCTTGAATGCTAGTAACTGTGCTTCTTCAAGCTTCCTGGGAACTAGGTTTTCCTTCCCCCACTACCAGGATCCCACTACACCTATCCCATGCATTCTGACATGGAACCTTTGTAAAGAGCACCTGGCTCAAAGGTGTATCTGATTCTCTTAAATAAACAAAATTCTTAAATCCTGTAATCTCATTTCTTCCCCCACCACCTCCTCCTTTGACAGGCTGTTCCATGTGTCCACCACCCTCTCTGTGATGAAGTACTTCCTCACGTTTCCTCTAACTTTCTCCCTCCAGTTTCACCCTCTGTCCCCTTGTCACAGAGATTACATCACAAACCCTACAAAGTTAGGCTGAAGGACCTAAATATGTACTCCCTGGAGGAGAGGAGGAGAAGGTTAATATGATTGGGACATTTCAGTACCTCATGGGGAAGAACAAAGGACAGGGAAACACAATTTTTCAAAGAAAATGATGTTCCATCTCCTGGACTACCCTTGACCAGTTTAAATGCTTGCCACTGGAAGCATTCAAACATTTCACTTAGGATTAGGTCCCTTCCTGATGAATGTAGCCGCCATCCTTATACAGGCTCATATTCCTCCAGGTCAGGCCCCAATCTCCCATGAAGCCATAACCTTCCTTTTCAAACCACTTATTCAACCAGAGTTGAACTTGGATGCGAGTGTCCTAGACTCCCCTTGCCATGGACAGGTAGTACCTCTGGGAAAGAGACGAAGCATGCTATCTGCTTTTGGCTTCCCCAACTTCCTGAAATCCTCCTGTATCCTGGCTAGCTCCACCTTGTCCCCTGCCAGGTCATTTGTCCCCAGGTGACAATGGCATCCAGTTCCTCCTTCCTTATAACCGCCCTAGCATTCCTGTGGATTCACTTTCCATCCCTCCATGCTGTGTCTCCTGGAAGGCACTTGACCTCCCTCTCCCCTTGTTAATTGCCCCAACTCCACTCCCCAGACTATTCGTTCCCCACCAGGAGTAGCTTCCTCTTCCTCTTCTTCTGGGGTCCTCTGCCTCCCTCCCATGGGGCTCCACCTTGAGGACTTGCCCATCCTCCTTGGTCTCAACCTAGGGTGCCCTTTGTGGCTTTCCTGCTCCTCCATGACAGCATAGGGTTTCTTAACTGGACCGGTTTGGAAGGGTGCTTCCAACCCACCTCCTGCACCATCCCTGAGTCCGCTGTGGTCCAATTTCAATGGACGACTTACTCAGAGTCACACAGTATGTAAGTGGAGGTTGTGGGAATCACACCCAGGTCTGCTGGACCAAACTCCTTACTCTAACTTCTAGGCTGTACTACTAGTGTCAGGTTGTACTGCTGTACTCAACTGTTTCATTGCCTCAGCCTATATCCCTTTATTAAGTGTGTCTTGTCTCCTGTCATTACTGCTAGAAATTTAGATGGCAAGTTAATGAAACTATGTGCTTATTCAGCTTTAGCTCTGGCTCAAAATGCCTTACAAGGATAGATAATTTCCTGTGAATGACAGCTGGGCCTTGCTGCCTGCCATGTTATTAAACTGTTTTCTACAGAGTTTAACCTGGTTTCCTGTATAATTATACTTATAAAAGGTACAGACCACTTTTTATGTTGAATGAATATTGGCCATGAATCCAAAAGCAAAACAAGAACCAAAACCAGAGGTGATTTGTCAAACCCAAAACCTCCTGGTTTTGCACCTCAAATTGCATAACCATGATGCAGTGCTTCAGCACTTGAAATATACTCCCTATACCATGGTGCACAGCAGATCACATGGACATTCCTACAATCATGTCTCAGCTTAGTTTAGAAACTGGCCTATCCTACTTACTTGTGTTTTCAATATTGAAAACATACATAGAGAACATGCCACATTTATGGCCCTTACAAATAAATAAATCAAGCTCACCTTATAACCACAAATTTTCCAGTTGTTTAATTTTATTTGGTTCAACAGAAAAATGATGTGGTGAAGATTGCCTTTTTTTTTTTTTTTCTTAATTTTTAGAATGGTCTTGTTCATTCAGGGCTATAATGTTGAAAATAAGGCAATGAAATTATATGGAAACAAATATTAGCAGAATTCCTCAATATTTAGCTGGTATTATAATGCCAATTAGAATTTTAAATCCTGGTCTGTCATTAATTTTCCACTGGGTAAGGGAGCAATAAATAAATAAAACTTTATTTTTATGTTGCCTTTCCAATACCAAGGGGCCTTATAATTAGTTAAAACGTATCATAATTCACAGCGACATAAATGTTACAAAACAAGAGGTACAAATAAATTAGGTCCATCAGTCACCAAATGCTTAATCTCAGAGGTATGTTTTTATGTTGCTTGCCGCATGTGCAAGAAACATAGTGCCATCATCCGGTTTTGGAGGTGGCACCAGTCTTCCAATGCAGTCAGTGTGTTTGCAGGTGCGGCCCCAGTTCCCCAATCACTGCTGCAGCTGTCTATGACAGCAGTTGAAATGCAGTGGTATACAGTTGAAAGGGAGAGCTCCGCTTGGTGAGCAGAGCTCCCCCTCCACACATCATGCCTTACGCACACTGTGTGCTCATCGCCTCCCTCCACCACACTGTATGGCCGATGGGCATGCCCAATCCCCTGTCGGCTCCATGCCCCTCCCAAAGTATCCAGGTGCCACGCTGGGGCCCACCCCAGCGTGGCAAACTGATGTTATGGCCGGCGGGGTGCCCAATCCCTGTCGGCTCCAGCCCCCAACAGCCTTCCAGCTGCCACACTGGGAGCCCACCCAGCATGGCAAACATCCGCATCATCTTCATCCCTCGTAGTCTTATTAAAAAAACAACCTGTAAATACAAAACTGTCCCTCGGCGCTTCTCCCTGCCCCTCTCCCACAACCCGCACCCACCCACTCGCACCCTGCCTCCTACACCCCTCACCCCATACTTACCTCCAGAGCTCAGCGCGACAATCTTCGGTGGACCGGGAACATGTCTGCACTCTTCAAAGCTGACCGCGAACTGAGGAAATGCCGTTAAGCTGTATAATGGGATAGATAGGGTTTTTTCAACTTTGTTGCATATCTCAGGCATTTTTGGGAATTTGGGCCCAAATTTTCAACATGGGTTTGGAACCCTCCTCATGAATTCTTGCACTGTCATGGCGTTAATCGGGCCCGAAGGGTGATTTGTGGTCACTGCATAAAATCACCTTTCGGGACCAATTAATGAAATGACACTACCAGTGTTCATAAGGTGGGCTCTCAAAAGACTATGTTGAAAATTTGCGAAAAATTCCTGAAAATGACTGTTTACGAAAGGCAAGCACAGTTCCTACGCACACTCATAAGTTCACGAATTTTCAATATTTTCACCCAGATTTTCAACATTGCCATTTTACCACACCTCCTTTTGAGCAGTACAGTTGTCATTTTCATCTCACCCAAAAGCGTGTTTCTGCCCATGTAGGCGCATTATGGCGCAGTCGGTCTTGCAATTAATGTTTGGGACACATTGAGAAAATCACAGTGACATTGTTCATGAGCAGAGGTCTTAAAGTGGCTATGTTGAAAATTTGGTGAAAAAGTCCTAAAAATGACTGTTTTATTGACGTTGCTTGCGAAGTTCCTATGCACACTCGTAAGTTTGCAAATTTTCAATATTTTCACTCCAGATTTTCAACATTGCCATTTTACCACACCTCCTTATGAGCAGTACAGGTGTCATTTTTCACATGTTGCCCAAAACATGTTTCCGCCCATGTAGCGCACAATGGCGCAGTCGGTGTCTTAATCAATGTTGGGACAGATTAAGAAAATCACAGTGACACTGTTCATGAGCAGAGGTCTTAAAATGGCTATGTTGAAATTTGGTAGAAAATTCCAAAAGCGACTGTTTTTACAGTGTGTGTTGCATGAGTTCCTCGCATGCTCGTAAGTTATAAATTTTAATATTTGCACTCAGATTTTCAACATTGCCATTTTACCACACATCATATGAGCAGTGCAACTGTCATTTTCACATATCACTGATGTGTTTCGCTATGCCTTTTTGTCGCACAGTCGGTGTCTTGAGGAATCAATGTCACGGGACAAATTAAGAAAATCCGAGTGACACTGTTCATGAGCAGAGATCTTAAAATGGCTTGTTGAAAATTTTGGAAAAATTCCTTCAGACGCTCTGCAATATTGCTAATGAAGACATTGAGCAGAACTGGCCCAAGGACCGATCCCTGCAGCACCCCACTGGTCGCCCCTCTCCTAAACTGCACACCATTTACCACCACTCTCTGCCTCCTGTCTGTTAGCCAGTTTCTAACCCAGTTTACCACCCTTTCCCATGCCCAGCCTACCCAGCTAGTTTATCAGCCTCCTATATGGGATGGTGTCAAAGGCTTTGCTGAAATCAAGGTAAGCATTGTCCACTGCCCCACCCTGATTCACTTCCTTTGTCACCCCAGTCAAAGAATCAACCAGATTTATCTGACATGATGTCTCCACTGTGAATCAATGTTGTTTATGGTCCTGGGCTCCAATGGCATCTAGATGCCCACTATCTTTCTTTAAGCAATGTCTACTTGATCTTCCCCACTACCGAGGTGAGGCTGAACGGCTATTGTTCCCTGCCTCCCTGCTGCCGGACTGTGTGAGAGACCATATGCCCTCCTCCAGTTCCTCATGTTGAATGACTCAGTGAACATGGCTGGCAGAGGTACTGCTATCTCCCTTGCAGTTCTGTTAATATCCTTGGGCGTACAGTATGCCATCTGGTTCCATCGCTTTGTCCACCTTCAATTTAGTGAGCTCCTGCAGGACTCATTTGCCTTTGAATGGACTATTGTCACCTCTTCTCCCCTTGGCAACTGCTGTACTGCTGTGGCCCTGCCCTCCACTCTTCTCTGAATACTGAACGGAAAGACACAGTGGATGTCTTGGAAAGAAGGCATGGAACTATTACTTCCAAATGCCTAAACGGCACATACAAGCAAGCAACATTCGGCATTGACAAATGCTTGTTAACACTTGTTTGAATCCTCCACGGTCATGCACCCCATAACTGATGGGGTGGAGAATTCCTAAGGATAGGGGCTGCATGCATACATGCCGGGCCCCAGAAGATTTTAAACACATCCTTTGAATCTCTAGCAACCCTCGTCAGCTGAGCAGAAGCGATCGCTCAGGGCAGTAGGGTACCAAAGCTCTTTCAGATAGTCCGGGCCCTGTCTGTGTAAGGCTTTATAGGTCAAAAGACCAATTTAAAGGTAATCCACCACTGTACTGGCAGCCAGTGCAGATCGTGCAACACCATCCGAAATATGACAGGACCAAGAGGTTCCATCAAAAAGCAGACGCAGCATTCTGCACTAGCTGCAAGCGGCGGATTTCTACCCCAGTTAGCCCTAGGTAGAGGGAGTTGCAATAATCCAGACGCGAGGACACAAAGACGTGGACCAACATGGGAAGATCACCAGACGGAACAATGTGTTTAACCCTGAGATATTACTCAGATGGTAAACGAGGTCTTGATGATAGACGATGCCTGTGAATGAGCGTCAGCCCCTCGTCAATAATTACCCCCAGGTTTTGCACCCATTCAGAGGTCAGGAGTGATAAGCCCCAAGAAAAGAACCGAGGGTGAACCTACCCCGGCCCCCATCTGGCTCCTGGGTCCACACAACCAGCACCTCAGTCATTTCCAAGTTCAACTTCAACCAACTCGAATCCATCCAGTCCTGGATTTCTGCGAGGCAGTTATTAAAGACTGAGAGAGCTCTATCCTGGTAGAGTGCAAAGAAAGGTAGAGCTGGGTATCATCAGCATAGCAGTAAAACCTGAGTCCATACCTTCTTACAATGTCTCTGAGGGGCAGCACTACACTGCGAACAACATGGGGGACAGCACGGACCCTGAGGGACCCCACATGACAGAGAGACTGGGTCCAAGGAATAAACCCCAGACACCACCGCCTGAGTTCTGGTGAGGAAAGATGTAAACCACCTGAAGACTGTACCGAGTGGCTACAGATGAACCTCAGGCGACCGACCGGGACCCCATGGTCCACAGTGTCAAACGCTGATGAGAGATCAAAAGAACTAGGTTGGAGTGGTTCTCCCAATCCTTAGCCATCAGGAGATCATTGAGCACCCGAGCCAGTGCCGTCTCAGTACTGTGCATCTTCCGAAAACGGACTGGAGAGGTTCATAGATGTCATGGACGGTAAGATGGTTCTCCAGTTGTCTGACCACAACCTTTTCAACAACCTTCCCTAAAAAGGGAGGTTGGAGATAGGTCTGTAGTTTGCATGGCAGTCTGGGTCCAAAGAAGCTTTCTTCAGGAGAGGTGTTACCACCGCCTCCTTCAGGGAGCTAGGAAACTCACCTGTTTCCAAGGAGCACCAGACAATCCATGCTAGGGCTGGACCAATGGAATCAATACAACCCAAAACCAGGGAAGTTGGTCCTGGATCCAAACTACAGCACATAGGGTGCGCACCTTGGACAATCCGCATGACATCCATGAACTCCGGAGGGCAAGGTACTCCAGGAATGCTGAGGGCTAGTGGCCAAGTGCTGGTCCAAAGCAATGCCCATAGATTGTGCCAGTTGGAGTGCTGCCCTGATGTCAGCCACCTTAGTCACAAAGAATCGAGCAAGTTCCTTCGCACTCTATTTGTGAAAAAGCTTTCTGAACTTGTAGACAGGCTGGGTTGCACAGTCTGTCCACAGTTCAGAAAAACTGAGCTGGTCAATTCTGAGCTGCTGCAATCTCCTGGACAGGAACTCTGCCTTCTTATGGGTGATTGCAGATTGATAGACTTGATAATGGTCCATCAATCTATGTGGTCGGCATCAAGGGCAGATCTCTGCCAGCAATGCTTCTAACCTTTGTCCTAATCATCGCATCTCCCCAAAGTCCCATAAAACCATGGGAACCGAGGCGTAAGGGAGAGAGGATGAACTCGGACAGGAGCAATGAGATCCAGGGCCACCAAAATGACAGTGTTAAAGGGCAACACGAGAGCCTCTGGGTCACTGTTTGCCACTGGAATGCCGATAGATCAAGTACCACCATTAAGCCTTCAGAACTAACATCTCATAAAGGGCAATACCTGAGCATCTCCCACAGTGGTGAGGCCTACAAAGAGCACTAAATTTAGCACCACGGTGTACTGATCAGACCATCTGACTGGTTCTACCCCCAAATCTGAGGCTTTGATCCCCAGGAGGAAGACTAAGTCAAAAGAGTGTCCATATTTATGGGTAGCAGTAGTAACTATCTGTGTAAGGCCCAGGATGTCATCAACTGGAGGAAGTGTTGTCAAAATGCAGGAGTTTATTATCGACCCAGGCATTAAAGTCACCCAGGACCATCAACCTGGGCGACTCAAACACCATGTCGATGGCCAAGTCTGCTGCTTCCTGAAGGAACCGCTTCCCATCCTTGGGTGGATGGTAGACGAGGTGATCCTACAACCTGCACCTGCTACCACAGTACACTCAAATGACTCAGTCTCTTCAACTGGTACACTCGTGAGGCCCAATTCGGTTTTGAAACAGACTGCAGCACCCCCATGACCCAGTCTTGAGCGATGGATCACCGAGTACCCAGCCAGAGTTGTAGCCTCTAATATGGGGCCAGAGTTCCCATCCAGCCAGGTCTTGGTGATGCAAGCCAGATCCATCAAGAAGAAGACCCTCTTCAGTCCTCGGAGCAGTCCCTACCTAAAATACAGTAATTAAAACAGTTACAGCACTAAAAGACAAAACAACATAAACTACCTATTTTTTTTTTTTTTATAAAACTTGGTGAACTGCAGTGTTCCAACCTCTCTGACCTCTGATCCACCTCCTGCTCTCACAAGTGCCGCTAACCAGCAGCACAACTTCTTCTCTGGGACCCATTTCAAACAAGTTCCGCCCCTGTGTTTCCTGACTGTGCTTCTCCCCAAACTCCCAGCAGAAACATAGTAATGAAGCACATACGTTATAGGCAAAATCTGAGTACTGCATCCTCTGTTTAGTCGCGGAGTGTTCCTCTTCAGTTTTATTTTGTAAACTTCATATGACTCTTTGGCCATCACTTCCTACTGCGGCCTCAGACTCCTTCCCATCTCTGTCAGATAGAACTACAACTCCCATGAAACCCTAGGGCAGCAATCCATCTTGGTCAAACAGGGTCTTCTACGTAGCAGTGCCCCTCTACTGGTAAGTATAGCTCATTAGATGGGCTACTTTACATAAAAATCTATTTTTATTCTATTTTTAAAGTGATTTTGTGAGGTTTGCCATAGCAAATGGGAGTAGTAACTTGTAGGAGGTGTGATTCAATCTCCTATCAATCAACTGCCAAAAGTGCTGTTTTCCTGAAAAAATGCTTTTATTTCTGTGCTCTGCGTTATTTGCATAACCGCCCTTCTTTTAATCAGAGCTGCAACCACCCCAACCGTGACATCATGCAAGAGAAACAAAGCTGGTTTGAAACAGAGACCTCTGATGGTCAGTCTTGGTATTGCAGACATTTACACTTCTGAAATAGGGGACTACATCTCTTAGTAAAGAAATCTTGTCAGCTAGTTACTATATGCACAATGACTTGTTTGAAAATAAACATATAAGAGCTTTTGTTGTTGAAGCCACTACAGAAATATGAGACTGCACTTCACAGTAAGGAAACTGGAAAATAACTTCTTATGGTACCCACAATGCCTTGCTACATATGTCTATATATAATTTTAATTATTTTATTTATTTATTCAAGTGTTTCACCAGGATGACATACTGAGCAATAATTGCTCCTTTCCAGATGGTTCTGGGGGCGAGGGAAGTGGAGTTACAGAAGTATATAGTACATGGGTACAATTGAGGAGACAGTAATACAATAGTTACACAAAATACAAGGGCAATTTACACTGCAGATGGTAGTAAGCAGAAACAGTAGGAATAATATGGTGGGTAAATACAACAATTAGAACAGTATTACACATGAAAATAGAACAAAAATACAATAGGGAGTTCTTTGGATGAAAAGGCATCTACGAAACCTCACAAAATCACTTTAAGCACTGGTTTGAAATGGAGACCTCTGTTGTTTAGTCTTGGTATTGCAGACATCTACACTGCATATAGATATTGGGTACTATACTGCAGTCACCACTACCAAAATAAGGGACTGCTGCACCTCTGAGTAACTAACATTTAAATCACTTTTACAATTTATCTAGAATCCCTTGGTGCTATATGTAAAACATTGACAGTTCCTAAGCATCACATCATTCTGGGGTGTGCCGCACACAGAAAACTGGAGCACAAAGTGCTGATGAAACATAACATGAAATGACTATGACAGATTTTTCCACAAAACAAATTGCAGCTTCAGCATTTAAAGAATGGTCAGCAATGGCATACTATGTGAAAAGGGCATTTGAAACCTCACAAAATCACTTTAAACCTGGTATGTATGTTGTTACACTTGATACCAACCCTTACTGCCAACCCACTGTGCACTGCTGACAGTATCTATTATGTTAAATGTCATGTTATACATAATCAGTACTAACATATAGGGTGTTGGTACTTATCGTATAAGTGTAAGTTGCCAGAGACATCACATGATTATGATTATTGCCAGTATTATTACTGTGATCATTGCTAAGTAAGCGCATAAGTATTGTACCGAGAATACACCTATGTGCTCTCTGTTCACTCTTCTGAGAAGTCATTTTATAGCCTACACTGCCATCATGCAGATTTATGTAACACTGCACTTATTTTTGTTTTAAGTATAGTCTTTGTTCTCATTTTAACTGATTTTACACATTTTAAATATCTTTAGATAACACTGTGGAACCACCTAACTTTTAGCCAATAGGCCTGTTTTCTGTATCTAACATACACAAGTAAGAGTTGTTGTCATGGTTATTATCTAAGTATATAAGTCTATGTCCACCATTTTCCCACTGAGGCCACCCTGGGGTGTTGGGAAACTCTGGCTTCCAGTGTCTATTTGAATATTTCTGTTTTAGAGCATACATCTGCTTTTGTGTAATAAATAAGTTTATTACCACATATGCTGCTTGTCTATTGTTTCTTTTGCTGGTTTATTACCACTAAGAACCTGGGAAGGGCTTGACACCCTGAAAATGCTCTACCCCGCCCCCTGATGAAGCCACACTGGCAAAGTGATGGGGTTATGGATCTCCTGTAGTGATCAGGCATTTTTTCATTTGCACAATACATTTCAAGCTCACAGCTGTGTTTGCCTGAGGTCACTCTATTTATCTCTAGGAACGCCTCAATTTTCTTTTTTCTGTGGCTTTTCGAGGGTTAGCTGCCCCTCACAAAAGTATCACTCTGGGTCATTGTAGCGTGGCTGAAATCTGGTTTGGACTGTGTTCTGATTAGACTATAGGGGATGATAAGTATGTACCAATCTGACTTAGAACCTTGTGAAATTCAAATGTATATGATCCAAAGTCAGTGCAATGGTAACCCATTAAGAATAAAAATAGGAATAATTAATAAAGTAATTTACGACGTTATGCAAAAATGCTAACTTTGAAAGCTTGTAGCAAGGAACTAAACTTATGGGCAGGATTCACAAAGCAGATCGCTGGGCGCAAATGAGACATGCTGGTTGCAACTGAGATCGCCATCCATAGACAGTGCGATTCACAGAAGGATGCGTTGCAAGATGCACTGTGCACATACCCATTGTGAATCGCACAGATGCGTACAGTGTAACATTAGATGCCCCAGTGCAACAGAGATGTGCCAAGCACCCAGGGCAGCATAACAGTGAACAGGAGCAAGTAAGCAAGGGACAAAGGAGCAATATTGGGAGGAAACTGAAGTGGCACAAAGGATGCAGGGGAACACACTGGCAGGGACCACCAGAGTGCCAAAGGGCCAGAGAGTGGTCACAGCAGAAGAGGTACTCAGACAGAATACACAGGAAACACCTGGAAGCACCCAACACACCCCACAAAGGAGCCCAACAGGCACAGATGACATGCCAGGGGTGTCTGTCAGGGTGTGTCCACAGCTACAGAAGGGCACCATGCAGCATGGAAGAGTTTCCAGGACATAGCCTGGTGCACAGGAACCCAGTGGTGTGTACAATGGAGGTGCGCACAGGGGCACACAGGTGGAAGGCACAATGGTGGACAGGCTGAATGCCACACTCCTTACTGGTGTAACATGCCCACAAGGAATGTGGACTGCAAGCAGATCTACACAACAACAGGGCACCAGTGCAACAGATGCAGCCCACATGTGCCACACACAGAACACGAGCACTGAGAAAGGCAGCATGTCTCAGTGCCCACTGGTAGCCTGTAATGTGGGCAAATGTATGTCAGCAGCTGGTCATAAGGGCGATGGCACAACAGCGCCGACAATGTGAGAGACCTGGGATTTCAGCTCTTTCCCAAGTTGTGCCCCTGGTGTAGTAATCCTAAGTAAGGAGGGTGGGTGAAGACCCCAATCAGGGTGCGGAGGGCAAAGCCCCCATATTAAATAACATACTGTTTTTCAGTCGCCCTGGTGGTTTTGTGCACTTCGTGGGTCACTGTCCTGCAGTCACCCTTGTCACATAGCACTGTGCCCACCCAGACACCACAGGCAACAAGGAGGGCACAAAGTGAGGCAGCAACGACAGGGGACAGGATGCCTGTCTGCGCAGTACCACAGCTGCACACATGTGGATGGGAACAAAGGGACAGTGGACAGCAGCAGGCAAAATACAACATGCACAAAGTACAGTGAATGACCACAGACACTGGTTGCAATAGAAAACAGTTTAGTAAAATTCAATGTAACACAATAAACTATTTACAATATCGACTGGCTGTAGGAACAAGGAAGGTGAGGGGCGAACAGGTACAACAACAGTAAGCAGGAGGGTGAAGGTGTGTGTGTGTGTGTGAGGAACAGGGTACAGCAACAGACATTGTGGATGGGCAAGGAATGTGGGTAGAACATCATGGGACTATATACATAGGTCCATGTCCCTAATGTCTGGGATGTGTCATAGCATGGTGGCCAATCCCTCGACCCCTGGCACTAAGCACACTGATCAGCATGGTCAGTGCCTACAGGATCTGTCCTTGGCACCTGTAGTGTGACTGTACTGTCCTCCGTATTGGCCTCTGGAGCTGGATCCCTGCCAGCCACAGAACAACCCGATACCTCAGTTGATTCTGGACATGTGGCAGTACACCCATTGGACCTACAAAGGGGACACAGACAACAGGTACTAAGTGCCATGTTTCACACTGGACCCCCTCCTGCCCACCACATGAGTGTGCAGGAGGCATCCACCACGCCAATGGCTGACAGCCCACCAGGCACACCACTCGCCAGCAACAGGCTGGCACACAGTGTCACACTGTGACCATGCAACGATACTCAGAAAGCACATGGCCCACATGTGCATGTAGAGGTAGGCACAGAGGGGAGGCAGCCATGCCCCACACAGCATGTGCTGATGCCAGCAGGCAGCACAGGCATACAGGCCCTGTGCAAACACCACTGGAGCACCACAAGGTGCCCATAGTGAGCATGATATGCACACAAGGTGGACAGACACACAGAGGCCAGGTGCACTGTGGCCCAAACACATGCCACCATGCCCACACCCCATGTATGTGTTCATCCAGCAGCACACGGACATGCAAAGGGACTGGCAATGGCCATCAGAGGGCATTGCCCCTGAATACACAGAGGATGCACATAACAGACACTCACCTGCATCAGCAGTCCCCGTCCATGGGCTCCGACAGTGGTCCTATTGCACCTGGCCTCCACTATAGCTGTGGTCCTCCACCTGCCTGCTGGCCCTGTAAGAGGAACAAAAGTAGAGAGCACCATGAGGAGATTTGAGGTGTGTAATCCTCCCCGTCCCCAGCAACAACACCAATGCCAGCATGCAGTGATGGTAACACACCAACAGTGCCCCAGTGAAGGTTCCCTGGCTGCATCAGCAGCACACAGCACCCAGGCTAAGGCCACCGTGTGTGTGCAGCTGAATGTATACCATGCCAATGGCTGTACCACCACGCATGCTACAGTGGCCATGTACCCCCACTCATGCACCATGCTGCACACGGCTACTCCGTGGCCCTGCCAGCACAGCACACGCTGAGTATGGCCCGTGTTCCACACATGTGTATGTGGGTGTGTGGTGGTGGTGTGCAGTGTGCCAGCCCCCATGGACACAAACCCCAGCTTGCCTGTGTATATGCGGTTACCTGGGCGTGGCACTGCACCCCTGCGCTGCACATTCCTGGAGGCTCTGCAGCCTGTCCAGGTCCCTATGCTACAGATCACCATAAGGGTTCCTGCATTGCTCACCAGTGTGGGCAACCCCTGTCCTGCGTACCATCTGCCCAGCTATCCTGGCCCACACCACTGAGCGGGCTCAGTGAGGTCATCTAACCCAAACAGCTGTCCCTCCACCTGCAGCACCAGTGCTGCAAGGTTGAAGCTCAACTTCCTCCCAGATCATGACCCTTGGCCCTGTTCTCTGCACATGTGGCTTGTTCTCTCCAGTGTCACCAGGTCAGGAGTGCACAGATCAGGCTGCTGGTGTGCAATGATTGAATGTCATGCACCACACTGCACAACACAATACTGCAGCATGGCAATGCGCAGTTACCACCAATAGCGTGTTACACGCACATGTGTACAACACCATGCATGGGCGGGAACACAGGGTCCTCAAGGTCACGACTGGGTCGTGCATGCGTGTTCCATGCGGATCCGCCATATTGTGAGTGGAAACCAATGCCATGCACAGTGCAGTGCTGCCGCGCACACTGCGGTGTTGTGCTGTGAACTACAGGTGTGCATTGACACAATGTCACTCCAGAGCACAATACACGCACAGTACAAGACATGCGCACAGTGGTCATTGCACAAGTGGACGTGGATGCACACCTGTGATCATGAGGTCAGGAACACTGGACCAATTGCACAACACCTGTCATGCCAAAACCCATTATCACGCATGCGAAATTGCACCGTGACATTGCGCTGCATTCAGGAAATGCCCCATGATCTATGTGCATGTGCAGGAAATGCGCCTTAGAGGATACGCTCAATGCAGCAGTTGCACTTTGCTGATTCTGATGAGCTGGGGCAATTATGCAGTTCATTGACATTGCTCCCAAATCAGCTCATTACCAGATTCAGGGCATCCCACCTGTTTAGCATCTCATTACAGATGCTCCCAATCTCATTTGCATGCCCTGAGCCATAAATGCTCCTGAATGCATCTCCACAGAGCTCAGGTGACCAAGAGGAAATGCATCATAGAAACATAGAAACATAGAATTTGATGGCAGATAAGGACCACTTGGCCCGCCTAGTCTGCCCTTTTTCCTACCTAACAGATAAGCTGCAGATCCTAATTAACCAACAGCTTACTTCCTCCTACCCCCACTAGGACTGCCTTATGTCTGTCCCATGCATTCTTGAATTCCCCACTGTTCTTGACTCCATGACCTCCTCAGGAGGCTGTTCCATGCATCCACAACCCTCTCTGTGAAAAAATACTTCCTCACATTACCTCTGAGCCGTCCCCCTCTATCTTTAAATTGTGCCCCTTGTTCTTGCACATCTCTTTTTCTGAAAGATGCCACCCTCTTGGACTTTGTTGATTCCCTTGAGGTACTTGAAAGTTTCTATCATGTCCCTCTCCTCCTTTCCTCAAGGGTAAACATATTAAGCTCCTTTAGTCTTTCTTCGTATGTCTTCAGGTGCAGACCCTGCCCATTTTTGTTGCCCTCCTCTGGACAGCCTCCACTCTGTCTATGTCTTTGAGGAGATGGGGTTCCAGAACTGCACGCAGTACTCCAGATGGGGTCTCACCAACTGTCTGTACAGAGGGATAACAACTTCCTGTTTTCTACTATTGATGCCTCTCTATGCATCCCAGTATCCCCCAGCCTTCCTTACTGCCTTCTCACATTGCTTGCCAACCTTTAGGTCATCTGATATAATTACCCCGGGTCCCTTTCCATTTTACTGTTGTCAGTATCTCACCCCCCATTGTGTACTCTTGCCCTGGGTTTTGTTTCCCAGGTGCATTACCCACTTCTTTGCATTGAATCTGAGCTGCCATACATTTGACCATTCCTCCAACCTTGCCAAGTCCCTTCTCATCTTTCCACTCCATCTGCTGTATCAACCCTGTTGCAGATCTTTGTGTCATCTGCAAAGAGACATACTTTTCCTTCCAGTTCCTCTGCAATGTCACTTATACAGACATTAAAAGGACCGGTCCCAGTACTGAACCTCACGGTACCCAGCTAGTAACCCTCCTTTCTTCACTGTGGACTCCATTTACTACTACCCTTTGCGTCCTGTTGTCTAGCCAATTTTTTATCCAGGCTATCACCTTGGGGACCCAATCCAAGGCTGGCTAACTTGTGTATTAATCTTTTGTGTGGGACTGTATCAAATGCCTTGCTAAAATCTAGGTAAGCCATGTCCACAGCCCCTCCCTGGTCTACTACTTTGGTCACTCAGTCAAAGAAATCTATTAGATTCATCTGACACGACATTCCCATCATTGAATCCATGCTGCCTTGGGTCCTGAGCCCCACTGGCCTCTAGGTACTCAATAATTCTTTCCTTCAGAAGTGATTCCATCATTTTCCTACCACTGAGGTCAAACTAACTGGTCTGTAGCTTTCTGCCTCTGTTCTGCTCCCACTTTTGTGAAGAGGAATCACATCCGCCCTCCTCCAGTCCTCAGGTACCACCCCATCCTCCCATGATTTGTTAAAGAGAGTAGTCAAGCGGTGTCATTAGTTCTACCCTTAGTTCTTTTAGAATTCTTGGGTAAATCCCATCAGGCCCCATTACTTTGTCCACCTTCAATTTTATTAGTTCTTTCAGAACCCTTTCTTCTGTAAATGGGCTGGTATGACCCTCGTCTTCAGAGTGTTTCTCTTGTTTGGTTTAGGTACCTCCCTCCTCTTCCTTTGTGAATACTGAGCAGAAATACTCATTCAATATCCCTGCTTTTTCATTGTCACCCTCTACCCACATTCCCTCCCTTTATTAAGCCTCAGTATCCCTCCTTTGGTCTTTCTTTGCTCCCTAATGTACCTATAAAAGGTCTTATCCCCTTCTTAACAGAGTTGGCTATCCTTTCCTCGATTTGGTCCTTTGCTATTCTGACTGCCTTCCCATCCTCTTTCTGCTTTAACTGATAAATTTCTCTGTCCTTCTCCTTCTGTGTTTCTTTATATTTCCTGAATGCTATCCTTTCTCCTTAACCTTCCCTGCCACCTCTTTTGAGAACCATAGCATTTTTTCCTTCATTGTGTTTTGTTGATTTGCTTTACACAAGGCTTGTTGCCTCTGTGACAGTTGTTTTGATTACTCTCCATTGTTCCTCCACTCCTCCTTCTTGCCTGTTTGCTAGTGCTTTTCTGAGGCACTGTCTCATTTTCCCAAAGTCAGCCCTCATAAAGTCCAATACTTTTGCTTTTGTATGGCTTGATTGTATGGCTGTGTTTATCGTGAACCACACTGTTTGGTGGTTGCATGTTCCCAGATGGCTACCCACTTCTAAATCTGAGATTCTTTCTCCGTCTTCATTTGAGAGTACCAGGTCTAAGATTGCTCCCTCCGAGTAGGTTCCAATACTAGCTGTCTGAGGCATGCCCCTGTAGGGCATCAAGAATGACCCTGCTCTTGGATGTGCCTGCAGCAAAGGTGCTCCAGTTAACATCTGGCATATTCAGGTCCCCATCAACAATATCTCCCCTTTTCTGCCATTCTAAGGAAGCCTTCTATCATTTCCTTGTCCATTCCTTCCCCTGAGATGGGGTCTGTATACAACCCCATGCAGATTGTGGTGCCATTTCCTGTTTCCAGGGTGACCCAGAGTGTCTCATCTGCTCCCTGTTTACTCTGTAGTTCTGTTGCTTTGATTCTTTCCTTTACATAAAGAGCCTCTCCTCCTCTTTACCCTCCTGTCCCTCCTGTAGATTGTGTATCCTGGTATGTTGACATCCCAGTCATGGTTCTCTGTGTACCATGTTTCCGTGACTGCCACAATATCCAGGCAACCCTCTTCCATCAAGGCCACTAGTTCAGGGAGCTTGTTACACAGTCTCGGGCATTGGTACTCATCACCCTCCACTTTTTGATGGCCTTACCCTTTTAGCCCCATTCCAGTCCTTACTGCCTTTACCTTTTTACATTTACTTCTGTCCTGCTCCCTAATGACTTCTCTACCTTGGTGTTTACCTCACTAATTACTGTTGTTTGAAGGTAAGTCTGTTTACATTTATCCAAAGGCAGTGTGGCTGCACAAAATGACAGTGTGAGGATTAGGGCATACAGCCATAACCCTCACCTGTTTCTGGTCAACAGGCATGTCCATGAGAGTGACCCACAGTGTTCCAGTGTTCAAACTAGGTTTGGCTTGGGGGGGCTGTTGCTGGTGTGTTGGGTAGCATGGTACCACAGATTGAAGACATGTGTGTTGCAGGCTGGTTCACCATCTGGTGGTACATGGCAAACAACACCAGACACATCGTGGGACATGTTACCTATGTGCTGCTGCTACATTTATGACCCAGACATTGGCCAGCTGTCCCTGCCTGTCCCATGTCCTGCTCCAGATATGCACAGCAGGCGGGTGAGAGGTATGCAGATAGGGTGCTATGACCCTGCAGCAGCCAGACACCATGCCTGCACACATACAGAGTTGCCTGTCATGTGGTAGTGGCTGCATATTCTCACCCACAGAAACCAATATGTCTGGAAAGGACACAGCTGTAGGATGCAGATGTCCAAATTTCACCGCCAATGAGGACAGGGTGCTGATCGAGGCCTACCTCCTGAGCAGGACATCCTGGCTGGCAGGGTGGCAGCTGCCAACTGCAGGATGAGGGCTGGGTAACTGTGGCAAGGCATGTCAACGCTGTTGGGAGTTCAAGAGGACACCTCAGAGTGCAGAAAGCACCTCAATGATGAAGAAGAGGTGTGCCAAGGAGAAGGTGGTGCACATTAAGGCCTCTCTGAGTGGGACAGGGTGGGACACAGACAGGTGTGCACCTGACACCCATGGAGAAGCTGCTGGTGGCCAGCATAGGCCAGGCAGATGTGCAATGTATTCAGGAGGGGCTTCCAGATGGGCAACAGTCCATTGCAGCACTGTGAGTATACATGCCCGGAATTGCCTGTCCTGTGTGTGTGCCATGGGTGCCCTGACAGCCCCACTGAGTGTCACTATTTGACCATGAGCCTGTGTGCCAACCATGGTTCTGTACACTCCATCCATGTACCATGTTGCACAGTCACATGACAGGCCGTGCATGAGCTGGGGACACACATGGTGTGTCGGTCCGCTGCACACCATTGCTGTCATCCTGTGGGTGGTGGCCAGGGTGTTGTGCCAGTCACACACATGTCCAAGGGGCATGTACAGGCACAGGTGCAATCCTGCTTTAGCTGGTGCCTGGCTGCATCATCAAAACCGTTGTCGACTGTCACCCACGTGGCATGTCAGGTGCACCACTAGCACATGTGTATGACCACCTGTACATGCCTGTCCAAACATAACTGTCACAAATGTCTGTAACCATGTATCCCTTCTTTCTTCACAGCTCTATCACACCTCATGGGTGCTGCCGTGGCTGATGCACCACAGGATGGCAATGCAGGGATGTTGCCAGATTGTCACACTGGGCTGCAGCCTGGGCTAGGGATGATGCTGTGCCAGGCCTTCAAATGCCACAGCAGCCCCGGATGCAGCACCAGTTGTAGCAGGGCCATTCAACCCTAGGCAACTGGTGCCATGGCTGATGAGCTGGACAGCACATGGCTGGACAGGTTCCTGGGTAAGGCTGATGATGACCCAGGGGACACGATACACATTGCAGATGCCCTGCTGGTGCTGGCATCTGGTACACAGGGGCATACAGTGATGTTTATGATGATCCAGACACCACTCAACTTTGGGAGGACATGGCCAACAGTGCAGTGAATGATGCACCGTGCATGCACCATCAGGCGATGGCAGTCCTGCGGCCGCCTGACACATCTGCAGGGCCTGCACAGCCACCCACAGTGGCAGTTGCTGTGGGCTGTGTGCCTGGTGCTGCTGTGGTGCCAGGGATCACCAGTATGGGTCAGCAGGGTGCTGTGGTGCCGCCCGCGGGGAAGCCCATGATGCAGCCGTCCCTGGATGCACAGCAGTTGCCCAAACCCAATCCCTGCCCATTCAGCAGCCTGTTGTAGTGCATCCACCTACAGTGGATGCACAGCAGCAGCCCAATACACCACCCACCCATTGGTACCATCCCCATAAGCCATCATCTGCCAATGAAGTTGAGGGCTATGCACGCCTCCTGTGGGCCACCGTGGAGGGGCAGGCAACCCTACAGGCAGAGCTCAGAGGCATTTGGACACTGCTGGCCATAGGACATGAGTCATTGGCTGTGTGGCATGCCCAGATGTTGGCAGAGGCTCGCCTGCACAGGTGGGCATGACCACGGATCTGGAGTGGATTGTGCACACTACCGAGGCAGCGTGTGCAAACAGCGTGCCCCATTGGCCACTGGTCATCCAGCCAAACCCCAGGAGTGCCTCACATACACCCAAGTCATGGAGTCAGGTGGACCTATTGCTACTGATGCCATCACCACACCTCTCCATCCTCATCAACACTGTATACAACATGAATCGCAGGGACAACACACCAGTGAGCACCCTTTCATGGTCTCGATGCAGTACCCTCCAGGGTGGTGGCTACCCCTGTGACCAGTGGGGCTGGTTCAGCAACCAGCGGGCATGGGCGTGGTTGCCCACATGTTCATGGCAGCTGTGGTACCTCCCACTGATGCCTGAGTGACAGCTCATGGCCCCTGTCACCTGCACCCATTTGCAGCCCACATACCAGGCCATGTGTGCCTAGGATGGCGTGGGTGGCATGCGCCTGCCCCAGTGCATTGCCTGTGTGGGCACCTGTGCATTGCTACATGCATGTCCAGGTGCACCATTGTTGTGGTATGTGACATGTGCGTGATGAGTGTGGTCCTGTGTCTGCTGTGCACATGTGCCAGCAGCAGTACACTGATAAATGTCTTCCCAGCACATACACTGTGCCACCTGGACATGTGAGTCCTGCTGTGTGTGTGTGTGTGTGTGTGTGTGCGTGTGTGTGTGCAGTGTGTTGACCCTCACAGTTCGCTGCACAGTGGCAGTGTTGCCGTCCAACTGCTCTGTGGTGGGTTGTGGGTGTTTGGTGTGTGTGGCTGTGTGTGTGTGTGTGTGTGTGTGTGTGTGTGTTGGTGGGGCTGCAGTGTATAACCCACCTGTGTTACTCACCTGCAAACCCTGAAGTGCTCTTCTACGATGGTGTCCCTGTGCCGCTGGGACCTGGTGACCAGGTGTGGGTTCTGCATGCCAATGATGGTCCATCATGCTACCCGGCCTGTTGCATCCTCTTCCCCTCCTCCTCCTCCCCAGAACAGATGCCCTCCTTTGCCTGGACATCTATTCCACGGTCAATGGCCATCTTGTGCAACATACAACAGGCCAGGAATATGCCACAGGCCTTCTCTGGGCTATATCGTGGGGCACCACCCAACCTATAGACACCTAAAACACATCTTCAGCATGCCAAAGACCGCTCAGTGATGGCGGCGCATAGTGATGTGTGCCTCATTGTAGTGCTTTTCTGCCTCTGTGCCAGGTTGGTGGAAGGTGTGAATAGCCACGATCGGAGGGGGTATGCTGCATCACCTGTGGGGCAAGAGCAGTCTTTACACCTCTGCATACCTGTGCATTGTGTCCTCCAGCCCCCTCACACCATGGCGCAGTGCTGTGTGTGCAGATTGTCCACCCTGTCCCTGTGCCGACCCTCCTGGCCATCTACATCCCCTCACAGCTGCAATGGCCTGCCCCCAGCTGCACACATCTGCCTGCACCTGCCTGTGCATGCAATCATGGCTGCCCGCACCTGTTCCTTTCGGCATTGCCTTCCCACCAGCGCCCAGTGGTTGCCCGTACATGGTTGTGTGTGTTATGTTCTGCCCTGCCACTCGTGCCTGCTATTGTGCGTGACCCACCTCCCATGCTTAGCTGTTCTGCTGCACTGTCCACCTTGTTGCATGTGCAGTTCCCTTGAATGTGCCCACCTTCATTGTCCCACCTGCTTAACTCCCTCTGTGCAGTCTCTACCGTGGCCTCACACACTGCTGCCTCTCCCATCGTTTGTTGCACCATGGTGCCCCATTCATAGGCACTTCTGCATGCTCCATTCACCTACTAGATGGCTGGTGGGTATGTTCTCTGTCTCAAACAGGTGGCACAGGGGTGGGCTGGTGCCATATGAAGGCATCATGTGTACTCCCAGGGTGTGTGGCACAGACACTGCTGATGCACCCAGTGGCACTGCACACCACCTGGCAGTTGGCAGAGTGGTAGCCCTTGTGGTTGACATACATCATGGCATCCTTGCCAGGTGGTGCACAGACTGCCACATGGGTGCAGTCAATGGCCCCATGACACCTGCCATGCATGCCACTCTTGTGGGACTGCTGCATGGCTTCTGTCTGCCCTGTTTGTGCTAGGACGGGATGAATTCTGAAGCATGTGGTGCAGCGCAGTGAGGAATTGTATGAGAAGATGGGATGTGGATGGCTGGGATATGCCAATGGTGTCTCTAGCTGGCCTCTGGAAGGTTCCCATGGTGAGCAGGCACATTGCTGTTGTCACCTTGGTCTCCACTAATCTGGCATGACCCCTTCCAGTGGGTGCCTGCATTTTGTCATGGTACAGCTCACAGAGCTGCCTCAGAATAGCCCTGTTCAGGCGGTGTCGGCCAACTGTTTTTGGTGTCGTCAGCTGTCCAAACCTTAGTCTGGCACGATACCACCACCACGCTGCTGGATCACCCGCCTCCTTATCCCGTTAACATTCCCACCATCAGTAAAGGTGCTCCGTCCATACTTCTGTTCAGCTGCTGCTGTCCTGCTGCTCACTGCTGTTATCCTGCGGTCAGCCTGCTGGTGGCTTGCACTTAAGTCTACCTCTTTTACTTATCTCCAACAGGCGCATTTTGGTACTTGCGCTGTAGATATCATGTTGAGCATTCATTTTGCTCTTTGAATGGCTCTGCACTGTATATGCAGTTGCACCCCCTCCAGATGCGCCACATATCATTAATTTTGGTGTCCAGCGATCCTGTTCTGTGCAGTACATCTGGGTTGCGTCGAGCATCTGTGCTCTCTGTGAATGGCAACATGGTGCATTTCCCTCGTTGCACCGGTGCATCTCATTTACGCCCAGCGCATTTGTTTTGTGAATCATGCCCAGTATGTCTAAAAGTTAAAATTTCACACATACAACTTATATCAAGAAATACCTAAAATTTCCAGACTATGCAAAATAAAATTCACAAAATCCCAACCTTCTGCTTTCATTCAGGGATTTGTAACAGGTAAAATCTTTGGCAACTCTACAGCGACTCTTTTCTATCTTTTTCCCAGTGTTAATAACACAAGCCCAGAATCTGAGTCTTTACATTTTCCACTGAAGCTTTTAGCTGGCTCCTATACCTCCTGGCTTCCGGTACTGATGACTGTGCTCATTCATGTGCCAGCCTGATACTGTCAGGCTGGCTCCACTCAGTCCTCTGCACCCCAATGGGCAGGTAGACTCCATGCCACTCCACTAGCAAACAGCCGTGACAATCAGGATGTGCACTCTCCAGACTTCGGATCAACACTCTGTCTACTTCAGACTGCAACTCCTCATCCTCTCAGCCTCACATCTTCCTCCCCCATTCTAGGATGCTTGGGTTTATTCCAAATTACTCCAACTCCAACCTGCAGGCCACAAAAGAGAGACATCTGGGGCCAGGTACTCAAAGAGACATAGCAAAGAAACAAAAATCAAAATTCATCCAACATAGTAGACAAAATTTCATACCTTACACAAATACAGTCAAACCTAATGGCATGAGCTGTATCAGCTTCTCCTCAGTCTCTTCAGCATTCAGCAGCCATCCAAACTGACAGATCACTAAGGAATGCCTGCACCAAGGCAGTGCGTACCGCCAAAGCATGTTTTTTGAATATCAGATAGAAGGCGGCCACCCTTCTCCAGCTGCATTGTGAAAGACTCTCCATTCCCTGCTTGGTACTTCTCCCCCCACAATCCATCGACAGCAATGGTCCTGGATCTGCTGCCTCTTCCATAAACCACTTCTTTGCCACCTATGCCTTACCCACTGGGAAAGTCTCCTCCCTCTCCTCCCTGCACATATCATTGCATCTCCTCCCCACCTGTGCACGTTTACTCACCTGGGCACACACCCCCCTCCACTCCCCAGACTAACCAACACTTTTCCTCCCCCGAACTCTGTCATTCCCTAAGCCCCGCATTACCCCAATAGAGGTAATCTGTGCTCTCAAATCCCAAAACTCCTTCTAAGCAGAGTCCCAATGGACTCAATCCCAGTCTCTTGAAAATCTCTGCCCTGGCCATAGTCCTGCCCATCACCCATCTCTTCAACCTCTCTTTCTACTAGTTCCATACCTAAGACCTGAAACTAGCCAAAGTTATCCTCTTCATAAAGGGGTGACCCTTCCATCCCAGGCAACTACAGGCCCATCCCTCCTCCCTCCCTCTCAAAATTCTTGAATCCTCATCTCAAAAAACTGAACTCCTATCTATCCTCCAACAACACCATGACTCCTATCAATCCAGCTTTAAAAACTCCACTCAACCACCTCATCCCTTCTCTGTTTAATCAATCATATTCACACTACCATGGACAAAGGACACCTGACTCTGGCCATCTTTGTCGACTTAGCCAAGGCCTTTGACTCGGTTGCCCACAAAATCCTCCTGGACGATCTATCATCCATAGGTCTCTCACCTCAACCGCTAAATAATTCAAGGCCTATCTCTCGGACAGAATCCAGTTTGTGCAGCTGGGAGACATGAAATCCCCTCCCTATTCTAGCCGGTGTACCGCAGGGTCGATCCTTAGATGCATTCTTTTCTCCATATTTGTAAATAACCTCCCATCTGTCAGCTCTGTATCTCACATCCAAATCTACACTGATGACATGGTGATTTACACATCTGTCCCTCCTAGTGCAGATCAAGCCCATCCTTCAAACCGATTTTGAGAATACCCTGCGGTGGTTCGATGCCAAATCACTCAAATGCAACAGCAAGAAAACAGTTGCCATGGTATTTGGTTCTGCCCAGAAACTGGACAACCTATCCCCCTCCTTCTATGCCCTAGACGGCTCCAAAATCTTGGCCGTTGACTCCTGCAAATATCTGGGCACATGAAACCTATGAAACCTCGTCCACTTGTATGACTGATTTCATGATAACAATCCCCAGAGTCCCCACCTTCACCTCCCATGCCTCTCTCTACCATTATTACTCCCTGCCACTAGACTCATCACCCACTCCAGAGGAAGTGTATACTTTCACTAACTCACAATGCCTGTTCCCATTCCTGCCCCTGCAATTTGTCTCTACCTCCTACATTATTGCCATTTGTTCCTCCCCACCTCTGTATCTACAGTTCCTCTCTACTGCACCCTCCCTCCTGCTACCTACTATATGCCAATTAAGCATGCACGCCCTTATCCCTACGCTATACTGACAAGGCCCTGCTGCACTACCTGCATTCCTTGGGGTAGTTGTCCCTCTCTTGTTCTTTTAGAATACATTATGTTCTTAGCTTTGTAATTGAACAGTTTTACTTGTATATATTATATGCCTGTAACCAAAGCGTATTGTTTGAAAATGTATTCCATGTCTGTACTGTCTGTTTTCTGTCTTATGACGTGGAACCTTTGTAAAGAGTTTATACTCAAAGGTTATTTCGAATCTACAAATAAATAAATAAATAAAAGTATAGCTTGACCCAAAAATAGACTTCCACCTTCACCTTGAAGCTATACCACGAACATACGAGCATCTGAAATTTGCCAACAGATAAAGGCCTAGAGGTCTATCAAGTCTGCTCGAATGTGCAGCTAGCACCCTTATTCTGCAGCTGCCCTTCCTTCTACCCTTCCCTTCATTAACCCTCCCTTGTCCTGTCCCATCCCTTTTGAAGCAGTCCACTGTTCTATTGGATACCACTTCTGCAGGTAATGCATTCCACCCAGCCACCACCCTCTCTGTAAAAGTGTCTCCTCATCTCTCTCCTGAACCTCCCTCCTTCAGTCTCATATCATGGCCCCTGGTGTCCTTCCTCCCTTACTTTGAACAGCCCCTCTGTACCCGTCTTGTTTATTCCTTTCATGTATTTAAAGGTTTCAATCATGTCCTCCCTGTCCCTCCTCTCCCCTGAGTACATGTTCAACTCCCTCAGCCTCCTCCCGTATAAGTCCCCCAGCCCCTTGATCATCTTTGTCGCTCTGCACTGCACCCCTCCAGTAACTAATGTCCCTCTTCAGATACAGGCGCCAGTACTGCACGCAGTACTCCAGGTACGGTCTAACTAATGACCTATACAGTGGCAGAATCACCTCCTCAAGGATATACCCTTGCAATACAACCCAGCATTTTGTTGTCCTTTGCAGTTGCCTTCCTACATTGTGCCGAGTTGTTACACAATAAGCTTCTCCTTAAACTAAAGTATATTGCACAGGCACAAGGGCAGTTTCTCGATCTCCATCAAAAGGAAATAATTTCAAGCTTATCCTCCCTTCCTTCGATTATGCTGATTTAGTATACAGTGCAGCTACACAATCATCCTCGCAAGCTTGATCCGCTGTTTCATGCCTTCTGTCATTTTGCTAGCAACCATCCTTACAGTATACACCACTGCCTACTATACCAAACCATATCATTTCCTCCACTCACAGACCGTCACCTTGCACACTGCACCTCCTTCATGGCCCCATTGCTGTTTGGGCCCATAGATTTTTGGTTCAGCACGGTGCATCTCTGGGATCATCAGAGTCTGTGTAAGTTGCTCTGGGATGCTCAGAGCCTGGTGCACTTGAGAGACATGAGGGTCAGTACTTGCTTGTAGCCAGAAAGGGGAATTGGCAAGGTCTGGGGAAAAATTTGAGCCGGCATCCCTATCTGTGTTGCTGCCATCAAATCAAAGGCCCTATTAGGCTTTCTGGACTACCTGCTTTGATCTGCTCAGATCACTAAGTGATGTACCATGGCCTTGAGTCACTGAATTTATGCTACCTCAGAAGCTATGCCATTTGTCCACTGCTCCATGGGTGGAAGTTTCCATTTACTCAAAGAATTAAATTTGTTCTTATTTGCTGCATCATCAGTGTGGACATTGGACTTAACTGATGAATAGTTTCTCAAACTTTAACCACCTAGTTGCCCCTCTATCTGTCATTGCCGCCTGGCTGTGGCATCCCTCTGCCTGATCTCCAATCAAGCACTAATGTTGAATCTGGGTAAAGTTTTCTATACAAGTCTTCTGTGACCACTGTCTGTGTTGCAAGCCCCGGTTAACATCTGATACCCCTAGACACGGGAGGGGGCTACAAAGGATGGAGCTATATTTGCCAAGTTAAGAGGCTGAGGATGGTGTCACCTCAAGAAGCTTATTCAGAGGCCTTTCACACTCAGATTTTAGTCTGGCCAGTCCAAAGAGATGTGGTTGCAGAAAAGAGATGAAAGACCCTGACAGGTCACACACTCTAAATAATTGAGTAAATGGGAGATTTTTAAAGTACTACCATGGGAATTGTAAGTAGAAATGTTAAGAGCTTTGTTTTGAGGAGGGGCAGCATTCCTTATTATCCAGCCCAGTGTTGGGGGAGTATACCACCTGGGTCGGGTAAAGTCTATATAGCTCTGCTTGGTTCCCAGTTTAGGTGAAAGGTAGACTGAGTTTCTGCATCATTAGTGGCGTTGTGACTGTTCCCTCAAGTCTTTGGACTTTGCACACTAGAGGGCGGAAGACTTGGAAGTGCTGCAGGCTGGAATTGCAGTGGGTAGTGCTGAAGACCCTCTGTGGGTGCCACCCAGACCTGAGGTGCTCTAGTAATAGAGGTTAGGGTGACCCTGCCTGGTTGTCATATAGATAAAGGGTAAGTACGCTATGTACTGCCAAATTATATCAATGCATATGAAGTCAGTACTATATCAAGTGATGATATGCCTACAGTGCCAATGAAACAGTTGTAAAGAAACATGTTTCTATTTTGTTTTTACTCTGTGTCTAAGTGCCTGTATTGTGCATTATGAAAGAGGACTGAAATCCATCATTCTGCAATGGAGTCTGGAAAAGTTAATGAAAGCTGAAGTTCATCACCAAAACCATAAGTTGGTCCCATTTAAGTAGGTGTCTCCTGGGTACATGTAAAGCGAAGAATCTTGTATACGGTTAATTTTCCCAAGGGATAGTACCTCTGTGATCCCCATGAAAGTAGCCATCTTGAGTGGAGGTACCACATTATTTATTTAAAATTGTACCCAGTATATTCATACATGAAAGAATCCAGACCATGTGCCTTGGGTGGTAGGGATGCCTGCTGCCTGAGGGCTTTGGTAAAGCTCTGTGAACAATCTCAAGCCAGCCACTACTTTTGAGGCATCTCTGGGATTCCTTTTTCATGCAACCACATGTGCCAAGTGTAACATTTGGCACCCCTGGAGACAATGGATTTGATTAGAGGAGAAGGCTTGTTGTATAATGTATTGCAAAGTCAAAGACAATGGCTACCCAAACACTATTTTTATGTAAGACTAGACCTTGCTTCTCAGATGCGTGCTGTTCAGACTTACTGGTGCCTGGAACCTCAGTATGGGGGGTGCAAGAGACATGACTTATGTGGTTAGAGATTACAACTGGGGACGTTCTTACAGTATGTGGACAGTTAATGCTGGGGAGTGTTTGATCTTTTGGAGTCTGGAGCCAGTGTTTGGAGCAGTCTTTCTCTTTGTGTACTGGTTTTCTTGAACCTAACTGGTAGGCCCAAGGTAGTACCAAATGTTTTCCAGCATCCCAGAAGCAGGGGCACGTAAAGTTTTACCATCCAAGAAGAGGAACAGTGAAATATTGCAAGTTGGACAACATCGAGCATAGACTGCATTTGTCATTTACACTACGGCCCAGATATTCAAACTGCGCCAGTCTCAGGCGCAAACCCTGCGCTGCTCAAAATAGTTGCGCGGGGGTGTGGCGAGGTGATATTCAAAGAGCGCTGTTGAGCAACTCCTTTGAATATCACCCTCGAGCCATACAGCACTTGGCAAGATGATTTAGTGGAACTTGCGCTACCGCAAGTTGCCAGAGTTGAGCATTAATCTTGGCGGTGGCGCAAGTACCATTGCGCCATGTGCAAATTTCTGATATTCAAAAGGTGACATGCAAATGGGGCCATAATTTATGCAAGGCACAGGGGGACCATTTGCGTCTTTTATGGCCCATTTGCATGCCATTTACATGTAGAGTGCGCCCGATCCCGAGGACTTGCTCCTGGCCACCCTGCCAGGCAGCAGCCATCGGGGACCGGCGCGCCTAATGCAACGATCGCGGGCATCACAGTTATGACACCCCCACACATCTCCACAGCCCGATCGTGGGCAGAACGTCACATGTCACCCCCACACATCTCCCACAGCCCGATCGCGGTCAGAACCTGTGGCCCCCAGTGCCCGATCACGGGCAGAACCTGTATAGTCCCAGTGCCGATCGCGGGCAGAATGTAACCTCCCCAACCGAATAACTCCCTGGTGGTCCAGTGGACCGTAAAGCCCGATCGCGGGCAGAATGTCACAGCACAACCCCCAAACATCTCCCTGGTGTCTAGTGTCCCCCCACCCACCCGAAGCCCCTCACCCGCTCCCCCGGATTATAACCCCAGGTCCCTTTGTTCCTTAGTGACTGTCAGCAACTGCCCCTCCCATCCTGTAGCTCTCCTCAGGGTTCTATGCCCCAGGTGCATAATTTTTCACTTCCTTGATTTAAACCTCAGTTGCCATTACCATTTCTCAAGCCTGCCTAGGTCCTTTCTCATTGTCTCCACCCTTCCAGAGTATCTACCCTGTTGCAGATCTTGGTGTCATCTGCAACCAGGCAGTCCTTTCCTTCTAGTCCCTCTGCAATGCCACTAATAAAGACATTGAACAGGACTGTCCCAAGGACTGATTCCTGTGGTATTCCACTGGTCACACCCCAGACTGTATCCTATTTACCAACACCCTGTCTCCCATCTGTTAGCCAGTTCCTAACCCAGTTCACCACCTTGTCTACCATGCCCAGACTACCAATCTTGTTAACAAGCCTCTTATGTGAGATGGTGTCAAAGACCTTGCTGAAATTGAGGTAGATGACATCCATGCCCCCCAATTAATTTCCTTCATCAACCAGTCAAAGAAATCTATCAGATTCATCTGACACTACCTACCTGCTGTTAGGTCTGACCAGGGTTTTATATAATGGCAATACTACCTCCCTCCTTCTGCTGGTGACACCCCTGCCTATGCACCCTTGTAATTTTTTTCATTTTGACCACAAATTTTCAACATAGTCTTCTTATCACTGTATCTCATAAACCCATGGGTGAAAATTTCTTAATCCATGGCAAACACTATTCCATGTCACAGGTGTGGAAACTCATTTTGGGCAGGATGTGAAATGACAGCTGTACTGTTCATGAGGTTGTGTGACTTAAATGGCTAGGTTTAAAATTTGGAGTCAAAATATAAAATTGGCAAAGTTATGCACGTGCATAGGAACATTTCAATGAGTGTGCGAACTCTATCATATTTTGTTGGTATTTTAATCCAAATTTCCAACCTGGACCTTTTGGGACCCCACCTCATGAATAGTGGTGCTAACATTTGTTACTCAATCCTGAAAGGTGATTTCACTGCAGCAACTGTGCCATTTTATGCAACAGGTTTGAGAACATGTTTTGGGCAGGATGTGATGAATGACAGCTGTACTGTTAATGAAGCACTGTGGAAAAAATGGCTATGATGAAAATTTGGAGTGATAATATTTAAAATTGACCAAGTTCACGCTCATGTGCAGGAAAATTTAAGTGAGCACACGTAATTTGGTGTTTGTTGGTATTTTTGTTCAGATTTTCAACATGGGCTTTTTGGCACCTATCTCATGAACAGTGGCACTATCATTTTAGTACTCTATACTGAAAGGTGATTTTGTGCAGCGATCTGCACCATTCCACACCACAGGTGTGAAAATATGTTTTGGGCAGAATGTGGAAAATGACAGCTTTACTGTTCATGAAGTGATGTGAAACAATGGCTATGCTGAAAATTTGGAGTCAAAATATCAAAAATAACCAAAGTTATATGTGTGTGTATATGTGTGTGTGTGTAAAACTTTCAAAGAAGCCACATAACTTGGCTATTTTCAGTATTTTACACCAAATTTTCAACATGGCTTTTTAGACCCCACCTCATGAACAGTGGCACTGTCATTTCAGTGAAGTCCAAAAGGTGATTCCACACAGCTACGAAATCACCTTTGGGACTGGAGAATCTAAAATGAAAGTGACAGTGTTCCTGAGGTGGATCCCAAGAACTACATGTTGAAAACTGGTGCAAAATCTCAATAAATGGCTGAGATATCAACATACAGAAGTTGAAACCACCATTGACAGCCATTATACAGCGCTTACCTTGATTTTTCAGTTTGCTTTCACCTTTGAAGAGTGCAGATGTGTCCAAAGAAGATATCAGCACTTGACCTCTGATGGTAAATATGTGGTAGAGAGTGCGAGAGGTGTATGTGCAGAGGGAGGGTTGGGATGGGGAGATAACGAGGGACCGTTTTCTTTTTACAGCGTTAAAAATAATAACAAAGATGTCGGGGATGGTTTTCTTTTGGGGACAGGACTGTTTCTGCTTTACTGTTATGCTCCATCAGAGTCAAGGCCAACAGACAATGGGGCTGGCAGGAGCACTTGGTGGCCTCCCTTGCTAAAGGGTCATTTAGGGGGGATAGCAGGCGCAACAGACAATGATGAACAGTTTTCTTTTTTTTTCAGGCTTAAAAAAATGACGAAGGACAGTTTTCTTTCTTTCAGGGAGTATTTGCTATACATTGAGGACACTGGGGGATTGGGAACCCCAGTGTCAGTATCTATGTTAGGAGGAGGTGTAGTACGGTGGTGCTTAGAGGGAGGGTTGTGGGGGGTACAACATAAACAAAATGCGGGTCATTTTTACCAATGCAAGAGGGAGAGAGAGGATGTGAGGAGCTGACCAGCAGCTCACACATTGAGCTGCTCAGCGATTGGCAACGCCACCACAGCATGCGGTTTACTGTTACTCTGTCAGACCCCAATCAATGCCAACAGATAACGGGCCAGTAGGAGCACTTGTGGCCACCAGGACTGGCAGCAAGGCGGCACACAAATTGCTGCATGTCTTGGTGAGCTGAACGGTCATGCAGATCAAATGGCTGAAGTCCTCTTGGATTAGAGTGACTTTGGTCCTTTGAAGTACATGACCATTCAGCCCACTGAGCAGAAAGTTACATCAGGACCACACTGAGTGGTCATTGTGGAGACTGCCAAGTCCCTGGTTCTGTGAGCTGCAATGGGCTCGCAGTGACACCCCAAAATCCCGAGATAGTTACAATACATTGTTTTATGGCGCAACCAATGTAAAAAGGAAAAACTAAGTTTAAAAGGATAGGCTAGTCAGTAAAGGGCTGTCTCTGTCAATGGAAAAGTATTCTAGATAGGAAAGTTAGAATAATTTTGTTCCAAAACTTTTGGGCCTTGATAGTCCAACCAAAGAAGGGCAGCAGAAGCCGAGTTTGCAGTTAACAGTCAAGTCTTGTAAATAGTATATTAATTTATAGTCAAAGTTTGTAGGGAGGGATTCACTTTTAACAGAGGACTGAAGACGATCAGAGGAGCAGCTGAGGAAACCAGGACATCAGAGGACCAAGGAGCAGCGGAGCTATCACTGACATCAACAAAGGATGTCTCATCAGTCCCTGGCCAGGACAGTTCATTGAAGACTTCATCATCCTCATGGACACCACCCATTTAGGTTGAGATATCACAGACTGTGACTTCTAAAAGAGACTTGAAATGATTTGTGGACATTTTACTGTTTATCTTGGGGTGGATGAAAATATGTGTTGCAACAAATTCTAGAATTTTTTGCCAGGAGGAAGAAAACAAATATTGATTTTGTGCACATGTTTTTTACTGTTTAGGCTGTGCAGCTAGATTTTAGTCACTGACAGAGTCATTACTGAAGTAAGAAAGTAACAGTTATTCACAGATTGCTAATTTAAAAGAGATTTCTGCCTCTGTGATAATTCCTATAGCACTGCTGTTATGGTTAGAATTTCATAACCTCAGATTAATATCTGCCAGCCCTGTGACTAACCTTTCTTGATGTTAGTTGGACTCCATCTCCCAGGTAAGTGAAAGCAGTGTGCAGGCAAGTGTTATAGTGTTGCAGTGTTTACCAATAACATTAGTATCTGAACCCCTTCTGAAAAACAGAGTGTCATTTGCTTACATAACAATATCTACCCAAAAGCTCTGAATAACTTTCGGGAGGTCTTTCAAGAAAATACTAAATCACTATATTAACTTAAGGAGAGACAGTAGTATTTAATAAAACAGCCATTTGTCTTCCCTTAAAGTAGTTGTGGAACAGTACACAGCAACTTCAGACAGGCCAAGTTCCCCAGGCTTTGAGAGCAGGCAACCATGGTGCACCAAATCAAGAGCCTTAGGTAAATCCAAGAATAGCACACCAACCAGGTCCCTGGCATCCAAGACCCTATGAAGAGAGTTTGTTCATTAATTGGTGAAAACAACCATCTCTGGGCTACAGAGTCAACAGTGAGATTGGGCGATAATTCCTGGACAGGGTACAATCTCCGATTTAAAAATTAGGACCATGGTTGCCTGCTTCCAAAAAGAGGCATGTCACCTGACTGTGACAAAAATTAAATAACACAGTCAATGGGCAAAACATCAAATCAGTAACCAAAGCATATATCAATATTATTAGGACATTCCTAGATTACAATTTAATTTTCTTAAAATAATCCATACTTTGTTCCAATATCAAGATCTTAAATGCAATATTTAGAATCAGGACCCATTTCAGAAATAGGACTGTCAACTAAGGCAATATTGTCCACTGAGGGTGCTAGCTTGGCAGTGCAACAGAGCACACAATTGAATCTAGTGGCGGTGCAAGCTGATCTGTAATGTCACCTCCTCAGTAGCCAACAAAGATACTTTGGCTGTAGTCTTTCTCACCAGTTTATTTAATATATTCCAGTTATCCTGTTGACTATTAGGTGCAGGAAATTGGGGGAAGCAGAAAACTCTGCCTTAGAGCAATGAGCCTGAGGTTTAGGGTAATTACTGAGTCTTCGATACTCCACTACCACAT
Source organism: Neoceratodus forsteri (assembly GCA_016271365.2). NCBI lineage: Eukaryota > Metazoa > Chordata > Ceratodontiformes > Ceratodontidae > Neoceratodus > Neoceratodus forsteri. The sequence continues at coordinate 1,451,853,897 of CM057452.1, forward strand.
AACACTACATATCCAAGTTCAGGTGGTGTCTCTAATATACCATAGTTTAAACCTTTTCACAGTCTGACTCCACTTTAAGTTTGTTTTGTTTGCCAGCCAGAAGCCCCAACCCCATCCATCAGATCTTTCAAGGGGACTGCAGCAGACCAAGTTCCATGGGGATTTTAGCACATGAAACCACAGATCAGTCAGCCCCAGAACGTTTTCCAAAGATCAAAAGTAATGAAGTTAAAGCAGTGAGAAATCTGCTCCTGCCAGACTCACTCTCACTGAATCCAGATTAAAAAAAAATTACTAGATTTACTCAGAAAACCAGGATGGCAAGTAAAAATGGCATTGAACTTTATCAGCTCACAGTAGCACCATGCAAACTTGCAATCTGTATTTCCAGATTGTCTCCAACGGATCAATATGCTGTAGTCACCACCACCCTCTCTCATAGGGTGGGCTGAGATTCAATGAACCAGTCAGGGAAATAAGGGCTAACAGATCCATGCTGTCACCCAGTACCTGAAACCCTTAGTCAGCAAAGATAAAAGCACATCCAAATACTCCCAGAAGAAATCAGGAGCTCACCACCAGTCTGCTCCCTGAGTCAGGTTTGGCCTCTCACAACACTTACACAGGCGGTCCGACAAGCAGAGTAGTGCTAGAGAGTCTACAAGTCTGTTCTGTGAGCTGGGTTTGCTAGTTCACAACACTCCCACTTGCAGTCTGGCCAAGGGGAAAGGGAGGATGGTCAAACAAACCAAGCAGCCATCTAAAACACAGATTCTGACTGCACAGGAACTATCAACAGGAAAGAAAGGGTTTTGGCCAGATTGCAGAGAACATCAGCTTCACTCCGTCCATGCCACACCACAGGTTGAAGAGACATGTACACTCCTCTGACTCAGCACCACTTGCAAAAGCTACATGGAACTCATCCACACAGGAACCGGAATCCAAAGGAACCTGCTCTAAAAGAATAAAACAAAGACTGCACTGACACACTGTGTTACCCTGCATACTCTATCCAGAAGCCCTACCATAACACTCACTAGCTGACTGAAATTACCACCAATCCCTGCCATTATAAAGTATAAATCTCTAAAAGCTCTGTATATCACAGACATTTTCTAAAGCTGTTACAGAACTCAGGACACCACACCCAGCCCAGTGGCCATCTTTTTTCACTGTCAGGAAGGAGGTGACCTGTCAAGCCAGTGGGGTCAAAGAGTACAGGTTTCATCCTGCTATACCCCAGGACTTTTCTATCTTAATTCAGTATTAAAACTTGATCAGTTAAAATCCTTTACAATATCATAAATATGTGCATAGATCAAGAAAACAAGGATACTATTGCATAATATCTATTAAAATTAGCAGTTTATATGTACAGTTTCCTAACACACTAATTTTTCAAGTAAGTACAATGTATTGTAATTCATTATTGTTGCAGTATCCTCTTTCCTGAATATAGTTTTTAGGCATGCGACCAGCTTTATAAGGACATCTTGTCTAGATGAATTAAAAATCTTAGTTAATGTCTGGTCAGACATGAGGTACAAGGATGCTAAATGATCCTCTAGCTATCATTTCCTTGGTTTATCAAAAATGGGCATAAAAAATAACAAGTTTCAAATAACTGATACAAGTATTACAGCACACCCCACTTAATCAGGATGCGATTAAGGAGATGCCCTGCTTAATTGGGACATCCCATTAAGAATGAATTTTCCCATCATAGAGATCCATGTTAATTGCATCTCTTAATAGGGACTATAACATCTGGTTAATTGGGATGGTGGGCTAATCAATCAATCAATCAATCAAATCTTTATTTATCCAGGCGAACATCATTGAGCAATGCTCATTTGCAAGATGGACCTGGTAGGTTCAAGATACAATTTGTATGACATATAACATACAAAGAATACACAACTTTGAAAGGATAGCAAATGAATACAAAACAACAACTCCAAGATATATACATGATTCATTAAGTAGCCAGTGTTAGTGGAGGATACTTTAGAAACTTGCACTTTTGTGAAGGTTAAATGTGTCAGGGGAATTATTAGAAAGTTTTGAGCTCGGTGATGAGCTGTATGGACATCTGGAAGATATATCTACAGGAATGATTTGTAGGAGGCAAATACCGCTGAAGCAGTGACAGGGGGACGAAAGGGTGTATACAGAGTGTTGTGGCCAGGGGTGGTGAAAGGAAGGAGTGGAAAGGGCCGTGTCAAAGAGGGATCAATAGTAGGTCAAGGGGAGGGATGGACTGGGGAAGTAAAAACTGAAAGTATAAGGAGACTAAGTATATAATGCTTAAGAAGGAAGGATTGTAGTAAAGGTTAATGAGATGTGAAGCAACTGCTCGTAGGGTGCTGAGGAGCTACCTGAATAGTCGTCCAGCTGGTAGGAAAGATGGAGGGTTAGTCTAATGTTGACGGAAGCAGTTACATTTTCTTTGAATATTTTGTTGTATAGATATTTAAAGGCTGTAATAGATATGAGCTTGTTCACTTTCAGTGTCTTTTGCATTGTGTTCCATAGGGTGGATAATACATAACTAACAGCATGTCTGCCATGTCGAGAGTGGAACTTAGGCACTTTAAGAGTAATGAAGTTCAGGCTTCTTAATGCATAATTACTTGATGAGGCTTGTGGAAAACAGTCTGAGATATATTTTGAAGCTGCTGTGATATTGCTCTGTAAGTCCATAGTAATGCATTCCTATCCCTTCTATATTGAAGTGAGGGCCAACCAACTGCGGAGTATAGCAAGCAGTGGTGAGTACTGTATGGTAAGTCTGTGATAAACCTCAGAGCTCTATGGTATAGTGTATCTAATTTGTTCAAGCATACCGTAGGGCAGTGATTGTATAGGAAGTCAGCATAGTCTAAAACTGAGAGGAATGTGGCCTGGACCATCTTCTTTTTGAATCACTTGAAAGGAAGTGCCTTATTCTATAGTAAAGTCCAAGTCTTTGTCTAAGCTTTTTAGTAGCTCTTCCAGATGTTCTAGATAGTCTAATCTACTATCTAGCCATACCCCAGGTATTTGAATTTTGTGACATATTCAAGATTTTCACCAAGTGCAGTGGATAGTTTAGGGAGATCGATTGGAATTGAGTATTTTGCCTGCACCTGTGGGGAAAAGAACATTGCCTTAGTTTTTGCATTCAATAGTAGTTTTTTTCCAGCAGCTGGAGTTGCAGTAGGTCGATTTCTGCTTGTAGTTCTTTGCAGGCTGTTGTAGGAGAAGGGTGACTGACATACAGTACTGTATCATCAGCAAACAGGTGTACAGTGGCTTTGGTAAGATTTATGTCAATGCTATTGATATATATGGTGAAGAGGATAGGCAAGAATAGATCCTTGTGGTACTCCTCTTTGTAGTGGTCTGAGTGGGGATATATCTCCTTCGCCTTTACCTGTTGGGTTCTTCCTGTAAGATAGCTGTTAAACCATCTAATGGAATTGGTGTCAAGTCCAATAGACCTTAGTGAGGAGAGGAGCAGGTCATGGTCAACCGTGTCAAAGGCCTTACTTAGGTCTAAGTAGACAGCACATACACAATTTTTTTTATCCAATTCATGTTGCCAATCATTGGTGACTTTTGCAAGAGCTGTTATGGTGCTGTGGTTTGCTCTGAAACCAGATTGTGCTGGGTTTAGAATATTGTTGGTTTCTGATATTCTCTTAACTGGGTGCTCACAATTTTTCAAGTAGTTTAGACAGCACAGTAAGAATGGAAATTGGTCTGTAGTTATTAAGGTCTGTGGGATCCCGGCTTTCAGAAGAGAGAATCACTTGAGCGGTTTTCAGATTGATGGGATGACTCCAGACTGTGAGAAAGGTTAAACAGATCGTTATTGGCACTGCTAATACATGTATGGCAATTTTAAAAAGTATGGGTCAAGGAGTCTGCGCCTGCACTCTTTTTATGTCCAATTGTAAGATTAGTTCTTCGACTTGCTTCAGCGTGGCTGGAGTGAAGGAGAAAATGGAGTCAGTCACCCTTGCATCAGTATTCTTAATCCCTAGATGTACTCTCATTTGGTTGGCTGGAGAGAGTCGAATGCTAGTCCAGCAGTTGTAAAATGATTATTGAAAGCTTCCAATACTTCAATTTTGTCACTGATGGTTCTGTTTCCACATTGTAGTTTTGTTGGGAGTGAGTTACTTGGGATATGGCCAGTTATATCTTTTATAGTGTTCCAAAACTTGGCAGGGCTGGAGTATGAGGAGTCTAATTCAGTCATGTAATATGCAGCTTTTGTGTCTCGTACTTTCTTGGTGCAAAGATTCCTGGCTTTTCTGAATTGCTCCCAATCAGAGGCTAATTTAGTTTTCGGGCTTTTTCCAAAGCTTGTCCCTTCGAGAAGGGTGGATTTAAGGTCAGAATTAAACCAACGACAGGTTTTATTTTTATAGTAGTTTAGAGACTGGTGCATGAATGTTTAGAGCATTTGTGATGATGTCATTTAGAACACCATATGCAATCTCCATTGTGTTAGCTAGATAGAATTCTTGCCATCTTGTGGAGTACTTAATATCGTCCAGGTATGCCTCAATGTTGAAGTTCTTTTTGATCTCCTCAACAAGAATTTTGTGGGGGATGAAATCTTACATGCTAACCTAATTGCCGCAATAGAACAATGATCACTAATGTCGTTGAACAGAACTCCAGTATGTGAAAAGAGGTGAGGTTTACTCACTAATAGTACATCCAAAAGCGTGCTATTTTTGGGTTCTTTTGTTCATTCTAGTAGGTTCATTTATAAGCTGTGTAAGCCCATGCATGTACGAGAATGAAATTAGAGGTGTAGCTGCCTTAGAAAGCCAGTTTAGGTTTAAATCACCTATAATTATGGTTTCTCCATTCCCTTGTTTAATCAAGTCACCCAAATAGGACAGTATCTTGAGGCCAGCTGAGGGAGGTCTGTAACAGCCAATCAGCTGCAGTGAGGTATTTTTGGAAAGGGTTATTTTAAGGGATAGGCACTCACATTCTTTGCCATAGACTAAGAGGCAAGAGAAATTGCAGATAGGTTGGCCTTTACATATATTGCTACCCTTCCTCCTCTTGTCCGTCTATCAGCTCTGAATGTTTGGTAGTTAAGTAAGTTTATATCTCTGTCAGCTGTATCAGGTCTAAGCCATGTCTCAGAGACTACCAGGATGTCGGGTAGTGAGTGGCTAACCCAGGCTTGGAGCAATGTGATTTTTTAAAAGGCTACATGCATTAATATGTAGAAGGCTTAGTCCTTTAATCTTTGCTAGTTCTGAAGGTGCAGTGATAGTCCCTGGTGGCCCAGGGTTAAGTTCCACATTCCTGAGCATATTAGTAGTAGGAGCAGTAGTTTCATAGTTGCCGCCAGGGATAGGGTATATGTTCTTATAGGTGCCTTTTATTTCTTTTTTTTTTATTCTGTGGAATTCTTATTTGCCATCCAGATTTGGTTTTCGTCCTCTTGTAAAGGAAAGGATTAAAACTTTAACAGAGATAGTCGTGGGATCTTGTTCTGTATACAGTTGGAGACAGACACCAAACAAATGCAATGCCGACTGTGTCCCTCCGTAGTAAAGAATAAATGGGTAGCATCATATCAATGGAAGGTCATAGGTACATATCCAATCTCTTGGGGCTGCTGTAGAATTGCAGCAGAACGAGAATGTAGTATCTGCACTCTGCTTGGCATCCTGTGGATGTCTGCATCTTTACTTAGTTCAGGTAATAGTAGTAGTATAAGAAGGCTCCAAAGAAAGTTCCTCATTATGAAGGTGATCAGAGATTTTGTAGGTAATATCTTATGATTTGCTCACAGTAGTTGCCTGTGTCATAGATTATAAAGGTGGTATACTTAGCTCATACTGGAGCCTACTCAGATATTAGAGGAGGGTGTTTAGTCTAGCAATGGGATAGGAGGTTCAGTAAACAGTGAGATACAAGAATTGTTTGGACTTGAATAAAGGAGGATATAAGATGGCAAGGGCAGTGTGCCTTATCAGATGCTAGGTGGAAACCCAGTCTAGTTGTGGCGTCAGAATAGATAGCATAGGTAGTAATCTGGTAATCGATAGTGTAGTATCAATGAGGAATATAAGGCAGGCTATAGGTTTAACAGGACGAGCGGGCGTGGTTTTAATAACGTTGGCGGGAAAGTGTCTATTTAAGAAAGTCTAGAAGAGGGGAAGGGCGGGTGGGCATAAAATTGCGCCTTTGCCGTACCTTCCTGGAGGGTCTCTCCGCTCTGTGGAGCTGAGCGCCGGCTGGAGATGCCGCCCGCCCACTGGCGGCGACAGCCTCGGCGCTGTGTGGGGGCGCCAGCAAGGGTCCTCCTCTGGGGAGACAAGAAAGAGCAGGTAGAATTCAAAGGATTTTACAGCTCAGGCACAGGCAGAGCAGCAGGGGCCAAAATTAACATTAGAAAGGCTAAGGGATGGGGTAGAGGTGCCAAAGCGTCTGGCTATGCACATAAACACAGGAAGGCTGTAATTACTTTTTTTTACAAGCACTCACACTTCCCTCCCCACAATTACAGTGTTCAGCTCTTTTTGTGGAAATTTGTACACACAATACCCTAAGCGAAACTTTTCCTTACATAAAAAGCAAATCTAGCAAACAAGAAACCAGGAGCAGCGGGGACCAATGGGATGCGAAGCCGTGGAAGGCGCTTCGCCTTCCAGTGGACTGCGCCTTTGCCCATCCGCCCCTGGAGGGTCTCTCCCGCCTGTAGGAGCTGAGCGCGGCTGGAGATGCCGCCCGCCCACTGGCGAAGACTGGCCTCCCCAAGGCCAAAAGTGGAGGCGCCAGCAAGGGTCCTCCTGGGGAGACAAGAAAGAGCAGGTAGAATTTAAAGGATTTTACAGCTCAGGCACAGGCAGAGCAGCCCTATAAAACCTGCTTCAATCGTGTCTCATAGGGTGTATCAGAATTTCATTTCTGTGATGGCTGCTGCTTAGCTTAGATAAAATTATAGTACTGGAGGCTCTAGATGCTCCTGGTTCCACACTGGCATCTGTTGGCAAAACGTTTGGCATCTCTAAATCGCAGGCTGGGAAATTTAGCCTTAACCTTGAGAAAGTAAAATGGTTGGCATGTTAACAATAACCCTGACAGAAAAATTAAAGGAAGCTAAAAGCATCAGTGTTGATGGGCCAGTGTTCGTTTGGTTTCTGCAAGCCTTAGCCAGTGGGAAACATCTCTCTGATCTGATGCTTACAAGCAAAGCAAACAGGCTTGCTGTGGAGCTTAGCCATCAAGATTTCAAGGTGACCGAGGAATGGTGGGTGCCATGGAAATCTCACCACAACATAATTTTTAAGTGAGAACATAGTTAGAAGGCAGGCGCTGACATTGGGAGTGCCCAGGCCTGGATCTCAAATGTCTTGCCCACTCTACTTGTAGAATACAATTCAGAAGACATTTTCAAGGCTGATGAGACAGGGCTCTTCTACTGTGGTTACCCCAACCATGGTCATGCTCCAAAGAGCCTCAGTCATGCCAGTGGAAAACAAGACAAGGATCGTGTGTCCATCCTGGTGTGTGCCAATCTAATAGGCACAGAGAAAAAAAACTCCTTGTGATTGGAAAGAGCAAGCATCCTGCACTACCAGCATAAGGATTTAAACACCATGCCAATGATGTACACTAACTCTGCCAATGCATGGATTGCTGGAATAATCTTTCAGACCTGGCTGCTTCATTAGGATCAGCAGTTGATTGATGCAATTTACATGTTGTACCATGCATGGATTGAAAACTACTTTTGGAAAGCAGACTTCTGTGGTGACCCTGAAACTGAAAATGAAGCCCTGTTTGGCGTACCTCATTCAGAATTCATGTACACTTAGAATTCCCATAGTTTGTAGAAAATGAATGCTGAGGAGCCACCTGAAGGGAGCTTATGACTGAGGATGTTGCTGCTGTAAATCAGATGAAACTGAATGAGAATGAGGATTACAATTAGGACAAAATACTAGCCACACCTGACAAGTAAGTCACAGTTTCCAAAATAGAGGCACTGCATGTTCTGCCCATGGTAATGAAATGGTGCCAACAGCACGGTCTAGTCTCTGTCTGGGATAGCTGGTCTAAAACTGAGTCTGCCATCCATTGGTAAATGCTCAGTGAAACCAGAAAAGTAAAGTGACCAACTTCTTTAAGTGAAAATAAAACAAATACAGTCACCAAGCACTTCTATAATGGTATGGTACCTTCCCCAGCACAAAGTCACACAAGCAAACCCCAAAACAAAAACAAACAAAAAAATCTTACAAAGTGCAAAAGTTCACTAACCAAAAAGGATAAAAATACGAACAGCACTAATGAACATCGCATAAGCGAGACACCCACTTAATCATGATGATAGAAATCTACAGATCTGACCAGATTAAGCGGTGTCTACTGTATTATACTTGTAATGTTTTTGTCAGTCATGATTATACTTGTGTTCCTGGTTGTTACTGGTATAAAATTCCATTTGGTACAATGTTATTAGTCTCTTGCCTTCAGGTTCTTTGATTAAGTGCAGATATTGTTGAACCTTATGCTCATTTAAAAAATATTTGCAGAATATCCAGTTAAGGAACTTTTGCTCTTAAAATCCCTATATTTTCCTGCTTTACCCCAAACCAATTTTGTCTCAGATTGTTGTAATAAACATTAGCCTTGGTGATTAGAATCTTTTGCTGCCTAATTTCTTTTTTCATCAGACACATTTTGAGTCATGATATAAATAACATCAGGACAATAGACCAATAATTAATCATCCCAGTTAGTGCCATAGGTCCAGATTAGGTTGGCTGTGTTCTGCTGTTACAACAACTGACTGTGCAGTCAAAGGAATTCTTAGAATACTGAACTTTTATAAACATTATTCATTCCCCTCTAACTGTGTCATATCACTTAGGGCCCATGTTTCAATGCTATAGAGAATCTGGGATTATAATTTGGCATAGATCACCTTAACAAATGCTTCAACATTATTTCCACTTTATTTAGATGCAAAACATAGCTGTACAAGTGATAGTACTCTAAATTATTTTAACCATGAGCCTAATATATTTTTATTCCATCTGCTATTAATGGAAACTCTGATGCCCAAGTAATCATATTGTTGTACAATTTCTGTTTTTCTTTATTCATATTCTATCTGTGTTTCTTCAAATTCTGGACACCTATCAGCACCTTAGTTTTGGTTGTAGTCCTTGTGATCTTGTATTGTAAACAAATATTAGATAGTATGTCAATTTTGCTTAAAAGCCAATTGACTATTAGAAAATATAACAATATTTGCATATGCAAGATGACTGATTGTAGTGTTTATTACAGCTGGGGAGTAAAATACAAGGTGAAATATTTTCACAAATTGCTGACATATATAAATTGAAAAATAAGTGGGTGTGCTAGAATGCAGCCTTGTTTTACATCTACATTTGTGGGAATTTCCCAGCAAGTTCCTTTTAAACTATATCTCACCTTTGACTAGGTATTAATGAGCAATGTAATACAGTAATAATTGTCAGTAACCCTCTGTCAATACCTTTGTTTTACAAATAATGTCATATTAGTGAACTGCTTATTTGATCAAAAGCTGAACTTTAAAAATAATAGAAATATTATTCACTTTTTGTGTATGTGATATTTCTCAATTAGAGAGGAAAAAACAGTTATTAGTCATGAAACATTTCTTCCTGAGCCTTGCTAACCTGGCTAGGAATGGGATCAGAGCAGTGCAAGAGGAGTTTATAGAGTTGGGGAGGGCCTTAGACAAGTAGCACATCACGGTAACCTTCTCGGAGGTGCTGCCTGTCTATGGCAGGGGTGATGCTAGGATACTCCACACCATGGAATTCAATGAATGGTTGAAAAACTGGTGTGGAGCTCAGGGTTTTGGCTTCACTGGGGACTGGGGAGCCACCTGGAGGATGCAGGCCTATACTGGCACAATGGTCTGCATCTGTCCAGGGGTGAACCAGGATCCTAGGTGATAGGTTTAAATGCTGAATTGGCAAGCATTTAAACTAGCCAAGGGGAGGCACAGAAAAGGAGCAGGAAATCCCTGCCTCCCCCACAAAACACATGTAAGCGAGTAAACACCAAGGTAGAGAAGTAATTAAGGAGCAGAACAGAGGTAAATGCAAAAAAGGCAAAGGCAGTAAGGACAGAGATGGGGCTAAAGGGGTACGCCATCAAAAAATGGAGGGTGATGAGTACCAATGCCCGTAGTCTGTGTAACAAGCCTCTGAACTAGTGACCTTGATGGAAGAGGATTCCTGGATATTGTGGCAGTCACAGAAACATGGTACACAAAGAACCATGACTAGGATGTCAACATACCAGGATACACAATCTACAGGAGGGACAGGGAGGGTAAAAGGAGGAGGAGGAGGAGTAGCTCTTATGTAAAGGAAGGGATCAAAGCAACAGAACTAAAGAGTAAACAGGAGCAGATGAGGAACTCTGGGTCACCCTGGAGACAGAAAATGGCACCACAATCCACATGAGGGTTGTATATAGACCCCCATCTCAGGGAAAGGAATGGACAAGGAAATGATAGAAGGCATCCTTAGAATGGCAGAAAAGGGGAGATATTGTTGATGGGTGACCTGAATATGCCTGATGTTAACTGGAGCACCTTTGCTGCAGGCACATCCAAGGGCAGGGTCATTCTTGATGCCCTACAAGGGGCATGCCTCAGACAGCTAGTATTGGAACCCACTCGGGATGGAGCAATCTTAGACCTGGTACTCTCAAACGGGATGGAGAAAGAATCTTGGATTTAGAAGTGGTAGCCATCTGGGGACAAGCGACCACCAAGCAGTGTGGTTCACGATAAACACAGCCATACAGTCAAGCCATACAAAAGCAAGAATATTGGACTTTAGGAGGGCTGACTTTGGGAAAATGAGAGAGAGCCTCAGAAAAGCACTAGCAAACAGGCAAGAAGGAGGGGTGGAGGAATAATGAGAGTAATCAAAACAACCATCACAGAGGCAACAAGCCTTTGTGTGAAGCAAATCAACAAAATACAATGAAGGAAAAAAACACTATGGTTCTCTAAAGAGGTGGCAGGGAAGGTTAAGGAGAAAAGGGTAGCATTCAGGAAATATAAGGAAACACAGAAGCAGCAGGACAGAGAAATTTATCAGTTAAAGCAGAAAGAGGCAGGAAGGCAGTCAGAATAGCAAAGGCCCAAACTGAGGAAAGCATTGCCAACTCTGTTAAGAAGGGGATAAGACCTTTATAGGTACATTAAGGAGTGAAGAAAGACCAAGGAGGGATACTGAGGCTTAATAAAGGGAAGGGCATGTAGGCCGGTGGTGACAGTGAAAAGTAGGGATACTGAATGAATATTTCTGTTCAGTATTCTACAAAGGAAGAGGAGGGGAGGTACCTAAACCAAACAAGAGAAACACTCCAGATATGGGGGTCGATACCAGTCCATTCACAGAAGAAAGGGTTATGAAAGAACTAGTAAAATTGAAGGTGGACAAAGCAATGGGGCCTGATGGATTCACCCAAGAATTCTAAAACAACTAAGGGTAGAACCAGTGACACCACTGACTACTCTCTTTAACAAATCATGGGAGGATGAGGTGGTACCTGAGGACTGGAGGAGGGTGGATGTGATTCCTCTTCACAAAAGTGGGAGCAGGGCAGAGGCAGGAAACACAGACCAGTTAATTTGACTTCAATGGTAGGGAAATGATGGAATCACTTCTGAAGGAAAGAATTGTTGAGTACCTAGAGGCCAGTGAGGCACAGGACCCAAGGCAGCATGGATTCACAGTGGGAAGGTCGCGTCCAGATGAATCTAAGATCTTTGACTGGGTGACCAAAATAGTAGACCAGCAAGGGGCTGTACACATGGCCTACCTAGATTTTAGCAAGGCATTTGATGCAGTCCCACACAAAAGATTAATATACAAGTTGGGCAGCCTTGAGTGGTTCCGAAGGTGGTAGCCTGGATAAAAATTGGCTGGACAACAGGACACAAAGGGTAGTAATGGCAGGTCCACAGTGAAGAAAGGAGGGTTACTAGTGGGGTACCACAGGGTTCAGTACTGGGGCAGGTTCTTTTAATGTCTTTATAAGTGACATTGCAGAAGAACTGAAAGAAAAGTATATTTCTTTGCAGATGACACAAGGATCTGCAACAAGGTTGATACACAAGATGGAGTGGAAAGGATGAGAAGGGACTTGGCAAGGTTGGAGGAATGGTCAAATGTATGGCAGCTTAGATTCAATGCAAAGAAGTACAGGTAATGCACCTGGGAAACAAAAACCCAGGGAAGAGTACACAATGGGGGTGAGATAGTGACGACAACAAAGATGGAAAGGACCTGGGGTAATTATATCAGATGACCTAAAGGTGGGCAAGCAATGTGAGAAAGCAGTAAGGAAGGCTGAGGGGATACTGGGATGCATAGGGAGAGCCTCAACAGCAGAAAACAGGAAGTTGTTATCCTTTGTACAGACAGTTGGTGAGAGCCCATCTGAGTACTGTGCACAGCTCTGGAGACCCCATCTGTAAAGACATAGACAGAGTGGAGGCTGTCCAGAGGAGGGCACATAAAATGGTGCAGGGTCTGCACCAGAAGACATATGAAGAGAAACTAAAGGAGCTTAATATGTATACCCTTGAGGAAAGAAGGAGATGGGGACATGATAGAAACTTTCAAGTGCCTCGAGGAATCAACAATGTCCAAGAGAGTAGTATCTTTCAGAAAAGAGATGTGAAAGAACAAGGGGCACAATTTGAAGATAGGAGGGGACGGCTCAGAGGTAATGTGAGGAAGTATTTTTCTACAGAGAGGTTGTGGATGCATGGAATAGCCTTCCTGAGGAGGTTGTGGAGTCAAGAACAGTGAGGGAATTCAAGAATGCATGCTACAGACATAAGGCAGTCTTAGTGGGTGGTAGGAGGAAGTATGCTGTTGGTTAACTAGGATCTGCAGCTTATCCATCAGGTAGGAAAATGGGCAGACTAGGCAGGCCAAGTGGTCTATCTGCCATCAAATTCTATGTTTCTATGTTGCTTGTATTTCTTCCAACACGTTTTTCTTCTCTACCCAATTTTCCATTTCATTCAATATCATTTTGTAGAAAACTTTTATGATGATGATTAGACCAATCAGATTGTTCTACCTGGGATCAGTAACAGTATCTTTCTTATGGACTGGTACAATAATTTTATCCCACCAGGAGTCCAGGGTACTGTATATTTGTCAACTGCAAAATGATTGTGTAAGTTGTCAAGAATGGGGATCCACCAAGCCTGGTCCAGTTTAAATAAATCACCTGTTGAACTTGTGACACTTTGTTGTAGTGTGTCGGTTATACAGGAGAGTGCATTTCTCCCGCTAAGCTTTATTTGGAACTGAGTCCCTCTGGTGAGAGGGAGGTTAGTTTAGGTTGTTGCCCAGATAACCAGGTAACAAAGTTAGATTACAGTGTAACAAACTTGTGGGACTGTGGAGGTCTTCCAGGATCCATAGTTCCAAGTCTTTTAGTAAGCCAGTAGAAATCTTTGCTTTTATTGGAGCCAGGAGCTGAGGGTGTGCTCTGTTGTTAGTAAAAATCCACGCATGAGGTGGCATTTTAATTTTTAGAACATTTTATTGTTTTGCAGTCAGCAAAAGTACAAGGTACCGAAGTGACTGTTTCACACTTCTTAACCTCTCAGGGATAAAACAGAGCCCCACACAAGCAGGGTAAGCATGTGCTGGGGAGTGTGCATTGGCATGCTGAGACAAGCACAGAGACACACGCATTCTGCACGTGTCTGCTGTGTCTGCTATTGGCCACTGGGGCAACAGGTAAGAACATATCAGACTTCTAATAATATTATAGTTCATAATTCCTCAGTAACCATATCACATACTAACTAACTATCATGGATATTACTGAAGAATTTGTGACACTTAGCTCGGGGAGGTTGCTATGTTATGTATCATATGTAATAAGTTTTGTCTGGAAAGTCAAAGGGATTTGATGGACTGACGTGTGATCAGTGTCTGGAGATTCTGGTATTAAAAAATAGGACTATGGAACTGGAAAGTTTGATACAGGAAGCTCAGAGTACAATAAGTAATGACAATCAATCACCTGCCCTAGTAAATATTACAAATGCTGAGGTAATGCGACAGAAAACAGGCCCCAGAATGACTCACTAAAATGTATGAGAGATCATAACAGCCATGAGGAGAATGAATGGAGCCCAGTAATTAACAAGAAAAAGCATAAAAGGACACAGATGCATGAAATTTGGACTACCACTACAAAATAGGTTTTCTCTCTTGTCGCAGTCCACATCCAATGATAAACCTACTGGTAAAAGTCCCATTACGAATCCATTAATATCTAGTATTGAGACAGTCACTGAAGTAGGTCAGGCTAGAAGTACAGTATTAAATAACAAGGCTAACAGGGCAAATAAAGGAAAGCGGTACAAATACAGTTCATACTCAAGTTACTACTGCTGGAGGTCCATGCACCAGCATCAGGATGTAGCGGGTTCCCTGATACACTAATGCTCCAAACAAGGAAGTAGTAATTCAAAATACAAACTCAGAAAATACCCAACAAACATAGACTCACAGTATTTTAATAGAGGAGGTAACGGGAGAACACTATGGAAGTTAATCAAACTACACAAAGCATGCAGAGACAGGTGTTTGTGTTAGGTGATTCCATCATGAAATTTGTGAATGGCTACATCTGTAAGGGGATAGGAAATTAGAATATGTTCTAGTTACAGAGGTGCAAGGATAAGAGATAGCCACAGAATTATATCATCTATTGTTAAAACACATGTAATAAGCCACTCTATAGAGCTTCATGTGGGTACCAATGATATAAATAGATTCAGTCTGGAGAATATTAAAATGATTACATTAATCTAGCAGCAACATTGGAAGAAAATGAATGTGAATACTGCTTTTCAGAGATCCTGCCTGTCCCAAGGGCCAATATAAATTAGCGGTCCAAAATCAAACAAGTCAATGATTGGCTCCGAAAATGGTGTTTACAAAAAATGTTAAATGTATCACCCACTGGGAAAGATCATCATCAGATGAAAGTCTTTTTAGCTGGGATGGTCTCCACTTCAATAAGAAAGGTCGGCAGTCCTGGATAAAAGCACTGCACAAACCATCGAAAAATGTTTAAACTAAATTGCAGAGGGCAATCAGGAAAGTACTGAACTATAGCATCAAATCCATAAACAACTATAAAGTACTGGTAGCCAACGCAAGAAGCTTAAATGTTGAAAAGATTACTGAACTTGCTGGACTATTAGTTAAGTACAATACAGATACTGCAGCACTTTGTGAAACATGGTGGGATGAGACATGATTCATTTTTATCCCTGGTTACTCACTATACTGTAGAAACAGGCATAATAAATAGGTGGTGGTGCATGCATATATGTACAAAACGCAATAACTGCCTCAGAATATCAACTATCTGATGTAGGAAATCTGGAGGAATATGCATACAAATTAGTATACCTAATGAAAAGAATTTTCTACTTGCCAATGTCTATAGACCACCATCCTCAGACCTAAACAATAACCACTCATTAAGGCAATTAGTCTCTTAGCATCTGATTCTGATATCATGGTTGTTGATGACTTTAATCCACAGGTATAGACTGTAAATTTAACTTCTAAATCAACCCTGGATGGCCAGTTTTAGACTCATTTATTACAACTGGGTTGGACCAACTAATAACTGAACCAACTAGAGGAAACAATATTTTGGATCTTCCCTCACTAACATTCCATTTGACATAGGTAGCATTAAAATAATGGGGCCTTTAAATAACAGCGATCACAACGTTGTATACTTGGAGATCAATAGAAAAGAACAAGGGAGGATGGACCAATTACAGATACAACTACAATAAGGGCAATTATAATAAAAATTATAATAAAATTAATAAGGCTTTGTCAGGTTATGACTGGGACTTTTTATTCTCTGATCTATATGTTAATCAATGATGGCAATTATTTAAATCTATTATATCAAATTGGAAAAACTCTGTATCCCTATCAAAAACACATAGCAAAATAGGGAAACTTCCATCTTGGCTCACTAGTTTGATAAGATCACAAATCAATAAAAAGAAAGAACTTTTAGAACTATGAAAAATCCTAGCATAGTAAACAGTAAAAACATAAAGAAGAATTAAAGAAGAAGAATCAGCATTTATATAGTACTTTTGATAACAGTGTATTCAAAGTGCTTTACAAACAATGCTAGACTGGTAGTGAAGTGACTGAATGTGTGGTGGCTGCCATATCGCACATCGTCATCACCCACACAAGGCCTGGATATGTGCATGAACTGGTTTATGGGAAGGGAATATTGGCCAGGACACAGATATCCCAACTCTTTGCAA
The DNA here is from genome assembly GCA_016271365.2 of Neoceratodus forsteri. Lineage (NCBI taxonomy): Eukaryota > Metazoa > Chordata > Ceratodontiformes > Ceratodontidae > Neoceratodus > Neoceratodus forsteri. Next base: position 1,451,870,296 of record CM057452.1, read on the forward strand.
GAGTGCCCTTGGTTCTTTACTTCACTGGACACCACCAGGATGGGTAGAAAGGACCTCAGTTTAACAACTCATCGAAGGACAGCACACCTTAGCAGTACAGTACCCGTAATGCTGCACTCAGATGCCAACAATTTTTTAGGTAAAAGTCCAATCCTGGTGTGGGACAAGAACCCATGACCTTCTGGTCCAGAGGTGGATGTGCTACCAACTGAGCACGCTAAGATTTCAATACTCATTCTGACCTAATAGAAGTTACAAGTGGTGTTTCCCAGTAAAGAAAACAAAAAATTAATCTGGGTAGAAAGAAATGAAATTGAGTTTAAACTTTCAGTCACAAAAATCCCAAAGTGTTTTATGCTTATATAAATGGTAATAAAACCAGGGTCTAAGCATTAAAAATGAATTGAAAATGGTAGAGAGAGTCTCAACACTAAAGACATGGCCAGTTCTTTCAAAAATACTTTGGGTCAGTATTCAATAACAGGGAGGAAATAAGTGCTAACTTGAATAACATTTCAGATATACAAGACATTAATACAGACAAAGTCTGAACAGCATTTAATTTAATAAAACAAAACCTGCACCAGGGCCAGATGGAACTAGCCCTTATTTCATAAAAATACTATATCAACCATCTTTAAACCATTGAGATTACTTTACAATGTCTCTTTAAAAATGGGTCCATCCCGAGATTGGAAACTAGCATCAGTTGTACCAATTCACAAGGTGGGAGTAAAATTGATGACATGACTTCAATAATCTGTAAAGTTATGGAATGAATAATTAAAATAAGAATAGAGAATTCATTAATAGCAAATGGTTTAAAAGATCTTAAACAACATGGCTTTATCTCAGGTACCATGAGTACCTGAGTATAATCAATTTCTATGAAAATGTCAGCAGTTTTCTAGACCAAGGTGCACCAGTAGCATAATATTTCTGGACTTTAAAAAGCCTTCGATAAAATCTCACACAAAGTAGTTATAGACAAATTGATATATGAAAATTGAGTTACCAATTATTAAATGAATTAGGACTTGGCTACAGAACCCAGGTAGTTAGGATCTTCAGTACTCATTCTGACCTAATAGATGTTACACATGGTGTTCCCCAGGGATCCATCTTGGGTCGGTTCTTTTAGTATATATTACAGATTTGCACTATGAAATAAATGGATACACCAACAAATTTGCTGCCGATACAAAATGGACTGGTAGTATAGCCTAGAGGTTAAATGTGAGCTTTGTGTGAGAGCGAGCGCTACATCTACCAACCAGACCTGGGTTTGATTCTCACAACCTCCTCTTGCATACTGTGTGACTCTGAGCAAATCACTTACTTGCCCAGTGCTCCCAGGTTACCCCTGAAAACAGGCACTTGTACCTAGTGGTGTTACCAAAGACTAAAATAAATAAAAATCTGTATGGACGTTGACCAATTGATAAAATCAACAGTTTCAAACAGGATATAAAACAATTTGAAAACTGGGCACTTGTGAATAAAATTACATTTAATGAGAATAAATGTGTCATTATGCACTAGGAGCCAAGAACCCTCAAACACAATATTACCTCATTGGTAATCCATTGATCAATGTTCAAACTGAAAGAGACTCAGGGTCCTAGTAAATAGTTCTCTTCAGTCTGAGACCATTGTCACCATGTTGCAGTAACAGCCAATAGACTACTGTCATCCGTTAAAAGGGCCTTTACATCCAGACATGAATCGTGCATTTTGCTCTGTATAGATCATACATTAGGCCTCACTTAGATTATGCATTATCCTTCTGGACACCATTCCTGAGTAAAGATATAAGGATTATTGATAGTGTCCAGCATAGAACTACTAAAATCATCACCAGAGTAAGTCACCTTTCATATCAGGAAAGACTTAGTGAACTAAAACTTTATGACCTGGAAACAAGGTGACTGAGGGTGACCTCCTATTACTGTTCAAAATACTAAAAATGTGCATCTCAGGATGGAATGTAAAATTAACTATGTTATAAAACCAATGAACCTGAGATGCCACTCTAAACAACTATTGGTACCCTAGGTATTAACAAATAAAAGGAAATACTACTTTACTATTAGAATTGTGAAATCATGGAACAAACTACCACAACAAATAGTACACTCTGATACTGACTATCAGTTCAAGATTAACCTAGATAGATAACTCCTGTTACAGTTGGACTATATCCCACTTGATGTGGGAAGGTAGACTAATGGGCTTCAAGCCTCCTTCTACCTTTTATTACCGTGTACTTGCATGTTGTCCCAAATGGGGTCCTTCCTTGATTTACATTGTGATAAGGACAATAACATTTCTTCAACCTGGAATCTCACCATCTCACAGCGTGCACTTAACATAGATTGCGTTGTATTCCCATCAGACATTAATTCATCAAAAAGATGGATTTGTAATACTGAAACCATGTTTTGCCTCGGTTTGGGTGATGGTATTTGAATTGTAATTCACGGTGCTCTGTGATACTAGAGTTCATAGTAATTTAGTGTTTTGGTTTGTACTGCTTCCTGCAATACCTTCCATAGATTCCTTTGATGTGCCTCCTTTTGTGGGACAAAATGTGTTTTTATTGATTTAATTTTGGCTTAGAGCCACAATATTGAGCTTGCTTGGAACTTTTTGGTATATCTTACAATGTTCTTTGGTTCTCTCTTTGCAGTTTACATTTACTGTTAAATCAACTAGTTTTTTATTGGATATGTATATCCTAATATACTGTAAATGATGCCCAATTACTTTGAAAGTTTGGGATAAAACCTGATGCCAGTGTAATTAAAGACAGATTGCCCCAGGAATCTTGTGTTAAATGTCCTTTATTAAAGTGCCACAAAGTCAGAAATACTCACAAAATACAGGGAGTTAGCTTGAAAGAACTTCTCATTAGCAGCCCTACAAAACACTAACATTTCATGTATGCTCACTGTCCTTCCTCAATGTACGAACCTTGTCTACCTCTACACCATTTATATAGCTCATCTTAAAGGAAATGTCCACAATAAAATGAGACCCCTCGCTGTGAGAAAGGGCCTGGTAAACACTATCAGAAAAAGTATGTTTTTACCTCCTTGGCATTGTAATTATTTATTGAAAGGCTATAGCCTGTAGTTCAAGGGGTGAGAATAGCTCCTCCACGTCCCCTACTTAATCTGCAGTGCTTCCACTGCTCAGTTTTGAGCGTTCAGACATGCTCCCTTAGCTGTGTAGGCTGGGTTCTCCCCCGCCTCTTCTTGTCTTTGTTTCTCCTCCCTGGTGCCTCACCTTTACTTTGTTTCTTTGGTTTATATACTGCCTTGCTTGCTCCTTTGGTGTCTACATATTCCTCTGTACCCACCATCTTTCCTTCTCCTTATCCTATTTCATCCCCAGTTCATTTTATCCCTCTGCTTCTTTTTGCCTTTCTGGCCCTGTACCTCTCTCCTCGGTTGTCCTCTATTCCTCCATTTCCTTTGGGCACTTCTTCCTTCCTTCACCAGCCACCACGCTATTCCGTTCCCTCACCAGCGACCTGGACCACAGCCGCATTGCCACTCCAGGATTCTGATTTCTGATCTAGACCATGCTGTCTAGTTTTCTGTGCGGAGTTTCTGACTGGGTCTCCTGGAAGCCCTCCGCTCTCCATCTCCAGACCGGCGCTTCAAGGTGACATCATCCTCCACATCCTGCTCTTCCACTATGGACTCCTGTGGTGGGACTCCAGCCAGATCGGCCACCTTTCAGCCTGTGCTGGAGACTGTCTTCAAGTCCTTTGTGATAGCATACCACCTGACATACCATTTCCATCTCTGGTCTGAGGCTTGGTTCCATCTGCCTTGCATTGGAGTCCACGGGTAATTTTTGGGCCCAGTGCCCTTCAGTCTATTATTAATCACCTCTTGAGTGTTTGTAGGAAATCATCTGCTGATGACACGGACCTACTATCAGCTTGCAAGCTGTTACGGATAAACTGCAGATTCTGTAGAGTGACCTTGATGCTTTTCCCAAATGGATCACGTCTTACCACGAGCTTCACTTGATTTTCAGTACACAGACAACAGACACTAAATTGATGCTCTTTGCTTGTGCCTGTACCTATAGTCAGACATGGCTCATACACCACGTAGAACATTGGCCACCATCTCTTGAAAATGGGACATTTCAGTATATTGGACTAACGTTAGATGGGACTCTAAACCTTTTCATTGCATGTAGCCGCCATGATGAAACCAATATACATGCGACTTGGACTGTTGTATCATTGTTTGGACTGCACTGCAGACTTTACTTTGTGTCCCATAGCTCAGGCATATTTGGTTTCTCCTGCTGAGTATGACCTCTTGATTTATTCTTCAGTTACCATATTTCTATTGTTCTATCTAGGGTACCCATTCTTCTGACCACATATGTTGCTACAGTCTGAAGTCAAGTACATACACTCCTCATTGGGATTTCTATGCTTTGCTTAACTGACTTCTGCTAAACAAGAAAAGAAAAGGAAGCCAGCGACCACTGACTCTACCCTATATGCTGATCCTACACCACCACTTTGATTTATCTCTATATAATAACATTTGTGGCCTTTTCTGAACGTTTAAGTGGACTAATGTACTACAGGAGCATGTCAGCACTGCAAGTATTGAATCATCTCACTTCTTGGGTGGTTGGAAGCCCTCAGCAGTGCCTCATCCGCTGGACCTTGCAATACTTGGACTATGCAACATATGGCGATGGCAGACCACCAGTGGTCCCATCATCCAACAAACTAGCCCCATGATGGGGCATTATTTCAAATGGTGATGGCAGACCACGCAGTGTCCCACCATCCTAACATGGGCATGCCCCACGATGGGGCAGTACTCACTGCTAAAACTTTTCAATATTATATCCTGGCAGACTCATGTGGGGGTCTCATCCTTTTCCTTGGATATGGTAATTCTGTGGCCATGGTAGACCCACATGGGGTCCTGCCATCTATTCAAACATGCCCACAAGGGGCATTGCCACCCACCCAACAACGCAGCAATGGCGAATGACATGGGGTCCTGCCATCCCAAACAATTATGCCCCATGAGGGGCTTTACTCATCTGTCCAACAATCCAGGGTCCATTCATTGATTTACAAACTGGCTTTACATTGTGGGAGTACCTACACCAAGCAGGAGATACAGAATGCAATCTGTGAATGAAAGCAAGACTCTCAGTGCTCGCATCATCCTATTAGGGAATCACAAGACAGCCTGTCAAATGGCCAGCCAATCTTGTTTCTATTTTCTGCAGGTAGACACACTTGGGGTCTCATCCTCCTTACTAGAAACTATATGCTAATGTGTGATGATGAACTGCAGGGGTCCTGTCATCCTTACTTTACACAATCAATACTACGGTGATGGCAGACCAAATGCAGTCCACGCCATCTCAAACTTACACCCCCACGAGCAGGCCCTACTCATAGCTCAAATGTATTCCAATTCACTACTGGCTGACTCACATGAGGTCTCACCATCTTTACCTTGAACTATTCCGTTACTAAGGTGATAGTGGACCACATGGGGTCCTACCATCCCAATCTTGCACACCCAACAATGGGGCCTTACTCATTGCTCAATGGATTTCCATATTAGTACAGACAGACTCACATGGGTCTCGCCCTCCTTACCTCAGACTATTCAACAATACAGTGATGGCAGACTGCATGGGGTCCCACCATCCCAAACAGTCATGCCCATAAAGGAGCCTTCTTAATTGCTCACATGTGCTTCCATTTAGCGGAGAGACTGTTGTGGAGATCTTACTGTCCTTGCCTAGGACCATCCATTACTCAGCGTAAGCGGACCACAATGGGTCCTGCCATTCCAAACTTCAGTCTTGGTGCCCTTCATTCTAAGACCATGTCATAATACAGTGGGTGGGTCCTACAATCCCAAATGAACTTGCTCAATCATCGCTCAACCTTATTTCCATTCTACTACTGGCAGACTTGCAAGAAAAGAAGCAGCATTCTCTTTACTTTAACGTAATTCTACCTTCATTAGGTGGACCTAGGAAGGTCTCACCTTCATTGGTCTTCCTTGAGACCCACACTACAGTCTATCATTCGAACTTTGCATACACTGGACCTACATGGGGTCCCACACTCCAGCTAGTCAATGTCTGTGCCTACCCTGTTGCTTCATCAGTTAATTTTCTTCCTCTACTGTACTCCACCAGCCTTCCTTTTCCAGTTCCAACCCAGGTTTCTACACGGACATCTGGAGCATAGCTCAACTCCTAGGATGTCTTGGGACAATTCTGCCTTCTGTCAAGGTGCTAGATCATATCCTAAATGGTTCATTGGACTTAGGATAACTGTAAGCATGCTTCTGAATCACATATGATCTACTTCATCACCATGCCCAGCTGGGCAATGCTCTTGACCATTTCATCATCCATGATATCTACATCCCTTGAGACAATCTGCATCTTGGGGACATGCCACTAGCTGAGCTGACCACATATGGACTTTTATCATCTTCATTGCTACAGCTACAGTACCTTGGACATGGATTAACCTTTTCCCATCAGGACTTCTATCAAGTTGGAACCCCTTTTCATCTGTCAGAATCTTCATCCTCCAGCGTTGACTTTCCTGCTCACTGCTGAACTCAGAGACACAGTCATCAACCAGCAAGTCTGGACTTCATTCTTGGACATAATCTCAACCAAAACCTCTGCCCACATTTAGGATTATTCTCCTCTTAACATACCCAGAGGATGGGCAGGTCAGTAGCCATGGGTCCTCAGAGGTTTTCCCTAAGGGGGTTTTCCTCTCCTGCATGCTACTGGTCACACTCTCCAGAGTTAGAGGTGGAAATCACTACACTAATAATCTTTTTAGGCCTTAAATCCTACACCTACCCAATATCCCAATGAGGGTAGGATATAGAGAAAAGCCAAAGTTCCAGTTCATAAACATCAAGCATATATCATTAAAGCTCATAAGTATACACAAGCACTGAGCTATGTACCACATATTGAACTGAAAGGCTATAGCCTGTAGTTCAGGGGTGGGAATAGCTCCTCCCATCCCCTACTTAATCTTCAGTGCTTCCGCTGCTCAGTTTTGAGTGTTTCAAAATCTCCCACCATCCTCCCTGCCTCTTCTCCTCCTTCTCTGGCACTGTTATCTCACCCTCTGCACTGGGTCTTAAATCTTACACCTACCCAATATCCCACTGAGGGTAAGATATAGAGAAAAGCCAAAGTTCAAGTTCATAAACATCAAACATATATCATTCAAGCTCTTAAGTATACACAAGCACTGAACTATGTACCCACATTGAAATGCTTTATCTGGTTGATCCTGCCTCTGTCTCTGCTGGCATTTCATAAATCAACACCCCAAGCTGCCAATTAAATACAAATGAAAGTAGAACAGCACGTTATTAAAATGTGCAAAGTTGACAAAAGTATATTAAAGTGCTATTTGTACACAAAACAAATAAACACATTACAATAAGCTAATAAAACATACCATATAGAGTGCAAATTAAAATAACAATACTGTTTCATTGCCTGCCCTCTGGTCCTGGTGCTTTTCTCATTTGAAAGAGACTTTCTCCTGTACCCTGTTCACCCCATGAGTTACTTGTAGGTCTCTATCATGTCCCCTTTCACTCTCTTCTCTTCTAAGGTGTACATCTTGAGACCCTTGTTCTGTTTCTTTAGGGGTTTTGGTGCATTCTCTCCCTATTTGAATTGCCCTCCTCTGGGCAGCCTTCATCCTGCCTATGTCCTTTCTGAGGTGTGGTCTCCAGAACTGAATACAATAAGTCCCATTGCCTTGTGGCTGTCGAGGATAAGTCTCTCTCACAGTGTGCCACTGATGTGGTCCTGCATCCAAACATAATCACAGAGTGTGATAAAAGCAAATTCTTTTACATTGGCTCCAACCAGTGTGTGGTTTAGATGGTGGGTGAATCTGTGTTCGGTTTCTGTGTCCGGGCTTGGGTTGTTGAATGGGAAAATAGGTTTGATGTTGGGGAAGTTTAAGATACTGGGCCCAATTTTCAAAGGGTGAGAATGCTGCAAGCCTGGTGCACCATATTTTCAGCACACCTGGGGTTTGCAGCATTCTCACCTTTCAAAATTAGGAATTGTCCTGCCCTGTGATAGGGATTTTCTTTCCCATGCACCAATTGCCACAAGTTAGAACAACTTTTTGTGGTCTAGCTGCAGCAATCCCAGGGTATTTTTTATGGAGCTTGCACCAGATATTTGGTACCAGCTGCCATAAATTGTGGAAACTGTCACAACTGTGCCTGAGATTGTAAAATTGGGTGCAGTTGTAAGGGTGTGGTGCTCCATCAGAACCTAAATGTTGTGGTGCAGGGCTTGTGACACTTTGAAAATCTGGTCTACTGTGTCCTGTGAGATGGCATGATAGATCTCACTGTACAGCCCTGTGTAGTGTTGGGGAAAAGCCATGCTGCTGTGTCAAAAGACCTCCCTGTGGAAAGCATAAGAAATAAAACTGTAGAAGTGAGAATGGTGATGCAGTCTTGTTCTAAACATAGAGATCCCATAGATATATATTTTATATAGATGTAGATGTAGATGTACTTGTAGTTGTAGTTGTAGATATAGATGTAGATGTAGATGTAGATGTAGATGCAGATGTAGTTGTAGTTGTAGATGTAGATGTAGATGTAGTTGTAGATGTAGATGCAGATGCAGTTGTAGATGTAGATGTAGATGTAGTTGTAGTTGTAGATGTAGATATAGATGCAGATGTAGCTGTAGCTGTAGATGTAGTTGTAGATGTAATTGTAGTTGTTGTTGTAGTTGTAGTTATAGATGTAGATGTAGTTGTAGATGTAGATGTAGATGTAGTTGTAGTTGTTGTAGTTGTAGTTGTAGATGCAGATGTGAGTTGTAGTTGATGTAGATGTAGATGTAGATGTAGTTGTAGATGTAAATGCAGATGCAGTTGTAGATGTAGATGTAGTTGTAGTTGTAGATGTAGATGTAGCTGTAGATGTAGATGTAGATGCAGATGTAGCTGTAGCTGTAGATGTAGTTGTAGATGTAACTGTAGTTGTTGTAGTTGTAGATGTAATTGTAGTTGTTGTAGTTGTAGTTGTAGATGTAGATGTAGATGTAGTTGTAGATGTAGATGTAGATGTAGTTGTAGTTGTAGATGTAGATGTAGTTGTAGATGTAGATGCAAATGTAGTTGTTGTAGATGTAGATGTAGCTGTAGATGTGAGTTGTAGAGGTAGATGTAGATGCAGATGTAGTTGTAGATGTGGATGTGGCTGTAGATGTAGATGTAGCTGTATATGTAGATGTAGTTGTAGATGTAATTGTAGTTGTTGTTGTAGTTGTAGTTGTAGATGTAAATGTAGTGTCAGATGAGATGCAGATGTAGTTGTAGTTGTAGATGTGGATGTAGCTGTAGATGTAGATGTAGATGCAGATGTAGATGTAGTTGTGATGTAATTGTAGTTGTTGTTGTAGATGTAGATGCAGATGCAGATATAGTTGTAGATGTGGATGTAGCTGTAGATGTAGATGTAGATGTGGCTGTAGCTGTAGATGTAGATGTAGCTGTAGATGTAATTATAGTTGTTGTAGTAGTAATTGTAGATGTGGATGTAGTTGTAGTTGTAGATGTGGATGTAGCTGTAGATGTAGATGTAGATGTAGTTGTAGATGTAATTGTAGATGCAGATCTAGTTGTAGATGTAGATGTAGATGTAGATAGATACAGATATACAAACTACTGGGGACATCAGGTGGAGTACTATGGGCTTTTATGCCACCATATGCAAGTGGCCTATACTATGTCTATGGGGATAATATGCAAATAACTGTATTGTGATGTTACGGAGAGGATAATTAGCCATCAGTATGTCCAACACTGTTTATAGTTAACATATTCTCTGTATGTATCTTCCCAGCATTCTTTACTTTAAAGGACAGTTGCTTGAAAGTAGTATCTTGTCCCTTGGACTTCATCTGCTCCTGCTGCATGTCTACACATCGTGACATAATCCCCTGTTTATCAATCACAATGGATGACGGGTTACTATGGTAGTAATCTTGATGTCACAAGCAGGACATTATAACATCAGATGTAGACATGTGGCAACAGCTGATGAGGTCAAAGGATAAAGATCTGTTTCTATACAAATTTCTTTAGTAATACAAAATGAACAGAAGACAACAACAGGGAATGCTGACCACACTGCCTGCCCTGGAGTCAGCCATGATCAGTGGCCTCCTTCTAACCCTGCTGCCTGATCTGTGTTCCATAGCAACTGTCCCATCTGCCATGATTAGCAAATATAACCAAGTAAACATTCAGCATTGACAAATGCCTGTTGATTCTGGTTCTAATTTGCTCAGTTAGCCTATATGAACAGGAAAACTCATCCTACACAATCTTGTCAACAACAGGGATCAGTTACTTCAAATTAAACTGCAGTGAATGTTTCTTGGAGCTTTCTAAAGTGATGACATTCCATTTGCCAGCCCATGCTACTTTTACTTAACCATGGGAGTAGCACAGGAGTGGGGACCAGCATTTTAGAACTGTAGAACACTCCATGATTCATTTACTGCAAATTAATCTCCTGCAGCTGAGGTCACCAATGTGGACATCAGACTTAGGGTTTCTGGGATGCCACCAGAGTGTCTTGGGATTACACCAAGTAAAAAGAAAATTCCTTTGGCCTTTTGATTTGAATGTGCAATCAGTGTTAACCCCACACATAATGTGTGGGCTGCGTTGTGAACATTCCCTGTAAAGTAGATAAAGGACCAGCTATCAACATTTGTATTTTCAAGACATTACACAGAGAAGATTATCACCCACCCAGTCTGTTGATGCTCAGTACAGAAGCAACCTTGAACGCCGGTGGTTGTTGAGAAGAAACTACGGTCCACATATTAATTTATTTCATTATCAGCAAAACAGTGGTGCCTTGATACCAAAACTGGAAATACTGTCTCATGGGTGAAGCACATAATTAGAGAAAATAAACATCAATTATAATCTGCAGCAAATTTCCTTTCTTGGGGTATGACTAACACTGTTGTTGCACAGCCAAGATGAGTAATGGAACAAAACTGGTGGGGTGGGGACCCTGATGAGCCACTTAGTGATGCAACTCAGAAATGCGTGAGTAAAAGATGCACAGCACCTGATCAAGGAGCTATGGTAACTTAACAAGGGCAAGGAGAGAAAGAGAGAAATGAAGAGAGAGAGAGAGAGAGAGAGAGAGGAAGAGAGAGATGAAGAAGAAGAAAAGAGAAATGGAAATAGTGATAGTGAGAGAGAGATAGAGATGGGAGTATAGAAAGAGAGAGGTGGAGGGAGACAGAGAGAGAGAGAGAGAGACAGAAAATGAGAGAGAGAACAAGAGAGAGAGAGAGAGATTGAAAGAGTGACACACCAAGAGAGAGAGAGAGAGAGAGAGAGAGTTTTAATCTATAAAAGGTATGCCCAAAACAGCTTCCCTTACTTTGATATAAATATTTCATAGACATTGAGGGTGCAATATTCAAAGGTCTGCACCCAGTGCTAATCATTATCACTTGTACTGCACCCATTTAGTACCTGTTTCCCATATTCAGAGGATAGTGCTACTCATGCCATTAGTGCTAGTAGTCAGTACTAAGTTGATATATGCAGTGCCCAAACAGGGGAGGGAGGGGCAGTGATGTGCATATCACATGAAGCGTGATATACAAAGATTTAGCACTGCACTAATGAAATTGCAGAGCAATACAGCACAGCACAAATACTGACTATAAAGCAGGTCTAAACCTAGGGCAAATCCCCAGAGGTGGGAGAGCATACTGTAGCAGAACACACACACAAACACACACACACACATACACACACAACACTGACAACAAAATGACTCACATCATGTACCTGATAAAGCTGGTCATGCAGGATGAACAGAGGTCCGATGCCACCCTGGGCTACAGCACAGACCCTGGAGGTGCTATGCTGCAAATAGACAGCACTGTCAATGAGTCACATTTGAAGTCCTCAGTGACAAACAAAACAAGGACCAGTACAGGTTTAACAGGCCCATGATCATACAGCTGTGTGAGCTGCTGCTTGACCAGCTCCAGACACCTAGTGCAGCCATGGAATGTCTGTAGAGCTCAAGGTGACAGCAGCACTGTGCTTTCTGGCCACTGAAACCTTCCAGACACCAGCTGGGGATACCACCATTTTCTCACAGTCTGCCACATCATGCCTGTTGGTCCAGTTTCTAGATGCCCTGCTGGTCCACGTTGGGGAGTTCAATGTATTCCCCACCAAATTAGCAGAGGTGAAAGCAACCTTGCAGCAGTTCTATCAAGTTGTGCACCTACCAGCTGTACTTAGTACCATTCACTGCACCCATACTGTCATCCAGGTACCCACCGTGATGGAATGGAGGCCTATGCAAATAGGAAGGGAACCATTCCATCAACTACCAACTGGAGTGTGATGCAACAGGGTGCATCATCAATGTCCTGGCACCGTACCATGGCAGTGCCATGATGCCTTCAACTGGCTCAAATCCATCCTGTGCCAGAGGTTTGAAGGTGGGAACATCCCTAGTAGGCACCTCATCAGTGAGTATACCCCAAAGGCCTCTTCCTCCCAGTATTGTAAACTATGTCACTAACCCATGCCCTTTAACTATACAGGTAACAGTGCATATCCCCTGCATCCCCAGCCCTCACACCTGTTCTATGACCAATCCATTGCAGAGGACAGGTACATGCAATGGCGCACATTGCTACATGAAACATCATTGAGCATGTCCCTGGCATGCCCAAGATGCAGTTCAGGTGCCTTGACCATTCTGGTGATGCCCTACAATACACCACTCAGAAGGCCTGTGCCATATTCCTTGCTTATTGCATACTACACAACATAGCACTGAACTGTGAAATATACTTGTTGGCCCCAGAGGAACACTCTGCAGTGGTTGCCAAACTAGAGGGCCAGGGATGCAGGAGCAGCTCAAAAGGCATGATCAAATGATGGCCAGGAGGTCACAGGAGTATAGAGCCCACCTCCTCACAGACCTTTTTCAACCCTGATGGGAGTACAAATGGCACAGGAGACTGTAATGACATCAGTAACTGTATTAATCAAATAATAACAGAAATGGTCATTAAAAGATAAAAAAGCCATCCAGATGGAGCAGGTTAAAGGGGAGATAATATATGAAGCCATTCTGGCAAGGGCTAAAGGTTAAAGGAGAGAAATAAACACATGCCATCCACGGGAGGGGGGATTAAAATGGAGAGAAAATAAATCAAGCCATCCTGATGGGGGGCTAAATGGGGAGAAAATAAATCAAGTAAACCTGGTAGGGGTTAATGAGGAGAAATCAACACATGCCATCCTAGCAGGGGGCTAAGGGAGAAAATAAATTAAGCCTTCCTGGCAGTAGGGCATTAAGGGGAAAATAATTCAAGCCATTGTGGCAAGGGGAGTAAAGAGGAGAAAATATATCAAGCCATCCTGGCAGAGGAGGTTAAATGGGAGAAAAGCATCATCATGGCAGGAGGGAGAGGAAATGGGTACTGTGAGGTGAGAGCATGAGGTGTTTAATGGTGTATTGGTCTGGTGGTCAACTCTGTCCACAAAGTGCATCCCAGACTACCTCTGTGGATATGGATAGTGTGGAAACACTGTATCTGGGAGGGTAGCAGGAGGGCCATCATCCATGCAATGGGTGATGATCTTGTGGACAGTGTAATCCACCCATGGCCATTGCCTCGGGGTACTGACCCCATCAAAAAGACAACATAGCCAGGGGAGCGTGGTGTCCTGGTCATCCTAGAAATCCTGATTCCCACATTGCAGGGGTGGTGGTATGCTGAGGTGTCTGCTGTGAGGTGACACTCCCCACTGGAACAGCCAGTGCTGGCTGACACCCCAGTGCCAGAGACCATGGCTGCAGCTTCCAGCACAGCAGCAGACAACCTACCTATACCATCTGTAAGGACTGACCTAGTGCCCTGAAGCCAGCATTCCATGGACTGTTGCAGTTCACCCAAGGCTGCCTCCACATGCTGCTCATTGACCTGCAGTGTGCATCATATGCAGGCCAGTTCACCCTGAATCCTTTCTGTGCTCCCATGGCTGACTGCAGCAGCTGCCTGTGGACACCTCCTGCTGTCTATGTGTTGTGTCCTGGGGATAGGTTCAGGCTGCATCCTGGGCCATTGTGTTGCCTGGGTGCTAGCTGTGGCCAGTGCGTGCACAAGTCTATTGGCCATGGCAGCACAGTGGTGGCTGGGCTGTTGGGTTAGCTGAGGTGCTGGGCTGTGGCCAGAATGGTGGCAGGATCATGAGGAGGCAGAGCATTGGCTGTGCCAGCAGTTGGAGCCTGGGGAGGCAGGGTGTGGGCCATGCCACATGTGGAGCTTCTGGGATGGCACAACTGTGGCTGTGCCATGGGGAGTGGCATGGGGCACCATGGTGATGGTGGAGTGGACTTGGCCCCATCTGTAGGGGGCCAGCAGCAACAGGCAACCCTCATGGTCCGAGCTGGGACCCTTTGTTTTCAATCCCTCAACATAGGTGTTGTCTTCGTCATCCTCCTCCTCTTGTTCCTCCTCACTGTCCTGGTCTTTCCCTGCTCCAGTATGGATGGCCCTCAGGGACAGCAGACAGTAGGATGGACCAGGGCCATCCTCTGTCACTGTGTTCTCCACCAGGGACTGAGCTGATGAGAAAAGAGAAGAGAACAATATTGTATATTAATGTACATACCTGTGTTCCAACAATGGCAGCATGCATGTCCAGTGCACTGTGTCTTGCCACCCATGCCACCCATGGCCATACTCACCACACACACACCATTTCTAGTGATCACACACAGGAGATAGCACACATGTGGCACGGTAGGTGAGTATACAACAGACTACCACACCACCAGGATAAATGGATCACACCATGCTTGACTACACCCATTGTGAACACATCCAACAATCAGGGTTTGGCAGTGGTTCTGATGGCACAACTACAATGTTGATAAGGCTGCCAACAGGGAAAGCAATAGAGGAGGGTGCATGGTGACACATGTGAATATGCCGTGTAAATGTGATCGCTTGTAGTATGCTTCTAAATATACCATTGCACAAGTACTGTTCATTAGACAAATGATGGGAGATACAATGTATTTAATTAATTAATTAGCTAATTAAAACTTTGTTGATGGAGCAGTGATGAAACTGTGGGCCACATAGCCTTTTACGAGCAACTCGATACAGTAACAAGACATACTTTACAACACAATCATGACATGATTTAAAACAAAAAAACAGCTTCAAATTATACAAAGTGAACACATTGACATATTACGCATAGTGCATACAAACAAAAAAAATACATTTAAAATTTGCTTCATCTACTAAAATAAAGGTTTGGGCTGAGAACATGGCAGGAAAATCATCATGACACCAAACACCGTAGGCATATCATCGCCGACTGCGTGCCGACTAACAGTCTAATGCTGGCCAGTACTGTGCAGGCAATGGAATACAACCCTGATGACAGAGGCCCCATCCCACCCACTGACATTGGCCTCAGTAACTGCAATGGTAGCACCCTGGTGATGTCTAGCTCCCCACCACCACGAGTGTCAACATGGATGTCCCAATGTGCAGTAAAGTCGCCAATATCCCTGGCATCTGGTGGACCCCGCGCACAGAAATCTCTAGTCCCCACCACCCAGCACTCCCTCCAAAAAGAGTGGATACCAACACAGCCCTCCACTCACTGCAGCTAGCCTCCCAACTGAGCTGCAATGAATGAACACGTAGTCGTGTGCTCGTTGTTCAGTTTAGTGGAGCAGCCAGCCGTGGTGATGAGTCAGGCTGCGGCTAGCACTCCTTGTCGAGATGCGGGTGAAAATCCACGGTGGGGTCACTGGGCTCTGAGAGAATATGTGTACGATGGGCATCCATCGATGATCGCTGACATGGGGGCTGGACATCCCCAAGAGACTCTTCGTTGATTACTGGGGCAGACGTCAGTGGTGAAAGACCTCATAAGTGTCCATCAACCAACGTCAATGGATAACCCATTTATCAACTTTCGATGATCATATACAGTGTTCAGTGTCATGTTCCTCCCCGCGATGTTCTTTGCCCAAACCAAAATAAATGCTTAAAACTATCAATTCAATTTTTAAATGCTAGAAAAGAAACATTTCACCTGCAATTGTGCTGTGCTCAGACCTAAGTAAACTTTTCAGTAAGGTTTTGAAGTTATGACCTCTGCATGTTGCACAGATAACCAGGTAAACTGTTCCAAGTACTGTATTAATAGCTGTTTGTTTAAAAACTCTTTATGTTTTGGTAGTTTACATATAGGAACTGTCAATGTCACTGTACCATCTGACTGTAAAGCTTTTATATTCTTTTTTGTTAAAAAGTGTGGCAAAGAGGATTTCTTTGTGGAGCATACAACACCCCATGAACAAAACAAGACAATTGTAATCTGTCCCTTAGTTCCAGTGGAAACAAATTTATTGTATAACAAACAATGATGTTCATTTGACTTTGCTCTGGTAGCAGATCTACAGATGGTTGTTGTACATGTACTTGTATTGTTTATTTATTTTTCTGAAGTCCCCCCTCAATTTAACTTCTATATTCAACAATAGGCAGTAGGCAACTTTGTGCCAACTGCCTAGTGTAATTTGTGAGATAATCATTTATTGTATACAATTCTTCAGTTTTCTTACATAGTTGCTTGATGGTATTATATATGTGTTTATTATAGTCCAAATGTGAGTCTAAAGAAATTCCCAGGTATTTAAATTCTAAATTTCTAAATTCTCTAGATTCTAATTTTCCCTTCTCCTCCTGAAATCATAAAGGGTTCCATCATATCTCTTTGTTTTTGGATAGTACAAAACAACATTGCCTTTATTTTCTTTTTATTAACTACAAGTCTATTTTCTGCAAACCAGTCTGCCATTTTCCTATACTCAAATTCTAATACAGAATTTAATAACCTAACATCTTTATTTGCAGTATAACACAGCATCATCTGCATAAAGTAATATTTTGATTCTTTACAAACTGATGGCAATTCATTTATGAATAGTGAAACAGCATTGGTCCTAAAATGGAACCCTGGGGAATCCATACTACACATCTCTAGGTCTTGATATTATTCCATTAACTCTAACCTGTTACTTTCTATCTGTCAAATAGCTATAAATTCAATTTAATTTTATTTTTATTTTAGTCTTTGCTAACCAGATAAAGCCCACTAGGCACAAGTGCCTGTTTTCACGGCAACCCAGGAGCACTGGGTGGTTAAGTTACTTGCTCAGAGTCACATAGTATGCAAGTGGAGGTTGTGAGAATCAACCCAAGGTCTGGTCTGCTTGATTTACAAAGCTCATTCACAGCTCGTTACTCTAACCTCTATGCTATACTGCCAGCCCCAATTTACTGCAGAATCCCCAAATCCAATAACATCCAGCTTAGCCCTCAGGAGGAATGATTCACCAGGTAGAATACCTTGGCAGGTCCACAAACACTGTCCCTGTGTACAGACCTACCATATTTTCCTGCCGGTCTTTCATAAACCTGACCAAGGCAGTCACCATCCTGAAACTGTGATGGGCCATTGTTAGTATGTTATATTTTTCCAGATATATTAAAATTTGAGAATGCTGCAACCTCTCCTGTACCTTACCAACCAAAGATAATAGTGAAATTGATTTGTAGTTATATGGATTATTAGTTTTACCCTTTGTCAGTACTGATGACATGTTATTTTCCACAAGGCAGGAACAGTTTGCTTACTTAAAGAGTTATTAAAAATTATTTGTAGAGTAAGTGCCATTTCCTCTGCAGCTTGTTTTATAATATTGGTGCCTAATAAATCATGACCTGGGCCTTTTGAACCATCTAAATTCTTTTTTTTCAACTTCTTTTGTTTAATCAGTGTTTAACAATACAATATAATGCAAGACAATCAAAACAAACTAAAAGGAAAAGCTAACCCAACATATAAAGCTTAGTGTGGTATAAAATGCATGAACTATACATATGCAGTCACATGTCCCTCCCATGCAAATGCTCAAATTCCAGTTATGCAATGCATAGTTGTCCATTTCCTGTATTTACAAGGAGTTTGAAACAGAAAAGCATTATAAGCATTCCCTTAAGAGAATGTTATTGTTTTGCACTCAGAGTCCAAGAGTTTAGATAAAGGTGGATAAGCTAATGAGAGGAATTAATTTGTAGTAAAGATTATAGATCCTTCCCATTTGTTATAAAATTTGTAGTAAGATTATTGTGAAATAGATAAATTAATTTAGTAATTTTTGTAAGTTGAACAGAATGTTTTGAGTCCATTCACTCATAATACGGAGCAGTTTATCAGGCGAGCAGCTCGAACAGTTGGCGGCTTTCAAAGAGGAAGCTGTTCAAGCTTTATGCAGCGAAGTTTTTAGGTGTCGCTTAACCTGGGCTCCACCTTCACTGGGTCCTTTCAGGAGCTGTGCCAGTCTCTCCCTACCAAGGGTGAGGCGGCCTCGGGCTCGCACTCCTCCCGCCCTAAGAAAAGGAACAAGGACCCTAAATCTTCTTCTGGCCGAAGAAGACGTTCCTGGGACCGAGAGCGGTCAGATTCACAGAACCTGGCGGTCTCGACCTCGGTCGAGATCGCTTCCTTGGCCGCCAGCTTCTCGGATCTTCCGTCAGGCCAAGGCACTGAGGCAGAGGATACGGCAGAACTGGCTGAAATTTCTCTTGACCCGATCGAGCTGTTGTCGCTGGCCCCGCTCAACAACTCTTTGGAAAGGACACCCATCCTTTCTTTCCCCAACGAGGAGACCTGTCCTTCAGGTATCCTGATCGACGTACAGGAGCCAGAACCTCAGTTTTCACCGAATCCGGCCTCTCCTGATCTGCAGCGCCGACACCGTCATTCACAATTGAGGAGTAGGACCCCGTTGGTCAAAAAAACCAAAAAAGGGTCACAAACACTCCCAGAAGAGGCGCCGCCACTATTTCTCATCCTCCTCAGATGAAGAGAGACTTCGGAAGCTCTGTCGACGTTATGAGGACCTCATGTGGCAACAGCTAATTCTGACCAGTCAAAAGCTGGCTACTCTGGCTACACTGGCCATTACTTGGCCCCAGCCTCTTCGGCTGATACCGACTCCTCCAGTACCGAGGACTCCGGAGCTCCCTCCTGTAGGACCGGCATGCATTCCTGCTCGGCCTGTTCCGGTCTCCCCACCAATTTTGGTGGAGCCACCGCCTAAGCAGCCTCAGGGAGGGGCCCCCTTGAAGGAGGATCGGACAGATACGGGCTTGCCCCGTCGTCTGTCCATCACTGTTGCTCCTGATCGCCCTCGGCGTATTGAAGGGGACGTAGGCGGGAGACCCCTGTATCCTGACTCCTCTGACTCTGATACCACTGGTCTTCACTCACACCCTGATGATGAGTTGTCAGTGACACACCTGGAGGAAGGTCCTTCCTTTTTCCAGGGCATCCTTCGACTTATTTCTGAGTCCACTGGTATGCCCTTGCAGCCTATCCAAAAGAAGGCGGAATATCCTCTCATGGATATCCTTAAGAGGGGGATACCCTGATGGAGGCCTTGCTAGTGGTCGAAGTCATTGTTGGCCTGGCCCTCAAGCTACGGCAGCGCCCTGCCTCTTGCCCGGCTCTGTCTGCCGGCATGGCTAGCAAGTACACTGTACCCATGGGGTCCTTGGCGGGCTTCACTGAGCATCCCTCGGCCGAGAGCCTTGTGACTGCCTCAGTGTTTCGGTGCATGGGTAGCTCAGTGGATACTGACCGCCCTCTGGACAAGGATTCCAAAAAATATGGACCATTCTGCCCAGAAGGTATATGCGGCCTCATCCTTGGGCCTTTGTCAGGCCAGCTCGGCAGTGATCATGGCACACTTCTCTCATGCCCTCTTGGGGTCGCTAGATGAAGTCCTCCCTCATCTCCCAGCGGACATGCAGACCACGGTTAAGCAAGTCCATGACCAGGGCCATGCTGTTGCAAAACAGCAGCTCTAGATGGCTTTGGACATTGGAGATTCCTGTGCCTGTTCACTAGCAGCCGCAGGGCCTGGCTGAGATTATCTTCCTTTCCGGCAGATACTCAGCAGAAGCTAGCTGACATGCCCTTCCTTGGCACCAGCCTTTTCAGTCCGGGAGTGGCAGGTCACCTCCAGCGCATAGAGCAGTCCAGTGACACCTTGGATGCCACTTCTGCAAAGGCTTCTTCGGGCAAGAACCAGCAGAAGTGCAAGAAGAAGCCTTTTCGGCACTCTTCCCCTGCGGTTAGGCAGCCCCCATTCCAAGGAGGTCAGCAGCAACAGCAGGCTCAAGCTTGGCGCTCTAGGCCCAAGCAGGGTCCCCAACAGCCCCGCAAAGGAGGCCGAGGTGCCGATCCAGGAGCCTCCTCCTCCTCCTCTGAGCCTGCGCAGTGACAGGTCGGGGGTGGCCACCCCTACTCCTGTCACGCCAGTTCTGGGTCAGCCCGTGGGGGGCCGACTCGGCCACTTTCTTTCCGCCTGGTCCGGTATCACTTCGGACAGGTGGGTCCTGGAAGTGGTCAGTCGGAGACTGCCTCTAGAGTTCAAGCAGTACCCTCCTTGCCGAGCCCGTGCCCCACGGGAGGAAAGGATCTCAGTTGGCGCTCAGTCGGCCCTTTGGGACGAATTGCTCCACTCCTCCGCAGTGAGGCGGTAGCGCTAGTGCTGGATCCTCCTACAGACCCAGGCTTCGTGTCCAGGTACTTCCAAGTGCCCAAGTGGATGGGGGGTTGGCGCCCATCGTAGATCTCCATGACCTGAATCAATATCTCCGGTCTTGCACCTTCCGGATGGTAACTCTAAACGAGATCAAACCATCTCTGGAGCGAAACATTTGGTTCTGTTCACTGGATCTACAGGACACATTCTTTCACGTCCCAATCCATCCGTCCCACCAGGGGATCCTCTGCTTCAGGGTCGAAGGGACCCTGTACGAGTTCTGAGCCATGCCGTTCGGCATGTCATTGGCCCCTCGGGTCTTCACCAAATGTATTGCAGTGGTGGCAGCCCATCTACGGCGTCAAGGGGTTCGCATATATCCCTACCTCGATGATTTGCTCCTGGCGGGTTCCTCCCTGCAGGAGGTGGAGAGGTCCAGGGACCTAGCCCTCCGAACTTGTTCCCAATTAGGCCTTCTGATCAACAAGGCCAAGTCAGAACTCGTGCCCTCTCAGGTGATGGGCTTTATTGGGGCAGAGCTCGACTCGCGTCAAGCCAGAGCTTGGCTTCCGGTGGACAGGGCAGAGGTTCTTTCCTCCTTTGCCCAATCATTTCTGGTTGGGCGCTTGCACCCTGCCTGGGACTTACTGCGCCTTCTGAGTTACATGGCGGCGTGTACCTCAAGTGGTCTGTTGGGCCAGGTTGCACATGCGTCCCTTCCAGTGGGAACTGGCCACTCAGTGGACTCAGCGTCAGGGTCTTTTCGACCAGCTGGTCACTGTCACCCAGAAGATGTGGGACGCTCTCCAATGGTGGACCGTTCCAAGTCATCTGCAGGAAGGGATCCCATTTGTTCGCCCCGAGCCGACAGTCATCCTCACGACCGATGCCTCTCTCGTGGGCTGGGGAGCCCATATGGGGGACCACAGAGCCGACGGGTTCTGGACCCCCGAGGAATCCTGTTGCCACATCAACCTGTTGGAGCTCAGAGCAGTCAGACTGGCACCGTCAGCTTTCGCTCCTCAGCTGCGGGGTCAAGTGGTTCAAGTCCAGACGGACAATACCACGACCATGTACTACCTCAACAAACAGGGTGGCATGCACTCCCATCTGCT
Source organism: Neoceratodus forsteri (assembly GCA_016271365.2). NCBI lineage: Eukaryota > Metazoa > Chordata > Ceratodontiformes > Ceratodontidae > Neoceratodus > Neoceratodus forsteri. Next base: position 1,451,892,164 of record CM057452.1, read on the forward strand.
ATGCAAGGAGGTGCTCCGGATCCGGACCTTCGTCAGTCGGTTGGAGGTGGATCTCCTAGCCATCCATGTGGCAGGATTCTCGAACCAACTGGCAGATGCTCTCAGCCGCATAGGCCAGACATCCCACGAGTGGTCTCTCCATCCTGAGGTAGCTTACAATCTGTTCTCCCATTGGAGCATACCGTTGGTGGACCTGTTTGCCTCAAGGGAGAACACCAAGCTGAGGCTGTACCATGCCCGCCCCCTCAGCAGGGCTCGCTGCAGGGGGATGCCTTTTCGAGGCGTGGACCTCAGGCCTTCTCTACGCCTTCCCTCCATTTCCCTTGATCCACAAGGTGTTACTCAAGGTGAGGAGGGACAAGGCGATGGTGATCCTGGTAGCCCCAGATTGGCCCCACCAGTTCTGGTATCCAGATCTCCTCAGCCTCAGCTGCAGGGCCCCGGAGTGGCTTTGTACACGCCTAGACCTGATACTGTTGAACCAGGGGAAGGTATTCCACCCGGACCTTCATTCCCTGTGCCTCCCAGCCTGGTGCCTGAGTGGCTAAAGTTCCAGGCTCAGGGTCTTTCCGAGCATGTCTACGCCGTGGTGGAGGCATCTCATAAGGAATCAACCAGGAAATGTTATGCCTTCAAATGAAAAAGGTTTTCCATTTGGTGTCAGGGTAAGAGTCTGGACCCCTTATCCTGCTCTGTGGCTAACATTTTAGACTACCTTTGGTCTTTCTTCAATGGGGGTCTTCGGTCATCGACCCTTAGGGTGCACCTGGCAGCCATTTCTGCTTACCGGGCATGGGCCTGTTGGTCAACATTGGCACAGGAGACAGTGGTCGGGTGCTTTTCCAAAGGCCTGGATCACATATCCCCTCCGGTGTGTGGATCTCCACCTCCGTGGGCTCTTTTGCTGGTTTTGGCAGAGCTCATGGGCAAGCCATATGAACCCATGCACAAGTGTGAGCTGTCACACTTGTCGTGGAAGACTACCTTCCTGGGGGCTATCATGTCAGCCAGAAGGACAGCGGAGCTCCAGGCGCTCTCGGTGGACTCCCCTTATCTGGTCTTTCACAGGGACAAAGTTGACTACTGCGCCCCCACCCGAAATTCCTTCTGAAGGTGGTGTCAGACTTTCACCTCAACCAGGTGTTGACTCTGCCAGTATATTACCCTAACTACACCTCGGATGCTGAGTACAGGCTCCATACCCTGGACCTTAGAAGGGCTCTCTCCTACTACAAGGAGAGGACGGCGGAAATTTGGGGAGAGGTTTGCCAGCTGTTTGTCACCTATCCTGAAGCCGCTTCTGGTAGACCTGCAGCCAAATGGACTATTGCAAGATGGATTACATCATGCACAGGTCTGTGCTATGAGTTGGCGGCCAAGGAGCCTCCCAGAGGGATAAGAGCTCATTCTACCCGCCATACTGCTGCATCGGTGGCTGCTTCCAGGGACATCCCTATCCAGGAAATCTGTCGACCTGCTACCTGGAAGTCAGCAAACACCTTCATTACCCATTACCACATTGACCTTGAGTCTCGTCGCGATGTTGGTTTTGGGGCCTTGGTTCTCCAGTCTCCTTGCCTCCCTCCTCATGGAGCACTGCTAGGAGTCTGCCAGATAGTGTGGATGAACAACATATCCACGGTCCTAGAAAAACAGGTTACTCATCTGCAACAGTAGTTCTAGGAGTGGTATATGTTGTTCATCCACGCTCACCCACCCGACCTCCCCGGCTTTAGGCGCATAACATTGCTTCCAGCAGGCTAAGATCTGGCGTCATGGGGCGGACCCGAGGTATATACCACCCAGTTGGGTGGGAGGAGCCAGCTTGAAGACTTCCGGCAAGATTTAAAGGGGAAAGGGACATGCCAGAGAGTGTGGATGAACAACATATACCACGCCTAGAACTACTGTTACAGGGGAGTAACCTGTGTTTTTATTCCTCCTTCTCAGGTCCCCTGCATATTTGGCCATCGGAGCATCGGAGGGTTCGAGAGGGCCTGGTGAATCCACCCTCTCCGGGACAGCACACAGAACAAACAGGTACGCAGCAGTTGGTCAACTCCAGACTGCGTTTGGTGCCAAATACCAGATCACCTGGAACAGTGATTTTTTTTTTGTCCTCACACGTTTGTTCTGATTGTTTTTGTAAACTGAATATCTATCTGTGATTACTGCTGTTTGTGTTTGTAAGCTGAAAATACACTCGGTGAATAATGCTGTGTTAAACTTGTATCTTGTAAACTACAGCCACTGTTTCTGAATAGGGCTTGTTTCGTGAGTTGTATCACTGCTTTTACTGAGTCGGGCTGCATTTCCTATGGGCTTGCACTGTTGTTATTTCAGGTTTCGTTACCTATTGTTTGTGTTTCCCTGCTCAGCTTTTGTTTGCCGTTCCCAGCCTCCACCCACCCCCCACCATTACCACTTCTAAGAGGCCCCGTACCTGGGCGGACCCTGTAACAGCATGTTTCTTCCTCCTCCTCCTCAGGTCCCCTGCATATTCAGCTGCTGGGGAATTAGAGGGTTTGAGAGGGCCTGGTGAATCAACCCTCCCCGGGACAGCACACAGAACAAACAGGTACGCAGCAGTCAGCCAACTCCAGACCATATTTGGTGCCAAATACGAGATCGCTCCGAACAGTGATTTTTCTGTACCGACACATATTCTGATTGTTTTTGTAAACTCAATATCTATCTGCGGTTATTGCTGTTTTATGTTTGTAATGCTGTGTTAAACCTGTATCTTGTAAAGTACAGCCACTCTTCCTGAATAGGGCTTGTTTCATGAGTTGTATCACTGCTTTTACTAAGTTGGGCTGCATTTCTTATGGGCATGCACTGTTAACATCTCAGGTTTCATTGCCTATTGTTTGTGTTTCCCTACTTAGTTTTTTTTTTTTTCCTGAAGTACTTTTTGCATTTTGTGGTTTTCTCCCCAGTCCCAATCCTGGACGTCCTGATGGGGCACACGCACATCATGCCCTAAAGGACGCCCCACTCTACCAGTTGCTCTGTTACTGCCTGTGCCTGCCACCGGACCTCCATCCAGTGGGACTAAGGATGGGTGACCCGCCACCCAGGAGAGGAGAGCCAATGCTCGATCCTGCTCCCACCCACTGTGCCAGCCCCCTGATGACCCAAGTCCGTTCCCAAACCCGGGTCGCCGGCGTGGCACGAGGTGTGGTGTCCAGCGGCTCAACCCTAAGCGCCACCAGGTTGGCTTCCCTGCTCAGTTTCTGTTTGCCGTTACCTACCCCACCACTGCTCATCCCCCCAACATCTCTCCCCCATTATCAGCCCCTCGGAAGCCCCGTACCTGGGTGGACCCTGTAACAGCGTTTTTCTTCCTCCTCCTCAGGTCCCCTGCATATTCGGCCACCGGAGCATTGGAGGGTTCGAGAGGGCCTGGTGAATCTGCCCTCCCCGGGACAGCACACAGAACAAACAGGTACGCAGCAGCTGGCAAACTCCAGACTACGTTTGTTGCCAAATGCCTAGTCGCCCGGAACAGTGACCTTTTTTGTCCCCACACATGTTCGAATTGTTTTGGTAAACTAAATATCTATCTGCATTTACTGCTGTTTATGTTTGTAAGCTGAAAATGTACTCTATGGATAATGCTATGTTAAACCTGTATCTTGTAAACTACAGCCACAGTTTCTGAATAGGGCTTGTTTCGTAAGTTGTACCACTGATTTTACTGAGTCAGGCTGCATTTCCTATGGGCTTGCACTGTTAATATCTCAGGTTTCATTGCCTGTTGTTTGTGTTTCCCTGCTCAGCTTCTGTTTGCCGTTCCCTAACCCCACTGCTCATCTCCCCCCCCCCACCGTACCACCTTTAGGAAGCCCCGTACCTGGGCAGACTCTGTAACAGCATTTTTCTTCCATCTGCTCTGGTTCCCTGCATATTCGGCCGCCGTAGCATCAGAGGGTTTGAGAGGGCCTGGTGAATCTGCCCTCCTCAGGAGAGCACCCAGACCAAACAGGTACGCAGCAGTCAACCAACTCCAGACCATGTTTGGTGGTGCCATCCAGTATCTGCCCACCCACCTGAGGTTATGCTAATTTTATAGGCATCTGATTTAATCATTTCACTTCCCCCGCCCATTCTGAGCACTGCTGTGGACCCTTCCACCTCCCCTCCACCTTACATCACTTGGTTCCCTCCCATCAATTTAAGGGCGGCCCTCTAGTCTTACAAGCCCTCTCTACCTGTTTTCTATTTACCCAGTGGTAACCAAACTTTTTATTTCCTAACGTTACTATTCCTAACAGCTTTGCCTCGTTTTAAGCTTACACTCCACCAGGCAGCGTTAACCCTCAGCCTGCAAACCCCAAGGCTGCTGCACAAAACTTTCTTCCTTAAATTCCCTCAGTCCTGAGACCACCTTATCCAACGCACTAAACTCTAGTGTACTTTCCCCCTGTGGAATAATGCAGGCTGTTCGTATCACACTAGCTCTGGGCTTACTTCTCCTTGGCCTGTCTTGGCTGTGCGAGTCCTGTGCCCATGTCCTGGCCAAGGATAGGACTAGCCTCCATCAGTATTCTCTCTGTTTGGCAGAGTTCCTCCCCCCACCCGCACCCCTCAGTCTCTGCTCGACCACCCACTTGCCATGTTTGCCTGTCTCAGGAAATGTTAGATCTGCCTGCAGAGTGCATTCATCGCCTCTCAGCAACTATTTATATACATCCTGCCTGGGTTGCCCACTAGGGCTACTGTTCCCCCTCTCTGCTCCGCTTGTTAAGTGACGATATTGAATATAATTCTGGTCCCAGTGCTATGCAGTCTAGGCACTCTGACCCTACCTGGGTTGTCAGCCACGGGCTATGGATTTCCCACATGAACATCTGCAGCCTCCTTCCCAAAACCCATGAACTGGAGGCCTGGCTTGCCCTCTACACCTCTGATGCTGTTGGAATTACAGAGTCATGGCTAAAAATCCATCACCGGAGACTCACAATGTCACATCAAGGGCTACTCTCTCCTTAGACATGATTGACTTGGAAGGAAAAGGAGAAGGGGAATGCTACTCCTTGTCTGAGACAACATCACAGCTTCCACCATATCAGTAAACCCCAGTGACTCACCAGGGGCAGAGTGGATTATTACTGAATTGACAGTCAGTGCTTCCAAGAAGCTTTATCTAGACTACGCCTACAGTCCTCTCAAAGAGGGCTTAGCCGGCCTTTCTCAGATCATTAGCGGTGTCAGCAGTCTACCCCATACCAGCGATTTCATCTTGGTTGGGGACTTGAACTTAAACTGGCTCAGCGACCAACAGTTCAAGTATGTTGACATAATTAAACAATTAAGCCTCTCACAAATCCTCTCCTCTTACACATGCACAACAACAGATCAGCCAGTCGTACTCTCCTGGATTGGATACTCACCAATAGGAAGGACAGCATCTTATCAACAAGGTTCACAGTTGACTCTATCAGCGATCATTCCTCCACTTTCTGTACCTGGACATGTAGGAAACCCTGTCCCCCATCAAAGATAATCTCTTTCAGAGACTTCTCCAAGATAGACACTGATAGGTTCAGGGATGACATAATATCAATTGACTGGGCTACCCTCTACACCCTGACAGACATCGACTCTACACTAGGCTTCCTCACCACTGCCTTGTCTGCCATACAAGATGGACACTTTCCCCTCACCACCCACAGAGTTAGGGGTGGTAACTCTAGATGGCTCTCCAAGGAACTGCTCAGTAAAATGAAGCAGAGGGATGCAGCCTGGACCCTCTTCAAATCCGCACCCTCACCCACAGCTTAGAACAACTACAGGAGACTCTGCAATCTATGCTAACAGGAGTCCAAACTCCTCAAGGCATCTTTCCTTAAAAGTCAGCAGACCTGCAGCCTGGGTGATCGCTGGAAGTTCTGGTCCTCGATTAACTCTTTAACCAAACTTGAAGCTAAGCAGAGTACCGTAAACCTTCTCACAGACACTGGTCTTCTAACCAAACCCATTTATATTGCAGAAGCCTTAAACCTAAGCTCTCGAACCTTCAGCCCTACCTATACAAGCTTCCGCCTAAGGCTCCTTCCCCCCACCCCCCGGTACCACTGATCTCACAACAGTGGGCTGCCACCTTTCTATTTTAAAGTCACCACCCCTTCGGAAGTCTACCACATTGTAATGGCTCCCAACTCCTCAAGTAGCTTAGGGAGGACGCTTAAGCCCAGATCTTTAAACTGTCTGTCACTTTATTGTGCAGACCTGGCTTTCCTATTTAACATGTCACTGGCTACCTCCTCCTTCCCCAACTCTGGAAGAAAGCCAGTATAGTCACCATATTTAAATTGGGAGACCCCAAACTCATGGACAAATACAGACCTGTCTCCATCATTTCGCACCTTAGCAAAGTCCTGGAAAAAGTCACGTTGCTTCAACTCTCAGACCACATCAGCATGTACAAGTTGCTGTCCCCTAACCAACATGAATTCCACAAGTGCTTTAGCACTACCACTGCACTTGCCTGCTTCTCTAACTCTTTTCTCAGATCTGCCGATGTAGGCCTGCTCACAGGGGCAAGTTTCATCGACCTTTTCAAGGCGTTTGATCTCGTAGACCATGACCTACTCCTTCACAAACTAAAATCGTATAACTTTTCCACTAGCACCTCTGAATGGTTTCGGCACTATCTCTCCAACAGATCCCAGAGGGTTCGTGTCAGAGGGATAGCATTGGGTCCCTTACAAGTGAGTAGTGGAATCCCCAAGGGGGGCCATACTAGGCCCCATACTCTTCTCCCTATTTGTTGACGATTTGTTAGATGTCAGACAGGCGTGCCAGAAGGTCTTGTATGCAGATGACCTCGTACTTCTCAGGTGTGGCCATAGCCTGCATGACCTAGCCCGCACACTCACTAAGGATTTCTCACTCACCCGCTGCTGGTTCTCTGCTAATAGACTCCTGGTCAGCACAAAGAAAATGAAGACCATGCTTTTTGGATCCAAAAACAAGCTGGTTAGATGCGCAGGGGGCCAGCCCAGCTCCTTTCCCATCTGTGTCCCTGATGGTACCACTCTGGAACTAGCATCCAGTTTAAAGTACCTAGGATTCATCTTGGACCCCTCCCTTACATGTCGTGACCATATCAGGATGACAGTAAGTAGGATCAGTCAACATATCAGTGTCTGTTATTACCTGAAGCACTTCTTGACCCTGGAGATGCATCTAGCAATAGGATGGGGCACGCTCCTACCTCTGCTGGACTACGTTTCCCCCATTATATCCCAAACCTTGTTGTGACTACTTGCCTCTCAATACAGCATATAACAGTATCTGTCATTTCATCCAGCTTGCCCCTCTTGCTACCCACAACTGCTCCCTATATGCCTCTCTAGGCTGGCTCTCTCCCCTAAGCACGATGAGACCTTTGCCGGGGCACCCTTGTTCATTAATCCCTTAAAGGAGAACGGCCTGAATCTCTAAGTCATTTTTCCCAATAGAAGCTGTTTTTTAAGTATTGGTTAAAATTCTGTTATTGTTCTCTCTACACAGGACTTTTAGTAACCTCATTATGTGTTCCTGTTTTACACTGTGGTGGCAAGTACCATTTTAGAATTGTATGATGTAGTTTATGTCTGTCTGAACCACAGAGTTCTGTAGTAGAATATGGAAGCATTGTGTCAACAATAGAAGAGTAGAACAGGGATGTAAACAACCATCTTAAAAATCTAAAATGGTTCTTGCCAGCAGTATGTAAAGCAGAAACAGACACTAGGATAACTAAAAAACCTGGGTATCTAGATCAATAAAAGAATTTGAACCAGTATTTAAAACTAGCTTGTGCTGGGAAAAATAACTTAGAAGCTCAGCGCAGTTCTCCTTTAATGCTGGACCTGAGTCCCCGCTAGACAAACTTCTAACAATGAAATGGAACACAAGGGAGTTAAGGTCATCTCCCCTAAGATTACTTAACTTCCCCCAATCTTCCTCTGATATGACTCAGAGAGCCCTCTCTGTTGCCGGCCCCAAACTGTGGAATAGCCTTCCTGCCTTGCTCCTTTCCACTGACTCCCCATCTGCCTTTAGAACAAACCTGATTAACCACCTGCTCTCGGCAGCAGCCTGCAGATGCCCTCCCAGAGCTCCACACCTCAACTCCTCGAGCTTGGCTCTCCGGATTTCCTAGTCTAGGGTCAGAACCCCATCCCCTCCCCTTCAGGTATCTGACCCAGGTAGCTACACCAGCTAGTGTTAGTGCCTGCTAATCACCTCGTCTGTCAGCCCTACTTTGCTCTGTATTGATTCTTGACTGTTGCTCTGCATTCAATTTGAAATAGCACTTTTGACTCACTGAATGTACTACTGGATCCTTGTATCTGTACCCTACTTATGTTTTTTTTTACTTTGTTGTACTGCTCACTTGTACAGTTCGCTATATTCTATTTGTCTTTTTACCCTGTTGTACTGCTCACATGTACTGTTCTCTCTAAATACCCATTGCCTTGTGTTTTTTTGTTTCATTGTGCTGTGCCATCTTCATGGCCCGGGTCATGCCTGAAACGGTCCCTGGGATCAATGCACTTACCTGGTTATTTTGTTTTTATTTATTTATTCATTTGTTAAACAATAGTAGCAGAAGAACTCTGGCCCGAAGGTGAAGTGCAAGTGCAGGGCAAAAAAAGCAGGGGGCATTCTCTGCCATCCTTGTGTCCAAGGGACCCTGTGAAGAGTCAGCTGGTACCCCAAAAACCCTGGCCCACCTCTCATTCAGGACAGTTGCTCCCAGTGCGCCCCAGCAAGCAAGGCCAGGGGTTCTACTCGATCTCTTCTTAGTTCCCAAGAACAGATCCAGAAGCAAATGATTTGATACATTTTATTGGACCAACATAGATGTAACAAAAAGAACAAAGTGCTTTAGCTTTTGGATCAACCAAGTCCTTCCTTGGAAGCTTAATGACACAAGAAGTCATGGTGTTTTTTTTTTCTTCAGCCCTGTCCTGGATATTTACCTCCTAAGATGTTTGTTTGCTACACAACCTTCAAAATGGACTCCCTGCATTTTCTTCGGCCAAGGCCATCTAGTCGGGGGATTATCTAGCTTCCATAGATCTGACAGATCTGTATCTCCGCTTTCCCATTTGATGGTCTCATCCAAGGTTTCTCAGGGTCTCTGTCCTGGGACAGCTCTCCCAGTAGGCAACTCCTTTTTGGACTGGTGTCAGCCCCCAAGGTTTTCTTAAAGTGCTCCTAGTTCTGGTGGCTCATCGACTGGGAGACTTCATGTCTGTTCCTCCTGGTTGTTGGCTTGCTCGAGCACCATCTGCACCATTGGAAAGGAAGTCAGTGACCAGGACTCTGGAGGTGTTGGAGTCCCACATTTGGGTGGTGAATCAGAAGGAAAGAATCAGCTTAAGAATGGGGATATGTGAGTAGAAGAGACTCTTCTGTCCCTGCCAGTAGTCCTCTTGGAGGAGGAGTCATGCATTCAGGTCGACTGGCTAAGTAAATATGCCCACCACAAGGGAGTGAATATGGGGTCCGGAGCTGTTCGACCCTCTGGGACGACATTCACTCTTCTCCAGATTGATTTATTTGCCTCCAGCCGGAATGCTCAACTTCTATGGTCCTTTAGCTGCTACCGATGTCCACAGGCGGAAGCTGTGGACACCTCACCTCAAGTGGAATTTGGCATTGTGTACTCCTTCCACCCGCATCTCCTCTCCTCTCCTCTCCAAGATCTTTTGCATCTCAAGGCACTCGAGGAATCCTTCCTCTAGTTTCTCTGGAGTGGCCCCGAAGTTCGTGGTTCTTGGGCAGAATACTTCATTTACGCCTTTTCCTACAGGGAAGACCTTCTCTTGTAGGGGCCCCATCATGCATCCTACTCCGGGAACAATGCAGCTTGCGGCCTGGCTCCTGAAAGGATGAGTCCTCTGACACTTGTATTCTTCTAAGAAGGTGGTGAACTCCCTGATGCTACCAGAAAGAATTCCCCATCAAGGCTTATGCTCACATATGGAGCATCTTTCCGGAATATAACTAAAAAATTCCGGCTTTACAAAGCCTCGGCTCCATAGTCTTGTTTTTTCTGCAGGACAGAGTGGGGAAGGTTTGGCCTTGAGTTTACTTAGAGGAGCCTCCTTGGGATCTTCTTTAGGGAATTACCCGGGAGGTTATTTGTTTTTCTTGGGGATGTCATGATAGCCGATCTGTATTCCAATTTCCTGTTCCTCTTTCTGGGATCTGAATCTGATCCTGAGTTCCCCTGGTTAAGAGCCTTTTGAACTGCTTTCACCGGTACCATTGGATGTACCATTTGACAAGATGTATGTTCCTTTTAATTGCTGTGTGCTCAGACAGGAGGATTGGTGAGCTTCAGATTTTGCTCCACAAGAACCTTGCCTTGTCATGCTTACGGACAAGGTGGTGCACAGACTTTATGGCTGCCCGTGTGAACCAGGATTTCTGTCTTCTGTCCATAAATTGCTCACCCTAAGGAGAGGGAATGGCGCAACTTTGATTGTGATGGGCCGCTAGGACAGTCCTTAATCAGATTGGTGAGTTCTGGAGAGGCCAGACTTGGTCCAGAAGTCTCCTGGATCACCCTAGCTAGGTGGGTGAAGGCCTGTTTTTCCTAGATTTATCTCGTAGTTAGTAGGGGGCTTTGACTCTCTTCAAGGCTCCCTCCAACAGCTCTATGGCCATGTGTGGGGCACAGAAAAGTGAGGCATCTGTTTCTTGGGTTATGTAAGGCACCTACGTGATTCTCCATCTAGACATATTTCAAACTCTAGTTTAGCAGTTCTGAGCTTTATCGATGCAGCCTCTGGTCGCTGAGTCTTGCAGGCAGCAATTGGCAGGTAACTTCCTTTCTTATACATGGTTGACATATTTGACAGTATTCTCCCCCACCCAGTTCTTTCTCTGGGTACTGCTTCTTAGAACCCAGTTGTAATGACTACCCATTGACAATGTGGAGCACCACAGAAAGAATACATTTTTTCATACTTAACCATAATTTCCTTTTCTGTTAGCTCCAACACTGTCAGTGGGGCCCACCTGGGAGCCTTGCTCCTGTGGGACAATACTGTCCAATATGCTGTGCAGGATGTCTTTTGTCCCATTTAAAACTATGCTTAAGAGCCTGTTTGGACATTCTTGTATAGTTTTCCTGATGCACCTATGTCTGTATAGATATGTTTAACAAAAAACAAAAAAAAAACACACCAGCAGTTCCACATTAGAATACTACTTGCTGTCATGCACATTTAACACATTCAGTTTTGAGGTTACCCAAGTGTGCCTCCTTCGTTGCAGGTGAGTGCTTGTGCTGCATGCAGTTTTTCCTTGCTATGTAATGAGTCTGTTTTTCTTCCAAGCTGTCTTGCTGCTGCAGATCCTGCTGAGATGCAGAATTGAAACATCAGTTTCAACTCCTCATTCTCTCTCATCTGGTTGATACAGCCAGTATGCAGAATTGCAGGAAGAACTGTATTCACTCAGCCTCTATCATCTGACAAGGTTGGCCACTATTTACAGTATTTTATTCTGGCCAGAGATACATATATGTAGACAGCTAAGTTGTGTGCTCTTGGTGTTTGTTCGACCGTTTTTTGTTTATAAATTTAGAAGAACTGCATGGACAGTAGTGACGAGAGTTGCTGCTGTCTGGAATCCTCATGTGCCCAACATTCTAAGGTTTGGGCTGTGCCATTTCCCCTAGTAGGGGTGCATTATAACCCAGTTGTAATGACTACCCATTGACGATGTTGGAGCTAACAGAAAAGGAAATTACAGTAAATACGCAGAAATTTCTTCTTTCAGTGATGCCAAGAGAATAACTACTACAATATAAAGAAAAGACCGTCACCAGCTGGTCGCCTTTGGTTGTTGCATACAACCCAGATCTAGAGCCCCACTGGAAAATTATTGAAGACCTACAACCAATATTCCGTGAAGATGACACCTTAAAATGTATTTTCCAGGAACCAGCTTATACCTAAACCAAAACGACAGAACACTAGGAGGCACTAAACCCTTTTTCACTTCAGACTTTATCAATACCCCCTAAAGAAGCAATTTAAAATACAGGGGAGTTATATATGTGGATCCCAGAATGCTGTCTATTATATCCAGTGTAAGAAGCTCCAATTGCAGGCTGCTGTGGGGTACCAGGCAACCCCTTCAAACCTAATGAACTCACACAGGCACAGCATAAAGGAGAAAAAAAGACTGAAACACCAGTGGAACAACATTTCTTTGTCTGATCACGCCATCTCTGACCTCTCTATCCTCGTTCTCAAAGGACACTTCAGAAATACACAACAAAGATGAGCTTCTGAGCTTAAACTTATTTATCTTCTAGACATTAAAAATAATGAATTGAATATAGACTTTGGTTCATGACCCACTACAAATTTTAACCAGCAACTCCCTTTTTCATGGTTCTGGTGCATATGCATTCCTTGGGTATATATTTATATACATTATCTCTTACATTTAATATATTTTTAGTGTGTCTTATTCATTAACATGGTTAAATTAATTTATTTGCTCATACTTTTTACATACTGTTTTCTTAAGTGTACATATATTTATGCAGCATAGATGTATACATGAGAAATGCTCTCCCCCTGGTGCCTGCATGTTTGGGTGTTACTTGGTGAATCTGTGCTCTATGTGGGGGAATTATTTGAGTCTATTTTTAGGTAGGCTCTAGTAATATAAAGATCAACAATTTATAGGCCTCCTGCTGTCACATTTCATCCTGGGAAAGGTGTCTGTATTCACAGTCTGATTTATAACCACCTAGTATTTCAAAGCCTACCTTTTTTGTCTCTGCACACGTCACATTATTTATTGCTTTTGAGGTATGATAACTCGTTATCAACAGAACCATCACATGCCTGTGTAAAAGTTTATTTATATACAACTCCTTCTTTTCAGTCGATTGCTCTATCCAGAATAGAAGTGCTTGTGTCTTGTAGAAACCGTTATACCTGATGAAGATCTCTGTATAGCCTGAAAGTCTGTTTTCTGAAAATTGTTTGTTGTTTCCAGTAAAATGTGTCAAATCACCCACTTTCTTCATCTTTTTGTACAAGGACCGGTACAGCTCAAACAATTCTGTACTTGCTTATTGATAAATCCAGACAGTATTGTTTTAGCACAGTTTTTAAACATTGTGTGTGACACAGCAGGCAAATTACTCCATAATGTAATGGCTTTATAAATAAAAGAACATTGGCACAGGGAGGAACGGAAGAGTGGGGATCTTATGAAATGAGTATGAGCAGATCTAATACTCAGGGAATCAGCATTGGAGTTAGCATCAGTCAGAAACAGAAAATATAATAGGACCTTTGAAGAAACTCTTAACACCGATAAGGGTAAAATAGGTAATGCCTATATCTAGAGAAAGACGGGCAAAGTGTTTGTAAAGGTAAGGTAAGTTAAAATATATTTATATGGCGCCTTACACAATCAACAGGCAGGGTAAAACAGTATCAACAAATGAATCAAAGCTGTAAAGGGCCATAAAATAAATCTGGAAATTACAAGCTTAAATAAGCATTTATAAATCAGTAATAGGAACACACTTAAAAACAACTGCAGTTAGTCCGGAAAAGACTGTTTAAAAAGATGAGTCTTCATACCCTTCTTGAATACGTCCACTGATGGGGCCTCCCTTACAGAGCTGGGAAGCGAGTTCCAGAGGGCTGGGCCGGTCACGTCGAACTCTCGATTACCAGAGGTTTTCAGTCTGTCCCTTGGAACTGCAAGGAGACCCGTGGTGGAGGAGCAGAGGGAGCGAACTGGAAAGGCAGATGTGAGGAGATCAATCAGGTAGCCTGGGCCCGATCCGTATAGGGCCTTATAGGTAAACAAGCCCACCTTGAAGATGATCCTCCACCTGACAGCCAGTGCAGAGCTCACAGAACTGGGGTCACATAACATGACCTAAACAGGCCTGTCAGTAACCTGGCCGCTGCATTCTGCACCAGCTGCAGCCAGTGGCGGGTCTCTCCACAGACTGCGAAGTATAGAGCATTACAGTAGTCAAGCCTGGATGTAACAAAGGCATATACTAGTGATGGCAGGTCCTCAGGGGGAACTAGGGGTTTGATCCAGGCTACATTCCTTAAAGAAAAGCTGTCACTATCTTCATCTCCCCACCCATGAAAGCCTTACTCTCTAATTAGACTTTTTGTGTGGGGAAAAAACAACTTTTTTTTTTTACATAGTTTTACTTACTTTATTTTATTGTTGTAAAGTCCATGAATCCACAACATGGCGGAAGCTGCGCGGTTCCATTTCAAGTGAAATTGTGGCGCCACACTGCTCCCTTCAGTACACTTGTATTGAAGCGAGCAGTGTGGCACCGCAGTTTCACTTGAAATGAAGCTGCGCAGTGTCCACCATGTTGCGGATTCACAGACTTGACAACAATAAAATAAAGTAAGCAAAACTATGTAAAAAAACGTTTTTTTTTTCCCACACAAAAAGTCTAATTAGAGAGTAAGGCTTCCGGGGGGAGATGAAGATAATGACAGCTTTCCTTTAAATGGTAAAAACCACTTTGGAAAACGGATGAAACCTGAGCATCAAGTGTCAGCCTGTCATCCAGGAAGACACCCAGAACTCTCGCCCTAGAGGAAACCATGCTTGGGGTGGTTCCCAGAACCAATCCTGTTGCCACCCCAGAGGCACTCCCATCACGCCCGTGACCAGGCTCAATCACCAGGACCTCAGTCTTGTTGGGATTCAGCCTCAACCAGCTGGAGGACATCCAGTCCTTGATCTCAGCCAGGCAGTTGTTTAGCACTTCCACGGCATCATTTGTTCCAGGGCCAAAAGACTTATACAGCTGGGTATGCTCTACGTAGCAGTGAAAACCCAAACTGTAACATCTATTGAGCTCTCCTAGGGGTAGCAAGTACACCGCGAACAAGATTAGCGACAAGATCGAACCCTGAGGAACTCCACATGGCAGAAGCTTCAGAGAGGAGGAGAAATTCCCCATCACCACCCGTTGCATCCTGCCTGAGAGATAGGACTCTAACCAGTTGATGACAGTGCTGGTGAATGCACAGCACTCTCGATGATCCAAAAGCAGAATGCTATCCATGGTGTCAAATGCTGAAGAGAGACTGAAAATTGACCGATCTTCTTCGGGGGTGTCTCAGACATTACTCTCCTTTTCTACTCTGGCCAGTCGCCAACTGATGTTGCTTCCACACTTCAGCATGACTTTGAGCAAGTTCAGCAATGGCTAAGCTCCCATCAGCTTTTCCTCAACGCCAAGAAAACAGTCCCCATGACCTTCGGCACTAAGCAGAGACTCTCTAGGTTAACTAAATTGCCCTTCCTCCACACCCTTGATGGCTCTACTCTAGAGGACACCTCCTCCTTTAGGTATCTCAGGGTCTTCCTAGACCAGCACCTAAATGTCACTGGACACATAGACTCCATGCTGAAAAAGCTGCACCCCAAATTAGGTGCCCTTTACAGGAACCGAAGCTGCCTACCTCTACAGGCCAGGCGGGAGATTGTCCAGAAAATGGTACTACCCATCTTTGACTACTGTGACATAGTCTACAGTGCTGCACGGAAGTTGTCCTTAACCAGATTGGACACCCTTTTCAGTGCTTTCTGTCATTTCGCTCTGGATGGCCCTTCCTTTACCTACCACTGTGATCTATATCGCTCTCTAGCTTTTCCTTCCCTGGAAAACTGCCGTCTAGCCCACTGCATAAAATCTGTTTCTAAATTCTGGTTTGATACACTCCCCCCTTACCTTGCCTCCTCACTGTCCTCCGGCCCCACTGCCCCTCTCTCCCTCAGATCCAGTGACTTTCATACCCTAGCTATACCATGGCGCACCACTTCTGTAGGCCAATCATCATTCTCCTATAGGTTCCCTAAGCTCTGGAACTCAATGCCTCATCAAATCAGGCACTCCTCCTCCCTGTGGTCAATCTTGACCTCCCTCCTCAACTTCCTGTCTCCATCCTGCAGCTGCTCCTAATTTCCCCCTCTTGCTCCTCACTCCTTCTAATTTCCCTTCTGGCTTCCCCATCCTCTTTCCCAACCTAGCACTTAACGTGAGGAGAAACCAGTATACTTTATTGCACTTCCTTGTCCGCATTGTATGTATTAAGTCTGCAGTGCTGTTAATTTGCTCCTCTCCCATCAAATCCCAATGTTTATCTAATGCTACTAACTGATGTATTGTTTTTTTAATCTGTTGCTTCTCTGTTTTATATTGGCTTTGGAAATGTTGTTGTTGTTGATTAATGTATATATATTTTTCTATAATACTGCATGGAAATGGCTTTTGATTACTTTACTCCATGTTCCCCTTCCCCCAGGACGCTCTGTGAAACGAGCAGTTTTATATTGTTCAGCATACCTTTCCTGGTGAAACCTTTCAATAAATAAATAAAAATAAATAAGTATTTTTTTTTTTTGCCCTTGCCCTGAGGCTCAGCCCCCGACCCACCTAGACCACCGCTGCCCTAGCCCCCACCCGATGCAGTGATCGATCCAGACTTTCCCCCTCTAGATGGGACCATTGGACAGGGCAGCTCTGTGGAACACATTCAGGGTCCCGGTGGCGGCTAACCATTGGAAGAGCTCATCCGGCTTGCCCCCCAAGGCAGGGTCACAGAGCCAGCCGAACTGACAGTCTCTAGTGACTGCGTTGCCAGTCAGGATGTGTGGTGGGCAGCACGGGGCTGGCGAGTCGGGGCATCATTAATGGCAGTGGCAATGATTTTGTCCTGCTATAGCCCTTGGGATGTGACATGCAATGACGTCAGAGAATGATGTCGGCACGTCCCACAACATAACGGCACCCAGGAACTGGTCAATCCCCCGGCCTCCACTATGGGATGGTCATGCTCCATCCGCCTCTCCCTGGCCGGCCGTCTGATTCCTTGGGTCCATTTCCAAATCCGAGGCATCGGCGTTGCAGGCGGCCGACCTTGCCACTTTGCTGGTGGGCTGGCGCAGCTTATATTTCTCATTAGCTCTGTATTTCATATCGCCATAGTTTACTAATGAAGACATATGCATGAAAACAGGATAGTTCCTTGAAGAGTCATCAGCTCCTGTTGCTTCGTCCCAACCTAGTGTCATAATACTCTGCTTGTGACATCACAGTTATTCCCATTGCAGCAGACTGTGATATCACAGCAGAACATTGTAATTTCAAGTAGTGAATAAGGTATAGAGGTAGATGAACTCTTAATGGATAAAAATCTTGGTTTTATATGAAATACAAGCTGAATTTTGTCTAAATGTTATGTTTTTCAAAGTTTTCCCAAAGGTGCCAGCTGCTCTATAAGAAGCCTATTAAAATATCAAATTGGTATGAAATTTTAGTTAGCTTCCCTCCAAAGTGCCAAAGCTAATTTGGAATCATATTATTAGTTCTTCAGCAAGAATTCCCTTTCACAGATACAAATCAAATTAGCCATGGCATCCTGTTGTCAACTAGTGTGCTCATTAAGAAGTAAGGCAAGCTCATTTCCTGCATGTCTAATGGGAAGGGACACACGCACTGAGAGAAGGACACTGATGGCAGGTTAAAAAAAAAAGAAATAGCCCAGTGCTCTTTATGTTAGTTAGGGGCATGTCAGGTTAAACTGCACAGTTGATTACCATTGACTAGATTTGTTGAACCTTACAGCCACTGGAGTTTGACCTTTTATTTCTCCAATTATAGTTTCTGAGATTTGTTTTTATCTTACGTAAGTATCTGTTTTATGGTTTTTCCTGGTCCCAGCTGTCCTCCGTATGCTTATACCTAGCTATATAATGCTATTAGCTGTATGAGAGTTTTCCTTGCTTCCCCATTTCACCCCCCGCCCCCCAAGCTTTTTCTAACTACTTAGGTTTGTGAATGTTATGAGACATTAGGTCTCACATTTCTTGTATTTCTTCTTGCACACATTGCTTGGCTAGTTATTCTCCAGACCATCAATGTATTTCTCATATAAGGATGTTTGTTTGTTTGTTTAAAATTTATTTTTATACAGGTTAATCTGATTGGGGAAAAATCCCCATTTACAACAAATACCTGTGGAATTTACAATAAAGACAAACAATACAAAGTGAGACAAAATACAAAATCACAATTACCTAAAAACAACAAACATATAAATGATTATACAATTCCAATTTAAAAGTATGCAGATCAGAAATTTCAATCATGTGGTGAGGTAACTTATTCCATATCCCTGCTAAACTATTTTTTAACACCATATCCCCCATACGATTCATAATTTGTATCATGGGCAACTTTTTAGTAGTCCTCCTAAAAGTATGTGAGTATTTAGAATCTGAATCTTGACATATCAAATTTCGTAGAGGATGCACTTTTGAATGTATCAAACCATGACATATAGTAAGCCATATATATTCTCTTGAGCTGTTGGATGCAACCAGCTAAGTTCCTGATAAACTACACAATGATGAACTCGAAATCCATAATTTAAAATATATTTCCTATGTTGCTAAGTCTTCCTTTAATTAATTTTTACATTACTGGTCTGATGTAATTTAGGGCTATTAATAGTTTCCTGCTATTGTTCTTATAATCAGTTTCTTTTTGTTTGCTATCTCAGTTCTTAGCAATGGGGTGCAATATTTATTTATGCATTAGGGATGTATATAACGTATTATTTGTAATATTCTTTATACATTATTGATATTGAAATGTACAGTCCTTTGTGACTGGCATTCTGCTTCTCATAATGTATCTGTGACTGCGAATGCTTTTGTGTTTGTATTTATTGATGCACATTTGTATCCACAGATATTTTTTGTAGCTCACTAAGCAAGCCTATCACATTTTTGTACTGATGAGTAAGAACTGACACTCAGTTACATTTAGATGTATCTATTTTTGTTTGCATTCTCAAAGTTCAGCTAATTTTTCTGCCTAATGACTACTTATAACGTATTATTTCCTCCCCACCCTTGTTTTTAATTTACATTGGCTTAAGTTATTTTCACGTTGCAATAAATTATATGTTTAAAGGGATTTGTATAAAGTGCAAATTCTAGTGAATATTGGAAATTAGACACTTCTTTATGACATCACTTATGTGCCTGGGTAGTGGGTAGCCGCTTCTTTGAGGTGATCATTAGTAGGTCCATTTTGAAGAGGAAATGTGCCTCGAGGCACTTGGAGCATTGTTTCGTCTGTGCATCAGTAATAAATTCACTGTATATTTCAAAGTTCCACAGTTTGCACTGGTTCTTTTTGGACTTTCTGTCCTCCATATGCCACTGTGCTTTCGGATTGCCGCAGACTGTCCCTTTTCCTCATGAGATCACTGTTCGAGAAGAGGGGAACCACAGATATGGACCTTTATGTGTCCCTACTCAATGCCAGACTGCCTCAGTTTTTGCTCCAGGAGTGCAGGACATTGTGTTTCCTGCCCGGATGCATTCAGACTGCCACAGTCTTCTCAGATGCCAAGTCAGGAGCTGCACAGCGTCCTCAAGTGGCATTTAATTGTTCTTCATCAGAGATCTGAGTGTCCCGGGATCTATCCAGGAATTGTCCAATTTGCTTCACATCAGTAAACAGATAAGTCTTACCCTGATAGGAAAATCGGAGCCATGCTGGAAAGAACAAATTGGTGGTAATAACATATTTCCCTAAATGCTGACGAAGTTGAAGCAGTTTTTTCCTCCTCGCCTGCGTTCATGCAGCCACATCCGGAAATATCGAATTTTAAATCCATGATACTGCAGGCTTTGCTTGTCTCTGACTGCAGCCAAAACCAGTAAGCGCTCCTCCACCGACTCCAAGGTGACAAGCACGATCGAAATCTGCACCGCATGTGCCGATGTCTTTCTACAGGCAGGTGGAACACTCTTTTAATATGGACTGAGTCAGCGGAAAGACCCAAAGAGTCAACTAACAGTTCCAGCACAGCGGCTTTAAGATCTTGGACCAAAATAGTAGTAAGAAGCCACACCACCGGAGATTAGCCACACGGAGTTGGTTTTCAAGTGTTTCCACTTTGTTTGAGAAATATTTAGAGTCCCATGCTTGCACCACTGCCAAGCACTTCTGACGGGCAGCAAACTCCTCTGCCACCTTCGAGCTCTCTTCTCTCGCTTGCTTCAAGTTTGTTACCCTCTGTTCCATCACCAACAGAGAGGTATTTATTTATGTATGTCTTTGGTGACCAGGTAAGTGCACTGATCCAGAGGACTGTTTTCTGTCACGACCCAGGCCACAAGGTGGCAAAAAATAGGCACAGGTACAAACAGTCAGTTACAAGATACAATACGTGCACGCCCAACAGCTGGCGGCAAGGGTGGAGAGAGAGAGGAACAGTGGTAATGCAATGACAGTGTGCAGACAGGGTAGACAGGTAATGCTATATCAGTATGTACATAAGCATAGCCAAAATACAGATGGTGCAAGACACACGCAGGGATGGTATACAGGTACATGGTCCAATTCAAGTACAAGTGAGAAAAAGCAGTTGCTGTAATAAACATTCAAAATAGAAAAACAGTCCCAGTTCATAACATCAAAGGGGTAAGAAAAGAGGAAAGGGGGGCGGGGTAAGCTTAGGTGTGGGGGTAGGAAGGAGAGAGGTGGGAAAAGGGGCAGGCTAGTGTCTGGTTTACCTTGTCCTCAATTTTCTGTAGAATAGTAAAGATCCACTCTATATTAGGATCCTTCTGCGACATAGGCTGCACTGCTGCTGCTAGGCCTTATTTAGGAAGCATATACTTTTCCACTGATGTAGCATGGGAAACTGGATTTTTCTCCACTTTTTTTGAACCCATATTTGCTAACAGCAGTATCTAAACATTCTCTAATAAAGTCCACCAAAAGAAAGGAGAAAAGAGCAGGAGAAAAACTGAGCCAAAATGCAGAGCAGTACTGAAACACGTCTCCTCAAGCTGCTGGCTAGTTCCGCACCCTCCGTGATTCCCGCACTCTCTTCATCTTAAGGCCTAGCTCCTGAAGAAATGTAAATGAACAGGTATAAAGTATCCCAGAGGGTCTCTGAAGTAGTTTTGTCTGCTCGTAAGTCTTCCACTAGGAAAACTTACACAGCCAAATGGAAAAGGTTTTTCAATTTGGTACTCCAAAACCTGAATGGACCCCTTTGTGTGCCCACCTAACAAGGTTCTGGTGTACTTGCTAGACCTTTCTGAAGCTGGCCTACAGTATTCCACAGTAAAGGTCAGTCCGTATGCTATATATGCATACCGTGGGCCAGTCGTTTCCCTGTATCTGGCACAGTTGCCACTGCTCAAAAGATTCCTTAAGGGCACTTTACACACAGGGCTTCCTGTCATGAAGCCAGTGGCCATCTGGGATATCAACCTTGTGCTGGATATGCTCACTCATGAGCCCTTTGTGACATGTGAGCTGAGGTTTTTAACTCGGGAAGCAGCATTTCTAGTGGTCATCATCTCTGCTCGCAGAGTGTCTGAAATCTATGCCCTGGTCGCAGATCCTCTCACTGTTTTACATAAGGCAGGGTGGTTCTTCACACACATCCCAAGTTTCTGCCAAATTGGTGCTGGAGTTCCATCTTAATCAGCCACTAGTGTTGCCTACCTACTTGCCAACTTCCAGCATAAAGGAGAGCACACTCTCCATTCTCTGGATGTTAAGAGGGTCCTTAAATTTTATCTACACAGAACTAAGGACTACGGTTACAGGCAGTCCAGACAGCTCTTCACCTCCTTCAATCCTAACCGTAAGAACAACCTGTTACAGCCAAGTGCATTTCTACCAGGATTGCGGGCTGCCTGCACCACTGCTTTGCCATGGCCCAGGTCAAGCTGTAAGGCCAGGTACGTGCCCAGTCTACCAGAGCAGTTGCCACGTCCCTGGCAGAGATTCACTCTGTGCCGTTTGGAGATTGTTGCAGCGCTGCTACTTGGAGCACGGTGCACACGATTACTAAGCAGTGTGCCTTGGATGTTCATGCCAGGCAGCCATGCCACCTTTGGCAGGACAGTCCTGAATGGACTGCTGTCCTTCGTGAGTGAAGCCTTGGTGCCTACTGCACTAATCTGAGGGATTTTGATGGAGCTTTGTACTCTGACCCCACTAGTGGGAATCAGTGGTGAAGATAGATTCCTGGAAAATATGAAAATTATGTACTCACCGTAATGCTTTATCTTCTAGGAATATCATCACCATTGATTCACACACCCAGCACCACCCCTGGGCTCACTCCAGTATGTTGTGTTGATCTTCATCCCTTTATGTTTGGCATGGGCTGTGAAGACATGGTGCTACTGGTTTGGTGAGGGCCACCAGGGCTATCTTATGCCAGTTAGTGAAGTGCATAAGTACTTGTTAGGTTATGCTGCACCTTCTTGGTAAAAAAGGTACTGAGGTGTTTGAGGGCCTGTGCCTGCCAGCTCAATCTCATGGAGACGCCTACGCACCCAGCTTACCTCGGCACCGGCTCTCCTGAAACATTTTGGGTCCTTGCGTCTCCAGCTCAGACTCACTAGTGGGACTCAGTGGTGAAGATATTCATAGAAGATCAGGAATTATGGTGAGTACGTAATTTTCTTTTCTCGTACCTCCCTGTTCTCTCCTGTTTTGGGAAGGGTGCATAACTTAGGCTAACAGTAAGGTACTTCTGTTCTTTGATGAAAAAGATCAGATGGTTGGAAGGAGCCAGGCTCGAGAGGTGGCGGCAGTGCACCTGGAGTGGTTCAAATCTGTTGGACACTTCTATGGCCTGGCTCTTCAAGCTGCAGATGTGTGAGTGTGTGGATATGGATGGATACCACTGGAAGAAACACCATTACATGCAAGTGTCCTTTTCTGATCAGCCACTGGGAGATTGCCCCCGTCTCTTTTAAAATGCATGCACCATTTTAATTAAGATTAGATTCTAAATGTTTAGGCTGTTTCTCAGTGCATTATAGTGTGCACAGTACAGCATACATTGGTCTAGTAGAGACAAGGTGATAATATACTGAGGGAATGTTTTATGGATGGTTTCTCTGACTTGGAGACACATCCAGTTAAGAGCTGTCACTGTACAGCTCACAAGAACAAGGCAGCAAGAAGCCTCATTAAATCTGCAAAATCTTCTGCTGGCCCCTCGAAGGTCTTCTATAGTTTAAAAATCCATTAGTCATGAAAATTCTGTGTCAACAAAAATCTCTCTTAATGATACTGGAAAGCAACATGGAATGCCTTTGAACAGTTGTTCGTAGTCAACCCATTTTCAGTCATTTTGATTTGCTACTAAAATAGATATTCCGTATGAGATATTTAAAGAGGTTCTGACTTATCAGACAAAATATTCTGCTGATACAGTACTTTCAGCTTATCCTTTTACTTTTTAACTATTCACACTAAAGTGAAAACAGGATCTCTGTCCCCTAGACTTATCAGTTCTCACAGCTCATTTACACCTGCCATCATTTTTGTTCTGGTACTGTAGAAATGATCATGATGTCACAAGCAGAGATTTATAATACCAGGTGTAGACAAGCAGCAGGAGCTGGAGTAGCCTAGTAATCCGTGATCTTGTTTTCATGTTATGGTTAATGCGCATAAATATATGGAAAAGGGACACTAAATGCAGAAAATATATGTAATATAAGCCGACTTATGTGTAAAAAAAAAAACAAAAGTAACGTATTTTTTTTTTTTTATAGTAAGCAAGTGACAGGAAAAAATCCATAGTGAAATAAATCTGTGCATTAACCATAAAAATATGGCCATTACAATTGGATCAATTAAAAACTAATTTCTTCCAGTATTGCTTTTAGAAGTCTGAGCATTCTGTTGCTTAACCTGAATACAAAATGACTGCATGGGTATCGCCAGACGTACTCAGTGTACTTTGCTGAGTACAGTAAAATCTGGAAAATCCAGGGGCAACATGAGCTTCAGGGCAGGCAACAAACACAAGCAGAGCCTGATGTGCATGAAAAACTGATTCCCCTCCTTGGATGCTTTAGTGCGAGTTTGTGAATGATCTTTGGGAGTTGTGTCGGTGCCAGACTTAGATGCTGTGATTGTATGAGCGATCCAATCGAGTATGTATGCTGAGTATGTGAATGGACTTATGTAAGGCTGGCTACAGGTGGTACAGAGGCTTATCACAATATAGCCAAAACACTGTCATAAAAGCCAGCCAGCTTCTCTCTGACTGGGTGGGTATGTGTGTGATAAAATGTTGTGAATCTGTTAGGATCATTGGCTTATTACATACTGTTGACTGAATTGGGGGATAGTGTTGTTTTGCTTGGGCAGCACATCTTTTGGTTTGTGTTTACGGGGGTCAACTCTCGAGTACAAGTTTAAAATTCCTAGCTACACCCCCGAATGGTTGCCCTGGCAAAACTGACATAATCATTCCACCAGCTGAGTTACTCTGTTAAGAGTATCCCTAAAATATCAAGTACCTCAGTGCACAGTCCCAAGTCTCATAAGAAGAGCCCATAGGAGCATGACAGTGGACTTATTTAAAATGCAAAAATGTGTAAGTGAAGACAGGTACACCAGTCAGTGGTTATAGTGGCCTATATCACTGTAATGGTGTACAGGAATTTTTAAAGTCTCATGTGATGTTAAGCAGAAATGATTGAGAAACTGAACTGTAAATCTGACAGTTCATCAGATATTTTAACAGTAAAGGAACCAGCAGTGAACAAATTGCGCAATACATGTTGCTAAAACTATAGCAATAAGCTGCAGATAAACTTTTCTGAAATTGGTGTATCACCAGTACACTAAGAGGGAGGGTTATTTTATAATGAAAATACAACCCGCTTCCACTCATGGCATGCATTCACCATTTTGTGTGAATAGTAGTGTAAAAGACACACGCACATGTGCATTGAGATACAGTACCCCTGCTATTGGCAGTGTCTATTTACCTAACCCACCTCTCTCCGCCCCTCCACCCCCTGCTACTAGCCACTCTCTCTCCCACCCACCTACCATTCTACCCCCTCTCACCATTCCATCCCCCTCCCCCTCCCTATCACCCTGTCTCTTGTTGCTCCACCCCAGACCATCTAGGACTTATCTTTCCGTTCTTGCACTACGACAATGTCAAATCCTTGACTGCCTCACCCCTTATCCCACCCCCATCCCCACCCTTGCTCCACTTATGTCACTCTTAGGATGGTTTTTGTTTGTATCCGTGTCTTGCTATATATACACCCGTATTGTTAATTGTGCATTGTTATTTGCCACTGACTGTTTGCTACTGCGCTAGTGTATACACATGTACTGTCTTCTGCTACTAAGTTAACCTCCTGACCTATACTGTATCTTACCACTGCTTACTTCTATGTTAACCTCCTGACCTTGAATTGTATCTTACCACTGTTTTGCTTGCGCGCTTTGCTGACGCGGAACCTTAGTGAAAGAACCCTTGGTTCAAAGGTATTTGTAATCCTAGTAATCAATAAATAAATAAAATAGCTGATCTGCATTGGTGTACTGTCCCACAGAGCTGAACTCCATTCTTGTCAGAATCTAAAGAGTTGTCATCCTGTCGAGAGGTGCACGCCATGCTTCCAGAGGATCACTGAAGAGGAAACTTACTGGCATACATTATTTGCAACCTTGCCAGTAGTTTCCAGGTGTGCATGATACCCAATTCACAAAGGCCTGTTCAAATAGCACTAATGTCTAATGCGGTGCATCCTTGTCACTATGCTGCGGTCTGAATAACACCAAGTCCAGACTTAAGGAGCCATGCTGTCTCGCCACCTGAAGAATTCTGTCCTGTTCTGACCGCCCATCTGTCACAACTAGAAGCACGTTTGGTATATTTTGATGTTTTATACTGCACCTTGGAATATTACAGTAACTTTGAATGTGATTTTTTTTGTGTGCTCGAAATGGATTCAGAGCACTTGTGTTCATCATTACTTCCTGTGTCTCCACAGAGACCGTTTCAACTTTGTTCTTCAGTGTCACCACCCTCTTGGTACAATTGCTGACTTTTTGTCTGAATTCTCTACCCTGTGTTCCAGGGCCTGCACTGCATTCAGCACTGTTTGCAGTGTTGACTCTGTACTTCTGCTGTCACCTCTGCTGTCTGTGTGCCACTCCCTCGCCCTCCACTTGGGCCTGCTCTGGTGCCTCTCTTTTGCTTCCCCTACCCACTTGATGCTGTTGTTTTAGGGTGTGCCATTTTCTTTTCTACAGCAAAGCCAATATCATGATCAAGAATCTCTTGATCTAGAGGTTGTTGTTTTTAAAATTCCAAAGTCTTCAGAGCCTATTTTTATTAAAATAAAAGCTTTAATCTCAGGCGCTCACGTGAAGCATGACTTGTTTGGCTGCCAGCAAATTCTGTCCCCCAAAACTGTTTTTTCAAAGTTCACCTGTATTATTGGTCCCTTTAAGAAATTATTTATTCATAGTTTTGAAATTATTTATTCATAGTGTTTGCTTCATAAACTTGGTAAATCCTTTAAACTTACAGAATAATTTCTGTGTTGCATAGGTTTATTAAGCAATATACCATGACAGGGAGTGGGTATATGGGTGGATTTACCACGCCTGGTGTGGTTTGGTCACGGCGCGGCAGGTGACTCTACAGAAGTGAAGTAAATCATCCATGCTACTCCCTGGAGTGGTTATTGCTATTATACAATGTCTCATGTTTTTTTTTGAGAAAATAAAAAAAAAGTTTTTTCTGTATTTTAAAGTGTTTGTTTTAAATTGTTACTCCGTCAGAAAAAAATAGTCCTTTGCTGATAGGGAGACTCTTGTTAGCTTACCGGTTTAAATGACTGTGGGAGACATCGTGGGTGCTGCAGAGCAGGAAAACTCGCGAAGAAGTTGTACTGCATAAAAGATGCATAATTTATAATTTTTTTCTCTGACTCCGCTCCGTGCCCGCCACGAACTGTGTAGTAGTTCACCGCGCAACCAAACGGCGCTGTAGTCCTGCCCCCTTTGAAATCGCTGATTGGAGTTGCTGGGGTCGATCTTGTGATTTGATAGGCTGAACCAGTTGTCCTTCTAAGAGCCCACATAGCGGTGAAGTGTGATTTTAGTTACAAGTGTCGAAATGGCTAGTGAAAGAGTTAAGTCGTTTTAACTATTGCGGTTTGCCAAGTTGCAGGCTGGATTACGAGCGGAGGCTGAGGAGATAATATGGGAGATGAGGTACATATTTAAAGCGCATTCGGTAGCTTTGGACAGGATTTTGTTATTCTGCGGGAGTTTACAGTTCGGGTTAGTGACTACGTAATCTCACGGTCAGTGCTTGACCTTGCCAGTGGTGTGTTTGCCATGATCGGAGGGATTTGCAAGGGGGTTCCTGATGCAGCTGACTGGTTGCTGGTACCTTTTCCAGTGGGTATATTGGAGGATTTATCACACTCAAAAGGTGCCAGCCAACCAATCAGAATAGAGGGATTTGTGTAGTTTGTGAAGTCCATTGTATAATAGCAGTTTTTCCACAGTTGGGCTGTATTTGTGTACTTTAATAAAAACAAAAGGCATGGGCCGGCCTGCCGGCGCAGCGGTAGCACTACTGCTTGTGACGTCAGCAACCCCAGTTCGGTAGCAAGCCAGGGTTGCTGGGGCGGGGGTGATTGAGTGCCCACTGGGCCACTCCTTCCGAGAGGGTGGGCTGCAGACCTCGCTGTAGTACCGCCACCTGGGGGAACTTGGGTGGTAGGTGCAGTCGGAGGCAGCAGACGTGTTGGAAGGGGCGGACATCAGCCAAGGGCTGGAGGAAAGGCACGTCTCACAGTGCATGTGTCTTATTGGCCCTCCTAGTGCACTGACACCTGCAGGGGTGGGAGAAAAAAACGGGAAAAAATACCCCCGCAGTGGCGCTGGTAGACGGGTCCCAGCGGCTATGTTCGGAGGAACCTGAAGAGGACAGCGCAAGGTGCACACTCTGCTACAGGTCTGGCGGAGTTAGGGGAACTCCTTCACCCCAGACGGGGAAGTTATTCAGAGTGTTCAGGGTCTAGGAGCGGGGCACCCATGTGGGCTGCCGAACCTCGGGGGAGCTCCAACACAGGATCGCATTGGGGCCCCTGAAGAGAGGGGCTACGGCGGGAGAAGGAAGGAGCATAAAGACAAGGCTAAAAAAACAAAACAAAATGCACTCATTTTGAATGTTCATTGTATCATAATAACATTTGTATACAGGGCTGCTGGGTTTAACCTTTTAGCTACTTCTGAGGTTAAATATGGTCATTTTTCATGTGACCAAGAGTGATGGCAAAGTGTGTAGTTCAGTAATGAATTTAAACATAATTAATGGCTTGTGTCCTTACTTTGGGAAAGGAGAAAGCTTGTTATTGTTGTGGTGCTACAATAATGGACGATGCTGTCAAATAACATAATGCTGTTTTAAGCTTTTTTTTTTTTACTTGATCCTAACGTAGATTTTTTGAGCTGCATAACACATTAGGGTTAAATGGTTCCATAATCCTGCTACAGAAAGGGTTGATCAGTTCTCAGATGGCCACCATTAATGTGAGGTAGCTCAAATGGATCACTCTGCCGCCAAGTCACCCACGTGACCTTTACTAGCACCAGGTTGTGCCAATGGACTCTTCTCCTTGCCACATTCTTCAGTGCTCACCACTGTTGTGAAGTACCATTCTGCAGGGCTTTACATAGAGAAGAAAGGATGGGGAAACGTGCAATATGAGAATTTAATGCACGCCTCGGTGTGGGAATGCTGCATAAATCCCGAGGGCGAAGCCTGAGGGATTTATAGAAGCATCCCACACCGAGGGTGTGCATTAAAGAGACTCACCACGATACTGCCCTGCACCATACCCATCTGTGCCTTGCCCCCAGAGGATCCCAGTGAAGTTAGTACGTCCAAAAAGTGTTCAGCACTTAAAAAGATCTGTCCCTCGTAAAAATAGAAAAATCGGGTCCCAAGGACTTCCCGATTTTTTTTTTTTCCTGCCACCCCAGTTCAACCCCCACACTCACTAGTGTGATGACGAAATGCCAGTGAGAGTGCGGGGCACGCTCCATTATATATAATGGGCGGCAGCTTTTCTATTGATTTTAAATTATATAGTGGCCACTTGGCAATGAAACGTGGGCACCAGTCAACTAACAAGGGCCTGAAGCTGGTGAACAGCAGGATCAGCCAGATGCAACTTTTTTTTTTTATTATTTAAAAGTAGGCTGTACCAGAGAGATTATAAAAAAATGACGATGAGAAGGAGATGAGTCTTGTTCTGGTGACTCCTCGCTAATGGAGATACGGAGCCACCATGTTTGTGGAATTGGTCAGCCTGCCCACATACCAAATGAGAGCCAGTAAGGAAGCGCTAGATTTTGATAGCCAGAGTGTGTGAATGCCGTAATAACCAGCTGGTTATTACAGCGAATATCAGCTGGTTGAGCCCATTGAAAAAAAAATTGCTCACCAGTAATTACTGTATAAATATATAATTTTGTTTGATAAATCTACTTAAGTTCTTAGAACATATTTGGACTGGATGAGGCTGTGGATATAGTTTATTTTGCTATTTCATATACCAGGATAGCTACATTTAGGTGCCACACCTGTTGTTCGGGTGGCTCCTGGGTGGACCTGATATAGCAGCAGAGCAACTACACAGCATTTACAAATTGTGATGAATGAAACCTAGTTGAACAAAGATAAAAAACGATTTGGTAAAAAATGTTTGTATTTACAAGCAAGCACAAATTAGGAGGTAATGAACATAGATACTGTATGTGGAGGAGGAGGTAGTATTGGAGGAACAGAAAGATGGGAGACAAAACCTTGATTTCAGTTTAAAGGTGAAGGAGGGAGTGGGGGATGTAAACCGGTTAAGTGCCAGCTTTAAGATTTACACAGGTCCAGTAGATGATGAAATAAGTGGAGCTGTTTGGAAGTATGTGTGTTGCAGGTTTCTTCTAGATTCTGTAGCAGGAAGTTTCAGGTGGATGGTGCCTCTATACTGAAAGCTTCAAACAACTTGAAGTCTTGCTGTATTCTGACAAGTGCAGTTAGCCCCAGCCTGGGCAGTTTAAAGGCTGGGGCTAACTGCCCTTGTCAGAATAAAGCAAGACTCCAATAGAAGAAACATAATTACTAAGGTGAGTAATTTTTTCTTTTGCGCCAACTGATGTGTATTCTGTACAAACTTCCATGTCATACAGGAGAACGAGAGACCAGATCCGTAACATATAAACTCAGACACTGTTCAGAGAAGCTTGTCTCGCAGTCAAGAACTCCACACAGTCGGGTGCTCAAGTTTCAGGATGAGTTATTTTACTACATGAAAACAACGAAAGTTACAAATAGTAAGTTTGGCTCCCAAAAGCAGGCAAGGCGGCGCTCACATAGGCTTTTTAAAGCCTTGCCTTGTCTCCATGCTGTCTGATATATGGCACAATGAAATCACTTCATAGCTGAAACAGAAGGCTTGTCATGAACCTCTTTACTCCTGCGTGTGCTGCTCTGGTGAAGTCTGAGTGAGTTCGTAGTTTTCTGCAGCCAACACTCACAAAGTCTGAGCGCCCCATTCTTTGTTCCTGCTGTGGGGTTGCTGTGTTCAGAAAATGTACAGTAAGATATGGTGGCACCTTTTAGTAAGTGGGCAGGTCATCGGTGTTTTGCGGTTCCTGCGGTCTTTTTATTTACCTTTGTGTCATCTTTTTAGGGAGTGGGATGACGTGTCCACTATTTACATAAATAGGTGATAAAGGATGTACTACAGTATAGACAATATTGGATGGGCAACTATGCACAACCAGTGTATTGTGCCACTGAAGGGTTCTGATTCCTTCACTCTCGAGGTCCATGGGAATCAGAACCCAGAGGTGGCACAATACACTGGTTGTGCATGGAGTTGCACATCGAGTATTTTTTATAGTATATGATGCCCCTGAAAGTAATTGTAAAAAAGTTAGATTTTTTTTTTTTTTTTTTTTAAATAAATGTTCGCTGCTGCTTTTTTCCCCAGTTTATGGCTGGTTGCTAGGGTTAGTGCCATGGTCATTATGAAACAGATGCCGCTACTTGTCTAGCGCTGCCTTTGATTGGTTGCCAGCTGCCTGTAGGCATTTTTTTCTTCAAAAGAAAAAACATGGACACTGTATTTCTTGCTAAGTGACAGGATTTACTGAAAGGGAATTTCTAAGGTGGTTGTAACTTATAAGTAATGTAACATATCTAGTTGATCAATGCATTTTAATACATGTATAAATATCTGGTTTATCCTGCTTTTTTAATACAAGTATAAATATCTGGTTTATCCTGTTTTTTTAATACAAGTATAAATATCTGGTTGATTCTGCTTTATTAGCATCCTCAGCGTTTTGAGTTATCATGCCGGCCGTGCTGCTGCATGTTCCTATGTGGTTGATCCTGCCGCTTCTGTTACCACAGCTGTTGTGTGCTTTGAAAACCAGCCGAAATGTTGTTGTACCACAGTATGGTATAACCGTGTTCCATGAACTTTGAACTGTGGTACAGCATTTCAGCTAGGATGGTTTTTCCATGCTGAAAAAGCCCTCCCCATACACTGTATGTGTATAAATGTAAGATTCTACAGTTATACACATAGTAGCTCAGATAGACAGATTTATTACACTCCATTTGTGTCCACCCTGTCGCATAAACATATAAACATACAAAGATAAACGATGGCAGAAAAAGACCATTGGTCCATCCATTTTGCCCATAAACCCTAACAAACCCAGAACCTTTATAGGGTTCTGACCCACACTATTCCCCCATCATCCCTGCCCTACCACTAGCACCCTGAGCAATTACTAAGCCCTTCACTCTGTCCCTACAGCTTCACCACCCTTTCTGTAAAATAAAACTTTCTCACTTCCCCCTTGAATCCCCCTCATCAGTTTCCACTCATGCCCCCATTTTTTAATCTGCTATTTATGCTAAATAGTTCCTCACAGTTTATCATGCTCATTTCTTTCAGGAAGCTGAGGGTCTCTATTCTGTCTCCCCTCTCTCATCTAGCCTCCAGCGAGTACATGCTCAGTGCCTTGAGCCAATCCTGGTAAGATCTGCCCCACTGGCCCTGAATCATTTTGGCCACCCTACTTTGCACTGTCTCCTGCCTGTTCTTATCTTTTCTTAGGTGCGGACTCCAGAACTGGGCCCAGTACTCCAGGTGGGGCCTCAACCAGTGATCTTTTGAGAAGTAGTAATACCTCCTTCATCTTATCTGTGTCAATCTTCACCATTCATCACCTTTGGGTATAGTGGCCAGAGGTCACAACCCTCTTGAGGAGTTTTTTTTTTGGATGGGTGGATCGGCGCACCATCGGCGCCACCCTCGAGGCCGACGCACTGCGTGGAGCTCGTGGGTTGGCCGTTCGGTGTTGTTGACTCTGCCCTCCCACCAGTTCTTCGTCTCCCGCTGTTGAGGTCGCACCTCGTGGGTAGCTCTGCTGCGTGAGAGGCCTGTTGTCAACCTTGAAGCCTTCGGCTCTATTTCTCGTAGTCTGTCGACTCTGTTTCTGTTAAATCTTTTCCTGCTGGTTCAGTGTTCGCTCCACTCAACGTCTCCTGGAAATAAAGTAAGACTGTTCCTTTCTTTATTTTGTGACATCGGGTCTTGTTTGGTGTTGTTTTTTCTGTAGGTCATGTCTCGGTTGGGGGACAAGAAAACTATGAAGACTGGACGGCCCCCTATGTGTTGGTGCCCGTGCGGCCATATGTATTCCATCACCGACCAACATGACGGTTGCCTCGCATGTCTTGGCCTGGTACACGACATGGATTCGTGCAATGCCTGCTTCGCCATGGACCGTCGTGTCATCGAACAATGCGCGTGGAAAGTTGGATGAGCTCCGCCGACTTTCAGGGGACAGGCGTGCACTCGTTGGGCCAAGCCACGCGCTCTCGGCCTTTTCTCCAGGTCCCCTCCCGGTTCTATACGGACTGAAGAGAAGGGGGCTTCTGCTTCTAGTAGCCTTGCTGTTGCAGAAGCCCCTTCCGTGGTGCAGGAGGCCCAGTCCGTTCCCCTCGGTGAACGGGCGGGAGGCACTGCCTTGGCAATCGCCCCTTCAGGGGTGAAGGCTCCTCCGGTGTCGTACCCTTGGCTCAGAAGACCTGGGTCGGTGCCGTCCTTGACACTGTCTGTCGACGCCGTCACGGGCCCCGGCACCGTTTGCAACGCCGTGGGCCCTGATGGCGCTGTCGTCGTCACTGGTCCATCACTCTGTGCCGTTGCTGTTGTCAGCTTCGTTCGCGGCGCCGATGGTGCTCACAGCACCATGGGAGGCTCTACGGTGTCGTCCTTTACTGTTTCTCACCTCAAGCGCCATTTGCGGCGCTGTGGTTGGCTTACAACACCGTGTCCAGCTCTGGAGCTGCTTGTGGTGCCGAGCAAGGACACGGTGCCGTGGGGGTTTTGGATCTCAACACAGAGAGCGCGGTCAGGGCTGTGGATCGGGACTGCGCCGTGACAGGCTCTGGCTCAGATGCTGCTGCCATCGTTGGCACCATGTCTTCTTCCCGCATCATTCGCGGTGCGGCTGGAGGACCTCGGCGCCGGACTCTGGTGCAGTCTGTGGGTTTGGTGCCCCTTTCAGTTGGGATGGGCGGGCGTTCGTGCACCATTTGGCGCAGAACTTCGGTCTCCACCTCCTCGGAGGGGGAATCGGACTCCGAGTCAGATAGGCAGTCTGACACTCGAGTTGGCTGCTCACGTGGACACCTTGGTAGTGTCCTCAACAGACCAGAACCAGCCCCCCCCCCCCCGAGGAGAGAACAGTGGCTCATGGGACCAGGGTCAGGGTGCTGACCAGCAGACAGTGATGCAGGCCACCATTGCTCTGCAACCTGGACTCGGGGGTTCCTACCCTCAGTGGTGATACCCTCAGGTGGTGTGCCTGGATCGCCCGACTTTGGGGCTGATCGAGCTGCCACAGGAAGGGAGGGAAGGGGAGGGTGCTGCTTCCTGGATAGCCCCTTAGGGGGCTGACCAGGGTTGCCAGCTGCCTAGGCTGGCTCTTTCGAGGAGGAGGGCACTTTCGGATTCCGAGGGGTTGAGGGGTATGGGTTCGATGTGGTGACCTTTTCCTGGAACCCACCCGGGCTCTGTCAGAAGTCATAGCGCGGACCCTCACCCTTCCCTTTCGGTTTCTTCGAGAGGGCCCTGTTCTTTTGAGGCAGGGGACCATTCTTCTGGACTTTCACAGCCCCAGTCACCTCACGGGGGCGGGGGGGAATTCTTCAGGGCGCAGCCTCGGCAGTTCCAGCATGGTTGACCAGCTGTTGTCTGTGGAGTTTCCAGAGCTACCTCTTCTCATGAGGCTCCAGGTGTGCTCTCTAGCCCAGGTGGAGGACAGCTGATTCCTGTTGTCATCTCTGTCCCCTCTCCTCTGCCACATTCTCCTGCTCCCTTTGGTATCCTTGGTCCTAGCGGTCCTCTCTCCTGGGAGCAGTTCAGAGCTGTGGCTGCTCAATTTCCCTCTTACGTTAGGGCCATGGACAGACAGGTTTTTCAACCTCCCCCTGAGCAGCCAACCTCTGAACCTCTCAGGTCCTCTGACTCCTCATCCTCCTTTTCAGGAGGCGAGGAACCATCTGTCCACATCTTCCCAGCTGCTGATCTCGTGGAGTATCAGCATTTTCTGGTGAGGATGTTGGAGAACCTGCATATCACCCCACCAACTCAACACAATCCGGAGCATCTGACGCGCACCTTTTGGGGCAATTTCAGTGCGGACACTGTTGTAGTGCCCCCCTGGCCTGCTCTCTTTAGAGAGGCATCAATGCGCTTCTGGCAGAGACCCTTTTCCAGAGTCCCAGCCCCTAGGGATCTCTGCCAGAGGTATTGTGCCCCACGGGAGTCTCCAGGTAATCTGCCTCATCCTAGCTCAGGATTGACACAACTGGATACTCCTGATGGGCTTCGTGCCCTGCACCGTGACTGGCCCCCAGATGCAGACTCCATGGATTTTGACTTCTGGGGTAGGAGGACTTTTTACTTGGCATGGTTGCTTCTCTCGATATCTGCTCATCAGGTCCACTATGCTACCTATGATAAATTCCTATGGTCCAGGCTAGGTCAACTCCTAGCCTCGATGCCTGACACGGAGGAAACCAGACAAGCCATTGCACTCTCTGCATGTGGCCTGGAGCTAGCAAGGCACCAAGCAAGGGCATCATATGACACCAGTGAGGTAGCTACCAGGGTCGTAGGGACAGAGGTCTGCACTAGTCGGACAACATGGCTGCGTCTCTCCCGGTTGTCACCCTTGGCCCGGTGTGGGGTGATTATCTCTGCTCACCAGAGAACCTACCTTTTCTCCTGTAGGGTGAGACGACGTCTGTTGGGGCAACTTCCTACCCACTACAGGAGGTCCCCGTCTCACTCTTCCCACTCTCGGACCTCTCCAGACCCGTGAAGGTTCTCTCTCTTGGTGTGTCACCCACTGAGAGCTAAGGGACTTAGTCCCTTAGGTTAAAGCCCTTCGGGGGCTCGGACTATTCGAAGGTGATGAATGGTGAAGATTGACACAGATAGGATATGAAAATTATGTACCTACCATAATTCTGATCTTTCTGTGTATTTTCACCATTCATCACAATCCCACCCTCCATCCCCCTGGGGCCTCAGTCTGTGGGTTCCCCCTCCCTCTTTGTGCCCTCTTTTCACCCCCCTCCTTTCTGTTAGTTAGGAGTGGGGTGACCTTGGGCACAAGGGGGATGTTTTTCTATAATGGGAGAGTGGTCCGGATGGGGGGGCACTCCATCCTCAGTGCCTCGGCTTCACCCCTGTGGGGTGGGGTTCGGTAGTTGCCCTCTTTCTGTTCTCGCTCCCCTTCTGCCCATCACCCTTTACTTGTTTTCCTTGTCCTTTGGGCACAACCTCAATTTTAATTTAAGAAACTAGATTTGCATAATCAAAATTTTATTTTGAAGGGGGTATTCCTCATACTCTGTCTTTTCTTCCAGAATAGTCGATTCGCTTATGTTGGAGTTATTGCCAGTGATTCTGTACCTTGAATTCTGGCAGTTTAGACTTCTGGCTACTCCTTCAGCAGTTCCTATACAATCTGGAGACAGGTCAAGGTTCCATGGTGTGTTCCTTCTCTCCCCTCACATCTTTATCCCTAAATTCCTTCACCCCCCTCCTCCCTCCCTCCTCCTTTCTGCCTCCAGAGATTGGGGCCCTTCCCAATCCCTTAGTTTTTCCAGCTTGTTCTATCCTCTTAGTCGTTTATTTCTCCTTTTATTTATATATCTTTTCCTTTGTCTGTCCTGTGGACTTTCTTGACCCTCCTCCCAACCCTTTCTTATTCTCTGACGACTCAGAGCTGGCAGGGGAGGGTCGACAACACCTAATAGGCCAACCTGCGAGCGCCACGCAATGCGTTGGCCTCGAGGGCAGTGCCGATGGTGCGTCGACTCCAACCATCAAAAAAAAAAAAAAGCTCCCGCGGGGTCATGACCTTCGGCCACTATACCCAAAGGTGATGAATGGTGAAGATACACAGAAAGATCAGAATTACGGTAGGTACGAAATTTTCATATTTTGCTGTCAGTGCCTCTTCCCATACACCCCAGCATCCTGTTTGCCTTGTTGTAGGCCTTGTTACACTGGTTTGATTGTTTTAGGGATTTACTGATGATGACTCCTAGGTCTTTTTCCTCAGAGGTCGTGCACAGTTTTACAACCCCCCCACCCCAACAATCCAGTACTCTGTTCTAAGGTTCTTTTTCCCTATGTGCATCACCTGCATTGTTCACCACTGAATTTGAACTCCAAACAGAATCGCTCTGTCGACCAGTTAACCAAAGAATCAAATTTGAGATAATTGCTTCTAAATTTCATTGGTTTCACTGCTACCAAACAAAACTTGCTGCCCCAACATTATCATTGGCCTAATCTCACAGCTTTTTCAAGGGTAGTGGTCCTATGAGAATTACAAAAATATAATGATATAAGCATGTTCACAAATATATATATAAGGTGTTAACCTGCTGCACTGAAACCCCCACAGAAAATGCACCCTGTGTATACACTTCAAAAGTTTATACAGAGTACATTTAGACTTATGATAGTTTGCACTCACCAAGCTTATTTGCTAGAAAATATTTCAAGTGCATCCAAGAGGATCACACTGGCTAGTATGTAGCAGCAGAAGAATCTTTCCATCATTATAGTGGTGATCTGGCAGCATTCTATTCTCTCTCTGCTAACTTCTGAAGCTTGTCTAGCGTCATTACGTCACCCTCAGGGAAGCCGGCCATGATGTCAGACGCTGAGTGCACTCTTTAAAATTACATAGTTCTTTGGAACTCTGTCTTAGTGGACCTTACAAATAATATGGAATGACTGACATTTGGATGTGACTAACCTTGATCTCCACCGCTTCTGAATTGAATTTCTACTGCCAAACCTTTGACCACCTCTCTAACTTTTGCAAGTCTCTCTGCATCTCCCTAACCCCCTCCTTGCTGTCTGCCCTGCCACAGAGCTCAGTGTCATCTGCAAAGAGAAGCATCTTGCCCTGGATTCCTTCTCCCATGTCGCTAATGAACATATTGAAAAGGAATGGACCCATGACTGATCCTTGTAGCACCCTACTGGCAGCCTCCTCTTTCTGATTTGACTGCATTAACCACAACCTCTGCTGGCTCCCTTCCTGCCAGTTACTCACCCATCTAACTGTGTCTTCAGCTGTACCCAGATCCACTAGCTTCTTCAGCAGCATTCTGTGAAGCAGTGAGTCAAAAACTTTGCTGAAATCAAATCAAAGTAAAGCCACAGCATGGCCCTTATCTACTACCTCATTACACAATCAGAGAATACTATCAGGTTGATCTGACAAGACTTTCCTGCTACAAACCTGTGTTGTTTACCGTCTTGGAATCCATTGCTCTCCAGGTAGTTTACGAGATCCTCTTTGACTTGTGTCTCCATCAGTTTACCCACAGTAGAGGTACGAGTAACAAGTCCGTAATTATCCGGTTGCCCCCCCCCCGACACCCCTTAATAAAGCAGGACTTCCTCAACTACCTTCCATCCTTCACTGCCTTTGTGCCCTCTCTAATATATAGCGGTGACACCTCTTCCTTTACCGTTTCCTCTGTCCCATCTAAACATGTTTTAACCTTGAAATGTCTGGTCCCAGTTATTATTCTATGTGGCCCAAATCTCCATGATGGGTACAAGATCCATCTTGGTGTTTGCCACAATTGCCTGGAGCTCACAGATTTTATCCTGGACTACTGGCTTTAAGCAGACCACTTTTCCATCTTTCTCCTGATCTCTTCCCCGTGATATGATTACTATACAAAAAACTTTATACCTGGGGAAAAAAGTGAAAGATGCAGCATTGAGTTAAAATCAGCCAGATGTTTTTTAGTAGATGTGAACTAGCAAAACAACCCAAAAACAGAATAAAACACTATGTCATAGAGCATCTGCAAGCCTCTAAGCATGCAGATTCCCCAGAAGAGAAAATTCACACCTTCCCACTGTGGTAGCAGCAGGCTGTGAGCATACAGTTACCAAAACTGGATTCGGCACCATCTGCCTAGTTAGTTGAAATAGGAACAAGCAGGTACCCCAGATGCAGATTACATTTTGTTGCACCACCGCAATAGGAAAAAATGGGGACCCAGAAGCAGAGGATAACTCGCTATAATAAATTGAAAGCAAACAGGTACCCAGGTGCAGAGTATAAACTAATTTCCTAAAATAGGGACAGACGGAGACCCCCAGAAGCAGAGTATAACCTATTGCAGTATGTTAGGAGCTAAACTGTACCAAGATGTTGAATATAAACTAATTGCATAACAGTAGGGGCAAACGGGGACCCCCAGAAGCAGAGTATAACCTCTTGCAAATTCAGTTAGGAGCAGGCAGGTATCAAACAGTGCATTGATACTAATGAAATAAGGCCTAAAAATAGTATACATAAAAATCAGGATGACGAATAGGAATAGTTACAGCACCTGGTTAAGAGACTCGACCATCAGAGAGGGTTACACGCAGCGCTTATGGGCATAACTACTGCGGGGATGATGTGATGAGCTTCCAGGGATTTGTGCAAGTCCATATGAGCCTTGTAAATTCATTCTGGACCTTGTTGAGGTTGAGTAAAGTGTTTGGCAGCCACACAGCCACCTCATGTGGATACCAATGGGCAGGCGACCTTATGTCCTGCCCTTCCACAAAGGACCACATACTGAGGATCGGTTGGGGTGGAGTGCCTCACGAGCTACCTCACAGGCCGCACTCAGTGTGTGAAATGGGTCAGCCATACTTCCCCTTTAGTGCCATAAAGGATGGGGTCCCTCAGGGGTCTATCCTAGGCCCACTCTGTTCTCATTATTTATTAATGAGCTGTCAGAAGACTGCGGTGGTGCATCAGCGTTCAGATGTACGCCTGACTCCTCCTTTTGACCCAGCTTTGCTGAACCTCCAATTGCAACAGGATTTCTGGAATCTCAAGTCATGGCTTCTCAACAATCTTCTTGTGCTCAACACCAGGAAGACTAAATCTATGCTCTTCGATCACCAGATCCTAAGCTAACCTCTCTGCCCCCGCGATTAACTCATCCCATGGTGACCCTCTTGAATTAGTGCAGTCCTTTAAATATATGGGTATCACCTTAGATTCCATTCCAACCTCACTTTTGACACCCATGTCACAACTGTGGTCAAAACCCTTCAGCAGAA
The DNA here is from genome assembly GCA_016271365.2 of Neoceratodus forsteri. Lineage (NCBI taxonomy): Eukaryota > Metazoa > Chordata > Ceratodontiformes > Ceratodontidae > Neoceratodus > Neoceratodus forsteri. The sequence continues at coordinate 1,451,931,794 of CM057452.1, forward strand.
ACTAGGACTGCTGTACTGCCTTCAGCCCTACCTAACTCCCTTCTCCCTCCTGGCTATTGCTTCTCCTCCTCCTCCCTTCTTCCTCTTATCTCCTATGGAGCTCTTATTCGCCACTCCTCCCTGGTTTCCCTCTTGCCAGGCTCAAACAAACTTACCATAGGATAGCTTGCTTCACCCTTGGTGCTAACTCTTAGGAGCACCCACTACTCAGTCCTCAACTCACTTGGCTGGCCTTCCTTGAAGCTAGATTGCAATACTCCACCTATGTCTGACCTTCAAATTAGTTCACACATTCACTGCTCCTTGCCTCAGACCCATTGTCCAATGAAAAACTGTGACAAGGTCCTTAAGGTCGCTGGCCTACCACTGCTCACAATCCCTAAACCTGCCTTTATGTGGGTCAGCATGCCTTCACCTTTTCTGGGCCCTTTCTCTGGAACTCATTTCCATCTGCTGTCTTAACTTGCCTTTCTATAGATATGTTCAAGCATTCTCTTAAATCCCACCTTGCCTCCTCCCAGCTCTGCACCTGTCCCTGAGCCCTCCCACCCTTAGTCTCTTGCTCACTCCTCTCCTCTTTCATGTGCTACTCCTGCTCCTGAATCCTCTGACACCACCTCCGATCACTGCATCCACTCACATCTCCCCTCTTTCACCTTTTCTCATGTGCTGCTCCCTCCTACCTCTCTTCACATTTACTCATGCACTCCTGCATCTTGCCTCTGCCCTATTTTCTTCTGTTTGCTTCAACCCTATTGACACCTACCTTCCTTTATCCTGTTCCCAGACCTGAATGCCATCGTCCTCTATTTCTCCCTACTCAGCTCATTTCCCTTGGCTAATCCAGAGCGCTCTACAATTTATGCTTTGTTGTGATTATCGTCCTACATTCACTTGTTCCTGCTACTTTTGTGCCTGTATAGACTGCATCATTTATATCTATTGCTTATGTGCCTTGTACATATCCCATTCGTTGCTGCTATCTTTTTTTGCTTTTTTGTGTTAGATTTGTAACTTAATTTACTAATGCTCTATTTTAATTTCATAGTCGGAACTATTGTAAAAGTGTTGTTATACACTTATTTTATGCTGTTATTGTATTTCTGTACCTTCCTTTGTATCCTCCCCGGGTCGCCCCTGAAAAAGGGACATTCTGTCTCAGCGGGTTAACCGGGTTACCAAAATTCAAATAAATAAATAAATACAGGGAAGAGTAAGTTTTATTTATTTAGTTTTTGTTGACCGGGTAAGTGCACTAGGAAAATCCTGCCTATTTTCAGGCACGACCCGGGGGAGGGGGATACAAATGAATGCCAACTAAGCTTGAGCCAGATGAAACTGTTGGTGGTATTTTTAGTGAATGAGGGAAATTTGGCCACGACACCGGGGAAATTCCCCTACTCTGTGTAGGTGGAGCCTTTGCGCTGGCTGCGAGATGGCCAGTTCGCATGATCCCTTGGAAGAGATGGATGCTACTAGCTCAGGGGAGTGGGCCTCCTCCTCTGTGCTACCTTCCCTAGAGGCCTTAGAAGAATGTCTGGATGTTGCTGCTACTAGCAGCATGACTGTACTGGAAACAGACTCCGTTTTGCCTGCTATGCCTATTGAGGAACTTTCTGCTGTACCTGTTCAGGCTGGAGTTCCTTCTCCTGTTTCCAGCCTCCAGGAGAAGCGACTGGCGTTAGTCCTGCAATTGCAGCTTCTTGACACAGCAATGGCGTCTTCTGTACGAGCAGCGTCTCGGGCGCTTCTATTCAGTAGCCCTCTTTCCTCGCGGCGCCGACTCTGGAAAGCCCCCAGTCGACGTCCTACAGGCGGATTTCGCCTCAGTCTCTTCTGCGTTGGAGAAACCGACGATGCCTAGTGCCGACAGCCTCCAGCCCGTTCCTGCAGCCGACTTGCCGCAACAAATCAGTGGACCTCCTGCTACTGCCTCGACTAGCGCTGTCTCCTCACGAGTAAGTGATTCTTGTATACCTGCTGCATCTGTTTCTGCCTCCAAACATCCATCCGTATTTTTTTTCTCTGCCACTCAAGAACCTGGCTGGTCTAAATGTGGGAGTTCCTTTTTCCACAAAAAGCCAAGCCAGCCAGGATATCCACATGGACTGGTCACTGGACAAAGCGCTGCAAAATGCAGGGTGGGAGAAGGGAGTTGAAGGGTTTGACCCTGATTCCCAAGATCCCATATACTTAAAGATGCTTCAAAATCTACTGATATGACTGTATGAGCTCCAACGAACCTCGAGGTGTGTCTTGTCCTCCAACTACTACTGGCTGTCCAGTTCTTGTGATAAACCCGCTGTTTCTAAAGTTGCTCCTGCTCTGAGGGGACTAAAACTGTTTTTTCAGGACCTACTTTGAAGCTACTGCTACTTTATCTCATGATACTACTTTTAAACTTGTGTGATTTATTTTCTAAAGGTGAACCTGCGCCAAGAAGAAATGCAGTTAGATTACTTTTAAGGGTGGTTTAGAACTTCCCCTGACCGCTTGCATATTGCCAAAACCCTTCTTAAAGGGTCAATGAAGTTTTTCATCAGAAATTTTATGCTGATTAATATTGGTAATTCAAATTTTGATATTAGTTTCAAGCAAAATGTCTGGGCTTGATAGGTTTTGGGCCCAATATTACAAACTTCAATCCACACCTGTCTGGTCCCTTTTCAAGCCGCTCCTTACTTAAGCCAGCTATACGTAATATTACTGTTGTTTTTAAAATGAAGGGGTCCATATTGAAGACATTTTATTCTGGTTGAACAAGCGGTGTGAGGTTTTAAATAGGCCTGTCCCTATACCTTGACTCTGAACAAATTTGGGATGGTAGTTTGGTGAGGGTTAAACTCTTTCTCACTAATCACTGGCTCGAAACATTTGCCTAATTTTTTTTTTTTGGGTAAGGACAAGGGTTTCATTTTTTACGCTGGGCAGCCAAAGTCCTGTTTTAAGTGTGGTGCACGACCATTTGAGCTCTGCTTGTGGCACTCTTAAATGCAGTCACTGTTTTGAATATGGTCATACTTCTGCTAAATGTTCCAATTTTTAAATGTAACTTGTGTGAGGAACTGGCCATGCTTATGGTCATGCCCTTGCCTCTCATAATAGGGACAATTGCCCTTCCCATGACGGCCTTATTACAGTTGCTCAGCAATTACATGCCCATAACTTAGCCTCTACCTTAGACATTGTCTCCCCCTTTACCGTAGTTACTTCTGATGATCCTCCTGCAATCCCTGCTTTAGATTCCCAAACTCCTTTACAAGGAGTATCTCTTACTGCTTCTACTGTCCCTCCCCTGTTACCACGCCCACAGTAATAGATGATGCTATGCCTCCTCCTTATAAGTTTGGAAACAGAAGTTCCTAGTTTTACTACTGTCACTCACAAACGAACTAGGAAGGGCCTTGCTGTTGCCAGTCGAGTAAGGATACCACTCTTAACTGGCAAACCCCTAACAAATTTGCGGTTTTAGCCACTGACATTTCGATAGAGACTCTGGGAGAGGATACTGATACCTCCTCTCTCTTCTTTCCTTTCCTGAAGGGCTGACAGGGCTGACACTGATCCAGTGTAGCCAGCGATCAGGCAACGGCGGAGAGGTAAATTTCCATCCACTTTTTAACTATGTCTTCCCTGCATATCTGTTCTTTGAATGTGAATAGTATTAAAGGAAGAAAGCTAGGTGGGGATTTTCTTGACCCTTTCAGACCTAAACTGTGATATTTTCTGCTTAGTCGATACCAGATTAAAACCCATGGGGAAATCATTCCAGGCCTCAAGGCATGGACTGTGGGACCTCTTTTGGTCTATCGGACCAGACACTTGTGACGGAATTGGGATATTATTTTCCAGTTCTGAATTTCGAGTATCCAGACTAGTAGATATTTCCTGGCAGAGCCTTTGTTGTTGACTTTTCTATAAATCTGAGAGGTTTCGTTGATAGGGACTTATGCCCCCAACTCAAAGCTCAGCGGTTTCACTTTTTCATCTGATTAAGCCTCACTTTTCACATCTAGACTACTTTTATGGGTTGGTGACTTCAATTGTGGCTTACATCAATCAGATCGAGGCCTTCAGACTTCCAAGCTTTTTGTGACTCTATGGCTTTAAATACTATAGTTTCCACGGTAGGCTTGTGGATGCCTATAGGCATTTCCACAAGTCTGAGGGTTTACATTTTCAAAGGGTCTTTGCACACTGAGATAGATTTCATATTTCTATCTAAGGTTTTGATTTTACTTTCCTGTAAGACTGTGGGAATTGAATTTTCAGACCATGTTGCTTTATGGCTTCTTTACTTGGGCTTCTGCCCCAAGGTGTAGGGAAGTGTTACGCTTTAATGACTCTTTACTAAATGATTCCTTTTTCTCAAACTTTGGCGTAGGAGTTTCTAGCTCGTTTGTCTGTGGCTGAATTTTATGATACTGGAATGGATTGTGGGAGGCTTCTAAACAGAGTGGAAACAGCTTTTCAAAAAAGCGGCTGATAAACAAAATACCAGATATTTGACTTATTTAACCTTAAGGCATCAACTACAGCATTTAATTTCTTGGCTAGTTCCACTAATCATGATTTTAGCTCACAAATTAGTGAGATCAGTACTCAAATGAGGTCGCTCCAGTATAATCGAGCTGACTCTTTAGGCCAGGAAGCTCGCTTTGGCACCTCAGTCACTAAAGGTTGTTTTGATTCTTTTGAGCCTGCAAAGACAGGATTGACACTAAATTAGTTTCTCTTTCTATCCCAGTCGGGGAATTTATTCCTACACCTGAAGGACTGCTCAACATGTAGAGAATCATGTCTTTAATATGTTTGGTACCACAGCTGACCTGGATAATGCCGAACCCTTTCTTAAATTATTGACATTACCCCCAGCTTTAGATTCTGATCAAGCCAAGTTGTCTTCTGATCTTAGTGAACAGGAAGTATTATCCGCTATTAATAGTTTGAATCATATTTCAGCCCCAGGGTCAGACGGACTGACCTCACATTTTATAAACCTTTTCCACCGATCTTGTCCCTGTGTTAACTATAGTTTATAATGAAATGTTACACTGTGATACTTTGACCGCCTCAATGAAAGAAGCCTTACTGATTCTACTTTTCAAAAAAAAAGGGGATCCGCTGATATTAATAACTGGAGACCCATTAGTCTGTTAAACGTTGATTATAAGATTCTTGCCAAAGTTTTACTGTCTAGAATGCTTACTTTAGCATCCCATTTGATAAGTTCTACACAAACCTGTGGTATCCCAGGACGATATCCTTATGACAGTCTCATTTTATTGCGCGAAATGTTCGCTTTAGGAGATAAAAAGCTGTCTCTTGGTGGATTTAAGCTTGGACCAGGAAAAGCTTTTGATAAAGTTCTCATGACTTCTTATTCCAGGTGCTAACAGCTTTTGGGTTTCCAGTACGCTTCCTTTCCTGGATCCGCCTGTTATACAAAGATGTTGTGATACGGCCTAATGTCAATGGTTGGATAGGTCGTCCTATTTCTAGCCTGTGGTGTCCGACAGGGATGTCCGCTCAGTCCCCTGTTGTATAATTTTATATAGATACTTTTCTGAGGACTATTTTCTTTGTCCACAGATTGTCGGATTACTTTGTACCCTTCCTTCCACCAATTAAAACATTAGCCTATGCTGATGATTTAATTTTGGCTGTTGATTCTTCGACACAGCAGGAGGCTATCGTTCAGGTCCTTCAAACGTTCTCTTCAGTTTCTGGTTCAAAAATAAACCTAAATAAAAGTATATGTGTGCCGTTAGGCATGACTCTCTTCCCAGTACAGGCCTTTTTGCGGAGTTTCTGTTTCATTAGAAGCTTTTCCATATTTAGGTATTTTTTTGGCCGTGATAACATGCAAGTGTACAATTGGAACCTTGCTTTACAAAAGCTGACAATTTGATTAATAGTTGGAAGCGTCATTTGATTGGTAAAAGAAAAGAATTGTGTTACTTAAAACTTTGGTTACTCCCAATTTTTTTATACCTTAGCTATGTCTTTCCGCTGCCTATCTCTTTGTTTACTAAATTGAATGGTATTTTTTTTAAGGGTTTTTGGGGATCTAGATTGAATCCCATTAAAAGAGGTTTTACATACCGGCCAATAAAAGAAGGTGGCATCAACATGATCCACCCTGTTGTCTTTTTACAGCCTTTTTTCAATTACAATTGTGGGAAAGCTTTGAAACCTGGGATGTCTTTTGGAAACCCTATTTTTCAGCTGGTTCTCCTTTGTTTAGACAATTGAACGCTCATTATAAGGGTGTTATTACTAAATCCCAAGTAGTCCCTGCTTATGGGAAAGAGAGTTTCAAGATGGCCTTAACCTGGAGCCTTTTTCCTCAGGATTTCTGTGTCTTATCTAGATTAATGATATATAATAGACTTTGGAGGATGGAGGCCCAGGAAGAGGTTGTTTTCCATTCTGCCCTCCTAAACGCCTCCCTTGGGTACTCCATCAACTCCAAAATCTGGGTTATCACCCTATTTATGGGACATGGTTTGGTTAGGTAACTATGACAGACTAGGGTTAATAATAATCATAAACACAAAGCTTTGAATTTGAGGTACCGCCTTAGAACTTCTTGTCTCCAGGTTCTTGAAACCCAACAACATTTGTTTTGTGAATGTCCGTTTTCTTTAGAGTTTGGTCTACATTAGCTGTTGATTGGTCAGAACTCTGCTCTCTATGATTTCCTATGAACATATCATGTTTTGCACTAATGGTCTGCTCAACGACAGATACCACGAAGATACCTTGTATATAATTTTTGCTATTGTTTGATATCATATATGGCAAGCAAGATGTTTATTAGTTTTACACCAAAAAACTATTTTAAAAAGTGAAGTCCTTTGTAATATTCACACAGCTTTATGTTCTGTTAAAAAAAATGATTTTTTAGTTCACCCTGGTTTTCAAGCTGCACTGTTGTGGAAAAATTGTGATGCTTTATTTTCTGTTACATGAATTTGGCTTGTGTTTCTAATTGTTAACTTGTGTTTTGTTTTTCTTCTGTAATGACGTCCAATTTATCAATAAAATTCCCCTACTCTTGTGGTAGGGGGCCCCCATGTGACGACTGGACTAGGGCTCAGTATGTCTGAGTCGGTGGAGTGTGAGGAGGTGTTGGAAGAGAGCTCTATGGATTTTGTTGCAATTCTTGCTGAAGAACCTGTACAGATGGATGACATGGCTGTATTGCGTGATCCCTTACCTGAGGAAGATTCGGCTCAGCCTGGTAGTGCTATAGCTTGTCCTTTGGATAACGCTGTGCCTGACCCCTTTGCAGTTCTGTCCACGGAGGATGACAAGAAGAGGAAACGCCAGGAATATTGTCATATAGCCCCTCTTGGTGTTGCGAAAAAAAGTAACGTACATGCGGCAGACAACCCGATGTGACAAGTCGGGTGTATCGGTTGATACCTTGGATGATGACTTGTTCCCATTTTCGGCTCCGCATGCCGCTTGGTCTCCTGAGGCGGCTTTGAAGGTGCGGTTGGGAGCAAACCTGACTGCCTGGATTCCTGACCCAGTATCCTTTGCGGGGAGCGGACTGAACCAGCCGATGGAACCTTGCTGTTGCAGGCTATGGAGGAGTGTTTGTTTCAGAACCGGACCACGCCATTTTCGTCATTTCGCCTGCCTGTACTGCCGCTGGGATCTCGTTTTGGTGGTTCCTGGATCTGATTTGGAGTCTCTATTATCGGGCTTAGTTTTACCTGCTTCTTCGCCCTGAGAAGGTTGCTACTGATGTTGACATTACTAGCTCTCCGGACCACCGGATCATGGTTCCTTTATCAGGTCAGTGTATTCAGACATTGGAAGCACTTCTCCGGACGATCCTGTAGGCAGTACTGTTCATCGAATTCTCGGACAGATTCTACAAAACCAGCCAGTTATGCCTCTCTATTTAAAAATACAGATGTCCCTGCTAGAAAATGTTTTGTAGCACGATTTATTATAAAGGGGTTTGACCTCCCCAGATCGTAATTATGTGGGTAAATCTTTAATTATTGACTCTTTGAGAATTAGGCCTTCAGAGGTTTATGCCTTTATTCATTCTTCTGGAGACCATAATTTTGACATTTCTTTTCGTTCAGCAGCTCTGTTAGATAAATTTTGGACTCGTGATATGCTGCTCGTACAGACCCTTTGTGGTTATACCCATTACTAGACCAACTGCTAAAGTATTTACTGTTCTTTTTCGAAATGAAGGAGTAAATGTCTTGGATATTTTGTATTGGTTGGAACAACGCTGTACAGTTAATGGTGCCTCATGCTCTGATTGCTGATAATGGTTTTTGGCGGGAGGGTGGTAATTTAATGTGCAACTTAAAATGAATGAGGCTGGGATTCAACATCTCCCAAATTGTTTCTATTTAGGGAGGACCGTGTATTCTGTTCTATCCAGGTCAGCCACGCTTTTATAGATGTGGTTCACTGTCTCATTTGAGTTCAGATTGTGACCAACTGAAATGTGCACGTGTGGGATGTTGGGACATTCGTTTTGTCTTGTACTGTCCCCTACTTGTAATTTTGTGATGAAAGTACCCATGTTTTGTGGCTTGTCCTTGGGCAGCCCATAATACCTCTGATTATGCTGAACATGATTCTTATCTTGCTAAGTCCTTTACTTCTTCTCCGGACCCCAGGCTCAGGTCCAGTCGCACTTCTAAGTTACTAACCCTTTTGTTCCACCTCAATTGGTGTCCCAGAACTCCCAAGACAATTAGATGCCCTCAAAATCTCCCCCAAGAGTCACCCTTCACTTATTGTTTCAGTTCCTCCCTGCTCAGTCCCCTCCTCTCCAGTAACTGAGGAATTGGAGTCAGGGAGGTTTTGAAATCTCACCCCAGTTACTAGGCGACTTGCGTTCCACCAAGCTGGTGGAGGAAGTGTCTCCATTTTCAGTTCCAGTAGCTAATCCTATGAACCTTTGCAGAGTTGGGGTGATGTTATGGACTGAGGAAGAGTTGGTGGACTCTTCCTTCCTCTTCTATTCCTGTGGCTTCCCTACACCATTGCCCCATTGATAACTCAGGAACTGCTCTAAAGAAGAAAACTAATAGAACCAGGAGAAAGAAATGATTTGGTCCGTTTCATTACAGTTTTTCCTTTTTTTCTTTTTTTATGTCTTCTGTTGCTTAGCTAGTTTAAATGTTAATAGTATTCGATCACAGTATAAATGTACAGCTACTTTTGCAGCTTTGCATAGTTTATCTTATGAGGTTTTTCTTGCAGGACGTTAGGCTTTATACTACTGGGGAGGCTACTATAGCCACAAGAGTTTGGGGGTTAGGACCCTCTTATTGGTCTCTAGGCCAGGACCTTTGTTCAGGTATTGGGTATTGTTTTACCACGTCTGGGTTTATTTTACAGAAATTGGTGGATTTAGTTCCAGGGAGAGTGTTGTTGTTGGACGTGTTATGGTATGATTTGCCTTATCGGTTTATTAATATTTATGCTCCGCAACAGAAAGCTGCTAGGGTACAGCTTTTCAGGTTAATTAAACCCTATTTGTTTACCAATAGGATAATCCTAAGGGGTGGAGACTTTAACACTAGTTTAGATGTTCTGCCCACTAAAAAAGTATATTGTGACACCCAAGCATTGCGTACTCTTCTTGCTGAGATGGATTTAGTTGATGTGTTTGCTCAAAATTCGCTACATACATTTTCGAAAGGTAGCATGACATCTAGGATAGATTTTTGGTTGTGTTCACGGACTGTTGGGGAGGTTAAGGGTGTAGTGATACCTATAGCAACTTCAGATCATCATTTATTGGGATTACAGCTTCATTTGGGGGAAGTGCTTCCACAGGGGCCTGGGGTTTGGAGGGTTAATACATCCTTATTATTGATTCTGGACTTTCATCAAGGTTTTTTAGACTTGGTCTCCGACGCACTTCTGTGGTTTTCTCTACATTCCGTGATTGATTGGTGGATTGATACCAAACGTGTGTTTAGCGCCTATTTTAAATTTTATTCTAGACTGTTAGCTGATACTAGATACCATACCTGTCAGCTCCTTCGAACCGAATTACTTGCATTATTTACAACATCTTATTTGTCTCATTCTGATTGTACTGCCCGTATAAAAGAGGTTAAAGCAGCTTTGACAAAAGTACAGTATGATAGACAGAAATCTATGGTTTTTGAACAAAAATTTCAGACTTCTGGGAAGCAGAGTCAATTCAACCCTTTTGCTATTACTAGGGAGAAATTTCATGATAAACAGATGTCTCAACTTATTGATAATCAGGGACAGTTTGTTAAAGGGAAGTTACAAATCATGGAATATGTTACACGATATGTGAAGCAAATGTTTGAATCTCCAGTATCGGAAACCCCTGAAATGGCGATATTGTTGCAAGCATCGGCTGTCCCTACCTTAACATTAACTCAGCAGCAGGAGGTTGTAGCCCCTTTTACATTGGAGGAAGTGAAGGTGGTTATTTGTGGTCTTAAAGATAAGGTGGCTCCAGGCTCCGATGGGTTGTCTGCTGAAATTTATAAATCTTTATGGACATTTATGCCGACCCAGTTATTAGCCGTATTTAATACTTTTTTAACTGAAGATCGTTTAGCAGACCAAATGTATGAAGGTTTGATGCTTTTTCTTTATAAAAAGGGTGATAAATCTGATTTGGGGAATTGGAGACCGATTACCTTGTTGAACATAGATTATAAAATTTTTACCAAATTATTGGGGAACAGGCTTTCGAAATTTTTGCCTTTTTGATTTCACCGCTTCAGTATTGTTCAGTTTCAGGTAAGTCCATCCGAGATGCTTTGCTTTTGGTAGGAGAATTATTTTCTCAGGGACATCATAGAGTTATACAGGGTTATTTATTTAATTTTGATTTATCAAAAGCCTTTGATGGGTATCACAACAATTTATTTGGTTGACTCTCGAGCTTATGGGTTTCTCAGATTTTATTAATTGGCTTACGTTGTGTTATTCATTAGCTTACGTGGAGGTTTCTTCCATTGGGGTATTCTGCCAGTGGATTCTCACATCAGCTATTGGGTATTTATTTTGGTGTACCAGATATGGCTCAGTATAACTGGGAAATATGTCTGAATAATGGCAGGGAAAAGGTGTGTAAATGGAATAAATGGTTTATGGAAGAAGAAACTGATTTTTTGATTAAACTTGCTTGTTGCCTTTATTTTTACATGTGGCACATATTTTCCTTTACCCAAATGTTTTTTGTGCCCTCTTTTGAGCTTTTTTTTTTTCTTGTTTTGGGGTGACTGCCTTAATCCGTTAAAAGGAATTATTTGTTGAATAATTATCGACGGGGGGGAGGGGGTTAATATGGTTCACCCGATAGTATTTTGTTATTCTCTTTTTTTTCCCACCAATTTAAAGCCCCTAGTTATTAATTCCTCACAGCTTTGGATTCCTTTAGTATGTGTTTCAATTTTGGAGATTTTGCAAGAATGGTTTCTGGAGAGTTTCATACATAAAAATAAACGGAAATATGTTTTATCCTCTGATTGGGTAATAGTGTTTGATATGTTTAGACAATGGAGTATTACGGTATCCATGTTACGGAGTTTTCTCGTAAAAGTTGTATGCAGTGGTAATAGAGTCTATTTTTCAGAAGAAGTTTTTCTGGATTTTATTCTGTTGGAAAAGGAACAGATTGGAAATCGACTTTTGATACCAGGATCCTGTGGCTATGTGGGATATTGCTTGATTGGGAGTGCATGGTAAGATTAATGTACGAGGAATCACAAAACACAAACAATTGAAGGATAGGTATTGTTTCGGACTTCCTGTACGACCTTACAGAGACTATGGATCATTTATATTTTTCTTGTCCCTTTATTTTGCAATTTTGTTTTTTGTATGCCAGCTTTGGAATCAAATATATGATGAGTGGGATCAGAGAGCTTTGTTTTTGGTTTATTTCCGCTTCATGGGATGAGTGTAATTCTAGTACTTTAAATCTCATTGCAGTTGTGGATATTGTATTGGGTATGGCAGGTTAGGTGTTGGTTTTTATTTCAACAACGCTCTCTCACCCCTGAAGAATTGTTTACAAAAGTAGTAGCTCATATCGATCGTCTTAAGGAAGGAGAAAGGAAACTCCTTAAACGGAATATTTGGGAACGATATTGGAAATTTTATTAAACTAGTTACCTATTTCTGATTGTATTTTGCTTGTATTAATCTTGTTTTGTATTTCATATCTTGTTTAGGATAACAAAAGAATTTTCTCTGGTTTTCCTTTTCTTTGACCTTATTGTATAAACTTTTGTATTGTATTTATTGGATGTATTCCTTTTGTATGTTATTTTGCGCTTTTTATGATTTTAATAAACATACCCCTACTCTTTTCGATAAGTGCCATGGGATCTTTCACATCCACCTGAACTACCACCAATCCAGGCAGATGGGACCTTGGTTTAACGTCTCATCCAAAAGACGGCACCTCAGAAGTGCAGCACCCTCTCATGCTGCACTACAGTATCAGTACTGGGATATTAACCCAAGTGCCAGATGTGAGAACTGAACTCACAGCCCTCTGATCTCCTGGCCTCAGAGGCAAGTGTGCTACCTACTAAGCCACTGACACTGATAACTTTTTAATACAGCCTGATTGACTGATGCCAGCCAGGTACACTCCTGGCTGGCTAAATGGCACCAAAAGAAGCGAGTCCTGGGCTTAGGGTAGGGAAGGGGTCCCGGTCCAGCCAGCACTGCACTGAAGCTCTGTCCGGCAGCAACTGTTTGCAGAAGAAATTGCCGTAATTGGCTGTTTTAAGTTTCAAGACTGCAGCTGTGAATACCGGAGCAGCCAGGTTGCCTGGTCAGCCTTGTACACTCTTGGTGGCTAAATGGCACCAAAAGCAGTAGCAGATTAAGGGGGGCTCCTGGACCTGCCTGCATCCCTCTGAAGCTCTGCCTGGCAGTGACCGAGCACGGAAAAAATACCTTCGATGAGATACTGTATTTGTAGATTTCAAGATTGCAGCTCTGAACTCCGATGCAGTCTGATTGGATGGGGTCAGCCAGATACATTCCTGGCTGGGCAAATGGTACCAAAAGCAGGGAGGCTGGGGGGGGTAGGTGGAATGGGGCTCCTGGACCTGCCCACACCCCTCTAAAGCTCCTTTTGGAAGCAATAGAATGCAGTAGAAATGGCTGAGTTATCTTTCCCCCATATAGCTTTTTTTTTTTATCCTCCTGAGCTGTCCCAGTCACCCCATACTGACTGACCCCACCCCAACCCCATCACGTGGCTTCTCCGGGACTTAACTTTCCTTCTGTCGTCTTCTGCCACAAGACTGTAAAGGCTGGTACCCAGTCACTGGTGTGGGGCCTACGAGTGGTCATTGTCATCCAGCAGTTGGGTGTTTTTCCACTGAGTTTTCACCCCAGGATGTGCTATGGGCATGATGCATGAGCTTCACCTCCACAGAGATGCCCCTCTGTGTCCTGTCCATGAGATCCTTTCCGTCTTTGTGGAGGTCTTGCTTGTGCTGTTGCCTGACAACTCCAGGTGGCAGACAAGCAGTGAACCGATCAACCTCACCCCGAGAGAGGAGAGCAGTCTTATAGATGCTCAGTCCTCTGTCCGCAGCCAGACCCTGAGTGACCTGCATCCGCTTTCTGAACCTGGGCGACACTGGTGTGGCAGGAGGTGAAGCGCCCAGCGCCTGTGTTCTTCTCACCCCAGGAGTCCTTTAACATCAGTAACAATGGCAGTTAGCTGACCAGGTAGTACTGCCCCAGATGTGGAGATTATGGTAATGGGTTTATGAATTAGCCAGTCAGAGAAAGCTTGTGGGTGTACTGAGCAGAAGCTGTTTAGAAGGCACCAGAATTTTTTCTCCGCCTGACTGAGCAACACCGCCTCTGGGGTGCTCTCTCTCTCTCTCTCTCGGCCAAAGAAAACGTTTTATATCTCTTGGTAGCTGTAAATTTTGGTTTTCATTCATTTTATAGTGTGCTGAGTTGCTTTTCTTGTGTATTAGCGATTCCCCTTGGTTCCCGGGAACCACGTTTTTCGGCTGGTTCCACGGTTCCTTTTTTTATTTTCTGACTAAAAAAGTAACCGTGTTTATTTCTTTCTATGGTTACTTTATTTCTATCGCGGTTCCCTTTGTTAAGCTGGAACTGTTGTTTTTTCTTTTATTTACTGACTGTTTACCTCAGAAAGTCGTGGTTCTTTACCGCGAGGGAACTGAATAAATTTTTTAACTGAACCCTATTTGGGCTTTATTTTTCTGGGGTTTTCTGAGTATTGGCATGTCAGAAATCCCTAAATAGAGGACTGGACCCACAGGTTTTAAAAATTGTCTGAAGTGCCGCAGGATAGTGGCTAAAGCTGATAACCACAACCTGTGTTTAAGGTGTTGTCCAGACCACTGTTGTTCACTTTGCTCGAAATTTTGTTCAGAGCCCTTAAGGAATAGAGCAAAAAGGCTTAGGATGATGGCTGAAGAAGGTCTTCCTCTGTTCCCCAAACAAAGACCCAAGGCTACCGATAAGGCCTGCAAAGAATACAAATTCTCATCAAGGTGCTGATGAGGCATCTTCTAAATCTAAGCCTACTAAGGGTGCTGATGAAGTGCCTTCAAAAAGAAAACATATAAATTCAGATGCTGATGAAGTGCCTGCTAAACCTAAGGCTTCTAAAGGGACCGATGAAGTTCCTTCTAAACCTAAACATTCTAAAGGTGCTAATGAGGTGCCTGGTTCAAAAAGAAAGCCTGACCAAGTCAAATTCCATGAGGTGTCTGCAAAGAAGCTTTGTAAAGAAAAGCATACCACTGCCCTTCCTAGCTCTGTTAAAAGTGAGACAGCAGTAGGTAAAAACATAAAGAAAATCTAAAAATATAGAACCACAGGGTGGTAATCTCCCAGACATTCAAAAAGAGTTACCATCTGTGGAGGATATGGCTAAAGCCTGATATGTTTTTCAGACCCTACAGGGCATGGGGTCCTTTTTAACCACCCCTGCCTTTCCTAGACAAACCCCATGTGCAGCCCCTTCTGATGCAGGAGCCTATGTGGGGGACAATAATGAGGATTATTATGATGCTCCAGATGATGTATCTGAGGACTACGTTCCAGAGCCTGATGTGTCCCCTGACCCCAATTTTGGTGCATCCCCAACAGATCAGGAGGATACTTCCTCCATGCTGACTTTTCTGCAACACATGATGGACACCTTTGACCTCCCTTCTCACACCCAGGAAGAAGAGGAAGAACAGGACTATAAGGAAATTAAAGGTCTCCCTCCTCCTAAAAAAGTGGTACTTCTATTTATAAGGCATTTAGGAAGAACACTATGAAGCTTCTCCAGCCCCCTACATCTTTGTCTGGAGTTGACAAACGAATAGATGAGAAATATCAATTATCCAAAATGGATACAGCTTTCCTGTCTGTACATCCCAGCCATGAAGTGGTGGTACAACAGGCTGCATGTGACAAGCCGAGTCCCTCTCTTCTCAGCCTCCTGAGAAAGATTCCAGAAGATTGAACTTTATGGCTAAGAAAACTTATACCTCAGCCTCTCTTCTCCTCTGCCTGTCTTCTTACATGGCATACACAGCCAAGTATCAGAAGGCCCTCTGGAATTCGGTCCTGGCCATAGCTCAGTGGGGTCTAACTCTATGGTACAGGACTTGGTGAAGACAGCTAAAACTGCCCTGGAAGCCGACAGATGACAACAATGATGCAGCCTCCACGGTGATGGCCCATGCTATCTCCCTTAGGCGATTTGCATGGCTGAGGACAACTAATCTGATGCAGGACACTCAGTCCAGGGCCATGGACTCTCCTTGCACTCAGAATGCCTTGTTGATTCCAGAACAGAAGACTACATGAAGAAGGTTGATGAATTCAAATAACCTGCCAAGGCAACACAGCAAGCGAAGACTCCTGCTGCTCAAAAGCCTCAACCTAAGGGAAACAGGGGCAGAGGATACTTCCCTAGGCCCTATTTTTCCCTCCCTCCTCAGTTTGAGTATTCTCAAATGAGAGGTTACTACAGAGGAAGAGGCAGGAGAGGTCAGAGGAAACCTTCCTCTACCCCTGCTCCTGCAACTCAGCATAAACCCTGACTTAACTGTCCAGGCCGCCTCCCCTCTGCCTGTAGGGGGCAGGCTCTCCCACTACCTCCAGTCCTGAACCCTCATCATATCAGACAAATGGGTCCTGGAGGTAGTGGAAAAGGGCCTGCCACTTCAGTTCATAAAAGATGCCAGCACTTAGGGGCACCCAGCTTTCCAAATCACTAACCCCAACAGAAGGGCTTCTGTTGCAGCTAGAGGTGAAATATATTCTAGCAGCGAGGGTGGTAGAGAGAGTACCTGCCCATCAATGGGTCAAAGGTTTCTAATCCAAATACTTCCTGACACAAAATAAAAATGGGGAGTGGCGACCTATCTTAAACCTTAGATACTTAAACAAGCATCTTCTGAAACCCAAATTCAAAATGGTCACCCTAAAAATGGTAATACAGTCCCTTCTGCAGGGAGACTGGCTAGCCTCCCTAGACCTTAAGGACGCCTACTTTCACATTCCAATAAGGCAGTCCCACAGAAGGTTTCTGAGGTTCAGACTTCCATCAGGGCACTACCAATTTGCAGCCATTCCTTTGGCCTGACATCTGTACCAAGGGTATTCACCAAATGTCTGGCTGTCATGGCAGCACATCTAAGAAAGCAGGAATCTCAGTCTATTCTTACCTGAATGACTGGCTCATAGTGGGGAAAAAACTCTACAAGTAGAAGAGTCTCTCTCTAACAAAGAACACTCTGTACTCCATGGGTTTCTCATAAACCAGAAAAAATCCCACTGGGAACCATCCGAACTCCTTATTTTCATAGGAGCACAGTTGGATACTCAGCAGAGCAGGGCTTTTCTTCCGCCAGAAAGAATCCAAAACTTCTTGTTAGTGGCAATTTTCGGGCCCTAGGCCAACCCAGGCCGGGCCAGACATTTGAGGCTCCTAGGACACATGGCATCCATGACAGCCGTGGTCCCAGGAGTCAGATTCAGAATGAGGGGCATACAGTACCTCTTGTGGTCTCACTGGTCTCAGAGAAGCAATTCTCTATCCAAACTGATTCCAGTCACAAAGATAATCGTTCAGGCTCTACACTGGTGGAAAGAAACAGCCAGCCTTTCGTAGGATTCCTTTCCAAGCTCCTTCTCCCCACAAAATCATCACTACAGATGCTTCTCTGCTACAATGGGAAGCTCAACTGGACAGTACTTATGTTAGTGGTACCTGGACTCCAAAGGAGTCACAGGCCCATGAAATTGCTTGAGCTCAGAGCCATTTACTTGAAATTGAAGGCCTTTACTTCGCAAGTAAAGGCCACACAGTGCAGATCAGACAGACAGCACCACTGCAATGTTTTACATAAACAAGCAGGGTGGCATAAGGCCCAGTATCCTGCATTTGGAAGCTATGAGAGTCTGGTGTTTGGCTTATTCCCTGGATGTCAGTCTTTCAGCCTGACACCTTCTGGGCAAAGACAACACCTTGACAGATGCCCTCAGTTGCATCAACCAAGAGCACAGTGAATGTTGTCTGAACAAGCAAGTGCTGGCCACAGTGTTCAGAAGGTGGGGCACGCCAGTTATAGATCTTTTCCTCTCACCTCAACCATCAACTTCCTCTGTATTGCTGCAGTCTCCAGCCATGGGAACCCTTCCCAGCGGATGCCCTTGCTCTGACTGGTCAGGGAAGTTCCTTATGTCTTCCTCTTTTTCCTTGATTTTCAGAGTGTTACTGAAACTCAGAGTTCAGTCAGCAACAATGATTCAGATGGCACCGGACTGGCCAAGACAAGCCTGGTATCCTCTCCTGCTAACCTCTCTTGCAGCAAACCCATTCGCCTTCCACTCAGTCACTCTCTCCTGACACGCCATCAGATAGGAGTCAGTTATCCAGACCTGCGGTCTCTTCACCTTAAAGCTTGGCTCTTGAGGAGTTAGAGTTCCCTGCCACTCAGTACTCTGAACAAGTCCTGAAGATCCTGAGGATGGCCAAAACGCCTAGCACAAAAAACCTATGCGGCCAAATGGAAAAGATTTTCCCTCTGGTGCAAGAGGAAACAGATTAATCCTTTCAGAGCCTCAGATTCTAATCTCCTGGATTATTTGGTACATTTCCAGGCCTTCTTTCCTGAAGCTTCATCTGGCTGCAATCTTGGCCTATCTTTCCATTGGAAAGAACAAATCTGTCTTTTCCCAGCTGGTGTTTAAACATTTTTTATAAAGGCCTCCTTCATCTTCAGCCCCCAATCAGGGAGCCTGTCCCTCCTTGGGCTCTTAACCTGTGTATTGCCAATCTCGTGGAGCCACCTTTTGAACCCATGGCTATGGCCCATCTTAAGTATGTCACTTGGAAAACTGTATTTCTAGTAGCCATTACCTCTGCAAGGAGAATTTCAGAGCTACACGTACTCTGTACTGAGCCCAACTACATCATCCCTCATAGGGATAAGATTGAGCTCAGGACGAACAAAAATGCCTGTCTAAGATGGTCTTAGAGTTTCACCTTAACCAGTCCATCACCTTACCAGTATTTTTTACTGAGAAATCCATTCCTGGGGAGCAGAAGCTCCACAGTCTGGATATCAAGAGGGCTCTGCTTCATTACTTGGAACACACCAAGCAGTTCAGAGGCTCCTCCACACAGCTGTTCCTCACCTATGGGGAGGTAGGTAGAGGAAGACCAGCCACTAAGAGATCTGTTTCTCACTGGATAGTCTCCTGCATTCGGTTCTGCTATGACAAGGCTGGTAAACAGCCCCCGGAGGACCTCAGGGCCCACTCTGCTAGGGGCACTGCAGCCTCTGTGGCTGCTGCAAGGGACATTCCTTACTGGACATCTGTAAAGCAGCTACTTGGAAGACTATACATACATTCACAAAGCACTACTGCCTGGATGTACAGTCTACATCCAATGCCAATTTGGCAGGGCAGCTCTGCAGAGCCTCTTTCCTAAGTAGGTCCTTAACCCGCCTCCCAACTGCATTGCTTTGTAGCCTGCTAATGTTACTGATGCTAAAGGACTCCTGGGGTGAGAAGAAAAAAATTACTCACCGTAGTAATCTTTTTTCTTCTAAGGGGTCCTTTAGCATCAGTAAACTCCCACCCATCCTCCCCGATAACCTTACAAAAGAGGACTCTGCTTCTTTCCGTCTACCAAATTTGTTGTTCTAAACTTTGAATTACATTTAAAGCAAGTTTTCATATTCACTTGTTGTGGTTCATGCTGTTGCATGTTTTTTAGATCCTATTATAACATGGACATCTGTAGTTGAGAGTAGTGATTGGCTGATGGTAATCACATGAACGTTGATTAATCCATAGTATTTCTACAGTAAGTGGATGTGGTGAGAAGTCGCGGAGGTTTTGTGAAAGGGAATGGATGGCACTCATTTAGTAGGGTAGTAAAGAAAATGTAAAGAAGACATGTTTGGGGATAAGCAATAAGGAATAGTCCCACCCACCCACTGGACACTGTGACTATACGTGAAGTTGTGGACAGTGATGATGTAGGATGACAATGTAATCATGAAAAGTAGACAAACTATAAATAGAGACAGAAATCGGGAAATGTAGCGGAGGACAGTGGGACCGAGATGGGTAAGGTACCAACCCAATGAGCAGTCTTGTCGATATTAGAAGGCATGAGAGCTATATAGCGGCAAGGATGATAAATGTGCAGTATTATAGCTGGGAAAAAAGGTACTGATGAGGACAAATTGCTGAGGTTGTGTGGATAGGGAAGTGAACAAAGAGGTGGGGAACTGAAATGGAGTGTGTGGAAGGAGAAGTAAGTGGAGGGACAGAGGAGGAAGGAATGAGACGCATTACAGTATAATGGAGTCGGGCAGTTGCGCCTGTGTCACGGATACCTATGTAGTTGCTAGTAGGGACAGTAGAATAATTAATGGTTTTGCAGCATGAGAAAGTGTTCGGAGAGAGATGTGGAAGTGTCACAGAGATAAACCAGTGTGGGAGGAGGATGCGATGGAGAGATGTACTGCACAGCACAAGAGAGATAACTGGAATAAAAGGTAAAAGCAGTAAGAGTCCTACATGTAAATGTCAAAAGTGACACAGGAGTACAACAAATGTGGTGATGTGTTGCAGTGAAACAGTTGTGAGTGGTTGTTTAGTGTTGTGAAGTAATGTGTGGGCGGGGGGCCGTGTTGTGCAGGGTGAAATGTGAAATTGCTACGCGGGAACCGGAAGCACAGAGAAGCATTATTCAAAAGTTGGAAAACAGTTGTGGTGGAGAGCAGTGAGGGAGAATTTTAAGTAGCAGTAGCGGAAATGTCAGAAATGTCAGTACATTTTTCAATGTTTGGAAGGTTGTCCTTGAAGAAATGGCTGCAGTATCATTTTCCAGATAGTGTGCCTGCAAAGGGATGCAGACTTAGTGCAGATCCGTGGCTGCCTAATGTGCTAGAGAGTAGCAGTGCAGCAACTCCGGAGTCACGTACATGAGAAACGAAGGTGTGTCAGTGGAGGTGTCAGACTGGGAAATGCTGGAAATCTGTGATACAGACAGAAAGACAGAAGGAGTGATAGAAAAAGGAGAATGTAAGGAAGCAGAACAAAGGAAAGGAGAGGACCAGAAAAAGAAATCAGAGACAAAGAACAGTATAGGACTCTTTCAAGGCAGTGAAATGAGTGGAAGAAGTAGTCAGAGAAAGGATGCATCAGAAATGGATGAGAACAGTGGAAGACGTCATAGAAAAATGACAGTAGCTGAAATAGATAAGTTGGAAGAAAGCAAGGATGAGTAGAATATGCAGAAAAGTACCATGTGGGCTGTAAATGTACTGAAGGACTGGCTGTGTAGCAATAACCAGGCAGTAGATTTTAGAACGATTGAGGTACAAGAATTGAGTGCAATACTGAGGCATTTTCATGCAACAGTGAAAGGGCTTGGAGGGATAGGGTATACAGTTAGCTCTTTTATCTGTCTGAGAGCAGGAATCAGTAGATTTCTGAATAATGTTCAGAAATGGTAGACAAGTGAATATCTGTGGTGATGCAGTTTTTCAATCAGCGAATAATGTGTTTATAGCTAGTTTGAAGAAAATGAGGAAAGGCGATAAGACGGACTTCTCACCATCCTGCTATTAGTGATGAGGATTTAGCGAGCTATGTTCATCGAAGCGCTGTCTGCAGAGATAGCGATAGGCCTTGTTCAGCGTGTGTGGTTTGAGCTGCAGCTTGGCCTTGCTGGCCATGGCCGAGAAGGAGTGGAGACCATGCCAGGACTCTTTCACTATTCAGAAGTTTCCGGATGGAACTGAATATCTGTCTCTCACTTTAATCCTCATAGCAAAAATCATCAGGGTGTGACAGAAGCAAACAAAGACAGTCTACATGGGTTTCTGTTTTCTGATCCCGAAAATCTTTGTTGCCCTGTGCAGCTGTTCAAGGAGTACTTGAGCCACTGCCCTTCAGGAGCAACAGCACTCTATTTGCATCCCAAAAGAGTGATCCACCCTAGTGACTGTGTGTGGTACAGTCAGCAGCCTATGGGAGTGAACTATCTAGGCAGTATGATGGCCAAAATTTCAGAAAGGGCACAGCTATCAAGAAGCATGGCAGTGCAAATTTTATCTAATGCCGGTCTTGCTTCTTGTGAGATTGTGACCGTCACAGGCCACAAGTGTGAGTCAAGCCTGAAGAATTATTGGTCAGCCTCCATGTCAGACAGGCAGAAATGGAGCCGCCTGCTGACATCAGGAGCAGCACCACTGTCCCAAGCAAGTAAACACAGGAAAAGTACTGTGGGTACTAGCCAGACAAGTACCAACAGCACAGCACAGCAAAAGAAAGAGAGTCACACAACAGAAGCACCAGCGTCATCCGTGGAAATCAGTGATGAAGAAATGCTAGGAGCAGCATTTACATTTGAGCAGTTTCAGAACTATGGAACTGTTAATTTCCACTACCATACACACCGAGTGCCTCTGTGCAGTCATAGTGATGGGCATTGAATGATAAGAATCAAAATAATGGTGTTCAGTTTAGAAATATGTGAAAGAAACTCTATTGTTGTATGAAGTAGCAGTCATGACAAAAGTCACAGAGTAAAAAAAAAAGTAGCAGAAGTGAAAATTTGAATATTGCGAATATTGTACTCCAGTCTTGTTATCAGGACAGTTGCAGACCTGAAAAGTTGAGTGTTTGCAAAATTGTACTCCAATCTTGTGATCAGTACAGTTATGAAGTGCTTACAGAAATTGTACCTGTCACATTTACTGTTTGTAACAAGAAACAATCCATATATCTGTTTACATACAGAAAATTGGACTATTTAGCTATACTGTAAGTATACAAATGTGTTTGTGGTACTCTGTCTTGCTGTGGTGTAAAGACACATAATAAAGTCCCACTGTTTACCTTATTTAGGAACATTATTATTTATTTCTTTAAGTATTTGTGTAGTCCATGTTATAAGTGCAATAACCCACTCTAGGGTGTGTGGTTCTTGGGGATTAATCAACTTCCCGGGTGCCGTGAGGACACTTGGACGCGGCCTCGTGCCTCTAGCACACCGGGGTGTTGATTATCCTGAAGAACTGACACCCTGTCGTGGGTTATTGCTTACTCTGGAAGCCTGGATAAGGTCTACTTTGTGAGTTAATTAAGGAATGTGTATTTTGGTCTGTTTGTTTTCTAGCCTGATGCCCAAGTAAGTTGGAGTTTTACTTTTTCTTGATAGACAGGTTTCCCTCCATTGTGTTGTGGTTCAGCTCATGTGTCCTTCTAGTGAGAGTTATTTGTTTCCATTAGTGATCCAGTTTGTCAGTTAGGCTGAATTTTTTGTTGACTGGTGCATATTTGTCAATAGTTTTTCATACATATTTTCTCTGCCTGAATTTCTCCCCTGGTCTCGGCGGTGTCCTCCAGCCTTGTCACTGACCCATCTTGGGGACTTACAGGTTAACCACCCTAAGGTTTCCTGCCCTGTAGGGTCATGCAGTGCCTGTAGGGGATGCCAGGTGAGCCTGGGCATTTTCTACTTCATTTGCCATCCCCGGCATCGTGCATACAGTGATATGGATGCACATGCCACATCTGCCAACACCCTTCCCACACACTGTCCGCACTGTTACTGTCATCCAGCCTTCACAAGATGGCAGTCAGGGGATGGGATCCAGGAACACCCCTCACCCCGAGGGAGGAGGGCTGTCATTGGATGCTCAATTCTCCCTCACCCGGCCAGCCCCTGAGTGACCCTGGTCCATTTCTGAACTGGGGTCACCGGTGTGGCTGGAGTTGTGGCTTCCAGTGCTTCGACCCACCATGCTACTGGGTGGTCCATGTCTTTCTGTTTTTTTTTTCTTTTTTTCCCAACTCGAAATTATACTAGCCCTAATTACATCTGAAACAGATATCAGTTCCTTGGTTAGAGCTAAGGGATCATCATAGCCGGAGGGGGTCCAGACCACTAACTAATACTAGAATTTAATTCTAATTTAATTAAGAAGATCTTGAAAACCATTAGATTGTATCAAGCCCTGAATGGGACCCAGAGCTTGTAAAAATGTTGTACTTTATCTTCTTTTATATAGTGTATTTTTCCAGATTTGTCAGATCCACCATGTATTTCAGCCACGCTTTGAACAGCCGAGGGGAGGAGTCCTTCCATTTCAAAATAATGCACTTCCTTGCTGTAATAAAAGCAATTGTAATAACTTTTTTTGTTCTGTAGTGAGATTATTTGCTGGGATTATTAAGGAAGTGTGAAGTAGGATGTATTAGGGCTAAGGTATTTAGAGCCCTTTGTAAGATCGCTATAATTTTAGACCAAAAATTGGAGAGGTATGGGCAGGAATGAATCATGTGTATAAGTGTGCTGGAGGATATTCGCATCTTGGCCTGTTTTTTTAACATGAATCCTTGTCTTGGGTGTGCTTCCACATCACATAGTTAATGCATGCTTTTGAACAGATTTCACCATATGGTTAATGCATGCTTTTTTTTTTTCCATATAGATTTTTTGGTTTTCCTCCCATTTTGTGCATGTGCTTGAGGCGACGCTGGGCTTGGCTCTGCTCTCCACCCCACCCTGGCATTATTGCGCTGCCCCTCAATCACGCTTCCCACTGGACCCCACCCAGTGGGAGTGGAACTATGGGGAGCGGACAACCACCCCGGAGGGGAGAACTGCCTACCACAGCTCAGTCACACACCGACCCTCCCCCCCATGCCGGCTCCCTGGTGATCCGAGGTAATTCCTCGAACCTGGGTCACTGGTGTAGCGCGAGGTAAGGTGTCCAACGCCTCAGCGCCACTGGGCTGGCTAGTTAATACATGCTTTTGAACAGATTCCACACCACATAGTTAATGCATGCTTTTGAGCAGATTTCACACTACGTGGTTAATGCATACTTTTGAACAGTTTCCATGCCACATAATTAATGCATGCTTTTGAACAGATTTCACACCACATGGTTAATGCATGCTTTTGAATAGATTTCAAAATGCGCGCACTCATTCTGCATCCTGCCTTGCTCAAGATGCCCTCTAGTGATGTCATCGCAGTATGCAGGCCTGCCTACTGCAGTGCTTTTCAGCTTAATCATCAGCACACCAATAGAAACAGCAGCATTTTTAGAGAAACTGCAAGCAACAGTATTAATTAGTGGGAAAAGAATGCCATCGTGTAGTTTTGTGGTAATGTATTTCTGGTCAAAGATCAATATATCCTAGCCGACCCGGTGGCGCAGAGGGTTGAGGCGCTGGACGCCACACCTTGCTCCATGCCGGCGACCCGGTCTGGAACAACTCGGTCGCCGGGTGCTGTCGTGGAGTGAGAGGGTGGAGTAGGATCAAGCATGCTGATGGGCAGCCTTCTCCGGAGTGGTGAGGGTGGGTTGGCTCCCCCCCATAGTTCTGCTCCCATCGGGTGGAGGTCTAGTGGTAGTGTAGGCGGAGAGGGGTGGCAGAAAGTTACGGAGGGTGGAATGGGCTGAGCTGGTGCCACAGGGTGCATATGTGCCTCTACACGCCAAGACGGTTGTGTGCCCGAGCCAGCAGCAAGGGAGGAAACCTGCAAAATACCTATCTGTCCCCATCACCAAGCTGTCGGGAGGATGTGACGAGGATCAAACAGCTCAATTAAAAAAATAAATAAATAAGTATATCCATTTTTCTTTTCATTGTATTTTGCTCCTGAATGGAAACATGGTATCAGAGTTTTCAGAGTCCCTGTTCTCAGGCCACGCCCACTGTGAATAAATTAAACTTTCTGGTACGGTGCAGTTCATGTTGTACCATCAGTAATATGTGTTAGCACCCTCCTAATACATTCACAGTATGAATCCAGCATGCAGATTCAAAAACTAACCTTAAGGAAAGGAATTTTTAAATATTGCTAGTGGTGGCCATCTTTAATGACTCAAGTTATTAATTTGTAAAATTAGTAATAAAAGTTTTTAAAACATCTGAGAAAATCTATTGATGATGAACCTAGTTAGGTAAGAAATATATTAATGCCAAAAATTGTCTGAGATTTTTGCCCACTAGCAAATGCTGCTGCTTTGCTGAATTGTAAGTTTAGCTCTATTTGGTTTGATAGCTGTACATTATTGACAGCACTGCTGAGGATGGCTGCATTATAAAAGGACAGAGTTGGTTTATTTGGGCAGGCTATTATGAGTTGTTGGGGTGGGTATCACTACCAGTACTCTTGATTCTAAGCATCACTGAAATCCCAGGATGTTATACAGCTTTTGGATCAGGCACCGTGACTTTCTGTAGACTATTTACTTGTAAGAGGTATAAGAACTGCCGTAAGATGATGAGGCCATCACCCATGGGCAAATACCGTCCCATTTTGTGCCAGGCAAGGCAATTTGATTTCTGTGGTGCCCAATCCCGAGGCTCTGAGCCCTACATAAAAGCAGGTAGGGAAAACAAATAAGACATACGATATACAGATACTATACGTAATATTAAAACAATAAATATAATCCTATAAAAGCAGATGAATTTAAAATTAAATTAGCTTTGGTCAACATCAGTTATCATTGGGAAGTCCAAAGAGAACAGATGAGCCTTTGACACCTTTAAATAACTCGACTGGCCGCCCCTCACGGCAGCTGGAAAGGAATTATAGGGCCAGGCCGGGTGACTTCAAATGCATGGTTGTCTGATGTTTT
Source organism: Neoceratodus forsteri (assembly GCA_016271365.2). NCBI lineage: Eukaryota > Metazoa > Chordata > Ceratodontiformes > Ceratodontidae > Neoceratodus > Neoceratodus forsteri. Next base: position 1,451,957,980 of record CM057452.1, read on the forward strand.
AATCTAGCCCTGGAATTGCGAGGAGGTCCTTGGTCGAGGAATGGAGGGAATGAGCAGAAGTGTCAGGAGATCAGCCAAACAGCCCAGGCCCAGTCCACATAGGGCCTTGTAGGTGAGCAAGCCGACATTGAAGATGATCCTCCACCTGACAGGCAGGCAGCCAGTCAGTGCAGAGCGCCCAGGACCGTGGGTCACATGACTGGATCTAGACAGGCTTGTCAGCAACCTAGCCGCTGCATTCTGCACTAGCTGTAGCCAGCAGAGTGTCCCTCCAGTGACCCCAAAGTATAGAGCATTACAGTAGCCAAGCCTGGAAGTAACAAAGATATGCACTAGTGACAGCAGGTCTTCCGGCAGAACTAAGAGCTTCAGTCAATCAATCAAAGTCTTTATTTATAAAGAAAATTTATCAAGAAAATAAAATGTATTTATCTATAAAGGCTTAATCCTGGTGATATTCCTTAAGTGGTAAAAGCACTTTGGACCACAGATGACACCTGAGCTTCAAGAGTCAATCTGTCATCCAGGATAATGCCAGGGTCCCGCACCCTAGGAGAGGCCATCAGTGGAGTGGATCCTAGGAACAATTCTGTAGCCACTTCAGAGGCACACCCATCATGCCTGTGACCTGGCTCAATCACCAGAGCTCTGTCTTGTCAGGGTTCAGTCGCAACCAATTGGAGGACATCCAGTTATAAATCTCAACCAGGCAGTTGTTAAGCACTTCCATGGCATTCTGTGCTCCGGGGCAAAGGACATATACAGTTGGGTATCATCTGAACATCAGTGAAAATCCACACTGTAACACCTAATAGCATTAGTGACCAAGATCGAGCCCTGAGGCACTCCACATGGCAGGAGCTTTGGGGAGGAGGAGAAATTCCCCATCCCCACCCGTTGCTTCCTTCCTGAGAGGTGGGACTCAAACCAGTTAACGACAGTACTGGTGAATGCACAATGTTCTCAAAGGTGATCAAGAAGCACAGTGTGATCCTTGTTGTCAGAGGCTTATGAGAGATTGAGGAGTACAAGAATTGACCTGCCTCCTCTATCTCCAACCCTGAGGAGGACATTTTGCACCCTAACACCGTTTTGGTGCTATGCCTGGCCCTGAAACCTGACTGGAATGGCTCATAGATATTAGAGGACATGAGGTGCTCCTCGAGCTGCTGCGCCACTATTTTCTGAACAGCCTTACATAATAATGGAAGGTTGTAGATTAGATGGTAATTCGCCAGGACATCGAGCTCGAGAGATGGTTTCTTCCATTCATTTCAGTTGCATTTTTTTCTCTCATGTACATAACTTTCGTACCAGTTCATATTTTTTTCTACTTTTTGTTGTCGAGGTGTCATTTAGATCCTCTCTCACAAACACAAGTGTTGTCTCTAAAAAAATATCAAAAGATGAGAAAGTTATGCGCAGGAAAAAAATGCCATTAAAATGACTGGAGACCCTTGCATTTCGTTGGGGTTTTTTCACAGATCTTTGTGTGAACTCTTTGGAAGGAACCCTGTTTCCGTTACAATTGCCCTAAAGGGAAATAACAATGACTAGATTGCACACCAAGCTAGGAAAGTTGGGGGCGATTAGTAGCCAAGGCAGTTTGCGCTCTGCCCCGGCCAGTAAAAATAATAAAATTGACCCCTGTGTGTGTGTGTGTGTATGTGTATGTGTGTATATATATATATATATAAAATTTATATGTATGTATATAGGGGATACGTTATGGCGGTGGTGGAATACACTATTTATGTGTGTAGTGAAGAGTGACCTCAGACATCCTCACGAGTGGAGGAGCGTGAATGAATGAATAAATATATATGGGATATGCAATCACTGGAAATATCATTGATATTTCCTTGAGTGCAGTTTGACCTTACAATATCACGAGTAGCGGAACCACGAATGATGTCACAAGGTCAGACTGCATGAGGGGAAATATCAGTTATATTTCCAGTTGTCCCATTGCATGTCTCGTTTGTGTAATGCATTTCATTTGTTTCCATGTGTTTCTTTATTTGATTTTCATTTTAGTTTATTTTTTATATATCTATTTGAGTGCTTTCTCCCCTGTTCCATCGTGTGCTTACTAGTAGTAGGGCTGCTATACGGTAGCTAGAGTTCCCTCGTCTGTCGTTGCTAACATTAGCTTTGATTGGCTGCTTTTCCTGTCCTTCCATTGCCAGTATTGCCTTTGATTGGCTGCTTTTTCTGTGGGCGGACTACAGAGTTTGGTAAATATGGTGGTAGCTCCTCTTAGCGAGGGAGCGTATTTTGGTCCAGGACTTTCATTGTTATGTTTAGATTTGTTTTGTTTTTTTAATTATTTGGTATCTAGTTGATCCTACTTTCTGTTGTTGTTGGCCCGTTCACATAGCAGAGGAGGATGTTGCCGGCCGGTGGAAATACTGTGACCCGATTTAAGGTAGGTGTGGAAGTCATGGTTGGGAAGGGACGGAGATATTGGCTGCAGCGTTTTTGGTTTTGGGCAGGGTGTGAGGGTTTGTGAAACAGATAAAAAAATTTTCAGAAAAAAGAACCTCTCAGTATGAATGCCAGTTTCACACTGAAGAAGTTCAGAGTTGGGAGCAATGTGTGGGTGAACTTGCAGCTGTGTATGGTTGAACTTGTAGCTATGTGGTACAGTGAGGTGCAGTTTGTGGCTGTGCTGTTGTTAACTGCAGATAATGCCTCTGGTAGACCTACTGTGTCGATAAATGAGCTACAGTGAGGATAAACGTAATATCCTCACTGTAGGTCAGAGTGTTGTCATTGAGGCACAGGTCAGGAAGCATAGGAAAATCAGGAGCAGTTGTAGAATTCACCAAAAATATTTATTTGTTCTAGCAGTAACATAAAAATAAAAGTGTTCAGTATAACTATTTACAAAGGCAAAATAAAATAGAGGAGATCAATCAGAGTTTTCCTTCAGTCTCTTTGTCCAACTTGCAAGCAATTGCAGCTCTGTCTTATAAGTCCTTCCAACCCCCCATTCTTAACAAGCATCTTCCAAAGTGTTCTTGTATGTTTCAGGCAGGTGCTGGCAGGAACACAGTGTGCCTGAGCTGAGGCCTCTTTTCCACAGCTCTTCTGCAGAAAGCTTAAAAATTGCACCAAGGTAACCTCTTGAATTTTCAATAGCTTTTTGCAATCATCTCAAACTATAATTATATAAATTTCAACAGTAACACCATATATTTTCTAAACAAAGGGATCCCAATATCAGTTATATTTCCACATAATGATTTACATATATTTTTATATCAGCAGATATGCAAGGAGAAAAGAGAAGCAAGGAAAACTGAGAGACTGTGAGAGGCAAAATTGCAGACTGTCGGGTAATCAAATCCTAGGTCTCACGGGAAAACTTGGTTGCTCACCCAGATAGACAAGAGACAGAAAAGGAACAGAACATATCCTTGCATTTAAACACTTTCTCCATAAAAACTAGAACATGGTCCTATTCAGCTCCTGTCACAAGCACCCTGGAAATATAGAAAATATTTGCCAAGATGTATCCTCACTGGCATTACATACATAGATATAAATATTTGCATTTGTTAAGACTTGATGTGCTTTTCAGGCTGGCCTCAGGAAAGAATAGACACAGTTCTGTTACATTTTGTGAGAAACAGGAGATGTAATTTAAAAGAGCAGGATGCAGAATTTAAACTGCCTGGAAAAGACATCTTATAAGAAGAGAGCAATATTCTATTTGGAGAAAGTGTGAGATCTAAATTGAGAGAGAGAGACTCAGATGAAGGAGTTTTTTCTGTTCTGCTTTTAGGAAGACCTATCCTGTACAATTTAATTTTTTTATTTTATTGCTGTTGATAATGATAAAATGCTACTTGTGAATTTTATAACTCCTCCTGGTTTGCTTATGCGTCCTGACTTATGCCTCTATTACACGGTCCCCACCACCAAACTTTGGGCATGGTGGGGAAAAGCACAATTGGTGTTCCCTCTGGCAGTGGTAAAGCTAAGTTACACAAGTTCAGTTTGCTACTTTAGAATGAGATGTTACATTTTGAAGATCCGCAGGCCAAGGGGTCTCCAAGCAGGTACGTCCACATGTACTAGAGCATGCAAACCCTGCTTCTAGCAATTTGCTGAAATCCCCTGATCTTTCAGATTAGACAAAGGGTCACCTAAGAAGAATGAAGAAGGGGATGATGAAGAAACCCCAAATGTTACGGCTCTATAGCTGATGTGGGATGAGGGAGTGTAATCCTCTGAGGAGGAAGGGGAATTAGAACAAGGCTAAAGTAAAAATCCTGATTTCACCTCTAATTGACATAAAGATGATGTCCTTCCTGCTCACTGAAGCATGTAGGTCCCTGCAGCTGGACGAGGTATAGTCACTCTCCCCACTGAACGTGAACCCCATTCTGTCCACCTTATGGGTATGCACCTAAGTGTTTTCCACATTTCCAACACTGCATTCAGATTATTAAGCAAGAATGAATGGACATGGATGGGAAGAAGCACTTTCCTGTAAGAAGGGATAAATATTATCCATTTTAGGAACAGCCTCAAAAATTTGAGGTTCCTTCCTGTGGCCGATAAATCAGTGAATAATGTAGTAAAGCACAAGACTGTGCCACTTAAAGTGCTTACAGATGTACATGATAAAAATTTGATCCGCTTGCCGACATGCCTTTGTGATAATAGTTCAAGTCTTAGAGTCATGTATACTTGGTTTATAATCCCCAGATGACTCTGGCTGTGGTGTCTCTGGCAGATCAGTTGATGGAGGGTTCTCTGGGGCAAGCTTCATGGCCTCTTATCGGTGGCATCTGCCAGAGAGAGCAGCAAGAAGAAGAAGCAGCTGCTAGAACTCTACTACTGGGACCTCCAATTAGGATAAAAACAGACAAACAAAACAAGAGTTAGTGTGCTTGCCTGAGCTGGGGATGGGAACTGCTATCTATGTTGTTAGCTAGGTGAAGAGGAAAGTTATACATTAGGTGTGTGTGGCTTAGGCAATAGAAAGCCAGCTGTCTGCATTTAAAACTTCCTAGTTAGCTTTTGACAAAGAGCAGCAAGAGTAAGGAGGCAGCTGCTAGAGCCCTACCACTGTACTACTGGGATGAAAGAACTAGAACTGTACTACTGGGACCTTCAATTAGGGTAAAAAACAAAAAAAAAGAACAAGAGTTAGTGTGCTTGTCTGAGTTGGGGGAAGGGAACTGTTATCTGTGCTGTTAGCTATGTGAAGAGGAAAGCTGTAAATTAGGGGTTGTGGCTTAGGCAACAGAAAACCAGGTATCTGCATTTAAAACTTCCCTAGTTAGCTTTTGACAGAGAGCAGCAGAGGAAGGAGGCAGCTGCTAGAACTCTACTACTAGGACTCCTTTAGCCAGATCCACTTTTATAGGCACTGGATCTGACTGTCAACAAACTTCCTGTTTGGGAGCAGGAAGGGAGGATCACAGAGGCACAAAAGACTCACCATCCTAGAAGGAAAATAATAGCACTCTCACCCCCTAGCTGCTGGAGGTCTGTCTCTGAGCAAGTAAGAAGGAGGCTACTGAGGAATACAGGAACTTCCTGTCCCTGTAAGGCATGGAAGCAGTAAGAAAGCAGGGAGAAAAAAACAAACAAAAAAAGTAAACAGAGAGAGGAAAGAGTAAGCATGCAAAACCACAGTTGAGGGGCCACACATAAGACATGATGGGAGTGGTGCAGTGCAGTGGCTGTGGAGCGGCAGTCTTCTGGGAGACATTCTGGAGGATGCAGTGTTGTCCCATCTGCAGGCACCTCTCTGGGCTGAGGGAGGAGGTTGCTTGTCTCCAGGCTGAGTTGGCCAGGATTCAGGGGTCCTCCTCTCCCACCCAGGGACCACCAGGACCGCCGCTGCTGCCTCAGAGGTTGCCAAGAAACAGCGGTTGGACCACAGTGGACTCAGGGAGGGTGAGGATGGTGAAACAGAGGCGCATCCCTCCAGTTGTACCTCTCCACAATTCATGCACCATTCTGGCAGTGCGTGGTTCCTTTATGGAGGCACCTACAGTGGCGACCAAGAAGGATGCTGGGAACCTTCAAAAAGGAGACCCACAGGAGGCTGGTATGGGACCCCACAGGGGAAGGAAACAACTCCTGGTGGGGGACTCAGTTGTTAGGGGGGTGGAACTGGGGGAGGGAGGGGAGAGGGAGATAAGGTGCCTGCCCAGCACCATGGCTTGGAGGGGACAGGGAGCGAATCCTCAGGATCGTGGGAGCAGCTACACAAGGGAGGGAGCTGGATGTCATTGTCCACCTAGGGACAAATGACCTGACTGGGAATGAGATCAGAGCAGTGCAGGAGGAGTTTGTGGAGTTGCGGAGGGGCCTTAGTCATGTAGCATGCACGGTAACCTTCTCGGAGGTGCTGCCTGTCTATGGCATAGGTGTGGCTAAGGAGCTCCACACCATGGGATTCAGTCAGTTGTTGAAAAATTGGTGCAGATTTCATGGTTTTGGCTCTATTGGGGACTGAGGAACCACCTGGAGGGATACAGGCCTGTACTGGTGTGATGGTCTGCATCTGTCCAGGAGGGGAACCAGGATCCTAGGTGATAGGTTTAAAAGCTTCATTAGCAAACATTTAAACTAGCCAAGGGGGGAGGCACTGAAAAGGAGCAGAGAAATCCCAGCCCCTCCACACAAAACAGGATAGCTAGCGAGGTAAACGCCAAGATAGAGAAGTCCATAGTGGGAAGGGCAGGTGTAAATGGAGAAAAAGGCAAAGGCAGTAAGGATAGGGATGGGGCTAAAAGGGGCAATGCCATCAAGAAATGGAGGGCGGTGAGTACTAACGCCCATAGTCTGTCATCCGAAATACAAATAAATAAATAAATAGTCTTGGTAACAAGCTCCCTGAACTAGTGGCCTTGATGGAAGAGGGATGCCTGGATATTGTGGCAGTCACATTAACTTGGTACACAGAGAACCATGACTGGGGTGTCAACGTACCAAGGTACACAATCTGCAGGAGGGACAGGGAGGATAGAAGAGGAGGAGTAGCTCTCTACGTAAGGGAAGGGATCAAAGCAATGGAGCTAAAGGGTAAACAGGGAGGAGAGGAGGCACTGTGGGTCACCCTGGAGGCAGGAAATGGCACCACAATCCGCAAGGGGGTTGTATACAGACCCCCGTCTCAAGGGGAGGAAATGGACAAGGAATGATAGAAGGCATCCTTAGGATGGCAGGAAAAGGGAGATATTGTTGATGGGGGGCCAGAATATGCCAGATGTTAACTGGAGCACCTTTGCTGCAGTCATATCCAAGAGCAGGGTCATTCTCAATGCCCTACAGAGGACATGCCTCAGACAGCTAGTGTTGGAACCCACTCAGGAGGAGCAGTCTTAGTCCTGGTACTCTCAAACGGGATGAAGAGAGGATCCCAGATTTAGAAGTGGGTAGCCATCTGGGCACAAGTGACCACCAAACAGTGTGGTTCACTATAAACATAGCTGTAGAGTCAGGCCATACAAAAGCGAGGGTACTGGATTTTAGGAGGGCTGACTTTGGCAACATGGAAGAGTGCCTCAGAAAAGCACTAGCAAACAGGCAAGAAGGAGTGGTGGAGGAACAATGGAAAACAGCAAAACTGCCATCACAGAGGCAACAAGCCTATGTGTGAAGCAAATAAATCAGAGCGAAGGAAAACCACTATGGTTCTCAAAAGAGGTGGTGGGGAAGGTTAGGAGAAAAGATAGCATTCAGGAAGTATAAGGAAACACAGAAGGAGCAGGACAGAGAATTGTACCAGATAAAGCAGAAGGAAGCAGGGAAGGCAGTCAGAATAGCAAAGGCCCAAATGGAGGAAAAGATAGCCAACTCATTTAAGAAGGGGATAAAACCTTTATAGGTACATCAGGGAGCAAGAAGACCAAGGGAGGGATAGTGAGGCTTAATAAAGGGCAGGGTGGGTGGGCAGAGGGTGACAGTGAAAAGCAGGGATACCGAACGAATACTTCTGCTCAGTATTCTCAAAAGAAGAGGAGGTACTTAATCCAGTCAGTAGAAGCACTCTGGATAGGGGGGTCAATTCACAGCAGAAAGAGTTCTGAAAGAACTCCTAAAACTGAAGGTGGACAAAGCAATGGGACCTGATGGGATTCATCTCAGAATTCTAAAAGAATTAAGGGGAGAACTAGTGACACCACTGACTACTCTGTTTAACAAATCATGGGAGGCTGGTGTGGTACAAGTGGGAGCAAAGCAGAGGCATGAAACTACAGACCTGTCAGTTTGACCTCTGTGGTAGGGGAAAAGATGGAATGACTTCTGAAAGAAAGAATTGTTACGTACCCAGAGGCCAGCGGGGCACAGGTCCCAAGGTAACATGGATTCACAGAGGGAAGGTCATGTCACACGAATCTAATCAATTTCTTTGACTGGATGACCAAAGTAGTAGACCAGGGAGGGGCTGTGGACATGGCCTACCTAGACTTTAGCAAGGCATTTGACACAGTCCCACACAAAAGATTAATAAACAAACTAGCCAGCCTGGGAGTGGGTCCCAGGGTGGTAGCCTGGGTAAAAAATTGGCTGGACAACAGGACACAGAGGGTAATAGTAAACGAAGTCCACGCTGAAGAAAGGGGGGTTACTTGTGAGGTACCGCAGGGTTTAGTACTGCGACCGGTCATTTTCAATGTCTTTATTAGTGACACTGCGAAGGGGCTGGAAGGAAAAGTATGCCTTTTGCAGATGACACAAAGATCTGCAACAGGGTTGATGCACAAGTGGGGGTGGAAAGGATGAGAAGGGACTTGGCAAGGTTGGAGGAATGGTCAAAAGTATGGCAGCTTAGATTCAGTGCAAAGTAACGCACCTGGGAAACAAACCCCCAGGGGAAAAGTACACAATTGGTGGTGGGGAAGGGATACTAACAACAGAAATAGAAAGGGACCTAGGGGTAGTCCTATCAGATGGCCTAAAGGTAAGAGCTATGTGAGACAGCAGTAAGGAGGGTTAGGGGATACTGGGATATATAGAGAGGGACATTACCAGTAGAAAACAAGAAATTGTTATCTCTCTATATACAGACAGTTAGTGAGACCTGATCTGGAGTTCTGCCTGCAGTTCTGGAGACCCCATCTCTGCAAGGACATAGGATGGATGCAGTCCAGAGGAGGGAAACTAAAATGGTGCAGGGTCTGCACCAGACGCCATATGAAGAGAGACTAAAGGAGCTTAATATGTATACCCTCAAGGGGGGGGGGAACATGATAGAGACTTTCAAGTACCTCAAGGGAATCAGCAAAATCCAAGAGGGTAGCATCTTTCAGAAAAAGAGATGCACAAGAACAAAGGGGCACAATTTGAAGATAGAGGGGGATGGCTTAGGGGCAACGTGAGGAAGTATTTTTTCACGGAGATGGTGGTGGACTCATGGAATGGCCTTCCTGAGGAGGTTGTGGGGTCAAAAACAGTGGGGAATTCAAGAATGTATGGGACAGATATAAGGGAATTCTGGTCAGGGTTAGGAAGAAGTAGGCTGTTGGTTAACTAGGATCTGCAGCTTATCCAATAGGTAGAGAAATGGGCAGACTGGGTGGGCCAAGCGTGCCTTATCTGCATTCAAAGTGTATGTTTCTATCTGCCTTTATGGGAGATGGGTTGTGCAGCTTACCTTTTTCTGGCAGTTTGTTATTTGGGGCGGAATTAGACAGGGTTCTAAAGGACATTCACAATAACAAAATGCTAATTGCCAGTTTCTCTTGACCTCAGCAGAATGTGAATCAGTCCTCTAGGGGGCACAGTTCTGACCGCTCTGGTCCAGCGAGGGGTAGGTTTTGTCCCTTTTGTAACTTTGGCAACTAGAGAGAGAAAAGCCCTGACGCCTGATAAAAGTTTAACCAGAACAAAAATTCCTTTGCTCTCAGATGCAGTAGAGGTGCAGGTAGGAGAGGCAGATCTTCTGCCCACAACCGCTTGATGGGTGGCTTCAGAAATGCTTCCAGAGATGGGCCTAAACTGCGATAGACTCGTAAGTTGTATAGATCTTGTCTTTGCGTTATGCTGTAGAGTTCTCTGCCTTTCCGTCTGGCCTGTTTTTCAAGAATGTCCTGGGGTATATGACAGCAGCAGAGTTAATGATAAAATGTAAAGTTTAGGTTACATTTTGAGAGTTTACAAACAATTGCCAATAATTACAAGTAAACAATGAAAATGAGAAAAAATTACATTATAGACATCATTATAGTAAGTGTTACCAATTGATTCTATGGATCTTGGCATTAATTAAGAGGAAAAACCATTAGTGGAGGAAATCTCTGAAAACCAAAGCAAAGTTATCAACCTCTTGCTCCTCCCAGGCCTGCAAATCCTGCTATGAAATACACTCATTATTTTGACTTATATGTTGTTACATTCAGATACTGAAAATACAGTATACTCATACAGAACAGTATAGTTCGGACATGGGTAAACCCACACACATACATGCATCCTACGGTTGTGATATACCAAAATCGTCTTTCTGTACCCTTGAATTATTAGGAGTCTGGGGTAAAGAAAACACAGCAGCCTCAGCAGTTATAATACAATCATACATGCCAGCCTCTTCAGTGGCTGTTGGTGTTCTGGTTAGGGAGAACATACAGGGAGGTAAACAGACTAAGGGAGAACATACAGGGAGGTAAACAGACTTAGCGAGAACATACAGGGAGGTAAACACAGTTACTATTAAGTGCTTTTTAAACCAGTACAAATAACATTTAACATAGGGATATTTGACCCCTTATATGAACATCCTTCTCACAAATCACAGCATTCTCTACTGTTCTGAAAGAGCACTAACAGCAGTTAGTTAAAATTAAGAAATATTCAAACATGCATAGCTGAGAAAGTACTATTGAAACAGGCAGCCTCCTTAAAAACGGGGAGACAAACTCTCACCACACTCAATCCACCGTTTGCACGTGCAAAATCAAGAAAAAGCTTTGGCAAAATGGGGCTCTCAGAACATGACTCCTGCAAGGCACTTGGCCATGGTTGCCGCTATTGAACAAGTTAAATAGAAGATGTAGGTTCCTCCTGCAGGAGTTATAAGTTCAGCATGTTTTAAACAAATAAAGTTCACAGGAAGCCGTGATTGCTCAAATAATAAACCATTGCTGTTTCTATAGAATAGTCAAAGGTCAAAGTCTTACTGCTTGTGCATTGAATGTCTGTGTAAGTAGTACAGTGACAACAACAGTTTTCAGCAAGGAACTCACTATATTATTATAAGATAAAGTTAACCTTCCTCTGGATGGTCATCAGTGGTCTCCGGCTGCATACCTCTCCATCCTGCAGACTCAGTCTTGGTCTTCCTGATCCAGCGGCCTGCTTCCCCCAGCTTAGAATGCTGGCACATTTTGCCCTCATAAAGTATTCAAAGATGTCGACAGTAAAAATGAGTGGGCCTGGCACATGTTGTCATATTTCTTCTTCCGAATCCTGGCTTGGTATGACATGTCTGGGTAAAATTTAATTTCATGTCCCTCAGTTAGAGAGGGTGGGCAGCTCTGGCAGTCAAGAGCACCAAGTACTGTATTGCAACTTCAGAGGTTCACAGTAAGACCATCAAAGTCTACTATGTGTGTTCGGGACCACTCTGGGTTCACTCTATATGCCCGCTTAAGTGCAGGCCTTGAAATGTTCAGACAGATGTAAATGTTTCAGTATCCAAGTTTTTTAAATAGGCCAGCAGGTCATGGCCCTCTGCTCCCTTTGGAAACCAAGCCAGTCTCAAATTTCCTGCCTTCACTTTGTTTTTCAGGGCTTCCACGTGGCCCCATAACTGCGGCGTGTGTGTGTGTGTGTGTTCCCCTTAGTGAGTGCAGCTATGGAGGCCATTGTTGTGATGGAACATTTATCTGCATGTGGTACCCTGGCAGATTAAGCCTTTAAGCTGGACGTCAAGGGCTTTAAGATGAGCCAAAGTTAATTCAGTCTTGGAGTCCGTGGCCTACAGATGCTAGCAAAGTTTGCCATGGTGGCTGTTCGGATGTGAGCAAGTTGTAGCTCTGGCACTGCCCAAAACCTTGGAATGCTGAATGGGTGCTGCTTTAGAGGATCCAGCCTCTTGTCCTTTTGGACAAGTCACTCCAAAAAAGGTACCAAAATGCTCCATAAAAGGTAAGGAACTCAGTTTTGCAAGTAAAATGTCACAGTACTTAACTTAAAAGGAGAAATTTAGGGATTAGCTGGATTCAGATGGAGATCGCATGTGAGGCACGCCTTGCCTGGAAGATGTCTCTTGCCCACCCCACCCCCACCACCACCACTACCACCATGGAAAGCACTCTTTGTGACCCGTTTTTCCGGTTTTTCTAAATAGTGTAGTCAATGATGTTCTTTCATTTAGGACAACTGATCTCATTTTAGTTTAAAAGATTCAACACTCTCCACTTCTGCTGCTTCCTTGACCTGCAACTAACCTGTCATATACAGTGCCTGCCGTCTATACTCCCCACCTACAAATGCATCGTTAAACTACTAAATATTGCAGCTGCCTGGATGGCAAGAAGCAAACTCAGTGGGACCTTTGATAATTTTTCATCTAGTATTTCCTATTTTCATATGTATTCAAGCAAGGTTTCCTTTGTCATAAAGGACTTGGACTGAATAAAGTCTCATGAGAGTGAAATCACTGCTCACGCCTGAGCTGCAGGCTTGCTTTGACCACTTGTCGGGTGTGCTGGTGAGAATCAGTCGATAGCAGTTTTCACTCACATGCTCCCAAACTAAACAACATTCTAAAGAAGTGTCTATATTTAAAAGAGATCTAGCTGAAAAGGTGTTTCAAGAAAGTGTCATTCCACTCACTGCATGTGAGGTAAGAACAAAGCCCATTTTCCCTTTTGATTTTTATTTAAAAAATTGGAAAATGTGGACAGAAAAGAAGGCACAGGATGGCAGTGTTCCTTTAAAATATTTTTGAGGTATTTGTATCATGTAACATGATTAGAAATGAAGGCTATGTAGTGATAAACAGTGGGCATTTAAATGGAACCTGAACAAGAAGTGTCAGAATGATAGAATACCCAATTCTGAGAGAATGTGTTCCAAAGTAATTGAGCTATGAACAAGAACACAGTGGACTATAGTAAGCATGACATGGCAGTAGTAGCTCTAAAATACATGTATTCTTGCACTACAGAATACAGATGTGACAAAATTGTTATGTGCAGAGTGTATGGCTGTGTTAGATATGCTTACGGGGGCCCACTGCAGTGTACTGTATTTCCCATTTATTTCAATATTTTTATTTACTTTGAAGGAACATTGGGCTACTTCACATGATGTCAGCCTTTGTGGAGTATTACTTATTTCTTTATTATGTTACTATTTTTTTATTAATTTATTTACCACTGTTAATATGAATGTGGAAAATTACTGTTGTTCTGACATTGTGGATTCATCCATAATAACATCCTTTTACAGTAGATTCAAAAAGCTGGCCCTTGGAATGAACCAGTAGAGTTTCTCTTTTTTTTTTTTTTTTTTGTTTAACAGTTTACTTTACCCCATTTCCAGCATGCCACCGTGGCTACTGGATAATTTTCTGGCCCCGCCCACAGCTTCTCCATCACCTATTACTTTGCCAGTTGGTTTGCCAAGGACCTCTGTGGCAGAATGCTCAGTTTATCAAACCCCTTTAGGCACACATTGGTGAGGAGAGTAGTTGCCGCAGTGGGACTTGTGAGTGCCCTTGCGTAATCTTAGCTTGCATGAGGGCCATCTTCCTGTTTAATCCCCCAGGCACTGGCACGTGTAGGGCTCCATGTGTGCCTGCATACAAGCTTGCCGACACAAAGCCTGAATAGCACCCTCTCCCATGGTACCTCTGCTGCCCGGCCACCGCAGTCATGCAGGTGTCAGTATGCAGTAGAGGTGGAGACCCTCCACCTCAGAGGAGAGCGTCCTCTGGAATGCTCAATCCTCCTTCCCCTGCCAGCCCTCTTGACACCCTGAGATCAGGACATGAACCCTGTTGCCGGCACAGTGAGTGGCAATGCTGCTTCCATGCCAGAGGCTGGGTATACTCATCCAGTAGATTTGAATCACACTGTGTACAGTACCCTCATGCCACATGCGCTGCCCAATGTCTTACGACCACTCTCTCTGATCCCAGTTCTGGTGGAAAGCAGCAGAAGTCCAGGACTGAACCAGTCTGGTTCCAGATCCTGTTTTTACTGGTGCCAACCCAATCTGGCTGGCAGACAAGAACTGGTGCTGCTTCAGTCAGTATGAAACAGCAAAACAAAAGGAGACTGAGTGCGTAAAATAAATAAATAAATAAATAAATAAAATGGAGAGTTATCAGTAGTAGCTGCGAAAGGTTTATTGTGGATTATACAATGGCATGAAAAATCCTGCACTCTGATTGATCAGTGTTGGACTGGACCCGTGATGTTATCCCAGTACATCACAGATCTAGTCCCAATGCAAATGTGACCGAATGACAAAAAATCACTGCTGGCTGCCCATTTGATGCCACCACCCAGACCCTTTCAACACAGCACACACCAGCATGACTTTATCCTACCTTCAGCACTATAATGATTCTCCCTGCCTTCAGCAGCTCACACCATCAAATCACACTTTACAACCTCCTGCATGTATCCAAACCCAAACCGCAGGTTTACACAAAATAGCGGCTTCACATTACGGGCGCCTTTTACTGCAGTGCACGATCAGCTGGCAGTTTCCTCAAAAGCTGTATATAGTAGCGGTTTTGTATGAAAGCCCTTCAGAACAGAAATCTTTTTTTTTTTCACAACTCCTTCCTAGCACTTGAAGGGTAAAATGCACCTCTCCTCTTCATTGTATGGCAACCTCCTCGTGATCCTCCACTTTCTCGCAAGTAAGCTGTCACATCTTTCACACAGCACCAACCAGCAGTAAAAAAACCAAAAACAAAAGGAAAAAAATGATCTTTCTCTCTACAAATTATTCTTCACACAAACTGTCTGCACGTAAAGAGTTAACACTACCAGCACTTATACATGGGAAAACGGCAGCTGACAAGAGACTGCAAGCGGGATATGGAGTGTGGGGGAAGTGACAGATAACTGGAGACGAGCAGTAAATACCAGACTCTACATCCGGAGAATTGCCCACACAAAGCGCCAGGCAAACAGACGGGAAGGGGGTTCAGGGCAACAGAGAGCAAACTCACAGTTGCACAAAATCACAGACTGCCACCTACTGACTAGAGTGGGCACTGTTTTTTCTATTAGTATACCTACACACAGAAAAATAATTAAAAAAGAAGCACAAAATGCATTTTAAAACTTACTTAGTCTTTTTTTTCTTCATTGAGCCATTGTATAATAGCAATAATGCATTCCAGGTGTGTGTGTGGATACGTCATGGGGATATGTCACACTGCCCGCGCCCTCGCAGAATCATTCCAGGCGTGACGTTATCCCAGCACAACACACACACACCCTGTTGTGCATTATTGCTTAATTAGCAAAAGACAGCACTGTCCTTTGTACCTATGCAGGTTATTCATCGGGGTTGGGTGGGTGGGCTTAGGACAAGGTTCACATTTAAATAGTGAAGCGTTAAGGCACAGTTGCAAAAATTCTGGTAAATATAAGAATGTAGTATAAACTTGCAAAAACCAGACTGCAATTGAAACACAGACATAGTGCTAATAAAATAGCAAGTGGAGGAGCAAATATTTTAAATCCAAGTGCAGGAGTGATAATAAAAAGAGAGAAGAGGAAGAAGATAACTAGAAAGATATCTACATCCCTTAGGGGGTAGATAATATAAAATATCATTGTTTGCTGATGTGCTGTTCACTGTCACCTCCCCAGAGGACTCCATACTGGCAGTGTGGGAACATCTGCAAGAATTTGGCACAGTAGCGGACTATAAACTTAACACACTTAAAATGGAACTATTGCATCATCATTATTACCCATCCCCCCGGTTGAAAGGTAATTCCCTCTTTAAATGGCATAAACAAACCATTAGATACTTGGTATTAAAATAACGAAAAACCTAGATCATATGGAACTCCTAAATTATGAACCCCTGACTCAACAAATTCTGGTGGATTTTTCTAGATGGACATCCCTCACTTTAGGATTTTTCAATAGGATAGATCTCATCAGGCAAAACATTTTACCCCACATACTACACTTCCTTCAAACCCTCCCACTTATGCCAGGCATGCTCTGTTTTAAAGCCTGGGACAAAGCCATTTCTCATTTTGTCCGACAAGGCAAACCCCCAAGGGTTCTCTACTCTGTCTTACAACTGCCTTGGAATAAAGGGGGAGTTAATCTCCCAAACTTCACCTGGTTCGCGCTGGCATCTTATCTTCAAATACTTTGCTTATGGCTTACCTCATCTTACCAGTCCTATTGGAAGATCATAGAGTCTGTGTTAAATGGCACTGGAGATCATGCCCGTTACATATTTGACAACCTCTGCGTGTATCCCTGCCTGAAAATTCTATAGATACACAGGGAAACATTGGCAACAGCTTTTTATTCGAAGCACTTTTTTACCCCAGCGAACAGCTCTGTCTGAGGGTGTTGTCCTGTGACTCTCACTTCCTAATAAAGTAGACAACGCTTTTGAACATGGAAAAATATGTTCTCACTCACATCTTTTAAATGGTCACACCAACCGGCTCTATCGCTTGTACCCTTCAGGCTTCCTACTATTTACCACATTCGGACGCTTACAAATATTTACAATTACATTCAGATCTTTGGATGAAGGAGGAGGAGACCTTTCACAAGTGTAGGAAAACCTTCCCACTGGTCCATCTCCTCAAAGTCCATATATTAGAGGCGCTTGAGCCACATTTAATTAGTAGTTTATACAAGGCCATCCAAGATAAGACCAAAATATGAATTAGTACCATCCTGAATCAATGGAATCTGGAGTTGGGCACTGCTTTCAGTCTTGAGCTATGGCATAAATATACTCCTCCTGCACACAGGGTGACGGCAGCCTCATACTGGAGGGAATACGCATGGAAGTGTCCCCCGAGATATTTCCGCTCCTCAGCGGTAATAGTAAAGTTCATGGACCTTCCGATGGAGAGATGCTAGCGTAACTGTGGCATAACCGGCAGACCATTCTTGTATAATGCTGACATGTCCCTCTTTGCAGAGATATTGGAAAGAGGTCATTCAAGAACTTGAAGAAATCTTTGATTGGTCTGGTATTATTTCCTCCCTTCATGCTGGCAGCTATTCCTCCTTTGCATTCAACACTAAATTGCCCTACTGTAAAAATTATAAACCTTTGATATTAGAAGCCAAAAGGCTATAACTCGTAGATATGGTGTACAGCTAATGTTCCCACCCGTAACAAATGGAGGTCCATCACACTTGAGCTGTGTACACTCGAGAGACTGACAGCAAGATCAAGTAACCAGCTCCCCTCCTTTAAAAATAAATGGAGAAAATGGGTTATGTATAAGTCGAATAAATGCCCGGACTTTATACCGTAGAGTTGGGATATCTGCCCCCATCCCTTCTCTGTTCTGACTTAGTTCATACCACTGTAGTTCAGACAAAAAGACATATCCTCATCAGATGGTGTTACTTTCTACAATTGTCATGTGCACTCTTTGTCTTTTTCTTTCTTCTCCTCCTCCTTCTTTCTCTGTGCTGTCTGTTTAAAGTCTTTCTTTCCATCTCACATTCAGAAAATGCAGTTGCAGTAGCATAACATAAGGGATATTTCCCAGATGCAAGTGTATGTATGTGTGTACGTGTGTTGTGTATATATGTATATATATATATATATATATACTGTGTATATATATATATATATATATATATATGCGTCACAGCGCTACTCCTTCCAGGCGTCTTAACTGATGATTGCTGGTAGTGCTTTCATTATTGATAAATATACCTAGGAGGGAATTTCTATATTGGCTTATGACCAGCACAATAGTTAAACTATATCTAGCTCATACTATTTCTCCTATATGATGCAAGATGTCCAGATTGCCTTGGAAGAATTCATCTGCTTGTATGATACTTTATTATTGGTGAAATTGATACTGTGTATTGTTTCCAAAATACTTAATAAAAAGATGTCATTAACTAGAAAAAAAAAAAAAAAAGAGATCTACTCTAGTGCTCCGAATCCAACAAATAATTGGCAACCATTCTAAGTGAACCCAGATGTCTGGTAGATTAAGGAGCTACTATGAATGTAGAGAAAGTGTCACAGTTTAAGAAGGTTTTCTGAAAAAAAAAAGAGAGAAAAACATAGCTAATGAACTACATCTAAAAATTCAAATAGAGCACAAGGAAATATGAACTAATTTAAGAAGCAAAGTTATCACTACCAATTAGCAGTTGTAAATTACAAAAAAAAAAAACTGGACAATGTCCTAATCCTCGTTAAGATCTCAGGAGAAAACAGACTCCAGTGTGAAAGATTTAACAGCTCTCACATTGTAGCAACTTTCTTTTTTTTTTTTTCATATCATAGTTTCTACTCCTTGCAGCTTGGCCTGTCTACATCCGGCCGCCGCCCTCTCACCCTTTCCAGCCTGCAGGTTCACTTGCATGTGGCTAGACACTACATACCTATGGAGGGGTCCCCACTCCTCTTGCCGGCCGGGCTCTAATACCAGAGCGCAATTCCACAACAGGCCCACTAGGTGAGAGGCCCGCCATCAAGCTGCTGGGCCAACTCCATTTTCCTCTGATTTTTCTTTCCTGAGGTACGGACGTACGGCGCCCAGGCACTGTGTGCCAATGTCCGCCAGGGCTGCAGCTATGAATTTTGGGGCCCAGGACAAGTCACTTGAAATGGACCCCTGTTTCCCAAACCAGCTAATGCTAGGGGTAATGCCAGCTCCTCATGTGGGCCCCTTCTAAGCTTGGGGCCTCGGACAACATCCACACTTCCCCCCCATTACTGTGGCCCTGATGTCCGCCGTACCTCACCCCCTGATTTCCTCACTCCTGCAGTGTCTCCGATTGCATCGGGGGCCACTGCAGAACGATGGAAGCCCTGAACCTCCCCGGAAAGTAGAGCTGTTCATCGGACACCAATCCTTTCCTCCCCAGCCAAACCCCGATGGCCCAGGAACGCTCCCAACCCAGGTCATTGTGTGGCGCGAGGTGTATGCCCAGCGCCAACCTCAGCACCACCGGCCGGCACATTGTAGCAACTTTCTGACTTGCTGCCCTTTCTTGCAGGTATTGTAATGTGGTCAGTGGCCATTACATGTAATGTAGCAGGCTTAAAACCATGAAATCTGTGCCAGTGGATGCCCACAGGGGTGTCACAGTTGCCACTGGTTACAGAGTGAGTTTGTTCCTGAATTCTTTCCTGCATTGGGCAAATGGTTCGCCCTAATGTAAAAGGAAGAGCAGTCACACCAGATGGCATATACTATAAAAGTTGTTCTACGTTTAATGAACTGCCGTTGATCAGGCTAGTGAAAACCATACCAGTGTTTACCAATTGGCAGATGTTGCAGTTGCCACATCAGTACCTGCCTTTGCCTTGCTCTGCTGCATTGTATTGTGTATTGTATTTTGTACCTGTATGCTGTACTCTGTAGCCTATATTTGTATATTGCTTGTTCTTGATGCCTGCTACATTTTTCTGCTGTTCATATTGTACTCTCCCTCCCTACCCCCTTCCCCCAGGACGCATCTGGAATTGCGCAGTAGTTCTGCTCAGAATACTTTCGTGGTAAAACTTTTAAATAAATAAATAAAGGTTGGGGAGGCCAGAAGGTGGTTTGGGGTTGTTGACAAAGTGGCTATGAAACACTTTGCCACAGATGCTCGGGCCCTTACGGTAGGCAACCCTTGGGTTGTTACTAATGACATTACACAAGTCAGGATCGGCTTTTAGAACATGGCAGTGTCTTTCAGAGCCCCGCAACTAGGGGCTAACAGAATTAAATTCTGTTGTAAAAATAACAGGAACATTTGTATTTTTATTTTGTTGTTGGTTTGAATAGATTCTTCCTGTCCTGACTTAAAGCATGGGTTCTAGCCTCATCCAGTAGGTTGGGCTCACACCTCCTTTCTAAGAACCTTCTGTAAAGTTCTTCAGCCCTATCTGTTGAAGGCAGAATCATCCATGCAATTGTGACAAAGTCGCAAAAGTACCCTTAGGGATACCTTTTTGAGGTGTTCTAGAGAGCACTCACAAAATGAAAAGGATGTTCCCTAAGGTTGGTTTATGGTAAGTTTTCATAATGATTTTACCTTCAGGGCCAACCCTAAGGGCGAGGTCGAGGAAGGGACCATGGAAAGATGTACTGCAAGTTCCAATCATTATTATTAATCGAGACATAAAGTCATTCAATCTGCCTAAGGGACCATTCCATATACCGATGATATCATCTATAAAGTGGCCCCAGTACTTGATCCTCCTGCAGAAGGGATTCCGATTGGGGTCGTAAATGGCCAGCTCCTCCCACCAACCCAGAAAATGCTAGCGTAGGACCATCGCTGACCCCATCGCGGTCCCACAGGTTTGCAAGTAAAAATCAGAGTTCACATAAAGGAGTTACATTTGAGGATCAGGTGCAGGGCCTATAGGATAAATTCAGCTGATATCACATCTTCAGTGTCATAAAGGTCCATAAAGAACCTTACCGCATTGAGTCCCAAATGGTGTCTCATGCACATGTAAAGTGACATCACATTGATGGTGAACCACATACTATTGGCATCAAATTTCTAGTATTCAACAGGGTTTTAAATAATTGATTAGCATTTTTTTTTCTTGGGACTATAGTAACTGTACAGAAAGTATTTATATGGATTTTCTAGAAGTTCTGTGTTTAAAACCAGTGAAGCAAGAGCTATGCATTTTCACTAAGATTTGGCACTTTTATGAGCAAAACGCTAATCAATTTTTAGAGTTAAATCCCTGTTCAAGGACATTGAGGATCGCCATGGTATCACGAAGATAAATAAGATGGTAAACATATGACCAAAGTCTGTAAACAAAACAAAAAAGTCAGCATATCTGGCAGTGTTCTCGTAAGAGAACCAATGCTAGATCGATAGGTCTACCTGGCGGTCTCGATACTCTTGTATATTTTCCAGTGTCATGAATTCTGTATATACATTCTGATTATCTTTTTATTTGCCTTCTGTTTTGTCTGAGGCTGCTGTTGTTGACACTGACCCTTGTAACCTCCTCCTGGATCATGTCTGAAAATATGCATTTATTTGTCCAGTGCACCTACCTGGTTAACAGAAAGTAAATAACAACATAAAATAAATAAATAAAAGCATGTAGGGTTTGTCTTTATGCATTAGGCAGAGTCTAACCAGCATCAAGAAAGAGTGCGGTACCTCAAACTCTCGTAATTGAGCCCACACACTGTCAGATAGTTTACTGCATTGCTGTGTTGTATAGCTAAGGTTGGGATACAGCAGACCTCTGGTGCTGTCCGTGTAAATCTTCCACTTCTGACATGCAAGTTACTAAACCCAGTCGCGGGCACTGTGACCCACCATCATGACCAGTGCTGATCTTCCAAGAATCAGTCTTCACCTTTCATTACTGGTGGGTCTGCACCGGAGGTATTTGGACCTCGCAGGAGCGGTACATCTGTAAAGCATCAGAGGCAGGGCTCCGACATCAGGGACAGCACCATCTAGGAGGCAAGCGTATGATGTGGTGCTAGTGGGCTGGCCAGTGGCCAATGCCAGCCACCCTCCCTTTTCAGTTCTGTGCTTCCTGCCATTGAGGTAACACTTTGTTGGAGCATTCACCATTTGCAGCTGCATCACACAGCCTAGTTTTGTTCATTGTTGCTCTTTCGACACCATAACACTTATTTCAGCTTTTTCACCGCCTTTTTTTCTTTTCTGTCTCTTTTACAGCGTCAAGCCCTGACCTTATCTGTGTCAATCTTCACCATGTCCATGGGCGGCACTGGGCTGTCCTCAGTGCTGTTCTCACTGCCTGCGCCATTTGCGGTGCTGGGATTGGTGCTGTGGGTGCACTGGGCGTTCTTGGGGCGTTCCTGGTCTCGGTGTCGTCCAGCGGTGCTGGGGACTGGGGCAGTGCTGCCTCCAACTCTGGCGCCATTTCACGTCGCGGAAGGCAGTGCCACAGCCGGCGCTGTCTCTGGTGAGTGGCACCAGGGAGGCAGGCGCCGTCTCTGGCTCGGCGGCGTTTGCAGTGCGGGGGTGCCGTGGCAGGCCCGCCTCTGGCTCTAGCGCCGCGGCAGGTGCCGCTCTGACTCTGGTGCTGTTTACAGCACCAAGGGGAGTGGCGCCCAGTCGCAGTGCTGGGGTTGGGATTGGTGCTGCTCATGGCCCAGGAACTGCAGGGGTCGGAGAGTGGTCTAGCATCGGACCTCTGTGTCCACCTCCTCCTCCTCGGAGACTCTGGGTCCAATCCAGACTGGCTCCCGGACACCTTGAACCTTCTGACCTCGGTGTTCACCACTTCAGCCCTCATTCAGCCTCCCTCTGTGGGGTGGGCAATTTCTGCCAATTATGGGGTCCAGTGGCACCAGCCAGCCAGCAGTGATTCACATGGCCACTCTTTCATGACCGAGTTGGGAGTTGTCTGTCCCTTCAACTGAGATACCCCTTCCTTGGTGTGCCTGGACAGTCTGAGTTTGGGACAGCTCGGAACACCCATAGAAGGGGAGGGTACTGCACCCTGGGTGGACTCTTTGGGGTCCGCCCAGCATTGTCAGCTGCCTAGGCTGGTGGCCTCGAGACAGAGGGCTCTCTCAGAATCCGAGGGGTTGAGGGGCCCGGGTTCAGTGCGGCGGCCTCTCCCTGGGACCCGCCCGGGTTCAGGGAGGAGTCGTAGTGCGGATCCTCAGCCTTCCCGTTCTCTCTCTCCTTGAGATAGACCTCTTCTTTGGAGGCCAAGGACCGCCCTTCGAACACGATCCCCGGGCCGCCTCATAGGGAGTGATTCTTCCCGACGCAGTCACAGCCATCCCAATCTGGTTGAACAGCTGTTGGCTGCTGGGCTTCCGGTCTCCCTCCAGTTGGGAGCATCTACCAGGCCCTCCTGCCCTGGCAGAGGACGTTCCTCTCCTGTGAGGAGTTTGGCCCCATTCCTCCGTTTCCATCCCCTTCTCTCCTAGGTATGTCTGGTCCTAAGGGGCCTCTGAACTGGGAGCAATTCAGGGGATCGGCTGTGCATTTCCCAGCCTATGGCAGGGCCATGGACGAGAGGGTGTTCCACCCCACTCCCATGCAGCCGAACCTTGAATCTCCGGACTTGTCCGCATTTTCATCCCCCTCCTCGGAGGGAGAGGAATTGTCCGTCCACATTTCCCCTGTGTCTGATCTCTCCTCATATCAGTACTTCCTCGCAAGGATGATGACAGTCTCCGGATTACCCCTACCTCAGAAAGCAATCCTGAGCATGTGATGCGCGCCTTCTTAGGTGAGTTCAGTGTGGCCAACCTGGTGGTTCCCACCTGGCCTGATCCCTTTGGGAAGCATCACTCTGCTCTCTGCAGCGCCCTTGTCCTTTTCCACAGTTTCAGCCCCAAGGGATCTGTGCCAGCAGTATTGTGCTCTCAGAGTCTTCCAGGATACCGCCTCACCCGCTATGGGTTTGACGCAGCTGGATACTCCTCTGGCTTTGCACCCTCCACCGTGACCGCCCCCAGATTCAGACTCCACGGATTTTTACTGGGGAGGGGACATTTTACTCGCACGGATTTTGATGTCCATTGCTTCACATCAGGCCCACTATGCATCCTATGACAGGTTCTTGTGGTCCAGGCTAGGTCAGCTCCTAGCCTCTCTGCCTGATTCGGAGGTAACCAGACAGACCATCACCCTCTCTGCTCAGGGCCTGGAGCTAGCAAGGTGCCAAGCGAGGGCGTCCTACGATGCCACCGAGGTAGCTTCCAGGATTGTAGGGAAAGCATGGCTTCATCTTTCCCGGTTGTCACCCATGGCCCGGCGAAGGGTAATTTCCTCTGCCTACCAGAGAACCCATCTTTTCTCCCATAGAGTGAAACAGCAACTTTCAGGGTGCCTTCCTTCCCCCTCCGGGGGGGTCCCCATCTCACCCAGACGAGTCTCTGGCCTCCCCAGGCCCGTAAAGGTTCTCCCTTCCATTGTCTCCCGCACTGGGGACAAGGCGCTAGTCCCTTAGGGTCATATTAGGTTCCCCTTCGGGGCCTGCATCACTCACATAGTGATGAATGGTTAAGACTAACACAGATAAGATATGAAAATTACGTACCTACTGTAATTCTTGATCTGTGTATCTTCACCATTCATCACTAAATACTGCCCACCGTCCTCCTGGGGCCTCAGTCTCTGGGTTCCCCCTCCCTCTGTGTGTGTCTCTCTTGTTTCTATTCTCCTCCCTCCTTCCCTTTGGCCAGGAGTAAGGGGACTCTGGAGACATACAGGGTGGACTTCAGCTCTTTATAGCTTGGATGGTGGGGGGGGGGGTGAGAGGGGATTTCTTCCTTTATCGCCTTGCGGCATTCCCACCTCTTGTAAGCGGTGGGGTAGTGAGACTGGGATCCCCTCTTTTCCCTTCTTCTCTTGTCCTTTGGTACTAATCCCATAAAATTATTTTAATTTTGGGGGAGGGTTTCTTCTTCCGAAGTCCCCATTTCTTTTGGATAGGGGAGAGGACATGTCTCGGCTCCTGGTTCCCTCAAGCTGCTCCTAAAGAATCCTTACAACTAATCCCTCTGGGTTAGTCGTTCTCTGCCAGGAATTTCTCAAATCCCTTTGGGTTAACCTTGCTTGCCTTGCCAAGTTGCCTTAACATCTACTCCTCTTGGGCAGACTGTCTGAACCTTGTTCAGTCTCTCCTTAAATATTTTTTGAAGGTCCAGACCACATGGTTGTTTGACACTGTCCTCTTCCTCTCCCAATATTTTTTTCCCCTCCCTTTCACCTCTTTCCCAGAGATTGGGGACCCTTCCAATCCCTAAGTTTCCTCTCTTCTTCATTCTGTCCTCTCAGTCATTTATTCCTCCTTTGATTTGTATATCTTTTCCTTTTACCTATCTCTTGGGCTCTCTTGCCCCCCCGCCTTTACTTCTCACTCTTCAGCGATTCAGGACTGACATGGGCGGGTCGATGACATTAACGCCAACCCGTGAACGCCATGTAGTATGCCGGTCTCTAGGGTGGCGCCGCTATTGCATCGGGCCTGCCCATACTCAAAAAAAAGTTCCTGCTGGGTCCTGGCTCTGGCCAGGTACCCACATAGTGATGAATGGTGAAGATACACAGAAGTTAAAGAATTACGGTAGGTATGTCATTTTAATTTTTGCTGATTTTGTTTTCTTTCGTAGTCAGTCATGTCCGGATCCCAGGGGCCTAAAATCTGAAGAAATTGTCTAGCAAGAAGACAGGAGTCCCCCGCCACATGCATCAGTGCACCTGTGGGAGAATCATGTCTGTCCGTGATCGGCATGACCATTGCTGGACCTGCCTTGAGCGGAACATGACATGGACCAATGCAACACCTGCTTCTCCATGGACTTCCGCACTTTAGAGATCCATGTGAGGAGGTGAGGTTAGTCACCCTTTACCTTCAGAAGCAGGCGTCGCACTTGGGACTCCAAGGTATGGTCCCTGCACTCTTCTTCTGATCCCCTCCCCAGTACTGTACTTACTGAGGGAGACCAGGCCCATTCTTGTCCCTCGTCTCGCCCGAGACAGAGGGCCTGGTAGAGGGTCTGTGGGCTATGGCCCCTAAAGGGACTAGTTGGGCACCCCTCCCAGTTCAGTACCCTCTTGGAAGTCTGGACATTCCTAGTGGCAAGGTCGCAGATATACGCTGGGCCTACACCAGTGCCACTTCTGCTCCTGGCACTGAGGCCAATGCCGGTGAATGAAGCGGTGCCACGCACATGGCCGGGTTCCCTCTGGCTGCTGCTTGCTGCACTAGAGGAGGGAAGTCTCTGGAACCAGTGGGCCATTGGAGATCTTCTGGATCTCATCCCCTGAGTGGTCGAATGATCCAGGGGACAGGGATCGGGATGATCCTGACTGGCTTCCTGGCTCTGGTGAGGAGGGAAACCTTTCTGGGCCTAGTCCTAGGCCTTTGGCATCTGCAGCATCGTCCCTGGATGCTTCTTTTATTTATTTTTTTTTTATTTTATTTTAGCTTTTGTTGACCGGGTAAGTGCACTGGACAAATCCTGCCTATTTTCAGGCACGACCCGGGGGAGGGGGATACAGATGAATGCCAACTGACCTTGAACCAGATTAAGCTGTTGGTGGTATTATTAGTGAATGAGGGAAATTTGGCCAGGACACCGGGGAAATTCCCCTACTCTTTTCGATAAGTGCCATGGGATCTTTAACATCCACCTGAACTACCACCAATCCAGGCAGATGGGACCTCGGTTTAATGTCTCATCCGAAGAGCGGCACCTCAGAGTGCAGCACCCCTCTCATGCTGCACTACAGTGTGATACTGGGATATTAATCCAAGTGCCAGATGTGGAACTGAACCCACAGCCCTCTGATCTCCCGGCCTCAGAGGCGAGTGTGCTACCTACTGAGCCACTGACACTGGAGTGGTTGGTCCAGTGCCACCTGCGGCACTGCCTCTCTTCTGTCTCGTGTCACCGGAGATGGTCCCAGTGCCAATTCTGGTGCTGGGAGAGAGCCTAGCACCGGGCGCAGCACTGGGTCAGGTTCTGGTGCTGCCCCTGGTGCCGAATCTAACTGCAGCGCCATTCGTGGTGCCATGGGGGGTTCTGTTGCCACTTGCAGTGCTGACTCTCCCTTAGCTCAGGTTCTTGCTACTGGTGATGTCCTCAGGCCTAGCCCAGGAGGCAGAGTCCATTTAGGTATGGTTGGGGCTGGTAGGACCTAGTCAACGCTGCACTCCATGCCTAGAGAGGTTGGTGACTCTGGCAGGAATCAGATTGTTGACTCAGGTCCTTTGGCCTCCCCAGAACCATCTGGGCTTGCAGTAGGTGGGGATAGGGGCTGCTCTGTGGGACCGCTGTGACTCCGATCTCCCCACCTGGGGTATCCCCCCAAGGGCACCACCTGGATCGCCCCTCTGCGGTTGGTTGTTCACAGGTGGATGAGTTGCACAGGCCCTCCCCTCGGGTGAGGTCCCCTGTTCATTCTCGTAGGCCTGGCAGAGGTTTGGTCTAGCTCGCCAGTCTCCTCCTCCTCTGCATACCCCTCCTGCCTCCCGGGCATTTTGTATCCTACGGGACCGTTGACATGGGAACAATTCAAGGCTTTGGCAAGTGCCTTCCCCACTTACCGGAGGGCAGTGGACCAAGCTATCCTCCAGCCTGAAACCCCAGCACTGCCACCCCCTGAGTCCTGCTCTTCATCTTCCTCCTTTGAGGAAGAGGACTCTTCCTCCACCTTTCCTTCTGATGCTGAGTACGTTCATTGCCAGCAGTTCCTTTCAGAGATGTTGAGGGAGCTGCAACTGTCCCATTTCTCTGGCTCAAATCCTGCATATCTGATGCTGTCCTTCCTTAAGGAGTACAATCACGACTACACAGTCATGCCTTGTGGCCCACGCCTTTTGCAGAGGTGTTGAGAGATGTCTGGCTCCATCCCTCTGCTCCTTCTCCAGCCCCAGGGACGTACAGTGCAGGTATTGCACACCCCTGGGGTCTCCATGAGCCATGCCACATCCCTGTTCTGGGGCCCAGCTCCTGGAAACCCCCTCTGGGCATAGGCGCCCAGTGCGCGACTGTCCCCAAGAGTTGTATTCAGCAGAATTTGACGCCTAGAGTCGAAGAATCTTCTCAACGCGGCAGCATGTTGTGAATTGCTATGCATCAAGAGCTCCAGGCATTCTATGGCAGGCACCTGTGGGCAACGTAGCTTGGATAGTTCCTGCATCCTTGTTGGACTGTGAGCAAACCAGACAAGCATGCGCCTTTCTGCACAGGGCCTGGAGCTGCAAGACATCAAGCAAGGGCATCCCACGATGCCAGTGAGGTAGCCTCCAGGTTAGTGGAACTATGGTGTGCATTACACGGATGGTGTGGTTGATCTTTCCAGGCTGTCACCCTTGGCCTGGCATAGGGTGATCGCCTCACACCTCCAGGGGACCAACTTCTTTCCCACGGGTGCATTCCTGCTCCAGTGCCAGGTGGAGCCTCCTGCTCCCTGACCAGTCTCAGGCCTCACCAGGCCCATAAGGGGCCCCCACCTCTCTGTGTTTTCCCCTGCAGAAGGCTGATGGGGACAGACATTTCCCTCAGGGTTTGCCAACCACCCTTGGTGGTAAGCTTAGCACTCAGACCCACCAGTAATGAATGGTGAAGATTGATTCTTGGAAGATATGAAAATTACACACTCACCATAATTCTTGATCTTCCAGAATATCTTCACCATACATCGCTGTAACTCACCCACTTTCCTTGCAATTACCAGGCTTCTGGGCAGTTTGTCCTCTTTCTCTATCCTTTGCCTCCCTTCTTAAGTTTAAAAAAAAAAGAGAGGGAGGCGCGTACTGCTTGTCTCCTAACCTCTCCAGTTCCTCCTTAGTTGTTTAAAAAAAATAAAAACACAGACAAAAGCAAAAGGACCATGTAGGGTTCGTCTTATCCCCACTTTTTCTAGTTCCTCCCCTTGTTTTAGAAAAAGAAAAAAAAGAAAAGAGCAGAGGCGAAACAGGGTGGAAGAAAGCCCTTTACCCTCTGCCCTCCCAACTTCTTTTCCCCTTTTTTGCGGGATGGAATCTATAGTTGTTTGCTGTTGGATAAACTCCCTTTTTTGTCCCTTTTCCATGGGGGCAAAGGCTTGCAGGAGAGCAGGCATGCTAAGGAACCAGGAAATATATTAGGAATTGTAGCCCAAACTCCCTTACCTGGTACAGCTTTTTTTTCCCTTGCAGTTTACCTCCTGCACTTCCTTCTAGATATTCTGCTACATTTCTCTTTCTGTTAATCTCCTTTTTTGGTGTCATCTTCAGTAAGAGAAAGGGAGCATGTGGTAGGGGAATCATTCAGTTTCTGTGGTTTCCTATACCTAGCAGCTGCCTTTCTTGCAGGGACCCCCGTTTCTTAATTTTCCCCCACTCTTAGAGGTTGCTCCGTTACCTTTTCAGCACCTAGTTGTCTCTTATTGGTTCAAAAACCTGTGCTAGTGATGTGTTTCATGGGCCTTGGCTCTGCTATTGACAAGCCTTTTGAGAGCAGGGTCTCTCAGTAATTTCCTCCCATATTACACTTTGGTCATATGGGATCCCTGAACCTAACTGCAAATGGAGAACCCTTTCTGGCAACATGGTTTCAGGACTCACAGCTCTGTTGTCATTTATAGGCCTTCAGGGAAGCACCTCCTTCTTCTGGAATTTACCCCAGCCTTGGCTGGTCCTGTGGAATTTTTGCGGACCATAGGCTTCAGTTGAGAGTCATTTAGTCTCTCAAGAGCATAAACAATTTTTTCCCTACAGTTGGGGTAAGCCAACTCTTCTAACAGCACTGTTCTTCTCCTGGGAGCTCGGGGTCCCCGCTGCACCCTCCCTGTCTATCTCTCTTTCTGTCTCTTTCTCTCCTTCCCTCTCCAGTTGACCTGGTCATCCTTTAACCACTAACAACGCCTTCTTTCTAGCCCTTTCTTTCTCCTCTAATAGACTGTTTTTATTCTTTTGTTCCTTTTATATCCTATATCCTTTTGTCTGTCCTTGGGCTCCCTTGTCCCAATCCTCCTCTGTTTTTCTTCCCCTTTGTTTCCTCTCCTGGTAAACATAACTGAAGAGGGAAGGGGGCCAGCACTGGTTACTGGCCATCCCATGAGTGCCATGTCATACGCTTGCTGCATGGGTGATACTGTCCCCGCTGTCAATCCCCTGCCTCTGAAGCTTTGCAGATGTATGCTCCTGTGAGGTCCTGATGCCTTTGACGCAGACCCACCAGTAATGACTGGTGAAAATATTCTGGGAGATTAAGAATTACGATGAGTATGTAATTCTCATTTCTTGACACCAAGTGCTTTGTTGTGTTCCTGTAGGGGGTCACTCTGTGCACCTTCTCCAGTACTAGGGTCTTTTCCTCTGGATCTGCACCCAATATCTCCAGCAGCCAGTGTAAAAAAAAAAAAAAAAAAGATGTTGAGAGTCTCCTCTGGGAGCTCACCACCATGTTCCTTCTCTAGCCTGGTTCTGTGGTACCTCTAGTCAAAAGTGCAGTGGGGTATTTTCTTTGGTTTGTGTTGTGGCATGATGTGCTTGACCTACGGCTGCTGAGGAACTAGAAACCTTGGCTTGACAGATGTCCTCTTTCACCTCCACAGCAGACAGTCTGTCCATGAAGGAGTCGACCTTATGCTTGATTAAAGTCACTGACTTAAGCTATTCGATTTTAAAGTTAAGGTTGATCATGCTTGGCTGTTCGTCTCTGGTTGGGCCTCCCTTCACACTTTTGGACTGGGATCCTTTCTTGGTCATTATGCCTTTAGTTCTTGCCCCATCTTCTCTTGTTTTAGCTTTTTATGCACATTCCAAATTTTTGCCAAATGCGGTGTGAGAGTTCAGTACAGGTCAGTCCTTGATTCTGTTTTCCCCAAATGAAGAAATCCTGGGTAGTTTAAAATACATTTAACAGACGTAACACATATCCTCATTTTCTACATCCATAAATCAAAATAACTTAAGTAGTCAACTCAACCGTTGTGCCCTGTTATCCTAATGCTGAAGGCAGACCTGTCTCCAACTGGGTCATTAGTTGCATTCAGCATTGCTACTCATTCAGAGGGAGGTATCTGTAAGGCTCAGTAATAGCTCATTGCACGTGAACAGTAGCCGTATCTGTAGCTTCACAAGGTGTAGTTCTTACCGCAAATGTCTGCAGAGCCGCGACTTACAGTACTGTTCATATTTTCACTTAACAACGTGCTTCGATTTCAAACCAAAAAATATGCAGATTTTGGATTGGTGTTACTACAGTGTTTTCTCTCCTTGTGAGTCTTGTTGTCTTAGCGACCACCCGTTTCTGGGGTACTTACTGCTGCTCCATGGAAGAGACTGGTTCTAGAAAGATTGGTAAGTGACTTAGTGTAACTCTTGATTTTCTAATGTATGTCCTCCATGGAGCTACACTTACCCACCCACCACTGTGCAAACTTATAGGCATTTACTGAATGCGTATTGCCTGCCTGCCCTTTTTATTACAGTATATGGGCTGTGTATGCTCTGTTGTGTTTTCATCCCTCCTTAATGAGACAGGCTATCTATTGTCTTTTGTTGTGGTATACAGTATTTGGTGTTTATAATTTTTAAACAGATTGTAGTTTTTCTCTCTCTCCTCCTGGGTAGAAAGATACTAAGTGTTGCGTTATATGCTGCCAGCATGTGCGTGGGCTGGTAGTGTAGCCTAGAGGTTAGAGCAATGAGCTGTAAACAAGCTTGGTACATCCATACATCCAACAGACTTGGGTTTGAGTCCCACAACCTCCATTGCATACTGTATAACCTGGGCAAATCACTTAACCTCCCAGTTTGCTTGTGGGTAGCCTGTAAATGGGCCTAACCTGATTATCAAGTATTAAAATAAAATAGGTCACTGATATGCACGGACATCCCTGGCCCCCAAAGTTCTGGTTCTTATGGTGTCTTAGTGCTTCCGGCTTTAGAGGAGAAACTTGAGAATGTCAACAATTTTGGTAAGTTCCATTGTTGTACTACTCATCCATTGGTTCACCCTCCCTCCTTCCTTCCTCCCTTCCTTCCTCCCTCCCTCTGGTCTTTGTCTGACACCTCAGTGTGGTCACACACTCATCCTTTTATGTGACCAAGACCTCGTTGGAAGAGGGGGCATGGCATGAGGAATGGGGTAAGTTCCGAATGCAGCATTCAGATTTATCCAAGGTATTGGATGTCCTCCACATGTGTGCATGAGTAGCTCAGGGGATA
The DNA here is from genome assembly GCA_016271365.2 of Neoceratodus forsteri. Lineage (NCBI taxonomy): Eukaryota > Metazoa > Chordata > Ceratodontiformes > Ceratodontidae > Neoceratodus > Neoceratodus forsteri. The sequence continues at coordinate 1,451,989,801 of CM057452.1, forward strand.
TGTAAATGAGGACTACTAGATCAACAACAGATACAAGTAGTTGTTGATATGTAAATGAGGACTACTAGATCAACAACAGATACAAGTAGTTGTTGATATGTAAATGAGGACTACTAGACCAACAGATACAAGTAGTTGTTGATATGTAAATGAGGACTACCAGATCAACAAGAGATACAAGTAGTTGTTGATATGTAAATGAGGACTACTAGGTCAACAACAGATACAAGTAGTCTAAAGAACAAGAGGCTAATAAACTGGAAACCTAAGAGAGGCCTGGGAGATGGATGAAGTAATACTGAAGTTGTTTGTTTATTTTTCTGTACGTTTTTCTTGTAATGATGTGCTACATAAGACCTGGAGCAGAATGTCTGTTATTGAAGCCCAGAATGTCAGAAACACTTTTCATCTTCAAATTAGGTACACGTTTCTGTTGTTTGCTGACTCCTCAGGCAGGTCAGGGAGTACCTAAGCAATGGGAACATAAACAGTTCAAGAATTTAAGGTTGAATAAGAGCTATTTTGGATTTTTTTTGTTACTATCAACAGCATGAAGATTTGTTGATCTAACAGAGCATTCATAATTATATTGTAATAGCAAGGAAATGTTGAGTGACAGACCGTAATTCAAGTTGAATATTGTTAGTGTAACTCAGACCTTTTGAATATTGTTATTGTATTTCAATCGAATATTGTTATTGTAACTCAGAATTGGTATTTACAGCTTTTTACTGAAAAACAGTGACACTGTGTACAGTATGCAGGGTCACCAGTTAAAAGTGGACTAAAGATCAGTAAATAAATAAGTTTATACGTGACTGTAAATAATGCAGTATTAACATAAAATATAGAAATATAGATGTTGACAGTAGAAAAAGGCCCAGTGACCCATCAAGTCAGCCCAGTACATACCTGCATCTACACCCAGTCTGATGCTGGACTGGAGCTAGTTTGCTGATTTGCTCTGACAATATTTTGACACCACCCTTTCTAGTCCAGTCATCTCCTTCCCTTGATTACCCACCTTCCTCTAGTTTGGACTATTCCCCTGTATCTACAGTATCCCACCTGTGTTTGAAGCCAGCAATGGATGCTGTGTCAATCCCTTTTTCCAGCAACTGTTTTACTTCCCAGCAACCCTTCTTATAAAGAAAAACTTCCTTATATGCCTCTTAAAATCCTTCCCCGCCATTTTCTGTCTATGATCTCTTGTTGCCTTGACTATGTTTCTTGTGAACAGGACACTGCTGTCTACTTTAATATCCTTAGGTACTTAAAGGTCTCTATCATGTCCCTGTCTCCCTCCTAGACCCCAGTGTATACATATTGAGACTCTCCAGCCTCTTCTCATATGTCTTCCCCTGCTGCCCCCGAATCATACTAACATACTAAAATGCCAGCAGAGTAGGCCCCGTGGTCTATCGAGTCTGCTCGAAAGCGAGTACCCTTAATGGGCACCACAACCTTCTTCCTGATTTCCCTACTATCCCCCTTCCCCCAGCCATGTTTTTGCTCCCCCTGACAGGCTGCCCCCCTTGTCATCCCCCTCCTGTACCTGTCCCAGCCTCTCTTGAACCCTTCCACCGTAGACACCTCCACCAGTTCCCAGGCAGCACATTCCATAGTTCCACCACCCTTTCAGTGAAGTATCACCTCCTCCTTTCCCCACTAAGTCTCCCTCCCTCAGCTTCCAGCCATGCCCCCTAGTGGCCTTCCACCTTCCTCTGAAAGACCCCATGTCGCATACCTTGTTTACCCCTTTCTGGTACTTGAAGGCCTCGATTATATCCCCGTCTCTCCTCTCCTCCAGTGAGAATAGGTTGAACTCCTCCAGTCTCACTTCATAAGTCCTGTCCCCAGACCCCAGATCATCCTGGTTGCCCTCCTCCGAACCCTCTCAAGGAGTTGAATATCCTTCCTGAGGTGCGGGTGCCAAAATTGCACGTAGTACTCGAGGTGCAGTCTGACAAGGCAATTGTACAGCGCCATAATCACCTCTCTACTTCTTGAGGTGATCCCCCTGACGATACAGCCCAGCATTCTATTTGCCCTGGCTGCGGCCCTCCTACACTGTTCCGAGTTATTCATTTTGGCATCCACCAGCACCCCCCAAGTCCTTCTCCCAACTTGATTCCTGCAGTGTCTTCTCCTAGGGTATACACCTGACCCGAGTTTCCTTGTCCCAGGTGAAGCACCTTGCATTTTGTAGTGTTGAACCGTAGCTTCCAGGTACGTAACCATCCCCCTGGAAAATCCAGATCCCTCTGCAGGGCAACCCTCCCTTCCTCCCCATCCACCAGTGCCCCCAGCTTGGAGTCGTCTGCAAAGAGACTCATTTCACTTCTTACACCTTCCCTGATGTCTGAGATGTAGACATTAAACAGGAGCCATCCCAGAACTGATCCCTGTGGGACCCCGCTGATGACCTCCCTGGGGGCCGAGACTACCCCTCCTACCACCACATGCTGGGTATGATCAGATAGTCAGCTTCCAATCCACCTAACCGTCCATGCCCCACCCCAATTTTTCCCAACTTATCCAGAAGACTAGTGTGGGGAACCAAGTTAAATGCCTTGCTGAAGTCTAGGAAGATGACATCAAACGGCCAACCCCAGTCGAGCGCTGCCGTCACCCATTCGTAGAACTCCACAAGGTTAGTTTGACATTATCTGCCTGGGACGAAGCCATGCTGATGTTCATCCAGGAATCCCTGTTCCTCCAAGAACACCCCCAGCCTCTCCTTTACTATGGACTCCCATCAGTTTGCCCACCACTGATGTCAGGCTGACTGTCCTGTAGTTCTCCCGCTCTTCCCTCGATCCCCCTTTATGGATGGGCACAGTATGTGCCTCCCTCCAATCCTTTGGCACCCTCCTTGTCTGTAGAGAAGCGTTAAAGAGGGCTGCCAGGGGTTTGGCCAGGTCATCAGCCAATTCCCACAGCACCCTCAGATGGATTCCATTAAGACTCGGGGTCTTATCCTTTTTTTAGGGATCGGAGTGCTACCACTTTACCAACAGGAATTTCTCCATCCATGCTTCCACCCCCCCTCAGACAATCCTGTGCTCCTCCTCCTGTATGAATCAGTGCCCTCTGTCCCCACTTTAACAAAGTACCCTAGCTTGTAAGGTCACTGCCTCATCCACCCCATCCCCCCTTTCCCTGTGGCTCCCTCCTCCTCCTAGTGAAAACCGATGCAAAGTATTCGTTGAGCACCTCCACTTGTTCCCCACCCACCCCCATCCTCAATCTACTGAACTGCCCTTTTACTCTCCTCCTCTCCCCAATATATCCAAAGAATCCTTTTCTCCTTCCTGATCCCTAGGCCAGTTTCTGTTCCATCCTTGCCTTGGCCTCCCTCACTACCCTGGTAACCTGCCTGGTCATATGAAGACACTCATCTCTATCCAAGACCCCACGCGATCTCTTGAACCTACGGTAGACCGGCCTCTTTTCCCTCACCACCTTCTGGCCTTCCCTGGTCCACCAGCATGGCCTCCTAGATCTACCTCCTTTGTGCTTCACCCTCACACAGTACCTGGTCGCCTCCTGTAGTCCTCTCCTGATGATTTCACACCTACTCTCTATGTCCGTGCCCTGCTTTATCCCAACCAAGTGGCCCCTGAGGATGTGCCCCATATGCCTGAAGTCTGCCCCTCTAAAGTCAAGATGCCTGGTCCTTGTGTGGTCCCTCCCGCCTCCCAGGTCTAGAACAAACCAGACTGTGTCATGGTCGCTTCCAGTTCTCAACCTTGAGTTCACGAACTAGGTCACTGTCGGCCAGGACTACATCCAAGATATGGCCCTTCCTTGTTGGGTCAATGACCTGTACCTGTTGAACTAGAAACGCGTCCTGAAAGGCGTCCAGCAGACTCTGTTCCTTGGCCACTAGGGATGTCATGGTTCCCCAATCAGTCGCTGGCATGTTTAGGTCCCCTAATATCACCACCTGTCCCTTCTCAACTACAATGGCCTTTAAGATTTGTTAGCAGACAATCCTCTAGTTCATCAGCCAGCATGGGGTCGGTGAGACCACCCATCTTGACCCGCCCTGCCCCCGAGGTCTGCATGAGTGACCCACAAGGTCTCCAGACTGTTCTCTGATTCTTCCACCTTGCAAATTCGGATGCCATCTCGAACGAACAGTGCCACTCCTCCCCCCTGCCCACCGCCCTATCCTTTCTGAGCACAGTATACTCACTCAGGTTAAGGTCTCAGTCGTCTCCGGGGGTGGCCCATGTTACAGTGACAGCTTCCACGTCCACGTGCCCATCCACCAGCATTGCATGAAGCTCCGGCATCTTGTTGCCCAAGCTCCTGGCATTCAGCAGGACCACTCTCCACCCCCAACCCCCGGTTCCTCCCCCAGAGCCTACGTGCCTCTGCCTACCTTTTGCCCCAGGTGTGGTTTCCGTCACCCCATTTTGGCGCCTGCAAGAATCTGCCTCGCATCCCCCCCCCCTTTACAAGTTTAAACCCCATCTATCCTGTGTGATTCTGGTCAGTTTCTGCTTAAGTACCTCCCTTCCCTTCATGTTGAGATGAAGCCTATCTCTCCCATACAGGTCCTTGTCCTCCCAGGTCTCCCCCCAGTCCCCCACTACCCCATATCCCCGAGCTTCACGTCATGCCCTGAGCTACACGTTAACCTCCCTAATTTTCTGCTTGCTTTCCACGCTGACCCTTGGTACTGGCAGGATCTCTGAGAAGGAGACCGAGCAGCCGTTGGCATGGCAGACCCTGGCAAGCTCCCAGAACCTAGCTTGACTCTCCAACACACTATTTTCTGAAATATAATTTGTGCCCAGGTGCACCAAGATATCAGGAGAGCCTCCCCCACCCTGTGCCAGTGAATAGACCATGTGCTTCGCCTTGTGTACAGTCAAACCGGAGATGCTCTTGACCCAAACTGGACTGGGATCTCCCACTCCCTGCCCCTCCCACTGTATACCTCTAATCATAGAATCCCCAAGCAGGACTACCCTAATGCCCCTGTTCTCCTTGGGGCCTCCCTCCTTGCAGGCCACCTCACCAATACCCATCCCGTCTCCTACTCCAGCCCTACCCATCAGCTGGGTGGCTGCTGACCCTGCCATGGGTGAGACCCCTGTAGTCCTGCCCCTCCTTCCCCAACACCTTTTTCTGCCTGCCTCTCCCACCTCGAGTACTGACATGCCACCACTCCTTACTGTAGCCGACCCTTCTGCTCCTGGCTCCCACCACCCCCCAACCCCATCAACATCCACCCTCCTGCCGCATTATTCTGGCTCTTCTCCCCTTCCTTGACACTGGCTGTTTCTCTGCCTGATCCTGTTGAACTTGCCATTTCAAAGTTAGATGTTCCCTCACGGTCCCCAGCTGGAACTATTCTTCCCAGCACCTGTTCCACTTGCCTATGTCCCTACACACACACACACACACACACACCTCCCGGTGCAAACTCAATCCTTCTTCTACCCCTTCTCTCTGTACATTGCACTCCATCTCTTTTATGGTCCTGAAGGGCCCCATCCATATACGTTAATGGGCAAGCCCTTTGTCTGTCCAACCATAGCCCCCTCACTGTACCTCCCCTGGTCCCTGATTGCACTAGAACCTCACCCTGAGGTGCCCCCAAGGGTTTCTTCTCCAAGCCAATCATCTTTCCTGCCCTCATGAGACCATTTCCCAAGCACCCAACTTCTTTTCCCCTGCCTTCCCCTTTGGTTGATCCTCACAGACTTCCTCCCCACCACCTCCTCCACCAGTGGGACGAGGGGTGCGAATCTGTTTGCTTGCTCAGCACCACTGCTGCTGGTGGAGGCCTTGTTTGAAGCCTGACCCAGAGGTTTTGGCATCCGTCTTCCTTTACCTATACCTACTACCCTCCACTGCAACCCATCCCCTGCTGACTCCCTGCCTCCTGTCACTAGACCCCCTGTACCCCTCTGATTGTGCCATTACCTTGTACCCTATTGCTTCCGCTTGTCCCTTTCCCATCCTCCTCCCTCCTCCAAGGTCCAACACTCTCAAACAGCAGTCCCAAATCCTTAGTGCACCCTTCCTCCCTCCATTGCTGCATCTGCTCCGGACACATTGCCCCCACTCCTCCCCCACCCTCCCACCTGCTCGCCCCCCTCTTGCTCAGCTCCCTACTCAGCCACCTCATTTCCTCCCTCAACTGTGTGAGCTGCCTACACACCAAGTACCCTTCCCCACTTCCAGGCCCAGTTCAGAACCATGGCTGCCCCACATCCACTACACCCAACCATCCTCCCAAAGAGGCCATTTCCCTGGCCACCCCTCCAGTTATGCTGCTGTTCCATACTAGGGCAGTTAACAATTTGAACTGTTGACAATGGTTGGTGACAACCCCTCTTTCCTCCCACCTGGTCCAGCAGCTCCAGACCCCCACACAGTGCAAAAAGTGCCCAGAGGAACACTTCTGCTCTAGAACAAAATACAAATACAGATTCAAATAGCCCTCTATTTGTGTTATACAAATACAGATTCAAATAGCCCCCTATTTGGGTAGGGATCCCGAAAATTGCAGTTCTACCCAGAAGAAACACTTCAGTTAACTTCAAATAACCCCCTATTTGGGTTGCAGTTCTACCCAGAGAAACACTTCAGGTAACTTCAGATAACCCTCTATTTGGGTTGGGGACCCAAAAATTGCAGTTCTACCCAGAAGAAACACTTCAGTTCAAGAGCAGTCACCTTTTGGATCCCATGTGTCCAGAATCCAGAGTATTGTTGTGTTACACCATGCAGTCCCACAATTCTCACTCCCTACATCCAGCTGTCAGTGTCCAGAGTCTCATTGTGTTTACTCCAGGCAGTCCCACAATTCCCGCTCCCTGCATCCAGCTCTCTGGCGCCTCAACAGTCCTTCCACACTAGATATACTGACAGTCCCTTCAGCTCCATTCCCCAGCTCACCAGCTGATCTTTGTCTCCCTTTTGGCCACTCCAACCCCCTGCTTCACAGGCCAGTTTTTACCTATGGACTTGAATGCTCCGCCCTCAGCCAGCATTTAAGAGATGCTGGGGTCGAAGCGGGTGGCGTGGGACTAAAATCGAAGCCCCAGCATCTTCCTTCCTCTTTGCTGCTGCCGGTCCAGCCTCCGCAGTATGAGAACAACTCTCTCGCGCTTCTGTTGCTCCCCTGACTGCCGATGCGGTCGAATTTTGGCTCGCCCTCCTCTGACCACCGATGCAGTCGAAATCCCGCCTCTCCCTCCTCACTCAGCCATGATCTGCCCAGTTGAGGCATCCTTCAGGATGCACTGCCTGGCTTGGCTTTTTAAAGCCAGACAGCGTTGGCAGCCTGTGTCCTGGTTTGCTGGTGCGCGCCCCGTTTGCAATTGGCTACAGCACAAGTACAGCTAAAATCAAAGCCCCCGTCTTCCTTCCTCTTTGCTGCTGCTGAATTGGCCGCCCGCCAATCGAACTGCTGTCTTGTGCTTCTGTTGCTCTCGCTTGCGCTGATGTGGTGAATTCGGCTCGCCCTCCTCTGGCTCCTCTGACCTCCAATGCGGTCGAAATTCTGGTCTCCCTCCTCACCCAGCTATGATCTGCCCAGTTGAGGTGTCCTCGTTGATCATCTGTGTGACCTTCCTCTGCACAGCTTCCAAGAGGTCCCTGTCCTTCAGATACAAGCTCCAGAACTGAGCACAGTACTCCAGGTGAGGTATGACAAATTAATTTTACAAGGCAGAATCATCTGCTTCCTTCTGCATACAAACCTCCTTGTGCACACCAGCATTCTCTTTGCTCTCCCTACACCGTCTGGCATTGCCATGGGATCTTAAGACTGGCACTAATAATGATCCCCAGCTCCCATTCCTCCAGTGTCTGCTCCACCCCTCAGCCAGTACTCTGTTGTAGGATATCTTTTACCAGCATGCATAATCTTTCACTTTTGGTGTTAAATTTGAGTTGTCATATCTTGGACCACCTTTCCAGTCTGTCCATGTCCATTTGTATTCCCTCTGCTCTGTTCACCCTGCTCCGATTTTGGCATCATCTACAAAGAGACAGATTTCACCTAGTTCCTTCCCTTGTATCACAGATGAATATATATTTTAAAGGACCAGCCCCAGGACCAGCCCCTGAGGTACAGTACTTGTGACCTGTCTAACCACAGAGTATTCTTCGTTGACAACTACCTTCTAGAGTTCTCCCCACCCCCAGCCAGCTATTAATCCTTCTAGTTGATTTGTCTCCATCCCAGATCCCTTGGATTTTCAGTTTCATGTGGGCACAGAATCAAAGACCTTGCTGAAGTCTAGATATTGTATGTCTACTGCTTGGTCCTCATCAACTGCATCCTTGACTCAGAGAAGTCTATCAAGTTTGTCTGATGTGATCTGCCTGATTCTTCCCTTGGCATCCTGCTGTTCCTCTATGCTCTTTGATAATGGTTTCTAGCATTTTCATTGGGATCAGGTAAGTTTGACAGGTCTGTTGTTCCCAGCATCCTCTGTACTCCGATGGCATCCAGGTGGTACCATGTGCCTCCTCAAACTACTGAAATCACCCTGTTTTTAAGGAGCAGTTATAAAGGTCAGTAAATGGCCCCAACAGGAACTGGGCAACCTCCTTTGTACCCTAGGTTGTGGACTGGTTCTATATGATAACAGCAAGTGCCATTACAGCAAATGTACATTGCCAAAATAAGAGCAATGATGTATACTCGCTGTGACAAAGCTTCTACAAGTGTTTATGGGGGGCTTTGCCCTGTACTAAAAATAACAAACTCTGGGGGGGGATGCATGTCGGGAAGGGGGGAGAACCAGGATGACAAAAAAAATAGACACCCCAGCACAGAAAAGCACAAAATATTGTGCTCCACCCCAGCCCCAAACCCTGCACTCTCCCCACCACAGAAAACCACCCTAACCACCGCACCAATAGACCAGCTTGGTGGCTTCCCCTCTCGTTACCTCCTACATACCTTATGGATACCTTCCGGTATCCTGTAGCCCTTCCTCTCGCCCAGCACTTTCCGGTTGCTACCCTTTCAGGGTCGCTGTCCTCACAGGCGCTGAGATTAAGTCGCTCAAATCTGAGTCACCCTTTTAAAGATATACCGTGTGGACATCTGTGCTTGTGACTTGTCCACCTTCAGGGTCATGAGCCCCTTGAGTACTCTCTTCACTGATATCCCTCCCATCTTTGATCCTTTTCTCCTCTATCCCCTGGCTAGAATTCCACATTCTGGGAGTGGTCCCTCCTGCTGCTTTACAAAGATTGAGCAGAAGTATTCATATAGAGTATCTGCCTTCTTTTTATCATCGTCCTTAGTTTTCCCTCCTTTGTTCAGTTTGATGATTCCTCTTTTGTTCTCTGTTGTTCCTTGACATAGCAGAAGAAAGTTTTGTCCCCATCCTTTATATTGTCTGCCATTTTCAGCTCATCCTCTGCTTTTGCTTTTTTTACCACTGTGTTAATCTCCCTTGCTTCCTCCACAGAGAGCTCCCTATTTCTCATGTGCTGGTCACCCTTGTAATTCTTCAAAGCTTCCGTCTTTATCCTTATTGCTTCTGCAACTCCCTTTGAGAACTGGAGTGATCTTTTGTGTTTCTTTTTCTTGCTGGTATTGCGAAAGTCACATGAATATATTACTACTTAAACAATGACCCTGTAAAAATAATTTTCTGTGCACAGGTTTATGCTGAGGTGCTGTAGATAATGAAATCCTCTTATCTAGTAAAAAAAAAAAAAAAATGATGTGAAATGCATAAAAAAGCCTGCATGTCAGTTGGTAGAATATATATTACACTGGTGTGGTAGCTCAAGTATGTTTGGGCTGAGCTAGTGTTTGTCAAAATCCCTGTTTTTGATAGCTTATATTTCAGCCATCTTGAGACCTAGGTTTCTGAAAATTGACCTTCACTTTCTCTGTCCTAGAGACCAAATGCATGCCAGTTTACAAAACACTAGGTTCTGCTGCATTTAAGCTGCTCATTGTACAAGTTACATGAACTACTATTTTAAGACTTTTGCGTGTGGATAATGAGAAAAATATACAGATTTAAAGTCTAAACCTTTCAGGTTCTTTAGATATTGACACAGAGTAGTGCCCTACATCTATACTGTGATAAAAAAAAGTCCAAATTTAAAACTTATAAGTGTTTACAAACTGCCAAACCTGCGCATGTGCAGTCACCATGAAAAAAAAAAAGCTGAACGAACACAGGTTTCTTATATGTGTACCTGACTTTTCAAGTCTGTCACAAATTACAGTAAACTGAGGAAAAGATAGCCAACTCTGTTAAGAAGGGGGATAAAACCTCTTATAGGTACATTAGGGAGCAAAGAAAGACCAAGGGAGGGATACAGAGACTTAATAAAGGGGAGGGAATGTGGGCAGAGGGTGACAGTGAAAAAGCAAGGGTACTGAACGAATATTTCTGCTCACTATTCACAATGGAAGAGGAGGGGGAGGTACCTAAACCAAACAAGGAGAAACTCTGAATAGGGGGGTCGATACCAGTCCATTCACAGAAGAAAGGGTTTTGAAAGAACTCTTGAAACTGAGGGTGGACAAAGCAATGGGGCCTGATGGGATTCACCCAAGAATTCTAAAAGAACTAAGGGTAGAACTAGTAACACCACTGACTACTCTCTTCAACAAATCATGGAAGGATGGGGTGGTACCTGAGGACTGGAGAAGGGCAAATGTGATTCCACTTCACAAAAGTGGGAGCAGGGCAGAGGCAGGAAACTACAGACCAGTTAGTTTGACTTCAGTGGTAGGGAAAATGATGGAATCACTTCTGAAGGAAAGAATTGTTGAGTACCTAGAGGCCAGTGGGGCACAGGACCCAAGGCAGCATGGTTTCACAGCAGGAAGGTCATGTCAGGCGAACCTAATAGATTTCTTTGACTGGGTGACCAAAGTAGTAGACCAGGAGGGCTGTGGATATGGCCTACCTAGATTTTAGCAAGGCATTTGACACAGTCTCACACAAAGATTAATATACAAGTTAGCCAGCCTTGGAGTGGGTCCCAAGGTGGTAGCCTGGATAAAAAACTGTCTGGACAACAGGGCATAAAGGGTAATAGTAAGCGGAGTTCACAGTGAAGAAAGGAGGGTAATAGCGGGTACCGCATGTTTCAGATTGGCGCATCGGTCCTCTTTAATGTCTTTATAAGTGACATTGAGAGCACCTGGAAGGAAGGTATTTCTCTTTGCAGAGGACACAAAGATCTGCAACAGGGTTGATACACAAGGTGAGGTGGAAAGAAAGAAAGGGACTTGGCAAGGTTGGAGGAATGGTCAGATATATGTGGCAGCTCAGATTCAATGCAAGGAAGCGCAAGGTAATGTGTCTGGGAAACAAAAACCAAGGAGAAGAGTACACAATGGGGGGTGAGTTAATAACAACAAAAATCGAAAGAGACCTAAGAGTAATTATATCAGATGACCTAAAGGTGGGCAAGCAATATGAGAAAGCAGTAAGGAGGGCTGGGGGGATACTGGGATACATAGGGAGAGGCAACAACAGTAGAAAACAGGAAGTTGTTATCCCTCTGTACAGACAGTGAGACCCCATCTGGAGTACTGCGTGCAATTCTGGAGACCCCGTCTCCCCAAAGACATAGACAGAGTGGAGGCTGTTCAGAGGAGGGCAACCAAAATGGTTCAGGGTCTGCACCAGAAGACATACGAGAAGAGACTAAAGCAGCTTATATGTATACCCTTGAGGAGGAGGGGACATGATAGAAACTTTCAAGTATATCAAGGAATTAACAAAGTACAAGAGGGTAGTATCTTTCAGAAGAAGAGATGTGCAAGAACAAGGGGGCACAATTTGAAGATAGAGGGGGGATGGCTCAGAGGTAATGTTAGAAAGTATTTTTTTCACAAAGAGCATTGTGGATGCATGGAACAGCCTGCCTGAGGAGGTTCTGAGTCCAGAACAGTGGGAGGATTCAAGAATGCATGGGACAAGCATAAGGCAATTCTAGTGGGGGTAGGAGGAAGTAAGCTGTTGATTAACTAGACTCTGCAGCTTATCCATCAGGTAGGTAAAAAGGGCAGACTAGGTGGGACAAGCGGTTCTTATCCGCCGTCAAATTCTATGTTTAAACAGAACCCTAATGTTTTCCCCCCACACCATCTAATAGAAAACTGCCTTGACCATGATGTTTTTATTTTTAATTCGTGATTTACTTACATCGGTCACAAGAATGGTAAATAAAAACATTGCTTTTTTAAAAACATTATATAAAAAAAAAACTCTGCCACACTCCCCCCACACGCATGTTGAAACAAACACTTCACCCTCTAGCACCGATGACACCCTCTGTTGCCCACCACCCCTCTACATAAAGTGTTTGCGGTGCCACGGTGGGCTGTCATCACAGATGTCCCTTCACCCCCACCAGTCACCATCTTGTGGTCCATCCCATGCCGGTAATTGCCAACCTAAAGGAAAATCGAAGCTCATAATGACAAAGTCAAAAACAAAACAAACAAACAAAAAAACGCTGCTCATGCACGGGGACTTAGCTGTTATAAGCAAGACAAAAACAAGCTTATATTTGGTGTCCTCAAAAACCTATTTGGGGCTAAATTTAAACACCACACCTAAGTGGACATGAACAGGAGTGGTATATACCCTGACCCTCCAGTTTGGTTAAAAAGATAATACAAAAGTTGTGAGTAATTTAAGAATCCAACCAAAAAATTCTGAGTCCAAAAAACATGAACTGTGCATGCATAGGAACGTAAAATATTTTTCACTTTTTTTTCCTGTCATACATAACTACCATGTTTTAATATTTTAAACCCACATTTGGGGAATGAGCTTCTTATCACTTCCCCTCATGACCACACAGGTGTCAACTTTCAGACCTACCTGACAGGTCTTTTCACATAGGGCCTGCAGGACCCTGCACAAAGCATCCTACGTATCCAATGCCATGCCGAATGAGTCTGCATCTGGCCCTAGCTAGAGCAAGCTTCAGGCCCGCTTACATTACCTGATCTGCACAGCCGCAAGAAATGCAGATGAGCTGCATTGGTGCAGGTCAAGCAGTGTAAACTGAGGAGCCCTGTGAAGAGCATTGCAGGTGGCTCCATTGCAGCACAAAATGATCCCTGTTTTGGTGGGATTGTGTGTAGGTGCATGCATTGTTTTCTGGCATGTGAGGCATGCTGCTTCACCTGCCACTGGTGCAGCCCATGACACACTGCACCATGCCAAGTGCACCATGTATAGAGCTTGTCAGCCATCGCTCCACGGCCTCGGTTACTGGAGCTTGGCTAGAGAGGACAGCTGTGTGTCCTGTCCTCTGCAAGTCATTGAGGTTGTGCTGAAAACTTTCAATCCACGAGAAACAAATACAGGAAAACAGATGGTTAGTGTTTTCTATTTCTCACCATGTTGCCACCCCACGAGTGAGTGCCTGACCCCATAATGAACAGCCTCCTTGTCTTTTATTTAATTTATGAGTTCAAGCAACTCTACAGACAGCATTACATCACAGATTAATACCAATTGATTACATCCCAATGCATTACATATATTCTTTAGCAGATATGATGGGGAGATAAATTAACAGCTTATTACATCAGTTTCCTGATAATCATTATTACTCGTTTTAAACTCAGTCTGTGATCCAGTCAAATCAGATCTGGCATGGCACAGTGGGCCCCCTCCCCCAAAAAAAAAATGTTAGTCTTATTAAAATTCTAGGAACACCTCTGGTCAAAACCCAGATGACATTTCAGTAAAAAGAAGGCAAAATTACATGATCAGTAGGTAGCTTAAGGTAGAAAGTCATCATAATGGTCTAGTTGGTAGGATACCCATTTTTGTTTTGAACATCACATTTCTGGACTTTATCCATCATCTTGGGGGGGGGGGGGAGAGTCACTCAAGGGCATAAATCTCCCTGGATAGAATGAGCCAGGCTTCTTTAGTGGGTATTTTATTTGTAAACCACAGTCTGGTGATAATTTTGTGGGCTGCTATTATCAATTTTAGAATTTGTTTAAATAAGTTTTTGTCAATTCGCAGACCTTCTGGTTTAATAAAAGTCAGTACAAAAGTGGGCGTGAATAAATCAGGAGTATCATAGATGGCCCTCAGCTCCTCAAGGATCTCCTTCCAAAACTTGGATATCTTTGGACATGACCAAAGGACGTGGCTCTGATTTGCTCTGTCATCCCCACATTCCCGTCAACATTGTCCCTCCCCCAGTTCTCCCATACTGGCCAAGAAGGCTGGAGTACGGAAGAAACAAGTCCGGAGTTTCCACTTGTATTCCCGCCAGTATGGTAAGAAAAAGATTTTTAAAGTTGGTAATTTATTTATTTTAATTTTTTATACCTTGTAGACAGATGAGCAAAACTGCCCGCTTTCTGGGTGACAAGTCAGATCTAAAATACAATACAAATTATTGACACAATATTTCAGAGCAAACCACTCTATCCACATAATGTGCAAGTGCTGTACAACACATAGATGAAACAAGTACATTCATACTTGAGAAAAAAAGCCACTGCTTTAAACTTTTAAAACACTGTATAGAATTGCTTTCAACAATTTCGATAGGTATCTTATTGAAGAAGGTTGGCGCTCTGAATAATAAAAGATCTTTGCCCAATAGTCTTCTTAAATAGAGGTATTTTAAAAATGAATTTATACTGGGACCTGGTAGAGCATTTAATGCCCTAAGAAACATTAAGGAAGCGGAGGGAGAGTCCTATTTTACTTTGTATAAAAAAATACACATTTTAAAAGAACTTGATTATCAAAAGATAATGAGTAGGATTGTTCATATAGATCAGAATGATGAGATCGAGGCATATTTAGCCAAAATCTCAGGGCAGAATGATATATAACTTGAAGACAATTTAAGGCACTACTAGGAGGAGGTATATATCAAAATACCATAATCTAACACTGAGAAAAAAACCATGAACCAAAAGTTTTCCTAGATTCAAGGGTCAAGCGGCTTGATCCGATATAGAGAACCAACCTCTGATGCAGAATTTTATTAAGATTTTGAATGTGTGGTTCAAAGGTAAACTGACTATCTAAGATTATTCCTAAATATTTAAAAGTGGGACAAGTTCAGTTACATTACCCTTTTATCAATAATTGGAGGAAGATCAAAGGTTACTTTCTCATTACAAGAAAAACCCATTACCTTTGGTTTTAGAATTAAGTACCAAATGATTTATTAGTAACCAGTCCTGCAGATGCCCCAAACCAGTCTGACGACTGGAAAGAGCAGTCCCGGGGCTGGGACTAGAACAAAAAATAACGGCATCATCCGCGCAAAGAGTCATCTCAGTTTTGAGTACAGATACAAGGGGCTGAATTCATTAAAAAGTAAAAAATAAGTGGCCCCAGGATTGAACCCTGGGGAACACCACAGACTAAAGGGAGAATCTGAGAAGTAGTCAAGCCAATGATTGTTCTATGATATCTATTACATAAGTAACTTTGATACCACCCGGCTACCTCACCAGAAGACTGTAATCCATGGAGAACACCTAGGAAGTTCGAATTGAACCAGGTCAAAGGCCTTGGTGAGGTCCACAAACAAAACCGCACCACGAATGACCTCTGTCAGGTGCACCGTGTCCTTCTTGTAAACCCCACCAAGGCCATTTCAGTATTGAAGCCAGGCTTAAAACCATTTTGGTTACTTGAAGGAGGAATATTTCCCAAGAAGAGCCAGGGTTTGATCCATAACAATTTTTTCAAGAATTTTTGAAATGGGTGACAAAAGAGATATTGGTCAATAATTTGAGACAGTGGAAAAACTTCCACTCTTCAAGATGGGTTTTATAGTTGCTAATTTCCAACTACAGGGAAAAACATAACACAAAGAAAGATTAAAGATATGGGAGTGCAGACTCATTCCAGGCCTGCTCTCTGGTTAGTACCTGCAATTCCTGTTCCCATCTAAGCCTAATTGAGTTGGTCGCGTCTCCCTGTCTCTCATTTAAGTCCTTATATAGTTTACTAATTAGGTGATCTGAGGCAGTTCCTCTGACATGTGCCTGCAGGAGCTGTATTATTTGGGGGGTGGGGTGTTCAATCAGTGCCACAAGTGACCGTTCATATGGCTGAAGGTATAATTTAAGGTGTAAATAAGAAATAAAATATTTATGAGGCAGGTGATATTCCCTCTAAAGGGAAACGAAGGGAAAGAGACCTGTCCTGCCCACTAGCTGAAAAATGAAAGAAATGCCGTATCTCTGCCATTGAGCTACATAAGGGCCTGAGGGACCTGCTTTCAAGTCAGCATTATACTTCAGTGTTCCCAAGAACATTTTTTCTGGAAATGTAAAATATTCATTACTGACCTTAAGACATGTCTTTAAGGGTTCCCTGGTGAATTTTGGATAATTTATTACCCCTTGACACTTGGGGGGAGTCCCAAAGAGGAGCTCCTGAGTGTTGTGTAACTCTCCCCATGTTAATTGTAATTGTTTCCAGTGTGCATCATACTGTTTGTTTATCCAGTTTGAGACCACCCTTAACTGTGTCACCATCGCATATTTTCTGAGATCAGGGAGGTTAAGCCCACCTCTCTCTCTCTAGCCAGCTGCAGGACAGAATATCTAATTCTGGGATGCTTTTCGCTCCAAATAAAACAGGATATCATTCTGTCCCACGCCTGAAAATATGTTTGGTCAGAGTAAAGGGTAGTGTCTGAAGAAAAACAATATGTGAGGTAACGCATTCTGCTTAATTGTATCTATCCGACTTAAAAAACTTAAGGAGGCGTGACCAGCGAGACAAATCTTCCATCAATTTTAGGGTTAGGGGTTCCAGGTTTAATAGTTCTGCATGGATGGGGTTTCTTGTGAGCTTTATTCCCAGGTATCTAATCTTTTGTCTGTGCCACTTAAAGGAAAGTCTTTTTGAAATGGGGGTAATTGTATGTTAATACCTCGGTTTTGTTTTATTAATTTTATACCCTAGTAATTTACAAATTTTTGCAACTGTTTCCAAAATTCTGGGATGGATTGTTCAAGTTCTGTTAGAGTTAATAGAATGTTGTCTGCAAAGTGATATCTTCTGCGGCGCCCCCCGCCCCCAAGGGAGGCCCTCTATTCCCTGAATAGATCTGATGGCAATGGCCAGGGGTTCAAGATACAAAGCAAACAACATAGGGCATCCCTGACGGGTGCCCCTAGACAGTTGGAATATATCTGAAAGGGCCCTGTCCACCTTAACATTTGCTTTAGGGGAAGCATAGATATTTTGTAATTGTTTTATAAATTGTTCCGGGAATCTGAAGTGCCCCCAAGGCCTGCCATAAAAATGACCAGCTGACCCGGTTGAATGCGTTTTTCAGCGTCTAATCCCAGTAGTACTAAAGGGATTTGTTTTTACATGGCATAATCTACTAAGAAGTGTACATGTCTTATAGCATCATGGGCCTGTCTGCCCTTAATAAAACCCACTTGATCTGGGCCTGTAATAACTGGGAGTAAATAGTCTATTCTAGAGGCCATAGCTGACATGAACATTTTGTAATCATAGTTTAGCATTGAAATGGGATGATATGAGGAGGGTATTTAATATCTTTATGGGGTTTAGGTATGGCCGATATGATAGCATATTGCCATGTGGGAGGAAGTTCTCCCTCCTGTAAGGCCAGGAGTAATATGGTAGCAGCAGCTTTTTGAATTTGTTATAAAATTCAGAGGGATACCCGTCTGGGCCAGGTGCCTTCAGAGTCTGGGCTTTTTTAAGAACTTGGAGCAATTTTCCCTCTTTAATTGGTGCCAGCAAGGCCTCTGCCTGTAGTGGGCTGATACGTGGTATTGGTAAACTCTGTAAATAAAATTTAATGGTGTCTAGGGGAGTTTCCTCTTCTTTAGTGTATAACTTATGATAAAACTGCTGTAAGTTAAGTCTAAGTTCCTGGGGTCTTTTTGCTAATCTCCCTGTTTTGGGGTCTACCATGCTGGGTATGTTTGCTCTGGATCTCTGTTCTCTCTCTGTTTTCTTGCTAAATTTCTTAAAGCCTTAGGCCCTCCTTCATGTTGTCTAAACTTTAGATAAAAAAATGTTTGTTCTATGGACCGGTCTGCTATTTTTTGTAGCTTTTGTTTTACAATTCTTAAGCGTTGTCGTGTTCTGGGGTTATTCTGATCTGGTCAATGCTGTAAATGTAATAGTTCCTCCTGCAGGTCTTTATATTATTTTTCCCTCTGTCGTCTTTTTTTTGATAGAAAGTCGTATAATCTCCCCTCTTAATGCTACTTTTAAAGTATTCCACAGGATTGTGGGGGCTACTTCTTGTTGTGTGTTAACTTGTTTAATTCTGGGTACAGCCTCCTGGACCAGTTCAAGGAACTCTGGGTCCCTAAGTTGAGCAAGGTTCAGGCACCAGGTGGTTTGCTTATATTGTGCCCCCAAGTCCACCTTAAGATATAGGGGAGCATGATCCAATAGGAAGGTGGCCCCATGCCACACATCACAAACTGGGTCTAAGTACTCTACCGTGGTGTGAAGTAGTCCAGTCAAGCCCCACTAGCCGCGTACGGGGCCCAATGGGTATACTGTCTTGTCTTAAGAAAGAAATGTCTCAATGTCGACCAAGCCCAGAAAGAGATGGTTGTTCTTTATTAAGTCATTTTTGATCATTAGTTTTGTACTAAACCCCCCAAAACTCACGGCTCCTGGCAGAAATGTTGTGTCAACGCAGAAAGTGCAGCATACATCACAGACATAGAAACATAGACTTTGACGGCAGATAAGGACCGCTAGGCCATCTAGTCTGCCCATTTCACTACCTACAGGATAGGCCGCAGAGCCTAGTTAACCAACAACCTATTTCTTCCTACCCCCACAAAAATTGCCTTATGTCTGTCCCATGCATTCTTGAAATCTCCCACAGTTTTAGACCCGACCTCCTCAGGAAGGCTGTTCCATGCATCCACTACCCTCTCTGTGAAATAATGCTTCTCCACATTGCCCTGAACTGCCCTCCTTCTATCTTTAAATTGTGTCCCCTTGTTCTTGTAAGTCTCTTTTCTGAAAGATGCTACCCTCTTGGACTTTGTTGATTCCACTGAGGTACTTAAAGTTTCTATCATGTCCCCTCTCCCTTCTTTCCTCAAGGGTATACATATTAAGCTCCTTTAGTCTCTCCTCATCTGGCTTCTCTTGCAGACCCTGCACCATTTAGTTGCCCTCTTCTGGACTACCTCTATCCTGTCTATGTCCTTGCAGAGATGGGGTCTCCAGAACTGGACACAATGCTCCAGGTGGGGTCTCACCAACTGTCTGTACAGAGGATAACAACTTCCTGTTTTCTGCTGCTGATGCCTCTCCCTATACATCCCAGTATACCCCCAGCCCTCCCTACTGCCTTCTCACATTGCTTGCTAACCTTAAGGTCATCTGATATGATTACCCCCAGGTCCCTTTCCTTTTTTGTTGTTGTTACTACCTCCCCCCATTGTGTATTCTTCCCCTGGGTTCTTGTTTCCCAGGTGCATTATTTTGCACTTCTTTGCATTGAATCCTAGCTGCCATACTTCTGACCATTCCTCCAACCTTGCCAAGTCCCTTTTCATCCTTTCCACGCCTCCTTGTGTATCAACCCTGTTGCAGATCTTTGTGTCATCTGCAAAAGGCATACTTTTCCTTCCAGTCCCTCTGCAATGTCACTGATGAAGACATTAAAAGGACTGGACCAATACTGAACCCTGCGTACCCACTAGTAACCCTCTTTCTTCAGAGTGGACTCCATTTACAATTACCTTCTGTGTCCTGTTGTCCAGCCAATGTTTTCCCAGGCTACCACCCTGGGACCCAGTCCCAGGCTGGTTAATTTGACTATTAATCTTTTGTGTGGGACTGTGTCAAATGCCTTGCTAAAATCTAGGTAGGCCATGTCCATAGCCCCTCCCTGGTCTACTACTTTGGTCACCCAGTCAAAGAAATCTATTAGATTCGTCTGACATGACCTTCCACTGTGAACCCATGCTGCCTTGGGTCCTGTGCTCCACTGGCCTCTAGGTACTCAACTATTCTTTCCTTCAAGTGACTCCATCACTTTCCCTACCACAGAGGTCAGACTGACAGGTCTGTAGTTTCCTGCCTCTGTCTTGGTCCACTTTGTGAAGAGTCACATCCACCTTCCTCCAGTCCTCGGGTACCACACCATCCTCCCATGATTTATTAAAAGAGTAGCCAGTGGTTTCACTAGTTCCTCCTTAATTCTTTTTAGAATTCTGGGGTGAATTCCATCAGGACCCATTGCTTTGTCCACCTTCAGTTTTAGGAGTTCTTTCAGAACCCTTTCTTCTGTGAAAGGACTGGGATCGACCCCCTATCAAGAGTGCTTCTGTTAATTGGATTAGGCACTTCCCCTCCTCTTTTGTGAATACTGAGCAGAAATATTCGCTCAGTATCCTGCTTTTCACTGTCCCCTCTGCCCACCCACCATTCATTCTATTCAGCCTCACTATCCCTCCCTTTGTCTTTCTATGCTCTCAGATGTACCTATAAAGTTTTATCCCCTTCTTAACTGAGTTGGTATCTTTTCCTCAGTTTGGGCCTTTGCTATTCTGACTTCCCTCACTGCTTCCTTCTGCCTTAACTGGTACAGCTCTCTGTCTTGCTCCTTCTGTGTTTCCTTATACTTCTGGATGCTGTCTTTTCTTCCTGACATTCACAGCCACCTCTTTTGAGAACCATAGTGGCTTTTTCTTTCATTTGATTTGTTTATTTGCTTTACACAAGGCTTGTTGCCTCTGTGATGGCAGTTTGATGATTCCCCATTGTTGCTCCACATCTCCTTCTAGCCTGTTTGCTAGTGCTTTTCTGAGGCATGCTCCCATCTTGCCAAAGTCAGCCCTCCTAAAGTCCAGTACCCTCACTTTTGTATGGCTTGACTCTGTAGCTGAGTTTAATATGAACCACACTGTTTGATGGTACTTGTCCCCAGATGGCAACCCACTTCTAGATCTGAGATCCTCTCACTGCCCCATTTGAAGTATGAGGTCTAAGACTGCTCCTCAAGAGTGGGTTCTGAAACTAGCTGTCTAATGCCTGCCACCTGTAGGGCATCAAGAATGGCCCTGCTCTTGGATGTGGCTGCAGCAAATGTGCTCCAGTTAACATCTGGCATATTCAGGTCTCCCATCAACAGTATCTCCCTTTCCTCTTGCCATTCCTAGATACCTTCCATCTATATCTGTCCATTCCTTCCACCTGACCTGGGGTCTGTACAACGTTACTCCTCCCCTCTTCTCCCCTGCCTGTCTCTCCTGTGGTTATGTACCCTGGTATGTTAACATCCCAGTCATGGTTCTCTGTGTACCATGTTTCTGTGACTGCTCGATATCCAGGCATCCCTCTTCCATCAGGCCACCAGCTCAGGGCTTGTTGCCCAGACTACAGGCATTGGTACTCATTACCCTCCACTTCCTGATGGCCTTACTCCCTTTTGCCCCATCCCTGTCCTTCTTGCCTTTGTCACTTTCTCCATTTACCCTGCCCTTCTCCCTGTCGACACCTCTATGTTGGTGTTTGCCGCACTACCGTGATTATTTGGGGGCTAGGATTTCCTGCTCCTTTCAGTGCCTCCCCTTGGCTGGTTTAAAAGCTTGCCAATGAAGCATTTAAACCTATCACCTAGGATCCTGGTTCCCCTCCTGGACAGATGCAGCCCATCATGCCAGTATAGGCTTGCATCACTCCAGGTGGACCCCAGTCCCAATGAAGCCAAATCCCTGAGGCTCCACCAGTTTTCAACCACTGATTGAATCCCATGTGCGGAACACCCTAAGCGTCTCCTATGCCATAGATGGGCAGCACCTCCGAGAAGGTTACCGTCTTTTCTTGACCAAGGCCCTCCCCAATTCCATAAACTCTTCTTGCACTTTTCTAATCCTCTCTTAGCCAGTTCATTTGTCCCTAGGTGGACAATGACATCCAGCTCCTCCTTTGTGCAGCAGCTCCGGCAATCCTGAGGATTCGCTCCCTGTCCCTCAAGCCATGGCGCCAGGCAGGCACCTCACCTCCCTCTCCCTTCCTCCCCAGTTCTACCTTCCTAACAATGGAGTCCCCCACCAGTTGTTTCCTTCCCCTGCCTCTGTTCCTCCACCCTCACCCTCCCTGAGCCCACTGTGGTCCAACCGCTCCTCTTTCTTGGCAACCTCTGAGGCAACGGCAGAGGCACTGGTGGTCCCTGGATGGAAGAGGAGGTCCACAAATCCTGGCCAACTCAGCCTGTAGATGAGCAACCTCCTTCCTCACCCAGAGGTGCCTGCAGATGGGACAACACCGCATCCTCCAGAGCGTCTCCCGGAAGACTGCTGCTCCACAGCACTGCACTGCACCACTCAATCATGTCTTATTTCTGGCCCCTTAACTGTTTGCAATCCTTACTCTTTCCTCTGTTTTTTTCTCTCTCCTTACTTTCTGCCTGTGTGCCCTTTAAGCTCCTGATTGTCCTGTTCTGAGACAAGAATATCCTATATTTCTCAGTAGACCAGTTACTTGCTCAGAGGCAGACCTCCAGCAACTAGAGGGGGCGGAGGCTACTCTTGCCCTTCTAGGATGGTGGGTCTTTGGTGGTTCTGTGATCACTCACTTCCTGCTCCCAAACAGGAAGTTCGTGTTATCAGTCAAATCCTGTGCCTATAAAATACTGTCTACTACATAGCCTGCACTGATGCAGCCTAGGTGGCAGTTGTAAATCTTTTAAAGGTAAGAAAGAAATTGCTAAATACTACATTAATACCTGTTGGGTTAAAGTGCACAAAATAGGAAATCAAAGTTCAGAAAAAAGTCCATGAAGTCATGGGGATCTGTGTTGTGCTGTTCCTCGGTGTTTGAATGATCATTTTGACACTATAAAATACTGATACAAGAATGCTTGCATCGAGGGTACTGTAGTTAGGGTGATGTCAATACTGTGTCGCATGATCATTCAAACACAAACAAATCCTTCAAGGATCAGAGGTTTTCCCCATAGTTTCTGACTTCCCTGCTTTGTGCACTTTAATCTAACAATTTCAGTAATCTAGTTTTTGCAGTATATACTGTGTCTGTTCTGTCTGTCTGTCTGTCTATCTATCTATCTATCTATCTATCTATCTATCTATCTATCTATCCAATACCTGTGAGGATAAAAATGGCAAATAATTCTGATATTCTAGGGACATGGATATATCGTTTCATCCACACTGTCTGGCAGATATCCTTGCCGCTTTAAATCTTGCCAGAAGGTCTTCAAGCTGGCTCCTCCCACCCACCGGGTGGTAAAACTCGGCTCCTCCCCACGACGCCAGATCTTCCTTACCGCTTGGAAGCTCAGGTTCTCTCATAACTATCTGCGTATAAGACTGGTTCCTAATTCTTCGGTTTTCCGAATTTAAAGGTTTTTTGCATTATAGACTTCGGTCTTCTATCCCTCGCAGCTGCGATGGACAAATTGACTCCGGGTTTTCGGCGGTGCCCTTGCAGGCAGAAGATGTCTCGGACGGATCCGCACTCCACGTGTGTCTACTGTTTAGGCCTTGAGCACGACCCGCAGGCTTGCGACCTGTGCTCTTCCTTCTCAGCCTACGTCCTCGAAGACCGTGCTGCCCGTTTACAACTGGGGCGCCCTGAGAAACGTTTTCCTCCGGTAAAGTCAAAAGAGGCCCAGTCGGCGGTTTCCGCGGCGGCGGGCTCAGCGGATCAGCTAGAGCAGATGATCGCCCTCGAAGAGGAGGCGGCGCGGGCCGCATCTTCCTCGACCGCGGCATTTATCCCGCTCTCCCTGGGTTCCTCTTACACAGCTTCCTTTAAGGAGCTTTGTCTGTCCCTCTCCACTAGAGGAGAGGGACCAACGTCTGCTGGACCTTCTTCTCGGTCCAAAAGAAGACAAGGATAAGTCCCTCAGTCGGCGGCTCTTGGGAGTGGGAAGGTCCCTCTCCCGAGTTGTTGGCCATCGACCCGAGTCGATCATTCGGCTTCGGCCGCTGGTCTCACGGTGTCCCTGTCAGGTCAGTTGACCGAGACTCCCGTCGACGCAGTCGAGATCTTTCTTGATCCGTTGGACAGGTTGTCGACCGGCGAAGCTGAAAATCCTCTCTCACCGGTTCCCCCGGTGGGAGTTGAGGATCCCGCGGGCTTGCCAGTGCCTCTGGTTCCGGAGCCCTCGGGTGAACCCTCCGAGCCGAGGGAGGAGCCGGTTCCACCTGTCCCCACCCCGCACCGTCCTCGGAAAGGCCGAGGTTCTCGGTCTCGGACTTCTTCAGCGGTCAGCGATCCCGCCCGTCGTGGCGGTCTCGGCACTGCGGTAGCGCGCCACCGCTCGTCCTCGTCCTCCTCCTCGGATGAGGAGGCTGATGTAAGTTACGTCGATGATACGAGGACCTCATGTAACAACAGCTCCTTCTGACCCGGGAACAAGCCCGGCTATGCCTTCCCGGCCATTAAGTGGCTGTCACTGGGCGGCGAAACAACCCCTCATTTACCGAGGGCCTGTTCCCAGGCGGTTATTCGGCAAAACCTGCTGCTCCACCGATTCGGTGGAACCTCTGCCTCCACAGCAGCTGTTTGGGGCTCCGACCAAGAACTCTCGGTCGGCTCAGGGTCTGCCCCATGGGCTGTCTGTCACCCTCCTCCTGATCACCCTCGGCAGGTGGAGGGTGGCTCAGGCCCGAGGCAGCTCTTTGCAGACTCTTCTGAGTCCGACGACGATTCCTCCCTTTTCTCCAAGCGAGTAAACTTGGAGTCCTCTGGAGGTCAGTCGCTGGACGACAGCCCTTCGTCCTTCCTGGGTTTGTTCAGGCTCATCTCGGAGTCAGCTCGAGCCCGTATCCAAGTGGGCCAAGTATCCCCTCACGGAGATATTGGACTGAGGGGATTCCCCGACGGAGGCCTTTCCTGTGGCCGAGGCCATTGTGGGCCCGGCCTTGGAGCTCTGGCAGCGCCCTGCTTCCTGCCCAGCGCCTTCGGCCAGGATGGCCAGGAAGTATGCGGTCCCTACCAGTTCCCTGTCCGGTTTCTCGGAACATCCCTCAGCCGAGGGGTTAGTTACCGACAGTGTTTTCCGGCGTGCCGAAAACACTAGGGACATGGACAAACCTCCCGACAAGGAGTCCAAGAATTTGGACTATGCCGGGCGAAAAGTCTACGCTGCGTCCTCCCTTGGCCTTCGTCAGGCAAGCTCGGCCGTGCTTATGGCACATTTCTCCCATGCCCTGTTGGGCTCCTGGATTAGGTGAGTCCCTCATCTCCTGGCTGACCTGCAGACCACGGTTAGGCAGGTGGGGACCAGGGCAGGGCAGTGGCCAACAGCAACTTCAGACTGCTCTGGACATTGGAGACTCATGTGCCAGGTCAGTCGTGGCGCAGTGGCTATCGCCGTCGGGCATGGCTGAGGATATCCTCCTTCTGGCGGATACCCAGCACAAATTGGCGGATGTCCCCTTCCTGGGGACCCGATGTCTTCGACCCTGGGTGGAAGAGCCACCTCCAGAGGATCGAAGAGTCCAATGCCACCTTGGACTTGGTCTCATCTGCTCTGAGGGACAAGAATTAGCGAACCCTTAACCCAAACCCTTTCGTCCGTCCTGCGCCCCAGCACGTCCGGCCCAGCAACACCAGGGCTAGCAGGCTCGCGCTTGGCGTCCCAAACCCGAGCCCACGGCTTCCTCCTCCAGGAAGCAGGGAGGTAAAGGCCCAGGTGGTCCCTCGGCCGGTCCCTCTTTCAAGCCTGCACAGTGATGGGTTGAGGGGTGTGGCCCCCAACCTTGTCACCTCACCCCAGGTTCCCCTTGAAACTCAGCTCTGGTACTTCCTTTCCGCCTGGTCTGCTATTACCACAGACCAGTGGGTGTTGGAAGTGGTAGGAAAGGACTGCCTCTGGAGTTCATTCAGGCCCCACCCTTCAGAGCTGTCGCACCTCGGTGGGCCTCGGGTCCAAGCCTCGCTGTCAGCTCGCCGAGCCAACGCCCGCTCTCCTCCTCGAGAAGGAGGTGATAAGAGGTGTGGACCCTCCCTCAAACCGGGTTTGTGTCCAGGTACTTCCTGGTTCCGAACGGACGGGGGCTGGCGCCCATTCTCGACCACACGACCTAAACAAGTTCCTAAGGTCTCGAACCTTCAGGATGGTCACTCTGGCTCAGATAATACCATCCTTGGAACACGGCATGTGGTTCTGCTCTCTGGGCCTAGGGCCAGCGTTCTTTCACATCCCTATCCGTCCGTCCCATCAAAGGTTCCTTCGCTTTCGGCGGAGGGATCCCTCGAGTTCCAAGCCATGCACTTGGCATATCTCCAGCTCCCAGGGTCTTCACCAAATGCATGGCAGTGGTGACAGCATTCTCTGGCACCGAGGGGTCCGGGTTTACCCTTACCTGGATGATTGGCTGATAGCAGCCCCCTCCAGACAGGAGGTGGAGCAGTCCAGAGATCTGGCCCTCCAGGTTTGCTCTCAGGTAGGCCTCCTCATCACCGAGGCCAAGTCGGAACTCGAGCCGAAGCAGGTGATTCTTTTCATCGGGGCAGAGCTCGACTCTCTTCGAGCCAGAGCACAGCTCCCGGCGGACAGGGCCAAGGTTCTTTCCTCCTTTGCCCAATCATTTCTGGTTGGGCAATTGCACCCTGCCCGGGACTTCCTGCGCCTCCTGGGTCTCATGGCGGCTTGTACCAGCGTGGTCCGTTGGGCCCGCTGGAACATGAGCCCCCTTCAGTGTGGGCTGGCCAGCCAGTGGTCCCAACGCTGCGATCCATTGGACCAGCTAGTGACGGTGACCCAGGGGATGTGGAACGCTCTCCAGTGGTGGACTGTTCCAATTCATCTGCTGGAGGGCATCCCGTTTGTGCGCCCCGAGCCGACGGTCTCTCTATCGACCGATGCCTCTCTGATGGGTTGGGGTGCCCATCTGAGGGCACCCGGCGCCACGGCCTCTGGTCCCGTGGGAGTCCTGATGCCACATCAACCTGCTGGAGCTCGGCGGTCCGCCTAGCTCTCACCGCCTTTGCTCCGTTTCTTCAGGGTCAAGTGGTCTGGGTCCAGGCGGACAATACCACGACCATGTACTATCTAAACCTCCAGGGGCGGGCGCGCTTCAGCCTTCTATGCTGGGAAGCTCTCCGCATCTGGTCACAATGCGCAGCCTGGAGGCGGATCTCCTGGCCATTCATGTGGCAGGAGCCTCCAACACCCTGGCCCGATGCCCTAAGGCGGATAGGGGCTCGTCCCGCAGTGGTCTCTCCTGCGGAGGTAGTACAAGATCTATTCTCCCATTGGGGCACACCTCAGGTGGACCTGTTTGCCTCAAGGGAGAATGCGAAGCTGAGACTGTTCCATGCCCGCCCCCCTCAGCAGGGCTCGCTGCAGGGGGATGCCTTCTCGAGGCCATGGACCCGGGCCTCTTCTATGCCTTTCCCGTTCCCCTTGATGCAAGGTGCTTCTCAAAACAAGGAGGGACAAAAGGCAGGTGATTCTGATAGCCCCAGACTGGCCCGCCAATGCTGGTACCCAGATCTCCTCAGCCTTAGCTCCAGGCTCCCGAGGCAGCTTCCAGCCGCCCCGGACCTGCTCTCAGTCAATCAGGGAAGGTATTCCATCCAGACCTTCAATCCCTGCACCTGGCCTGGTTCCTGGCGGCTAGAGTTCCAGGCCTTGGGTCTTTCCGACGAGGTCCTCAACATAGTTGAGGCATCCCTTAAGGAGTGGACCAGAAAATGCTACGCCTTCAAATGGAAGAGATTTTCCATTTGGTGCCAGGGCAAGGGCCTGGACCCTTCCTCCTGTTCCTTGGCGAGCATATTGGACTACCTTTGGTCCCTTTCTCAGCAAGGGCTTAGGTCGACGACCCTTAAGGTGCACCTGGCAGCCATCTCTGCTTACCGGGCGCGGGCCGGGAAGCAGTCGGTGGCGCAGGAGAAGGTGGTCTGGCGCTTTTTCAAAGGCCTTGATCACATTTCCCCTCTGGTGCGAGAACCTCCACCTCCGTGGGATCTACTGCTGGTACTGGCAAAGCTCATGGGCAAGCCATTCGAACCAATGTACAGGTGTGAACTCTCTCACCTGTCGTGGAAGACTGCCTTCTTGGTGGCTATCACGTCAGCCAGAAGGATGGGAGAGCTCCAGGCGCTCTGCATCGAGTCTCCTTACCTGGTCTTCCACAGGGACAAGGTTGTCCTGCGCCCCAACCCGAAATTCCTTCCGAAGGTGGTGTCGGAGTTTCACCTTAACCAGGTGTTGACTGTGCCAGTGTTCTACCCCAATCACACCTCGGAGGCCGAATATAGGCTCCATACTCTGGACCCTTTACTATAAGGAGCGCAAGGCTGAAATTCGGGGAGAGGTTCGCCAGCTGTTTGTCACCTACGTTGAAGCCGCACCTGGCAGACCTGCAGCCAAGCGCACGATAGGCAGGTGGGTCACCTCCTGCATAGATCTCTGCTATAAGTTGGCGGGCATGGAGCCTCCCAGAGGGATAAGAGCTCATTCTACCCGCCATACTGCTGCATCGGTGGCTACTTCCAGGGACGTCCCTATCCAGGAAATCTGCAGGGCTGCTACCTGGAAGTCAGCACACACCTTCATTACAAATTACCACATCGACCTTGAGTCACGCCGGGATGCTGGTTTTGGGGCCTCGGTTCTCCTGTCTCTATTCCCTAAGTAGGGGGGTGTGCTCCTTGCCTCCCTCCTCCCGGAGAACTGCTAGGAGTCTGCCAGACAGTGTGGATGAACAACATATGCATGTCCTTAGAAATACAGGTTACTCACCTGTAACAGGAGTTCTAGGAATGGTACATGTTGTTCATCCACATGACCCATCCGACCTCCCGGCTTGACTAGCACAACCTGAGCTTCCAGCGGGCAGATCTGGCGTCCATGGGGGGCGGGCAGTTTACCACCGGGTGGGTGGAGGAGCCAACGAAGACCTTCGGCAAGATTTAAAGCGGCAAGGATACCTGCCAGACAGTGTGGATGAACAACATATACCATTCCTAGAACTCCTGTTACAGGTGAGTAACCTGTATTTTTGATCTCCCTGGACCTATAGTGAGAATATCATGATATTTTCAATTTAGGTCCCCATGACAAAACATCCTCACTGTAGAACCTGATTGGTCAGAGCCAGCCGTCCAAGCAGCATATGTTTACTTTCAGATTGCCCAGATGAACGTGCTGGCTTCTACTCCGCTCTTAAAACCCGCTCCCTTGGTAGTGGCATTTTGCTGTCCAGCCCAGTTACAGCACCAAAAAGTTCAAAATGCATGTTCTACACTAGGTGAGGCAGATTTTGAGTAGCCTGCAGTTTCTGAGAATGGTGAATATGGCATCCGAAATCTCTTCTATGAGATACCGTGAGATCTTGCCATCATGTATGTACAGATTAGCTCACCATCACTTATAACAGTACCCCATTTTTTTATTTGTTTACATTTACTGTTATCATCGGGGCTCTGACCCCATACCAACTCCCAAGACTATGTAACGTGCCTTCCAGGGTGCTGTACAGTCATTAACAAGACAAAACAAAAAAAAACATAAATCATGTCAATAAAGAATGTTATAAATAACATCAGAACACATAAATAACCCATACTTTCACATTAAAATCTAAATGGGAAATGCCTGAATAAACAGTTATGTTTTCAAAGAGGCTTTGAAGGCCTCCACTGTGCGGGAAAAGCAGACATTCCCAGGTAATTTATTCCAGAGCATAAGAGCCATATTGTTTCATACGAGAAGGGGGGACAATGAGCAAGCCCTCTTCAGAGGAATGGAAGGGTCAAGTTGGGAGGTAAGGAACTAGGAGATCTTTTAAGTAGTCAGGTCCCATATGGCATAGGGCCTTGAAGGTCATAAGTATATCTTAAGGTGATGTGCTACCACACATGCAGCCAGGGCAGTGCACGGAGAACTGGTGTGATCTAGTCCCTCTGAGAATTTCCCACATTTGGTCAGGCTGCAGCATTCTGGACCAGCTGCAGGTGTCAGAAGAAACCTCCAGATAACCCCAAGTATAGAGCATTGCAGTAGTCAAGTCTAGAGGTGATGAAAGCATGAACAGTCATCACCAGGTCAGATGGCTCCAGATGTGGTTTCATTGTGGCAGTGTTACAAAGATGGTAAAAGGCAGATCGAACCACTGCTGACACCTGCTGTTCTAGCGACAGCTTGCAGTCCAAAATGACCCCAAGATTCTTTACTGCATCTACAGCTCTGAGTGATTGGCCACCCAGCAAATGAAGTGTTGCCAAACCACCTCTCATCACTGAACCCCACTGACCCGGCTTGATCATCATGACCTCTATCTTCCATGGATTAAGACATAACCGGTTTGAGGTCATCCAGTCACTGATCTCAGCAAGAAATCGCCCCAGCACTGAGGCAGCTTGAACTCCACCAGTAGTGTAAGACAGATATAGCCAAGTGCCACCTGCATAGTAGTGAAACTCAACACCATACCATTTGATGGTCTAACCCAGTGGCTGCATGTACACAGAAAAGAACACAGAGGCAAGGATCAAGCTTTGAGGAAAACCACAGGAAAGCACAGAAGCCAAAGAGATGTTCTTGTCTAGGCCCAGCTGCTGCAGTCTCCCTATTGTGATGCGACTCAGAACAGCGTAAAACTGTGCGGTGAGACCCACAATTCCTCCAGCGTTCAGTAACAAACCCTCCATGGTGATCTGTGTCAGATTCAATGAGGATCCAGGAGAACCAGGCTAAAACATAGTCCCCAATCTCTCTCCATGAGGAGATCATGAGTCACCCCGATGAGTGCAGTCTTCGTGCCATGACCACTATACAGAAAAAAGCCCATCTGAAAACAGAAGTGTGTTTAAAATAAAATACTAAAATTAAAAAAAGCTAGAAAAAAGTGGGAAAAATAAATAATAGTATTGCATCAGCTGAATACATCGTGCCCTGTTACGTAAACTGAATCTGCTGTGCCCTAATGGAAGTATCTGTGATATTTCTCCTGAGTACACTGGCACAGCCACTCATGATGTCATAAGGTCAAACTGCATTCTGGAGAAATATCTTAGATATTGACATTAGGGCATGGCATATCCCACATCTATCTGTCTTTCTGTCTATCTGTTTGTGTTTGCCTGTCTCCCCCCCCCCCTTCCCTGGGGTTACTAGAATCCCATCAGTGTCAGTGTTAGGTAGGGAAGGCAGCTGGTGAACATCTAGTTAAATAGATTTTCACCTTCTCCCTCTGTTTACTTGGTCTCAGCTGAGAGCAGGGAGGTGATGTCATTTAGAACTCTAGCAGCAGCATAATCACAATAGCTAGCTGTGAGTGGGAAGATTTTAGGGTACTCAGTTAGTCTGCAGTCTGTGGAGTGGAGTTCTGTGTGAGCAGTTGGAGAGGTAAGGAGCTGCAGTGTGGTCTCCGAGGAGAGCTTGCTTTATCTCACCCTAGTCTGAGAACCATTTGCCTGCCTTGTAGAAGTGGTGGAAACCGTCTAGCAGGAGTTGCTATTGTTCTCATCCCCAGTGGGATGAGAAGGACTGCAGAATGGCTCTGAGGGGCAATCCCCTGACTTGATCCAGGATATTTGAAGCTGCCTTTTGTGTACAACCGTGAGTAAATCTGACTTTAGGCAATCCCAGAAGTGTACCTGCCTTGTTTTCTTTGGGGTGTTTACTCTGACAAAGGAACCTATGTACCCATTTCTGTCTGAGACTGTTCTCAAAATGTTTTCCTAACTTTGGCTGACAAATAGTGGCGTCCCCGGTGTGACTTAACACGTTGTACAGAACTTTATCCTTACACTCCTATGTAGTGTTTTCTAATGCTGAGTGTGCCAAACATTCCAAGATGCATAAGTCTACTGTTTGCTAACTGTTGAGGTTTAACTCTGAAAGAATGGCTGGGTATGGACATGGAAACAAAAGAGGGCAATCCCCATCTGGAGTGACCAGTTCTGCACTTTGAGTTCTATAAAGGCGCCTGTTTATTCAGGTCATTTGGCCAATGCCTGAAGATGAAGTTTACCCCTGGTGTGGGTTGTCCTAGTCTTGAGCACCAGTGTGCTCCGTCGTGGCCAGTTGCCACATACTTACCTATAGAAGCCTATGCCATATAGAGATGTGTTCTAGTCGTTGCCAGTGCCACTAGAAGAAATTGTGTGCTCCGTTGTGGCCATTGCCACTAGAAGATGTGTTTTCAGCTCAGGCAGTGCCGCTGAAAAAGTTCAAATCCTGTGCTATATGGGAAGTTCGAGTTTCTGTTTTCTACAGATGTTGTACTGCATTTGCCTTGTGCCACGAAGTGTAAACCCTTGGGGATCCATGTTTGCTTTTGTGTACCTACTGTTTGGACTAAAGCCACACTCTAGAATCCCAACCTGGTACAGACAATCTAATTAATGCTTCCTGTGTGGAATTAGTGGGTACTCCTCCAGAAGTGCAAACCTAGCATAGCCTTTAGCAGAGTTTCTCTCCTCAGGACCTGGGTTAGTGATGGTCATTTTGCTGTCTTGTAAATACTGTTTATGCTTTGTGCCCCTACCCTTCTATTTTCCCCTAGACAGAAATAGTATGGGAGGTGTGCTTACTAGTTAAACAAGTGGCTGGTGGGGGGTTACATATCTATCTATCTATCTATCTATCTATCTATCTATCTATCTATCTATCGTTTACTGTATGTAACCGTTGATGAAAAAGTCTGTTGTGAAGTAGTACTTTTGTTAAGTGTTGGTTGTGCCACAGCAGTATATTCAGGTAATGTCTCACTAATTGCTGATAAAGGAATAATACTGTTAAGTAGCACATTTAAGCAGTAGCACATGACAGTGGCTTAGAGGAGGGGTGGGGAGCCATCATGATCAGGTGGTTGCACCCTTGCATGCACGTTTCTTGTGGTTAAGGGATATGGTTACTTGATGTCGCCTCATGCCTTGGAATGTCTTACTATTAATATAAAAAGACAGTTGAGATTTTTAAAATATTGTTGAATATAATAAATACAGTGTTGGTTGTGAAAATTGCTACTACATTTATTTGATGTCATCCTGTACTCTATTAATTTTGTTTCTGTAGACTCTTTTTTATTTTTGTCTAAAGCTTTTGGACTAATTATTTTCTAGGAGCATAGATATGTTGTTCATCCACACTTCTTGGCGTGTCCCTTTCCCTTTAAATCTTGCGGAAGTCTTCAATGGCTCCTCCACCCACCGAATTGGTAAATATAGTTCCACCCATGGCGTAGATCTTTTTTCCACTGGAAGATACAGGTTCCCTCGTGCTCTTGCAGCAATTCGTGAAGCCCTGGATTCAAAGCGTCATTTTGCCAAAACTTACTTTAAAACTCATTCGAGTTAGTGATTCTGATTTTACGCGCTCGGACATAGAGGAAAAATCTTCCCAGTTTCACCAGTGCCCTGTAGCCAAAAGTTGTCGGCGCACGATCCCTACCTAACGTGCGTTTGTGCCTAGGTGTCGGACATGACACCTCATCATGCACTTTTTGCCTGGCCTTCCATCCCAACGTCCTGGACGAGCGACAGCGCGTTTAAAGCTCGGAGACCGGAGAAAGGAACCGCCAGTGAAATCGAAGGGAGGCTAGGTGGGCGGTTTCCATGGCTGCGGGATCCGCCGAGCAGCTGGAACAAATGAAGGCATTTGAGGAGGAAGCAGCTCAAGCTTCAGCCAGTCGAAGCTTTTTTGTTCCACTTAACCTTGGCTCCACCTTTTTGGGCTCCTTGAGGGAGTTGTGCCAGTCTCTTCCCCACCAGGGGTGAGGCGCCCTCGGGCTCGCACTCCTCCTGCCCTCGGAAGAGGGATAAGGATCCTGGGTCTTCATCCAAGTAAAGATGTTCTTGGAACCGAGTAAGGTCCGAGTCCCAGGAACACGCGTTCTTGACTTCGGTCGAGATCGCATTCTTGGCTGCCGGCTTCATGGATCTTCCGTCTGGCCAGGGAACAGAGGAAGTGGCCGATGAGGCAGAGATTATTCTTGACCCAGTCGACCCTGTCGATGACTCTTTGGAAATGACTCCAGTCCTTGTCTTTCCTGATTAGGAGACCCAGCCTGCTGGCGTCCCCTTCAGGACCCGGTTCCGGACCCTCAGTTTTCACCGACCCCGGTGTCTCCCAATTGGCCGGGTTGGCCCGCCCTTTCTCGGTCGAGATCCACAACCCACTCGACCCATTGGCTGAGGACACACAAACATTCAAAAAAGAGGCGCCACAGGTCTTTATCCTCCTCGGACGAGGAGAGGCTTCAGTGGAAACTCTGTCGACGCTATGAAGACCTCATGTGTCAGTAGCTAGTTTGGTCCGGGCAGAAGCCGGCTCTGCCATCTACCCCAGCCATCACTTGGCTCCCGCCTCCTAGGCCGACCCTGACCCCTCCAGAACCGAAGCCTTCGGTTCCCCAGCTCGTGGGGCAGGCCCACATCCCAGTTCGGCCTGCCTCGGTCTCTCCACCGATTCTGGTGGAACCACCACCTAAGCAGCCTCAGGAAGGGGCTCCCTCGAAAGAGGACTGAACAGACACGGGCTTCCTGGCGTCTGTCAATATTGAGTGCCCGATGCGCCCTGCGTATCGAGAGACCTAGGTGGGAGGCTGTTATATCCCGATTCTTCGGACTCGGACATCACCGGATTGCACTCCCATCCCGGGGATGATGAGTCATCCATGGCAGGATTGGAGAAAGGCCCTTCCTCCTTTCAGGGCATTCTCCGCCTGATCTCCGAATCCACCAGAATGCCCCTGGAGTCCATCCAGAAAAAGGCGGAGTACCCCCTTATGGATATCCTCAAAAAAGGGGGGATACCCCGACGGAGGCCTTTCCAGTGGCGGAAGCCATTGTTGGCTCGGCCCTTGAGCTTTGGCAGCGTCCGGCTTCCTGTCCATCACCATCTGCCCACATGGCCCGCAAGTACGCGGTGCCATGGGGTCCCTAGTGGGTTCACAGAACACCCTTTGGCGAGCCTGGTGACCGCTTCTGTGTTCAGCCGTACTGGAAGCTCAGCGCGCACACTGACCGACCCCGGACAAGGAGTCCAGAATATGGACCACTCTGCCTGTAAGGTCTATCGGCCTCTTCCTTAGGTCTTAGATCATGCCAGCTTGGCTGTTATCACGCACACTTCTCTCATGCCCTTCTGGGGTCATTAGATGAGGTCCTCCCTCATCTTCCCGCGGACATGCAGACCACGGTCAAGCAGGTCCGTGATCAGGGCCATACTGTTGCAAAACAGCAGCTCCAGACGGCCCTGGACACAGGTGATTCCTGCATCTGCTGTTTAGCAGCCGCAGTGGTCACTTGCCGCAGGGCTTGGTTGAGGCTCTCCTCCTTCCCAGTGGATACTCAGCATAAGTTAGTTGATGTGCCCTTCCTAGGCACCGACTTGTTTGGTCCAGGAGTGGCCGGTCACCTTTGGTGCATGGAGCAGTCCAGTGCCACCTTGGATGCCACTTCTACAAAAGGTTCTTCAGGCAAGAACCAGCAGAAGAAAAAGAAGAAGCCATTTTGGCACTCTTCCCCTGCAGTCGAACAGTCCTCCTATCAAGGGAGTCAGCAGCAACAATGAGCAGGTTCAAGCTTGCTTACGTCCCAAGCAGGGTCCTCAACAGTCCAGTAAAGGAGGCGAGGTGCAGGTCCAGAGCCTCCTCATCCTCTAAGCCTGCTCAGTGGCCGGGTTGGGGTTGCCATCCCTACACTCGTCATGCCAGTTCTGGTCCTCCGTGGGGGCCAGCTCCGCCACTTTCTTTCTGCCTGGTCGATGTCACCTCGGACAGGTGGGTTCGAAGTGGTCGGTCAGGAACTGCCCATAGAGTTCAAGCAGTACCCTCCCAGCCAAGCCCGTGCCCCTCGGAGAAAGGATCTCAGCTTGCACTCAGTTGGCTCTTTGAGATAACATAGCCCAGCTCCTCTGCAAGGAGGCAGTAGCTCCAGTGCCAGATACTCCTACAGACCCAGGCTTCATGTCCAGGTACTTCCTGGTGCCAAGCGGACAAGGGGTTGGCGCCCCATCCTAGATCTCCATGACCTGAATCAATATCTGAGGTCCCGCACCTTCCAGATGGTAACTTTGAACCAGATCATGCCATCCCTGGAGCGAAACATGTGGTTCTGTTCACTGATCTACAGGACGCATTCTCTCACGTCCCAATCCGTCCGTCCCATCAGCGGTTCCTCCGCTTCAGGGTCGAAGGGACCCTGTACGAGTTCCGAGCCATGCCGTTTGGCCTGTCATCGGCCCCACGGGTCTTCACCAAGTGCATTGCAGTGGTGGCAGCCCACCTTCGGCATCGAGGAGTCCAAATTTACCCTTACCTCGACGACTGGCTCTTGGCAGGTTCCTCCCTTCAGGAGGTGGAGAGGTCCAGGGATCTGGCTCTACGACCTGCTCCCAACTCAGCCTCCTGATCAACGAGGCCAGGTCAGAACTCGTGCCTTCTCAGGTACTGGGCTTCATCAAGGCAGAGCTCAGCTGCTGGTGGACTGGGTGGAGGTTCTCTCCTCCTTTGCCCAATCATTTCAGGTTAGGCACTTATGCCCTGCCCAGGACTTTCTGCACCTTATAGGTTACATGGCGGCATGCACCTCAGTGATCCGATGGGCCAGGTGGCATATGCGCCCCCTCCAATGGGAGCTGGCTGCCCAGTGGACTCAGCACTACGGTCATTTCGACCAGCTGATCACTGTAACCCAGAAGATGTGGGATGCTCTCCAATGGTGGCCGGCCCCAGACTGGTTGCAGGAAGGGATCTCGTTTGTCCGCCTCGAGCCGACAGTCGTTCTCATGACCGATGCCTCTCTCATGGGCTGGGGAGCCCATATGGGGGACAGCAGGGCCCATGGGTTCTGGACCCCGAGGAATCCCGATGCCACATCAACCTGTTGGAGCTCAGAGCAGTCAGACTGGCAATGTCAGCTTCGCTTCTCAGCTCTGGGGTCAAAGTGGTTCAAGTCAGGCGGACAATACCACGACCATATACTCTCAACAAACTGGGCATACGCTCCCGTGTGCTGTGCAAGGAGCACTCCCATCTGGACCCTTGTAAGCCAGTTGAGGCAGATCTCCCTAGCCATCCATGTGGGAGGAACCTCGAACCAGCTGGCAGATACTCTCAGTCACCTGAGCCAGACTTCCCGGTGGTCTCTCCATCCAGAGGTAGCTTACAGTCTGTTCTCCCATTGGGGCAAACCATTGTGGACCTGTTTGCCTCCAAGGAAAACACCAAGCTGAGGCTGTTCCATGCCGGCCCCCCCAGCAGGATTCGCTGCAGGGGGATGCCTTCTCGAGGCCGTGGACCCCAGGCCTCCTCTATGCCTTCCCTCCATTTCCCTTGATCCACAAGGTGTTACCTCCAAGGTGAGGAGGGACAAGGCAAAGGTGTCCTGGTAGCCCCAGATTGGCGCAATTCTGGTATCCAGATGATTTCAGCCTCAGCTACAGGCCCCAGAGGGCTTTTGCATACGCCGGACCTGATATCACTTGAACCAGGGAAGGTATTCCATCTGGACCTTCAGTCCCTGCTCCTCATAGCTTGGTACCTGAGCGGCTGAGTTCCTGGCTCTGGGTCTTTCCGAGGATGTCTACACTGTGGTGGAGGCATCTCGTAAGGAATCGACCAGGAAATGTTATGCCTTCTAATGGAAAAGATTTTCCATTTGGTGTCAGGTTAAGAGTCTGGACCCCTTATCCTGCTCTGTGGCTGACATTCTGGACTACCTTTGATCTCTCTCTCTCTCCAAAGGGGGGGTCTGCGGTCATCGACCCCTAGGGTGCACCTGGCAGCCATTTCTGCTTACTGAGCTTGGGCCGGTCAGCTGACATTGGCACAGGAGACAGTGGTCGGGCACTTCTTCAAAGGCCTGGATCACATATCCCCTCCGGTGTGTGAACCTCCACCTCCGTGGGATCTACTGCTGGTTTTGGCAAAGCTCATGGGCAAGCCATTTGAACCCATGTACAAATGTGAACTTTCAAACTTGTCGTGGAAGACAGCCTTCCTGGTGGTTCTCACATCAGCCAGCAGGACAGGGGAGCTCCAGGTGCTTTCGGTGGACTCACCTTATCTGGTCTTTCACAGGGACAAAGTTGTCCTGCGCCCCCACCTGAAATTCCTTCCGAAGGTGGTGTCAGAGTTCCACCTTAACCAGATGTTGACTCTGCCAGTATCCTACCCTAACTACACCTCGGATGCCGAGTACAGGCTCCATACTTTGGACCTGAGACGTGCTCTCTCCTATTATAAGGAGAAAACAGCGGAAATTTGTGGAGAGGTTCGCCAGCTGTTTGTCACCTACGCTGAAGCTGCTTCTGGCAGACCTGCAGCCAAATGGACCATTGCAAGGTGGATTACATCATTCATGAGTCTATGCTATGAGTTGGCGGGCAAGGAGCCTCCCAGAGGAATAAGAGCTCATTCTACCTGCCATACTGCTGCATCGGTGGCTGCTTCCAGGGACATCCTATCCAGGAAATCTGTCGGGCTGCTACCTGGAAGTCAGCAAACACCTTCATTACCCACTACCACATCGACCTTGAGTCACGCCGGGATGCTGATTTTGGGGCCTCGTTTTCTCCAATCGTTATTTCCCAAGTAGGGGGTGTGTGCGTTGCCTCCCTCCTCTCGGAGAACTGCTTGGAGTCTGCCAAGAAGTGTGGATGAACAACATATCTGAGCTCCTAGAAGCACAGGTTACTCACATGTAACAGTAGTTCTAGGAGTGGTATATGTTGTTCATCCACACACACCCATCTGACCTCCCTGGCTTCGGGTGCACAGCCTTCCAATGGCTAAGATCTGGCGTCATGGGGGCGCAGTATTACCACCGGGTGGGTGGGAGGAGCCAGCTTGAAGACTTCCGGCAAGATTTAAAGGGGAAAAGGACATGCCAGGAAGTGTGGATGAACAACATGTACCACTCCTAGAACTACTGCTACAGGTGAGAAACCTGTTCTTATTGTTTATCATATACAGTATTGGCACTTTTTGATAATGTTGTTACTGAAAAGTACCTTGTTTCTGCTGTCTAGTTTCACTGACTTCTGACCAGCTAGAAGCTAAAATCTTGTGGGTTGTTTGAAATCATCTGACTGCTGAATTTCCTGTGTGGAGTGTGCCAGGAGGCCAGCAGTAGCTTTGTATATCCACGGTGTTCCTGCAGGGTTTTTTATTTTTATTTATTAAGTCTCTGAATACACATACCCTTGAGCTAAGAGCTCTTTTACAAAGGTTTCATGTCATGAGGTAGCACAGTGACTATATAGGACAAATAAAGTAAGGTACAAATACGTGTAAAAAAGAAAAAATAATCCAAAGGCATAATGAGCAATCGACGTGAATAACAGAAATGGCCACAACTCAGTTACAAGCACAAAAAACGAATCCCAGTCAGTTAGATATCAGCCAGTGGGCTTTGTCAAGAGGAAAGAGGGCATAGGGTAGAACAAGGGATGAAGGGGTGGGGAAGAGGGAGGAGGAGAGAGAGAGAGAGGAAGGGAGGGATGGGTAGGGGTAAGTGAGAGGAAGGAAGGGGAGGAGGAGGGTAGGAGAGGGAGAGAGAAAGGGGAAGAGTGAGGCAAAGTGCTAAGTTGTTATAATTAGGAACAAGAGATAAGGTCATAGTAATTTGGGGAGGGATTTATGGAGGACAGTCCCAGAAGCAGTCGACTCAATCCCAGTCGTGCTTGAAGCTGCATATGGTTTTTACCACTACCTCTGCCAGCAGACCATACCATGGCTCAGCCACTATTTCTGTAAATTTAATTGAGTTAATTTTGTTCTTCAAGGACTTTGTTATTGGACCTCTCCAGCAGCAGTTTTGTTGGTCTTTTAACTTAGTTTTATTGATCTTCACCTGATGCTGAAACTTAGATTCCTGTATGGTGCTGTCATCTGATTGGAGCTCTTAACTTTTGGACTCATTCTGCATGAGTTTCTTGCTTCTTTACTTGATCACATTATGAATATTTATTAGTATGCATATAAATTATGCACTAAGTGGTGAAGATGTTGTCACTCTGATGAAGGTCCTGTAGGGTGAATGTGCATAGGGTTCTTTCCCAGTCGTTTGTATGATTTGCTTTAAATAAATAACAGGTTGCTGCACCTCATCGGTGAGTGCGCCCTATTCTTATTTTTTTATTATTTGTTTTAGTTGTGCTAGTTCTGGCCAGCACCTTTAGCTGGCTATACCTGTGCACCTCTGGGTTTTAATTTTTGATCAGGAACAGAAAGCTAGGACATGGGATGACGAGTAAGGGTTAATGGAGTTTAGGTTTAAAAAGGATGTCAGGAGGTATTATTGTACAGAAACAGTGGTTGAGCCTGGTGTGGTCTGCTGGCAGAGGTAGGGCGTGCAAAGCCATAAGCAGCTTCAAGCACCACTGGGATTGAGCCAAATGTATAGCAGCTACTGAGAGGAGATGGAGGTGGAAACATGGAGAACAATAGGGGGAATAGGGTGAGCGAAAACCCCACAGAGACAGCAGGTCCCAGATATGATAGGATAACATGGCAAGACTTGATGGACTGTCAGTCTTTTTCTGCCATCATCATCAATGTTTTTAATTAACTCTTAATTTCTTTATTGCCCCTTTCAGATACATCACTAGGTGAGAGAAATGACAGTGGTCTCATTGCTAATACCCCAAAGGCAAACGTTATATTGCTGTCATTTTCTGGGAACCTGATTTTTAAATTTTCAATAAAAGTTTCTTGTAATCGTAGTAATGTTGGATTTCGCCTGCACAATGTGATTCCATTTGAATATTTGTTTTCCATTATCACTTGTTTTAAGGTCATCCCCTAGCTTATCCAAGTGGGTCTGCTGGCCTTCCCCTCCAGTGGTTTTCACCATTTTTTATTTTCTCTAAGATAGTTATGCAACGCTTTACTGATATTTGCACAATTGCAATGTCGAGATCTTTTTTCTAGAAAAACCAAGCATAGTTCAGTGATTACTGGCAGCATACAGTCTATCAGCATGTATGTGGTTCCCACAAAATCGGCCTATGACAGTTTTTTAGCAAAGCCAGTAGCCTTGGCGTCAGTGTTGCTCGACATGTATGTCATGAGTGAGTTGTGGGTTCTATACACTACTGCATTGAAAACTGCAAGCCAGCACACATTGTGAACTTCTTGCACTTTGAGGGATAGCTCGTTAAGCATCTCCTGAATCTGTTGTAATTTGTCACAGCGATTTGAAGCTGCTTTAAAATAGTAAAATAGGCTCATCAACACCTCCTGGTACTGGCACAAATAAGGCATTGAGTCTGCAGCTTGAGAACTGACAAGAGCAAGTCGATAGGATATAACATGGTAATTCAGGAGCATTGGATTCTTCCATAACAGATGCCCTGTTACTCCCTTGCCCATTCCTGTCATAACTTTAGCACCATCATTTCCTAACAGGGGAACAGATAAGGGACGTAAATGAGTATTTTACTATCATTTTCGACTGAAATACTCCCATTTTCTGATTTTAGGAAGTTATTTCCCACCCTGTAAATTTACAATATGTGGTACACGTGTACAAAGTTGGCAGCATTATTGGATGCTAGCAGCCTTGGCACTACACAGGAACCCATAGGGGTGGGAACATTGCTCACTGGCTGCTTAGAAGGACTGTTGCAACATGACAGTGTTAAAAATAAGGTCACAGTATGACTCCACAGCAGTATTAGACAGTCTGCAACCGCAGGCGTCTAGTGGGATTGAGACTTTATTTAGATGTGGGGGGTACAAGATGGGTCAGTGGATGACAGTACTACCATTTGGATGAAAATACTACCAGGTGTAAGAAGGTAGTAGTAAATACCTGAGTCCTAAAAATTATCTGGACCACTGCATCCTAAAGCCATAATCTTAGACATTGGTACATTATGCTCATTTAGAACATTTAGCAAAGCCTCAG
Organism: Neoceratodus forsteri; assembly: GCA_016271365.2. Classification (NCBI taxonomy): domain Eukaryota; kingdom Metazoa; phylum Chordata; order Ceratodontiformes; family Ceratodontidae; genus Neoceratodus; species Neoceratodus forsteri. The sequence continues at coordinate 1,452,031,644 of CM057452.1, forward strand.
CAATGTTTTTGCCAGTCCCAGAGGTTATGTGAAGGTTTAATACATAATGAGTGCTGGGCTCAAATGTCTCTGGGTCAATAACATGTACATAGATGGTTATTTTTTGTGTGTGTGTAACCCCCCCCCCTGCAAATGGGGGTTCCCAAAAGTCTTCCAGGAGCTTGCCTGAATGCTCCAAATCTGGGCGGTGCTCGGTGTCTGAGCTGTTTAAATGTGGTTCTAAGTGAGTGCTGTTTGAGCCTTCACGTACTGTCTCTTTAAGAGCTGTCTGCTTGCAGACTTAATTAGTTTGTATGGGGCGACTGTGTATTTAATGCTCGAATCTCACCCGAGCTGCTGCCAATTCGCTCCGTTTCTGCCGTCGCTACATGTGCAGAGGGAGCCTTGGTGAAAGATATAACTGTTTGCCAGAAATTATTTAGAGTGACTGAGAAAATGTAATTTGTCTAACCTGTCTTTATTTTAGCATGAACTGTTTCAGTATAGCTCTTTCATTTTGGCCCTGAACTGCTGTGCTGGGCCATTTGGGTTAAGGGAGCCCTAAAATGGAGCCTGTGGACAAATCAGAACTTGGACTCTTAATTTTGAGCCAGCCACAAGGGGATTATATGGGCAGTGACTCTGGGAAATGTAGTTTTGACCTTGGCGCTTTTTTCCACCAATAGAGGGAGCCTTATTGTGAGTGACAGCCGAACCAATCAACAGAATGGTGTGGAGCTAAAGGAAATGCCCTGCTCTGTGACTGGAAAGATCAGATCAGTTGTGACAGTGAATAGAGAAGGAGCTCTGTGCTTCTGCGGTGTATAGTTTCATGCGGGAAGCGAGGGTGAGGCCCTGAGGTTCGGCCTGCAGCTGTTGCAAGGGCCAGTTCGGACTGAATCTGATTGTGAGGAGAAAGAAGGAAGTCTGAAGAGTGGAAACAAGGCTCACCCTGTAGAAGACTGGAGAAATTGCTGAATTGCGCTTGGTCTGTCAAGAACTGAAGCTGCTGTGTGTGCTCCTGGGTATTTTGCAGTAATTGCGATTGGGATCGAGGAGCAGCCTGCCTGGTATAGTACTTTCCTTTTACATATGAAAGTGCGTGGTGCTTGTGGGGAATCTCTATTTCCAGTCTCCCGTGCTGTGTGCTGAAGCTGGAAGCAAACCCCAGCTTAGCTTGGACTAAATACGTTTGCTATCAACTGCAGTGGAGTCCAGTCACAAGGTCCTTGTCTCCATGCCCTGTTGTTCTGGCAATCCAGAAGAACATCTACCATTCGGTCCTCAGCTTGGGTATTGTGAGTACAAATCAGGGTATTCCCCTGCAGTCTGTTTACAATCACAAGTGTTTCATCTAATTCTTGTTGTTTCCCTGCTTCATGGACTGAGCCATCTGGCTCCGGATTACCATTGGGTGTTGTATATATATTTTTTTCTACAGGGCCCCATACATCTGCACCTGCCAGCCAACCCCAGGCAACGGACCTGGCTAGCGCCCCCCCACAACCTGGGTACCCAGAGTGTGACTTTTCAGACCCTGTATGTGTGCACAGTACTGTGATTTAATGCCACCAATTAACCTGATTTTCCCCTCCCGTGTTACTGCCCCCTAAATAAATCAGATTTGTTTTTGTTGTACTATATACCATCTGTGGTGTTGGTACTTATGGAAACAGTATTGTGTTTTCCTGTGCATGTTGTTTGACCTAATTTTCTTGAGGGTAAGTGGTATCTATACAAGTAAACAGTGTGCATACGTGGCGTATTGGGGCTGTAACTCCGGTGTACTGTGTGAGCCACTAGAGGGAATAAAAGGGGGTCTCGGTGTCCCAGAGGGCTGTGACCAAGGTAGTCTAACCATTACAAACCCTGACCTCTGGGTGGAGGCACCCGCCATAGGATCTAGGCCCCTCAACCTGTCCGTAGTCAAACCAGCAGGGGTAGTAACCCTTGGGATAGCGCCACCTAGAGGTTACATGTGTACTTATATTGGTGGTCTCATCAGCAAGGATGCTTATATAGGGGGAAGCCTGTATTTTCATATCTGTTTTTTTCCTGATAACAGAGGCCAAAGATTCTAGCATGTCATTGGCCATCATTTCTGAACTGTAGGAGGTTTTGAGTCCACCACCTTCCAGGGTTGATTTATCAACATGTGGGCACTGAAGTTCTGACAGGAAGGACGTGAAGGATTCATACTTGTGCATTGGAAGGTTTTCCTTGCACAGACAGTACACCATCTTTAGTCGAACAAGCATGGCACTTTCCTTTTCATTTATTTCTTTGCTCACTGCAAGTGCAAAGTCACTTTTCATACCCTCTGCTACGATGACAGTCTTATGGTCACCAGAGTCTTCATGTCTTTGCATAGTACTAGTTTGAAAGTTGTCCGTGCCCTTACCAGTAAAGGAATTAATTTTCCCATGTTTAGTATACAGACTGCAAGTCATATTGTTTTTAGTGGCATCATATTGCAGCCAACTGTAGTCCCGCAGCCACTGTGTATAAGCATTTTTTGTCACAAACTTCCCTTGTCCATATTCATCTGGTGTGGTAGATGATGGCTCACATGTGTGCATATTAGGGGATGTGGTAGTCACGTGTTGTGGCTCAGAGCCTGTAGAAGCTGTGATGGGTTCCTCACTATACTTCTGTTCTGAAGTTGCTGCTGCCAAACTGATTGCTTTGTCTTTTTTGGTCCATGGCAATAGGCTTTGACCTGGGAGAATATTAGCCTTTTTTTTTTTGCAGGCCATGATGAGACTATTATTTGATGCAGGTGGTATGTTCAATGGTGATGATATTAGGTTTGCCCTAAGTTTGTTTGTTAAAATCATAATATGAAAATTGGCAGAAGAGAATAATGCCATTAGGAGACTGTGTGTCAGATAAAACAGTACACCAGTAGGCATTCACAAGCAGGCAAGGTGAATGAGTAATATTAAGACAGACAAGTAGGTTCAGGTTTTTGCGAAGCGTAAATGTTCTGCTATCAGTTGACTCCTGTTTGTCCCAGGCCTCTGTGTCACAGGGTCACGCTAAACCCACTGATATATTTTTCAGCAAAACACCAGACAGCTTGGACACAGGAGTCTGTTCTGACAACTTTTCCAAACGTTTTGATCTTTCTTAGTAGAAGGTACTGGTACCCAAACAAACAACACAAGAAGGTCAGCCTTATGCGGGGTGACTTGTGCTAAAGCTATTTAACATTTTTTATTTGCCTTATTCTATTCTGCTATGCAGCTACTGGCACAGGGTCATGTCACTGAAAACAAAAAGCAGCGGCAATCAGTGCCACAAGCAAAAGGAGCCTGCGCTGAGATAAGGTCAGAAACAACACTGACCACAACACAAACAGGCATAAAAACAATGGGATTTTTGCTTTTGCAGGGGCTGCGCCTTTACGACTCTAGAATTTAAATAAACCTGGGGTGGGGTGGACTTTGGGGATTGGAGAAAACTTCATTTAGAAAAAAAAAACCATAAAAGTAGTAGCACCAGGAGGCGGGGGAGACCAAACCATGGTCCCAGGTCTCCAGTCCCACTGTATGCTGGTGCCTGAGCCGCTCCCACCAGGTACCCTAGCATACGGCAACTTGATCATTCCTTGGTGAAAGCATAACGACCGTAGCGGTAATTCCCTACTGCTGTTATACCCCTGTCATTGTGAATGCAGGCGCACTCTACACAGTGTGGTTAATGCTGCGCTGTCTTTGTTGCATGTATTTCCTGGTACCGCAGCTATTCACAGTCATCCTCTGTCCAGTTTTAATTGTTATGATATTCAGAATGTTAGTAGTATTATTATTCCCCCTTTAGACTGTTATTATTTATGGCTGGCTTGATTCAGCCAAATAAAATCAATTCGTGACACCACTTTAAGAACTTAGTCAATCCAAGAATGGGTATTTCAGGCTCTAAGCCTCACTCACTCCAGTATAAACCCCTGCTGCAGTATTTTTCTAGATAGCCAGGTCAGGTTGTAAGGAGGAGGCAAATGAAAAAATGACAACCTCGCTGAGACTATGCTGCAAGTAGTGTAGTATTATATATGTGTTGCAGGTGCTCAATTCAGTCCCACCACAGTGGTTAATTCACCATAGGATGCTGAACGACTCAGGCTGAGTAGACAAAATATATTTTTTTTTTTCTGTGAAGGTCTTTGACTAGGCTGTCTCCTCAGAATATTTTCACCAGAAACTGAAGCAGCCTGTTACTGCTCAATTCAACCAAAGACACAAGAATAAAGTCTTTATTGCTGCCTGCCTATTAAAAATAGTGCCACGAGTAGAGAGTAGTCTGGGGTCACAGTGACCAATGCTGCAGTGTAAATATACAGTTTTGTTTTCCAGTCCCACAACCTGCAGGCAGCTAGTAATCTGACTGCACTTGACTTTGTCATTACATCAGTAGCGACAGCAGACACCATCAGATAGCCAACAATATTATGTTCCAACAACATGAAGTCTTGCTGTATTCTGACAATTGCAGTTAGCTCCAGGCTTTGAACTGCCCCGGAGAGTATAGGGTTAAATTTCTATGCAGGGCATAGAACGTTGAGCTCGAGCTCGGTTGAAGACTCTGTCTGCAGTACTTTGAATCCAAACTGTCAGATTCTTTACTCCTCTTCACTGAACAGTCGCCCTGTAGATTTCTTCTGTTGCTTGATTCAAAGACTCGGTTAAAGTCTCAGTTTTCCGAATTATTTTACCGTGATTCGGTTCCTCTATCTCTTGATTACAGTTAGTACTTAGATAGTGTTTTTGGTTAGCCAAATTGTAAAATTCCCGATCGGTTTGGCTAAACCGATCCTTTAAATCTTTGATTTGTCATTTAGTGTGTGCTTACTGGTTCTTATTGGTTAAAAAAAACAAACAAAAAAAAAACATGTTTTTAGTGGGTTTTTTTCAAACACCCGTAACACGGTTAGGAACCAATAAGAGTTTTGCCTGGCGGTTGCTGAAAAAAGGGTAAGTTTGGTTAGGATGGCCATGTCTGAGAAACCCAAGAAAAAAACAGGCCCACTGGGTTTCAACACTGCAGTGAGTGTGGGGAGGTCTTTGCTAAGGCCGATCCCCACACCACCTGTGTTTACTTTCTGGGGTTTGACCACCTCGATTCAGACTGGGCCAAATATGTAAGAATTTTCCCAAGTCTACCCTGGATAAGAGATTGGGTAGACTTAGGGAGAAGGAAGCTGAGAAATCCGCTAAACCAGAAGGCCAGCCCAGTTCGGTTACCACCGAACCAGAAGGAGTGCCCTCTGACCAGGGCGATACTTCTTCGGGCAAGAGGAGAGCTGATCCTGAGGGGTCAGTTCCTACAAAAAGGAAAAGAAAGGGAAAAATCTCCGGTTCGGATCCAGAACTCCATGATCTGGCTCGGAAGAAATTGCCGGCGATTGGATTGTGGAATCGCGTCGTCGGTTCCGACCAATCGGTCCCAGTTGGTAGGGGTTTGGTTCAGTCGGTTCCTCCGGTTCAGGATTATGCCCCTGAAGATTTTTATGAACCGGATTTTGAGGAGGGGGACTGTGAACAATGTGAGGATTATGATGATGAGTGCTTAGAAAGTCTGGATGTGCCTATAGAACCGGCCATCTCCCCAGACAGACCTTCTGGTGTTTCCCCTCCTATGCTCTCTGAGTCCCTTCCCCACTTTCTGTTTTACAGGAAAGTGGCATAAACCCTCCAGCTTCCTATGGAGGAGGCTGTGCAGGACCAAGAAGAGCCTGACTTCATTGAAATAATGGATATCCCAGAGTCTAAGAGACTGTCTGTTCCCCTTCATAACCCTTTTGGGAAGCAGACTCAAAACATTCTAAAGTCCCTAACTCTATACCTCCTGTGGACAGAAGGATGGACAAGAGGTATACTCTGTCAGGCTCGGATATGGAGTTTCTTTACCAGCAATGCAGCCATGTTGGGGTAGTGCAGGCTGCAGCCTGTGACAGGGAAGGCATTCTCTTGGCTTCACACCTCCCAGATAAAGACTCCAGGAAGTTGGATGCCATGGCAAAGAAACAGTACATGGCATCCTTTTTGGGACACAGGCAGGCTAATTATATGGCCTATACAGCCAGGCACCAGAGGTCCAGATGGGACACTGTACTGGCACTGGCTAAGCAGGCTTCCCTCCAGCTGGCCAAGGAGCTGGAAGGGGTGGCTGCTGATGGGATTGAGGCATCCAAGGTTCAGTTTCATGCTGCTGTGGACTCCAATGACGTGTCATCAAGAGTCATGGCTACATCTGTGGCTCTTCGGAAAATGGCATGGCTCAGATGTACTAGCCTTTCACAGGACACCCAGGCTAAGGTCATGGATTTCCCTGTGGTGGGTAATTCTTTGTTTGGGGAGCAGACAGAGAATTACATGAAGAAAATGGACGAATACAGGAGTGCACAGGCCAAGGAAAGACAGGCAACTCCTCGAAGGCAGCAAGCCAGGGGCAGGCCTTTTCACAGGCCTTTCTACCAAGCGCAGGCCTCTTCTCCCTTTTCCCAGAGGGGGTTCTTTAAAGGGAGAGGCAGAAGGGGGATGAGCAGGGCTGCACACCTCAGCCTAAGGCTTCTGCCAAGCAGACACCCTGAGGTGTCAGCCCAGGTTGACTCCCCCATACCAGTAGGAGACAGGCTGGCTTACTTCGTCCAGGACTGGAAGTCTGTTACTTCAGACAAATGGGTCCTGGAAGTATAAACCAGGGACTGTCCTCAGCTTCAAAAGATTTTCAAAGCTGAGGCCCAGATCTTTTCCACCTGCAGGCACCTCCAAATCCCTTGCCTTGCAAGCAGAAGTTTCATCTCTGTTGGCTGTAAGGACCATAGAGAGGGTGCCTTACCTACACAGGGGCAAAGGTCTGTTCTCCAGGTACTTCCTTATCCTAAAAAAGACAGGGGAGTGGCGACCCATCCTGGATTTAAGATATCTGAACAAGCATTTGTTAAAACCAAAGTTCAAAATGGTGACTCTGGGAATAATCCTTCCCTCTCTAAGGCCAGGGGACTGGCTAGCCTCCCTGCACCTTAAGGATGCTTACTTTCACATTCTCATCAGGTGCTCCTACAGAAAGTACCTCAGGTTCGATGCCTTCAGGCCGTTATCAGTTCAGAGCAGTGCTCTTTGGCTAACATCAGCTCCAGAGTGTTCACAAAGTGCCTGGCAGTAGTGGTGACTTCTTTAAGAAGGAAGAATATTGCAGTGTTTCCATATCTGGACGACTAGCTCATTGTGGGACAGTCCCCAGACCAAGTCAAGTCAGACCTCCAAGTGATCCAGCAAGTGCTCACTTGCTTGGGCTTTCTTCTCAACCTTTCCAAGTCAGTTCTCGAACCTGTACAGCTTCTCAGTTTTATAGGAGCAAAGCTGGATACAATCAAGGCAAGAGCTTTTCTTCCCATGCAGAGGGTTATAGCCATTTCAGAGATGGCCTCTTCTTTCCGTCTTCTGGTCTCTCGACCAGCAAGGCATTTCCTTCAGCTTCTGGGTCACATGGCAGCTTCTACAGCAGTGGTCCAAGCAGCCAGGTTTCAAATGAGGGACATTCAGTTCCATCTAAGGTCCTTCTGGTCCCAAAAGAAGGATCCTCTTACCAAATTAGTTCCAGTGACTCAGACTCTGATCCAGGCACTTCAGTGGTGGCAGGATCAGGATAATCTCGGGCAAGGGGTTCCTTTCATCAATCAGCCCCACTCTGTGGTCCTTACCACAGATGCTTCTCTGTTGGGGTGGGGAGCCCATCTCGGGGCTCTCACAGCCCAGGGACAGTGGTCCCATCAAGAGTCCCTCCTGCATATCAGTCTTTTGGAGCTCAGGGCAGTGTTCCTTGCTCTGCAGGTCTTCTCTCAGTCAGTGCAGTACAAGGTGGTACAGGTCAGGACAGACAACACCACCACCATGTGGTACATCAACAAGCAGGGAGGCATTCGGTCCACGGCCTTGTGCACGGAAGCCATGAAACTATGGTCTCTGGCTTACTCTCTGCAGACATTCTTAGTTGCAGTCCACATTCCGGGAAAGGACAATGTGATAGCAGATGCACTGAGCAGAATCTCCCAGGGCCATCACGAATGGTCTCTGGATCCCCTGGTGCTAGAAGTGATTTTTTCCAGGTGGGGCACTCCAGAGATGGATCTCTTTGCAGCCCCGGACAATCACCAACTTCCTCTGTTTTGCTGCAGACCTCCAGTACAGGGCTCAGTCCCTCTGGATGCTCTGGTTCTGAACTGGGAAGGGAAATTCCTCTATGCCTTCCCTCTATTTCCTCTGTTGTTCAAAGTTCTGGTCAAAATGAGGTTACAGTCCTGCAAACTAATTCTGATTGCTCCAGACTGGGCCAGGCAGCCATGGTATCCCCTGCTGCTGTCCCTAGCAGTCCATCTTCCCCTGTCTCTCCCCAGGAAGTGCAATCTGTTAACCTCATCTCGGGAGGATTTGGTACCCCAATCTTCAGTCCCTCAATCTCAAGGCATGGTTCTTGAAGAGTTAGAATATGCAGATTTGCATCTGTCCCAAGGGGTTCTGGACATTCTCAAAGCCTCTCGAAAGCCTGCCACCAGAATAACTTACAACTCCAAATGGAAAAGATTCAGCATTTGGTGTTTCAAGAAGCATATATCCCCGGACACTGCTGAATTGTCTACAGTTCTGGAGTATATGGTTCATCTTAATGGTCTAGGCCTCAGACCAGCTAATCTCAAGGAACATTTGTCAGCTGTGTCTGCTTTTCTGTCAGTGAGAAAGCCTTCCTCTCTGTTATCTCATCCTGTATTCTGTAAATTTTTCAAAGGATTGCTTCATACCAGTCCTCTATTTAGGGATCCTGCTCCTGCCTGGAATTTGAATGTCTGCATTGCTCAGCTTATGCAATCCCCTTTTGAGCCTATGTCCTCAGCAGAGCTCAAGTACTTGACTTGGAAAACTGTGTTTTTGGTTGCTGTTACCTCTGCCAGACGTATCAGTGAATTGCAAGCTCCGTCAGTTGAACCGGACTTCATCTCATTCCATAGGGACAAGGTGGTCCTTAGAACCAGTAGGAGGTTCCTACCCAAAGTGGTTTCTGATTTCCACTTGAACCAATCCATGTCTCTTCCTGTGTTCTTCACTGATCATGCTTCCTCAGGAGAGTGAAGGTTATACAGTTTAGATGTTAAAAGAGGCCTTATTTACTTCATAGAACGTACAAAGGGTGACAGGTTTGACTCCCTCCAGTTGTTCCCCACTTATAGGGAAGTAGGTAAGGGCAAACCTGCCACCAAGAGAACGATTGCCAGGTGGATTGTGTCCTGTATCCAGTTCTGTTATGAGAAACTGGGAAAAATTCCTCTCTCACGCCTGAGGCTCATTCCACTAGAGGTATAGCTGCATCTCTGGCTCGACCAAGATATTCCCTTGTTAGAAATTTGCCAAGCCACCTGGAAAACAGTTCATACGTCACCAAGCATTACTCCCTGGATATCCAGGCTCGGAGTGATGCTAGATTTAGCGCAGCAGTGCTTCAGAGCCTATTTCCCAAAGTAGGTTCTGTCCTTCCTCCTTGGAGGTACTGCTTAGTAGTCTGCAATTGTCAGAATACAGCAAGACTTCATGTTGTTGAAGAAAAAATTACTCACCTTAGTAATTGTGTTTCTTCTAATGGAGTCTTGCTGTATTATCCTCTCCTCCCCTCTCAGAACCTGTTTTGGGGAAGTGGGTGGGCAGGTGCAGTGTTGCACCCAGGGGTGTCTTCAGCACACTTCCTGTTGGGTGCTTTAGTTTGGTTATTAAGAATTTGTTATGCTTTATTACCTGGTTTTTGTTTGTTTTTTTGGGGTTTCCTGACTTGAGTCTTCCTTTGGGAACCTAGACCATTAGTTGCCAGTTGGCTAGTAGAGATTTTATAATTTCCACATTCTGATACGTTAGTGAGTTTTTAGCTCATCAGAATCTGATGGTTTGGATTCAGAGTACTGCAGACAGAGTCTTCAACCGAGCTCGAGCTCAACGTTCTATGCCCTGCATAGAAATTTAACTCTATACTCTTCAGGGCAGTTCAAAGGCTGGAGCTAACTGCAATTGTCAGAATACAGCAAGACTCCATTAGAAGAAACACAATTACTAAGGTGAGTATTTTTTTCTTTTATGCCACGGTTTTACTAACTGCCAGCTGCTATAAAACTGCTTGGCAAGTTGGTGTGCAGACCCAGTGGTCACAGGTAAATAGCAGTTATTTTTTCCCTCTGGGTTGGTATTGAACTGCACTGTGTCTCTGGCCACACAAGTAGCTTGATTAATTTACTGTTATTTAGTCACTGACTTTAGTCACTTTAGAGGCTTGAAATCAAAACAGTTTAAGCACTTGTTGCCTTTTTTCCACCAGTAACCTCCCTGCTGCTGCAGTATTCAGTTAGGTCAGGTAGTAAGGAGACAATGGAAAACACTACAACTTCCTTCAGACTGTGCTGCTGTGTCTGTATTCTACAGCTCAGTTCACCCACCACATCAGTGGTGAAGAGAAACAACTCAGCCTCCTGAGTAAAGAAAAAAAAAGTTTATTTTTTTTCTGTCAGGGTCTCTGATTAAGTGTCTCCTCAAAAAAAATTTTTTTTTTTTATCAGAATTCTGCAGCAGCCGGTTGTTGATCAATCCAGTACATATATTCAAAGAAAAGGAAAGAAAACACAGTATTGATGCTGCCCACATGTGACATTACTACATTCGAGTAGTGAGAGTGTGGGGCCAGTGGCTAAAACAAATACACAATTTTTTTTGTAATCCCAACAACCTGCAGTCAGTATCTGTTATTACGCTGCAAGTCAGTTAGTGGACATCTAGTGAGTAATGAGAGTAATTATCAGTGTCGGTGGCTCAACAGGTTGCACACTCGCCTTTGAGGCCGGAAGATCAAAAGGCTGTGGGTTCTATCCCCATACCAGGCACTTGGGTTAAATCCCAAAACTGACGCTGTGGTGCAGCATGAGGGGGATACTGCATTGAAGTGCCGTCTTTTGGATGAGATGTTAAACCGAGATCCCATCTGCTTGTTCTGGTGGTAGTTCAGGTGGATGTTAAATATCCCATGGCACTTCTCGAAAAGAGCAGGGAAATTTCCACAGTGTCCTGGCCAGATTTCCCCCATTCACTAAAAAATACCACCAGCAGCTTAGTCTGGTTAAAATGTCAGTTGGCATCCATCTGTATCCCCTCCCCGGGACGCAGCTGAAAATAGGCAGAATTGTCTAGTCCTTCTTTCTCAGTCAACAAAAAAGAAATAAAATAAATAATGATGAAGATCACAAATCTGACAGTATTTAAGCTGTAACTAGTTCAGTGAACGGTGAAACAAACAAAAAAAACATGTCTACACTCTCCAAAATCTGCTTCCGAAATGCGCTCAGATCCTACTTGCACATACGTTTATAGTGACAGTGATCATGTATGCTACAGAAAAACAGACATGTGATGCGCTGTCTCCTTCGCTGGGAAAATAGATTAGTGGCCCTCTCAGTTGTCAGTGTGATGCTAGTAAACCCTCCCACTCACCTGCCCAGTTCCTTTGCCCACCCCACGTACCTGCTGTTGCTCCGCTGGCACCACTGAGCTGATCTCTTGTCTCCTCTGGCTCCTGCTTGTCATGGATGGTGACCCTGTTTGTTGCCACCTGCAGAAGTGCTCCGATACTCATGCAGGCTTAAACTCCCAGTGTCCTCAATGTGCACACCTGCTGAACATGCCCAGTGTCTGCCATGAAGTAAGTGTGTCACGTGATACATAGCCAATGGATTTTGCCAAGTGTGCCTGAGGAATCTGTGAACTTTGCAAAATCTTTTTTATAATTTCATTTTGAGTTTTCAGCATACATAGTCGACAAATTAGACTGTTTACAGTATCCAGATTTTACATATAGAAATGGAATCAATTCTAAAAGCATTTATACAGTAGGTTTATAGCTTCATGACAAAGGCCTGTATTACATTCGCTTTAATAAGTTAAATAAAAAGGGTTAAAATACTCCATGCTCATTGTGAAAGATCTGTCTACAACATTTAATATTGAATAGAAAAGATCATTTGATCTGCAGCTTAAAATGAGGTTTCATATTAATTAGTATCACATTCTGCGTTTTACATGAAGAATTAGCCTATTTCCATCAATCATTCCACTTAAGGGAAAGGGAATGGCATGGAAGGTACTGGGAAGGTATTTTGGGGTCTCTGCACCAACTCAGTTTTTGTAAGAGGGAGAAAGTGAGAGGGGCTATTAATGATGGTGAAGCCGGTTAGGGAGGAAGTAGTGGGTGGGCAATCAGATGTGAGGATCTAGAAAGGACAATGTGTGACTATAACTGTCTTAAGAGTCTTCTTTCCCCAGTAGTGGGACTTATGGGAGAAAGGAGCTATCTTGCAGCATGCAATATAACTGCCATCGGGACCACCTGGAATTAAATTGATGAGCTTGATCATTTAGGTTATGAGTTATCCATTCCATGAAGTACATCTGTTTAGTTATCTGCCACCAGTCTTGAATAGTTGGGAGTTTTGTGGTTAACCGTACCTTTGTAATGGAGTGTTTTCTGAGTTCCCTAGGAATTAATAGTAAAAGATACATTTCTCCAGTTAATTGAATTTGTGGACCAAAGAGTTCTCGCAGGTTAGCCTGGAGAGCTATTATAAAGGGTTGAAGTTTAGGGCAGGTCCACATAATAAGTGTATAGGTCACTCTGACCTCTGCACTGACGCCAGCTGGCTGCTGAGCGGGAATGGGAATAGTGACTGGTAATTATAGGGTTCAGAAATATCTAATAAGGTTTTTCCATGTGTATTCATGCCACTGTTGGGAGCTGGTTACCTTAGAGACATATTGGCATGCTTTCTGCCATTCCTTTGGAGTAATGGATGTTCTACCTCCTCTTGCCATTGGAGTCTCATATTATCAGTAATGATTAGCTGCTGAGTTTTCTGGGAGTGGCAATATGCTGAAAGAATGTATCTTTGCTCGTGGGAGTTATTCAGTTGGATTTGAAGGCTGATCAAGGGGGGTATCTGTGCGGGCGTTCGAGTTGGGAGAGGTGGGGAATCATAATAATGGCGTAGCTGTAAATATCTATAGAAGTCCCTGCGGGGTAAATTGTATTGGGTTTGAATTTCAATAAAGAAAGACCGTACTTTCCCCTGAGTTGTGACCTGTGAGAGATATAGTAAGCCTCATCTTTCCCACACTAAGAACCCATGATCCATTCTGTTAGGGATGAACTGGTCTAGGCTTGGTATGGGGCATATAAGGGTTATAAAAGGTTCTAGATGTTGTGAGCTCCTTGTATTTCTCCAAGCGTTTATATAGTGAATTATCCATGGGTTCGTGAGGTTGGAAGGGAGAGGTTCGTTGTGTTGTCCATATATTTTCCCGAAATAGTCTCTGTTATTAATAAGAGACATTTCAGTTTCTGCCCAGTGTGGGCTAGTTGTACCATTCTGCCTGGCCATCAAATGTGTAAGCAAAGCTGAATTATGGTATAGCCATAGGTCAGGAAGTGAAAGCCCCCTTCCTATCTTTGGAGAGTGAGCACCTTAAAATGAACTCTAAGTCTCTTCCCTGCCCAAATGGATCTTGAGATGGAGCGATTCCATATCTGGAATGTTTTGTCCGTAAGGGGAATAGGGACATTCTGGAATAGATAAAGGGCCCTGGGGAGGACTACCATTCTGACTAGCTCTATTCTTTTGGAGAGGCTTAGTGGTAGTGTGTTCCATGTGGCCAGGTCAGTTTTGAGTTGAGAAGTGAAAGGGGCATAATTATTTTTATAGTAGTCTGCTGGGGATTGGGATAATTGGATACCTAGGTATTTCAATTTAGTCAGGGACCGTTGCAGGAAATAGGTTTTGTACGTTGGGGGACGGGGAGTAGTGGAATGTGAGAATCTCAGTCTTGGTAAGGTTAAGCTTGTGTCCAGATACTTGTCCAAACTCGTCCAAGAGCCTCCTTAATTGTTGGGAGTAATTTTTCCAGGTTCTGGAGGTAAAGTAGCACGTCATTTCAGGGTTTTAAATAATTGATTAGCAGTTTTTTTCTTGGGACAATACTAACTGTTCAGAAAGTATTTATATAGGTTTTCTAGAAGTGTTATGTTTGTTAAACACAGTGAGGCAGGTGTTATGCATTTTCACAATGTTTTAGCACTTTTATGAGCAAAACGCTAATCAATTTTTAGAGTTAAATAAAACCCTGTCATTTGCATATAACGCAACTCAGTGCTCCATGCCTTCCAGAGTAACTCCAGTGAGGCTGTGTGTGAGTCCTGAATACACTTTGCGAGGGGTTTGATAAATAAAGCGAATAAGAGCGGGAAGGGGGACAGCCTTGCCTGGTCCCTCTTCCCAACCAGAAATACCTAGAGTGGTGTCCATCTATCTTCACACAAGCCTGGGGGGGGTCGCATATATATTTTGAATGACCCTAGTTTGGGTCTGCGGGATCCCAATTTTGTGGAGTACCTGGTATAGGAATGGCCAAGCCACCCTATCAATGCCTTTTCGGCATCAAGACTGATTAAGACTATGGGGGTGTTAGTAGAGTACATCTTATGGGACAAATGGAGGATGCGCTTAATATTGTCAGTGGTGATCAAGTTCTCACAAAGCCAGTTTGATCTCTATCTATAAGCTGAGGGAGAAAAAGCATCTAGGCGGTGGGCTAGGATGGACATAAATAGTTTGTAGTCAGTATTTAGAACCAAGATTGGTCTGTAGGAACTGCAAAATAGTTTTTTTTTCCCTGGTTTAGGGATAACTGAGATGGTCGCACACGACCATGAGAGTGGGGGAAAGTCTCCCTCCAGGATAGAATTGAAAAGCCTCAAAAGTTTATGGTGAACCTGGGATCTAGTTACCTTGTAAAATTAAATTCCATACCCATCTGGTCCAGGGGCCTTAAGGGTTTTCGCTCTGGCTAAGGCAGTGGTCAGCTCAATTTCTGTTATCGGAGTGGTTAGGGTTTCCCTCTGGGTGTCCAAGAATTTAGGCATGGTAATAGGGTGGAAGTAGTGACCTATTTGCCGGGCAGTAGGGGTTTGTTCTGAGGTGTATAAAGTGGAGTAGTAGGAAGTGAATGCCTCCGTTATGTCGTGCAACTTAGGTACTAGTTGGCCAGGTGAAGGGTGTCTGATAGTAGTTATAACCGGGGACTTCTTTTGTTTTCGGATCTGGTAGGCTAATAACTTTGTTGCTGTAGGCCCTACTTCATAATATCTTTGTCTTAAGAAGAAGGATCTCTGTTTGTTGTAAGGCTAAGCGATCAAGGTCTGACTTGGTTTGTTGTAGTTGAGGAAAAACTGAAGTATCCCCCCGTTTGTGAGCCATTTGCAAAAAGTGTAATGTGTCCTCTAATTTGGTCTTCTGCTCCCTACTTTGTTTGTTTAGTTCTGCTGTGTGCTGAATTATATGCCCACAAAGGACAGATTTCACAGTGTATTGCAGGGGTTGATTCTTCTGGGGGGGGGGTTATTTCCTACGATTTCCTTAATTTTGTCTAGAAGGTATTCTTGAAATAGCTTGGACCGGAGGTAATAAGGGTTGAGTTTCCATCGGGTATTTTTGGGTTGTAAACCCATGTCCCAGGTGGTAACTAAGGGGGCATGATCAGAAAGGGTTATGTCACCCATCCGTGCATCCTGTAATATGCATAGGTTTTCAATTTGGGTATACTGTAGGTTTGGTCTGTGCGCGAATAAGTACAGTGTACTGAGGAATAATGGAATAGTTTCACGCTTGAGGATGTGCATGGCGCCAAACATCGCACCAGGCCACCTCCTGTGTAAATCTCTTGAAGAGTGTTTGGTTAGCTGTTTGCCTTGGGGGACGTGGCTTGGAGGAGTCCAAAACAGTGTCTGGAAGGAGATTAAAATCTCCTGCCAACAGAAGGATACCTCTGGTCATTTGAATTATTTTATCCAGGAGTGTTTTCAGTTGAGAGAGAGGGAGACCCGGGGGAAAATACGCATTCGCCAGGGTAACTTGCCTGGCACCAATTGTGCCCTGTATGATAATAGTAAGTCTACCTTCAGGGTCAGCCCAGTGCAGTCCCGGATTAAAAGGGGTGTGTGGGGGTATTATAATTGCTACTCCTCTATGGCTTCCTCTACCGTTAGAGGAGTGAAAAACCTCACCACGACTTAGCCATGCCTACTTGGCATGTTCTGTAGAATTTAGATGGGTTTCTTCTAGGTAGATCAAATCAGATTTACTCTTCCTCAAGTATGCTAGGACTCTGGATCTCTTGACTGGAGAGATTAAGCCGTTTATGTTATGGAATAGAAGTTTCAGGTGTGGAGAGGTCATGAGCTGAACTAGGGTGAGGCGCTGTCAAGAGTTTCCCCTCCTCCCCGGGACAAGCAGATCTTCTTGGGGTCCTCTGTCAGAGGTTTTCTAGATCCCTTTACATAGTGATAGTCGACTAGCTTATTAGAACAACAACAAATCTGATACACATACAATCCTTTCACAACATACTTCATGTAAGAAGTTAACATGCAACAGGGAGTCAAAATTTATTAGTACTAAAAACCTAACTTGTAACAAGTTCTAACATGCAGCCAACTGGGCCACTACGTCGGCACAACGAAAACTAGTGCTTCCATGGAGTAGGGTCATTTCTAGACCCTGAAGAGAGAAATCTCCTTCCGAGGGAGGAGGAGGAGTCTTCCCTATGGTGGGGGTCCTCCAGACATTTATAATGTTTAAATAGGATATAGGGAAAAAACAAATGAAAAAGGGGAAAAATACAAGACGCCATATGGAAAGGCAGTGATCGACCTTGGGGAGGGTGTAATAGGTAAAAGGGTAGCCTTAAGCAGGGGATCCACGTTAGGGCTACCGGCAAGGAAGGGAGAGGGCAGGAACCACCTGTATCCCCCAGTCCTACTTGGCAAGTAAAGAGAGAGCATGGGCCCTCCTCTGTCACCATCTTGCGTAGGTAGGCCTAATCATTCCACTGTAACAGGGAGTGAAGAGGAACTAAATTATGGAGTTAAATGGCACCCCAAAACCACGCGTGTGGCGGCTCCCGTGGGGGGAAAGTGGGGAGGCAGAGGAGTCAGAAAATCAGCCCCCCTAACCAGCCCATACCCAGCCACACGGACCCCACGGCTCATCCAGTTTCGGGGCACCTGTGATGAGCAGACAGCACACATTAACAGACACCCATCTCCACAACATGTCATTATCTGTTATCATCAGGGCTTATACAGAACACAGTGATGCCCCAACCGAGAGGTCAGGTTAATTATTGAAGGGCAGTGCGCCAACTGCTCGGCCCCCCCATCCCAATCAGTCACTCAACCCGCATCCCTGCAGATGACTGTAATAACATACTTAACTGTAAGAAGTTATCAGCATTGTCTATTCATATTAAAACTGGGATGCAAATATGCAGCTTAGCTGGTAAAGGGCAGGAACCCTGTGCACTGCAGCGGGCCCGGGTCTAAATTCATCCCTTCCCCCCCTCCCCGGCTGGCTCCAAGGTGACCCAGGGAAACAAAAAAAAGCCGAACTTATGGGTAATAGAGGTCTCTCAGTCCCCAGCATTCTCATATAGGGATCGAAGGCCCTCCCCCACCTTCCCATGTAGAGTTGGAAATTTGAAGCTGCAGGGTTTAGGCCATAGCAGGCCTTGCACACTCCCTTCCCGAAATACAGGAATATGTTCAGCAACGGGGAGCTCACCAAATATTATATGGGCAGAGCAATAACTCAGATCAATGTCACGCTCTCCGTTCGTCTCTCCTAGGTTGGGCGAGCGCGCATGCAGCCCCGAGAGACAAGCCAAGCCATCAGACAGCATCGACACTGTGCCCCCACACCCCCCCCGGGGGGGGAGCTAACCCCCACCAACGGTTTCCCAATCCAGAACATCACTGCAAGGTCAAGGACCTAGGTGGAGGGGAGGGAGAGTGGGGAACGCAAGGGGAGGGGGAGAAAAGGCACTCGGGGAAGCGCACCAATAGCTCCCAAGGCAGCTTCAGGGGAGCAAGGGGGAGGCAAGGACCGGGCACCAGCCACACATGGCTGTCAGGGAGCATCTACCACACAAGGCTCCGCAGACCCCCAGAACTGAAATTTAAATGGTTATACCAGTGCTTGATTGCGCCCACAGGAATCCCTGAGTTTAACCTTAATTGATTAATCAAACAATGGTATGTTTATGCTAATAGTATCTGTTTCAGAGAAGATATTTGCTGTTCTGGACAGTCAGTTTTAGCTTCATGGGGGGGTGTCCGAGGGCTCCAAATGGTCAGGGACAGGGCGGTCTGTCGTGCCTTCAGGGCGCTTACAATGTCCAGTATTGCTTCTACTCCCTGACAGCGCCTTGTCTCGCGCTGGCCACCACTCCACATCTTCTGGGCAAGTCTCGCAGCAATTGAGGGGCCAGCTGTATCGGCTCTAGTTCTCTGCTGGGGGACGTCTATCTTCCTAGATTTCAAAGCCACCATTGCTGCAGTCGCTGAATTGAAGGCGAGGGTACTATCCTTGAAGTAAATTGTCATCTTCACTGGATATGGCGTCCTGAATCGAATGCCTGCATTTTTGAGTGCTTTCATGATGGGGATGTAGGCCCTCTGTCTTAACACAACCTCCAGGGTGAAATCATTTTCAAAATACAACTGCTGATTGTTGAGGAGTACCACCCCTTTCTTCCACGCCACATGTAGCATACTCTCCTTCTCCTGAAAACGTAGGAACTTAGCTAATATCACTCTCGGTTGTGCCCCAGGAGCTGGTCTTGGGCCTAGGGTGTGATGAACATGCTCAAATTCAAGGGTGTAGTGAGGCGGGAGGGCAAGCACTTCACGGAGGGTGTTCTGTAGGAACTGGATGATATCCAAGCCCTCGGCTCCCTCAGGTATGCCAGCAATCTGGATGTTGTTCCGGCGATTCCTGCTCTCCGCATCATTGGCCCTGTCCTGGAGCTGTTTTATACTGTGATGTAGCTGCACGATAGCTCTCTCAGTGCAGTCCACCCTGCCATCCGTTTTGGTGACTTGAGTCTCAGTGGTCTCTACACGCTTCTCAATTTAGTAATGTCAGTCACGAGGCCGAAATAGTGGGTGCATTTCTTTACAAAATGCCAGAGCTCCGTGACATCTGTGCCATTTGTCGCTGGAGAGTGTCTACTAGGATGTGGCTACATGTAGTCGCATCTGCGCGTGAGGTCGATGCAGACCGGAGCCTCGGTGCTTGAGCTGCCCTGACAATCCTTCTTCATCTGGCGCGGTAATCGCTTTAATTTTCGCTCGTCCCTTGCTCATGGCATTTTGTGTCCTCCGTATGTTTTGGGTAGATTAATTTCTATTTAAGAGGCTGAAATTTGGAGGTTTTAATGTCGATCGCAGCGGGAGCTCCTAATTAAGATGTGCCGTCACTGGAAGTCCGAACTTTGCCAAAATCTGGCTGCTGGTCGACCGCATTCACGACACATCTGGAGTCACATGCACCTAGAAAACAAGGGGACATTCCAGGAAATTGTGCAACAATTCCGCGATCCCATGCTCAAAAGTGAACCCTGCTGTCTTTTTCTGCCATCATCATCAATGTTTTTATGTCGGTCTTTTTCTACCATCATCATCAGTGCATTTTATGTTTCTGTGTATGCAAGGATCAGTACTGGGACCAGTTCTCTTTAATATCTTTATAAGTGACATTGCAGAGGGACTACAAGGGAAGGTGTGTCTTTTTGCAGATGACACAAAAATCTGCAGTAGAGTTGACACTCCAGGGGCGTGTGGGGGGTATGAATAAAGATCTAGGTAAGCTTGAGGAGTGGTGCAGGAAGTGGCAACTGAGTTTCAGTGCAAAAAAAAAAAAAAAAAGTCAAATCATGCACTTGGGGCATGGAAACCCAGGATAAGAGTACATAATGGGGGTGTGTGGTACTTGCGGCCACTAAACAGGAAAGAGACCTGGGTGTTATCATATCTGATGGCCTAAAGGCGGCCAAACAGTGTGACAAGGCAGTGGGGAGAGCCAGTAGGATGCTAGGGGGCATAGGGAGGGGTATCACCAGCAGAAAGAGGGAGGAGGTGATACCTCTGTATCTGTCTCTGGTAAGACCCCATCTAGAGTACTGTGTTCAGTTCTGGAGTTCTCATCTCTGAAAGGTTATAGAGTTGAAGCAGTCCAAAGGAGGGCAGCTAAAGTGGTGCAGGATCTGCATCAAAAGCCACATGAAGAGCGACTAAAGGATCTCAATATGTGCAGACTAGAGGAAAGGAGCGGGGGGGGGTAAGGCTAAAGACTTTCAAATACCTCAAGGGTATAAATAAGGCTCAAGAGAAAAGTCTTTTCAGAGAAAGGATGCACAAGAACAAGGGTCACGTGGGTAGAAGGGTAGAGGATAGAATCAGGAGAAATATAAGGAAACACCTCTTCACAGAAAGAGTGATGGGTGACTGGAACAACCTCCCTGGTGGTGGATGACTGGAATAGCCTCCCTGAGAAGGTGGTGGGAGCAAAAACTGTAATGGGTTTAAAAAGGCATGGGATAGGTATAAGGGAACCTTAGAAGCGAGGGACGGGGTGGAAAAGCCAGAGATCAAGTAGTGTCTACAGTGTGACTGTAGGTAGGGAACATGGGCAGACTAGGTGGGCCAAGCGGTCCTCATCTACCGTCAAATTCTGTGTTTATATTTTACGCTTCCCCGAACGCATATTCCCTTTTCCACGAATAGCAGTAGATGCAAGTCACCCATGTATCTGCTATATACTAATGTATATGCAGTTTAGATTTTTAAAAGTTTTTTTTTCTCCAACCACCTGCAACACTCATGCCTGCTTCAAATTAAATCAATATTTATTGGTATTGCACTTTTCAAAATGCCAAAGCGCAGAACATAACCTGAAACAACATATATCGACAAATAATACAAATATAAGAACAGTTTAAAAAGCAGCAAAATACTTAATCAAAAGCTAGTGCAAATAAGTGGCTCTTCAATAATGCTTTAAATGACTCTGTGGAATGAGGCACTCTCTAATCTGACGAGGGTGAGCATTCACAGGGTTGGGGCCACAGAAGAAAATGCTCTGGCCCCAGATGACTGAAGATGAACCTAGAATCTCTAGCAATCCCTCGTCGATTGGAATGGGTGGGTGGAGAGGGTGGTAAGGCGAAGGAGATCTTGCAGTAGCCGGTCCTTGTCCGAGTAGGGTCTTATAGGTCAGCAACGCTGACCTTGAAGATGATTCTCCATCGCTTCTAGTGATTTGCAAACATTTTCAAGAGACCAGTGTTGTTGCCCTGCATGAAATACACAGGTTCTAGCCAGTCAGAAATCTGAATTATCAGGCATGGTTTTATATTGCCTATGAGCAATGGCACTTGATATCTTGATACAGTTTTACTTTTCCAACAGTAATATTGTCATTTTTGCTTGTTTGGCAGAGAAGCAGATGGTTACCCAAGTATTACATTAACTACCATTTCAAGTATGATCTGTCTTCCTTTGCCACAGAGTTGTCTTCCTGTTGTAGTAAGAGGAGCAGAGCAAGGAAACCATGCTGGTTGAACAGCGAGGTAGTGGAGGTGGTGAGGGCAAAACGGGAGGCGCACCAGAGGTACAGGAGGATGGGGAAGGAAGTGGACAGGGAGGAGTATGCAAGATGGTCAAGGGAGGTGACCAGAAAAGTGAGAGAAGTCAAGGCCCAGAGAAAGAGCTGAGATTAGCACAGGGAATTAACGGAGTTTTGGAAGTGCAAGGAGACAATAGTGAGGATAAGAAAGGGCGGGAGTGGACGGAAAAAGGGAGGAACAGGCAGAAGCACTGAATGAATACTTTTGCTCAGTGTTCATGGAAGAAAAGGGGGGACCGCTAACACCATGGGCTAGGAGGGTGGGTACGGGGGAAGAGGAGGTGACAGATGGAAGAATTGAGGGAGGTAGAGTCCTAGAAGGACTGAGGATAGACAAGGCACCAGGGCCGGATGGTATCCACCCCAGGATGCTGAGGGAGATGGTGGAGGTGTTGGCAGAGCCACTGGTGGAGCTGTACGGCACCTTACTGCAGTCGGGATGTGTGCCACTGGACTGGAGGATGGCACATGTGGTGTTGTTACACAGGAGCGGACCAAGGGACGAACCATGTAATTATCGTCCGGTAAGTCTCACCTCCGTAGTGTGCAAACTCATAGAAATGATACTAAAGGAAAGATTGGTGTCGTACCTGGAGGACAACGGCCTCCAGAATATGAGGCAGCATGGGTTCATTTCAGGGAAGTCTTGTCAAACCAACCTGATACAATATTATGACTAGATGACAGGTGAGCTGGATAAGGATCATGCGGTGGATGTTCTTTACTTGGACTTCAGCAAGGCCTTCGATTCAGTACCTCATGAGCAGCTTCGGGGGGAGCTAACTGGTGTTAGAGTAGGGGCAAAAATGACAAAGCAGATTACAAGCTGGCTGAGTGGGAGGCTGCAACGGGTGGTGGTAGGAGGGGAGCTCTCAACTCTGAGACTGGTGACGAGTGGGGTGCCACAGGGCTCTGTGCTGGGACCAGTATTATTTGGGCTCTTCATATCAGACGTTGCGCACGGGGTGGTGAGCAAGGTAGGTCTATTCCCAGACAACACCAAAATGGGAGCAGTGGTGGATGGAGGGGAGGGATGGAAGCAGCTGCAGGGGAACTAAGCAAGTTAGAGGAGTGGTCAGAGAGGTGGCAGCTGGGGTTCAATGCGAAGAAGTGTAAAGTTATGCACTTCGGTGCGAAGAACCCAAGGAGAGAATACTGGCTGGTGGGGGGGAGGGGAACTGAGGATCACTGAGGAGGAGAAGGACCTAGGGGTAATGGAAACAGGGACTATGAACAACACTGCTCAGTGCAGGAGAGCAGCTGCAAAGGCAAACAAAATGCTGGGATGCATAGCAAGGGGGTTTTCATCCAGATGAAGAGAGGTGATTTTGCCCCTCTACAGGTCATTGGTAAGGCCGCACTTGGAGTATTGTGTGCAGTTTTGGAGGCCATACCTAAAGCATGATATCAAGCTACTGGAGGGGGTGCAGAGGAGGGCAACGAAGATAATATGTGGAATAGAGGGGAGCGACTATGAGAGCAGGCTGGGAGACCTGAATATGTACACCCTGGAGGATAGAAGGGACGGGGGGGGACATGATAGAGACATTTAAGTATCTGAGGGGAATCAATAAGGATCCGGCAGACAGGGTCTTTAAGCTAAGGAAAGGGAGGGACACCAGGGGGCATGGGCTAAGAATAGAGGGGGGAAGATTTAGGAAGGAAATGAGGAGACACTATTTCACAGAGAGGGTGGTAGCAAAATGGAATGCACTACCAGAATGGGTGGTATCATGTAAATCTGTGAACAGCTTTAAAAGGGCATGGGACAGGGAACAGGGAGAGTGAGGTGGGAGAAGTGGGAGGTGGCAGTTGGCAGTGGGATGACAAATGGGAGGGTGGGAGCAGCTGCAAACTAGGGGTGCTAGCTGCACACTCGAGCAAACTTAGATAGACCGGTGGTCTGTTTCTGCTGGTATATTCATATGTTTGTATGTTCGTAAATCCATCGATACATCAGACGTTTGTAAAAATTAGTAGAAGACTGCTGCCTTGATGCTGTATTTGACTATCAGTACAATCTGCGTATGGTAGGTATACATTTTCATAGTGGATTTTTTTGTGTGATCAGCTTGGGTTGACATGTTTTGAGGCAGGCCTTCAAAGGTGCTATACAGTAACTTTGAAAATGAAACTGGTCATTCTAAGAGCTATGCTGGTAAAAAACATTCATGTGCAAACTAAAAAGTATTAACATTGACTTTTGAAAAATCGACTAATTCAGCGGCTTTGACCACAGTAGGCAGAACATCCCATAAGTTGGCAGAAAATCATGACAGGCTATGGGGTGTATGCTGAATTAATGCAGGCCCTGGTTGTGTAGTAAGGCACAAGAGCAGTGGCTGACACATCTGGGTTGTGCATTAATTCAGCATATACCCATCCCCTGGAGTGACTTATTGCACTTACAAAATCAAAATATGTTGATAAAACAAAGAAAGACTGCTGAAGCCCTGAAGAAATTGTCTGAAGTACTTCCACTTATTAAAGTAGTTCCTACTGTGCTAAAAGTTTTTACATTTTGAAACTACTGAATTGGTAAATTAATTAAAAGTGAAGATACTTATTTTAAAGGAAATTAAAGATGAAGAACCAGCAGTATACTAATTGTATTTAATTTTGTTGTGACTAAAATGCTTCATACTTTTATGTAAACACTTAGTTTCCTGAAACTGTAATTGTGACAACTTGTTCTGTAATTAAAATATGAAAATGTAATTCTGCTGCTTTTACACTACTGTATGTATGTTTTTCTCCTGCTGTGTATGTAATTAATTCCAAGTCGCTCCTGAAAAAGGAACGTCTGTCTTAGTGAGCCTTCCTGGTGAACAAAATCAAATCACTCACTCAATAAATAAATGTTTTTACACGAGGTCTGTACTAGCTTGGGGATGTAGTTCAGTAGCACAATTGTTAAGTAGAGGAATTAATCGGTATTCAGGTTGTTTCTAGGATCCTGCGACCCATTTTATTATTGAAACTAGTCAGTGTTGTTAAGGGTCTTTTTTTTTTTTAATTATTTTATGTTCCATCGCCCGCTTGCATTAGGGGCCACCCCAGTTAATCAATGATCTACCTGCCTGATTATTTGTTCCCCTGGGCTTTCTCCTCTGACAGAACCCCCCATATCTGAGACTGGATCCAATTGACAGCAGCAACACACCTAAAACTCCAGAATGTCATTGGAGCATACATATGACGAGGCCAGCAGAAGAAGGCCATTTGGTCTATCAAGTCTGCTCATGTTGCAGGGTCACGGCTTGAGCTACTGTCCCTGCCCCCTCTCCCCACTCTTCCCATCCTCCCTACGCATGACCTTTACCCCCATACCTGTCCCAGCCTCTCTTAAAGCTGCCCACTGTCTTCAACGAGATTACCTCTTCTGACAGCGCATTCCAAGTGTCCACCACCCTCTCTGTGAAGAAGTGCTTTCTGACCTCCCTCCCTCTTAAACCTCCCACTCTCCAGCTTATAGCTTAGCATGGTCACAGCATGCCCGGAAAGGCTCTCACTAAGAAGCTTTTCTCCCGTTTGTTGTTTGTCTTATGGTCAGCCTTTGGTGTGCAGCAGGCCAGGCTCATGCACTATCACTTACATATGCCAGTGGGCCTGCTGCTACAGTGAATGTTCGGTATCCTACTCCTGAACTTCTGAGTTTGCAGCCTTCAGAACACCCACATAACTCATCTGGCCTGAATGTGAGAGCCATGGTAGACAGTCCAACCTCAGTATCCTACATAGTAATGGTTCAGCTCTGGGCCAATGTAATCCTTCTGCTAACAGTGCTCTTTTTTTTTTTTTCTTTTCCTCCTCCAAGAAGAATTTCATTGGCAGAGCTCTGGGCCAGTGAAATCCTTCATCTTCCTGGACATAAAGTCTCCACCACTCATTCACACTAATGGGATCTACGTCGGAGGCGCTTGGACCCAGCAGGAGTAAACTTTTCAAGAGGGTCTGCGCCAGAGATGGGCCGAGGAAGCAGCACGAGCCGTGGCTCGTGCAGTAAAGACTACCTCAGTGATGACCCTCCAACTGCCTCAGTTCCTTTTTTCCCCACCGTCAAGTGCGCTTCAGTGACGACGTTGCTTGCCCCCTGGGAATCAAACTTCTAACAAGCAGCATAGTTTTCAGTTTATTGTTTTGTCATTTATCTTTGAAAGTTCCGAGTAGATTTAATTTTATTGATTAAGAAAAGAAGTCTTCAGCCCTTCATTGACAGAGTCGACTTTGTGTGAAGGCTGTTCAGTTCTCCTGGCTGGGTCCGGTCCGCCGCCCTCCCCGGAGGGTGGGTCTGACAACGGACAGTCCAGTGCTCAGGGAGATGGGTGGTCCCCCTGAAAACATAAAAGGAAACGGTCCCATTCGCGGCACTGTTTGGCCTCGAGTTCTTCTTCGGCGCACAAGTCAAGAAAGAGAAGGCATCACTCAAGTTCACCTTCTGGTATGTCTGTGCTTCGACGGTCGGTCATTGGGGCTAGGCACTGGTCTTCTCCTCTCTCGGAGTCGCTGGTTTCTGGCTGCGGTGCCCGACCTCTTCGACATCCGAGCCCGTCCCGGCCTATTGGGCGGGCTTCCGATGAGCAGTTTCACCAGTGGGCTGCTCTTATGGAGCAGTGAGCTCGGAGGTTTGTCCAGCTGCCTGGCCCGGTCACTCCGGGGCCTTCAGGCTGCTCGAGGGACCAGGTAGGGCAGTTGGACCTTCCTAGTCGCATGACGCCTTCTTCGGTGCCGTCGACTCTGTTCTCAGGTGTCCCCCCCCCCCACATGGCTTCGGCGCAGGGGTCCACACTGATGCCTCTATCTCCTGTTAATTTTCTTTCAAATCGCAGTTTTCGGAACCTTGGGACACTCTCGGAGCCATCTGCGGTGCGGGGCTCTGTCGACGCCATCCATGGTGCCAAGGGCTCTGTCAGCGATGTCCGTGGTGCTGGGGGCTCTGTCGGCACCGTGGCCTTTGTCGGCACCATGTGCTGAGCTATTTCCAATGGCGCCGACTTCCTTGGGTTCGGCGCCATGTTCTTCTTTGGTGCCGATGCTTGGTGCGGTGCCATCCAGCCTCCAGGGATTTTCAACTCCGATTCTTTCCTCTTCTAATTTCCATTCTGATTTTCACTCCTTTTCTGTACATTCAGTCCCCCTTGGACTGTCAGGAGATGATTTTGAGCCTGACCCAGATCTTCGTCTGGGTGATGATGTTGAAGGAGCAGGGATTAATCCTGCTACAGAGCCTGTGATTGAAGACCTTTCCTTTAAGTCTCTGCAGAAAAATTTAAATTCCACCCCTTCTCTCCAGACTACAGAAATCAGTCCTGGGACGCTTTTAAGACTCCAGTACCTACATGTCCTAGAGATCACTATGGATTTAACTCCTCCAGTACAACAATCTTTTAAGACCCTTTCTCAGATGGTATGGAGCAATCCTGCTGTCATCCCTTCTGTGGCTAAGTCCATAAATAGGAAGTATGCCGCTCCCAAGGATCGACCCATATTGGCCTCACAAGCTTTTGCTGATCCCGTTGTAGTCTTAGCAGAGAATGACAAGGCCGTCCTCCCTCAGACATCTACAGCCCGGCCTATCAATAAGAATCTCATAAGATAGACACCTTAGGTAAGAGAGCCTTTGCTGCCTCCACCCTGGGTATGTGTATTGCCAGCTACCAGGGCTATTTTTCTCAGTATGAGTATGTCCTTTGGCATTCGCTCACGCAAATGGTAGAAGCTCTGCCTGAGTCAGAAACTAATTTAGAGCTACTTCAAATGATAACCAGGGGCACGAGTCCATTACCAACAGGTTAAAACTGCAATGGATGCTTTCGATACTAGCTTCTCGAGTGGCGGCGGCAGGCATTTGTAGCCGTCGCCACTCTTGGCTACGCACTTCGGGCGTCACGAATGATGCCCAGCAGCAGGTCATGGCCTTACTCTTCAGTGGTATGTATCTTTTCGGACTCCAGGTGGAACAAGATCTGGAGGCCACGCAGAAGACTAGGTCAGCCATTAAAACAACTCGACCCGCACCAGCCCCCTCTCAGGGGGGGGTGCCAATAAGCATCAATTTCACAACCGTCCATCCTTTCGGGGCAAAGGCGGGGGCGGGGGCTTTTAACAAAAGCCACACCTCCACAGCCACAAAAGAAAATGCAGCAGAAGGCACACGGCCCAAAGTACCCAGTGCCACCTTCTGAGTTCTCGGCCCAGGTCCCACCTCAGCTGCCCGAGGTGGACTCTTCCTCAGTGGTGGAAGGATGTCTGACTCAGTTCTATGACTGGTGGAAGTCTATAACATCAGACAGATGGGTCCTCTGGATAATCCGCGAGGGGTAGTCACTCAATCTTTCAGAACCCTTCCCCCCCCCCAAGATCATCCCCCAAACGACAGCCCAGGCTGTCAGCAGTACAGTCAGACCTTCTTGCTTCCGAGGTGCAAGGCCTTCTGAACAACAGGGCAGTAGAAGTAGTTCCGCCAGACCAACCAAACACGCCCTGTGCTCTGCACCAGTTTTGCAACCATTCATTAAACTGCATGGTGTGTAGTACCCTAGCCTCAACCCTGCCATGGACTGGCAGCACCTCTGAGAAGGTAACTGTGCTTGCTACCTGTCTGAGGCCCCTCCCCAACTCCACAATTTCATCCTGCACTGCACTGATCCGCCTGCCTAGTTACATGTATGCTACAGACACCTCTTTTCTCACCCTTTCTTTATGCCTGGATCAGGTCATTTCCGGTTCTGAGACAGACGTTCAGCTTAATCTGGTTCAAGGTCAGTTGGCATTCATATGTATCCCCCTCCCCGGGTTGTGCCTGAAAATAGGCAGGATTTGTCCAAACTCCCATTACTTTCTAGTTCCGAAGAAAACTGGAGGCATGCGCCCCATTCTGGATCTCAGAAAGTTAAACAAATTCCTTCACAAGGAAAAGTTCAAGATGATATCTCTAGGTACCCTTCTACCTTTGATTCATCAGCACGATTGGCTAGCCTCTCTGGACATGCAGGATGCCTACCAATACATCCTTATACACCCAAAGCACCACAAATACCTGAGGTTTGTGGCGTTAGGTCAACATTATCAGTTCAGAGTCCTGCCCTTTGGGCTATCCTCCAGCGCTGAGTTTTACAAAGTGTTGTGCAGTTCTCGCGGTGCATCTTAGGAAAATCAGATTTCAAGAGTTTCCATATCTGGACGACTGGCTTCTAGTAAGCCCCTCCAGGCAGGGAACTCTGGACGCCGTAGCCAAGGCTTCAGACTTCCTCACATCCATGGGAGTCTTGCTAAATCGCAACAAATCGCAGTTGCAGCCCTCCCAGAAACTCCTTTTCATAGGAACTCTTCTGGATACCTTCTGTGCGAAAGCCTTTCTCTCAGAGGACAGAAGGAGTGATATCCTACAGATGGCCCGATACATCAGAGAAAACAGCTTGGTTCGAGCTATCTCAATGCAATGGATGCTGGGTCTCATGGCATCCTTGGTGTTCACTGTACCCCTAGCACGTCTCCACGTGAGAACCTCTCAGTGGATGCTCAGTACTCAGTGGTCCCCAACCACTCATCCTCAGTCCTTTCCCATCAAGGTGACAGAACCTCTAAAGAGGTTACTCACCTGGTGGTCGCAGGAGGACAACATTCTGGAAGGGTATCCCTTTGCTCCTTTGGATCATCAGATCTCCCTTACCACCGACGCGTCCCTGATGGGATGGGGAGCTCACTGACAGAATCTCCACACCCAAGGTACGTGGACTCAGGACGAGTCCCGGCTTCACTTAAATGTCCTGGAAATGAGAGCGTCCTCTATGCAGTCTGGGCCTTGAAGGTCATACTCTGTCACAAGAACATTCTCCTTCAAATGGACAACAAAGCAGTGATGTATTACATCAACAAGCAGGGCAGTGCACACTCTTACCCGTTATGCAGGAAGCTATGAAAGTGTGGGAATGGTGCCTGGAACACAAGGCTCTAATCCACGCAGTTTATCTACCAGGCATGCAGAACGAACTGGCAGACCATCTTGACAGAATGGAGACAGATCCTCATGAGTGGTCTCTTGACTCAACCGTCACTCAGTCACTCTTCAAAGAGTGGGGAACCCTAGACCTGGACCTTTTTGCATCCCCACTCAACGCAAAACTGCCTCTCTTCTGCTCTAGAAATCCAGGACCTGGCATTTTCTGTCAGGATGCGTTCAGGCTGCAATGGACAAATGCTTTCTACCGCCTTTCCTCCTGTTCTGCTAATTCAGAGGGTACTTATCAAATTCAGCCTCAGGAGACAGAATGATTCTCATTGCTCCTTCTGGCCTCAACAGATATGGTTCCCGCTGCTCCACAGTCTGTCGGCAACCCTCCGAAGGCACTTCCCTTTAGATTAACTTTTTGACCCAGGGCCATGGTCCATCCCAATCTGAAGGTGCTTCACCCCTTACGCTTGGCTCCTCTCAGGGCGATAGAGGTGAATAGATTCAATGTTTCCTGTAGGGTTTCAGATATTCTCTTGGCTGCGCGTAAACCAGCCACTAGAAAGACCTACACAGCCAAGTGGAAGCGTTTCTCTCTCTGGTGTGCAACATCCTCTTCAAACCTTTTTTTTCTGCCCACCAAATAAAGTCCTGGAGTACCTTTTAGACCTCTCAAATTCAGGTCTGCAGTACTCTACTGTCAAAGTTAATCTCTGTGTCATTTCATCTTATCATGAGCTGGTACATTCCTTGTCTCTGGCTCAGTTACCTGTAGTTAAGAGGTTTCTTAAGGGTATTCTGCATACCAGACCTCCTATCAGACATCCAGTCGCAGCCTGGGACATTAACCTTGTGCTAGACATGCTCACTCTGAAACCTTTCGAGCCTCTAGCTACCTGCAAGTTGAAGTTCCTCTCTTGGAAAACGGCCTTCCTGGTGGCCATCACTTCGGTCCATAGAGTTTCTGAAATACATGCTCTGGTCACAGATCCCCCGTACACTGTATTTCACAAGCACAAAGTAGTTCTTAGGACTCGCCGTAAGTTTCTTCCTAAGGTTGTCTCAGAATTTCATCTAAACCGACCTTTAGTCCTACCTACCTACCTACTTTGCTGACTTTCAGAATGAAGGGGAACGCACCCTTCATTCTTTGGATGTTAAGAGAGCACTGCAATTCTATCTGTATAGAACAAAAGAAATTTGCAAGGCTCAACAACTATTTGTTTCCTTCAGCGAGACCCGGCTGGGTCAACCTGTCGCTATTAGGTGCATTTCAGTGTGGCTGGTGGCATGTCTCCGTCAGTGCTATTCTATGGCACAGGTTAAGCTAGAAGGCAGAGTGTACGCTCACTCTACTAGAGCGGTTGCGGCATCTCTGGTGGAAATCCACAACATGTCCATTGCAGATATTTGCAATGCAGCTACATGGAGCTCAGTGCACACTTTCGTTAAGCACTATGTTTTGGATGTCCATGCCAGACGACATCTGTCGTTTGGTAGACTATTCTTAACAGACTTCTGTCCTAAGTATGTGAGCTCTCAGTTTCTCCAGCTGCCTGTCTGGGGTTTATTAGCTCAGTATCTCCCATTAGTGTGAATGAGAGGTGGAGACTTTATGTCGAGGAAGATATGGAAATTATGTACCTACGTGATTCTTGATCTTCTTAGACAAGTCTCCACCACTCATTCATACACCAAATGCCATCCCCGAGCTCACGCCTTTGTTTTTGGTCTTCATCCGCCAGTGGCTAGGCTGTGAAGACTCTATTGTTGACCCTTTTTACACGGGTCATTCGGACTATCTTATGTCTGATTTTGTTAGGTTAGACCTCTAGGTTAGTTACGCTGCACCTCCTCGGGGGGGGGGGGTACAGAGGTGGTTGGAGGGTCGATGCCGAGGTAGTCTTTACTGCATGAGCCACGGCTCGCAGTGTCGCTTCCTCGCGGCTCCATCTATGGCGCCGACCCTCTTGAAACGTTTGCTCCCGCTGGGTTCTAGCGCCTCTTGCGTAGATCCCATTAATGTGAATGAGTGGTGGAGACTTTGTCCAAGAAGATCAAGAATTACGGTAGGTACGTAATTTCCATTTTCTGCTAACAATACTCCATTTCCCTCCTTATTTTCCCAGGCATCAGTTCTGCCTTCAACTTTGTTGACTGTGTTATTCTCTTAGATTAGCTCCAACAATATGCTCCATCTTCATTTCACAGTTGTATTTCTAACTTCTCCTTGCTTGTTTACTGCTTCTGAAGGCAGTGCCACAAGGACCTATCCTCAGCCCTCAACTTTTCTCTCTCTTTGGTCTCCTTATCTGATATTTCTGCCTTGGCTGTAATTTTGTATTTATGAAACAGTTAGAAACTTAGAAACATAGACTTTGACGGCAGATAAGGACCGCTTGGCCCACCCAGTCTGCCCATTTCCCTACCTACTGGATAAGCTGCAGATTCTAGTTAACCAACAGCCTACTTCCTGCCACCCCACTACAATTGCCTTGTGTCTGTCCCATGCATGTTTGAATTCCCCACTGTTTTAGCCCCAACAACCTCCTCAGGAAGGCAGTTCCATGCATCCACCACTCTCTCCATGAAAAAGATTTCACATTACCCCGAGCCGTTCCCCGCTATCTTTAAATTGTGTCCCTTGTTCTTACACATCTCTTTTCTGAAAGATGCTACCCTCCTGGACTTTGTTGATTCCTTGAGGTACTTGAACGTTTCTATCATGTCCCCCATGTCCCTCCTTTCATCAAGGTATACATATTAAGCTCTCAGTCTCTTCATATGATTTCTGATGCAGACCCTGCACCATTTTAGTTGCCTCCTCTGGACTGCTTCCATCCTGTCTATGTCCTTGCGTAGATAAGGTCTCCAAAACTGCACACAGTACTCCAGATGGGGTCTCACCAACTGTCTGTACAGAGGGATAACCACTTCCCTTTTTCTACTTGTGATGCCCCTTCCTATGCATCCCAGTATCCTCCTGGCTCTCCTTACTGACTTCTCGCATTGCTTACCCACCTTTAGATCATCTAATATGACCACCCCCAAGTCCCGTCCCATTTCTGTTTTTGTTAGTACCTCCCCTGCTATTGTGTACTCTTCTCCTGGGTTTTTGTTTCCCAGGTGCATTACTTTGCACTTCTTTGCATTGAATCTAAGTTGCCATATGTCTGACCGTTCCTCCAACCTTGCCAAGTCCCTTCTCATCCTTTCTATCCCCGCCTTGTGTATCAACTCTGTTACAGATCTTTGTATCATCTGCAAAGAGGCATACCTTTCCCTCCAGACCCTCTGCAATGTCACCTATAAAGATGTTAGAGGACTGGACCCAGTACTGAGCCCTGAGGTACTCCAATAGTGATCCCCCTTTCTTCAGAATGTGTTCCACTCACTATTACCTTCTGTGTCCTGTTGTGCAGCCAGTTTGCAACCCAGACTACCACCCTGGGACCCACTCCCAAGCTGGCTAACTTGATTATTAATCTTTTGTGCGGGACTGTGTCAAATGCCTTGTAAAGTCTAGGTAGGCCATATCCACAGCCCCTCCTGGTCTATTACTTTGTCACCCAGTCAAACAAATCTATTAGATCTGGCCTGACATGACCTTCCTGCTGTAAATCCATGCTGCTTTGGGTCCCTGTGCCCTGCTGGCCTCTAGGTACTAACAGTTCTTTCTTTCAGAAGTGATTCCATCATTTTCCCTACCACTGAGGTCAAACTTACAGGTCTGTAGTTTCCTGCTTCTGCCTTGCTCCCACTTTTGTGAAGGGAATCACATCTGCCCTCCTCCAGTCCTCAGGTACCACCCCATCCTCCCATGATTTGTTAAAAAGTGTGGTCAGTGGTGTCACTAGGTCCTCCCTTAGTTATTTTAGGATTCTGGGGTGAATCCCATCAGGCCCCATTGCTTTGTCCACCTTGAGTTTTAGGAGTTCTTTCAGGACTCTTTCTTCTGTAAATGGACTGGTGTCAACCCCCCTACCCAGAGTGCTTCTATTGTCTGGTTTAGGTAACTCCTCCTCATCTTCTTTTGTGAATAGTGAGCAAAAGTATTCATTCAGTATCTCTGCCTTTTCACTGTCTCCTCTGCCTACCTCCCCTCTCCCTTATTAATCTTCACTATTCCTCCCTTAACCTTTCTATGCTCCCTAATGTACCTATAAAAGGTTTTATCCCCCTTCTCAACTGACTTGGCTATTTTTTCCTCAGTTTGGGCTTTTGCTATTCTGACTGCCTTCCCCACTTCTTTCTGCTTTAATTGATACAGTTCCCTGTCATGCTCCTTCTGTGATGCCTTATACTTTTTGAATGCGGCCTTTTTCTCCTTAACCTTCCCTGCCACCTCTTTTGAGAACCATAGTGGTTTTTTACTCCACTTTGTTTTATTTATCTGTTTCACACAAAGGCTTGTTGCCTCTATAATGGCAGTTTTGATTTTTCTCCATTATTCTTCCACCCCTCCTTTTTGACCATTTGCTAGTGTATTCCTCAGGTATTCACCCATTTTGCCAAAGTCAGCCCTTCTAAAGTCCAGTATGCTTGTTTTGTATGGCTTGTCTCCATGGTTGTGCTTATTGTGAAGCACACTGTGCAGTGGTCACTTGTTTCCCAGATGTCTACTGACTTCTAAATTTGTGATCTCTCTCCATTTGAGAGTACCAGGTCTAGTATTGCTTCCTCCAGAATGGGTTCCAACACCAGCTGTCTAAGGCGGCCTGCCCCCTGCAGGGCATCGAGAATGACCCTGTTCTTGGATGTGGCTGCAGTACATGTTATCCAGTTAACATCTGGCATATTCAGGTCCCCCATTAACAGTATATCCCCTTTTTCAGCCATTTTGAGAATGTCCTCTATCATTTTCTTGTCCATTTCTTCCCCTTGAGATGGGGGTCTGTATACAACCCCTGTGCGGATTATGATGCCATTCCCTGTCTCCAAGGTGACCCAGAGTATCTCTTTTCCTCCCCCTTTACTTTTTAGTTCTGTAGCTTTGATCCCTTCCCTTATGTATAGAGCTACTCCACCTCCTCTTTTCCCTCCCTGTCCCTTCTGTAGACTGTGTACCCCAGTATGTTGACATCCCAGTCATGGTTCCCCATGTACCATGTTTCTGGACTGCCACAATATCCAAGTGTTCATCTTCCAACAGCTACTAGCTCAGGAAGCTTGCTTTCAGACTCGCGGCATTGGTACTCATTGCCCTCTATTTAATGTTTGCTTTATCCTTTTTCCCCATGCCTGCTCTTTTGCCCTTGTCTGTTTTTCCATTTACCCCTGTCCTGCCTCTGTTGAGCACTGTACCTCAGTGTTTACCTTACTACCCGTCATGTTTTGTGAGGGAGGCTTGACATTTCCTGCCTCTTATTAGCACCTCCCCCATGGCTAGTTTAAAAGCTTGCCAAGGAAGCATTTAAACCTGTCACTTGGATCTTGGTTCCCTTCATGGACAGATGCAGACCATCGTGTTAGTATAAACCTTCATTGCTCCAGGTGTACCCCCAGTACCCAATGAAGCTAAAGCCCTGTGCTCTGCACCAGTTTTGCAACCATTCATTAAACTGCATGGTGTGTGGTACCCAGCCTCAACCCTCACATGGACTGGCAGCACCTCTGAGAAGGTAACTGTGCTTGCTACCTGTCTGAGGCCCTCCCCAACTCCACAATCATCCTGCACTGCACTGATCCGCCTGCCTAGTTACATGTGCTACAGACACCTCTTTTCACCCTTTCTTTATGCCTGGATCAGGTCATTTCGGTTCCTGAGACAGACGTTCAGCTTAATCTGGTTCAAGGTCAGTTGGCATTCATATGTATCCCCCTCCCCGGGTTGTGCCTGAAAATAGGCAGGATTTGTCTAGTGCACTTACCCGGTCAACAAAAGCTAAATAAATAAATTATGAGCAACATGATCATCCTTAACTAATTTTTCTCCATCTCTTCTCTATTCTTCGACTTCTTTTACATCTCTCCTCAACTTTATGTAATCCTTGACCTTGTACTCTCCTTCTCATTTTCCTGTATTTATAACATACATAGTAGATTTCTGTCTCCATGTCCATAACATTGGATAGTTCCATCCTTCCATTATACCTTCTCTGCTGAAATCCTTATTTATGCTTTTACCTCAACATGGCTTGATTATTGCAACTCCCTGTTTTGTGATCTCTATAATTCCTGCTTGCCATACTGCAGTTTGTCCATAATGCTGTTGCCAGTCTCGTCACTCACACCAAAGAGTGAGATTGCATCACCCAAAGCTCAAAACCCTACACTGTTTTCTTTTCTTTAGGATCCAGTTCAGAATTGCACTTAATGCTTTGATGGTCCTTCGTGGATAGGGCCCAGATTAGGTATCCAAATTCACATCACCCTCCTTGGTCCTTTTTACCCTCTATTCTCCCTCAGCTCCTCTAATACCTGCCATCTGTGTGTCTAATCCCACAACCATACCACAGATGCTGGCAGATTGTTCTCATCTTCTACCCCTTGATCTGAAGCAGCCTTCCTTTGTTTAAAGTTGGTTTATCCCTTGGTCACTGGCGCTCACCTCTGCCTGGCAACCACTCAGCCCCATCCAACTGCTTTCAGTACTAACCTGTCCTCATGGGGTCCCGAGCCCCATGGTGGAGTCTGTGTGGGGACTTGGCAGGGAAGTGCCCCCCCCATTCCACAAGTTCGGAGGACAGAGGCTAGTTGGAGTGGTCGGGCTCAGGTGTGCCGGTGTTTAGTGCCACGCTCTGGGGTTTTTCACTTTAGTTTCTCCCAGCCCGGAGGACGTCGTTTGTGAGGGATTAATGGTGCACTCAGTTGCATGGCTGCACTCCAGAACCAGCCTGCATCCTCTCCCCTCCCCCCCCCAAGCTCCTCCACTTGCACTGCCACTTGTGGTCATCCAAGTGGTGGTAATGCAGTAGAGAATGCTCCCTTCATTTCTGGATGAGAGTATCCTTTTTGATGCTCAATACCACCCCCTTCCTGGCTTGTCCCAAAATCCTGTGCATATTCCTGAACCCAGGTTAGTGGCATCATGAGCAGTAACCAGTCTTCCTTTTTCTCTGTCTTCCCATTAGTTGGTTAACCACCCCTCCCCATTCAAATCCTGTCTCAAAGTACACATTTCCTCAATTGAGTATGACTTTTTTTATTATTTTTTCTCGAATTCTATTTTTTGCACTCCCTCCTTATGTCTCTCCGAACTCTCCCCAGCGACCGCCCAACACCATGGACTCTACCTCCTTGCATGGCTTGAGCTCTCCTCTCTCTCCCCCCAGCGCTGGCATCCCCTGGGTCTGCCCTCTGGGGAAGGGCTGCCCCAGCTCAGAGCGCTCTTTCTATAGGGTTGAGCACCGGGCTGGGGAGGAGACAGGACGAGGAGAGCTGTGCCCGACTACAGGAGTGTGGTTCATGGGTGGGAGGCACTTTCGCCTGTTGGAGGGAGCAGGTTCTTTGAATTCGCCCCTGTGGAGCCCGGCTGCCAAGGCAGCGCCTGCTGCGCTCCACCCCCCAGCAGATGCCCAACGCTTATTGCCACCTCCAGCCTCCTCGCTAGAGGTCACCCTTGAGCTGTACGCCTCCGGGAAGAGAGAGCAGTCCTCCAGATGCTCAATCTCCTCCCCCCACGACCCCCTGGCTCCTTCCCGAACCCAGGTCACCAGCGCGTGGCGCGAGGTGTGGCGTCCAGCACCTCAACCCTCAGTGCTACTGGGCCAGCCCAGTTGAGTATGACTTAATCCTACCCTCACTGTCGGAGCTGTAATTAATATTTAGACTTATCCATGATTGTTATGTCATCCA
This sequence comes from Neoceratodus forsteri, assembly GCA_016271365.2. Taxonomy (NCBI): domain Eukaryota; kingdom Metazoa; phylum Chordata; order Ceratodontiformes; family Ceratodontidae; genus Neoceratodus; species Neoceratodus forsteri. The sequence goes on from CM057452.1 coordinate 1,452,068,966, forward strand.
AGAAACAGAAGATGATAGCAGAAAAAAGCCTTATACACTGTAGCTCGTCCAGTCTGCCCATCTCTACCAAGAGGTGAATGTTGTGATCCTAGCGGCCAATCATAAAGGTGACTACTGACTTTTTATGTTGTTGCAGCTACCCTGTATAGTTTTATTTTGTTACATCTCAGACTTTTTCTGTTCTCAAAGGAATCCTGCCCTCATCGTTCAGCTCTGTGAATGTTATTTTCTGCAGTGAAGATTTTACTGTGATCTCCTCTCTATGTTTCTTTCTTCTTGTTTGAGTTCAGCTGCATTTGCTCCTTAATAACCTAAATTTAGCAGTATTTACATGGCAGTAGTACTGTAAATATAAACCACAGCAACACGGTCCCGACTACTTGCCACCCGCAATTTGTCTGTCTACATGGCCCTCTCTGCACCACTGCAGTCTGTGCTGGTGAGGGGCTGTGCATTGCATGGGAGCCGGACATCTGTTGGTTGCTGCGGTGCAGGCAGTCTACACTGCCACTTAAGCTGCTATAAGCCGCCGCCTCTTGGTGCTCCCAGTTTGACAGAGAATCTGGAAGTGTCTTAGTGATCAGCTTACCCCGATCAGGTGCGTGTCTACTCGGCATATTTGCACTGGAGCATCCTGAGCGACAGGTTACCTCAGTGCAAATGTGACCGGTGAACACGGCATTTGAGTTGATGCCCTGAAAGCTTTATAGCCCAAACTGTGAGCTGCCTTTTTCCCAGTATGAAAGACACTATTAAAATTTACAAATTAGTGTTGCGTTTTGTTGCAGGATTTTACCTTGACGACTGCTGTTTATATTTGAAGCCTACTGGAGCAAGTCCTGCTGTGATGCCTAGGAGAAATCTAACTTAAATGTTAGCCACGGAAAATCGTCATGGGCAGAGCTGGTCCAGTAATTGTGAAGGGCTAAGGTATTGAACCTTACCTCCTGTCATGCAGCGTCCCCTATGCTCAGGAATGAGCACTGGTTTGCTGAGGGGAAAAGGATTGTGTGTCTGACTGCTGTCCTCTCTTGGGGTGGGGTGGGGGTATCTTGTCAGTTCTTGGCTGCCTCCAGGTGGAGGCCTGGGGGTAGTGCCGTGCTCAAGCAGCAAAAGTAAAAGGGAGTTTGTTGTGGTTTCATGACGTGTATGCATCTCCATGTACATACACTCAGCATGTCACTGTAGCTGGTGAAACCAGGGGAGAAAATGGTCAGCACAGGCTGAATTAAGTTCTGTCTGCCAACCCTCCGTCCCATGCCACCGCCTGGATCACAGGACCTGTAACTAGATTTGTATCTTTGGGTGATTAGAGGGAGGCCCTCCCCTGCCTAGCCCCTCCATGGGGCAATCCATGGGGGGTCTCTGGATCCAGTTGGGCTGGGTTGAGGTGGTTGCCGGGTGGTGAGGTCAGGAACAGGACTGAGAGCCTGCCTGTGCCAGATTGCAAAGTAAAAAACTACAGTATTGGGGGGGGGGGACAAAAATCATCATGGACTGTTGTTATTACAGGAACATAGCTGGCACAATTCTGAGCTGAACTGTGGTATTTGGAAAAAAATCTTGAGGAAACTGTTGAATATTAACTGATGCTACTAACTGCAATAAATGCCTGAAAATAATGTCTGGTGTGATTGATAAAGCATCCACAAACTGGGCCTGGGGACCAGAAAGCTCTGCATTTAAAGAGATGCTAATGTTTCTGGGAAAACATTGGAAAACATGATATTAAGAATCAGTTAAGCTTGTATTTATTTATTGACAGTATTAGGCCTGGAAGGTACGCTGAGTTGAAGCTCTGTTCCAGGTTAGTACTGTGGGAAGGTAGGCAGATACAGACAAAAAGTTAAGGTAGCAGGACATACAGGGAGCAGAATACAAACAGTAACAATTTCTACAGTGTGAATTACATTACAGTGAAATGGGAAATTAATGCAGTATTAAAGAGCACCTTCCTGAACTTGTTCTAGTTGCCCCCAGAATCATGCATACCTGCCCCCAAGTCAAAGGCTGCAAAACGTTGAATTTTTTATTGCTTGTAGTTTGAAAGAGAAGGGATTGAATGTAGGCTCCATGGAGCCAAGAGCCTGCTCCCTTCCACTTCCTGGTCCTAAGTCATGTCCTCCCACCCCCAAGCACATTTCAAGATGTAAGAGTCTAGAGAGCATGGGGAGTGCGCTCCATAGGCTTCTGTGGGGCTGTTTTTATAAATCTCTTTTTTAATAATTTAGAGGGCTGATTCCAACAAATCAAGGCCACCACTCAACTAACAAGACCGTACTTTTACTACTTTGTACCCTTCCCCATCCCCATCCCTTTTCTTATTGCTTCCCTTCACCCTATCACACTCCAGCACCAGGTGCTCTATGCTCACTTAACAACCTAAGGCTCAAGAGCCCTGATGGACTTGACCCAAAACTGTCTGACCCTATAGTAGGGTGGTTCTGCTCCCAACTTGCTAGTCAACATCAGTTGATGCAGGTTGGTGCCAACTTATCCACCCCGCCCTATCATCTCTGCGGTTCTTCAAGGTTCCATCTTTGGACACTTCCTCTTTTCTGTGTTTCTGAAAATCTCCCCATGTCCCTTTCTCATGCAATATTCACTTGTACGTGGACAACAGAATTCTTTTTGTCTCTTGTGCTGCGATCCCAGAGCTGGAAATGTTGTTACAGTGTGATTTTCATCGTGTCCAACACTGTTTCCACTCAAACCACGTCACCTTGAACTCCAAAATAGTGGACTCCATGTCTTTTGACTCCAGACACTACCTCGCGAAACCCAGTCACTTCCCTGTCATTCAAACTTTCAATGGTGCTCCACTTGAAGAGGTCACCCACTTTAAGTACCCTTGGCATTTGACAGGATAGAATTCTGGATATCTTCTTCAAGGACTTCTCCTCCATTGAGCCACACCTATGGAACATAGATGCCATGAGCATCAGAATGATTGGGAAATTCTGCTTAGCAGACGCCACCTATGGTGACTTGTATCATTGGTACTTATATAATGTGGGCAGCCCCATACCTCTTCAGTTTCTTTCTTTCCTTTGTCAGCTCCATGGAGGACTGAAGGAACACCCTTCTTGTATCCTGCACTTCACTACTTTTTGTTATTGTGTGGCTTATATATTCTTCCCCTGCTTTGTGATGTGCAGGTGCTTTGGGAGCCTTCATCTGTGCTACAGCTCTTGTTGTGTGACGCCCTGCCAATGATGCTGTCTTCCATGGTTAGTCTCCTCCTATGGTTGGAATCCCACCCATGGTTGCTGTTGGTCTCTGCTCATGGTTTTGTCTTGTTTTCCCAGTGGTGGTTGCTGTTGGTCTCCCATCCTGGTTCTTCTTGAACTTCCGCTCTCAGAAACCTCCGATGTCAGCCCCACTGTGCACTCATCATGACTCAGTTGCTGGTCTGGAGCCCCTCCTGCGAATTTCACTGTTTCGATGACTAGGGTGAGTTTTATCCATCCTACCGGCCTCTTGTCACTATTCTTACCATCCTCCAGGACACCAAGGTCATTTCTTAGCATTTCAACCTGGCCCCCATTACAGTGGAGTCCGTGTCTCCCTTAATCTCCATTGCCTGACGTTGGCTCATTGACATTCTTGTTGTGTGGGTCAGCATCTCTGTTTATGGTGTCTTCATTTCTGCCCATTGTCACTTGGCTTTTCTTCGTGAGTGCTCCTGCTCTGTGTATAGTCCTCAGTTTTGTGAAGCGGCTACTTCATGTCATGTCTCTGTCGTCCAGTTTCTTGTTGCTGTTGCTTCATTTGTCACTTGGCCTTGCCTTTGTCGACTTTAATGCTGCTTGACAGATTCTCTGTTTGGCAGTAGAACATGTTCTAGTTTTCGCTCTCGACCTAGAGAACAAGAACTCCAGGACAGAGAACTGGATGGGAGAGGTAGAGCGGAGGGCTCTGGATGAGGAAAGGGACTTAAGAGTCATTATTAGTGACGCTTATAAAACCAAGCCAGTGCATCAAGTAAATTAGTAAGGCAAATAGGATGATGGGATGTATCAGAAGGGCTACTGAAAGTAGAAGAAAAGAGGTATTACTACCTTTTATAGATTGTTGTTGAGGCCATATCTGGAGTACTCTGCCTCATTCACAAGTCTGCACCTCAGGAAAGATAAGGACAGGCTAGAGACAGTGCAATGAAGGGTGACCAGGATGATTCAGGGCAGCAGGGCAGATCTTAACAAGGGTCCGCTAAGACACTGAACATTTACTCAGCCAGAGACCAGATGAGAGAGGGGTGATAGGATAGAGACCTTCAAATTCCTGAAAGGAATAAACAAGGTGAACTGTAAGGAACCATTTAGTATGAGTAACAGCTTAAGGACATGGGGACATGAGTTGGACAGGTTGGACAGATACTTGCTTAGTAATAAAATCCTTGGGTACAATTGATCTTGTGACGAGTATATGGATCTTTGATCTACTAATTTGCTCCGATACACCTATGAAACCTATGAGTGGAAACCGATGGATGGGAGGGAGGTTCTAGAGGGATATGAGAAATTTTTATTTTACAAAAAGGGTGGTGGAACTGTGGAACAGTCTGTATGCCGAAGTGTTGGGCACCAACACCATAAATAGTTTTAAACATGGTTGGGACAGAGTGAAGTGTTTAATGGTTACTCAGGGCGGTGGTAGTTGGTGGGGGAGGGGGGCGGGTGAATAGTAAGGGCTAGTACCTTGTATGGAAATGGGTCCTGGAGTTTGGTAGGAAACTACTTTCTGCCGTCATTGTCAGTGTTTCTGTGCATGTACATGGCTCACTTGAAAGTGATGATAGTCCTTGAGTCTTTCAGGAAGTTTGAATTACGGCTGACTCTGGTTGCCACAGTGAAGGCCTTGTCTCTGATGTAGACAAATGTGAGGCAACAGTGTAGGGGTGTTGAAAAGGCGTGCATAATGAAGTAAAAAAAAAAAAAAATTGAGCACGGACTGTCTGATTTAGCAGTCTTGGCTGCATGAAATCCTCCTGGTAGATTCTGAAGTTGTCTTTGAGCTTCATTGGTGACCAAGGGCTGAACTAAATATAGAACTACAGACATAATGGTAGTTGTTGTGCTTAAAACATGAGCCTTCATCCTAACAGATGCAAGCATGCTGATTATGATTGCAACTCACGTTTCAGAGCATTGCAGCCATGAAGTTTTACTTTATGTTGGGGAACAATGTTATTGCTGTCGGGAACATTATGTTGCTAGTGATCGAAACCGACAGAGACACAGACTGTTGGGAAAGAGAAAAGGGATTGAGGCATGGAACAAATGGCAAAACAAAACCAGTGTTTTGAAAGAGGTAGAAAAGCAGAAGTCTGTAAACAGAATAAATGATAGATGTAGAAACATTTAGGTTGGAAGATAATTACAAGGAAAACAGCAGAAAGGGGGAACTAATTAATTATTCTTAATGATCTATTTGAATGCACTACACAATCACTGATATATATGTTGAATTTTGTAATGTCTACTGAGCAGAAATCTGATATCACTGATATATACGCTGAAGACTATACATTGAATTTTGTAATGTCTGCTGAACAGAAATCTGTTGATTAACCTTTCCATGCCTATCTAAAATTCATTATTATTTTGCTTTGAGAAATAAAATTGTTCTGTATTTCTTTGCCTGTGTAAGTAGCAGCACCACAGCTATTTAACATCTGAAGACAAACAGTTCGTACACATTTTACCTCAAACAGTACTTGAGGATTTTCAGATCATTGCTCTTTAATTATTTTGACACTGATGTATATTTAAATAAAATGCTTTCGTTATTCCAGAGGCTATGTCGTCTTGCCCAGTAAGTTAACTTCAGATTGGCCTGTAAATGTCAGGTTATCTAAATGGTCTCTTTTTTAAATTCTTATTTCTAAATAACACACTCGCACGGGTTTTGGCAGCAGTCAAGCACTGCTGGAGGGCTTTACTGTTCTTATCAGTTTCAGTACAGTATCTGTTGCCATACAGGCAGTGATAGGTTATCGCATGTCTGATGCTGTACAGACTCTCACAGTTTTTTTGTGTGATGCTACTGACCCACAGAGAGCACAAGGCCATCATTTAACTGAAGCCTAGGTCTGTCTGCTTGTATAGAACTGTCTCTATATTCTTAGTCTGAACATGCATAATGTCTTAATCTGCTCTACTGTGACAGAACGAAGCGGAAAACAGTTGCATTCCTCCAAAGTAAATATTGGTGCTGTTCTCCATTGCTCTCTAGTGCTTTTACCACATAGAAAGGTGTTGTAACAGTGTGGCTGTAATGCAAATTAAAGTACTGTACCTGTAAGATATGTGAAACTGAGGAAAATATGCTTTTCTTCTTTATGCCATGACTGTGACATAACTGGTGCTTAGAAATAGCCACTGACTCGATTCTCTGGCATGGATCAGGGACACTCACGCATCACCCCTGCCATCTTTGTCGATCTGGCCACAGCCTTCATAATCGTTGCCTGCTACCTTCTTCCTCAACAAGCTTACAGCAGGTGGCCTTTGAGACAGCCACTCACTGGTTCTGTTCCAGTCTTATGGGTAGGACCCAGTCAGTCCAGGATAGGCATCTCCTCTCGCCCCTCCCCCATAAACACCGGAGTCCCTCAAGGTTCGGTACTCGGACCAATACTCTTCTCGATATTTTTAAACAACTTACCCACATCTTGCTCTACATTTGGAATGCAACAGCTGCTTTGAAGAAATTGGTTCCTGAGTTTCAAACTCTAGGATTCCTTTCTGAAGCGCCTGTGGCTTGCCCAAGTTCCCTCAGTTCTTTCTTGTGTGCCTGTGGCTGGGCTAGAGCAAGTAGTAGTTGGGGCAACGGTTCACACAGTGGGATAGTTTTGCTCCTTCAGTCCCAGGTTGGAACTTGTTGAACATACCTTTGTTAAAGTGATTTTGTGAGGTTTCACAGATGCCTTTTCCACATAGTATGCCATTGCTGCCCATTCTTCAGATGTTGAAGCTGCAATTTGTTTTGTAAAAAAATCTGTCAGTCATTTTATGTTATGTTTTATCAACACTTTGTCCTCCAGTTTTCTGTAAGGCCACACACCCAGAATTATGTCATGCAATGAATGTTTTACATACAGCACCAAGAGATTCTGGGTAAAAGATAAAGGTGACTTAAATGTTAGTTACTCAGAGGAACAGTCCCTTATTTCGGTAGTGGTGACTGAAGTATAGTACCTAATATCTATATGCAGTGTAGATGTCTGCAGTACCAAGACTGACCAGCAGAGGACTCCATTTCAGACCAGTGCATAAAGTGATTTTGTGAAGTTTCTCAGATGCCTTTATTTATTTATTTATTTTATGTATTTGTATTTCGGATAACACCTTTGAGCCGAGGGCTCTTTTACAATGGTTCCACGTCAAGGCAATATGGACAATAAGGTACAAAACATAACATGATCATTACAATGGAACTTACAAAAAAAAAGACAAGGTTACAATAATAGCAGTCAAAGGCAGTTGTCAAGAATTGTGTTGCGAGAGTTAATTATACAGTACAAGTCATAAGCTCAGTGAAGCTTTGTTAAAAGAGTGGGTTAGTGGGAAAAGAGAAAGAATGTGGTGAGGGGGGTATGGGAAGACAGAGAGAGGGAAGAGGGAGAAATGGGAGGGCATTGCGCTGGGTATGTGGTAGATGGGAAACAGCAAGGGGGGATGAAAAAGAAAAGGAGACAGATTCATCCTATACCCAGTAATGGGGGGTAGGAGAGGAGGAGGAGGAGCTGAGGCAGTGAGGAGGGATGCCTAAGGGTAGTATGCCTGGAGGGGATTATAAGAAGCAGTCACAGAAGGCACTAGCCACAAGGTGTTGATGCAGTTTACACTTAAAAGCACCTATCGTGGCAATGTTGGAGATTTCTGTAGGTAGCAAGTTGAACCGTGTGAGCTCTGACAAGGTAAGAACGCTGAACTTGAGAGGTCCAACAGCGAGGTATTGTAAAGGTTAGACTGTCCGATCTTTCTAGTTAGGCATCTAACAGAAAAGGCATGTTTCAGGAAAGATTCTACTTAATCTTGAGCCAAAGGGCTCAAAGCATTACACATAGACTCTGGATCCTTAAAGGTATTGCTAACCATGAACTGCACTACTAGGGGCCCGGACTGGATAACAGAACTTGAAGTGATTTTGTGAGGTTTGCCATAGCAAAGTGGAGTAGTAACCTGTAGGAGGTGTGAGTCAATCTCCTACCATTCAAACTGCCAAAAGTGCTGTTTTGCCGGAAAAATGCTTTTATTTCTGTGCTTTTTCATCCAAAGAACTCCCTATTGTATTTTTTCTGTTCATGTGCAGTACTATTCTAATTGTTGTACTTACCCACCATATTGTTCCTGTTTCTGCTTACTGCCACCTGCCAAATATGTGGAGCACAGAAATAAAAGCATTTTTTTCAAGCAAAACAGCACTTTTTGGCAGTTTGAATGGTAGGAGATTGACTCACACCATGTACAGGTTACTTCTCAACTTTGCTATGGCAAATCTCACAAAATCACTTTAAGTTCTGTTATCCAGTCCGGGCCCCTTGTAGTGCAGTTCATGGTTAGCAATACCTTTAAGGATCCAGAGTCTATGTGTAATGCTTTGAGCCCTTTGGCTCAAGATTAAGTAGAATCTTTCCTGGAAACATGCTTTTCCTGTTGGATGCATGATACCGGTTTTGATCTGAGGTCATGGATCTTAGCTGTTTCTGAATCCTGGTTGTGGGAGCCAAAAACTTCAGTGCAGTCTGCATTTAGCGATTTTGCATTTGGATGTTAGTGAGCTGTTGCGAGCCTCAAATGCATTGACAGTCAGAATATCAGTGAGTTTTAAATGAGCTGTCAGTGAATTTGTGTTCTCTTCCATGACTGCAACGGGCAGTACACTAGCAATATCATTGGCAAGTGGAGATTTAAATTCTCCCATGCTCTTTCTGCAGGTCTGCCGACTGAAGCACTACAAGTGGAACTCTGAAGCATAGCCTCATCCCAGTTCCATCTGATCAGTGGCTTCTGCTGCAGCAGTTCCCTGGGCACTCCAGCGTTTGAGAAGGGCGGTATTGTCCTGCAGCCAGTGGATCGGTCCCCTCTCCCTCACAGCAGCAGGGAACTGGGACGCACAGACCACAGGCAGGGGTTTTTACTGCAAGCAGCGTGGACTCCACAGAGCTGTTCTGAGCCAAAGGGCAGAACAACTGAGCTAGTAACCGGATTCTTTCTTACCTTGCAGGATTACAAGCTACACCTTGTCTGTTCAACAGCTACCCGATTGTTTTCTACAGCATACAGGGAACAGTTGGATACGCCCACCCACCTTCCCCCTAATTCCACCCTCCCCTGAGTGCTCTTGCTTTATAGGCATGTAGTGCTGCCCACAGCACCTGATAGGAGTTAGTAAGGTACAAAAAAAAAAACCTCACTGTTCTGTTTTCTTTTTGTCCACACTTCCTGCCAAGAAACAGGAATGAGCCCTACCTCTCAACTAAAAACAAATAAAATGGACCTTGTCAGTTTTGAAAACTGTGAAGCACTGTACAATAGGATCTACAAACAGCAACCAGGACCCTGCCATGCATGCTGCACCATAGCGGATCTTGCAGCCCAACTACAGGATGCTTGGACTATAATATATGACGTCCAATACAGGGAATTCTATAGCACACCTCCTCAACCCCTCCACCACCACCACTACCAGTACCAGCATGTCAGCCAGGGGCCAGGACAGGAGGCAGGGCCCAGAGACTGGCAGGTGATAAGGAAAAAGAGGCATCGTAGGAGACCCAAGAAGGAAGCCAAAAATCAGGAGCATTTCCCGGCCATCCAAACCAAAAACAGGTTCACTCCACTGCTACCAACCACAGACAAAGTAATACAAGGTAAATAAATCAAACCACCAAAAAAGGCTAACACGCCGATTAAAACTAATACAAACTACGATAAAAACAAAAATACTAATGCTCAAAATATAACCAACATCAATACCAAAACCAAATGCAATAACAACAAAAATACTAAAACTCAAAATAAAAATGACACAATTATAAACAAAAGCAAAATTCTCATAATCGGGGATTCCATGATCTGAGGAGTGGAACACCACCTAACGCAAAATGTTAAAAGCGACACTGTGGTAAAGTATCTACCAGGAGCCTTTGCAAGTAGGGACACTAACTGCATAAAGACAATTGTGCAGGAATCCAGGGATGTTACACATATAGGGGATACATGATGGGCAGGAGTGGAATATAGAAAATATTTTCCATATTCCACGATCTGCCCATCATGTGTTCAGTTTATATAATGGGGGCCTCTTTGCAAACTGTATCATTTGCGTGGGTTTAGCGTAGCTTAGCGTGGGTTTAGCGCGATTGTATATTTGTAAATATTCTCACAGTGGTGAGGTCATTACTGTGGTTATTCAACGGGAGTGAGAATAACACGTTATCTCACTCAGTTTTCCCTCACCCCTATTGTATAAATAACAATACACCTTGGTATCAATGACTTGGCAAATCACACAGTTCAGGAGTCCAAGAAACACTTTGAGGACCTGACCAACAAATGTTCTTCCCTTTTGTCCAGATTAGTCTTCTCAGAATTGCTGCCAGTGTGAGAAAAGGAAAAAGCACCAAGCAAGTCAGACAGATTGAAGTAGGCGAATTCAACTCATGGCTGCGTGATTGGTGCCAAGATAAGGGATACCACTACATTGGGAACTGGCACAACTTTTGGGAAAGAGCTTTTTTTAAATACGACGGATTGCACCTAAACAGAGAAGCTGTGCAAGCACTTGGACAACAATTCGATGTCTGTACAGGTAGTTTATACTAAATAAAGGGGAGTATGATGCAGCTCACACCCCTGCCATCGTTGGTCTGCTCATCACTCCCCAACATGCCAAATTGCGCATATCCTCGAAAATAAATCGGAGCCAACATCCGCCTGAACCAGCAACCTCAATATTCTCTTGACCGGAACAAGCAAACTGGAACAGTCCAGGAAGAGGGTACAACCTTGTGCCAAAGAAAAAAAATACCACCAACAGCTTAATCTGATTCAAATTAAGTTGCCTACCATCTGTACCCCCCCCCCCCGTCGCCCCTGAAAAAGGGACTTCTAGGCCCACTGGGCTTACCGGGTCAACAAAATTCAACAACAACAACATTCCTGGAAGGCAATGGTTGCAAATACTAGGAGCCTAACCAACAAACTTCCCGAACTCACAGCCATTTGGAAACAGAAAGGTTGGACTGGGTGGCTGTAACAGAAATGTGGTTCCCGGAAAACCACGGATGGGATACGGCCATTCCTGGTTACAATCTGTTCAGGAAAGATAGGCAGGGCAAAAAAAGATGGGGGGGGGGGGCGATGTAGCCATTTACATCTGGGAGTGAAATAAAAGCCACAGAAGTAAAAAGGCAACCTGGGGACTTCAAGTCACCGTGGCTAACAGTAGACACGGGCAAGGGAAAACCCTTCAGAATCTGCGTCATGTACTGACCCCCAAATCAAGTAGATAAAGGAGACAAAGACCTAATAGAGGAAGTCCACAAACTGTCTGATAAGGGCGACGTAGTACTGGTGGGGGACTTCAACCTACCAGATATTAACTGGAGCACACTAATGGCAGCAACAAGAACTAGGGACTTCTTATTGTCACTACAAGGGTGGGACTGTGCCAACTTGTTAAAAACCCCAACAAGGGAGATGCCATTCTGATCTTGTCCTCACAAACTCGGAAAGGAGCAAGGACATTAAGAGTGGATGCCATATGGGCAACAGCGACCATCGCATGGTAAGCTTTAAAGTAAACATAACACAGGGCACCAGCCACTCAAAGATAAGGGTGCTAGATTTCAGAAAGGCTGACTTCCAAAAAATGAGGAACAACATAAGTAGCCAGTTAATGGAACTAAAGGTTGAGGAGGTGGAGGTCTTGTGGGGGAGGCTCAAGAGAGCAATAAAAACTGCCACAGATCAGTGTGCCAGATGGGTCAGCAAAGCAAAAAGAAAAATAAATCCTCTATGGTTTTCCAAGGAAGTGGCTACCACAGTCAAAGAAAAAAAAAAGGTGTACAGCATATACCAGGAAACCAAAACTGAGAAGGACTGGGAGTCGTACAAGGAAATAATGAGAGAGTCTAACAAACAAATTAGAAAGGCAAAAGCCCAGACAGAGGAAGAGATAGCAGAAGGGCAAATGGAGGAGATAAATAATTTTTTAGATACATTAGGGAACGTAGAAATGCAAAAGGGGGATAGTAAAGATTGCTACTGAAGAAGGGAAATGCACCAAACCTGATGCAGAGAAAGCCGAAATCCTCGACAAATACTTCTGCTCGGTGTTTACCAAAGAGGACACAGGGGATGGCCCAGCCCTGAAAAAAAACACAACACCACAGGACCAGGGGTAGACACGAGTCCCTTTACAGAAGCCAAAGTATGGGAGGCGCTAAATAAACTAAAAGCAGACAAAGCCACGGGACCAGATGAGATGCACCCCAGAATCCTTAAGGAACTGGGAGCAGAATTAGCAGCCTCTCTGGCACTTCTATTCATGAAATCCTTGAAGAGCGGCATGATACCCAAAGACTGGAAAAAGGCAATAGTGGTTCCACTTCACAAATCAGGCAGTTGCGAAGAGACTAGTAATTGCATACCGGTGAGCCTCACTTCTGTAGTAGGGAAACTAATGGAGACACTACTCAAACAGAGGATCATAGCATTCCTCGAGACTAGCGGCCAACAAGACCCTAAATAGCATGGTTTCATGGCAGGCAGGTCATGCCAGACAAATCTGCTTGAGTTTTTTGACTACACTACAAAAATAATGGATAACGGTGGGGCAGTAGATGTGGTCTACCTAGACTTTAGTAAGGCCTTCAACTCGGTTCCACATAGAAGGCTGACAAAGAAGCTTGACCACACAGGGGTTGGTCTAGAAGTAGTCAGATGGGTACAAAACTGATTACAAGGTAGAACTCGGGGTACAGGCTAATGGAGCACAGTCGATGGAAGGCAGGGTGACCAGCGGGGTGCCCCAGGGCACAGTGCTGGAGGCTTCTGCTCTTGTGTTTTTATAGCAGACATCACTGACAGACTGGAAGGGAAGGTGTGTTTGTTCACAGATGACACCAAGATATGTAACAGGGTGGACACCTCAGAAGGAGTGAGCAAGATGGAAGCTGACCTCAATAAACTAGAAGAATGGTCTGGAGTGTGGCAGCTGAGATTTAATGCCAAAAAGTGCAAGGTCATGCACATAGGAAAGAAAAATCCAGGAAAGGAGTCTAACCTAGGAGGCGTAAGACTGGCGGCCTCAAACCAGGAATGAGATCTGGGAATCATAATCTGACAACTGAGTTTAGTAAGCAGTGTGAGAAGGCAGCATTGAAGGCCAACAGAATGCTGGGCTGCACTGGGAGGGAATCACGAGCAGGAGGAGAGAGGGTGGTACTACCACTGTATAGATTGTCGGTCAGGCCTCACCTGGAATATGGAGTCCAATTCTGGAGGCCTCACCTTAGGAAGGACATTGACCAGGTGGAAACAGTAGAGAAAGGGGACAAAAATGATTTGGGGTCTGCAGTACATGTCCTACGAGGAAAGACTTGCGGAACTGAATATGTACTCCCTGGGAAAGAGAGAGAGAGAGAGGGGACATGATTGAAACATTCAAGTACATAAAAGGCATTAACAAGGTACAGGCACAGGAACGTTTTCACTTCAAGAAGGGCTCCAGGACCAGGCTACATGACCTCAGGCTGCAAGGAGGGAGGTTCTCTACTGACACCAGCAGAAGGTTTTTCTTCACAGAAAGAATGGTGGACGCCTGGAACAGCCTGCCTGAAGAGGTTGTGGGGGTCAACACTCGGGGGGGGTTCAAGAATGCATGGGATAGACACAAGGAAGCCCTGACTACAAAGGGCAACTAGAGTGTCAAAACAGTCAAGTCATGTTTATTTATAAAGCGCCTTTCGAAATCAAGGCGCTATACAAAAAATAGATAGAACAGTAAAATCCAAGCATTAAAACAACCATAACTAAGAAGAATAAGCAAAGGTAAAAAGATATGTCTTTAAAGCAGTTTTAAAAAATAGGTCTAAAACAAATGGGAAGACTGAGACTAGATGGACCTAGAGGTCTCCTTCTGCCATAAATTTCTGTGTTTCTATGTAATTAATCAATCAAAAATCTTAATTTTACCAGGTGATACACCTTTGAGTAAACTCATTTACAAGATGGACCTGGACAGGTACACAACCAAACACAGAATAATAGTACAAAAATTACAATAAAGACATTACATACAATAGAATAAGATACATGTGTAAATATGTACACTGAGAGAACACTTACAGATAGCAGTCACGTAGCAATATATACATTGAACATACCAGCATAACAAAGGCGGCGTGGGCAACCATGCAGGGAAGGACAATGGTTACACGGAACAACTAAGGTGGAGAAGGGAGAGATGAGAATAAGGGTGAATAAAAATCACATGGGTGGGGTCAGTGGAGGTCAAACAGAGGGTACAATGTCTGAGGTCATTATACCTTTAGCCAAAAATCAAGGAAAGCAATTGCAGGACTCCTTAATGGAACATGCATATAGTGATTTTAATGCTGACAGATTAATATGGCAGGCTATTCTCATGTTTTTTTGGAGTTTATTCCAGAGTTGAGGAAGTACATAACTCATTTCATTAAATTTTATTTTTATACAGGAAGCATTTGTTAGGGAATGACCCCAGTTTACAACAAAGACCTGTGTTCCATACATAAACTTTCAGAATTGATAATACAAACTAACATACAACATTGACACAGACATTAAAATTAATTAAAACTTGTACATTTTAAGCTAAGATAGTAAACAATAACTTTTAAAATAATGGGATTCTGCACATTTCTCAATTCATATGGTATCTCATTCCAATATTTGGATAAACTGTTTTGTAGTGTGAGTCTTCCTGTTCTATTATAAATTCTTTCACTTGTAATTGTTAACTTATTTCTCCTATATCTTTCTATTTTTAATTCTGGGGGTGTGATTATTATCAGGTGTTTCAATGGATGATCATTTTTATGAAATATCTGTTTTTGACACCACAATAACCATAAGTATTTTCTTTTTGATTCAGGTCGCAACCAGTTCAGTTTTCCAAATAACGTACAGTGATGTATTATTCCTTGTTTACTTTTCGTTATAAATTTCCTAATCTATAATAGGTATGCCCAATGCTCTGCAACACTGTGTGAGTGGAGAACATATATAAAAGGATCCATATTCCATAATGGGAAAATCATTTGGGCCACAAGTTTTCATTGAGGCCCTGCCAAAGCATGACTTGACTTTGTGGATAGTTAGGGAAATGTAAGAGGAGCTTCTCGGAGCATAACTACCTAACGTACAACAGGGTAAACAATCTGAAATGTACTGTGGGAGCTTCTTAGTGATTGCCCGGAAGGTCCAGAGGGCAGCATTTCTTTGCCTTCTGAATTTAAGGGAAGACCAACCCACTAAAGAGTAAGGAGAGCAATAGTGTGTAGAATACAGTGCTCCAGAGATAAATCTTAGGGCTCTGTGGTAAAGAGTATCAAGTCTGGTTAACACTGTGTTAGGAGCTTGGCCGTAGAGGAAATCGGCATAGGCCAAGATAGAAGGAAAAGTAGTTTGGACCAGCCTTTGTCTAGCATCCTGTGTAAGTAGGTGCTTGATCCTGAGATCTCCTCAATATTGTCCAGGACAGAAAGTTTGCAATCAGTCCACACCCCAGGTATTTGAATTTCGTTAAGAAGTCTAGAGATTCACCTAAAGGAGTCGAATTTGAGGTGCCGATCTACTGAGGCAGGATTTATTGCATTGATGCAAGATGAGAAAAGAATCACCTTTGTTTTTTTAGCATTCAAGAGCAATTTTTAGCTGAGAAGTTTTGATTGCAGATGATTAAACTCTGGTTGGAGGTCTGTGCAGGCGAATACTGGGGTTAGTCTGGTGATGTAGAGGGCCGTGTCATCTGGAAAGAGATGAATATCAGCCGTTTTGGTTCCAGCGTCGATGCTATTAATATACAGTGAGAAAAGTAGGGGTCCCATTATGGAACCCTGGGGCATACCCCTCAACAAAGGTTGTAAGGACGAAAGTTCCCCTTCAGTTTTAACCTGTTGAAGTCTCCCCTTTAGGTAACTAGAGAACCATTTCAGAGAGTTGTAGTCCAGACCAGTGTAGTGAGAAGCAGGTTATGATCGACAGTGTCAAAAGCCCTGCTTAAATCAAGAAAAATGGTGCACACGTAATTCTTGTTATCTAGGGCACTCTGCCAATCATTAGTCACCTTGCAAGGGCAGATATGTGTGTGACATGGCTTGAACCCGATTGTGCCGGATTAAGCATGTTAGAGGAGGCCAGGTAGTTCCTAATCTGAGTGCTCACTAATTTCACCAATAGTTTAGACAGAATAGGAAGTAAGAAATTGGTCTACAGTTATTTACATCACCAGGATCTCCAGATTTAAACAAAGGATAACCTGAGCTGTTTTCCATATTGGTGGAATGTCCCCCTGAGAAAGGATAGATTGAATAGATGTGTAATTGGAACGCCAGACATGGTAACCAAGTTTTAAAAAGTACGCCTCAACACGGTCAGCACCAGCACTTTTCCTGTTGTTCAACTGTAGCAATAATTCTTCTACATCCTTTAAAGATATGGTCTGGAAGGAAAATGTCAAGGCTTGAGCAGGGGGATCAGAAACCGGAAAAGCTGTGCCATTGGTATGCAGTTAGAGTACGATTACTGGCTGGGAAGAATCAAACGCTAACCCAGCAGTCGCAAAATGATTATTCAGTAAGTTCAGTACTGCTAGTTTATCAGTTATAAGGGAACCACCAGATGATATTGTGGTAGGGAGGGAATTGGGTGACGCATGCCCTTCGATATTGTTAATAGTTTCCCAAAATTTAGCTGAGTACTTGGAGGAGGAGTCCAGTTCAGTTCAGTAGTAGTTGGATTTCTCGGCTCGAACAAGCTTTGTACAGTGGTTCCTGGCCTTTCTAAAAGCAAACCAATCAGAAGGTAATTTGGTTTTCCTTTTTTTTATACTTTTTTATTTATTGTTTCACATAAGCAATTACAATACATTCCAGGCAGTGACATATTGAATGTTAGTACAAACTGGACACAGTGAGTCGCCACTCCTTATAATATACAATAAAATAAGTCTTCTACTGCTTTAAGATACATCTTGGCAGATTACTATAAATTTTATGCCAAGTTAAATTCAATACATAAAAGCTGAGTTTAAAGCCCATGAGCTGCACGGTAAGATGCTGTACAGTTCCTATATATAAAGTCCAAGCAGTCTGTCTCCTCCAAAGAGGGACTATAAAGAGGTCCATGCTTCATCTTGAGTAAGAGCACAATAAGGTGCTATTTCCATTATGATAGTGCTAAATCAGTTTAATAATAACGATAATGGGAGCTGTTATAGTATGTGACAAATAACTGCAACTACAATAATTTCCTGAACCTGGGAACCACGATCAATCTCAAATATAAAGCAGTGATCAAATACAACAGCGGCTAATTTTAACCTGTGGGACTCAACTGGAGCCCGATAACTGTAATCACAGCAACGAGAAAAATAAAATGTCTTAAAGTGATGGTCCTGGTACAGTTCTGAATTGGTACTCATGCCCATTCTCAGGGGTTACATAGCTTTTATACAGGGTTTCTCTTCTCTTCTTCACTCCTCACTGAAGTAATCCGTTTGTTTTTCATGACTCGTCATCTGAGGAGTTCTCCTCCTGTTCCAGTGGATGTCTTCTTCTTGGAGCTTGTTTCTGAGTCCACCTGTTCGCATCCTTCAGGTCTGAGAAATGAAGATCTTGCCTTTGTGAGTTATTCTTAGCCATGCAGGAAAGATGATACTATGCTGAATCCCGCATCGCGTAGGAGCGCTTTGATGCCATCAAATTGTTTTTGCCTTTGCCTAGTGGCAAAACTGATGCCTGGGTACATTCTCACCATCTCCCTCACACAGAAGCATTTTGTGCTGTCGGGCAAGGCCAATAGATAATCTCTGGTCGCCACACCGTCCGGTACCACTAGGGACCACACGTGGAGCCTCAGGGTTTTCTGGCCTACCTCTGTCTCTTATTCTGTAGGCCTTCTGTATTCCCCTGATGTGCAGTATAGTGTCTTCCCAAGTTGCTGTTGGAGCCAGTCGACAGGAACAGAACCAGGTGGTCTCCTCACAGCCTCCGGAGGCCTAAGAAATTAATAATCATGGCCCTAGTTTGATTTTCTAGGGTTTCCAGTCTCATCTGCAGATGGCGTTTTCCTTGAGCACATTGGTAATTGCGTCCATAGCGCATCAGATCATTTCTTGGTTTCTGAGGACTCAGCCACACCAAATCAACTGTGGTTTCCAGGTTGATAACTCTGTTGGTGATTCCATCAGTTTTATCTGCCAATCCTGAGACAGAAAGGATTAGTCTAGTTATTTTTAGACTGAGAGATTGAAACGTTTGCTCTCTTTCATTCTCCGTGTCTGAGGCCTGATGGTGAGGCATAGACCACGTGGCAGAGGGAACTGGGGCATTTTTGGATTTTGCTCCATCGTGTTGGCTCCAGTCTTTCTGAGAATTTCCCATTTGGTCACTCTAGTTATCCGGTATAGGTATAGCCGCAGATTGTTGTCCAGGATAACCTAAAAGTCTCTTCTTTTAGCTCCCAAAGCAAGATGTTGTTATGAGCACTATCTAAAAGCAGCCATCTTGCTCTGCTCAACAGTGGCCCCCCAAGTAATTTGGTTTTCCTGACTGTCTTCCAGAGTAGATCTCTTTAAGCTGCACAGCTTTCAAACTAGCCGTAAACCAAGGGCAGGTTTTTTCATAGTACAAATTTTAGTTAGGGAGCATGCTTATCAAATACCTGCAAGATGTCATTGTCTGCATTCACAGTTTAGCCAGGTAGAGCTTGCCAACTCAGAGTTCTGCAAGTCAAAGAGAAATGTATGGGGTTGGGGGTCAAGATTACGATGGCACCTTTTAAATATATACCAGGAGGCAGAGGGTGGTTTCGGCACAGCCCTCACACAAGCAATGGAACAATGGTCACTGAAGTCAGTGAAAAATACTCCCAAATGCGAGGGCAGGTGTGGTTTATTCACCAAGATAATATCCAATAAGGAGCTGTTACTAGGGTTGCTCTTATTCGGGCGTATTGCTTCCTGTATAAGTTGTGCAAGCCCGAAGGTGTCTCAAAAGTTTTTGAGGGGTTTGGAACAATTGGAAAACCAATCAAGATTGAGGTCTTCCATAATAATGACATCCGAGGATATCGAACCCAGCGCTCTATTCAGGTGGTTCAGTATCTGTAGCCCTGCTGAAGGGGGTTTATAGCACCCTGAGAGAGATGGAGGAGGAAAGCTGAACCTTAAGAGTCAGGCTTTCAAACTCCTTGGGTATTGTGGTAGAGTTTAAAATGGGTACAGTAAATTTATCATGAACATAAATAGCTACACCTCCACATCTTGATTGTCTGTCTGTTCTGAATATATTATAGGAAGGGATGTTCACCTCATAATCAGAGGTTTGGGTCTGAGCCAAGACTCTGTGACCACAAAACATCTGGCATAGTGTAGCATACCAGGACTGTATGGAGTCAAACTTCTTCAGAAGACTGCAAGCGTTGATATGCAGTAGGCTCCTACCTTTAATACTGGCCAGTTCAGATGGAGCAGAGATAACTGGGGTGGGGGGCAGGATTTAATTCGACATTGCCTGGGCAGATTAAAAGAAACAACAGGAATTTTTGATCACACTTAGGAGCATTTTAAAGGACCTAAATACATTCCGCTTAGAGGATACAGATATTCATTAGGGAGGTCATATGGGCGGATACTACAGTACCCATAGGTGCATAGATGAGCACCCTGGCCTCATAGAGCCAAATAGGCAGTGGAGAAGATATGGGTGCAATAGGAAAGTAGCCCAGAAACAATGAGGCTAGAGTTCCATTGTACCACTGAAAACTGAACATTCTAGCAGTAAATATGTTTATTAAAATTTTAATAGGATACACCCATTGAGCCAAGGCTTATTTTCAGTGATATCCCATGCTACAAAAATGTGAAGCTACAATCTTACAATGCATTAAAATAATATACTGCACAAAAAGGGTTCAAAATAAGGATGTGCCTGACAAGAGCTACTGAATACTCCAGGTATCAGCATTTTCCAGGGCACCCAGGGGCTACTCAGGCCAACCCAAGAGCTGACATTTAAAAATCTGAAAGAGTTACTCTATTTTTTCCTTTTTAAACCAGATCAAATGACATAGCCTCAGACACACAGACAGACACTGAAAACAGCTAAATTTAACCCAGTCACACTGCCGCAGAAGATTAGGTGTTCAGTCCACATGGGGCAGCTTGTAAGCCACCACCTATGTGTTCATTTAGGTGTTATCCTATTTGTCCTGCTGCTGTTCTTATTGAAACTGTATATTTACTATTTTTGTTTATTGTACACTGCTGCTGTAAATATTTATCTGTATGTCATTTGTTGAGAAGGATAGTGGTCTCAGAGGCCTAATAATGTGAAACCAAATGGGCTTACCCTCTTGATAACAAGGAAAGGAGGGAAGGCAACTACAAGGGAGTGGACATAAGGGGGAGAGAGAGGTGGGGGAAGGTAGAGACAAGGGTTGGAGGGTGGTAATGCTTAATGCTAGGAGTCTGGGGAATAAGGGGCAGAACTACAGGCTGTCTTGGAGGAGGGGCGGACTTGGCGGCCATAACCAAGACATACGCCACCCAAATCCACGACTGGGACACATGACAGTTCCAAGGTACAGATTACACCAGAAAGATAGGGAAAGGAGAAGGGAGGGGGGTGGCACTGTACATAAAAGAGGGATTAAAATATGTAAGGGAGGAGGGAGACGAGAGAGATACAGAAGCACCGTGGGTGCAACTACAGGATCCCAAAAATAGATCACTAAGACTGGGGGTGGTGTACAGCCACCCTCTCAAACTGAAAGGATGGACAGGATACTGGCAGAACAGATCAGGAGGAACTGCGGGAAGTGAGGTGGTGTTAGTAGGGGACTTCAACCTGCCAGGGGTGGAGCGGAACACACCTACCACAAAGAGCAGAAGGGAGCAGGTAATGCTGGACGCGTTCCAGGAAAGCTTTCTAGTACAGCTGGTCAAGTATCCAACTAGGGAAAGGAACACTTTTGACCTCATACTGATGAACGGGGAGTGGGTGAGGGATGTGAGGGGTGGAGGAACCACTGAGGGGGGGGATTGACCACCGGATAGTATGGTTCCAGTTACAGATGGCTAAAGAGAGGATGGCATCTGGCACAAGGGTGCTGGATTTCAGGAATGTCAACTTTAAAATGATGAGGGAAGTGGTACAGGGGTTCCTGTGCAAATTTCAACCGGTTATGAACACACAGCAAAGGTGGGAACTGATAAGCTCGGGAATAGTGAAGGCAACAGAAACTTGCAGCAGGGCCCAGACTAAAAAGGCTAGGGGGAGGAAACCCAGCTGGATAAGTAAAGGGATGCTAGACAAGGTGAGGAAGAAAAGGGCAGCTTACAGGACATACTGAAAATCGGGGAGGGAAGGAGGACGATAGGGAGGAATACCTGAAAGAAGGGGAAGGGAAGGGGAAATTGTTTAACCAGGAAAGGCACACTAGGCCAAAGCTTGTTTCCAGGTGCGACCTGGGAGCACAAGAAAGTTAAGTGACTTGCTCAGGGTTACACAGTATGCAGGTAGGGGCTGAAGGATTCAAACCCAGGTTTTCAGGTTTGCAGCTCAGAGCCCTAAATCTCTGCACTGTACTGCCTCCAAGAAGCAGAGGAAATGACTGGGGGGTAAGGGCAGCCAAGGCAGCAAAGCTGGTGCAGGGCATAAAAAAGGGGAGAAAGACTTCTTTAGGTACATCAGGGAGAAAAGAAGCTGTACGGACCAAATTATGAGAAGTAAGAAGGAGGGGGGATGGGTGGAAGAAGGGGGTGAAAAGGCAAATGTGCTCAACGACTACTTCTGTTCAGTCTTTACGAAAGAAAAGGAAGGGGCACTACCCATAGTAGGTGGGAGGATAGAAACAGATGGGGGTGACGGATGGAGAAATGACAGTGGGGAGGGTGCTGGAGGGGTTAATAGCACTGAGGGTAGACAAGGCTCCGGGACCAGATGGAGTACATCCGAGAGTGCTGAAGGAAGGAGACTGGCTCACGTGGTTCCTCTCCACAAGAGTGGACCCAAGGACGAACCGGGGAACTATAGGCCACTAAGTCTAACATCCATAATGGGGAGCTAATGGAGACCATCTTCAGGGATAGGCTAGTGGCCCCTGGAGAGTGAACAGGAATTAAGTGCAGGGGAGGCAGCATGGCTTTGTCAAGGGCAGGTCATGCCAGACCAGCCTGGTGGAATTATGACCAGGTGACTAGGCAAATTGACAGGGGCCATGCGGTGGATGTCCTGTACCTAGATTTCAGTAAGGCCTTTGATTCAGTACCATTGGGAAACTTGAAATCAAGCTACAGGGCACAGGGGCGGGATCAAAACTGGTAGGGTAGGTGGAGAACTGGCTAAAAGATAGGCAGCAGAGGGTGGTGGTAGGTGGGGCATACTCATCCCCTAACCCTGTGACAAGTGGTGTTCCACACGGTTCGGTGTTGAGCCCAGTGCTGTTTGGCATATTTATTGCAGACATCTTGGAGGGCATCAGCAACAAAATCAGCCTATTTGCGGACAACACCAAGATGAGAGCGTGATGGATGACCGAGGGAGGGGTGGGGGCTGCAGGAGGATCTGGCAAGGCTGGAGACATGGTCTGACAGGTGGCAGCTGGGGTTCAACGCAAAAAAATGCAAGATGCTGCACTTCAGAACAAAAAATCCGAGGAGAAGCTATCATCTGGGGGAGTGCAGCTGGAGCTAATGAAAGAGAAGGATCTGGGGGTGCTCATCATGGGAGCAATGAACAATTCTGCACAATGCAGAAAGGTAGCAGCAATGACCAACAAAATGCTGTGGTGGATTGCAAGGGGCATTACCTCGAGAAGAAGGGAGGTTATTCTACTGTTGTACAGATCGTTGGTTAGACCCCACCTGGAATACTGCGTGCAGTACTGGTGCCCGTATCTACAAAGGGACATTAGGCTGCTGGAGGGGGTGCAGCATAGGGCAAGAAAGATGATTCATTGCCATATAAGGTCAGACTAAGAGAGTTAAACATGTACACGCTTGAGGAGAGGAGGGACAGAGGGATATGATTGAGACCTTCAAATACATGAAAGGGATAATCAAAATGGATACAGAGGGTCCATTCAGGAAGAGGGTGGGGAGACACCAGGGGCCATGACATGAAATTGGGGGTAGATTCAGGAAGGAGGTGAGGAGGCATTTTTATGGAGAGGGTGGTGGCAAAGGGATGCACTGCGAGCTGAAGTGGTGGCATGTACCGCAGTGAACAAGCCTAAAAGTGGTGGGACAGGGCAAAAGGAGGGTAAAGGGAAGTAAGGAAGGGGGGGGGCAGCTGCTGAATAGGGGCTAGCTGCATTCATGAGCAGCCTAGATAGACCTTGATGGCCTTTGCTGCTGCCAGTTTTCGTATATTCGTATGTTATCTCTGCTTATTGTACATTGCTGCTGTGCAATAATTATCGCTGTCATTTGTTTCCTGCCACTTGGTCACATTTCTGTTGTAAACTGTGTGCATTTTCCTTGTACCAATATTTTATGACTGTTGTGCCTAGAAACTCTTGGGTCGTGGCTTGAAAATAGGCATTTGTATGTCTAGCACACTTACCCGTAATGAAAAACAAAGTACAAAAAAAAGCCTAATCTCTCTCACCCCCAAAAAGAAAACACACATACTTTTTCTTTCTTTTGATGACCCCTTGTTTCTTTTTCAGCCCAGCTGTTCACACTGCAGACTGTGGGCAGCGCAAAAGGTGCACTCTCTTAAGAGCTGGCACTATATGCTGGCATACTGACTGTAGCACTACAGCCCTTGTGCTGACTAAATTTAGTTACTTCAGAAGAGTCCACACACAAGTCTGTACAGGACAGCGGCATTATCCCTTTCACTCCTCCAGACTGCTCTGATTGTCTGTAATAAGCAGCAGCACCAATTCAAAGACATTCTCTCAAGTGTAATAATTAAAAAAAAAAAAAAAGTAAACTGTGCTTTCTCTGCTGATGAGTCCGAAACTGCAGCTCTTGAAACCTCCCAGGGTGTGCTTTGATTCCGAGGCAGTATAACAGGAGATTCTCCTACTGTCCATGCTCACTTAGGGCTCAGATTTCACCTGTAAGGCTCCTCTGAACTGTCTCATGTCATGCTGCTTTAGTCTTGAACTCGCTCCTCCCTTGATGATTTTGTGTATGTATTGTTTTTAAAACATTTTTTGTTAAGTGCTCTGAGCCGCCGGGAAGGGGCACTATATAAATAATGTATCTATCTATGGTGTACACACAGTTGGGCAGTTCTACTCCAAGACATTTTGCTCCCCCCTCTATCCTGATGCTGCCGGTACTGCTGGAAGGGCCTCTGTCTTGCTACATTTTATAGCAGCATGCACTAACTAAATTAGTACAGGTGTGAATTAGCACCTACCACCCCCTTATTTTTCAGTCCTTGGAACACGAACACCGTTTAACAAACAAAAAAATTATTTTTTATAAATTTCATCTTTATTGTTTTTTTCAACATATTTACACACAGACACACATTTGACAGGTCATTAACAGGTAATTTCATGTGGATAATAATTTAAGGATTTAGTAACTATTAATTAAAAGGTTTTCTTGGTAGTTACAGAGAAATCAGGGCAGTCGATACAAACAAATCAAGCTTCAGAAATAAGCTACATAAGGTGTTCATTCTAAGCACTTTACCATAGGTCATTTTAGTTCATAGTTCAGAGTGTACCATGATCTTGGGTAATCTCATTACTTCTCAGGGACCAATCCCATCTTCCCCCCTATATGTCTCCCTTTCTGTGTTACAATCTAATGTTCTTCTGTGGCATTCAGCTCTCTGGATGCGGGCAGCAGCTTCTTCCCCCTCGTGTCTTTTCAGTAAGGGGAAGGACTACCAAGGGCCCCTCGACTTCCCACTATGGGACGAAAGTTTCATCCTGGAGCATATAGTATATTTGCCAGCGGGACCACCTGGAGGTGAAGCTCTCATCCCTTCCATTCAAGTTGTGGGTAATTCGTTCTGATATATCTGTTTGGTTATAACCCACCAGTCTTGTATTGTAGGTGTCTTGGCACTCAACCAGAGCAGTTATCGATTTCTTAGCTGCTGTTAAGAGCAGGTGTAGAAGGTATCTAGTACTGGGGCTCCTATATTCTTTGGGAAGTATCAGAAAGAGGTGCATTTCTTTTGTTAGTTGAAGTTGGGGGTCAAATAGCTCCCTCAGGTGTTCCTCTAATTGTTCAGAAAATGATTTGAGTGCCGAGCATGACCACATGATATACGTGTGAGTGGCGCTTGCCTCTCCGAATTGTCACTAGCAGGCTGCCGAATCGGAGGGGGAGTAGTGCCTCGTCACCACTGGGGTTCTGAAGTATCTGATGAGGTTCTTCCATGCATATTCAAGCCATTGGTGTGAGCTGGTGACTCGAGCCGCATATCCGCCTGCTACCTGACAATCTTTTTGTGTGAGGGGGCTGCCAGTCTCATCTTGCCAGTGCAGGCGTATGCTTTCTGTATGTGTTTCCCTGAGAGTTCAGAGCTGATAGTAAGCTGACACCAAGTGTGAACTCTCAGGTTTATTAAGGTGGAGCTGGATGCTTAGCAATGAGGGGTACCTATCAGGTATTCGGACTGCCATAGGCAGGCCCTGAATGAAATGATGCAGCTGTAAACACTTGTAGAAGTTCCAGGGAGGAAGGTTGAATCGCCTCTGTATGGAATCAAAGGACCAGAATACCCCCTGTGAGATTATTTGTGAGAGGTATCTCAAACCATACCTCTCCCACACCTGAAAGCCATGGTCCAGTCTGTTTGGGAGAAAATCACCCAGACTGGTGATCAGACAGATCAAGGCCAGAAAAGGGGACAGCCGCTGGGATTCTCTGATTCTTTGCCAGGTTCTCCCGCTGTGCCTAATATAAGGGTTTGAGGAGGCTGAGGGCACCGGTTCAGCCCCTGGGCAATATAAGGACTGGAAGTAGTCCTTATCAGATATAAGGGTTTGTTCTATTTGCATCCAATGTGGTATGGTTGTCCTATTCTGTCTGGGCATTAAGTGGGTTAGGGTTGCTGCAAAGTAGTATAACTGCAAGTCAAGGAGGGATTTTTCCAGATCCCCTTAAAGAGGCTATAGTTAAGCCTCTATTAAAGAAACCCTCCTTATATCCAGATTGTCTAGCAAATTACAGGCCAGTCTCTAACTTACCTTTGTGGGTAAAGTTATTGAGAAAGTGGTCATGGCGCAGTTGGAGGATCATCTGACCAACAACAATATCTCGATTCTCTCAGTCTGGATTTAGGAAAAGGCATAGTACCGAGATAGCTCGTCTGGTGCTAAATGACCTCCTAATAGCGAGAGATCGTGGACCCGATCCATCTTGGTACTATTGATCTCTCTGCAGCGTTTGACACCGTTGACCGTGGTGTGCTGTTAGGCGTCTGCAGTCAGTCTGTGGACGGTCTGGTACGGTCCTCAGATGGTTTCAATCTTACCTCGAGGGTAGGACTCAGAGAGTGTCGGGAATTTTTCCTCAGCATCACTCTCCTCCACTCCCGCGGGTACCGTAGGGTTCTATTTTAGCACCTATGTTGTTTTCGTGTATATGCTACCGTTAGGGGTGATTATTAGACGATACGGTTTGGTTTTCACTGCTACGAGATGATACCCAGCTGTATATGTCTTTGTGCTCGACCAGGACGCTGCCTTGTCGGTATTTAATAACTGCCTTGAAGAAATCCAAGACTGGATGAATGGGAGTTGGCTGAGGTTAAACCGGAGAAAACTGAGGTGTTGGTTGTGGACAAAGGTAGCTGTGAGTAAGGTCTCCGGAGGATCACCCTCAGGCTTATGGCTTGGAGGGTGTTCAACCAGCGACCTCAGATGGTCTTGGAATCTTGGCGTAATAATTGTGACCGCTGACACTTAAATCCAGGTGTCAGCTGTCGCAAAACTTCCTTTTTCATCTGAGGAATATTGCCAGGGTGAAGCACCTGGTCCTCCAGAGGACCTTCCAACATTGATCCACTTTGTTACCTCCTGTCTTGACTACTGTAATTCCTTATACCTAGGGCTATCGGGGGTTGAACTTCGCCGTCTGCAGCTAGTGCAGAATGCGGCAGCCAGGTTGTTGACTGGATCTTCTAGATCCGGCCATATAATGCCTGTGCTTCACGGACTGCACTGGCTGCCAGTGTTTTGGTGAATCACCTTCAAGGTCGGTTTACTGACCTATAAAGCCCTACATGATCTGGGACCTACCTACCTGAAAGAGCTCCTTTGCTCCTACAATCCCTCCTGCTCCCTCCGATCCACTGACGAGGGATTGCTAGAGATTCCCAGGGTTCGTTTGAAAACATCAGGTGCTAGATCGTTTAGTTTTATGGCACCAACCCTGTGGAATTCTCTCACTCGTCAGGTGCAAGATTGCCCGACCGTCCTCAGTTTTAGGGAGCTTTGAAAACCCTCCTTTTAGCATAGCTTTTAAGGATTTATATTGGTTTTAATTTTATTGTATTTATTGTTTTGTGAATTTGTACAGGCGCTTTGATTTTAAGAAAAGCGCCTTTTAAAATAAAGATGAATTGAATTGAATAGAATTGAACCCTCCCTCCTGTCATGGAGAAGGTAAGCACTTTCAGCTGGACCCAGGGTCTCTGACCATCCCAGATAAACTGTGAGATAAGGGATTCAGACCCTGAAGGTTTTTAGGTATAAAAGTGGGAATATTCTGAATTAAATATAGGGCCTGGGAAGGGTGACTATTCGAACTAAGTCTGTCCTCCCATTGAGGCGCAGGGGCAGAGACACAGGAAGCCAAGTCTGCCTTTAATTGTGATGTAATGGCCCATAATTGTTTTTATAGGCTGTTTCACTTAACTGAGAAATGAATACACCAAGGTATTTTAGTTTAGTTAAATTCCATCGCAAGGTATGGTGTTTCCAATATATATTGAGGGAGAATAATGAAAGGTGAGTATCCCTGCTTTTGTTAGGGTTCAGTTTCTACCCTGAAACCTGGGTGAACTTATCCAGAGCTTGTTTTATGATTGGGAGGGTTTCTCGGATTTGAGAGGTACAGTAAAACATTGTCAGCATCCAGTGCTATACGATGTTCTATGTCTCCTCATCACCACACCTCTCAACTGTCCCTGACATCCCTAATTTTGCCTCAAATTGTTACTCTGTCCCTCCTAAAATTGTGTTTCCGTGACCAAACAGTGGGGGCTATAGCACAAACTAATGTCAAACATTAAAGTTACAGACTTCTTCTTCTTTAGAAAATGCATTTTACACTAAGCCCTTTATTCTACCAGCTACCTGAGTGGATATCTCCAGTTTTGAAGAAGTGTCCCTGATTTTGGTCCTTTGTCCCTGATTTTTTAAGCCTTGTCCCTGATTTATGAGGCAGGAGGTTGAGAGGTATGCCCATCACCACTTCCTAATGTCTTTGGCCTCCTTATGTATTGTGCTAGCAGTTCAATATAGGCCGCAAACAGAAGGGGGGGACAGAGGGCAACCCTGTCTAGTCCCCCTTTTCAGGTGGAAGTATTCGGAATGGTGACCCCCCCACCTTAACACATGCCCGAGGGGATGCATAGACATTCTGCAAGACTGTTATCAAGGGCCTGGGGAGGCCTAGCTTATCTAGGGCTTTATACAGGAAGGGCCAAGTGACCCTATTGAATGCTTTTTCAGGATCCAGACTCATTACAACTGAGGGGGTGTTCGAGGTCTGCATTTTATGGGTGATGTGGAGGGTACGCCTGATGTTATCAGTTGTGGAGTGGCTTCTCACAAAGCCCGTCTGGTCTTGATCAGTCGAGTGGGGCATAACTTGGTCTAGGCGTTGGGCTAAAATGTGCGTAAATAGCTTATAGTCTGCATTCAGGACCGAAATTGGTCTGTATGAGCTGCACAGCTTTTGAGTTTTTCCCTGGTTTTGGGATTACCGAAATAGTTGCATATGACCAAGACGGTGGGGGGTCACTCGCCAAAACTTGAATTAAATAAGGTGAGGAGCCCAGGGTCCATCTGCTGCTTCTTGGCTTTACAGAACTCGCTCCCGTATCCATCCAGACCTGGTGCTTTTAGGAATTTTGATGCAGAAATCGCAGCCAAGAGCTCATGCTCAGTTATAGGGGAGGTCAGTGCCTCACCCTGGTCCGCCATGAGTCTGGGTAAAATTATCCCTTGCAGGTAATCCGAGATCAACTGCTCTCCGGGTATACATTGTGACACAGCTACTCTGTTTCCAACCCCACAGGTGTCTGTTGTTTGCCCGCTCTTCTAGCACTTACCTCTCCACTACAACCACTCAAGCACTTGTGCTGTGTCTGTCCTGACAAGGCCCCTTCACTGCATTCACTCTGCCCCTCCGTGCCAAATCCACCCCCCAGTCCCAGCCCTTTTTCCCTCATGCCCTATCTCTCCTATTTTTTCCTGGGTATTGCATCTCTTTGTTGGATTTTGTCAACCAGATGTTACTGTCTTATACCATCTACGGTGTTAACATTAATATGTTCTTGGTCTGTCACTCTGTAACCTGCCTGTTGATGATTGCCTGTACTATTGACGTGGAACCTTTGTAAAAGAGCCTTGGCTCAAAGGTATTTGTAATCTAGATTCAAATAAACAAACATTCAGGGGTGTAGAGGTGGAGTAGTACTCGTGAATGCTTCTGTGATGTCATGTAAATTAGTTAAGGGCTGGCCTCCAGGCGGGTGCCTGAGGTAGTGACACTGAGCCTTCGTCTGTCTATGTACCTGGTAAGCCACTAGTCTAGTAAACCTGGGCCCCACTTCATAATACTACTTTGCCTCAGGAACGCTAAAGCAATCTCAGTTTGCTGTAGTGTTAGGCGATCCATCTCTGCTTTTGTTTTCTGAAACTGAGGGCAGAACAGAGAGTCCCCTAACTTGTGTGCCATTTGCAGGAAGTGAAGAGTCTCCTCTAGCCTGGCCCTGTGCTCCATACGACGTCTATTCAGTTCCGCTGTATGCTGTATAATGTGGCCTCTGAGTACCACTTTTATTGTATCCCAGTGTATTGCTGGGGATGTTTCATCTGAGGAATTATACTCCGGAATCTCAGTTATTTTATCTGAGACAAACTCATGAAATTGCTTAGAGCGCAAGTAGTACGGGTTAAGTCTCCATCTAGTGTTTTTAGCTTTAAGGCCCATCTCCCATGTTGATATCAGGAGGGCATGGTCAGAGAGGGTGATATCACCCAGTTGAGCATCCCTTAGCCGGCCCAAGTTTTCCAGCTGCTTATAGGTTTGATCTATGCGGGAATATGTCCTATGAACCACAGAGTAATGTGAATAATTCATAGTATGTGGATGTAGATGTCTCTAGACATTGACCTACCCAACCTCAGCCGTAAATCTCTTAAAATAATTTTTGTGCTGGCAAGTGCCTTGGTGTTCTCAGATTAGAGGAGTCCAGAGAGGAGTTCTGCGCTAGGTTGAAGTCTCCTGCAGTAGGAGAGCACCCTTTGTATTCTGTACACCCTATCCAGTAGTGCCTTCAACTGGGGAACAGGGAGCGGGGGGGACATACATTTGGCTAGGTGACTTCCACCCATTTAGTGTGCCCTGACTATTACCAGCCTATCCCTGTGTCCTCCAATGTACGCTCATGCTGAAAGGGTGTATCCGACGGTATAATTATAGCCACTCCCCGCTGTCTACCTCGCCCACTAGATGAGCTGTACAGAGTTCCCTGACTCAGTTTAGCCAGCTTGAAATGTTCCGCCATATTTAGATGCGTCTCCTGAAGGTAAATTAAGTCAGTGCTACTCTTGCGTAACTATGACAAAACTCGTAAACGCTTATTAGGAGAGGTTATCCCATTAATGTTTTGGGAGAGCAGCTTTACACAGGAATTAGCCATATTTGCCCTTGTATGGTTTCGCTCTTTGGGGACACCCGTACATGCCATGTTGGTTTTACTTAAATCCTTTGAAATCATACCTGTCCTTTTTAACTAATAATGACAACAGCATTGAAAGTAACAGCAATAAACATTTGAACAAAATACAAATAACCACAAACATAACCTGATCTGTGATGAGTCCAGCTCGGTACTCAGCACAGGAGGTGGTGAACCAGCTCTTCCAATTGTGAGAATCTGATCCAGATTCTGTAGTAAGAAAAATTCCTTACTATGAGGCTTCATCTTCCAATTAGATGCCTCTAGACACATATAGTGTCCGTTGGGGAAAGGAGATGAGGGTAAGTGGGACGTCTTGAGGTGGCTCATCAAGACCACCTGTGTTAGTGCTGTGCATTAACCTTATGTATGTTCCACTGTGTGATCCTCGGTTATACCCTACCAATTACTGGTGGTACTACGCTAAGCGGGTAGGGTCACCCTGGGAGGCCAGGAGAGCCAGGAGGGGCAAAGGGACCGGGGAAGGAGGAGGGAGGGGTGGGCAAACGCCCCATCACA
Organism: Neoceratodus forsteri; assembly: GCA_016271365.2. Lineage (NCBI taxonomy): Eukaryota > Metazoa > Chordata > Ceratodontiformes > Ceratodontidae > Neoceratodus > Neoceratodus forsteri. The sequence goes on from CM057452.1 coordinate 1,452,100,659, forward strand.
GTTTAATCAGTTCTGTCAGTTCCCCATAAGGCTGAGTTGCATCCCCTGTCTCCTGGTTTGAGGATGCTGTCTGCAGTGCCCGGGAGGTCCTGGCCTGTACAGCGACAGAGATCAGACCGAAATGGGAGGAAGAGCAGCCAACATCCCAGTGCCCAGGGACCCGAATCAACCAGGGACAGACTGTCACCCCAGGGGATGTGAGTCAAGTAAAGCACCGAGAGCAGCTCACGCTCATGCTATTCACTGCAACAAAGGGGCCCGCTACACAGGCCCACACTAACTGCAAGGCACAGGATCCATGTCTCGAGACCCCCTGGTTCGGGTTGTATGACGCAGTATCCCACTCTCCCCACAGTCCAGCCTCACCATAGCAGCATCTGCTGGTCTGTCCATGCAAAGGCCAGGATGGAGCCCAGTTCGAAATCTATACTGAGGGCGACTGTAATTAGGAAGGAGATCTAATATATCACCCCATTCCCCCCCAACACCCCAAGCCCACAAAACCACCCTGTAACAGAGGCAGCAGCGGTGCCAACCTGCAGTTGCACATCACAAGACATGCTGCATACTCCGGTTTGGGAAAGAAACCCCCCACAAGGGAGCGTTTTCCTTCATTGGGAGAGAGGCAGAGGCAGAAGGCCCACAACCCAGCGGGTGCAACGAAGTGGCCTATGCCTCTGTGTTCGCAGCAGTCGTTAACTCCCCCCACCGCTGAATTAAATTACCCCTCCTTTCCTCCAGTCAGCTACATAATCAGCCATCCCAGTCCTGAGCAAAAAGCTCCCCTGAACTCTAGAGTCTCTCTCAGGGACATCCTTCAGTACTGCAACATCTGCTTGCAGCTTTCAGCTGTCCGCTCCATGCTCCTCAGCTCGGCCTGCTCCTGACTGCAGCTGCTTGGCCTTCAGCGCCTCCACAGTGTTTTGATTGCCTCTGCTCCTCTGACGTTGTCTGACCTCTCTTTGCCCACTGTTCCACACTTTTTGGGAGTGTTTAGCAGCGAGGGATATTCCTGTGGGTCATTGCTGTACCTCGATCTTCCTGCTCCTCAGCTCTTGCAACGCTGTGGTTGGATTCTCAAAGGTGAGGGGGCCCTCCTTAAAAAAACAGTCAGTTTTGCTGGGTATGGGGTCCTGAATCTGATCCCTTTAGCTTTTAAGGCACGCAGGATTGGGATATAGGCCTTTCGTCTGGCCATAATTTCAGGTAAATAATCATTCTCGAAATAAAGCCTGTCCCTGAGAAGACCACAGAGCCTGCTTTCCAAGAAGTATGGAGGACACATTCTTTGTCTTGGTATCATAAAAATCTCACCAGGATGGTCCGTGGGCACGCTCCTGCAGGTGGCCTGGGGCCCAGGGTGCGGTGGGCTCTGTCTGTTTCCAGAGACAGTGTGTTTGGGAGGGCTAACAAGTTGCGGAGTGTGGTTTGAATAAATTGCAGCATATTGGTCCCTTCGGTCCCCTCTGGGAGACCCGACATCTGGATATTGTTTCGGAAGTTTCTACTCTCCACGTCCTCTGCTCTGTCCTGCAGGGCTTTGATGGTGTTGTGCAGTTGAACTATAGCCCGCCAGTTTCCATAACCCTCTGGTCCGCCTCCTGGGCCTGGATTCAGTTAACCCTTGGCGCTTTTCAAATTTTTATAAGCGCTTGTTGCTGTGGACCGCATTTCCTTGTGAAATTCTCTGAGCTCAGTTAACATTTGACCCATTTGCCTTTGCAGGATGTCGATGGGGATCTGGCTGCTCGTCGCGGCACCCCGATAGGAGCCAGTTGAGGCCTGCGACCCCTCGCTCTCCGATCCATCTTTCCGCAGTCCTTCAGCATCTGGTAGGTCTGGCGGTCTATTTTTCACGCGGTCATTCATTTTAGGCATTTTCTACCTCCTGATGTTGTTTTCTGTTAAGATTTGGGTGAAAAAGTAGTATTAGGAGGTTAATTAGTTTGGTCTCGATGGAACCTCCTGATTCAGGCTGCAATCAGGAGCATGACGTCACTGGAAGTCCTAAAAAAAATAAATTTTTAAATAGGAACCAAATGTGTGATAAGTAACATGAGAGGTACAAGTACTGTAGATCACAGAGCAAAGTAATACAGAGTATGTCGGAGGCTGCAGATAGTCTTTAAGTACATCACCCTCTATTTAGCTACACCTTTGGAACTGTAAGCTGTCTGCATCAGGACCACCTCAAATGTTTGTCAGCTGGGCCCACTACATCAATGTACAGTAGTTCGATGCCACCTATGCAGCATGGGCATCCCTATCAAGAGGGGTATTTAAAGCCATGGACTCGCATAAGAAGGGTAAGAAAGAATAGAAGACAGAAAAGACCTATATGGTTCACTAGAGAAGTGGTGTTAGGGGTTAAGGAGAAGACTAGAGCATTCAAGAGGTACAGGAGGACACAAAAGATGAGGACAGGAAACCTACAGGGGAAGAAAGAGGGGAGGCTGGGCAAAAGATAAGGAGGGCTAAGGGAGGCCACTGAGGAGAGGATAGCAAAGCAGGTAAGGAACGGGACAAAACCTCTTTAGGTAATGTTGAGAAAGGAGGAGGGCACAGCATGGGGATTGGAAGGTTAAGGGAGGAATACAAAACAATACTGGAAGGGGATTTCAAAAAGCAGAGGCATTAAATAGCTATTTTGCCTCAATCTTCACAGAGCAGAGCGAGGGCAGGGACCAGGACTGGGTGGGAGGGAGGGTAACAGCCACAGACAGGTGGGTTTGGCAGAATCTACAGCTGAAGGAGTAAGGGAAGAGCTAGGAAGACTTAGGGTGGACAGGGCAATGTGGCCTGATGGAATGCACCCAGGGGTTCTCAAGGAGGTGAGGGATGAACTGGCGCCGCATCTGTCGAGGCTGTTTAAGTTGTCCTTGGTCACAAGGGTGGTGCCAATGGACTGGAGGAGGGCAGAGGTGGTTGCAGTACATAAGGGAGGAGGAAGGACGAGGTCAAAAACTACCGTCCCGTTAGTCTGACCTTGCTGGTGGGGAAGGTAATGGAAACACTACTTAAGATCAGGTTGCTAGAATACTTGGAGATGAATGGTATGCAGGATAACAGGCAGCATGGTTTCACCAAGAAAAGGTCCTGCCAGACTAACCTGATAGTTTTTCGATAGGGTGACACAGATAGTGGACCAGGGAGGAGTGGTGGACGTGGCCTATCTGGATTTCAGTAAGGCCTTTGACATTGTTCCGCATAGTAGGCTAGTGCATAAGCTGGATAGACTAGGGGTGGACCAAAGGATCACCAGGTGGGAAGGAGTCAGATGGTGGCAGTAAATGGGACACATTCCAAGGAATGAGCAGTGACCAGTGGGGTGCCACAGGGGTCAGTACTGGGACCAGTACTCTTTAACATCTATGTTAGTGACCTAGCGGAGGGTCTGGAGGGACGGGTGTTCCTGTTCGCAGATGATACAAATGTCTGCAATAGGGTGGATTCACCTAGTGGGGTGCAAGCCAGAGGCGGGACCTGAAGAGGCTGGAGAGGTGGTCTGACACCTGGAAATTGAAGTTTACGCAAAAAAGTGCTCGTGATGCACCTGGGGAGGCTTAAATAGCAGGGAAACTTATTCCCTTGGGGGGTGGAGATTAAGGAGAAGGAAACAGAAAGGGACCTGGGATTATGGTATTGAGTGACCTGAAGGTGGGCAGCCAGTGTAGCAGGGCGGTGGGAAAGACAAATGGTATGTTGGCCTGCATTGCTAGGGGTTTTACTAACAGGAAGAGGGAGGTGCTAATGCCATTATACAGAACCATGGTCAGGCCACATCTGGAGTATGGGTGCAATTCTGGAGGCCTCACCTCATGAGAGATTTGAGATGATGGAGAGGGTACAGAGAAGGGCAACCAAAATGGTACGAGGGATGCAGGATGTACCCTATGAGCAGAGATTGAGAGGGCTGAATTTGTACCCTCTGGAAACTAGGAGGGAGAGGGGGGACATGATTGAAACCTTTAAGTATCTAAAGGAATAAATGAGGTGGAGGGTGATAGCTTGTTCAGATTGAAGAAGGGAGTGAACACGAGGGGACATAGCTTCAAACTGGAAGGTGGTTAATACAGAGGTAATGTCGGGGCAGTTTTTCACAGAGGGGGTGGTGGAGGCCTGGAACAAGCTGCCAGAGGAGGTAGTGACAGCTGAAACAGTGGAGGGTTCAAGAGGGCTTGGGATAGATTCAAGGGTTAGGAAAAAGGGTGGTTGCATAACAGTAGGGGGAGGTGTTGGGCAGACTAGATGGGCTGTAGGGGATCTTTCTCTGCCATCACATTTCTGTGTAATCTGTGTAATTCCTCAGTACTTTCTCCCACTGTCACTACTGCTCCAGATCACCAGAGAATTGATGCCACAGCTTGTTGTCACCTTTTCATAATTTAATTTATTCTTTCTTTAAGTGTATATTTGATACTGCCACCGAAGGATAAAGAGCCATTATTTCATCTCTGTCACTTTGGCAAGGTGAAAATGTAAAAGGATGACATCCATACACTGTGTGTCTATTGCCTAGGCCTCTCGCACGACGACCAGACCACAAAGAGAGATCACTGAAAGGCTTCAGAAAGCTTTCTGAAAGTTATGAAGAGTACTCAGGGTTCACTGGTTTCTCCTGCCTGCTCTACCAGCTCTGTGTCTTCGACATCCTGTCGCTCACCTAGGCTGTCAGCGATAGTAGAGAAATTCCACTGCGAATATTGAAGACAATGGAGAAACCAAAGGAAAAACTTTCTGTGGACTGTGAGATGCACTAATACCAGGGGAAACGCAAATATCCCTGGTTGGTGACTTCTTGTACCCATTCTAGGTCTCACAAAAGTAAGTGTACAAAGGCCCAGGCTGTGGCTACAATCTCGGGTTCTGCTGCCTCCCCAGGCATCTCTGAGACACCATGGTCAGGGTCTGGCTCTGCTGCTGCTGACAGATCTCAGCCAAGTCTTTTATCCATTGATGGGGTTGTCATCGACCCCAGCAATGGAATATTTTTTTATTTAGTTGTTTAACCAGGTATAGCACACTAAGCTGAAAGCTTTTTACAGGAGCCCATGGGAGCACAATATTGTCAATGCACAGGCCATGCTACAGACCATGTCAGCTCTATTCATGCAGCTATTGCTTAAGACTCTGCTGTCAGCACCAGTGCCGCTGATGCTTCAGGGCTCGCCCATCATGTTGTCATGACTGGCTTTTCATCCTGTGAATTTAGCCTGCATTGTCGGCTCCATGTTCCGTCAATGCCTGTGCTATCAACGCGGAGTCCCTTTAGGTAACTTTTATACCCTCCCCTTCCTGAAGCTGAGGAGGAGCAGGAATATAATCCTGACCTCCAGCATATGGAAGATTATTATGAGGAGGATAAGGATGACCTGCCCCTGCCTAATGGCATTGGCTGTAGCTCTACCCTGTCATCCTGTAATGAGAGCAGTTTGATCTGTACCCTATTGTCTCCCCTGGGGATGCCTCAGTCCAGGCTTTCCTCAAGTTCATGCAGAATTCCCTTGGCTTCATGGCCAAAGAGGAGGACTCTTCCAAGATGAACCTATATAAGTTCCTTGAGGTTCATACTGTGTCTACAGTGATTGTGCTTCCTACAGACGCTGCTTTGGAGGATGCCACTATGGCTGCTGGGCACAGGCCTGATGCCCTTCCTGCTGCACCCGGTAAGGCGGACGAGCAGTATCAAGCTCTGACCACTTAAGTCTTCTTGTTTCAGCCAGAGACTGATTCTGTGGTCATTATGGCAGTGCATGACCGGTCTAAAGAACCCTGTTTTAAGAGCTCCCTTCCTCCTGACAAGAAGTCCAGGAGGCTGTATTTTATGGGCTTAGAGGACCTATGCCTGGCATCCCTTTGCCTTAGAATTGCTAACTATCAGGATGACATGAATACGTATCAGAATAGCCTGTGGAAGCCCATCTTGGCCATGGCTGACAGGCTGCCTGATGGACCCACTAAAATGGAGGTCCTGCAGACTGTCTTTCAAGATAGCATCTTCTGCTGTCTTTCTTTGTGCATCAGATGCTTCTGCCCATGCTGCTGCTTTTGACATTTAGCTAGGCGCTTATTCCTGACTTAGGATGGCTGACTTTGCCACTGATGTTCAGCAATCAGTGCTCAGTGTCCCTTTTCATGTCCAGAAACATTTTGGCCATGATGTGGAGATGATCTTACCAGAGTTGAAGTCCTCTAAAATGACTTTGCGCTCCCTTATGGTGCTCACCCCTCAGCCTCGTTGTCATGGTAAATGTTAATTTTGTTGGCCCTACTCTTATCTTATCTGTGGCTACTCCTACACATGGCTAAGATCTGTCATCAGCAGCAGAGCCAAAGCCAGATCCTGACCATGGTGTCTCAGGACAGCAGGCAGCATGGGTTTGTCTCAGGCAGATCTGTCAGACTAACCTGGTGGAGTACTATGATTGGGTAACCAGGCTGTGGTTCCCAGCGTACACTTACCCCATCTCCCTTGCCCCTGGCACCCATGCATGGGCCTCCAGTGTTACAAGGGCCAGCAGTATTACTGCCACCGCAGAGCCTTCTGACCCTTCTGCCTCCCTTGAGCCCATCAAAAGGCCCTGGGATCCAGTGGGAGGACACATCTCCCTGTTACTGCCATAGTAGGGGGAGATCATGATGGACGAAGGGGTCCTAGAAATTGTTTGATGCGAGCATGCCCTGGAGCTGCTGTCTACCCCTCCAGCCCAGCGCATTCTCCCTTTCATTGTCTTTAACCTCTAAGTAATTTGTCTGTTGTGCTAGACAAAGCTCAAAGATTCCAGCACAAGCAGGCCTTATAGTCTGTTCCTGCCACAGAACTCAACCAGGGTTAATATTCTCAGAATGTTCTGGTTCTGTAGTAGGCAGGTGATATACACCTTTCTGGACCTCAAAGGACTGTACCTCAAATGCAAAAGGTTTTGTATGTATTTTCTTGGTCTCTGCTCCTCTGCTTCTGCAAGGGACTGGATGTACACATTCGGGTTGCAGTATAGCCTAGAGGTTAGAGTAATGAGCTGTGAAGGAGCTTGGTACATCCAGCAAACCCTGGTTTGATTCCTGCAATCTCTACTTACATACTGTGTGACTGAGCAAGTCACTTAACCAACCCAGTGCTCCCAGGTCGCCCCTGAAAACAGGCACTTGTGCCCAGTGGGCCTTACCCGCTTACCAAAGAATAAATAAATAAAAAAACCTTAGATATCAAGGATGCTTACCGTAATATCAGTGACTTTGCAGTCATTGATAGTACATCTGTTTTATGCTGGAGGGCTCTCATTATCACATTTATGTCTTGCCATTTGTCTTATCTTCTGCACTATGTGCCCTCAGCAGATACTTTGCAGTGGTGACCATGGTGCTCTGAAACATGGAAACATAGAAACTGTCAGCAGATAAGGACTGCTAGACCCATCTAGTCTGCCTGTAAGCCCTGAGCTTAATTATGGCTTCTGACCCTCCCCTTGCTTAACCTCTGTGCTTCCCTATGCCTGTCCCATGCATGTTTAAATCCAACCCTCTCACTCCTCTCCTTCCTGCCTCCCATCTCCCCTCTTCCCCCACACTGTCTTCCTTGCTTTTGTCCCTTACTATCCTAGCTGCTACTTGACAGTGCCATCTGGTTGCTGTCCCTTCCTTGATCTGGCGCCTCCCAATTCCCGCCTCTTCTCACTCCCCTGCCTTGAATTATGTGCTAAACTTATGTGTATTTATTTGCTGTTCTCTTATTCTGTATTTTGTAATACAAATTGCTTAATTGTTTGTGAAACCAGTCTGTTTTCCATTATGGATCTGTACTCCATTGACGGAACCTTTGTAAATGAGCTGCTTGCTCCAAAGGTACTTGTAATCCTAGACTGAATAAAAAATAAATAACCACAGTGTTGGCTTTTTTCCACCTCCTGTTGCAGACCATTCCATGCATCCACCACCCTCTCTGTGAAGAAGCCCAGCAGGATGCTCAAGCAGGAGGCCAATGAGCTACTCCCCCATGTTGGTGGTAGGGGACTTGGGAGGAGTCAGGAGGGGCAAAAGGAAGGGAGGAGTCAGGGCAAAAAAGGAAGTGGGGTGGAGGGTGGTAACATTGAACGCTAGGAGTCTGGGGAACAAGGTAACAGAATTACAGGCCCTCATGGTGGATAGGGAAGTGGATATGGCAGCCATAACTGAGACATGGGCCACCCACTACCATGATTGGGACCTGGCAGTACCAGGATATAAGCTATTTTGGAGGGACAGGGTAAAAGGGAAAGGAGGAGGGGTGGCACTGTATGTGAGGGAAGGACTGAAATGCATCAGGGAGGAGGGGGAGGAAGGGAACACAGAGGCTTTATGGGTGCAGATCCAGGCCTCCAAACATAGGACCCTGAGGATGGGAGTGGTTTACAGGCCACCCTGTCAGACAGAGGAGTTAGATGGGGGAGCTAGCAGGGCAGGTCAGGATCTGTGGAAGGAAGTACAGTGGGTTGTAGGTGACTTCAGTCTGCTAGGGTGGATTGGGGTACCCAGCTACAACAAATAGGAGGGAGTAAGAACTTCTAGAAGCCTTCAAGGACAGCTTTCTATTGCAGATAGTCAACAAGCCGACCAGTTTAGGGAAGACCCTTGACCTTTTACTGGCAAATGGCGAGTTTGTGAGGGAGCTGAGAGTGGAGGAACTACTGGCAGGGAGCGACTGTCACTCAGTGTGGTTTAAGATAAACATGGGGAAACAGGGAGTTGGATCTGTCACAAGGGTGGTAGACTTCAGAAGGGCCGACTTCGGGAAGATGAGGGATGTAGTGCAGGGGGCTCCAGCAGGGATCATCTCAGATATGGACACTAATCAAAGATGAGAGATAATTAAAAGGGGGATAAGGGAGGCAATAGCAACATGTACAAGGGTCCGGAGTAAGAGGGCAAGGCCAAGAAGCGAGCTGGGTGAACAGGGAGTCGTGGAGAAAACAGGAAGAAAAGAACCGCCTTTAGAGTTACACTAGTATGGGGAGGGGTGGACAGAGAGATGTACCTAAAGGAGCCAAGGGAAGTGACGAGGCAGCCAAGGCATCCCGAGAACTCAGGCTAGTACAGGGCATTAAAGAAGGGGAGAAGGACTTTTAGGTATAGCAGGAGAAAAGAAACTGCAGAGATCAAATTGTGAGGATTAAAAGGGAGGGGGTGGGTGGACAGTAAGGCAGAACGGGCAGAAGCATTGAATGAGTACTCTGCTCTGTAGTTACCAAGACAAAAGGGGGAGGTACCCAAAGGGGTTGGGGGTGAGGAGACAGGAAACTGCAGTGGGTAGGGTACTGGAGGGCTTGATGGCACTGAGGTGGACAAGGTACCAGGTCTGGATGGCATACACCCCAGGGTGCTAAGAGAACTGGCGGATGTCCTGGCTGAACCTCTTGCAGACCTGTGTAATGCCTCTCTGGACTGGGTGTGTACCAGAGGACTGGAGGATGGCACACATGGTTCCCTCCACAAGAGTGGCCCCAAGGACTAACCAGGGAACTACAGACCAGTATGCCTCACATCCATCATGGGTAAGCTGATGGAGACAGTCTTGAAGGTGAGGCTGGTTTCTCACCTGAGGCAAATGGGCTGCAGGACAGCAGGCAGTATGGGTTTGTCTCAGGCATATTCTGTCAGACTAACCTGATGGAGTACTATGATTGAGTAACCAGGCAATTGGACAGGGTCCATGCAGTGGATGTCCTGTATCTGGACTTCAGCATGGCATTTGACTCGGTACCGCATGGGAGACTAGGTAGTAAGCTGAAGGGCACAAGGGCAGGGGCAAAGCTGGTGGGATATGTAGGGAGCTGGCTGAAGGGGAGACAGCAGAGGGTGGTGGTGGGAAGGGAGCTCTCATCACCCAGGACAATGATAAGCGGGGTACCACAGGGATCTGTGCTGGGGCCGGTGTTATTTGGGATCTTCATAACAGACATTTCAATAGGCATCAAGAGCAAGATCAGTCTGTTTGTAGATGACACCAGGATGGGAGCAGTAGTGGATGTCCTAGAGGGGTGCCAGGGGTTACAGGATGATCTGGCAAAGTTGAAGGTCTAGCCAGACACTTAGCAGCTGGGGTTCAGTGCCAAGAAATGCAAGGTGTTGCATTTCGAAGCAAGGAACCCAAGGAGGAGCTATCAACTGGGGGTATTCAGCTGACCAAGACGGAGGAGGAGAAAGATCTAGGGGTATTCATAACAGGAGCAATGAATAACTCTGTGCAGTGTAGAAGGGCAGCTGCCAAGGCTAACAAGATGCTGGGGTGTATTGCCAGGGCATATCCTCCAGTGGAGGTGATTCTGCCACCATACAGGTCACTGGGTAAGAGTACTGTGTGCAGTTCTGGAGGCCATAAGTGAAGAAGGACATTAGGCTGCTGCAGGTAGTGCAGCGCAAGGCAACAAAAATTATCCATGGGTTGGAGGCTTGCCCTATGAGAATAGGCTGGAGGAGCTGAAGATACAGTGTGTGAAAAGTATTTGCCCCCTTCCTGATTTTCTCTATTATTGCATATTTGTCATACTGGATGTTTTCAGGTCTTTAGAGAAAATATAATATTAGATAAAGGGAACCTGAGTGAACAAATAACACTTGGTTTTTTTAATTTCCTTATTTAATGAAAAAAGTTAACCAACACCAACTGGCACTGTGTGAAAAAGTAATTGCCCCTTACACTTAATAACTGGTTATGCCACATTTAGCTACAATGACTGCAACCAAACACTCTATAATTCAATATCAGTCTTTCACATAGCTGTGGAGGAATTTTAACCCACTCTTCCTCGCAGAACTGCTTTAATTCAGTAACATTTGGTAGGTTTTCGAGCATGAACTGCTCATTTCAGGTCCTGCCACAGCATCTCTATTGGGTTTAAGTCTGGACTTTGACTAGGCCACTCCAAAACTTTAATTTTACTTTTAGCCATTCTGATGTGGACTTGCTTTTGTGTTTTGGATCATTGTCTTGCTGCATGACCCAACCACGCTCAGCTTCAGCTGACAGAAGGATGACTGGACATTCTCCTTAAGAATTTTCTGGTACAGAGCAGAATTCATGGTTTCTTTAATTATGGCAAGTCATCCAGGTACTTAGGCAGCAAAGCATCCCACACCATCACACTACCACCACCATGTTTGACTGTTGGTATGGTGTTCTTACTGTGGAATGCAGTGTTTGCTTTACGCGAGACATTATGGGATCCATGTTGTCCAAAAGTTCCACTTTGACTCATCTGTCCATAGAACATTTTCCCAAAAGGCTTGTGGATCATCCAGGTGCTTCTTGGCAAATGAGAGACGAGCATTTATGTTCTTCTTGGTTAGCAGTGGTTTCGCCTTGCTACTCACATGAAGCCCATTTTTGCCCAGTCTCTTTCTGATTGTGGAGTCATGAACACTGACCTTAGCTGAGGCAAGAGAAGCCTGCAGTTCTTTGGATGTTGTTTTAGGATCCTTTGAGACTTCTTGGATGATTTTACACTGCGCCCTTGGAGTAATTTTGGCAGGCCGCCACTCCTGGGAAGGTTCACTACTGTTCAAGTGTTCTCCATTTGGAGATTATGGCTCTCACTGTGGTTCGATGGAGTCCCAGAGCCTTAGAAATAGCTTTGTAACCCTTTCCAGACTGATAGAGGGCAACAAATTTTTTTCTGATCTTTTCAGGAACTTCCTTTGATCATGGCATAATGTGCGTGTTGAATCTTTGTGCTGGCAACGTGACTCTGATGGTAAGGGCCAAAATAAGTGAGTTTTATATTGAGCAGGGCTGGCTGTAATCAAGCCTGGCTGTGTTCAATCAGCTGACTCTAATTATCCCTTTAATTGGGTTGATTTAACTAGGGGGCAATTACTTTTTCACACAGTGCCAGTTGGTGTTGGTTAACTTTTTTCATTAAATAAATGAAATAAGTAAAAAAAAAAAAGTGTTATTTGTTCACTCAGGTTCCCTTTATCTAATATTATATTTTGTCTAAAGACCTGAAAACATCCAGTGTGACAAATATGCAATAATAGAGAAAATCAGGAAGGGGGCAAATACTTTTTCACGCCACTGTATACTCCCTGGAGGAGAGGCGGGACGGGGGGGGACATGATGAGGACCTTCAAGTACATGAAGGTGATCAGTAGAACTAGCATGGGAGGGCTTTTTCAGTTAAGACGGGGGAGGGACACCCGAGGGCACAGTCTGAGATTGGCGGGGAGGAGGTTCAGGAGGGAAATGAGGAGACACTTTTTCATGGCGAGGGTGGTGGCAGGTTGGAATGTTTTACCAGGGGAAGTGTTATCCTGTAATACAGTGGGATCCTTCAAAAGGGGATAGGACAGGTAAGGGGAGGGAGGGGAGGGAGGGCAGCTGCAGAATAAGGGCTGCTAGCTGCACATTCAAGCAGACTCGATAGACCATATGGCTTTTATCTACTGGCAGGTTTTATGTTCCTCACATTCTCTTAATCTGCCACCTTCCACCTCATGTTATGCCTCTTCATTCTTGTACTTTTCCTGTATTGGAAGATGTTGTCGTTCCCCCCACACACACACCTTGCTTTTGCCCCTGAGGTACTTGAATGTCTCTATCATGTCCCCTCTTTCTCTTCTCCTCCAGTGAGTACATAATGAGGTTCCTTAGTTTGTCCTCACTAAGTCTTGTGATGGAAAGCCCTTGCAATCGCAGTCACCCTTTCTGGACTGCCTCCAGCCTGTTAATGTCCTTTCAAGGTGCGGCCTCAGAACTGCACACAGTACTTCATGTGAGGCCTGACCAGGGTTTTGTATAATGACATCACTACCTCCTGCCTTCTGCTGGTGATACCCCTGCCAGTGCCACCCCAGCATGCTACTGGACCTCCCTGCTGCCTTCGTACCTTGCTTTGACATTTTCAGGTAATCTGAGATAATAACCTCCAGGTCCCTCTCTTCTTTGGTGACTGTCATTAACTCTTCCCCCCATCCTGTAGCTCTTCCCAGGGTTTCTGTGTCCCAGATGCATAATTTTGCACTTCTTTTAATTAAACCTCAGTTGTCACTCTGCAAACCATTTCTCAAGCTTCCCCAGGTCCTTCTTCTTATTTCTCCACCCTTCTGAAGTATCCACCTGGTTACAGATCTTGGTGTCATCTTCAAACAGGCAGACCTTTCCTTCCAGCCCCTCTGCAGTGTTACTAATGAAGACATTAAACCAAACTGCAACAGAAGGTAAAGCCATCAAAAATGGAGAGCAGTGAGTACCAATGCCCGTAGTCTGGGTAACAAGCTTCCTGAATTAGTGGCCTTGATGGAGGAGGAACATCTGGATATCGTGGCAGTCACAGAAACATGGTACACACAAACCATGACTGGGACGAAACATACCAGGATACACTATCTACAGGAGGGACAGGGAGGGTAAAAGAGGAGGAGGAGTAGCTCTTTACATATGGGAAGGAATAAAAGCAGCAGAACAAAAGGGTAAACAGGAGGAGAAGAAGCACTGTGGGTAAATTTGGAGACAGGCATGGCACTACAATCCGCACAGGGGTTGTATACAGACCCCCTTCTCGGGAGGAAATGGACAGGAAATGATAGTATACTTAGAATGGCAGAAAAGGGAGATATTGCTGATGGGTGTTCTGAATATGCCAGATGTTAACTGGAGTGCAGTTGCAGCTGCCACTGAAGAGTGGAGTTATTCCAGATGCCCTACAGGGGCATGCCTTAAACAACTAGTATTGAAGACCACCTGAGAGGGAGCAATATTAGACTTGCTTCTCTCAAATGGAGATGGGAGAGAGGATCACAGATGTAGAAGTGGGTAGCCATCTGGGAACTAGCGACCATCGAACAGTATGGTTCACAATAAACACAGCAATAGAGTCAAGCCATACAAAGACAAAAGTACTGGACTTTAGGAGGGGGCTGACTTTGCCAAAATGGGTGAGTACCTAAGGAATACACTAGCAAATGGGCAAGAAGGAGGGGTGGAAGAACAATGGGAATAATAAAACTGCCATCACAGAGAATTAACGAGCCTTAGTGTGAAACAAATAAACAAAACAAACGATGTAAGAAACCACTATGGTTCTCAAAGGAAGTGGCAGGAAGGTTCAAGAGAAAAAGAAAGCATTCAGGAAGTACAAGGAATCAGAAGGAGCAGGACAGAGAACTATATCAGTTAAAGCAAAGGAGGCTGGGAAGGCAGTCAGAATAGCAAAGGCCCAAACTGAGGAAAAGATAGCCAACTCAGTTAAGAAAGGGATAAACCCTTTATAGGTACATCAGGGAGCTGAAGGAAGACCAAGGGAGGGCTAGTGAGGCTTAATAAAGGGGAGGGAGGGTGGGCAGAGGGAGTCTGAGAAAGGCAGAGATACTAAACAAATATTTTTGCTCAGTATTTACAAATGAAGAGGGGGAGGTGCATAAACAAACAGTAGAAACACTCTGGATACAGAAGTTGATACCAGCCCATTTACAGAAGAAAGGGTTCTGAAAGAACTCTTAAAACTGAAGGTGGACAAAGCAATGGGGCCTGATGGGATTCATCCCAGAATTCTAAAAGAACTAAGGGTAGAACTAGTGACACCACTGACTACCCTTTTTAACAAATCATGGGAGGACGGGGTGGTACCTGAGGACTGGAGGAGGGCAGATGTGATTCCCCTTCACAAAAGTGGGAGCAAGGCAGAAGCAGGAAACTACAGATCTGTTAGTTTAACCTCAGTGTTAGGAAAATGATGGAATCACTTGAAGGAAATAATTGTTGAGTATCTAGAGGCCAGAGGGGCACAGGACCCTAGCAGCATGGATTCACAGCGGAAGGGCATGCCAGACCTAATCTGATAGATTTCTTTGACTGGGTGACCAAAGTAGTAGATCAGGGAGGGCTGTGGACATTGCCTACCTAGGCTTTAGCAAGGCATTTGACACAGTCCCACACAAAAGATTAATATACAAGTTAGCCAGCCTGGGAGTGGGTCCCAAGATGACAGCCTGGGTAAAGAATTGGCTGGAGAATAGGACAAAGAGAGTAATAGTAAATGGAGTCCACTCAGAAGAAAGGAAGGTTACTAGTGGGGTACCGCAGGATTCAGTATTAGGACTGGTCCTCTTCAATGTCTTTATAAGTGACATTGCAGAAGGACTGGAAGGAAAAGTATGTCTCTTTGCAGATGACACAAAGATCTGCAACAGAGTTGATGCACAGGGTGGGGTGGAAAGGATGAGAAGGGACTTGGCAAGGTTAGAGGAATGGTCAAATGTATGGCAGTTTAGATTCAATGCTAAGAAGTGCAAGGTAATGCACCTGGGAAACAAAAACCCAGGGGAAGAGTACACAATGGGGGTGAGATACTAACAACAACAAAAATGGAAAGGGACCTGGGGGTAGTCATATCAGATGACCTAAAGGTGGGCAAGCAATGTGAGAGGGCAGCAAGGAGGGCTGGGGGGATACTGGGATGCATAGGGAGAGGCATCACCAGTAGAAAACAGGAAGTTATTATCCCTCTGTACAGACAGCTGGTGAGACCCCATCTGGAGTACTGTGTGCAGTTCTGGAGACCCAATCTCTGCAAAGACATAGACAGGATGGAAGCTGTCCAGAGGAGGGCAACTAAAATGGTGCAGTGTCTGCACCGGAAGACATATGAAGAGAGACAAAAGGAGCTTAATATGTATAGCCTCGAGGAAAGGAGGGAGAGGGGGGACATGATAGAAACGTTCAAGTACCTCAAGGGAATCAACAAAGTCCAAGAGGGTAGCATCTTTCAAAAAAAGAGGTGTGCAAGAACAAGAGGGCACAATTTGAAGATAGAGGGGCAGCTCAGAGGTAATTTAGGGAAGTATTTTTTCACAGAGAGGGTTGTGGATGCATGGAACGGCCTTCCGGAGGAGGTTGTGGAGTCAAAAACAGTGGTGGAATTCAAGCATGCATGGGACAGTAATAAGGCAATTCTAGGGGGTGGGGGTAGGAAGAAGTAGGCTGCTGGTTAACTAGGATCTGCAGCTTATCCAATAGGTAGGGAAATGGGCAGACTGGGTGGGCCAAGCGGTCCTTATCTGCCATCAAATTCTATGTTTCTATGTAAACTGGACCAAGGACTGATCCCTGAGGAACTCTGCTGGTCACCCCCCTCTCTCCAGATTATACCCCATTTACCACTACCCCCTCTGCCTCCTGTCCATTAGCCAGTTCCTAACCCAGTTTACCACCTTGTTTCCCATGCCCAGATTAACCAGCCTCCTATGTGGGACGGTGTGGAAGGCTTTACTGAAATCAAGGTGAGCAACGTCTCCTCCCCAACCAATTTACTTCCCTCATCACCCAGTCGAAAAATCTAGAAGGAAGGCCTGTTTGGGCTCCTGTGTCTGGATGATTGACTTTTAAAGCTCCATCCCAGGATGCAGTCCTTTACATTTTGTTTCAGATGTGCCAACTGTTCAGTCAGCTGGGCTGTTGTCAGAGAAGCGAAACTGTATTGGACACACTGTAAGCGCCAGCAATACATTTCCGCTGTTCTCAACACATCTGCTGCAGTGCCTTCCATTTGGAGGACCATGCCACTGCTTTGATTGCCTAAACACTGCTGGTGTCTTCCAGTCATGCCTCTACAAGATGCCTTCCTCGACTAGATTGGGTTGATGGATGTGGCCATCCTCACTGTCCCTCTGGCACACCTGCACATGAGGATTCTTCATTGGTTGCTCGGTTTCCAGTGGACTCAGCACTTCAGTGACCTGGAGTGTCTCATTCTGGTGATGGCATTACTTTGTCGTGTCCTCTTCTGGTGGTTGGACTGCTACAGCCTCAGGAAAGAGTCTCCTTTTCTCCATACCATGCCCCTGATGGTCATGATGACGAATGCCTTAAGCTCTGGTTGGGATGCTCAAAGTACGTTCTGCACACAAGGTCTTAGGTGCTTCCTCAGTTGATCTCTCCACAGCAACACTCGAGATAAGAATCTTCCTGGACACAAAGTCTCCACCACTCATTCACACTAATGGGAGTTCAACAGAGGTGCTAGGACCCAGCAGGAGCAAACTTTTTTTCAAGAGGGTCGGCATCTGAGATGGAACCGTGAGGTAGTGGCACCGCAAGCCCCGGCTCATTTGGTAAAGACTATCTCGGTGTCGACCCTCCAACCGCCTCATTTCCTTTTTTCCCCGCCGTTGAGTGCGCTTCTGTGATGATGTCGCTCGCACTCCGGGAGTCATACTTCAAACTAGCAGCTTAGTTTTCATTTTTTTTTTTTTTTAGTTGTTGTTTTGTAGTTTATCTTCGAATAAGTACCAATTATATTTAATTCTACTTATAACAAGAAAGAAGTCTTCAGCCCTCCATTGACGGAGTCGACCTTGAGCGGGTCAGGTGACGATAGGGAGACTTCGTATGAAAGCTATTCAGTCAGCCAGGCTGGGTCCAGTCCACTGCCCTCTCTGGAGGGGGGAGCTGACAGTGGACAGTCCAATGCTCAGAGGGATGGGCGGTTCCCCCTGAAAGCATAAAAGGAAATGGTCCCACTCACAGCACAGTTCGGCCTTGAGTTCTTCTTTGGCACACAGGTTGAAAAAGAAATGGCATCACTCGAGGTTGCCCTCTGGTATGTCTGCGCATAGACAATCGGTTATTAGGGCCAGGCGCCGGTCTCCACCTCTGTCAGAGTCGCCGGTTTCTGTCTCTGGTGACCAACCTCCTCGACACCAGAGCCCTTCCCCGCCTATTAGAGGAGCTTCCAATGAGCAGTTTCACCAGTGGGCTGCTCTTACGGAGCAGTGGGCTTGGAGGTTGGTCCAGTTGCCTAAACCGGTCATTCCAAGGCCTTTGGGCCATTTGGAGGAACGGGTAGGGTGGTTGGGCCTTCCTAGTCGCGCGGCGCCGCCTTCGGTGCCGTTAACTCCGCACTCAAGTGTTTATCCCCCCTCACATGGCTGCGGTGCAGGGTTCCACACCAATGCCTCTATCTCCTGCTAATTTTCCTACTTTTTCTTCAAATCGCCGTTTTCAGACCCTTGGAACTCTCTTGGCGCGGACTCGTGGCGCCGGCCATAATGCTCCGGGGACTCTGTTGGCACCATCTGCAGCATTGCGGGCTCTGTCGACGCCTTGTGTTGGTCTGTTTTTGATGGCCCGCCTCCTTATGCTCGCCGCTGTGCTGTATTTCGCCCGCGCCGAGGTTTGGTGTGCAGTGTTGTCTGCCCTCCAGGGTTTCTGACTCTGATTCTTTCCTCTTCTGTTCTTCCTCCTGATTTTCACTCCTTTCCTGTCCATACAATCCCTCCTGGACTGTCAGGAGATGATTTTGAACCTGACCCAGATCTTCGACTGGGTGATGATGTTGATGTCACTGTCTTGGGAGCAGGGATCAATCCTTCTGCAGAGCCTGTGGTCGAAGACCTTTCCTTTAAGTCTCTGCTTAAAAATTTAAATTCTACTCTTTCCCTCCAGACTACAGAAATCAATCCTAGGAAGGTTTTAAGACTCCAGTACCTCCATATCCCGGAGATCCCCATGGATTTAACACCTCCGATACAGCCCTATTTCGAGACCCTCTCTCAGACAATGTGGAAGAATTCCTTCCGTGGCCAAGCCCATAGATAGGAAGTATGCCCCTCCCAAGGATCACCCCATATTGGTCTCACAAGCCTTTGCTGATCCCATTGCAGTCTTGGCAGAGAATGATAAGGCTGTTCTTCCTCTGGCATCTACAGCCCGGCCTATAAATAAAGAATCTCTCAAGATAGACTCCTTAGGTAAGAGAGTCTTTGCTGCCTCCACCCTGGTTATGCACATTGCCAGCTACCAGGGCTATTTTTCTCAATATGAGTATGTCCTTTGGCATTCGCTCAAACAATTGGTAGAAGCTCTGCCCGAATCAGAACTTAATTCAGAGCTACTTCAGACCATAACCAGGGGTATCGAGTCCAATAACCAATAGGTTAAAGCTGCAATGGACGCTTTCGATACCGCATCCCGAGCGGCAGCAGCTGGTATCTGCACCCGTCGCCACTCTTGGCTGTGTACTTCAGGCTTCACAAATGATGCCCAGCAACAGGTCATGGCCTTGCCTTTTGACTGTATGTATCTCTTCGCCCCCAGGTAGAGCAAGCTCTGGAGGCCACTCAGAAGACTGGATCTGCCATTCAGATGGCTAGACCGGCTGGACTGGGTCTAATAAGAGATCTGAAAATATGTATCCTTTGGGTCCATGGATTTAGCTAGTCACCCTTGTCCAGTGAAGGGTTAATGGCGTTTAGTGACACCATTCTGAACTTTTCTTTTTTCCTTGTTTATATAGATACCTGCAGTCCAATATACTGTAGGTCACCATTTCCTATGTTTTCCTTTTTTTGTTAGGAAGTACCTCCAGCCCTTGCCTGCTTGTGAGCACAGTAGTTTGCCTATTGTCCAGTTTTATAGATGGTAAAAGGTCTGATTGAAATGATTTGAAATGTCTGTTTCACCAGGGGCAGTCTCCCCTATTACAGTACTTCTAGGACACACTTGTCAATGGTTGTTTTTTCCCATTCCTGTAAGTAATAAGAAAGCCCCCTCAACCCCGGCTGTTTCATAGCTCTTTGGACCACTTTTTCAGGGATTATTTGTTTATTATTTAAACTTTCTTTCTTAATTTTTTTTGTATGAGCTTGTGAAAACACTACAAACAGTAGATCGAGGTTATATTGGCTCCTGCATTGGTGCACAACATGCATTTTAGCATCAGTATTTTAGTTAACTGATCTGTAATACATCCTATGGGTACCATCCTGAAAAATATATTCATATTTAAAAATAAATATATATATATGTGTGTGTGTGTATATGTATATATATATATATATATATATATATATATATATACACACACACACACACATATACAGTGTAACCCCATTTATTCGAACATGCAGGGGGACATCCGAAATATTCGGATAAACGGGGTTTCGGATAAGCGAAAATAACTGAAAATAAAATGCTGCTAACCTAATGTTACATGAATGACATGAACGAAAGTAAAGTACTGCATATACTTATGATTTTATTGAATACAGCACGTAACAAAGTGTTCAACAATCATTTGGTTTGGGTTAAAAAAAAATTATGCATTACATGACAGTCCTTAAAGTTTTGTTAGGTAGTCCTGAATCGATCATTGTTTTTTCTTTTCATTTCTCTGACGCACAGCTCACAGCCATAACTGCCGTAACAATAGCAGCTGAACTCCATCCGCATCTTGCTGACTTTCCAGCCAGGAAATACATTTACCAAAGGAGTCAGCAGCTTCTGCATCTGTGGGTGGTGGTGGGGGCACAGTTGCTTCTTGATCAGCTGTATCCTTTTCCCCATCCATAATCTCCACGTCAGTGTCACACTTCACAGCTTGTATGATGTCACTGTCTGACATCTCTCCATGTCCACTCTCCAGGTCGTCTGTCGCCATCCATTCCTCTACCGCATCAACAGTGAACTCCATATCCTCAGCAGCTTTATGAAGTGCTACTGTAGCATCAGCGAGCTGATCAGTTTCTTCTTGATCTGCTTGGTCTGTGGTCATTGGAGGCGCAGGAGGCTCAAGCAGCAGTGTTGATTCATGCCAGCATTTTTTAATTGCTTCAGGGCATACTTTTCTCCAGGCATCTGCCAACATCATGAGGGCATCCTTGATTGTTATTGATTTTATAATATCAACAAGTGTAGACCGCTCATTCTCCTCACTCAACACTGTTAACAGCTTAGTGCGACAGATCCTCTTAACTGTTGCAAGGATCCCTTGATCTATAGGCTGAATCGATGTGGTTGTGTTTGCTAGCAGGAATTCACAGCGTATCCTGTCGTCAGCAGTCCTCAAACTTTCCGAACTGGGATGCGCACCAGCATTGTCAATCAACAGAATGGCTCTTATTGGTAGTCTCTTTGACTGCAAGTGAGGCTTTACAGAGGGAACAAATGATTGAAAAAACATTCCTTGAACAAGTCAGCATTCATCCAAGCACTACGCTGCACTCGATACAGGGCAGGGAGGCTGGATATGTTGGTATGCTTAAAGCACCAAGGATTTTGCGACTTGTCTATGATGAGCAGCGGTAGCTTGTGTGTGCCTGTTGCATTGCTCGCAGCTAGCACAGTTAGCCACTCCTTATTTTTTTATGTCCTGGAGCATTTTTTTCACCAAATGAGGCTAGAGTTTTTTCAGGGAGCATTCGCCAGTAACTGCCAGTTTCATCGGCGTTGTACAGCTGCTCGTCTACTAGCTCCTCACTAGCCATCAAGTCGTGCAGCTTTTTTCGAAATGGCTCCACGGATTCAGTGCTTGATGACATGATCTCACCTGCAACTGCCAGCTGTCTTATGCCGTGTGTGTTTTTAAAATGATTCAGCCAACCTTTGGTAGCAGCGAAGGGGTAGTCGGCATTCATCTGACGATGAAATTGCAGAGCCTTCTCTTTAAGGATTGTGCCCGAAATTGGAGTGCCCTTTGTTCGATTTTGGACAAACCACATGAAGATGGCTTTGTCCAGCTCCTCGTCATGACAGGATCACATGGGTCTTCCTGTTCTCATGACTGAGGCTGCAATCCATTTTTGCTGCAAATTCCCGCAGCTTGTCCTTTGCCTTACGGATATCACAGACAGTGGCATTTCCAACGCCAAACTGGCGCGCCACCTCCACGACTTTCTGTCTGCTTTCAAGGCACTCAATGATACGCAACTTGGCAGCTATGTCCAGCACCGGACGTTTCCGTTTGGCCATTGCTTTCCTTCACAGAGCACAACGCAGCAAGAAACTGAAGTCTACAACTGTAAGAACGACAGGATGAAAGCAGTTATGCTGATGGGAGTCATTAATAGTGCCTGTCAGGTGAGAGAGGAAAGCAGAACAGTCGTACACAAAGGAAAAGTAAATGGAAAGTAAAGGAAAATGAACGTTTAATCGTTCATGATGAATTTCAAAGTGACAGCATAAGTGACAGGGGAATGGTAGGAGACAGCAGGCAGTTTCGGATAACAGGGAGATTCGGATAAACGGAGTTCGGATAAATGGGGTTACACTGTATATCTTATAACGTTTAGGATAGCCAACCATGTTACGCCTGTAGGATTTAGATGCAATTAGGTAATGAGAATAAGGTACTTACTTCCATGGCCAAATTACCCATTGTCCCCATTTATTTAAACATCAAGGGCCAGATATTCAAAACTTTGCCCCATGGCTAAATTAGCACTGCCCGGTGGGCAGACTTAGCCCGGAGCACAAAGCAGGCTATATTCAAAAGGAAATAGCCCGGTGCTAATCCTGCTGAATATAGCAGTCTAAGGAAGCCGGGCAAACTGGTCTATGAGTGCAGGGCAAAAATAGCCTGGGAATAAGACAGCACTGAATATAGCAACAGGGAAGTGCAAACTGCAACTGTAGCTCATTAGACTCTGTAGCAAGCCAGTGTGCAGGTGGAGAACATTGTGTGTGATTGCACAGAGATGTGTCACATGTACTGCAAATGCACCTCTCAACCCCCTGCCTCATAAATCAGGGACAAAGGTTTACAATCAGGGAACACATCTTAAAAATTGGTGGTATCCACTCAGGAAGCTGGTAGAATAAGTGGTTTAGTGTAAAATGCATTGTCTAAGGAAAAACACGTCTGTTACATTAATGTTTGACATTATTTTATGCTTACAACCCCCACTGTTTGGTCATGGAAACACAATTTCTAGGAGGGACAGAGTAAATGTTTGAGGTAAAATCAGTGACGTCCCTGAAATTCAGGAACGGTTGAGAGGTATGACTGCAAACAACAATGTAAGTCACACACTGTAGAACTGTGCTATGCTGAAGTGAGGTTTGCTCGGGGCTAACCTGATTGCACAGTGCTAACACATTAGCCCAATCAATCAAAATCTTTATTTATCCAGGCTAACATCGTTGAGCAAAGCTCATTTACAAGATGGACCTGGTTAAGGCCGGTCAAAATAGAGTTACATACAACAGAGATAATATATCATTAAGGCAACAAATAAACACAGAACTTTTTTACAGGATGGGCCTGGTTAATACCATTACACAGTAGATTTATATACAACAGTGACAGTACATCATATGACACAAATAATATAAGGTAGGTGCTCAGTGCAGCGGCAGAATAAAACAGAAGGGAATAGTGAGGGTGGGGAGCTGGGAGGGCATGGTGGAGTGCAGGGAGAGCATAAGGGAGGGAGGTAGAGGACCTAAGCCTGAAAACAGGTAACTAGCGTGCAGTTGCAACCTAATTGGGCAGAGAGAAATTAAAGGGTTTGCTCACAACATGAGATGGATCCATAGGGTCAGCAGTATTCTAGTCTGCACTGAAGGCAGCTGAGAGCTGGGTGCCTAGGACTCAGGATAGGTTTTGGAACAAGGGAAACAGTTAGTTACAGTGTTCCCTCGCAGTTTGGGCAAATAAGGTCTTGAAAGAATCCAAGCTGATGGGTACACTCAATTTCAGAGATTTTTGCAATTTATTCCATAAGGTGGGCAGTACAAAGCTAAATGCTGCTGTACTAAAGCGTGAAGAGACCTTGGGAATACAAAGTGTGAAAAATGAGGCACTTCTTAAGGCATAAGTTCATGTCGTGCTTAGCGGGAGACAGTCAAAGATATATTGGGGAAGCTTTTTTGTGACCACTCTAAGAGTCCAAAATGCCGCATTTCTATTTCTTCTAAACATAAGGGAGGACCATCCTACGGCAGCATACAGCAAGCAGTGGTGGGTAGAAAGAGGAAGGCCTGTTACAAATCTGATAGTTCTGTGATAAAGCGTGTGCAGTTTAGCAAGGGAAGCTTTTGGGCACTGACTGTATAAGAAGTCTGCATAGTCAACCAGTGATAGAAATGTTGATTGGACCAGGCACTTTTTAGCATCTGTAGTCAAGAACCGGTTAATCCTAAAGAAGAGGCCCAGCCTTTGCCTTAGTTTCTTAAGCAAGTCCTCAATATGTTCCGAAAATGAAAGATTTTGGTCCAGCCACACTCCCAGGTATTTGAATTTCGTGACAAACTCCAGGTTTTTTCTAAGAACAGTAGTGATGTGAGGTAATGCTCTAGTACTAACCAGGTTCACAGCATGACTATAGGGTGCGAAAAGCATCGCTTTGGTTTTTTTGGCATTTAACAGGAGTTTTTTGAAGAGAAGCTGATTCTGAAGACAGTTGAATTCCTCCTGGAGGTCTGCACAGGCAGCTTCAGGACTAAGGTACAGAACCATGTCGTCTGCGAACAGGTGTATATTTGCCTTGGATATGCTATCATCAATATTATTAATTTTATTCAGACTACAGAATGTGTTAACTTTACAAGCCAGGAAACATATAGCCCAAAGTATACTACTTCCTCAACTGTATTGTAATTCATTTTTGTTTACTAGTTTGTCTAAACATGTGGTAAATAACTTAACAATGACTTTTCATAGTATTTGTAGATTTGTTTATAGATTGCCTTATAGTACACATCATTGTACTTTATATCAAGTTTCAGGGTTTCTACCGCCTAACTTGAGTTCCATATACTGTCTTTGTTGTAAAACGATAATGTATTGAGACAAAAAAATCTCTCTCCCTTGTATTCTCTGATATCTGTAAGGGAAGCTCCGAGAAACTTGAGATCAAATTTTCTTTCTTGCTTAAATTTGAAAGTCACTAAAACTAAAATGGGTGCTCGAGCTTTTTCTATCCAAGCACAAAAATACTGGAATGATCTTCCAATCGAATTGAGAACTATGAGTAGTCATAATTTATTCAAAAGAAATTGAAGCATCATTTATTGAGTAGCTTGCAATGTCACTGCTATTTTAAATAATTTGTATTATATTGTTTGTCTTATATGTCATGTATTTGTATTCCTGCATTAAGTGAATGTAAAAGTTATTTTTTTGTATAACATCTTGTGACTGTTTTATAGTCTCGGGTCGCATATGAAAAAGGGCCTTGGCTCATATGTTTACCCGGTTAACAAAAGAAATAAAATAAAAATAAATAAATAATTAATATAGATAGTAAATAGTAGGAGCCAAGTATTGACCCTCCGGCACTCCCCTCTGGAGAGGTTTTAGTAGGGAGAGCTCACCCTCAGCCTTAATCTGCTGGAACCATCCTGAGAGATAATCAGTGAACCAATGCAGTGATACTGTGTCCAGACCTATGCTCCTCAAAGATGAGAGAAGCAGGCTGTGATCCACAGTGTCAAAAGCCTTGCTTAGGTCTAAGAATACGGCACAGATGAATTTTTTACTATCCAGATCACGGTACCAATCATTGGTCACTTTAGCAAGTGCTGAAATAGTACTATGTCTTGTTCTGAAACCAGATTGCAAGGGATTTAAGAGGTTTTTTGATTCTTGATAATTCCTGAGCTGGGTACTCCGAGTCCAGCTGAGTAGGAGGTCTTGACCTCTTTCAGAGATAAGAGTTGGAAGGTGAATCAGAGCAGGGACATCAGCCAGTCGCTGCCTTGTACTCCTAATTGAGAGCGTGCCAAGTATGCAGGAGAGTTTTCAAATTCAAGACCAGCCATAGCGAAATGATCGTTAAAGGAGTCAAGGATCCCCTTTTTCTAACATATGGTAGTGTTCCCTGAGATGATTTTTATAGGTAGGGAGCTGCCAGGTGTGTGCCCCAACATTTCTTTAATAGTACTCCAGAATTTAGAGGGTGATTTTGTGTTGGAGTCCAGTTCATTATGGTAGTAAGCAACCTTCGCTTCTCTGATCATTTTTGTACATAAGTTCCGTGCCTTTCTGAACTGGCACCAGTCTGCGTCCAACTTGGTTCTGCGAGCCTCTTTCCAGAGTTTGTCTCTTGATAGCAATGCTGCCTGCAGTTCAGCCGAAAACCAATGACAAGCTTTGTTCCTTGCACGAATTGTTACCACCGGGGCATGTCTATTTAGTGCCCTGACCAGAATTTCATGAAGTATATCATATGCTAAATTTACTGTGTTGGCTAAGAAGAAGTCTTGCCAGAGTAAAGAGTGTTTCAGGTCATTGATGTATGCAAACTGGCCGAAGTTCTTCCGTGACATTTTTGTGTTAAATTTAGCTGATGGTACTGTGTTATGAACTGATCTAATACCAGCAATGAAACAATGGTCGCTGACATCAGAGAAAAAAGTGCCAGAATGAGAGAATAGGTGGGGCTTATTAACTAGTATGACATTTAAAAGGGTACTATTATTCGGATTCTTTTTGTTCATGCATGTCGGCTCACTAATTATTTGTGTCATCCCATAAGAGTCACAGGAGGTATTCAGTGGAATCGAAATCTTAGATAGCCAGTCGAGGTTGAAGTCCCCTAAAATAATTGTTTCGAGGTTACCTTTCTTTAGTAAAGATCCAAGATAACTTAGGAGCTGCAGCCTAGCTGAAGGTGGTGTATAACAACCTATTACATGGAACTGGTTAGCTAGGGACAAGCGGAGCTATATTCAAAGCTCCCATGCAAATGAGCCTACTTAGGTAATCTGTGGGCAAACAGGCACATTTGCATCTCATTATGTGCTGCTTAGCATACATTACCATGCAGTTAGCCGGTGCTGCATGGAGCACAACACCATGTTGGTCGGAATGGGTACAGGCAGGGGCGCTGCAGGCAAGGCATGCCCACAGCATCCCTGTTGTTGGAATAGAAGTACAGGCTGGAAGCAGCAGGAACTGTGTAGTGGCAGGCACAGTCGGAGCATGCGTACCTCACAACCCCTTGCCTCCTGAGAAGGGACAAGGCTTCAAAGGATCAGGGACACAGACCCATACTCAGGGGCACAGTTTAAGAGGTATGCACTCAGAATGCTGATAGAATAAGGGAATTTGTGTGCAGAACCAGTCTGTAACAGTCATGTATGACATGAATGTGTGAAGTTAATCCCCACTGTTCTGTCACAGTAACACATATTCTGGGAGGGACAGAGGAACATTTGAAGGCTAAATCAGGGACCACCCTGAATAGTAGGGACAGTCAGGAGGTATGAGTGCATACAGCGCACCCATGCGTATGTGTGCTTGATGCACACAAGTGACCCTGGTAGTCTAGTGGACCCTTCACCCCCAAGCATGACTCCTTAATCCCGTTCCACCATAAAACATTACTTTTCCCTGGTAGTCCAGTGCATACCTCTCAACTGTCCCTGATTTTCAGGGAGGTCCCTGATTTTGCATCAAAATTGTACTGTGTCCCTCCTAAAACTTGTGTTTCCATGACCAAACAGTGGGAGTTGGAAGCACAAATAATGTCAAACATTAAAGTTGAAGAGGTGTCCTTCCTTAGAAAATGCATTTTGCACTGAACCCCATAGTCTACCAGCTTCCCGAGTGGATAGCATTAAGTTTGAAGATGTGTCCCTGAGTTTGGTTCTTAGTCCCTGATTGTTTTAAGCATTGTCCCTGATTTATGAGGCAGGAGGTTGAGAGGTATGGTCTAGTGGTCCCGCCACCCCCCAAGCATGATCCCCGACCCATGTTGCTGCTGTAATTACAGGCTTTCCCTGGTGTTCTAGTGGTCCCCCACCCTCCCAGCATGACTCCCGGCGCCTGGAGCCACGGTGAGTGTAATAATTTTCCCTGGTGCCAGTGGTCCCCCACCCCCAGCCTACTCCTGACCCCCATTCTGCAATGCAAATGTATTTCCCTGGTACTCTAGTGGTCCCCTCCCAGCAGTGATGCCTCTGCTCACCGAGTAAACTCCACAAACAGAGCGGTGACCGGCTCATCCCTCCTCTCACCACCACGGACGGCCGCCGACTGAGGTACGAATGAGTAGCGCTCAGGAGAGCTGAGCCAGTTGCCAGCTCTGTTTGTGGAGTTTACTTTGGTTGAGTGGAGGTGTCACTGCTGGGCGGGGAGACCACTAGACTGCTAGGGAAATAGGTTTGCATTGTAGAAAGGGGGTCGGGAGTTGTGCTGGGGGTGGGGGGACCACTGGACTACCAGAGAATATATTACTAAATTCACCGCGGCTCCAGGCATCGAGAGTCGTGCTGGGGGCGGGGGACCACTGGACTACCAGGGAATATATTACTAAATTCACCACAGCTCCGGGTGTCGGGAGTCGTGCTGTGGGGGTGGGAGGACCACTGGACTACCAGGGAATATATTACTAAATTCACCATGGCTCCGGGAGTTGTGCTGGGGGGGGGCCACTGGACTACCAGGGACACTTAATTATTACATCGTGGGTCGGGAGTTGTGGAAGGGAGGCAGGGGGACCACTGGACTACCATGGAACATTAGGTATTTCACCGTGGCTCCGGGGGTCCACGATGTATGTGTGTGGGGGTGGCACTGCTGCATTACCGCTGGCTTTTTGTAAGTGGTAATTAGCGCTGTGCTACAGGTTGCACTAATGCCTGTAGCGCAGCGCTATACCTTTGAACATGCCGCACTGTTGGCATTCATGGGTGCTCCCTTAACCCCGCCCCTGCATACTACTATTTTTTAGCCTTGGCGCTACCACACAGCGCCGGCGCTAATGGGGGTTTTGAATATTGCAGCCTGGTGCAAATCCAGAGCTATTCCAGTGCTACATATTTGCGCCAGGTGCAAAGCTTTGAATATCTGGCCCCTAGGTGATAGGGATTTTACTTCTTCCTGCAGCTTTAGCACTCTGCCAGTCAAAACAGCGAAAGGGCTGATTTCAGTACTCATTCAGTACTCAAACTGCATCAA
Organism: Neoceratodus forsteri; assembly: GCA_016271365.2. Lineage (NCBI taxonomy): Eukaryota > Metazoa > Chordata > Ceratodontiformes > Ceratodontidae > Neoceratodus > Neoceratodus forsteri. The sequence continues at coordinate 1,452,129,311 of CM057452.1, forward strand.
ACCTACATCCTTCCCTGGGTCATGCTTGTCCACCCACTTCTTGCACATTGGATTATTCTACATTCTGCATTTCATTATTATGTTCTCCTAACCTGGATATACAAATCAGGACACTTTAACAGCCTTAAACATAGCTACGAACGTTAGCTGTCGTTTAAAGAGCTAGTGTACTGCCTGCAATTAATTGTAACTTTCAGATGTAGTCAGCTACCACTTCTTATATCTCTAGTATGTTTTCTTTTCTGTTTGCTAGTTAGATGATTTTCCACCTGGCAGTACTGGGGTGATGTGTGGAGCAGCACTCTGTCTGGAGGAAAAAAACTCAGTTCTGTTCCTCCCACTGTATCAACACTGAGACCACACTGACTGTGACATTACTAGTAACCAGTGAGAACCATTTCTCACTGCCATGTTTCACTTTCACATGATGCAGCAGGAACTGGCTCTCCCTGGTTACTAGTGATGTCACAATTTCCTGCATTCTGATTGGTAGCTTGTGAAAGTCACTGCTCAGGCTGCAAGGATTTTGGTGCCTCAAAGTGTTTGGTCACATTTCTGGCAGCGATGTGGTGGGAGGAACAGACTGACATTTCCCCTCAGGTGCTGCTCCAGCATTCACCTTGTACCCAGGTAGAAAAATCTTCTAATTAGCAAACAGTAAATAAAAATACTTCAGAGCCCACCCACTGGTGCAGAGGCATGGCTGCTGTCTGTGAAACTGATGACCAGGGTCCGGGAACTGGTTCAGGAGTCGGAGGGCAGGCTGGGGGGAGTAGGATACAGCGTCCTCTGGACTGCTCTCCCACTCCGGGGGGGGGGGGTTGAGTATCCAGTGTACCACGGACCCCTAGCGGAGGTCAGGGGTACCACAGTGGTCGGCCCCAGCACGTACGGGGGCCATCATTGCACATCCCCACCCCTGAGAGAATCACAGCACAAAAAAATGTTGGCCCCTGCTAATGAGCCGGCGCCAACCCTCTGGCCACCCAAGTCCACTGCTGGTGGCCCCACTCGGGGAGCAAGCCCTGAGTATGAGGAGGAAGGTTGCCGGAGCCTGGAGTGCCCATTCTCGCAGGGCTAGGGGCATGCTGGCGCAAGGGGAAAAAAAAATACTTTGGATACTGGAAGTGATAGCTGACTGCATCTGAAAATTACTATTCTAAGCAGTACACTAACTCTTTAATATAATAACTAAACAACTTATCCCCCAGTAGGAGGCATTAATTCCTTTTGGTGCCTCATGGTCAGTGCCATTTACCACTCTTAGGCATCTGAATGACTGTTATTTAGGAGCCCAAAGTCAGCCCGAACCAAAAGTCCTTCGTAGCCATATGGATATTCTCCCCACTCCGAGTAGAGAGCAATGTTCCTGATACTAGAAACAATTACATAAAGAAAAGCTCTGGTCTCTGAGTTTCAAAGACGACCGACCTCCTGGTCAGTAAGAAATAGGAAAAGCAAACTTGAAGGCAGCATACCCAATTTAGTGTAGTCCTCTTCTCCATTTGCAGATTCCAATGGTAGTCCTTGGGATTCTGGAGATTTCTTCTGGAATTCCAAGACTATAGCATCGACTCATTTTTGTGCTTCTTCAGGGTCGTTGAGCTGAAAAGTCTTACTCCCATAGGTTATGCGCAGCCGGGCTGGTGACAACAAGGAATGGGCCACCCCCAGGTCCCATAGTTGTTTCCTCAGTGGATCAAAGAGCTTACGCCTTGTTCTGGTGGATAAGGACCAGTCTGGAAATATTTTTATTTCTTACCCCTCCAGGATAACTGGATATCTGTCTCTTGCCCACTGTAGGATCCAATCTCTTACCACTGAACTTGTGGCCACCAACATAATGGTGTGGGGGAATGTCCCGATTGGGCCCTCTGAAAATTAATCCTGAAAGCAAGTGTAAATGAATCAATGTCCACCTGAAACTCTGTGAGAAGGGCATATGTAAGCCACTGATTAATGTATGAAAGCAGGTTCTCCTCCTCGATGGCCTTTGGACCCCTACCAGTCTCAAGTTCATGGCCCGGGCTGTAGTTTCCATAGACTCCATATGGGCTCTCAGATGGTTTAACTCCTGTGTTGATTTGGTGAAGGCCACCTGGGTCCGTTGTGACCTATCTTCTGCTGCTTTGGCAGTTTTTATCGCTGCTTTGATTTTTGCATCTTGGGCCCCCAACCGGTCCAACACCTTCTCTATCTTTTGGTCCATCTCCCATACAGCACACAGGACCGTTTCCCACGGTGGTGGGTCCTTCTTGCCACTTGGGCCTGCGATCTGCTCAGCATCCCCATGTGGTGTTTGTGCAGGCTGAGGTAATGATTTTTGGTTTGATCCTCCAGTCGCCCGCTTTGGATGCCCCATGATAAGTTTGGTATCTTTTGGATCCTTGTCAGTTAAGCCGTCGACCCGTGAACTTTATCTGGATCAAAGTTCGGAGACATATATATATATATATATATGTTTTTTTTCTAGTTTTGACAGCGCGTGCCACAGAGGTACACAAAAAAACTTTTAGCTTAAAATGCAGCTCTCTAGCACCCCCAGGGATTAGTTTTTGCCTGTACATTTGGAGTTGAAGCAGCCTGCTGCTTTGGTCCCCTCCTGCGACTTCCTTTGCCTAAACCTTTAGATGGCGTGTAGTCTGAAATTACCCCTTCCTGTTCTTCTGCTGTTGTAGATACTGTGGTAACCCCCTACTCTTACACTTCTTCTCAGTGAGGGTTTTAAAAGTTCATTTGTTTTCATCATCTTTTTATGTATACCTCTGTTTGGTTGCCTAAAAAGTAGGACCCTTCATAGGAAAAAAAAGTCAGCTACTCCTTAGCTGCATATTATTAGAGGGGATCCATGCAAAATCCCAACAGCCAAAATCCCGACAACCAAAATCCTGACACCAGAATCCCAACAAGGTGAAAATCCTGACACCAAAATACTGATATACCAAAATCATTAGTGAAGACTGCATGTATTAATGTGGTGATAAAATACATATTAAGGGGGTGGTGATTATGTTAGCAATAACCCATGAGGGTATGGGGTTATAAGCATTTAATCTATGTCTCGGGTGCATTGTGAGGCATGAGGCTGCAGGCCGTGTCTCCTCACAGCGCTGGAGGCATGGATTAAATGCCTATAACCACGTACCCTGGAGTGAGTTATTGTGCTTATAACATGGGTTGTGTTCCCCACAAGGAAACAAAAAACAATGTAAAAGGGGTTCCCCCCTTGTTTAAATAGCCAGAAAAGTACAGTATCCTACCACCTAGCAAAATGGTCCCCAATAAATAATGCATATGAGTGTCATGTTATGTACATACAAATGTCAAAAATACACTACTGAGATGATTTACTTTATTCATTGGATTTGGGCTGTTGAGATTTTTGTTGTCAGGATTTTGACCTTGTTGGGCATTTGCTTGTCAGGATTTTGACCGTGTCAGGATTTTGGTTGTCGGGATTTTGTACCTAACCCTTATCAGAGAGACCAGAGGTTCTCGGCCATGCATATCTATATGCGGCACTAGTTAGCCAGAGCCCTAGTGGCAGTAACACTAACTTTCTTTGTCACCTGAAACTGATACTTTGCAGTATCCAGCCTGACTTCTACTGTGTAAGCAAGTTTGGTATTAGTTTTCTCAGGCAAACGTTTACATATGAGCATAATGGAACTCCATTAAGACTTTTGATGATGTACTGTGTACCCCTTCTTACCCTGATTCAGTTTTTCTAGAATGTTCATCTGGGGGAGCAGCTGACACATTTACCTTGGCTTAATCACAGGCAGCTGCCTGAATAAAACCTTTCACATCCCAATATGTCCCAGTCATAGAAAATACTTGAGACTTACTGTAAATAAAAATATTGAACTTGGGAAATGTTTTTCCTTGTAGGCATTTCATCTGCTAGCAGGATCTTGTGAATTACAGGGACTCATCATTGAGTCTAGCCTATTTAGTGTCTCTCAAGGAAAATGTAGTCCTTTGGACAAATGTGTACTTTTTACCTAAGGTGGTATGAGAATTGTATCTGATTCAGACTCCAACCTTACCTGTGGATTGTCCCAAAACTACAGTACATGCAAAACAAGAATAGGAAAAGCTCCACAGTCTTGATGTGGGAAGAACTTTATGCTTCTAAAAGAAAAAAACTGAACCAGTAAGAGTATCCAGTGATAATGGGTGACTCAATATAAGTGACTCAGTTTGAGTGCCTGTATGAAGAGCAACTGGTTCAGCGTAGCGAGAGTCAGTAACAACTCCGTTTACAGGAGAAAACAGCGAAAGGACGACTGCAGCAAGTGGACGCATGCAGCGACTCTGCTAGGAAGTTCTTTTATGGCAGGATATGATAGGGCGTTTGGCCAGGGATTGCCGACCTGGCCATGTGGTGTAGTGGAGTCAGAGGATGCCTGTGGTGCAGCAGGACCCGGGTTTGGAGCCAAGTGGGGAACAGTTGTATATTTTTTGCGGATCGTGTTCCTTGTGCTCCCTAGAATGGCCCTCTCCTGTGTTTGCCGCCTCCCTCCAGTGTCCGCCCACACTGGAGTTAAGAATCTTTATTTTGGGCGGTGCAGGTGGCAGAGCCCCCCCACATAAAATGTAGATTCTGCTGTTATTTAATGTTCGCCGACTTTGTATTCAGCATCGTGCTGATCGCCTATTTTATTTTTGGCAATTAGCACTTGCTGATATGGGAGTTACTATTTAGCCTTCGCTATTAACACGTAGAACCACCAGTAAGAGGTACCAATAAGCAACTATTTGTCACTTATGGGGAAGTTATCAAAAGGACATCCAGCATCCCAAAAGAATGTCTCTAGATGGATCATGCCCTGTATTCATTTTTCTAACTCAGCTTAAGATGTATTGTTCTAAGTAGTTTTCTTGTGTTTTACATGATGTACTGTTGTATGTGTTTATTGAATGTGTTAAATAGTATATGTCTTGTGTGTGTGTATATATATATATATATATATATATATATGTATTATTGACTTCTGTGTCAACCTTGTAAAAGGCACTTTAGTGCCAGTGGTCTTACGTGGTAAACAAACAGTTAATTTCAGTTACACTAACACAGGGAAAAGTCCCCCAGAGGGAATAAGAGCTCTTTTTACTTGGGGAACAGCTGCCTCAGTTGCAGCTGTATAGGATGTTCTGGTTTGTAACACGCACACTCTTTCTTGAAAGAACGAGGCATGTTGCTTGGGTCACCCCATTTATTGTTTCTCAATTAAAGCATCATGCTAAATTATATAAAAAATGCAAAACAAACTGACACACATGAATGTTGCAGTTAGTTTTGCAAATCCCAGAACTATTGCCGTGTCCCTTATTTGCCAATCCAAGGCATCCTATTTTAAAGCGAACTTGGCTGCCACAAGGAACAATCTTAAAAAATACTAGCGTTTAGTAGATTCAGTTTGGAAGGTAGCCTCACAATCTCCTTTTCTTAGTTTATCTTGTACTGGAATTACCTCCTGTGCAAAAGATTATATCTGCAAGTTGTCAAACTCTTTTTGTTGTTACTTAAGTCCCTTGATTTTGCTGTTCAAAGCAGGGTTGGATTCTTTCCTTTCTTTAACCAGGGCTCTTGAAGAATGCCCTTAAAACATATGTAGCTTCTACTTTAGAAGGATCGAATTTGTTAAATTTGCCAACTTATTGAACACCTTAAAAGAAGATTCTGCTAAGGGTCTTCACAATCTAGACAGTTCTCTATTAAACCAAGTAGCAATGCACTGGTTCCACCCTTGACATGTATGTTTTTTTAAACTTATCTGTGGCAAACCATTCTTTTCCTTTTGCATGGAAAAATGCCATTTTTATCTCCCTCCACAAAGATGGCTCCAAATTAGTGGTAGATAAATTATCACCCCATTTCTCCTTTGCCCATTATTTCAAAATTTTTGGAGCAAGTCTTACACAGATAAATGACTATTTGAAATAATACCAGATTCTTTCATTTCACCAGTTAGTCTTCTGGCATAAATTTTCCACCTAAACTGCTCTCATAAATTTTCATGATCTTGTTATTAGGTGCCTTGGATTCTGGTTGCTTTACGGGGTTCTGTATTCATACACCTGCCTAAAGCTTTTGATTTAATTAAACATTCTTTACTTCTTTCTCATCTTTCTTATTATGGTTTTACGCTATATGCTGATTGGTTTTCTCCTTACTTATATCGTTCTTCTAGAATTGGCGCCTTGTCTTTCAAACTCCAGGAAATCTTACTGTATTCTGATTTAGGTAGGTAGGTAAAATTTGTATTCATAAAATAATGAATATGGATAACTCCACTGAGCAAGGCTCCTTTACAGTGAGGTCCCAAAGCATCAAAACCAGTTACTCTTCAGGTCACTTATACATTAGTCATGTCAATATAATAAATACAACATATCACTTAACATTAGACAAGATAACATGGAAAGACAAATGGAAATACATATGTCTTTACACTAACTTAAAAACAATACACTGAACACATAAAATAAGTACAAAACAGATTTTCCATACTTTTTCCTAAACTAAATCCCCCTCAGTACTTATGTGCTTGACGATTTATGCATTATGGTCTCACCATAGGACTGCCTCTGGGCTAACATGGTTAATAGAACCTATGCAAATGATGGAATGCTAGGCTTGAGCTTGGTTTTCAAACCATTGTTCCTGGTAAACAGTTCTAAACCATCTCGATTCTTTACTCCACTTGCCTCAGTAAGACGTCTCCCGGAGAGATCTCCTTTCATCACTTGAAATTCTCTATTTTCTCAGTTTTTACTAGTAAAAAGTTATTTTATTCAGTATTTAGAACACTGTCCTTGGTTTTCAGGTAGAATTGGTTTAGATTTTAGTGTTTAGTATAAGTAACCGAGTTCTTTCTCTCGATAGTTAACCGAGAGGAAAACTGGTATCTTCTTTGGGTTTTTCCCCTTCTATTTCTTTATTTGGTTACTTTATTTGAATTGCTGTATACTGACTCGAGTATAGTCATTTTTTGGTAAAATTTTAACTGGGGTAACTCTCCGTTCTTACGGTTAGCGTAACTGATATGTTAAAAAAAAGTGTTATTACTGCAAACAATTTCCTCAGTCTGCAGTCAAAAGATGGCTGAAGAGACTGCAGGAAAAAATGTCTGAAAAGGCTGCTGACCTAGCCGTTAAAAAATCGGTTCCTCCTCATAATGAACCGGAGGAGCTGCCCTCTGAAAGGGGTGGTAGCTCTTCTACAGAAAAGAGAATTGCAGACACAGCTGTTGAACTGGCCATTGTGGGTAGGAAAAAACAAAAAGAGAAACACCAGGAACCACAACTGAAAAAAACCAACGGCTCCTTCTGCAAAAGACATCGCTAATGCGATCCGCATAATCGGTCTCTGCAAGTCCCGGTTCCGGTTGGGAAACTTCCATAACCGGTTACGGTTCAAATTACTGGTTCAAAACACGCCCCCAGTTTAACAGACCTTGGGGGGGGGGAGCATTTTGAAGAAGAAGAGGAGGAGGAAGAAGAAGAAGGAGCTGATGAGGAATTTTGGGAACCAATTGATCCAGAAGTTTCCCCAGCTCCTCATAGATCAGATTCCCGTGATAAGGGAAATGAGGATTTCAAGTCATGTTTTACTTTTATGAAGCAGATTGCCCATAGTCTTGACCTCCCTACTCGGGAATCCACTGTGGATGAGGAGGAAGAGGATTACAGGGAAATAATGGATGTGCCAGCTTCAAAGGGACTATTTCTGCCACTCCATAAGTCCCTCAAAAAACAGACACTTAAAGTCTGGCAGACACCCACTTCTGTGCCCCCTATAGAAAAGAAGGTGGATAAGAAATACTAGGTTGCCAGAAGTGGTGCTGAGTTCCTTTTTGGGCACCCTAGTCATGAGGGGGTAGTGCAGGCTGCAGCTTGTGACAAAGCTGGCATCCCCTGGCCTCTCACCCTCCAGACAAAGATTCGAGGAGGATGGATTCCATTGCAAAAAAAGTGTACCTGGCATCTTCCCTGGCTGTTAGACAAGCCAGCTATATGTCATATGTGGCCAGGTATCAGAAGAACCTTTGGTCCACAGTAATGGAAATAACCAAATCAGTTCCTTCTCCTATGGAAGCAGACCTAGAGGAAGCTGCAAAGAGAGGGACTGAAGCTGCAAAGACGTAGTTTAGGATGGTAGTGGACTCTAATGACACTGCATCCAGGCAGATGGCAGCATCAGTGTCCCTAAGAAGGTTTGCCTGGCTTAGGATTACTAACTTGACCCAGGACACTCAAACAAAGGCAATGGACTTTCCTTGTGACCCCATGTCTCTGTATGGTGAACAAATAGAGGCATTTATGAAGAAAATGGATGAATATAAGTCAGCCTATAAAAGTGCTGCAGCTAAAGAGAGAGCTTCATCCCTCAGAAACACCAGACCAGAGGGGCGGGGTAGAGCTCATTATGGGCCATTTTTCCAGCCTCAGGCTCTCCCCCAGTTCCAGCAACAGAGGGGATACTTTAGAGTCAGAAGGGGGGCAGTGGCCGCACAATCCCCAGTGTCCAGCCAGCAGCACAAGCCAAGCAGACACCCTGAGGTGCCTGCTCATGTCACCTTCCCAATACCAGTAGGGGGCAGGCTGGCCCACTATCTCCAGGAGTGGCAAAACATTACCACAGACAAGTGGGTCCTGGATATAGTGGGCCAGGGTCTTGTACTCAGCTTCAAACTCATGCCAAGGCTAAGGTCGAGATCCTTCAAACCATTCTCCCCATCAGAAACAATCTTGGTGGAAGAGGAAGTTTCAAATCTGCTCTTGCAGGAGGCAGTAGAGCCAGTCCCTCCAAACCAGAGGGGAATATACTCAAGATACTGCCTCACAAGAAAGAAAACAGGGGAGTGGTGACCCATTTTGGATCTAAGACACCTAAACATTTGTCAAAACCAAAATGTAAGATGGTAACTCTGACCACCATTTTTCCAATCCTAAGACAGGGAGACTGGCTAGCATCCCTAGACCTAAAAGATGCTTACTTTCACATCCCTATAAGGCAGGCTCACAAAAAGTACCTCAGGTTCAGACTGCAATCAGGTTATTACCAATTCAAGGCAATGCCCTTCGGCCTAACCTCTGCTCCAAGGGTGCTCACATAATGCCTAGCTGTACTTGTGGCACACCTAAGAATGCAGGGAATAACAGTATTTCCCTACCTTGATGACTGGCTCATAGTGGACCAGTCACATCAGCAGGTAAAAGAGGCACTGGCATTCACACAGGGTACCCTACATTCATTGGGGGTTCTAGCAAACCTAAAAAAGTCTGTGCTGGAATCAGTTCAACTGCTAAAATTTATAGGAGCAGAGCTGGACATGCTCAAGGGAATGGCTTACCTTCTTCAAAACAGGGTGGACAACCTAATTCAAGTGGTAAACTCCTTTAAGCTGCATGTACCAAGGCCAGCAAAGCACTTTCTGCAACTGCTAGGCCACATGGCAGCATCCACAGCAACAGTGTCAGGAGCTAGGTTTCAAATGAGGGAATTCTGTTCCATCTGAGATCTCATTGGCTTCAAAAAAGAGATTCTCTGTCAAAACTAGTGCCAGACACTCTTGTTTCTCCAAGCTCTGCAGTAATGGCAGGATCAGTCCCACCTCAGGCAAGGGGTTCCATTTCTACAAGTCCCCTCTCTGGTACTAACCACAGATGCATCCCTCCTGGGCTGGGGAGCACATCTGGGGCATCACACAGCACATGGTACATGGACAAAGCAGGAATCACTCCTGCACATCGACTTATTGGAACTCAGGGCTGTTCTTCTGGGTCTCCAGTCATTCTCAAATCAAGTGAAAGACAAGGTGGTTCAGGTCAGAACAGACAGCACAGCCACCATGTATTACATAAACAAACAAAGGCCATGACAATCTGGACCTTGGCATATTCCCTGGAAGCCTCCATCTCAGCTGTCCATCTTCCAGGGAAGGACAATTTCCTGGTGGATGCCCTCAGCAGAATAAATCAGAACCACCACGAGTGGGCACTGAACAGGCAGATCTTGGAGACCATCTTCAGGAGGTAGGGGACCCCAGAAGTGGATTTGTTTGCAGCTCCGAACAACCACCAGTTACCACAGTTCTGCTGCATACTCCTTATCAAGGGCACAATTCCCCTGGATGCACTGTTACTGGACTGGTCAGGGCGGTTCCTGTACACATTCCCTCCTTTTCCCCTGCTGCTAAGAGTCCTGAACAGGTCAGAGGTCAACCAGCAACAATGATCTGCATTGCACCAGATTGGACCAGGCAACCCTGGTACCCCTTGGTGCTATCAGTGTCATTAGTCAAAGCAATCAGCCATCCCAGGAGCCACAATCTACTGTCATCTTCTCAGGGCAGGATCATGTATCCCAACCTGCAGTGCTTCAGGCTCAAAGCCTGGATCTTGAAGACCTAGAATATGCAGATTTGCATTTATCTACAGGGGTTATGGAAATACTCAAGAGTTTCCTGAAAAACTTCCTCTAGAACAACTTATTATTTCAAATGGAAAAGATTCTCCATCTGGTGTCAGGGCAAGAACTTGGATTACAACCGAGCCACTTTGCCTATAGTTCTGGATTATTTGGCATATCTCCATTCGGGTGGCTTAAAGGTCTCTCCTTTGAGAGTACACTTGGCAGCTGTCTCAGCTTCTTTGTCTGCAGGTAAGAGGCTTTCTCTAGCCTCTAACCCGGTATTTTAAAAAATATTTAAGGAATTATTGCATTTGCACCCCCCACATAGGGAACCCACCCCCATGTGGGACCTTAATATTTGTATTGCCCAGCTCATGCAGACCGCTTCTAAACCCATGTTTTCTGCTGACCTTAAGTATGTGACTTGGAAGACAGTATTCCTGGTTGTCATGACTTCTGCTAGAAGGATCAGTGAGCTTCAGGCCATGTCCACAGGGCTTGGTTACATTGCCATTCATAGAGACAAAGTTGTCCTAAGGACTAATAGAAGATTTCTGCCTAAGGTGGTATCAGAGTTCCACCTTAATCAGTCCATTACACTGCCGGTCTTTTTAACTGATCACTACTCCAGGTGAACGCAGATTACATAGCCTGGATATAAAAAGGGCAATTATGTATTTATTTATTTATTTATTGAAATTTCAGAATTACAATCCTTTGAGTCGAAGACTCCTTTGCAAAGGCTCCACGTTGGTACACAACAGAACATTACATCAATACTTATTGTACATAGTTTTCAAAACAAAACATTACATTTGGACAAATTGTACATAAAATCGCAGTACATGGTATTTGCTTTGATTGGTTACCATCTCAAGGGTTGTTAGAGGACCCTGGGTCATCAAAGTGTGTTGGGACAGATTAACAATTCAGAGGGACTTTTCCAAGCCCTGCGTTGAGGTATAAATCCTGCAATGTTGTAGGCCTTGTTGTGCGGTTATGGAATAAGCAAGTTTTTTATCACATTCAGCCTAGGGTGGACTGTTGGTAACAGCCACAGATCTCAGAGTCTGGAAGAAGCCTCTTGATTCCAGTTTTGAGTTGGCCAAGACTAGGGGCCAGTGAGATGGAGGATGGTAAGTTGTTAAGCCAGAGGGGAGCACGATAACGGAAGGACCTTTGCCCTAGTGAGGTCTTACAGTGGGGGACTATGAGGGAGATGCTTGCCTGGTGCCTAGGGGTACTCCTGTGGGGGGCTGGTTGGATGAGGGGGTGTAGACCATTAGGTGTAAGCTTCATAAGTATCTTTTTGGCTTGGAGGCAAGTATGGTATTTTAGTCTCCCTTCGAAGGTCAGCCAGTCTGCTAGCTTATAGAGCACACATGTGTGGGTAAGTCTTTCACTGCTTGTGACAAGTCGGCAGGCTTTGTTGAGGGCTAGATTGATGCAGTTAAGGTCTGTTTGGTCAGCGGCGCCATAAATTATTATCCCATAATAGACCAACAAAAAGACTGAGCAGGTAACAGCCAGCCGTAGGGCCTAGGGGGTAAGGCAATGTTTATGTCTGTATAGAATCCCTAGTCGGGTGTTAACAGAGGAGGATAGGTGTTTAATGTGGATGTGGTAGGTGAGGGATGTGTCCAGTGTGATACCTAGATATTTGAAATATTGGACCTGTTCAATGCAGATGCCCTGCGAATGAGATAGATAGCAGGAAGTTACTGAGGGGGTTTTGGCGGTGAGCAAATATCATAGATTTCATCTTGTTGTAGTTTAGTATTAGTCAATGGTAGGTGAATTAGTATTCCAGTTCTCTAAAACAGCCTTGAAGGGCATTTTGGAGAGAGTTTGGGTTGGTGTGTTTCCAGTATAGTACGGCATCATCTGCATAGAGCAATAGTTTTCCACTGCAGGCCTGAGGGATGGAGTTTAGAAAGAGAGTGAACAGTAGTGGGCCAAGTATCGACCCTTGAGGGACACCCGCTAGAACTGGTTGCTTGGAGGAGAGGGTGTTGCTAATTTTGACTTGCTGTGTCCTGTCTGTGAGATAGTTTTTGAACCAGGAGATAGCTTCAGGGGCAAAATGGAGGAAGGCGAGAGAGAGTGGAGAAGTAGTTCATGATTGATGGTGTCAAATGCTTTGGTCAGATCAACATAGATAGCCCCTGCTATTGACCCCTGTTCTAGTGCTTCATGAATGTGTGATGTAAATTCGAGTAGGGCTGTGGTGGTGCTGTGTCCTGTTCTGAAACCATGTTGTTCATGGCAAAGCAGGTTGTGTTTGTCCAGATGTTCGGTGAGCTGGTCTGACACAATTTTTTTGAGAGCTTTTGAGAGGAAGGGGAAGGATAGTAATGGGTCTGTAGTTACTAGGGATGGTTGGATCCCCATTCTTTAGGATTGGTGTGATAATTCCCCTTTTCCAGAGAGCAGGGATGTGACCTAGGTGCAGTGAGCAGTTGAGTAGTTTGGTGAGGTGAGGCAGGGTCTCATCAAGGGTGAACCAGAGAATTTTGAGGTCTAGGGAGTCACTGCTGTAGTGCAAGTTGCGCAGGGCTTTAGAGAGGTAGCGTTTAGCCTCTTTGCAGGAGATGATTCTCAGCCGGAAGGGAGGGTCTGTAGAGGTAGGAGGGGTAACAGAGGGGTCCTTGGTGATGGAGTCAAAGACGTTTTGTGGGAGGGTGTGACTAAGGTCAGAGAAGGAGGTGTTTAGGGCATTGGATATGGAGGAAGGGTCATGAGAGGGGGGTTCCCTTGATTTGTAATTGTGTTTGGTCAGTGGAGATAGCGTTTCCTTTTTATTTTTTTTATTTTTTTGAACTGTTATTCTTTATTTGTTTGTTTTTTTTTAATGTATAAAAATAAAAACCAAAAAAAGAAACAAAAGACAAAATTACAGAAACAGCTAACAAAAAGAGCACTTACAAGGTATACATTATCTTATTCCATCCAATACCTAGGTTAATAATAGCTTATATAAACTGTAGGGCTTAGAAATCATGGTATAAAATCTGATTGTAGGGGTACAATGTACATTACCTATCTCCTCCAGAAATTCTCAAAACTAGCTAGTGATTTATTTAATACAGCCGTAATCGTCTCCATTCTATAGATCTGTATCATTATCTGAGACCATTGGTCCAATGTGGGAGGCAGCGGGGAGAGCCATCGTTTGGTTATAGCTTTTTTGGCTGCAAGGGTAGCCAGATTTATAAACTTCTTTGTCAGCCCATCCCTACAATCCTGAGGATACTCTCCAAAAAAAAAAGTAAGGGTCAATGATTATATCTGGTGAGATTTGTCGCAAGGCCTCCTGAAATCTTGCTAAAAAGGATTGGCGCACCTTACAGGACCAAAATATATGGCCCAATGTGGCGGGGGCATATCCACATTACCTCCAACATGCCCCTCTGGAGGGGTGGTATTTCTGAACTATTGCTGGGGCTTTAAAATGTCTTACAGTTTCCATGCAAACTCCTTCCAGTGCCCTGAATTGATGCCTTCCCCATGGTTTCCAAATGTTTTCCCATTGTGTAGGAGAAACCTCCACCCCAGATCCCTTTGCAATGCCAACCTAATCTTTTTAGTTGAATCGTCCTCCAAAGATCTCAAGGCCCTATAAAGAGCAGAAATCTTATGGGGGGAACTGGATTTTTTTCTATTACCTTAATAAAAATTTCTAAAAGTCCGGGGAGAGGGAAGTCTCTCCACTTCACCACTCCAAACCTCCGAAGGTAGTCCCTGGTCTGGAAGTATCTAAACCTGTCCGCATACGGAATACCATACTTCTGGGTTAAGTCTGTTAGGGACAAAATCACTCCCTGAGGCATGAAATGGTACACCAAATGCAGACCCTACTTCTGCCATCCACGGAACCCCACATCTAACCTGGCTGGGATGAAGGAGCTCATGTAGGGCAGAGATAACCGTGCAGATCTCCAGTTTATAAGCCTTTTAGATGACAGCACCCCCTGCCAACATTTTAAAGTCGAGTAGGCATATGGATTATTTACCCTGTCCGACCTTATTTCTGAAGGAGAAGACAGTATGTTCTTAAGCTCCCTCTCCTGGCCCTCCACTGATTTCCACCTGGCCACATAGCTTTCGTCAAGCCAATATAGAGGTATCCTAATCTGAGTAGCTAAATAATACAATCCGAAATTCGGTAAAGACATTCCTCCCTGCTGTTTAGCAAGCTGCAATATGGAAAGGTTTATCCTTGGTCTCTGATATGCCCAAACAAATGCTGATATTCTCCTTTGCAAAGTCCTATAAAATGCCTCTGTTATCGAAATTGGGAGGGTCTCAGCCAGATAAAGGAAGTGCGGGAGGACTTCCATTCTGATGGTTTCAATTCTCTGATACGGACATAAGGGGAGAGCTGTCCATTTCTCTAGGTTGGCAGACATCGTAACCAGAAAGGGGGAGTAATTTAAGGAGAAGAGGTCTGTATGTGACCTTTCAATCTGTATGCCTAGATACTTAATGCGCTCCAAATCCCACGAAAGGAAATTTAGTTTCCACCTGTATTGATGGGGCATAGTTCAAGGCCAAAACCTCTGTCTAGAGAGATTAACTCTATATCCAGATAGGTCTCCCAATCTGTTTAGTAAATCCCAGAGATGGGGAAGGGAGGCCTCGGGATCTGTCATATATATTAATAAATCATCAGCATATAATACCAATTTATGAGTCTCTGGATCAGCCCACTTTACTAGCTATAAGGATGCAATAATATTGGGCGATTTCAATATGCCTTATATAAATTGGTCCTCCAACTCAGGAAATAGCAACCATGATTGTGAATTTCTGTCGGTATTAACGGATAATGGATTAGTTCAACTTATTTCTTCTGCTACCAGAGGAACTAATATTCTGGATCTTCTTATTTCTAATATTAGTCACAAAATATCTAATATTCAAATGTTGGATCCCTTGGGCAGTAGTGACCATTACCCTTTACTGTTTGATTTGATAGGAGCGAAATGCAGTCTACCTAATAAGTCAACATACAAAAAACTATGGTAGTGCAGACTATAATAGTATTAATAGAGAAATTAATAAAATTTAGTGGGATAAGGGTTTACAGGGTCTTCCTCCAAATGAGGCCTGGATTGTACTAAAAGATTTAATCTACTCACTAGAAAAGAAATACGTTCCAATTAAAAACAAATACAATAAAAAGGGCAGAATACCAAAATGGTTAAACAAACCAATTAGGTTACAAATAAAGAAAAAAAGAAAACTGTTCAAGAAACTAAAAAGTAGTCAATGTAACAATAATAGCGTAATTTTCCTTGAGTATAAAAAAAACTTTACAAAAACTCAAACATATAATTAAGCAGGTTAAAATGAAAAAGGAATTCAAATTGGCACATACTAAAGATGGATATAAATCATTGTTTTCATATCTAAATAATAAAAAAAGGTTATTTTTATAAGGTAGGGCCATTAACTCATGATGGTAGTACCATACAGTCAGATACGGATATAGTTAATCTTTTTAATTCATATTTTTGCTCAGTTTTTTCTAAAAAATAGCTCCTTTATGCCTAAAAAGTTTATTGGATCTCATCCTAAGTTAACTCATTTATATAATATTAAGGTTGCATATATACTTCCATTACTTACAGATCTAAAGAAACTACAAGTCCAGGTCCCAATCTAATTAACGCTAGATTCTTAATTCAAACCCCTAAGGCTTTAGCCCTTCCTTTAAAATTAATATTTAATAAATCTCTTCATAAAGCAGAAATTCCTTTATACTGGTTAACGGCATTTGTTACTCCGATCTACAAAAAAGGTAGCAGGTCTGTAGTTCAGAATTATCGTCCAATAAGCCTTACCTCAATAATTTGCAAAACAATGGAAAAAATGATAAAATCATTTCTCGAAAAAGAAATGATTGAATTAAAAATTATTGATCATACTCAACACGGATTTAGAACTAATTCCTGTACAACCAGTTTAATATCATTTTATAATAATATTAGTCAGGGTCTGGATAACAAAAGTCAAATGGATGTTATCCTATTGATTAAGTAAGGCCTTGACAAAGTTCCTCATAACATTCTTATTAACAAAATGTATCATTTTGGTTTTCAGATCAATTAATAAACTGGGTTTCTGCCTGGTTGACAAATAGAACCCAAGAGTGGTACTAAATAGTCAACAATCTCAACTGGGGCAGTTACTAGCGGCGTCCCCAGGGCTAGGTGTTGGCCCAGTTTTGTTTCTTAATTATATAAGTGATATGCAGGTGTCAAACAATAGCTGGTTGTCTAAATTTGCTGATGACTCAAGCTTGGGAGTCTGGTGAATAGTCTATCAGATTTTAATTCCTTGAACTCTGATCTAAAGCTGATTGAAAAATGGGCACTTGATAACCTGATGGAGTTTAATGTGGATAAGTGTGTGGTTTTGCATTTTGGACTTCAAAATCCCCAAAATAAATACTACATGTGTAACTCATTATTGAAGTCATCATGTGTGGAAAGGGATTTGGGTGTTTTAGTTCACTCAAACTTTCATCAATTAATCATTGTACAAAAGTAGCTAATTCTGCCAATGGTCTACTAAGACAAATCCAGCGATCTTTGTAAATAAATCCGAACAGTGTATGATGGCCCTTTATAGATCTTGTGTCTGACCCCTTATTGATTACGGGTCCCCTTTTGGAATCCTATTTAAAGGCAGATATTGATTGCTTGGAAAGAGTACAAAGACATGCAACAAGGATGATTCCTAGATTAGCAAATTGTCTTATAAATCCAGATTATCTTGTACTGGTCTACATTGTCTTCAGAAAAGAAGGGCTAGTCAGATTTACTTTTAATATATAAGCTTCAAAAACCCTGATCTGATGAACAAATGTGGACTATCTTATGTTACAAGACATATTGTTCCAAGATGTCACACTAAACAACTTATGGTTCCTAAGGCAAAACTAATTTAAGACTAAATTTCTTCTCACTAAGGGCACCAAAACTGTGGAATAGACTCCCACATGAATTGGTTGATTCAGCTAACATTGAATCACTCAAAAGGGTGTTGATATTTGGTTAACCAAGGAATCGTAATGTGAAATGTTCCCACTGAGTGTGGGGAGAAAATCTAGATGGGCATGACCTTCTTTTTCTCAAATAAACCAAGTAAACCCCAACCCCCTTCAAGCCTTCTTCCTGTCTCAAGTCCTGGGCTAAAGGCTCCAAGTATATAGCAAATAATAGAGGCGAAAGGGGGCAACCCTGTCTGGTACCGTGCGACAATGAGATGGGGGAGGAAAAGGAGCCATTTATTCTAATATAGGCTCTGGGGTCGGAATACATTAACTTTATCATTGATATAACCGATTGTGGTATGCCCATCCTCCTATCGTGCCCACAGAAAAGGGCATCCGACCCTGTCGAATGCCTTCTCCGCATCCAGCGAAAAAGTAAAAAGGCGTCCCCATTTGCCCCACTCGGTGCACCAAATGCAGTGTTCTTTTGATGTTATCTTGCATTTGGTAGCCTGGAACAAAGCCCGCCTTGTCCAGATGTATTATCTGGGGTATAAACCTCTTGAATCTTTTCACGAGGATGGAAGCAAATATCTTGTAATCCATGTTAAGTACAGAAATAGGTCTATATGAAGAGCAGGAAGCAATATCCTTACCAGGCTTTGGTATACTGGCTATATAAGCATACCGCCATGAGCCAGGGCTTTTACCTGTCTTCAGAGCCACAATTGCTTGATCCGACTCTTCAACTGAAATTGGTTTTGTTAGGGCCTGTTTCTGTTCTTCTGATATCACTGAAAGGTCAAGACCTTGCAAGAAGTTCTCAATCCCCTGGGAGTCCTCTCTTATTTCGGTCTGGTAGAGGGTACTGTAAAAGTGTCAGTGTCAGTGGCTCAGTAGGTAGCACACTCACCTCTGAGGCCGGGAGATCAGAGGGCTGTGGGTTCAGTTCCCACATCTGGCACTTGGTTAATACCCCAGTACTGACACTGTAGTGCAGCATGAGAGGGTGCTGCACTTCTGAGTGCCGTCTTTTGGATGAGACGTTAAACCGAGGTCCCATCTGTCTGGATTGGTGGTAGTTCAGGTGGATGTTAAAGATCCCATGGCACTTATCGAAAAGAGTAGAAATTTCCTCATTCACTAAAAATACCACCAACAGCTTAATCTGGTTCAAGATCAGTTGCCATTCATCTGTATCCCCCTCCCCCGGGTCGTGCCTGAAAATAGGCAGGACTTGTCTAGTGCACTTACCCAGTCAAGAAAAACAAAATAAATAAAAATAAATAGAGGTCTGGAAAGCTTGTTCTATCTGTTTGGGAAGAGTGACTAACTTCTTTGAAATTGGATCTCTAATTTGAGTTATATTGGAACGAGTCTTATGTTGCCTGAGTCCATGAGTTAGTAGGCAGGTAGCCCTAGGGCCCTCCTCGTAATATTTCTGTCTAATATACTGCAGGGCTTGTTCCGTGCATATGTCCAAAATCCCCCTGAATTTGTTCTTAAGTGGCACGTAGTAGGGGAAGAACCCCTTCATCTCCTGCTGTGTGTTGGGCCTGCATGTCTTGAAATTGATGTTGGAGTTTGTCTAAGCGCAGCTGTTGCTGTTTTTTATGATAAGATGCATATTTTATTACATCCCCCTCAAAACTGTTTTCAGGGTATCCCACAGGATGCCCACCGTTACCCCCTGGGTATTGTTTTCGGAGAGAATCTGTTTGATTCTCTTCTGAATCATATCTCTAAAATCTTTTATATTTAAAAGGAAATTATTAAATCTCCACAAAGTGTTGTTTTTCTCCCGCTCCCATCTCATTTTTAAAGTTATGCTTGAATGGTCAGATAGCACCGTTGGGGACTGTATGCAACCCTGTACTCTATACAAATGTTCCTTAGAAACATATATGTAGTCTGTTCAGGTGTAGACTTTATGAGGGGCAGAGAAGTGTGTATACTCTCTTTTATTAGGGTATAGATGTCTCCATAGGAGATGGCTTTTCCACAGAGTTCCTTGACATTGTTTCAGAAATTTTTCCCAGAGCCCCATGTGGAAGTGAAAGCTTGCTTATAGTAAGTTGCCTTAGCTAGCCGAATAGCCCAAGTGCATTTATTTCTTACCTCTCTGTAAAGCTGCCTATCTTGGGGAAGCTGGGAGTTCAGGGCCCTATGCCAGAGGTTCTCTCTGTGGTGCATCAGTTCAGTGAGGGTCTGCGTGATGCATGGGGTATCCCTGGTTTTTATTACTTGTTTTGTGAAGAGGGCAAATATGTATGAGCAGTGTTGAAGAAGGTAACAAATGAGGTGAGCACATAGTCCACCGTCTGTGCATTGTGGACTGGTGACCAGTCACAGGCGGAGAGATGCATTTTGAGGCAAGAGAGGGCACCTTTTTGGGCGCCTTTGGATGGAAATATTAGGTCGGCTGGGAGAGTTTTATTTGTCCACCAGCAGGAAGCGGAGAGTGGTCACTTAGCATGTTGGGAAGCACTTTAACTTTGGAGAGGTGGTTCGGGAAGTTTGTAAAGATGAGGTCAATAAGTGTGGAGGACCCTGATCTAGGGTCATGCCTAGTAGGTGACTGAACTACCTGAGCAACGTCGTAGGCTTGGACAGCGTCTTTGAAGGTAGCTGCTGCAGGGGCTAGCCAATTCACATTAAAGTCATCCATAATAATCAGTTCACTCTTAGGGGGGTGATATGTGATGTTGGACAGGATAGAATCAAAGACATGTTTCTGGTTCGAAGGGGGGATGTAGACTGCCATAATGTATGGCGGAATTAGATACTGTCTTGATCACACAAAGCCTTATAGACAGGATCAGTCTCTGCTCTTCCTCACCTATGGAGAGGTGGGGAAAGGGAAACCAGCCACGAAAAGATCCATTGCAAGATGGCTTGTAGCCTGTATTCAGTTCTGCTACAGCAAAGTGGGCAAGCAGCCACCTGCAGGCCTCAAGGCCCACTCTACTAGGGGCACAGCAGCCTCCTTAGCAACTGCTAGAGCTATTCCCCTAACTGACATATGTAAAGCAGCTTCTTGGAAAACGGTCCATACCTTCACCAAGCATTATTGCTTGGATGTTCAGGCCAGAGGGGGATGCCAGGTTTGGCACAGCAGTCCTGCAGAGCCTGTTTCCTAAACAGGTTCAGTACCCACCTACAAAGGTACTGCTTGGGTAGTCTGCATAAGTCAGAATACAGTAAGATTTCCTGGGGTTTGAAGAAAAAATTGCTCACCATAGTAATCTTGTTTCTTCCAAGGGAATCTTACTGTATTTTGAACACCCTCCCCTTCCTCACCTTCTATGAACCTAGGGTCACTGCACTCCAGCTGTACTAGTGTGTTGCAAACCTGTGGGTATGTTTTTTCTCTTGGGCATCTGTGACCTGAGTCTTAGTGGTGCCAGTTTAAAGTTTAAACCTTTATGGCAGTAGGGAATGGTTTGTTTTACCTTAGTTATCATAAGTTATAGTAGTGCCTAGGTAGACAAGTGTTAGTGCATGCTTCATAAGAATTTGTGGTTTAGAACTGTTTACCAGGGACAGTGGGTTTGAAAACTGAGCTCGAGCCTTCATTCCATCATTTGTATAGGTTCCATTAACCATTTCGGCTCTGAGGCAGCCCTGTGGTGAGACCATACTGCATAAGTCAGAATACAAGTTCCCTTGGAAGAAACAAGATTTGTCTCCTTTCATTGTCACTGTTGGTGTTCCGCAAGGCTGTATTGTTGGTCCCGTTTTGTTCAGTTTGTCTATTCCCTGCTATTCACAGATGTTCAGTGCTTAAGTATGTGGACGATACGGTCCTCTTCTCAGCTCACAAATCAGTTGCTGCTTTATCCAAAACACTACAACACAATTTCAGTAATCTGATAAATTTGTTTTTAGATGATTTTCTGTTTTTGACTGGCAAATAATGTTTTTGTCATTTTGGCTCACAGCACTCTTTAGCTAACTCAGACTGTCCTTTCACTATCGCTTTAAACAATTCTTAGCTCTAAAGGGCACCAAATTTAAGTACTTTTAAAAATCAGTGACAAAAACTATTTCCAAAATTCAGTCTTGCCTGGCCCAGCTGCTTCATGTTTATCTGATCACCTGGTGGCTCCTTGTCATAGATATGCCTTACAAGATGTTCAGCATCATTATGTAAGCAATAATACCCAACAGGGTGGGCGGTATTGGGCTATACCGGACCGCCCAGGGGTGTGCGGCGTCGGGCCTTATAGCCCCTGGGCGTTCCGGTATAGCCCATACCACCCACCCTGGATGGTATTATTGCGCTTAGAAAATGGACCACTGAATTACATGTTTGTTAAAAAAACATATTTTTATGTGTACATGTTAAAACTCTCAGCTGTTTGAATTATTTTGTAATAAAATAGTTCTTCCGCTTACATTAGCACAGTTTTTTTTTCTATGTTTTAACCTAGGGACTGCTGTCTCAATGCAGCTTCTGTAGTTCTTACTTTAGAGATAGTTGTCATGGTTACCACCTCCCAACCGCAAACACACTCAGGGCTTAAGTTAAAATGTTGGTTCATTTACTTTTCTTTTGTTTCTGAGACTGCGTTTTAAGCCCCTTGTCACCTTTTATTTCTTTTATTACTGAGGGACTGTGGCGACGCAATTGGGGAAATCAGATACAACTAAGACGTACTGACAATACTCGGGCGATCTGGGAGACAGTCTGTACAGTCTCAGAGGTAAAGTCAGTACTTATTACAAAAATAAAAAAACAGATGGGTGAACATTTTGTGGAGCGGGAGCAGAGCCAGAGTCAGTCAGAGACTTATCAGTTACGGAAGTGCACCGAACACGCCAGACGCTAGTGCTAGTAATTTTAACAGAAAAAAACAGTTTCTTTTTAATTAGTGTGAGAGCTGCGTTTTGTTCACAGGTATCTTCCGTACTAGAGATCAACATTTTGCATCCATGCCTGCAGGCTGGCTTGTGAAAGTTGTGGCACAAGACAGAGCAGGCAGGGGGGCTGCTAAATGGAGGCAACAGTCATTGAGCAACGTCGCATGGGTGAGCGGGAGCGGGCTGGCAAAAAGGGACAGGACTATCATAAATATTTATCAACATAAGGTATTTCTGTAGTGAATGTTATTTGTTTCTAGGGTAGCAGTATATTGCAGACAGCTCGACACTGGCAAGCAACATGTCTGACTGTAGCTGATGTGGACATCCGCTTGCGGTTCTTTTGAAAACCGCAGTAACAACCAGCGGTTATGTGAAGCCGATTACTGTCTCTGACAGCTACTCTTTTCCTCTCCTACTTTATTTATACTTGTGGCTAGTCTTTTAAATTATTAAAGTAACAATACAGCCTGGGGGGCTTCTCTCGCCCGGGGGGCTGCCTTGCTCGGTGGTCCGCAACGTGCTAGGGACCGGGACCCATAAACTGCACCCGCTCCATGTGGTAGCATTACTGATTCAAAAAAGGAAACATTTTCATCGGAAGCACTGTTAAATGGGAAGAGTGTGTGGTGGAAAGAGAACCGCTAATTTCTTTAGGGAAACTGCTAGGGGCAGGCTGGCACTTAACTAGGGAGCGTCTGGGGGGGGGGCGGTAACACTTCGCTAACAGAGAGAAAAATGGTAGCAATTTCAAATTCAGGGGCATGTTTTGGCCTATGAGTAAGCAGTGTGGGCACAAGGATAGGTTATGGTGATGGGGTCACTGACTGGCACTTATTTGCTGGGCACCTATTGAAGATTAATGTATCCACCTGGTAGAGGTACTAGCCAATCAGAACCCAGCAAATAAAACCCATTTTCTAATACCAGTTAACTAAATGTTCATCCACTTATGGCTGATCAGATTTTTCCTTCAGAGCTCCCCATGCTTAGAATAACTTAGTGCCACAACTCGGAAGTTGTACCAGTACGTCATTTTTCAAAATGCAGTAAAAAGTGACATGTTAAAAACTTGACTTGGTTGTAACTGTTCTGTGATAATTTACTGGGCTACGTAGTACATCTTTGTATTGTATTTTCTTGACATGGGATGTTCTGTAAATGAGACTTGCATCATGTAGAACTCATCCTGTAATTATAAACTTTGAATAAATAAATAGCACCAAAGGTATGTAAAGTTACTAACTTGGCATCTACGCATTTACATCACGTTACTACCTAGACATTTGGACAAGAAAGAATGCTAGGTTTGGGATGTCTGTGCTTCAGAACCTATTTTATAAGTAGTATCCTTGAACCCTCCTCGCAGGTACTACTGAGAGTCTGGAATTAGTGTGACATCATAAATCATGTTTCTGTTGCTAGAACAAGAAGTTTTTGTGTTGTCATGCTTGAGCATTCGTACAGTTTCTCCTCTTAATTATTCTCCTGTTAATCAAAAAATATATATTACATGGATGCAGGTTTTCACCATATAAAAGGTCAGTGGTTATTTCCCTGTATACCTGCAAGTAAAATTAGCAATTAAAAATATATACCTACGGAACGTACAACCCTATGGAACCACATTAACCAACTGAAACATCATTTAACAAAATATCAACTTAAAAAACAGCCTTAAAGGGGAACAGTCACCACCAAGAGCCCCATGGTCAAGTGTGAGGCTAATTTTGCTTAGTTCTAGGCTGACACCTTTTGCTACAACTCCGAGTCCCCTACTGCAGTTCATGTTGGAGTTTATATAAGCTCATATCTTTTGTTTGTTGTTCCCACTGTCCTCTCTGGGCTGTGTATGGCCACAGAGGACTATACATAGCCCCTGGAGAAAAGCGAATTCAGAAAACATCCGCTCAGAGATTATAAAACTTCTGACATGGACTGCAGGCTAATAAATCTTCTCACTGCCAGAGGTTGTCAGAGAACACCAGGGCAGGAGCTGCTGTTGTGACTGGACTTCTCTACTGGGACTATATTGCCCTCCTTCCCTCCCTTCCACCAAAGCCAGTTCTTCTTTTATAGGCGGAATTTGACTGACAACAGGAACTTCCTCTTTGGGAGCAGGAAGTGAGTGATCACAGAACCACCAAAGACTCACCATCCCAGAAGGACAAGAGTAGCTCTCCGTCTCTCCCCCCCCAACTCCGCCAGCTGCTGGAGGTCTGCATCTGAGCAAGTAAGGGGACTACTGAGAAATATAGGATCTTCTTGTCTCAGAACAGGAAGATCAGGTGCTTAAAGGGCACATAGTCAGTAACTAAGTAGGGAGAAAATAAATAAATAAACAGAGGAAAGAGTAAGTATTCCAAACAACAGTGAAGGGGCCAGAAATAAGACATGATGGGAGTGGTGCAGTGCAGTGGTTGTGGAGCAGCAGTCTTTCTGGAGACATTCTGGAGGTTGCAGTGTTGTCCTATCTTTAGGCACCTCTCTGGGCTGAGGAAGGAGGTTGCTCATCTCCAGGCTGAGTTGGCCAGGATTTGTGGGACCTCCTCTCCCATCCAGGGACCACCAGGTCCACTGCCGTTGCCTCAGAGGTTGCCAAAAGAAGAGCGGTTGAACCACAGTGGGCTCAGGGAGGGTGCGGGTGGTGGAACAGGCGCATCCCTCCAGTTGTACCCACAATTCATATGCCATTCTGGCAAAGTGTGGTTCCTCTATGGAGGCACCCACAGTGGAGACCAAGGAGGATGCTGGGAACCTCCACAAGGAGACCCACAGAGGGTGGCATGGGACCCCACAGGGGAAGGAAACAACTCCTGGTGGGGGACTCCATTGTTAGGAAGGTAGAACTGGGGGAGGAAGGGGAGAGGGAGGTAAGGTGCCTGCCTGGCGCCATGGCTTGGAGGGACAGGGAGCGACTCCTCAGGATCGCTGGAGCAGCTGCACAGGGGAGGGAGCTGGATGTCATTGTCCACCTAGGGACAAATTACCTGGCTAAGAAAGGGATCAGAGCAGTGCAGGAAGAGTTTGTGGAGTTGGGGAGGGGCCTTAGACAAGTAGCACGCACGGTAAGCTTTTCGGAGGTGCTGCCTGTCTATGGCACAGATGAGGCTAGGGTGCTTCACACCATGGGATTCAATCAATGGTTGCAAAACTGGTGCAGAGCTCAGGGATTTGGCTTCATTGGGAACTGAGGGTCCATCTGGAGTGATGCAGGTCTATACTGGAGTGATGGTCTGCATCCGTCCAGGAGAGGGACCAGGATCCTAGGTGACAGGTTTAAATGCTTCATTGGCATGCATTTAAACTAGCCAAGGGGGGAAGCACTGGAAAGGAGCAGGGAAATCCTAGCCCCCCCCCAAAAGTCAGGGTAGTAAGTGAGATAAACACCAAGTTGATATGTCGATGGGGAGAAGTGCAGGGGTAAATGGAGAAAGTGACAAAGGCAGTAAGGACAGGGATGGGGCAAAAAGGGGTAAGGCCATCAGGAAATGGAGGGTAATGAGTACCAATGCCTGTAGTCTGGGCAGCAAGCTCCTGAACTGGTGGCCTTGATGGAAGAGGATGCCTGGATATCATAGCAGTCACAGAAACATGGTACACAGAGAACCATGACTGGGATGTTAATATACCAGGGTATACAACCTATAGGGGAGACAGGGAGGGGAGAAGAGGGGAGGAGTAGCTCTCTATGTAAGGGAAGGGATAAAAGTAACTGAACAAAAGAGTAAACAGGGAGGAGAGGAGGCACTGTGGGTCACCTTAGAGACTGGAATGGCACCACAATACGCACAGGTTGTATACAGACTCCCATGTCAAGGCGAAGGAATGGACAAGGATATGATAGAAAGCATTCTTAGGATGGCAGAGAAAGGGGAGATACTATTGATGGGAGACCTGAATATGCCAGATGTTAACTGGAGCACATTTGCTGCAGCCACATCCAAGAGCAGGGCCATTCTCGATGCCCTACAGGTGGAGATAGCTAGTTTTGGAACCCACTCGTGAGGGTGCAATCGTAGACCTCGTAATCTCAAATGGAGACAGTGAGAGGATCTCAGATCTAGAAGTGGGTAGCCATCTGGGAACAAGTGACCACCAAACAGTGTGGTTCACGATAAACTCAGCTACAGAGTCAAGCCATACAAAAGTGAGGGTACTGGACTTCAGGAGGGCTGATTTGGCAAGATGGGAGAGTGCCTTAGTAAAGCACTAGCAAATAGGTTAGAAGGAGGGGTGGAGCAACAATGGGGAAACATCAGAACTTCCATCACAGAAGCAACAAGCCTTTGTATGAAGCAAATAAACAAATCAAAACGAAAGAAAAAGCCACTATGGTTCTCAAAAGAGGTGGTGGGGAAGGTCAGGGAGAAAAAGATAGCATTCAGGAAGTATAAGGAAACACAAATGGAGCAGGACAGAGAGCTGTACCAGTTAAGGCAGAAGGAAGCAGGGAGGGAAGTCAGAATAGCAAAGGCCCAAACTGAGGAAAAGATAGCCAACTCGTTAAGAAGGGGATAAACCTTTATAGGTACATCGAGAGCGTAGAAAGACAAAGGGAGGATAGTGAGGCTGAAATAGAATGGACGGTGGGTGGGCAGAGAGGACAGTGAAAAGCAGGGATACTGAGCGAATATTTCTGCTCAGTATTCATAAAAGAGGAGGAGGGAGGTGCCTAATCCAATTAACAGAAGCACTCCTGATAGGGGGTCGATCCCATTCCTTTCAGAGAAGAAAGGGTTCTGAAAGAACTCCTAAAACTGAAGGTGGACAAAGCAATGGGGCCTGATGGAATTCACCCTGAATTCTAAAAGAATTAAGGGGAGAACTAGTGAAACCACTGACTTCCTTTTTAACAAGTGGGAGGATGGTGTGGTACCTGAGGACTGGAGGAAGGTGGATGTGATTCCCTTTCACAAAGTGGGAGCAGGACAGAGGCAGGAAACTACAGACCAGTCAGTTTGACCTCTGTGGTAGGAAAGTGATGGAATCACTTCTGAAGGAAAAAATTGTTAGTACCTAGAGGCCAGTGGGGCACGGACCCAAGGTAGCATGGATTCACAGCGGGAAGGTCATGTCAGGCAATCTAATTGATTTCTTTGACTGGGTGACCAAAGTAGTAGACCAGGAAGGGCTGTGGACATGGCCTACCTAGATTTTAGCAAGGCATTTGACACAGTCCCACACAAAAGATTACTAGTCAAATTAACCAGCCTGGGTTTGGATCCCAGGGTGGTAGTCTGGGTAAAACATTGGCTAGGCAACAGGACACAGAAGGTAATTGTAAATGGAGTCCACTCTGGAGAAAGAGGGGTTACTAGTGGAGGACCGCAGGGTTCAGTACTGGGTCCAGTCCTTTTTGATGTCTTTATAAGTGACATTGCAGAAGAACTAGAAGGAAAAGTATGCCACTTTGCAGATGACACAAAGATTTGCAACAGGGTTGATACACAGGAGGTGTGGAAAGGATGAGAAGGGACTTGGCAAGGTTGGAGGAATAGTCAGAAGTATGGCAGCTTGGATTAAATGCAAAGAATGCAAAATAATGCACCTGGAAAACAAAACCAGGAAGATTACACAATGGAAGGGGGAGGTAGTAACAACAACAAAATAGAAAGGGACCTGGGGGTAATCTTATCAGATGACCTTAAGGTTAGTAAAGCAATGTGAGAAGGCAGTAGGGAGGGCTGGGGGGATACTGGGATGTATAGGGAGAGGCATCACTGGCAGAAAACAGGAAGTTGTTATCCCTCTGTACAGACAGTTGGTGAGACCCCCTCTGGAGTACTGCTTCCAGTTCTGGAGACCCTATCTTCGCAAGGACATAGACAGGATAGAGGCAGTCCAGAGAAGGGCATCTAAAATGGTGCAGGGACTGCAAGAGAAGCCATACGAGGAGAGACTAAAGGAGCTTAATATGTATACCCTTGAAGAAAGGAGGGAGAGAGGGGGGACAGGAAGGCTGTTCCATGCGTCCACCACCCTCTCTGTTAAAAAATACTTCCTCATATTGCCCCTGACACCCCCCATCTTCAAATTGTGTCCCCTTGTTCTTGCGCATCTCTTTTTCTGAAAGATGCTACCCTCTTGGATTTTGTTGATTCCACTGAGGTACTTAAACATTTCTATCATGTCCCCCCTCTCCCTCCTTTCTTCAAGGGTATACATATTAAGCTCATATTGGGCCCTAGCAGAGTTGCGTTGGTACCTCGCTTGGCACCATGGCTGCTGTCGGCACCGTTCACGGAGTCAGTAGTGTTATGCAGCGCCGTGGGAGGTTCTACGGTGCCGTCTCTGACTTTTTCTCACCTCGGTGCCTTGTCCAGCTCTGGGGCCATTCACGGTTCTGAACATGGGCACGGTGCTGTGAGGGTTTCAGATCTCTGTGCCAAGAGCGCTGTCGGAGCCGTCATCAGTGCCGTCTCTGTCCTTGGCGCCGCTGACGATGTCATGGGGCGGGACGGCACCGTGTCAGGTTCTGGCTCTGAGACTGCTGTCCTGGTTGGAGCCGTGTCCTCTTCTGCCACCGTTCGCAGTGCCACAGAGGACATTGGTACCGACTCAGGTGTGGTCTCTGTTTCCGGTACCCTATTTGGTCGAGATGGCAGTAGGCGCCCGCCAACTGTTTGGCACAGGGCTTCTGTATCCATCTCATCGGAAGAGGAGTCGGACTCTGAGTCGAACGGGCAGTCTGGCTCCTTGGAGTTAGCTGCTGGCGTGGGCACCCTTGTAGTGTCCTCAACAGGCCGGAGTCAGCCCCCCTCTGAGGAGTGGACAGTGACTGCCGGGGCTGGGGTCAGGGGTTCTGACCAGCAGGCAGTGGTGCAGGCCACTATTGCACTGCAGCCTGGTCTTGGAGGGTTTTCTGACCCCTCAGTGGTGGTACCCCTCAGGTGGTGTGCCTAGATCGCCCAACTTTGGTGCCAATCAGAGCACCCACGGAGGGAAGGTGCTGCACCTGGATAGCTCCTTGGGCCGACCAGGGCTGCCAGTTGCCTAGGCTGGTTCTCTCAAGAGAGAGGGTGCCTCTCTGATTCCGAGGCTGTAGCTCCTGCACCAATGGGTGCAGCCCTACTGGACAGTCAGTCGGCGGGCGGCGGGCGGCAGGCGGTGGATGCTGTCGCCTCACCGCCGCGGGGGAGCGGGTGAGGGGCCGCGGGTGGTGGGGGACACTAGACACCAGGGAGATGTTTGGGGGCTAGTTGTGACATTCTGCCCGCGATCGGGCTTTACGGTCCACTGGACCACCAGGAGTTATTCGAGTTGGGGGAGGGTTACATTCTGCCCACGATCGGGCACTGGGGGTTCACAGGTTCTGCCGCGATCGGGCTGTGGGAGTTGTGTGTGGGGCGACATGTATTTGTACTGCCCGCGATCGGGCTGTGGGAGAGTGTGTGTGTGGGGTTCATGATGTACTGCCCGCGACCGGGCTGTGGGGAGATGTGTGTGTGGGGGTCTATGTACGTGTACTGCCCACATTGGCTGTGGGAGATGTGTGTGTGTGTGTGGGGGGAGTTCATGTACGGGTACTGCCCGCGATCGGGCTGTGGGAGATGTGTGGGGTTTCATGTAACTGTGATGCCCGCGATCGGGCTGGTGGGGGCACAGGAATCGAGTTGGGGCCAGCCAGGGTGGCAGCTGCTGTGTTGCACCCTGCAATACAGCAGCTCACCTGATGGCCCTCAGCAATCCTTTTTTGGCTCAAAGGTTGTGCAGGCGCGGGTTGGGAGTTGCGCGCACTAGCTCTGCCAACCCGACTGAATATCAGGTTGCGCGGGTTATGCATGGTTCCTCCCCTCCTGTTGAGCATGCATTCATTTGCATTGCTCTTTTAGCAACCTGTTGCCAGTGGAGCAACTGCCTCCTGCTGAATATCGCAGAATGGCGCAATGTAGGACTTGCGTATGCGCAACCCTGTTGCGCATGGAGCAACCCTTTTGAATATCTGGGCCTACATTTCCAACTCATTATCAGCCATCAGAGACAAGTGGGGTTACCAGAAGGGTTGGACACACGTAAATGCACGCTGTGTCTGCATCTGCATACATCCACTTGTGTCTAGGCAGCCCTACTACTATTTTCAGAAGTTTGGTCCATTTATGACAAAAAGTCACAACTTGTGGCAGAAAATGGATACAACTGTGTCCAAATCAGATGAAACTAGGAATTATATCCATTTTGGATGCAATTGCATCTGTTTTTGGATGCAAACTTTGGATGCTGCTAAGCCATCTAAAAGGAGGTCTAGCAGGTCTGGATGCATTTCTGCTCTTTTTTTATAATCAAAGGTTTTATTGAATTTTCCAACTTTTACATTACAATTTATAACTCAGGTTCATTACAACTTAAATGACTGTGTTAAACACTATATCAGGTAGTAAAAAGAGAAAAGATTTCCCTGACCGGGGTAAACCCCCTTGGAAATGCAAACTAAAGAGGAGGTAGTTGAAGAATTCACAAGCAACAATTAGTTCTAAGAATTCGCTCTGGTAGTTGTTTAAACAACATTTCTATGCATTTCTACTCTTAAAACAGGGGCTGACACATCTTGGGCAGATTCTTTTGAAAATCCTGCCCAATGTGTTTATATGTGACTTCTTCGTGTTTCATGTTTGATTTCAAATGTTTCTGCCTCGCTAAAGCAGTGCTGTTAGAAAATGTCTTGCAAATGGAATATACATTACAATTTATTGGGAACTCCATGAAAGCTCATTGATGTTCTAAGGACAGTGCATCTCTTGCTGTAATCACAAGCTCCTTACCATCAAAATGCAAAATTACTTAAATGCAGTCTGTAGTTTACTGTAATTGTATTGATTTAAAATACTTTTTTTTCTTTCTATAGACTTTATGCCACAGTATGGAACTTTGCATGGCCCAACTGGTACTTTGTTGGTCTAACTCTAACGGGGTGGGGGAGGGTAGTGATCAATGGTTGGAGAAACAAAATAGGTAGTGCCTAGAATGTGCCGCTGACTGTATGGTTGGCCTCATGGCCTAACCATATACAGTGTCCTAGTCTACAATGTGTCAGATAGCCACACAGCAGCTGTGGCCTGATGCACTCACATGCTGTCCCCTACACACACCACCCACAGATGGCTCCACTATCCGGTGCACCTTGCCAGTACTGCAAGCCAGCAGTGAGCAACTGAAGAATGCCACACACTTCATGTGGTACTGGATATGCCAGCAGTGCAAGGAGACACCCATGGCGGCTGTCCGAGGCACATGGATGGTCATAGTGGTGTACTGACACCATGCTAACAGATGCCTGCCACCTGCTGACAGCCAGCATACACAGTCCTGGCCACAGGGAGGGATGGGCCTGACCAATTGCAAGGGGGGGCACACCTGGGGCTGTGTGCACTGTCACTATCCCCTATGATAGATGTTTAGTGTCACATGTTGCTTGTGTCCACACAGTGTGGGCCATGGTACAGCATGGTAGACAAACACAGGGTAGCATGCTGGTGGCATGTATGTGCACTGCTGTAGACTGCACATAATGTGACATAGCCCTGTGGCACTGTTGGCCAACTGCCCCACATGTAGGGTGAGTGTCCACCACCAGAATCCATGAGGTGGTGCCTCAATGAGGAGGCATCCAACATGGTGGGCCACACAGACACTTTTTGCCATACAGACACAGGTGGCATAGTGGAGACTTGTGGTCTGGGGTCACCATCACCCACTGGGTCAGCCTAAATGGGTGAGGGGTGGTGCATTTCCCCACACACCCAATGGAGCTACTCTGCGCCTTGTACCACCCCCAAGGACTGGCACACAGTTGACACCATGAACAGCCACCTACTGTGCCATGTCCCAGTAAGACAGGACCATGGCTGCACCCAGCTGCACTCCCAGGGGTACCACCAATCCTCTATGCTGCTGCTACTCATCAGGTCACACAGACGAAGCAATGTCCATATCCCCCTGGGCAGCTTGTGAGTTGTTGGCAAGGCACACCCCGTCAGTGCCATATATAGCTATGTGTACAAGTGGGAGGGCCAAGCCTGAGACCAATGATGGTGGTAGGGTCATGGCCACTGCAGACAACCTGTACCAGCACCTATAGGTATATACATGTAACTCTATGTGCGCTACATAAATTAGGGTACTCACCTGTTCGCTGCTCCTCTGTGGTACTAGCATGGGCTCCATCACGGAGTGATGACCCCTCCCAGAATGCCCTTTGATGCTGCTGACCCTGTGTCAGCTGGGCCCTGTCCTGGGCAGGTTGGGTGTCAAAATCTGTAGAGGAGGAAAAGGATCTACAATGCTACATCAACAATTTCTTGTTGACGCGATGTTTCCCTGACACTACTACATCGACTGCAATTGCGGTCTGCATGGTACCGCTGGGATTAAACTTCTTGTTTTGCGGGAGGCTGTGACCCCCGCACCCCCCATGCAGGGGTCTATGCCTCCTGCACCCCCCCTACTTATTATTCTCAACTCTGAGACAGAGCAGATTCCCAGGATGGGGTGCAGAACCTTGGGAAAGGGTGCTGAGTTCCCAGGCGGACATTACAGTGGCATGGCGATGTTGTCGGTATCGACCATGTCGCTGTAAAGTTGTCTCTGTAACAACAGTATACTGGAGGGGAAGGGAGGTATGATCAGTCACCTACACTGGTATCCAGTGCTCTGTTCACTACACTACCCAGTATAATCTATATGCTTGCAATATGACCCAGCTGCAACATATTCCTGTTCTCAGGTAGACAGGCTGGGAAGGGCTGCAATGTACCTGTGGCACCACCTGTGGCACCACACATAAGCATGCTCTGACACATGTGTAGAAGGTATGGCACCCCCGTACATAGGGTGGGCCTGCTCTAACCCTATTGCGTGGCACTAACAAGCTGAATATTGCACTGCGCCAGTATACATGGTCCCACCCCCACCTTTGCACACTGCATACATTTTCTTTGTGAGTGTGTGCAACCAGATTTAGTGCATGCTGCGCACCCATTTCAATATGGAATTTCAGCACAATCCCCACATAAAGTCGGCACAACCACTTTCCACCCGGTGCAAAGTTTTCAATAACTAGTCCCAGATGTATTATATATAACA
Source organism: Neoceratodus forsteri (assembly GCA_016271365.2). Taxonomy (NCBI): domain Eukaryota; kingdom Metazoa; phylum Chordata; order Ceratodontiformes; family Ceratodontidae; genus Neoceratodus; species Neoceratodus forsteri. Next base: position 1,452,162,679 of record CM057452.1, read on the forward strand.
TTAGGTTGGTTGTTTCAAAGTAGTTTAAGTGATTTCTGTGATTTCTGGTGTGAATTTATTGTTTTCCATAGTGTACAGTTTTATTTTTCCATAGTGTAGCAATATGCAGATGTTGATTTTTTTTCCTTAGTACAGTGGTGTTTTTTCCATAGTGTAGTGGTGTTGTTTTTGTATGTGTTGCATAGAAACATAGAATTTGTAAGCAGAAAATGCCACTTGGCCTACCTAGTCTGCCACCACAGACCCTAACTGGTCTCCAGCGACCCTCCTTCCTCCCTGCCCATTCACTAATATCCCCTTATGTCCATCCCACATATGACTGAAGCCCCTTACTGTTTTCAACTCCACCAATTTCGCTGACAGTCTGTTCCAGGCATCTACCACTTTCAGTGAAGTAGTGCTTCCTCACATCTCCCTTAAACCCTCCCCCAGCTTCATTATGTGCTGTCTGGCCCTATTGCTTTTTCTCCTTTGAAAGAAACTCCCTTCCTAAACCCTGTTCAACCCTATGAGGTATTTGTAGGTCTCTATCATACCGGGTCATAATGTCGCATGCATAATAGCGTACGACATTATGGCGAGCCCAGACCTGTGCTCTCTCCAAGTTGGACCCCCCCCCCAGGAGTTGAGAATCTTTAGTGGGTAGGGTCCGGGGGTGCAGCCCCCTGTAAAGGGGGTTGTGGGGGGGTGGAGCCCCCCACAGAACTAAAACTGCAAGAAATCGCACAACACAATTGTGCCGCATGGCATTCTGCCATGCGACATAATGACCCCATGCTGGTCTCTATCATGTCCCCTCTCCTCTCTCCCAGGGTATACATGATGAGACCCCTCAGCCTCTCCTTATAGGTATTTTGATGCAACCCCTGCACTACTTTAGTTGCCCTCCTCTGGACTTTCTCCACCCTATGTCCTTTTTGAGTTGAATTCTCCAGAACTGGACACAATAATCCGGGTGGGGTCTCGCCAATGAGGGATACAGTGGCAACACCACCTCCCTCCTCCTGCTGGAGATACCTCTTGAAATGCATCCCAGCATCGCACTGGCCCTATCCACTGCTTTTTCACACTACTCTGCCACTTTGAGGTCATCCAATATAATGATCTCAAGGTCTCTTTCCTGCTTATTGACAGCCAGTACCTCCCCCCATCATATACTCAGTTCCTAGGTTCTTATGCCCTAAGTGTGTAATTTTGTACTTTTTGACTTTGAACCCCAACTACCACATTTTTGACCACTCCTTAAGTTTCCCAAGATCCCTACACATTCTTTCCACCCCTCCTGAAGTTTACCCTATTACAGATTTTGGTATCATCTGCAAAAAGGCATACCTTCCCCTCTAGTTCATCTCCAATGTCATTAATGAAAACATTGAAGAGGACCGGTTCCTGTACCGAGACCTGTGACACTCTGCTGATCACTCTACCCTCCTTAGAGTGCATGCCATTAACCAGCACTCTCTGTTGTCTATCTATTAACCAATTTTTAACCAGTCCAACACTTTGGATCCCATCCCTAGGCTGCTCAGTTTCATAATCAGTCTCCTGTGTGGCACAGTGTTAAAGCCCCTGCTAAAGTCCAGATAGACCACGTCTACTGCCGTCCCCTGATTTATTTTCCTGGTCACCTGGTCAAATGAATCAGTCAGGTTTGTCTGGCATGACCTCCCTATTAATCGACGCTGCCTTGAACATGCAGCCTATTTTATTAAAGGGGCTCTACAAACCTTTCCTTTGGAAGTGATTCCATTAATCTCCCCACTAATGAGGTGAGGCTTACTGGCCTATGGTTTTCAGCCTCTTCCCTGCTGCTGCTCTTATGTAGAGTGACCACATCCAATCTCCTCCAGTCATTTGGAACCATGTACAGTTTCAGTGAGCTGATGAATAAAGACATCAGCTGAGCAGACAGCACCTCCCTGAGTTCTTTTAGTACCCTTGGATGTATTTCTTCTGATCCCATAGCCTTGTCCACTTTCAGAGCTGTAATTCCCTTCAGGACTCTTTCCTCTGAAAATAGACTTGAGTCGTCCATCACTTCCATGTTCATGCTGCTCCCTGGTGGTCCATCCCCTCTCCATCCACAGTGAAGACTGAGCAGTAGCAGCTGATTAGGATGTCTGCTTTTTCTTAGTTCACTTCTGCACATACTTCCTCTGACATCCTCCCTATCCCTCCCCTTGCTTTCCTCTTCTCACGTATGTGCTGCACCTGAAGAAAGTCTTTCCCCATTTGCTACCCCTTTGTCTGTCCTTTTCTCTGTCTGCACCTTTGTCCCCTCATTGCCTTAGCTGCTTCATTCTGTTTTACCTGGCACACCTCCCTGTCTAACTCACTGCATATTCTTATACTGCCTGAGTGCCACCCTTTTTTTCACCACCTCTGTGGCCACTTCCTTAGTGTACCATAACAGACCATTTTTCCTGTTATTGAATTCCTTCGTACAGAGACTGGTTGCCTTAATTATGCCCTCCCTTATTTTTACCTACTGTTTCTGTATCCCTTTCTGGCAATCCCCCCAACTAGGTAGTCTCTCATTTTTTTAAATGTAACCCTCAGGTGGCACTATCCCAAGGGCTACTACCCCTGCCTGCTTAACTGCTAACAGGTTGAGAGGCCTAGGTTCTATGGCGGATGCCTCCACCCAGAGGTCAGGGTTTGCAGTAGTTAGACTAACTTGGTCACAGCCCTCTGGGACACTGAGACCCCCTTCTATTCCTACTAGTGGCCCACACAATACACCATGAGTATCTTCACTATTTACACTTACCCCCAGGACGGGATCTGTCAGCTTGACTCTGGGGACCTCCTGTAAAACAAGATGCTGCAATACGATAGCCACAGTACTATACTTTAACATAAACGAATACCTCAGTCAGTGTAACTTTGTGGAAACAAACAGATCTGATTTATTTAAGGGGCTGTAACAAGGACAGGGGAAAATCAGGTTAATTAGGTTATACACATTAATAATCACAGTACTGTGCACATATTCAGAGTCCCAAAATGTCACTTTACTGGGTACCCAGGATGGTGAGGAGCTAGCCAGGATCAGTGCAGCTGGTTGGGGCCCTGTGATGGAAAAACACTTGCACAATACCCAATTGTAATCCGGAGCCAGTTGGCTCAGTTCATGAAGAAAGAAAGAAAAGAAATCAGATGAAACACTTGCAATTAGATAGACCGATGGCAGGGAGCTACCCTGATTTGCACTCACAAACTCGATGCCAAAAACTGGCACAGAGGGGGTCATGGATTGCCAGACTCCCTCACACAGCAGGGAGATGAAATTCTACAAGCCAGGCACACAGCTTCAATCAGCAACGGATTCAGTCCGCATGCATGCATTTGGCTTTCAGTCTACACCACACGGGGGTAAGGGGACCCATTTAGCTGTCCTTCACAAACACTACACACATTTATATGTAAAGGAAATTATTATACCAGGCAGCTGCTCTCAGATCCCGATCGCACTTACTGCTAACCCGGGAGTTCACACTGCAGCTTCACTTTCCTGACAGACTGAGTGCGATTAAGCAGTTTCTCCAGTCCTTTACAGGGTGAGCCTGGTTCCCAATCATTCAGCCTCTCTTCCTCTCGGCAGCCGCGAATTTAGTCAGAGTCAAATGGGCAACGCGCTGCCCAAGTTTAGGCCGCCCACGTGCTTTCCACACGAAACTGTGTAGCTCAGAAGCTCGGAGCTCTTTCTCTTGTCACGGTCACAACGGATCTGCTTCTCCAGACACAAGGCAGGGCATTCCATTTGGGCGCCACCCGGTCCAATTGGTGGACTCAGTTATCAATCACTCAAAACTCCCCCTGTTGGTGCAAATAGGTGCCAAGGTCCAGAACTTCACTTCCCAGAATTACTAGCTATATGTCTTATGGTGCGCCGGCTCCCAAGAGAGTCCTGATTCTGGTTGGTCCACATAAACTCCATCTTAGAGGCCCCCCTTGCACTGATTAGATCTATTCAGTAGTCCAGAACCAAAATGGAGGGGCAAAACACACAGAGTCCCAGCTGCAAGAAAGGCAGGTTAGACAAATTACATTTCCACTAATACCCTAAATGATATGTGGCAAACAGTTACATCTTTGAAAAGTGCTCACTCTGCCCACTTAGCGACGGCAGAAACGGACCGACTTGCCAAGAGTACAAGCGGGATTCGAGCAGGGAATCGCACAGTCCCCCCATGCAAACTAATCGTGTCTGCAAGCAGACAGCTGTTAAAGAGACAGTACAAGAGGCTCTAAAAGCACTCGCAGATACACGGCTTAAACGCCGAACGCCATTCAGGCTGGGTGCACTCAGCCAGCTCCTGGAAGACATTTGCAGAGGGGTTACATAAATCTGCCCTCCTAAAGTCCACGACACTGGTCCTTGTGTGATTTGCCTCTGCTCCTGTCTTAATGTCAAACTACACTGTACAGTGATCACTGGTACCTAGAGGACTGCCTACTGTGACCTCTGCAATGCTGTCCCTGTTTGTAATCACTGGTTACAGCACTGCCCCATCCCTAGTAGGTTTGTTGGCTAGCTGCCTGAGAAAAGCCCCTTGTAGGACATCAAGGATGACCCTGCTTCTTTCTGAAGCTGTAGCTTGGAGGCTCCAATCCTCATCTGACAGATTGAAATATCCAACTATCAGCACCTCCCCCTTGTTTGGCAACCTGCTGATGTCTTCCTCAAGTGCCTTATCCAACTCCTCCTCTTCCTGTGCTGAAAGTCTATAAACAACCCCTGTACAGATAGCAGCCTGAGCTCCTGTCTCCAGGATGTCTCACATCACCACCAGACTTTCTTTTTCCTCCAGGTACCCCTGTATCTCCATAACCTTGTTTCCCTCTCTCACATATAGTACAGCCTCATCTCTCCTCCTCCCTTCCCTGTCTCTCCTGAACAGAGAGTAGCCCACCATAGCCATGTCCCAGTTATGGCTGTCAGTGCACCATGACTCCCTTATACCACTAAATCCAGGCTACTGTAGCCTCCACCATGATGGCTTCCCAGTCTGGAATTTTATTTCCCAGACTCCTTGCTTTGGTGTTTTTGCCTTCTTATTTTTCCATAATGTAGGGGCCTCATAAAAAAAAAGGAGGCATGACACTGATGGTCTTCCATTTAGTGCTTTCAGAATGGGCAGAGGTGTGGTGTGCATTCTTGAACAGTGTGCAAAGCATGTTTGAGAGCAGTGGTTCAGGGTTTTGTGTAGTATGATGTCAGAAGCAGGGTCATGAACAGTGGTGAGGAGAAGCTTGGTGTTTGTGGTTGGAAGTGCTGTGGGAGTCGGCAACAGTGGTATCCAGTTGGTAGCAGCAGCATGGAGTGCTTAGCTGTGAAAGAAAGAGAGACAGATTGAGAGAGAGAGAGAGAGAGAGAGAGAGATGGAGCGTCAAAGGATATGGCTGATAAGTACGTTTGGGGGTGTCGTGTGAGTGATACGGTTGTAAGTTAGGGTAATTTTTATAGATAGTAAAAGTAAACTGGCACCACTTCATCAGCCGCTGTACAAAGAAGTCAAGCAATCACTTAAAGTGTAGAATATCCTTTATTTAAGCATACAAGATAACACTCCGGCAGCTGGGCGTACAGACACTAAGTCTCAATTTTTGTGTGTGTATGCTCTTTCTCAAGAGACTGTGTTGCAGTACTCCAGCAGCCTATTTAAATTCAAATTTTAAAGTGGCAGACTCAAGTTGGTAAAACAGGAACAAAGTGTAAAGAAGAATAAAGTGCAAAAGTGCTAATACACATAAATAGTCACACATTTTCAAAGAATAAGGTCAGAGAGCTGATTCAAAGACTAACCATTGCAATCCAGAACTATGCTATGTAGTTTAAGATGCAAATAACTTCTAACATGTTGGATAACTGTAATCTCTAAAATGATTCTCAGATACATTACACACATTTCAACTGATGGTCCTTTCTGAAATGTAAAGTGATAGCTGAAATAACAACATCTCACACACAGCCTGATGTAAAAGTTGGTAAGAAAACTAAGGTCCTCAAATTGGAAAAAGGGTCACTGACTCAACATCCTGGTTCACTATGCAGAATCTAAAATGGCAACAAAATGTGTAATTGTCATATGGACTCATACTAACATACTATTTGCCAGCAGATTAGACCTTATGGTCTATCGAGTCTGCTCGAACCTCAGATCCCTAGTTGGGTGCCGAGGCCCTCCCCTCCCTTGTGTTCCAGAAACCCCTATCATCCATCCCCACCCCCCTGGGACAGGCCATCATCTGATACATCCACTTTCTGTGTCTGTCCCACCCTCTCTTGAAGCCCTCCACTGTGGATCTCTGAACCAGCTCACCAGGCAGTGCATTCCCAGGGTCCACCACCCTCTCAGTGAAAAACCTCCTCCTCTTTTCCCCCCTCACCCTTCCTCCTTCCAACTTCAAACCATGCCTCTGATAATACCTCCCTGCTTTAGTCTAAAGATCCCCTCCATGTTTACCCTATTTATTCCCTTGAGGTACTTGAAGACCTCAATCATGTCCCCCCTATATCTCCTCTCCTCCAATGAAAACAGGCAGAGCTCCTCAAGTTTGTCCTCATACGTCAACTCCCCTAGCCCTCGTATCATCTTAGTTGCCCTCCTCTGTACCCTCTCCAGGAGCTGTATGTCCCTCTTCAAGTGTGGTCTCCAGTACTGCATACAGTACTCAAGGTGTGGTCTAACCAGTCCATTGTACAGCGGCAGAATTACTTCCTTGCTCCTAGAGGTGATCCCCCTTACGATGCATCCCAACATCCTGTTTGCCTTGCTAGCCGCTCTCCTGCACTGCTCAGAGTTATTCATACATGCATCCACCGTGACCCCTAGGTCTTTTTCCCCTATTGAGGCCTCCAGCACCTCCCCTCCCAGGGTGTACCTGTGTTTAGGGTTTCCCCTCCCAAGACTCCTGTAATCAACCACTCCAACAACTTCTTGGTTCAAAAACCGACCTTTATTTAAGCAGATTTCTTGATACATCATTTTATCAATTCCGTATTTAACTATCACCATATCGTATTATAAACCTTTTCATATTTATTTACACACCATTATGTTTTGGATTGCCCTTTATTTACAGTTTCACCATGCAACCTTATTTACATATTTCTTGCAATCTTCCTGGCTCGGATGTAATGCCCTGATACCTCATCATCTTCCTAGTTCTCCTCCTTGGGTTCAGGTGTCCCACCTGATAGAAACATAGACACATAGACTTTGACGGCAGATAAGGACCACTTGGCCCACCCAGTCTGCCCATTTCCCTTCCTATTGGATAAGCTGCAGATTCTAGTTAATCAACAGCCTACTTCCTGCAACCCCCCACTACAATTGTCTTATGTCTGACCCATGCATGTTTGAATTCCCCCACTGTTTTAGACCCAACAACCTCCCCAGGAAGGCAGTTCCATGCATCCACCACTCTCTCCGTGAAAAAGAATTTCCTCACATTACCCCTGAGCCATCCCCCCTCTATCTTTAAATTGTGCCCCCTTATTCTTACACATCTCTTTTTCTGAAAGATGCTACCCTCCTGGACTTTGTTGATTCCCTTGAGGTACTTAAAAGTTTCTATCATGTTCCCCCGTCCCTCCTTTCATCAAGGGTATACATATTAAGCTCTCTCAGTCTCTCTTCATATGGTTTCTGATGCAGACCCTGCCCCCCAGCCCTGATCCCCAGCCCTACCCCCTCTGGGGCAACTGTGCCATGAGGGGCCTTCCCCCTGCCCCCAAACATCCTGCCAGCTGGGCCCCCCATTTTTCCCACTAGCCCAATAATTCCTGTTGTCAGTGTCAGAATATGGGCTTCCCCTGCTAAAAACTAGCAATATGCCCCCCCAATGCCCCACGATAGTTCAATAGTCTCCCAAATGTCCCCATTGAGTGTGGCATTGCCCACTATTGACCTATGCGCTCCATCATCTCTGTACATATCTGGTTCATCACGTGTGATAACCTTGTGCCCAATGTATAGCCCCCTACCTGCCTTAGCCCAGGCTGCCATCTTTCAATTTACTCATTTGTGAGCTTTCTCAATTGCCTTAATCTCCCTCGCATGTCTCCAAACCCTCCCAGGGATAATCTCTAACCAAGCAATTGTCGTCTGTGGCCACCATGATTTTATGACCTCCATGTCTAGCTGTATCATGTGTACCAGCACCACCCATTGGATATCCCCCAGGTCATTCCCCCCAGTGTGTATGATCAGTAAGTCCGGTGGAGGCCACATCCTGCTTTTCTCTGTGAGTAGCGGCAACATCTGCTTCCAGCACAATCCCCTCACCCCACTCCACTCGATCGTGGTCTTAGCCAGGTCTTGTCCCAATTGCCATCCCTCTGCTGTTGATACTGACCATTTTTCTGCCCAATTAATAAATGAATGGCCAACAATCCATACCACCCACCACTGTTCATCTTCTGTAAAACATGAAAAACAATTGTTGGCATCTACTTCCTTATGTACTGTCTAAAAGCTTGTGATACCCATCTTCCCACCCTTTGCACGGCAGCATCACTCCCGCCCCTCGCTGAGATCTCTGATGCTGCTCCAATCCTAAAAAAATGTGATACAGACTGACTAGAATTTTCCCCAAGAAATGCCATCCTCTTTCTGACTATGGCCAAGACCTGGTATGTGGTAGCAGGATGCCCATTACCATGTTGGAGAAAACACCCTCTGCCCTGTGGCCTCACTTCCATATATGCCATGAGGGTGTTGATGATGCCCAGCTTGTCCAACTCATCCTGTCTTATCTCTACTCTAGCCTCCTTTCCTGCTGGGTCTGTTTTGGTCCGATGTAGCCATATGTATGCCTTGTCACCTGTCCAAGTGATGTCCTGCCTCTGCAAGCCTCCATGGCTGCCCCTTTTTCCACTTGCTAGTACCTCACTAACCTTGAATGCCCCTTTTTGCATTACAAGGAATGTTGCCTCCAACAGCCTTGCTTCGCACGCCAAGGTGCAAACCTGTTTGAGGTTGTTCATTAATCTAATGAATACCTCTCCACTTATCAGTCTCCTCCTAGCCAAACTCTGCACCTGTAAGCTGGACCATCCTAGCAGCATTCCACACACTGCTGGCACCCTGGTGGGTGTACCCCAGCCTTGTAACTGACAAACCATACCAATACCAGCTAGTTGTAACCCCATTGTGGCTCCTGCCATCCCTGCCTTCCATCTGTCCACCATGTACCTCATTACTTGGGTCTCTGATACTAGGCCAATTACCTCCAAACCCACCTGCTGTTGGAACACCTGAAAGCTCCGCCATGCATTCTTTTAGGTTCTCAGTGTGTTTGGGGCCCTGGCATTCTGAAACAGTAGTTGGGCTTGGTCCATCCAATCTCCCAGAGGCAGCCTCATACCTGCATTCTCTTGGCCACCACCCCAGGTCCAAATAACTGGAACCTGTCCAACTATAAAAATGAAAGGCTGTCAGTTATAGTATTTTGCACCCACCCCCTCTATGTGCCTAGCCTTTAAAGACATGTTCAGTCTGAGCCCTTCCAATACCAGTACCCATGCTACCCTTAAGACTGCCTCTGTGGAGCCTAACTGCCTGTTTATAACTGCGACCACAGCTTTGTCATCACATCTGAAAATTACCTTTTTGTTCCTGAGGTGTTCTTCCTACACCACTATGGCCACCAAGATGAGGAACACCTCCAAGAACCTGATGTCCCTGGTCAACCCCAGTACCACCCACCTTTCTGGCCATTTGTCTGAGATCCATTCTCCTTGAAAATAAGCCCCCATCCCTTGTCCCCCTGTGGTGTCTGTATACAGCTCTATTTCCTTGTCCCACAACCACCCTTCTTGCCAAAATGTTATCCCATTATATTGCACCAGGAATTCCCCCCAGACCCACAAATCCTCCTTCACCCCTTGTTCCTATCTACCCAGTGGTGGGGGAGCTTAGCTTTTGATGAGGCCCTGGCCAAATGGCGGGTGAAAACCCCGCCTAGCGCAAACCACCCTGCAGGCAAAATTCAAATGCCTCAGAACCTGTTGTACCATTCTTAATGGCACCCAACGCTTCCTCTGGACCTCCCCAATAAGCTCCCTTAACCTATCCACCTTGTTTGAGGGAAGCCTAAAGCACTGTTGCTCTATGTCCAACTCAATACCCAGAAACTCCAGCCTTCTGCCCAGTCCCTCTGTCTTATCCCCAGCTAGGGGTACGCCCAGCTCCCCGCACATCTCCTCAAAATCCCTCAGCATGCATAGTGTTTCTTCCCTTCCTTTGCCTATAAGCCAAAAATCATCCAGATAGTGACCACAGACTTGTGTCTGTATCTGTCTGAAAAAAAACACTGTATGCATGTACTAAAAGTTTCAAATGAAGCACATGCCACTGAACACCCCATGGGCATGGCTTTATCGAAGTAGTACTTCCTCTGTAACGTGATACTCAGCAGGTCCCACTCTGTCTCACAGACTAGCAACAGCTAAAATTTTGCCTCTATGTCTGTTTTTGCTAACCAAACACTCTTTCTAACCCTGATTAATTCCATGGCACTGTCCAACATGATGTATGATACCGTGCTCCTACCCAGAACAAATGGCGTCATTCACCAAATCACTCTGTGGATACGAGAGGTGGTGGATTAACCGGTACTCCCTCAGCTGTCTTTTTTGGTACTATGCCCAGTGGTGAAACCCTAAAACAAAGAAGAGGTGGGGACTCAAAGGGCCCCTCTACTCTACTTGCTGCTTTCTCTTTTTCGATCTTCCTTGCCACTATTTCCTCTTTACCTTTTATTGACCCCAGATTCTTTGCCCTCATGTTTTTTCTGACCCCTGTGCAATGTAGGCTAAAACCCAACATAATCCCATCCCTCTGCATGGCCTTCACCTCTAAATTTGGGTAATCCTTAGTCCATGCAATTAAAACTTCTACCTTAATAGGGGATGTAGACCTCTGGAATCTCCCATTGGGCTGCTGCCCTGCAGGTGCAGACTCATCACCCACCAAAACTCCCACTGTCCATATTGTCCCTTCTGGCTGTTACCTGCCCTGTGTAACCTCCCCTTCCTCCCTCATTGCACCCCGAAAAGGACTGTCCCTGTGATTGGAAACCAGATTTTTCCCCTTGCACATGGCATTATACAATCAGGTGGGGATCACCGCAGCCCGAACAGACATGTTTAAATTTGCAACTGGCACATGTGCAGTGCACCTTATTGTAGGCCCAACAGGTTTTTGTGCTTATAGCCCCATTCCCTTTTCACCCACCCCCATTGCCTGCTCCCCCTTGAGCCAATAAGGTTCTGATCCATAGCTCCAACAGTGTGGTGTCCCACCAGACATCCCCGTGAGATGCCATCCCCTGCCTAAACTTCTTGTCGTATACCAGCCACCCATATCTACTCTTTACCCTGTAGGCGTCCCTGATGATTGCTGAATACATCAGCAAGGGTACTGCCAGCTCTGTTTTTTTTCTGTAGCATGATGGCGCTGAAGTGTGTGAAGCCCCCCAACCACACACCGAATGTCTTCCCCTTGTGGCTAGTATCTTTGCTGGTTTTCCCAACAATGGCCAATGCCATAGCCATTTCCGATTTCCCTACCGACTCTTTCTGCTCGTATTTTTTAGCTGTGTCTTTGTCTTCGAGGGCAAACATGTCCACAAACTCACCCTTCCATATCTTCTCCTTTATGGATTGTGGCACGTTATCCCCAATGTCAGATCCGGGGTCCCCCAGTAGGCTCTACTGCACTTATTGCTATCATGGTGGCATGTGTTCCACACTCTGACTATTCTATTTTTCTTCTCCAGTGGTGGGATCCCATAGGTTATTCCTCTTTACCTAACCTGCTTCTTATACAAATCTTAAATACCTTGTACTTACTCCCTATTCACTGCACCTTCATTTTCCTTATTTTGCCTATCCCTACACCCTCCCACCATTTCCTACCCCAACCCCTACTTGTCTTTAAATCTCTCGTTGCCCCTTCCCCATACTCTTACACCTTATTCCAGCAACTCTTCCTGTTCTCCCACTCTTTTTAGTGTTAGTTTCCTCTCTGTATTTATTTTAAGTTGTATCTGCACATTATCTGTCTTGTATCCCTTGTACTGTTAGCATTGTTTTTTGTGTCTGCCACCCTGATTTTTATGTATAGAACCTAAGTAAGCTGTACCCACACAGTACTTGTTTTGTATGACTGGTATTGTTTTTACTGTTTTTGCATTAGCCATTGTGATTTTTAATTCTATGTACCCCTATGTATGTTAGTCCTTCCAGGACCGCCTCGAAAAAGAGATGTCTCAATGGTGTTATCCTGGTAAAAATAAAATTGAATTGAATTGAATTGAACTCTTGCAATGGTTTGTCCATTTCCTCCCAACCCTTGTCATCTTTTTCTGCCATTATGCCAGCCAAGTATTCCTGTAAGCTGACATCCACTGACAGGTCCACTGTTGGTTCCTTACTATGGTTGGGTTGTGGCTCCCCGCCCTCTCGGGGGATGTTCCTTGTTGCCCTTTTCTTTGGGGGCTCCTTCTGTGGTGATGGGTTCTTCCTCTTTGCCTCCTGCCTTTCCTTGTTGTCTGCTTTCCTGGATTCCTTAATTAGTGTCTGCACCTGCTCCAACAGGTCTGTGGCCTTCTGTGCCAGCTGCTCTCTGGTCTCCTGTTTTGGGGCTACTGCCTTCTTTGGTGCCATCCTGAAACCATAACAGAAAGTGTCATACATCTGCAACTACCTCTCACCTGCCCTGCCCTGAAACTTAGCCCCCTGGTTTATGGTCCAGCTGCTTCACTTATCTTTCCCCTTTTTTTATATATAACCTTCCTGTCATGCATGCCCTTGAAGAAATACAGGCAGTAGCCTCAAACTCCTTTGCTCCCCTTATAAGTACTTTTTTTTGCCATGCCCTCTGCTCTTAGCTGTAGGACATCTGGTATACTGTGTACAAGGCGACCACGATTCAGCGCTTTCAAAAAGGATGACTCAGTCAAGATGCTTGTGTTCAGGGCTGCCTGGCAGGGTAGCAACCAGATACCTGGCTGAGCGAGATTGGGTGACGGGAAGCTTACGGGTGTGTACACGTGCAGGACGAAGAGGAAGAGGAGGGGAGGTATGTGGGAGGGAGTGTGCTGGGCCACTGCTGAGCTGGTCGGCTAGCATGGTGGGGTGGGTGGTCGGTGGGGTGTGCAAGGTGCAGAGTTCGGGTCTGGGCTTGCAGTTTTTTGCGCCAGCAGGCAGCAGTATTTTTTTAAAATCCCCCACATGTACCCCCCCTGGGTTTAGAATCCTTAAGTAGAGGGTGTGGGGCACAGCTCCCATAACATAAAACCAGTTGCAGTTTTCTAGTCGGTGTGAGTGTATATTGCCATAATTCATTTTCAGCTATGTACACTCGCCCAAAAGGCGATCGATATTCCGCGATCACCTTTATGACGTAGAACCTGGGCATCCTACCCTCAGAATAGCTCTGCCCAAACTGCCTCCGTGTATAGCTAAAAACAATTTGTATGGATAGAGGTGGGGGGAGGGCCCTCAGCAATTTTTTCTTATTGGCTCGGGAGTGGGGATTGAGTACTCCCAAGTGGCACAACAATGAGCTGGAGTAGTTAAGATGTGTTGCTTCCTGGCATTGGGGTATATAACACCCCTTTTCCCCAATTCCTGCTAAATGTATACTCCTGCCACTTAGGAGTATATTTCTGTCACTCAAGAAGCTTTGTTACTGCCATCAAAATATGGCCCTGGCCTCAGACACAAAACTTTAATACTATGAGATATTGTACCATAAAAGTTTGTGTCACCCCTCCTGTGAGATACCAGCTAATTCCTGTCTTACCCCTCCTCCCCCACTGTTACTGGCTTAACAGTCACTGTCTCCTTTCTTGCTGCACTTCCTTTTGCTTGCTCTTTTTTTTTTTTTTAGTAGCATCTCCCAAGGCTTGGATTGTCTGCTGCGGTTCGGTTCTTCCACCTGTACCCTTGAAAAAAATTAATAAAAATGATCCCCAAATGTGGGCAGCAAACCATCTTGTGCTCTTCCATGCATCCACCACAAGGTAATTTCTTCCCCCAACTTAGTATTCGCCCTGGCACCCATCCCCTACTTGTTTTAAAAAACTGCCGAATCGTATTCCATTTATCAATGTTTCTCTTTTCTTTTTTTTTTTTGAAAGACCATCCCCAATTAGCAATCTGCAGTTTCACCCAATCCAGGTGAAGTCAACCCTGCTGTGAGGCCTAGCCCCACATCACACTCTGGGCCTCCTCTCTGCCGACCCGGCCCCTGCCAGAAGTGTTCGCCCATGCATCCAGTTGGCCCATGAAATGCTCCTATTCTTTTCCAAAACCTCCTCTTATGCCCCTTTTCCTTTTTGTTGTCCTAATGCCCCAATAATACAGCCACAAAGCCTTTCCCTTCCTTTGCCTCTGACGCCTTGATGAGCGCAATGCGCTCCCGCTATTCCCCCTCTTCAGAAGTCCCTGACTCATCCATCCACCAATAGGCCCAGCCATCTGGCCATGCATTCTGTGTGCTACTGGGCCATTTCCTCTCTCCGCCTGTAGTGCATCCAATGACTCAATCATGCGCGCCAGCCCAGAAAAGCTCACTGGGCATTTCACCGACCTTAACCTCACTCTCTCTTTTCTATTGTTTGTTTTTTTGCCCCAACTCACAACTCACAGCTGGTTCCCAATGGTCTCCTGTGGCTGGGTCCCACACCACCCCATCTGTCGGCAAGTGCTACTAGACCCTCCTGTATACCCCTTCCCAAATGACCCTTTCTCTCAGGCACTCTCTGTTTGTCACCCCAAACGAGCATCTCACTTACATTTCTTTCTTTTCTTTATTTTTGGATGCCTATGAAGAAGAAAGCCCCCACATTGGAGCTGCTTTTTGTCCACACTTACATCAACCACCCATCCATACCTCTGCATCTGGGCCTCCATGCTATCACCTGACTGCAACTTATAACAACAATTCCCTTCTCCGTCTGTGTTGCTCCAAGTTACTCTGTGATTTGCTAGCCCAAACACTGAGCCACCCTGGTACCTTACCATCTTACTGTGATGTGGAGTATCTGTGCTTACCATTCCAACGCCCATCCTGGGTGGGCCACAGTTACCAGCGTTCACCCACATAACCAATTACGACAGTTTCAGTTTAATAGCATAAAACCTCTGAAAATAAGGATTAAGGCAATCATTAATAGCAATTGGATGCAGATACTATTTCTTTTTACCCTAACACCTTCTTTTTATCATATTTTCTAACCTGTGTCCTCTGTTCGGCCTAGGCCTACCAGCTTACCTCACAAGCTGATCTGCTCAAACCTTCCCAGGTCATTTCTGTGCAGCTGCAAGATCAATATTTTCTGGCAATTGCAGACAAAAGAGGGTTTCTTCCTCTCTGCAGCCACATATCTACCCCCAGCTGACTCCTCCCCTTCTCATCCTTCCTCCAATCCCCTAGCCTGTCAGTCAGTCACTACTAGAAGACCCCGCTCCTTCATGACCTCATCACTCATAGTCTCCTCATCTTACCTTCCCCATCTTCCTTTATTCTCCTCCCATCCCTCTGCCCTACCCTCTTCCAAATAGCTTCTAACTGATTTCAAGGAGCCCTTGACAATCTGGGTTGCCCCCTTAAGAAGGCAACCTCTTTTAATAAAAAAATGTTATAAAAATGCTGAACTTTGCAATCTGTCATCAAGGCCAGGATAAGAAGTAGCATCCATTCTAAAGATCCAAAATACATCTCTCCTATTTAAAAGATCCTTGAGATCCCCCTCTAATACTGAGCATTGTTTTTTTTCAATCCTGATAAATGACCAGTCTTGTTTAAGTCCCTGTGGTGACTCCATAATATGAACTGATAAAGAAGATTCCAAATTATGGTGTTGAATACACTGCATATGTTTCCCTATCCTTTCTTTAAACATATGTTTTGTACATCCCAAATAATACACACCTCATGTGCAAGTGGCAAGATGATACTGGTTGTTTCACAACTTATGAACCTTTTAATATTAAAAAGTTCACCAGTTTTTGGATTCAGAAATGTAGGGGATGTAAGAACCGCATCACAATACTTACACCTTCCACATCGAAACAAGCCAGCAGGTGGTGGTTGGGGGGAGAGGTGGTAGCTATATATTTGTTTTTCTCAATTGACTGCACTGAATGAGTAATCCTGTCACCAATATTTTGTTCGGTCTTTCATATACCATACAAGGTGGTTGTGGTACACGTCCACTAATTTGGACTCTGTTTGTAGAATGCCCCAATGTCTTCATATTATAGCTTCAACCTGAGATGTTCTAATGCTGAAATTGGTGACAAAGTTCATTCTACTTCCTCCTGACGTGTTGTCCCTATTTTGTGGTGTAAGTGGAGTGTCTCTCTGTATTTTTTGCATTCCTATATGATTTAATCACATCTGCTGTGCTATACCCCCTTTCTGTAAATATGTCTTGTAATTCTTTTGCTCTTAGTTCAAACTGGACATAAATGCTACAAATCCATCTAACTCTTAAAAAACTGACTAGTAGGAACACTGTTGATGGTGTGGAGGGGGTGGCAAGAACTAGATAAAAGGAGGGTGTTCCTATACATGGCTTTACTGAAAAGATCAGTATCAACCCCTTCCTTATGATTTTTACTAATCCTAATATCTAAAAAGGAAATTGCCTCCCTGCCACACAGCACTGAATCAAAGGTTCTGATTTGTGCTTTCCAAATACTGAACGAATAACCAAAGTTCAGCTTCATCTCCATGCCATATCATCAAAATGTCATCAATATATTGACAGAAAGTTAAGAATATGGCCTCTCTGGCTTGCAAATAAGCCAACACATAACGATAGTTCAAGAAGTTAAACCAAATGGTAGTGCATTCAGCCCTCAAGAAGGAGACACAGCAGGTTTGTTTAGAAATTAGTCCATTTGTTTGCACCAAACCACCACAAAGCATGAAAAAACAGCAGTTCAGAAGTGCAATAATGACATTCCACTACCTCCTTACGTATCACCCCGGCTTTTTCAAAGAATAAGAGACTGTTTGATAGGTTACATTTTATGTTGTACTTCCACCAATCATAGGAAGTGTCATAGCATAACATCGTTCTTTAATAGAAACAAGTTTTATGGTGATATAATACTCCATCACAACAAACATAAAACAAAGCAAACTTATAGCATGACCACATTCAAAAGTCCATCTGTTTTAAACTCTTAAGTTTTCATTTGTTTCATTTCATTCCATAAATTCTGTGCAAACACTGATTCTGTAAAAAGAAAAAAGAAACATCGAGAAATGTAAACAATAAGGTAACTGCTTTACACTGCACAGATGTTTATATGAATGCATTCAAAATATAGATTTGATACCAAATCAATATTCTTATTCCCAGAAGTAACACTTTTTGTTGGGGTGGAATCATACCTTCCCCATATGTATCATAGTATTATCTTTTGCATAGGAATGGTTTTATTTCAAATTTGCCATTAAGTCTTTGATTTCTCAGTGCATTTAACTTAAATATCCATTTCTGTTCTGTCTTATTTAATAAATTTTCTACACCCCCAATGTTAGAGGTAATGTCCTCCATTCCCAGTGCTTGTACCTTGTGTACAGTAGTGGTGGGTGAATTATGGATATGGGCGGCAATGGCATATTCCATGTTCTTGTTTTCATTGTTTGAATATATTCATTTAGACATAGCTTCAGTTTTCTTTTCATACACCCCACATAAAAACATCCAAATGAACAATGCAAGCAGTACACAACTGCTTCCATATTCAATTTGACCTCAAATTATTTCTTTTTCTCCCGTTCTTGGGTTCTCAGTTTCACTACATAGGGTAATAACATGGCACATTCTGCACATTCCACAACGTTTATTACTATTTTTTCTTTATTAATAACCTTTTAGTTTGTTTAAGTTGATAGCTGTGGACAAGTATGTCACATAGGTTTTTGGCCCTTTTGTAGGATACCATAAGGGGCTTGGAAAGGAATGGTTAGAGAAATTGTGTACCCAGTAAGACTGAGAGGTTCCTCTTTACTATTTCTACTACCTCCTTAGTACCCCCTCCATATGTAGTAACAAAAGTCATAGTTGGATCAGTTTTTTTCTTTTTATTCTTTGGTAGAAATTGTGCTTCTCTCTGCATTTTGTCAATCACTTACACTGCTTTTTCAAATCCATTTAATCATAGCCCCTATCTAGTAACTTCTCTGTTAGTGTTTCTGCCCTTTGTTGGTACAGCTCATTACTCCCACAGTTCCTTTTTGCACGCATATGTTGGCCTTTAGGCAAATTCCTGATTATATGTGTGTGGGATGACCACTATAAGCTTGCAAGAAGCTATTTCTGTCAGTTGTTTGTTTGTATAGATCTGTTGTGAGAGTACCATCCTGTGTTTTCTGGATAGTCAGATTCAGAAAGTGAATTGTTTTTATGTGCGCTGTGACTTTAAATTTAAGATTAAGGTTTGTTGATTCAAGATATAGGACAAAGTCCGTTAGTTTCTCACTGTTTCCAATCCAAATCAAAATTACAGTACATTGTCAATAAACCTTTTATACAGGTCTGTTTTGTCCAAGTACTTGTTATGGTGTTTGTCATATACATATGTGTCCTTCTCCTCACCTAGATACATGTTAGCCAGACTTGGTGCTAGCGTGGCACCCATAGCTGTTCCCTTTGTTTGTTTAAATATTTTATTCTTAAACATTGAATTGTTGTTTTGTAACACTAGATCAGTCAAACTGCCTAACATATTGGTCTTTTCTCATGGTAAATCAGTGTGTTTCAACAAATGATATTCAATGGCTTGTATACCTCCTTCATATGGGATGTTTGTATAAAGTGAATCAACATCCAATGTTACTAAAAGCCATTCATCCTCAGTCTGTATTTCATTCACAGTATGGATAACATGTGGCTTGTCTCCTTTAGGTAGCTTTTGATCTTTGGTAACACTGATCTAAGAAAATTATCCACACACCTAGAAAGGGGTTCTGTCACATACCCAATCCCCAAGACTATAGGTCTACCTGGAGGGGTTGTGGGGTGCTTTTGGATCTTTGGGGGGGTATAGAATGCTATCTTGGTAGGGTTCTGCACTGTCATGTAGTACAGCTCATTTGTATTAATGAGGCTTTCTTGGTACAAGTCCAATAGAAATAGATCAATCTGTTGTTTAATTTCCCTGGTAGGGTCATATGTTAGTTTTTGGTGGAAATTGGGGTCACTAAGTTGTCGGTAAATTTTGCTAGGGTATTGGTCCACATTCTGTAACATTATGCTCCTGCCCTTATCAGCGGGTTTTATTACCAATGTCTTGTCATCCCTTAGCTCTTTTATTGCCTGGCATTCTTCACTACTCAGAAGGGCATTTTGGCAGGTTCCGATAGAGGGTGTTAAGGTTGCTAATGCAACACTCTAGAAATGTTTCTATGCTAAAGTGCAGTGGGGGCAGAAGGTGGATTGAAATCTGAATGGGATAGATTCTGAGTACTCATTATCTGCATTACTATTCTCTGCATCCATCTCTATATCCCCTTCACTTTCACTAACACTGTTTTGTCTATTCTGTTCTGCTTTGTTGGCAAAGAATAACTTAAGATTCAATTTCCTTGCAAATTTTTGAACATCGACATAAGCATTAAATTCTGTCAGTTTTAGAGTTGCGACAAAGGTTAAACCTTTAGAAAGTACCTTGATGTGTAAATCCATGAGTATTTTGTCTGACAGATTAATTACTGTCAGTAGCGATTGTTCACTATTACTTCATGTCCTCATCTGAATCCTCTTCCTCTGCATCTGTTTCTTCTTGCCACCCCTCCTCATCCTGTGTCGCTTTCTTGGTCTGTTTCTGTGAATCTGAAGCGGGTCCTGTGGTTGGTCCTCCTGAGACCACTGCTTCCAGGAGGTTTCCCTCTTAAAAAAGGCCCAGGTCATTTTCATTCTCTCCTTCTTCTGGCTCCGATGTGCTTTTGCCTGTGCTGTACTCATGCCAGGCATTTTCCATTAATTTTAATATGGATCTAGGTGTGTCCAATGAATCTGAGGCTGTAGTTGCTACAGGTGTAGGGGGTATTATTTCACCAGGCATCTTGTGTTTCTTCCATTCAAAAATCTGATTATTTGCATAATCATTGCTGTCCCTGGTAAATTTGTTTTTCTTTTGAGCCTGTAGCTTATTGTCATAAATTTGCATATAGTTCTTACATTTTTCTTGACATTTGTTGAACTCGTTGTGTTCACTAAATGTTAATACTTTCTTTTCTTGTTGTTTGATTCCCTCTTGAATCTCTGACTCAATTTCTAGTCCATCATTTATGATTAATTCCGTCAACTTCATGGAAGTGTCATGCATAATGTTCTCCCATTTTCGCATGAAGTGAGTATGTTCATGGCCAAAGGTAGGTCTTTTTAAAATTTGAAGACCCCGCGGTACACTTTTGACTTTAATGTATGGCTCCATTGAAAGTTGTTGCCAGTGCATATGATGTGCTCTTGTAGACAGTTTTTCAAGTGTTAAAAAAAGCTTCCTTAATGGAGTTGTTGGTGGGATCTGGAGTTGCAGCGTTTGTTGCTGGCATGGCAGTTTCACCAATGTTGGTTACCAAAGGGTTCTCAGTGTTTGCATCAGAAAACAGGGATGAGTATATGTTTCCCCTGGTGTTACCTTTCATGCTGCTAATCTTCAAGTCAGGATTTTCCATATTCTCCATCGTGTTCCAATGTTGCACTATGTCGATTCCTTATTAGAGGTTTTTAGCTGAACCTGTGCTCCACTAATGGTATACAGATTAAAAGTCAGTGATAGTGGGCACTCAGCTGGTGGTGCAACTTGAAAAGTCACTGTAGTTAAATCAAATGGTAGAGTGCACTCACCCCTCAAGAAGGAGATACAGCAGGTTTGTTTATGAATTTACTCATTTATTTGCACCAAACCATCACAAAGTATGAACAAACAGCAGTTCAGAAGTGAGGTAGTGGCATTCCACTACCTCCTTATGTATCAGTCCCCTCTAGGGGCTTCGTTAGAGGATAAGAGGCTGTTTGATAGGTTACATTTTATGTTACACTTCCACCAATCATAAGACATGTCTTAGCATTACGTCATTCTTTAATATAAATAAAAGTTTCACGATGATATAATACCCCATCACAACAAACATAAAACAAAGCAAACTTATAGCATGACCACATTCAAAAGTCCATCTGTTTTAAACTCTTAAGTTTTCATTTGTTTTGTTTCATCCTAAAAATTATGTGCAAATACTGGTCCTGTAAAAAGAAAAAAGAAACATCGAGAAATGTAAGCAATAAGGTAACTGCTTTACACTGCACAGATGCTTATATGACTGCATTCAAAGTATAGATTTGATACTAAATCAATAATCTTATACCCAGTGTGACACTTGGCCAGCTGGTTATGGTTCTTGTATGATATCTGTAGTATAAAAATAGTAGGTGATTGTCTGACATAAGACAACCTGTGCTTATGGGTGCACCCCCAGGTTTCAGTGAAGTGACAAGTGACCTGAAACCAGGAGGTAATTAAAAGACCAGAGAGACTTAATTAAGGGTCTACTGTTTTTCTGTCTTAATTAGAACTGACCCAGCTGCCAGGATATAGCACTCGTAAAGTTTTATGATTCCTATAGGAAGAACATTTTATACCAACATGGCGCTAAAAGTTTTAAAACCCTTTGATATGCCTTGGGAACAGGATCCACTCAAGATCAAAGAGAAAATGTTTAATTAAGGAGTCATATTTAGGAAGTGGGATTTTTGCTGATGTCACCTTATTTAATATACCTCCTGATAGAACATCATGTTCGTATTTTTTTCTATTCTAAAAAGGAGGAGCTAGATGACTCACCAAGGGGTGGGAAGATGGAGTTGAAATGTATCCTTGTAACTGGGGAATATGACATATCTTTTTGGGCACTTAAGAAACACAGTCCTCTAACTTTCAAGGCACTTATAGAGGAAATACATTAGATAGAAAAAGTCTAAATATATTGTGGTAGGAGTTTTTTTTTTACTTTGCCCTTGTTCTTTTAAGTGATTGCATGATCTTTGATATTTTTTCTGTATTTCATCTTACTGTTTTTATCCATTTTTAATAAAATCTTTATTCGAAAGAGACTGCCTGGAGTGTCTGCCAGTTCTTTTCGCATGTGACGTATAGAGGGTTAAGACTGACAAAAACTGTGCACAAGCTTGATGGTGTTACTAAACTGGGAAAAGGTAAGAATATACTCAAGGTCTTTTATAGAGTTTTAAGGATTCATTTTGGAAGCCTGGCTTGGTGCCCCTGGTGAAAGAATGTACCACAATCCCTGAAGAGGGCATGTATCTGAGCCTGTACATTGGGTACGCTAGCATAAGGTTCATAGTTTGAATCCCCCAGAACTTGAGACTAAAGGTGATTCAGGCCCAAAAGCAGACAGGAGGGTTACCCTGTCTGTTACCTGTTCACATTACTGCACTCAGAGGTTGGCACTGTGGGAGCAGAGGGCCTGACCTGCTGAGTGTGGCTGTGACACCCAGCAGTAGCTCCTTTTTTTGGGGGGGCGTGGAAAAGGAAAATCACATCTGATGGTATTAATATATGCATAATAATGCTGCCTACTTTTTTAATGGGCTATTTGGCCTCCCTTGTCTGAATTGACCTTTTTCATTGATGTCTGGTAGAACCTTTTATATATAGAGACAAAGGTGGGTTTTTTTTTTAGAGTTATAGGGCCAGATATTCAAAACTTTGCCCCGGGGCTAAATTAGCACGGCCCGGCATGCTAAATGAGCCCAGATCCAATAGCCCGCTATATTCAAAAGGGCTAGCCTAAACCTGCTGAATATAGCATGCTAAGGAAGCCAGGCAAACTGGGCTGGGAGTGCAGTGCAAAAATAGCCTGAGAATAAGACAGCTCTGAATATAGCTACCAGGAAGTGCAAACCACAACAGCATCCCAGTTCACAGTGATGTGAAGGAAGGGAGAGGTGAACTATGTGGCCAATGTGTGTGCTAGCAAAGGAGTGGAGTCAGTAAAGCTGCAAGCAGCAGTGCATGCGAAATTACATTGTGCAAAAATGTACAATATTTCTGAAACGTTTGCGTGATGCAAACACATTTGCGCAGGTTTAGCGTGGAGCTAAGCTGTTTGCCCTGTGCAATCACATTTGCCCGGGGCAAAACTTTGCTATATTCAAAAGTGATATGCAAATGAGCCTACTTAGGTAATCTGTGGGCAAACATCCAGATTAGCATCTCATTATGACCTGTTTGCATGCAGCTTCCCCAGTGCTATTGCAGGGTCCCACAGCTCCACCTGCAAGTCAGTCTGGAAGTACAGGGGCTGGCTGGGTCTGCCGCAGCTCCACCTGTAGGTCAGTCTGGCAGTGCATGGTGGTAGCTGCAGGCTACATTTGTACAGTACAGCATAGAATAGTGTGTCTCAGGGGACTATACAGCACGGGCGCAGGCGGTGTGCTGCATGCAATTGTCAAACTATAGTACATGCTACAGTGCACAGCAGACACTACAGTAGCAAGGGGGCCAGTAGTGTGAGAGACACAGCAATGCCTATGGTGTGTAGGGCAGTGATGACCACTGCACTGTACACAGTGACAGGCCAAATTTGCAGGTGTTTACTGACAGTGAACATTACTGTTATGCTGTTGTGTGACCCATAGACACTGCACCACTGGCATGGGATACTCACAGTGACATATACATGGCTGGCTGTGTGTGCTATGTTGTCTGTACTGATGTGCGGTATGAGGCTGGGTGGAAGCACATACCATCAGACATGCACACTGGTGTTGAGGTATTCCCAACACTGGCCCATGTGCAGTGCGTAGGTTGTCCCAGCCTTGTGGCTGCACCCAGTTTGTGGTGCAGCCTGGCCACTTGTACACCCTCCCCTCAACACCTTCCATGCCCACAGTGCTGCATGTGTGTGCTGGCATCTGTTGGTGTCCACCAAAGGGTGATCTGCAGGTGTGTGCTGTATGGCCACACTGCCATGGTGTCCACTGGGAGCCGGGTCCCCACTTACTGCCTGGAATGGTTGGTACTTGTGGCAGATGATGGCATCCATCAGTAAGCAGCATGTTTCCTCTATGTCTGGCTTATTTCTTTGTGTCATACTTACTGGTTAGGGTTGCGCAAAGTCACACAAAAGTCACGCAAAGTCACGCAAAGCCACACAAAGCCACAGTCACACAAAGCTGGTTTGCTCAAAGTTAAGACTACCTTTTCCTGGGTGGTAATTTGCACTGCGCAAAGTGTTGTGCTAGGTTACGCAAAAACACTTTGCGCAGTGCTATTCACTGAATATAGCATTGCACCTGTATTAATGTACATGTCACCTCAGTTTGTCCCTTGCATACATTATAATTTTGCCTGGCACTAATGCAGTTTGCACATGCTATTTGACCTTTTGAATATAGCAGACCCATGCTAACCCTGTGCAAACAGTTTGCGGCCAGTGCAAAGTTTTGAATATCTGGCCCATAATGTTGGTACATGATCTAAGTATTTTTAAGATGCTGTGAATTAAATTTATCTGTTTTTGGACTTAATCTTTATGAAGCACTGTACACTGTTGCCATAATGGCTTCAATCAACTGGTAAAATAGGCATTACATAAACAGTGTTACAAAGTGAATTGTATTACTTTAAGGGTCTAGTTTTCTATACGTTTCAGTTTTGTATAGTAGTTTCTTGGGTTCCATGCCATAATGGCGATCGCGGAAAGGCGATTGTCGTTACGGCAAGTGTACATCACCAAAAATCAATTTTGGCAATGCACACTCTCAGCATGGACAAAAACAACACCCAAAACCTACAGATCTCATTCTTAATTCGGGGGGATGCACACCCCACACCCCCCTATTTATGGATTCTCAACTCCAGGGGGGTGCATGTCGGGAGGGGTGAAAAACTTAGAAAAAAATACATGCTGCCTGCCGGTAAAAAAGAAACCCGCACCGCACTGGATCCAAACCCTGTACCCTACACCTCCCAGCCAACCACCCTCCCCCATACCGTCAGCAGTCCAGTTCGGCAGCTGCCCGCCACATCCCTGCCCACATACCATGCCTCTCCTGCCTCTCCCCCCAATGCGGGTGCATGCACGTATACCTGCTACTTCCTGTCCTGGTTTTTCACCCACCCCAGTATCCAGTCGCCCCCACTCCTTGGTAACCATGAACGCAGGTGCCATAACTGAGTTGCTGTTTTTTTGTAGGCGCCCAATTTCAGTCACCTTGTTCACTGGATACCAGTTTCTTGTTATCATAAATGTGCTTTTAGAGCATTTCCAATCTAGTTTTAGACACTAGTCTAGAATGTACTGTATGTAGGGGTAACAGGTTCTACATACAGTGTAAAATGCATGCGTGTACACCCTCTTTCTTTCTTCGTGCCAGTACTTCCACATTCATTTCAGAATCTTTGTTTACTAAAAGAAGGGGGACACATTTCAGTTTGCATATATACATACATTCTTAATATACTTTTTACTAAGCTTATGAAGTTGTTTCCCTCTGCAGTGTTTACTTTTTAGTGGAGCTTCTCTGTTTCTATGTTTGGTCAGGTGGCATTTCAGTCAGGCAGCAAGCAAATGGCCACTCAGCCCTCCGTCTTGTACCCACAGGGAGCCACGTGCCAACGTGAAGACTCGTCGGTAGGCACTGCCATTGGCAACACCATTGCTAAGCAACTGCAGATTTACTGCAAGTATATAACAAGAGACAGCAGGAGTGAAAATGAACACAGAGGTCCTACAACATTGTTTTTTGTTATTTAGTTGTTTGTTTTAACCTGGCACTCTGAGCTTAATGTGTTGACTTTCTCTGGGCCATATTGAGACCTTGATACCTATTTTCATATTTCCTGAAATGTTTTTTTTTTTTTTACTTATAGCTAGGATTCAATACAGGGTAATGCTATCCCTGAATTCCTTTACTCTATTGGTAATTACTAAATCAAAACATGTTATATTGCATCACAATTCTCCCTATTTACCTCACACTATTTAAAATTTTGTAAACATTTTTTGAGGATGAATTCTTAGTGGCTGATCCTGTTCTTTACATATTTTTAAATACCAAAAATAAGATTTTCCAAATGGTGCTGCAATAAGATCAGGAATGTGCAATATAACCTCTAGTTCATATTTATAAAAGATGTCTACATATTATATGGGGTGATATTGTACAGACTATAATAAACAAAATATATTTTTACCAGCATGCTTGCCAGTTGGTGTCTTAATTCAAATCCCATAGTGCATACAGGGACAGCAACTTAAAAATCCACCGCATTTCTCTTTTTTTCCACAGCCTTGTTGTAATTTATAAATAAATAAAATAAAAAAATGTCCACCTCTGATAGGTTCCAGTACCTGTTCCAGACCCCACAAATTTCAGCTGTACTAATGTGTGCCCTCTATCCTTATAATGTCTGGCTAGTGGAGAGTTCTTATCCTGCATTCTAATTTTACTTTTGTGCTCTGACACTTGGTTCACTCATGTTGGTGGGCAAAAAAGGAGCATTCAGTGAATGAGAGCACAAGCAAAAGGGCAATGTGACAGGTGGGCGACATGGAATTGGTCACACCCCAGCCTGACTGCACGGTGTCCCTATGATTTTCTACAAGGGGCTACACCCCACCACCCCCCCTTGTGGGGGGCTGTGCCCCCGCATCTCCCCAGACTATATACAACCAACTCCAGGTCAGGCATGCCATGAAGGGTGGGCAAAGAGCAGAACCAAACCACACAAAAACACGTATCCTGGATTTTAGGGGGGCAGACTTTGGGAAAATGGGAAGATACTTGAAAGAGGCATTAAGGGGAATGGCGCAGGAATCAGGGGTTGAGGAACAGTGGGCAGTATTTAAAATGGGTATTACAAGAGCAACAGAATTATGCATTAAGCAGGTTAGCAAGAGGAAAAGGAAGAGGATATCATTATGGTTTTCCAAAGGTAGCAAAGTGAAAGCCAAAAGATTGCATTCAGGCAGTACAAAAGACACAGGCAGAGGGGATGGGAGAAGTACCAGGAGAAACAAAGGGAGGCAGAGAGGTCAGTAAAGGAAGCCAAAGCTCAGACAGAAGAACACATTGCAAAATCAGTGGGTAGAGGCGACAAAACCTTTTACAGGTACATAAGTGAAAAAGAAAGGCAAAGGAGAGGGTAGTGAGACTGAAGGGGAGGATGGGGCCACGTGGAGGATGACAACAGTAAATCTGACATATTGAACAGGTATTTCTGCTCAGTCTTTACTGAGGAAGAGGAGGTAATGGGTCTGAAGGGGAGTACAAGGGGTGAGATGGTGCAGAAATGGACACAAGTCCCTTTACTAGAAAGGTCCTGAAGAAACTGGAGTAATAAGAGTTGATGAAGCAATGGGGCCAGATGGGGTGCACCCAGGGTCCTTAAAGAACTAAGAGGTGGTGGCTGAACCTCTGGCTATCATGTTTAGCTGATCACTGGAAACAGGAGAGTGCACTAAAGACTGGAGGACAGCAGATGTAGTCCCCTTATACAAAAGTGGGAACAAAGAGGAAGCCGGAAACTACAGACCAGTCAGCCCCACCTCGGTAGTGGGGAAGATCATGGAAGCACTACTGAAGGAGAGACTGGTGGAACATCTGGTTGTCAATGGACCACAGGACCCAAGGCAGCATGGTTTCACCAGGGGGCGGTCATGTCAGACCAACCTCGTTGAATTTTTTGACTGGGTGACTAGGGAGGTGGATTACTGGAGGGCAGTGGACATGGCCTATCTGAACTTCAGCAAGGTCTTTGACACTGTGCCACATAGAAGACTATTACACAAACTGGGGAATATGGGTGTGGGCAGGACAGTAGTGTGGTGGGTAGGTAACTGTTTGGGCGGCAGGACACAGAGGGTGGTGGTAAATGGCTGTCACTCCACAGAGGGAAGAGGGAAGAGTGACCAGTGAGGTACCACAGGGATCAGTGCTGGGACCGGTCTTATTCAACATCTTCATCAGTGACATTACTTGAGGACCTAGAAGGCAGAATTTCACTGTTCGCTGATGACACAAAGCTCTGTAACAGAGTAGACACACCAGAGGGTGTAGACAGAATGAGAAGGACCTGCAGAAACTTGAAGAATGGTCAGGGTTTGGCAGTTGAAATTCAATGCAAAAAATGTAAGATAATGCATATGGGCACAAAACCCTGGCACAATATATCAGTTGGGGGGTGAGGGTATAGCATGCACCAAGCAGGAAAGGGATCTTGGGGTTATCATCTCTGATGACCTCAAGGTAGGGAAACAGTGTGACAAGGCAGCAGGTAAAGCAAATAGGATGCTGGGATGCATAGGCAGGGGCATCACCAGCAGGAAAAGGGAGGTCATAATTCCACTCTACAAGCCACTAGTGAGGCCCCACCTGGAGTACAGTGTACAGTTCTGGAGACCTTACCTATGTAAGGACATAGACAGGGTAGAGAAGGTTCAGAGGAGGGCAACAAAGATGGTACATGGATTGCATCACAAGTCCTATGAGGACATGTTGTAGGAACTGAACATGTACTCCCTGGAGGAGAGGAGGGAGAGAGGGGATATGATAGAAACATACAAGTATCTTACAGGGAGGAACAGGGTGCAGGAATACACTATTTTTAAGCAAAAAAGATGTTCCAGGACTAGAGGGCATGGGATGAAGTTGGAGGGAGGACGATTCAGAGGAAACGAGCGGAAGAATTTCTTCCCAGAATGGGCGGTGGACAAGTGGAACACCCTGCCAGAGGAAGTGGTAGGGGCTGAAACATACATGGGATTTAAGAATGCATGGGTTAGACATAAAGGAATTCTGGAGATCAGGGGTAAGGGGCAACAGACTTCTAGGAAAATATAAACTGAACTTACAAGCTCAAATGGGCAGACTGGGTGGGCCTCAGGCCCTTATCTGCCGACACTGTCTATGTATCTATGTAACATGAACATGGTGTGAATATGGGACACCCTGAAATCCAGAATGCCCCAGTCACTCGTGACCTTATTGCAGCGCCCACATTATGGCACTCTAACCATGGTGCCCTTAAAATGATATACACTGACACTCGCTTCTTTAGTTCATGTAGTGTTGACCTCATAAAGATATAAAGATGGTCACATGGGAATTGAATGACATATATGACACCTGCAGTATTACAGTCCATGTGTGCTTTAATGGTATATTCTTTACCTGTGTGTGTGTGTGTGTGTGTGTGCTTAAATATTTCTTTACGAGACATGTGCCCACATGCCACACATCTCCAACATGGGTACATACCCCATTTTGAAGGTCCTAACAATAATTGTCCAGTTTTTTCCTTTTTACTTGGTGTTCTGCATGTACTAATTTGTCTCTTATTGTGGCTTTCCTTGATGTTACAAAAGGTTCTTGCTGAAAAGTGAGAGCTGTTGTAGGATGCACTTGAAGAACTTTCCAATTGTCTAGTATAATTTCCTGAATTCTGGGCATTTGTACACAGTGTGTGATATTAAATGTTATCCTTCTTCCTTTGGTGTTAGGATTTTTTTTTTTTTTTTCAGTAAGTGCCTATTCTCTAGATATTCCTCCCAATCACTTTTTGGCTTGCTCCAATGTAGATTATTGATACAATCTCTGTTTAAACATGTCAATAATAATTAACTGTTCTTTTACAAAATATGTACTTTGGCTGCAGTTCCTCTTAATTCTTAATAGTTGAGAGAAAGGAATGCTTTCAATCCTTTTTGGATGAAAGCTTTCTACATGTAAGGTTGTGCTCCTATCTGTAGAGTTCATAAATAATTTGGTTTCAAGTTATTGTCCATTTTTTGAAACACTTATGTCCAGGAAATCAATATGATTATTACTTCTTTTAGCCATGAACTGTACTTTAGATCTCAAGGGCCAGATCTTCAAACCTTTGCCCCTGGGCTAAGTTAATACTGCCGGTGGGCAAACTTAGCCCGGAGCACAAAGCAAGCTATATTCAAAAGGAATAGCCTGGGGCAAACAGCTGCTGAATATAGCATGGGAATGAGGCCATGCAAACTGGGCTGGGAGTGCAGGGCAAAAGTAGCCCTGGAATAAGACAGCACTGAATATAGCAACCAGGAAGTGCAAACCACAACAACAACACAGTGCACAGTGATGTGAGGGCAGGTAGAGATGAACTATGTGGCCAATGTGTGTGCCAGCAAATGCATGGACCCTGTACAGCTGCAGGCAGCAGCAGATGTGAAAGAACAGTGGTCATAAATGTATAATATTCCCCGAACCGTTAGTGCCGTACTAACATGTTTGCCCAGTGATAAGATTTGCCATATTCAAAAGTGACATGCAAATGAGCCTACTTAGGTAGTCTCTGGGCAAACAGCCAAATTAGCATCTCATTATTCCCTGATTTGCATGCAGTTTGCCCAGCATTACTGCAGGGTCCCACAGACGTATGGTCTGCAGGTGTGTGCTGTTTGGCCATGCTACCATGATATCCCCTGTGGGTCGGAGCACCCCTTACTGTCTGTGCTAGGCTGGGACTGGTGGCAGCTGTTGGCATCATGGTGGTGCCATCAGTGAGCAGCATGTGTCCTCCATGTCTGGCAATATCTAAGTGTCATGATCATATGTTAGGGTCGCGCAAGCCATGCAAATCCCGCGCTAACACCACGCAAAGCACCAATGTCATGCAAAGCTGTTTGCCCAAGGTTAAGACCAGTTTTTCCTGGGTGGTAATTTGTACTGCGCTAAGGGTCACGCTATGTCGCGCTAAACACCTTAGCATGGAGCTAGTTGCTGAATATCTCATAACATCTGTATTCATGTTCACTTTGCCCCTTGCGTATACTTATGGTTTGCCCGGTGCTAATGCAGTTTGCATGCGCTATTTGGCCTTTTGAATATGGCAGACCTGCGCTAATCCTGCACAAACGGATTGCGCACTGAGCAAAGCTTTGAATATCTGGCCCCTAGTGTTAAAGTAATCTAAGAAGCTTTTTAAAGAAATTTCATTACCTCCCCACAGTAGTAGCACACCATCAATAACACGACGTCAAAATACAGTAGAATATCTGATTTGTAAATATTTCTGTCTTGTTCAGATAGTAAAATGTATTTCTGTTTAAAATCAAACATGTAGGAGTTTGTGTATCCTGGGACAATGGTGCTTCCTATGGCAGTCCCCTTTATTTGACCATAGAACTCTGCACCCAGTTGCACAAAACATGGCTTAAAATTAGCCTAGATTTATGATCTTATGACTTAAAAGTGGTCTTGTCTAAGTCTTGGAGGTAAGACCGTTGCAGGAACAAAAAACTGTCTTGACTTACACAAGACAGATCTTGTCCGGATGTTGCCTAGCAACATAGACGGTCTTTAAACTGGACTTACTATACACTGCTGAAAGGAAAAAACAAGATGGCTACCAAAAGCTAGAACAGAGGTGTGTTGATGCAGTCCTAAGCGAATTAAACAGCAATGTCAAAGAAACTGTTACTTTGCAGGGCACAACTGGTGATAAAAGTGGTTTGTTTTTTAATTTCCTGCTTATTTTAATACTTGAAGTCATATGTTATCTGTTTTCTTGTTGTTCTTAACACAGAGGCTGACCATATGCAGCTGCTCTCAGCCACTGTGTGTCACTCTACTCCCCGTCACACTCACAGCTCTCTCATATGGCGCACCGGTCGTCTGATACCTCCCTGTCCCATTCTCAGCATGTCAGTCTCATAATTACCCCCCTCCACACACACACACACACACACACACTCATTGTTACTCAGTGCCTCGGGCTGGGAGCAACAGCCGTAGTGCGTCTCCTCATTTTGCTCCTCTAGAAAGTGGCTGCCCTCATCTTGTTTTTACCTCCCGCAGGAATTATTTATTTAATAAAGCCCAGTCAGGCATTTTAAACATAGCAGCAGTTTAACTGGCAGCACTCGTTGCCTCCTGATGCTACCAGCCCTCTAACGTGTACCAAATTCCCACACGATGCACTTGTGGCTGCGCTGCAGCTCAAATAAGGAAAATTAAATACAGTAGCTGCAACTTTGGCTCTCTTTTTGGCAGCCTCTCAGGACAATTACATTTTCCTCCTGAATGGTGGCCTGGGTAGCTGTTGGGAGACACTTCTGTCCTGGTCTCCTCCACCTCCCAACAAGTCCCTGTCCCCTCCTCTCCTGCCCACATGGAGTAGGCCACAGCCTAAGTTCTGTACGGGCTGTGAGTAGACAGCACAGCCTAGTGACTTCATTGTTAGTGCACTCGCTCACATTAATTGCAGCACCGTTCCCCTGTTCCTATCAGGGACACCCTCCCCAGACCCCAGGGAATTGATTATTATTTTATTTTAATACACTGGCCATCAACAAGTTCCTCTCCCAGCCACACGGAGCAGGCCACAGCATGAGCTCCCTACCAGCTAGTAGTACAATGGTGGCATTTCTCTTTCAGGCGGTCACTTGCTCTAACTTCAGCAGCTCCAGCGTATTGCATCCTCCTCCTTCTCACACATCCCTGCATGCTAGAGCAATACCACGGTGCAGGGACCCCTAGTAGACCACAGGGAAATTATTATTTTAATACACTGGTCACAAGGGGAAACCAGCCCACCAGAGATATTATGTTGGCCCCATGTGGGACAACTCTAGCACCCTGGACTACCTGTGCTAAATTTGCTGGGGCAACCAGCACAAAATAGTCACCACTAGCCCACCTGGGTTACTGCTCTTATCTGCTGTCCACTAGGCCATCTAGGGTCATAAATGATTTTTTGCTGAGACCCCCCTCTCACCCAGCAACCTTTATCTCATTTCTTTTTTTCCCTTTATTCTTTATGCATCTCTGTCTGCTGACTAGGACCTCCTTCTGCTTCCTCCTGAGTGAGAGACCCTCCCTACTAAGACACTGCTGCTGCTACTCCTGGTCCTCGCACCCAACTGCAACATAGCCTGGTGCTGCCCCTCTCCCCCAGCTTACCCCCTGGTGCCATGTACGTCATCAGCCATTGACATTTCTTCCATGCAGTCTTCTGGCCATGGTGGGAGGGGGGAGGAGAGTAATTAGATCCAGGAGTGCTGTAGTTGGGGTCTAATGCAGGAGTAGGCCACTGAAGGGGCTTTATCTGTCTGGCCATTGCATGCTGTTTCCATGTTCTCCCTGCTCCTTCAGCAAGTGCGCACATCAGGACTGACTGCTGGCGAGGCCTGGTGCAGCCAGCCTGCCCTATCTCTCACTCACGTATTCCCTGCACTGCCACCTGTGGGTACCCAGGTGGCAGTAGAGCAGTGGAACATGAGTCCTTTCCTCCCCGGATGAGGAAAGCATCCTGTTCTCCTTTTCCAGGCTAGTCCTGTGGCAGTCCTGGCTCATTTCCGAAGCTGGGTCATTGGCACCATGAGTGGTAACGCTACTGCTATGCCAGCAGGCGAGCTCTTATCTGTGTATTGCATTATTTCCTTTTTCTGTATCTCTGTCTTCCTGCTTTGTTCTATCTATAACTTTTTATCTGAAGCCCTCTACACCTGTGCTGTCCTATACCTCTTTCGTTTGTTTCCACTCTCTGTCTCATCCCTCGCTATTGTATTTTCTCCATATTAACCTTTTTTTCTCTTTACTTTCACAGGTCTGACAAGATGCTGACAGGATGCTGACTGCTTGCCTATCAGATAAGTATTACTCTACATCTAGCCTGTCCTATCTTTTCTATTTATTCCCTAAGAACTATGGATCCTTTGTGACCTCTTTCTTATATTTTATTTTACAGGTCCAAAAGACATCATCTGTTCAAGTCCTGCTTCTGGCTCCGTAATGCTAAGGTAAGAGACTGAGCATATTGCCTACATTTCTTGGCTTTCCTGTAATGATTCAGCTGTGCCTGTTACAGTGTGTGTGTGTGTGTGTGTGTGTGTGTGTATGTGTGTGTGACTTGAGGTTGCAGCACTTTTTTTTTCATAAAGCTTTTTGTCTTGGTGGTTCGTGCAGGTGGGCTCTTAGACCCAACCCCCCCCCCATCTTTAATTGAGCACTTGCCTCTCCAGTCTCCCCTTGGAGATGAGAGCTGTCTGACAGATGCTCAGTCTCCCCCCCCCCCAACAGAGCTCTGGCAACCTGAGATTGTTCCCCAACTTGGGTCACAAGCCTGGTGGCAGGTAAGGCGCACCAAGCCTCATCCCTAAGAGCCACTGGGCCAGCATGTGCCACAGCGATTATTTAATTGCACAAATGTTTCCAACCTGTTTGGTGGGATGTATGCTATGCTCAAAAATTGCCACAGATGTTTTTGTGTGTGTGTGTGTGTGTGTGTGTGTGTGTGTGCGTGTGTGTGTGGAGTGTACAGTAGGATGGTTAGTCTGCACAGATTTGTAAATAGCCAGTTGTTTTCTGACTTTGATGGGGGGAGGAGTGCTGTTGGCTCCTTCTTGTACTGTACATGTGTTTGTAGTGTAGGATGCACACACCACAACATTTGTTCTATACTTGAACTACTGACTTGATAGGTGGGCAGTGCTATGGTAAATAGCTGTGTTCAAGGGTGGGTGTGGGTGTGGGTGTGTATACAGTGGGGAAGTCACTTTGTTGATATCCAACCATTTGATAGCTGGTAGTGGGGGGATGTACTGTGACAGTCAGTATATAGATTCTTGTGTGATGGTGTGCATTGTACCTTTTAGATGTGGCAGATAAGGCAGATTTGGCAGCATGGCAGGAGGGTAAAAGTATGATGGGATGAAGATAAGTGAATCCTGGCAGGGCAGGAGAGGGAGCTGGATTTCACTGTCCATCTGAGGACAAATGACCTGGCAAGGGATGCAGCAGGGGTGGTACAATAAAGGTTTAGGGGTCTGGGAGGGGCCAGGCTGAAGCAGCCTTAACTGTGGTGCCATGCTGCTTGTATGTGGCTGGTTGTATGCTAGGGAACACCACACCACTTTCAACGAATGGTTGTAGGCATAGTGAGTGAGGCTGATTTTGGCTACATCGGTAACTGGTGTCCTACCTGGTGGGATAGAGGCCTGTACAAGACAGACAGCCTCCATCTGAAAGTGAAATAGCATTCCTGAGTGGAAGGTTTAAATGATACTATATAAATGATTGTGCATGAGGAGGGAGGGACAAAATAAATGAAGAGCCATGTGTACTAACACAATGAACCTAAGAAATAAAATCCCTGACCTTGGGGCAACCATTGTGGAGGCAGACCTGGAAATAGTGACAATAACAGAATCATGGTACCCCAAAACTGCACTTCAGATTTAGCCATTTGAGGATACACCATGTTACTGAAGGACAGGACTGGGAGACTATTGGGGGGGTTGTTTTAAATGTGATGGAAGTCGTAAAGGACACAGATATACAGGGACAACAGGGTAGAAGGAAGGGCTTAGAGGTTCCATGGATCGGGAGTGAAAATATTAAAAATTATCGAAGTTACGAGCTTTCGTGGAAACTGCGCAATGCACGCTCATAATGCAGTCATTTGTTTTTGGAATTTTTTTACCAAATTTGTAACATGGGTTTTTGGGACCCCACTTCATGAACAGTGACACTGTCGTTTCGTTAATCTGTCCCAAAAGGTGATTCTGCATAGTGACCGCGAAATCACCTTTTGGGACTGAGTAACAACATGACAGTGCATATGTTCATGGGGTGGTATCCCAAGAACCCCATGTTGAAAATCTGGTACCAAACTTCCTCAAAATGGCTGAGATATCCGTCTAAGTTGAAACTCCCCATTGCCTGCCATTATAAAGCTTATCGCATTTTGCTCAGTTCCTGAAGAGTTCAGATGTGTTCCCACTCCACAGAAGATCACAGTGCCAGCCCTCCAGAGGCAAGTATGGGGTTAGGGGGGTGCAGGAAGGTGGGGTGAGCAGAGGGTGGGTGTGGGTTGGGGAGGAGGCCCAGCGGTGGGTCGAGGGACCTTTTAGATAAAAAAAGACATACTGGACTTCAGGGGACAGTTTTCTTTATTTATAGGTAAAATAATTATTTTGGGTGCACTGGAGTGGGCTTCCAGTGTGCCACAAGTTTGGCAGGGGCATGATGCCGATGGGGATTGGACATCCCTGTCAGCAAAGAAAGTGGTAGGGGGGGAACATGATGCCGACAGGGATTGGGAACCCCCATTGGCAAGCAAATTGAACTGGGTGGGGGAACATGCTGACATGGGGATTGGGCATCCCCGATGTCGGCTTTGTGGGGATTGTGTGGTGGGTGACAAGAGCCGCCACATTTATTGGAATGTTTCACCAAGAAAGGCACATAACGGAGCCTTGTCATCTGACACTCCAGTGAGGAAACTGCACTTCATTGGAGTGCCAGATTTCTTTCAACTCCATGGCTCTGTTTGAAACTGCCATCTTTGCTAGCATGCTCACTAATTGGTGGCTGAGGGATGCACCCACTAAAACGTTCCCTGCATTCGCCAACACTGACACACCTCTGAATGTTCTACTACCACATAAAAAGGATAAAGGAGGGAATAACTATTATGCAATGGCAAGAATATTTCCTGGACTCTGATTGGTCAGTGTGTGCTTGTTGCAGTGAGGTTACTTGAGCGCAACCTCACAGCATCAAGTCCAAACATACAGATGATTGCTTAGCAGACTTAATAACCAGCCACAACCACTCTTACCAAGAGAGTTTGTTGCCTTGCTATCAAAGAACAGCAGCAAAAGCTTAGTTTCGGATAAAAACCTTATTTATTGATATTGTGTCTGGCGGGGAACAACCTTTTTGTCATGGCTTAAACATTTCATAGTTAGGCAGAGAGCAAGTGTCAGAACATCTCCTTTAAAGTGTGGGAACATCTCTTTTATAGTATCAGTTTTAGAGTTTTATTATTTTATGAGGAAACACACCACGTATCTGGAATGTGTAGTACGGTAGGGGCTGTACGCCCATTGGCTCACGCTGTGAACCAATGACGTACAGCCCTAGCGAGGTCTCAGTCGGCAGATGGCGGGGCGGCAGGTGGGTGGGGTGCTGCCGCCCACCGGCTGACCGGGGGGGAGCGGGGCGGTGGGGCTCAGTGGGCAGGTGGGGAGAGAGGTACCCCAGACCACCAGGGATATAGGACTTTTTTTACAGATGCCCGAGATCGGGCAGATAGAGGTCCACTGGACTAGCAGGGATATTGGACGGGGATCTTTTTTTAAACAAATGCCCGTGACTGGGCTGCAGGGGGCCAGGCGCAAGTCATCGGGGATCGGCGCATCTGCATGCAAATGGGGCCATAATGACATGCAAATGGCCCCATGTGCACCTTGCATACATTATGGCCCAATTTGCATGTCAACTTTTGAATATCGCGGTTGCTGTGCATGGCGCAATGGAACTTGCACTAGTGCATCTCCATGCTCCACTCTGGCCACTTGCACTGGTGCAGTGCCACTGCGCCATGCACACTGGGGGTGGCCAGGGTGTGATATTCAAAGCTGCTGAGCCATGGCACAGCTCTTTTGAATATCGCTTAGTCCACACCCCTGCGCAGCAAAGTTGAGCGGCACCCAAGCTTGCGCCACAGCCGGGTGCAGTTTGAATATCTGGGCCTGGAAGTGTTTACTCAAAAAAAAATTTTTTTTAAAAACTGTACAACTAATAATATAAAATAAATGTCCCTACATATAAAAGGGATGTTTCAGCACTTGTTCTCTGCCTAATGGCCATCTGTATGTGCTCATTTTGGTCCTCATAGTATTAGTAAATATGAGCCATTGTATAATAGCAATAATGCACGCAGAGTGTGGACTGTGCTGGGATAATTTCACTTTGGGGTGTATTTGGTTTCTGGCTTTATGCCCAACTATCTCAGGCATGCAGTATTCTCAGCACAACCCACACTCTGTCATGCATCATTGCTTAAATGTGATATGATGTTTGAAGGCAGTAAGTGAGGGTAGGAGGAAAAGAGGCAGTGTGGCTAGATGGGATTCATTAGAGGGCAGTGTTCCCAGATTGATGTGACATTTTCCCTGTAGCTATAGAGCCACTTTCATGTGTTTCCCTATAGATTACATTATTTCCTATGGAAACCAAATTGCTTAGTTTTCCTGTGTAATGAATGTAAGTGTATTGGGGAAGTTTTCTTGTAGCTGTCTCCATTTTCCTGTAAAAATACAGGAATCCGTGTAGATCTGGCAGCCCTGCCAAAGGGTTGAAAAAGAACTGAGCAGAGTGCTAGACACCCACTGGCAACAATATTCAGCATCTCATTGTGGATGGGGAGGTAGTTCCACAGGACTTGTGGAGGGCCAGTGTGGTCCCTCTGCACAAGAGCGGCAACAGGGAGGGGTCTAGCAATTACATGCCAGTCACTCTCAGATCAGTGATGGGGAAATTAATGGAGACAGTACTAAAAGAGAGGCTGATGGAGCACCTGGAGGCAAATGGGCTGCAGGACCACCAGCAGCATGGTTTCACACGGGGGAGGTCATGTCAGACTAATCCTATGGAACTCTTTGACTGGGTGACGAGGGAGGTGGATAAGGGGAAGGTAGTGGATGTTGTCGGTCTGGACCTCAGTAATATGTTTGACACTGTGACAGCAGGAGGACAATAAAGAAACTTGGCAACCTGATGGGTTCGGTGGGGAGAAGGTGGTAAGCTGGGTATCAAACAAGTTAAAGAGTAGGAGACAGAGGGTGGTGGTAACTGGAATCCTGTCAGGGGATGGGGGAAGTGAGCAGTGGAGTGTCACAGGGGTCAGTACTGGGTCCTGTACTCCTTCAGTGTCTTCATAAGTGATATTGCTGAGGAACTGTAGGAGAAGGTGCATCTCTCTGCAGATGACTCAAAACTCTACAGTAGGGTGGACAGCCATGAAGTGGTGAATAGAATGCCAAGGGATAAGGGGAAACTAGAAGAGTGGTCTATGGAGTGGAAGCTGAGTTTCAATGCCAAATAGAGCAAAGTTATGCACTTAGTGCCGGGAAACCCAGGGGATGTGTATAAATGGGGGTTGCTTACAGTCACCAAGCAACAGAAGAACATTGAGGTAATCATATCTGATAATCTCAAGGTGGCAGGCAGTTGGTAAAGATATTGGGATGATAGTGTGCATAGGGATGAGGTTTTCAAGCAGGAAAAGGGGAGGCTGTGTGTCCTCTGTATCGCTCACTAGTGAGACCCCACCTAGAGTACTGTGTACAGATCTGGAGGCCATAACTCTGCAAGGACATTGACAGGGTGGAAGTGATCCAGAGGAAGACTGCCAAAATGGTGCATGGGTTGCACAAGAATCCATACGGGAACAGACTGGGGGAACTCAGCATGTACTACCTAGAGAAGAGTCGAGCTTGAGGGGACATGATTGAGACCTATAAGTACCCCACATAGGCAAACAAGGCTTAGGAGAGGAGTCTCTTTCAGAGAAAGAAGAGCACCAGAATATGGAGGCATGCAAAGAAGCTTGAGCAGGGGGAAGCTTAAAAGTGATATGAGGAAATACTTCTCTGAAAGCCATGGTGGATGCCTGGAACAACCTATAAGAGATGGTAGGGATGACGACAGTGGGGATCATCAAGCATGCATGGGGTAAGCACATGGGCATATTAAGCAGAGGAGAGGGAGAAGGGAGGGACACCCGAGACTGAATAGGGTCTGGGGAGTAGTAACAGACAAGGAAATACAGCAGACTAGATGTGCCTACTGGTCATTTTTCTGCTGTCAATTTGTATGTTTCCTTGTTTCTAGAGTACATGGATGTAGATGACTGGGACCCTTCTACAAGAGTAGTGCACGTTCTAACCCTCCTTACAAAGAAATGCATACGAAATACAGTGGATCTCTTGGCAGCAGCCAACTTTTGAAGTGTGGCACAAACAGGTTTTGAAAGTCTTACTCAAGGAGAGACATACATATGAGATAAAGAGACGGGCCCAAAAATTTGAATGGCAGTGGGTCCCTGTATATATTCCCTGCTTCCAGCAGGCCATGCAGTTATGTATGATGTGCTGAAAGAGCTATATTTGTCCTAAATGAAGAAATTCACCAGACACACTAAGATGAAATGAAATCATTTTTATTATACAGGCATGACAAACAGTGTGATGAATGCTATCATTGTTTGCTTATAATTTTCTTGTTGAACTGTTTGTTTCTTCTAATGTCCAAACGCTGACATTTAAAAAGCATTATACAATACTGTAAAACGTATTACTTTCTCCATTATAGTGAATGTGGAATTAATGTCTTGGCATTAAATTAAATTTGTGTAATCATGATTGCATTTCTGTTTGCACCAAAATTACATTGCGTGAAAATAACTAGTTTTACAGTATAACACATGCAGTGCCTATCTGTATATTGGGAGTATCACTTCCCTGCCTAAGTAGTTATTTGACACTTGGTGGAGGCCGATTGTTAGTGCAGGCTCCGAGAGGCTTTGAAAAGTGGGGACTGCTGTTTTGCAGCATGTGCGAGCCTCAGTGCACACACACTGGTGTGCTGCAGTGACCAGGGGGACTGAGGAGAAAAACAGAAAAATGGCAGTCAGGTGAGCATAATTAAGCTCCTTCTGCTTTCCCTTGACCCAAATCGCCACTTGGTCCTTAGTGCATATCTGGATTATGCTGGGGGGGCTCCCTCCTCTGGCCCCACCATGGGGGGAATCCACAGGGGATTCAAGCACCTAGGGACGGGGGAGGCAGTAGCTGATCATGGGAAGAGGTGAAGATGCTGAGCAGCCACCCACCTGAGCTCAGGATAAAAAACTTTATGGGAAAAAAAAGAATATAAAATATTTTTTCATGGTACTATACAGATAAGCTACTGGAAATAGCAGTCCATAAAACAGGAAATTAATGCACTCAAGTATATATAAATTTTAATGAGCGGTATTCAGAATGGTTTCCTGCAATGAAGTACTGCACATGTTTTTTATAATTAACTATGGCAAAATAAGCCTACTAACAACAAATAAGCTTGGTACATAGGAGGCTTAAATAAAAGTCTCCAAATAAGACCGATGGAATGTAAGACAATGTTTGTGCAACACACTTACATTTTTTAAGCCTGCCTTGCTTTTGTAAGACCAAAAACAGGTCTTAGACATAGACTTAACTCTTTTATGCAACCGGCCACAGTACCTTTCCTGTCGCTGTAATTCCCCCCTTATGTGGAATGGAAGTATAGCGTTCTTTCACATCTATGGTAACAAAAATGACTTCTTTTCATGTCTGTTGTGTCATTTAGATCTTTAATCAGATGTAAAACTTGGGTTGTGTCCCTAATGTATGTTGGGATATTTTCAATAAGGGGTTGTAATTAGAAATCTATGTACAAGGACAGTGGTTCGAGAACAGAGTTAACTCCTGAGACTATTGGTCTTCCTGGTGGATTGCTATGGTCTTTGTGAATCTTTGGTAGAGTGTAAAATAAATGAGTTTGTGGAAACTCCTTAATTAACAAAGATGTTTACCAGTCTCTTAGCAAACCAACCATGGTAATTTTTCATCTTGAAATGTCCTAATTGTGTTTTTATATTTGTGGCAGAGAATCGGATTCCAGTGTTTTGTAGTTCTTTTTTACTTGCAATAGCACTAGGCACATACGTCTGTATTGTGCTACAGTATGTCCTGAATGACTATAGCACCTCCTTTGTCCGCAGGTTTAATAATTATGGACTCATCTTTTGCTAGATTTTGCATAAATTTTATCGAATTGGGTCTTGTGACCCACGTTTCTATTTACATCCCTCCTTGTATAAGGACACCAAATCTGGCTACAGTAGTCCAGTTGCAGTCTGACATATGACAGATACAATGGCATTAGCTCATACTTTGTTCTACTTTTAATATTTCTTTTCATTGCTTCTAATCTTCAACCATCCAGAAGAGTGCTGTAGCTGATGGAATGGCTAGTTGTAATCATCTTGATATTGAGTTACTGGTTAAACAATTTAGAGGCAAATCTACGTTTTCCACCTACTAACCCTACCATGAGTGTGTTTGTCAGAGCGTGTAAGGACATTAGAATGCTTATTATTGAGGATTTCCAACCTGATTTTGTTAACATGATGGGATGAATTTAGAGACCATAAAATTTGCAGGCAAATACGGCCATCACTAATAAACAAAAAGATAAGGGAGAGAGTGCGGTTGTGCAGAATATTGATAAGTACATTGTGGAAGTAAGACAGCAACTGGCTGATAGAAAAAATTATAAACCATTATCCACAGATCCCACTCCCACCTTTAAGCGTGAAATTGATGGCATTTTGGAAAGTGCTCTATGTGATGGGGTTATTAATAAGGACATCTTTGAATATCTTACTACAGATTACCCCAACCATCCTACTATTCATATGCTCCCTAAAGTCCATAAGAACCTTATTTGCCCACCATGATGTCCCATCCTATCTGGGATCAACTCCCTAACTAAACCATTCTCTAAAAATGTTGATTTTTACATCCTTCCCTTTGTAGCCAGTCTTAGATGGCATATCAGGGACTCCATGGAAGCATTAGCTTTAATGAGAGATATCCACATCAAGGAGTCCTGTCCGTTTGTAACCCTCGATGTGGAATCACTGTACACCAATATTCTGCATAGTGAGGGACTGGAGTCTTTGGCACGTTATCTTGATTTAAGGGCTACAAAAAAACAACTGATTTTCTAATTAGATTATCCTACTTTATCTTGGAATGTAATGTCTTTGTGTTCCTGGGTGAATATTTTTTGCATATCAGTGGTACTGCGATGGGGACATTTGCCCCAAGATACGCTAACCTTTTCCTAGGTTACAGAGAAGAGAGGTCTGTGTACAATGCTGATAATAACATATTTTTTGCAATACATAGCTCTCTGGCATTGATATATTGATGACATTTTGATGGTGTGGTGGGGAGATGAAGCTGAACTTTGGTCATTTGTTCAATATTTAAAAAGCACAAATCAGAACCTTTTATTCAGTGTCACATGTGACAAGGAAGCAATTTCCTTTTTAAATAGTAGGATTACTAAAAATCATAAGGAAGAGGTAGATACTGATCTTTTCCATAAACCCACAGATAGGAACACCCTCCTTTTAGCCAGTTCTCACCACCCCAGCCACACCATCAAAAGTGTTCCTACTACTCAAGGCAGATATATGGAAAAAGGGTATAGCACATCAGATTTGATTAATGCGTATAGGAGGGCAAAAAATACAGAGAGAGACACTTTACTTACACCATGAAATAGGGGCAACATATCAGGAGGGGGTAGGATGAACTTTGCTACCGATTTCAGGATTAGAGTATATCAAGTTGAAGCTATCATTTGAATACATTGGGGCATTCTACAAACAGAGCCCAAATTAGTGGTACATGAGACACAACCACCTCGTATGTATATCAAAGACTGAAAAATATTGGTGACAGGGTTACTCACTCAATGCAGCCAATTGAGAAAAATGATACATGGCTAACTCCACCCCTCCCACCCACACACACACATACACATACCTGCTGGTGCATTTAAATATGTAAATTGTAAGTATTGTGATGTGGTTGTTCCATCCCCTACCTTTTAAAATCCCATAATTGTTCAACATTTTAATATTAAAAGGTTCATAAATTGTGAAACAGCTGGTGTCGCATATCTTGTAACTTACACATGTGGTGTGTATTATGAGGGACATACAAAACATAAGTTTCAAGAAAGGACAGGGGAACATATGCAGTGTATTCAACACCGTAATTCAGAATCTGCTGTATCGATTCATATTATGGAATCACCGCAGAGGCTCAAACATGACTGGCTGGTTTTGTGTGATTTTGTATTTTCTTGAAACTTGGCTTCCCAGCCAAATGCCCTTTGGGGTAACCCTTGCCTCAGTGTTTGAGCAC
The DNA here is from genome assembly GCA_016271365.2 of Neoceratodus forsteri. Taxonomy (NCBI): domain Eukaryota; kingdom Metazoa; phylum Chordata; order Ceratodontiformes; family Ceratodontidae; genus Neoceratodus; species Neoceratodus forsteri. Next base: position 1,452,206,532 of record CM057452.1, read on the forward strand.
AGAGGTTCTTTGTCTTTTAAATAGTTTTTTATTTTAATGGGTTCACCACAATATATCCAAGGCACACTGCCTTTAGGGTAGCTGGTCCATTCCACTGGGGTGTCAAGCAGGTGAGGCATACTGATGAGTCCTGGTAGGACAAAACACGTGTCTATGTCTTCTGTTAGCACCCTTTGCAAACTGTGTGAGAGGCCTTTCAGCACCATGCAATTCTGCTTAAAGTTGGACCAGCATAACATTCTGTGGTGATTTGCATATGCAGCCCATGATGCTTTGCATTGTGGGGGCATGTGTGATTTTGTATTTTCTTCAAACATGACTGGTTATTTATCAGGATTGAAAAATCAATTATCAGTATTGGGGGGTCTCAAGGCTCTTTTAAAAAGGAGAGAGGCATTTTGGATCTTTAGAATGGATGCTACTTCTTATCCTGGCCTTAATGACAGATTAGAAATGTCAGCATTTTTATAAGATTTTTTTATTAATTATGCATTTTGTACCATTTCAGATTTTGCATACTGAACCAGGATGTTAAGTCAGTGACACTTTTTCCAATTTGAGGTCCTTGGTGTTCTTTCCAACTTTTACATCAGGCTGTATGTGGAGGTTGTTATTTCAGATACTAATGTACATTATAGAAAGGACTTCTGTTGAAATAATGCATGTAATGTATCTGAAAATCATTTTGGAGATTACAGATCCAGAAGCAAATGGTTTGATACTTTTTTTTTTTGAAGCAACATAGACATTAAAAAAATAAAACAATGTCTAAGCTTTCAGACCAACCAAGTCCTTCCTCGCAGACTTATTTAGAGATTACAGTTATTCAACATACTAGAAGTTATTTGCATCTTAAAATATATAGCATAGTTCTGGAATGCAATGGTTAGTCCTTGAATCAGCTCTCCATCCTCATTCTTTTAAAACGTGTGATTATTTATGTATATTAGCACTTTTGCACTTTATTTATTATTATTGTCAGCACTTTGTTACATGTTTTACCACTTGAGTCTGTCACTTTAAATTTTGAATTTAAATAGGTTGCTGGATTACTGCAACACAGTGTCTTGAGAAAGCACCTGAGTGCAAAACATTGACTTAGGGCTAGATTCACAAAGAGAGCAAAAACATCCACACACGTGGAAAAAAGGCTTTTCAATACTGCAGAAACACAAGTGTGGCATATTCACAGTCGAAATTTCCACAGGTGTGGAAAATTGCAAAACAGGAAAGTTGCAAACTTCCACAAGTGTGAAAAATCTGCAACATGTTTTCTGCAGCTGCAGAAATCATGTAAAAGGTCCAGCAGACAGAACAACAGCAGATGATCCATATTAATGTAGCAGTGCAATGAAAAAAATGAAAAACATTTTTCCAAAAAGCTAATTTTCTGCTATGGTTATCAAAAATATTGGCAGAACTCTTGATTTGGGTTTTTTTTATGCTTCCCATGCTGTGTACAGTACATTTGCATTTTTTGTCTGGATTCTTACCCTCCTCAGGTCCTCAATATTATTTCAGTGCTGAAATGAGGCAGCCATCTTTTTTTCTTGAGAAATAATTATTTAAAACTTTCATAAAATTCTTAAATAACAAACTGAAAATGTCACCACCAAAATAAACTGGAAGACATGTGGCATCTATTATATAGAAAAAAGGTGGGGTAAATGTTTAGCCCATTTTCGTTGCACTGCTGCTTTAAGTGGAGCAGGAGACTTTAACAGACTTGCAAATGTTGCAGCAGAAACAGCACTCTCAGCAAAGCAAGCAGCCAGTCCCACAACTGGGACCATGGTAGCACCACCAGTACCTTGCACCCAGTGGCAATATGTATCTGTTGGTTGTGTCTCTGAGGTGTTTTTTTCTCCTGTGTCTGTAGCACACACTTCTGGCTGTTACCACATCTGTCTCTACTGCCTGTGGGGCTCCTTTATGGGCTGCACAGGGTCGTGTGGTTGTGCTTTGTTGCCTTTCAATGGAAATGTTGCTAGTTTTGGTGTAGCAACTAACACTACTATACAGCCCACAGGTTTGCTGTTGTTTGGTGCCTGAACCCCCACTATGATTGCTTCCCAAGCATTAGGACACTGCCTTTTGCCCAGGGCAAGTTACACCTACCCTCCTTGGTACAGCATGTGTGCAACATGTTTTCCACAACTGCTGAAAAACAATGGCTGAGAATAGCCTTTAAGGGGATATGCCATACTTTACGATGCCATTTTTTGCACAGGAATGTTCTACAACTATATATTTTCCACAGTCCACAGTGTATTTTTTCCACAGCTGTGGGCTTTTTGTGTATATGACGCAGAACAATTACCCCTTTTTTCCACAACTGTACAAATTTTGAGGGCTTGCACATTTTTTCCCCTTCAAAGTGGTTTGTGAATCCTGCCTTTAGTGTCTGCATGCACAGCTGCCAGAGTGTTGTCTTATTTGCTGAAATAAAGGATATTCTTCACTTTAAGTGATTGCTTGGCTTCTCTGCACAGCATTGGTGAAGTAGCGCTGGTTCACTGTTACTTCCTGGTTCTGTTTGTACTGGCAGACCTACTTTTCCCCAGTTGGCTTTTTTTGTTTTATTTGGCAGTTTTTGTAGGTGCAGTTTTCTTGTAGTCTGTTGGAGTTCAGGAGGTTGTAGCTGTGAGAGGTTGTAAGGTTTTAAGAGTGATTTTTACTGTATACCATTGAAACAGCAACAGAAATACCATGAAGACCATTACAGCAACAAAATCGGCAGTTCACTGTAATGGTCCATGGTACACTGATGCAGCTTTCTATGGTGATTTTGCCCCCTCCTCAAAATAATCCAAACTTGGAGTTGATTATCTGAAAATGCAGGGGGTGCAGTGGGAAAAGACCCCCGCAAAAAAACACTTTGCTCTGCTGATGGCACAATGCTGACCGTCAGCATTCTGCCATTGCTGTAATGCCAGTCAACAAATTTACTGTCGATGTGGCTTTGTAGAACTGATTTTACATGTGGTATTAAGGTGGTTGTTATTTGTTTTGTTAAGGTTGTATTAAGGTGGTTTACAATGTGTTCATTGGGCCTTAATGTGTTAGTAATGTGCTAACACATTAATACAGTGGTAATATTTAATTGGTTGCATATTTACTAATTGAGTTTCATCAAATATTGGGAAATATCTGATGCCAGTTTTTATGGGGACAAACACCTAACCCAAGAGCATACCTGAAATATTGCCAGTATTTTCCCTGAGTGCAGTTTGAACGATAACATCAGGAGTGGCAAAGCCACAAGTGATGTCAAAATTCAAGGTGCGGGGGAATATCGGTGATAATGTAAAGTAGGGGAATGGCATATTTGATTTTTGCAACATAATTTGTGAGTTGCATCCTTGTTTATTCTGATTTTTAAGTATATTTTGCATTATTTTTCTTTTCAGGATGACATAGCATGATTTTCGGATGACTGAGTAGATGGAGGTCCATTTCATGCTTGTCTGCATTGGTGCATCATTGGGCATGTGAGTTTCCATTAGTGCACTTGCAGTTGGAGCTACTGAAGGGACTGGTAGTTTCTGAGGGAGAGGCTGGGGAAAGAATGCTTGTTGCTGGCTTGCAGGAGATGAAAGTGCATGGGGGAGACAGGAGGAGTACTACACAGGTATGGGGAGGAGGTAAGAAGTTAAAATGTGGTTGGGTGGTGTGCGAGGCAGGAGAATGGATTTTGGGGGCAAGACAAGTGTTTCTCTCTAAATAAAGGTTTGGAGGTTTCTTTTTTAAATACAGGGAGAAAGTAAACGTACTTTGTTGCTAGTGGCCACATACTGAAACCAGTGAGCTGGAGCCAACATGTAACTAAGCAGATGCATTCTAATTGTGCTGCTCCTGCTTTCGGCTCCAACCGATAGCTACCTACGATGTGGATAAATTCTGGCAAGTAAGGATAAATGTGATATCCTCACTCTAGGACTGACCACCCTATAAATATCAACAATATTTACCCTAATGTATGCTCAACAGTGTTTTATGCACACATCTATCTATCTATCTATCTATCTATCTATCTATCTATCTATCTATCTATCTATCTATCTAGGCAGTTTAATGTTAAACCCCACATTTTGCACTTTAATAACTTTGCAACCGTTCAACAGATTTTTATGAAATTTGGTATGTGCGGTCCCATGGGGGTAGATCTCTTGATGTGCCAAGTTTTTTTTTTTTTGATCGGATGTGCAAGTCTTGCACAGCACATAGTGAAAAAAGGAATTTTGGCCTGAAATTTTCAGGGTAGAAAAAGCTTGCCCCAAATAACAAGTGAGTATTAGTTTGGTGATAAAATATTAATTAGTTCCAAAGTTATTCAGTTTTTGAAATTACAGATTCTGAACATGCTTAGTTCAATCTTTTGGATAGCTGCATAGCTTTGAACAAGAATTTGGGCTCACGAACAGGGATTTTGACAGTTCACAAACAGGAATTCATTAAATCTGTTCATATGAAAAAATCCCTGTTCACAAGCTGCCATCTTGTTTTTGGTTTTCTTCAAAAACAAAATGCTGTAACTTGTCCTACAGGCATCTTCTGTACACACTGAAGTATGGGTTTTGTTCAGGGTAGTACCCTCTACAAACCCATGGCTCTGGGTCCATTTACTGTAGTTTAGTCAAAAAATGGGCATCTTAAAATTTTAAAATCCCTGTTCATGACTTGTTTCTGATCCTTGTTCGTGAGGTGTCAAAACCGTTGTTCTCAAGCTAATCCTTGTTTATGAGTTGACAAAATGCCTGTTCATATAGGGATGACCAGATAGCCCTATCTTGAAAATAAGGATTTCTCATGAGCAGGGATTCTAAAAAGGAATCCCTGTTTGTGAGCTGGTAAAATCTCTGTTCATGAGCTGTCAAAATCCTTGTTCATGAGAAATCCTTGTTCGTGAGCTGTCAAAATCCCTGTTCATGAGGGGATGACCAGATGGTCCTAAAAATCCATGTTTGTGACCAGTCAAAATCCTTGTTCATGAGGTGTCAAAATCCCTGTTTGTGAGCAAATTTTTGTTTGTGAGCTGTCAAAATCCTTGTTCATGAGGGGACGACCAGGTGGCCCTACCTCACAAAGAGGGACTGGCTCACAAACAGGGATTTTGACACCTCACAAACAGGGATTCAGGTCATGAACAAGGATTTTGACAGCTCACGAACAGGGATTTCTAAAGATTGCTGTTTCTTTCCCACTTCACTGCAAAAAAATGGTTAGGATCTTTGGCTTGAAATTTACAGGACAGAAAGGGGGGTGTCCCAAAGATGTGACTTATGCTCGTTTGGTGTAAAAGTGCTCATCAGTTCCATAGTTATGCAATTCAGAAGTTGAGAAGTTTCCCATAGGATAACATTGTGGTGAACATGGCTCCTTTCGATGCCTATATCTCAAAAGCAATTCAAGATACAGATTTTCTACTTAGCACAGCTTAGTACACCTCTAGGTGTGTGTGTGTGTATATATATATATATATATATATATATATATATATATATAGGCATGAATACAGTATTCGAGACTCATACATACTGCACATTGACACCCTGTAACTTTTTGCTGAATTGTTAAAAGGTTCACATGACACAGCTAATTTGTAGTCCCACATTAGGAGAGAAATTAAACATAACATGACCCAGTTTGCTTCCACTGTGGTCTTTCAGTTTTATCACAAACATAGATTTACCCCTTCAAATAGGGTTCCATTTTGTGACATTGCTTCCATTCCCAACTTAAGTATTTAAATACAGCCCTTTATTGTGCCTTAGAAACCCAACTGTTGTTAATGTGTTATCTAATTAATTTATTTAAGCCTCCCCCAAGAACCCCCTGTACAGAATAAAAGTTTTTGCCTTTTATTTAATCATTTTATACAGCTGTAACGTTCATTACATGTAGTGTCCATCTAGTACCTCATCCTAAGCAGACTGTGCCTTTAATTTGCATGAACTGTGGTCCAAAAGCATTATTGTGTCTGGTGACCTTCTTTTTGTTACTGACATGCTGCCAAAACCTTGCAGTTTGTTATAACTCATTTATTTAGAAAATTCCCTTTTTCCATGGCGTGTTATTTTCGTGTCCTTTTGTTACCCACGTTACTATTGGTTCCTCCACCCGGCCCAGAATGTTCTGAACCAGAAATGCATGCTGATACCTTCAGTCATCACCCCATGGCTCTTTAAAGCTGTGGACCTGGTGGGGCTGTATTCTTTGTACTGCCACCTACATTCTGGACAAGACATGTTGTCCTCCTGAAGTTTGGAGTTATGCACATTATGGGCACTACAGTGGGCTATTCTCTCTGCATCTCAGCTGCTCTTTTGTTCCCTGGTGTGTCAGATGTCTGCAGATTGTAAAGGTACACATTTGCTTTTTGGGAAACACAGAGACATGTAGTCGGACCTTGCCTCATGGTCCAAAGATGCTGAGCTCGGGGTATGAAGGGTGGGGTGGGGCAGAGAGAGTTGACTATAAAGCATTTTAAAGTTGAACAACTGCAGGTTTCCTAGATTAAATGGTTATACCTATTTACCTATTCTATAGACCAAGTCTCTACATGGGGATCATTCTGTGTGGCCTGGTCCCTGTTGGGGGGGAGCATTTTGTGTGATCCTATTCTCTATCAGAGGCACCTTTAATGTTACTGCTGCTAAATAGTTTGTTCTGTACTGGGCAAAAAAAATGCAGTTTTGGGGAGTATATCAATTGGACCTGGCTAGTGTTGGGGCTCATTTTGTATTAGGCATCAGAACACCATATCTACAGTTTGGAGAGTTATGTAATGAGAAATAAAATACATGTTGTACTGGGGAGTAAATGAATAGGACCTGGTCTCTACAGGTGCTCAGTTTGTGTAGACCTGATCTTTTTAGGAGCTTGTATTGTGTTGGAGGCATCAGAACACCAGAACTACTTTTAAACTACCTGCTTATCTGCTAAACTTAAAAGAAATCCTGGTTAATATCATATTTATTTTTGTAAAAACACTTCTGTAGAACAGAAAAATGGTCAGCACTCCAAACGTACTCACAGTACTTATTTATTTTATGTACAAGTGCATCAAAGCCATTTAGCAGCAGAAAAGCAAATAACAGCAAATAACAGCAGCAGTAAACGAGGCGTTGGGTAATCCACAAATTTCTCAGATCCACAGGAGTCTATAAGATGGCAACTTTTTAAAAAAAACATATTGCACCCACCAACTCAACACTGAGCACCCAAACGCCAGCACAGAACCATTTACATTTCAGCAATACTGTATGTTTTGTGATCATTAGGTGTGCCATGTGCTGAATGTTAGGCCAAGAGTCTAGCATGGCACATTAAACAATTACTGAGATTCACTGCAACAGTAAAATGAGCCTAAAAGGGTACAAACACCAAAAATGGATATAAAATGACTGTAATTGATGGTAACCGGGTTGCAGTCACCAAAAACATCAACCCTGTTCATTGTTTTTGTGCAGTTTTAGGCTCATTTGGCTGCTGTTGCAGTGTATCTCAGTAACTGGGCTATGTGCTACATGGTATGCCTTAAATGGCTTCCATGGCAGTACAAGTGAAGAAAAATACTGTTTTTTCCTTACTGGGATGATTGCTGTCAGTGACTGTTAAAGTATTACCCTTTGTTCTGTATTTTTTTTTTATTCCGTTTTTTGTGCACTTTTAGGCTTACTGTGCTGTTGCAGTGAATCACAGTAATTGTTTGGTCTGCCATGTGCTGCATGATAGGCTGAGGGCCTAGCATGGCATCTCAAACAATTACTGACATTAACTACAATAACTGAAGAAACCTAAAAGTGCACCCTCTCCCAAAATGCACTGGTTGCCATATGCACCTGCAGAACCATGCTGTGGACACAGTGAGTGACGGTACCATGCAGTGGTCCATTTGACAACAGGAAGGGGCTATGTCTTCAGTTGTGGCTGTGATATGTGGGATGGCATCATTAGTAACAGGGATAATTGTGTATATCTGCACCATACAAGGGGACCATGCAAAATTACCTTGCACTCTGTGATTACAGGACTTCACCAGATTTCAGGTCCACGACTTTCTATTTGTATTGTGCCAACCTCACAAAATCTCCTGGACACACAAACCTTGTTTGCCCTTAACAGGGCTTTGGAATATGGACATCTGCGCAAATCTGGGTTTGTGCAGAAACACTAGGCTTTGCACATGGGCAAGCTTTTGAAGATCTGGCCCCTGAAGTCAGTTTTTAATTTCATTTTCATTTCTTAAAACACATTTTAAGATTGAAGCAACCCACTCAAGGGCATAATTCTATTAGTAGGAGTAACCCACTCAGGGTGTGCAGTTATTAGGGATTAACCAATACCCCGAGTGCATTGTGAAGCACGAGGCTGCTGGCTGAGTGTCCTCACAACACCCAGTGTGTTGCTTAATCCCCAATAACCACACACCCAGGAGTGGGCTATTACACTTATAACAGAGGGTGCACTACAAAACAAGGAGAAAGCAAGTTACACGTTTTTTCTCCTTTTATAAAAGACAAGCAAATCACTGTATTCTGCTGCCTAAAAAAATAGTCCCCAACAAAATGGCTGTCATGCACATACAGATGTCAGAAGGAAAATGTTGCTATGCTTTCTCTGACATTTGTTGTGCATGATATGCCTTCTGAGACAGCACACTAGCTCTGAAGTGCAAAATATGGAGTTGCCTCTTGTGGCACAGACACGGTGTCCATACCTCCACTGGCTTAGCTGCTCTGTCTCTCTCTGTCTGTGGTTACATTAATGCATGGCAAGCAAGTAAACATTTTCCCCAGCAGTGCAGTCACACAGTCTACCAGACTGTATTCTACCAATTAAGAAATGGCAACTAATGGGACTTAGAGCTTGCAGGTCTTTCTGGAGCTCTGTTTCTCTGTCCACCAGCATAAAGCTCACTTTCAGATCATGACATCATTGGGGGGATCTCCCTCTCTTCACACTGTTCCATCTGACTTTATGCCACAACTATAGGATTTACCTGTCAATCTGGCTGTGCAACAGAAAAATGACCATGGGGACCACACACTTCACTCTGGGAACAAGCTTGGGTAAGAAGCAAGACTACAAACTTTGAACACTACAGCTACTGTTGCTGCACTGCCTGGGACTACATGGCAGGCCTCAGCTCTCACTCACTAAGCAGGGATAGTAATGGCTTCTCCACAGACTGCAATTTTGCACTATAACAAGATCAGAACAGAAACAGAGGCTGATCTCTCAGAGGGATAGTTCACCACTAGCTGTCATATATTGTGGAGTAAGCAATGGTCACCTGGTGGTTGTTTACCACTCACCTGCCTTTATCTACCCCATATTATAAGTCACTAATACACTTTCAGTGTTTTGCCTTCAGCCTTGAATATCACAAGCAGCAAGGGCATGCATTAATCCCAAACATCCCCATTCATCTCATTCAGATATAGTTGGGTTCCCTCTCTCTTATTGTAGGCTTGGGACCAGCTAGTATATGTAATAGACAGACCAGGTGAAATTCAATCCATACTACACTGTAACATAAAACATTTGTGAATATCTTATGTTAATATAATGTTGTGACTACAGTACAATCTTCAAAATGTTAAAAAAATGTTATACTAAATATCCACAGTATGACAATCATTTTTTGGTTGAACATTAGCAATAACTTTTGGTATGACTTAGTGAGACACTTGGTATGATACTGATACTACTGTTCTGGTGTCCATGTTACTCGTGTGACTTCTTGTGTTGTGTCTGTGTTACTCGAGTGACATCCTGTGTAGTCTGAGTTACTCACGTGACATCCTGTGGAAAAACCCTTGTAAATAAAGTATAATTCACTTTCTGAAAATTAAGTGATTTCTGTCTTTTCCTATGAGGGTAATATAGTTGTGCAAAAAAACAATGGGCTAGAAAATCAAGGACATGAATGTGGTAGCCAAACTTAAACATGTCCAGATTTGGGCATACTGTGATCAGTAAACATATTGTGGCATAATTACCAACAAGTTAAGTTCATGATAAAAAACTTAAAACTTTGATATTATGCTACCTAAATAGATACCATAGACATAGTAATATCAAAAAATATATGTTTGATAATATGACAAATTTGCTGTCAAGGGCAGGATGTTACTCACATTACGTTGTCCTTGTGGGAACTTTTAATCCCATTTTTTAGCACCTCTGAACTACAAACTATCTTTATGTTGGGGACTGAAATACTACCACATGCACCCAATGTAAATATAATATGGTTATGATAATTGGCTCAAATAAATTTTGGAACCTGATTGTCACACTTTGTCTCTCGAGTAGCATATTGGTACCTCTATACATACATACATGTATATATATATATATATATACACACACATACCTCTCAACTGTCCCTGATTTTCAGGGATGTCCCTGATTTTCAGGGACGTCCCTGATTTTGGCTCAGAATTTTCCTCTGTCCCTTGAAAAATGTGTGTTTTTGTGACTAAACAGTGGGAATTGCAAGCATAAAATAATGTCAAACATTAAAGTTACAGACTTATTCTTCATCAGAAAATACATCTTACACTAATCCCCTTATTCTATTAACTTTGAGTGAATATTACAAATTTTTAAGATGTGTCCCTGATTTTGGGTGTTGTCCCTGATTTTTTTAAGCCTTGTCCCTGATTTATGAGGCAAGAGGTTGAGAAGTATGTGTGTGTGTGTATATATATATATATATATATATAACCCTTGCCTCAGTGTTTATGCACAGAGGTTCTTTGTCTTTTAAATAGTTTTTTATTTTAATGGGTTCACCACAATATATCCCAGGCACACTGCCTTAGGGGTAGCTGGTCCATTCCACTGGGGTGTCAAACAGACGAGGCATACTGATGAGTCCTGGTAGGGATGAACACGTGTCTATGTCTTCTGTTAGCACCCTTTGCAAACTGTGTGAGAGGCCTTCGGCACCATGCAATTCTGCTTAAAGTTGGACCAGCATAACATTCTGTGGTGATTGCATATGCAGCCCATGGTGCTTTGCATTGTGGGGGCATGTGTGATTTTGTATTTTCTTGAAACTTGGCCTCCCAGCCAAATGCCCTTCGGGGTAACCCTTGCCTCAGTGTTTATGCACAGAGGTTCTTTGTCTCATATATACATATATATATATATATATATATATATATATATATATATTAGAGAGAGAGAGAGAGAGAGAGGCAAAAAACTCAGTTTAGTGCATTAGGGTTGTTCCACACCGACAAAAGTGAGGAAATTTGGTGTTAGGGTTGAAAGCCCCCCTTGGTCTCCCCTGTCCACACCCCCAACCGGCATCCAGATGCGCATTATGGTTGTCAGCCATAACTCTCACCCCATCACATGTGTAAAGAAGCAGAGGTGTACGGAGAAAATGGGGTGAGAGTTAGGACCGACAACCCTAATCGCACCCTGATGCTGGTTGGGGAGGTGTGGGCAGGGGGGGGACAAGGGGCTTTTAACCCTAACTGAATTTCACTTTTGTCAGTGTGGAACAACCCTAACTAATGCATTAAATGGAGTTTTTGCCCCTAATTTCCCTTCTTTTTGAGAATGATAACGAGAAATAGTGAATGTAATGCGGTAGCGGGAGCACAGGGCCCTTTGGGCCACGCGCTTTCGCCACATGATGTCTTGTCACATAGCAACATTGTGCCTGCAAATGCAAATAGTAATGCGTATGGTGACGCAAAGCAAAACAGAAAGAGAAACAGTAGTGTAGACAGAAATGTTAAAAACAGTGCAAAAGCAAGCGCAAATGAAAACACAAAGGAGTAAGCATACATGGTGGCATAGGCGTGAGCAGTAAGTGAAGCAGAACAGAACATAATGCGAAAACGGTAATGGTAACAGTAATGTAAGCGCATAGGCTGGTTTTCCCCAAAAGCTGCATAAAGAAAGACAGTGAGTACAAAGATTGTATGCATAATAATGGTTCTCAGAGCAGAAAATGAGTTGGAATACTAAATTGCTTATATCTCAGGAACCGTACGACGTAGAAAAAAAATTTAAAAGTCATATGATTTATGACTTTCCTGGCTAGTTTATTACTTAGCCCGATGAAAAGTCCGTATCTCGCAACGTTTCCGAGATCGGGCCCTAAAAACTTTGCGAATGGCGTAATGTTATAATATGGGAAAAGAGAAGTTGAGTGCCATAACTTTGGCTCCCTGTAATATATTTTCACCAAACCACAAAAGAACACATCTGGGGATGTTGGCTGTGTTCCCTTCAAATTTCAGCCCAAAAGACCAAACCGTTATTTTGCAGCAGGGCGCCAAAGGATTCCTGTAATGCGTTGGACGCCGTAATGTTATCCTATGGGGAAAAAGCGTCAACTTTGGAGTGCCGTAACTTTGCCGTCATGTAATATTTTTTCAACAAAGCACTGAAAGGCACATCTGTGAGATGTCGGCTGTGTTCCTTACAAATTTCAGGCCAAAACCACAAACCATTGTTTTGCAGCAGGGTGCCAAAGAATTGCTGTCATTTTCCCACAGCCTAGAAAAGTACTGTTGAAGTTTGCGAAAGCTTTAGCAAATTCATTCGACAGTGTCTCAAGTGCGACAGTGCTTTGTGAAAGTACTTTTTCCAGAAATTGGAAAAACATATTTCTGGGGTATTTTACCCCAAAATAAAGAGATGGCTAGCATTCTCAGGGTCTGATTAGGTGAATACAAAAATAATTAGGTTGCTAGAGGGTCCCAATTTTAAATGCCAAGCATTTTTCTGATCGCTAACCGAAAACAAAATGGCAGATTTGTGACAGTAAAAGGGCCATTTGAGAAAGTAAAAACTGCATTTGCGACACTGTCAAACTTTTTGTTAACTTTTCCATTGACTTATATGGGAACTTGTTTTTGAATAACTTTAGAACTGTTTAATATTTTTTCACGAAATCTTCAAAAGGCACAGCGGCTACCCCGGCCGCACATTCCCTGAAGATTTCAGACCAGTCGTGCAAACCATGCGACCTGTAGAGATGACAGTAAAATTCCAGAAAAGCGTAAACGCATGCACAGATCATGCTTAATAACTCCGCAGCCGTATATGCGACCGGTACAAAACTTGGCAGATCCCAAGGTATATGGGTCTTGATCGTGTATTCCGAACTTCAGGCAAATCCGTCAAACGGCTACAAAGTTATTAAGGTGCAAAATTTGGGGTTTAACATGTAAATGGCTCCTCAACCCTAACCATAGTGGCACTACCGTGCCATTATAATTATGGTAGCATGGTAGTGCTACCATAGTTAGGGTTGAGGAGCCATTTAGATGTTAAACCTAAAATTTTGCACCTTAATAAATTTGCAACTATTCAACAGATTTGCCTGAAATTTGAAATACACAATTAGCTCGCCACATCTGAGGATCTGCCAGCACTAAACACTGTTCAGATATGGGGCTGCGGGTTTATTGATGAGATGTGCGTTCACGCTTTGCTTAATTCTTTGCTGTCCCACAGGTGGCGCGGTTTATGGACGTTCAAAAACTTTGGAGCGTTGCCAGAGTCCCCGATGTGCTTTTTGAAGACTTCGTGAAAAAGTATTAAATGATTCAAAAGTTTTTTAAAAAACAATTTCCCATTATAAGTCAATGGGAAAAGTTAACAAAAAGTTCAACACTTTCGCAAATGCAGTTTTTACTTTCGCAAATGGCCCTTTTACTTTCACAAATCCAACATTTTGTTTTCAGTTGGTGATCAGAAAAATGCTTGGCATTTAAATTTGGGACCGTCTAGCAACACAATTATTTTTGTGTTTACCTAGTCAGACCCTGAGGATGCTAGCCATGTCTTTATTTTGATGCTAGCCATGTCTTTATTTTGAGGTTAAACACCCTAGAAATATATTTTTCAAGTTTCTGGAAAAAGTACTTTCGCAAAGTAGTGTCGCACTCACGAAAGTGTTGCAAATTTTTGTGAAAGCTTTCACAAATTGAGACACTACTTTTCTAGGCTATGGCAAAATTACAGCAATTCCTTGCCACCCTGTTGCAAAAGAACGGTTTGGTCTTTTGGACTGCAATTTGGAGGGAATGCAGCCAACATCTCACAGATGCACTGTTCCTGTTTTGTTGAAAAAATATTACAGGGCGGCAAAGTTACAGCACTCCAGCGTTAACGCTTTTTCCCATAGGATAACATTACGGCGTCCATCGCATTACAGGAATCCTTTGCTGCCCTGCTGCAAAATAACGGTTTGGTCTTTTGGGCTGAAATTTGGAGGGAAGAAAGCCAACATCCCACTAATGTGCCTTTTGGTGGTTTGGTGAAAAACTATTACAGGGCGGCACAGTGACGGCACTCTGAAGTTAATGCTTTTTCCCATTGGATAACATTACGATGCCCGTCATGCCTATCGGGCCCGATATCTCGGAAACGGTGCAAGATACGGACTTTTCGTCACAAAAATGCTTAGCCCCCTAGGGCTAAGTATAAATCTAGCCAGGAAAGTCATAATTCATATGAAATTTACATATTTTTTTCTACGTCGTACGGTTCCTGAGATATAAGCAATTTAATATTCCAAGTCCTCATTTTCTGCTCCGAGGCCCATTGTTATGTATACATTCTTTGTTTTCATTGTGTTTTCCAATGCATTTTTGGGGAAAGAAGGGTGTGCCCTTCGTTACTGTGCCAGTTAGCATTTCCAGTTCGTTTCCATTACGTTTGTGGCACCATTACCGTCTCGCCACGGAGTATTGCATTACGGTTTGTGTTTTCGCTGCGTTTGCATTTCTGGGTCATTTAGGCGTTATTGTTGCTGTTACCATTACCAGTTTCATTTGCAATTGCGGTACCATCCACGTGCATTACAGTTTGCATTTTTATACGCGCTTGCATTTCTGTTTCGTTTCTGTTTCCTTTGGCGTTATTTTTGCTGTTACTGTTACCATTTGCATTTACAATTGCGGTACCATGACCGTGCATGTAACGGTTTGCATTTCTGTACTCACTTGCATTTGCATTTCTCTTTCCTTTGGCGTTATTGTTGCTGTTACCATTACCATTTGCGTTAACGATTGCTGTTCCGTGACCATGCACGTTACGGGTTGCGTTTCCGTATGTGCCTCCGTTCCCATTTCTGTTTCTGTTTCCTTTGGCATTATTCTTCATGTTAACTTTACCATTTGCATTTACTATTGTGGTACCATGGCTGCGCGTGTTACGGTTTGCGTTTACGTGTGCGCTCGCGTTCGCGTTTTCGTCTCTGTTCCCTTTCGCATTCTTTTTACTGTGACACTTTACATTTCCATTTAAAATACTGCTTCCATCACTGTTCGCATTACCAGTTGTGTTTTCGTATGTGCTTCAATGTCTGTTTGCGTCACTGTTCGCTTTGGCGTCACTTTGCGCTTGCATTTCTATTAGCGTTTCCTTTACCATTTACGTTTCCGTTACCATGTGCACCACAGTTGGCACTTCTATTTGTGTTGCTGCTCCTGTTACTATGTCACAAGACATCATGTGGCGGGAGCATGGGGCCCAAAGGGCCCCGTGCTCCCGCCGCTGCATTACTTTCACTATTTGTCATCATCATTCTCAAAAAGAAGGGGAATTAAAGGCAAAAAACTCCATTTAATGTATCAGTTAGGGTTGTTCCACAGCGACAAAAGTGAGGAAATTCAGTGTTAGGGTTGAAAACCCCCTTGGACCCCCAGCCCCCTTCAACTGGCATCGGGTGTGCGTTGGGTTCATTGGTCCTAATTCTCACCCCATTCTCCTATACCTCTGCTTCTTTACACATGTGATGGGGTGAGGGTTATGGCCGATGACCCCAACATGCATCCCAATGCCGGTTGGGGGGTGGGTTGGAGGGTCCAAGGAGGTTGAGCAAGATGTTCTATGTTAAACCTTTAACTTTGCACCTTAATTGCTTTGGCAGCGTTTGATGAAATTAGCTAAAATTTTGCATGTATTGTCTAGGAGGCAAGATCTAAATATGTGATAGGTTTTGTGACAACAGCTTGTGTGGTTTCTGAGATCTGCATATGTCATTTTCTGGTAGCCATCTAATTTTTTTCTATACTTAACTTGAGATTTGGGTTTGCTCTCACATACAGCCTACATGGAATGCAATGGAATGGAATGGAATAGAATGTTTTCCAAAACTTTCAGAATGGAAGTGTGCTGTGCCAAGGCAGTGCATTTGGAAGGTTTCATGAAAAACTATTAAATGGTTACAGAGTTATAAAGATTTAAAATTTAGTTTTTTCTGTTCTGAGCATGCTTAGTAGGGTTTTGGGGATAGCATTCTGATACGACACCAAAAATTCTGTGTCGCAAGATTGTTTTTGGCTCCTCACCACTTGCTTATCACTATATCAGAAATTGTTTTCGTACCCTGACAGCTGACATCTTGTTTTCTTTTTTCCTTGAACTGAAAAACACTGAAAATATATAACAATTATGTAATTTTAAAAACCAAATCCCTGAACCTAGCTAAATGGGATCCATTTAGCTAGATTCTGGTGTTTGTTTATTTTTAAAAATACTCAGAAATATCTTTTCTGGGCACCTCAAAATCCAGGGTGCCCAGCTCAGCAAGAGAAGCCATTCACCCACATTCTTTCTTGATATCTGCACTCACAGATGGAGTCTTGCTGCTGGTTTCAGTGGCTTCAGTGAGCTGGTGATCTCTTGTTCTGTCTGTCTGTTTGCCTGTCTATCCATCTATCTATCTATCTATCTATCTATCTATCTATCTATCTGTCTATCTAATTTTGTATTTGTGCCCACCCTCAGTACTGCTTCTTTCTCCCCCTACCCCTCCAAGTTGTCCACCTGCCCCTCCCAATATATATATATACATTTTTAATAATATAAGCAGACCTGAGTATCCACCCCCAGTACCAATTCTCTTCAACCCCCTACCCTTCAGGTCACCATTCTTTTCCCCTAGCAATAGTCTGACACTGAGGTGCCCAATCCCCAGTGTTGGAATTTCAATGTGTTTTCCATAACAATGAAAATTGTCTCTCATTGCTTTCTTTTTACCTTTAACTAACAAAATGCTCCCTGTTTGATCTGACTCCCCCACACACATCCTACCCACCCCAACCTCCCTCTCAGCACCCCCACCCAAACACCTCCACACCCCCACACCCTAACTCACTTGAACATGACCCACAGTGTAGATTCACTCTCCAATCAAATACATGTCTTGCTGGTGCACTGACAACTGCACTATGAGAAAATAAGGCAAGTGTGGAAAAATGTATTACAATGGGGGTGCGGTGAGACAAGGCCATACCTTATTATTTTGGGTATGTTTCATATATTTTTTTTTATGTGAGAAATGCATCAGATGCCAGGGTGGCCCAATGTAAGTGCAAGGAATCATGGGTACAGACCATGTGCCCTGTAGACCGATGTGATTTTCTGGTTACTACAGAAAAAAACCTGTTTTCTTCCTAGAGTTAATTAAATTATTTAAAAGGAAACAAAAGGAATAATTAAGCAGAACTGGCCAGCTGGCAGGTCCATTAGTGTCCCAATGGACCCAGCACATCTGCTGCCTCCTCATCTACCTTTCCTTAGTTTTCAGAGGGCTACCTCAGCTAATCTTGTTACCAGCTGAATGGGATAACCATTTATGTAGATAGTTGCTTTTAGTGTTGATTAATGACAGCTATCTCCCAGCAGGAAGGCTGGGATGTTTCCTCAGAATACTGGTTCCAACTGATTGACTCCTGTGTTTTTTTTTTATTCTTACATATTCAGAACTGCATATCTGTGTTTTATAATAAAATACTGAAATCTGATTGGTTGCATAGCCCTCAAAACTAAATGCTAACCAATCACGGGGCAAGTCACTATCCGCTGGACCTGCCCTCTTGAAGCCCTTTAAAACCAGGATGCAGGGGGGTATCTGAGCCTTTTTAGTTTTCAGGCTTGTAGCCTTTTGCATTTTGGGATGCTGCATGTCTGTCTGCTTAGCAGAGCAGAGACAATTTCTTTTCAAGAACATTCTCCTGGACTACCAAGAAACAAGATCATTAGCTGCTACTTCTAATGACTTTGCACTTAAAAATTCAACCACTAAGGACTTGAGGTAGACTTTCAATCTCAGAGTTTAAAGTGTAGGTTTTTATGTATATTTTCCATTTTATTTTCAATACCCTGTAACCAATGTCTAAAATGATTTTCTTTATGTTATTTACTACATTCATTAATTTAACTGGTAAAGCTTTTGGCTTATTTTAAAAATAATTCTGCCTATGTCTGTTATGTGAGTAACCTTGGTAAGAGTTGTTCAAATGATACCACACCTGTGTGACTGTTTTAAGGCCTAACACTACCAAAAATGAAGTGTCACTAGGGACTTCATGACGAAAGGAGGGGAGGAAATATGAACGGTCTGAAGAAGAGCCTGTGGGGGTTGAGCTGAACCCTGTATTTGTGGGGAAAGGCATAGTAATAGGGTGTATAGGGCCCCCTGAAGTCTATACATGCCTGTGGCTTTCTGGTTCATGGTGCAGTGGCTGAGAGAGTTCTACCCCAGGAACACAGACTCAAGACTGCATTTATATCCCCTCACATGGAAAAAGGGTATCTCTGACCCCATCCATCCCATCACAAGAGGGACTCACTGCGACACAGAGAATCCTGCCCCACAGGAGTGGACTTGTGACTGGGTTTGAACTTCAATTCATAACATTGTCATTTTTACATATTTTGCCCCCAGATTTTCAACATGGCCTATTTGGGATCCTACCTCATCCAGCCAACCAACCAACACTTTATAAAGCGCCTTTCAAAATCAAGGCGCTGTACAGGCAAGAGCCACAGTACATAAAAACAACAGCAATATAAATTATTTAAAATCAGTCTGGATAAGCCTGAGAAAATAAATAAGTTTTTAGCATAGTTTTAAAGCTCATGACTAATGGCAGTGGAAAACTGCCGATCTGGCCGAAAAGGTGATTTCATTGTCACATAGTAAAATCACCTTTTGGGCAGGGTTTGAAAATGCTCACCACCCTTGTTCATGAGGTGGGTCAAAAGTAGGCTATGCCAAAAATTAGGGGTCAAAATACTCAAAAATGACAAAGTTATGAGCTTATATTGAAATGTTTTGATGCTCTCACATAACATTGGTAATTTAAAATATTTTGACCCCAAATTTTCAGCATAGCCATTTTTTCACACCACCTCATGAACATGACAGCTGTCATTTTTCACATGCCAGCCAAAATGTGTTTTCACACCTGTGGTGCAGAATGACATTTCAGTGGCACAGAAAGATGTTTCAGAAAGGATTTCAACATTTACTTCTACCAGGTTCATGAGGTGAGGTAATAAGAAGGCTATGCTGAAAATGTGTGCCCAAATATGGTAAAATGTTCAGGTTATGAGTGACTGTTGAAATATGTCAATGTTCACTCATAACTTCACTAATTTTCAGTATTTAAGCTCCAAACTTTCAACATAGTGCTTTTTCCACACCACTTCAAAAATGTAATAAGGTGTCATTTTTTAAATCCTGGGCAAGACATGTTTTCTCCCTAATGGGTATGCTTTGTGATCCCGTGCCTATGACCCAAGTTTGTGGGTGAGCTCAGTGACCCAACTACATGGGGTGAGGGTACTGGGATGGCACTGTTATGCAACAGCCCCTCAGCCAGGGAATTAAACCTGCAGGGTTGCCTGCACTGGTCTGGGTATCATATAGTGAAAACAACTCTTCTCTTGGCATAGGGCCCTGCACCTCTGCCTTGAGGGTGGCAGAGGGACCTGTGCATTGCCTGACAGATTGACTCTTTACCCTGTATGTCTGTATTTGTGGCAACATCAAAGTGCAGTGACCAGAGTGCCCTGTGCTTCTGCAGCCCATCAGACAGCCCCATAAATTCTTGACATCAGTTGCTGCAGAGAACTGCAAGGCCCACAAGAGCCCTGCACTTCTGTAGGTGGACAGAGGCTTTCCTTGGTGCAGGGCCCAAATGATCTTGCATGTCTGTATCTGTTCACGCAGGTCCCAAAGGGACCTGTATGAATGAGGATACACTTCCACTGTCTCAAAGCGAAAGGAAATTATTTTCAAAAAACTTCATTACAGCACCAGTTAGGGCTTAAGTTAGGACCACAAAAGTAGGGAAATGTGGCATTAGGGTTTCCACCCCCCCAAGCAGCAAAAGGAAAAAAATAGAGTTTTGGGTCTTCAGAGTCTTAGCAAATCAATGATGGGGTCTTCCTTGGGGTTGTCAATCCTAATGCCCACCCCATTCCCTGAACAAACAACTACATACATGATCTCCTTTCTTCATGCAGAGCCCACAGAGCCCTGCATAAAGAAAGCTACAACAGATTGTGTTGGAAATATGAGGCAAGACATAGTTCTCTACTTTTGAAGAATGTATCATTATGATACACTAGCTTGGAGCTGTATTTTCTAGGGTGAGCATTGGGGTTGGTACCTGAAGAAAGACCCCACCAATGATTTGCCAAGACTCCAGAGACCCAAAACTCTAATGTTTTTACCTTTTGATGCTTGGGGATGTGGAGGTTGGGAGTTAGGGTTGGAAACCCTAAAGCCACATTCCCCTACTTTTGTATTGTTAAGCTGAACCCTAAATGGTGCCTTAATAAAGTTATTTGCAAAGAATATATATTAGATCTATATTATTATAGTGGTAAGGTAGTGCAACTATAGTTAGGGTTGAGCAAAGGTTTCAGTGTTAAACCTTAAACTTTGCACTTTAATATCTTCAACTATTCAACTGATTTGCACAAAATTTGGCATGTGCGGTCTCAGGGGTAGATCTCTTGATGTACCAAGTCTCATTCTGGTTGGATGTGTGGATTCTGAGATGCAGATAGTGAAAAAAATTTAAAAAGCACTGTTTTTTGCTGGGTTTTTTTATTATCACCTAGCACCCAGACAGGTTGGCATTTGGCTCTGAAATTTTCAGGGTAGAAAGGGCTTGGTGCACAGATGTGCCTTTCGCTGATTTGGTGTAAAAATATTAATCCATTATAAATTTCTGTTCTGAGCATGTACAGTACAGTCTTTTGGATAGCTGATTGGAATGAAAAAAGAATTTGGTGCTTACAAAAAATATCCTTTTTTTGTGTGGGGGTCATCTTTTTTCTAATCAAAAAATCATTTTTTTGTATGGCAGCCATCTTGTTTCCCTTTTTTCCAAAAACAAAATTTCAAAACTCACAAAAATGACATCCTAGACAATAACCAACACAAGTATTTTGGTCATCAGGACCCCGTTAGGTGGATTCTGCACTTAACTGTTGGAAAAGTTTTAAAATCCTTTTTAGTGAGCTGATTTTCTTTTTTCATATGGCCATATGAAAAAAGAATTTGGACATACTAAAAAGGATCCCTTCATATGAAAAAGAATCGGGGAAAAAAAAATGAAGTCCAATTTTTTTTTTTATATGAGGGTATCCTTTTTTGAATGAACAAAAAAAGCTCAAGAAAAAGGATGC
Organism: Neoceratodus forsteri; assembly: GCA_016271365.2. NCBI lineage: Eukaryota > Metazoa > Chordata > Ceratodontiformes > Ceratodontidae > Neoceratodus > Neoceratodus forsteri. The sequence goes on from CM057452.1 coordinate 1,452,228,009, forward strand.
CCTTGTATGAAAAAATAATTTGGACTTAGTTTTTTATTCTTTTTTGTATAAAAGAATCCTTTTTCATGAGCTTTTTTCATTGGTACGAAAAAGGATGCCCTCGTACGGAAAAAAATTTGGTCTTAGTTTTTAATTATTTTTTCATATGAAGGAATCCTTTTTTGTGAAGTTTCTCTGTTCATGTGAAAAAGGATTCCTTCATACGAAAAAATATTTTGGACTTAGCTTTTTTTCCCCATGTTTGAACTTCAACAAGTCATAACTCCCTCAGCATTTGGACATAAGGGACAATCTATCTATCACAACAAAATTCTTGCTGTATACTGCAAGACCGACACATCCCCACCCCACACACACACATATTTCAAGGCAATACAAAAATAAAATAACATAAAACATGAAAATTCCCATAGGATAACACTGGAACTTCAACAAGTCAAAACTTTATGACTATCAGGACTTATGTATATATCAAAACAAAGGTCCTACTCAGTGCTACAAGAATAACACATGTTCCCCCTAAACATTTAGAGGCAATATAAATGAAAATATGAAATGAAACTTCCCATAGGATAACATTGGAACTTCAACAACCTATAGCTTCCTCACAATTTGGACTCAATGGCCAATCTATATATCAAAACAATGATCTTAATGAGTACTACAAGATTAACACATATTCCCCTCTTAACATTTAGGGGCAATATAAAAAAACAAATAAGTATTCCCATAGGATAACATTGGAAATTCAACAGGCCATAACCTCCTCAATATTTGGAGTTATTTCTTTTATTTTTTTTATTTTATTTTAGTTTTTGTTGATCATGTAAGTGCACTAGACAAATTTTGCCTCTTTTCAGGCACAACCCAGGGGAAGGGGATACAGATGAGTGCCAACTGACCTTGAACCAGATTAAGCTGTTGGTGGTATTTTTTGTGAATGGGGGAAATTGGGCCAGGGCACCAGGGAAATTCCCCTGCTTGTCCAGTAGGGGGAACCCTTGGATATCTGTTTCAGGATGGCCAGTGTGGAGGAAATGCTGGAGGAGATGGACGTGGAAGGTGCAGAAGAGCAGGTCTCCTTTCATGTCATTTGTTCACAAGAGGCCATTGATGCTGAGCTAGTTACTGCAGAGTTTGTGGATGAAGGGTCAGAGGAGGATGCACCCTCAGAGTGCCAGGGGGGGAGTTTGCCTTGGGCCATGGAGACGGCTAGTGCTCTCACAAATTAGACCGAAGTATCGAAGGTAAAGAGTGAAAAGAACTTACTAAGAAAGAAATCGCAGTTGCTAAGCGAAGTTAAAGAACTACAGATGGAGTTAGCAGCCTTTCCTGAGATGGCAGTCACTGTCAAACAAAGAACTGCGGCTGTCATTTCCCAGGTGAGTCAGCAAAACACTGACATGGATACTGAGCAAACAGATAACTTGAATGATTCCCTGAATGTATCGACAACCAACAGACCATTGGACACCACCATGAAAAAACAGGCTGGCAGCTTATACAGGGATAACCCTGTGTGCCAAAAGCCCTCTACCACATCACTTGAAAAGAAAGCAAAATGTCTAGAACCTAGGTGTAGTTCTAGTAAAACGTCTGCAGTTTCAGAAGAGGATACTAGGATGCAGGAGGCACTGAAAGAGACAGTTTTCACCTTTCCTAAAGGGTAAACGCACCCAAGTTGGAGTAAAAACACAATGTAGATGGATTTGTCAAAGCAGGCCACGGATATTGGTAGGTCTGAGCTATGTAGTGAACCCCTGAGGAATAAGGAGATAGGGGGCCCAGACTGGTCCCCTGTGCACACCCTAGAGGATGCAGAATGGGAATTAACAGAAGGTGGACAGTGGACTCATGATACCAAGATCCCTCATACATCAAAATGTTAAAGGAAGCACCTACGACTGTGGCCACCACCGATTTGACTACACAGAGCGCCAACATACGCTGAGATGATATTATTTCTGCTAATACTACTGAAACTGTATCTGACTTGCCAGCTGGTAATGAGGAAATATCTGTAAATGTACATATTAGAGATGACAGTGGGGTAGACAAAGGGGCACCTGCTACGATACAAAAAACTACGGGGGAAGGGGGAGATACTGCAGAGAATGATTCAGGAGATGTTACACCTGGCAGTAATATTGCAAGAGGTGATAATATGCATATGAGAGAGGAGAATGCTGATGAGATTGAGGAACCAGTAAGATTAGGCCCTAAACCTGCTTTAATACAGAATATCATGGGGGGGGATCAGAGTCATAGTTTAAACTATCAGATCTTTTTCAAAATAGGGAACAGCCTGCCCTGCATCGTATCATGGTCAGAATTTTATATAAAGGAGGTCTGGGTGAACCCCCAGACAGGATATATATATATATATATATATATATCAAAAACTCTATTGAAGGGGTCAATGCATTTTTTCTCCTTAAAGATTTTTGCCCTGATTGGCTTAGGTAATGTGAACTATGACATTAATTTTCAGAATGTCTCAAGTTTGGACAGGTTTTGGGCACAATACAATGCATGTAAGAATTCTCAAGTATGGGCCCCTTTTCACACTATTCCTTTGACCAAACCTGCAGTCAGAAATATCACTGTTATGTTCAAGAATGAGGGGGTGAACATCGAAGATATTCTTTTTTGGCATAGACAGCGCTGAGAAGTTTTGAATAAACCTACCCCACCCTAGACAGCGAACAGATCTGGGATGGTAGGTGGAGAATAAGGGTAAAACTTTACACAACTAATTCAGGGCCTGTTCACCTTCCCAGCTCCCTTTATTTAGCGAGGGATATAGGGGCAATTTTCTATGTAGGACAACCGAAGTCCTGTTTTAAATGTGGCTCTTGGGCCCACTTGAGTTCTGCTTGCGATTCAGTTAAATGCAGCCATTGTTTGGAGTTTGGGCATAGTTCAGGGAAATGCTTAAATCTTTTTAAATGTAACTTATATGAGCATACAGGACACGCATATGGCCATTGTCCTTGGGCATCGCATAATCGTGAAGATTGCCCTTCTCATGAAGGACTCATTAATATGGCACAGCAGCAGCAGCAGCAGGCCAAAAGAGTGGTTGAACAAAGCTTAAAAGCAGGGCTAGAATCATTGACACAGGTTCCCCCCGTTAGGTCACAGATCCCTGAAAATTTACAAGATTCAACATTATCTCAAGATGTGAGAAGATGGGTAGGGAGATCTCAGGAAGCTTGTGTCCCCCTGCTCTCTCCCCCCTCATAGAGGAGAGAGTAGGTCACAGTCAGAGATGCTTCCTCATCCCCCACCTACTGATGATACAGCTTTTTAAACAGTTCCACAAAAGAGGACCAGGGTAGGGAAAATTGTTTCCAAAAAGGGGATTAGTGTTCCCCCACAGGTTCCTGAAAGTCTGGCAATAAATCCATGGCGCTTTCTTCTGAGGCCACTGAAAGGGACTCAGAGGATGAGGGTATGGATACATCCTCTATTCCTCCCAATACAGACACTGAGGACAGGGGAGGATCAGGCTCCATCGCAAAATGGACGAGACAGAGCAGGAAGTCCAGAACCCCCTAGTTGTTAACTCAGGCATAGTTCACTCGCTCTTTTATTAGCTGATGGACCATGTAACTCTTACTTCAATAAACATCAACAGTATTAAAGGGGAGAAAAAGTTAACTGGAGCTATGTTAACATTGCAGGATAAAGCTAGTAATATTGTGTGTTTATTAGACACAAGATTGAAACCTAATAGAGAGTTGCAGTAGGCCTCTCGTGCTTGGCCCCTTGGAGCGTCTTATTGGTCCACTTATTGGACTTGATACCTATGATGGTACTGGAATACTCTTGTCTAACCCAAGTTTAAAGGATACTAGATTGTTAGAGATTTTCCCAGGAAGAGCTTTAATGCTAGATATCTCATACTGTAGGGAAAAGTTTAGATTAATTGCTGTTTATGCCCCTCAGACCAAAGCATTAAGGGCTTCTCTATTTTGGGATATTCAGCCATATTTGCACACCTCTAGGCTGGTACTCTGGGTTGGGGATTTTAATTGTAGCCTTCACCAATCTGATAGGAGCCTCCAGACCAAAAAAATGTTTAGTGATTCAGTCTCCCTTCAACAGATCATTAACACGGCTGAACTCAAAGATGCCTACCATTGTTTACATCCCCCTGGAGGTTTTACGTATTTTAGGAGGACCATTAAAACAAGGATTGACTTAATTTTTTTGTCTAAAGTTTTGCAGGTTCTGGATATCACAACACAGGCATGTGAATTCTCAGATCATGTGGCATTGCAGGCTAAAATAACTTGCCAGGATATACCTCGATGTAGGAAAAATAGGTGGAAACTGAATGAAGCTCTCTTATTAGATCCCAAAGTTAAAAGAATGTGGCAATGAGACTGGTCTGCTAGATTATCAGTAGTAGAATGTTATGATGATTTGGTGGATTGATGGGAGGATACAAAAACTTCATGGAGAAATCTTTTTCAAAGGAAAGCTCATTTTGAGAATAACAAAGTTTATCTGCAATATTTAGAATTAACGCAGCAGTTACAGCACTTGATATCGTTTTCAGAGTCCTCATCTTTCGATTATGGTCTTCAGCTTACAGTTATTTGTAAACAGATGAAGGAGCTTCAATATAACAGGGTGAAGTCCTTGGGTCAGGAGGCCCAATTTGGGACCCAGCTTACTAAAGGGGTCATTGACCCCTATAAAGATTCTAAAAATAGAGTTGATGCAAGAATTATAACAGAATTAATCACACCCATAGGTAGTAAGATCAGTACACCAGAGGGCATATTAAGTGTAGTAGAAGATCAGGTTAAGAAACTCTTTGGAAAGCATCTTATGTGTGAGAGAAACCACTGGCTTCCTAAAAATACTGAATTTACCCCAGGTTTTACCGGATGATATTGTAGCTTTGACTAAAGACATTACAGAAACTGAGGTCCTTCAAGCTGCAGGAAATTTAAAAACAGACTGTGCTCCAGGTACGGATGGGTTTGGGGAGGCAGGTCTATATAAGCAATTTAAGGAAGACTTGGGTCCAGCTCTTAATGTTTTGTTCAATTATATGCTCTCGAACTCTAAATTTCCCACATCTATGCAAGAAGCCATACCGGTATTAATACATAAGAAAGGCCCCACTGAGGATATTAATAATTGGAGACCTCTTAGTCTACACAATACAGACTGTAAATTGCTAGCAAAAATGTTGTTAGCTAGGCTCATTAAAGTGTCATCATAATTGATCGGTCCTGAACAGATGTGTGCAATACCAGGGAGACAAAAATGTGACAATCTTATTATTTTCAGGGAGCTTTTCTTCCAAGAGGATATGAATAAAATCCAAGGATGGGTGATGGGGGTAGACCAGGAGAAGGCATTCGATAGAATGTCTCATAATATCTTGTTTACGGTATTGGGGATATCATCAGAATTTGTATCCTGGATAAAGGCAATGTATAGGAATGCTGTCATACTTCCAAATGTAAATGGATGGGGTGGGAAACATGTTTCAGTTAAGAGAGGGGTGAGGCAAGGCTATCCCCTTAGCCCTCTCATGTATGTATTTGGTATTGATAAACTCAGCAGATCTGTAGTCCAAATGCTGGAGGTCAGGAGCATAATTGTGTCTGATGACATTCCCCCTGTTAAAGTTTTGGCTTATGCAGATGATATAGTACTTTCCCTGGGAATTGACACAAACGAGGAGGCTCTCCTCAAAGTCCTGCGTAGTTATTCCTTGATATCTGGGTCACAAATTAATTTAGGCAAAAGTAGAAGGATCCCCTTAGGGGCTACTCCTGTTATGGATTCGGGTACTATGGGAGGAATCAGGATTACACAGGAACCCATCAAAGTGTTAGGCTTAGTTTTCAGACCCCAGAATGCACAAACCCTGAACTGGGAGACAGGGCTTACTAGGGCAGATAGGTTAATCTCAGGTTGGAGAAATAAACAAAATGATAAGAGAAAGAGAGTGTATCTGATTAAATCCTTACTGGTCTAAATATTTTTCTACCTATGTTGTGTTCCTATACTGATCGCACAGTGACAGGAACACCACAAAGAACATCACAGCGACATTTTCGGCAGTTCACTGTGATGGTCTCCATGTTCCTGACACTGTTGCTGTTGGGGTGTTTGCCCCACTCTCCGAACTAACTCCAACTGGAGTTTGTAATCTAAGTCTGGGGATGCGGGGGAGCACAGCCCAGATGGGGTGTGGGGGGCAAAGACCCCCACAAGCTGCTGCTCCCCTAGAGGCAGCTGACAACACAATTGGTGATGTTGTGCTGCTGCTGTGCCAATGGTTGACAGATTTCTTGTCACCGCAGCATAGTGGAACCTGTTGTGCCCCAACAGTGTTTCACTCGATAATACAGTATTTTCTTTCAAGCTTTTTGGGGTTCACGTTTAAACCCTATAAAGAGGGAGTTTACTTATAGGTCCATTTCGGAGGGAGTTGTAGGGATGATTAATCCTGTGGCATTTTTCCAAGTATTTTTTGTAGTTATAATTTGGATCTGTCTATAAAACCAGGGGAGAAGATATGGAAATCATTAGTAAACTTATGGTTACACCCAACTATGGCTTTATGGGAGCAAGGTAAAAGTAGGTTACTAGGGAAGGTTACAACACTCCCCACATACAGTCTGGCAATCCTGAAACAAGTAGTGAGATGGGGCCTTAGTCCACACAGTTTCTTATCTTTAAATAGGAAGTCAGTTTATACCATTTTACTGTCTGAAGGTCAAACTCCTATAGAAGTTCCTTTATGTACACAAGATCAGCAGACACAGGTTTTAAAATAGCTAAAGAACCCTAGAATCCCTTCATATATCTGGTATAGTTTATGGTTAGGGAATTATGGTAGGCTTAGGGTAAGATATAATAAACATAAACAGGTGTCTGATAGGTATTGCCCACAGGACACATGCCCCCAGTTAATTGAAATGCAACAACATTTCTTAATAGAATGTGGTTTTGTGCTTGTTTTTGTGGCTCTATTAACAAAGGAATGGCAGGAGCCTCATTTTTCTAGGCTTTCATACCCTGAAATTATGTATGGGACCAGTTCACTTTTAAAAGTGAAGTATCACTCAGATACCGTATATGTTGTGCTGGCTATTGTTAGATATTATATTTGGCAAGCACGATGCATATAGGTGCTACAGCAGAAATGGGTGTCTCAGATAGAAATTGTAGGAAATATTAGAAAAGCATTACAACATGTTGCACAGTTTGACATGATTGATTATGCTTATGTGATGTGATTGTATTATGGTTGTAATGAAGATCAACTTCTCTAACAAAAAATTCCCTTACTCTTTTCAAGAAGTGCCATGGGATCTTTAACAGCCACTGGATCTACCATCAGAACAGGCAGATGGGACCTCAGTTTAATGTCTCATCTGAAAGATGGCACCTCAAGAGTGCAGCACCCCCTCACGCTGCACTACAGTGTCAGTATTGGGATTTAACCCATGTGCCAGGTGTGGGGATAGAACCCACAGCCTTCTGACCTCCCGGCCTTAGAGGTGAGTGTGCTACATGTTGAGCCACTGACACTTAAGGGACTATGTACATACCAAAACAAAGGTCTTAATGAGTACTATAACAATAACACATACCCACCCCCAAACATTTAGGGTAATATAAAAAAGCATAAAAATTAAAAATGCAAATTCCCATAGGATAACATCATAACTTTAACAAGCCATATAATGAAGGAAATAAATTGCTGTTTCAGCAGAAATGAAAGCAGGGTGCCCAGAGGGCCCTGTGTTTCTACAGCAACATACATGTATGCATCTATGGAGGGATGGAAGTTCAGAACCCAGAGGGCCCTGCGCTCCCAGAGGCAAATGAGGATACAATTACACTGTCTCAAAAGTAAGGAAATTCATTGAAAACAAACCACTATTAATGCAATAATTACGGTTAAATTGACAAAAGTAGGGGAAATGTGGTGTTAACACCCCACTCCCACCCTGCAGGCAGCAGCAGGAAAAAACATTACGGTTTGACCTTTCCTGTGTTTTTGTAAATCAGGTGTGACATGTGACTTGGGGTTGTCAACCTTAATGCTCGCCACATACCCATATAGTGTACACATCTATGCTTGTTTACTGATGGAATGGGGGTGAGCACTAGGGCTGACAACTCAAGGCACATCCCACACCTGATTTACAAAGAAGCAGGAGAGGTCAAACCATAATGTTTTTTCCTGTTGCTGCCTGCAGGGTGGGAGAGGAGTGTTAGGGTTGGCAACCCTAACACTACATTTCCCTACTTTGGTCAGGTTAACCCTAACTACTGTATTAACAACGTTTTTTGCAATGAGACACCCGGTGATGTCAGCTAATGGAGCTTCACTCCGATATTAACAAGATAAAACACAAAACTGAACAGTTGGAAGTCTGTCTAATGCAGGTCACAGAGGAGATGGACAGACAAGACTGACTTCTGTTATTCCTCTTAGCCCAGGATAGAGAACTAACCCACCGGGTAGAAGACATGAGAGGAGAAGTCGGAGACAAAATATCCATGTATATGGGGTCCCTAAGGGAGCAGAGGACAAACATAGAGATGTCTCAACCTTCCTGTAAGAATTACTAAGGGGCTTGATTCCCTTACTTGAGGAGCTGGACATTTTTATGGATCGGGTCCCTAGATCACTCGGCCCGAAACCTGGGGATCCTGGAGCCAGGCCATGCTCATTGATTGCCAGACTAACATCCTACAGGGCTAAAGAAGAGATTCTACATGTGCCATGGCAACAAGGTGACCTACAATACCAAGGCCACAGGATCACCTTGGACAATGGTCATGAGAGCGTGGTGCAAGAAAGCAGAAAAACATTGTGGCCAATCATTAAACAACTGAGAGCAAAAAATATTAATGTCCAAATACTATTTCCCGTCTGACTGAAGATAATCACTGACCAGGGTACAAAGATATTACTAGATATCCTCGCAGCTGTGTATTTCCTGGAGGGCCTGGGCATTTCTGCTCCTCCTTTAATTAAAGAGAGACTCGAGAAGGATCTCATAGCATCTGCCTGGACCGTGGTGCAGAGGTGCACATCTCAACCAGGATCCACCCAGAAAAATCCACATATGAATCTGGGTTCTTATGTAGCTGCAGTGCTGCACAAATATGAAGACCCATCTTCAGTCAACAAGAAAACAATCCGCCTAAATGAAGACCCGGAGGATCCTTCCACCTCAGGACCCAGCAGGCAAGCAAGAACCCCGACTTGAACAGAGCTGTTCTTCTCATTTGCTGTTTAAATTTTCCCCCCATCTGATCCCCTCCATTGCCTAAGATCTCATGTCCGACTCCTCGACCATCCAGAGCTCGATTAACAAACCCTTCAGGCCCTATGGCCCACAGGCGTCAAGCAATCTCACAGGCCCAGGGGACCGAGGGAAGAAACAAAAAGCTGTAAGTACTCAATCTCTTTAATATACCTTGGTGAAAGAGGAACACATTATTTTGGCTAATACAATCCAGCTTTCAGGATTATGTTGACTCGTCTGAAAGGGTACAAGCAGGGGATCAGTTTGGGTGGCCAACTCAGTCGGCGCTCAACGAGTGAAACGGCAAGAGGTTCCAGAAGACAGCTCCTCTTATGAACAGACTTGGCCTATTCAGACTGCTTTCAATGAACTGAGATGTTTGAGGGGTGCTCTACTAAGGAAAACAAAACTAAACCTTTCTAGTTACCTCTCTCTCTCTCTCTCCCTGCTCTCTTTCATATATATTGTTAATTCATTTATTCCTATATAGCCTGGTGCCATTTGTTATAAATATACATGTGTTCAAAAGTTTTATTTTAAAAGGGGAACAAAAGTTTCATAAGAGTTATAAGTGGAACAGAAGCAAAGTGCTATGTTGTTTTTGACTCCTGGGGGAAGGGTATTGGGGAGGGGAGGGTCGCTCCAGGGTAGCCTGGGTTCTACTCCCCCCTCCACAAGTATCACTCAAAAGCAGATGGAGCCTTATTTTCCTCTGGTGGACATTTCTCAGCAGCAAACCCTGACACCCTTAGTTGGAGAGTGTTGGAGATTGCATCTCACCACCACATAGTGCCATATGCAACCACTCTGCCCTCCCTCGGGGGGGTGCCCCATACCCAGGTGCACGTACAACCTTTTCCCTACTGACTCTTCTGTAAGCATAAATGCAGACACTTTATAGATATAAGGTAGCTTCCAATCACTTTTGTTGGAGTCCCTGCTGCTTTTTTGGCAGCAGTCACGCTTCTCCACTGCATGGGGTCGGGGGGCCCTAACTGGTGGCTGCCCCAACCTTGGATTATCGCTGATGTCAGGCTACATAAACACTTTAGGGACACATCCCAAGAGCAACTTGTGTCAGTTCATGCATCTGATATGCATGACCATACTCATCGCTGAAGCAATGAACCCCAAGCTGAATATTCTAGCACAGCTCGACCTTGGAAGCCAATTTAATAATTCAGTTGCAGTGGTGCCAGACTGCACCCTGCTCAGTTTGGCACAGGACTGAGTCACCCACATGACACTGATCTGCTCTAATCAAAAGCAGGTCCAACAGAACTCTATCCAGTTCACCCCACTTGGGGTCTTACTAGTTCTAGTTTTAATGCATGGTTGTACACAATTCTTGTTGAAAGTTTTTGTTATATTGTGGTACATTGACAGAGGGACAAAAATTGTTAGCAATATGTTATATCCTAGTAATAGACAGGAGTTTCAAGCAGGAGTTGCAATACTACAAAGTCAATATGGCTACCCAAAATACTAAGGTGCTATCGTTTAATATAAATAGCATCACCAATCCTATCAAGAGGAAGTAAATACAGAGGTTTTTGACAACTCAAAAATGTAAGGTAAATTTCCTGCAGAAAACTCAGTTATCCCCACTTGAGGCCCAAAAGCTAAAATCCAAAAGTTTCCCACAACTGTTTCACTCCTCCCTACACTCAGGCAGAAAAAAGGGGTTGGCAATACTGCTGTCAGCTTCTCTCCCATTTGAACAAGAGGAGATTATCGAGGACCCTGGATCCAGGTATATAATACTAGCTGGCAGAGTCCAGAACACCCAAGTCACTTTAGTGAATATTATGCCCCCGGGGTCTCCCCTATACTTTTACACCTCATTGGCCCGGCTCATAGCCGAGAGGGTGATGGGTTTATTGATTATGGGAGGGGACTGGAACCTAGTTTTCAATAAGAAATTGGATACCACCTCTCAAATCCCGAACCCTGATTTCTGGAAGGCATGTTCCCTTAAGAGGGTTTTTGCAGAACTAGGCCTAACAGATGTCTGGAGGAGTAAATATCCTACAGCTAAGGATTACACATATTATTCCCACCGATTTAAATTTTTTTCCAGACTAGATACATTTTTTACTTTCTCGAGAGACTTGCCTGCTATCCCATCGATGTGGGTTGGGGTCTCTGCCCTATCAGATCACCATCCTATTTTCCTAGAAAGTAGACTTGGACTCCCCTGAAAAAACACCTTCTGGAGACTGAATGTCTCACTGCTACAGGATAAAGTGATGGTTACAGAAATAAGAGAGCATATCAAAAAAACTATAGAGGAGAATGCTCAATCAGGTACATAGAAACATAGAAACATAGAATGTGATAGCAGATAAGGACCGCTTGGCCCACCTAGTCTGCCCATTTTCCTACCTAACAGATAAGCTGCAGATCCTAGTTAACCAACAGCTTACTTCCTCCTACCCCCCCCACTAGGACTGCCTTATGTCTGTCCCATGCATTCTTGAATTCCCCCACTGTTCTTGACTCCATGACCTCCTCAGGGAGGCTGTTCCATGCATCCACAACCCTCTCCATGAAAAAATACTTCCTCACATTACCTCTGAGCTGCCCCCCATCTTCAAATTGTGCCCCCTTGTTCTTGCACATCTCTTTTTCTGAAAGATGCTACCCTCTTGGACTTTGTTGATTCCCTTGAGGTGCTTGAAAGTTTCTATCATGTCCCCTCTCTCCCTTCTTTCCTCAATGGTATACATATTAAGCTCCTTTAGTCTTTCTTCGTATGTCTTCTGGTGCAGACCCTGCACCATTTTGGTTGCCTTCCTCTGGACAGCCTCCATTCTGTCAATGTCTTTGTGGAGATGGGGTCTCCAGAACTGCACACAGTACTCCAGATGGGGTCTCACCAACTGTTTGTACAGAGGGATAACAACTTCCTGTTTTCTACTATTGATGCCTCTCCCTATGCATCCCAGTATCCCTCCAGCCTTCCTTACTGCCTTCTCACGTTGCTTACCCACCTTTAGGTCATCTGATATAATTACCACCAGGTCCCTTTCCATTTTTACTGTTGTCAGTATCTCACCCCCCCCATTGTGTACTTTTCCCCCGGGGTTTTTGTTTCCCAGGTGCATTACCTTGCACTTCTTTGCATTGAATCTGAGCTGCCCTACATCTGACCATTCCTCCAACCTTGCCAAGTCCCTTCTCATCCTTTCCACTCCATCTTGTGTATCAACCCTGTTGCAGATCTTTGTGTCCTCTGCAAAGAGACATCTCCCCAGATCCTCTGGGATACACTGAAAACCCTAGTGAGGGGGAAACTAATCTCAATAGCCACATCTAAAAAGAAACTAGCTAGGCAGAAACAGGCAGACCTTCTCTCCCAGCTTGAAATCCTAGAAATAGCTCAAAAAAATAAATGGTCACAAGAGAGGGAACCCGAAATAGAAGAACTAAGAAAGGAATTACAAAATCTACAGAAAGCTGAAATTGAAAAGGCACTCTGGTATTTAAACCAAAAATACTACAAAGGGGGGCCCAGAGGCACTAGACTTCTGGCATGCCACCTCAAACAACAGGCAGCTAGAGCCACTATCACATGAATAAGAACCCCAACCTCTGGCAGGATCAGACATAAAAGTGAACAAATCACGGAGTCCCTTGTCTCTTTTTACTCTAAGTTATAAAAACCCCAACTAGAATCCCCGGTGGAGGACAAGATGTTGTTCCTCAGGTTCTTGGCTCTACCGAGCATAACTCCAGAGCAAAGTCAATCCCTCATTAACCCAATCACTCAAGCCGAAATCTTAACAATAATCAAGAACTTAAAAACCATCAAGTGCCTGAGTCCAGACGGTTTCAGTGAGGAGTTTTATAAAAACATTCGTGAAGGATACCACCCCTCTCTTAGTCGACGCCTTTTCTGAGATCTGGCAAAAAGGCAACCCCATGCCCCTGTCCTGGCACTATGCCACAATCTCTCTCCTCCATAAGCAAGGCAAGGACTCCACAGAATGTGGAACATACCATCCCATCTCCCTCCTTAACTCTGATTACAAAATCTTCATCTCCATTATTGCCTCTAGACTCAACTTTCTCCTCCCGTAAGTCATTAAAATGGACCAGACAGGATTTATTTCAGGTCGTCAAGCCGCAGAGAGTGTATGATGCACAATAGATATGATTGATGCCATTCACAAAACCCGTGACCTCGCCTGTCTCATGAGTCTGGATTATGGAGAAGGCCTTTGATAAAGTCTCCTAGAGCTTCCTCCTCTCAGTCTTAGAACACATGGCCTTCCCACATTCATTCATAGACAGCATCAAGGTTCTATACACTGCCCTATAAGCATATGTTAGGGTAAATGGAGGTGTCTCAGACAGATTTAGACTGGGCAGAGACACCCATCAAGGCTGCCCCCATTACCCCTCCTCTTTGCCCTTTACATAGAGCCACTAGCCGAAGCCATTCACTTGGCCCATGAGGTACAGGGAATTGAACTAGATGGGGTGAATCATAAAATCTCCCTATACGCAGACAACGTCTTGCTTTATCTGTCCCACCTAGAGCAATCAATCCCTGTGGTCTGGTCAATTCTTAATGAGTTTAGCAGGCACACAGGCTATACCCTTAATAAAACAAAGACTGAGGCCTTGAGTTTTTATTATAAGCCCTCACAAACCATCACGCAGCTGCTTCTTCTGGATTGGAATTCTGCTAAGATTAAATACCTGGGAGCATTCGTCACCAAAAATACTTCCCACTTATTTAAAGCCAGTTATATTCCATTGATCAATCAAATTTGAAAAGATCTAAAAAAATGGTCATTACTAAACTCCACATGTACTCCCGAATACATGCCATTAGAATGAACATGCTGCCGAGATTCTTATATCTATGCCAATGCCTCCCTACCTTTATTTGTAAATCCCAATTCCAGAGCTGGCACAGGTTGCTCTCTGGATTTGTTTGGAACAAAAAAAAACTAGAATAAAACTTTAAATCCTACAGTCACATAGATACAGAGGTGGTAGGTCCCTTCCAAACCTTGAAGACTACCATCTGGCTGCACAGCTAAAGATAGCCCTCCTCTGATCAGTTTCCTCCTACACTGCTAACTGGAAAATGATAGAACAAGGGGAGGGGGAAAGGGACCCCTTCTTAGGAGCTAGAATAATGAACCCGTCTGGTAGTGAACGTAATGTGGTTCCCACCTTATCAGCAGTTGGGGGCACCCTTAGAGCAGCACACAGGGCATGGCAAAAATATAAACTGACCACAATCTCTGGCCCCTGCGTTGGTTCATCTGGGACCCCACTTTTCTACCAGCTTGTTTAGACCACACATTCTGCAATTAGGCCAGGTGGGATCTGACTCTGCTTGGCCAATTGGTCATGGCTGGCACAGTAGTGGCTTTCAGGAGAGTTAGGAACTCCTTTGTACTTGGCAACTCAGATCACTTTAGATTTCTGCAGATCCGGTCCCACATCACCCGCTGCCAACAGCTGGACTGGGCTCAACCCAGGGCAACTCTCATACTAGACACTCTGCAGGAAATATTTAGTGGTCAAACACAGAGTTGACTAATCTATGTACTTTACAAAGAAATAAGGTAGCTGGAAGACAGCACACTAGTGAATATTAAATCTAAATGGACTCAGAAAGGAGATCTGAACCTGTCTGAGCCTGACTGGGGTAAAATTTATCTCATCACCACCAAAACCACACTTTCACCTCTTTTGCAAGAGTTTGAGTGGAAGGTGAAGGTCTGCTTCTTCCTTGCCCCTACAGTACAGAGTAAAAGAACCCCTTTCCTCCCTCCAGTATGCTGGAAGTAGTGTGGTGAACAGAGAGCCCACCATTTCCATATCTTCTGGGGATACCCTGTTCTGCAGCCATTCTGGCAGAAGATAAACACCGCCCTATCGGACCATTCCTTGGAATCCCCAGTAGAAATGTCAAATTGTATACTAGGCCTTCTCCTTAAGGGATTGCGAGGGATGGATTCCCTATATATTTCGGGCACACTTACTGCAGCCTCACATAAAACTATCACCCATAACTGGCTCAAAAGTGAACGCCCAACAGTTCAGCAGTGGGTACAGATAGTCCGATGGATTTCAGACCTGGAAGAAATAACATATGGGGTGAACCAAAAACCTCATATCTGCATTTGTAAGTGGACCAGGTGGCAGTTGTGGCTAGACACGCACCCTGATCTGAAAACCACTTCACACTCTGATCCCCGGTTCACTAGTGCACCCTGTATGCTGATCAGAACATGGGGGGAGTATATCACAGAGACTGGTCCACCTCTTATCTCGGGAAATGTTTGGGATGTATGGTGATGAACTGCTGAATTCCTGATTTAATATACTGGGCTGGATATTCAAACTGTGCCATTCTGTGGCGCAAGCCCTTGCACTGCTCAAAAAAGTTGCACTGGGGTGTGGCCGGGGTGATATTCAATGGAGTTGCGCTATTCACCCCCTGGCCACAGTCACTGTGCATGGTGCAGTGGAACTTGCACCACCGAAAGTGGTCAGAGTGGAGCATTCAGATGCGGTGGCGCAAGTTCCATTGCGCCATGTGCAAATTTCCTATATTCAAAAGGTGACATGCAAATGGGGCCATAATTTATGCAAGGCTCACAGGGGGCCATTTGCATCTAATTACAGACCCATTTGCATGCCATTAGCATGCAGGTGTGCCGATCCCTGACAACTTGCACCTGGCGTCCTGCCAGGCAGCAGCCATCGGGGACCAATGCCCCCTGCAGCCTGATCGCGGGCATGATGTAAATCTCCCCCCAACTGGCCCAATCGAGGGCATAATGTATAAGAAACCCCCCCCAGCTGGCCCGATCACTGGCAGAATGGAGTTCAACCCCCCCAAAGACCAATATCCCTGGTGGTCCAGTGGACCACGAAGCCTGATCGCGGGCATTAGAGTCAAAACCCCCCAAAGTCTAATCTCCCTGGTGGTCCAGTGGCCCCCCACCCCATCCACCCACGGAGCCCCACCACCCGCTTCCCCTGTCTTGGCCGGGCAGTTTGGGGGTTCATTTCTATTATGCCCACGATCGGGGCCATTCGAGGTTCATTTCTGTTTGCCAGCGGCAGCACCCACCCGCCTGCCACCCGCCGCCTGCCGACTGACAGCTCATTCATTCACATATCTAGACTGCCTTGTTTGATATTGGCTGCGCCCATTAGCTCTTGCTCTGAACCAATGGGCGTGCAGCCACTGGCTGTCGGTCGGCGGGGAGAAGGCGTAACAGGTGGGTGAGGTGCTGCCGCACACTGGCTGATGGGGAGGGGTAGTGGGGCTCCGTGGGTGGGTGGGGTGGGGGCCACTGGACCACTAGGGAGATTGGACTTTGGGGGGTGGGTTTGACTCTAATGCCCACGATCGGGCCGCAAGTCCACTGGACCACCAGGGATATTGGTCTTTGGGGGTTGAACTCCGTTCTGCCCATGATCGGGCCAGTTGGGGGTTCATTTCTGTTATGCCCTTGATCGGGCCAGTGGGGAGAGGTTCATGTATGTTATGCCCATGATCGGGCCAGTCGGGGAGTGAGATCTGCCCGAGATCGGGCTAGTGGGGGGGAAGTGTGTTCTGCCCACAATCGGGCTATGGGGAAGGTTACTATTGTGCCCGCGATCGGGCTGCAGAGGGGGGCACAAGAAACAAGTGGAGGGCCACCCACAGGTGACAGCTGCTGTGTTGCACCATGCAATGCGGCAGCTCACCTGTGGGTGGCCCTCCACTTACTCCTTTTTTTTTTGGCTCAAAGTTGTGCAGGTGCAGGTAGGGGGTTGTGCCTGTACAACTCTGCACAGACCAGCTGAATATCAGGCTGTGCAGTTTATGCATGGTTCCTCCCCCTCCGGTTGAGCATGCCTTCATTAGCATTGCTCTGTTGCTCAGCACGACTTGGGGGGCGCAACTGCCTTCTGCTGAATATCGCAGAATGGCACAATTTCGGACTTGTGCAGGCACAACCCTATTGCATATGGTGCAATCCTTTTGAATATCCAGCCCACTACTGTTTTTACTAACTATATGGATAAGAGATTTCTGTAAAGACTTGTCCTCCTGATCAAATGTTCTGTACCCAATTTTGTCAATAAAGATGACTTTAAAAAAGAGAAATATCTTCTTGAGTTGATTTTGGCCTCTGACCTCACAAGTGGTGATGCCACGAGTGAGGTCAATGGAGGTTAACGTCAATAAGAGAAGATATTTCGGATATTTTAATTTAGGTTATATCACATTTGATGTATACAACTGGTGTGAGTGTCACTGTTTCAACAATTTCTGAATAATTTCAGTGGGATTCTGCAGCAAGTCCTTTCTTATAGTGACAGCATAACAATTCTGATTGGTCCATGTTACGTGAGAAAATAGTTCCAATTGATCCACTTACATGAGGGATGTTTCTATATTCTCTGCACATGCTCAAGCTCAGTCTTTGCTGAGACTTTGAGGGGGAAGATTGACAAGGTCTCCATCATGAAACAGACCTTGCAGCATCAAGTGTGTGGTGGTAACAGTGTTCAGTGCTACTGGTCGAAGACACAACAGCAGGTGCTACATGGAGATGAGAGAAGTTCTCCCTGGAAGGTAGTAGCTGGATCACAATATCATCAAAGGACCAGTACTCAGACATGTTCTTCCCTGGGAAAAGATCAGTATCTGCTTCATCTTGTGTTGGGGAGTATCGGGTTAGTTCTTTGAGCTGGACAAGGTGTCCTTGGACTAAGTGGAGCAGTAGACATTTTCTAGGCTTGGTAAAGATGTCACACCTGGTGAATTACTTGGTGATCACATGGAAGAGTGGTGAAGACATTCTTTTTTTTTATTTGGGGGCTTTTTTTAGTTGTTGGGGCTACTGTGAAATGCTTTACTGGATGTTTAATGTATTTCATTTCATATGTGAATCTGGGATTTTCCATCCAAGCAGCTGAGGATTTTTCTTCCTTCAGAGTAAAGATTATGTGGATCTAGTGGGATACCTTTTTTACTGGAATATCAGAAGAAAGGTGAAAAAAAATTAGGAGCTTTCTTTTTAATTTTTTATTTACTGGATTTTTTAAATCTGAATTATATAACGTTCATGGCATTGATTGTGGTATGGCATTCAGTGGATTAGACTTTTATATTCAAGCATTGCAATTGCAATGTAGTTGCATGCAAAAAAAATTTAACTGCAGTGTAATTACCCTGTTGCATGTAATTAATGATTAGTTACTTTTGTATTGAAGACTCTGTGGATTTAATGGGAGATCTTTTTTGAATGCAATAACAAAGAGCAAGGCAAAGATTTTTGGGTTGTTTTTTCTCCTGTTTGGGGGAAAAATAACTGTGATTTACGTATATTTCTAACAAGAATCAGACAGACAACTGCTATTGATTTAAATTTATTACTACAAAAAGAACAGATCAGCAAAGGTAAGGAAATCCATTGCAAAAAAATTATCTAGGTATTGGCTAGGCTTCTTGGGTAAATTCAATACAACATGTAGTGCTATATCTAGTGGGAAATGCATACCCTATATACTGTAGATAAATGTGGCAACAGGATATTATCATTAAATAATAGGCAAGAGTTATTAATAGATATTAAAAAATAAACAGTATTAAGTCTGGTCAACATGAATGCATTCGATACCATTGTGCAATAGTAATAAGTATTATACATCTTTGCAGATGGGGTGGGGAGAGTGGGGTTTAGCACAGTGCAAGAAAAATAAAATGCATAGTACTGGTTATAGTTCTATTACAGTGTATAGTAGAGTGTTATAGTATATGGTTAGGGCTTATTATGACTAGAAAGCCGTGGCTTTCAATATTTTGTTGTAGGACAGTTCAAAGGTCAAAAAAGCTGTTGTACTATAGGTCTGACGTCACATCAATAGTACAACAACTTTTTTACCTTGCCCTGCCACCTGATTGGCTCACTCAACACTCTAAGGAGAAAAAAAATTGAAAATTGTGTAGCATGGCGGCCCGATTTAGCAAGCGCCAGTCGGGGGACCCTCCTCGTTTGACACGGAGAGCCTCATAAGGCTCCATGTCACAAAACTGAATTGCGGTTATTTTATTTTTAAATGAAATGGTGATGAGCTAGCGGTATGGGGTGACGCAGAACTAAGTCGGAGCAGGACAAGCATGAGGGAGCCAGAATGGGAGCAGTACGAGTCGACATAACCAAGGTAACCGTAAACTTAGTGGGGACAAAAAATGAAAAAAAGACAAGCCAGGAACCATATACTATATAAAACAGTGGATGGGTGACCATCCACAACTATGGCTGTGTTTCCATCTTGGTTGTTGAAGACATCATGGAGACCTCTCGAGCTTCGCTCTCAAGGTCCCCATGATGTCAGCAACAACCTCGATGGAAACACAGCCCCGTTGTGGACGGTCACCCATCCACTATTCTATATGTTCTGTATAGAAATCCATCCTTTTCAAAATGCTGTTGTACCACAGTTCAAAGTTCATGGAATATGATCGTACCCTTCTGTGGTAGAATAGCATTCTAGAACCTCTAGAGACTGCACAAGTGAGTTTCATTGTGAAAGAGAAAAGAACACAATGCGCACATTTCACATAATAGTATACACTAAAAAATACAGGATGAGAAACTTTATGCATAACCCCTGTGTTCTGCCACCTTGGGGTTCTGATTCCCATGGACCGCTCGAGCTTCGTTCTTGTGGTCAAAGGGAATCAGGACCCATCTGTGGCAGAACACACTGGTTGTGCATAGTTGTCCATCCAGTATTCTCTATGTTATGAACAATGCAAATGTTTTCTGCTCAAAACCACTGCATTCAAGCTGCAGTGTAACTGTCTTTTTTTATGTTAGATCATTCATTATTTAAATGCAATGCAAATAGCAGAATCAGATTTTTTCTCACATCACTTTTACTGTCTACTGCACTCACGTGCAGTAAAATGTTTTACACTTTTATTATTTCTCTTTATTACTTAAAGGGGATAGAGAAGTCACAAATCTTTTCTTAACACCTAAAAAAAGTAAATTTTTATAAACAAACTGTCTAGAATATAGGAGAATCCCATGTAATAACAAGCATTTGTCAATGCCGAATGTTGATTGCACTGGTCCGTTGAGCTTGCTCACTGCTTCTGTGTCACTTGCTCATTCTGTTTCTCCCGGTGCTGCAGGCTGCTCTTTTGTACTGGGCTCCTGCCTGCATTGGCACGTTTTTCTGCCCACAAAGAAACCTGCAGCTGTCCCAACAGAGCTCTGTTGAGGTGAGTCACTCCCCCTCTCTCACTTGCTCATTCTGTTTCTGCTGGCACTGCAGGTTGCCCTTTTGTACTGGGTTCCTGCCTCTGTTGGTGGCCTTTTCTGCCCACAAAGAAATCTGCAGCAGTCCTGACACAGGTCCATTGAGCTAGCTCACTCCCTCTCTCTCACTCGCTCATTCCGTTTCTGCCAGCGCTGCAGGCTGGCCTTTTGTACTGGGGTCCTGCCTGCATTGCCACCTTTTTCTGCCCACAAAGCAATCCGCAGCAGTCATGATAGAGGTCTGTTGGGCTCACTCACTCCCCCTCTCTCACTCACTCATTGTGTTTCTCCCAGTGCTGCAGGTGGCCCTTTTGCACTGGGCTTCTGCCTGCATTGGCACCATTTTCTGCCCACAAAGAAATCCACAGCTGTCCCAACAGACCTCTGTTACGTCCCTCTCTCTGTCTGTCTCACTCACTCATCTGTTTCTCCTGGTGCTGCAGGCTGCTTTTTTGTACTGGATTTCTGTCTGCGTTGGCATGTTTTGCTGCCCACAAAGAAATCTGCAGCTGTCCCAACAGAGCTCCATTGAGGTGGGTCACTCCCCATCTCTCACTTGCTCATTTTGTTTCTGCTGGTGCTGCAGGCTTCCCTTTTGTACTGGGCTCCTGCCTCTGTTGGCTGCTTTTTCTGCCCACAAAGAAATCTGCAGCAGTCCAGACACAGGTCCGTTGAGGTAGCTCGCTCCCCCTCTCTCACTCGCTCATTCCGTTTCTGCTGACACTGCAGGCTGGCCATTTGTACTGGGCTCCTGCCTATGTTGCTGCCTTTTTCTGTCCACAAAGAAATCCACAGCAGTCACGATAGAGCTGCATTGAGCTCGCTCACTCACTCTCCCTCTCTCACTCGTTTGTTCTGTCTCGCCCACTGCTGTAGGCTGCCCTTTTGTACTGGGCCCCTGCATTCATTGCTGCCTTTTTCTGCCCACAAAGAAATCTGCAGCAGTCCCAACAGAGCTCCGTTGAGCTCACTCACTCCCCCTCCCTCACTCAATCATTCTGTGTCTCCTGCTGCTGTAGGCTGCCCTTTTGTACTGGGTTTCTGCCTGCATTGCAGGCTTTGTCTACCCTCAAAGCCCTGTGAAGCAGTCCCAACACAGCTCCGTTGAGGTTGCTCACTCCCCCTCTCTCACTTGCTCTTTTCGTTTCTGCCGGGGCTGCAGGCTGGCCTTTTGTACTGGGCTCCTGCCTGCGTTGCTGCCTTTTCCTGCCCACAAAGAAATCCACAGCAGTCACCATAGACCTCTGTTGAGCTCACTCCCTTCCCCTCTCTCACTCGCTCATTCTGTTTCTCCCAGCGCTGCAGGATGCCCTTTTGTACTGGGCTCCTGACTGCACTGGCACCTTTTCCTGCCCACAAAGAAATCCACAGCTGTCCCGACAGAGCTCCATTGAGGTCGCTCACCCCCCCCTGTCTCACTCACTCATTCTGTTTCTCCTGGTGCTGTAGGCTGCCCTTTTATACTGGGCTTCTGCCTCTGTTGGCATTTTTTCTGCCCACAAAGAAATCTGCAGCAGTCCCGACAGAGCTCCATTGGCCTCACTCACTCCCTCCCTCTGTCTCACTCGCTCATTCCATTTCTGCTGGCGCTGCAGGCTGCCCTTTTGTACTGGGCTCCTGCCTGCGTTGCCACCCTTTCCTGCCCACAAAGAAATCTGCAGCAGTCCCAACAGAGCTCTGTTGAGCTCACTCACTCCCCCTCCCTCACTCGCTCATTCTGTGTCTCCTGCTGCTGCAGGTTGCCCTTTTGTACTGGGTTCCTGCCTGTGTTGGTGTCTTTTTCTGCCCACAAAGACATCTGCAGCAGTCCTGACACAGCTCCATTGAGCTCGCTCACTCTGCCTCTCTCACTCACTCACTTGTTCCGTTTCTGCTGGCGTTGCAGGCTGACCTTTTGTACTGGGCTTCTGCCTGCATTGCCACCTTTTTCTGCCCACAAAGAAATCCACAGCAGTCACAATACATCTCCGTTGAGCTCGCTCACTCCCCTCCCCTCACTCACTCGTTCTGTTTCTCCCAGCGCTGCAGGCTGTCCTTTTGTACTAGGCTCTTGCCTGCCTTGGCACCTTTTCCTGCCCACAAAGAAATCTGCAGCAGTCCCGACAGAGCTCCGTTGAGGTCGATCACTCCCCCTGTCTCACTTGCTCATTCTGTTTCTTCTGGCGCTGTAGGCTGCCTTTTGTACTGGGCTTCTGCCTCTGTTGGCATTTTTTTCTGCACACAAAGAAATCTGCAGTAGTTCTGACAGAGCTCCATTGGCCTCACTCACTCCTCCATCTCACTCACTCATTCTGTTTCTACCGGCGCTGCAGGCTGCCCTTCTGTACTGGGCTCCTGCCTGCTTTGCCACCCTTTTCTGCCCAAAAAGAGATCCGGAGCAGTCATGCTAGAGCTCCGTTGAGCTCGCTTACTCCCCCCCTCTCTCACTCACTTGTTCTGCTTCTCCCACCACTGCAGGCTGCCCTTTTGTACTCAGCCCCTGGTGTGAAAATATTACTAATTTGCAAACTTACAAGGGTGCGTGGAAACTGCACAATACACACTCATAACACAGTCATTTTATGGGGTTTCATCACTAAATTTTCAACATAGGCATTTTAGGACCTCTGCTAATGAACAGTGTCACTGTCATTTACATAATGTGTCCCAAACACAGATTTCCCACAGCGACCACGCTATTCCGCACCGGAACTGCAAAAACACATTTCGGCCAGGATGTGAAAAATGACAGCTGTACTGCTCATAAGGAGGTGCAGAAGAATGGCAATGTTGAAAATCTGGAGTGAAAATATTATTAATTCGTGAAGTTACGAGCGTGCATGCAAACTGCGCAATCCATGCTTGTAACACAGTCATTTTATGGAGTATCATCACCAAATTTTCCACATAGGCATTTTAGGATCTCTGCTCATGAACAGTGCCACTGTCATTTTCTTAATCTGTCCTGAACACCGATTTCCCACAGTGACCGCGCTATTCTGTGCCGGAAGTGCAAAAACACATTTCGGCCAGGATGTGGAAAATGGCAGCTGTACTGTTCACAAGGAAGTTCGAAAATGCCAGTGTTGAAAATCTGGCATGAAAATATTTCAATTCGCGGTTACGAGCATAGCAAATGTGAAACGACTGTGAAACAGTGATTTTTTGATTTTCCCACCAAATCTGCAATATAGGCTTTTGAGAGCCCACCTCATGAACACTGGTACTGTCATTTTGTTAATTGGTCCCAAAAGGGGATTCTGTGCAGTGACCACAAAATCACCTTTCGGGGTTGAATAATGCCATGACAGTGCCAGAATTCATGAGGAGGGGTCCCAAAAACCCCATGTTGAAAATGTGGTGCCAAAATTCCAAAAAATGCCTGAGATATGCATCAAAGTTGAAAAAAACATATTTATTCCATTATACAGCTTACCGGCATTTCCTCAGTTCGCGGTCAGCTTTAAAGAGTACAGACGTGTTCCCGGTCCACCGAAGATCATCGCGCCAGATTCTGGAGGTAAGTATGGGGTGAGGGGGGTGTGGAGAGGCAGGGTGCACAGTGGGTGGGTGTGGGTTGTGGGGGGCAGGGGACAGTGGGTGGGTATGGGTTGTGGGGGGCAGGGAGACCGCCGAGGACCGCTTTCCTTTTACAGGTTAAAAAAGACATCGCGGGACCGTTTTTGATTTTACAGGGGCATGTTTCATGCTGGGGTGGGCTCCCAGCATGCCAACAGAGTCTTTCTTTGGGGGGGAAGCTGTAGCCAATGGGGGATTGGGTACCCCCATCAGCACACAACAAAAAGGGGGGTGTTACATTATGCCGACAGGGATTGGGCACCCCCATCGGCACACAACAAAAGGGAGAGTGACATTATGCCGATGGGGATTGGGCACCCCATCAGTAGACAACAAAAGCGGGGGGTTTACATAATGCTGATGGGGAGTGGTCTCTCCTGTTGGCAACATAAACCTTGGGGAACTGAAGTCGACGGGGATTGGGGCCCCTGTCAGCAAACAAACGTGGTGGGGGGAACATGCTGCTGAGGAGGATTTGGCACCCCCTCAGCAGAAGGGGGTTTAATATTGTTTGTGAACACTGCAGCAAGCCGCTGCCATGTTCACAAACAATATCAGTGTTTCAAGGTTCCACCCTGCAATGACGGGTCGCTCCATCATTGCAGCGCATGGTTGATGCTGCAATGACGAGGCGACCCCTGATTGCAGCAGCTAAAATTTTACAAGTTGGTGGCACTCTGGCTGAACTAGTGTCAGCAGTAGCATGCCACGGCATTGGGAGAAGCGGATCAAGCCTTTAAAGGCTGTGGGGGCATTGGCCACAACAGTGCCATGCCTCCACAACCTGCTTCTGGAGAAAGCTGCCACAATATGTTTCTTGCACATGCATGCAATCAACATAAAAAAGGACTAATGATAATCACTTCAGAAAATGTCCATGGCTTTTTTTTTCTTGAGAAAATTGTTTTGTCTGAAGAGTCATGTGGTATAATACATTATACCATCTTTCATCCCATGTGTAAGGTAATGAATGTTAAGTCTTCCTAGCAAGTAGTCTGTTCCTAGGTGGGAAAAAAGGAAAACAATTACAATTTTTAAGTATGATACATTTTATATTGCATATTTAGTTGTAATGCATACTGACTTCTATGTTTAGGATGGATTTCTTTAGCATTTGAAATGGTATTATAACACAGATGATTTGTCTGAGAACTTTGATTTTCAAGTTGTGGTACAATAGCATTCCAGAGCATTAGAAATTAGGGAATATCACTAAATGAACAGGGAAGAGGTAGGTTTGCCAGAGTCCAGCTAGGGTCTGTGGAGACAAACTATTCAGGGACCACGTGGGTACACTGGGTGTGTCAAAAGGTCCTTTCTTAACAACAAATTCTATGTTTCTATGTAAATTTCACCTTTACATTGTTAACAAAACATAAACTCAAGGGTTTCACTGTAAAATAATTGGGACTCAGAGGGATGGGTATTATGCTATTAAAGAGTCTTCATGTGAGGTTTCAGCTGAGAGACTCACACAGCTTTGATTTTTGGTTATTTCAACTAAATCTTACTCTATACCATAAGAGACACCCTTCTGAGGCCCCACTAATTTGAGATAAATGAGACTATAAATTAACGTACAACTGAGGGTTTGCAAAGGCGATTCCATCGAATCTTGATGTTGTTTTATATATAAAACAAAAAAGATAGCAATATGATAGCCAAAAAAATGACTAAATATAACTGGTGGCTGTACTACGGTATTGTGGCAACCACAGAAAAAACTATTGCAGTTTACCGCATATCATGGGAAAAAAACAATGTTATTCAATGTGTTTTTTTACAGTGGTAATGGTAAATCCATGGTATTTTTTTTCATTATGGCAAATACTGTGGTACCAGTCAGCTTTTATAGAACTACCACTGTCCATATACATCACTGTAAGCACATTTTATTTCTGATCTGTTGTAAACAATTCTTTTAGGTGTTACTCACCTGCTGTTATCTGAATTTTTATGTGCTTAGCATTGAAACAGCTGATAGAAATACATACACTGTATCGAGCACATTGGTATGTCTTGTGGCTCGTGTCACAGCTGGTTCTGCAGAGGTTGTAGATTTTTCTGATCCTTGATTGTAAGTGGCAGCTTCACCTTTCTAGACTGCACACTGGTTATGATACAGTATTTGAGATGTCTCACTGGTGATTTTCATTCAAACAACTGTAATCATTTATGCTTCTGATGTTTTAGTGTCCGATAATTTGCATTACTTGGTTTGGCTGGATTCCATGGTCATTTAGCTTCTGGACTATGTGCTTCTGGCTGCTGTAGTTTGTAAATTTTTTTCCAGTTTTGACATTACTGTTTTTTTACCATCAGTCTGATCATTTTTGACCATTTGTTAATGCCAATCTGATGATGTTTGAACCAGGTTTCTCAGGACAAGTGGTTAGCATTGTTTGCAATTACTGCTAGGTAGAATGAGCTGTCATCTGTTTGAGCCTTCTGTGGACGATTGTCTTTATACAAGTTGTATAGGGTATAAGCTCACTCATAACCAGTAATTTTAAACATTTTGACCTCAAATTTTCAACATAGCCATTTCTTTACAACACCTCATGAACATGACAGCTATCATTTTTTAAATCCCGGCCAAAATGTGTTTTCACACCCGTGGCATGGAATGATGTTTCAGTGGTGCAGAATTAAGTTTCAGTGGGGATTTGAACATTTTCACTACTGGATACATGAGGTGGGATAATAAGAAGGCTATGGTGAACATTTGGTGTACAAATACAGTAAAATGCCGAGGTTATGAGTGAATGTTGCAATACAAAAAGGGTCTGAGATAGAAACATCAAACTATAGACCAATGAGCTTTACTTTATCTCAGGTAAAATACCATAATCCATACTTAAGGATGAAATTCTGGCCTATTGGAATAGCACACAGGATATTGATAGACAAGAGCATGGATTTTGCAAAGGGAGATCATGCCTAACAAATCTGCTGTGTTTAATGAAAAGATGAGTCATGAGCTTAATAATAGCAAACCTGTTGATGTAGTATACTTAGATGTGCAGAAGGCTTTCAATGTGGTTACACACTGGGCTTTATTAGAGAAACTTGCTGCAAATGTGATGGACAGAAGACTTATAAACTACATAGAGGCTTGGCTGGACGATAGAACCCAGAAGGTCAAATTAAATGGGTATATATCATCAAGCAGGGATGTGACCTGTGGGATCCCATAGGGATCGATCCTTGGACCAGTGCTGTTTAGCATCTTCACCTCAGGTCTGGATAATAACACTGTAAACTGGTGTGTGAAATACACTGACAACACCAAACTGGTAGGAGTATATGAAACAGCAGACCAGAATGAACCGTCAGTCTGATTTCAATAAAATAAGCAAATGGACCAAAGAATGGGGTATGAGTTTTAACCTAGAGAAATGTGAAGTTATGCATATCAGCAAACAGAACTCAAAATACAAATACAGATTCCTAAACACCAGACTCAAGACATTAAATAGTGAAAAAGACCTAGTGATATTAATAAACACTAACTTTGATCTGAGTAAACACTGTAATTACGTGATAGCAAGGGCCAACAAAGTTGAGTAGAACATCAAAAGAGCTATTAAAAGTAGGAATGAGACAAAAATAGCCCCACTATATAGAGCATACATTCATCCCTATGTAGACTATGGACACAACCACAAGCCCCCTATAATAAAAATACATAAACAATATTGAAAGCAAAGTAACAAAATCAATTAAGGGTATGCCAGGAATAAATGATGAAACATGTCTAAAGAATACCAAACTAATGACTCTTGAATTGAGTAAAAAAAAAGGGGGAGAGGCTTGTTGTTTACTTATGACATTATAAATGAATCAGAATTAATGTCCGCGCTGGACATTAATTTCAATCCAGACAAAAAAATCACACGTAGACAGTCACTGTATCTCAAAAGAAATAAATTTAGGAGTGAGAAAAGAGAGATATTTTTTACTCAAAAGGTGATAGGGCTATGGAATAACCTTTCACTAAATGTGGTACTAAGCAAAGAAAAGGACTCTATAAAAAAAACTAATCTGGCTTTCTACTTGACAGAGAGACACATTATAAAATATTACCACTGAAACAGTGGAGGAGTAGTTCACATGGGCACTCACCTTAATCTGCACCTAAACACTTTAGCATGAACTTCGGTATGAAGGAATAGAGGGTCACTAACAAGAGATCAGGGGTGGAAGATGGTGGGAGGGATTCAGAAGTGATGTGAGAAAATGTTACTTCACATAGAGAGTGGCTGAGCCAGGAAACAGTCTATCAGCTGAGGTGGTGAGAGCAAAAACAATACATGGGTTCAAGGATGGCTGGGACAGAGTAAGGGAATTGCTAGTTACACTGGGCTTGCAGTAAGGCAGGGAGCAAGGAGGGGGAGACAAGGGCAAATGCCCAGTCTAGACAATGGGTCATTGGGCAGGATAAAACGGGGCAGGCTGGAGGGACCAATGGTCTATTTCTGCCCACAATCCAAGAGGATGGGCCCACACTCTGCAGTGCAGGTAGCTGGTGCAGCAGTGGAGTTGTTAGCCCCTCTTAAAAATTTCCACCGGTTCTGAGGTCAGTGCACTCTGATAAGCAGTATTAAGGTAACCTGATTCACTCTAAGACAGGGTTATTTGCAAAAATAGTAAGCCTCTTTATTGCATCTCACAACAGTCCACGGTTGTAGTTAACACAGATGAGAACAGGTGCTCCAGTGCTTCGACTCAAAGGAGTCTTCAACATGCAGATAAATGGACTGGGTAAGTACTTCAGGTGTTCTGTCCACATGGGGCCATGTGCTGGTCCCCCTTTAAACATACGGGACCCAGTCTGCATGCTCACATCTTTTATTTGTTGTCACAAGGTGACAGATTTTGAATTTTTTTGAGTTGGTGTAGAATGCAATGTGTACTTTCATTAGGAAGTTTGTCTGGCAAAATATTTTCACATCAAAATGCCTTCATGATCAACACCCTGATTTTCACAAACTGCATCCTCAGCAGGGTTGGGCTCTGCACAGAAATTTTAGAGGTGGTGTAGACACAGATCACCATTTTAGTTTTGTTCCAATATTGTGCGTTCCCTTGAGCAATGACATATCCACTAGAAATGTATTCTGTAAGCATTTTCTTTGAAATGATTTTAAATCTAAAACTGCATAGCCTACTGTACACATTGGAGGTCTCAGTGATTTTCATTGTATGTAAAAAATCAGGTGTAACACAGATACATTCATGCCAGAAAGGAGATGTTTTAAAATTAAGGTGCCAATTTCCCCCAAAATATTGAAGTTTATGGGAGTGTTGCCCATCAGATGCTTCGCAATGGCTTATAAACACATAGGTGGGTTAATTCATTTAATCATTTATTAAATTAAAACTTTTAATTCACAGTTCTACCCCTTCAATTGGCAACCTATCTCTCTCCACTGTTGGGCTGATCTGCCACCATCTTTTCCTTTCATGGTTCTGACCCATGCCCTCTCCCTCACACAGACTGCTGGCCCCTGGCTACCTTCTGCTTGCAGATCCCTCCCCTGATAATGGGACACAGGCCAGGCCACAGATGTTTGGCCTGAGAAACTTTATGGTCACTGCCGGGGAAGGAGAAGTCTGTGCCAGATCCGAAAATGTGTGGTCTGGTGGCCAGCTGTCATTCTAGTGACCAATAGGATTTGAGTTCATTGTAAGCAACCTCTCCCATCACACGTAACATGATCATGTCTGTATGCCTGAGGTGGGAAGCAAAGTCATGTTGCCACCCACAATGCAAGGCCACCTCACTGTCTACTGGCAAAGTATAACTGTGCAGTAAACATTAGACATACTCAAGGTAGACTGCTAACTTGCTTAGGGGCAGAAGCAGAGGGTGGTAGTAAATGGGCCCTACACCACATGGAGAGATGTGCATAGTGGCATCTCTCAGGGATTGGTGTTGGAACACTACTGTTTAACATTTTTGTTAATGATTTGGAAGCTGGGATCTGCAGCAGCATGTTAATGTTCACTGCTGAAACTTCAATGGCCAGGGTGTGTGACAGGATCAGAACCCTGCCTCATTTTATATGAAAAATAAAATTACTTCAAACCTATTTTCTTCTATCCTGTCCTATGCTTTACCTGTCCTGTCCTGCCCTGTGCTTTACTTGTCGTGTCCTTTCTACATTCTCAAAAACCTGCTGCACAGCCATTTTACCATGGGACCTAGGAGCTGGCCCCTCCAGCGGTCCAACGACCCTATACATTCCTTGCTCCTTCTCCTGTACTTCCCTGTCTTGAACCACCCCATGACATTAGACTTATAGGGTCTGTAATCGCATATTTAAGAGTTTTTAAAATGAATTTGAGCTGTTCCTCAGGCTGTGAGAAAAGGAGCCAGGCTTTTTTCTGAAACTAGGAGTTTGTTAAAAGAGTAAATGAACTCTAAAGGCAGGAAGGACTGAATCATTGCAGGACTGAGCTATGATTGTTTTTTTTTTGTTTATTCAGGAAGCTCAGGAAAGTCAGCTAACTAAGTGTGATGTTATGGGAACAAAAACACAGAGAGGTCAAATCAGAAATTCAATACAAAGTTTTAGGAAGGTTGCGGAAGGAGCTGTTGACACACTCTGAACTCTAAAAAAAGACAGACTGCCCAAGAAGTGAAGAGCAAGAAGTCCTAGCCTAGGTAAGCAGGTTAACATGAAGCTACAAGGTATTTTTCCTACTGCTTAGAAAGGGAATCTTCAATTTTGTTGAAAAAAAAAACCTTTAGAAATATGGAGTGAAAAAGACTTTGCCATATTTTCCTCTTATAACTGATAAAAGTAGCTGCCAAATCTGTTTAAAATTCAGAAGCCATCCAACAATATATCTATATATATATATATATATATATATATATATATTATAGAGGCATAATCGCGCCCCTATAGTAAGGGTTGAGAAGACACTTTAATATTAAACCTCAATTTTTGCACGTTAATAACTTTGCAACCATTCAACGGATTTGCACAAAATTTGGAATGCATGGTCTGGTATCTTGATTTACTAAGTTGCATTTTGGTTGGACTTATGGTTTCTGCAAAGCAAAACGCTAAAAAACATTTTTTTTCCCGCCACTTTTGACACATTTTTTGCTTATGGCACTGCCACCACACCGTGTGGTCTTTTAGTCTGATATTTGGAATGTAGAAAGAAGTTGGGTCTAGGAATAATCCAGTATTTGATTGGTAAAAAAATATTAATCCATTCCAACGTTATTACATTTTTAATTTTCGGGTTCTGAGCATGCTCAGTTCACTCCAAGATTTATATGGTTATTTTTCAGACAAAGATTGGGCTCACAGTCAAGGATTTTGTAGCTCGGGGACTAGGATCCTGGTCCACCAGAAAATTCCTTGTCCATGAGCCGCCATCTTGTTTTTCAGTTTTTCCTCAAAACAAAATGTTGTAGCTTTCTCCACGGGTGACTTTTGGGCCAAATGAGGCATGGGTTTTGTTCAGGGTGACCCCTCTACAAAGCCATGTCTTTGGTTTGGCTCATTTTGGTCAACAAATAGCTTTTTAAAATGTGAAAATTCTTTGACTGTGACTCGCTAATGATCCTAGTCCACGAGCTGTCAAAATCCTAGTCTGCTAGCTCACGGTCAAGGATTTTGCTACCTCGCAGACTAGGATTTTAAAAACTTTACCATTGCATTGCTAATGAACGGTTTTGTCTTTTTACTTGAAATTTTCAGGATACTGAGGGGATGCCCTACAGGTGTTAATTATGCTGTTTAGGTGTTGGGGAATTAAGTAGTTCTATAGATATGCCATCACGAAGTTCAGATTTTCCCCATAGGAGTACAATGTGCCACCCATTGCATTTTTCTGTGGCCATATCTCAGAAATGATGTGAGATACAGATTCAGTCAATGTTGTGAGCAGTGCTCATTGTCATGATTACAATGACACTTGAATTTTTTTTCTAGCTGCTAAGGTTCCCGAGATATCAGCAAATTAGTGTTACAAGGGTTCCTTGCCCTATAGGGCTGCCATATGGCTCTGTAGTTATGTGTAAGAGGGAGCACAGGGCCAGGGGGCCCGTGCTCCCACATATGCATATTGTTATGCAGAAATGGGCAGCTTGGTGGCCCCATGCTCCCACTAACACACGCTATTTACTTTGCCAAAAATCGGTTCTTTTCTATGTTATTTTATGCAGATGATCTATTGCTTATGTTATTGAAAGTGGAACATTCCCTGACACATGTTTGGGAGTTACTGGATTCTTTTAGTGCGTTATAAGTATATCTAGTTATATTACACATTTTCAAAAAGTAAGGAAATTCATGGCAAACCCCCCCCACCACACACACACCCATCCTCCCCAAACTGACAGATGCCATGGGGTCATGAGGCCTAACTCTCACCCCATTCTTCTTTACTGTAGCATGTCAACCTCTTTGCACATGGAATGGGGTGAGAGTTGGACCACACGACCCCATGGCACACCCCGGTGTCTGTCAGTCTGTGGAGGAGGGGGTATGTGGAGTGTGGAGGGATTAGGGGCTTAACCCTAATGTCTCATTTCCTCACTTTTGTTGCTTTAACCCTAAGTGATGCATTAAATGGATTTATTTCCATATGTGTGTGTGTATATATATATATATATATTTTCATATTCATGGCAAAAAACTCCATTTAATGCATCAGGGCTGTTAAACAGTGACAAAAGTGACGAAATTCAGTGTTAAAGTTGCCACCCTTGCACCCCACGCCCACCCCATCCCCACCAACAGGCATCGAGGTGTGTGTTGGGGTCATCGGCTCTAACTCTTACCCCATTCCATGTGTAAATAAGCTGAAGCGGTGCAGTATAGGAGAATGGGGTCATAATTAGGACCAATGACCCCAAAGCACACGCCAATGCCTGTTGGAGGGGATGGGGTGGGCGTGGGGTGCAAGGGGTGGCAACCCTAACACTGAATTTCCTCACTTTTGTCACTGTGGAACAACCCTAACTGATGAATTAAGCAGAGTTTTTTGCCATGAATTTCCTTTCTTTTTAAGAATGTTTAGCACTGCACTACACAAGTGCAAAAGGTAATGTTAACAAAAATGGTGATGGAAACAGTGAGGTAAAAGAAAATAGTAACGCTAACGGTAATGCAAATGCAAGCGCAAATGGTAACACACATGATGACACAAATATAAACGATAACGCAAATGATAACACAAATGGTAAGAGAAATGCAAGCGTAAACATAAATAAAACAGAAATGGTAATGCAAACGCTAAAGTAAACGCTAACGGCAACAGAAATGCAAACGTAAATGAAAATATTAATGCAAACACTAACGGCAATGGAAACGCAAATGGTAATGAAAATGCAAACGGTAACACAAATGCAAACAGAAACACAAATGGTAATGGCAATGGCGACGCAGAAGGAAACAATAATGCAATCCACAATGGAAATGCTACCGAAAATGCAAACGCTAAGGCCAACAGAAACGCAAGCGGTGACAAACACACAAATGGTAATCGTAATGCAATTGGAAATGCAAACGCTTACAGTAACACCATCGATGATGTTAAAGGAAACACAAACAGAAATGCAATGGAAGCGCATAAACAAACACAAATGGTAATGCACACAGTGACACAAGAGGAAATGCAAACAAAAACAGTAATGGAAATGCAAATGGTAACAGTAACACAAATGCAAGTGAAAATGCAAATGCAAAGGGTAACGCACACGGTGATGTAAACAGAAACGCTAATGCAAACGGTTACGGAAACGCTAACTGTAATAGTAACGCAAACACGCACCCGTTCTTCCCCAAAAAGGTGCTTTCAAAAGCACACTGAATACAAAGAATGTATGCATAATAATGGTCCTCAGAGCAGAAAATCAACACTTGGAATACTAAATTCCTTGTATCTCAAGAACCGTACAACATAGAAGAAAATTTAAAATCTCATATTATTTACAACTTTCCAGGCTAGTTTTGCACTTAGCCCCTTAATGGGGGGCTAAGCATTCTTCTGACAAAAAGTCCGTATCAAGAAACATTTTTGAGATATGGGCCCTGAAAGGTGCAGCAGATGCCGTAATATTAGCCTATAGAAAAAAATTGCCAACTTCGGAGTGCTGTAACTTTGCAGGCCTCTAATATTTTGTCACCAAACCACCAAAAGGCACATCTGTGGGATCTTGACTTTCTTCCCTCCACATTTCAGCCCAAAAGACCAAATTGCTTTTTTGCAGCAGGATGGCAAAGATTCCATATTGTTTTGGCCATAGTGTCACAAAGTAGTGCCGCAAATCACAACACTTTCACAAATAAAATCACGAAAGTGTTGAATGTGCAACACTACTTTACAACACTACTTTTTACAAAAATTTAAAAAAAATTTATTTCTGGGGTGTTTTACCCCCAAAAAAAGACATGGCTAGCATCCTCAGGGTTCGACTAGGTGAACACAACACGAATTGTGTTCCTAGAGGGTCCCAAGTTTAAATGCCAAGCATTTCTGTGACCACCAACAGAAAACAAGATGGCCAATTTCCGACACTACAAGGGTCATTTGCGAAAGTAAAAAGCGCATTTGCGACACTTTCGCGTATTTTGTTAAATTTTCCCATTGAGGGCTGGCAGTATAGCCTAGAGGTTAAAGGTATGAGGTGTGAATGAGCTTGATACATCCAGCAGACCAGACCTGAGTCTGATTCTCACAACCTCCACTTGCATAATGTGTGACTCTGAACAAGTCACTTAACCGCCCAGTGCTCCCAGGTCACCCCTGAAAACAGGCACTTGTGCCTAGTTGACTATAATGGGAAACTTGTTCTTTGAATAACTTTTGAACCATTTAATATTTTTTCACAAAAGCTTCGAAAGGCACATCAGGGTCCCTGGCTGCATGTTTCCTGAAGGTTTCGGACTGGTCATGCAAACTGTGCAACCTGTAGGCACTAGCAAAGAATGTGCAAAAATGTGTAATTTGTGTGTTTTTCAGTGTTCTGTAGCTCCGCAACTGTACATTCGACTGTAACAAAACTTGGGCAGTCCAGAGATCTGTTGTACCAGACCATGCATGCCAAATTTCAGGCAAATCTGTTATATGGTGGCAAAGTTATTAAGCTGCCAAATTTCAGATTTAACCTTAAATGGGGTACTCAACCCAAACTATAGTGGCACTACCATGCCTCTAAAATATATTTCTATATCTAAATATATATATATATATATATATATATATATATATATATATATATATATATATATATATATATGTGTATATTGTCGATTTTGAATAAAAAAATGCTATTTGTGCTTTTGTACCTTTTTACATTGTCTGTCTGTACTTCCTGACTCTACTCCTCTACCATAGATTGTATGACTCCCTTGAGTTAAATTGGGACCTTCAGTCAGGTGAAAACAAAAACACAGTAGTTATTAGTGTATTAGTCTGAGTTGGGGAAAGGGAGCTTATCATCATCATTGCAGTTAGCTGGGTCAGGATAGTTGTTTTGGGGGAATGTGACTTAATAATAATAATAATAATAAAATGTGTTTATAGGGTGCCTTATCTATTACCAAGGCTCCTTACAATTTAAAACAGCAAAAACTATTTAAAACAGAATAAGCATCAATAAAATTAGCGTAAATAAGAATACACTAAAAGAAAAAAGAAAAACTCAATCGTTGAATGCCTGGTGCCACAAATATGTTTTTAGGGATTGCTTAAATCCCTCCACAGTTGTGCACTCCCGTAGCCAACAGGATAGAGAATTCCAAAGGGTAGGGGCTGCATACATAAAAGCTCTCACCCCAGATGATTTCAAACATACCCTTGGAATCTCTAGCAACCCCTCATCGGCTGAGTGGAGTGATCGTCCAGGGCAATAAGGAACCAGGCGCTCTTTCAGGTAATCTGGGCCCAGTCTGTGTAGGGCTTTAAAAGTAAGCAAGCCAACTTTAAAGGTGATCCACCACTGTACTGGCAGCCAGTGCAGTTTACGCAGCACCGGCCAAATGTGACAGGATCAAGCAGATCCCATCAAAAGATGGGCTGCTGCATTCTGCATTAGCTGCAGGGGATAGATTTCTACCCCAGGAAGTCCTCGGTAAAGGGAGTTGCAGTAATCTAAGTGCAAGGACACAAAGGCATGGACCAGTGTAGGAAGGTCATCAGACAGAACCAGATGCCTAACCCTGGCGATATTCTTAAAATGATAAAAAGGAAGATTTGATGACAGCCGACACCTGCAAATGCAGGGTCAGCCCCTCGTCAAAAATTACCCCCAGGTTACGCACCCATTCAGAGGACGGGAGTGAAACGCCACCAAGAAAAATTCCAGAGGACAAACCAACCCCCAACCCCTCCATCCAGCGACCTGGGTCCACAACCAGCACCTCAGTTTTTTCTGAGTTCAACTTCAGCCAGCTGGAATCCACCCACTCCTGGATTTCTTTCAGACAGTCATTAAAGACTGAGACAGCTCCAACCTGGTAGGGTGCGAAAGAAAGGTAGAGCTGGGTATCATCAGCATAGCAGTGAAACCTTTGCCCATACCTTCTTACAATGTCTCCAAGGGGGTAGCATGTACACCGCAAACAACATGGGTGAAAGCACAGAACCCTGAAGTACCCCACACAACAGAGAAGTGGGGCCTGAAGAAAAAAACCCAGACACCACTCTCTGTGTTCTACCCATGAGGAATGATGTAAACCACCTGAGGACTGTTCCCGACAGTCCACAGATGTATCTCAGATTACCCAGCAACACCCCATGGTCCACGGTGTCAAATGCTGATGAGAGATCCAAAAGAACCTGGATGGAGCGGCTCTTCTGATCTCTAGCCATCAGGAGATCATTGAGCACCCAAACCAGCGCTGTCTCAGTACTATGTCTTTTTCGAAAACCGGACTGGAGCGGTTCATAGATGTCATGGATGGTCAAATGGTCCTCCAGTTGTGCTGCCACTACTTTCTCGATCACCTTCCCTAAAAAGGGGAGGTTCAAGATGGGTTTGTAATTTGCATGGCAGTCTGGGTCCAAGGTAGCTTTCTTCAAGAGAGGTGTCACCAACACCTCTTTCAGGGAGCTAGGAAACTCTCCAGATTCCAAGAAGCACCAGACTATCTGCCCAAGGACCGGACTGATGACATCAATACAACCCCAAAATTAGGGAAGATGGTCCAGGGTCCAAACTACAGCACGTAGGGCGTACATCCTGGATAAGCCGCATGAACTCCGGTCAGCTGAAG
The DNA here is from genome assembly GCA_016271365.2 of Neoceratodus forsteri. Lineage (NCBI taxonomy): Eukaryota > Metazoa > Chordata > Ceratodontiformes > Ceratodontidae > Neoceratodus > Neoceratodus forsteri. The sequence goes on from CM057452.1 coordinate 1,452,265,416, forward strand.
GCACTCCAAGAAAATCGAGGTGCAGTGACCTCGAACTGATCAAAAACAAGACTTAGGCAGAAGTGAAGCAGTTGTCTGCATTTATACTTCCCTGTAGTTTTTTTTTGTTTTGTATATAAAGATTTTATTAGGCATTTATAATATTACCAAATAGACAACATTCCAAAACTGAAACACCATTACATCATTTAAGGCAGAAAACATATAAATGTGACATATCAATATAGTACAGTAATTAGAAAACAAAGGACCAAAACAGTAATGTAACTTAATATTTTTCTATCACATGATAAAGATGTGAAGCAAAAGAGAAAAAGAAGCAACATAAATAAACACTCAGTTAACCCCCACATCTCTAGGAGGACCAGTACATTAAAGTATGTAATATCTCAAATGCTTATTCTTGTTTACCTCACTGCCAGAAGAAATGTTCTTCATTTAAATTAAAAGCTAACACATCTACTGAAAAACACATTTAGTTCCTAACACCTACATAACCTAGTCTTAAGACACCACCACCACTATTACTAATAAGCAACTATACAGACTAAATATGCTAACCAAAATAGGGAGATAAATTTCAATGGGTGTACATATAGCATGGCCTAGCATAATTCTCCACCTGGACCGAACAAGCTGGATACACCTATATCTAACCAACCACCCCCACATACTGTAATCATGGATCCCAAACCTTATGGAACTTCTCTATGCGTTTCTTTTTCCAATACATCACTTGCAGAAAGGGAGCAGTTTTAGACAAGGCCTCTATCCACTGCTGAAAAGAAGGAGTGACAGTGGAATGCCAATGAATTAAGCAATAATGCATGACAGGATGTGGGTTCTGCTGGGATAACCTCATGCCTGGGTGGTTGGGCACGAGGCCGCAGGCCAAGTGTGTCCAATGGCCCAAAAGTGAGGTTATCCTTGCACAACCCACACCCTGGAGTGCATTATTGCTATTATACAATGGCTCGTTGTTAGACAAAATACAAAAAAAATTAAAAAATGTTTTTAGTAGATTTTTAGTGTGGCAATATATCTGTTTCTTAAGAGGTGGGGCATCCAAATCATCATCCAAGGCATCCAAAGTAATACAGAGAGGTTGTGCTGAGATAACCTCACTGTGCCAGGGACACACTGACCAATCACAGACCAGGACATTTTCTTGCCATTTTATAATTAATAACAACCGCTTAGCCTCTAAAGTGACAACGTAAATCAATCCCTTATGTTTTTCAGCCACCGTCCCAAGAAGCGACAAATCCCCTAAAATCCATAACTGTGGGGATTGTGGCATTCCAATACCTAAGATCCTTTCAATCCTCGCAACGACCCTGTGTCTCCAAACTTTAACCAATGCACAGCCCCATAAAATATGGCCTAAAGTCCCAGACTCCTCCTGGCACCTCCAGCACCGATGAGTGTTTAATAAACTCATCTTAAGTAATCTCATTGGAGTTCTGTATCATCTGTCCAAAATTTCTTTCTGTATTAATCATGCCTTAGGATCCAGAAAGAGTTTATGAGCATCCCTCCAGCAGAAATTCCAGGTCTCCTCTGATAAGGGCATCTGTATATCCTCTACCCAATGCAACCTATGAGGCTCCCAGTCTGGGTTATAGGCCTGCTGTATTAATTTAAAAATTTTACTTATGTGGCCCTTGGGAGATGAGAGCCATTTACATATATGGGAGAGGGTTTGCTGATGGAAGGGCAAAACCCTGTTGATGACATCCCCCACAGTGACATTTTCGACAAGTTTCGAAAATTTTGCTGTGGGGGGCCTGCTGATAAAATGTCACCCTTTCGATGACTTTCGCACCCCCTTTCAGTTAACTCCAACTTGGAGTTAACAGTCAATAGAAGGGGGGCTGTGGAGGTCGCAGCCCCCATATGGGGGGTTTGGGGCACAGCCCCCGATAAAAAAAATAGACCAATGTCTGATAGGTGAAATTTTGCCTGTCGACATCCAGGATGCCCGCTATGCTGAACATCGACAACATTGTTGTTGCATCGGCATAGGTAAACCATGGGAGAGTAACTCTGTCTGTCGAAGGGAAGAGTCTATAATAAGGTCCCAGGCAATACTATGCCTTAATTGAAGGAATTTCCAAAGATCCTGTATGTAAATATCAAAGTCTAGCTGCAGTTGAGTGAAGGTCTTAAAGGAACCCTGTCTGGGCATCAAACAGATCCCCTTTAACCGAGACTCCCGCAGAGGTCCAACTGGCCCAATAAAATGGTGTACCCCCTATTTGTCCTCTGGGATTATGCCATAAAGGCTCATATGGTCCCAAATATACCAGCTGCCAATGAGGCAGTTTAGTTATTTTCATCCAAGCTTGCCTTGTAAAATCTACAGGTGCCATAGTATTCCTAAGGGGCAATCTGGAGTCAGTAATCAGAACTGATAAAGTAAAATCCCCCCAAAAAGCTTTCTTGATATCCACCCATAAAGGGAAAGATGCCTCAGTTGGTTGTAGCCAGTGTAGGCATTTGTTTGACACCACATGCTAAATGATAAGCCCAAGGCCATGGCATATTCCAACCCCCTTTTGTTACCGGCACCCGCAGAATCCTCCGACTAAAACATGGGGGAGCTGAGCCCCATATAAAATGGGAAAAGAGCTTGTTGACTTTACTCCAAAAATTAGAAGAGATAGGCATGGCCAGATTATTAACATAATATAATAACTTAGGGAAAGCCATTAATTTTATGGCCGCCACTTTCCCAGACAAGGGTAACTGCAGCTTGGCCCATCTATTCGTATCATTAGTGAGATCCCCTTAGTAACCTGCTAAGGTTTTCCTCCCTCATCTCAAGCAAGTTGGGCAATATATGGATACCCAAATATCTGAAACCTTTCGGTGCTACTTTAACCCCTTTGAGTGCATGTTTACCCAGGCTGGGTTAGATTTGAAAAGAGGCAAGATTTCAGTTTTAGACCAGTTGACCCTCAGACCGGACTACACACTAAAAGAATCCAGTAACTCCCATATATGTGGCAGGGAATGTTCCATAAGTAATAGATCATCTGCATAAAATAACATAGAAAAGAACCAATCTCCTTTCTTTATCCCCTATATCCCCAGATGCCGTTGAAGAGCTGCATTAAGAGGTTCTCCTGCTGCCAGGAACAACAATGGACTAAGAGGGCAGCCCTGACATGTGCCCCGGTGTAAAGAAAAAGGATCTGATAAAATCCCATTGGCCAAAACTCTGGATCTGGTTGTAGAATATAAACATTTAACCCGCCTTACAAAGGTGGGGCCCACTCCAAAGGACAAAAGCGCATAAAATAGGTTTTGCCATTCAATGGAATCGAGAGCTTTTTCAGCGTCAATCGCAATTAAAGCAGCAGAATCTGGACCCCTTGTTGCAATTTGTAATATATACAAAGTGCTCTTAAGTTATCACTGTCCTGCCAACCTCACATAAACCCCACTTGGGACTTGTGAATAATCTGTGGTAGCACCTTCTCCAAGTGACGGGCCAACATTTTTGCTAAAATCTTACAGTCCACATTGAGAAGTGAAATAGGCCTAAAATTGGCACAAATTGTTGGATCTTAATTAGGTTTCAGCAGGACAGTGATATTAGCTTCCTGCATGGATGGTGGGAAGGAGCCAGATTCTAAAATAATGGAAAAAGCTTGCTAAGCCATGGGAGCAGGTCAGATTCAAATGCCTGATAAAATTCTGCACCCAGAACATATGGTCCAGGGGCCTTACTATGCACCAATGACAGGACTGCTTCCCTGATCTCATTCAGTTATTGCCCTATCCAGCAATTGAACAGCATCCAGGGACAGACTAGGTAGCTTCAACTTATCAGAAAAAGAGGCATAGTCCTCACTTTGAGGAGATACGGCTGACCAATATAGGGCTGAGTAATACTCTTGAAAAAGCCATACTATTTGAGTCACATCTGAGGTCAGCTGGTCATTATCCAGTTTTAAGTAAGAAATTGAGGTCTCCATGGCTCTTTTCTTCAGTCTATATGCAAGGAACTTTCCTGCTTTATCTCTGGATTCCCAGTAGGATTGTTTCAAGAAGAATAAAGCTCTGGTTGCTTTTTGAGTATAAATAGCATTCAACTGGTACGTAAGGGTAATTACTTCATTCATCTGAGATTCTGGGGCAAAGGGGAATTGTGAATCAAATCTTCAAGGTCTTTGATTTGTTGAGAGAGATCCAAAATTTGTCTCTTACGCTGTTTGTTTGAACCGGGACGTATAAGAGATTACACAGCCTCCAACAAAAGCTTTAAACATATCCCACAAAATAAAAACTGAAGTATCCGAGGAAGCATTTGCTTCAAAATAAAATCTGATTTCTTCCTGTAGCCATTGCATGAAATCACCCAAACACAGGAGTTCCAAATTAAAATGACACCAAGGGGTCCTGGTAGTCAATACTTTTGGGGCCCAGATCAAAGTTACCGAAGCATGATCTGAAATGATAATTGGGAGAATATTACAATCCAGTATATCTCCCATAGTTACTGAACTACACAACAAATTGCCCAAATGACTACAAGTTTGAAATCTCCTGGAACGAAAAGTGTAGTCCTTAGTGCTAGGAGATAGACGTCTCCAACAATCTTGGAGTCCTAGCTCAGAGTAGATTTGTACTAAGGATTCACTTGACTTCCTATGGGAAGGGGTGCCTTTCTCCTAAGGTGCCCTGTCCAAAAGGTGATACACCACAAAATTAAAATCTCCCCCAAATATAATTATAGATTCCTCTCTCTTAAATTCTGATATCTGCTGAGCCAGGAACCCAAAAAAGTCTGGAGATTCAGTATTAGGGGCATAAATATTAACTAACATAAAATCAACTCCAAATACAGTAGCCCTAACCATAATCCATCGTCCTTCCGTGTCACCTTTGAAATGAAGCACCTGTATCGGGCATCCTTTACTAATTAAAACTGAGACCCCCTTTTCTTTGTTGTGAAAGTACTAGAAAATGCTTGACCCACCCACACCCCTTCAGTAATTTACCTGCTTCCCTTCTAAGGAGATGAGTTTCCTGTAATAAAATACTATTGCATCTATTCGAATTCAAAAAGCATAAATCTTCTTCTTTTAATGGGGTGATTCATGCCTTGAACATTCCAAGTGATTATTTTGAACTCAGACATACTTTAAACAATTATGAGACTGGCCCATAAACTACTGCATGACATCTCCCATTTAAAATATAATACCAAAAATTAAAAACCTCAACCCCTGGTGGTGTCTTTAGAGAAAAGACTTGAATATGTCCAAAGCCTAAGACAACATAACAATAATGTGGCCTATAATGTCCAAAAACAGTGCTCAACCTAGAAAGCCAGTATTATGGCCAGCTACCCTGAAACTTGTTGAGAAATGCTCTATTGTAACATTTAACTAGGAAAGATCGGAGAGAAAATCTTATCTTCAGATAAGGTTATGAAAGGATGCCAGAACCCAACCTGTCCAAAAAGAGAGTATGCTCCAATGTGAATTTGAAACAAACTAAACCAGTAACACATATCCCCCTAGCCCCCAGAAACCATATAAAACTCCAACAATTGGCTCAAGGAAAGAGGGTAATAGAGTCAGCCCTATAGAAGTGCCCACGCCCTTCCCTTCCTCAGCGGACATGTGACAGGGCCATCGCAAAAACATCCAGCCCACCATGCAGAACTGACAGAACATAGCTTCCCTGTGTTATTAACCAGCCCCCCACACCCAGTTTAGAATAGTTACACATTGTTAATAGTATGCTACTATATATCCAGAACAATCTGGACTAAATATGATGGTAGATGGTTATAATAGTAGAACAGGGGGGTATATTTTAACCCAACTAAGAAACGACAGTTCGATCTCCATTTTAACACTTACAGAAAACCTCTTGTGGATCCAGTAAGGAATAGACCCCCCCCCCCACATACACACACACCTTTCAGAAGAACCCAAAAAGGGTACCCTTAACAAAGATATACCATCTAGTGGTGAACAGAGACTACCCAAAAAAGAACAGTCCTCTGATCCAAAACAATTAGCTGCACTGTACACATGTCACTCAAGAGCCAGTAATGAGTCCTTCTTGGATAAGAGTTCTCTCTGGCGTGTTCCCAGAGTTGGACTGTTCAAAATCCACATTAACATGCAGCGGGATGGCCTGATTATTGCTCCCGCCACTCCTGATCCTGGAATGAATCTTGCACTGATGCCGAGGCTAGCAGATCCTCTTCTGTATAGTCAGCCCAATCCATATCTGCACTTCATTGTGATGCAGAATGTCTAACAGGGACAGCCGTGGGTGTTTAGACTCAAAGTTTGTAGGCCTTTCACTGTCCCTGATGTGGTAGCGACAGGGGAAGAAGCAGGTAAGGCAGGTGCGGAGGAAGAGCCATCTGAGGCATTGAAAAGTGAATGCTGTACCCCATTCTGTTTCTTACTTTCCCAATGCTGCTTAGATTTAGAAGGGTGTTTGCTATCAGGTTGGACAATAAAATAGAAGGCGGAGCCTGGGCCAAGCTGAGTAGGAAAAATTAACTGCAGGTGCCTTAGCCATAAGGGACACCACATCTGAGGAGGGTAAAAGCTGTGAATTGTCCAAAGCAGACCCTTTGCATGCTGAGACAGGAGTCATCTTATTCCATTGTTGTACACTGTCCACAAAACACTGAGCCTCTTGCCACTTATCAAACGCATAACATATTGGATGCTATATTGTGCCATGACTTTATGGATAGGGGCAAAAGCTTTCCTGTGGAGAGCAACATCCTTGGAAAAGTCTTGAAAAATATAAGTTGTGTGCCCATTCCACTTCAGTGGCCTCTTTCCTCCGCTAACCGTAGGATCTGTTCTTAACGAAAACCAAGAAAATAGGCACAATGGGGAAGGTAGAAGGCCCCTGGCTGGCTTGGAGCTAGCTAATTATGGGCACATTCCACCTCCAACGGGGCATCCCAGTGGTAGTTTAATATGTGCAGCAAAATTTTCTGTAGAAGAATTACACATTTGAACCCTCAGAACCCTGTGGAATACCAATGATTCTGAGGTTATTGCGTCTATTTCTATTTTCTGAATCATCTAATCTAAGCTCTAACAATTGCACTTGCTTTTCCAGATGAAGTAATGTGTCAGCTTGCCGTGCCGAGTCTAATTCCACTTTGGATAGAAAAAGCTCATTAGCAGCTATCCACGACTTGATTTCTTCAAGTCTAGTATCCAGCCGAGCCACAGAGTCCTGTAGAGATGGCACCACTGCCACCAAGGATTGCAACATCTCCCTGATGTCTGACAGATCGGCAGTATTTGCTGGTACCATAGGAGAAGAAGCCGCCATCACAGCAAACTGGCCAGTCCAGTCAGTAGTCATGCAAAGTCCAAGAAGGTAAGGCAAAACACCCCAAAAATTCCCAGAAATTTGCTCCACTGAGACCTCAAAGCTTCCGTTAACTGCATAAAATTAAAGCATCTGACTTGTGGCTGTATTACCGGAGAAATAAGCGGATATTTGCCATGGGGGCTTAATGTTGTCAGATTAAGCATCAATATCAGCCGGCATCACTCATCGACCCCCTACTTCCTTGTAGTTAGCTTTTGCTTTCAGAGCAATCTTACTATTAGAGCAGGGAGGCAGCTGACTGGGGCAGCTAGAACATTTTGGCTACAATATTTCTAACTAGGGAGTAAGTAGACAGATTATAAAAAGTGTAGGGTCTGCAAGGTAAATTAGGACCTTCAGTTAGGGTAAAAACAAAAACACGGCAGTTATCAGTGCGTTAGTCTGAGCTGGGGGAAGGGAGCTGATAATAATCCTTGCAGTTAGCTGGGTCAGGACAACTATGAATTCCGTGGGGCGGGGGGCTGACTTAGGCAGAAGTGAAGTAGTTGTCTCCCATACATGTTCATGTTCCAGCGAGTGAGTGGAACAGTGAAGGAGTGGAATAGGTAACTGGTGTCTTAGGCATCGGCAGGCATCAGCAAAAGGAAGCAGGAAAGCAGAGGACTTTGCTGGTCGACTAAGGTAAGGTTCCTGGTCACTCCCGCTGTAAGTCACTGGAGGGAAGAGTGGAGGGCAAATGGTAGGCCTTAACTAGGAATAGGTGCAATACCCTATCTAGAGTAAGAGTAGGGATTTAAGAAGGGAATAGTGGACAGCTAAGGTAAGAGTATAAAGGCATGTAAGAAGGGAATAGTAGACAACTAAGGTAAGAGTATAAAGGGGTTTAAGAAGGGAATACTGGACAACTAAGGTGAGAGTATAAAGGGATTTAAGAAGGGAATACTGGACAATTAATAACACCCTATCTAGGGAATGAGTATAAAGAGTTTTAAGAAAGGAACAGGGAAAAAAATAATTGAAAGGCTATGCCTGCAATTCAATGGGGTGAAGCAAGCAGCCATGCTGCCCATCCTGAGCTACAGTATATAAGCAGTTCCTTCCAGCCTCCCTCAGAAACACTTTTTTCTTTGTCGCCAAAGGCTCTGCCTGACCTTTCCCCGGGCTCTGTGTCCCCCCCCGCCTCCCTTTTCTGCTCCGTTTGTCTCCTACCTTCCCTTGTGCTTGCATTTCTGCTGGCTTGTGTTGGATTCTTTGGCCCAGATATTCAAAGGTTTAATCCGGTGATATTCAAATAGGGGTGTGCCTGGCACCAAATCTGATCGCGAAGTGATCATCAGTATGTATGCGGCGAGGTAGGGGGGGCATGCCCATACATACTCTGCACAGCCCGATATTCAGCCAGGGATGTGCTGAGTCCATACATGCACAACCCCTACTTGTGCCACACAAAGTTGATCCAAAAAAAAGGAACAACGGCTGGCCACCCACAGGTGAGCTGCCATATTGCAGGGCACAACACAGCAGCTGCCACCTGTGGGTGGCCACCCGAGCTCCGGCTGCACCTGGCGGCGCTCTATGCCTGATCAAGGGGCATACACAGCAAATGACCTACAAACTCCCTGGTGGTCCTGTGGACCGCTGTCCAGCCGATCATGGGCTTAAGTAAAAATAAAATGAATCAATATCCCTAGTGGTCCAGTGGACCGATGTCAGCTAATCGGGGGCTTAAGTAATAATAATTGAATCAATATCCCAGGTGGTCAGTGGACGCTGTCAGCCAGTCTGAGCATTTGTATTAAAATACATGAAATCCAATATCCCTGGTGGTCCAGTGGACCCTCTTCCCACCCACCCACTGAGCCCCACTGCCCTGCTCCCTCGGTCAGTGGCGGCCAGCAACACCCCACCCGCCTGCCACTCCGCCGCCACTGACTGACACCGTAGGGTTGAACGCCTTATTGTCTACAGCTGAGCTATGGCGTGCAGTCTGCCAGGTTATCATTCCAGATATGTGAATGGATCCATTCACATATCTGGAATGTGTACGGTACGGGAGTTGCACGCCCATTGGCTCACGCCTGGACCACTGGGCGTGAGCCCCACCTACTGTGTCAGGCCAGTGGGCAGCGGGCGGTGGTAAGCTGCCACCACTGCTGACAGGGGGAGTGGGGCGTGAACAGTGGGTGGTAGGGGAGGGGGGTCCACTGGACCACCAGGGATATTGGATTTCATGTATTTTTAATACAAATGCCCGCCATCGGGCTGACAGTGGTCCACTGGACCACCAGGGATATTGGATTTCATGTATTTTTAATACAAATGCCCCCGATTGGGCTGACAGCAGTCCACTGGACCAGCAGGGATATTGGATTTGCGTTATTTTTACTTCAGCCCGTGATTGGGGCACATTGCCCCGCTTGCAGGGGGCATTGGTCCCCAATGGCTCCTGCCTGGCAGGGTGCCAGGTGCAAGTCGCCGGGGATCGGCACACCTGCATGCAAATGAGGTCATAATGACATGCAAATGGTCCCATTTGCACCTTGCATACATTATGGCCCCATTTGGAATGTGCACTTTTGAATATCGCAGTTGCTGTGCATAGCGCAACGGAACTTGCGCTAGCGCATCCCACTGCTCCACTCTGGCCACTTGCGCTGGCACAGTGCCACTGCGCTATGCACACTGCGGGTGGCCAGGGTGCAATATTCAACGATGCTGTGCCATGGCGCAGCTCCATTGAATATCGCCCAGTCAACGCCCTGCGCATTCAAGTTGCGCTGCGCCCAGGCTTGCGCCACAGCCTGGCTCAGTTTGAATATCTGGGCCTTTGTCTTGTTTGTGCATCTCCTGCTGCTAGGTCAGTATTTGCCTCTGGCTACAGTCTGTCTATTCTTCTCTCTCAGTTGTTTCTTTCTGCTCCCTTCAGTTCCATGCTTGTGTTTGCTTTTGTTTCTTTCTTTGAGGCTTTTCTAGTTTTTCTAGTGTCCCATTTATTTTTATGCTTTTAGCAATCCCTCAGTTTACCTGCAATTGTTATCTGTATGCTTCAGCTCAAACTGCTGTTTTCTCTGCCTCTGCTGTCTCCTGTGCCTTTCCACCTTAATTGTTTGCACCTGAGCCAGGCTTCATGTTTCTCTCAGCTAGCTGCCACTCTTTGCTGTGCTATGTTTGTTGCTCAGCAGCTGTGCTCTTAATTCATTCAGTGCTAGGTCCATTCAGGTAGCTTCAACTCCTTACTTTTTAATTCTTTTGTGCTGCTTCTAGCATATTCCTTGTGCTCTGCTGCATTACTATACCAACATTTCAGCTATTTCATTAGCATTACATACTTTACTGAACCACACTTTTACCAAAACCACAGCAGCCCATTTCTGTCTTCTACCCATACTGAAACTTTCAGTCATTAAATTAGCTGTCTGGTCTCATGGTGCTCAGCTTGTGGCTTCCCTGTGATTCCCATGGCAGGGACTGTGATATCACGGTGGGGCGTCATGGTTCCAGGTAGTGGGAGCATGCTTTTATATATGAATTTTGCTCTGCTCCCTTGCAGCCTAAATGGCATTCAAGACATTCACACATAAACCATATCAATTCAATTGCCTAAATCTCATCGACTCATTACTGGCATTTGCTCCTACTACCTAACCAATGGCCACTGGCTTTGCCCAGCCTCCTACCACCTATCTCCATCAGGAGTACCTACCTCCATATGATTATTTTCAATGTATATATATATATATATATATATATATATATATATATTAGGCTTCCTTAATGGACTTGGTTGGCTTGCCTTCAACTGGCTTTGCTCCCACTATCTAACCTACCACATTATGCTGCTGCTGCAACTGCTGCTACTTTATCAAATGCTGCTACTACTTCATCTCAAGCTGATGGCTTTGCCTGGCATCCCACTGCCTACACTATGGCCACTGGCTTTGCCTGACCTCCTCCTATCTAATGCTTCATAGTTGACCATATGCTCTTGGCCACTCTGACAGTTTTCTATCCTTCTCCTTGGCCCCTCTCTTGACAAAGACATTCTGAGTACCTGTAACTACTCTAAGTCTGCTACCGATTCCCCTTTTATCTCCTCGTACTTTTCCCACCTGATCCTTCCTTAAATGTCTCTGAGTTTCTTTTTTTTCCTTATCTCTTTTTTTTTTATCTAGGAAGTAAATGCATATACTGACTTATTGCAGCCGTGTAAATTGCTGACCATTTGTTGTAACATGTCTTGTTTGTATGTACATTTGTTGACATGGAACCTTTGTAAAAGAGTCATTGGCTCAAACGTAATAATTCCTAGAAATAAACTAAACTATATATCAATCAGAGGCTTGCCAACCACAGCCATTACTTTCTCTGGCTCAGGGCCTCCCCTGCAGCCGATGGTCTTGCTCTGCACCCACAAACTATGCATCTTGAGCATGTGAAACTCAGGGTGAGGTCCTTCTCATCTGGCCCATAGTGGGAATGTCCTCAATCTGGGCAGAGCTTTAGACATGCAGACATTTTGGTGGTACCTCCTGATGTAGAATTTAAGACTTTGGCTACCAAAGGGTGGGGCCCTTAGCTCAAGGGGGCTCCTTTGGCTGTGCAGGCCACTCCAGCAGCATCTTCAAAAGCTATTTTCCCTACAACTACCTATGGATCACCTGGTCTCCATGTCCTTCCCTTCCTTGCCCAGTCTCAACTGTCAGGTGGTCCTCAGGGAAGCCCCTTGGATGTCTATCTTCACGTTTAGGCCTCCCTCATGGAGGCCAGATGAGTGCCTTTCAACAGCTGTTGCTCTCCTCCTCCCACCCTGTGGAGAGTGCCTCCTCAATGGCAATCTACCTTTGCTGCAGAGCAAAGCTCGCCACCCCCTCATGGCGTTTCCCAATAGAGGGACAGAGTGAGAGTCTTCCTCCAAATTAAAAAGCCCCTTGAATTGGATCTCTAAATTTCAGTAGTTGAGCCATCACTAAAAGTATCCTGAGCCTGGAGGGAAGGTGACCTAGGCCTTGGATGCCCAGAGGTTTCCTCCTCATTTGGGGCTTTTCCTCTCCTGTGTGCCGAAGGTCATAAAAGTTAGGTATTCATTATGTAGTACATTTCTCTAGTTTACTTAGATCAGTTTCTGGTGTTGGATGGAGATGGATGGTGGAACTTCTCTACTATTCTCTCTCTCCTTAGGAAGCCCTCCATGTTATCAGTGCAATCCTGACAACCTGCTCATCTCAATTTTGTTTCTTCAGTTGTCACTGTTTGCTGTCAATCTGTGCTCGTTAGCCTCATGTTCAAGTTTGCTGATCAATACTATTTTTTGGGGATCCTTCCTAAGGTACCTTTAGCCAAGGGAATTCTTCCCACAGTACCTCTAGGTGTGGAACCCTCTTTGAGGGTTTCTTGCCTTCAGTACTCCCACAGGGTGGTAATTCCTCATGGAATAGAGAGTGCAGATTGCCAAACAGTTTATCACAGTTGCACAAGCATAGTACTACACTGCTTGCATAGGCCCATTGAATTGAAAGGCTATACCTGCAGTCCAATGGGGTGAAGCAACCAGCCATGCCCCCTTCCTGAGCTACATAAGCAGTTCCTTCTAGCCTCCCTCAGAAATACTTTTTTCTTTACCCCACCATCCTCCCCTCCTCTTCCAGTGGCACTCCTCTCTCCTTCGGGAGGGGGCTCCTTCCTAAGGTAGCTATAGCTTTCCATTAGAGATGGTCACATGGACATTGCTTCTACCTGTGTAGAACACCCTTGTACCACAGAAGGGTACAAATGCATTCCATGTCTTTGGTCTTATAGTACAACAGCATTCTGCTTAAGATGAAAATTCATGCAGAACAAGCTTTCTGTATGCACTATATGTTTATTTAGTCACCCCATAGTGATGTAACACTATTTAAAAGTACAGTTGCTCTGATAATGCTTTTGTGGATCTAACTGTCCTCCATCGGATAGTGCTGGTATCCAACCTAGGATCTAGCCAATGGATCTGAGGTAAGATCCATCAGATCCAATCTCGACAGTTGGACCCAGTGGGTAGATCCATCAGATCCAGCCTCAGATATTTGGATCTGATGGTCAGATCCATTGACTCCAGGTCAGATCCAGGGATACCTTGGATACTTACAGTGGATACTTACTAAGAGGTCAGATCCTTGATCAGATGTCAGTGCCATCTGAGGCTATCTGATACCCGACCAAAATGATAGTATCCAATGGTATCCGACCTGGTGGGATACTATCCAAGCAACACCATTTAAAAGGTTGCCTAATTGTTTAGTTGTCTATTGTTAATTACAAGCAGCTTTCATGTTGTGAATAGAAACATAGAAACATAGAAGTTGACGGCAGATAAGGACTGCAAGGCCCATCCAGTCTGCTCATTTCTTTTTCTACCTTATGAATATGCCATCTGCCTTTGCTCTGTCAATGGCTATCTATTCATACTCATCTGTGTTGCTTCCTTACAGTAGCAGCCGCAGACACTGCCAGATATTTCCCGAAATTTCTGCAATATTTCCAGAAATATCTCCTGCTTTCTGCATTTCCACAGTTGGGGCAGCAGAGAGAAACTATTTAGAAATTTTGCAAAATATCTGGAAATAGCTGGCAATGTCTCTGGCTACTACTGTCTGTCTATTCCATGCCTGTTTTAAGCCCTGCACTGTATTCATATCCACCACTTGCTGAGGTAGGCCATTCTATGCATCCACCACCCTTTCTGTGAAAAAAGAACTTCCTCACATTACCCCTTAATCGGCCTCCTCTAATCTCATGCTGTGTCCTCTTGTCCTGCTATTTTTCTTATATTGAAACATGTTAGACTCTTTTACCTTGTTAATGCCCTTAAGGTGTTTGAATGTTTCGATCATATCACCTCTCTCCCTCCTTTGCTCTATGGTATACATATTGAGCTCCATTAATCTGACTTCATAGGTTTTCTGATGCAGTCCCCGCACCATTTTGGTTGCCCTTCTCTGGACTGCCTCAATTTGGTTAATGTCCTTGTGAAGGTGTGGCCACCAGTACTGCACACAGTACTCCAGATGGAGCCTAACCAGTGTCTTGTAAAGAGGGATTATTACCTCCCTCTTCTAACTTGTGATACCCCTACTAATACACCCCAACATCCCCCTAGTTTTACCTGCTTTAGTGGTCTGCTTGGGTGATTTCAGGTCATCGGTGATGATGATGATGCCCAAGTCTCTTTCTTCCCTTGTGACTGCCAGCAGCTCCCCTCCCAGCCTATAGGTGGCGTCAGTGTTTCTCTTCCCTATGTGCATGATCTTGCACTTCTTTGCATTAAACCCTGTTGTCACTGATGAAGATATCGAAGAGAGCTGGCCCCAGGACTGATCCCTGAGGTACCCCACTTGTGACTTGCATCTCTTCTGACTGTGTACCATTTACCACTACTCTCTGTTTTCTGCCTGTCAACCAGTTTGCCACCCAGTTGACCAACTTCTGATCCACCCCGAGCCTACCCAGCTTATTAATCAACCTTCTATGTGGAACAGTATCGAAAGTTTTGCTGAAGTCAAGGTAGCGACATCAACTGCTCCTCTTGGTCACCATTCTGGTTACCCAATCAAAGAAATCTATGAGATTAGTTTGACAGGACCTTCCTTTTGTAAACCCATGCTGTCTTGGATCCTGTGCTCCTATGGATTCCAGGTGTTGCACTATCTTTTCCTTAAGGGTGCCTCCATAATCTTGCCTACTACTGAGGTAAGACTGACTGGTCTGTAGTTCCCTGCCTCCTCCCTGCTTCCACTATTGTGGAGCGGGATCACATGAGCCCTTCTCCAGTCTTCTGGGACCTCTCCTGTGCTCAGAGACTCACTAAACAGTTCTGATAATGGCTCTTCTAGTTCCACCCCTAGCTCCTTTAGTAACTTGGGATGTATGCCATCATGTCCCATTGCCTTGTCCACCCTGAGCTTATCGGGCTCTTGTAGGACCCTTTCTTTTATGAAGGGACTAATGCACACCTCCCCCCCGTGTCCATGGTGCTGAGTTGTGGGCCCTGCCCTACCTTCTCTTCAGTAAATACTGAGCAGAAGTATCTATTTAGGATAGATGCTTTTACATGGTCCTCCTCCTCACATGCCCCTTTATTCCATTTGATCTTAGCAATACCCCCTCTGGACTTTCTCCTTTCACTAATGTATCTACAGAAAGTCTTGTCACCTTCTTTTACTGTTTGTGCCAGTGTTTCCTTGGTTTGGGCCTTTGCCTACCTTACTGCCTTCCCTACTTTCCTTAGGGAAGTTTGATATGCTTCCCTATCTTCATCCTGCTGCGTTCCCTTATATTTTCTGAAGGCCAGCCTTTTGGCTCTGACCTTTTCTTCTACTGTTTTTGTGAACCAAAGTGGTTTCCTTCATCTTTTGCGCTTCCTTTTCTCTCTAACACAATGGGATGTTGCTTCAAGTATTGCATCCTTAATGCTTGCCCACTTTGCCTGTACCCCCCTCACCTGTATTTCTTGTTGCTAGGGCTAGCTTAACTCTGTTGGCCATCTTATCAAAGTCAGCTCCACTGAAGTCCCATATTTTTGCATTGGATTGGGATGATTTAGTTCTAGTGGCCAAATTGAACCATACCATGTGATGATCACTGGCCCCCAGGTGACCTTCTACCTGAAGATCTGTGATCCTTTCCCCATTAGTCATTACTAGATCTAGGATAGCCCTGTCTTTCGTGGGTTGTTGTACCAGTTGTTTGAGGCCCTCCCCCTGAAGGGAATCCACCATGTGTCTAGTTCTGGCAGATGTTCCTGCTGGTATTGACCAATCTGTATCTGGCATGTTGAAGTCTCCCATTATCAGAACCTCCCCTTTAGCTGTCATGTTTTGTATATCTTCTAACAGTAATGTGTCTATGTCCTCCTCCTGGTCTGGAGGCCTGTAGACAACCCCAGTTCATAGCTGTCCCATTTCCTGTTTCCAGGGTGACCCACATTTCTTCTGGCTCCTTATGTGTATTCTGAATTTCTGTAGTTTTGATATTTTCATTGACATACAGGGCCACTCCACTTCACTCCCCCCCACCGCTTTTGCACCTTGTCTCTTTTGAACAGTACATAGCCAGGTACTTAGTCTCCCAGGTGTGGTTACTGGTAAACCACATCTCACTAATTGCTACTATGTCCAGTTTAGCCTCTGTCATTATTGCCTGCAGGTCTGGGATCTTGTTTCCCAGACTGTGAGCATTTGTGTACATGATTTTACATTGGCCAGCTTTTTGTGTATTAGTTGTTGCGCGAGGTCTGGCATTTCCCCAATGCATCATATGGGGAGCCAGACCTTTTTCCTTACCTGGTGATGCAAATGAACTACAAACATGCTGAACTCCTGTTTGGCCACTAGCTGAGGGGAGAGGGGTGTTATTCCCATTTGACGTATGGGGTGCTGCACTCCTCTCCCCATTTGCTAGTTTAAATATTCTGCAAAGACGTCAAACTTCTGCCACAATGCACTGACTCCCTCTTTAGTCAGATGCAGGCCATCAAATTTAAAGAACTTTCACTCCCAAAACTGTTGCCAGTTCCCTACAAATTTGTGTCCTTTTTCCTGGCACCAGCCCTTGAGCCACATGTTTAGCTTCCCTATCTCCTCTTTTTTGACCTTCCGTCCACCTGCTCCCCTCTCCCAGACTGGCAGGATCTCTGAGAAGGAGATGCTGGATGAAATGGATGATAGTTTGTCACCCAGCCTGGTTAGGCATTCCTTGGTCTCCACAACTGACCAGCTGGTGAGATCATTAGTCCCTATGTGTACCAGGATGTCAATGTTTTCTCCTGCTTCCTGAACAATTTTAGTAATGTGGTCAGCATCTCTCCACGCTGATGTACCTGGGAGTCATCTGACCATTACCCCTGGTTAGAGATATGTATCAACTCCCCGAATCATGGAGTCTCCTATGATCAGAAGTTTTTGGATTTCTTTTTTGCTTTTTTAATTTTGGTTCCTGTTTTGGGTGAGTTTTGTTGTGCTAGCTCCTGTGCTGCAGTGTCCTGCTCTGCAGTGTCCTCTGCCCCTTTGTTTGATTTCAGAGATAGAGGCAGATACCTGTTTGTAGTTTTTATATGGTTTGTGGAGATTATATGTTGGAGAGCATCGAGTGATGGGGCACCCGATTTGCCTCTCCTAACCACCTGCCAATCTCCCAGACCAACTACCCTCTGTGGTCGAGGTGCTTCTGTTGGATGTTGGGGAAATGGCGGGAGATTCTTATAATATATTTCCTCTTGAATATGCAATTTGAGGCATGCAATCTCTGCCCATGCTGCCTGGAGCTGAGTCCTTAGATCTGCAGTGGCCCAGCATGTAGGACAGTGTCCTAAATCCTGTAAAACTGCCCTTCTGAAAAATGTTCCACAGTACCTGCAGTTAATGATATCCATTCCAGATAAGTTGCTGGGTTCATAACCTGGTCAGAGTAATTAGAAGGAAGAAAATGAAAGCAAATGTTTGATTTTGCATTTTGTTTGTTTGTTTTTGTATAACTTATTATAACAAGTTAAATTATTAGTGCCCCTGTAAATGAGTTCAATGTGTGGATGCCCCACTGATCCACCACTTCCTGCTTTGCCATAGAAAGTGTCACGACTGTGCTACCCTATAAAAGGAGTGTAGAATCATAGGTATTGCCTATTAAAATAAATTATACTGCTGTAAACCCCAGGTGGTATGCCGTTTGAATCCAACAGCAATACCAGGTGGGCTGGGTTCAGGGAGAAATAGGTCACTTGGCACAAGGGCTAGGTTTGGCTATTCTGCACAGGGGCACCAAAGTAACTCCGAACACAGGAAGCAATAATTGTAATGTCCAATACCAGAAGTGGGATTCTAAAGTGTTGCTTTTTATTCACATCCAAACAGAATAAACAAAGCATAGATGGACCCCCATGGGGCTACACTCCTGCAGATTAAAAGAAACAAGAACACTTCCTCAACACTTTAGCCCTCAGGCTCTGAACCCACCGGGCATATAGTCCAGACTTGCATGCTGCTTTGGGTTACACAGCCCGAACTTGTACACTGTTCTGGGTTTTCCCTGGTTTGGCTCCCCTGCCGGCCACTCGGGCACCTTCCATACTTCATGGAAACATTTTCTGGTGGCTCCCTAAACCACCTAAGAGCACCTGGCTCCATCAGGGAACTCTTCCTTTCAATCCCACGTCTGGGTACTTTCCTCAGGCACTGGCCAAGTACCTGAGAGAAAGTAAAAGGTGTCTCAGAGCAAATCCGTAGAGATGAATTTGGTTACTACTGATGGGGGGGTCTCCCACCTCTCGCTCCCACAATTCATACCCGGCCATATCTCTGGACAGTAAACACCTCATCCTGTAAAGCTTTGCAATGTAGATTCTTGTTAAATGTATATCACATTCCATCTACTTGTCTTGCTTCCCATTTGTGCTGGACTTGAACATACTTTTAAGTGGCATTGTCCATTTCTCTAGACCCCCCACTGAGTTAAGCAGTCCAATCCCCACTTTCCAACTGTTTAGATGAAAAAACACTTGGCCCTTTTTCAGAGCGAACTCACCCCTTGGTTGCAGGTGCCCCACAGGCGATTCCTCCACAAGGAATTTCTCTCTCAGAGCTTCTGGTGCCTCAGCACACTTGAAGAGGCAGCTTCTTTCTCTTAGCTGGACCCCGGAGGGTTGCACTTGGAAAACAGGCAAAAACCTTCCCCCCATCCCCTCAGGGATGGGGATCTTGAACCACTGAAAGCAGTCTCCACCACTTCAATTACCAGTTCCTGTGTTCCTCTTATGGTGGAAACACACACCTTCCAAAAAGTAGCTTTGAAACAGAGCTTAAAGCTCTGAGAGCCTGCACACACTCAGCTGTACTATTGTCTCTCACTCAGACTGCACACAGACTGCATTCAAAATCCCCAATGTTCTACACTAACCTCCAACTGCAACATTCCAGTGTGGCTTATGCAGCTGCGAACGTTCTATGGTGATGTCATCCCTCAGTCTCAGCTGAGACTGAGAACAGAGTGAGACAGTGTGAAATCCATTTAACTGGAGTTTCACAAGCAGCCTTCCCTGCCTACCACTAGGTCTTACTGGGATTCTAGTTACCCCGGGTAACAGGGGGGTTACACTGTATTTCAGTGAATTGCATTCTACTGCAATGTGGAAATAAAGTAGTATTGAGTCAAGTCTCATAAATTACCTTGTAGAATTCTATTCTTCTCTCTATTACTAAGTAACATCTAGCCTGGGTCAGTAAAAGTCAGTCCCTCCTCCCTTAACTCTGTGTCTGACTGTCTTGGGGGTTCTACAGAGCAGAACTGCTAAGAGCTGTTACACCTGCAGGCCCCAGGCATTGTAAAGTTCTCACCCTGTTCAAGTTCCTGTTTAATTGGGGGGAGTCTCCACAGAACTGTGCTGTCTATGGTAAAAACTGTTGGCCTCAGAGGCTGCAAGGTGTTCTAACAGTTTTACATATGGCTGCGTTGATCTATTGCTACCACCCCGACCAGTGACTTTGTTATTGTGCTGCGAAGACTTTGTACAGATTGTGACTTTCTGCGCATTTATAGTGCATTACCTGCCTCCTGCTGTTCCCAAGTAAAGACATTCCTCCATCAGCCATTCCCAGTGATACCACACTGCTTCTGAGTTCCCACCAGTTACCCGACTCCACTAATCTGCTGCAGTGGCAGGGCTGCTGTAGGTGGGCTACTGGGCTATTTTATCAGCAGCTGCAAGATGTAATGGCATCTTTCATGCAGTGGTGGCTGACTCTGGTGGCTGAGTACAACAACAGAGTAAGGCAGGTGAGTGACAGTCCCCGTTTGTATTTCTGGACATGTGTATCTCTGTTGTTAAGTAACAATTCAGCCCAGTTCAGCAAAGTCACAGCCCCCCCCCCCGTGTTTGACTATCTCGTGGGGGGTTCTACAGAACAGAACTGCTCAGAGCTGTCACACCTGCTGTCCCAAGGTATTGTAAAGTTGTCATCCTCTGAGAGCCCATTTAATTTGGGGGTCTCCACTAAACTGTGCTGCCTATGGGAAAAACTGTTGGCCTGAGAGACTGCAAGGTGTCCTGTTTGATTGATTGATTGATTGATTAAAAGTTTATTTTTTCACAGGAAATTCATTTGTTAGGACAAAGTCCCATTTACAACAAAGTCCTGCATGTAGATTCTGATACAATTGCCAATTAACAATTGACATTTAACATAACTAATACAAACAAAACTGTTTCATGTGTGTATGTTTCCCTGTAATGTGCATTGAGCTATCTACCCTGACCAGAGACTTCGTTATTGTGCTGCTAAAACTTTGTACAGATTGTGACTCTTTGTATATTTACACTGCATTACCTGCCGTCTGCTGTTCCTGAGTGAAGACATTGTTCCCTCAGTCATTCTCAGTGATACCAGACTGCTCCATAGTTCCCGCCAGTTACCTGACTCCACAAATCAGCTGCAGTGGCAGGGCTGTTGTAGGTGGACTATCAGACTATTTAATCAGTAACTGCAATACATGGCAGTGCCTTTCAAGTGGCAGTGGCTGAGTCTGGCAGCTGAGTATAATGGCAGAGTACAAAATCTGCCGGAGGAACTGGAGCTGGGGCTAGTAACTCTGCTGATTTCATTTTTCATATTTCCTCTTGGTCTGTGTATTTCCAGAATTGTTTTACTTAATTTTTTGTTTCACTGTTACTACTTGTCTATTTCATTGCTCACAATGTCACATTTATTATTTCTTCTAGCATTCTTTACTTGTTTAACTAGTAACTGCAAATTGTTTCACAATGTGATTTTCCTGACAATGGTATTGAGTCCATTGTATTGCTTTCTTTTGACATGCGCTTTTCCCATTACCTCAGTGGCTTTAAGTAAATTGTCTTTGCTTTCTGAAGTCTGGGAATACTTGGGACATGATTCAGGTAAACTTTATCTATACAGTTTAATTATGAATCAACTTACATGTATTATTACGTTATTTAAAGGTTGCACTAGGTTTCTTTGTTGACTTCCAAAATTAATGACAGGGAAATTGCATTACCTAATTACAGCATTTTCAGAAATGATAGACTTGGTAAGGGGGAGGTTGCCTTATGTGAAAAGCTCTTTGCCTGCAGTACTAGATAATTTTAGTTACAAAAATGAGGGCTGTGATTTTTTGGCCATAAAATTGTTACTGGCCAGAGTTAAACATCTCTTTGTTTCTGCTTTTTATTTTCCCCCAGCCTATCTGATGTGGATCTAGCCTTCCTAACTGCTTATAAGAATTCTGAAAATGACAGAAAAGATTGTTGTTGCTCAGTGATTTTAATATTGCTTGACAATATAAAAAAAGTGATACCACAAAAGATCAGTGAGAGGGTTTAGACCTACATCAGGTAATATCAGTACCCAGACATAATACTAATTATAAGACTGCTAAAAGTATATTAGTTGACTGGGCATTGACTACTAGAATAGATCATATTTTACTTCGAGGAAGGTTCTTGCAGCAGGCCAACACCAGTAGGACTAAGCCTCCAGGTGCCAGGACCACACAGAAAACTTTCTAGCTACCAGTCTATCACAAGGAACCGCCCACCGCTGACGTCAGCCACTGACATCAGACTATCCTATAAAGGCAGGCAGTCCCCCAAACCTATCTCAGTTCTTTTCCCGCCGTCGACCTGCACATATCGGATCTTAGCGGACATCGCAGCTGAAGTCGACTGCCATTTTGATTTCCTTTTTCTCGAATTTCTAACATCAAATCTTCGGTGTTTCAGCCATTGAGTTTGTTTTCTCCACCAGCCTTGTCTTCCAAGCACTCCACAAAGAGTACCTGCAGCAAACAGATACCTGAAAAAGACAGCCACTCTGCGTGTCTCATCTGCCTAGGCCCCAACCATGACACCAAAGCCAGCCAGATTTGCCAAAAATTCAACCAGGCCACTTGGAGACATTGTCTTAAGAATCTGGAGAGCCATCTGATAAACCAGAAGTTGGTCATGATGGAAAAGGAGCTGCAGGCCAGGAGCTCTTTGGCCTCACAGGCACAGTCTTATGGGGCTTCATCTTCCTGTCAAAACAATCTGGTGGGAAACACATGCACCATGACAAACACTGGGACTGGGACCAGTCTGCTTCAAGCTCATGGTCGTCCCACAAACCCTTGACTGCATCGGGGTTGTCCTCCCATGAGGGATTGGCCCCTTCAGCCCCACCAGCCCTCTCTTCTACCAGGCTCCCAGTGGCTCAGCTGCCCGCCTTTATCACCATTTCAGGCAGCAGCTCCCTGGGACAGGGGACTTCATCTCCTGTCTCCCAGCCCCTGATGCTCAGGCCCATCTCATCCACCGGCTTTCAGCCAGGTGGCTTGGCCCGTGTTAGTCTCTTGGGCATCGGTTCATCCCCCTAGCCAATGCACTGCCTACATCAGTCCCCTCCTTGGGACCTGATGTCAGTCCTGCAAGGCAGCACCTGCAGCATGCCACTGCCACCCCTTCTACAATGGCATTGCTTCTGCCTTTGCCTGGGAGGTCTCCCTTCCACCAAGGCACCTGCTTCTCTGGCTAGGCCTACACTGACAGATCCTTCCCCAGGATGTTCCTGGCCTACACCCACTGGGCCACTGCCAGTACTGCCGCTTCCCCGGTCTGTGGGCCAGATGTTGGCGTCACCACTTCCACAGCCCACACACCGCACCGGACAGCCACTGGCCCACCACCAGTTTCCCAGCCGGCAACAGGTGGTCCTATTCCAGGGTACCATATGCCAGCCCCATCATATCATTATCCAGTGCCTTCTTACACCTACCCACTGATATATAATTTTCCACATCCGGTGGATTACAATGCCCTTTTCACAGCGTGATGGTCTTTTTCCCAGAGGCAGAACCCTGCTTCTCAAGGGACACCTCCAGCATCCCTCCGACATCCCCCCCAGGACACTCAGCCCCAGGCTCTGGGCTGGGCTGGATCCAGTGGCCCCCAAATGTTGGAGTCTTCCGGGTCTCACCAGGATGAGAACCTTCCATCGGTATCTTACCAAACAGTGAGACCAATAAGGATGACTCAGATTGTTCTGGGTCTTCTTCCTTGCCAGGGGAATCTTTGGATGAGGAAGACCCTCTTAGGGTGATTTCAAAATCCCCCCTGATGATTCTTGTCTTTTATGGACATCATGCACCACATCCAGTCAATTATTGGCTGGGAAATGGAGGAGCAAGACACAGAGAGGCATCGCCTGGTTGTCTATTCATGGCAGCAGGATGCCCTCCTTGTGGTGGTACCACCCCAGATTGACTCCTACAAAGACATCACCAGGACGGCATGGAATCACCCCTCTTCTACCTTCCTTTGCCTAAGAAGGTGTATCACCTTTACCATGCCCCAGCTGGTAAATCTATTTTAGGGGTGACCCTAAAGCTGATTCAGTGATCATGAACACAGTGCATGACCATACCAAAAGGCCAAAGCACCTCAGTGCCCTCCCCCCAGACAGGGAGTCCAGGCAGCTGGACCACCTGGATAAGCGAGTTTTTGCATCCACTTCCCTGGCTATCCGGGCCATCAATTACCTGGGCCATATGGTCCAATATCAGAATGTCTTTAGGACCAAGCCAGAGACCTAGTGCAGGTCTTGTCTGAAGACCTCTCTAAGACACAACTAGCCCACCTATTGAAGTCGGGCTCTGACACTGGCAACCACATTCTTAGGGCTGCCTATAACACTGTGGACATCTCTGGATGAGGTGTGGTGACTGGGATTAGCCTCCGGCTTCGTTTGTGGCTTTGTTTATTTGGACTCACCTTGGATGTGCATTCCAGCATTTTGGAAGCCCCCTTTCAGGGCTCTGTCCTCTTCGGGAGAGATGTTAAAGACATAATCTAAACCCTTCAGAAGTCGAGTCAGGCTCTTAGGATGGTTCATTCACTCTACCATACTCAGCCTAGAGTGGGCCAGCATCCGTCCTTTTGTCAGTCCTCCCATAAAATGTCCCAAAACTAGCCTGCCAAAGACCAGGGCAAGTGCAAGACCACCTTGACCCCTGCAGCTGCTACCCACAGAGCCCCTCGGGCTCCCCTGGCCACCCTCCCCATGTCCATCCCCACCTTTTGATTCCTTAGCTGACCCCCCTCCTCTGGTCTGCAATCTTGGGGAGGCAGTCAGGGGTCAGTTCTCCCTCCACCTAAAAGAGTGGCATGAAGTGACCATGGACAATTGGGTGCTTCAGATCATGGAGTATGGTCACACACTGGAGTTTCTAGAGTGGCTTCCAGAAAATCCTCTGGTAAGCACCTCTTATGCCCCAGATCACCAGTCCCTAGTTTGGGAGGAAACTCAGACTCTCCTTCAAAAAGAGCCATAGAACCCATTCCTCTGGCTCAATTGGGGGGGGTTACTCTGACTTCTTCCTCATCCCCAGAAAGACTGTGGATCTTTGGCCAATCGTGGACCTGAGCCATCTGAATCTGTACATCAAGTACAAATGCTTCCAGATGGTCACTTTCCAGGGACTGTTACCCCTTTTGCACCAGGGAGATTGGCTCTTCTCTCTCTAGACATGTAGGATGCCTACCTGCACATCCAGATTTTTCCTGCCCATCCTCGCTTCCTCCACTTTCATTTTCAGGGAGCCCATTTTCAATTCTGGGCCCTCCCTTTTGGCCTTTCTTCAGCTCCCAGGGTCTTTACTAAGTGCTTGACAGTAGTGGTGGCAAGTCTGAGGAGGCAGGGCTTCTATGTGTTCTCTTACCTGGACGATTGGCTGCTAACAGCCCACTCCAGGGACTACCTGGTTCAGACTCTCGAATACACCTTTCACCTATTCCAGGCCTTGGGGATCACCATCAATCTGCCAAAGTCCTGCCTCTCTCCTTGAGAGCACCTTCAATACATAGGCACGATCCTGGATACTACACAGGGCAAAGCCTTTCTGCCCATGGACAGGGCAGATCGACTGATGGAGCAGGCCTGTCTGGTTTCCTCCCATCATCAGGTCCCCACAAGGATTTTCCAGTGCCTTCTGGGCCACATGGTAGCAGCCATTGCCATGGTCCCCTGGCCTGCCTGCACATGTCCGTTACTCAGTGGACCTTGTGGAGCCAACGCACGGAGGACTTGGACCAGTTGGTCCTGGTTTCCGACCCAGTTTGGAGAGTTCTATCATGGTGGCTGGAGCCAGCCAACCTCCTTCTGGGAGTCTCCTTTCAGCTCTTGACTCCCCATCAGATTCTCATGACAGACGCATCCAGCCTGGGATGGGTTGCTCATCTGGCCAACCACTAGACCCAGGGTACCAGGACGGACATGGAACAGGGTCAGTGTCCTGGAGATGCAAGTGGTCCTTTACACTTTGCAGGCCTTTCAGACTCATCTCCTCCCCGGTCCACTTCTAGTGCAGACGGACAACACGTGTGTGGTGTATTACATCAACAAGCAGGGAAGAACCCATTCTTACCCCCTGTGTTGGGAGGCGATGAGAGTCTGGTATTGGGCCATTCAGCATGGTCTGGAGCTCTTGGCCATACATGTTCTAGGTGTTCAAAACATCTTGGCCGACAGTCTCTGCTGCTCCAGGTCATGGGGTCATGAGTGGGAGCTGCTGACCGCAGTGGTCGAAGATCTCTTCAACAGGTGGGGTTGTCCAGAGCTGGACCTTTTTGCATCCCCACTTAACACAAAACTGACACTTTCCTGCTTGTTCAGTCCTGGGCCTGGAGTTGTCTGGTGAGACGCAATATCCCTCTCTTAGAAGCGGAGGTTTTTGTACACCTTTCCTCCCTTCCCGCTCCTTCAGAGGGTTCCGCTCAAGCTCCAGTTGAAAGGGGTGGAGATGATTCGAATAGCTAACTTCTTGCCATGTCAGATTTGGTTCCCCTTGCTGCAATACCTGGCGGTGGAACCTCCGGTCTTCTTGCCCCTGTGCACTGGCTTGCTCTCCCAGGACCAGGACACCCTAGTTCATCTGGACCTAAAATCCCTGCATCTCCATGCATGGCTCCTGTGCACCTAGCTATTGCCCACTTTGGGGTCTCCTGTAGGGTTGCAGATGTCCTGGTGGCCACTAGGAAACCCTCCATCAGAGCCACTTATGCTATGAAATAGAAGTGTTTTACCCTTTGAGCTGCTGCATGCCAACTGAATCCTTTCACCTGCCTGGTGAATCAGGTGTTGGAGTACCTTGTTTCTCTTTCAGACTCCAGCTTGGGGTACTCCTCTCTCAAGGTACATCTTTCTGCCCTCTCTGAGTACCATGCACCTATCAAGGGCAAAACTGTTGCCCAGCTTGAAGTGTCCTGCACTTTTCTGTGGAGCATTTTGCATCTGAAACCATCCATTTAGGACCCAGTCCCTCCATGGGACCTTATTTTTATGTTGTAGAAACTCACTTTACCTCTCTTTGAATCAGCCGTAAGTTGCATGCTCTTTTTAGTTTATTTATTTATTTATTTTTTTATTAGATCATTGGTTTACAGACCTTTGAGTCAAATACTCATTTACAAAGGCACCTCGTCAAGAGAGCAATACATCACAGCAAACAAAACAGTACAGTACATAACGCTTAGATTAAAAAAGCAATCAGTGTTGCAGGAATTCACTGGTGGTACAAGCTTGGTAATAGATCACAGTAGTCATAATATAAGTACACAAGTACCTCGTCAGGTAGCAACCAGAGATATTTTATTGCATTAGTCAGCAGATGTTGCCTGAGACCCCAGGCATATACAGCAAAAGTAGACAGGGCAATCCCAGCCTACGGGTGAGGGTAAGGGGCAGGTGAGGGATTATGTGCAGTTGCAGCAGTGAGTTCTTGTCAGATGTCTTCTGAGGGAGACCTTGAAAGGACCAAGCTTAGTGGAGTCAGCTATGTTGGCTGGGAGGGAATTGAACCAGGAGGGAGCCTGATAGCAAAAGGATCTCTTGGCCATAGAGGTCCTTACCCTGGGGACAATAGGGGAGGTTTTGACAGTGCTGCACTTGAAGACTGAGGGGGAGGCATGCTGCAGGGAGGTGGTGACCCCAGGGGAGGAGAGCCCTAGCAGGGTCTTTTTTACAAGAAGGCAGGTTTGGAAGCGGAGTTTTTCTTCAAGGTTGAGCAAGTTGGTGGTGGAGTACAGAAGGCACATATGGGTGTGCCTAGGGGCTCCCAGCATTAGCCTGCAGGCCTTGTTTATAGAGAGCTGGATTCTTGCGAGTGCAGTGTTGTTGGCTGCAGCATAGATGGGCAGCCCATAGTCGAATAGCGACAGGACAGAGGAGGTGATTGCCAATTTAAGGGCCTCTTGTGGTAGGCAGTCCCTATGGTGGTAAAACAGTCCAGTCCTGACATTGGTGGCAGCAGAAATGGCATTGATATGGGAATGGAAGGAGAGTGCTGAATCAAAGGTAATGCCCAGATACTTGTAGGAGGAAACCTGCTCAATGGGGTTTAGTGTGCTAGGCAGTATCATGAGAGAGGCACCACTGGCTTTGCTTTGGTGATGCTAAAAGAGCATAGCTTTGGTCTTTTTTAGGTTCAGGACTAGCCTTCGTGACGTGAACCAATGCTCAGCTCTATCAAAAGCTTGTTGGAGGGTGGCCTGGAGTGTGTTAGGGTTGGGGTCAGAGGTGAAGAGCACAGCATCATCCGCGTTTAGGAGGATCTTACTTGGGCAGGCCAAGGAGAGGGAGTTGAGGTAGAGACTAAAGAGGAGAGGGCCTAAAATAGAGCCCTGGGGAACCCCAGAGTGGACAGGTCGTGTGTCAGATAGGGTGCTATTGATTTTTACACACTGAGTTCTGGCAGAGAGGTAGCTGGTGAACCATGCAAGGGGGCCGGGGGAGAAACCAAGGCATCTCAGGGAGTCAAGCAGGAGGAGGTGGCAAACCATGTCAAAGGCCTTGGAAAGGTCAATGAACACAGCACTGGCAGGACTTTGGGCATCAAGAGCAGAGTGCAGGAAGTTGGAGAATTCAAGTAACATAATTGTGGTGCTGTGACCTGCATGAAAACCATGCTGTTCTGGACACAGGATATTGTGCATGGCCAGGTATTTGGCAAGCTGGTTGGCAACTACTTTTTCAAGGGCCTTAGAGAGTGGGGGGAGGATGGAGATAGGTCGATAGTTACGCAGGGTCGCTCGATCACTGCTCTTTAGGATGGGAGTGATGATGGCAGTTTTCCATGTGCTGGGGAACTGTCCCAGGCACAGAGAGTGGTTGAGCAGCTCAGTAAGTGGGACCAGGATAACATCCAACATCAGACGAAGTAGCCTAGTGTCCACTAGGTCGGTGCCGGGGTTGTTGTTACTAACAGCTTTTTGCAGAAGGGATCTAGCCTCCAGTAGGATGATGGTACATAGATAGAAAGGAGGTCTCTGGAGAGTGGGCAGGGGAACAACTGGGATGAGGTCAAAGAAGCTACTGGGCAGGACTGAACTCAGGACTGAGAAAGTGTGGTTTAGGCAGTCTGCAATGCCAAGGGGGTTAAAGCAGACAGTTCCATTAAAGGAGAGTTGAGAGGGGGGTGAGGAGTGGGATTTTCCATTCAGCTCTTTTACATTATCCCAAAAGTTCCTAGCCGACCCCCAGGAGGAGTCAAGAACAGATTGGTAGTACTGGGCTTTGGCCTGTTGAATGGCCCAAGTACACTTATTGCACTCAACGCTGTACCCTTGCCTATCAGCTGGCTTGCCAGATTCCACAGCAATATGCCATAGGTTGTCTCTCATTTTAAGTTTGTGAAGGAGGGAAGGGGTAACCCAGGGCGTGCTTTGCTTTTTGGTGTGATTTCTAGTGAAGGAGGCATAGAGGTCACAGGCAGTGTTAAAAGCGCGAGTGAAAAAATCCAATGCCTCATCTATGGACGGTGCAAGCCTGATTGGGGACCAATCCAGTTGTGAGAGGTACAGTTTAAGGTGATGTAGGCCACCTGGGAATAGGCGACGTCGCTGGGTGGTTTGTGGTGCAGGTTTGCTGTTGGTAGCAGACCAAGAGAATAAGACCGGGGAGTGGTCACTAAGTGAGTTGGGAAGTACACTGATATCGAGCACCCTCTGGGGGTGGTTGGTAATGGTGATGTCCAGGAGGGTGCTGGTACCAGTAGAGGGGTTGGATCTAGCTGGGGTGGTGACAAGCTGAGAAATGTCAAGGGTGGCAAAGATATCTCTGGTTTGGGAGGCCGTAGCAGAGAGCCAGTTGATATTCAGGTCACCAACAATTACCTGGTCCATTTTGGGTAGTAGGCGAGAGAGGTAGTCAGCAAGCACCTGAATGGTGAGGTCTGGCTTTCTGGGGGGAATATGGGCAATGGTGAGAAAGAGTGGGCCCTTACCAGGGTTGAGGGAGATTTTTAGCGTGAGGGCTTGCACCCCATTATCAAGCTTGGATGATGGAAGTGCATGTCCAAGGAGGAAATCACGCATGCAGACAGCACAACCACATCCACGCTTACCCACCTGATCTTCCCTGAAAAGGGTGTAACCAGGGAGGGAGATGAAAGAGTCAGGGGTGGATTTAGATAACCAAGTTTCGACAAGTGCAGCAATGTCCGGTTGGTGCTGAGTAACCCAGCACTGGAATGCAGCAGCCTTCTTAAGGAGGCTGCAAATATTCATGGAAACTATACGGAGTCCTTGAGCCTGGGCAGGCTTGTTCATAAGGATGGGCACGGGGCCAAGGTTTGGATGAATGTTACCTGATAAAAGCAACAGGAGGGTGATTAGGTGCACCAAAGCGTGGTAATGATTGTGGTATCTCCCATTGTGATTGGACACGGGGCCGGGTGCTGGGGTGCAAGGGGTGGGTAGAGTATGAAGGATGGGAAAGGCATAGAGGAGAAGAGACCAAGGTATGAGTGGGAAGTAAGAGGTAGCAGGGGTGGAAGTGTGGGGGGCACGGGGGGAGGTGGTCAAGCATCGAGTGGGGTCTGGTAGAGGTGTTGTAGATAAGAGTTGGGGTACTATGGGCAGAGGGTGATAGTCCTAAGTAAGGTGGTGCTGGTGTAGGAAGTAGGAGGAGGACCATAGTCAGTGTCAATGCACTTGATCCCGGATGCATTGAGGATGAAAAGTTAAATTTGAGCACGAGAGAGGATCACCCCTGTAAGAAGTTACAGGAAGGAAAGCCCCTTTAAGGAGTTGCTGTAATTGACTAGTGTGAGGCCTCAGGGGGCGGGGATCATGGTGGGGGGGTTGGCGAAATAACTGTCCAGAGAGCAGTACAGCAAGGCAGTGGCCGAGCTGTGTTTTGAAAAAGGTGCCTTGGGTGCTTGCTTTCTCAATGGGGATCTGCAGCATCCAATCAGGAAGCAGCCACAGTCCCCAGGAGTCAGTCCAATTACAGGGATTGAAGCCTGACAGCTCCAAGCTAGGAGCTGACCAATTGTACCTGCTTTCCTTGGTCAGGGGGTGGCGGGCTGGATGCAGAGGTCCGGCCGCCGGCAGGTAGCAGTGCCAGGGCCACTCGGCTGAAGTGGAGAGCCTGGTTTGGGCTTGTGGCTGGAAAAGAGCAGAAAAAAAAAGGTGGACCATTAGTTAAAAGTCAGAGACAAAGCTCAAGTAAATTGGTGGGAGGCCCTGGGCAATTTAGTGCTCGGGGCAGAAGTAGGTGCAAATAGTGGGAGAGAAAGGGTTCCTGCAGAGAGGTCTG
Organism: Neoceratodus forsteri; assembly: GCA_016271365.2. Lineage (NCBI taxonomy): Eukaryota > Metazoa > Chordata > Ceratodontiformes > Ceratodontidae > Neoceratodus > Neoceratodus forsteri. Next base: position 1,452,296,363 of record CM057452.1, read on the forward strand.
GTCAAAGGTGCCAGGTGGGAATTTAGCAAAACAAAAGGCTGATTCAGGAGGTTGATGGAGGGGAGGCCCCTAGAATGAGACCAGGGAGAGCTGGAAAGGAGGCGTGTGGTGGAGAGGACCCAGGGTAGTCTGGAATGGGTCGAGAAGATGGCCAAAACTGCCAGGCAATATTTACAGAAAGTGCTGGTTCAGGGGATGTCAGGAGAGTGAATCAGGGGTCCGGTAGATGGCAGAGAAACAGTGTGTGGAATAGAGAGAAAGAAATGCAAAAGGGAAAAAGCAAGAGAAAGAGGGAAACAAAGAAGGCAGTCTGAGGAGGAATGAGAGGAACCATGATGGGAAAAGAGTGTGGCAGAAAAACAGCAGGCAGTAGTCAGTTGTTCAAGCTATTCTACAATACTGGGCAATTAGTGCAGCAGAAGAAATTCAGTAGTGCAAGCAGTAAGCTATATAGACGGCAGGCAGTCAGTTAAAGTTCACTATAACTCTGCTATACTCTGGAAGGCAATTCCTACATATACAGTGCAATAGTTTAAAGGTAAAATGTTTAAGCAATAGAAATATTCAGTAGTACAAGCCATAAGCTATATAGAAGTCAGGCCTAGCTAGTACAGCAGAAAATTCCAAGAAGAAAAACAAATTATTTCCACATGAGCAGTAAATTCAGCAGAAAAAAACTGTCCAGAGAGCAGTACAGCAAGGCAGTGACCGAACTGTGTTTTGAAAAAGGTGCTTTGGGTGCTTGCTTTCTCAATGGGGATCTGCAGCATCCAATTGGGAAGTGGCTGCAGTCCCCAGGAGCCAGTCCAATTACAGGGACTAAAACCTGACAGCTCCGAGCTAGGAGCTGACCAATCGTGCCTGCTTTCCTTGGTCAGGGGGTGGCGAACTGGATGCAGAGGTCCGGCTGCCAGCAGGTAGCAGCACCAGGGTCACTCGGCTGAAGTGGAGAGCCTGGTTTGGGCTTGTGGCTGCTTTCCTTGGTCAGGGGGTGACGGACTGGATGCAGAGGTCTGGCCGCCAGCAGGTAGCAGCACCAGGGCCACTAGGCTAAAGTGCTTGCTGTTACTTCTGCTCGAAGGATTTCTGAACTTCAGGCTGTTATGTGCAAGGAGTATTATTTGGTTTTTCACAAAGACAGGGTGTCTTTGCATATTAATCCTGAATATCTTCCCAAGGTGGTGTCGGAATTTGCATGAACCAATCCATTCACCTTCTGGTTTATTTTCTTGAGTACTCTAATCAGGGGGAGGTTTTGCTCCATACTTTGGATGTACATAAAATCTTGTGGTACTATACGCACCAGACCAAGGCTTCTAGGAAGTCTGAACAGTTGTTTGTTTTGTTCACCCCTGAGAGAGGGTGCACCTGTTTCCAAACAGTGTTTGTCTAAATGGTTAGCCAACTGCATTGTTTATTATACTGGGTCTTATACTGGGTGATAGAGTGGAAGAAGGCTCAAGGCCCATTGAACCATTCCCCACACAGCAGACACATCAATTCCTGAAACAAATCAACTTGTCTATTTCTCTTTTAAATTGTTCCAAGTTTTTACTATTTACTATGTAATCAGGCAGTGCATTCCACACTCTAGCTGTTCTCTGTACAAAGGAATAGTATCTAAAATTTATTTTAACTATCTCTATTTTTATTTGATACTTATGATTTCTTAATTATTGTTATCAGAAGTATAATAAGGACCTTCTAGGAGTAGTAAAGGGCCATTCCACCTGAGGTATGGCTTCCTCCATGGTCTGTTTCACAAAAGTGCCAGCTATGGACATCTGTGCAGCTGCCACCTGGAGTTCTGTCCACACCTTCACCAAGCACTACAACCTGGACATCACCTCTCAGTGCAGGGCCAATTTCGGCCCAGGGTCTCCCCTCCTAAGCTCATGGTTGCTGATCTGTCCTCCTCCTGGTGTTTTCCTCCTGGTCGTGCCAGGAACTGCTTGGGACTCAGTCTTACCAGTGTTGGCCTGCTGCAAGAGCCTTTCTTGAAGTAAGATAGTACGGTTACATAACAGTAGATCTTCGGGAGAAGATCTTGCAGCAGGCCCTGTTTTCCCTCTCTCCTTCCCCCTGCTGTTCTTTGTTCCTTTTGCACTTCTTCTGCCTTTTCTTCTTTGGCTCTTGGGAACCTCCTCGGTTCTCCATTTGCTGCCCGCTTGGGGTCTCCGGCAGAAGAACAGAAATAGGTGTGTGAGACCGTCCACCTTTGTAGGATGGGCTGATGTCAGTGACTGACATCAGCGGAGGGTGGTGCCCCATGATAGACTGCTAGCTGGAAAGTTTTATGTGTGGTCCTGGCACCTGGCGGCTTAGTCCTACCAGTGTTGACCTGCTGCAAGAGCTTCTCTCAAAGATCAACTGTTACAGGAAGTTCTTATGTAACTGTACTGTTCTCCTTTACCCAATTCCTTAAGAGACCATCACCCAGTTTAATATTACTGGGAGCACGTAAATCATGGCCCAGAACTGTTAATGTTTTTTTCTCACTAATTGCAAGGTTTGGAACTTGAAGGCTTTAGGAGGGAGGTGTCTGGTATTGACTGGGCTTTTCTCCACACAATACCAAATATTGACTCCATTCTACAATTTACTGATGAAGAGTTTGGTTTTGTTTGTAATGGTTTTGCACCTTTATGAAAAATGTGCATTTGTGATCAAAACCATGACTGGATAACTGAGGAATTGATGCAGATGATTTGTGAGTAAAAGGTAGGTAGGTAGGTAAAAATTTATTTTTATACAGGTGATACATGTCATTTGGACATAATCCAGTTTACAAGACAGACCTGAGTAATTTCGTATCTAAATCGTGAGGCCCAGATATTCAAAGGAGTTCGCCATCATAGAGGTTGATGCCTGTAAGTCCGAAATTGTGCCATTCTGCGATATTCAGCAGGAGGCAGTTGCGCCACTGAAAACATGCTGAGCAACAACGCAATGCAAATGAATGCATGCTGAACTGGAGGGGGAGGAACCATGCATAAACTGCACAGCCCGATATTCAGCCAGGCTATGCAGAGTTGTGCAGGCGCAACCCCCAACCTGTGCCTGCACAACTTTGAGCCAAAAAAAAAGGAGTAAGTCGAGGGCCACCCACAGGTGAGCGGCCGCATTGCAGGGTGCAACACAGCAGCTGCCACCTGTGGCTGGCCCTCAACCTACTCCCTGTGCCCCCCCTGCAGCCCGATCGCGGGCAAAGTGTAAAATCCCCACCCCCGACTGGCCCGATCGCTGGCAAAGCAGAAAGTCCCCCTCCCCACTAGCCCGATCGTGGGCATAGGCTTAATCACCCCCAGCCCGATCGCGGGCGGCAAATCCTTCCCACAACATATACCTGGTGGTCCAGTGGACATTAAGCCTGATCGCGGGCTGAAGTTTAAAGCCCCAGAATGTATCCCTGGTGGTCCAGTGGACTGATAAGCCCAATCACGAGCTGCATCATGTTTACACCCCCCACCCCCAAGACCATGTCCTGGTGATCTGGTGTCCCCCCTACCCCACCTGAGCCCCACCACCCGCTCCCCCGGCGGCTGGTGGGCAGCATCCACCCGTCTGCTGCCCGCGCCTGCCGACTGACTACCGGTAGGCTGCATGCCAATGGTGCGACAGAGCCAATGGAGTGCAGCCTATACCATACAAGGCAGTTCAGATTTGTGAATGAATTCATTCACATATCTGACTGCCTTAGTTAGAGGCTGCACGCCATTGGCTCTTGCTTTTCACAATGGGCGGCAGCTTCCAGGCAGTCAGTCGGCGGGTGGTGGGCGGCAGGTGGGTGGGATGCTGCTGCCCGCCGGCTGCCAGGGGGGAGCAAGGTGGTGGGGTCGTGGGTGGGTAGGTGGGGGCACTAGATCACCAGGGATATGGTCTTTGGGTGGGGGTTTCACAACATAATGCAGCCCGTGATTGGGCTTATCGGTCCACTGAACCACCAGGGATACTCGGGGGTTTTAAACCTTCAGCCAGCGATCGGGCTTAGCAGTCCACTGGACCACCAGGGATATGTTGAGGAGGAACACTTTGCTGCCCGCGATCGGACTGGTGGGGGGCGATGTAAGCTTATGCCCGCGATCGGGCCAGTCGGGGGAAGGGGGATTTCTTACACATTTGCCCACAATCGGGCTGCAGGGGGTGTTGGTCCCCGACAGCTGCTGCCTGGCAGGGGGCGCCAGATGCAAGTCCTCGGGGATCAGAGCACCTGCATGCTAATGGCATGCAAATGGGGCCATAAACAGATGCAAATGGCCCCCCCTGCACCTTGCATGAATTATGGCCCCATTTGCATGTCACCTTTTGAATATTGGAAATTGCACATGGCACAATGGTACTCCCCCCCCCTGCAAGTTGAATGCTCCACTCTGACCACTTGCGGTGGCTCAAGTTCCACTGCGCCATGCACAGTGGCTGTGGCCGGGGGGTGATATTCAAAGGAGTTACTCAATAGCACAACTCCTTTGAATATCGCTCCGGCCACACCCCTGCACAACTATTTTGTGCAGCGCAAGGGCTTGTGTCACAAAATAGTGCAGTTTGAATATCCAGTCCATACAGTAAAGTTCCACATTTAAAACACAAATGAATACAAACAACATAATATACCTAAAATACATCCGTAAAATTATAAAAAGAAATCATAACAGATTTCAAAGACACATCTGGAAATATTCAACACTCACAAATGTGAGTATATAACTCCTTTATAGTTTGAGTAAATAAGGAGTAACTTGTAATTTCTCTCACATCAACAGGGAGATGATTCCAGAAGCCAGAAGCTTGATATAGCAAAGACCTATCCCCATATTTATTTTGAAATTTTTCTACAACTATTTTATTTGAATGAACTGATCTAGTTAACAGCCTTTTTTGATAGCATTTCACTGGAAACAATAATAATGAAATTGGATGATTCACTGATAAATATTTCATTTTATAAATTAAGGTTAACCAATGGCACTGATAATTTACATCCAAGGGCAACCAGTTTACTTTATTCAGCAATAAACAATATTGAGTCTGATAATTCCCCTTTAATACGTATCTAGCCACATGATAATAAGTTTTGTGTAACTTATTCAGTAATACTTTGTGTTCCTGTATATTAGTTCACCGTATCTTAACACTGGGATAATTAACTGATCTGCCAATTTTTTCCTATCTAGCATTGTTAAACAATCAGTACTTCTTCTTAATGCTCCCACCCTTCTATTAACTTTTTTAATCAATTCAGTAATGTGGCTGGAAAAAGACAAATGTTCATCAAATGTAACCCCCAAGTAACTATAGTCCTTAACCTGTTCCAGCTTAGTTAGGTTCCCTGTGTAAATACACAAATCACGAATAACATCACCACTTTATTTTAGTGGAAATGTCATGCATTTTGTTTTTTTTTGCATTCATAATTAGTTTTGACCTGGTGAACCACCCCTTTATCCTTGAGAAGTCAGACTGCAGGTTAGATTGTAACATAGAAACATAGACTTTGACTGCAGATAAGGACCGCCTGGCCCATCCAGTCTGCCCATTTCCCTACCTACAGGATAGGCCATAGATCCTAGTTAACCAACAGCCTATTTCTTTCTACCCCCTACAAGAATTGCTTTATGTCTGTCCCATGCATTCTTGAATTCTCCCACAGTTTTAGACCCCACAACCTCCTCAGGAAGGCTGTTTTTAATATGTCTTCCGATTTTCCAGACACAATTATTACCACATCATCGGCATATAATCAGATCTCTGTTTGCTCTGTAATCTGTGGAAGACTATTTATGAATATTAGGAACATAAGCGGTCCCAAAATTGATCCCTGAGGAACTCATCTCTTAACATTTCTTCTCTCTGATAAACATCCTTGAACCTCCACTCTCTGGGATCGATTATCCAGATATGATTTTAGCCAATCTAAAGGATCGTCTCTGAGACCTATTTCCTGCAGTCTCTCAATTAACAAGGGGTGGTCCACCAGGTCGAAAGTCTTCGTGAGATCTACAGAAATAACCGCTGTCTCCATGTTGTTTCCCAATGACCTGTTTAACAGGTCATTAAATTCCAAAAGAGCTGTTGTGGTAGAATAATTTTTTCCAAAACCAGATTGTTTTGTTGTTAACAAACTATATTTATCCAGATAATCCATTAGTATTCTATCCTAGTATTCAATAAACAAAATAAACAAATAAACAGAAACAAGTTTCTCAAAACTTTTTGATAAAAGGGGTAATACGGCTATAGGCCTATAATTATTGACTTCTACCATATCTCCCCCCTTTGAAAATTGGCTTAACTCTACTCTCTTTCCAGGATACGGGAATGGTGATATATAAAGGAACCAATCTTAACATCCTTTAATCGAATATAAGTATTTACAAAATTTATGTAAAAAGTTAGCAAGAAAGGCAAAAGCTAATTTCTGTTTACATAAACAGTTTCATAATTTAAATTGTCAGATTAAAAACTGGAATGTGTTAAATGACCTTATGAAAAAGTATCATGCAACCTCCATCTCATCTTTACAGTCTTCTGGTATCAATTTAACAGACCCTTGAGCTATGGCATCAGAATGAGACAACTTCTTTTGTTATGCAGTAAAACTGGCCCCCTCTGTGGATGTTACTGAGAATAATTTGTTGGTATGAATACTCCTTTGGATATGAGATTCAGTTTTTGAGAGATAACTGTTGCTGAAACATTAGGGTATATATCCAAGAGAAAAGCCTTATGGATCAGCCCCTTACTGTTTTGTTTAATTAATTAATTCATTCATTAATTAAATAATTTAAAATTCGGTGACCAGAAAAGGTACACTGAGCTGAGGCTTGTTTCCAGGTGTGACCTGGGGAGAGGGTAGAAGGATTTATTATATTCAGAGTAGTGAAACAATGAAACAATCATGGATAAGATACACTAGAACAATATACAATATTAGCAAATATGCATTTAAGTTATATTGTTGAGGTAGCATATTTTCAGAGTGCATAGTTCATGTGGACATTTGTATAACAAAGTTTTCATGGTGCATAGTACATTTTACAATTTTAATAAGTGACAACTGTACATGAATAATAAATATTAGTACAAGCATGGCAGGAATATATATGTGCATGGAGAAAGGACTGGAACATGAGAAGGAAAATTGAGAAGAAAGTAAGGATATGAGGGTAGAGAGCTCTTTAGAGAGGATGCCGGGGGAGAAAAAAATAGTAGAGGTGCACAGAGTGTGAGGTGGGAGGGAAAAAGGGAGAAAAAATGGGGGGAAGGAGGAGTAGAGGGATGGTGTCAAGGGGGGCCAGATGTGGAGCAGTTGCAGAGGGGAGGAGCTTTAATTGTTGTTTTAGCATGGTTAGAGTAGGTGCAAGGTGGATAGAGTGGGGGGTGACGATTCCAAAGATCTGGAAGTCTAAAGGAGAAAGCGACCTCACCTGCTTGTGTGTGAGGATATGGGAGATTGAAAGTGCAGGAATCAAGGGTTCTGAGGGAGTAGCCTGAAGTAGATGAAGGAAGTAGGAGAATGGAGAGAGGAGGGGGAGGGCTGAGAGCCAGTACTTGCCGATGAAGGCAGCACAGTGGGTGCAGTGACAATTTGCAAGGGGGGGCTAGGACAGAGTATAAGGAGCAGTGATGGGTTCAGAAAAGGAGGTTTGAAGCAAAACAACAGAATGCATTAAACATGGGATCTCATTTAGTGGGGATCAATTGGGGAGCTGAGCTGTAGACAATGTCGGCATAGTCTGTTGTGTGGCAGATTAGTTTGGAGATGAGCTCTTTGTGGATCGGGAGGGAGAGACAATCCTTGATTCTGTGCAAGGCTCCCAGTTTGGGCTGAAGTTTGAAGTGGATGTAGTCAAAGTGCTGGGAGAAATCTAACTTGGGGTCCAGTCAGACCCTCAAGTATTTAAAGGACTGCACTGTTTCTAACTTTGCACCATCCAAGGAAAATAAAGATGGAAGAGATCACAGCTTGGCCAATCTTTGGGTGTAGCCAAAAGCCATGGCAACAGTTTTTTTGATATTACACTTGAAGTGGTTTGCCTTGAACCAGTTGAGGGCTTTCGCAAAGGCATTCTGCAGGGATGACTGGACTGTAGTGAAGGAGGGTCCAGAGACAAAGATAATGGTGTTGTCAGTGCACATGTGTACGTGCGTTGGTGAGCATGAAGAGGGAAGGTCACTAACAAAAATAGAGAAAAGAGTGGGGCCCAGAATAGAACCCTGGGTGACTCCTGCTTGAATGGGGAGGGTGGTAAATTTGGATTGACCTATCTGCATGTATTGGTTCCTATCAGAGAAACATGATCTAAACCAGTCCATAGGGGAGGGGGAGAGACCTATGGATGTTAGTTTGTTTAAAAAGAGACTGTGGGAGACCAAGTCAAATGCCTTAGCAAGGTCAGCAAAAATTGCCAAGGAAAGGTGACCTTTGTCCATAGTGGAATGGATGTGGTTTGTGAGGTGGAGCAGGGAAGAGGAGGAGATGGATTGGATGTCCCTGAAACCAGATTGGAATGGTCTTATAGTGTTTGAGGTGTCTATGAAGGAGGAGCGAGATAGATCTGTAGTTTCCCAGTATAGAGGGATCTCCTTCTTTGTGAAGTGGAATGACCTTAGCCAGCTACCATGCCTTAGGAACTTAGCATTGTGCGATGGATAGGCTGAGCAGATGGGCAAGGGAGGGGACAATAACTGGGGCTGAGATCTTGAGTAATTTAGGATCAAGGCTATCTGGGCTCTGTTTGGAGGGATTTAGGGTTTTTAGGGCCCGGAGTACTTCAGTGATTGTAATGGGGGAGGAGAACCCATTGGTGGAGTTGGAGGTAGGAGAGTGGAGGGTTGCAGATGAGGAAGGAGGGTTCAGGGGGAAGAGCACAGGTGGTGAAAAAGTGATCGATAGAGGAGGCCACAGAGGAAGAGTCCAAGCTGTCTGAGCTGGGGAAAGTTGCAGCAGGAAGGGAAGTGGAACCTAGAAGGAGGTGGAGAATCTTCCAGAATTCTGCAGGTGAGGTCTTGGTACCATTTAGTTTGTTTTTGAAAAAGAGAGCTTTTGTGGAGCGCACTGCCTTCATGGAGGCATTTCATAGTGTCCTGTAATTTTGCAGGTCAGCTTGGCTAGAGATGGATTTAAAAGTGTGCCAAGCCTGATCTCTGGATTTGAAAAGAGAGATTAAGTTTTGGGTAACCCAAAGAAGATGTTTTCAGCATAGTCGCAGCCTTTTTAGAGGGGAAAGCAGATCCCAGGTTCTAAGAAAGGTTGTAGTGAAGGATGCAAGAGTGGAGTCCACATCTGCAGCTGTGAAAACACCTGACCAGTCAGACAGATATAGATCAGACAGGAGGGCTCAGATGTTTAGAGAGTTGAGTGGGCAGAACCACAGATACCTAGAAGGGGAGTTTGGGGGGGTGAGATTTCCTGCAGCAATATGTCATGCAGTGATCACTGAAGGCGTCAGGTACAGTGCCAGCAGTCGAGAATTATAGAGGGTGGGACATTAAGATCCAGTCAATTAAGGAGTTGCTGGCAGAGTGGGGGTTTAATCTGGTTGGCTCAGATAGAAGTTGGGTAAGATTTTGGGTCTCAATTTCTTGGGTGATGGATTTGGCATGCATTGAGATCCAATTTACATTGTAGTCATCAAGTAGTGGCAGTTTGGTTTGAGCTTGCATAGCCGTTCACCAGCCTGAGTGAGAGAGGTGAGGGATGCTAGGGTGGAGACTATGACAGAGGTCAGGACTTTGGGGGAGAAATAACATATCCCTATGAAGATCATAGAGGTGGATGAGTAGAAAAGCTTAAGGAGCAGTAGCTCATGCGAAGAGGGGGTGACCTGTTGGAGCACAGTGGAGGAGGGGAGAGAATCATGTACATAGGCAGCTACACCACCACTCCCCCCTTTCCCTCTGTCCTGTCTGAACAGTAAATATCCTAGGAGGTCCACAGAAGAGTTAGGAATTTTAGATGACAGCCAGGTCTCAGATACACAAACGATGTCTGGGGAGTTTAGTGACACCCGGCCCTTATATGGTCCATTTTAGGCAGCAAGCTCCTGATGTTTAGATAATAGATGCCAAGGCATTAATAATAGGCAACGTCCCTGAGTTTTGGAAGCAGGCGACCGTGGTTCCCATTTTTAAGTTGTGTAATCACATCGAGGCAAAGAATTATAGACCATTCTCACTCCTGGCCCCATTGTCCAAAGCTCTAGAGAGGGTTGTTTATGATCAGGTTCAGATGGATTTAGATCAGAGAGGTGTTGTGGCTTCTTGTTAGCATGGAGTTTGCAAGGATCACAGCACCATGCCTGCCTTGACTGTGAATACCAACTCCATCGAGCCTTGGACAATGGGAACATGGCTGGTGCATTGTTCCACAATCTGTTAAAAGCCTTTGACTTGATTAACCACGGTTGTCTGCTGGCCAAGCTCAAGGGCCTTTGCTTTTCTGATTCCTCAGTGGTTTGGTTTAACAGCTACCTCTTAGATATACTGTAAGGTAAAAAGTTGAGGTTAATGAAGTTTCTTCTCCTCTGTTGGAAGTCGGGATTAGAGTCCCTCAAGGATCCATCCTTGGGCCACTGAAGTGGCAGCTGTTGTTCAGAAGGATTTTTCACGACTCAGAAATGGTTGTCTAGTAATGGCTTGTTTTTAGACATACCCAAAACTAAGTACTTGATGCTGGGCTAAGACAAAGGTTGAGTAAATAAGGAACTCGAGCTGACTGGATGGACCTTTGTTTTTTTTCTGCCGTCATTGTCTACGTTACAATGCCTCCATGAGTAACTCTTCTCATAGTTTATACATGTGTGGGGTTGATGGTACAGCCATTGAAACAGTTCACTTTGGCTCGATCAGACACTCTCTATTAATACACATACAGATGAATTCATTAAAAAAACTTTTCATAAAAATAGGTCTTTTATACAGAGTAAAGGGCTGCCTGACAATGCTCTCTTAAACATTTCTTGCTCAGTCACTTTTGTTGTCTGCTATTGACTGTGGTCTTCCTTTTTATTTTACATCCTCTGACCAGTTTTTGAACAGAGCTAATACACTGTACAATGCTGTGTGTTACTTTGTTATGGGTAGCCCTCAGAGCACACATCACTGCACACTGTATGCAAAGATTGGTTGGTTTTCTTTTCAGCAGTGTTGTTTTTACTGTTTCAATTTGGTTTTGCCATTTTTTTATCCAGCTATGTGAAATTTCCTTTTAATGCTTTGATTACAGTTTTTTCCTTGGGTTATACTACAAGGTCTTCTTTAAGTCATTGATTCAAATTACTACTGTTTAAAACTTAACTTGGAAAATTATCACTTTGGTACAGATCTGTTAAATTTTGGAACATTCTACCTCCATCTTTCCATGCCATTGTATCACATGAAGTGTTTAAAATAGTCTTGAAGAACTTGTATACATGCAGATAACTCTGTAGATGTTTTTTATGATGCTGTGAATTTTATATTGTTGATTTTACATGATTACCTCCAAAATTATTGCCTAGTGCAAGTTCCATGATCTAACTTGGACCCACTACAAATGATCATATTCCCACCCTGACCTTCTCAGTTACAGGGCTAGTAGAAACTCTTGCACAAAGGCTGTCAAGGCTGTGAAATTACATTATTTCAAGGTCAATCAACAGAACAATGTTAATGTCCCATTTACATTCTAGAAAGTAATTCACTCCCTTTTTTACTCTCCCCCCAGTCCTTCTGGTAAATGTTTCACCTGTGTCTGACCCTCCCTGTGTTGCTTCTCACTTCAATGTGTTCTTCATCATCTGTGCCCTTCCTGCCACACCCCCTCTTGGCTCCTCCCCCCTCTTGTTCCCACTCCCTCTCCCTCTCCTACCCGCCTCTTGCATTGTTTCCACTCCCCTCCTGTCACTTTTCAGGAAACTCTGATCATCTTTGCCTCCCTTAACTTGTCCAAGTCCAGCCCTGATGGGCTAGATCCTAAATTCCTCCACATCTCAGCTCCTGCCATTGAATCTCCTCTTACTCACCTACTGAAATTCTCCTTATCCGTCTGAGCAGTCTCTCTATCTTGGAAGATTGCCAAAGTCCTTCCACTTCACAAAGGGGGAGAGACCCTTCCTCCTATGATAACTTCCAGCCCCTCTCCCTCTACCCTTCTCTTGCTAAGCTGCAAGAGAAACTTATCCATTCTAGACTTTCTGATTTCCTCTCCTTCTCCAATTTCCTCTCCCCCTTCCAGTCTGACTTTCAGATGTACCACTCCATGGTTTCCTCCTTGCTGCATGTTACTGATTATATCCTCTCTGGGATGAATCAGGGACACACCATGGTTGCCATTTTCATCAATCTTGCCAAAGCCTTCAACTTGGTGTCCCAGCCACACCTCCTGGATGAGCTGTGTTCTTCTGGCCTCTCAGCTCCTACTGTCAACTGGTTCTGCTCTTACCTCGTGAGCCATCTACAACTGGTACACGCCGGTTGCGCCCTGTCACTGCTACTTCTCATATAGGCTGGGGGTTCCTCAGGGCTGTATCTTGGATCCCATCCTTTTCTCCATTTTTCTTAATGACCTCCTCTCTGCCTGTGCCAACTAACATATACACATGTGTGCAGATGACACAGTCATCCACACCTCCGGCCCCTCCACTACTGCCATGAAAGTTCTGCTCCAGCAAGACTCCACAGAGTCCTGTGCTGGTTCCACTACAATCAACTCTGTGTCATCACAAAGAAAACTATGTCCATAAACTTTGGTACCAGCCAGAAACTGGCCAAACACTCCACTCTGTCCATCTTCCCCATATTAGATGGTGTCCCCTTGAAGCAGTCCAATCCTCCAAGTACCTCAGTGTGTGGCTTGACAGCAACCTTGACTTCTCTGCCCACATTGATTCCATTCATGTCAGGCTCCATGCAGAGCTTGGTGCCTTGTACCATAATAAACATTGTTTGTCTCTGCAGGTCCACCAGGAGCTTATTACCAAAATGGTGCTGCTGGTCTTCAACTATGCATTCGTGGTTTATGGCACCTCCCCCTCCAATTCCCTTGTCAAATTGAACACCATCTGCAACTCCTTCTGCCGCTTTGCTACCAACTCCACAAGTACTCATCATTGCTCACTTTACTCCTACTTATCCATTCATCTTTTTCCACCCCAGTGCCAGATCCACTATGCCTCATTCCTTTCCAAATGCTGGTATGGGTCCCTTTCCTCTTACCTTTCCTTACTCCTCTCCATTATCCCTCCCTGCCTCCTGCTCTCTCCACTCCAGGGATCATCAGCTTTTTCCAGTCCCCATCCCTGCTCCTCTGCATGGCAATCAGCCTTCTCCTTTCAACCTTCAAACACTCTGGAACCAGCTCCCAATGAACATTCACCTCTCTGCTGCCCCTGGGTCCCCCAGGTCTCAACTGAAGCACTTTTCCCCCACCCTCTTGCTCATATTTTCCCTCTCCCTTATGTTCCTGTTCCATTGCTATTTCACCCCACTGCTGGTATGTCTGGCTGGTCAGTTAATTGAGGGTTTTTGTACTGCTGCTTTGCCTGCACTTGTATGTGTTTTCATCATGTTCATTTTTTTTTTTTTCATATAGCGTTTTGCCCTCCACTGCCACCTACTCCTGTCTTCAGGCCCTTGTTATTGTTATTGATGAAGTAGCTCTCTCTGCAAGGGAAGGGATAAAAGCAACTGAACAAGAGAGTAAACAGGGAGAAGAGGAGAGGAGGCACTGTGGGTCACCTTAGAAATTGGAAATGGCACCACAATCTGCACAGGGGTTATATACAGACCCCCATGTCAGGGGGAGGGAATGGACAAGGATATGATAGAAGGCATACTTAGGATGGCAGAGAAAGGGAAGATGCTGTTGATGGGGGACCTTAATATGCCAGATGTTAACTGGAGCACCTTTGCTGCAGCCACATCCAAAAGCAGGGCCATTCTCGATGCTCTTCAGGTGCATGCCTCAGACAGCTAGTTTTGGAACCTACTCATGAGGGAGCAATTTTAGACCTCATACTCTCAAACAGGGACAGTGAGAGGATCTCGGATCTAGAAGTTGGTAGCCATTTGGGAACAAGTGACCACCAAACAGTGTGGTTCACGATAAACTCAGCTACAGAGTCAAGCCATACAAAAGTGAGGGTACTGGACTTCAGGAGGGCTGACTTTGGCAAGATGGGAGAGTGCCTTAGAAAAGCACTAGCAAATAGGTTAGAAGGAGGGGTGGAGGAACAATGGGGAAACATCAAAACTGCCATCACAGAGGCAACAAGCCTTTGTGTGAAGCAAATAAACAAATCAAAATGAAAGAAAAAGCCACTATGGTTCTCAAAAGAAGAGGCGGTGAAGGTTATGGAGAAAAAGATAGCATTTAGGAAGTATAAGGAAACACAGAAGGAGCAGGACAGAGAACTGTACCAGTTAAGGCAGAAGGAAGCAAGGAGGGTGGTCAGAACAGCAAAGTCCCAAACTGAGGAAAAGATAGCCAACTCAGTAAAGAAGGGGGATAAAACCTTTTATAGGTATATCAGGGAGCGTAGAAAGACAAAGGGAGGGATAGTGAGGCTGAATAGAATGGACGGTGGGTGAGCAGACAGGGACAGTGAAAAAGCAGGGATACTGAATGAATACTTCTTTTCAGTGTTCACAAAAGAGGAGGTAGGGGAGGTGCCTAATCCAATTAACAGAAGCACTCTGGATAAGGCGGACAATCCCAGTTCTTTCAGAGAAAAAAGGGTTCTGAAAGAACTCCTAAAACTGAAGGTGGACAAAGCAATGAGGCCAGATGGAATTCACTCCAAAAATCTAAAAGAATTAAGCAGAGAACTAGTGACACCATTAACTACCCTTTTTTAACAAATCATGGGAGGATGGTGTGGTACCTGAGGACTGGAGGAAAGCAGATGTGATTCCCCTTGACAAAACTGAGTCCAAGACAGAGGCAGGAAACTACAGACCTGTCAGTTTGACCTCGGTGGTAGGGAAAGAGATGGAATCACTTCTGAAGGAAAAAATTGTTGAGTACCTAGAGGCCAGTGGGGCACATAACCCAAGGCAGCATGGGTTTACAGTGGGAAGGTCATGTCAGATGAATCTAATTGATTTCTTTGACTGGGTGACCAAAGTAGTAGACCAGGGAGGGGCTGTGGACATGGTCTACCTAGACTTTAGCAAGGCATGTGACACAGTCCCACACAAAAGATTAATAGTCAAATTAACCAACCTGGGAGTGGGTCCCAGGGTGGTAGCCTGGGATAAAACATTGGCTGGACAACAGGACACAGAAGGTAATTGTAAAAGTAGTCCACTTTGAAGAAAGAGGGGTTACTAGTGGGGTACCACAGGGTTCAGTACTGGGTCCATTCCTTTTTAATGTCTTTATAAGTGACATTGCAGAGGGACTGGAAGGAAAAGTATGCCTCTTTGCAGATGACACAAAGATCTGCAACAGGGTTGATACACAAGGAGGCGTAGAAAGAATGAAAAGGGACTTGGCAAGGTTGGAGGAATGGTCAGAGTATGGCAGCTTGGATTCAATACAAAGAAGTGAAAAATAATGCACCTTTGAAACAAAAACCCAGAGGAAGATTACACAATGGAGGGGAGGTAGTAACAACAACAAAAATGGAAAGGGCCTGGGGGTAATCATATCAGATGACCTTAAGGTTGGCAAGCAATGTGAGAAGGCGGTAGGGAGGGCTGGGGGATACTGGGATGCATAGGGAGAGGCATCACCAGCAGAAAACAGGAAGTTGTTATCCCCCTGTACAGACAGTTGGTGAGACCACATCTGGAGTACTGTGTCCAGTTCTGGAGACCCCATCTACACAAGGACATAGACAGGATGGAGGCAGTTCAGAGGAGGGCAACTAAAATGGTGCAGGGTCTGCAAGAGAAGCCATATGAGGAGAGACTAAAGGAGCTTAATATGTATTCCCTTGAAGGGGGGGGGGACATGATAGAAACATTTAAGTACCTCAGTGGAATCAACAAAGTTCAAGAGGGTAGCATCTTTCAGAAAAAGAGATGTGCAAGAACAAGGGGACTCAATTTGAAGATATAGAGGGGCGCCTCAGGGCAATGTGAGGAAGTATTTTTTCACCAAGAGGGTGGTGGACGCATGGAACAGCCTTCCTGAGGAGGTTGTGGGGTTTAAAACTGTGGGAGAATTCAAGAATGCATGGGACAGACATAAGGCAATTTTTGTGGGGGGGGGGTAGGAAGAAATAGGCTGTTGGTTAAATAGGATCTGCAGCTTATCCTCTAGGTAGGGAAATGGGCAGACTAGGTGGGCCAAGCAGTCCTTATCTGTCGTCAAAGTCTATGTTTCTATGTTTCTATGTTGTTGCATCATGTTATTCTGATTGCACTTTGCTGTGGCTGTGAAATGTGGTTGTGTTATATATTTTCTTTATTCCATGTCCCCCTCCCCTGGGTCACACCTGGAAATGAATTCAGATTCAGTGTGCCTCTCCCTGTCACTGATTTTCAAATAAATTATGTATTATGGGCCCAATTTTTGAATGCTGACATTTGGCTTGCACCACATGGAATCGACGCAAGTGGCACCTTGTTCCAGATATTACAGCAGTCCTGATTTTTTAATGCAGACTGCGTAGAAATTGGGATGCCATGCGCTGAACCCACCCTCCACCACCCTTGTGCAAGAAGAGGTGGTACACCAGGATCTAAGGGTGCTTATGCCATGGTGGGGCTGCAGCTTACTCTTTATTTGGGATTTTGGAAGCCCCCATCATGGCCGCAATCAGGGCTGAGGTCAGACCAGCCATGAGCTGATCTAACAGCCCTGAGCCGTAGGTCTGGAGGGAGGCATGTGGGGGGGGGCTGTGAGGATGTGGGATAGGGCAGAGGGACCTGTGGGGGTGCCATAGTGGGTGACAGGGGCATGGTGGCTGTTGCAGGATACAGAGGTGGCACTGGGTGGAGGTGCCCTGGACAGCTAGACTAGGGGCAGGTACTCCCTGGTAGGCAAGCACAGAACTTGTCCTGGATTCCCAGGTGCTATCAGCCCTGGCACCTGTTCCCTGTCCCAGAGTTTAGGAGGCATTACAGCATAGTGGTTAAGGACACTGAGTTGCAAACCTGCAGACCTGGGTTTGAAACCCACAGCTTCCACTTGCATTCTGTGTGACCCTGACCACGTCACTTAACATCCTTGTGCTCCCAGGTCGCACCTGGAAACAAGCTTTAGCTTAGTGCACCTTTCCTGGTTAAACTATTTCCCCTTTCCCTTTCCTATTTTAGGCTTCAGATGGCAATATTGCTCAACTGGCAGAGCATCTGTGCCTGAGTTCAGGAGGCATGGATTCTAGTACCATGTCCCACTACATGTTTGTTACTATATTTTTTTTTTTAATTACTAGACTAATTTGTTTTAAAACAAAAAAAAAATTACAGTATTGTGTTGTGTGAATAACTGCATGTAGCAGCAGAAAGAAGCGGTTACAAGTTAACAGGTGCAGAATTACAATATCTGGGACTGAACTAGCTACAGTTTCTGAATAGTAGTGACATAGAATTACATATCTTATTCACACAAGGCTATTAATATTTCTGGTACTGCCTCCATATACAGCATGGCACAATATTGTCAGTTTTCTTTTATCAACAATTATTAATGTGTATAATCTCTACACAGTATATTAAATGTGTGAGAATTTTCACAACACAGCACATAGTTCCAATCCAATGGTGCAGGTGGTTGTATAGCTCTATTACTAAAGTGTCTGCCCCTGGGTCCAGGGGGTGTGGGTTCTAATCTCAGGTCCTACTTCATGCTTCTCAATATATTTTCTCTTTATAGTAAACCAGTTAATTTTAGATCAAAATGAATTATGTGTGCCATGTGTATAAATGCTTACAGCAAGGACAGGATGAGGATAAATGTTAGAAAATGTATAACTACAGATTAATAGTGCAACACTACCTGGAGAATGCGGTCAGTTATTCCTATATCAAGACTTGATCATCAGCAAGTTGCCCAGTTTTCATCCTCATTCATACCCACCTGTCTGTTTAGTGTATTAAGAATGCATATCCAGCATATTTCCCGGCGTTCAAGTATCTTATTCCAGTTCTCCCCAAGATATGATTCAGGTACTTCCTGTATCACCCAAAAGCATAAGTAACTGTTGTATGTCCAGCAACTTCAAAATGTTTTGCTAGTGAGGAACTGTTCAGTTAATCCTCTGCAATTCTACATCTGTTAACTTTTGTCCTCTTTCTGCTCTTGCTGTTTGCATTCATACACTTGGCACAAAGAAATTCATCTTGCTCTAAAATGAACTAATTTATTATAAAGAAAAAAATAGCCAAGCATGAAGGGTGACATGGGACTACAATCCACACCCCCTGCTGGACTCAGGGGCAGATACTTAATAAATTGAGCTATACTGCCACCTACAGCTGTGAAGCCTGAACTAAGTCTGTGCTGCAGCTCTGCACTGAGCACTGTTTTTATTGAACTTTTGAATGAAGATCCCTTCAGTTTCAATTACAGATAGAAACAAAACTTCACTAAAAATTGATTGTTAACAAAGGATATGTTCCTGAAGATAATTTATGAGACTTGACTACATACCACACTACTTCCACATTGTAACATAAGGGATTTCACTTAAGTATAATTTCTGCCTGTAATTAATAATGGACAAACAATTAGGTGATGTTTTAAATAGTGCTTTATCACTATGGGGTGGCTTAATAAATACATGGTAAGCATATATTATTGTTTATCTATAAAGTGTTTTGAATTGGTGATTTTTAAACAGAAATGATAAATTCTATGATGCAAAGGATGACAGTGCAGACAGGATGAGCAATAAACTGTTCAGCAAAATATAACTGTTATATAGCATCGGGTTAGAAATAATACTGTATTTTGCAGGATGGTAAGCACTGTATATAAAATGTGACAGAATGATTATTTATTTATTTTTTTCAGTTAAAAACACATAGGGTCAGATTCAGAGAGGTCCGCTGCAAGCTGCGGCAATGACAGCTTGCAGTGACCTGCCCTGCACCCTGGCCTGTGCACCCAATTCAGGATCGGAGTGGGTGCAGTGGTCTGCATCCTGTGTCCTGCAACTTGCGGTAGCGCGCAAGGTAGGGCGCAGCACCTGGAATGCCGCAGGTCACAGGACAGCAGTTGTGATGGGTGAGGGCCGCCATGACACCCCCATGCCCACCTCTGAGGCCCCATACCATGTGGGCACCAGACCCAAGCCCCCTTGCCATGGACCCCCCCAGAACATAGACCCTTACCTGCCCTGGTGGCCCAGTGGTTCCCCCACCCCCCAACCCACACACCAACTGGCCCTTGTGGTGAGGGAGGACTGTGCCAGTCACCAGTGGGTATTGGGGGGTGTGGGAGGCTCACACTGTGGGGTGGGGGCCACTAGACTACCAGGGGTTTACAGAGATGGTGTGGAGTCGTGCCCCTGGGCATGGGGGGCTTGCAGTGTGTGTGGGGGGATTGTCTGGGTGTTGGGGGTGTGCCACACACCCTGCCTGCACCCTGTTTGCCATGCCTAGGACCAGAAGCCCATGGGGGGTCCATAACCCACAGTGGTTGTGAGGCTGGAGCACAGTGACAACCTCCAGTGAACAACAAAGACCAGTTAGATCACCTTTTTGTTGGCGTAACTGGTCTTTGACAGATGTGCACTGGTGGTTGTCTCTGAATCCCATCAGTGGATGTAGTGGCCACCCTACCTGAATAGGGTGCAAATGCTGCCAGAAACCCCCTTCCACCATGTCGCAAGGGGGTTTCAGGCTACTTATAGGTGCTATTGAGGCGCGAGCAGCCTGCCGCATGTCACAGGCTTCTATGTGAATCACAGTGGCCTTAGCATGAGGCAAGTGTGAATTGTACCTTATTTTCTGATGCAAGTTGCCTTGCATCCTGCATTGGCCTCTCTGAATCTGGCCCATAGTACTTAAACTGAATGATGCCCTCAAAACGCTGAACCTTGGAGGTGCTAGGAGGTATGTTAATTCAGATTTGAATGAAGTTTGTTTAAAAATGACATTGTGAGATATTTATGGATTACTTGGGTATATCATCGCTACAGTGACACTGGTACACCGAATCCCCCACAGCGAAACCCCCAGTGTGCCTATATTGGCAGCAACAGGGGTTTTGCGTCGAGACACTTTAGGGTGATGGGGGATAAATATCTAACTCTACTGTCTGTGCGATGTGGAGCTAGATATCTATAGTGGGGATGTGGGGGGGCATAGCTCCCCTGCATTGTGTGTTGTGGTGGTGCCAGTCAATTAGGGGTCACATCACAGTCGGGGGTGTCAATGGGTTCCCGACGCGGTCGAGGATGTCAATGTCTTTGTTGTCATGCCAGCATCAAAGATCTGTTTACTTGTGTGTATGTATGTGATGGTAAAAAACTGTACTATATATTATGTGGGTCCTCATCACCTGAAGAAGCCCAAGGGGCGAAATGCTGGGCCAGGACCTGAGAACCCTGTTGATGTTATAATAAACTGTGGAATATGGAATATGATAAATATCTACTTGTTGTTTAAAGTTACTGTCTTTTCCTGGAATTAGCAACTTTGACCTTTTATGCCTGCTGGCCCCATACCTAGAAAATAGCTAAGCATTACTGTTACATAAGAGAAGTACCCAGCTGAACTTTCTGGAATTTCCGGTGGTTAAAAAATACGTATTGGTTAAAAAATGCATACTGTACTTGACACCATCTAAATGCAAAACATACATATTTTCTTTTTATTTTCATAATATTTTCCTTTTCTGCCATTAAGCTTCTGTGATTCTATGATAATAAATAAATAGATATGTAAGATTTAACAGAGAGTGAGCAAGGCTTACATGGGTAGCTCATGGGTAGATTTAATCTTTAGACACATCTATAAAGCACTTGTCTAGAGTGTAAAATGTCAGTTATAGCTGTGGGGTCACACCATGTTTAATATTATCTTGTTTCATAAAACATGTGTTCTTTGTTCAGTATACCAGCATCTGCGCGTGTATGTGTCTGTCTGTCTGTCTGTCTGTCTAGCAAGAAGAGCTGTGTTGAATGTGGAATTCTGTCAATGAAAATCATGTGGAATGGAATTCTACTTCCAAAACACATTTCAGAATACATTTTTTAGTGCTGTAGAATTCTGCAAAGCACATCTATGTAAACCACAGTATAATGTTGTGTGGATAACATGATCCACAGTTTACAAAAATGAATCCACGATTTATGTAAACCACAGAATACTTCATGTAAACTGCAGATTCCTGTGGCCCATTGGCACAGCAGTTGAATTTCTGCTTGTGATGCTAGCCACCCGGGTTTGGGAGTGTACCCAGGAGCCAGAGGGCTGGCCGGGGGGAGGATGTCTGAGCATCCAATGGATCGCTCAGCTCCTCCGGGGGAGGGGGGCACACTGACTAGGGGCAGTCTGATCTCTGGTGACAGCTGGAGGTATTGCAGCCCTGATGCCCACAACAGTAGGGAGAGCATGATGAATGCCGGTGTAAGCCATGGCGTCATGACACATTACACTCTGGGAGGGCATACATAAGACAATGCCTCTCCCAGTGTGACTCCAACGAGCGGGCCCAATAGTGGGTCCTCATCTGCCTGCAGCTGCAGTACCACTGTGGAGACCCCGGTGCAGCCTTGATTCCTCTGGGGAGGCGGTTAAGGGGAGCCCCCCCACCCATGTCCCCATCTGGGGGGTAAGCCAGGACTCCATAGGGGGGTCTCCAGTGGGAAGAATCAGCCAGAGCAGGTAGTCAGGTGACAGTGCTGGGTAAGAGGGGGGAAAAACAGAAAATAAAAATTAAAAACTGCAATCTTCCTGCTCCACAGTTTTAAAAAAAGTTATTTTTTTGGAATTTTAGAATTCTACCACTGATGGAACTCTGTAGAACTGCATGGGATTTCTGAAATTCCACTTAATGCTGGTGGAAGTAGAGTTTGTAGAATCTCACACAGCTCTAGTACCAAGGCACGTTTACAGTGGAATAGTGACAAGGGGATGTTTTTTGAAGACATTGTGGCTGGTTGAATTTGTGACTTCTAGAGCAAGAGTATTTCAAAGGTGTGGAAGACAATAGTAAATAGCTGTCAGTCTGACTTGTCTGCACTGCAGCAGCTATGGACGAGGACACAATTACCTATCTGAAATGCCTGACTGGCTAGTTTGGTGACTAATATTAATGAAATACCCAGAGTAGTCCTTTGCATATACAGAAAAACACAGGAAAATGCCTGGTCAAAACAGCAGGAAACAAGCTCTCCCCATTTACAGTCAACTTAAAATTAACTAGAAAGAAGCAGAGGCAAGAAATCTGAGCTTTTGCCACTGAAGTCAACAGCTCAAAGGTGAACAGCTGGGCTAGAAAGCTCAAGGCCAATTTAACATGTTCTGTCTTGTCCACTAATATTGAGAGAAACAGATAATTGTGAGACTGACAGAAATTATTAATTTCCATGGAAACTGGGCAGCTGACACAAACAGACTTATCACTGATCCCAGAGATGAGAGCGGGATGCAGTACGGTCAGCACTCGGGAGTGCTGAGTCAATGTACTAATTGCAGGGGGGGGGCGGCCAGCCACAGGGCTCAACAGAGACAAAAGTCATGCACAGCAGCTGACAGTAACTTAAAGCTGTTTTTACACTGGGACATCTCATTTCTGAGTCCGAGTGTATCCCCGTGCTAAACCTGACAGATCGGTGGTATGACGCAGTTCATGATGACGACAGTCACAACATCGGAATTTGTTAAAAAGGGTAGCAACTGACTGTCGTATTTTGTGTAGTTAATTTACTGCTAACCTGTTAGTAGGTGTGCTGCAACTCTACAATTCATAGAATTTGCACACTATGCACTACACAGTGTATCTGCATAGTCTACACTATGCAAACTACTCACAATTCCCATTTTACGATGAATTTTACTATGCAAATTTGCTGCAATTCACACTTTGTGGTAAATTGTTGATGCAAATGCAAAGTGGCAACGTGCTTAGTGTGAACTGATACAATTTGTGTTATGCTACACAAATTCTGGAGTGATTTTTTCTTCACTTCACCCTGCACAACTTGCAAGGAGAGAATATTATTTTCACTTTTCTAAAGAGGTTGGCAATTACATTTTCTATATCCACACTGGGATCAGAATGACACAGTAAATGCAGTGGCATCAATGCTCTAATCCTCGTTTAGAAGGTCATGTAAACTCATTCAGAATCAGGTCCTTGTTTGATCTGAATCCTATTTAAATGCAGCAGTTCAGGTTCATTGATTATTTTCATTCCAGTTACTCTTTGCATGTAGACCTGATTGGCAGTTGATTCTGTCAATTTGCTGCTTAACTAGCAACAAAAAGAATGCAATATCAGATTCAAAAGGCTCAGTCACTGTAAGGTTATGCGTAGTGGGAATTAATCCCTTGGTAACCATTTCAGTTCATTCTCATCAATCTAACAGCATGTTAACCAAAAAGGACCAAAAATCTGAATGAGCTGAGTTGATTTTGACAGAGTAACAGATTCACACAACATACACACGCAGAAAGCAATGGCTGAACTGTCACGCTGGGCGAGGTAGTCCAGTGGAATGGAAGGGTCACAGTTGCCACATGAGCATTCAGAAAGATAAACACTCAATTAATTTAAATATTTTGTAAGATGAGGACTAGTTGAATGCTTTCATCAAGTTGGATATACTGTAGGTTGAAAACAAGCACTTTAAATCTGGAGCTCTTTTTCTAGGTTGAGCATGGGTTGAATGGTAGCTATGCTGGGAAAAATAATTTGTATAGTCTAGCAGCACAAAATTAACTGCTTTTAGTTCTTTTATACAGAAATAATTGATGATTTGTAGGGTTTTACATTCATTTTGAAATTAAGTTTAAGTTTAGCCAAGGAAAACAACTGTATGTAATGAGAATTTAGCATCATGTATTGGCTCTTTATAAATTAAAAGTGCTTCTCTGTTGAGAGGTTTAAATACAAACCCCTCTTTTCATAACTGTGAAAAAGTAAGACTCTGAGTGAAAACTAAATTGGGCCAGTCTGTACATTCTCAGTGTCCAAACTACAAGACGGGTCCCGCTAGCTCCTTTAGTGCTGACAGGGAGAAGGTCTGCATCCTTTTGGGGTGCAACTACTTTCACATCGGTCTCCTGGTTTTGTGCAGGGTGCACAGGTGAACACAGCAATGCTGTGTGATCATTCCCACCCCTGTCAGAAAGTTTCTTATCACCCTGGGCATCAATATTGTCCTGTCCCTCAGGGTTTGTTGTCGCAATCTCCACTGACTGGTCCATCTGTCCACCTGCTGTGCCCTGCAGCTCAGATGTCTCAGTCATCATCTCCTCAGATTCAGTCTCTAAAGGCTCTACTATAGCTGTGACCTCAGGGCAGGCTCACCTCAGGTCAAGTTGATCCAATCAGTCTTTCAGTGTAACAGTATACATGCATTATGACCTCTCAGATGGCTGGTATATCTTTTCCACACTTCTCACTAGAAAGGGCCCATGCACATGTCAGGTGTTGATGCCTTGCCTGGATAGCCTGCACCGCTCGCAAATGACATTGATATAGGGGCATTATTATCTCCACCATCACAAAGTACTATATGTACCAATTAGGTCATTACAGGGATTCTCAGTACCTTTCTGCCCACACCACAGCAATGAGAGACTGGCCTACCTCTGCTACGGTAGTCCTCTCCTGCATATGATGACTCTGCTACCCAGTAATACCAGTCAGAGCTCTATTCGCCCAGCAACAACTGTCCTAACTTTTTCTAGTGCATGCCCCAAGTGGTGTTTCAGCCTTGTCCACTACACATGCAGTTCTGCACACAAAATGCCCCAGGGAGGTGCTCCTTGTGGTTTGGTACTCTCCACCAAAATCCTTGACCACTGATTGGTCTGTATGCACAATCCACCTATTTCATGGCTTGATTACTGCTCTACAAGTCCTAAATAAATTATTTTCTTTGGTCTTGGGTGCTATGCGGTCTCCACAAATCCCACAGAATGAGCCACTAAGTTGTAGACCTCTCTTTCTTTTCCCTATGGCCCAGGAAGAGGAGTGGGTATGGCTCAGAGAACCCCCCATGTCTAGGGGTATTTTATGTTCATTAGAAGGTCCCTTACAAACCAATGTATTTGTATTAACCTTGCCCAGGCCAAACTTCACCGGGATACCACAAGACCCATTTGGTACTAGCAGAAATGCCACAGACACCAGAGTCTTTGAGCCCATGCATTCTCTACTGAAATGTAAATAGTATAGACATGTTTAAAGATTCAGAAATATAGAAATCACAATTCATTGAACCATGCTTTTGGGGAAATCACTCTTCTTTTAGAACATTATACATTTACCACTCCTCTTACAGAGCTACAGTATATAGATATATAATGACTCGTTAAATTATTTAACAACTTGGTTAGCAGCACTTTCAAATGCCATAATATCTGGCTTTCAGAATAATAACTGGCCTGTTGTTATGGTACAGCTGTCAATCAAACCCATTCAAGCAAAGAAAACACTTTTCCCTTGTGCGCTTTCAAGCCACATGAACAATCTGCTATTTTATATAGTTGCATGCTACAAAGCCTCTGCTGTCAGTACAAAAAGCCTTTAAACAATTGTCAGAGCTTGTGAAGTACTGTACTAGACAATTAAAAGATCTCTTAGTGGACTTATTTTTCTTTTTGGTGTGTCTTTCAGGTTACTTTCCTCATTTTTGTTCCATATACATTTTGTCCTCCTGGCCGATGCTTACTGGGCTCCACTCAGCCCTGTCCCCACCAACCCCCACCATCTCACACCTGCCCAGGCTTACCTGTCCAGCTTAGGTATCCCCCACGGATTCCCCCCTTGTGGTGGGCTCAGGAAGGGAAGGGCTGTCTTCTCCTCCAAGATGCATATACAGCATCCTGGCTGGCAGGCTCCTGATGGGGAACCACATGGGGACTGGTGCACAGGGTGTCATGCATACCTGCCTTGCCTACCATTTTCCACCAGTTTTCTCCCAAACCCCGAGCTAGAGTGGCATACTGGCGTGTGCATGTGCATGTATGTGCACACTGTGAAACCTACAGCATCACCCCTCTTGATGCTTGTCACACCAGCACCTCCACCAGGCCTCCACTTGGTGGCAGTCATTCTTCTTTTTTACCAGGAGAGACGCACGAAGCTGAAAGCTTTTTTACAGGTGCAACCTGGGAGCACAAGGAAGTTACGTGACTTGCTTAAGGTCACACAGTATACAAGTGGGGACGGTGGGATTCAAACCCAGGTTTCCAGGTTTGCAGCTCAGAGTCTTAAACCACTGCACTATACTGCCTGCATTCAGTGGATGCAGACACCCTTCTTCCCCCACCCCAGAAGAGGAGAGCAGTCCATCAGACAGTCAGTCTTCTTCCCCAGTCTGGTCCCCAACAACCTGAGCTTGCTCATGATCGCAGACCCCCAGTGTAGTGGACTGAAGCACTACCACTGTGCCACTAGGCTGGCTACTCAGAAAAATGTGCAAATGTTTGTTATTGTTTTTTGTTGGCAAAGAGAGTTTTTTCACAATGTGAAAATGCTTGTGTTTATACACTCTGTTAATGAATGGCGGAGCAAATAAATTCCTCAAACTTTTACAATGCTTGTACATCTATTTATTTTTGTTACCAATCAAAAATCCAAATAAACTATGGGGTGTTGAGATTATTATTTTTTTTTATAATAACTGGCAAGCAATTTTATCAGTGTGCTCAGCCAGTTGATATTTACCGTAATAATTCACTTTATCTGGTCGATCCTGCTGTTCATCGCCTTTGGCAACTCTGAGAGCAAGAATGGCACCCTCTGGCAGCGCTACTGAAGTGAGACACACACACACAAAACAAAACCCAAAAGATCCTCATCCTGAGGAAAAACAGAGACAAGGTAGGCGTGTGTGTGTGTGTTTGTGTGTGTGTGTGTGTGTGTGTGTGTGTGTGTCAGGTCACGGCACTAAGGCTGGAAGAAATTGCTCACCAGTATATTATATAAAATAAGAGATGAGGAAGTGTGCATATGAGAATTTAATGCTTACCCAGCGACAACTGTGTAAAACACCCATATATTATTCTATACATAATACTGGTGCAAATAGTTAGGGTTGATATGGAGTTTTAATGTTAAACCCACATTTTTGCATCTTAATAACTTTGGTGGTGCTCAACAAAATACCCTAAGATTTTGCATGCTGGTCTGACTGGCAGGCTCTCAAGACGTGAAAAACATTGTGTCAGCAGCTTCGGTGGTATCTGAGATGTAGGACATTCAAAATAGTGATTTTCCTTACTTTTTTCCTATGCTTAATACATGTTGTTTTGCTCTCATGCACAACCTAGAGGAATGAATTTTTTTCTGAAACTTTTAGGGTAGAAGTGGCCTATGCCGAGATAGTGTCTTTCCAAGGTTTTGTGAAAAAATATTAAACAGTTCCCAAGTTATAAGGATTTTAAGTTTTTTCTGAGCATACATAGTAGATTTTTGGGATAACCCTCTGATATGAAAGATAAGATAAGCTTTTGTGAGGGTTTATCTTTTGCACAATTTGTGCATTATCTTTCATGAGAAAAAAATATCTGTTATGGCAGCCACCATCTTGTTTTATTTTTTCTAGATGAAAAAACATTGAAAAGTCTTAAAAATTATGTATTTTCAAAAATAAACACTTGAACCTATGTAGCTAGGTTCAGGTGTTAGTTTTTTGAAAAGATACCTGGAAGTAATATTTGTGAACACCCCAAAAATCTGAGTCTACAGTATACACTACAAGTCCATCGGTTGCCAGTGTCATCCAATGGGCTTGTAGTGTATACTGTAAGCTGTCATTGACAGTTCAGTCAGCAGGCAGCCGTAGAGGTGTGAGGAGGGCTGTGCTGCTCCTGGCAGCCATGCTGGGGAGGGTGGAGCGGGTGGTATGTGATTATTGGAGTGTGGGGGATGGGGTGACCACCAGACTACCAGGGACTGGGGTTATGTCTATTTGGGGACAGCGATCGGTGCTGGGGTGGGACTGATACACTATGGAAATGGGGTTTCACTATATTGGGTGGGAGATCAGGCACTAGGGTGGGACACTACACCATGGAAACATTTTCTATATTATGGAATCAGTGACTGGGGAGGTGGGAGGAACCACTACACTATGAAATATATTATTTTTCATATTTGGTGGGAGATCTGGCAATGGGGGGACCCTACATTATGGAAAATTATTGTTTTCATTAATATGTGGCAGATCAAGGGATCGAGGAAGGGGGAGGGACTCTATACCTAACACAGGTCTGTCTTGTAAACTGGACTTTTTGTCCAAATGACGTATTACCTGTATAAAAATAAGCTTTTACCTACCTATGCAATGGAAACTATTTGTTTCATTAATGGTTGGGAGATCAGGAGATCTGACAATGGGGAGGGACCCTACACTATGGAAAATTATTGTTTTCATTAACGGGTGGCAGATCAGGGGATTGAGGACCGGGGAGGAACCCTACGCAATGGAAACTATTTGTTTCATTAATGGGTGGGAGATCAGGAGATCAGGAATTGAGGAGGAACCCTACACTATGGAAACATATTTCTTTTATTGTTGGATGGGAGATCGGGGACCAGAGAGGGACCCTACACTATGGAATACATTTTTTTCCTACCATCTGGTCCAGGATTGGGGTGGGTGAGGGTACCCCGGTCTATGAAGGAATATGTTGTGTGGGGCTTGGGCTTGGGAGGGGGTGCACACAGCCATACTAATGGCATGCAAATGAGCCCATAATGGGCATGCTAATGGCCACTAGTGCCTTGCATGCCCAATGGTCTCATTTGCATGCCTTCATTCCTGAATAGCACTTTAGCACCTGAATGCTATTGGCTACAGGGACATTTTCCTGTCTGGCTTTGGGGACAGGTCTACTGGGTTTTCCACTGCTTTTTCTGAGTTAGCGCTGCCCCCACTGGCCCCTATTCATAGTTGGATGGTGCACCATGCTATCCAACTGTGCATAGCTCCCTTACCTTCCAGCGTAGCCATAAAGTGCAGCACAAATGTTTGCATCCAGTTTGCATTCTCTTTGTGAATTCTGGCCATTTGATTAGGTATTTTCTCAAGTGGTCTGTCATGAGCAGGTGGTGATCAGCTTATGAGGGACAGAGAAGATCTGCTTTCCTGAGATGAGTTCTGACCGGTTGTTGAGGAGAGGGTGCTCTGGGTGATTTCAGGTCTGCACCCCACCTGCTGTATGCTGGATCCAGGGCCTACCTGGCTGCCTTTGGGCTGCTGTGAATCACTGGATCTAATTATCATTGGGATTGTGTGAAGTTTCTTGAGGGAAGGTGTTTTTCTGTCCACCCTCAAAATGGCAGTGGTTAGACACCTTCTGAAAAAAATATCCTTGAACCTCTACTCATTAGTGAATTACAAACTCATTTCAAATATTCCCCTTTTGGGGAAGGTTATCGAGAAGGTGGTAGTGGCACAGTTGTGGATCACCTGGTTAAGTCTGCTTGCTGGCTGTGGAGAAGATTTCTATAAGTTTTGCTATTGTTTTTTAAACTACAGGAGAGAAGGATTAATTAATTCTACTTGCTGTTGAGGGAGTTGATGTATAGAGGATTTTTTGTAAGTTTTGATATTGTTTTATTTTTTTTTAATTTAGCTTAAAGTAGAATTAAGCTTAAAGGCTTCTGTGGCTGGAGTGAGTGCACAGGACATGCCCAGACATGCCCACCCACATAACCTTTACACTCTAACTGAGCAATCAAACTGCAGGGAGACCGATTGGTTAAGTCTGCTTGTGTCTGGAGTGACTGCACAGGACATGCCCAGACTTGCCCACCCACAAAGCCTTTAAATTCTGACTAAGCCATCAAACTGCAGAGGAGAAGGATTGGTTAAGTCTGCTTGCTGGCTGTGGAGAAGATTTCTGTAAGTTTTGCTATTGTTTTTTAAACTACAGGAGAGAAGGAGTAGTTAATTCTATTTGCTGTTGAGGGAGTTAATATATAGAGGATTTTTGTAAGTTTTGATATTGTTTTATTTTCTTTTTAATTTAGCTTAACGTAGAATTTAGCTTAAAGGCCTCTGTGACTGGAGTGACTGTAAAAGCCCTCCCACCCCTTCCACCAGCCTTTCTTAAATACTGAAATACCACTGGGGGTTGGGTTTGAAGGCTGTGAGGGAGGAGCTTGGGGAGCTTCAAACTGATCTGAGCCCTCAGAACAGGCCATGAAGGAGGAAACAAGGAACAGACATATGAGCTAAGTCTTAAGGACATATAAATATACAAAACATGTGAGTAGATCTATAGTCCTTATGAGTAGGATTGTGGTTTCCAGTTAGTACTGTAGTTGACTGTCTTATGCTGCATGCAAGAGCATTTAGGATAACAATTTCTGGGCTAGGATTAGTTAATTCTACTTGATGTAGGGAGAGTGGTGTGGAGAGGCTGTATAGGTAGTGTGGACCATAAGTAGGATTGTAGGGCGCAATGGTTGTGGGGCAGCAATGCAGATGAACATACTGTGGAGGCTGGGAGGGTGTCAAGTATGCCACAGGCTAAGGAGGCTTGAGGAAGAGGTTCAGTGGCTTGGCAGGGAGCTGGGGAGGTTGAAGGAGGAGGGGAGGTTCGTCTGTAGGAGGGTTGACATCTGAGAGTATTGTGTGGGCACCACAGAGAAGGAACAGTGGGGCAAGGGAGAGGTCAGGGGGAGGAGGCACAGTAGACAGGAAGCCAGTTGATGAAGGATGGAATCTAATAGGACCTAGAAAAAGAGGAGCAGCAGTAGGCAGGAGGGAGGAGGAAACACACAATAAGGCAAAGGGAGGAGGGAACAAGTTTGCTGTACTAGCAACACATGGGAAAGAGGACACAGGAGGAGATTGCACAAGGGATAGTACTCACAAAGAGAAGAGAGAGGAGGCATTACTAGTGGAGAGACAGAGTATAGCATGGCAGGGGGAAGGATAATACTCAGAGAGGTGAGGAGGGAGCAGAAGGTTGGCAGTCAAACAGGAGGAGGGGAGGAGTCTCAATTGAGAAAGGCAGGGGGGAAGACACTGGGACACACTGTAAAAGCACCATCTTGAGTGGCCCCAGAAATGAAAACCTGGGTGGGGGAGTGGCAACGGGCACAAGGAAAGAGGAGGGAGGTGTACTAGTGTTGGGGGACTCCATACTCAAGAGGATCAGATGGGGCAGCAAGCGGGAGAGGCACAGTCAGATATGGGTGGAGTCCATACCAGGATTAAAGGCAGACAAGGCAGGACAGGCAATGCTAAGGTGCGTAAGGAGAGTTAGGAGGAAACCACACATTGTGGTTCATGTGGGGACAAATGACCCAGTAGGGGAAATGGTGGAGGTAACAAAGGAGAGGATTGAGGAAGTGGGAAGGTTGTGTGAGGAGACTGGAGAGTCTGTGGCATTCTCCGAAGTGCTCCCAGTACCCTGCGCAAGCACAGTGAGAAAGGAGAGGATTAGAGAATTGGATACATGGTTGGTACAATGGTGTCAAACTAAGGGATATGGGGTTGTGGGTGGCTGGGGCAGTACCTAGGATAATAACAATCTGTTTGAAAGGTATAGGCTGCACCTGAGTGGGGAGGGGAAGGAGGTATTAAAGCAAAGACTGGGGAGGTATATTGCGACAAAGGGGGATTTAAACTAGATGGGGTGGATGGCAAGTGGACAGCAGGTAGGCAGGAATCTGATAGAGTGGAGCCTACCCCCCAGGCTAGCAGGGAAAGACTCGGGGTGGCTAAAAAAGGAGGGAGTAGAAGGAAGGAAATGGAGGCCAATGAAGGGAAGAGGGCAGGATGGAGGGTGGTCTCGCTGAATGCAAGAAACCTAGGCAAAAAATCTGTTGAGCTACAGGCACTCTTAGCAGTGTGGAGGGTGGATATTGCAGCTGTCACAGAAATGTGGGCAAGTGAGCACCAGGACTGGTATCTGGCAATCCCAGGATACAAAGTATACAGGAAGGACGGTAAGGAAGGGAGGGGTGGTGGGGTGGCAGTCTATGTGAGGGACAGGATCAAATGCACAAGGGATGAGGGGGAGGAAAGGAGAACAGAGACAATCTGGCTGCAGCTCGTAGACTCAAGGGTAGGAAACTTAGGTTTGGGGTGGTATAAAGGCCACCTTCCCAGTCTGAGGAGCTTGACAGGGAATTGCAGGACAAATCAGAAGGTATGTAGAAAGGAAGGTGGTCATGGGTAGAGTTTCAACTTGCGGGTTGACTGGAGCATTCAGTCACCTCCAGTGCTTGGGAGCAAGTGCTCCTGGATGCAATCCAGGAGGGTCTCCTGACACAGTTGGTTAGTGTACCTACTAGGCTAAAGAACACTTTAGACCTGGTGTTGTCAAATGGGGAGGCACTAAAGGAAATAAAGGTGGAGGACCCACTAGCTGACAGCGATCACCAAATGGTGTGGTTTAATATCACGATGTGCTGGGAGCCAGAGCAATCAGTTACTCAGGTAGTAATCTTCAAGGAGGCAGACTTTGGGAGGATGCAGGAAGTACTGAAAGGGAAACTAGAGGGCATAAGGCAGAAGATGGATGCAGAGCAGAAATGGGTATTAATAAAAGGGGGATTACAGAGGCAACAGAAGCCTGCACCAAGACACAGTAAGAGGAGCAGAGCAAGAAAACCATGCTGGTTGAACAGCGAGGTAGTGGAGGTGGTGAGAGCAAAATGAGAGGTGCACCAGAGGTATAGAAGGACAGGGAAGGAAGTGGACAGGGAGCAGTATGCAAGACAGCCCAGGGAGGTGACCAGAAAAGTGAGAGAAGCCAAGGCCCAGAGGGAGCTGAGATTTGTGCAGGGAATTAATGGGGGGGGGAGACTTTTTCAGATACATCAGAGAGAAAGGGAAGTGCAAGGAGACAATAGTGAGGATAAAAAGGGATGAGGAGTGGATGGAAAAGGGTGAGGAGCAGGCAGAAGCACTGAATGAATACTTTTGCTCAGTGTTCATGGAAGAAAAGGGGGACCGCTACCATGGGCTGGGAGGGTGGGACAGGGGGAGAGAGGCAACAGATGGAAGAAATGAGGCAAATAGAGTCCTAGAGGGACTGAGGGCACCGGAGGTAGACAAGGCACAAGGGCCAGATGGTATCCACCCCAGGGTGCTGAGGGAGATGGCGGAGGTGTTGGCGGAGCCTCTGGTGGATCTGTACAGCACCTCACTGGAGTCGGGATGTGTGCCACTGGACTGGAGGATGGTACATTTAGTGCCATTACACAAGAGCGGACCAAGGGATGAACTGGGTAATTATCGCCCAGTAAGTCTCACCTCCATAGTGTGCAAACTTATGGAGACAATGCTAAAGGAAAGACTGGCGTGGTACCTGGAGGACAATGGCCTCCAGAATGTGAGGCAGCATGGGTTTATTTTGGGGAAGTCTTGTCAAACCAACCTAATACAATATTATGACTGGGTGAGCAGGTGAGCTGGATAAGGGTCATGCGGTGGATTTTCTTTACTTGGACTTTAGCAAGGCCTTCAATTCTGTGCCTCATGGATGGCTTGGGGGGAAGCTAACCAGTGTAGGTGTAGGGGCAAAAATGACGAACTGGATTATAAGCTGGCTGAGTGGGAGGCTGCAACGGGTGATGGCGAGAGGGGAGCTGTCAACTCCAAAGGCCAGTGATGAGTGGGGTGCCACAGGGCTCTGTGTTGGGGCCAGTATTGTTTGGGCTCTTTATATCCGACATTGCACATGGGGTGGTGAGCAAGATAAGTCTGTTTGCTGATGACACCAAAATCGGAGCAGTGGTGAATGGAGAGGAGGGATGGAAGCAGCTGCAGGTGGACCTAAGCAAGCTAGAGGAGTGGTCAGATGGGTGGCAGCTGGGGTTCAATGCAAAGAAGCGTAAGGTTATGCACTTTGGGGTGAAGAACCCAAGGAGGGAATACTGGCTGGGAGGGGTTAAGCTGG
Organism: Neoceratodus forsteri; assembly: GCA_016271365.2. Lineage (NCBI taxonomy): Eukaryota > Metazoa > Chordata > Ceratodontiformes > Ceratodontidae > Neoceratodus > Neoceratodus forsteri. Next base: position 1,452,330,341 of record CM057452.1, read on the forward strand.
GGATCACTGAGAAGGAGAAGGACCTATGGGCAATGATAACAGGGACCATGGACAACACTGCCCAGTGCAGAAGAACGGCTACAAAAGCAAACAAAATGCAGGGGTGCATATCGAGGGGTTTTTCGTCCAGGCAAAGACAGGTGATCTTGCCCCTCTACAGGTCACTGGTAAGGCTGCACTTAGAATATTGTGTGCAGTTTTGGAGGCCATACCTAAAGTGTGAGATTAGGCTACTAGAGGGGGTGCAGAGGAGGGCAACAAAGATGATATGTGGAATGTAAGGGACAGACTATGACAGCAGGCTGAGAGACCTGAATATGTACACCCTGGAGGATAGAAGGGACAGGGGGGGACATGATAGAGACATTCAAGTATCTGAGGGGAATCAATAAGGATGGGGCAGATCGGGTCTTTAAGTTAAGGAGGGGGAGGGTCACCAGGGTACATGTGCTAAGAATAGAGGGGGGAAGATTTAGGAAGGAAATGAGGAGACGCTATTTCACAGAGAGGGTGATAGCAAAATGGAATGCCCTACCAGAATGGGTGGTATCATGTAAATCTGAACAGTTTCAAAGGGCATGGGACAGGGAACAGGAAGAGTGAGGGTGGGGGAGGTGGGGGGTGGCAGTGGGATGACAAATGGGAGGGGGTGGGGCAGCTGCAAACTAGGGGTGCTAGCTGCAAACTCAAACAGACTTGGATAGACCGGGTGGTCTGTTTCTGCTGGCACATTTGTATGTTCATATGGAGAAATATAAGCCTCACCAGTTGAGTTTTCAGTCCTGTCACAGCACGGAGACTATGTTCATCAGGGTGACACATGATCTCCTAATGGCAAGGGATCAAGGACTATGATCTATCTCACTCCCATTGGATCTCTTGTTGGTGTTTGACACAGCTGACCATGGGATGCTATTGTATCATCTGAGGAATTATGTGGGTCTTACCTTCACAGGGAATACAATAGACCAAATAGCAGAAGATCTAGAGGTGCAGATGTTAATTCAAGCTGCATCCCATCCCCACTCTGTATCTGGGGTGTATAAAAAACTGCAAACAATAGACCCATTTTTACGCAAGGGCGTATGCTACCATTGGGTGCAGGAGCTAAAATTGACACAGGATATAGATGTGTGGAAGAGAGTTTGGCAAGATTGTTATAGATTTATTAAGCAGGATAGACTCCGTATGATCCAGTTTAATATACTGCACAATTTATACTATACGCCAACAAAGTTGCATAAATGTGGGTTAACCCCCTCGCCTCTCTGCACAAGGTGCCAGGGGGCAGAGGGCACGTTGCTCCATATGCTTTGGACATGTCCGAAAATCCAGCCCCTTTGGCAAGCTGTGGGAAAAGGGATGGAACCCCTCCTTGGGTTACAGCCGTTGTTTACCCTGGAAGTCTGCTTAATACATCTATTTCCCCCAGGAATTGCAGTGCCGCGAAGAGCCCACATTGGTTTGGTGGCAGCGAATGTTAAACTGATAATAATGTGACACTGGAAGGAGAGCCAAATACCCTCGCTTGTAGAATGGTATAGAGAAATGTTATTGGCATTGCAATTAGAAAAACACATTGCTTATATAAGACATAGAGGAGCTGCTTATTTGGACCTGTGGGGTCCTCTTGATGCTGCACTGGCAACCTGGAAACCTTAGGAAGTACTGCCCTCACCTTTTTGGCATACTTTTGCTTGTGTCTTCTTTATATTGACTGGACGGAGACAGAACTGAGTTAGCCTGCCAGATATTGCACTTAGCTAGGGAGTAAGAGGGAGTGGGGGAAGGGTGGGATGGATGATTTGGGTGTATTTTGTGTTGCTCTTTTTCCTTTTTTTCAGTTAATCCCTTCATTATAAGTTGAGTTGTAAGAGTTGATATGAAAAATGGAATTGGAGATATCTCTCTAGATACCACTGTAACTTTTCAGGAATTTATGTAAAATTATTTTGAGTGAAACTTAAATAAAGTACACTTAATGAAAAAAAAGGAATTATGTGGGTCTCCCCAGCATGGTTTTGTGCTGTTTTGAGTCTTGCATAACTAGGAGGATGCAGCAGGTGATTTTAGGAACTTACATCTTCAGAGCATCTATGCTGTCCTGTGGTATTCCTCAAGGCTCAATCCTTGCCACCTGTGTTGTTTTCTGTGTACATGCTGCCTTTGGGTGAGATCATTGGATGGTATTGTGCTGTATTTCACTGCTATGCAGATCATACTCAACTATACCTATCCAGCAATCCTGGTGGTGTTCAAACTACATCTGTGCTGGGACAATGTCTTGCTGAGATTAATGACTAGATGGATCCAACTGGCTATGTCTCAACCTGGGGAAGACAGAAGTCATGATTGTTGAGCCAGATCAGCAGGGTTCAATGATCACAGGTGGTCTGCCGACACTTCTTTGTTCCTTCCTTTGACCAACCACTCAGAGTTATAGATGTGGTAAAGAATCTTGGGGTAATTTTGTGCTGTAAGCTGACACTAGAACCATAGGTGTCAGCTGTGGTCCGATCTGGCTTTCACCATTTTTGTAGCATCACCAGGATTAAACTGCATCAGGTGCCAGCAGATCTGGTAAAGATAGTTCTCACTTTTGTCACCTCTAGGCTTGACTATTGTAATGCTCTATACTTAGGGTTATCTGGATTTAATGTGAGGCCTGCAGCTGGTCCAGAATGCTGTAGTTCGACTGATTGTGGGTGCCTCTCAGAGGACCATATCACACTAGTCCTGTATGCACTGCACTGGCTGCCTGTGCAGTGATGCATCACTTTCAAGATATGCTTGATGCTTGATGACATTCATGGCCCTACATAGTTTTGGACCCAACTACTTAAAAGATCTCAGGGTTTGACATCTCCTTATACCAGGGAAGAACAACCCACAACCTATTGTGCTAAACTTAAAATATCATTATTAAATGCTAGGCGCTTAAGAAATAAAATTAATGAATTGCAAATGGTTCTGAATAGTAGGAATATTGATGTACGTGGGGTTACGGAAACATGGTTCACTGACAATCAGTGGGGTCAGGACATCCCAGGGTATACACTATTTAGGAAGACTCGCACCATCTCTAAAGGAGAAGGAGTGGCAGTATATGTCAAGGACTGCTAAGATTGTTTAGAAGTGAATACTGATACACCTACCCCAGATGGTATTGACTTAGTATGGGTCAAACTGACATACGAACACAACCCCACAATAATAGGACTCTGTTATCGCCCTCCTGCACTTGATGCCTCTAAAAATAACTATTTCTTTCAGTATTTGCAAAGTATTAATCATTTGGATAATATTATCCTAATGGGTGATTTTAATTTTCCAGGTAAAACATGGGATAATTTAGAAGGTACTAATTTACAAGATTATACATTTCTTGAAACTATTGTACACCTGGGACTGGATCAATTGGTATATGAGCCTACGAGACAGGATAATATCTTAGATTTAATATTCACTAATCTCAGTGACCATGGGGAACATCCTATAATACTTGAACCACTAGGAGATAGTGATCACTGTATGGTACTTTGGACTATTAACTATTATAAATCAATTCCAAAGGTGTGACCAAAATGTGGAATTTTGCCAAGGCAAATTATGTTGCAATAAAGGCTTATTTAGATGGCTGGAACTGGGAATAGGATTTGAGGGATCTTACAGTGGGTGAGATATGGGGTAAAATCAAAGAAAAAATAGAGTACTGTATTCACAATTGGGTTCCTGAGCTACCTGTAAACTGACTAAGAACCCCCCCCCACCGTTTGCACCTATCAGCTACCCACCCAGCACAGCTCCTACCTCCATTCCCATTTCCCCTCCCCCCACTCCCTGCCCACTTCCCTATTCTTGTTATCCTCATTCCACCCTAGCCTCTGCTTTCTCACCTACCCTCTGCCTTAACATAACTTAAAGGGTACCTAAACAAGCAGTTTTTTAAAACTGCAAACTCCAAAATCTAGCTTCATTATGAGGTAAAGTAAAGGCTGCTGTTTACATGTATGCTAAAACTGCATTAATGTAAATAACATACATGCAGTTTCATAGCTTTTGAAAAATGTAAACATCAGCCTTTCACTTTCAAAAAACAGCCTTGGTTTCTCCCTAAGATGTCTGCCAAGTGTGTTAAGTGATGAGTTATGATGACATCATCGGAGCCAGAGCCAGAGATCCTCATTTATCTCTATAGTGCTAACTAGTTCTTCTTTCCCTCTTTGTTTTGAATTGTTGTACCAGAATGATCAACATCATGTATTACCTCATGGACTATTTTGATCTGTACATGTTAAGCTATGATTTTGTCAGTTTTGTTTACTTTAACTTGCAGAAAATGTTTTGCAATCCAGCTGACTTTTTCTTTGGCAAACTGCATTACAGTACAACACTTCAAATACCTGATGATCTAGTGGTTATATGATGCACTGAATTTTTTGGTTTTTGTTAACCAGGAGAGACACACTAAGCTGAAAGCTTGTTTACAGGTGTGGCCTGGAAGCATAAGGAAGTTTAGTGACTAGCTCAGGGTCACTTAGCAAAGTACTGGTCTTGTTCAGTTCCAAAGCTCATGCTGTCTTGTTAATCCACGAATAAGGTTTTCTTTTTCCATGTGAACCCTCTACACTTAGTCTGCCTTCTGTTGAACACCCCACCATCCATACTCTGTCCTTAGTACTGCCTGGGGCCGCATATGAGCTTGCAGTCTCATGAAGAGAATTATCACACCTCAGATTGTAATCTTGTACCTCAGAGAGTTGTGCACACCTATACTGATACGCATCATCAGCTGGCACTGTTAAAAAATGCCTTCCAAATCACTCTCCAATCCACATTCTCAATGTTTGACTTCTGCTCCACAGTAAACATTGAGTGGATCACACCCTTCTGCACAGTGAAGGTAGTATGTACAGTTCCCTGTTGTGTTTTTTTCCCACCTCATTAACCAACAACTAGGTCTTCCTGGAGGGCCAAGCAATAAGCATCATGACCCACCAGAAAAACTGCTGTTCATGCCCTCACAAGGGCTGCACTTAAATGGATAACAATATTATTAGCAGGAGAGGCATACTAATACCTTAAGCGAATCCACCTGACTTCAGGCGTCAGTCTACTCCTTTACCTGTGATCTGCAAAACCCCACAGGACAGTTCCCAGCAATTCTTCTCCAGTACTTTTCTGTGCTCTACTCCATAACGTGAGTTCGCTGGCTACCACCCTTCCAAATCTTGAATGAGCTATACACAACTCCCTCAATACTGTCCTAACAAACGTCAACATCCCCCCCCAACCGAGGGTAATCTCCCTACACTGAATTCAAGTAACAGTTTAGGTACAGCCCTGCCACTCTGAGTATTTGTCTTTGCTGGCTACTGTCATACACAGTCAAGTAGTGATCACGATGCTGGCAGCCCCACATTTCAGATCTCACAGTGATCTGCTCAGCGTCCTCCTTCATGTCTTCAACTAACCTGAATATAGCCCTGCTGGAATGGCCTCTTCAGTCCCTCTCTGGAATTCATTCTTCTCACCTGCTCCCCACACCAAAAACTGGTGAGTTCACTACCCTTCAGCATCATGAATGTGGTTAGTACAGTCTCCCGTGTTATATTTACATATTAATAATAAACATGATCTTCTGGTAGCCAGGCCGATAGCAGCATGCCACAAGTGGAAAAATAGGCATTCCTACCCAGGTAAGATCTAAGCCACCTATGATTAGGCACTATTAAATGATGTGCGTAATGATGTGCACAGCCATCATTTAATAGTGCCTAATCAAAGGTAGCCTAGATCTTTTAAGGATAGGAAAACCCATCATTCCTCTTGTTCCCTGCTGCTATGAGCCTGACTCACTGGAAAGATATGTTTATATTTGATATGTCAAAATAAAACAGGGACTGTACTACTTGCATTCATGATGCAGAAGAGTGATGAGCTCACCAGTTTTCGGTGTGAGGAGGAATAGTGAAGAATGAATACCAGAAGGGAACTGAGAAGGCCACTCTTGCAAGGTACTGCTATATTCAGACAACAGGAAGACGGAGAGAAATATGAGCAGATTACTGTGAGAAATAAGATGTGGGGCTGCCAGCACCTTGATCACCACCTGACCCCGTTGTCCTGGCCAACATTCCCCTTCCCATAAAACCAGTTCATGCAATTGTCCAAGGCTGTGTGTGGATATTAATGTTTGAAATGGCTGCCACTACACGTTCAGTACCAGTCTAGTATTGCTTGTAAAGCACTTTGGGATACAATGTGTATGAAAACCACAATATAAATGCTGGTTATTATTATTATTATTATTTCCCATGGAAAAAGAAGACAAGACAAGCATATATTTGAGTTGCAAAAAATTATGAACTCCAACATTGGACTGCACAAGACCTTTGCTACAAAAAAGTGGTGGCTCTAGGGGGTGGCGAAGGGTGTGCCTTCAACCCCCCCCCACATAGTCATGCACTTGCTTGCTGCTGCTGCTGCTGCTGCATTTCACTTTGTTGAAGAAGTCTGATTTATTGATTGTACAAATATTTACATTCAAACTATGGATTACATTTGTAGGTTCTGTCAAAAACGTACTAGAAAAGAATAATAACAGAAAATATAAAGATTTAATAAAATTGTTAAAAAGTGCATATTAATCATGCACACCACCCCAGCACCCCCATTGTAGCATCATGGATCTGCCATAGCCACTAGACCACCAGGTTATTCAAGATTTGTACTGCACTGTGGTTTGCCACAGAGAAAGTCAGTTGGATTAAAACATAATTTTAGCATGTTAAAGTAAACAAAATGAACAGAACCATAGCCTAACGTGTATTATACAAAATAATCCACATGGTTTTGACCATCTGGGTGAAACAATTCTATACAAAGGAAAAAAAGAACTAGTTAGCACTATAGAAAGCCATATATATCTCTGACTTTGGCTCCAATTATGTCATCACATAACACATTTGGCGGCCATTTTAGGAAGCAGGTAAGAGTTTGTTTTTTTTTAATTGGAAGGCTGATTTTACAATTTTCAAATGCTCTGGAACCACATTTAGGTAAATTATGTAAATGTAGTTTTAGCATTAGTGAATAGAGTAGCCTTTCCTTTTGTCACCTACGGAGTCAGATTTTTGATTAGTTTGTTGTCAAAATGTTGTTTAGGTATCCTTTAAGCACTATAACAAAGTGACCCTGTGCCCGAGGTTACTGCCATCCCTTCACCACTGCCTATGTCCACCCCCCCAACTATTCCTGGCCTTAGTGCCACCCAAATAACCTACTTATCTTACTTCTCTCCTATATTCTCTTATCTCATATGAAATGTACAGAAACTGCTATCACCTGTCCCTACTGTAGTTTAATTGCCCTACAGCCCTCCTTGCCTAGTTTTTTTTTCAACAATTTTCTTGTATTGAATTGTATTGTACTGTGCTTATCTGTGCCTTTATGTCTGATGTGGAACCTTTGTAAATGAGCTTGTAGCTCAAAGGTTGTAATCCTAGATTTCAATAAATAAATAAAAAAAAATACAAACATCAAAGGAGACTTCCCCTCTGGTACTCAACTGCTATAGGCAGACTCATAAGAACTAAAAAAAGGCCTATAATAAATATAAAAAACAAAAGACTGAGACTAATTGGAATATGTTTAAAAGGAAAGCTAACAGAACTAAGTCTGCTATTAGGAAAGCTAAGAAAGAACTAGAATATAAATCAGCAACAGTAAAAAAGGACAATAATAAACAGTTCTTTAATTATATTGTTATCTCTGAAAAATAGTGTATCCAAGATAGGCCCCCTCACAAGTTAATGATAAAATAGTATCTAATGAGCAATCAATGGCATTAGAATTCAAACAGTTCTTCTCCAGTATATTCAAAGCCAAAGAATCTATTGGCTATACACACCGTAGTATTCATGATTCAAGTGTGGAATTTACAGTTGCTGAAACTTATTCAGTTGTTAATTCCTTTAAACAACTTCAGCTGGACCTAATAACATCCCTTTCGCTTTCTTGAAAGAAATCTATGAGATTGCTGGTGTTCTTACCCTGCTGTACAATAAATCTCTTACGGAAGGGGTGGTTATACAGGACTGGACAGAGGCATTGGTGATTCCCATTCACAAAGGGGGTAATAAACAAGATGTAAAACATTACAGATCAATTAGTCTGACCTCCTGCATTGGAAAAATTATGGAGAAACTTCTACTACAAAGAATAAGTAGTCATATTGTAAGTCATGGGTTGAGTGATGTAACTTAATACCGCTTTACACCAGGTAGATCACACCGTAATAACTTGATTAATTTTTTTGAACCCATCAATGACGCATTGGATGAGGGCCTTCTGGTGGATGTTATCTTTTTGGACTATGAAAAAGCTTTTGACTCCGTATCTCATACGATCTTAATTGAATGTCTTGTCCATATAGGGCTCCACCATAATATTATAATGTGGATTTTATCCTGGTTGACAGATAGAAGGCAACACGTTAGTATTCGGGGTTATAAATCTACCTGGAGCATGGTCACTAGTGGAGTACCTCAAGACTCAGTTCTTGGCCCAGTTTTGTTTAATACAATTATTTCTAGTATGAATACCACACAGGGAGTATGGCTTAATAAATATGCAGATGATAGTAAATTGAGGTGTATAGTGAATGACTCTAAATCTGCACATCTGTTACAAAATAACTTAAACAACCTATCAAATTGGGCTAAGGAAACCAAATTAATTTTCAATATTGATAAATGTAAAGTTATGCATTTTGGTAAGACAAACAGGTTATTTGATTATTATATGAATAATACGTTACTAAAAACTATAACTTCTGAGAGAGATTTAGGAGTTTATATTACAAATGATTTGAAATTTACTGAACATACAAATAAAACAGTTAAAAAATGTCACAGATTAATTAGTTGTATTTTGAGAAACATTAAAAAAAGAGAACCAGAGGTGCTTCTACCTATATACTGCAGTATAGTTAGATCTCATCTAGACTATTATTCATCTTTCTATGCCCCTACATCTGCCCATGATAAAGTGTTGGTTGAAAAAATACAACGGAGACTGACTAGAAATGTTACCAACTTGAAATCACTTCCATATGACAATAGATTGAAAATCCTGAGTCTTTATTCCTTAGAACATCGTTCACTAAGAGGAGACTTATGCATGATCTTCAAAGCCTCAAGGGATGCTGCTTTATTTGAGACCATCTCCTTGGACTGGTATCCATCTGTAAATAACACTAGGTCTCATAAGTTGAAACTAAGATCTAATATTAACAAAACAGTTAAAAGAAATCAATTCTTTACTCAGAAAACACCAATTTGGAACACCCTCCCGTTAGATGTGGTGCAAAGTGCTAATTTACAGGAGTTTAAAAATAATTTAGATTTATATATGGGCAATAATAAATATAATTTCCACCTTAGTTAAGGGTGTTGAGTTCACTATGGGCTAGTCCCTTGAACTTGTAAAAATCTGTGAACCTATGGTTGTTTACCACCCAACTCGCTTCCTCTGCTCCTCCAGTGCAGGCTTGCCCATTGTCCGTTCTTCTCATTTGAAACAATCTGGGAACAAAGTGCTTGGTGTGGCAGCTCCTCTGTTCTGGATCGTGTTGCCTGGAAGAATCCATTCTGCCTTTATGGTGGAGGCCTTCAAAGCCTCTTTGAAAACATTTAGGATGGCATTCAAGACATAGTAGCTTTTGAATAAGTAACATATTTTTTGTATTTTATATTGTACATTGTATGTATTTTTCTTCATTGCTGTTAACATTTTTTCTTATTTATGATTGTACAGCACCCTTAGCATTCAGGAAAGGGTGCTTTATAAATAAAATTTGCCTTGACTAGTACATTTTATTTATATAGGTGTCCTTCCCTAGAGGCCCAGTGCACCTAACAATGAAGTGTAAGAACAACAGTAACAATATACAATAATATTCAGCAGCAAATAACTCATAAAGTTATAACAGTTTAAAACCCATAACCCATAAAACTTAGCTGGGATGAAAACTAATGGAGATGCATCAATCCCCAAAGGCTTTCATAGAAACATACAATTTGCCAGCAGAAAAGGACCAGTACGCCCATCCAGTCTACCCTATTTTTCCCTGCCTATTCTGACAACTCAGACCCAGTTTGGTCACTGGTGTCCCTCCTGCCTCCCTTTCCTCTACTTATTATGTCCATGTACCTATCCCATGCATTCTTGAAGCTCCTCACTGTCTTTGTCACCACCATCTCTTCTGGCAGGCTGTTCCAGACATCCACCACCCTTTCTGTGAAGAAACATTTATTCACATCCCTCTTAAACTACCCCCTCTACCTTCATTGAATGCCCCCATGTTCTCGTGCTTTTCCTCCTCTGAAAGAGACTCCCCACCTGCACCTTTTTCACTCCTGTGAGGTACTTATAGGTCTCAGTCATGTCCCCGCTGACTCTCCTTTCATCCAGGGAGTACATGTTGAGCTGCCACAGCCTCTCCTCCTATGGCTTCCTCTGCAACCTACACACATTTTGGTAGCCCTCTTCTGGACTGCTCCACTCTGTCAATGTCCTTGCAGAGATGCGGCCTCCAGAACTGGACACAGTACTCTAGATGAGGTCTCACTAGTGAGTGATACAGTACCAACACCGCCTCCTGACATTGCAGAGGGCCTGGAAGGGAAGATGTGTCTCTTTGCAGATGACACAAAGATCTGCAACACGGTTGACACTCCAGGAGGGGTAAAGAACACGAGAAGGGACCCAAGCAAGCAAGCTTGAAGAGTGGTCAAGGGTGTGGCAGCTACAATTCAATGCAAAGAAGTGCAAGATCATGGACTTGGGGCATAGAAATGCAGGGGGAGGACAACGTGATGGGGGGGTACTGACAGCCACCAAACAGGAAAGGGACCTGGGATTAATTATACCTGATGATATAAAGGTTACTAAACAATGTGAGAAGGTTGTGAGGAGAGCCAGTGGAATGCTGGGGTGCAAAGGGAGAGGTATCTCCAGCAGAAGGAGGGAGGTGCTGATACCACCATATAGAACATTGGTGAGACCTCATCTAGAGCACTGTGTCCAGTTCTGGAAGCTGCATCTCCAGAAGCACATAGAGTAGAAGCAGTTCAGAGAAGGGAGACAAAAATGGTGCTGGGGCTGCACAAAAAGTCATATATGGGGAGACTGGAGGAGCCAGAGTATTTCAATTTGTATTCCCTGGAGGAGAGGGGAGAGAGAGGGGGATATGATAGAGGCTTTCAAATACCTCAGAGTGTAAATTAGGTAGAATAGGGTAGCATGTTTCAAAAAAAGATGTTTCAGAACAAGGGACTATCATATGAAGATATGGGGGGGTAGACTAAGGTGTAATGTGAGAAGGCATTTTTTCACAGAAAGGGTGGTGGATCCATGGAATAGCCTCCTGGCAGAAGTTGTGGAGGTACAAATGGTAGGGGAATTAAAAAATGCATGGGATGGACATAAAGGAGCTCTAGCGATAGGAAAGAGAGGGTAAGCAACAGATCATTTAGGAACTACGGTATGTGAAACAGGTAGGGAAAATGGGCAGACTAGGTGGGTCAAGCGGTCCTTATCTGCTGTCAAATTCTGTTTTTATATTTCCCTTCTCCTGCTAGAAATCCCCCTCCTTGTGCATGCCAGCATCCTCAAGACTTGCTTACTGCCTTGTCACACTGCCCTGCCACCTTGAGATCATCTGATATGATAACCCCATGGTCCCTTTCGTGCTTAGTGACTGGAGTACTTCCCCCCCCCCATATTATACCCAATTCCCAGGTTTCCCCACCCCAGGTGCATGACTTCGAACTTTTTGGCATTGTAACCCAGCTGGCACACTCTGGACCACCTCACTAGTTTCCCCAGATCCTTTGCATTCTCTCCATCCCCTCTTGAGTGTCCACCCCATTGCAGATTTTTGTGTAATCTGCAAAGAGATACCCCTCTCCTCCAATTCCTCAGAAATGTCACTTCAGACATTGTCTTTCATGCAAAGGCTCTGCTCCCCAGTAGAAGAAAGTCCTTTAAACAAGTTTATAAAATGGCTATGAAAATTCTAGTATGCTGATTGGCTAGCCCACTTACTTAGCCGGGCGGGTATTTTTCAATAGAGCACTGTTAAAAACTAGCACTAACTGCATGGCACAAAGGCAAACTGATATCCTGGTGCCACTTGAAAATTCGAACTGAAGTAGCCACTATTTTTTTCTGCTTGCTAAGCGGAGGAATGACCAAAGAAGCCCCCCCAACAAGAAAAAACACATCCACTGCAACCCTGTGAAGCCAAACCATCAATTAAATAAAAAGTTCTTAATATAAAAAAAAGTTCTTAAAATAAAAAAAAAAACATGCTTTTACACCACAGCACAATCCACTACAGTCCACAGTTAACTCGCAGCTCCCGCTTCATAAAAAGCTGGCCGTAGCAGTACTCGGATCAACCCAGCAAAGACTTTGCATCTCTGGGCACCAAAGTAAAGAAACCCCTGCTGCTGCTCTTCAGTCTGCACTCCTCTCAGTACCGGTATGGACACATTTCTTATACCCCCTCTGGCAACACGAGAGTCTCCACAACAATCAGACTACCTCTTCTTGTTTTTTATGTTTGTTTGCACGCATGTGCAAGAAACATAGTGCCACCATACAAGTTTTCGTAGGTGTGCCACCCCCACTTCCAATGCCCTGTTCCTTTTTGCAGGAGTGGCCACACCGCACCAATAAATGTCCGAGCTGTCTATGACAGCAGTTCAGAAGCAGTGATATACACTTGAAAGAAAATGACCACTACAATCAGCGTGGTAACATGTAGGCAATCTGTATACTGCTGCCTACATGTCACCACTGCTGATTGTAGCGACTGTCAACGCATATTAGAATCCTCATCTTTCGTCAGTAAAATCCCCCAAAATAAATGAACTAAAAAGAAACACATTTCTTTACACATTTTTATTCTTTTAGCACTGAGTCAAACATTTTAAATTTAAATGGACCCTCACTCGCTCCACTCCACTGCTACCCAGCTGACAGTCACACCCCCCCATCTGTGTCTGCGGCGGTAACCCATAAAACAAAAAGAACAATCTTTTTTTTTGTTCTTGTTCTAAAATCTCATTCATGTTGTATTGTCATAAATATTAGGTTTGATCCTATCACACATACAGTATTGTTTCTTAGGTACCCTTATGAAGTACCGAGGCTCACTGTCCCGACACTGACCTGCCCGGGCAGTATTGCCTGAGAGGTTCAGTATCTGGACAGTGAGCATCCCGGCATGATAGATCCCTAGAGATGTTGACAGGGGTAAGGTAGTGGATGTGACAGCTTGCTACCTTACCCCTGTCCGTAGCATTTAAAGGGAGGAAAAATCAGAAGGCTGGCCAAGCTGCCCCATTGGTGTTGCAGACTACACCATGGTGACTTGGCCAGCATGCTATGTAGGCGTGGGTTCTATCTGCACTGCAGGCAGCATGTATTTTAGCAGTCCTGCCCTTGTAACATTTTACTTCTAACTCTGAGGTCTGCTCCCCCTCGGAGTTAGATATTTTAGTTATGGGGGTTGTGGGGGCAGAGGCCCCCATATTGGGGGTTTGGGGGCAAAGCCCCCTGATATGCAAAATGATTTTTCAATCAGATGCCTGAAATTATCTTTTTGGGCATCTGATTGATTCGGCAGGCTGGATTTTGGGCCAGTGGGGTCAGTATTGTGAGACTCAGGTTACTGAGTTTAGGGATACTATAGTACATCCGTTTCTTAAACTTGTCTGTCTGCCTGCCAGCCCCCCCCCCTTCTGTGTGAGCTGGTTCCTGGATCAACACTATTTTACAGGTGCAGAACAGAAGAGGGGAATGTCAAGTGGCTTGCTCAAGGTCAACAGTGAGCAACTGACTGTGGTAGGAGCATCCAAACCAGTTATCTACTGTTCTACATCTCAATGTGTTTATTTAAATCCAGAGGGGAAAACAATGTCAGATACACTCAGAGTCATGGCTACCATTCAGAGTCGAAGACTACCAAGGCTCCCCTTCACCCACTATATTGCTAAATGACTGTTGAAGAATATGTGGGTGAAACTGGATGCGTTCCGTTATCAGCCTGTTTCCTTTAATTACCATTTAGTACCGGCTTAGACTCAAGTTTTTGTTTTTCTTTGCGTTGCTTTGGAGCAGCTGAAGTTCAAGAACAGATACATGACTTTTTTTTAATACAGGATGATTTCAATAACCCTTCCCTGATTTGGATTTTAACTGGCATATACTATTTGAGTACACTAAATCGGTACAGCGTACATCTACAGTATTTATAAAAGCAGCAAGCAGCCTTTCAAGAAATGTATGTAAGGACCACCCAACCCATCCAGTTCTGCACTGCATGCATCAGATTTGCTATTTATTGTAGTGGGTGGCACATGGCAGGTAAAACAGTGGTGCTGACTTAAACACACCCGTCATTACTATTTTAATTTATACTGTCAAGTGAAATTGATGCCAGATACTAATTCCTGACGATGTGATGATCATCAGTATGGATTTATGCGCCTGAGGACGGGACCACTTTGCTTTTCTGCTGCCAGTCAATATCTGGGAGCTCATATGCATATGCATAGACCAACACTGCCAATGCCCCCCCCCCACACACATACACACACACACACACACACACAGCCCACCACCAAGTCTCGAAAGCCTGTTTCTATAGACAGAGTTACAAAGTAGTTACCCGCTTCAGGCAAAACAACCCTGCTTTTCACACAAGTATTTCTTTAAATCCCTACTGACTTTCTCTCCTCAACCTTATGAAATATACATGCCGCCCAATATATATTTAGAAATGGGCGACCAAGAAAGGCACAGTATGCCAAGGCTCTTTTCTAGGTGTGCCACGCTGAAAGGTACATGGGAGAAAACACCATGTAGGCAAAAATAAAAGTATAAATACAGTGCGAATGAAAAATAAATACTACTGGCTTATATCAGAGGCAAAAACCAGAGAGCAAATCCTATTGGAAAGTGATAAGGTGCCAGTGGGCCCTACACAGATACGTTTGAGGAAGTTCATATGTGTTTGGTCTATACAGAGCAAACGAATAAATAAATATTACTGGCTTATAGCACAGGTGAGAGCCAGAGAACAAATCATACTGGGAAGGGTTAACGTACCAGTGGGCCCTACACAGATCCATTTGGGGAAGTTCATAGATGTTTAGTCGTGTGTGTGTGTGTGTGTGTGTGTGTGTGTGTGTGTGCATGCGTATGTGTACATGTACCTATATAAGACAATATCCTGTCTGATTACATTGTCTTCCCTCATAGGGACACACACCATGTGGAGCACAGTAGAGATATGTGGTGTGTCCCCAAGGGTTGCGGAGATATTTGGAGAAGTTGGACACAGAGTGAGCTTGAATAGTCTCCGTCTTGCTGCAGGTTACCAAATATGTCTGCAAAACTCATGACACCAACTGGAGACCATATCGGAGATCCCCTTCAGAATAGCTAGTTGGTGCCAGATGGCAACCTGCTCTGTGTAGCGCTGTTGCGAGCATTTGAGGTTCAGGACCCATAGTTCTGAAAACCTTGAACCTAGCCTGTATCAAGTCAATAGTTTGGGCTTTAGTTCTCGCTTGCAAAACCATACATTTGTTTATGTTACTGCTCTCCCCCTCCCACTCTACCTGCCTACTTGATACTGTGAACCTGCCACCGGGACTCATATTGCCAAATAAAATTGTGTGACTCTCTTCCCAATGAGAGTCTATGATTCCGACAGTCTCACTCAAGATTTGTAGCTCCCTTCTGCTTCCATGCATTCAAAACCCGATACACAGCTCACTGCCGCAACTCGTCCATTTGTTTTTCAGCTGTAAGGAAATGTTGTCTACTGCTGCCTGGGGTCCCAGTTTGTCTCTTGCTGCTGGGATAGAGTTGCTGTCTAGACCAATCAATCTTCATGTGGACATACAAGAGATGTTCTGTGTTATTAAACTGGGGGTGGGGGGATGACAGTGTAGTTTGGACGTGGAAGTGGTTACTGGGGCAGGGAGCCAGGGACCCCATTCGGGATCCCAAATCACATGAATTGCATAAGACACACATCACCTCACACCAATTCAAACACAAGAACGGTATCCAAACAATGAATCCCTTCTTTTCAAAACGGTTCTATTACAGGTACAACAAGAATACTAGTATTTAATTATTGAATTTTAAATACTACTAAATATTTTTGACCAAATCCGGTCATCTTCATTCCAAACTGTAAGGCTGTTTTATACCAAGAAAGTGTGGACCTTGCATTTCAATTGCACTTCCAAAAAACTCCATGACCTTTTCTGAGGTGGTAGTCTTTCAGTTACAGGAGTACGGGTAACCTTGTGATTTCACTGGAACCTTCCACAAAAGCTACAAACTTATTAGAAATATCAGTGTTGTTAACTTTACAGGTGGTGCACTTTCAAAGTAACTGTTAGGGTGCCAGATTTGTAGCTGAAGACCCCCCCCCCAACACACACACACACCACCACACAAACACACACACACACACACACACCTTGTTGCCATTCGCTTCTATATATTCGGGAGTCGGGACAGTGGGCCCAGTCAGCTAAAGCCAGAGTCAAATGACTAATGATGTGTGCAAGGCGGGGGGGCTGCCTAATTAAAATTCTGTCATCTATTGTGACAGCAACAATAAAAAGTGCGGCGGAGGATGAACTCGGCATTGATCATTTGCTCAAGGAGGCTCACAACTGTGATCCAGCTGCAAGGTTTGAACATTTATTTTAAGAAAGGACGAGAGGTCCCCTGAGAACAGACAGCTAAAGAAGTACAAATAAATAAATGAGGATATCCATGGAAAAATGAATGAAGAAGTAGACAAATAAAAAAGAATGGGGTGGGGTGCTGGTACAACTGCGAGGCCGTGATCCAACTAGTTTTCTAAAAATAAAACCTAAAAATCGCAGGGCTCCCAGATCAACAGGGATTCCTGTATTTTACAGACATCTGGAGCCATCTACGGGGAAATTCTTCCCATAGACTTGCATTGGTTATACAGGAAAACAGAACAATTCCAGCTTCCATAGGAAATAATCTACAATAAAACAAAAGGAAAAATCGCCATGGAGGTACTGGGAAAATGCCAAATAATCTCAGAGCATTGATTAATCATTCTCTACAGACTCCCATTCTCTTGTAAGTGTAGCCTTCTCAAGTTGTATGCAATCTCCCTGCAGCCTCAGCGTCGCTGTATTTGGCAGGCAGCACGATGTCTGTCTGTCTCTTGTCACAGTGAGTCTCACTCGGCCCGCATGGATGGGTCACTGTACTGACCTGTGAGCTCCTCTTTACTGCCTTCTGTTCTTCTCTTCAATAAAGTATCTATCTATATACCAAGCCATATCCACACTCGATCTAACTCTCCACGAGCATCCTCCTCATAACACAACACCACAACACAATTAAAACCAAAAGAATCAAAACATTGGAAAATAAATGAATTAAGGAAAGAGACTAATGTAATGCGGTGGACCAACAAGTCACCGGCATCGCTGCCACTGTGGCATTTACAGTTTTGAAGGAGCCGCTGTTTTAGTTTAAATGGGCTGGGGATGTGATTAAGGTGCATCTGTTTGCAGCAGCAAGGAGCATTTCTCGCTGAGAGGATGAAGACTGCGAAGTTGCATTCTGACTCTAGAGCCCCCCCACACACACACACACATATGATGGCTGACCAAAAAATACCCATCAGGAGCTCCAAGTCACACTGGGTACCCAGATACAGAAAGAGCATCCCATAACCTCACCACCAATCTCGACACAAAACAGCCCGAACTCACTAACTAACCCCTGCAGCTCTATGCTCACATGCAATCTCCAGATACAGAAGCAATCCCCATACTCCCCCATTATATTCACCGCCCCGCCTCCACACCTACAATGTCTCAATACAACAATCATGCCCCATAACTCACTTTACATTTAGCCCCCCCCAGTACCTTGCAGCAGCTCCAACTTACACCGTGCCACCAAGATACAGAAGCACATTCACTACCCCACCTCACTTTCACCTCACTTCGTGCCAGGCTGGTGACAGTGCTGTGTGACCTGGGAGGTGGATGGGTGGGGGTGTGAGTGAGTGTGTAACAGCAGCAACTTGCATGAATCAAGCTGCAGGTGCCCACTATGGTCTGCCTAACATGAGTCAGATTGTAATAACAGAATTGCTGGCCTCTTACAAATTGGTAAGTTGTGTTTATATTTTTTTTGGCTTTCTGTTGATCAGTATCCGTTAACGCACAAGCACTTAGGTTTTATTTTTCGGCTTGTACCAAAAGAGTGCATCTCTGGTGAGCTGTTTGTAACAGCACATTTTGCGCTGTTGACAGCAGCAGTAGGGCTGGATGGCGCAGTGTGTTTATTTCAAAGTTGCAGATACTGTACACAGGCTAATGTACAGAGGGCATGTGAGTGATTGCAGGGGAGAATCATTTTGAAGTGGTATTCAGGGAGACTGGAAGTTATGTCAGTATATGTGCATTTTAAACCGTGTTTGGTGTTGGTGGTACTGTGACTAAATTGAGTAAAGAAAATCGTGACTCTACAGTGTTCTGCAAATCAGACCCAAACCATTATACGTAAAAGCGATCTCTAATAGTATAGCTTATTAAAGTAAAATTCTGTACATAGGTAATGCAAACTGAATAACCGTGTTACTGTGATTCATACTGAATGTAAAACTGATGCTGAAAACAAAGTAGGTGACTAATGGGGGTACAGTGCCTGTCCATCTCTGCAGTGTGGAGGTGGGGCTGGCGTGAGTTCAATACTTCACTGCCATTCCTATTCTGCATCTGTCTAACTCCTGCATTTCCAATGTTAATACCAGCAAGCAAACATTCGGCATTGACAAATGCTTGTTTCTTTTGTTCCACTACCACAAAAACTCTCACCTGCACGTCAAGAAAAGAAATGCCTCACCGACCATGGTCACGCTCCCAACCGCACACATGTTCACAGACCGCAATGTCTTCTCCTCACACAAGTACAACAGCTCCCAGCACCACTATTAAATGACCGAAACAAAAAAAAAGAGTGTACTCACTCAATAAGCTCCACTGTGGCCCGCAGTCACTCTCTCTTTTTTCCTGTCCCGCTCATGATGGAAACAGATGCACACTCTCTTTTCTTTTTTCCTGTCTCAATCACCACGGAAGCAGATGCCAGTTAACCCCCCCCCCCAAAAAAAAATTTGAAACAAAAAAGAAAGACAATGTGGGAAAAAAAGGTGCTGCTTGAGGAAGTGAGGGGGGCTTCCAATCAACAAACAAAACAGACTACTTACTAGAGGGGGCTGTAACTGCATACAACCATTAAACTATGGACTCTCCAGCAGGACAATGCAGGTAGAGGAATTATTTTACTACAAAACTTACAATAAACTATTTTTTTTAATAATTTCTCATTTATTTTTATTTTTTTATAGGGCCACTTTCTAAGAGCAATAATACCTTCCAGGATGGATGGTATTGGGTATGCCAGACAGTCCAGGTGCTATAAGACCCTCTGCCTGCGGCGTCGGGCCTCATTATGCCCCTGGGTGGTCCGGTATTCCCCAGTACTGCCCACTCTGTTGGGTATTATTGCTTGCATAAAAGCTACTCATAGCCCTTCCCAGCCCATAGGATTAATGTGACTCCCAAGACCCTGTGAGAATCTAGAAAAATGTCATTCTAATTGTACTTTTAAATGATTTTAAACTCAGTAAACATCAACAGTAACTAAATTGGTAAATCATTACTGAGTTACCACGACCAGTCATAACTGAGTTACCATGACCAGCCACTGATATGAAGCAGGAAATTCACAGCCTCCCCCCACAAAACAGGGCAGTTAGCGAGGTAAACACCAAGGTACAGAGGTCAATAGGGAGCAGGACAGGGGTAAATGGAGAATAAGGCAAAGGCAGTAAGGCCAGGGATGGGGCAAAAAAGGGTAAGGCCATCGTAAAATGGAAAGCAATGAGTACCAATGCCTGTAGTCTGGGTAACCAGCTTCCTGAGCTAGTGGCTTTGATGGAAGAGAGACACCTGGATATCGTGGTAGTCACAGAAACATGGTACATGGAGAACCATGACTGGGATGTCAACATACCAGAGTACACAATCTACAGGAGGGACAGGGAGGGTAAAAGAGGAGGAGGAGGAGGAGGAGTAGCTGTCTACACAAGGGACAGGATCAAAGCAACAGAACTAAAGGGTAAACGGGGAAGAGAGGAAGCACTGTGGGTCACCGTGGAGACAGGTAGTGACACCACAATCCGCACAGGGGTTGTATACAGACCCCCATCTTAAGGGGAGGAAAAGGACAAGGAAATTATAGAAGGCATCCTCAGAATGGCAGAAAAAGGGGAAATATTGTTGATGGGTGACCTGAATATGCCAGATGTTAACTGGAGCACATTTACTTCAGCCACATCCAAGAGTAGGGTCTTTCTCGATGCCCTACAGGGGGTATGCCTCAGACAGCTACTGTTGGAACCCACTCAGGAGGGAGAAATCTTGGACCTGGTACTCTTAAATGGGGACGGAGAGAGGATCACAGATTTAGAAGTGGGTAGCCATCTGGGAACAAGCGACCACCACACAGTGTGGTTCACGATAAACACAACCGTGGAGTCAAGCCATTCAAAAGCAAGGGTACTTGACTTTAGAAGTGCTGACTTTGGCAAAATGGGGGAGTGCCTAAGGAATGCACTAGCAAATAGGTAGGAAAGAGGGGTGGAAGAACAATGGGGAAAAATCAAAACTGCTGTCACAGAGGCAACAAGCCTTTATGTGAAGCAAAAAAAGAAAACAAAAACAAAGTAAAAAACACTATGGTTCTCAAAAGAGGTGGCAAGGAAGGTTAGGGAGAAAAAGATATCATTCAGGAAGTATAAGGAATCACAGAAGAAGCAGAACAGAGAACTCTATCAGTTAAAGCAGAGGAAAGCGGGGAAGGCAGTCAGGATAGCAAAGACCCAAACCGAGGAAAAGATAGCCAGCTCAGTTAAGAAAGGGATAAAACCGTTAATATAGATACATTATGGAGTGAAGAAAGACCAAGAGAGGGATAGTGAGGCTTCATAAAGGGGAGAAGAGGTGGGCAGAGAGCAACAGTGAAAAGGCAAAGATACTAACACATACTTTTTCTCAGTATTCACAAAAGAAGAAGAAGAGGGGGAAGTACTTACACCAAACAACAGAAGCACTCTGGGCTGGGCGGGGAGGTTGATACCAGTTCATTCACAGAAGAAAGGGTCCTGAAAGAACTCTTAAAACTCAAGGTGGACAAAGCAATGGGACCTGACAGGATTCACCCCACAATTCTAAAAGAACTAAGGGGAGATCTAGTGACATCACTGACTACCCTTTTTAACAAATTATGGGAGGATGGTGTGGTACCTGAGGACTAGAGGAAGGCGGCTATGATCCCCCTTCACTAAAGTAGGAGCAAGACAGAGGCAGGAAACTACAGACCTGTTAGTTTGACCTCAGTGGTAGGGAAAATGATGGAATCACTTCTGAAAGAAAGGACTGTCAAGTACCTAGAGGTCAACGGGACACAGGACCCAAGACAGCATGGATTCACAGTGGGAAGGTAATGTCAGATGAATCTAATAGATTTCTTTGACTAGGTGACCAAAGTAGTAGACCAGGGAGGGGCTGTGGATATGGCCTACTTAGACTTTAGCAAAGCATTTAACACAGCACTACATGAAAGATTAATAAACAAGTTAGCCAGCCTGGGAGTGGGTCCCAAGGTTGTAGCCTGGGTAACAAATTGGCTGGACAACAGGACGCAGAGGGTAATAGTAAATGGAGCAGACTCTGGAGAAAGAGGAGTTACTAGTGGGGTACCGCAGGGTTCAGTACTGGGAACGGTACTCTTTAATGTCTTTATAGGTGACATTGCAGAGGGACTGGAAGGAAAAGTATGCCTCTTTGCAGACAACACAAAGATCTGCAACATGGCTGATACACAAGGAGGGGTGGAAAGAATGAGAAGGGACTTGGCAAGGTTGGAGCAATGGTCAAGAGTATGGCAGCTTAGTTTCAATGCAAAGAAGTGCAAAGTAACGCACTTGGGAAACAAAAACCCAGAGGAAGAGTACACAGTGGGAGAAGGTATTAAAAATAACAAAAATGGAAACGGACCTGGGGGTCTCTCATATCAGATGACCTTAAGATAGGCAATCAATGTGAGAAGGCAGTAAGGGGGGGCTGGGGGGATTCTGGGATGCATAGGGTGAGGCATCACCAGTAGAAAGTAGGAAGTTGTTATCCCTCTGTACCGACAGTTGGTGAGACCCGATCTGGAGTACTGCATGCAGTTCTGGAGATCCCATCTCTACAAGGACATAGACAGGATGGAGGCAGTCCAGAGGAGGGCAACCAAAATGGTGCAGGGTCTGCACCAGAAGCCATATAAAGAGAGACTAAAAAGAGCTTACTATACATACCCTTGAGGAAAGGAGGGAGAGGAGGGACATCATAGAAACTTTCAAGTACCTCAAGGGAATCAACAAAGTCAAGAAGGTAGCATATTTCAGAAAAGAGATGTGCAAGAACAAGAGGCACAATTTGAAGATAGAGGGGATGGCTCAGTGGCAATGTGAGGAAGTATTTTTTCATTGAGAGGGTTGTGGATGCATGGACCAGCCTTCCTGAGGAGGTTGTGGGGTCAAAAACAGTGGGGGAATTCAAGAATGCATGGGACCAACATAAGGCAATTCTAGTGGGGGTAGGAGGAAGTAGGCTGTTGGTTAACTAGGATCTGCAGCTTATCCAATAGGTAGGGAATTGGGCAGGCTAGGTGGTCCAAGCAGTCCTTTTCTGCCATCAAAGTCTGCGATTCTATGTTTCTAACATTTTACCAGTCAAGAATTCTCTGTGATATCGACCCTGCAGCAATTGTCTCCACAATGGTGTAAGGAGACTATACACACCAAAAGGTTATTGTATGGCTACAAGAAAAGTCTAAAATGAGGATGGGAATGAATAATCATCAGGCTGGCGCCATCTTAACAAGCACACTAGCATCCTCCAAGCCCAACAAAGTTCACTTTTATAACATATGTCTATAAGAGGATGCTAGGAACCTTGGTGGTTTACTTGCAAGCATTCCTGACTTCAAACCCCTTCCCCTCCACCCTAGTACCTGAAATTAGTAAAAAGAAAAGTCATTCTCAGCTTCACAAGCTAGGGAATTTCCTTCACTTCAGTCCTCCTCCTTGGCTCATTCTTCCTCTCGAGTCATTACATCAAAGTCTTTCTTTTTTGGTCACTGAAAACATACATTTTCCTTAAAGGATGATTTGAAGCTTAGTAGGGACTTGTAAGCTGTGGGAGATCCTCAGCTCCCTGAGGGTAGCACAGATGGAATCAAATGCTTTTCTGTGGGACCCATCACAAAATTGAGGTCTGGAAAAAGGGAGATCTTTAAGCCTTCATTTGATGTTACCAGACCATTTTGTTGTGCAGCTTCAAATAATTTTATCTTGGTCCTGTGCATTTTCTAATATAACAAGCATTATCCTTACTCTACCAAGGGCCCTTCTGATGGTAATCCTGTACACTTTCTGGACTGAAGGGGGAGAGACTTCATGATGTTGCATAGACAAACCTTACGTAAAGTCTACAGAATTATCCCCTGTACCACCTCAGGAATCCCCACCACTCTGATGTTGGCAGCTTGGGTGTGATTTTTGATGTTCTCAAGTTTAAAGTGTAGGATGCGGTTCTCCGTGATGAGTTCTGTTGTAGCTGTGAATAATTTCTCGGCCATACCTACCACCTCCTTAACTTTAGTCACAGCTTGGGTGCTCTGCTACTCACAGGTAAACAGCTTCGATTGGATATCCACCACCATATCAAGTTGGATGAGCCGCTCAGCCATTACTTTAATGGCCTTGAAGATGCCCTGTAAGGTAGGCTCTTTGGGGAGCAAATCCACTGTGGAAACGCCTATGGTTCTGCTGCTCGATGGCCCGGCCTGCTGAGCATTCTTGCCGTTCCCATCTGCAGGCTGTGTTCTGGGGTTTCCCTTCATGCTGTCACCAATTAAACTTGCTGTTCACTGCTAAAATAACTCTCTGTGACCTGATAATGATTTTTGGAACAGAACAGTTTAAAAATGCACTTAAATTACTACTTTTAAGAAATTTCAACTTGGAGTGCAAGCTGAACACATCTGACTGCACTGGATGCTGGCCATGGCCCCCCCCAAGATTTTTACTTTCAACCATAGTTCAACTACTAGTATTCATCTCACATCTACATGACCCACCCTTGATTGAATGGAATGGTTTTCAGACCCCTCTTAGAGACCTACACCATGGGGGCTTCTCTTAAACCCTTAGGAGTGAATTCCATAAGACCGGGCCAGCCACCTCGAAGGTGCAGTCACCCAAGGTTTTTAGCCTGGTCCTAAGTACAACTGAGAGGCCAACTTTACTGGAGCTAAGAGAGCACAAGGACATGTAAGGGTGCAGAGGATCTAACAGATACTCAGGACCCAACCCATGTAGGGCCTTATAAATTAGTACACCAGCTTTAAAGATGATATGCCACATAACCAGCAGTCAGTGCAGTTCAGCAGTGCTGGGGAGATATGACTGACCTAAAAAGGCAGTTCAGCAAGATAGTAGCTACATTCTGCACCAACTGCAAGCACTGCAGTGTACCTCCATTGACCCTGAGGTATAGACATTACAGTAGTCAAGACGACCCATCACAAGCACATGTATCAGTGTCACCAGCTCTCCATGGGGATAAGAAATCTAATACAAGTGATGTTCCATAGATAGTAAAAGCCACTCCTGATGACTGCTGACACCTGAGTCTCAAATGCCAGCCCTTCATCCAGAATGATCTCCAGATTTCTCACCTTACTGCTAGTTACAGGCCTAGATGAACTGAGCCTAAGCACCAGTCTCACTCTCGGTAGCCACCACTTTCCCCCATGACCTGGTTTGATCACCAACACCTCAGTCTTATCAGGACAGAGCTTCAGCCTGTTCAATGACATCCAGTCCTGGATCTCAGCCAAGCCCTTATTAAGCACGTCAACTGCACCTGGAATCCGAGGTGCAAAACACAGTTATAGATGGGAATCATCTGCATAGTAGTGAAATACCAGTCCATATCATCTAATGAACCCAGCCAGGGGCAGCATATACATTGTAAACAACATGGGTGAGAGGGCCGAGCCCTGGAGAACACCACAGGGCAGTGACACTGGGTGCTAGAAGAAATTCTCCAACACAACCCTCTGTGTTCTGTCCCTAAGGTAGGACTTGAATCAGTAGATGACTTGGCCACTAAGACCTATGTATTCTCACAGCCAGTCCCACAACAGCCCATGGTCTACAATGTTAAAAACTGAAGAGAGATGGAGGAAGATAAGAACTGACCATTACTCTTTATCTCTCATCCTAAAGAGGTCATTATGTACCCTGACCAGTGCAGTCTCAGTGCTGTGCTTAGCCTTGAATCCTGACTGGACAGGATCATAGATGTCAAAGGTTATGAGGTGTGCCTCAAGCAGTAAGGCAACCCCATTTGCAATAATCTTGCCCAAAAAGGGCAGGTTCGAGACCCATTGGTAATTCATGAGGCTGTCAAGGTCCAAGGATGTTTTTTGCAGAATTCTTACCACTGCATTTTCAATGTAGCCAGAAAAAACACCCACCATCAGGGAACACTGGACAATCCCAGTGAACACCAGGCCCAGTTGTCCAGCACAAGACACCAATAATCATGTTGGACCTGGATCCAGTTCACAACATGTTGGTCACAGCTCTGAAATCACCCCATTCTCCTCCTCCATCATCACTGGTCTGAACTGTTCCCATGACAGCTGAGCACATCAGTAGCATATCGGTTCAACCCTGTTGGGTTTCCACAACCCACTCAAGCAGATTCCACCTCGAACAGAGGACATCCTGTCTGAGAAGAAACAAGCAAACTCCTCACATTTAGTGGGTGAAAAAAATTATCATGGACTCCAGATAGGTCAGAAGAAGTAACCTATCTACAGTCTGAAAGAGCTGAGCTGGTCAATTCCTACTGGCAGCAACCTCCCTTGACAGAAAACCTGCCTTCTTCCAGGTGACTGCACTTTGGTATTCACCATAGTGAATACACAAAGCCAGTCTGTCTTCCTCAGCCTTGTGTCTCCTCCAATAATACTCCAACCTCTGACCCCTTGCCTTTATCTCCCTTAACTTACCATCATATCACAGTAAGCCATGACATGAGACAAGGGGGTGTACATGGATAGGTGCCACACAGTTGAAGGCCACTGTGATAGCCCTATTATAGGTGACCACAACCTCCTCCTACCCCGCAGAACATGCCGCCATCATACCCAAGATGTTCAGTATTTCCTGAAGTCCTGGCCAAATCCCTCTTAATGGGTGGTACTGAATCATTTCCACTGGGGGTGGACTACAAGGGGAGCACTGAAGGAGAATTTGATCCTGCAGTGATCCGACCAACCGACCAGAGCAGTCTCAAGACCCCTCTACCTCATACCCCAGATAAAATATCAAGTCCAAAGTGTGACCACATTGCTGAGTCACAGAAGTAACTACTTGTGTGAACCCAGAGACTCCATCACCTGGAGAAAATCGTGTCCAAAATGCGAAAATTCATCATCAATCCAGGTGTTGAAGTCAGCCAGAATTAACCATTTGGGTGACTACAAGTCATTCAGAAATAATCATCTGGGTGAGTACAACACCCTATCAGCATTGAAGTCTGTGATTTTGTGAAGGAAATCCCCCCATGTCCTGGAGGCCAGTACACTTGAAGGATCCTACAACCTGCACCTGGACCCCCTGGCATGGCCACACATTCAAATGATGAGGTATATACCACTGGGTGGACCACCAAGTTCAGCTCAGATCTAAAGTAGATGGCTCCCCCACCCCTGTGATCCTTCCTCAGGCAGTGGACCACAGAGAATCCAACTGGGATGGCTACTTCCGACATAAGGCCTGCATTGTCACTCAGTCAGGTCTCTGTAATGCAAACCAGATTGACAGTGGAATCAGATATAAAATTTGTTCACTGACCTATGCAGCCAGTATAGTGTTATGCTTGCACAACTGTGTTAGTTTGGTTTTGGCCGTTCGCACTCTCTATTCCAGAGGAATTACCACCCTGTAGGGGTATGAAGGCAAGAAGCTCTCGGAGAGGGTTCCACCCCTAGAGGTGCCACGGGATGATTCCCGTGGCTAAAGGTACCTTTGGAATCCCCCTAAGGAGAGAGTGCTGCTGCTGGAGGAGGAGGGGAGGATGGTGGGGCAAAGAAAAATGCTTCACAGTGAGGCTGAGAGGAACTGTTTATATAGCTCAGGAAGTGGGAGTGGCTGGCTGCTTGGCCACTGAACTTCAGACAAGCCTTTCCAATTCACTGACCTATGCAGCCAGTATAGTGTTATGGTTGTACAACTGTGTTAGTTTGGTTTTGGCCATTCTCACTGTCTATTCCAGAGGAATTACCACCCTGTAGGAGTATGAAGGCAAGGAACTCTCGGAGAGGGTTCCATCCCTAGAGGTGCCACGGGACGATTCCTGTGGCTAAAGGTACCTTAGGAATCCCCAAAAGAATGTAGTATCATCCCCAAAAAGGAGACAACATGAAGCATATGAGCAAGCAGCAACTGTGACATAGGAGCAGTAACTGTAACTAGTAGTAGAAAAGCATAGGCAGTTGATAATGCAATGAGATGCTCAGTTGGATAACGTAATGACTGCCCAGGTTTGTGTAGCATAGAAACATAGAAACATAGATTTTGACAGCAGATAAGGACCGCTTGGCCCACCCAGTCTGCCCATTTCCCTACCTATTGGATAAGCTGCAGATCCTAGTTAACCAGCAGCCTACTTCTTCCTACCCCCACCCCCTAGAATTGCCTTATAACTGTCCCATGCATGCTTGAATTCCACCACTGTTTTTGACTCCACAACCTCCTCCGGAAGGCCATTCCATGCATCCACAACCCTCTCTGTGAAAAAATACTTCCTAAATTACCTCTGAGCCGCCCTTCTATCTTCACATTGTGCCCTTGTTCTTGCACACCTCTTTTTTTGAAAGATGCTACCCTCTTGGACTTTGTTGATTCCCTTGAGATACTTGAAAGTTTCTATCATGTCCCCCCTCTCTCTCTCCTTTCCTCGAGGCTATACATATTCAGCTCCTTAAGTCTCTCTTCATATGTCTTCCAGTGCAGGCCCTACATCATTTTAGTTGCCCTCCTCTGGACAGCCTCCATCCTGTCTATATCCTTGCGGAGATTGGGTCTCCAGAACTGCACGCAGTACTCCAGATGGGGTCTCACCAACTGTCTGTACAGAGGGATAATAACTTCCTGTTTTCTGCTGGTGATGCCTCTCCCTATGCATCCCAGTATCCCCCCAGCCCTCCTTGCTGCCCTCTCACATTGCTTTCCCACCTTTGGTCATCTGATATGACTACCCCCAGGTCCCTTTCCATTTTTGTTGTTGTTAGTATCTCACCCCCCCATTGTGTACTCTTCCCCTGGGTTTTTGTTTCCCAGGTGCATTACCTTGCACTTCTTAGCATTGAATCTAAGCTGCCATACATTTGACCATTCCTCTAACCTTGCCAAGTCCCTTCTCATCCTTTCCACCCCACCTTGTGCATCAACTCTGTTGCAGATCTTTGTGCACGTATTGGCCTATATACCATGATACTGATGGTTTGCTTTGAGATGAGGGGATCCCCTAAGGAGAGAGGGAATGGCAGGACATCCTCCACCTCCGTCCAACAACAGAACCTATCTAAAGAAACTAGGGGAAACAACTATGCTAACTAAATGTTATGACCTGAGGCAACAGAGGAGAGAAAAAAAAACCCTATGAGGAGGAAATCTCTGGGGATCTAAGGCCTAGGTCGCCTTCCCTCCAGGCTTGGGATAGTTTATTTAGTGATGGCTCTGCAGCTGCGATTTGGAAAACCCAATTAAAGGGAGGTGGAACATATTCCAATTTGGAGGAAGGCTCTCACTCAAACCCTCTAGCGGGAACGCCGTGGAAGATTGTGAGAAAACTCTGCAACAATACGTGCATCCAAGGTGCAGGAGGAGAGCAACAACTGCTGAGGCACTCACCTGGCCTACCCACCCTAAATCAAACCAGGTGAACCAGAGGCAGTCATAGGGAGAATGCGGTGAAGGTGCCTCGCTAGGGAAGCCACTGAAGTCAATGGCTAACCATTATAGTGGAACACTAGAGCCAAAGGAGATCATCGTAACCACCCTTCACCGCTAGTCTTAAATTCTTCACCAGGAGCTGCTGTCACATAGCAGGCAGCTAAAGCCAAGCCCGGGATGAGAACATTCCCAGCTATGGGCCAGGTGAGACAGATCCCACCCCAAGCTGGACACACTCAAGATGCGGACTAAATGCAGAGCGAGACTGTCGGCTGCAGGAATCCTGCACAGAATTGAATGGCTGGCATGCCCCAGAAATTGACTGAGAGCTGAAAGCTGGTGAGCTGAATGAGCACAGCATGCTGAGATCATAATGAGCATTGAGTGCTGAGACCTTGCAAGGTCGAATGCAGATTGAGTGCAGCAGAATCCCAGAGGCTGAAGCTGAGGGGATGGCAGTAGGCATGAAGCAATGGTTTGCATAAGCAAGGAGCAATGGTTGCATAAGCAAGTGAGGACCTGCACGTAGGTCAGTAAGCAGTAGCAGTGATAGGTGGACCTGCATGACATACTGTATAGCAATTAAACAGCACTGAATCAGGGGCAAGCCAGCCAGACATGAATAGCCAAATCAAGGTGACAAATACTCCGAGGATTTTTTGGCGGCGAGGCAAGATTTAATAACAAAGCTATATTAACAGCCTCAGCAGGAGCTTAGTTGGCTGATCACAGAGTTGTAGCTGCAATAAAACATGGAGACAAATGCTTTGAAAGCAGGTGTAGCCAGTCAGTGCAATGAACCTGCAAGTAGAATGAGAGCAGCACAGCTAGGGTCAGAGTAAACTGTGTTAGGTGAAAATAATTGAGTATACAACATGGAGCAGCTATGGTTGAGTTGAAACAAACAGATAATGACTGCAGTTGCACATTGCAGTAGTTTGAGCATGGTGAGCACAGTGTAAAAAGACAAGCACTGGGTACAATAATAATTAAGTAAACACAGCAGCAGTGGCTGCAGTTGTAGGTAACTAAAAGCAGCAGCATGAGCTCTGAGTAGCAGTATGCTGGGAGTTGCAGTACAAGTAATGAGAGTTGTGAGTAACTGAAAGCAAGTAGTATGAGCTCTGGAGTAGCAGTATGCTAAGAGCTTAGAAACAAAGCCCCCCCCCAAAAAAAAAGAAAGGAAGCACACACAGCCAAAGGCAAAATACAAACCAGAAGCAGGAAAATAACACAGAAGCCCAGCAGAGACAAGCAGGAGCAGCAAGGGGGGGCAGGCCCCAGCCAGCCATGGAGACCCAACCAGCTCAGAGGACAAACCGACAGAGCCTTTGGCTGCAAAGAAAAAATGCTTCACAGTGAGGCTGAGAGGAACTGCTTATATAGCTCAGGAAGTGGGAGTGGCTGGCTGCTTGGCCACTGAACTTCAGGCAAGCCTTTCCAATTATAATAGCAGTCTTATTCCACATCAGTCTGGCATTGCATAGCACTGCCCAAACAGAATGCATAGAGATGGGTAAACTCTTGGCTACTTGCCCACTCAATCTAGGGTACACCTTGGGTATGGTAACCAAACAAGTTCAGCCTCTCTCTCTCTGTCCCATTTTGGCCCCAAAGCATCTCCTGGTCTTCACGGTCCTAATAGTGCTCTCACCATCAGCAATCCCTGAACCCAACCTCCATTCACCATGTCTGCTCAGAATCCCTACTTCCTTGCATCAGTGATATGCTGCACACAAGAGGGGGGTCATGAAAGGGGCACAGGTTCCAGAGAAGAGACAGGGAATAACTGAGCCTAGGGGTTTGCTGCCCACAACACATCTCAGCTGCTAAACACAGCACCCAACATCCAATAACTTACCCACTCACAATGCTTCTCACTATCCCTCCGACCAATCCAGTTTTCCACCCTCATAACCCAAAACCACCACCTCGTACACACTCCACACACACAGTACTATAATTCCCTACACATCTAAGTCCACATCCGCATGTAATTCAATATACAACAAATTACTAAACCAGTCAGCCCATTCACTTCTAACCTTCAAATACATACCCTCAAACACTCCAAAACATACTCCCAAACACTCAAAAGAAAATAAATAAGCAATAAAATAAATCAGTGTGGTTAAGATGTATTTAGTGCCAAAATGCCGGAAGAAAATGCAAACAGTCACAATTTGGGAATCTTGCTCCTCAGTCTTGCTTCAAGTATCCCACAGTTTACAAGTTCCTGTTTATAAAGTGAAAACAGTCTCTCCTCTCATCAGTTTTCACAAGAGTTAGGTTCAAAATTTGCTGATTTAAGTCACTAGCCCTTAGCAATGCAACTGCTGAGGGTAGCTAGAAACAACCTGACTGTGGCAAGTTGGCAAAAAAAAAAGGTGAGCCAGATGGCTCTCTCACCACCTCTGGTCATGGGTCTTATAATCCTTCCATCTTCTCACAGGCATATTCCTCTGCCTCCATCTTAACTAGTCCACCAAACACTACCATTGCACGGAACTGCTCCTCCAACCATGCGACTGGGACCCCCTCCACTTGCATCACCGATCATTGCTCTGGGTCCGCTCCTTGAACTTCGGGCAGTTAATTCATGCTCCAGTTCCTGCAAAGATGTGCAGTCCTCCCAGTGCCATCAGGTCACAGCTGATCTTCCCAAATCCCAGCACAGCAGGGAAAGCCAGGTGATGACTTCAGCTGGGCCCCAACAGCCCAAGCACATGGATAAATATCCCACAATGGCCTGCCACACTCCACTCAGATTAGCTCCAAGTGCACCACCAAAGGATAGAGGGTGCAATAGGCTTTTTGTCTCATTTCACAGTGCAGCTAACACCACAAAATAACTGCTGCTGAACTGAAGCAGTGGTCATAGTCAAAATGAATAATGAATGCACCTAACCCCACTCTGTCAGTTTACTAAAAAGTAAAAGCTGTATTTCTACACACTAACTCAATAAAAAGTCTAACTACACTATGAATGACCCTAGCACCATTACAACTGAGTTTAACATTCCAAGCTCATCATAACAATATTATAAACAAGACAAATAGGCTAATAGGTTGCATAAAAAGAAGCTTTGCCTCTAGAAACAGAAAATGTATAATTCCACTGTAAAGGGCCTATGTGAGGCCACACTTAGACTATTGCTCCCCTTTGTGGAACCCATACTTAAGGAGGGATATAAATAGGATGGAGGGGGTCCAGCGGAGAGTTACCAAACTGGTGGATGATATATCAAGTATGAGTTACGACCAAAGACTGGAAGAACTAGAGATGTATTCCCTGGAGCATAGAAGAAAAAAAGGAGACGCACTTTTTATGCATAAAATACATAAGGATGAAGAGCTACTTATACAATTAAATTTATCATACAATAAACACAAATGTAATTTAAGAAGTCATAAATACCAGTTATCCCTTACATACCCTAAAAATAACAAAAGGAGATTTTACTATACCCAGAGAATAATTCCCTTGTGGAACTCACTACCCAGTTTGTTACTAGAAAATGTTGATCATACAATCTTCAAACACAAACTTGATTCAGTTCTGTTAAGATAAATATGGAATATACCAGCTTGGCTGGAGACATACTTATATGGGCCTCAGCTTTCTGTATGTTTATATTTCCTAGTACAACTCCTAGTATAAAACAAATAAATACTCTGCAGCAAACACACAAGCTGCAGAACTTAAAACAACAGCTTTTTTTCAACTTAAAAGGACCTGAAAAAAAACAAGCTCTCAGATCTAACAACAGCATACCCAGCCCAGGGCCATCTTGATTATTTTGTGACAGGTTGCCTTGCCAGTGCTCTGTGGAGACTCTGTTAATAAGGGAGAATGGGGTGAATACAGAGGATGATGTGGAGAAGGCAGGCAAGCTAAATGAATACTTTGTTCAGTATTCAGTGTACTGCCCCAGAGTGGAACGCAGGGGGTGGGGGAGTGGCCATCTGTTTTAGATCTCAGCTTGGCTTCTCCATGCACCCAGTGGGAAAACCAGGTTCATTTGAATGTGTGGCCATACATGGAGGTCCGGGCACAGGTTGTAGGATTCTCTGGATCTACCACCACCCCCCCCCGGGACAGCAGGTGATTCCCTACAGGAGGCAGCCAATTTCCTCGTCGGTGAGACCTTGGAGTCCCCCCCCAGTGTTTGTTCCTAGGGGACTTCTGGGCCGACGATGAATCATCCAGGTTAGGTTACAACTTCCTCCAGACCATGTCATCTCTGGGCCTGTCACAGGAAGTTTTCTCCAACAGCTACACTTGACTCCCTTGCACCAATCCATGTATTGCCCAGATCCTCTCACTTGAGGTCCCCTTGGTTTGATGGGGATCTCAAAGTGATGAAGATTATGGATCAGAGGTTAGAGCGCTGCTGGTAGAGGTCTGGTCTGGAGGCAAACAGACTGGACCTGCGCTCACATTATATTGAGTATCAGGGGACAATGACTCATAAGAAGGCAGAGTTCCTGTCCAGAGAGATTGCTGCCAGGAAGAATCGACCAACTGTGCTTTTTCAGACTGTGAATAGGCTCTTAAACACAGCCTGTCTCCAGCTGAAAAATACTTTTTCTGACGCTCTCTGCGAGGAGTTTGGTTGATTCTTTTCAGATAGAGTGTCCGCCATCCAGCACAGGGTTCCACCAGTGAGTCTTACTGTGGCCTACAGTGATTGTCTGGATCGCCCGCTGAGCACTCCACCTAGTTGGGGAGAGTTTAAACCAGTGGAGGTGTCGGAGATAATTGGGGTTGTCTCTAAGTTAAAGAACACATATTGTGAACTGGACCCAGTGCTGACTCATTTCTTGATGAGATGTGTTGACACTGTTGGCCCAGTGTTCGCCTTGATTGTCCAATGTTCTTTGTTGGAGGGGATTGTTCCAGATGCCTTGAAGGAGGCACTGGCTCATCCCCTCCTGAAACAGCCTTCTTTAGACCCTGACGTCAAGGCGAATTAAGGTCCCATCTCCAACCTCCCATTTTTAGGGAAAGTTGTTGAGAAGGTTGTGGTGCAGCAACTTGAGGAACACCTCATAGCCTTCGATCTCTATGAGACATTCCAGTCTAGACTCCACATGAGGCATAGTACGGAAACCGCACTAGTTCGGGTGCATAAAGACCTCCTCAGGGCCAGAGTTCAGGGGGAAGGGACAATTCTTGTCCTCCTAGATCTCTCTTCAGCCTTTGACATGGTAGACAATTGTGTGTTACTCGACCGCCTGAGGGAATTTTGTGGACTTACCAGCTCTGTCCTTTGCTGGTTTGAGTCCTATCTCACTAATAGGAGGCAACGGGTAGTGATGGGGAATTTCTCGTCCTCCCCTAGCCTACTGTTGTGTGGAGTACCTCAGGGTTTGGTCTTGTCGCCAATGTTGTTTCAGTGTATATGCTGCCCCTTGGTGAGCTTCATTAGGAAATACAGTCTGGGATTTCATTGCTATGCTGATGATACCCAGCTGTATTTTTCCTTTGCCCCTGGAGCATCCAGTGTGGTGGAAGTACTAAACAACTGCCTTGCGGAGATCAACGATCGGATGTCCT
This sequence comes from Neoceratodus forsteri, assembly GCA_016271365.2. Classification (NCBI taxonomy): domain Eukaryota; kingdom Metazoa; phylum Chordata; order Ceratodontiformes; family Ceratodontidae; genus Neoceratodus; species Neoceratodus forsteri. The sequence goes on from CM057452.1 coordinate 1,452,365,146, forward strand.
CCAGCTGGTTGCTACTGAACCCCGATAAGACAGGGTACTGGTGGTGGAGTTGAACAGAGGAAGAACAGGTTGTCCTCTAGTGCCAGAACCAGCTTGTTCCTGGGATCTGTGTCATTGAAGGGCTCCTCTAGGGTGCAAAACCTTGGCATGACCTTCGACAGCGGTTTGACACTTGAATCTCAGGTGTCATCCATTGTCCGGACCAGCTTCTACCATCTTAGGACTATCACCAGGGTTAAGCCGCTCGTTCCGTCCATGGACCTCCCCACTTTAGTGCATGCCTTAGTGGCATCCAGACTCGATTACTGTAATGCGCTCTTCCTCAGGGGTAAACTCCGCTGGCTGCAGCTGGTGCAGAACACAGCTGCCAGGCTGCTGACTGGGCATCCGAAATTATGCCACATAACCCCGGTGCTGTGTACACTGCACTGGCTGCTGGTGCGGTGGAGGATACTCTTCAAGGTGGGCTAGCTCACCTATAAGACCCTACACGGGATGGGCACTGGCTATCTGTCAGACCTTCTGACACCTGCTGTCTCGGTCTGCTCCCTTTGGTCTTCCTCTACTGGCTTCCTGGCGATTCCCAGGATGAGACTTAAAACTGACGGCAACAGAGCATTTAGTGTCTCTGACCCCGTCCTGTGGAATTTGCTTTCTCATCTGTTTGGGAAGCCCCTTCTGCTTGAGGTTTTCAAATCCCACCTCAAGGTCCTCCTGTTTAGTCAAGCCTTCCCAGACCAAGTATACTAGCCCTTTTTGGGAGTCCCACCTTTTGTCTCCTTTTTGGACTCTCTGTTTTAGAGAGTTCTGTGCTATCACAGACTATATTTATTGTATGTTGTTTTTATTATTATTACAATTTTATCTGATGTAAATTTTTATACTGATAGTGTGCTTTACTGTATGGCGTCCAGAGCCTCTGGGATTGGGTGCCTGAAAAAATAAAATTTGCCTTGCCTGTTCATGTTTGATGAGGCAGGCCCACTCCCTGATAGTAGAAGAAAATTCAGTTGGAATCCAGGGGACAATTTGAGATGGAGAGGATGACAAGACAATGGATAATTTTTTTTTTTTTAGTCTTTGGTAACCTGGTAAGGCCCACTAGGCACACATGCCTGTTTTCAGGGGTGACCTGGGAGCACTGGGCAGTTAAGTGACTTGCTCAGAGTCGCATAGTATGCAAGTGGAGGTTGTGAGAATCAAACCCATGTCTGGTCTGCTGGATGTACCAAGCTCGTTCACAGCTCATTACTCTAACCTCTAGGCTATACTGCCAGCCATAATAAAGAGACAGCAGAACCTAAAATAACAAAAAATCAAAGTGGCCAGGTGGGATTCACCCTAAAGGGCTAATGGAAGCTACAGATGTGCTAATGGAGTCACAGGTAGCCTTCTTTGGAGAAACGGTAGCAACTGGTAGTACCTGAGGACTGAAGGGTGGCAAATGTGGTTCCCTTACACAAACGGGTGGCAGAGAAAATCCAGGAAACTACAGACCAGTGAACTTGACATTTATGTGTAGTGGGAAAACTTATTGATGCAACTCTTAAAGAGGGGATAGTTGCATTCTTAAAAGAAAAGGTCTTCATGGACAGTAACATAAACAATGATGACAGAAAAAAAACAATGGCCCACCCAATCTGCCTGTAGTTCTGTATAAACCCTGGGACCTATTGTCCATACAAGATACTAGCCCTTACTATCCACCACCCCATTCCCCTCCCTACTACTACAGCCCTCTGTAACCATTATACCCTTCACTCTTTCCCAACCATGCTTGAAACCATTTATGGTTTTGTCACCTTCCACCTCGGCTGGCAGACTGTTCCATGGTTCCACCACCTTGTCTGTTAAATAAAACTTTTCTCATATCCTTTTGAACCTCCCTCCCATCAGTTTCCACTTGTGCTCCTGTGTTTTTAAATTGTTACTTATGCTAAGTAGTTCCTCATAGTTCATTTTGTTTATTCTTTCAGAAACCTGAAGGTCTCTAACATATCACCCTTCTTTTGTCTGGTCTCCAGGGAGTACATGTTCAGTGCCTTATGCCGATCCCCATAAGATGTGCCCTACTGGCTCTGAATCATCCTGGTCACCCTTATTTGTACCATCCCTAGCCTGTTCTTGCTTTTTCTGAGGTGAGGACTCCAGAACTGGGCACAGTACTCCAAGTTTAGCCTCATCGACAATCTATAAAGAGGTAGTAATACCTCTTTTCTTCTGCTGTCAGTACCCCCTTCTGATGCATCCAGGCCTGTCAGTACCCCTTCTGATGCATCCAGGCATCCTATTTGCCTTACTGTATGCCTTGTTGCACTAGCTTGATTGCTTGAGGGAATCACTAATGATGACTCCTTGGTCCCTTTACACAGCCGTAGTGCTTAGCTTTACCCTTCCCATCCAATACTCTGACCTGGGGTTCTTGTTCCCTAGGTGCATCACCGTGTACATTTTGTCATTGATGTTCAACTGCCAAACCTTAGACCAACTCTCTAGTCTTTGTACGTCACTTTGCATCTCCCTAATTCCCTCATTGAAATCTACCCTCCCACAGAGCATAGTGACATCTGTGAAGAGATGTAACTTGCCCCGGATTCCTTCTCCAATGCCGATGATGAACAAATTGAAGAGGACAGGACCCAGGATGGATCCCCTGTGGCACCTCAATCTTGACCTCACTCTCTTCTGATTTGACACCATTAATCACAACCTTCTGCAGCTTCTTCTTCAACTAATTTCCTACCCATCTTACTACGTCCCTTACCACACCCAGATCCTCTATCTTCTTCAGCAATCTTCTGTGAGGTGCTGGGTAGAAAGCCTTGCTGAAGTTGAAGCATAATAAATCCATGGTTTGACCCCTATCCAATACCCTTATCACCCAAAGAAAACTATGAGGTTGATCTGACAAGACCTCCCTGCTTTAAACCCATGCTCTTTACTATCCTGGAGGCCGTTGCTCTCAATGTAATAAATGAGGTCCTCTTTTACCAGCGACTTCATCAGTTTACCCACAACAGAGGTAAGACTTACAAGTCTGTAGTTCCTCACCTGCTCTATATCCTGCCCCCTTGGAGCAGAACAATGTCTGCTACCCTCCAGTGTTTTGGAACTACCCCCATCAATAATGAGCTACTGAATAACCCCATCAGGGGTTCAGTCAGTTCCACCGCCAGTTCCTTGAGTACCTTCAGATGCATTCCATCAGGCTTCTGGGCCTTATCTGTCTTTGGGACTTCTAGCTTTCTGGACCCTTTCACTGGCAAAACTAGTGGCCTCATCTCCAGGATCCCCTTTAGGGCTGCCTTGAGGCTATTCCCTGGCAGGATCCCACTGTCTTCCCTTGTGGAGACATAGCAAATGTAATCATTAAGGACAGGTGCCTTTTGCACCTCCTCCTCCTCTACTACCTTACCTCCCACAGATAGCCTAACAATTCGCCTTCCTTTTGTAAGCCCCCCTCTCCTTTGGGAGGGGCTTATGCTTGTCTTAGAAACCCCTTTCCCTCTTCCCCTGGAGCTTAGGTTTTCTGTTTGTGCTCGGGGGTAGTAATTTCTGTCAGCCGCCACTTGGTGGCAGCAGAAAGTGGTTAGCTTGCAGGGTATTTAAGGGAGGAACAGGAAGTGTCTGGCAGCTTTTGGAGGGAGAGGTAGAGACTGGCGATACTGCTAGGGCAGTAAGCAGAGAGAGAGGGCTCCTTCCCTTGCCCAGGCAGGGTAGGCAGCTGAGCGGCGATTTGCTGGTTCCCTGGGTGGGCATCCGCATGGGAGGTCATCAGCTAGGCAGTTGTGTGTGTGTGTCCAGGCCCTGGGAAGGTCCAGTAGGGGAGGTAGGTAGCATAAGAGCAGCAAGGAATGTGAGTGGGATCCTGGGGTCAGTGTAGGCCCTTGTTGTGGAGTTAGTGTTCCTGGGTCGTCAGGGTGGCAGTTGGTTGTGGCAGGACCACTGCAGTTTGGTGTGGCAGGGCTGCCCAGGGATGCTGGTGATGGGGCCAGGGGAAACCTCTACCTGTTAGGAGGCCTGTTTGCATAGACAGGCCTAGGGGCTCCCAGATTTGCCAAATGGGCCGCAGAGTGCCCTTAAGGTCTTCCCCTTGAGCTGGATTGCACTTATCAGGCAACAGGATGGAGGTGAAAAGAGTATGTAGCTGCTTTAGCAATTTTGAAGCCATGCTTCTGGTAAACAGTGGATGGTATAAGAGGGAGGAGAAGCACTTTTCGGACCAGGGAGGCCAGTGTGAAGGCCTAGGGGCTAGACAGTGGGCTGCAAGGATGGAAGCTCCCTGGTGTGTAATGGCCAGATACAGGGTGGCTTGGGGGAAAACTTACCGTTTCCCAGCTAGGGTAGTGCTTGGTGAGGAAAGTTAAGGGAGCACTGCAGCCAGGTTAAGGGAAAGTAGCCTTCTTTGGTAGTGAAGTAGAAGCTGGGTACTTACTGGTGCTGGAAAGTTCAAAGGAACTTCATGTTCCAGTAATTTAAAGGTTTTTGCTTGGTGAAGAATTTCTGCCATAAAATTCTGTTGTGCGATATCTTGCTCTGCCTCGTAGAACATCGCTTTGATAAATTCTCCCTTCATTCAAGATGTAAAAAGTTAGCCCCATGGAGTTGTTGAATGTCTTGCAAGAAATACTGCCCCAGAGCTTGTGATCATTAAGGAGTACTGGAGAAATGAAGTTCAAACGTTGAGAGAAAGTTTTGATCCTGGTGGGTGTATTTCCAAAAGGTGATTTAGAAAGGTCCTAATGACATTGAGATGTTTTTAGTATTAGCAGTCTCTGCAAGTTTTCTATTAGCAGGAGCCAAGCTTTCATGAAAAGATTCTGCACCTTCCAGCTGCCAGTGGGGGGTTTCAGATGGCCATGCTGATGAAATTTGGGGTCGTCACCCACTCTGCCCCCCAGGACAGTGAGTGTCTGCTGTAATGCCTCGAGCACAGAGAAGGAGATGACTCAAGGAAGGCAGAAAACTATTTTCCAGCTAAAAGTATGTGTATGCTTTGGTAGTTTTGGGTTGAGATTACTTCAGCTATGGGCCCCCTCCCCCAGAAAATCTTGTTGGCCCCTAGACAGTTCAGGGAGGAGGTTGCTGCACTTTCTTTTTTCCCTAATATACCTAAAGAACTGCTTTTCCCCACCCTTGTCTCCCTCCACAACACACAGCTCAGTGTCTGCTTTTGCCTTTCTAACCACTGTCTTTGTTTTCTTAGGTTACAGTTGGTGTTCTCCCTATTTTCCCTCCCTCTGCTTTTCCATGTACCTGGTGAAGGCCTTATTTTATCCCTCGCTGCTTCCCTGACTCTTTCCAAGAACCATATTGGTCTCTTGTACATGTCTTTTTTTTTGTTACTATCCTCATGACAAATTAAGATGCCTGGAGAATGTCAACCTTAATTGCCCCATCTCTCCTCCACACCGTCAATGCTGTCTATCCCAACTAACTTCTCCTGGATCAATTCCCTGATCTTGTTGAAGTTGGCCATTCTGAAATCAAGGACCTTAGCTCTTGATTGGCGCTTTCCAATCGTGAAGGCCAGTTCAAACCAAATAGAGTTATGGTTGCTAGACCCTAGTGGCTCTCCTATCTGCACACCTCTTACCTCCATGTTGGTGAGCACCACATCAAGAATGGCAGCCTGCCTTGTGGGTTCCATAATTAGTTACACCGGCAAACAGCCCCTGAAAGTGTCCAGCAGAGCCTGACATCTGTTGTTCCTGGCAGCTGGAATGTCCCAATCAATAACTAGCAGGTTCAGATCACCCACCACCACTACCTCCCCATTTGCCACTCCCCTTCTTGGTTCTTACCCAAGCTCCTTATCCTTCTCGTCTCCTTGTCTTGGCAGTCTATAGATCACCTCCAACTGTGGTTTCTTTCCTGAGGCCGCCATGAGCTACACCCGATGTGACTCTATGCTACCTTTGTGCTAAGCACAAAATAGAAGGTGTGCAACAAGTAAAGGTCTAGATTAGAGAACGTCCATATACCATTTCTTTATTTTAACAATTTTTATTTCTTTTTTATCCTTTTTTCTCCATGTAATCGGTATAAACATGTGCAAATATAACTTGTATCTTGTGCAAAATCCACCAAAGGTTGATACAGTATCTTTTCAAAGCAGCACAAATAATAGCAAGACCTTACCCCAGTCCAACAGCAAGCCACCACTGACCACGGCGCTTAGCTGTTAGGCTTCCTCAGGGGGCCCTCAGGATAAAAGGAGAAATAAAAACAATTTTAAATGAAGAAATGGTATGTGTGCTTTCTCTAATTTAGACCTTTACCTGTTGCATACCTTCTATTTTGTGCTTAGCACAAAGGTAGCATATTGAATTTAGGGTGAACAATAACCAGGTCACCTGTAGGTGTAGCACCCCACCGTAATACAGGAGCTCAGGTTTCCTTCAGATTGGGAGTCACACCCAATGTGACTCTGTCTCCCTAATATGTCCCCTGATGTATCTACCTTCCACAGCCTTGACACCTTCCCTGACATATACAGTGGAGCCAGCCATGCTATGCAGTAACTTGCAATGAGTGACATTTTACAAAATACAGTATGATCAATTGGCTTAAGTGCCATTGAATTACACTGTTACCTGCAGCATTTTGTGATATAATACATCTATATCATTATTGTTTACATCATGGCTGGCGCTGCTGTAGGACCTTGCCCCTCCCCTTTTTCTTTCCTTTTATCCCACTTAAACATGGTGTAACCAGGGATTGTCAGATCCTAGTCAGTATTTTCTTAAGCCAGATTTTTGTGATGGCTACAAGGTCCACCTCAGTGTCTGTCATCATTGGCTGGAGATCGCTGATTTTATTATCCAGATTCCTGGTGCCCAATTCACAAAAAGACCCCTAGACAGATACAAGTTGCACCCGTACCTCTGCTTATGACAAAGCCAGGTGCGCCAGGGACCCTGCATCAGATTCAAGCACAGGACAGATCCTAGCGCCAAAGTCCCCTCGGCTGCCATAAGTGGAATCGTGAATCAAACCGGTGGCACATGGGAGGGCTTTGATGGAGGCTGCTGTCATCCCCTACCCATGGAAGATCTAGTCCCAGGTGAAAATGTTGGAGCACAGAACTGTACCCTGTGTAGTGGTAACCGATGCCATTGCCCATGTATGTTGCCAGACATAACAGATTCTACAAGAAGCTGAGCTGGAACATGTGAAACACTGGGGATTTGTCGGAGCTGTGTTTAGACGACTGGAAAGGGCACCGGTGGTGGGTCAAGTACAATGGATTGGGTGGCAATAATGATGGGGGAGCAGGGTAAAAGAGTGGGTGTTGAATGCATGCAGATGAAACCCTTCTGCATCTGCCACATTGTCGTACAACATGTTAACCCTGGGTAGTGTGCCACACTGCTGCTTATGTTACCTGCAATACAAAAATAGGATACTGGACTGCAGTCCTGTGCTGTTACCCATCACATTTCAGACCTGTCATCACAGTACCCCTGGTATGCCAGGTCCACCAGTGATGACTGCAGAGCTGGGCACTGGTACAGGAGATGTGCATCACAGTTGTAAAGGGCTTCATTATGGTGTCAGATGCATCACAGTAGCAGATGTAGCAGTACATGCAGCCACATGTCCAACAACCAAGCACTACTTTCATACCAACCAAGCACTACTCTCATATACAGTTGCACACAACCATGCCTACAACCTCCCCAATGTGTCACAACCCATGGTACCCATTGTTGTGTTGCCATCAGAGAGTGCAGCCATGCAATGTGCCATCAAGCCAAGGTGCTGTTTTGTCTACTGTACATTCCAGGAGGTAGCCATCCCCTAACCCCATGAGCAGATGCTATCTGTTGAAGTAGCACATATATGGGACAGTCATACCACCTCAGCACTGGTGTCCACATTTGTGTGTCATAGTGTCTGTTGGCATCTCTCAATGGCCGTGGGTCTCTTGCATTCTGAACCTTAGTGTGCCGCTGCAGCTAGTAGCCAGTGTGTAGCATGTAGGCGGTATCCCTTCCCTCCTGGCAAGTGGTGCAAGGGCTGTTAGACCAGCTCCAGGGTGGTCTAACCCCTGGTGAGCCCAGCACCCATTGTGGCTCTTGCTGAATCCCACATATATGGGGATATTGCAGCACCACCGTGGCATAAGTACCTATTTGTCAGGGCGCAGCTGTGCATCTGCCACAACAGCAGGGCAAGCCTGGCTGGTGCAGGTGGCACCCCATGTGACACAGGCCACATTTCTGAATCAGGAGTGGTGCATGGTGTGGTGCATGGTGCCCTTTGTGCCATTTCATGTTTCTGCAAGCACCACATGCTATTTCTGACCTTTTGTGAATCAGGCCCCTGGTATTGAGGCAGACCCCTGCTATCTAACTCCTGATCCTGTTTGGTTTTTATTTGTCTTTCTCCCTAATTCTTCCCTAGTCCCCTTTAAATTTTTTGTTTTTAATGCTGATTGCAGGCTTTGTGAGCCCTCCCTCCTTGGTCACTTCCCCTAGTCCAGTTTGAACCACAACCTTATTTTTCCCACTGTGCTGCTACAAGCCCCCAGATTACGTGGAATACTAGCTAGGCTACCTATCCTCTTTCCTATCACCATGATTCCTCTAGCATCAGTCTCCTATGCAGTCATGTTAACTGTCCAATTAAAACGTAATATTTCTGTCCCACTGCACTGCCCCCCCTTCAGTCAGGTGAAGACCGTCATCCTTGAAGAGCCTCCCGTTCCAGACGTTCCCCCCAGTCCCTCACAAAGTAGCAACCCTTCTTCAGACACCATCCCTTTAACCGCCTATTGAACGCCTAAATCTCATCCCTCATTATTCTATCTTTCTCCCTCCATCCTCCACAGGAAAACTTCAGAAAAGACTAGGGAGGCCAAGTGTCCCTTCAATCTGTCTCGCAGTTTGCAAAAGTTCTGCTTCCCTGATGGTTCACTAGATCATTGGTACCTAAGTGTACCAGCATCCCCAGATCCTCCCTCCCTAACTGCCACCCTTCCTATCCTGTCTATATCCTGAATGGCCGATGCACCATGAAGGCATCTAGCCATCCCCTTCCATCAAACCCCCATCCCCAAATCCTCTCTACCCCCTGATCATTGAGTCCCTGACCACTAAGACTCTCCTAGCTGACTTCCTCCTGCTTGTCCCTCTGGTGCCACCAAGCCATCCTGCCCATTACCCTGGCTGACTTAGAGTCCCCCCCCAGTGGATTCAGGTACCTGAGTCTTCTCCAGGGGTGCAAAGTGATTTGATGTCTGGGTGATGTGAGGCTGCTCAACCTCCTTGTGACTACCCCAGCTTCCCTTCCCCTTCCCCACCACTCTCCAGTCCCTGGACCAGTGGGCCTTTGGTAGAGTGGGGGTGTTGGACATGGACTCCAGCTGAGTTGGTGACACAGCTGATATATCTCTTCTCTTGCTGCTACCAGCTGGCATAGAGCTCTGAAAAGCTCCAACAGATGGGGCAGTGCCCCCTCCTCAAAAGTGTAACCCTGGAGAAGAGTGCTCCACAGTTATCACAGCTGACTAGCTCTCTGCTGTACCTCATCTCCATAATGAACCTATGATAACCCTAGACCACTGATAGCAACCTGCATTCCCCTGTCTAGTGCCTCTCTACTAGAACTAGACTTACTACTTCCTGTCCTGCTTTTCTAACTGGTTGTCCTTCCTACATTACTACCCTCTACTCCTATACTATGTAGATAGTTTGGGTAAGGAAGCTACTTACCACACGCTTTTTGTCTCTCAGTACTTTATCTCTAGCACAGCCCCTGTACTCCTACCTTATGTAGTTATTTGGCCAGGGAGTCTAATTTGTTTCAGCAGGTACAGCACCACAATCTTACAGCAATTAAGACACTACAGTGTCATAAATTAGAGGTAACTTACCCAGTTGCTGAGGATCAGCTGATAATTAGGTGTACCCCAGGTAGGCAGTTGTTGGGTTCTCTATTTTCTTCAGGACTGTTGATTACAACACCCAAGGCTTACCTGACCCCATCAGAGGCAAAGTATCCTGTGAACCTGTTGATGCTTTCCAGATGGTCCAAGGTCAGACGTTCCACTTCTGCTCTGTCCCACTCACACAATGGGACAGGCGCATGATGGGACATGCTGGGTGAGGAGTTCAATTTATTTACACAGAGTATCTTCCCCACATAAGAGTGACGTTTCAGTGGAGAATCCAAACATGTTACACTAAGTGTCCTGCCCTCACAGTGCCTCTTCCAGTTATCAGTCACCTAGCCCCAGACCTTAAGTCAAGGCACTTTTCATCCAGCCCCCAATCTCAGGACAGGATACAGCTCTTTAATAATGCTCCTTAATTGCAGGTCTGGCTGGCTTATCCAATTTACCATGTAGGCCCTATAATGTTCCAAATATTTCATTTTCCTACTTACTGTCCACTCCTGACTCAGTTCCTTTTATATTATTTATTGAAATGTTTCACCAGGAAGGTACACTGAACAACAAGTTGCTCATCTCCCAGTGCGACCTGGGGGGGGTTACAGTTGGATGAAGAATTAGACATACAGTTTAACATTTAACATATCCAAGAAATTAAACATTCAATTAATTTTTTAACAAGACATACAGTTAAAAAGTATCATAAATAATCAGACAGTCGCATTTGTGACATAACATACAATTAAAAATATCATACCTGTGAAATATGCATTTAATTACAAGTGGCATATCTGAGGAACATAGTAGTGAAGGGAGAGCAGAGTGTGCTGAGATGCAGGCTGGGGTGGTGGAAGGTTATTAGGTGATGTGAATCATGGAGAGGAGCAGAGGCATAGGAGGACAGTTAAGGAGGGTTAAAACAGGAGCAGTTAGATGAGAGAAAGTTATGTAAGGCAGAGGCAAGCGAGTAGGAGGAGGAGAGTGACGTATTTGGGGCAGAGGGAGTTCCAGATTTGTGGGAAATGATGGGCAAAGCCTGACTGACTGATGGAAGTGATTCGATGGGGGACCAACAAAGTGTGAGTGTCAGAGGATCTGAGGGAGTGGAAGGGGAGGGTTCAGATTGAGCATTAGAAGTAGGAGGGAAGTTCTCCTAACCAAAATTTAGAAGTGAGTTTGGCACAATAAGTGAGGCGCCCATTGGCAAGTAGGGGAAGGGACATGGTGTGGTAGAGGTCACAGTGATGAGTGCGTGATGGAGCATCAAGAGCAAATCGACAGAAGGAGTTAAATAGAGTGTCCAATCTGGTTAGGGAGGATTTGGGAGCGGCACCATAGACTACATCATAGTAGTCAAAAATGGGGAGGATCATCTGCTGGACTAGTTAGTTCACGCCGCACTGTAGGAGGGATGCAACTATGGTTCCCGAATAAGGCACCAAACTTGGGGTGCAATTTTTTCAGGATGGCGTCAGTGTGATAACTTCCTTCCTAGTCCTATCACCCTGGAGGCAGTCACTCTGTTTAAAGCTTCCCCACACAAGACATTCATTAGTAGTAGTAGTAGTAGATTTTATTTATTTAGGGCGCCCTTCCCTGAAGGCCCAGGGTGCCCTCACAAAACAATTAAAATACAAGCATAAAATAACAAGACAGAGACAATAAAACTTAAAAAAAGGCAAGAATTAAAACCAGAACCTAAAACAATTAAAACAATTCTCCATCTAAAGCAGTTAAAACAGCTATCTCAGACCCGGAAAAAGCTTGTCTAAATAAAAAAGTTTTTAGTTTGCTTTTAAATACTTTCAGTGACAGTGCCTCCTGGAGATGGTTGGGCAGAGAATTCCAAAGAGATGGAGCAGCAGCCTCAAATGCCCGGTCCCCAGAGCTCTTCAGCCTCACACCAGGGATCTCCAGGAGAGCACCAGAGGCTGAGCTCAGAGGCTGACACAGGATGTAGGGGTGCAGGATATCTTTGGTTTCCAAGCCCATCCTTCGACCCGGCTCTATTACCAGTACCTCTGTCTTCCCAGGGTTCAGTCCCAGCCAGTTCAACGCCATCCAGGCCTGGATTTTGACCAGGCATGTATTCAGTACATCGACAGTGTCAGGTCTATTGGGTGAGAAAGATAGGTAGATCTGAGTATCATCAGCGTAACAATGAAAACTTATCCCATAGCATCTTATATTTTAAAGACTCTGGAAATACTCCAGCCAATAGGGAACTCCCAACTATCCCAGCAAAGACCAGTCCTAGGGCCACATGCAGCCAACTAGTAGCCATGTTGGGCCCTGTTCCAGGTCACAGAACGTTGGTTTTAGACTGTGGATTATCCCACAGACCTCCTGTATCGTCACTGGCAGTAACTCACCCCAAGGCGGCTGAGTGCGATTGCTCTTCCAAGAAATACCACTGTTGGAGGCTTGAATTCCACTAGAGGCAATCCTGGATCTCACAGAGGACACTCTGTCCGAGAAGAATTGTGCAAACTCCTCACATTTGTGAGTTGGAAAAGCTCTAATGGGCTCTAGACAAGCCGGGTGTAGCAGCCTGTCCACAACCCAGAAGAGATGAGCTGGTAGATTCTTCCAGGCTGCAGTTGTCCTGGACTTAAAAGCTGCTTATTTTTGGATGATTGCCTTCTAATATTCACGATAATGAGATATCAGAACCAGTTTGTCCTCTCCAACCTCTGTCCCATTGCCTTCAACTTCCTCAGCTCCTCATCAAACCGGGGGGGGGGGGGCAAGGTGTGATGCAAGAGAGCGTACACAGATCAGCTCCAAATGATCCAGAGCCCCAGCAACAGCACTATTATAGGCTGTGACTGCGTTCTCTGGGCCACTGGTGCAAGCCTCCAACACAGATGACATGTCCAGTTCCGCTAGTAGTTCCTCCGTTCAAACACCTCTCAAAGAGTGGAACTGCACCATTTCCACAGGGGATGGGACCCCCTTGGGGGGGGGGCTGTAAAGCTGAACTCAACGGTGCAATGATCGGACCAAACTACCCAATCAATCTTGAAAGTGTAAAATTTAAGCCCCATTGAGAACACCAAATTGAGCAAATAGCCAGATTGGTGGGTCCCCAGACACGGAAAGCAGAGTCAGCCAAGAGCTTCCATACTTAACAGGAGATCTCTGGCCCCAGGTGACATCCCATCATTTACCCAGGTGTTGAAGTCCCTGAGAATAATCCATCTCAGAGAATCCAACACCCTCTCGACGACAAAGGACATCGCCTCCTGCAGAAAACCCCAATCATCCAGGTGGGCGGTAGATCAGGAGCACTCTAAATTCCACAACAGGACCCCACCACCACCACACCACCACACACTCAAAAGAACTGGTGTCCCTGACTGGGTGCACCGTCAGGCCCAGCTCTGATCTAAAATAGATCACAGCCCCCCCCCCCCCGCGGTCCTTCCTCGGGCAGTGAACAACAGAGTACCTAGCCAGGATAGATGCCTCAAGAACAGGGTCTGAGGTATCGCCCAATCAGATCTCTGTAATGCAAGCCAGATTGACTGACCTCACAAGATCAGCCATTTTGGCAGTCTTGTTGCCCATCGACATAACATTGCATAGCACCACCCAAAGAGGACAAGCAGTTGGGGCTGGTCCATTGGTTACCTGTCCTCTTGGTCCAGAGGATACCCTGGGTACAGGGACAAGACACAGGGGACTGTGTTCCAGCTGTCTTTGAAGCCCAGGATATCTTCTGGTCCTTACAACCCGAATCGGCTCTTTGCAAACAATGTTCATCTCCCTTCCTCTCCATCTAATACCCTTCCTCAAAATATTAAGCTCCTTGCACTTCCACCAAGCCTCAACATCCAGCAGAGGGGTGAGGAAGGGACAGAGATCTTTAAGAAGGGAGGGAGAATAAGCCAAAAGTTGGGTCTGAGGTAGTACCCCCATCATAAAACAGCTACTAATGCCAGAATACAGAATTCAAAATTTAACTAATACAAACCACACTCTCACAAACGGACACACCAGCACCCACCCAACTCACTAAATGGCATAAACACAAAAATTCCCTAATAACACCCTAATTCACACACACAACCACACCAACTCAAACTTACAACACCACTCTCACCCTAACCCCAAAACCCAAACCTCCCCCCCACCCTCACAGTCCCAGCAAAAAGTCCTTATATCCGAGGAGTTCAGAGTCCAAAAATGCCAGCAGTATCATAGACAAAGAGCAATTCTTTAGAGGGGAGTGGTATGCACAGTTCTAGAATGAAGCAAAGTCCAAAGGACCCTAGGGCTCTTACCCATACGGACAAGTCCTCCAGCCAGACCAGAAAATATAGACCCTCGACCTCTCTCACAAGATGAGGACTACACTGGACAGTCCAAAAAATCAGCTTTTAAAGTAAATGATCAGCCCAATAAACTTAACCAGAACAAGGTCAATAGGCATAAATGAGTTAATGTTTAGGCCCTCTCACAGCCAATTAAATGCCAGCAAAGAGCTGGCCTTGTTACACTAACTTAATTGACTTTTCTAATGTAGTGACACAAATGGCAAAGAAGAGCCAGGCACTGAACATACTATAGCTGGATTTCAGCAGAACCTTCACGTGATACCACATAGGAGACTGGTTCTGAAATAAGATGAGTGAGCTAGGGATGGGGAAAGAAACAACTAGATAGATGGATCAAAAACTGGCTATAGGGTGGTCCTTAATGGTAAAGTCTCTGAGGACAGGGTAGTAACTAGTGGGGTTCCACAGGGTCATTCCTTGGACCACTCCTGTGTAGTATGTATATTTGTGATATAAGCATCGTCCCCTGTTCTCTGTAGCACTTGGGTCCAGATTTCTGTAGCAGATCTCCTAGGCTGCTGCAGAAGCATTTGTTCACTTTTGCAGCACAAATTATTCATTTCTGTGGCAAAATGCAGTCCTGCCATTGACTAAACGATGATATGATAACATTGATGACATCCCATGCTGAGCGCAGAGGAGGGAATTCGGATAAAACCAGAAGGAAAAGGGTGCCAGATAACATGGAGGATCTATACGTGGTTTGAAAAATCACCAAGAGCAAGGAATTCCATGGCACAGAATACATTTTGTGGCATGATGCAGGTTTTATGGAAAATTCTGTGGCAGTGTAATTGTAGAATTCCAGGGGCCTTGGTTATAGGTGAGGATATCAAGGGCAAGATGAGACTTTTTGCGTGTTCTGAAGGAAGGTCAACTATGAAGCAAGGCTTAACATTATGAGACAAGATGTACGGAGACTGCAGAAATGGTCCTATATTTGGCTGTTAAAAATTAATGCAAAAAAGTGCAAGGTGAAGCACACAGGAGAGACAAATCTGGGAACAGTATCTAATAATGGTACACTGGTAAACAGCATGGAGGATGAGAGCGCCTGGGTTCAATGATGATCAATAACCTAAAGCAGGCTGCTTATTACAACATGGTATACAGTATGAGAGGGCTAACAGAATGCTGGTGTGCATAGGGATAGAGATTACAAGTAAGAGAAGGGGCTGAGATTGCCTCTGTATAGATCACTAGTGAGGCAGCATCTGGAATACCGTGTCCAGTTCTGGGGCCCACACCTAAGGAAGAACAGCGCAGTGAAGGGCATTGGGGATATACTGTAGTAATCCATGGTCAGCAGGGCAAGGTGCATGATGAGAGACTGAAAGGTTTCAACGTGTATTTACTGGAGGACAGAAGGAAAAAGGGGACATGGAGATTTTCAAGTTCATGAAGGGATTCAACAGAGTGGACACAGCAAGTCTGTCCCAGTTAAGAAACAGTGCATCCATGATGGGACATGTGCTCAAGCTGGAGGGGGGAGATTTAAAAAGGACACTAGAAAACACTACTTCAAAAATAAATGGTGGTTGGGAGAAGCAAACATAATGTCAAGGTTGTTGAGGCAAAGACAATAGTGGGTTCAAGAGTAAGTAGTCACATATAAAGCAGCTATCAGACAGGAAGTGGAAGGGGGAAAGGGATGACTGGGAGAGAGGGAGGGAGGATGGAGACTAGAGCATCTCCAAGTAGGGAATCATGAGACAGACTAGACAAACTAGTCAGGTCTTTTTCTGTCTGTCACTTTTCTATGCTATAATGTTTCTAACTGCTCAGCCTCTTTTGTACTTTGTTTTGCTTTGTATACTTCTATGCATCTAAAACACTAAGGGTGGGATATTCAGAAGGGTTGCACCCCGGCGCGATATTCAAAAGGGGAAAGTGCGCGGCACAAATCCCAATCTTGGGTGCATCAGTAATGTCTGACATAAGTTGGATCCATTGACATATCGGACTGTGTAGTACAGCTGGTCTGCAGCCATTGGCCCACATCAGATGGATCAATGGGTGTACAGCTGTACTTGCACAGTCAGTCGGGCGGGCGGCCAGGCAGATTGTGGGTGGGGAGTTGCCTCCTGCCGCTGACAGGGGTGGGAGCGGGGTGACAGGGCTCAGTGGGCGGGTACCGCTTGACCACCACGGAGTCTTTATTTTGTATATGATTTACTTATGCCCACGATCGGGCTAAAAACGGTCCACTGGACCACCAGGGATTTAGTTCTTTATTGTGAGCCCCCGATCGGGCTGGAAGCGGTCCACTGGACCACCAGAAATATAGTTCTTTATTGTGAGCCTGTGATCGGGCTGGAAGCGGTCCACTGGACCACCAGGGATTTAGATCTTTATTGTGAGCCTGCGATCGGGCTGGCAGGTCCACTGGACCACCAGGGATGTTGCTATTATTACATAGCCCTCGATAGGGCATTGGGGTGTTTTGCCGCCGTGGGGCAGGGGGCGTCGGTCCCAGACAGCTGCAGCCTGGCAAGGCGCCAGGCACAAGTCGCCAGGGATCGGTGCACCTGCATGCAAATGGGGCCATAATGACATGCAAATGGTCCCATTTGTGCCTTGCATGCATAATGGACCCATTTGCATACCCACCACTGAATATCACGGTTTCTGTGCCTAGCGCAACCGTACTTGCGCTGGCGCATCCTCCTGCTCCTCACTTGCCACTTGCACTGGTGCAGTGCCACTGCACCATGCGCAACGTGGGTGGCCACTGTGCTCTATTCAATGGTGCTGAGCCATGGCGCAGCACCGTTGAATATCACCCAGGTCATGCCCTGGGGCATCCCAGTTGCACTGCGCCCAGGCTTGCACCCCAGCCTGGCGCAGTCTGAATATCCCACCCACATTATTTGTTCTGAAGTGACTTATAACTCTGATTTTAAGACTAATCCCCACAACATCTGTGACCCAAAATGTGGTTCAATAATCCAGAGAGTTTTCAAAACCTTCATATTTGTTTTTCAAAGTACTGTCCCTCAGTATTTTGATTTCTTAGTACGTTTCTATTTTTAAGATAATACGTACAGTTACAAATTTTATACTACGTCTACCACAGAATAAGATATGTTTTACAAGCAATAGATGACTTTCAAGTGCTACACAAACCAAGGGCTCAATATTTAAAACTCAGCCCTAGGGTAAAATTAACAGTGCATGGCATGCAAAACCAGCCCAGAACCATTTTCATGCTATATTCAAAGGAATAGCCCAGGGCCTAAATCAGTTGAATATAATGTGCAAACGAAGGTGTGAAAATAGAGCTGAGAATGCATTCCAAAAATAGCCCGGCAAATAAGACAGCTCTGAATATAGCAACCGGGAAGGCCAAACGGCAACAGCAGCCCAGTGCACAGCACACAGAGGTGGAGTAAGGCAGAGTTGCAGTAGGTGGCCAGTGTGGGTGAGAGCAGTGAAGTGGTGCACAACAGCAAACAACATTGTGGGCCAAACATAGCAGAACTGTACTATGGATTTGATAGGTTAGCCCAGTGCAAACACATTAGCCCGGCGCTAACACATTAGCCCGGCACTAAATATCTTCAAAGTTCCTATGCAAATGAGCCTACTGAGGCAATCCGTATGCCAACAGCCACATTAGCATCTCATCTCAGCCTGCTTTGCATACATTACCATGCAGTTTGCCCAGCACTATTGCATGGTGCACACAGCTCCACCTGTAGATCAGACTGGAACTACAGGTAGGTAGCTGTAGGCTAGGGCTGCCCACAGCACCACCTGTATGTCAGACTGGATCAACATGCCGGTTGCTGCAGGCTACATTTGTACACAGCAGCAGAGACTATTGTGCCCCAAGGGACTAGAACCACAGGTATGGGTGGTGGTGCTGAATGCCATGGATGTACTGTAGTCCCCAATACAGTGCTCAGCAGACGCTACAGTAACATAGTGGCTGGTATTGTGAGAGACACAGCAATGCCCATGGTGTGTCAGGCAGCAATGACTGCTGCTCTCCACACAGTGACAGGCCCAGCTGGCAGGTGTGTTCTGACTGTGGACACCACTGTCATGCTATCCTGTGACCCACATACATTGTGCCACTGGCATGGGATACTCACAGTAACACACACATGGTTGGCTGTGAGTGCCTTGGTGTCTGTACAGATCTGCAGTATGTGCCCCGGGGGAGGGAGGTGACACATACCATCAGACAGGCACACTGGTGTTGGGGTATTCCCAACACTGGAACATATACACTGTGTGGATGGTCCCAGCCTTGTAGCAGCACCTACTGTGTGGTGCAGCCTGCCCACCTGTGCACCCTCCTCTTAACACCCTCCATTCCCCCAGTGCTGCACGTGTGTGCTGGATTGTGTTGGTGTACCCCACTGGGGGGATCAGAGGTGTGTGCTGTAAGGATGCACTGCCATGGTATCCACTGGGCTCTGGGGCACCCACTAATGTCTGTCAGGGTTAGGACTGGTGCCAGATGATGGCAACGTGGGCAATACCGTCAGTGTGCAGCATGACTGTACCATTCTTTTGTTATTATTCATTTTATGTATCACTTTGTTGACTGGGTAAGCACACTGGGCCAAGGCCCATTTTCAGGAATAACCCAGAGCCACTACATGTGCGGCTGAGATGGTGCATTGTACAATACATACACACAATGAACAACAACACACAATTCACAAATATTAACATAATGTCACATTACACACAATTAAAAATAGTTTGTTGCTGCAAGTGGAGTTTTGGTTCAGTTTTATTATTTACATGATTGTTATCTTCTAAGCAATATTGAGGCATTGTATTCCACAGTTTGGGTGCCTGTGCATATGGAGTGGCCCAGGGTGGCCATCCGCCCTCACAGCCTCCTCATTGGCTGCATGCAGCCTTGCTCCCTGTTGCTGCTGTGTCCACACCCCCAACCTTGGTTTGCCCACAGTTAAGACTACCTTTTCATAGGCAGTAATTGCACTGCACTACCATGTTCATCGCCTTTGTTACTAGTTTTGAATATACCATTGCGTCTGTGTACATGTCTCACCCTCACTTTGCACCGCGCATACATTATCTTTTAGCGTCAGTTGGCAATCTGATGTTTAGTTTATTATTTATGGGAACTGTTTTTATGAGGAGTTAATTATTTATATGCTCATATTTGTTTATTTTTTTTTTATATTGATTTGTTTTGAAAGTGTCTTTATTTATCTGTGTGGCGCCCAGAGCCTTTGGGATTGGGCATCTTTTAAATAAACTTTGCCTTGCTAACATGTTGTGGCGGTGCAATCTGGCCTTTTCAGTATAGCAATCCAGCGCAAATGTGACGCAATTGTGGTGCAATCAGTTTGTGCCAGGTGTAAAGTTTTGAACATCTGGCCCCAAATGCCTTGTTTTATTTTGTGTCTCAGATTCTTCACTGTATATTATATTTGCTGTATGGCATGAACTTCTTCAATGTATCTATTATCATATGGTTAATATTTAATTATGCAAGTTTCTCATAAGTAAAATTACTGTTTTTTCTCAGCATACCTACAGTATCAGTGTTATCTCAATCCGAAATTGTGTACCCCCCCCATTCAAAAAGCTGGACTGCTCTAAACATAACCCAAGGCTATCACACCAATAAATTGTATTCAGATGTTGCATTTGTCCAAGAAAATAGTGACATTAGAGAGAAATGAGACACAGAGGGCAAAAACCAGCTTAGGAATGTTACTTGCTATGAATTCCTACCTCAGTCCTCCACAGGCTTGCATGTTCTTCAGCAGTCAACTTGTTACTGTTCTTGACAGGTTTTTGCCCTTGTGCCTCTGTGCACAGGAAGAGAGGATAATTTTTCCAAGCTGCTGACTTTCACTCTCTGTCTCAATTCTCTCTCATGTCATTTTCTCTTTGAAAAAGCAACATCTGATAACTCTTTATGTCATATTTATACGTTATAATAAAAATGTGTTTATTGACCATATTAAGATGTCAAGCCAATTGAGCCAAGCTTTATTTCCAATAGCACCCTTATTTCTTATACAGGTATTAAGAGCAGTTTGTCTTTTTAAATTGTGGGTGAAACACAGTTTAGTATTACGGCAACACTGGTGGTATATACACTGTAAAAGGGGGTTTTACTGACAAGAGACTGTACAATAACTGTATAATAATCTATATAATAATTGCCTAGGTCTACATGTGTGTCATTTTGTCCACAGTCATAATGTATTTCAAATAGAAACGCAAACCACACAAATCTAGGCACACAGGCTTTAGATCCACTCCTTCCTAACTCAGTCCTTCCAAGATCCCCAAATACCTTTAGAAGCCTCCTTTTTGTAGAGGTGTCCTCTGCTGACCCCATTCCACAATTTGCAGGGCCAAGTAGTCCAACTCCTGGTTAACGCAGTCTCCCCCCCTCCAGAGCCCAGGTATGCACTGATAAATTAAGCACACAAGCAGGAGGGAGTGAGGAGGCTGAGAGCTTAAAGTGCCAGTGATAACACTAGGCAGATTGGTCAATCTGACTGACATAATTAAACTACTTAGAAACCTAGGTAGTGAGAGGACAGTTACAATGGAACAGAAGGAAGACAATGCTGCAAGATTGAATATAAAAATTCATACATGAGTAGAACAGTGCAGAATTCAAACAACAATAACTACAGTATACAAACAACACACAGACAGAATGCTGGGGAGCCAATGAAGTGTGGTCACCTCTTGGGTGGAAAGCAGCATCTCTTATGTGCCACCACACTATATGATAGTGTTCTGTTTACTGTGTTCTGATGTGAACTGGTTAAAAATGTACCGCAGGTAAACTGGCAGGTTAGTGAATGGCTGGCATCATTCGCATCCCCTGTCAGCCACCACAGGGACATTAGCAGTCATTGGGGTGAACCTGGGTCAGGCACTGAGCTTCCAATCTGATGTCTGGGTCAGCTATCCACTGGCTCACAAGGGAGCAGGGGGAGGATGCATTCCTCAGTGTGCGCTACACTGGAATGAGTCACCATCTAGACAGCTGGTCTCGAGGTAGGATAGAGTACAAAAGGGCAGACTGGATGGACCTATGTTTTTATTTTTCTGCTGTTATTGTCGATGTTTTTGTATTACTTCCGTGCATTTCAAAGCCCTACATGCCAGCATAGGGCTCTGTGAATTGAGTTGTTCATGTTCCTCAACTAAGCTAACTCAAGTAAAAGTCAGTGTGATCTTGTAATTAGATTGCAAGCATGGGAACCAGGAAACCCAGATTCATAACCCACCAGAGCTTACTCACTGTGAAACTGAGCAAGGTACTTGTTCTCCCTGTGCTTTGTCAAAGTAAGCAATAATACCCGGCATGGTGGATGGTATTGAGCTATACCAGACTGCCCAGGGTCATAATATGTGACGGAGGGTCTTATAGCCCTTGGAAGGTCCAGTATAGCCCAATACCACCCACCCTAGAGGAACTTATTGCACTTATAAAATGGGTTATATATAACATTTTTATATAGGATTTAAAAAAATAAAATAAAAAAAGAGTCAAAATCAGTTTCAAGTTACTTTTTTTGTAAAGCAGTCCCTCTACTGGTATACCTGCCAGAAGAGGGCACTGCAATGTTTGAGAGATGTTTTCCTTTTTTTCTCAGCTGTTTTAGCACTTGTCTTCTCTCTGACCCCACTGTTCTTCTGCTGCAAATGGATCCCTCATATTTTAAATGCGAATGATGTTATGTACCGCATGAGCCGGAAGTATGCAGGGGTTTGTGGATCAGTGCTGAACACTCCCTTTACTTTCTGCAAAAAAAACAGCCACCCTCCAGTCGTACTCTGCCTTCCTCACTATTTTGATTAATACTGTCACGTCAGTGTTTCTGTATTAATATGATTTTCGGTTGTGAGTGAACAGCTGCTTGGTAGCAGTGGGGATGTGTCAGTGAGTGGAATGTGATGAGCAGACTGGGAATATAAAAAAAATCTAAGGGAATAAGTTGCTTTTTTATTTTCTTTGGTGGATCTGACTGCTCTGTGGCTGTGGTGACAGTGGGCGATCGATGCAGTAAGCGCTTCAAAAAAGGTTAACATTTTTTTTACAAATAAATGTTCTGATGCAGAATGTTAGTGAGTGCTGGGACGGTAAGGCTGAGCACATACTAAGGAGATCAAGGAGCTAGGAAGCAAAAAGCTCATACTGTAGGTGCTCCTATACTAACCAAACACTATATTAGTAATATATTAATTGTCCACGAGTCAATAAAAACGAATTAAGTCATTTCTTAAATTCAGGTTTAGACTTGCTAATAATAACCTGTACTGGCAATGAGTTCCAAGGATGTATGACCCGCAATGTAAATGTAACTCCCAGGTGGCACTATCCCAAGGGCTACTACCCCTGCCTGACTGACTACTGACAGGTTGAGGGGCCTGGGTCCAATGGCGGGTGCCTCCACCCAGATGTCGGGCTTAAGACAGTCAGTAATGACTTGGTTACGGCCCTCTGGGTCACTGCAACCCCCCTTTCTTCCCACTAGTGGCTCACACAAGTTACCAACAGAACCTTTACGGTATACACTTACCCCCAGGATTGGTAGATCAGCTTGACTCTGGGGACCCCCTGTAAAGTAAGATGCAGTAATACAATAACCACTGTACAGTATTTTTGCACAAACACACACAGTTCAGGCAGTATACTTTGCAAAACAACAAAATCTGGTTTATTTAAGGGGGATTAACAAGGGCAAGGGGAAATCTAGTTGTTTAGCTTAACCACTCTACTGTTTCAGAGCACTGTGCACAGGCTAAGTTCCCTATGAGTCACTGTCATTGGGTACCCAGGCAATAAGGGGCTAGCCAAGTTTGGTGCAGCTGGTTGGGGCCCTGAAAATGAAAACACCACTGTACAACACCCAAATTTGTAATCCAGAGCCGGTAGGCTCAGTTCATGTAGCCAGAGGAAACAGATGTACACTTGCAACTCAACAAATCAGTTGACAGGGAGTTACCCTGATTTTTACTCACGACTCTTGTGGCAAGATCCTTTTTCCACCGCCCAGAGACACAGGCCTGTGATCAGAACACTCCCCACACATTTATATGTAAGCAGAAGGGTACCATACCAGGCAGCTGCTTTATGTCCCGACTGCATTGACTGCTATACTGGGGAGTCAAGGCTCAGCTTCACTTGTCCTGACAGACTGAGCACGATGAAGCAGATTCTCCAGTCCTCTACAGGGTGAGCCTGGTAGGTAGCTGCGACACTACACAGCCTCTTCTGACAGCAGCACGTGGTGGATTCAGTATGAAAACACTTCAGCTAACGAGCCGCCCAACTTTTGGCCTTCCACACGCGCTTCCCGCATGAAAACTAAACAGCGCAGAAGCCCGGAGCTCTTTCCTCGCTCACGGCCACAACAACTCTGCCTTCTCAGCCGTTGGGCAGGGAATCACAATTCAGGCACCACCTGACCCTATTGGAGGGCTTCAGATGCCAATCCCCTCTGCCTCCTCCTGTTGGTGCGCAAAGGCGCCACACTCCTGGACTTCACTTCACAGAATCACTGGCCATACTTCCCATTGGCAGCCGGCTCCCGAGAGAGTCCCAGTCCTGGTTGGCTGCTCAATTCTCCATTTTAAGCGCCCCTCCCTCCTGATTGGATCCAAGAGGCAGTTCTGATCCAAAATGGAGGGGCAAAGAACACAAAGACCCAGCTGCAAGGGAAACAGGTTAGATAAAATACATTTTCCATTACCCATTCAACATATATTACATCAACAGCACAGTCCAATAAAGTGCCTGCTTGCCCTGCTTGACGGCAAAACGGGGCACATTATCAGCGGCTCAAGTGGGACTCGAGCAGTAGAACCCACGGTCCCCTCCCTCTTAGCAGACTAATTGGGTCTGCGAGCTGGCAGCTCTTAAAGAGACAGTGCTAGAGGCATTTTAGTAAACCCCCATTTGCAAGGGGGTTACATAAAGAAGAATTTCCTATTATTACAGTGAAAATGTTTACCAGCCAATTATAAAGGATGCCCTCTAGTATTATACTGATCAGGTTTAAATTCAAGACCCAATTCTGTCATCAGATAGGGATCATTTATAACATCAAAAAGAAATAACAAATCACCTCTTAAACGACGTGTCTCTAATGACATTAGATTTAAAGAATCCAGTCTACTCTCATAGGACCTAGTCTGCAACCCCTGCAATTGTTTTGTGAATTTTCTTTGCACATCCACGAAGCCAGTCCACAGAGCATCCACAATCAGGAAATGTGAAGCTCAATTTTATGGAAAAACAAACAGAATGCAGTATTTTAAACTGCAATGAATATTAAGTGCCTGAATGCCAAGAGGCAAGTGGGGGTACTGTAGAACCTGATGGGGGTTGTATCTCTTTTTTAGTGATACAAGAACATGGTGATTATTTTAAATTTAAAATTCTATTGGCACAATGATTTTTAGAATGTACGCAGGCAACAGAGACTGGGACTCATTATTTCTTGGTCTCTGTTGCCTGATACCAAACCGGTTGGTTGATGGTATTAGCCAATGAGAATGAACATTTTTCCCTACCCATTTTCTAATGGAAACACACGAAATGCACCTAATATACAAGCTGAATCTCCACAACCAATTGTCACACAAAAGCACAAAGTTTAGAGTTTAATGCAGGAATGAATACTATTGCTAAATCAAACTTTGTACACATACAGTGGAGCCTTCCTGGATGCAACCAGTGTCCTGCATGACAAAAGGCATTAAGCACTATTGAAATTGCCTTGTTTCTTGCATCAACTCTGTTGCAGAATTCTGCAGTATTACGTTGCATCCTGGTGGGCTCCACTGTAAATGCACTGCTTTTCACAGTGTTCAGAACCATCTCAATGTTTGATGTTTTTTCACATATTTAGGCCCAGTCAACACTATACAAATGTTTTTAAACCATTTTCAGAACCAGTTGAGTTAAACCATTTCATTGCATCCACACTATGCAGCAATCATTATTGATAATGGTTTAGTGTGTCCAAACTGTTGGTGTTTAACCTGCTCTCGCTGTAACCATTCCTTATTAATTCCAGCACCCATAACTGTGCTTCCCTGTCCACGCTGTACTAGAACTGTGTTAGTCAAACTAATGCAGCTTAAACCCTTTTTATGTTGCTTGTACGCATGTGCAAGAAACATAGTGCCATCATCTGAGTTTTCGGAGGTGTGGCACCCATCTTCCAATTCAGTCAGTGTGTTTCCAGGCATAGCCCCAGTTCCCCAATCACTGCTGCAGCTGACTATGACAGCAGTTGAAAATGCAGTGGTCGTACAGTTGAAAGGGAGAGCTCCATTTCAGTGAGCAGAGCTCTCCCCTTTCACACACACACACACACACACACACACTGCACACACGCCGCATACTGCGTGCTCATGCGCCTCCCCTCCCTCCAAGCACACACTGTATGGCTGTCGGGGTGCCCAATCCCCGTCAGCTCACGTCCCCCAAAGCTTCCAGGTGCCACGCTGAGGAGCCCACCCCAGAGTGGCAAAATTTGTTATGGCCAATGGGGGTGCCCAATCCCCCGTCGGCTCCAGCCCCCCCAAACAGCCTTCCAGCTGCCAAGCTGGGAGCCCATCCCAACGTGGCAAACATCCCTCGTCGTCTTATTAAAAAAAAAATAAACCAGTAAATACAAAAAACTGTCCCTCGGCGCTTCTCCCGGCCCTTCTCCCACAACCCGCATGCACCCACTGCACACCCTGCCTCTCCACACCCCCTCACCCCCATACTTACCTCCGGACCTCGATGCTACGATCTTCGGTGGACCGGGAACACGTCTGCACTCTTCAAAGCCGACCGTGAACTGAGGAAATGCCGGTAAGCTGTATAATGGGATAGATAGGGTTTTTTCAACTTTGCTGCATCTCTCAGGTATTTTTTTGATTTTTGGCACCAAATTTTCAACATGGGGTTTTTGGGACCCCTCCTCATGAAGTCGGTCACTGTTATGATGTTAATCGGGCCCGAAGGGTGATTTCACGGTCACTGCCCGAGATTACCTTTCGGGACTAATTAACAAAATGACAGTGCCAGTGTTCATAAGGTGGGCTCTCAAAAAGCCTATGTTGCAAATTTGGTGAAAAAATTCCTAAAAATGACTGTTTTACGAGCGTGCATTGCGCAGTTCCTATGCACGCTCGTAAGTTCATGAGTTTTTAATATTTGCACTCCAGATTTTCAACATTGCCATTTTGCCACACCTCCTTATGAGCAGTACAGCTGCCATTTTCACATCTTGCCCAAAATGTATTTCCATGCATGTAGCGCACAATGGCGCAGTCGGTGTGTGCAATCAATATTTGGGACAGATTAAGATAATTACAGTGACACTGTTCATGAGCAGAGGTCTTAAAATGGCTATGTTGAAAATTTGGTGAAAAAATTCCCATAAATGACTGTTTTAGTAGTGCACGTTGCGCAGTTCCTACTCACGCTCGCAAGTTTGCGAATTTTCAATATTTTCCCTCCAGATTTTCAACATTGCCATTTTACCACACCTACTTATGAGCAGTACAGCTGTCATTTTTCACATCTCGCGCAAAATGTGTTTCCATGCACGTAGAGCACAATGGCACAGTCAGTGTGAGCAGAGGTGTTAAAATGGCTATGTTAAAAATCTGGTGAAAAAATTCCCAAAAATGACTTTTTTATGAGCATTTGTTGCACTGATCCAACGCACGCTCGTAAGTTCGCGAATTTTTAATATTTGCACTCCGGATTTTCAACATTGCCATTTTGCCACACCTCCTTATGAGCAGTACAGCTGTCATTTTTCACATGTCGCCCAAAATGTGTTTCCGTGCATGTAGTGCACAATGGCGCATTCAGTGTGCGCAATCGATGTTTGGGACAGATTAAGAAAATTACAGTGACACTGTTCATGAGCAGAGGTCTTAAAATGGCTATGTTGAAAATTTGGTGAAAAAATTCCCTTCAGACGTTCTGCAATATTACTAATGAAGACACTGAACAGAACTGGCCCCAGGACCGATCCCTGCAGCACCTCACCGGTCACCCCCTCTCCCTAGACTGCACCCCATTTACCACCACTCTCTGCCTCCTGTCTGTTAGCCAGTTTCTAACCCAGTTTACCACCCTTTCCCCCATGCCCAGCCTACCCAGCTAGTTTATCAGCCTCCTATATGGGATGGTGTCAAAGGCTTTGCTGAAATCAAGGTAAGCGTTGTCCACTGCCCCACCCTGATTCACTTCCTTTGTCACCCAGTCAAAGAAATCAACCAGATTTGTCTGACATGATGTCCCCACTGTGAATCCATGTTGTTTATTGTCCTGGGCTCCGACGGCTTCTAGATGCCCCACTATCCTTTCTTTAAGCAATGTCTCCATGATCTTCCTCACTACTGAGGTGAGGCTGAACAGCCTAGTGTTCCCTGCCTCCTCCCTGCTGCCGGACTTGTGTAGAGGGACCACATGTGCCCTCCTCCAATTCACTCATGTTGAATGACTCAGTGAACATGGCTGCCAGAAGTACTGCTATCTCCCTTCGCAGTTCTCTTAATATCCTTGAGCGTATGCCATCTGGCTCCATCACTTTGTCCACCTTCAATTTAGTGAGCTCCTGCAGGACTCTTTTGCCTTTGAATGGACTATTGTCCACCTCTTCACCCCCTTGGCAACTGCTGTACTGCTGTGGCCCTTGCCCCTCCCACTCTTCTGTGAATACTGAACGGAAAGACACAGTGGATATCTTGGGAGGAAGGCATGAAACTATCACTTCCAAATACCTAAACAGCACATACAAGCAAGTAATATTCGGCATTGACAAATGCTTGTTACTCTTGTCATAATTTTTGTTAAAAGGATTTAAGGGGCTTGTAGTCTGGATGCAAACAGTGTTGGGTGGATTTAACATGTTTTAAGGCACTTAAAGCATTTTAAGATCCACAGTGTGTATAGGGCCATAGTATCCCACTATGTCTCACATTTTGAGCGTCAGGGTCCCAGGTTGAGAGGGTTCCTCCCACTCGAACCACCTACACATAGTAAAATCTATCCCCATTCACCTATGTCCAAACATCTTCACCACACAAATCTAAGACCCCTTTTCTCTGTAATGGGTGAATTGCAGTTGAATTACAATTCCTTTGAGATGCTCAAAAGACAGAAAATGATCTTTATAAATTATCTGATCCTTGCCTCCCTTTTAGGAAACCTACTTGCTCTTTTCCAGTTAAGTGGCCAATACAAATGAGCCTTAATTCCAATAATTTAGTAGAAATGTTATAGTCCAAGTTCAACAATAATATAGAACTATAGTTACCATCTAGTATAGGATCTTCATCCATTTTAGGTATAACTGTAATTATTAAAAAGACACTGGCAATTCCTTAGACCTCAAAGTGTCTTTAGTTTAAAAAATACGTTTTATAATTGGCCACATTCTGTAGAGATTGCTTGCGTACCTGGTAGTTTTTTTAAGATATATTTTTTGCTCCCTTCCCTGGCACTAGTGGTGGATGTAGCATCCTATTCCACAAAGTTGAGTGTGTGAGCTGCTAATTTTTCAAATCCATGGGGATGGTGCACTGAAACAGGGGTAGCTAAACCCCTTACATCTAACAACAACTTCAAAAGTTTGTAACATCCACTCAAGTTGGATTAAAAACTCAAAATTAAACATATTGGGCAGTACAATTAATGAAGCTCCAAGACTGTAACAGTGCAGACAAGGCCTTAATTTTGACCATAGTCACAGATTTATTATAATAGCGTAAATAGGCAGCAAACAAACTGCACAAGAACCCTGTATATTGCACAAGAAAAGCAAGCCATTAGACTATGTTGCTACAAATTGGCAGAGTGCAAACAAATTATCAAAGTCTATGACTATGTGTATGGGGGGCCCCCAAATGAAGGTCATGAGGACTAAAGTACTGGGGTTTTTGATAGAGGTGTGTGGACCTATTGGGTAATTTATTTGCCATTTTGCAATGCTGCACTTCATTAATGTAGCCTTACACAGCAGACATATTGTACAGTCATAGATGTTGATAATTTCTTTGCACTCCACTAATTAGTTTTTTTTTCCCTATCCCAGTCAGTCCTCCTTCTGATGAGCGCCCCAGCCTCATCACCCCGACATCCGCTGGGACATACCTGCCAGCCGTCTTCCCCCAGAGCTTGTCCCACCCCCCCCCCAGCAGGGTCAGTGGAGCTCCCCAAGCCCTGCTGCAGAATAGATCCAGTTTGGGATGGTGTGCCTGCTGGTTGAGTGATGGGCTTGAGGGCATTCCTCTTCATCCTGCAGCCAGATTCTTTTTCTGGTTTTGATCCTTGGGGAGATGTGGCATGCAGTGATATCACGGCACATGCCACGCACTCCCGTGTAACATACATTGACATCTGCCATGCCTCCCAACCTTCCTGGCTCAGGCTACCTTTCCCTTAGCTTCCGCCAGGAACAAGGCAAGCATCGGCTCTGTCCACCCCCCACCATGGAGGAGGAGAGCAGTGCTATGGATGCTCAATCCTCCTTCCCCCAGCCAGCCATCTGATACCTTGTCTGAACCTGGGTCATTGGTGTCACAAGTAGTAGTGTACCTCTGCGTGACTTGCACTCTACCAATCTGTAGACACATAGTCATATGGCTTGCTTTTCCTGTACAATATATAGGGCTCGTAAGCAATGTATTTGATTTCTGTTTGCACTACTATAATAAATTTTTGACTGTGGTCAAAATAAGGCCCTTGCCTGTGCTGTTACAATCTTTAGCAGCTTCATTAATTTTACAGTCTGATATGTTTAATTACCAGTTTTTAATCCCACCTAAGTGCAACTTCTGAAGCTGGATGTACCATCTTATTTGCTCCCCCCCCCCATGTTGGGGGCTGTCATAGTGCTTCGGCATGTAGGTGGTAGTTTGAGTCTGATTTAATTTTTCTTTTTAAAAGGGAAAAACATTCTGTCCACCATACCGGTGTTGCCACACAAAAATGTGCCTGTTTACAGCCCTGGTCAACTACTACTCTCCTGGATTTGGGAACACCTCCAATACAATCTAGCCACTCAGTAGGAGAGGAAACTATTGCATCATGAGTGGCTGCATTGTTTTGGGGAGTTCCTATATCTTTAGAAAGTATGCAGGATAAGTAGGTCAAGGATTTGAATCAGAACAAGGTTGGTTTTAATTACACCACTAGCATGCATTTCAGTTCCACTGAGAAAGGAGGCAGATAAAACAAGAAGCAGCATAAATTAATTTTTAAAAAGGTAAGCAATCATAACGTGAGTTTTCAACTTGATGCAAAAAGGGTTGACAGTATCCCTTTAAGGCCCCTGTCTCTCATAATAAGGGGGAAACACTCCTAATTCAAAGATTCATTGAAAGTCAAAACAAGATAGGAGGAGTTTATAGTGGTATTTAGATGTTGATAGAACTCATTAGAAAGTCCGTCAGGGCTTGGAGTGCAGTTAGATGGTAAGAAACTGATCACTAGTGAAATTTCCTCTTTCATTTTTGGTCTATTCAATTGCCTTTAAAGGTCATCAGCAATAGTTGGGAGATTACGTTTTTTTAGTCGTGTGTTTTAGCCCCTGAGCTGCCACCTTATCTTTCATGTCAGGTCTCGCTGTGAACTGTCAGTGACCCCTCAGCCCTTTCAGCTGCAACCTGTGGGGATCTGTGTGGAGCAGAGCCCAGGGGCACCAGTGGCCATTATATAGGTGCTTCAGGGCACATTGCCTTTGTCCCCCTTTTCTCCATGAAGTCCCACCCTCCACACCATGGTGTGCATGTTTAGCTACCTCAGCATGGCCTGACTCCCAAAGGGGTGCCTAGAGTCTGCTCCTGAACCTGGATCCCCTGTTTAACAGTATAATGCGCTAGCAGCTGTATCACCCCTGCTTGGCTCCCGATAATCGGCCACATTCACCCTAGTGACCTGATGGCAGGCTCTTCCTATCTTACCTCATCGGAAATCCTGAGGAAATTCCCTGCTCTGGGAAGCCCTTTTAAGATTTACCAGGTTCACCACCTTTTAGTCTCGAAAAATCCCCAACCCAGGGAGGACAGCAATATGGGAGAGAATATCAAATTTCTGGCTTATGCAGTTCAACAGCCCCATGCAATTTCTCGCTTATACCCAGCTCTTTTTGATTTGGCCTTCCCTAAGTTGGAGTCTGGATGGAGAAATGCCATACTGGAAAGCTGCCTTCCCTTTGAAACATCTCAGTTGGGATAAATTATGGAAAGCCTGTCACTCCTATATCACTCAGGATAGACTCAGATTGATTCAATTTTTTATATTGAATAACCTCTACTTGTCACCAATTAAACTCTTTAAGATAGGGAAATTTCCTAATCTTACCTGTACAAGATGCAACAATGCAGAGGGTAACTTACCTCATATTTTCTGGGAATGCCCCCCATCGCCTCCCTGTGGGATACTATCAGGCAAAAGGCTGATCCCCTTATGGGCCTTTCTGACTTATTTACCCCGGAAGTTTGCTTGATAGGGGACTACAATGGTGTTGATGTCTTACAGAGAAGATACCATATGGCGTTGATTGCACTGTCTCTTAAGGCTTAGGTGTTTCGTCACTGGAAAGATTCCACAGTAATAACTCATTCTGAGTGGCTCCAGGAGCTACTATCCAATTTGAAAGTAGAGAAAATGACTGCCAGTATTAATAATAGAGTTTCCAGATACAGAGCCAGATGGGAATCTCTCCATACTCTGTACACCTTATGATCTTCTGTGGGATAAAATGCTATAGTAATCCTTTTGATTTTCCTGTTTCTCCTTTTTTATGGTCTAGTACATTTTGCCAAGGGGAGGAAGGGGAGGTTTTTGGAGGGAAGGGGGTGGGATTGGGGATGTCGGGTAGGTGTGATATGTTTGTATTCTCACACATTATTACTCTGTCAATGATTTACCTGAGTGTTGTTGCTTGTTTTTGTATTGTTTGTATGTTCTGGGATTGTCGTTGTATTGAAAAACTTTTTGAATAAAGCTCATTAAATTTAAAAAAAAACAGTACAATGCGCTGCTGCTTGAACATCAGGCAGCCCTGGTAGATTAATTGTCTTTAAGAAACATATGCATATAGTAAGATGAACCTGAGGACTCACTACTGCGAATGTTTTTATAAAAAATGCATCTTTGTTATATTAGTTATTGTTAATTTTCATCCCCTGGTCCTTTTGAACCTCTACCATTGATACAATATTCTGTCTGTAGATTTTTAGTACCAGTGTGCATCACTTTACATTTTTTGGCATTGAACTTTCATTGTCAAATTCTGGACCATTGCTCCAGCCTTTCCACATCCCTAGAAATGCTGCCAATTCCCTCCTTGTTATCCACTGTCCCACAGTTCTGTGTTGTTTGAAAACAGGTTCACGTTGCCCTTTTCTCCGTAATCCCTCCCTGATGTTGCTAATAAACATGTTAAAAAGTATTGTCCCCAGGACAGTCTCATGTGGCACCGCATTTGTGACTCCTTGACATCAGAGAACTTTCCATTTAGGATAATCTGATGAGTTCTACTTCAGCTCATGCCTAATAAACCTTGTTAGCCCTTCCCATAGTCCTAAGTTCCCAGTCATCGGTATTAGCCTCCTATGTGGCACCAAGTCAAAGGCCCTGCTGAAGTCAAGATATAGAATGTTGGTGGCCTGGCCCGTATCCACCCATTGTGCCACTGAGTTGAGAAAAATCAGTCAAGTTCATTTGACACAATCTACCACTTCTGAACTCATTTGTTGATTCCGGTCTATAAGGCTGTTTTCCTCTAGGAAATCCACTATCTGTTCCATTTTAGTTGGCTTCAAAGCTTGTCCACTACTGATATTAGGCTCACTGGCCTCTCACTACCCAAGTCTTTCCTATCCTCATCCTTGCAGAGAAGTACAATGTTCACCAGCCTCCCATCCAAAGGCACTTTGCCTGAGGCTAGTGACTCACTGAATACTTCTGGCAAGTGTTATTCCAGGGCCTGCCTCACCCCCTTCAGCACCCTTGCATGTAGTCCATCTGGCCTTGGGTCTTTTTTGTTCTGTTCAGGTTCTGTAGACCCTTTATAAATGGAGAGAAACATTATTTAGATGTTTCGGACAATAAAGTCATACCCTCAGCAGCAAACTCTTTGCACTAGAGATGCTTTAATATGCCATCAACACTTCCTAATACCCCCGGATTTTATGATTTGGAATCAGGTTGGTTAATACAGATATCATGAGCTCTGCACTGGGCTAAACTGGATTTTTATTTACTGAGTAGGGCATTGGGAGCTCCAGGTTATTAAAACAAAAATTAACTGTTATTCCTCTGCGGTGACCAAGGCTAGTCCGGACACCCAGAAACCCAGTCATTTCTCACTTAACACCCCTCCCCAACCTCCCAGACACTGATCTGTCTAAAAAAAAAAAAAAACTGCTGTCTCCTGGTACCTTGCCAGGAGCTGATACTATTTTACACAACTGTCTGCCTAGCCCCCCCAAATATAATTTTTCAATAGTTGCCCTCCCTTCCTGATCCTCAGTCTTCAGTTTGGGGGCATGGTAGTCCAAAATGTAGGATGGCTAATTGAATCCTCCTTTCTTAACTGAAAACATGCCAACCTGCAGTTAATGCAGTCATCATGTGACTGTATTAGCAGCATGCGGCGCACATGACCGCGAGGGATGGGGGCAAGTGACGTCAGTATAATTTATGACACTATGCGGACTGATCAGTCATTTGCATTCATCAATTACTTTGTAAATTTACACAAAAGGGGAGGGGGGCCCATGCAAATGGGCCTTAGAGCTATTCTCAAAGGATGGTGACCCTCTCATGAGCAGACACACAAGTTTACTGGCACATCCTGGTTTAGAAAGTTTAAATATTCTGTAGGTGGTAGAGGTGTCAGAACTCTGTGCCCACTAGGATCAGCGATGGTGGGGGACAGAGGTAGCTGAGGAACCAAATTTGTAGCAACAGGGCATGAAGAAATGAAGCTAGATGGGAGGGTTCCACTGGGAACCATGGACTATTTTGGATTGGAGTGTAGAAGGGGGCCACTGGACCACCATGATGGGCCAGAGGAGTGGTGCCAGTAATATAGGACTATCAGTCTAGAAGCAGGCCAAAAGGTATGAGTTGGGCAAGTGAAGGGCAATTAAGGTGGTACCACCTGTGCCACAGCCTCTGTCCATGACACAGTGCCATACGGCTGGCACACTGCCATGAGCAGGAGTCTGTGGTTGCAGCACTTCAGGTGTTCACATGTACAAACCCTGTTTGTGCAGTGACACTGTAGGTAGGGAAAAATAGCCAGACTGAGTGGGTCAAGCGGTCCTTATCCGCCATCAGATTCCATGTTTCTGTTTCACACTGACATCCCTCATTTGCATTCTACCATAGCTGTAGGAAACAAGCATTTGTCAATGCCGAATGCTTGCTTGCTGGCATTGGCAGTGGTAGTGTAGAAGTTACAGAGCTGCGTAATAGGAATGGCAGTGAAGTATTGAACTGAAGCCAACCCCACCACCACCCTGCAGAGAGTGACAGGCATTGGGGTGTGCCTTTGGGTCGTCAGGCATAACAGCCACGCTATTTCACCACACCCCACCCTGCAGACACTGACAAGTGTCATGGTGTTCCTTGGGGTCTTTGGCCCTTATGCGCACCCTATTCCATTAGGAAATACAGTGAGATGGGTGCAATATAGGAGAATGGGGTGAACTTTGGGGCTGAAGAGTCCAAGGCATACCTCGATGCCTCTCATTGGCTGCAGGGTGTGGAATGGTATGAGCATTTCAGGCAAGAATCCCAAGTCACACCCCTGATGCCTGTCATTCTCTACAGGGTTGGGCATTATGGTTGGAAACCCTAATACCTCAGGCATTCGTTGGTATTTTCACTCCAAATGTTCAACATGGTTTTTTTGTGACCCCACCTCATGAACAGGGGGAATATCAGTTTGTTAGCTGAAAGCTGCTTATGCACAGCGACTACGGCATTTAGCACCACAGGTGCAAAAACATTCCAAACAGGATGTAAAAAATGACAGCTGTACTCTTTCATGGGGAGGTGTAAAAAATGGCAATGTTGCAAATCTGCAGTAAAAATATTTAAAGAAATGGTGACGTCACGAGCGTATGTAGAAACTGTGCAACGCACACCGTAATATAGTTAGGTTGGGGATTTTTACAGCAGATTGTCAACTCAGGCATTTTGGTGCCTCCGATCATGAACAGTGTCACTGTGATTTTCTTTATCTGTCCTGAACAATGATTTCCACAGCACTACGCATCTCTGCACTGAAAGTGCGAAACACACTACCGCCATGTTGTGAAAAATGACAGCTGTACTGTAAATAAGGAAGTGTGGAAAAATGCCACTGGTGAAAATCTGGACTTAAAATATTACAAAATCATGAACTTACGAGGTCGTGGAAACTGAGCAATGCTCACTCATAACACAGTCATTTTATGGACTTTTGTCACAAAATTTCAACATAGCCATTTTAAGACTCTGCTCATGAACAGTGTAACTGTGATTTTCTTAATCTGTCCCAAACATTGCTTTCGCACACCAACAGCACCATTAGTGCGGTACATGTGTGAAACACATTTTGGTGGCATATGAAAATGGCAGCTGTACTGTTCATAAGGAAGTGTAATAAAATGGCAATGTTGAAAATCTGGAGTGAAAATATTAAATTCGCAAACTTATGAGCATGCATAGGGACTGCATAGCATCGTTTAGTAAAACAGTCATTTTAGAATTCTTTCACCAAATTTTCAACATAGCCATTTTAAGACCTCTGCTCATGAACAGTGTCACAGTGATTTTCTTAATTTGTCCCGTAAATTGATTTTGCACACCGACTGCGCCATTGTGCGCTACATGGGCTGAAACGTGTTTTGGGTGAGATGTGAAAAATGACAGCTACACTACTCATAAGAAGGTGTGGTAAAATGGCAATGTTGAAAATCTGGAGAGAAAATATTTAAAATTCGCGAACTTACGAGCGTGCGTAGGAACTGTGTAACGCACACTCATAAAACAGTCATTTTTAGGAATTTTTTCACCAAATTTTCAACATAGCCATTTTAAGACCTCTGCTCATGAACAGTGTCACAGTGGTTTTCTTAATTTGTCTCATACATTGATTTCGCACACCGACTACGTCATTGTGCCTACATGGGCGGAAACACATTTTGGGTGAGATGTGAAAAATGACAGCTGTACTACTCATAAGAAGGTGTGATAAAATGGCAATGTTGAAAATCTAGAGTGAAAATGAAAATTCGCGAACTTACAAGCATGCGTAGGAACTGTGCAACGCACGCTCGTAAAACATTTTTTGGAATTTTTCCACCAAATTTTCAAAATAGGCTTCTTGAGAGCCCACCTTATGAACACTGGCAGTGTTGTTTCGTTAGTCGGTCCCGAAAGGTGATTTCACTCAGTGACTGCGAAATCACCCTTCAGGCCCGAATAACGCCATGACAGTGACAGCATTCATGAGAAGGGGTCCCAAAAACCCATGTTGAAATGTGGTGCAAAAATTCAAAATCCTGAATATGCAACAAAGTTGAAAACCCCTATCTATCCCATTATACAGCTTACCGGCATTTCCTCAGTTCGCGGTCAGCTTTGAAGAGTGCAGAGCGTGTTCCCGGTCCACCGAATCGTCGCGCCGAGGTCGGAGGTAAGTATGGGGTGAGGGGGTGTGAGAGCAGGAGTCGTGGTGGGTGGGTGCGGGTTGTGGGGGGGAGACTGCTTGGGACTGTTTTAATTTACAGCTTTTTTAAATTGTGATGCGGGACGTTTGCGCTGGTGGGCTCCCAGCATGGCACAAGAGACAGCTGGGGGCTGTGGAGCTGACGGGGATTGGGCACCCCGTCGGCCACGCATCTATTGCCACTGGGTGGGCTCCCAGCGTGGCACTAACTCGGGGGCTGAGGACAGTGGTGCCGGCGAGTTGGGCACCCGTCGGCTATTCTATGAGTTGCCACGCTGGGGTTGGCACCCAGCGTGGCATGTCGAAACTTTGGGGCGCAGCGCGATGGGGATTGGGCACCCCGTCAGCATCACGTGTAGCGGGGCAGCACGCGGTATGCGCGGCGCGCGCTTCGTGTGTGTGTGTGTGTGTGTGTGTGTGTGTGTGTGTGTGTGAAGCTGCGCGAGGCAGGCAATATCTTATCGCTGCTCACTGAAGTGTCGCTCCCCCTTTCAACTGTATGCCACTGCATTTTGGAGCTGTCATAGACAGCTTCAGCATGTATTGGTGCACTGGGGCCGCGCCTGCAAACACACTGGCTGAATTGGAAGAGGGGGGTGACACACCTCCGAAAACTCGGATGATGGCACTATGTTTCTTGCACATGCGTGCAAGCAAACATAAAAATGACAAATGAATGGTCTTTAAAAGTTACATTAAAATACCAGTGTCAACAGATTAAATGGAAAAAATCCTTACACGGTACTTTTCTGATAAATGCTTCTGTTCATTATTCTTTGTTACAAATTTTGTTCAAAAATATACTGCTAATTTTGTATAATACCATGTAATTCCGTGGAGTGCTTTGAGATACAGCTTGTGTGAAAAACTTTGGGCAAAATTAAGTTTTATTGTTATCTTTTGCTGCATTGCATTATTCTGTTCTGTTTCTCAGAGTTAGAATTTGAAGAGACACAAAGACAAGCTATACCTTTAAGTTGCTGAAAGAGCAAGTGTCATTTTATTGTGGGCAAAATCAGTCCTGGAGACAGAGATGAATAGCCCTGGTGCTTCAACCACAGGGGTTCTTAGTCGAAACTCCCTGATGAAGACCCCCGGGGAGGAGTTGGTGCCAGCACTGCACA
Source organism: Neoceratodus forsteri (assembly GCA_016271365.2). Lineage (NCBI taxonomy): Eukaryota > Metazoa > Chordata > Ceratodontiformes > Ceratodontidae > Neoceratodus > Neoceratodus forsteri. Next base: position 1,452,403,223 of record CM057452.1, read on the forward strand.
TTTAACCCAGAATGTCAGCCTGGGCTGCACTGGATCAGCCAAGACCAGGTTCAGAAAAGTGCCATCTGGTGCACAGGATAATCAGCCAACACCTGAGAAAGCAGTAGGTTTGGGGACAGGATTCTTTAGCATTGGAGCACCATGAAGTACCATTCATTCAAACCACACATGCACAGAGAGTATTAGGAGCATGGGAGAGTGTGGCTTTGCTGCTGGCTCTCATCTTTGCTCCTCTAACTCTGCAATGAGCTGTGCGCCCACTCCACTAAACATCTTCCTGACCTCAGGAGCTGAAATAGCAGCCCTACTATGCATACAATACAGCAGTGGGAGGCTGCATAAGCAAAGATTGCCCAAGACAAAGAAACATGGCTTGTGATATGCAGCACCAAGCCCTCTAACTACACAGGGACCACTGGATAGAGGTCAGAGGATCATGGAATTTTGCCCAGAGACAGTGTGAGCCAATCCTGAGCTCAGGTTTGAAAATCTGGCTCAACTTACTCAGGGTTCTAAAGCATTGGGTGGGTGGGGAGGGAGGTACCGTTGGACCACCAGAGATGGTTTTGACGTTTATTTACTACATATGCCCATGATCAGGCTGGAAGTGGTCCACTGGACCACCAGGGATATTAGACGTTTCATTTACTACTTATGCCCGCGATTGGGCTGGAAGTGGTCCACTGGACCACCAGGGATAGTGGACATATTTAATTCAATACATATGCCCACGATCGGGCATGGGGGGGCGCTACCGTGACGGATGGTGCTGCAGGAGCTCGGGTGTTGCAATACGGCAGCTCACCTGTGGGTGGCCAGCTGTTGCTCCTGTTTTGTTTGACTCAACTGTGTGTGGCACAGGTAGGAGTTGCGCCTGCATCTGCTCAGCACATCCCGGGCTGAATATAGGGATGTGCAGAGTATGCATGGGCACGCCCCTCCTACTTGCGCCGCATACATTACTGATGCACCCCGACGCATTGGGATTTGTGCCACACACTTTCCCCTTTTGAATATCATGCCGGATCGCATGCGCAACCCTTCTGAATATCCCACCCTTAGTCTTCAATCAAAGCTTTTTTCTGTCTCATCCAAATATTTTCTAGGGGACAACCCAAATCAAACTTTCTGCTTACCTAAAGTTGAAACTTCCCATGGATCTAATTCTGTGTCACTTGATGCCCCTCATTGTTGCAATTCACTGTCTCCTAACTTAAGAAATTGTAATACTTTGGTGTCTTTTGTCTCACTCCTTAAACCTTTATTTATTTTATTTTTGTTGAAAACTTCAGAGATTACCTTTGGGCAGAAGTGCTTATTTACAAAGATTCCACGACAAATACACCACATACACAAAAAAAAAAACACATTACAGGTACAGTAAGCAGTTCCAGAAGAAATGCAGTAGAGCCCAGCTCAAAATACTTAAGACAGAACAATTACATACCATTTTGAAAAAATCCACACAAATCATTGTATAAAAAGTCAGAGGGTATGTATAGCGACAAACTGAATAAAACAGTTTAATGGTTACAACTGCACTGGACTGTAAAGGCAGACCAGTGACAAAGATCTCATAAACTGATTAATCTTGGGGAGATTCAGCAGTGTATCAGGCAGTTCATTTAATCAATTAGCAGCCCTGACAGCAAATGACCATTTGCCCAGCTGAGTATGCAGGAAAGGAGGTTTAAGGGTATTCCTGGCCATGTTCCTGGTGTTGTACTGGTTGGAGACAGTGCAGAAGCAAAGTGTTAAAGCAGGGAGTTTTAGGCCCAGAAGCACCTTTTTGGCTAGCTTTTTGGGGCTTTATTCTGCCATGTAAAGGTAGGAAAGGGTACAACTATGAGTGCAGTTATCCGCGTCAAGTACAAAGTGGAATGCCTTATTACAGGTCAGCTTTACACTGTTTGGCACCATGTCACAGGCAGCTGCGTAGACAGAGAGCCCATAATCTATAAGTGACAGAATGGAGCTGGCCACAATAAGACGTCTAGTATCCCCAGTGAGACTGTTCCACTTACAGTACAGGGCACACAGTCTTCTGTTAACTATGACCACCAGATTGTCAACATGGGGGGCAAAAGATGAGCTGGATTCTTGAAGGGCTATGAATGGTGTAACTGCACTTTTGCCAAAAAGAATGGTGCAAGTAGCAAGTTACGCCAGCAGTTGTGTCAATTGCAATTCTGCAAAGCAGCCTGCAACATGTCACAGGCTGCTTGCACCAACGTGCACATACGCCACGAGATACGGCCTAAACCCTCTGTGACATGGCGCTAGGGGGTTTACGGCATCTGTTGCGCCCTATTCTGGAAGGGCAGCAACAAAGTCCCTGATCTACCGTTCTAGAACAACCCCCAGAGGACACCTGTCAAAGTACAGTTACACCAGCATATAGCTGGTGTAAGTGTACTTAGAGTCTGGGGTTGCAGTAGATCTGCTGCCAGGCCTGGCACCCAATACATGTGCCTCCCCCCATGCCCAGCACACCCACAGAGTAAAGGCCCACAGGGCTGCAGTGTCCCACACCCCAATCTCCCATACTGATATGCCCCCAGGGCAGTTTATCACCCCAGGACATGTTCCCCACTCTGTAAACCATGTCCCTCCACAGCCACATCATGTACATATTAATAAAATCCCGATGTCCCTGGAAGTCTAGTGGCCATTCCCACACCCAGCAGTGTGCTAGTTCACCCTTTCACCACCCATCCCAGTCAGTGACTGGCACAGCCATTTTCTCACCTTCATGGCCGCTAACTGAGCACTGCATGAGCCTTACTGCACATATGCACTATGAATTCATTGTGAGTGCATATGTACAGTAAGCGCCCTTCAGCACTCAGTTGGCGGCTGGTCATGGAGGTGAGAGGTGGGCTGTGCCAGTCGCCAGCTGGGGATGGGTCGGGGGTGAAGGGTGTACAGGTAGTGCTGGGTGGGGGCCACTAGACTACTAGGATATTAGTGCCATACAGGTGTATGGATTGTGGCACTCATGTCTCGGGTTTGGGGCATGGGTCGGGGATTGACAGAGCTGCCCTGAGGGCTATTGGCAGTGTGGGGCTTGGAGGCACAGTGTGTGTGGGCAGCCCTGTAGGGCACTGTACTGTTTGGGGCTTGGGGGCTGGGATGTGGAGATGCCCTGGGGGGCACCACCAGATTCAGGAGATCGGAGGCTTGGGGGTCCACTGCTGCACTGCAGGGCTTTGGGGGGCACTTGCCCTCACTGGGGGGGGGGGCTGTGACTTGCAACATGCCTCTCAGGTATGCCCTTCCTTTGGCATAACTTCTGATAGGGAAAATGATGGAATCACTTCTGAAGGAAAGAACTGTCGAGTATCTAGAGGCCAGAGGGGCACAGGACCCTAGGCAGCATGGATTCACAGCGGGAAGGTCATGCCAGACAAATCTGATAGATTTCTTTGACTGGGTGACCAAAGTAGTAGATCAGGGAGGGGCTGTGGACATGGCCTACCTAGACTTTAGCAAGGCATTTGACACAGTCCCACACAAAAGATTAATATACAAGTTAGCCAGCCTGGGAGTGGGTCCCAAGATGACAGCCTGGGTAAAGAATTGGCTGGAGAACAGAACACAGAGAGTAATAGTAAATGGAGTCCACTCAGAAGAAAGGAGGGTTACTAGTGGGGTACCGCAGGGTTCAGTATTAGGACCGGTCCTCTTCAATGTCTTTATAAGCGACATTGCAGAGGGACTGGAAGGAAAAGTATGTCTCTTTGCAGATGACACAAAGATCTGCAACAGAGTTGATGCACAGGGTGGGGTGGAAAGGATGAGAAGGGACTTGGCAAGGTTAGAGGAATGGTCAAATGTATGGCAGCTTAGATTCAATGCTAAGAAGTGCAAGGTAATGCAACTGGGAAACAAAAACCCAGGGGAAGAGTACACAATGGGGGGTGAGATACTAACAACAACAAAAATGGAAAGGGACCTGGGGGTAGTCATATCAGATGACCTAAAGGTGGGCAAGCAATGTGAGAGGGCAGCAAGGAGGGCTGGGGGGATACTGGGATGCATAGGGAGAGGCATCACCAGTAGAAAACAGGAAGTTATTATCCCTCTGTACAGACAGTTGGTGAGACCCCATCTGGAGTACTGTTTGCAGTTCTGGAGACCCAATCTCCGCAAAGACATAGACAGGATGGAAGCTGTCCAGAGGAGGGAATTAAAATGGTGCAGGGTCTGCACCAGAAGACATATGAAGAGAGACAAAGGAGCTTAATATGTATAGTCTCGAGGAAAGGAGGGAGAGGGGGGACATCATAGAAACGTTCAAGTACCTCAAGGGAATCAACAAAGTCCAAGAGGGTATCATCTTTCAAAAAAAGAGGTGTGCAAGAACAAGAGGGCACAATTTGAAGATGGGGGGGTGGCTCAGAGGTAATTTAAGAAGTATTTTTTCATAGAGAGGGTTGTGGATGCATGGAACGGCCTTCCGGAGGAGGTTGTGGAGTCAAAATCAGTGGTGGAATTCAAGCATGCATGGGACAGTCATAAGGCCATTCTAGGGGGTGGGGGTAGGAAGAAGTAGGCTGCTGGTTAACTAGGATCTGCAACTTATCCAGTAGGTAGGGAAATGGACAGACTGGGTGGGCCAAGCGGTCCTTATCTGCCGTCAAATTCTATGTTTCTATGTTTCTATAACCTCCGCATGTCACAGGACTTAGCCGTGAGGACCCTGCCCCTTCTAGAATAGGGTGCAGAGTCCATGTTGCAACTGTGTTTGGCACACATCGCCTTTGGCAGCGACTTGCGCCATATTTCTAGAATCGGGCCCAAGGTGTCATCCAGAGTTACTCCAAAGTAGTTCAAGGGCTCCATCTCTTCAAGGTTTTGTCCCTGGCCATTTTGGATGACAAAGGGTAGAACTTACCTCTTCTGTACTCAATAATGTTTGTAACTGTTCTAATGAAGATTTATCTGTTATCCTATTTTGTTTTTTTATTATGTGTTTATGTTTTATGTAATCAGGACATTCTTAAAAACAAGGCACCAGACATAATGAACTTTCTTACTCTATGGAACATTTAATAAAGAAGCAAATTCATAATACATAAGTCAGCTTCACCTGTTAGCAGCAACTACATCACCAGTTAGGTACCCACCATAACTAAGTAGGAAGCTGTCATCAAGGCCTTTGGGGGGGATAAAGTTGGGTGTACCTACTTTGGGATTGTGTGACTGCTGGGAAATGGGCACTGTTGGGGACACATATATACGTTTTATTGACTGTCATCCCTTTGTTCCATTTTCTCCTACTGCCCCTTTGTCGTTTCCTTCTCCTCCCTCTTAACAAATTGTTATATGTTTTATATTACATTTTCTTGCTGAGGGTATTAATTGTGTTACAGTGCCATTGCTGTGGGGAGGAATTGTATAGGCCAGGGCAACATAGTAGTTCCTGAAGGGTAATAGCCCTGGGTACAGTTTTCAGGTATCCCTTGTTGCTACCTCTGGTAAAGATACTATATCAGTAAAAGACCAACTACCCAGTGTAGCACAACACCAGTACCCCAGGCTGGCCATGCCTGAGATTTGGTAAAGGAGGACTCCGTGGATTCCAGCAGATGCTACATGTAGGATAGAGAGAGCAAGAGAAAGACAGAGGGAGGGAGGGAGGAGGGAGGATGGATGGATGGATGGATGGATGGATGGATGGAAAGACAGTCTGAGACAGTGAAATATGAATGATGAAGATAAACTGTATTCTACTTGAGGAAGGTAAAGATATCAAGGACAGCTGCAAACTACTGTATATACAGTACAGTGGCATGCTGCCACCACCTTCAAAAGCACCAGAGATGTACTGCTCAAAATTCACTGTAATAGGTTTATGTTTTATGCAGTAGGACCCTGCAGTAGATTAGTTTACTACAACATATTGCCTCCCTTTAGTTTATGTTTCAATTCATATTCTAACACCACAGCACCATGGATCACTACTCCAGTGCAATTTGAGGGGGAAGTAAAAGTACAGCAATTGAAATTGAGATTTCCTAGCTCACAGTCTTGTGCCCTAAACACTAGGCTATGCTGATTGCTGAGTTTCTCAGATCTGTTGGTTATCTTGAAACAGCAGCACTGCCACATGGTCAGTACTGCCTTGAGGTCACTGCTGCCCCAGGATCAGTGCTGTCCTGAGGTCAGTACCAGGGGTGACAGTCTGTCATAGCCAAGCTCAGAGTAACAGCAGCTTGAGAGAAATGAAGCTAAATGAGTAGAGTTTAACTGTAACAATGATATACAGTATGAATTTAAGACTCAGTAGTGGGCTTCCAACAGCAAATAAATGTTTTCAGCTCTATAAATTACTGGGAGCAATAGAGGGCAGTCCCCAGCTCCCTGAAACACCAGCTAGGGCTGTGTACAATGTAAGTGAGGCTCAGCATGGTCTACATGCTGTTAAGCATGACATGTGACCTGACGTTCTGCAGCTTCTCAAAACCACATGGTATTACTCACCCATGATGCACTACCAGCAAGGGAGTCACAGATTTCACTGGTAACGTTTCTGACTTCGCCACTTCATGATGTCACAGAACTTTGTGGAGTGGTACTTCAAATTGTGAAGTGACTTTGTGAAGTTGGGCAACTTTGCACATCCCCAGCCCCCAGCAGGCCTCAGTTAGTATGGGATTCTGGGACTGTCATGTAAACCCTGCTCTCCCAGTTGGTAATATAACATGTTGTCACTGTGTTGGTCATCCAGAGTTATCAAAGACATTCTGCTGCAATTTGCAGCTCCACATGAGCCTCTTTGTATCTGAACCTTTTGATCCTGTCTGATCAAATTCTCTGCTACTTGAGATTTGTCTGGCTGACTCTGTGTTTGCCTTTATGTGTCCCCCCGTATGCATCTGTTTCATACCTTCTATTTGATATTAATTGCACATGCCTGTATCCTGACTACCTCATTACAATGTTTCACAAAGTACATTAAAATCTGTGAAAGATAGTATGAATTGAATACAGGAATGAAAGTGATTTTTCTTTCAAAAATCAGACTAAGGATAATATCATTAATTTATTGCTAGTGTAAAACCTTTATGTAATGATTTCTTGACTTATTTTATGCCTCCCTGAATTTCAGGTAAAAATCAAATTATTCCTACTGTCTAGCAGTTTGTAAAACATACAATTCCAACAAGCACAGAAAGGAATTTTGTTCATTTATATACAGTACTTTGTATAAAAAAACACTTCTCTTATTGTGGTCAGCTGCAGACAAGATCATGCATTTTTGGTTGACACATTGCAGTTATGGAATTGCCTGCCTGACAATTAAAGACACTCAGGGTTATAATTTGTCTGTTTTATGTACCACGTTTTATGATGTACAGCATTGTCAGTGTTTGCAGAACAGACCTTAACAAATAATATTGAACTTGAATGTTGTTGGCTGTATTGAGGGTTAATTTGCTGGCAAACTGAAAGTGAGATGCATGTTCCAGACTTGTGATTTAAGAGTTGCCTGGGGCTGCAGACAGAGAAACCCATGTGATTTACCTAGCAAGCCCAATGTTTGGCAGCTGCAACCCCTTTAAATAGCATTAAAAAGGTTTCCTAAGGTTGGATTTGGTTATACAAAAGTTGGCTTGAGGATTTGGTTTTATATGGCACCTTATATACTGTACAAACTATATCCCAAGGGGCTTTGTAATCCAGTAGAGACAGGGGAGATAATGTTGCTGACCTTTTTGGTACACAGTGCGATCCATAGCATACAGGGAATGGAATAAATTAGAAAGAAGTCAAGCACATGGAGGTTAAGTTACTTGCTCATGATCACATAATGAGTTAGTGGCAGCTGAAGGGTTCAAATCTGTGGCTCCAGGGGCACACGTCTACACTCTAAACACTAAGCCAAACTGTGTCCCTAGGAAGGGTAGGGAAGCTTTGCAAGCCCAGTGGATCTGTTGAATTATGTTATTGTCATTTTTCTGCAAATATCTGACATTTGTGAAGTACAGGTCGTGGTACTGAAATGCTGTAATGGATGTGAACTCACAATAGCTATGCCAATGAGTATGCAGTTATAGCTTGCTATTACTGGTTGTACAGTTATGCAATGATGTATGTATTATCTCTGATAATCTTTCTCAATACCACCCATCGGCACAGATTTTTTTTCTGGATTAAATAAATTGTCTGTCCAATTGTTTCCTATAATTCCCAATTCTAAGTAGCAATGACATGTTGTAAGTGGAATAACAAGATCTGGAGTGGTGATATTTATATAGAGTGAGAATAATTGCCAGAAATGTGTAGGTACAAGAAAATGATTCCATTGAATGAGACTAACAAGGTAATAAACCATGAGACCATAGGGCAAGGGCATCTCTAGGCTTATTAGACACCCAAGATAGCATTAATTTACAAGTACACATTTATCTTGCATTTGTTTGGTATAACATATTTGGTTAGTAAAAATGTCTTTATCAGACCATACTCACAGGTTTAAAAATTTTCCAACAGTACCAGAGTTTATTTTGTTATGATCTTGGGAAGGTCAGAGGCAACACTTACAGAGTTTGGGAAACTTGGAGACATTGCTTAATTGGTTGCAGCTGACTGTGAAGCAGGTAGCTTCATTCAGTCATATGACCTGAAGACCATGTGATTGTGAGGCAGTGAAATGTGGCTACCACCCGCTTCTGTGCTGTACGTGATTCATTCCTCTGCTTATGTGACTTTGTGTGTCTTTGGAAGTACAGTTCTGTAGGCACAGTAAGTGGCTTGGTCATGTCAAATTGTGTTTTGTGGTGAAGAACATTAGTTTCACAGAGTTGGAAGATAAAAAAAAAGTGCTGCTAGTTTGAAATGTTTTTCTTTTGTACTGGAAGAAATATGCAGCATGGTGGAAACAGTATGAAAACCCTAGCAGTTGCAAGTGAAGTTAATGCTGCTTGTTTGCAGTATTGAAATAATGTTTTGAAAACTGCAATTAAATCTTTTATTTTCTTTTAGAATGGTGCATTTTTGCTGTGTTTAAACAGTTCAGATACCCATTTTTTTGAAAGGGTGGTTTTAAGGTTGAGGTAAAACATCAAGCTGCGGGAGGGGAACTAAACTGTTGAGAAGCCCTTTTTTAAAGAACGCCTGGCTTTGTGGTTGAGGTAAGAAATAAGAAAAAGTTGTCAGTTGGTATTATCATAATTGATCAGTGTATTAACAGTTTTACAACTGATTTATTAATCAGTCAATCAATATCTTTATTTAGCCAGGCAGAACACCATTGAGCAGGGCTCATTTACAAGATGGACCTGGTAGTTTAAACAACAACAAGTCACAATACAACAATTTGGAGTAGGCGTAACAACATTAGCAGCCTGTGTACAGTCATTACAAGTGAGAAAGGCATGGCTTGGCATGGTGGTGTACAATAATTTACAAATAACAATGTAAGGCTTGGCATGAAGAGCCATGGAAGCAGGGAGCAGATGTACCTTCTGAATGGAGCCAGAGCGTGGAGTGAGGGTGGTGGCTGAGACAGGTGCCACAGCCCAGGAAGGAGGGGCCCAGCCACTTCTGACTACAGCATCCACAGGAGATCCTCCTGTGGAAGAGTAGAGAGGGAAAGTTAAAAACTTGATCTTAAGAGAACAGGCAAAGGGTGGGGTCATAAGGGGAGGGAAGCTAAGTCGTTAGGGATAAAGGAGCTTGCATAAAACAATACATATGAAGATTGCATGAGCTAAATAGGCAGTAATCAGGGGTGGGGTGAGACAGGGGAGGTGGGCTGCTTGGTGGCAGAGCTTCCAATTATAGAAGGATGGCCAAGCTCTAGGGGGAAGGGAGTGCTAGGGGAAAATAAGGACTTAGATCACAGAAATGAAGGTCAGAGTGGGAAACAGGGAATGGGTGAGTGAAAAAGGGTGGGAGAGAGAGAGAGAGAGAGAGTGAGGTAAAGAGGAAAAGCAAGCGAGCAGTGGGTAAAAAAAAAATACGAGTGCTAACAAAGCAACTCTAGCACAAATGCAGGAATTACAATGAAAACATTTAACTTAACATCAGTGCAACTAAAATACAGGCAGCAAGTAGGAGCAACAACCCGTAGAGTTTTGTCCCCGTGCTAAGCAACACAGCCTGGTTCTTTACAGCACCCAGTGGCAGCCCCGGGACGCACAGGTTGACCAATCAGAGCCCTGTGCAGTCGCAGTGGCAGCCAATGGGAGAGAAATCCATACTAGTGGAAAGAAGCGCTGGGAGCAGGTGTACCTTCTGAATGGAACCAGAGCATGAAGCAAGGGCAGCGGCTTAGGCAGGTGCCGTGGCCTGAGAGGGAGGGGCACAGCCGCTTCTGGCTATGGAACCCACCAGACATCCTCCTTCTGAATGGTGCCATAGCATGAAGCGAGGGCGGTGGCTGAGACAGGAACCGCAGCCCAGGAGGGAGGGCTGCAGCAGCTTCTGGCTACTGCACCCACCGGAGATCCTCCTGTGGAAGAGGATGCATTATGAATTTAGTTAGTATACATTATAGAGAAATGAACATACAGTTTTCCATAAAAATACCTCACCATATACTATATCACCATCCAAGATACATAAAAGAAAAATATAATTTGTATTCAAGGTTTACATTCCTTTATCTTTTATCTATATATAAAGTGATATTATACGGTGTATCCAAGAATACATTTTTTGTTCGCCCTGGAATGTTGCCAACAATGCAGTCTAACAATGAGTGGCAGAGTGGAATGGGGCCACAAGTGTTAGGGCTGCAGTGTTGGCTGTATGCCAGAGTGAACAAAAAACTTCTTCCTGGGCACTCTATGAAATACTTTATTTATGTCATGGTTATGACTCAGATTGATAAAGCATGAGAACCAACATGATTGACTGCCTATTTATATTATACTTGTGCCTTCGTGCATGTATAGACAGGGTGGAGTAAGCACTTTAATGTTAAACTCCTAACCTTGATTCTAAATAACTTTGCCACTGTTTGACAGCATTGTGTGAAATTATGCATGCAGGGTTAGAATGCCAAGTTCTTATGATCTTGCAAGTTTCAAGATGGCTGCTTGTTGGGATTCCAAGATCCAAGTAGTGTTAAAACATAAACACTTTTTTGACTGTGATTTTGCTCACTTCTAGAGCAAACAGGATTTGGAATTTTGTTACAAAATGTTCAGGGTACAAGCAGCTTGACCAAATTAGGTGCCTCTGGAAGATTTCAGGAAAAACTATTAATCAGTTCCCAAATAATAAGGTTTTAAAATGTTTGCTCCTGAGTAGGGTTTTCAGGCTGGCTGTTTCTCATTACACTGGCCTGGCATGGTAGCATCTGTTTAGTTAGGGTTGAGCAGGCTGTTTTATGTTAAACCCAAATGTTTGCACTTTAACAACTTTGGTACTGTTCAACAATATTACATGGAATTTTGCATTATTGACCAGGGTGGCTTTTTTATTACTTGACAAGTTTTGTGGTGGCTGCTTGTCCAGATTCTGGGATTCAGAAACATTAAAAAGCCTGTAATAATGCAGCTTTTGGCTGATTTTGCCTGCATCTAGAGCACAAAAATTTTACTACATGCAAGTGACTCAGCCCAAGGGTGTGCCTTTCGAAGGGTTTCTGAAAAAAATATTAATATATTCTAGAGTTATAAGGTTTTAAAATTTGACTTCTGAGCATACTCAGTAGGATTTTCAGAATTGCTGTTTGGTGCAGCCAAAGAATTTATGGTTGGAGACAATTTTTATTTTATGAGAAAATGTTTTGTATGATCACAGGAAATATTTTTAGGTCATGATTGCTGCTGTCTTGTTTTTTTTTTCATTTGGGTAAAAAACATTTTAGAAACCCATAAAAATTATGCTTTTTTTGAAAAACAAACACATGAACTTTGTTAAAAAGGATCAATTCAGCTAGATTCTTGAATTTGTTTGATGAAAAATTCCCCAGAAAATACATTTTCTAGGCTCCCTGAAAATCTAAGGTCACTGGTTTAGTGAGGTTTCTGATTCTTGTGTCATGAGCTGGGAGTTTTTAGGTCATGAGAAAACGCAATTCTTGGTGGTTCGTGACATAAGAATTCGAAATTCTTGAACATTAAGAACACAGAATTTTTAGGTTGCTACAAAACTGTGAACGAAGAGTCTTTGACTCATGACATAGAGGATAATGTATGATCGTCTATCTGTAACCAGCTTATTAACCATCAAGAGGTTGCCACGACGACTGTTTAAACCTTGAGAGCGAATCTCAAGAGGTTAAAGCTGCCATGACAACCTTGAGATGGTTACACTAGCCAGCTGCTGATAGATGAACCATACATTATCTTTTATAGTGTATGGTCCCCTTTTTCAGTTGTATATTCATAAAATTGTACTCACGATGTCATCGCCCCACTCCTAGGTGCTTCTGTATCACTGCCACGGCCATTTTGGATTTGTGTCCACTGTTTGCACATGCGCAAATACTGTACAGTATGCAGGCCATGAATGCACAAGTACCGTCAATGTTGTTATACCATCAGTGTGATGTACTGTACTCATGAAGGCATAACAACATCATGCGTGCAGTACTGGAGGCCACACCTTCACAAGGACATTAACCAAATTGAGGCAGTCCAGAGAAGGGCAACCAAAATGGTGCAGGGACTGCATCAGAAAACATATGAGGACAGATTAATGGAGTTCAATATGTATACCCTAGAGCAAAGGAGGGAGAGACGTGATATGATCAAAACATTCAAACACCTTAAGGGCATTAACAAGGTGAAAGAGTCTAATGTTTCGATATAAGAAAAATAGCAGGACAAGAGGACACAGCTTGAGATTAGAGGGAGGCAGATTAAGGGGTAATGTGAGGAAGTTATTTTTCACAGAACGGGAGGTGGATGCATGGAATGGCCTACCTCAGGAAGTGGTGGATAGGAATACAGTGCAGGGCTTCAAACAGGTATGGGATAGGCATAAGGGAGCAATGCAGATGAGTATGAATAGATAGGCCATTGGCAGAGCAAAGGCCGATGGCATATTTATAAGGTAGAAAAAGAAATGGGCAGACTGAATGGGCCTTGAGGTCCTTATCTGCCGTCAACTTCTATGTTTCTACATCACACCAACAGCATAACAGCAATGTAAATTGTCCAATTTCAAAGCATAATAAGCCTGTCCCATACATTATATAAAAATTTTAACTTGGTGTCAGTTAGAAATTTTATGCCAAGAAAAAATGTTTTAAGTCATCAGAAAAGGCTACCAAAGAATAGAGGCTCATGACATAAAAATGTGGACTTTGTACCTAAAATCAACTGTTACTCATAACTCAGCTGTTTTTTTAACATTTTGTCAACAAATTTTCAACAATCTTTTTTAAGACCCCTAGATGAACACAGTGTGTGTGAAAATTGTCTGTTCCAACTCTAAATGTGTTTTTATGCTCTAACGTCATAAAAAAACATTTTATAGGTCAGATTTCAAGTCTTTCACTGCTGTGGATGTCACAGAGGCTTAAAATATAAATTCTGTGAATGGGGGACATAAATATTGAAAAATGGGATGGGCAGTGTGGTACAATTGTGCTGGTATGCATGTAATGCAGAAGTACAGGATCTGTGTAGGGCCCAAATGGCCCTATGCAAATTTTGAAGATGCACATAATGCTGTAGTAAGTAATTTGCATAGGGACTGAAGTGCCCTATGCAAATTGTGTATGCACAGAACTGCCCATATATACATTAAGCTAATGTACGTAAGCCTATTATATGGTATTTGAGGCCCTATGTAAATCACATACCCACATGATGCACAAGTGGGGTGTGCTTCTGCACCCAGAAATGGGTTATTTTTTGGTAATCATGGACTGCTACCTGTGTCTGCAGCCAGAAGTAGCTGTGTCTGTCATGTGGTATGAATGTGTACTTGTGGCTACAGAGGTTCTGGACCCAGAGGGGCCAGCATTTTTGCAGCCAGAAGTACTGTTGTAATTTCAGTTTATCAATTTTCTCAAATTAATTGCAGGTTACCCCATTAGAACAGAAACAATTATTCTGAACGACAACATATCAGGTACAATATAGTAGAGGAATACATACTACACAGTAATGCTGCTGCAAGTTCTGAATGCTGGCAACAGATCAGAAAAGCTACACAATGGGCAGCTGAGTACCTGACCATACCCCGATGAAAGCAGAACACAAACCTCAAGCACCCCCCCCCCCACTATATATAACCAACTCCAGGTCACAGAATGAGTGGAGGATGGCAGCCTTAAGAAACAGAGCAAGTAAAAGCACATGCCATCTGACCTGAACCAGCAGTCAATACATGCTGCAACACCAGAAAGCAGGAACACATGAGGAAACTAACACAGAACACTCCAGTGCCAGACTCCAAAGACAGATCTGGTAAGATACACTTTGCCCTCCTTCTCTCCCCTAATTTCCCAACACTATATACACCACTCCTTTGTCAGAATAAAAGCCTCAGTTAGGGTGCAACTTATCCCTTAGGCTGCCAAAAGAATAAGAATGTATAGGAATTTTGGGCTGATATATCAGTCTGCAGCACAGTAAGGGTTAATGTCAAAAAGCAGGGAAGTGTGGGTTAAGGTTTCCAACCCTAGCTCCCCCCAGCAGCAAAAAGAAAAGATCACACAAGCAACCACAGACAGCCATTATTAGGTACTGTAAGACAAACAACATATATATAATATACATATAATAGATTGATGGATGGATGGATGGATGCACAGTAGTTCCCCTATATTAGGTCTGTGTTTCAGTTTTCTGTTTAAAACCATTTTCAAACACTTACAACTCAGCTGTGTTGGAATCTAAGACTGTGAAATTTGGCAGGCATCATCTCAGTCCTAGAACTTCTAATATGGAAGGTGGTATAAAACTATGGTGGTCCATTTTTGAGTTACAGAATGTTAAATATATGTATTTCTGCCCAATGTTGACAAAAGTGTGCCAGGAGATAGAGAAAAAAACTACAATGAATTAAGTTATGAAACTTACAGGTTTGTTAGATGTTATAGAGGAATAGATCCTTTTGGTGGTTTGTTGAAAAAAACTTTAATTTATTTTGAAGTTATTAATTTTTATAGGTTTCTAGAATTTTTTCCCCAAATGAAAAAACAAGTTCGCTGCAATCATGACCAAAAAATACTTCTTGCAAACATAAAAAAAAAATTTTTTATCTCAAAATAAAAATCAGCTTGTAACCATAAATTCTTTAGTTGCATCAGAGCGGTATCCTGAAAACCCTACTGAGCATGCTCAGAAGCCAAATTTTAAAACCATATAACTCAAAAACCAATTACTAGTTTTTCACAAAACCTTCAAAAGGCACACCCTTGAGCTGAGCCCCTTGTACATAGAAAACATTTGGAAAATAATTCCAAACTGTTTTTGGTCTAGACATGAGCATAAACAGCCATGAAGTACATTTTACAGGCTTTTTAACTTTCTGAATTTCAGAATCCAGACAAGCAGCTATCAAAAAAACGTATCAAGTCATAAGAACTTACCACCCCCATTGTCATTCTACTTCACACTTGTACAGCTAACAAGGGGGCTCAGCGGTGAGCTGGCAGCTGTGACATGAGCAAGAGGGCAGTGCTTCTAACTGTTTAAACTTGCACTGGCCCATGGTGCAAGCACTGTTGGCACGAGTGCCACTCAGAGTAGAAATCAGCTCATTTTCCTCTTCTCCTTCTACAAATAGAAGTTTGCAAAGCCAAATTATTGGTGCACTGCTCTAAAGCATTGTTTACTGCTTGTCTATTGCTTTTATATTGATTATAAGGATTCAAAGCATATTTTTATTTGGCTACTAAACTATGTATTTAGGATATATGTAAGCATAATACTTATCTTGAAAATTCAGAATCTTTGCTAGTTATCTTAATTTAGTAGTAGGAATAAACATTGTTTGTACAAGCTTAAGTCCTTTACAGCTTTTTTGACAAGTTGTTTTTAAGATGAAACTGTTCTTCTTAAGCTATTCCCCTTTGCTGTTATCAGTAATAACACTAATATGTTTGCCTTAGTTGACAGAACATAAGAAATCATCAAATGATATACTGAGGATTGGACCAGACAACAGAAATCACCTGTCACGGGTTTCTAGGTATTGGAGCAAAATGAAAAGGAGAAATCCCATTTCACTAATTGGGTATGAAATAGAAATCTCTTGTACCCAATTGGGAAAAGCAAATTATGTTATGACCCACAGGTGTTCTCTATGCATGGCACTAATCCTCAGTGGGGACATTGAATTGAACCCATGTTCTATTGAGTTGAAAGAACATATGAAAATAATACATAACAATGCAAGAAGTTAAAAATACAAAATTGATTTATTTAGATCTTGGATGAACTTGGAATTGTCAGAGATTATTGCTTTCACTGAGATCTGGGCCCAGATATTCAAACTGCGCTCAAAATGAGCGCAACAGCAGGAGCAAGCACAAACCAGTTGCGCAAATGCGCAACAGGTGCGATATTCAAACATGGAGCAGAACAAATTGCGCAAGCAACCAACGTCTGAATATCGCACATACTGCGCCATAGCGCAACCAGGAAGGAGAAGCTGAGCCGAAATGTTGCGCTATGGCGCAACCAGGGCAGCCCAGCTGAGCATTCAAGAGGTGCTATAGCGCAAGCAGAGCCCCCCCAGAGCAATGGAACTGCACATCCAGGGAGGCAGGCTGGGGCCCACCGCCAGCCATGCCACACATGGGCACAGGAACACACTGCAGAACCCACACCACACCTGCACACCCCAAGCACATCATCACTGGGGGTGGGACGGATGATCTACTTGCCCATGGGGACAAGCCAACACAGCATAGCAGAGCCATGACACCCCAGCACAACCACTGGCAGGCTGAGAGTGCCACACACAGGGGGTTGACAACCACAGTACACATCAGCCCCTCAGATGCACAGCACACCCTGCACTGTGACCCCAAGACACCACCTATGTGCAGTGACTGGCACTGCAGGAAACCATGCATCCCCAGCACACTTCAACCCCTGCAGCACAGAAGCCTCACAAGCCAGACACACCCTGTGCACCCAGCAGTGGGTGGCAGCAGACGGCAAGACCAACCGAAAGTCACTGCCATGCTGGAGATACCTCCCCATGTGCACACACGAAAACACACACACACACCCAGGACCATAACAGCCCAGATGGCATGTACACCCCTGCAACTGGGCACCCATAGGCAGCTGCAAATCACAGACCAACACATTATTCGTATAAAAATATAAAAATGTATTAAATAACAACACAGTATCAAAAGAAGTACAACTATTTACAAGGGGGGGGATGGGTACAAGGTCGGGTTGGTCAAGGGGTAGGGATTACAAACTTGGAGAGGGAAGGCAGGGTGGTAGGGATGGGAGAAGTGGGAAGGGTGGAGAAATCATGGGCCAGCTGGCCACCCGTCTTCCTGCTGGTGTCCTGCAGCTCTGTGCCGCCTCCTCTGCACACCATGGCAGTGAATAAACTGCAGGATGTCAGTGTTCTGCCCCACAAGCTGTTGGATGGCCCTGACATCTGTCGCCATCCTCCGGAGAACCTCGAGGCCTAGGGAAATGGGAACACAGTCAATGGCTGTGACTGACCACAACCCTGAACACCACCCAACCTGCAAGCCATATAGCTCAATGTCCCGCACCTGTGATGGCATGCACCCACCCACAGTGAACATGCACATGGCCAACACAAATAGGCAGCACCAGCTATGCGCACCACTGCACACACACACACTGCCCATGTCCATCACAGCACAAACAAGGCTGGCAAGTGACGTGGCAACGTGGTGCGATGCCAGTTACCCAGCTATGTGCCCAGTGCATGCATGGACCACCAGTGATGCATACACAGACGTGCTGTGAAACTGGACAGTGGTGCATGTCACCTGTGTCGTGCCTACAGACATAGATACATAGCCAGTGTCGACAGATAAGGGCCTATGGCCCACACAGTCTGTACATTTCAGCCTGTAAGTTACTTTGTTTACCTAGAAGTCTGTTGCCCTTACCCTGACCTCAAGAATTCGTTATGTCTATCCTGTGCAGTCTGAAATCGCGTGAGTGTGTCAGCCCCACCACTCCCTCTGGCAGGGTGTCCCACTTGTACACCACCCATTCTGTGAAGAAAGTCTTGCTCATGTTTCCTCGAATCGTCCTCCCTCCAACTGCATCCCATGCCCTGTAGTCCTGGAACATCTTTGCACTTCAAAATAGTGTTTCCCTGCACCCTGTTCCACCCTGTAAGATACTTGTATGTCTCTATCATATCCCTCTCCTCCTCTCTCTCCAGGGAGTACATGTTCAGTTCCTTCAACCTGTCTCCATAGGACTTGTGATGCAAGCCATACACCATCTTTGTTGCCCTCCTCCGAACCTTCTCTGCCCACTCTACGTCCTTACATAGGGATGGTCTCCAGAAATGTACACTGTATTCCAGGTGGGGCCTCACTAGTGTCCTGTATAGTGGAATTATGACCTCCCCTTTCCTGCATGGTTGTATTGTGCAGGGCTACTGGTCTCCCCCCCTCAACATGCAATAGCATCGATGAAGTCATGATACTCACACTGCTCAAGCAGCTCTGTCTGTCGCTGTTGCTGCCGCTGCTGATGCTGTTGGGGTGCAACCCCTGCTGGCCCCGGGTCCCTGGCATGGCCGTCATCAACCTGGGCCCGCATCCTCACATCCCGGCCTGTGGGAGACATATGTTGAGACAAACATCAGTGTGACTCAAAAGCAGAGTGCCCCCTGCCCCAGTGAGAGTGCCTGCCCACACAGCCATACCCATTCATCTCACAGCTGCACACACTGACACAGCCAACCGTGGCCGAGCCATCACCTATGCACAGCCACCAAAACACACACACACCCCTACAGATAATACAGGTGCATAGATGGTACACCCACCTGGCCTAGGCACCACGCCCCACCTGGCACGTGCCCGCAGCCTCGCCAACACATCTGGCTTCCTCCGGCGGAGGTCACTGTACCGGTGCTGGCACTGCTCAGCAGACCGGCACCATCCAGTGACCCCCACCAGGTCAGTGGTCACTTGCTGCCACACTTCGGTTCTTGCTATGGTGAGGGGGGCCTCACCATAGAGTGCCTCATAGTGGGGCTCTACTAGGGCCACCAGGTTGGCCACTTCCAGTTGGCTCCAACACACAGCCCTCCTCCTAACCATGGTGGCAACTTTACAGCAGGCAATATGGCACCGCTGCACCGTAACCCCACGTGGAGATGTTGGGCAATAGACCACCACAGGCTCCAATCGCGCTGTTCGAACAGCGCCGTCACTTCACATAGCGCTGTCACCAGACAGCGCAATAGGGACGTACACATGGCAGGCGAACAGCGCCAGGGGGCAAAGGGCATACACAAGGTCATGCACAATGACACAAGGCTACGCACAGTGCCATCTGACGTATAGGCATCCTGCGCGACCGGCCAGCTGCGTACCAGTGCCACAGTGGACTATTGCGCAGTAGTGCCACAGCTCCATATAGTGCCCAGTGCTGTAGCGCCACTGGCACAATGGTGGCCATGGCCTGAATTGCCGATCGCGCTCAGCACGTCAGCAGCGCGATAGATGCATGCGTAAGCTATCTGGGCATGCGCAATGCAGTGTACCACACAGGCACAGATCTGCGCCATTGGCTCAGCCGACTCTTCCATATTGCGCAAAGCGCAGATTCGCGATATTCAGCCGACACGTGCAAATCATCTGATCAGCCATTCAAGGGCGCAGTGGCACGATTTGCATGTCATTAAAGTTGCTCCACTCCTAATTTGCATGTGTTGCGCTATAAATGTGCGACATTGAGCTGCGTTGGCCAGATTCGGTTACTGCAGGTGAGAGGTGAATTGCATGCTGTGTGATGTTCAGGACGATGGACATGGGAAAATGCTGTAGACTGCACAGTGACAAGTGTCCACTTCCCCCCATACAGATCGCCATGACCGAGCAGAGTCATTGTGAGGGTGAGGATGGTGGGCGTAGGAGGAGGCCCAACTTTACAGCAGCAGAGATGGAGGCTCTCTTCCAGGCCTACCTGGATGAGGAGCCAGTGCTGAGTGGACGGAGGGGCACCCCTCAGTCCCGTGCGGCTGCATGGGAGGGGGTAGCTCGGGCCGTTAACCTGCACGGAAGCCACCAGCCCTTCGTGCAGGAATGCAAGAAAAAGATGGGGACAGACCGCAGGAGGTTGAAGGAGAAGGTGGCAGCCTTCAGGGTGGCACGTGCTGGCACTGGCAGGGGCCCGCCAGTGGTGTTGCAGCTGACCCCAACTGAGGAGACACTGGTCGCAGCCATGCAGCCGAGAGCCATTGAGGGCATACCAGGCGGAGGATTCCAGACAGGTGGAAGCCCATCACTGCACGGTATGACATGGTGGTGGTGTTTGGGGGCAGTTGTTCACATGCACTCACATGTACGCTTTCTGTTACAGATCCTGTTCGTCTTCAGGAGACGGTGGTGGTGGGTCCAGACAGTGATGCTGACCTGCTGGACATGGAGGAGGGTCCATCCACCTCCACCACCAGCCAGCAGGCACTGCAGCAGCATGCACGCTGGGCTGCAAACTCTGGTGTCAGTGATACGGGTGCGGGGGGTGCACAGCCTGTGTCTCAGCAGTCTGGCATGCAAGCATGTCAGCACGCTGTGACCATGGCAGTAGCACGTACCTGCACCATTGATGATAGCAGGCCTGCAATGGGCAGTGATGGTTGTGTGTCCCATGACGGACACACGGCAGGCCAGCACGTGCCCCTGGGCCTGTCTGGTTCCAACTTGTGTACCAGCATGCTGGTATGGTCCCAGGCTGTGCCTGTCAGCACCCGTGGTGCAGCACTGGTGGCTGTGCAGGTGTCTGGCACTGTTGCCAGCACAGTGGTGGAATGAGTGGACCCAGGGGCACAGCGGTTGGAAGGGCAGCAGCAGCAGTTGCCCACCAGTTCTGGGGTACAGTGTCATGCAGTGGCACATGTCCACCGCCCTTTGATCTGCCCATTCCTGGTCCTGGCGAACAGCGCCCACCCTCAAGGGGTGTTGTGCATCAGGACCGTCCACACCCTGGGGGTCAGGATGCCGTTGGGGCACAGTACCCATTGGATGAGCACACCCACCTGCTGCAGGAATCAGTACAGCTGCAGAGGCAGGTTGCAAGGTCCGTGGAGGCACTGTCTGTGTCCATGGAGCGGCACAGCAGGGAGTGTGTTTGAGACCGAGCCGAGCTGGTCCGTATGCGGACGGATGTGACCACTGCCATTGACAGGCTGACCCAGGCAGTGGTCTCTGTCGTGGATGCATTGGGCACACAGTCAGGTGCCC
Organism: Neoceratodus forsteri; assembly: GCA_016271365.2. NCBI lineage: Eukaryota > Metazoa > Chordata > Ceratodontiformes > Ceratodontidae > Neoceratodus > Neoceratodus forsteri. Next base: position 1,452,424,575 of record CM057452.1, read on the forward strand.
CTGTACCGCACACCCCACACAGTGCACTCTCCACTCCCCGTTCCCGGCGTCGTGTGACACCAGGCCTGTCGACACTGGGTTCTGCTGTGGGCATCCCGAGCACCCCTGGTGCAGGTTTGTTCGGCATGCTGCAGACCCCTGTGCGGGCAAGGTCGCGTTCATGCAGTGGGACCCCTGGTGGTGCAACAGTGCCACCCCATGTGGCCCCTGCTCAGCCTGCCTGTGCTTTTGGGTCACAGTGGGGCCGCCCACGCATCCGCGGTGGCCGTGGGACAGTGCTACATGACTGAGCTGTCTCCCAGTGCGGGCCCTGTCTGGTGCTGCCATGTGTGCAATGTGTGTCATGGTGGGCAGTGCACTGCTGGGTGCTCTGCTCACCACGCTGACACACTGACCACCTGCACACCCTCCCAACTGCTGTCCACAGCTGCGTGTGCATGATGATGCCTGCATTGCACTGTACACCAAGGTACAAGGGTGCCCAGGTTCTGACACATGCACTTGGACAGTACGGGTGGTGGGGGTGCTCGGTGGTGCTGTGTGTTAGCAATGTCGGTTCTGCAGTGCTGTGCATCTGCCCATGTACACTCTGTGCCTGGTGTGTGTGTGTGTGTCCATATGAGTGCTCACTGCTCCCTGATGGTGTGTTTGTATGCCTGGACCGTTCCACTCCCCTGACCGTCATGCACCCCTGGTGTGTTCCCCTGTGTGCCTGTGGTTTTCGCATGGACAGTGTTGGTTGCACATGTCCCCTTGACTTACCTGTGTTGTGCGTAGTGCTCCTCTGTGATGGTGTCCCGGTGCAGCTGGGCCTGCCGGATCAGTCAGGGGTCCCTGCATCCTAGGGGGGGCTGCTCATCACCATAATCACCAGCACCACTGGCGTCCCCATCGCTGTCCCCCTGTTTGACCTGTACAGCTATCCCATGGTCTTTGGCCATGTTGTGCAGGATGCAACAGGCCAGGAATATCCCACAGGCCTTTTGGGGGCTGTACTGTAGGGCACCGCCGGAGGTGTCTAGGCATCGGAAGCATGCCTTGAGCATCCCAAACACCCACTCTATGATGTTGCGTGTTGTGGCATGTGCCTCATTATAGCATAGCTGCGCTGGGGTCATGGGGCGCCGGTACGGTGTGAGCAGCCAGGGACGGAGTGGGTATCCGCAGTCACCTGTGTGGAGATAGTGGAGATTAGTGTCATGTTCAGGTCCATATTGGCCATCTCCCTGTGTGCCACTACCATGGCACCTGTGGCATTCCCACCCCTTGCCCCGAGTTTGCATTCCATACATGTGTACTCACCCACTAGATGTCCTGTGGGATGTCCCACTCTAATCGATGGCACAGTGCGACTGATACCATATGAAGGCACCATGTGCTCCACCAGGGTGTGTGGCACAGACATTGATTATGCACCCAGTGGCATCACACACCACCTGGCAGTTGACACTAGGGAATCCCTTTCTGTTCCGATATGCGTGGCCATCGGGGCCAGGTGGCGTGCGGATGGCCACATGGGTGCAGTCTATGGCCCCTAGCATGCCAGGCATATGTGCTACCCTGTGGAACTCCTGCATGTTTGCTGTACGTCCTGCCGCGTGCTGGGGAAATGGATGTACTTGCAGCATGTGGCAGCAGTGCGCTGAGGAATTGGGTGAGGATGCGTGATGTGGCCGACTGTGTGATGCCTATGGTGTCCCCTGTTGGCCTCTGGAAGGTGCCCGTGGCAAGCAGGCACATGCAGGCTGTCACCTTGGTCTCCACCGACAGAGCGTGATCTCTGGCCGTGAGGGTGCCTGCATCACATCACTGCACAGCTCACAGAGCCGTCTCAGTATTGCCCTGTTCAGGTGGTACCGCCCACGATCTCTACATCTGTGTACAGCTCAAAGCTGATGCGGGCACTGTACCGCCTGTCGGGGCATACCGCCGACGGCCCCTTCCACGGCCACGTCCCCCTGCAGCATGCATTCTCTCACCCCTCATTACAGCTTCCATGTGGAAACTGGCACTGTCCATCTCCCTGGCTTCTGCCCCCCCAGCTGGTGTTGCTGTGTTACCCCCACTGTCCTGACTGCTACTTCCACTGCACCGGGCACCTCCCGCTGGCCTCTACAGACTATGGGACACACTTTCCTTGCCTGCCCTTTGCAGTCTGTCTGTCTGTCTCTGTCTCTCTCTCTCTCTCTCCCCCACTTGGCAGCCTGGTAGCGTTCTTGCGCAGCTTCCTTGAGCCTTTTGTTTAGCTCATTTCCGCTAGTGCGCAATTTCCGGCTGTGCCGCTATTGCGCATTGCGCAAGTCTTTGAATATCGCATTGCGGTCTTTATGTATGGATCCGCCCCCTTCGGTTGCGCATGCCTTCATTTTCATTGCGCTGTTGCTCAGCATGTTTTCGCGGGCGCAACTGCCTCCTTCTGAATATCGTAAAATGGCGCAGTTTTGGACTTGCGCATGGCGCAACCCTTTTGAATATCTGGGCCCTGGTTTACAAGCAGTGTATCTGATACAGAATTTAAATTGAAGAATTACTGTACACACAGACTTGATAGAGGAAGGAAGAGGGGAGGAGGAGTGTTATTATTCACTAAACTTAAATTGGATCATACAGAAAATATCATATCAGGGACAATTAGAAAACATTGAATGTTTATTTGTAAAGCTGCAGCCTCACAACCTGGTTATAGGTATGATCTATTCTCAGCCTAGGATGAGGTTGAGAGAACTTGATAATTTAGAAAATATTGTACAACATTATACAGATTATCCAGATTTAGTATTAATATGAGATTTCAATGCTGCATGGGGGTGTCCAAGGGGTAAAAGCCTTGAAAATAGTTTCAAAATGTTAGACTTAAAATAGATTATAACTGTCCAAACTAGAAAAGCGAGACTAAATAGTTCTGGAAATATACTTGATCTTGTGTATATTTCACCTAAAACCTGACGTAAATAAAATTGAAATAAAAGCCCAACATTAGTGATTATAATACTATCAGTTGTAGCTTACAAATGTTAACAAATCCAAAAGAATTGGTATCAGCAGAAAGACAAAGTCCATGATTAAAAACATACATGAAAGAGTTGCTGCTAAATAGATTAGCTAGCGTAAATTGATCAAGGCTGTTCTTAATTCTGATGTTAGTTTTGTCTGTAATAAAATTTACAAATCTTTCTGTAGAGGTCAGTAATAAGCTAGCACCTATTAAAAAAAAAAAATTATACAGGAAAAATCATGTCCCATGGATAGACAACAAAATCAAGAAGGAAATAAGAGTAAAAAAATAGATTGTGGAAAAAGCAAATGGAACTCCGAACAATCAAGACTGGGAACATTTTAAGGTAGCTCAAAATAATTTGCCTCAGAGGATTAGAAAAGCTAAAAGAAAATACTATAATGTAAAAATTAAAGAGTCCACAGAACCTAGACAGTATTACGATTTAATTAAATCTCTTGAAAAGCCAACTACAAATTCTCTTCCAATTGAAATCAAGCACAGTGGGGTGCTCCAAGATTTATTTCATTCTGAAAATATATTAAAATTAATTAAATGATTACTTCATGCATTTACCTGATATAAAACTTCCAAAAATAAATACGGTGAATTATGGTACAAATTTTGAACAGCTGAAAGACAGTATAATTCAAAATACAAACACTATATCCCCAAAATTTAGATTTAAAGTTCTTTCTGGAAAGGATATGTTAAAAATAAAAATATATATATATAAAACCTAAAAAAGCTAGTGATATAGATGTGTAGAAACCAGAAGCAAGATATTCAAAACCTTACTCTGAGGGCAAACAGATTATACTTGATTTGTGCACTGTTTGCGTGGGGTTGCAGTATTCAAAAGGCCATTTAGCACCAGCGTAACAGAGTAGTACCAGCACCAAAATGTAATGTATGCACAGGGCAAAGTGATGGGCATGGACATGAATACAGGTGCAACAGTATATTCAGTGCTCTTGCACTGTGCAACATGTGTCTGCATGATGCATAGTGCAGTGCAAGATACTGCCTATAAAAAGGTGGTCTTAATTCCAAGAGTAGTACAAGACTGGTTGCCTGTGTCACACAACATTAGGCAGGTAACGTGGTAAACACAGCAGCAGCCTGTGCTGTACAGCACACTGGCCTACCAAATGCCCACAACATGTGTGCAAAGGACGGCCAGGGTTGAAGTGTTCCACAACACTAGTGTATCCATACATATACTCATGCAAACCAGGCTGGTACACAGCCATGTACTTACATGTCTGTTAAAAAGCCACTTGGGTCTTGAAGCCACTGCCACGGACCCCTTCCACAGCCTCACTCTGCAGGGTAGAGGCCACCACTTCCTCCACAGGGTCAACAGATCTTGCAACCGCCAATGGATATGGTCCACCACTGGTGGCATGCAATGCAGAGGTCCATGCCACCATGTTCTCTTTAGCATGGTGCCAGAGGTGATTAAAGTGCTTTTGCACTACCTCCGGGGAACAACCAAGGCCACCGATGACATTGACCATTGTAGCTATCTCCCACCATGCCACATGGAACGTAGCATCTGTGGTCCCATAACAGGACATCTGTGTCTCCCTGGTATTGTAAGCCTCAACCAGGGTCTTCAGCTCTTCCCTTGGGAATTTGGATTTCCGGACACTTGCCCATCCACCCAAGGCACCTGTTGGGGTAGGGATCTGGGCAAATGGTCATCACCTGTTGTAAGAATAGTCTGTATCTGTGTGTGCTGGCCCAATCATCAACACCATAGCAGCAGCATTGGGTTACATGTCCCAGGGATGAAGGGGTCTGAAACATCCCCCAGCAGCCTGTCCAGGCCCAACAATGGCCCAGGCATGGGTGTCGCTGAGTGGCAGACAGCTGTCGGTATATATGCAACACAAATAAACCAGCAGCATCATGCAGGTGGCAGGCAGCAGCAAGACAGGTGACCTGATGCTACACTCATAGGTGTGGAGCTACATACATGGGTCGCACTGGCCATTTGAGTGGCTGACCTGGTGAGCCCCATTGCCATGGCTGGTGTGCAGCACAGCATGGGGTACATGTCCATGTGATGCAGTACCAGGGACAGCCCCTGACAACATTGAACCCAAGAGTTCAATGTGATCAGGAATGTACCTCCCCCAGATCATGTACTGAATACCTATACAAGCACCATATCACACATGACCAGCTATGTGTGTATTAGTGTAAGGACCCCGTGCCATTGACACAGTGCATGTACGTGACAGCATAGTATGACAGTGTTGCACACTGTAAGTACATCCCTGGCTGCTGGGCTTGAAGATTCTTGGACAGCAGCATTCAACGGTACCTAACACGCAATCTGCAGTTACAGTAGGTTTCATGGAAACAAAAGAACACAGACTTTGATGGCGGATAAGGACTGCTTGGCCCACCCAATATACCCATTTCCCTACCTATTGGATAAGCTGCAGGTCCTAGTTAATCAACAGCCTACTTCTTCCTACCCCCCACCAGAATTGCCTTACGATCTGTCCCATGCATTCTTGAACTCCCCCACTGTTTTTGACCCCACAACCTCCTCAGGAAGGCCATTCCATGCGTCCACCACCATTTCCATGAAAAAATACTTCCTCACGTTACCCTTGAGCCGTCCCCACTCCGTTTTCAAATTGTACCACCTTGTTCTTGAATATCTCTTTTTCTGAAAGATGCTACCCTCTTGGACTTTGTTGATTCCCTTGAGGTACTTGAAAGTTTCTATCATGTCCTCCCCCCCTCAGTCCTTTCCTCAAGGGTATACATATTAAGCTTTTTTAGTCTCTCTTTGTATGATTTCTGGTGCAGACCCTGCACCATTAGTTGCCCTCCTCTGGACTGCTTCCATTCTGTCTATATCCTTGCAGAGATGGGGTCTCCAGAACTGCAAGCAGTACTCCAGATGGGGTTTTACCAACTGTCTCTACAGAGGGATCACAACTTCCTATTTTCTATTGGTGATGTCTCTCCCCATGCATCCCAGTATCCCCGTAACCCTCCTTACTGCCTTCTCACATTACCTGCATACATTTAGGTTATCTGATATGACTACCCCCAGGCCCCTTTCTATTTTTGTTGTTGTTAGTACCTCCCCCCTCCCATTGTGTACTCTTCCCCTGGGTTTTTGTTTCCCAAGTGCATTACTTTACACTTCTTCAAATTGAATCTAAGCTGCCATACTTTTGACCTTTCCTCCAACCTTGCCAAGTCCCTTCTTATCCTTTCCACCCCCCTTGTGTAAACAACCCTGTTGCAGATCTTTGTGTCATCTGCAAATAGACATACTTTTCCTTTGTCCCTCTGCAATCTTACTTATAAAGACATTAAAGAGGATTGACCCCAGTCCTGAACCCTGTGGTACCCCACTAGTAACTTTCTTTCTTTAGAGTGGACTTTGTTTACTATTACCCTCTGCATCGTGTTGTCCAGCCAATTTTTTCACCTAGTCTACCACCGTGGGACCCACTCCCAGGCTGGCTAACTTGTTTATTAATCTTTTGTGTGGGACTGTGTCAAATGCTTTACTAAAGTCTAGGTACTGTAGGCCACGTCCACAGCCCCTCCCTGGTCTACTACTTCAGTCACCGAGTCAAAGAAATCTATTAGATTCGTCTGACATGATCTCCCCACTGTGAATCCATGCTGCCTTGGGTCCTGTGCCTTATCGGCCTCTAAGTACTCAACAATTCTTTCTTTCAGAAGTGATTCCATTATTTTCCCTACCGCTGAGGTCAAACTAACAGGTCTGTAGTTTCCTGCCTTCACCTTGTTCCCACTTTTGTGAAGGAGAATCATATCCACCTTCCTCCAGTCCTCAGGTACCACACCATCCTCCAATGATTTGTTAAAAGGGGTAGTCAGTGGTGTCACTAGTTCTCCCCTTAGTCCTTTTCACAATGCTGTGGTCCTCTTTAAATAGACCAGGCAATCTACACATGGTAATGCATGCAAATCAGGCCATAATGATATACTAATGTGTTTATTTGCCCTCCAACTGCCTAGTAGGCTCATTTGCATATCCGTTTTTAATATTGCAGAAATGTGCACGAGGCTTACCTGTTTGTGCCACAACACTGCTCTAAAATATTGCACTGGCAGTATTAGTGTTCGCCCTTATCATGCTGCTCATGCACGATGACGTCAATGTTGTGAAGGTAATGCGCAGGTCATGCATGCAATTTGCAGGCCATTCTGCACTTGTGCGGTACTTCCATAATTAGCCCAGCACTGTCTATATGTATTACAGTGCAGTAGTTATGTACATCGAAAATCAAGGTGTAGACACAGAACTGGCAGCAGTAGTGCATGGGAGATTGTGTTACCCCTTCATTGTGTAAAATGACTAGCAGGAGAAGGTCTAAGGCTGTAGTGCAGAGGGACCAGCACTAGGGGGAGGTAGAACTTGCAAATCTGGTGGAACTGGTTATAGCCAGGGAGAACCAGCTCATTGGAGAGGTTGTGGAAACCTCTAGGCCTAGGCATGAGGTGTGGACATCAGTGACGCAACGCCTAACTGCACAGACAGGAATCCCATGCAACAGTGAGCATTGTCGGCACTGCTATGTTGATCTGCTCAGGAGGGAGCAGTTGAGGCTTGAAAGATTTGGGGGCATGGTGTGTGATGGCACTGTGCCTGCACTAGGTAGGTGGTCTTTTCTATCACATACATTCAGTGTGCATGGCCATGGGTGTGGGCAGGCATAATCACAGTGCACATGATGGCACTGTCTTTGTAGGACATGTCACAATACATGCCTTTTCTAAACCTTGTCATTCAAATCCTGTGTTGTATGGTTATAAACTGCTATGTGCAGTAATGTCTGTGTATGGGAACACAATGTTTGTTTAGGATATATATATATATACAGTAGGACCTTGAAGTTACATACAGCAGAGTAATGGAGGGTGTTCATAACTCCAAAAAGTTTGTAAGTGAGAAATGCTGTGAAAACAAATGTTAATCATGTATTAAAGCCACAAAAACATGGATGTAAGTGCTACTGTACTGTATTAGATTATTTTTATTAATAAAACTTTTAAAATTTAATTTGGCTTTAGCTCATTCACGCTACTGTAAGTGCACTTTAAAACAAAATTCTGCATTAGCCCAAAATATCTGGCCATTAAACCTCTGCCCATTAAGACTCTGTTACTGCATGAATATTAGCAGGTTTGAAGAAGTGTTTCATTGTGCTATGCCTTAGGGTGCTAAAATGTTTTTTCACTGCCAAGGTGTGCAGGTCTTGAAGCATCATTAAATTCATTGGTGTTGCTTCTGCTTGCTACTCTACCCACTGCATACAGGTGGCAAAGCACTCTTCTGCTCTTGTGTGAGGTATGTTAGCTGTCTCCCCCTCCTCCTCCTCTTTTGTATCACTGTCACTCTCCAGCTGTGCTGTTTCTCTTGCTAACTCAGTTATTTCTTGGTCAGTTAGTATCTGATAGCCAGTATCTGATAGCCATTCTCATTCTGATCAGCTTTTAGCCACTCTTTTTGTTCCTCTACATTGATGTCAAAATGCAGTCGCTCTTCAGTGAAATTGACTTGATGGATTTTGTTCAGATCTTGGTTGTCCATATGGTCCTGTTCACTGCCATTTGTCCCTGGCCAAATTTTATTCCAGGATTGTCACAAAGACTCAGAGTCAGTCTCAGATCAGGACTTGGCACACATGTAAATGGTATCATTGATTGTCAGCTGTTTACAAAAGTCGGCTTAACATTCAAAGTCCGATGATCCCAGCAACAATCTCCGTAGGAGGTTCCTTTTGTACCAATGTTTTAGACTTTCTAAAATGCCTTGGTCCATTGGTTGGATGAGGCTAGTGACATTTGATGGAAGAAATAATCACTGAATGCTTCCGTCTGGTGTCACTAGGATTTCTGCAGCAGGGTGGGATGGGGCATTATCCTTCAGCAACACAGCATGGACAGGTAGGGATTTTGAGATCAGGTATTCCTTCATAAGTGGAGCAAAGAGCCTGGAAAACCAGTCAGAGAAAATGTTTCTGTCCATCCAAGTACTGCGCTTGCTGTAGTAATGGGCAGACAGAGTTAACATGTTAATGTTAGCAAAGCAGTGTGGGTTTGCGCTCTTGTAATGAACAGCAGAGGAAGGCGGAAATCATCGCTTGAATTAGTGGTTGCCATCAGCGTTACATGATCTTTACAGGACTTGGAATTTTTAACCTGTTTTTCAGAGTCATCTGCTAAGGTCTTGTTTGGAAGCAGCAGCCAGTAAAGACCAGTTTCATCGTAGTTAAACACCTGCTTGCTGGTAAGTCCAAGTTGTTCTGTAAAGGACTGTATAGTGTTTTTAAATCTTTCTCGGGCTGCCAAGTCAGCGGACATAGACTCTCCCTGCAACCCTAACTGGTGTATCCCATGCCAGTTTTTAAATTGGGAAAGCCACCCAGAGCTTGCTTCAGAATCAGCCTCATCCCTTTCGGGATACTTTTGTTGGTGTAATATTTTAGCCTTCTCCATTACAATCACACCGCGAATAGGAGTGCCCTTACACCTCTCTTGAGTGAACCACAGGTACATAGCCTTATCAAATTCATCATCAGTGACTTTGCAAACAATACACCTTGTTTTTTCTGCCCCGCTGTCTTTGGACTCCTTGGCAAATTGTTTAATCTTCTCCTGCCCTTTCTGAATATTGCTGACGGTTGATTTGCCAATCCCGTATTCCTGGGCTACATTGCTGAGACTTATACCTCTCTCAAGGTTTTTTAAGATCTCAAGCTTTGTTTCTATTGAGAGAGTAACATGTTTGCATTTCGCACTGCAAGACATTGTCAATTGCCACATTGCATTTCAAAATGCCTGCCACGTTAAGCCTTTTAAACTGGATCCTGCTACGTAATTGGCTACTTCCGGGGGATCCGGTTGACTGGTCAGTTCATAACCATGGTGTTCGTAACTATGGGGATCTACTGTATGCATAGAACCTGTGAAGAGAACAGATGGATCATGTAACATAAATCTAATTTGTTTGTTATTGGGAGGGCAGCACTGGGGAGACTTGTGTGTGTTTATGTTACACAGGGTCTGCAGCTGGATGAAGTCTGTACTACATGGCTCTCTCTAGGTACAATACTGTACGTGGATCAAGTTGGTTGTGGGCAGGTCTACTGGGCACACACTGTCCAGTCATGCGTGTACATTACTGCTTCACTGCTAACTGTGATAGTGGCATGATGGCCTTGTACCATCCCTGCAAGTGGACATGTTGGATACTGTATGGCAGGGACAGACCTTTTGATGAACACTGCCTCATACATGTCGACACAGGCTGCATGAACATATCTTGTGCAAATTAAATGGTACCTCTGGACTGTGCTCAGATGTGTGAAAGTGCCTGTCTGCATTAACAGCCACCCTAGTAGTCATACCATTTGTCTATGTGTGATGGATAGCTGATGGTTATGCTATGGTGGATCACTGCGGCATGCCCCTGTACCCCACGGTTCGATGGCTGTTGGGCCTCTGCTGGTTCTAGTGATCTGGCAACTGTCACGTCAGTCACATGTATGGCCACTGTAGTAGAAATGTCCAGATGGAGTTGTGTCATCCTCAGCTGTTCTGTCATATCCCCTATATACCATTTTTGTATGGAAGTGTAAGCTCCTCCTCTCGGGGTGGGCTTACAGTAGTACCCTCTTCCCCCTGTGGCCAGTTTTCCTTTTTGGGCAGCTTGGGTCCACCCCATGGGGAGTGTTCTCTTTCCCCTGCCCTTAAATTGTGGCAGCTGGGAGGGTTCAAGGAGGAGTCAGCGGGCTGGAGCTAGGACCAGTGGGCCAGGGATTCAAATCTCCAGCCCAGGAGATTTGGGGCATCTGTATGGTGGTGATGGTACATGTATAGGCTGTGGGGGGAAGTGTATAGCAGAATGTAACTGTGGGGATCAGGGTTCCATTCATATGATGACATTGGTGGTCAGAAGATCAAAGATAAGCCCACTGTTTACCGGGGTGGAGAGTGGGAATCCTTGGTGCCCAGTTAGAGGGTATGGCAGTGTGGCTGTCACAGCAGTGGAAGGGCTGTGGCAGAGCCTCTCAGTGGTGGCAGTGCTGAGAAGGTTTTCCCGGTGTGGCATACTGCCAGAGTTAGTATGAGGGGACTGCATGGGATCTCATTTTATCGGACCTATCATGCCAATATCTGGGGCAGGTTCCATGTTAGACCCACTAAAGTGCAGTGGCAGGAGTAACAGGAAGGAGGGAGCCATGTTGCATCTTCTTGATTTTCCCTGTATTCCATTCCATTCTGGGTGGAGAGGTCATAGAAAGGAGCTGATTGGTTTGGCAAGGTTTCAGGGTGGCTGTGGTATGGACAATATGTTGCACAATCCCCGTGGCTGGGCTACATTTTCGGGGAAGGGGAGTAAGTCACTTCCTCAGTCTGTTTCCTAAGTCCTGGGTTATCCTCTCCATTTTGGGCTTGTTTTCAGCTCATCTTGATATCAGCATGGAGCTTGCACCTGGCTAGTGTTTGGCTGTATGTCCATGACTCGCCCTTTTCTAGTTTTCATCTCCTGTGTGTGCCCTCCAGCTTGCTACAACCCTCTGCTCCATGGAGCTGTGCACTTTAAAATTATTGTATTAATTATTTTGCTACCAAAAGGAAAACAAACAGTGACTAAATGTTCTTATTGTTTTTTTAAACTGAGTATGCTGGGATTATTTCCTATGAATTGATCATATTTGCTCCTCCTAAGAAGTAGCCACTGTCCACCCAGGCCTGCCAGAAGTGTAGCTGCTTGAGTTTTGTTGCCCATTTTGGTAAGACAATCAGTGGGGCCATGCTATTCAAAGACTTGCAAGCAAGGCAACGCCTTTCATATCTAAGCTAAAGACAGAGACTCCTGGAGATTCTCATTTGTACTCCCTCCACATATTTTTCACCATCAGGACCCCTAGACAGTGGGAAGGGGGATTGCAGCAGCATTTAACATATGAACCCATCTATGTGACCCCCACGTGTAACATACTGGTAATGTCACATGGTACACGGCTGGGTGGTGTGAGGGGCAAGGGCGGAATGGGGGGGCCAGAGGTGCTGTGCATTGAGTCTACACTGTCAGTGGAACCAGTGTATCAAGTTTTAGCTGCATTGATTCTGTTATGTTTACATAAGTCTGGATAAACTTGTTTACCTATGTTATCTATACATTATAAATATAATAAATAATAAATCTTATTTGATATAGCGCCTTTCATACATCAAGGCACTGTACAGTCAACTAAAAACAAAACACAATAGATACAGATAAAATCAAAGGAATTCAGGGTAAGCTTTTCCCCACAAAAAGGTCTTCAGTGCCTGCTTAAAGCACCCCACATTGCTTATCCATAGTATGTTAAAAGTACTAGCAGGCATGCTGTACATGAACCTATGTGGTACTTTCTAACAACATTGCTCATGATCATTGGTGGGTGGCGAGAGTCACAGTAGAGTGTTTGACAGTTGGCCCACAGGGTCACTGGCACAGGCTTGGGGGGTTAGCATTGTCCATTAGGGTAGTGACATTGTTTTATTCACTTCACTCTGCAGATCACACCACCAGGTACAGCAGCGACTGGAGCACGGATACTGCCAGCAGGGGCCCTTGACATGGGTTGCACAGGCCAGGGTGGATGTTGATGGGCAGAGGGCAGTGTCAGGTGAGTATGCTCCTTTGTGGATTGCACATGTTACAGTCCAAGCTAAATAACACATGTATGGTACCTCTTCACACAACATCATCGCCACCAGATGTGCATTTTCACTGTGGCAGGTCATGTATCCCAGTAACACGTGACCATGGTATGTGTCTCTGAGCCATGGTTGCATAATGGATACTGCAGTACCCATATGTGTGTCCTGACGTGCTGATCACACCCATGTGCTGTGCGTACTGTCCCGCTGTGACACAGGTTGCCCATGCCTCTGGTGTCTGTTCCATGGGTCTCCCATTTGCTGTTCAGTATCCCATCATAACCTGCACATTGCTGCACTGTCCTTCTAGAACAGGTCATTGGTTCATCCCACATGGCATGAATGCATATGTGTCCTTCTGAGACAAGCATCCTATTGACTGTGCATCCTTGACAACCTGTGGGTGCACCCTAATCAACAAGGCAATGTTCCATGCTGTATGCCATGACATGCTGTGTAGTGACCACTGATATCTCTTCAGGGCCTATGATGTGCCCCTTGGGGTTGGGGGGAGGGAATGCACACACTATGTGATACTGGCACACACAGGGTCACCACTGTGCTCATTGCTAGTCAACGTTCCATTGCTGGGGTAGACATACTACTACATGCCTTCTGTTGCCTGCTGCGTTGAATGCTGTACACAATGACCTTGTGTTCCCTCATGTGCTGGCCACATCAAAACTTTGACCTGTCCAGAATTTCTACTGTCACATACACCATTACTTTGTGTTGCAGTTGCCAAAGGTGTGTTCCCGCTGTCTTCCCAGGTGGCGTCTGTTGACCCTCCACATTTAGACATGTGTGTCATAAGTGACATGTTAACTTGTTTTGGATTATGTGTCTGATGGTCCATTTTGACCACTGGTGCATAGCACACACAGTGTGTGCTGTATTATTGTGACATGCACGTGGGACACATCTGCCTGTCTGTATGGCTGTGGCATGTGCTCACTGGCCCATATGCCATGTGTACTGTACATTGCTGTGTCAGCATGTGCATCCCATGCAATGGCCTTTCTGGACCCCACAGTTGACCATGCTGCTCTGCAGCACTACCTAACCCTGCAGCACACACCAGTACTGCAGCCTGAGGCGCAATGCACCTGGCCAATGAGTCCACTGGCCACATGGCCTGTTTTTCTGTGTTGTGACAGCATATCAGTGCCTCTCAGTTGGCCACTGCTGCATCACAGTGTACCAGACCTGCCTGGCCCATGTGGTGCATTCACTCTGCGCTTAGCACTCCCCAATGCGGGCATGCATTATCCTTGGGCATGTTGTTCTGCAATTCTACTTCTGCACACTGGGGGATTGCATGGTTGTCATGCGGTGGAACTATCCCACATATGTGGCTGTGACATTCTGCTTCTAACATATCCGCCACCTTGTGCTGTGCACACATGCCACCATGTGAGGGTCTCAGGTCCCCCATGGGCACCGACAGTCACTGCCCCTGGGTCGGGGATGGGTCATTGCTGTTCCACTGTGTTTTGATTATGTGCTGTACATGACTGTTCCGCAACCATTGTATTGTGTACTGTACCACTGGTTCTTATGCTCTGTTCCTTTGACTTCTGTTGTTGTACTCCATGCATATGCAGTGGACCAGTAGCTTACCACACATAGTACAGCTGGCATTCATAGTTCTTCATGACTGTGACATGACTGTTGGGTGAAGCCAGCCTTCTGGTGCAGTGGTAAGGCATCTGCATGCAATGCCAACATCCTGGGTTCGGGAACGGACCCAGGAGTCAGAGGGCCAGCTACGGGGAGAAGGATCGAGTGCCTGAGGAGCGGTTCTCCTTTCTCTGGGGGGGGTGAGCATGCAGCGCATCCATGACCCCTGGTGGAGGCCAGGGTGATCCTTGCTGACCAGCGCCTAGTACTGTCCGAGGCAGGACAGATGAGTATTTGTCCTGAGCACATCATTGCACATCCCACCTCCAGGGTTCAGAGAGCATCCACAAATTCCATCTCCAGCCATGGTGCCCTGCTCTTTCCTCCATTTCCATTGCCTCTGTTGCCTGCCAGGGGGTTCTGCTCCCATAGCCCCACCCTAGGGGGTAAGCCAGGGGAAGTTCCCAAGTGACCGTTGGGAGAGGATGATCACCCAGCAGCCCCACCCAAGGAGGTAATCCCAGGCATGGTGGGGACAGCGGGCTGGGCAGGAGTGGAGCTGGGTTGGGCCAAAAAAATTAAAAAGATTGTTGGGTGTGTCCTATGGTTCCTGTGGGTGTGTCTGTACCTGCTGCATGCACCATTCACATACCGTGTCACTGTCCTGGGCCTGTGGTGTTCAAACATTGTGTCCTCACTTCAATGGGGGCATGTGGGCTCCATCTGTGACATGCATGCATACTGGTCACAGTGCACTGTGCCATTCCGGTGTGCCACCTTGCCATGCCAGTACTGAACACTGTGACATGGACCTATCTGATTTCAACAATAATGCTCCCAACTGCATGTCTTGCATCCAATATGTAGTGCACTGTGACATTGGTGGTACACGCCACTGTCTGGCTGGCCATGTGTGTTGCATTTTACACAGTCTTCAGTGGTACAGTGGTGCATATCACTCATATGTACCATGCTGATGCGCAGTTCTGGGTGTGACTTGGGTACCTGTACCTGCTGTGGGTATCTCCACATGGGACATTGAGTGTGCTCTGGGTGATGCTTGTTGCATCACCAGCAGTCCTGTCAAACTGGTCACTGGAGGATAGTGCGGGTCTGGATAATTTGCAGGGAATTGTTGTTGGTCCACAGCAACACAGTGGTTGCAGGTACGTGGCTGACATGTACAAGAGAGTCAGCCTGGCTTTGATGGTAGAGACATTCCTGTTCCCACTAGTGATGGGGCTGGATCATGGATTATCTTGGATCCAGTGGCTGACAAGCCCTGGGGTGTCGGATTCCTGGAGGGTCATGATAGACATATCTGATAGATTCCTTCAGCTGGGTGACCTGGGAATTAGATCAGGGTGGAATGATGGATGTAGACAACCTGGATGCGGTTAGGCCTTTGACACCATTCCATAATGGACACTGGTACAGAAGCTGTGCAGCCTGAGGGTGGGTCTTGGAGTAGTGAGCTGTGTTTATGATTGGTGGTGGGTTACGTGACTGAGGGTGGTGGATACTGTGCTTCACTTCAGGGAGGAGGTTTGATCACTGGAGTGCCACAGAGATCATTACTGTGAATGGTCCATGTTAATGTCATTATCTGCACCATTGTGATGTGGCTGGTTGGGGTGTTATGCCTGTTTGCAGTTGTTGCAGGTATCACCAATGGGTTGGACACTTCAGGGTGGGTGGGCCACCTGACTACAGCTCTGGGACAGTTTAGGGAGTGGTGCAGGGTGTAACAGTAGGGTTTCCCAATATCCACCATCATGCAAGGGATCACGTGATGCAGGCGAACGGGTAGCAGCTTCCCCGATTGACTCCCTCGAACCCCTCAACAAAACCCATTATCTACTTTTTAAGTTTGCATTTTCTTATCATATATCAGCAGCAGAAGCTCCCTAGATGACGGACGTGTGCTTGGATCCACTCGTTTGGGAATCATGGATGTGGATACGTGGTCTGCACCACTGTGGCATGGCCCACCAACCACACCAGATAAGGAAGCAAACAGATCCAAGGCCTGGAGCATGGCCATGGGTCGCACAGATACTACCACCTTGGGGCCAACACCATTAAAGGAGGAGTGCTTCTTGTTGCAATTTCTCCCATTCCGCAAGGAACTGCAAGCGCTCACCAAGGACTTAAAATCGTTAACGGTATCCTTGGATAAACTTAGTCAGCACACCAGTGACAATGAAGCAAGATTAGCATCTTTGGAAAAGCACTGCAAACTGAGTGGAACCAGAGATAGTGGTACTGGCAACAAAATGTCAAGCTAGAAGCTAAATTGAAAGACTTGGAGGGTCAGAGCCGAAGTAATAACTCTGCAATTTTTGGGTTACCAGAAAAGGAAGAAGGCTTCAATGCTGACAGTCCAAGTCAAAAAAATATACAAGTTAACCATAACT
This sequence comes from Neoceratodus forsteri, assembly GCA_016271365.2. Taxonomy (NCBI): domain Eukaryota; kingdom Metazoa; phylum Chordata; order Ceratodontiformes; family Ceratodontidae; genus Neoceratodus; species Neoceratodus forsteri. Next base: position 1,452,441,330 of record CM057452.1, read on the forward strand.
CAATAACCTAACACATTTTATACCAACACCAGCGCAAGGAATAGTCCAACTAATAGGAACTCCAACCATGCCACTGTGTTGTCCCCACTCCTCTATACCTGCCCACCCCCCAACAATGCTGTTCCCAACAAATGAATGTGACAGAAAAAGTGGGGTTTGAACTGGTCAAATTAATAGACAACAAAGGAATGAAGTTCCGAATTCTGATCTGCAAGGTCTCAGTTTCTTGCAGAGAGCAGAGGGGGAACAGGTATTGATACATTATGGTACAAAGATACATGGATTATATGTATTCTACCATATAAATAACACAAAAATAACAAAAAAAGTTCTGGCAGTAGAAGAGTTCAAAAAGTTCCCAATCCTAATGTGTCATCTTCTCTTTTTAAGAAAAGGGGCTAATTGAAAGTGCTCATTTAGTCCAGGATAGTTTCCCACTTTGAGTTTGTACTGTCAGAAAGTTTCACGACATAGGAGTTTGTTGTCAAAGTTCCTGTCAACCCCCCTTCCCTTTTCTGTCTCTAATGTGTTTTATACCGGTTCCTTTGGCAATCACTGTTTTTCGATTCTTTTTTATCCATGCTGTGGCAGTGGCACGTAACAGTACTGCAAGTTTTTAACTTCTTTACCTGCTGTGTAAACCCCCACCCCCCCATACCTGATCATACGTATGCTGGTTCTGGGGTTAAATTGTGCAGCTGCAGTGTGGCTGTCTGTCTGTGTTTGTCTCTGTCAGTAGTTCAATTTTTATGGATTTTCATGTGTTTCTGCTTGGAGAAACTGGACCGTTCTCGGACATGACATCTATGAATGTTTCCTGGACTAAGAAACTGTAAAACATCACTACCAGATATTAAAATTCTCATCATAAATAAACTTTTTTGGAAGCCTTCAAAAGCAAAAGTAAGGTCAGTAAATCTGTTATGCAAGCTCTGAGTTGTGGAGTGCTGCATTGAATCCACATTTTCTTTTTTTTTTTTTTATTTACTGTGCTTTTTGGCCATGACCAACGTCGGTATTATCAGCCCCGGTCATGGTCCTTGCTGCCCTCCACTCCCATATAAACCACACTCTCCATTGCCCCCTTGGTTTGCCCCCCAGGACGGGGCGGTGCCATGGACATTGGTCAGGTCGGAGAGTCAGCCTGGGAGCTAATGAAGGAGCGGCGAGGGGGGCTTCATGAGGACGCTGGCCACAGTGAATTTTTTCCCCTGTTGTTCTTGGGGGCCGGGACGTGCAATGATGTCCCTCCTCTGCCCCACCCCCTGAAGCATCCAGACTCTGGCTGCTTGTGGTGCCCCTGGCCTCCTCCAGGGATCCTATGAACACTGGACATTCTCCCCACCCTCCACTGGAGAAGGACAGCAGTCCAGAGGATGCTCCATCCTTCTCCGGCCGGCCCTCCGACGACCCAGGTCCGTTCCCGAACCCTAAATCCACATTTCTGTCTGACTTGTTCCTAAAGGATCTGTGCTTGTCTTTGAGGTCTATTCACAACCATTTTGGAGAACAAAGGGAAGACACTAACAAAGGATTTTTACATCCTGCATGTGCCCCAGGCATATGTTCATAACCTTCAGGAATTTAAAACATTCTGGGTATTTGATCTACAGTAGCAACAGTTTACTGGTCCCCAGTAGTTCACCATTTCCTGTGGATTTGATTATTTTTCATCATTTGACTCCTGGTACCTTGGACAAGATTACTATAGTACATATTCCTGAACATAACTATCTGCGTTGTTTAATATTACTACATCAAGAATGCAACCTAACCCCATGAGCGGGCCAGGGTTTACCAGGCCGAAGGGAAATGGCTTGAAACTTGATACGATGAATATCTGCAGCCTAATTCCAAAGATGCCTCAACTGCAGATGTGGGCCATCCTACATAACCCTGATATATTTTGCCAGACTGAGACCTGGCTGTCCACCCTGGTCAGGGATAATGAGATAGTGCTCCCAGGTTACAATACCTTTAGATGTGATAGGAATGGGAAAAGAGGTGGCGGCTGTCTCATTTATTTATGGAACACCCTACAAGGCGTTGAGCTCCCTATCACAACCAGCAGTGCTGACCATGAGCTCCTTGCAGTTAGAATCATTTTTGGTGAACATAAAAAATCTCTGGTCATTGCATGCATCTACCTCCCACCGAAAATGGCCAAAGACAGTCTAATTAAACTACTAGGGTCCTTGGCTGGTGTTAACAACTGTCAGCTCATAGTGACTGGAGACTTCAACATTAATTGCCTCAGTAATGAATCGACCAACCAGAAGGATACCATAGCCAGCTCCCTCCTCATGCAATTAGTCACGGAGTCCACTAGAAAAACCCATAAGACCGGTAAGCACATGCTCCTGGACTGGTTCCTTGCAAACTCACCTGACAGGATTACCGATGTCTTGGTACTACCGGATTCACTAAGCGACCACTCCCCTATCACCTGTCTGTGGTCCAATAAATTCTAAAAGTGCCACATGTCTTTGTGAACAGCAGAATTCTCAGGAAAGGGCAGCTCTCAGCTTTCAAGGAGGTGCTTTCTCAGATTGATTGGTCTCCCCTTAAGGTACTGCATGACCTTGACATAACACTCCAGTACTTTATTGATAACTTTAATAGCGCTTGTGACAGATAAGAAAAACACGCGGCCATAACAATGGATGGATTACTAGTGACCTTCTAGATCACATGAGGGCAAGGAACAACCTTTGGTATCAAGCCAGGTCCTCCGGTAAGCCCAGTGATCTTCAAAGATACAGGGCAGCCAGAAACAAATGTACACATCTCATCAGGAATGCTAAGGATAATTTCTACAAGGATCAATTGGAAAGAACCTGGCATGATGGGAGGCGGTTTTGTGACAATATAAAGGCACTCACAAGAAAGGACGACAAAACACAGCCATCACTACTAAACATTAATGGCACAAATACCATGGACCCCCACACCACTGCCAAAGAATTCAATTCCACCTTCACGGATCTTAGCTCTGTTCTACCGGCTGAATACCTCAAGCCTATCAAAGCTGATAATAGATGCCCATTGGACATCAGCTAGCACCCTCAATTTTACTTCAAGAGAATCACTGTGAAAGAAGCACTGGGTTATGTTAAAAAGGTCCTGGGGAAAACCAGAATGGGGTCTGACAACATTGACACGAAACTGCTGGCGCTAGCAATCAACGAAGTCATTGCTCCCATCACTACGATTTTCAATAAATCCCTCCAGCTTGCCAAACTCCCTTCTCCTTGGAAACAAGCACTGGTGACCCCGGTGCATAAGGGAGGTGATAGGTCACTGACTGCAAACTACAGGCCCATCTCTATCCTCTCTCCCCTCTCTAAAGCACTAGAAAGGATAGTGGCAGACCAATTTACTGACTATATTCATAAATACCAGCTGCAATGTCCCCAGCAGCACAGCTTTAGGAAACTCCACAGCACGGACACTGCACTGGTGGATTTCATTGAGTATGTACATAAGGCATTGGATGAGGGAAAACTGATTGGGTCCATCTTCATTGACCTAACAAAGGCATCCGACACAGTCTGCCACCCACTCTTCTTATCTCAACTGCATGCTCTTGGTGTTTTCCCAAATGTCGCTCTATGGGTCCAGGACTACCTAACTCCCGGTCTCAAAGGGTCAAGATAGGTCACTCTGTATCTGCATCCAAGGAAGCCTCACTAGGGGTGCCTCAAGAGTCCATCCTGGGTCCACTGCTCTTCAACGTGTTCCTGAATGACCTACCCAATGCCTGCACTAGCAAAGTAATTCTATACGCTGATGATGCTGTCCTACTTAGCTGTCACTCTTGCATAGAGCACCTACAGGCTGAGCTACAATCATCCTTCCAGCAACTAGAGACCTGGTTCTACTCCCAAAGGGTGCTACTAAACTACAAAAAAACAAGGTGATGCTCCTCTCTAGCCCCCAACTAAAAAGGAGATGCCCAGAACTAACAATCACAAATCGCCTGACTGCCCCACTGGAATAGGTTCACTCCTTCAAGTACTTGGGTGTCATTATGGATGATACCCTCTTGTATGTTCAGCACATTGACATGGTGGTGAAAGCTGTGAACACTAAATTAGGGATCCTATTTAGGCACAAGAAAAGCCTAACTGCTGAAGCCCTCCAGCTCTGTCTCCAGCTCTGTCCTCTTCCTGGTCGACTATGGGCTGGTGGTTTACGGTGCTGCCACTGATACGGCCTTCAAAAGGGTTGCCACTGCCCTTAACAAGGCTTGCAGACTATTGCTAAATGCTGACCCCTTCACGTCCACTTGTACTCTGTATGGTCTGGCCCACATACTACCACTTCAATCCAGAATCGGATACCAAACTTGCCTGCTAGGGAGAAAGACCATGCTCTCCCTAACCCCTACCTGCATTGTAGACCTGGTAAAGGAAGTGAGCTCCAAATACAACACATGAAGAACAGTGACAACACAGCTTGATGACCCATTTCGCAGAACTTCCCTAGGACAAAGATCCTTCATGAACTGAGCTCTGCTATGGCTAAATGAGATCCCTGCTGCAGCTCTTAATACAACAAATGTTCGGTCCTTTAATAGAGAACTGAAGCAATACCTGCTTAACTCAAATGCCTGCGACTGCCTTACCTGAATCCATATCTTCAACCTGGATACCCCCTCTTAAACACCTCTGACTCCCTTATTTGAGTCCTTATCCTCAACCAGGATACCCCGCTCATCTGTCTGAGCTTTCCTCCTGTTTTACCTACCCTGGACCCCCACCTGTCATCCCTTGCCACCCACAGTTCCCTCCAACTCCCTCCTCTCCATACTCCCCCAACACCTCCCCTTTGCATCCACTCTCCCCCCTAAATATTCTCCTTCTCCCAATCCCTTTCTCTCTCTCTCTGTCTCTCGCTCCCCTCCCTCTTTCTCGCTCCCTCTCTCTCTCTCTCTCTCTCTCTCTAATCTACCGCTCGTTCACACTCTCCCCCTTTCTTTCTCCTACCCTTTCCAATACTCTACCTTGACAGGCTCCCCCTGGGGCAGCTATGTCTTATGTTGCTAATTGGGAATCTCCTCCCGCTGTTTAATTTCAGTTGTCTAGGTTACTCAGATGTATTATTTATCTATTTTCTGTATTACTGTACATAGCAATCTTATGTTTTGTGTTAACTGTCAAGTTTTTGTTATGTCTCTGCTGTTTTACATCCTGACGTGGAACCTTTGTAAAAGAGTGTATATACAAAGGCTGTATCCAGATTACCAAATAAATAAATAAAAATAAAAAATTATTAAAAAATGTAATAAAAATAAAACATTTAGTTTATTATAAGTGCGCTCCACTGTCTTGGGAGGCTTAAATAGGTAACACTATCAATTTTCATTTTTGCTCTATGCCTCTTGTCTTTAGACTTTCATATGTGACAGGGTCTATATTCAGCAATTGCACCTTTCTTCAAATTTATATCCCACTCATATGCATTTGATTGTGGCACCTATAATCTAATATATATTTGTATAATATTGATTTGCAGAAATGACTTTTATCTTGTGTATTGTTGTATGTGTTCTATTCAGGTATTGCTGCTTGTTCCTATATTCATAACTGCAGTAGCACGTTAAGTAAGGGGGAGGTACTAACATAAATGGGCACTATAAGAGAAGGGGTGTTGCTAAGCCCTTACGTCTTTGAGAAAGCATCAGAGCAACGCAAAACATCGACCACGCCCACTCACGTGTAGTCTATTTTTACTGTTAATTAAACTTTTTCAGTGTCTCCTAACACTTTGGATGGTGGCTCATCTCTCAGTTAGCTAAGGATACTCTTGTTTCTTTGGCAGTTGCTCTCTTTGCCTTGGCTCCTGTTGTGAGTGTTTTAGAGCTGCCTACGCCTGCTTGTTTGGACTGCTGTGTATATATGCTTATTCACTGTTGTTATGTTTATTTGTTGGGAACAGCATTGTTGGGGGGTGGGCAGGTATAGAGAGGTGGGGTCAGCAGAGTGGCATGGTTGGGGTTGCTATTAGTTGGATTATTCCTTGCACTGGTGTTGGTACAAAATGTGTTAGATTATTGAGTTATGGTTAACTTGTATATTTTTTGGACTTGGAATGTGAGGGGAGCTAAGACCAAAACAAAGAGGTACCAAATTCTTAAACATATTCGACATTTGAAGGGGGACATCTTCTTTTTACAGGAGATGCATCTCCTTTAGTGTGGAGGGAATTTATTTCAAAGGAACAATATAGGACAGGTATTTGTTGCTGGAGATAGCACACAAAGTAGAGGAGTGGCTATTCTGTTGTCGTGCAAGGTCCCCTTCGTTTGTCTGCAATGTCTGGCTGGGAGATTTTTATATCTGCCAGGGCATCTGGACAGGATAGAAGTTCTCCTAGGGTGCATCTATGGGTCCAATGCTGATTCACCTTTGTTTTTTACTGAATTTACTTCCTTACTGGCCCTGTTCCTCTCTCTTCCTTACTTATAGGGGGTGACTGGAATCTCCCATTTGCTCCAGATCTGGGTAAATTGGACAGGGGAAGAGGGGGCCTATCCCCGGCTTAGCATGCTCTCTGGGACATGGTGGACTTTTTCAGTCTGTGTAACCCATGGAGAGTACTCAACCCACATGCTGAGGGGTACACTTTTCATTCCCCAGTACATGGCACAGCCTCACAGATTGATTATTTTTTCCTGAGCCATGCTTCTTTTGGGGGAGTACTGGGTAGCAGGATTGCCCCTGGGGTTATCACTGATCATGCCTCAGTCTGGTGTAAACTAACTTTTACGCCTCAACAGGAAAGGGACTCATTATGGAAGCTAAATAATCAGCTGCTGACAGAGGAACGACTGGTGGCACACATTAAAGGCCAAATTGAGGCTTTCTCTTCAGTTAATTTGGATTCAGTGGGTAGGTCAGATCTGGAGTGGAGTGCCTTGAAATGTTATCTTCAGGGTGAATTTATCCGATTGGCTTCCACTAGGAAGCAGCAAGGGGAAAGAACAGCACAAGACTTAATCAGCCATATCAGAGAGCTGGAGAAGACCCTATCTCTGGCAAGTCCTGAGTTAGTTAGGCGGGAACTCTTTGTCTTGCAGGATCAATACACGGAATTACTCCCTGAAAAAGTGGAATTCGCTGTTCTCAAGACCAAAGCAAAGTACGCTGATCAAGGAGAAAAAGCTGGTCAGCTGCTGGCACTGAGGGTCCGTAAACAAGAAGCCTCTCCTATGGTGAATACTATCAAATCCCCAATTGATGGTTCCCTAAAAACTGAACCCAGAGAAATTACGGCTGAGTTCCAATGCTATTACCATGATTTGTATAACCAAATGGTTCCATTGCCATCCCCACAATCGGTGGCAGCTTACCTTATTGGTATTCCACTCCCGGTCCTGACTACTTCCCAGCAGGAGTCACTGGTTGCACCTCTTATGGAGGCTGAAAGTTTGGCTGTCATTAAAGCCATTCCTATAGACAAGGTGTTGGGACTGGATGGGTTCACCTCTAACTTCTACAAGACATTTGTAGAACAGCTGGTGCCATGGCTTTACAGGCTTTACAATTGTCTCCTGTCTGGTAATTTGGTGAACAGGTCATTACTGGAGGCCTTAGAGGTGGTACTTCCCAAGTCAGATAAACCACCGGAATCTGTAAGTAGTTCTAAACCAATCTCGCTCTTAAACTATGATATTAAAATTTTAGCGAGAATACTTGTGGTAGGGGTTGGGAAAGTTCTTCCTACACTTGTATGCTCAGAACAGGTGAGGTTTATGCCCTACCGCTCTTCTGCTGACCACCTTAGGAAACTAGCTCACATTTTCTCCATGTCCCGGGATGCTGGTTAGCCTATGGTACTGGTTTCCTTGGATGCGGGGAAAGCATTTGATTGGGTGGATTGGCAATTTTTGTTTAGTTTCTTACGACGATTTGGTTTCCCAGACCTGTTTGTGGGCTGGATTAAGTTCTTTTATTCCCACCCCAGTGCCCATATTTATTGCAATGGAGTTCTCTCGACCCCATTTCTTCTCCAGTCAGGCACTAGACAGGGTTGCCCGTTGTCCCCATTACTTTTCAATCTCTATCTTGAGCCTCTGTTAGCTCAACTTGGAGAAAACCCTAAGGTCCAAGGGATACTGAGGAGGTCATAGAGTCAAAAACAGTGGGGCAATTCAAGAATGCATGGGACAGACATAAGGCAATTCTAGTGGGGGGTAGGAGGAAGTAGGCTGTTGGTTAACTAGGATCTGCAGCTTATCCGTTAGGTAGGGAAATGGGCAGACTAGGTGGGCCAAGCAGTCCTTATCTGCCGTCAAATTCTATGTTTCTATGTTTCTATGATACAAATTGGGAAAAATGAAATTATCAGCAGATGGCGTTTGATTACATCTTTCTTCACCCTCTGTCAATTCCAACTGCCCTTAGAATTATCACAGAATATATCTCATTTTCTAATTATAAGCTAAACCTGGGGAAAACGGTGGTTATGTCCCTAAACTCTAGAGTTATCCAGTCCGATATATCGAGCCTTGGTTTATCCTGGACACAGAGGCATATTAAATATTTGGGGATCCACCTTTCCAGGAGTGATGCAGAAATGCAGCGACTCAATCTGGACAAGTTAATCTGTACTGTTTCACAAGATCTTTCTCATTGGAAAGCTCTTCCGTTATCACTTTGGGGCTGGATTAGTCTCTTTAAAATTAACATTTTGATACTTTTTTTTTACCTGCTTAATTTATTAAATGTGTGGCTACCCCTGTCTTGGTGCAGAAGATTACATGCTCTTATCTCTGACTTTATCTGGCTTGGGAAACCTCCGAGACTGACATATTTTAAAAATGTCGGACCCTAAACTTCGGGGTGGCCTTCGGCTGCCACATTTTGGATTATATTATTGGGTGAGTCATGTAAGTAAATATTTCAGATGATTTGCCTCATCTCCTGATGGGGACCCCTCTCTTTATGTCCCAATATGACTCTCCTTGGAACGAGAATTAATTTGCTCTGCCAATATAAACCCAAAGGCACCTGGAGATCTTCCAAAGGCCCTGTGTGCATAAGTGATTGAGGTATCAGTGAAAGCACATGCTCAGTTGTATGCTTTCTTGAAATATTCACATAAGAAACATACTACGCAATCTCTGCTTGGCAATCCCAACTCCAAAATTGGTGGCAAGATCATCTCGTCTTCCTGGCTCCCACAATTGCTGATCTTGAGGTTGGGAAGTTGCTGAGCGGTGGTGCATGCCTTTCCTCAGTGGATATTTTGAGGGACCTTCACCCAGATAGATCCCAGAAATTTAAGATTTTTCAACTCCGTCATGTGCCAGTCAACACTGTGGGGGATGGGCAGACTGGTCAGGATGAGAGGGAGTTCCTGGGATTACTTGGGAAAACGGCTACCTCATCTCATGCTGTTTCTAAGTTATATTGTCTTTTATATAATAAAGCGTTCCCACAAGTGGATGGAGTATCACCCTACTGGAGTTCTCACTTTATGCAGCTGCCCCTTAATTGGAGCAAAATTTGGCAAAATTGTTATACCTTTGTGACACAAGACCAGCTCAGACTAATGCAGTTTCAAATTTTAAATAATTTATACTACACACCAATTAGATTACTGAAAATGGGTTGACCTCCATCTTCAGAGTGTGTGAGATAAGGGCAAAGTGAGGGCACCCTATATCATATATTGTGGGACTGCCCTACGGTTGCACCACTCTGGGATCTTATTAGGTAAAGGGAGGATCCTCTATTAGGGATTACTGAGTATTTTTCCCCAGAGATATGTTTGGTGGGGGATTATTCTGCTGTGGATATTCGGGAGCGTAAGTATTACATGGTGTTAATAGCTCTGTTGGTTAATAAATTGTTTTTAAGACATTGGAGAGACTCAGTATGTCTTTCCTACATGGAGTGGTTGCAGGAACTCCTTGTTAATCTCTGTACTGAACAGATGATAGCTGGTTTGAATAAGCACCTCTCCGGGTTTGATAAGATATGGGGGAAGTTACATACCCTCTATACAATGCAGAAGTACTACTCTCCCCTCTTAAGTTCTTAATTTTAGCATACTCCATTTTGCTGGGGGGTTTTATTCGATGGGAATACAAACTGGTGCAGGTTTCAGTCCACTCTGCTGTTGGTGGGGAGGGAGGAGGGATTGGGAGGGAGGACGGATTAAGTTATTGTAATAGTAATGGTCATTATAACTTGATGTTCTTTACTGCTGTGGTTGTCTGTATGGTTTTCAGAAAATCAATAAAGCATATTTAATAAAAAAAAAAAATCAACCATCGTGCAGCTGGGCCACTGAACTCCTGGAGCACTGCACACAGTGGGCGGAGTGGTAGTGGCAACCACCAAGCAGGGAAGACACCTGGGGGTTGTCTTATACACTGACCTTAAGGTGGACAATCAGAGTTACTGGGCAGTGGGGAGGGCTGGTGGATTGCTAAGGTGCATGGGGGGGTTCAGTGACTGGCTGAGGGGGCTGTTGCTGACCCTGTATAGCTCACTGGTATGTCCTCCCCTAGAGTACTCTGTCTGGTTCTGGGGCACACATCTCCAGTAGGTCATGGACAGTGTGGTAGTGGTCCAATGGAGGGTGACTACACTGGTGCCAGGTCTGCTTCACAGCCATGTTATGTGGGACTACAGGCCCTCATAATGTACACAATGTGAGTTGGGGGTAGTGGCTGATATGCTAGTGCCTTTCCAGTACTTCATGGGTATGGTTCTGTGCCAGTGGCCAGCATTTTAGAGACATATTGTTGGTCTGGACCATGTGGTCATGCTATGGGGCTGGGGGGGAGTTGCCTCGGAGATGCCGCTTTTCAGAAGTACTTATTCACTGACAGGGTTGTGGATGCCTGGTGCGCATCCCAGAGGCAGTGGTTGTGGCACACATGGTCCCGGTATTCTGGTATGCCTGGGATAGGCCTGGGGTACCATAGTGTTAGGGGATGGTGTGTACTGCCAGTGGTGGTGGTGTGGGTCCTACGTGTGTACCATTGCTGGGTATCTGGGCAGGCTAGTTGGGTCAGGCAGGTTCTTCTTTGAAGTCCACTTCTCAGTGTCTACATTTCTCCACAGTGTCTCCTCCCCGTACTTACATCGACATCTTTCTCCCCAGTAGGGAGGCAGTAGGATGTCTACATGGACAAGGTGCCCAGAGGAGATGGAGTCAAGGGACGACCTTGCTGCCAACATTGGATGATCATGGAAAGGAAGGTGCAACTTGTGTGTCTCCGAGAGAGACAGGTGGAGCTCCTAGAGGATATCTCCTGGCACCCTCGTCTGGGGCTGGGCAGTAGACTCCACAATAAACACTATTCCATGCCTCATCATCCCAGTTTCACCCCCCCATTGTCCTTTTTTCCAGTTTTGTTGTGCTTGTACATAGTTTATATTTATGTTTTATATCAAACTGTTTTTGAATGTTTTGCTCCTGTGTCATGCATCGTATTTGGTGGTTGGAGAACATTATTCTCTGGTTTGCTGTGTTGCCCCTAATGCCCACCTACACCCCCCCTAGTGGGTGACATCTGTGCCTATCCTGTGCAACAGGGTCACCAATGCTGTTCCTGCTGTGGCTGTGGCTGTGCATCCGCCATTCCAGTGCTCTGGTTGTGGTGGGTGTGTTGTCCTGTTGGGGGATACATTCTGTGTACAGTGTGTCCCCATGCACATCTTCTGTGCGTGCAGGACACCATCTAGATTGTGGCTGTCCATAGTCCTGGGACAGTCCCTGTTCCTGGGGCAAGTCCCCACCTGCACTGCATGGCTGGGTGGCCTCAGTCTGTGGACCTGAATTGCATAACTGGGTGACCTCAGTCTGTGAATCTGTTTGTGACTTTGTTCTTGTTGGTGTGGCTGACTTCCATCCCCCTGTGTCCTCATGCTGTGTGTCTTTTGGTGTGCTGTCCCCTGCTCCATGTCAGGGTTCCTTGTCTCCTCCCCCTGTGCACAGTGGGCACATGTTTGAGTCGTACTGGCACTCCAGACAAGGTATTTGTGTGGGACCCTTCCCCACTCTCCTGCCTCCACTCTTTTTCCACACTACACATCCATGCACGGGAGATACATTTTTACATCTGTATTGACATTGCCTTTGGTTTGTCTGTTGCTATCATTTGGGTTTTGCAATGCCTTCTGCTCATGCTTTCTCATTTCCTGTGCCCCTTCTGTGCTGGTGCCACCAGTGGCCACGTGGTTTACCTGTGCTTGACTCCACCTTTGTGTGTACTGGGCTGCTGCGGCTGTTTGCACTGACCAGTTGCTATATTCAGAGCCATCTTCTTTGCTAGGTTATCTTTGCACATTACTCTGGGCTATTTTTTCACACCTTCGTTTGCCTGCTATATTCGGTGGTGTTAGGCCCTGGGCTATTCTTTGAATATTGCGTGCAATTGGATGTAGGATAATTTTGCCCACAGGGCAGTGCTATTTTGACCAAGGGCAATTTTTTGAATATCTAGTCCCAGGTTTTCAAAGAATGCTGCAGATGTCGTTGCACCTATTCTTGTAAAATTATACAACTGGAGGGAATATATCCAGAGAGCTGGAAGACAGCTAAAATAGTACCTATTTTTAAAAACGGTGAACAAACAGTATTATCAAATTACTGACTGTTGCTCTCCTGCCAGTGGTATCAAAGGTTTTTGAAAAGATAGGTCCATACACAACCGTATGACCATTTAGAAAAATACAGTCTCATTGTCAAACATCAGTCAGGCTTTAGAAAGTGACACTCCATAAGTACTGCACTCATTGACCTCTTTGATATAGTTTATACTCCTTCAAGTAAAAGAGAAGCAGTGTGTGCGGTGTTCGTGGACTTGTCAAAGACATTTGATTTAGCAAATCATTGAATCTCAACAGAAAAGATGGGTAGTTTAAATACGTATGCCGTCAGCACAATGAAACTGTCACAGTAAAGACCATTACAGTGACAAATATTGTCAGGTCGCTGTAATGGTCCCACTGCACACTGGCACTGTTTCTTGGAGTTTGTTATTTAAAGAAGGGGGTGCAGGGGGCAAAGCTCCTCACAAAAAAATGTTAATCCTGATGGCACAATGCCGACTGTCGGCATTGCACCTGTTGCTGTGCCGGCTGTCAACAACTGTGTTGTCACTGTGGCATGGTAGATCCATTTAAATATTTCTGAGGAAGCACAAAATGATTTACATTGTACATTACAAACATAACCACTACCCCCAGCTCACATTGTGTACAAACAGAACTCAAAGAGTTAGTATTGAAGGTAACTTATCCAGCCTACATGAAGTGTCAGTACCACATGGCTCCATTTTAGGTCCCATTTTATTTCTAATATATATGAATGGATTGCCAGCTTTTATAAAAAAAAAAAAACACAGAAATTCATCTTTATGCAGACACAGTGCTGGTTACATCTGGTGAAAACTATAAAAATGTAGAACAAATTGTAGATTGAGTTTTTGAAATTGCATTCTTGGTTCAAATATTCTGCTTTGATCTTAAACAGCAAAAAATCTCAAGTTATGGCTTTTTTTATGGTACCACTGGCATGAGGGGGAACTCGACAAAGTTAAAAATAGTAACAAAAGATGGTATAAAGTTAGAAGAGGTCTTTGAATATAAATATCTTGGTATCTGGCTGGATAAAAGCTTGAACTTTGATCAACATATTAGTAATGTAATGAATAAGATAAATTGCAAACTTGGGGCATTCAGGCGTACAGCATTTTGCCTACCAGGGGAAAATGTTGCTGTGATTATAGCACAGGAAAATCCCATAAAGGGTGGTACAGGGTGCCACACTCCTCACAAACACACAGTTTGCTGTTTGTTATTTGTTTTGCTATGGTAGTACACGTTGTTTTTGCTGAGCGCTACCATTACTCACACCGTTTTTCCTGTGCGGTGTTTGACCGCATTGTAATTGGTTTCACTATGTTCGCCCAGAGACCAGCATTTTGTATAAACAAAAGTATGACACATACAATTGTAATGCAACTTTTTATTACCAATTTTAGATTATGGGTGTGTCATTCATAGTTATGCAGTTGTAAGCACTTCAAAGAAAGTAGAGGTGACCTACAATAAACTGGCTAGATTTGTGCTGTGTTGTGATTATAAAACTCACCAATGTGAAATGTATGAGGACTTAGTGCCTTACACTTGAAAACAGACATAAATTGATTTGAGCTGGATTAGTAAATAGCATATTAAATCAAAACAAACCAGTAACTTAATAGAGAGATTGCAAAAGGTTGAACATAAGTATAACACAAGTAGAGCACCGGGACTGGGGTCTGGCGATCCCAGGGTTTAGAATGTACAGCAAGGAATGTGTGGAGGGGAAGGGAGGGAAGGGGGGTGGCTGTCTAAGTGAGGGAGGGGATAAAATGTACAAGGGACAAAGGGAAAGAGAGGGGAATGGAAGCAATGTGGTTACAGCTCCTGGACTCCAGGGGAAGGAAGTTGTGGTTTGGAGTGGTGTATAGGTTGCCATCTCAGACAGTGGAAAGGGACAGGGAACTGGTGGAACAAATCAGTAGGGTGTGTAGGAGGAGGAAGGTGGTCATAGTGGGCGATTTCAACCTGACGGGGGTGGACTGGACCATATCGGTCACTTTCAGCACTAGGGAGAGGGTCCTCCTGGATGCATTCCGGGGGGCTCCTGACACAGCTGGCTGCTGAACCCACCAGATTAGGGAACACGCTGGACCTGATACTATCCAACAGGAAGGCAGTGAGGGACATTAGGGTGGAGGATCTGTTAGCTGACAGCAATCATCAAACAGTGTGGTTTCACATCACAATGAGCAGGGAGCTGGAGGGATCAGCAACAAAGGTGATGGATTTCAGGAAGGCAGACTTCAGGAGAATGAGGGATTTGCTGAAGGGGAGACTTGAGGGAATAAAGCGGGGGATGGGACAGCACAGAAATGGGACATAATAAAGCAAGAAATCAGAGAGGTGACAGAAACATGAACCAGGCTAAAGAGTAAGAAGTGTAGGGTAAAGAGACCATGCTGGCTGAACAGGGAGGTGATAGAGGGGGTGAGGGCAAAAAGAGCAGCGTACCTGAAGTTCAGAAGGACATGGAGGAAGGAGGACAGAGATGAGAACACCAAATGGTCTAAAGAGGTGACCAACAGGATAAGGGGTGCGAAAGCCACAAGGGAACTCAGATTAGTGCAGGGAATAAAAGGGGGGGAGAAAGACTTTTTTATATACGTCAGGGAGAAAAGGAAGTGCAGGGACAGTATAGTGAGGATAAAAAGGGGGGGATGAGTGGGTGGAAAAAGGAGAAGGAACAAGTGGAAGCACTAAATGAATACTTCTGCTCAGAGTTCACAAGAGAGGAGGGGGGTCCTTTACCACCCTGGCTGGAAGCGAAGGGGGATGGGGGAAGGTAACGGACATCAGGATAGAGGGTGGCAGAGTTTTGGAAGGGTTGAGGGCACTGAAGGTGAATAAAGCACTGGGGCCAGATGGTATCCACCCCAGGGTGCTGCAGGAGATGGCAGAGGTTCTAGCAGAACCACTGACGGACCTGTTCAGCACTTCTCTGGAAATGGAGGAGATGCCTCAGGACTGCAGGGTGACCCATGTGGTACCTTTACATAAAAGTGGTCCAAGCGATAAGCCAGGGAACTATAGACCAGTCAGTCTGACATCCAGAGTGGGAAAGCTCATGGAGACGATACTAAAAGAAAGGGTGGTGGTATTTCTGGAGGGCAATAACCTGCAGGATGGGAAGCAGCATGGGTTCAACTCAGAGAGAGCCTGCCAAACTAACCTTATGTAGTACTATGTCTGGGTGACGAGGGAGCTGGATGGGGGCCATGCTGTGGATGTGATATACCTACCAAGGCCTTTGATTCAGTGCCTCATGAGTGACTAGGGGTGAAGTTGGCCAGGGCAGGGGTGGGAATTAAGATGGCATGTTGGATCTCAAACTGGCTATGGGGTAGGCTACAGAGAGTGGTGGTGGTGGGTGGGGAGTCTCAGAGCCTAGACCTGTGATGAGTGGGGTGCTGTGGGGCTCGATGCTGGGTCTGGCACTGTTCAGGCTATTCACCTCGGACATTGTGCATGGGGTGGGGAGCAGGATTAGCCTGTTCACCAATGACACCAAAATGGGTGCAGTAGTAGACGAAGAGGAGAGATGGATACAACTACAGAGGGACTTGACCAAGCTGGAGGAATGGTCTGGGAAGTGGCAGCTGGGGCTCAATGCAAAGAAATGCAAGGTGTTGCATGTTGGGGCTAGGAACCCAAGGAGAGCATATTGACTAGGGGGGATCAGGCTGGGGATCACAGAAGAGGAAAAGGACCTGGGGGGATTGATAACAGTGAGCATGAACAATACTGCCCCGTGCAGGAAAGCAGTAGTGAAAGCAAACAAGATGCTAGGGTGCATAGCATAGGGATTACCACCCAGGTGCAGGGAGGTGATCCTACATTTCTACAGGGCGCTAGTCAGGCCGCACTTGGAGTACTGTGTGCAGTTCTGGAGGCCGTACCTGAGGTGGGATGTCGAGCTGCTGGAGGGAGTGCAGAGGAGGGCGACAAGGATGATTCAGGGGATGGAGGGAATTGACTACAAGATGAGGCTGAAGGAACGGAATATGCACACACTGGAGGAGAGGTAGGAGAGGGGGGACATGATCGAGACCTTCAAGTACCTGAAGGGTATCAACAAGGGGGGGTGGAGAGGGTATTGAAACTAAGGAGCATGAGGGAAACTAGGGGGCACGGGCTAAGACTAGAGGGAGGGAGATTCAGAAGGGAGATGAGATGGCATTACTTCACAGAGAGAGAGAGAGTAGTTGCGAGGTGGAATACACTACCAGAAGGAGTGATAGCAGGCAAAAATGTGTCTGGCTTTAAGAATTCTGGGGACAGGGTAGAGGGTGGGTAAGGGTGGGTGAGGGAGGGACAACAATGGGAGGTCAAGGGGGATGGGAGAGGAGTAGCTGCCTGCTAGGGAACAAGCTGCACAATCGAGCAGACTTTGATAGACCGGTAGGTCTGTTCTGCTGGCACCTTCGTATGTTCATATAACCTGAGATTCAGTAAGAACAGAATATATTAAGAATCCATACCAAAGAATAGATATGGAAATACTACTGTAAGAGGTGATTTAAGTGGGACTCCCACTGAGAAAATATAGTGTGCACAACCTTGGAGTGTAAGGCCAAGTAGAGAAAAGAAACATGCTCACTTTAAAGTGAGAAGGTGAGTTCCGCTATAAAAGAACCACAGCTGACAAGTAGTCTTGCTAGTATCTCTTTAATTCTGTAGCCAGCAAGCCAATTCCAAACAATGTCAGCAACCAAAAATACACTTAGCAGTAAATAACCGATCTACAAGTATGGTTAGTAACAGCAGAGAGATGGAAGTCACAGTGCGGCAGTTCAAGTAAAACAGTGTCTAAGGAGATAAGTCTTTGATAAAAGATGTAATCCGAAACGCGTCAGGCTGTGGCATTTTTTAATGAATAAAAGTTTTTTATAATTACAAAAGGACCTGTGCCCTTGTTATGCTTCGAGGTTGGTGAGTGCTTTACACACAGATAGTCATTTGTATGTTTTAGTAAATAGCATCTCCATCCTAGTGCTAATTCCTTTGTGTCTGGACTTTACAGAGAAATTTGTAGATTTTAAATTATTAATAAAATAAAATGTCGTTTTTGTGCATGCACAGTACATGATTTCACAACCTTTTCAGTACTTGATTGTTGCAGAACTGATGTATGTCGCTTTCATCAGGGCCAGATTAAGGCATAGGCAACATAGGCACAGGCCTTGGGCCCTTGCCTGCCAGTGGGCCCCCAACAATCCCCAACATATATTTACTATATATCCATTTCTTTCTGCCTGAGCTGCATGTTTTTTGTAAAGAACTCAGCCACTGAGTAAGGCAGGGGCTGAACTGTGAAATGACTCCACCTCCTTGTTAAGGTGTGAAGTGTAGCTGACAGCTTCAGGGGCCCCAGCCAGGCTGATCTCTAAGGTGTGAACAAGCCCATTTTCTTTGCTTCGTCTTCCACACCCATTTAGAATCCCAGCTTAGAATCGTACTCTTAACTATAAAAGATCAACAGTGCAATTCAATGTGTATGCTTTATATTTAATCTTACTTCTAAAATTAAGAAATCTGCAATAAATTTCAATGGTACAATTAAAAATCATACTTTTTTTTTTTTTTTTTTTAATTCTCTCATATCACTCATACTGAAGTTCTGACCTTGCTGCAGCTCTGTTTTCAGGTGAACTAATGAACGTATTTCAAGATTCCCATCAGTAAATCTTGCCATTTATGGATCCTGGCTTACTTATCAATAACAGAAATGTTTGATCCTGGGAATGATTTCCAATTCTTCCAATAATCACTTGCTTTGCAGTATAATCTCTAAAGTTCAAAACCCCCCTAGTAAACCACAAACTTAACTCCTACACCACCCAGGACCTAGCCTCTTTTAGAGATGGGTCCCTACCCAACAAAACTCCCACATCCTGGTTCATACTACCTGACACGACAATATGATAACACCTAGACTGTGAGTACACACATGTGTCTTAGGGGGCGGGGAGCTTTGGAGAAGTGCAAATCATGACATTCCGCATACAAAAAATTATTGTTACTAAGCCAATTGGTAATTATTTTCTCCTAATTATTAAAACTCAGGTTATTGTTATTTTTCCATACTAATAGTATTAGTTTCATTAATTGTGAAGCATTTTTATGCCACTTTTTAAGGACAGTAAGAACATTTTTTATGTTTCAGTACCTGATATGCAATAGTCAAGAGCTACGGTAATGGCAAAGGGGTATGGTTACAGTGAGGGGGGCCCCAGATTTCTCTTGGGCCTAGGGCCCCAGGTTGCCTTAATCTGGCTCTGGCTTTCATGACTCAAAATCTACTTCCTTGAGATAGGACTCATGGTTTCATGAGCCTCTGTGGTCACAAAAGAGGGTAAACAAGAGAAAACTGTTGTGTATCAAAAACAAGAAAACATGCTTGAATTGAGGTCTGAAACTTGTTTGATTAATAGTGTAGGGTATAAGGTTGATTCTTTAAGTGTTTGTTGTAGCTAAAATAAGTAGTGTACTTTTTAAAATATTTATTAAATTAGATTGTTTCTGTGTCACGAAAACAAGCCCTTCTTTTGTGAATTGTGAACATGTTGGGGTTTTTTTGTTGTTTAACCAGAAATAGCATACTAAGCTGAAAGCTTTTTTACAGGTGCGATCTGGGAGCACAGGGAAGTTAAGTGACTTGCTTAGGGTCACATAGTATGCAAGTGGAAGCTGTGGGATTCAAACTGAGGTCTAGTCTGCTGGATGTCACCAGATTTGCAGCTCAGAGCCTTAAACCACTGTGCTATACTGCCTCCCTTTGTTTCAAAACCCCTCATTCATGAAACACAAGCCTTCCCTTTTTTGACAGTGTCAATATGAGACAAGCATTTGTCAATGCTGAACGTTCGCTTGCAGGTATTTGCAGTGGTGTTTGGCATGTATGGTGCTTTACCCTAATGTCCTGTGCGATTGTTGGTATTTGCACAATAAATTGTCAGCATGACCTTGTTGTTACCCCCATTGTGCGCTACATAGGCGGAAACACGTTTTGGGCAGGATGTGAAAAGTGAGAGCTGTACTGCTCATAAGGAAGTGTGGGAAAATGGCAATGTTGAAAATCTGGAGTGGAAATATTGAAAATTCGAAAACCTACGAGCATGCGTGGGAACTGTGCAATGCACGCTCGTAAAACAGTCATTTGTAGGATTTTTTTCACCAAATTTTCGACATTGCCATTTTAAAACCTCTGCTAATGAACAGTGTCACTGTGATTTTCTTACTGTGTCCCACACATTGATTTCGAACACCGACTGCGCCACTGTGCACTACATGGGTGGAAAGGCATTTTGGGAAGGATGTGAAAAATGACAGCTGTACTGCTCATAAGGAGGTATGGCAAAATGGCAATGTTGAAAATCTGGAGTGAAAATATTGAAAATTTGCAAACTTACGAGAGTGCTTAGGAACTGCGTAACGCAGAGTCATAAAACAGTCATTTTTAGGAAATTTTTCACCAAATTTTCAGCACAGCCATTTAAGACCTCTGCTCATGATCAGAGTCACTGTGATTTTCTTAATGTGTCCCATACATTGAGTTGGTACCGACTGCGCCATTAATACGCTACATGAGCAGAAACACATTTTGGGCAGGACGTGAAAAATGACAGCTGTAGTGCTCATGAGGAGGTGTGGTAAAATGGCAATGTTGAAAATCTGGAGTGCAAATATTGAAAATTAGCAACGTACTGAGCGCAGAGGAACTGCGCAACGACGCTTGTAAACATTCATTTTAGAATTTCACCAAATTTTCAACATAGCCATTTTAAGACCTCTGCTCATGAACAGTGTCACTGTGATTTCTTAATGTGTTCCATACATTGATTTACGTACCGACTCGCGCCATTGTGCGCTACATGGGTGGAAACACATTTTGGGTGAGTTGTGAAAAATGACAGCTGTACAGCTCATAAGAAGGTGTGATAAAATGGCAATGTTGAAAATATGGAGTGAAAATATTGAAAATTTGTGAACTTACGAGCCTGCGTAGGAACTGCGTAACACACGCTCGTAAAACAGTCATTTTTTGGAATTTTTGCACCAAATTTTCAACATGGGGCGTTTGGGACCCCTTCTCATGAGTGATGTCACTGTCATGGTGTTATTCAAGGCCAAAGGGTGATTTTGTGCAGTGACTGCGCAGTGCCTGCGAAATCACCCTTCGGGCCTGAATAACGCCATGACAGTGACATCATTCATGAGAAGGGCTCCCAAAAACCCCATGTTGAAAATTTGGTGCAAAAATTCCAAAAAATGACTGAGATATGCAATAAAGTTGAAACCCCCCTATGTAGCCCATTATACAGGTTACCGGCATTTCCTCAGTTTGCGGTCGGCTTTGAAGAGTACAGACGTGTTCCGGTCCACGAAGATCGTCGCGCGCGGAGTCAGAGGTAAGTATGGGGTGAGGGGGGTGTGGGAAACTAGTGCGCAGTGGGTGGGTGCGGAGTTGTGGGAGGGCTGGGAGACGCGCATGGGCTGTTTTTGTTTACAGGTTGAAAAATAAAAAAGATGGCGTGAGACATTTGCCACACTGGGTGGGCTCCCAGCATGGCAGAAGATGGCTGGGGGCAAGGAGCCGACCGGGATTGGGCACCCCAGTCAGCAAACTGCGGGGGCAAGGAGCCGACGGGGATTGGGCACCCCATCGGCAAAGTAATGACTGCTTGCCACGCTGGGGTGGAGTTTCCAGCATGGCAGCAGGAGCGGCAGGGGCCGTGGAGCTGGCGGGGATTGGGCACCCCGTCAGCAAACAACATTGCCCTCGCTGGGGTGGGCTCCCAGCGTGGCACAGCTTTGGGGGCGTGACATGCAGGGGGAGGTAGCACATAGCATAGGGTCTGGAGCACAGTATGGCAGCGGTGCTTTCCTTTGAAGCAGAGGAACACCGCTGTCATACTGAGCTCCTGCACCCATTGGTGCAGGACCGCCACACCTGCTCAAGGGAGCAGTGCATTGGGTGGAAGAGGCACACCTCCAAGTGTGCTACTCTCCCAAAACGTTCCTTGCGCATGCGCATAAGCGAACGTAAAAAGTCTAGGTGGCTTTCTAGGTGAAAAAGTGTGTAGAACAAGACAAAACCTGGTGCATCACAAACTAGAAAATATGTTGAAAGTTAAGTCTGAAACTTGTGTGGTTGATCGTGCAGGGTATAAAGTTGATTCTTCAAGTGTGTGTGTGTGTGTGTGTGTTTTAAACAATATTTTTGAAAATAATAATGAAATTAGGTCGCTAAGTGTCACGAAAACTAGCCCTATTTTTGTCACTTGTGAACTGGTTTTCATGAAACTCAAACCCACTTTTGTGAGACTCTTGGGCCCTGTCCACACCTAGTCAGTAAAGACTGTAACGTTTTCAATAACGCTATAGCACATACCATTTTAACGTGTCCACATGTAGCTTTTAAATCGATGGTATGCTTGCTCCTCCCATCCACACATTCTTCCAGCAAAACCATGTTGTACACGCTCTTCATGCTTGCAGAGTCACTCTGGCCCCATAATGCAACAGGGGACATGCGAGCACGATGGTGTGTAGCTCCCATGAATCACGGATCCATTGCCATGAAACAAGCAGTCAACAACATGGCGCCACCCGTGTTTCACTGCCTGATACTGCTGCTGTTGATAAGGTTTATGTGCATGGGCTCCCATCCCCCCACCCCCCCAAGGTAAATCTCAAGTGACCTAATGTGCTATGACCTTTGCATGCTGGTCCACAGACCCATAATGGGAATAGATACAGTATGTACCTTGGGGTGTATCACATGTGAAAGGGAAGAAGGAAAATGGAATCTTGTTTAAGCAAGAGTAGCACACTAAGCTTAAGCTTCTTTCCAGATGCAACATGTGAGCATAAGGAATTAAGTCAATTTCTCAGGATTACACACTATGCATCTAGATGGTTGTGAATTTCAAACCCACATTCACCGATATGCAGCTCAGAGACTTAATCCACTGTGCAATACTGCCTCTTTGGAGAGGGGTAGGTGTGTCATGTACACATCCGGTCATTGTGGCTCCATTTACAGGTCTGCAGTTTGGGAAGGGTACACCGTGTGGTCATTGTAGCTATTTGATTACACCTCACACTGGTCACTGGAGGTACTCAAGTGGTATAGAAAAGGGCTACAACCTGTCTTGATTGACACAGGACAGTCCTGATTTGCACAGTTGTGTCCTAAAAGAAAACTACTCTGGAAAATATCATACATATTGTCACCTGATATGTTATTTAAGCAATAAGGCATGACAGGGAGTGCGTTATGGTGGGATAATGACCCACCTCGGGTGGGTTGAAGCACGAGGCACAGCCGAGTGCTTCCACCACCTGAGAAGGGCCGTTAGCCCACCATAATGCACCCCCTTGAGTGCCTTATTGTGATTATGAAATGGGTAATTTTTAGTAAATTTGATGCCTTTTTTAAACATATTACTTTCAGCTGGGCCATTGTGCTGGGATAACTGCCCAGCTAAAAGCTGTGCCTGGTCAATCAGGAGCCAGCATTCTTTCTACCCATTTAATAATTAAGCAATAAGGCATACAGGGGGTGTGTTATGGTGGGATAATGGCCCATCTCAGGTGGGTTGAAGCATGAGACGTAGCCAAGTGCTTACTCCACCTGAGAAGGGCTGTTAGCCGACCATAACACACCCCCTAGAGTGCCTTATTGCGATTATGAAATGGTTCATTTCTAGTAAATTTTATGCCTGTATTGAACATATTACTTTTAGCTGGGCCATTGTGCTGCGATAACGGCCCTGCTGAAAGCTGTTCTTGGCCAATCAGGAGCCAGCATTCTTTCTACCCATTTCACAGTGGTAATCAAACCAGTATGCAGATGGGCCGGCATCTGAAACAGCTGATTGTGTAAGATAAGTTAAATTGTTAGATGAAAACACAATTCAGATCTAGTTTTACCCAACAAGTAATTTATTCTACACTCTCAAAAACATAACTGATATATAGATAATCTCATTTTAAAACATTAAAGATGGTTTTAAATAGCTTCTCAGTACATTACAATGAATTTAAACTGTCATACATTTAAAAATATAAGACAACCTTTAAGTAGAAGTGATTTAAAAATATTTGGCATTGTAATGCATTGTCTTTCTAATTGTCAGTTCTATTAACAATTCAGTCTTTTGTATAGTTAATAGCAATCACTGGCATATTCCTGAAAAACAATGTTTTTAGATATAACAAAATGAAATGTAAAACATAGAAAACTTTCAAATAAGAAATTTTACGCATTAACATGTAAAATCCTGTCTTTCTCAGTTTTAGCAATTTTCTATTTATGTTTCATATTACAGGCCAATAAAACCAGAATATAAATGCTTCATAACAGGACAGATGTCGTGCCAGTGAACAACTATGTGAAATTATACAAAGATGAATAGCCATGGCTCAGTAATTTAAACTTTGTAGCTTAATTCGGATACTATATGTCTCAACCTAATATTATTTAAGTAATGGAGACTTACAAATGTTAGACTCACTCAGAAACCTTCATTGAATGCGATGTTCAGTTAAATGTTTATGTATGTGTGTTACCGAGTTATGAAATAAATGTGGTTAACATTCTCATCATATGATTAACATTTTGTTTAGTAAGTGTCAGATGCATGTACTTTCTGTTTGAGATTCTATGTGTGGATTATAAAAAGTCAAATGCATATTAAGATTTAGATATACAACAGCCTCAGACGATTCTGGAGAAAACATAAATGTGCTGTTCCCTTCTATCTATGTAGTTGTTAAATGTTTTCTGTACTGACTGATCTGTTTGTAACAGTTTTGTTACAATAAAATCTTATTTATTGTTACTGTGACTGTATGTCACCAAAGTCTGTTCGTCCACTTGACTATCATAGGTTATAAAGAATAAAAAGTTGACCCACTCTCAACTATTCCATCCGGTACAAATGTACTCTATAAAGCAGTATGAATATATATGATACTGTATAGAATGCAATCTATAACAAGCATATTTGGAATTGACAGGCTGCTGTGGTGACAACTTTAACATCTAGCGGATGGTTCAGGAGATTTGTCACCATTGCAACCTCAATGCGGATATATACGCTTGTCATACACTGTAGCATAAACATCATCGTTTGTAGTGTATGATCCAGTATCCAAGGGATCAAAAGTTTGTCCATGTGAAGCCATCACTACTAAGATCCTGCATAAAGGAAGTAGACTGATTTGATGAAGCAATGTAGTTTACATTTCTGTTATATACACCAGCTGGACTACTATGTAGATTGACCACACTTGTACCGGTTATCACATCTGACACATATGGGGGTGCTGTAGGCGTGCACTGTTGGCTCGTCTGACCAACATTAACATATTGGGCAGACTGCTGTGGTGCATTCTTTTGTGGGGCACAATAAGTAGATAATAGACTGGTCATGCTCTGGAAGAACTCAGCGTTCTGTGCAGCCTCTTCCTTGTGTAACTTTTCTTCCATCTGCCTTTCTTCCCGTAATCTCTTCCTCTCCAACTCCATCATCTCTTTGTAGTGTTCGTGCATCATCCTTCGTGTGGGTTCAAAAACAGCCTCCATCATTTCTTGCATGTGCGTCACTCTCTTTTTCTTCCGAAGATTGCACACTGGCTCCTGTGATGCCAAACCCTTACATAGTACACCTGTGGATGTTGATGGGGTATCGCTGTCCATGGTGGCAATGTTGCTCTCACATGTGACAGATGTACTGTCAATTAGGTCTAGGTCAGTGTTACATATTGTCTCATCAGGTGTCCCTGACTCTGTATGAAGTCAATTAATAAGACAATTAATACTCACATACTAACAAGCCAGCAGAATATGCCTAAAGTTATGTCAAATCTGCTTAGTCGCCAGCCACCTAGTGGGTGCTCGCTTTCCTGCCCCCCAAACCCACAAGAGGGTATTCTTTGAATCTGTTTTCCCTTTGTACCTGCCCCACCCCTTCTTGAGATGCTCCACTTTGTCCTCCTCCAGCAGCCTCCCGGCAGCGCATTCCATAGCTCCACCACCCTCTCAATTACATAATGCCTCCCACGTTCCCCCATTATAATTTCCCCCCTCCAGCTTCCACTCATTCCCTCTAGTTTTTCCCCTTTCTTTTGCCTAAACATACATACATATACAATGATACATCTAACCTGATTCCATGGCTTCTGGTTCAAAGATGTCATCCACCTCAGATTCGGTAGTATCATGCATTGCCGCTTCTGGCTCAATCTCCAAGTGCTCTAGCACAAAATGTGGGTCAGCAGTCTCTTTGGTTCCCAGGATTTTGTCAAGGTCCTCAAACAAAGGACATATTATTCTGCAAACACCTGACCTCGTGTTACTGTCCTTCACTTTGTGATACTTAACTTTCAGTTGCTTCACTTTTTCCCTACATTGTTTCGCTGATCTTTCTACCCCAGTCTCTAACAAAAGAGCTACAACATTTTGATAAATCTTGGTATTCCTTCTGCAGCTGGCTAGCTCTTCTTGAACACATTCTTGTACTTGTGCACAAGTAGTTTTGTTGCCTCGTCTGACCAACTGGCACATCTGTCACTCGTATTTGCAATATATCTCCGTGATTTTAATATTTCTATTTTCTTTTCAGCTATGTATTAATTTGCTGTTTGAAGCAGTAAAGAGTACTGTATGACTATATCCCCTTGATATAGTTCTGCTTATTATGCAGAGCTGAGGTAAATCTTTTTACATGTGGTTGCATGCACTGTCAGAACACACTCTGTAAGTGTTAATATTTCCAGTACCATCGAACTGACATATCTTCTTCCTTCATCCAGTACTGATAAAAACAGAAAACGAATATAAGTTTCAGTCACTATTTAATGCTAGATGTCTTTTGGCAAGTGACACAGCCCTTTTCTGAAACTCTTGTCAGAAAGCTCTCACAATCGCTGATTCAGCGTTTCACTTCCTGGTTTCCCTGTTGCTGTGCTACAGTACGCATGTACGTCTTTAAGAGGGGCACCATGGGATAGAACTGCACAGTATTATGGGACCAAGGAGGAACAACACAGAACACACAGATTCGGATGCCCATCCACAAAGGTATGATGCAACGTTTCAGCAATACAACGTTACCATGACTGTGCTTAAACCCTACTCACATCAGGGTTTAAGCACGATTAGTAAACATGGAAATTTATTGTGGCAGGTGTAGACGCGAACTGTGTTCTGTCATTGCTAAAATGTTACAGCTCATCTGAAACATTTTCACTGGCTCAGTGTGGACAGGGCCTTGGTGTCAAAATGAAAAAAAATTAGCTTTGTAGGGCCATGTGCAAAGTAAGTTACAGATATGGTGCAGTGTGCATCATGATACAGCTGCTTTGTGAAGTCTGCTACAGGTCTCTCTGTGACCATGTAGCTGATTTGTGAGGGCCACCACAAAGTAAGCTACAGGTCAGGTGCCATGTATGTAAAAATGCAGTTACTCTGTCAGTGGTCAGCCAGCAGGGCCAGTTGAGAAGCCTGCAGCAGGTCTGGGGTGTGTGATTATGCAGCGGCTCTGTAAGTGTCCCACTGGGCAGGGCCACTCACAACGTACAATACAGATCTGGCACAAGGTCTGAGACCATGCAACCACTGTGCAAGTGGCCCTCAACACCAGTGACAGTGCCTCCTCTAGGTCTGCCACAATGTATGTGATGATGCAGCTGCTCTGTGTGTGGCTTGCAGGGTCGGTCACAAAGTGTGCTACAGGTCTCTGACAGTGTCAATGATTATGCAACTGTTTTTTAATATATTTGTATTAGGGATACATGGAACAACGATTACAGAAAAAGAAAATAGAGTACACAGGCAAGTATGTCCTAAATATGATTACCATATAAATAAGTCTGTACAACAGATAACAATTATTGCCTAACTATACTGTTACAATGATTATCCACCTGCTTTGTGGGTGGCCCACAGCATCACTCATGATGTCTGATGCAGGTTTGCAGCAATGTGGGTGATGATGCAGCTGCATTGGACCACTTGTAAAATCTACTGCAGGCCTTCCGCAGCGTCTGTCATGAGGCAACTGCTTCTGCTTCACGTGTGGCATATAAAACCATACACAAATTAATCTACTTTGGTTACATATCTCAAAAAAAAGATTCATTGCAAAAAGCTATATTAAAGTACAAGTTAGAGTACATGTTATTTAAGCCACAAAGGTAAGGAATTGTGATGTTAGGATTTTTTGAACCCTAACTTCACCCACTCTCATTGCCCACCCCAGTGGACCCCTCCAAATGAAATGCCAAAGCACAGCCTAGGTTTCAAATAATGTTTTAACATCATAAATAAGTAACACACGAGGAATACAATTACACCACATGACAAGCACTCATATTTTGTGAGAAACAAGACAGCTAGATACAGCACTGGTCACTGTGTTTCACATTGCTGTTGCTTTACAAGTGGCCCACAAAGCCATTTACAAAGTTCACTACAGGTCTGGGGCAATGTGTCAGATATTGCAGCTGCCTCGGGACTTGCCTACAGGGCTACTCATGAAGTCTAGAAACATAGGATCAGAATTTGTCAGCAGAAAAGGACCACTTGACTCACCCAGTCTACTCAGATGTTCCCTGCCTAACCTATCTCCGCAGACACTAACTGGTCTCCAGGGATCCTCCCTATCCCTGCCTATTTGCTAATATTTTCCTATATCTATCCCACCCATGTTTGAAGCCCACCACTGTTTTCACATCCACCCCTTTTGCTGGCAGTTTGTTCCAGGCATCTGCCACCCTTTGTCGTGTGTACTAGTTCCCGACATCCCTCTTACCCCCCCCCCCAGCTTCATTGTATGAAACCTGTTCCTGGTGAGATTTCTTATTTGAAAGGGGCTCTCCTCTGCACCCTGTTCACCCCTATGAGGCACCTGTAGGTTGCTATCATGTCCCCTCTTGCTCTCCTCTCCAGGGTGTACATGTTGAGATCCCTCAGTCTTTCCTCATAGGGCTTCTCACGTAACCCCTGCACCATTTTAGTTGCTCTCATTCAGACCATCTCCACCCTGTGTATGTCCATTCTGAGGTGCAGCCACCAAAACTGGACACAGTATTCCAGGTGGGGTTTCACCATTGAGGGGCACAGTGGTAACACCACCTCCCCTCCTCCTGCTGGAGATACATCTTCATATGCACTTCAGCATCCCACTAACCCAAGCCACTGATTTGTCACACTACTCTGCTACTTAGAGGTAATCATTTATGTTATCTTCACAGTCCCTTTTCTGCTTAGTGACTGTCAGTACCCCCATCCTATACTCTGCTTCAGGGTTTCTCTGCCCTAGGTGCATGATTTTGCCATTTTTGGCATTGAACTCCAACTACTATGTCCTTGACCACTCCCTGAATTTCCCAAGATCTCTGCACATTTTTCTCCACCCCCTCCTGTTAGTCCACCCTATTACAGATTTTGGTATCATCTGCAAAATCATTTGCAAAAAAGGAATACCTTCCCCTCCAGTTCTTCTGCAATGTCACTTACTGTATGTGGACATCAAAGAGGACCAGCCCCCAGTACTGAGCTGTATAGCATCCCGCTGTTCACTTTCCCATGATTAGAGTGAGTGCCACTAACTACCACCTTTTGTCACCTATCTGTTGACCAGTTTCTAATGCAATTCTCCACTTTGGATCCTACTGCTAGGCTGTTCAATTTCTTTATCAATCTCCTGTGGGGCATAGTGTCAAAGGCCTTGCTAAAGTCCAGACAGGCCATGTCTACTGCCCTCCCTGATCTATTTCCCTAGCCACCCAATCAAATAAATCAGACTTATCAGGGACCGCCCACCAGTGAATCCATGCTGCCCATGTCTTTGCAGCCCATAGGATTCAAGATACTCTTCCAGCCTTTCCCTAAGCAGGATTTCCTTTAATTTCCCCACCACCAAGTGAGACTGACTAGCCAATAATTGCTAGCCTCCCCCCTGCTACCACTCTTAACTAGACAGACCACATCTGCTCTTACGTTCTCCAGAACTACGCCTAATTCCAGTGAACTGTTGAATGAGGCCATCAGTGGGGCAGATAGCACCTCCCTGAGTTCCTTTAGTGCCCCAGGGTATATCATGTCCATTCCCATAACCTTGTCCATCTTCAGAGGTGCAAGTCCCTTCAGGACTCTTCCCTCTGAAAACAGACTTGTGCCCACCTCCCCCACTTGATCCTGCTACTCACTGGTGGTCCGTCCCAACTCCCTCCACTGTGAAGACTGAGCAGAAATACTTATTCAGGAGGGCAGCTTTTTCTTTGGTCCTTTTCTGCGCAGTCTCCCCTACAACCCTCCTAATTCTCAATATCCCTTCCTTGCTTTCCTCTTCTCACTTATGTAGCTAAAGAAAGTCTTATCCTCCTTAGCTATCCCTTTAGCTATCCTTTCCTCTGTCTGCACCTTTGATTACTTCACTGCCTTTCTGCTTCCCTCTGTTTTACTTGGTATACCTCCCTGTCCTCCTTCCTCTGCGTCTCCTTATACCTCTTGAATGCCACCCTTTTTTCCTTTACCACCTTGGCCACTTCCCCAAAGAACCATAGAGGTCTCTTTTTCCTTCTACTTTTACTCATTTCCTTCATGCAGAGGCTGGCTGCCTTAGTTATGCCCTCCCTTACTTCTCCCCATTGTGTCTTTATCTATCTTTGACAATGAGGTAGTTTCTGAGGCATTATCCCATTTCTATAAAATCCACCCTCCTTAAGTCCAGAACCCTTGTCTCAGTGTGGATTTTCTCTGCTCCTGTCCTTATGTTAAACCACACTGTATGGTGATCACTGGTACCTAGGGGACTGCCCACTAAGACATCTGCAATGCTGTTCCTGTTTGTAAGCCCTGCCCTTAGTGGGTTCTTTGACTAGCTGCCTGAGAAAAGCTCCTTGCAGGGAGTTAATGATAGCCCTGCTCCTTGCTGAAGCCACCATTAGAAGGCTCAACTCCAGGTCTGGGAGGCTGAAGTCAGCAACTAGCAGCACCTCCCACATACTTGTGATTCCAATGATGGCTTCCCCAAGTGCCTTATCCAACTCGTCTCCTGGTGCTGGAGGTCTGTACACCACCCCAGGTATGAACAGTGGCCCCAGAGCCTGTCTCTAGGATGACCCACAGCACCTCCAGCTCTTTCTTTTCCTCTGGGGTGACTCTCTACCTCTGTGGTCTTGATTCCCTCCCTCACACACAGTGTACCACCTCTTCCCTCAGCCCCTCCTCCTATCTTCCTTGCCTTGTCTCTCCAGAACAGAAAGTTACTATTTATGATCATATCCCACTTGTGGTGCTCACTGCACCACAGCTTCCCTATGGCCACCAAATCCATGCTAGCCTCTGCCATGATGGCCTCCAGGTCTGAAGTTTTATTTCCCAGACTCCTTGCATTGGTGCACATTGGCCTCCATACCTTACTTCCTCCCTGCCTCAAATATATTCAAATACATGTTTTAACATCATAAATAAATAATGTATGAGGGATACAGTTACACCCCATGACAAGTTACTTTACTGCTTGTTGTTGTTTGCTGCTTTCCTCCCCTTTCTGTCTGTGCTGTCCCCTGAGGCTCCCCCTGACCTACCTATTCCCATTTTACTTTTTCCATTCCCTGTCTCCTTTACTCCTTTCTTCTTGTTTACCTGCCTTACATCCCCCTTTTCTTCTCCCATGTTCCCACCCTTGTCTTCCTGAGCCTCTACTCTAGGGGGGGTTTACTCCTTCGAGCCCTCCCTCCCTAATGCTACATCAAGAGGGGGGAGTCAATTTTTGCCTCCTTTGGTTTTACAGCCCCCCCCAACCCCACCCATGGCTAGTTAAAATGCTCATCTAAGTAGTATTTAAGCCTTGCATAGGTTTGTTGCAATGTGTGTGATGATGCTGCAGTGGCTTTGCAAGCCGTGCACACATAAGAATGATGTGCACCAAGCTTGTATCCTATGGTCCTGAGTTTCACTGAGAGCAGTAATCAATAAAATACAGCACCTGGTGTCATGTGCACCTGAAATTAAAATGTGACAGCAAAACACGTTAAATGTGTAAAACAGTGATGTGTGTCAAATTAATGGTGTAAAGTAAATCAGTGCAGTAAGTAAGCAATAACACATGACTAGTATTTCCCTGTATCTCTGTCGGGCATGGCTGAAAATGAGCTATTAACACAGCTCTATGCCCTGGTAGAACAAAAAGCTACATCAATACATATGTGACTGCATACATGACAGGGTGCGGAGTCAGCTAAATTGTCCAGTTCCCTGGTTCTTCATATTTTGCTTTCAACCACCTAAGAAAGTAAGAATTTTACCCCAAAGCATTTTATTGGGCTTATCAAATGCTAGTTTTTTGAAAAGTTAAGTAGAAAGCAAAACACTTTTTCAAACTAGTTTAAAAACTGTATTGACATTTGTTCATGTTGCTGTGGTATGGAGAATGTAGGAGCATCATTACTTATAAATATCACCACGATACAGATGTTTGTTATAATGTTAAAATGTGAGTGCATTATTTATTTATTTTATTTTATTTATTTTGTTTTTGTTGATTGGGAAAGGAGGACTAGACAGTTCTTTCTATTTTCAGCCTTGTCCTGAGGGAGGGGGATACAGATGAATGCCAACTAAAACTGAACCAAAGTAAGCTGTTGGTGGTATTTTTAGTGAATTATTACCATAGAGTTCTTGTTACTTTTGCATCTTGTCCAGCAAGATGAGGAAGTATGCTTGGACAGTCATACAGCAAACTGAGTAACTGCACGGAGGATCCTGGTAGTCAGGGGAAGGGGACAACCTAGTCCTGTGGAACTTTGAAGAGGAAACCTTGAAGAAGCACAGTTACGTGAGCAAATGGGCAGACTAGGTGGGCCATAGGCCCTTATCTGCCGTCAACATCTATATATGTATCTATGCACAGTCACGTGACTGGATTCTGCAAATTATGGTGTAGGGTTTCTCTTGCATTTTAGAACATACACCAGTTACCACATATGAGGAAAAAAGGACCATGGATAAAGTAGGGACAGATAATCTTCTGCACAGGGGGTTACAGCAAAAAGTCTGCACTAGATCTGCCAAGAAGTAAGAGTTTTCTGTGTGTGATATGCTTCATTTCTTTTTTCTTTTCAAGATAATTTCAGATGAAGGAAATAAGGTCAAAGTACTCAATATTTATTTCAATGTCCATTTAAAATATGCTTTTAGTTCCCATTGGAAAGAAACATGTTTATAATGTGGTTGCTATTTTGGAAGTTATCTTAACAGCCTTTTTTTCTTTTTGCAAGTAAAATGTTATAAATACAGCATAAATAAACCATGAATACATCATCTGAGGGTTCTCCTACAGGGCCATGAGCTTTGAATAATACAGCATTTGCAGTCAAGGTTATAAAATACAACATTGTTCATAAATATGATTATATACAGGTTTGCAAGAAGTGAATAAATACAATTTATTAGGGGGCTTTTCAATTATATTAAATGAAATCCCTTCCTTCCCAATCCTCCACCTTTTTTCTATAGATCCTCTTCAGTGGTTTGTAACTCCCCAAAAAGTCATTGTTATATAAGGAACTCAAAAATAATTGTTTCCATTCCAGTTTTAGGAAAGGTAATCGATCTGTGGGGTGT
This sequence comes from Neoceratodus forsteri, assembly GCA_016271365.2. Classification (NCBI taxonomy): domain Eukaryota; kingdom Metazoa; phylum Chordata; order Ceratodontiformes; family Ceratodontidae; genus Neoceratodus; species Neoceratodus forsteri. The sequence goes on from CM057452.1 coordinate 1,452,474,582, forward strand.
TTCCAGTATTTAAGGATCTACCTCTTACCTGCCATAGTACTAGCTTCTAAAATTACTTTTTGTCTTGAATTTATATTAACATCATTGTACATTTCCCAAATTATTATCTTAGGGTCCTTTGGAAGTTATCTTAACAGCCTAAACATGTGTTTTTCATTTGTACCTACAAATGTAAAAGGCAGGTGCTTCCATAATAGGATGCCAGTTACTCACGATACATTTTCTCCACATATACTGTATCCATCAGTATATGTGCAGTCTTAGCCCCTGCAGCCACTGAAGTCCAAAGCTTAAAGGTGGAAGATTCAAGGGTAATGTTAGGGGGCACTTTTTCTCAGACATGGTGGGGAACATATTGAACAACCCACTACTGGAGACAGTGGATAGGTAGACAGTAGGAACCTTCAGTGTAAACCTGGACAAATATTGTATTGCTTAGGGCAGGGAACCCTTGGTATTACAGTGGAGAGTGAACCCCTTTAAATTAGCATGTGTTTGCAAAGCATAATTTTTTCATCCCTGCTTATGAAGTGGGGAGGGGTGGACATGTTGGACTGGGATAAAAGCCAAGGTTAAAATCCCATGGCTGTCTATATAGTGGTCTGGACTCTGAGGACTCGTCTGGGTCCTGCTGCCATGCAGAACTGGGGCCTAGTCTACATATAGAGGACTGCCTTGTGGGGGAGGATGGCTCTCCCCTGGGGCCCTCACCATAGGGGTCAGACCCACAAGAAATGTTGGGCTGAGCTGGGTCCCAGGAAGGATAAGGGCTTAACAGACCTGATCAGTGTTTATCCCTGTGAATAGGGTATATCCCTGGAAGACAGCCAAATGCTAGGAGAAAAATCTCTGCAAAAAAAAAAAAATACTGTGTTATCATGTTACTGCAAAGGGGTCCCAGTAAAAGAAAGCGAAGGTCACCAATCTTTGAAATTTAAATTTGTTTTTATGTGATGTACTGTGCCCCTGTTGAAACAAGACTCAAAGGGCATCAATCAGCAGGTCAAAAACCTGGAAAATGGGATCATAATGCCATGTGGATAGTTGCCAAGGTACAGCAAAGCAGAGGTGCAGAATGGATACTGGGACCGACCTCATGTTCTAGCTCTCCTGAGATTCTCAAAAAACAGACAAAGCCATCACTGCATGCTGAAAACGGTGTGACATTCTGTAGATATAAAATCTCTGTATTTTACAGGAAATTGTAACAATGTGAAAATCAGGTCCTGAACATGAAAATTAGACCCAGATTCGTTTGCTCTCCACTCAGTCTCTCAAACCTTTCTGAGTCATCCCAGTGTGAAGTAAAGGAAGGTCACAGAATGCTGAGCTGCTGACAGCAAAGCACCATCCACCTACTCACATCCTTTTTTCTTTTTCTCCAACTAAAAAGGAATTGATTTTATTAACCCCTCGTGGTCTTTCTTCCACTAATTTTGCAAGGCAGAAGAATATCACTGTTGTGTTTCCTAATGTTCCCTTTCAGAAATACAATGCCAAGTCCATTAGCTCTCGCTGTACAAGGAGAAACCTTGGTATCTTTAATGTGTTTCTGTTGTTGTAGGACATGCACCATAGTTTGACTGACATTCTCTGAAATATGGAGGAGCCCAAAGTGTTTTAAGACTTCAGTTCTGTTTCTTGCTAGGCACGTGGGTCTAGAGCTGGAGGTTAACAGACATGTACTGTACCTCTACTGACTCTCATTTGATGACACCACCCTTATTTTCTTATTTTACAATGATGCATCCCACTGACTATTTGAAACAGGCAGTTTTTCACACCCCACACTGAGACCAGAATTTTCAAAAGTGATGATGCACACCACTCCTGGTTTTGGGCTGCACCTGCACCTGCATCACCCACAATGTGCCAATACATCTGAATGTGATTTTGAAATGTTCTGGTGCATTTGTGAATGTTTTCCTGCTTTATGGCAACTTGCATCAAAACAGTGAAAAACACATCACTTATTGACGCAAATGGCACCTGAAATGTAACACCTTATGGAGGATGCAGTAGTATAGTAAGGACAGACTTAACAGACCTTCGGTCTCCTTCTGCTGTCAGGTTCTGTGTTTCTATATTAACTTGTGCCACTTGTGAAAATAAGTTAGACCACCCTTTACGTTGTCCGATTTAGTAGTGCAAGTGTCAGTCAGTGATGCAACTGAATTATGCCACAAATCTCCAAGATGTGTGCAACACCTGAACCAGGTGTTGTGCAGTCCTGCAACCACTCAGCTGTTGCAACCTTCTCTCATCTGAGGCTGACACCACATGATTATCCCTTTTGGTACCAGTGGGGTCGGCATGACCCAGGGATACTGCTGGTTTCTAGTGGTAAGGAGGCATGCTTACCAAAGGGTCCACACAATGTCGGAAAACACACCCTGTACACCTCTTCTCTCCCATACTCAATCAGCATTACTCAATTCTGTTTACAGTGCTTAAGCAGTAGTCACTCTTTACTGAACAGTTACTGTATTTACTGTTATTTCCCAGGGATCCAGTCCCCAAACACTCTCCAGGTTGGCACCATATCGGCAGGTTCGATCCTGACTCCAGACTCAAGTCACAACCTATGTATAGGTTGTACCCAATCTTATTATATCCAGGGTCACATAAGGGCCACAGCATAGTGGTCAGCTAGGGTGAGAAGACTGGATGGGCCTGGAAGTCTTTATCAGCCATCAGTGTCAATGTGTCTATGTCTATGTCTATGTAGCTCACCCCCTCCTTCTGAAAATGTTAAAATTCACAGGTCTTTCTGCACCAGCAGCTGACTAGTTCAGATCCTATCTCAAACTGTCTCTAGTTGGTGTAGATTAGTAATGCTTTGTCGGCTCCCCTTGCCATCTAGTCTGGAGTCCCGCAGAGCTCCATCCTTGGTCCCATCTTACTTTCCATTTTTCTCAATGACCTCCCATCTGTCTGTGTTGATTTGCATATTCACATGTACTGTATGTGGACGGTACTGTAATTTTTACCTCAGGTGCCTTACTGTCAATCTTAGACTTATTGCTATAGCGTGACATTAACAATATCCAATGCTGGTTCCACTCTAACCAACTCAGGGTTAACACAAAGAAAACTGTGTCTATATCTTTTGGTGCCAGCCCAAAATTTGTCAGATTGTCTGCCCCTCCTATTTTCTCTACCCTGAATGGCATCCCCTTTAGATTGTTTTCTGTTTCAAATACCTTGATGTGGGATTGGATAGTAGGCTTATCTTTTCTATCCATATTGATGACATCCCCAGCAAACTCCAACCAAAACATGATGCCCTCTACTGCAACAAAGATTGTCTCTCATCCCTAGTTCACCATACGCTGATTACTAAGATGCTGCTCCCAGTTTCTGACTATGTGGAAGTGGTTCTGCTCTGTCTTCCTCCCTTGCCAGACAGGACACCCTCTGCAATGTCATAAGCCATTTTGCTGCTAATGCTTCTTGTACTCATCACTACACCCTTTACACTTTCCTTTCCATCCCTCTTTTTACCTCCCACTGCCTTACGCACTGTGCATCTCAAGTTTCTAAGTACTGGTTTGACTCTCTACCCTCCTATCTCTCCTCTCTCTTCTCCCCTTCCCTATTCTTTCTGCCACTTATTCTCTTCACTCTCATGACTCTTGTACTTTCTCTATACTACATCCCAACTCTACTGCTAGGAAATCTTTCTCCTTCATCTGAAACAATATGCCCCCCACCTTCCACATCTCCCTTTCCCTTCTTTCACTCAAATGTTAAACATCTTGCGTCCCCCTTCTGCTCTGACCATAGTTTAATTTTGCCATGCTACTCTCCTGTACTTAGCCTTAGTGTTCCTGTACCAGTGCCTAAGTTTTGATAGGCTAGCCTGTACTTTGTTAACTGCATTGTATTTATCATTTAATTGTTGTATTTTTGCTGCACCTTGCAGATTCTTTACGCTGTACATTTTGTCTGTTTTGCCTATACATTGTGTATTTTGCCTCCTTGTTTTCCTTCCCCCAGTTTATACCTGGAAATTATACTTAGTCTAGTGTTCCTTTCCCAGTTACCAATTTTCAATAAATAAATAAATGTATCTATGGTGTTGTGAGATTTTGCCGTTCTCAAGATCACAGACCTTGTAAAGTGGGTCAATGAGCTTCTTCTCAGAAATACTTTACTGGTTCTGCTGCTTGAAGGAATCAGGAAAATGTGTAGGATGATAGGGATAACAATAACCATTCTGCATGTGCCAGTGCTAGTGTTAACAATGGACCTGATGGTACTGGTAAAGAAGGACATGACCCTGAGAATCCTGAATCTCTGTTAGATGTCACAGGAGGAGCCTTAAGCAGTGCAGAACATTACTCTGGCAACAATCTGATAAAGAACCTATCAGTATTGCTGCACTTTTTTGCAATGAGACTTTTCTCATCCATCACCACCATCCAGCTCATAGAAATTTGCCTTTTCTGTCCTCTAGGTGAGCTCAGTCAATATCAGTAAATAATCTTTAAAAAAAATGTTCTAAGTTAAAGTTCTGTGTTTCTATAATAGGACATTAATGTTGGAGTAGCAGGGTGGGTGGTGGTGGACCCTATGGTGCTGCCTTCTTCTACCTATTCACTGCTGCCCTGGTCCTTTCTCTTAATTAATGTGATAATTGTTGTTTGTGTGTGTTTTACACTATAGTTAACACTGTAGCTGACCTACCAGCCTACTGCCTCACCTACCTGCCTAGAACAAGCTCACTGTCTTGCAAGTCAGAACATTTGTTCCAGAAGGGGAAGAGTTAGACAGCAGCAAAATTCATTCCTAAATGGGGATGGGGCTTTGGAGGGGGGGGGCCACTGGAGGCCAGGGAAGCAAGGGGCAGCTAATGAATTTACAGGGCCACTAGACCCAGACAGGAAGTTGGTGAAGGGCAACATAAAACATTAACCACTTGGCCCACAAGCAGACCTTAATGTATGGAGTTGGGGTGGGGAGACAACATTGGTGACAGCACTGTGTGATGAGGGCATGGATCATGATTTGGCACCAATGACTGGTGCCATGCCAAGGGCCAAACCTTGCAACTACTGCAGTTCCAGAATGTTAGTTGTTGCACAGCCTATGTGTGATCCAGCGAGCCTTGACTAGGCCAAGGACCCCTCAATTTCTTGAACCTAAACAGTGGTTCTGAAATCCTCCATAAGCTACAGCTCAGCTGATTCTGCAAGGGATCCAGCGAGCCTTGACTAGGCCAGGGACCCCTCAATTTCTTGAACCTAAACAGTGGTTCCGAAATCCTCCATGAGCTACAGCTCAGCTGATTCTGCAAGGTACTAGCCCGGACTTTTGGATTTGGTACCAGTGGAAGCTGATTTCCAAGTGGCCCACACTATCTCCTGCCGAACACATCTCTAACTACTGTATCTCCCTCTGTGTCTCTAGTTGAATTTATGTGCCAGGGTTTAATAATTTGTTTAATCCTTACAGTCATTTTAAGTTCTGAGTTGATATTAGAAGTGAATTTTGAGCTTTTTTTTTTTTTTTAGTAGATTATATCCTCTCACCACTAGAGGGCTATATCTCTGGTAGCAGCTCCTATCCTATCTGGCACATCACACACTCTGTTCTTTTATCATCACAATGCCTCCCTCCTCAGTGGGCTCTCCTTTTCCTCTCTCTCTCCCTTCTTAAAAACTAGATAAGCCTGCCATCCACTCTCACCTCTAACCACTTGTGCTTCTAGCTCCAATCTACCTACAGGGGTTAAACGCAGACGCTCTCCCACCATCTGTAAACACACCTCTCGAACAGCAGCTGATTGGCCGGCCTTGTCTTCACTGCCTTGCTTTGCTCTCCGGGCTCTTTGCCCATTCACTTTGCATTTCCATGCTCTCCTCCCCCCCCCAAAAAAAAAAAACGACAGTTACTTTCGGGTACCATTTCGGACTGTGAGGAAATTATTTCTCTGTCATAGAGGAAGTTAAATCTGCTGCCGACTGTGTCTCCTTCGGGTTCTGATCCTAAAATCAAACAGAAAAATTCGCAAAGTTCGATTGCCACGGGGAACGGGGCAGATAAACAAATGAAAAGTTAGCACCAACTAACACACACACTGTAGAACGATGGGGGGGGATAAACACATTGCCAAGGGAGGTTGTAAATACATACAACCATTGTTTTTGTTGTTTTAAACTATGGGGTCTCCATTTGGACATAACTCCCTAGCTCATGCAGGTGGAGGAACTATTTTATTGCAAAATTGATGTTATACTAAGTATTTATTAGCAATTTTTTATTAAGCTTTTTTTTTTTTACAGTGCCCATTTTCTAAGCATAATAATACCCTCCAGGGTGGGCGGTATGGGCAATACCAGACCTTCCAGGGGCTATAAGGCCCTCCGCCTGTGGCGTCGGGCCTCATTACACCCCCGGGCGGTCCGGTATTGCCCAATACCGCCCACCCTGTCAGGTATTATTGCTTGCATAATGACTGCTGTATGGAATGACTGATACTGATGGAAAATATGACTGAAAGGCACTGAATCTGAATGTACATCAAGGACAAAAACGAAAGCTAAAACCCAGCCACAGCAGGAAGGGCTGCAATCTGTAAACACACTAAGACTAGGTTTGTAAATGTTGAAGCAGACTAAGTGAACTAATTAAAATAACAAAACAGAACATGGGAACAGCTGCTTTGTTAGGAAACCAGGTGAAAGCAATTTAAGAATGGAGTCGAACTAAGAGATTTGTAGTGGCCTGGTGTGGACAACAAAATGGGAAGCCTTAAACAACACAAGCCAAAACAGCAGAATGACACAGGCAAAACATAATGTGGAAACTAGACGGCACACCAAAAACCAAAACAGAAAGAATCACAGGAGTTACATGAGGACAGGAATGCAGCAAGAGTAGCTGACCAAGAAAAAGAAGGAAGCACAAACTGCAGCCAGGACATGGAGAAAAACAAAATGCTGACCTAAAAAGCCACTGAAGGCACAAACCAAACAGAATCCCAAAGAGCACAAAGGGAAATGGCAGACAAACATGGGAAGAAAGGGGAGGGGGGCCAGAGCCTCTAGCTTCAGCAAAGAAGCAGTAGGCGCTTTTACACACAGGTTTGTAAAACGAAATAAACATTTCCTGTGTGGCGCTGATGTACTCTGTTGCTTTCGGGTTTCCTTTTACACCCCTGCGAGTATTCCGGCTAATCCCACCTCCATTTGTTTCGGCTCCCCCAAGGTTTACTGCTCTAATGGCAGCTTCTGCAGTGGTACCGGAATGGCTGTTTTACACAGCCAGATCAAACGAAACACGTTTGTGCAAACCGCAAGAAGCAGAGATTGTGGTTTGGATGAACGTTCACCAAGGGAACAAAACAAATGTTTTTTACACACAAGGGATGTAACGGAATACTGTTTCAGTAACAGTTATTCCGTTACATAGACCTGTGTGTAAAAGCGTCTAGTGCTTCCAAATGAGGCTGGAGGGAGCTGGCTTCAGTAGCTCAGGAAGGGTAGTGTGGCTTTTAGCTCCTGCCCACCAAACTGCAGATCTAGCCTTTGTGTTTTCATGGTTTGGTTTTTAATTGGTTCAGTTTGATTTATTTATCTGAAATCTGGTAAATCCATGAGCATGTACTACCCATTTTCAGGGGTGGCCAGATATAGATAAAAGAAATTTAAACATCAAACAGTCTACATCAATCCATATGAAATCACATACAGTATATAACATGTAAACAAATATTAAAGGATACAGTCTAAAAAATAAAACATTTACAAGCAATTACATTGATCAAAGGCTGATAACAAATGTGCCAACTTTGATTTAAATATATTTAAACCAAGCAACATATCAGTAAGATTGCAGAAGAGAATTATAGAAGCTAGCAAATTAGATACAGTATTAGTCAAATTTATTATATTTGTATCCTGCTTAGGATTAAATAATGGATGGTATCCTTGTTAAAATCTAAACATTGTTTTTATCACATTATTCGTTCCATCATTTAAATTACTAATAGAACAGATTCTACAGTAAAACTGTTTAAAATATTTCCAGTCATCAGTTTAGGCTCATTTAGAAATGAATCCACTGAAGCCACTTCCAGGGTCTACATAATTTTAAACTGAGTTAAAGCTCAGTGTGAAGATAGGATGGATATGACTTTCTGGATTTATTTTGTTTATACTGTAGTTAGCCCCTTTTCAAGTTCATGTCCTCTCATACTGTATTTCAGCAAATCATAAGCTATACAAAGCCTTGTCAGGATCAGTTTAATTTTCCTACTAAACTATCCAGCCTCTCATCACCTAGCATATTGTTTTCTTCTAAGTAAAAAGAAGTTTCTTAAAATTTTAAATTGTACTGTAGCTGTAGTCCTGATTTCTACAATTTATTAATAGACCGTGTTAACTAATAAATTGTTTGGTTCCATTTGGCTACTGTTCTTGGTCAAAGTTGCTGTAGAATTCTTCAAGCACGATCTCTGTATATTACTGCCTGATACGCCCATTTGTTGCTATATTTAAAATAACCACTACTCTTGCATTTCCTTTTATAGGTCTTTAATATTTGGTGAAGCACTTTTGGATTTCATTGGTAGTTCACTGTGAAAATCAAAACTGCAATCTCCTGTGCTATTCTACCGTTGCCTTATGCAACATCATAAATTATAATTTGTAAAAAAAAAAAAAACAAGGCACTGCGTCAGCATGTCGTCTAAAAGCAAAACAAAATGGTTATATTAAACACACGCTGAAAATAGAAAATAAAGTTAAAAATCTACGTTTCGACCTTAGGTCTTCTTTAGGAAATATCTAAAAGAGAAAAAAAACAAGTTAGTGTAGAGGAGAGGTAAAATGAGATAAATTATAAGCTGTTTTTAATTTGAGATTTTGTTAGGGTAATTGTGTATGGATGTAGTAATAGCATTAATATATAGTTATGATTCTGATATGATAAAGTTGTAAGCAACTATGTAAACATTAAGAGAACTATTCATATTTGTATTTATATGTATCCATTTTTTTAAGTATTCCTGTCACTTTAAGATCAGCTCTTTTAATGGTGGTATGCTATGTCGCGTCAGAGCCTCCTGATGACGCTTTCTTAGAGTGAAACCAGTCAAGGTACCTGATTTTCCTGAGCTGAATGGTGCTTTGCCAATCTGTTTAATAAAGCCTTGTATGCACTCTAGCTGCAGGAATTTGTTCCTGTGGCTCTACTGTTGTGTCTCCACAGGTGTTCAGCAGGAAGCCAGTCTGCATGACCCTGAAGCAAAGGGAGTTAGGTCCAGGGAGTCTGCATCCATGGTCACTAAGAGGAGGAGGTGGCCCCAAGCAATCCTTGAAATTCTGTCCCTCAGGGTTGGATCCTGGGATCTCTACTGCAAAGATGAGGTTGGGGAGCTGTGGGTGGTGAAGGTGCCCCCCAAGGTAGGTGTTACATAGTGTGTGTGTGTGTGTGTGTGTGTGTGTGTGTGTGTGTGGTGTATGAGTGGTAGTGGAACATTGTGGGTAGGTCGCTCACACCCCACCTTTTCTGTCTGTTTCTCTTGTTTCAGATGTACATGGGCCCACTGCGTCACCTGGTCATGGCAATGCAGCTGCCTACCAGGAGCACACCTTTGGCTTCATTGAGCAATTCATCAGAGGGTGTGGACTGAGAACTAGGCCATGGGGCTGTTGATATCATGTATCAGACACTGGTAAATCCCCTGCTCTTGTGATAAGTACCACTGGATCTTCAGCTTTTCTTTTTTATTTGTAATGTTTGACCAGGAAAGACACACTGAGCTGTAACAATTCATTTTCAGGGGCATCCATGGGGGGGGGGCGGGGTGTATGTGGATATGTTTTTTGGCAGAGGGAATGTTGGCTATAACACCAAGGTAACACGCCTACTCTTCTTCAATAAGTGCCAAAGGGTCTTTAATCTCCACCAGGACAGTGACCACAGATGGGCAGAAGGATCTGTTTTACATCTGATATAAAGGACAGCAACTTAATAATGCAGCACACCCCGTGCACTGCACTACAGCGTTAGTAAGGGTATTACCCCAAGTACCTGATGTGGGGCTAGAATCTATGACCTTCAGATCTTCCAACCCCAGACATGTACATGCCACTCACAGAGCCACTGACAGTTCCACCTGGACTGCCATCACAACTGGGCAGCAGGGACCTTGGTTTTACATCTCATCTTAAGGATGACACCTCAGCATGTGTGCAGCACTCCCTCATACTGCAATATAGTGTCAGCGTGGGTTTTATCCTAAGTACCTGGTGTGGGGCTAGAATCCATGACCTTCAGAACTTTCAGCCCCAGAGGTGAGCATGTTACCCACCGAGCCACTGAAACTTCCACCTGGGTAGCCACCAGGGATATGTAGAAAGGACATTGGTTTCAAGTTTCATCCAAGGGATGCCATCTCAACAGTGCTGCATCTCTCTTATGCTGCACTGCTGTTTCAGTATCCAGTATTTGCCAAGTTCCTGGTGTGGGACAAGAACCCATGACCTCCTGATCTTTATGACCCAAGGGTAAGAGTGCAATCTACTGAGCCGCTGTCACTGCCTAATCCATGGTGATGAGTATGCTGATGTCATTCAAGCATCAAATAACTAAATATCCTCAAAGATATGCAAAAAAAAATACTCAACAGATGTTTGTCATTTTTGCAAACCAGCAATTCATGCAGGCTTTGGAATAATGTATTCTTATATTATATTATCATCCCTATATGCCCCCAGTTTATTTACTTGTTCTGTATGGCACAAACTCTACTTCAGCACAGCTGGATTATTTGCATAGCAATGGAAGTGATGAAAAACCCTTGTATACATTATAGGAGAGCTGTGATAGCTTATTATACTGTTGTACTGTGACAAATTCAGATATATACAGTGGGACAGAGGAATCCAAAGATACTGTAGCTCTATCATAGATGGTTTTATTGTGTTGTGTAAGAGGCCATCACTTCCCAGCTGTCTCAAAAAAGACAATCTTCCTGCAGACTTTAAAAAAGTAACCCCACTCTGAGGAAGGAGTCACTGCTGGGACAAATCCTGGGTGGGCTCCTCCAGGAAACAGAAATTGGGAATTTGTCAGCAGAAGATGACCGCTTGGCCCACCCAGTCTGCCCAATGTTCCCTGCCTAATCTGTCTCCATAGATCCTAACTGCTCTCCAGTGACCCTCCCTCCTCCCTGTCTGTTTTCTAGGACATCCCTGTATCTAACCCATGCATACTTAAAGCCCCCACTGCTTTCACCTCCACTACTTCTGCTGGCACTCTGTTCCAGATGGGTTCCACCATATTTCTTCACCTCTCTCTTAATCTTGCCCCCTTCAATTTCATTGCATGCCCCTTGGTCCTTGTGCATTTTCTCATTGAAAAAAAACTTCCCTCCTGCACCCTGTTTACCCCTGTGAGGTACTTGTAGGTCTCTATCATGTCCCAGCTCGCTGTCCTGTATTCCAGGGTGTACATGTTGAAATCCCTCAGTCTCTTCTTATAGGGCTTCTCAAGCAACCCCTGCATCATTTTAATTGCCCTCCTGTAGATGCCTCCACCATGTCTAGTTCCTTTTGAGGTGCGGCCTCCAAAGCTAGATACAGTACTCCAGGAGGTCTCATCGATGAGTGATATAGTGGTAACACCACGTACCCCTGTCTGCTGGTAATACCGCTCCCTATGCAACCTAGCATCCCACTAGCCCTACCCACTGCTTTGTCACATTGCCCTGACACTTTGAGGTCATCAGATATGACAACCCCAAGGTCCCTTTCCTGTTTAGTGACTGTCAGTGCCTCCCCACCATATGCTCTGCACCTGGGTTTCTATGCTCTAGCTGCATGATTTTGCACTATTTGTTACTGAACCCCAATTGCCATGTTCTTGACCAGTCCTCGAGTTTCCCAAGATCCATGTGCATTCTCTTCACCACTTTGAAGTGTTCACCCTATTGCAGATTTTGGTATCATCTGCAAAAAGGCATACCTTCCCTTCCAATTCCTCAGCAATGTCACTTATGAAGATATTGAAACATAGAAACACAGAATCTGACGGCAGATAAGGACCGTTTGGCCCACTTAGTCTGCCCATTTCCCTACCTAATGGATAAGCTGCAGATCCTAGTTAATCAACAGCCTGCTTCCTCCTACCCCCCACTAGAATTGCCATATGTTTGTCCCATGTATTCTTGAATTCCCCCACTGTTTTTGATTCCACAACCTCCTCAGGAAGGCCGTTCTATGCATCCACAACCCTCTCCATGAAAAAATACTTCTTCACATTACCTCTGAGCCATCCCCCCTCTATCTTCAGATTGTGTCCCCTTGTTTTTGCACATCTCTTTTTCTGAAAGATGCTACCCTCTTGGACTTTGTTGATTCCCTTCAGGTACTTAAAAGTTTCTATCTTTCTATACTTCTTTGCATTGAATCTAAACTGCCATACATTTGACCATTCCTCCAACTTTGCCAAGTCCCTTCTCATCCTTTCCACCCCACCTTGTGTATCAACCCTGTTGCAGATCTTTGTGTCGTCTGCAAAAAGACATACTTTTCCTTCCAGTCCCTCCATAATGTCACTTATAAAGACATTAAAGAGGACCGGTCCTAGTATTGAACCCTGTGGTACCCCACAGGTAACCCACCTTTCTTCAGAGTGGACTCCATTTACTATTATCCTCTATGTCCTGTTGTACAGATAATTTGTTACCCAGGCTACCACCTTGGGACCCACTCCAAGGCTGGCTAACTTGTATATTAATCTTTTGTGTGGGGCTGTGTCAAATGCCTTGCCAAAGTCTAGGTAGGCCATGTCCACAGCCCCTCATTGGTCTACTACCTTGGTCAAACAGTCAATGAAATCTATTAGATTCGTCTGACATGATCTTCCCTCTATGAATCCATGCTGCCTTGGGTCCTGTGCCCCGCTAACCTCTAGGGTACTCAACAATTCTTTCCTTTAGAAGTGATTCCATAATTTTCCCTACCACTGAGGTCAAACTAACAGGTCTGTAGTTTCCTGCCTCTACCTTGATCCCACTTTTGTGAAGTGGAATCACATCCGCCCTCCTCCAGTCCTCAGGTACTACCCCATCCTCCCATGATTTGTTAAAGAGGGTAGTCAGTGGTGTCAGTAGTTCTCCCCTTAGCTCTTTTAGAATTCTGGGGTGAATCCCATCAGGCCTCATTGTTTTGTCCATCTTCAGTTTTAAGAGTTCTTTCACAACCTTTTCTTCTGCGAATGGACTGGTATCGACCCCCCTAATCCAGAGTGTTTCTATTGTTTGGTTTAGGCACCACCCCTCCTCTTCATGTGTGAATACTGAGCAGAAGAATTTATTCAGTATCCCTGCTTTTTCACTGTCACCCTCTACCCACGTTCCTTCCCCTTTATTAAGCCTCAGTATCCCTTCCTTGGTCTTTCTTCGCCCCCTAATGTACCTATAAAAGGTTTTATCCTCCTCCTTAACAGAGTTGGCTATCTTTTCCTCAGTTCGGGCTTTGCTATTCTGACTGCCTTCCCTGCCTCCTTCTGCTTTAACTGATATAGTTCTCTGTCCTGCTCCTTCTGTGTTTCCTTATATTTCCTGAATGCTATCCTTTTCTCCTTAACCTTTTCTGCCACCTCTTTTGAGAACCATAGTGGCTTTTTCCTTCATTTGGTTTTGTTGATTTGCTTTACACAAAGACTTGCCTCTGTGATGGCAGTTTTGATTTTTCTCCATTGTTCTTCCACCTCTCCTTCTTGCTTGTTTACTAGTGCTTTTCTGAGGCACTCTCCCATTTTGTCAAAGTCAGTCCTCCTAAAGTCCAATACCCTTGCTTTTGTTTGGCTTGACTCTACAGCTGTGTTTATTGTGAACCACACTGTTTGGTGGTCTCTTGTTCCCAGGTGGCTACCCACTTCTAAATCTGAGATCCTCTCTCCATCCCATTTGAGAGTACCAGATCTAAGACTGTTCCCTCCCAAGTGAGTTCCAAATCTAGCTGTCTGAGGCATGCCCCCTGTAGGGCATCAAGAATGACCCTTCTCTTGGATGTGGCTGCAGTAAAGGTGCTCAAGTTAACATCTGGCATATTCAGGTCTCCTATCAACAATATCTCTCCTTTTGCTGGCCTGGTGGCACAGAGGGCTGAGGCACTGGACGTCTCACCTCACGGCACGGCGGTGACCCGGGTTCGGGAGTGAGCCTGGGTCATCAGAGGTCGGCACGGGGGGTGGGCAGAGCAGGATGGAGTGGCCATAAGGCAGCTGTCCTCTCCGGGGAGGTGAGTGGCATCCCTCACTCTCAGAAACCCCTGGGTGAGAGGCCAAGGGCTGCATAAGTGAGGGTGCTGGCAATAGGCCAATGGGGCGGGTGGAGGAGGGCCATTACCAGGGCTGTAAGGTGCATGCATGCCTCCACATGCATGCATCCTTCTCCTGAGGTCCTTGGGAAATAAGGGGAGAAAACAGAAAAAAAGGCAGCCTGCAGCAGGATGGCGACTGGCTCTCCACAGGCACCATTCCCAGACCGGGTGTAAGGTAAGCCCCGGTAATTCTGGGGGACGATGCTGGGGGAGTCAGTCAGATGGGGGCTGCATGGAGCAAGGGAGAAATAAAGTAGTGATTAAAAAAAAAACAATATCTCTCCTTTTTCTGCCATTCTAAGGATTCCTTTTATTATTTCCTTGTCCATTGCCTCCCCCTGAGATGGGGGTCTGTAAACAACCCCTGTGTGGATCGTGGTGCCATTTCCTGTCTCCAGGGTAACCTATAGTGCCTCCTATCCTCCCTGTTTACCCTTTAGTTCTGTTGCTTGGATTCCTTCCCTTATATAGAGAGCTACTCCTCCTCCTCATTTACCCTCTCTGTCCTTCCTGTAGATTGTGTACCCTGGTATGTTGACATCCCAGTCATGGTTCTCTATGTACCATGTTTCTGTGACTGCCATGATATCCAAGCATCCCTCTTCCATCAAAGCCACTAGTTCAGGGAGCTTGTTACCCAGACTGTGGGCATTAGTACTCATCGCCCTCCATTTTTTAATGGCCTTACATCTTTTAGGCCCATCCCTGTCCTTACTGCCTTTGCCTTTTTCTGGATTTACCTTTGTCCTGCTCCCTATTGACTTCTCTACCTGTGTGCTTACTTCACTAATGACCCTGTTTTGTGTGGGGGGCTGGGATTTCCCTGCTTCTCCTCAGTGCCTCCCCCCTTGGCTAGTTTAAATGCTTGCCAATGAAGAATTTAAACTTATCACCAAGGATCCTGGTTCCCTTCCTGGACAGATGCAGACCATCATGTCCGTATAGGCCTGTATCCTTCCAGGTGGACCCCCAGTCCCCAGAGAAGCCAAATCCCTGAGCTCTACACCAGTTTTTCAATCAGTCATTGAATCCCATGATTTGGAGTACCCTAGCCTCATCCATGCCATAGGCAGCACTTCTGAGAAAGTTGCCATGCATGCTACTTGTCTAAGGCCCCTCCCCAACTCCACAAACTCCTGCTGCACTGCTCTGATCCCATTTCTAGCCAGGTCATTTGTCCCTAGGTGGACAATGACATCCAGCTCCCTTCCCTGCTCAGCTGCTCCCATGATCCTGAGGATTCACTTCCTGTCCCTCCAAGCCATGGTGCCAGGCAGGTACCTTACCTCCCTCTTCCCTTCCTCCCCCAGTTCTACCCCTCAATGACTGAGTCCCCCACCAGGAATTGTTCCTTCCCCTGTGGGATCCTGTACCACCCTCCTGTGGGTCTCCTTTCTGGAGGTTCCCAGCATCCTCCTTGGTCTTCACTGTGGGTACCTTCATAGAGGAACCATGCTCCACCAGAACGGTGAATGAATTGTGGAGAGGCACAACTGGAGGGATGTGAATCAACTATGGTCCAATCACTCCTCTTTCTTGGCAACCTCTGAGGCAGTGGTGGTGGCCTGGGTGGTCCCTGGGTGGGGGAGGAGGTTTACTGAATCCTTGCCAGGTCAGCATGGAGACAGGCAACCTCCTCCCTCAGACCAGAAAGGTGACTGCAAATAAGGAAGCAACTCAGCCTCCAGAACGTCTCCCAGAAGACTGCCGCTCCACAGCCAGTGCATTGCACCACTCCTCACTTGTCTGTCTTCCTTTCTGTTTACGATGTTTTCTTTTTTAATTTTTTTAGTGTGTGTGTGTGCGTGCGCAAGCGTGTGACTGTGTTTACCCCCTATTCAGTGTACTGTGCTGTTAAGGATATGAACAAGTGTATGTCTTTTGCACATTTGGGGAAGTGATGTCAGAACCTCTGATATAAAGGAAATTATGCTCTTAAGGCTGGTGGGGTGAGAGGCAGGGTGGATGGGACTAAGCCCATGCCCTCCAGAAACAATCAACTACAACTGTGACCCACCACCTGGTGAGTGTCTTCCTTCCTTTCAGACACCTATTTTACAGTGTTTAAGTAACAGGTCTAGTCACAAATGACTGAAAATATTCTTCCAGCTAGATTTCCTCCCTGACAAATAAAAGTTACACTAAGAAAAGTCAACCCCAAAAACAGAGAACCAAAACACTGACTTCTACTTACTTACACAGGCCCGAAAATTAAGAATTCAATTCAGTGTACTCTATCAAATCACCTCCTTGCTTTAAGAAAGCTGGTGGTTCTTTGTCTCAGCTATAGCAGCCAGAGTCCACAAACAACTCCTGTTTTGAATTCACAGTCACTCATGCCCCCTTCAGCTCCTCCCCTTATCAGACACCTATTTTACAGTGTTTAAATAACAGGTCTAGTCACAAATGACTGCAAATATTTTCCCAGCTAGATTTCCTTCCTGGCAACCTTGAGAAGGATTGCAACCAGTGCTGAGCCCTGTGGAACCTCATGGGTCACTCTTCCATCATTTGAGTGAGTGATGTTTACCACCATCCTCTGTCTCCATGCTATTAACCAGTTTCTAACCCAATTCACCACTCTAGATCCCACCCCATAGGCTGTTCAGTTTCTTTATCAGTCTTCTGTGCGATACAGTGTTGAAGGCCTTGTTGAAGTCCAGAAAGGGCATGCCAACTGCCCTCTCCTGATCTACTTCCCTGGTCACCCAGTCAAAGAACTCCATCACATTCATTTGGCATGACTTCCTAACCCCTCACCCCAGACCATTGGAACTGTGCTTGTTTCCAGTGAGCTGTTGAACAAGGCTGTCAGTGGCTAGCACCTCCTTGAGTTCTTTTAGAACCCTTGAGTGTATCCTGCATGGTCCCATAGCTTTGTTTTCCTTCAGAGCTGCAAGTCCCTTCTGGACTCTTTCCTCTGAAAATGGACATACATTCACCCACCCCCTTCCCACTACTCCCTGGTGATCCATTCCCCCTCTCTCAACTGTGAAGGCTGACTAGAAGGGCATGGGGTCAATACCCTACAAACAAAAATAACGCGGTCAACTCCCTGCAGGCAAAACGCTGACTACAGGGATAATGTCAGTGAAAACACCGACTGACACAAAAATGCCAGTGGAAACAATAGAGGCATAGAGGAAAATAGTAGACTTTTTGTTTTGTTGTGGGGGGCTCTCCTATCCACTTCCCCATCATAGGGTGTGAAGCCCCCACAACCCTCCCCCCCGATATCTGACTGGAACTCCCTCCCTCCTTCTGTACTGTCCTGCTCCTCTCTTCCTGAGTTCCAAACTGCTTTATGCCACTCTCTCTCTTCCTCAGCAACCTGCTCCTGTTTCTGTTGACACCTGGTCTACCTTTCCCAGCTCCTCTTCAGCATCCTGTATACTTAACCTCCCTATGCTTTAACTTTTGATCCGGTTCATTGTTTATCTTTAACAAGCCTGTGAATGTCTAGCTTGGTATTAATTATTTTATGATGCAGCCTTGCTTAAATCTATTATTGTATGTTTTTATGTGACATGTTTCTTGACTGAATTGTACCCCCTTGTCTTTTACTAATGTGGAATTTGCCTTGTACATCATATTGTTGCACCTCTGGGTAGCCCCTGAAAATGGGACTGTAACTATCTCAGTAGACTTACCCAATTGCAAAAATTCAATAGATAAAAATAAATAAATAATATAATCAACTCTGAGGGGGTGTGGACCTCAGGGACAGTGAGAAACTTGGGGGGGGTGGGATTTGTTTCCAAAAACCAAAAATAAATGTACAATATCGGGAGACATGGAACCAAATCCTGGTCCCCAGGTCTCCACTGCTCCAAGTAATAGTGCCTTAGCCACTCCACCACAGGAGCGGCTCGACCTGGCACCACACCTGAAGTTACTTCAGCCCTTCCTCCTCACCACGGACAGCGACAAGAGTAGCGGTTATTTACTAATGCTATTCTACCCCTGTTGCTGTCATTGTTTTTGAGGTTTTACAGCACAGTTTGTACCATGCTAACATTGCAGCACTTTATTGACCTAGTACTAATAAAAGAACCTGTTTAGGATGTTAGCGTTCTTGGTCCTCTTCTGGGCAGTCTCCCTCTTCTGCCCTTCAATCCTTACTATCCCTCCCCTTGCTTTCCTCTTCTCACTTATGTATTGTATCTGAAGAAAGTTGAATTCCCCCTAGTGACCCCATTTGGCAATCCTTTCCTCTGTCTGTGCCTTTGCTCCCCTCATTGTCTTGCCTGATTCCCTCTGGTTTACCAAGATACCTCCCTGTCCCCCTCCCTCTGTGCTTCCTTATACCTCCTGAATGCCACCCTTTTTTCCTTCACCACCCTTGCCACTTCCCTGGAGAAGCATACCAGTTTCTTTTTCCTTCTGCTTATACTCACTTTCTTTATGCAGAGGTCAGTTGTTTTAATTATACTGTCCCTTATTTTTTCTCCACTATGCCTCCACTCTTCATTGGCAATCCCCTTCTTTGAGTCTTGTTCTGAGGCAGTCCCCCATTTCTTTAAAATCCACCCTCCTAAAGTCCAGGACCCTCGTCCTTGTGTGATTAGTGTTCCTGACATAATGTTAAAAAACACTGTATGGTGATCACTAGTATCCACAGGACTGCTCACTGTGACATCTGCAATGCTGTCCCTGTTTATAGGTCAGCACTGCCCTGTCTCTAGTGGGTTCTTTGACTAGTTGCCTTAGGAAAGCCTCTTGTAGGGAGTCAAGTATGGCCCTACTCCTTGCCAAAGCTGCTGTTGGAAGTCTCCACTCCATATATAACAGACTGAAGTCACCAACAAAAAGTACCCTGTATCTCCTCCCTTTCTCTGCATTCTGATGATGGCTTCCCCAAGTGCCTTATCTAATTCCTCCATCTGTGCTGGATGTCTGTACACTTCCCCATGCAAATAGCAGCCCTGTCGCCTGTTTCCAGGGTGACCCATAGCACTTCCATCCCTTTTCTCTATTGTGCCCCTGTACCTCTGTGGTCTTAATCCCCTGTCTTACATTTAAAACAACCCTTCCTCCCTGCCCTGTCTCTCCTGAACATAGAGTAGCCTGGTATGACCATGTCCCAGTCATGGTGCTCCCCATTATGCTCACTAAATCTAGGTCAGCCTCTGCCATGATGGCTTTAGGGCTGGAATTTTGTTTCTAAGACTCCTTGCATTGGTGCACAGGATTCTCCACACTTTCTTTCATCCCCGTCTGCTAGCCTGCTTCCACCTTTCATTCCTTACTGTGCTTTTTTCCTGGAGCCCCCCCCCCCGACTTTCCTCTTACCTTTTTAACTTCCTCATTTCTTGTCTCCATCAATCCTGTCTCCCTGAGTTGTACCCTTTTTCTGTCTTAGAGATAAGGAAATACAGAAAGTTAGTAACAAAACTGAGATCTGGATAAACTCATCTAACTAAAGTGTCATGAAGCTAGTCAGAAGGCTGTCAGTCCTTAAACACAACCAACTTGCATGGCTATCAACCAACTGCCTGTATCTGATCCAGAGGCAGCAGTAATGAAGCCAAGAGAAATAATTTGATCACTGAGTAATGTGAATCATCACTGTCATCCCACACAAGACCACATGAACAGTGACTGACTGAAAAACAAACTGTAGTGGGGGTGGGATAGCTGAGTGACAAAAAAAACACTAGCTCATCTGAATTTACTGGCATTTAACTAACAATACACCTCATTTAAATTAGTCATAAAAAATGTCAGTTTTTACATCTTGGATGCATTCAGTTCATGTGGTATTATATTCAACTATTTTTTTTTTCTAGTTCTACAGTTTACTAACTACATCTACAAACATACAAAGTTACGGATGCAAGTTAAAAGGTTTGTAATGTTGGTAGAAATTTGGAATTGAAAAGATGAATCTTTGCCTCATGAGTGTACTCTGCTGCTGCAATGCAGTACTGCTAGACTGACTCACTAGGCAATAAGTTGAAGAACTGGGGGTCAGTGTGGAAAAGGGTGCACCACCTAAGAAAGAAAAAAAAAGGCTTAATCATTAATATGTATACTCGGGTGTGTTTCTTACAGCAGAAGAATGTTATCTTGTGCTGTTTGGGCAAGAGAACTGTGAAGGGAAGCTGAGTGGTTCTGCCAGCCCAAACAGCACGAGATGATATTCTTATGCTGAAAGAAACATACCCAAGTATAAGTATTCAGATATTATGAAGCAGTCTAAATTTTTTCACAAAAGAAAGACTCTTTCACAGATGATTTTACCATTTAAAGTCAGTTTTAGGTTTTTGCCCCCCAATCGGATACAGTGCATTTTAGTACAGTCCACAGTTTGAAGGACATGAGCACACTGTTGGCATGCTAAGTAGGTACTTAATTGAGGAAACATGGACAAATTTTCTTTTATTAAACAGTTCAATATTCAACAGTTCTAATAGATAATGAACATTGATTTGATAGAGTAATAAGAAGGAAACGGTTTGTCTTCAGAGCAATCATTTTCTGACAGACGTGAGTGACAGTGGGAGAGAGCACAGTGGGAATCAGCTGAGCAGTCAGCACAAGACAGTATCTGTACTGTCCATAAGAGGTACTCTAATCCTGAATGCTGATTGGTGAAAACATTTAGACTGCTTTATAATGTGTATTTTAGTGAAAGAAAATAAGAGAACCAGAAATGGAGGGAGCACCACACGAGCAATACTGCATTGAGCTTACCCACAAAGGCAACTCGCAAAATCATTTCAAAAACCTTAGGTCCCATGGATTCAAATCAAATCAAATGGTAAGCTCATTGCTACCTCAAGGTAACTTCTGTATCTCAGACAGCAAGGGAGAGAACAGGTCTTAGAATCGGGTCAGTTCATGAAATGGAGGTACCAATGTACCAAATGTTTAGTGCACAAATGTAAAACATTGTTAAAAAATCACTGTAGTTATCAGTAAATTTAAAAGGTGGCCACAAATACAGGTATAGTACATAACTTGAGAAGCCTAGGTGCTCCCATTATGTTTTTTTAAATGCCCAACTCCAAAATGCTACAGATTTTTTGCAGCAAAACGTGACATACAAAATCACAGTATACTCCACAGCTTCTATACAGACTTTTTTCTAGTTTCACTTGAATACATTATTTTAAAACTGCCTCTGGTGCTGTCCTTTGTTAATGAAGATATTTTTTCTCTGGTTTTAAATACATGTAACATTTTTGGTTCACTTAAATCTTTTTGTGGCCTATATAACCTACAGTGTCCCAGCAAGTTTACATTTTTTACATGCCCACGAAGATTTCAATAAAACTATCCAGCTTTTTTGGTGGTGGCGGGGGTGGGAGGGTTATTGGGTTTGGTTTCTAAAAGTGCATTGGGACTTTTGTGATTGAGGGGTCCTGCTGATGCTTTTTTACTAAAAAAGTTGTGTGGTGACAGGAACAGTGGCACAGAAGGTAGTGACAGGCATGGTGGCATGGAAGGTAAAGGTGCTGGATGTCTCAACTTCTGCCATGCCGGTGACCCAGGTTCAGGAGCGGATCTGGGTTGCTGGAGGTTGGTCAGGGAGGGAGAGGATGAAGTTTTGTGAGGACTGCTCTCCTCTCCTCTCCTGGGAAGGGTGGGTCATAGGGCCCAGTGGTACGCTGACCCCTACTGTTGGTTGGGAGGCATGGCAACCAGGGACTGTTGGGGAAATGGAGAAGTGGCAACTGCTGATATCCTGTGCATGGAAGCAAGCATGGGGCTGTCTTGGATGGCATTACATGGCCAATCTGCCCTGGGAAGAAAATGGAAAAAAGGTTCCTGGCAGCTACCTCACTCCCAGCCATCTGCAGGCCCCACACCCGATGAGCACCCAGGCCATGTCCTGGAAAAAAGTCAGGCTGATGGGGCTGGGGTGGCCAGCATAAAAGGAGGGCCACCCCAGCTGGAGGAGGGGATTAACTAAAAAAAAAAAATTGTGTGATTTCCAGCGTTAGAGTGTTACATACACAATGTTGTTTGATGTCCACTATTATATGTGCAACATTGAAGAAGCTTTTTCTCAAGTTTCTATCAGGGAGTTCTCACAGCATAGTCCCCTTTTCACTCTTTGGTCACAAAGTCTTGAAAATAAATGCTTAGTAATGTTAAGTCAGGTCAAGCCAACTTGTTTTCTTTTACATAAATGGGTGTGCGGTGTACATTGTTACATGTGCAATACTGTGATGTCCACTGTTATACGTGCAACATTGAAAGTGCTTTTTCCCCAGATCTCTGTCAGAGAGTTATCTTACAATACAGTATGGCCCCTTTTTTATCTTGGGTTACAGTGCCATGAAAAGCCTATCAAAATTAATCTATTGAAGACTTAAACAATTGACCTTCATGTCACTCTTTGATACACATTTACAAATGACATCTCTTTGTAAATGTGCTCAAAGGATTGCAGCCCACTTTTTGAACAAATCAAGACCATTTGGCACCTCATGTTGTGACTGAGAATGGGGCCCTTGGCAGCAAAGCGAGGGAACCAAATACTCAGTTGCATTAAGTGAAACTGTTTTTCGGACATATGAAGTACCCATGTCATTAAGCATGTAACTGGTGAGTCCACACCTGGAGCAGTGATGTCAGTTCCAGGCACCTGACTATAATAAGGAACCCACATTTTCAAGAACACACAGAGGAGAACAACAAAACAGTACTGGGGACTAAGGATGAGTTGATGTCAAATTTGCAGTTGGTATACATGTTGAAATCTGGCAGTTTGGACACGGGCAAAGCAGGTTCCAAGGAACTCAGTTCCTCTTTGGCACTTTGATGTCATGATGCAGCACTGTTTACAGGGAGCACACACTGAACATGTAAAGTTGTTGGCAAGTCACGACTTGCAGCAGGCAAACAGAGACTGAACACTCCTTGTACTGCATGTATCTCAGTGCCATTTCCAGTTCTCTGTCACAGTGAAAGGACCTGTGACAGGAAAGAGCCCAGTTACGTAAAAAAGTATGACTTGCTCAGAACACTTTAGAAATAATCAGAGAATCATGTATTATCATTCCAGATAGCTAATTCTCACTACATTTAACTGTAGTTTCCGGGAGACAGGCTAGTGAAATTGTGCTGAAGAGGAGAGAGAGAGAGAGAGTGCACAGTTTGAGCCTGCTGTACAGGAAGCTGCAGGCCCTTCCTGCAGATGAAGTGAAGCAGAACAGAGTGTATTTAGCAGACCAGGAAAAGATGCAGGGGTGATTTTATTTATCCATTGTTTCTCTCCTGGTCCTTATCCAACCGGCCCCCGTCTAGACCAGTCACCTCAGCCCCATCACCCGGATACTTTGTGGCTTACCTGACTCTGCTAGCATCCTCTGCCACAGGACTTTGGCTGGAGGAGCCCAGTCATCAGTGCAGATCCTACAATGGACCAGACCATCACTGTGCTGTGGTTATAAGTTTTTTCCTCCATTTAATTGCTGGGGCCCATGTGCATGCAGTGATGTGATGCCCATGCTCCACATCCACAGAGGTGCCCCCAGCATCCAGGTGTGGGTCCCCTTGTCCTCTTCTGGTCCCATGTCACTGTCACCCAGATTTCTCCAGATGGCTGCCGACCCGTGGGACATGCATCCCCCCCCCCCCGAGGCAGGAGAGCTGTCCTATGGATGCTCAGTCCTCCCT
This sequence comes from Neoceratodus forsteri, assembly GCA_016271365.2. NCBI lineage: Eukaryota > Metazoa > Chordata > Ceratodontiformes > Ceratodontidae > Neoceratodus > Neoceratodus forsteri. The sequence goes on from CM057452.1 coordinate 1,452,498,551, forward strand.
CCCTCCCTCAGCCAAACCTCAAAGACCTGGTCTGTTGCCAAACCAGGGTGACTGGTGCAGTTGAAGTATCACTGCCGAGGGATGTGGTGTATGTGCCCTGTGGGGATGAACTATCTGACTGCTTAATTTAAAAGAGAAAATAAAATTAAAAAATTGTTGAGTTGTAGTTATAGTGGACTGTGGGGGATGGAAGGAAGGAGGATGCCATCAGTGGGAGGGTTGGGTGAGGGTGCTGAGCTGGACCAGTGGGCATGAGTAGTGGACCCAGTGAGGCACATGGTTGCAGACCTCCAGTAGGGAGGCTGTAGTTTTTTTGGATTAAAAGTCAGTGTTTTTTAGTCTGCTCCCTCTTTCAAGCATCGCTGCTGAGCGAACTGAGGGACATGGAGCAGGATCAGTCAGATAAGTGCTGTGGGGGAACAAAATTCCAAACTGCTTAATCTTAAGGAGAAAAATTATAAAAAAAAAAAGTTGGGTTTGTGGTGCTAGGGGACTGTGAGAGACAGAAGGAGGCACAAAACCAACAGTAGGCGGGTTGAAGTTGGGTGCTGAGCCAGAACAGCAGTATGAGAGGTAGGCCCAGCTGGCCACGTGGCTGCAGAACTCCAATAGGAAGGCTGTAGTTTATTTGGCTTAAAAGCCAGTGTTTTATAGTCCACTCCCTCTTTCAAGCATCACTGCTGAGCAAGCAGAGGGTCATGGAGCAAGATCAACCGGATAAGTGCTGAGGGGGGACAAAACGTAATACTGCTTAATTTTAAAGAGAAAAATATGTGCAAAAAAAGGTTTGGTTTGTGGCGAGAGGGGACTATGGAGAATGTGAGGAGGCAAGATGCCTGCAGTGGGAGGGTTGAGGGCAGGTGCTGAGCCAGACCGGTAGGCGTGAGTGGTGAACCCCGCAGGCCATGTGGCTGCAGACCTTCAATAGGGAGGTTGTGGTCTCTGTAAAATACCCACAATGCCTAGTGACCCCCTCACATGAGTGACCCTGAAGCATGAGTGCCATGAAGCAGGAGTGTGGCATCCAACTAAATCATGTCCAGGGGCATTGGAGTACCACGAAGCAGGAGTTCAGCATCCAACTAAGTAGCATCTGAGGGTATCCACAGGACTCTGCAGGGAGGACCGTAGACTGAAGGCCATGCTGCTCAGAGAAGGGCAAGCAAGGTAAGTAGGGGGGAGTGGGAGAAGGTAGTTCTAAAGGGGGTTTAAAGGTCAGAGATAGTGGAGTACGTGGTACTGCCTATTTGGGGTAGTCCTATGTGGTAAGTACACACTGGGTAAAAATATACCCTGCCACCTTGAGTAGGTCACTAGAGTACTCCCTATGCAGATTAGAACCAAGAAACAGGGTTGAGGAGGGATTACAGTGAAACCTTTTATAGGGTAAGATGACAAGGGAATCTAAGGTGTTGCAGCTTATCCCTATCTAGGGTCAGCTGATAAAGGAATCAGGGGTTGCATCTACACCCGTTCTGCGGTAGGCCCACATAAGCATGGTGGGAAGGGACCATATCTGTATAAGACGAGAACAGGACTGGCAATCATTAGCATGTGCAGGAGTGGGAGCTTGTACAGGCAGCAGGAGGACAGGAACAGGGTGGTGTGTTGAAGAAGGTGCAGGGCAGCCATATTCCTGGGTATGCTGTAGGATGTGGGTGGTTGTCCAGTGTGCAGAAACCTGAATCACCTGCTGGCAGAGGTAAGGTAGCTTAGAAGGGGTTGGTGGCAGCCTGGATTAGAGCGACAGACAGGTAGGCAGAGGAGGATTGTGGAGGGGAGGACCCAGATGCCGTGGGTCCCCCTACCTCAGAGGGTGCAGGGTCCTAGAAAAAAGGGGTGGAAAGTGGTGAGTGGCAGGAGTGTGATCACGGAGTGGGAACAAGAGTGAGAGCACTTAGCAAGGTGCCAGTGTGGAATAGATTCTTTCCACTGACTTGGATAGAGGAGGAGGTTACAGAGGTAGGGAGAGGGGTCCTGTACAGGTTATGGGGACAAGGGGGGGGTTAGCCATGAAGAGGCAGGTGGAAGGGTACATGGTAGCAGTGCAGTATGGGGACAGTTGTCCAGGGAGGAAGGAAAAGATGTAGGGAAAGGGAGGACAGGAGGGAAGGAAGGGGGAGGGAGGATCGATGCAGAGAGTTTAGGAGGACAGGAGGACAAGTTAGAGTAGAGGGAAGGAAGGCACGAGGGATGGCTGAGGAGGGCAGAGGGAGGGATGGTCAAACTAGGGGAGAGGAACGGGGGCATTGGAGAGTAAGGCTGAGGGGGATCAGACAGGCAGAAGAGGAGCTTGATGGATGGATAGAGTGGTTGGTGGATAGGAAGGGGGAAGGGGGAGGTAGGGTTGTAATCCTGTGGGACTCAATAGCAAAGGGTATATGCTGGGGAGAGGGGAATCCATGAATGGGTAGGAGTGTGGTATGCATGCCAGGGATTTGGCAGAGCGGGTGTGCTTAAGGATTGCTCAGCAAGTTAGGGGGTGGGGGAACCCCCATGTGATTATCCGTCTAGGAACAAAATTACATAGATGGAGAGGAGGTGGAGGTAGTACAGGAAAGGTTCAGTGAAGTGGGGAGGATCTGTAGGGGAGTGGCCAGGTTGGTAGCTTTCTCTGAGGGGGCTGCAAGTACCTAGAACCAGCACAGCTAGGAAGATTAGGATAGAGGAGTTAAATGACTTGCTGCATGGATGGTGTAAAGAAGAAGGTTATGGCTGTATTGGTGGCTGGGGGGAGACCTGGAGCAAACAAATCCTGTATGCACCAGATAGGTTGCACCTCAGCAGAGGGGGTTCAAGAGTACTTAGGAACATGCTGGGGGGGTACATAATGGAGGCCTAAATTTAAACTAATGGGAAGGCAAAATGGACCTTCGGGCCCAGATTCTTTGAGAGGAGGTTGGCAGGCCCCCCCCAACCCAGATAGGTTGAATTGGGAGTATGGTCTGGGAGAATGGGGGGGGGGGCAGAAACTGGTAAGGAGGCATGGGGTGGGGTACAGGCAAAAGGAGATTGGTCACAAGATTTGGATTCTCACAGAAGAAATGCTAACAGGAAAAATAAGAGAGTAAAGGAGGGAGGAAAGGGTGGGAGGAAGGAGCACAAGAGAACGAGAGGGAGGACAGTCAGGCCAAATAGGAGAGAGGCTCAGATTCATGGTGGAGGGTGGTGTCCCTGAATGCATGAAGCCTTGGTAACAAGATGGATGATATGCAGGTGTTGCTGGCAGAGAGAAGGGTGGACACTATGGTGGTTACTGAAACTCGGGCTACTCTTAACCATGACTGGGATCTCTCAATCCCTTTGTATAAGCTGTGTAGAAGGGACAGGGGAGTAGGGAAGGGGTGGCAGTAGCAGCAGTATATACATGTATAAGGGAAGGAATCACATGCATGAGGGAGGAGTCAGTAGAGAGGATGGCAGAGATGCTGCTGGGGTGGTTAAAATCCAGTAGGGGGAAAAGGTAAAACTGGGGGTGGTTTACAGACCATCTAGCCAGGAGGAGGAAAGGGAAAAAGAACTGAGTTCTGTGCTAAGGGTGGTTGGGGGGAAGAAAGAGGTGGTAATTGCAGGTGACTTAAACTTGCCTAAGGTGGATTGAAAGATCCCTGACACATCCTATGCCAGAAGTCAGGTAATCCTTGATGTGGTGCAGTCAATTCCTTATCCAGGGCGTCATGGTACTCTCTAGTAGGGAGGGGCCAATCTTCAACCTGGTACTGACAAATGGGGGCCATGTCCAGGGCATTCAGCTTGAGGAACCCTTGGGGAGTGACCACCACACAGTGTTGCTCAGGTTGGACATGGGCAGGGTGAAGGTACCAAAAAGACCAAGGTCCTAGACTTCAAAAAAGTGAACTTCAGAAGAATGGGGGAGCTACTAAAGGGTCACCTAGATGAAATTGGCATAGAGATGGAGGTGCATCAAAAGTGGTCTATCATTAAGGAGGGAATAGCTTCAACCACAAAGGTGTGTGTTGGGCTAAAGGGGAAAAACTCAAGGGCCAAAGCACCCAGTTGGTTTACTGTAGCTGCGAGGTAGCCCAGATAATCAGAGATAAGAGAACCACTTACAAGAAGTTCAGAAGGACCCAGAGGGAAGAGGACAGGGGAGTACCTGAGGAAGGCTAGGGAGTCAGGAAAAGCAGTCCAGAATGCTAAAGCTCAGAAAGAACTCCAGCTAGCAGAAGTAATTAAAAAAGGTAAAAAAATCATGTTTTAAATACATCAGTGAGAAAAGAGATAGGAAAGAAGGCATAGTAAAGTTCAAAAAGGGGAGGGAGGGTGGGTGAAAGATAATGGGGACAAGGTAGAGGTACTGAATGATTACTTGTGTTCAGTCTGCACAAAAGAAAGGGATAGCCCGGTGTTGCAAGGGAGAAGGAGAGGGGCACATATGGAATAACTTAGAGGACAGGATGAAGAAAGGTTTGTTAACCCTGAGGGTAAACAAATGTCAGAGCCAGACTGGCAACCATCCAAGGATGTTGCAAAAACTAGTGGAGGAACCTGCAGGCCCCCAACTGACCTGTTCAGTAGTTCACTGAGTTAGGGATGGTACCTCTGGACTAGAGAATGGCACATGTGATGCTGCTCCATAAGAGTGGACCCAGGGATGACCTGAGCAACTACAGATCAGTCAGCCTGACATCAATTTTGTGCAAGTTCCTGGAGGCCATATGTAAGTACACACTGGTAGGATCCATGGAAGAAAACAGCCTCCAGAATGAGCGGCAACATGGGTTCAAGGCTGGGAGACCATGCCAGACAAACCTGATTGATTTCTTTGACTGGGTCACTTAAACAATGGACAAGGCCAAGCAGTGGATATCCTGTACTTGAACTTCACCAAGACCTTTGATTCTGTGCCCCACAATAAGGTGATCAAAAAGCTTGAGGATCTGAGGGTAGGAGGAAAACCGATTGGATGGGTAGTTTAGCTGGCTGAAGGGCAGGACCCAGGGTGGTGGTGGGATGGAGAGCTCTCAGGTGCTAACAGGGTTCTACAGGGTCCAGTGCTAGGGCCTGTGCTATTTAATGTCTTCATCCATGACATCAGAGAAGGCATAAAAGGCAAGATTCGCTTGTTCGCAGACAACACCAAGCTCAGTGGGAGGGTGGATACAGCAGAAGGGGTACAGGACCTAAAAGAAGATCTGGCCAATCTTGAGAGGTAGTCCAGAATTTGGCAACTTGACTTAAATGTGAAAAAGTATAAGGATATGCAAATTGGAGCCGAAAACCTGAAGATGGAGTACAGCCTGGGAGGAGGGGTCCTGGTAACCAAATCCAAGGAAGAAAAAGACCTGGGGGTGTTGATTACTAGTGACCTGAAACACTTCTCACAATGCAGGAAGGCAGTGATGAAAGCTAACAGAGTGCTGGGCTGCATTGCCAGGGGAGATCAGCAACAGGGGGGAGAAGGTCATACTGCCATTACATGGATCGCTGATGAAGCTGCACCTGGAGCACAGTGTGCAATATTGGCATCCCTACCTACAGAAGGACATTAACCTGCTGAAGATGGCCCAGAGGAGTGTGACAAAGATGATTAAAGGTCAGCAGGGCAAGATATGAGGAGAGGGTGGAAGCGCAGAACATGTACTCCCTGTGGTGGGGGAGGAACATGATTGAGACCTTTAAGTAACTGAAAGGCATAAACAGGGTGGACAAAGAGTGCCTCTTCAGGCTCAGTGGAAATAGAAGCACAAGGGGCCATTGCCTTAAGCTGGTAAGGGGGTTCTAGATGGAGACCAGGAGGCATTTCTTCACAAAGAGGGTGGTGGCGGGGTGGAATGGGCTCCCAGAGGAAGTAGTATCACTTGAAACAGTGGAAGGCTTTAAAAGGGGATGGACAGGGTAAAAGGCATAGTCAGAGCCAAAAAGGGAATGGATGGGCAGGAGGGGGTATCAGATGGGGAGGGTGGGGCAGAGTCTTTAGCTGCTGCTTGGGACTCTGCAATAGGAACAGACTTGATAGACCACAAGGCCTTATTCTGCTGGCATCCTTTGTTTGTTTGTGTGTTCATAACCTGTGCACTAGCCCATCACACCACTAGGCCAGTTCTGCAGGGGTGATTTTAGAAAGATTTATTTAATAAATATTTTTTTTACTTAGTGGTGGTGGTGAAGAGGACACTAAAATCTATTTATTTTTCCCCTGCAAAAGAAGAATGGCAAACTAAATTTAGCAAATTTAGTAGGCTTGGAAAGGTGCAGAGGGATTTTGAAGGATTTGTTTCACAACTCATTTTTATGTTTGTCATGCGTGCAAGCGCAGAAGGACATGTTGATATGGAAGTTGCTAGAGAGAGGTGTGAGGGGTGTCAGCCCAATGGCCAGCGGTGCTGCAGGGACCAGTCTGTGGTCGGCAAATCAGCAGGCAGTGTCCTGATGACACTGGTTTGCTGAGGGGGCTAGTCTCGGCAAACATTTCAAAGGACAGAGCCGACTCTGTCCTTTGAAATGTGAGCCCTTCAGCTGTGGCTTAGTGCGTCTTTCCTTGTTAAACAATGTTCCCTTTCCCTGCTGCTGCTTAGGGTGTCTTTCCTTCCTGGTTAAACAATTTCCCCTTTGCTTTTCTGACACTGGGGTGCCCACTCCCGGTGTTGGATGCGCACCCGCCCCCAACCTGTCCATATCCCTAGCCTACATTGGGGTGCCCAATCTCCATGTTGGCATCCCCCCCCACCACTATTGTGGCACACTGGGAGTCCATCCCAGTGTGCCTAAATTTATATTTATTTTTTTATTCCCTGTAAATGAAGAAAACCTTCCCTTGCTGTCTTTTTTTTTTCACCTGTAAAAACGAAAACCATCCCTCCTTGTCTCCTCGTCCCCCTTCCCCATCCCGACTCTCCCTTTGTGCACCCTCCTGCTCGCACCCCCCCTTACCCGATACTTACCCTCTGAGGTCACCGGATGCGATCTTCTGTGGAGCAGAACACGTCTGCACGCTTCAAAGCCGACTGGCAAACTGAAAGAATGAAAGGTAAGCTGTATAGTGGGAGTCAATGGTGGTTTCAACTTATGTTGATATCTCATCCATTTTTAGGAATTTTGGCCCCAAATTTTCAACATGGGATTCTTGGGACCCCACATCATGAACATGTCACTGTCATTTTGTTCCTTGGTCCTAAAAGGTGATGTTGCGGTTGCTGCGCTGAATCACCTTTTGAGACTGAGTAATGAAATGACAGTGCCACTGTTCATGAGGTAGGGTCCCAAAAAGGCCATGTTGCAAATTTGGTGAAACAATTCCCAAAAATGACTGCATTACAAGTGTGCATTGCACAGTTTCTACTCAGGCTTGTAACTTCACCAGTTTTTAATATTTTCACTCCAGATTTTCAACATTGCCATATTTTCATACCTCCTTATGAACAGTACAGCTGTCATTTTTCACATCCTGCCTGAAATGTGATTTTGCACGAGTTGCACAGAATGGTGCGGTCGCTGGGCGAAATCAACTTTCCAGATGAAGCAACAAAATCACAGTGCTGCTGTTCATGAGGGAAGGTCCCAAAAAGCCCATGTTGAAAATTTGGTAAAAAATTCCAAAAAAATGACCATGTTACGGACGTGCATTGCACAGTTTCTATGCACGCTCATAACTGCGCCAGTTTCTCATATTTTCATTCCAGATTTTCAACATTGCCATTTTTTTACACCTCCTCATGAACAGTATAACTGTCATTTTTCACATCCTGCCAAAAATGGGTTTTAGCACCTGTGGCACTGAATGGCACAGTCGCTGCACGAAATCACCTTTTGGAATTGAGTAACGAAATGATAGTGCCACTGTTCATGATGTGGTGTCCCAAAAAGCCCATGGTAAAAACTTGGAGTGAAAATATCAACAAACATCTGGGGCATTAGGGTTTTCAACTGTAACGCCCCACCCCCCCAATCCTGTAGAGACTGACAGGTGCGTTGGGCATGTGCCTTGGGTTCGTCGGCCGTAATGCTTGTACCATCCCACCACCACCATGCAGCCAGTGACAGGCATCGGGGTGTGCATTAGAGTCTTTGGCCCAAACGTTCACCCCATTCTCCTATACTGCACCCATCTCAGCTTATTTCATTATGGAATGGGGTGAGAGTTAGGGCCAAAGACCTCAAGGCACACTGCGACGCCTGTCATTGTCTGCAGGGTGGGGGTGGAATGGTGTGAGCATTACAGCCGATGACCCAAAGGGACACCCCAATGCCTGTCAGCCTCTGCAGGGCTTGGGTGGGGCACTAGGGTTGGAAACCCTAATGCCTCGTTAAGAAACTAAATCAGGGAGGAACATTTGATGTCACCTACCTTGATTTCAGCAAAGCCTTTGACAATGTCCAACATAGAAGGCTAATTAACAAGATGAGTAGTCTGGCAATGGGACACAAGCTGATAAACTGGGTTAGAAACTGGCCGACGGACAGGGTCAGAGGGTGGTGGTAATGGGATCCAATCTGGGGAGAGGGGGTGACCTCAAGAAAAAGTCCTAGGACCAGTCTTGTTCAATGTCTTCATTACAGACATTGCAGAAGGGCTAAAAGGCAAGATCTGTCTGCCTGTTTGCAGATATCACCAACATCTGTAACAGAGTGAATACTCCAGAAGGAGTGGAGAAAATGAGCAGGGACATGGAGAGGCTTGAAAAATGGTCTGAGGAATGGAAACTGAAGTTCAATGCAAAGAAGCCCAAATAATGCACCTGAGAAGAGGGAAACCTCTGGAGAGTTACAGGATGGGGTGGAGGTGCTGATAATCACCAAGGAAGAAAGGGACCTAGGAGTTATCAGTTCTGATGACCAAAAGGTGTCAAAGCAGAGCACAAATATTGCAAGGATGGTCAGTGGCATGCTGGGATGCATAGGCAGAGGTATCACTAGCAGAAGGCATGAGGTGGTGATGATATTGTATAATGCACTAGCGAGGCCTCACCTACAGTACTGTGTGCAATTCTGGAGGCTGCAAATGCGCAAGGCCATTGACAGGATGGAGGCAGTCCACGGAAAGGAAGGCAACCAAGGTGGTACATGGCTTGCAATATAGAACATATCAGGAGAGATTAAATGGACCTCAATATGTACTTATTGGAGGAAAGGAGGGTGTGGGGGAACATGACAGATACATTCAAGTACTTCAAGAGGATATACAAGGTGCAGAGGTGGACATCTTTCAATACATGAGATGTTCGGCATTGACAAATGCTTGTTTTTTATCCTAAAAAAAAGAAAACTGTCCATCATTGTCTGCTGTGTAACCCCCCTTCCCTACACAGTATACAGACACTGGGGGTGCCCAATCCCCCAGTGTCCTTATCTGGCCGTCCATTGTTGTGTGCTGTGTAACCCCCCCCAAAAACAGTATGCAGACATTGGGAGTACCCAATCCCCCAGTGTCATTTGTCCATCAATTGCTGTCCACTGTGTAACCCCCCCAAACAGTGTACAGACACCGGGGGTGCCCAATCGCCCAGTGTCCTCATCTCTTCAGCAAACTCCCTGAAAAAAAGAAAACTGTTCCTTATCATTTATTTCCCTGTAAAAAAGAAAAACATTCATCATTGTCCATTCCGCCATTACCCAACCCCCTACCCTCCCACTCAGGACCCCCCCCCCGTACTCCATACTTACCCACCAGAGGTCCGTTGCCATAATCTACCTTGGACTGCAGGCACGTCTTCGCTCTTTAAAGCCCAACCACAAACTGAGGTAAGCACTTCAATGTATTTCAATGGGGTTTTCGGTGTCAATGCATTTCAATAGGGTTTTCAACTTAGTGGCATAACTTGGCCATTTTTAACATATTTTTGCCCCAAATGTTCAACATATGTTTTTTGGAACCCCACCTCACAAACAACTTCACTGAAGCAATTTTCAAACATCCCCACCCCCCCCATGACACCAGTGCACACGACGAACATTCGCCATTGACAAATGCTTGTTTTATATGGTGCAGCAGGGCACAGCACTCCAGCTTTCTGTTTTTTCTCCCACTGTGGATGTGTGAGCTGGCCAGCCAGTAAGTGAGTGAAAGTAAATTAGACTGCTATGTGATCTGTCAGTGGGAGTGGGGGCCTGGTGGTGACATTCTTACCTATCACCTCGCAAGTTATATGGCACTGCGGTTTGTCTGTGCATAGGGTGGGTATGTCACATGAGCATTTAGGAATCCTTGACAGCTATTGTGAGTCAATGAGTCATGTCATCATCTGACATGTGTGTTGTTGGTGCTTGTAGAAAATATGAAGAGAAGAACAGGTGGAGAAAGAGATGCAGGGAGGAACGGTGCAGTTACTGTTCCACCATATCAGTTCTACCAAGTACAAGCTCTGCAAGCAGTGGTAGTGAAGACTGGAGCAGGTCATGGTGGGACAGGTACTGGGAGTCAGGGTCATTGGGCAGTGAGGACAAAGGATGCTGGGCACATGATAGTACAACAAATGAAACCATGGTTCATTAGTCCACAGAAATCCACTGGTTCCACTCCCACACCAGTGCATTCAGCCTTCCCTGCTGGTCATCCAGTTTATCTGGTAATGAAAGCATCCTGAGCAATCCAGAAGCACACCAGCTTTCCTGTCTTCCTTAAGTGCTTCCAGTTCCCCTACTCAGGATAGAAGTGATCCATTCAGAAATGTAAATTCTAGTCCCTGAAAAAAGAATATTGCATTTACTGCCCAGTTCCTCAAAGTCCCTCCCATTATCACTAGCAGCTCCTCAAAACAGTAAGACAATCGGGAGTTAAGTGTCAAGCCCAAATCATGTGTTTATTTATTTAGGTTTTGTTTACCAATCTGGCACTCTAGACAACTGAATGCCTATTCACATTTGTGACCCAGGAGAGTGAGAAAGAAAGCATGTAACAGGATGTATCTGTTGGACCATGCAAAAAGCAGTATAGTAGAAAACAAGCATTTGTCAATGCCGAATGTTTGCTTGCTGGCATTGGTGGTGGTAATGTAGAAGTTACAGAGCTGCGTAATAGGAATGGCAGTGAAGTACTGAACTGAAGCCAACCCCACCACCACCCTGCAGAGAGTGACAGGCATTGGGGTGTGCATTTGGGTCATCAGGCATAATGGGCTTGCCATTTCACCACACCCCACCCTGCAGACACTGACAAGTGTCATGGTGTTCCTTGGGGTGTTTGGCCCTTATGCGCACCCCATTTAATAGGAAATGCGGTGAGATGGGTGCGATATAGGAGAATGGGGTGAACTTTGGGGCTGAAGAGTCCAAGGCATACCTCGATACCTCTCACTGGCTGCAGGGTGTGGAATGGTATGAGCATTACAGGCAAGAATCCCAAGTCACACCCCTGATGCCTGTCATTCTCTACAGGGTTGGGCATTATGGTTGGAAACCCTAATACCTCAGGCATTCATTGGTATTTTCACTCCAAATTTTCAACATTTTTTTTTGTGACCCCACCTCATGAACAGGGGAATAACAGTTTGTTAACTGAAGCTGCTTATGCACAGCGAGTATGGCATTTAGCACCACAGGTGCAAAACATTCGAACAGGATGTAAAAATGACAGCTGTACTGTTCATAGGGAGGTGTAAAATGGCAATGTTGCAAATCTGCAGTACAAATATTTAAAAATGGTGAAGTCATGGCGTACATAGAAACTGTGCAGCTACACCCTTAATATAATTAGGTTGGGATATTTTACAGCAGATTGTCAACTCAGGCATTTTGGTGCCTCCGATCATGAACAGTGTCACTGTGATTTTCTTTATCTGTGCGAACAATGATTCCCACAGCGACCATGCATCTCAGCGCTGAAAGTGTGAAACACACTTCAGCCATGTTGTGAAAAATGACAGCTGTACTGTTCATAGGAAGTGTGAAAAATGCCACTGGTGAAAATCTGGACTGAAAATATTACAAAGTCATGAACTTACAGGGTGCGTGGAAATTACGCATTGCTCACTCGTAACACAGTCATTTTATGGACTTTTGTCACCAAATTTTCAACATAGCCATTTAAGACCTCTGCTCATGAACAGTGTAACTGTGATTTTCTTAATCTGTCCTAAACATTGCTTTTCGCGCACCAACAGCACCATTGTATGCGCTACATGTCTTGAAAACACATTTACAGGCGACATATGAAAAATGGCAGCTGTACTGTTCATAAGGAAGTGTAATAAAATGGCAATGTTGAAAATCTGGAGTGAAAATATTAAATTTGCAAACTTACGAGCATGCATAGGAACTGTAGCAAATGACCTCATAAAACAGTCATTTTTAGGAATTTTTTCACCAAATTTTCAACATAGCCATTTTAACACCTGAGCTCATGAACAGTGTCACTGTGATTTTCTTAATTTGTCCTGTACATTGATCTCGCACACTGACTGCGCCATTGTGTGCTACATGGGCAGAAACACGTTTTGGGTGACATATGAAAAATGACAGCTGTACTGCTCATAAGAAGGTGTGATAAAATGGCAATGTTGGAAATCTGGAGTGAAAATATTGAAAATTCGCGACCTTACGAGTGTGCGTAGGAACTGCACAATGCACCCTCGTAAAACAGTCATTTTTTGGAATTTTGGCACCAAATTTTCAACATGGTGTTTTTGGGACCCCTTCTCATGAATGATATCACTGTCATGGTGGTATTTGGGCCCAAAGGGTGATTTTGCAGTTACTGCACAGTCACTGTGCGAAATCACCCTTCGGGCATGAATACCTCCATGACAGTGACATAATTCATGAGAAGGGGTCCCAAAAACCCCATGTTGAAAATTTGGTGCAAAAATTCCCAAAAATGCCCGAGATATGCAATAAAGTTGAAACCCCCCCTATGTAACACATTATACAGCTTACGGCATTTCCTCAGTTGGCGGTCGGCTTTGAAGGTGCAGGCGTGTTCCCAGTCCACGAATCGTCGTGCTGGGTCCGCAGGTAGAGTATGGTGGGAGTCGAGGAGGCTGGAGTGCGCAGTGGGTGGGTGCGGGTTGTGGGAGGAGAGTTGGGAGGCAGCATGGCAGGACAGTTTTATTTTACAGGTCTTAAAATAAAAAAGACGTTGTGGGACATTTGCCACGCTGGGGTAGGCTCCAGCGTGCGCAAAAGACAGGGGCGTTCAGCCGGCGGGGATTGGGCACCCCACGTCGGCAAAATAAAAACAAAAAATGGCACGGGTTTGCCACGCTGGGTGGGCTCCCAGCATGGCACAAGGACAGGGGGCGTTCACCCGGCGGATTGGGCACCCCACCGCAAAATAAAAAAAATCTCAGCACCGTTTGCCACGGCTGGTGGGCTCCCAGCGTAGCACAAGGACTTGGGGGGCGTTCAGCGGCGAGGATTAGGCACCCGTCGGCTATTCAGTGCAATGGCATGCGTCTGTCTGTGCGTGGGGGAGCTGCGTAAGCAGCCGATATCTTATCGGTGCCACTCCAACATAGCTCCCCTTTCAACTGTATGCCACTGCATTTTGGAGTGTGTCATAGACAGCTCCAAAATGCATTGGCTTACAGGGACCGCGCCTGCCAGCCCAGTGCCTGAATTGGAGGAGGAGGTGACACACCTCCGAAATCTCCGTTCATGGCACTATGTTTCTTGCACATGCGTGCAAGCAAACATAAAAATGCAGTAACAGTACAATTACAGTAAAATGCAGAACAGAACATGGTGAAATTATGAAGATAGCTAAAATAATCAATAACTACCTATGCAGACCCTGACATGGCACAGACAGGGACCCTAATAATGTGGACAAGTGCAATTTCATGCTTGTTTTCTGGGCACAAAAATAAAAATAAATAATAGTCATTACAAAATGATAAAAATGATCATATATTAAATTATCTTATATCATTTTACATTTTATTATGTTATGTATTGCCTTTTTATATATCACATCATTTTATAAATCAGCTTCGTTTAATTTAGTCATGTATCATCCATCATATATTTTATTGTATATGTCATATATCACATATTATATCAAATTGTATAATTTTCTCATACAGTATATCACATCGTTTTATATCCTATTATATTAGTTTATCATATATCCTATTATGTCATGTCAACTATTCTTTTATCATATTTTATACATTATATCAGATATATCAGATTATATTATCATCTCATATATCACATCGTATTATTTATTTTATCTTCTTATATGTCTTATATCAGATTATGTTATCTTCAACATGTCATATTAAATCAGAGTATATTATCTGTTCATACTGTATATTATGTCATATTATTGCATTTCTCAGCATATACATGAAGCCAAATTTAGGAATAATAATAACTAGTAATAAAATTAATAGAAATTGACTGGTTCAGAAAACAACACATAATTTTCATCATTTGCCTTCTTTCCCTGTTGTGAATCATGTTTTCCTCATCACATGTCACTGCATCACGTGGGTGACACCAACTTTTCCCTGCCTGCACACTGCACAGAGATGGTGCAGTAGGATTGGTATCCATCACTATAGCAGGTGGCACTGTGTGCCATGGACATGGGCAATTGCCTGTCTACCTTGAGGCACTATACATGGGGCTTTTTATTATCACCTTCATGGCTAGTCATGTGTTTATTATGAACAGTATGACACCAGTGCCAATGCCACCACAGCCAACTTGGCAATGTGGGAATAGACAATTGTCTGTTAGAAACATATGCACAGAAACAAAGAATTTGATGGCAGATAAGGACTGCTTGGCCCACCTAGTCTGTTCATTGTTTCCTTGCCCATACTGTCACCGAAGATCCTACTTGATATCCAGCTCCCTTTCCTCCCCTTGCTTCTCACCAAGATTCCCTTGTGGCTATCCCATGCATGTATGAAGCCCAGCACTGTTTTTGCCCCACCACCTCCGCTGGAAGACTTTCCCAGGAATCCACCACTCTTTCAACTAAGATGTTTTTCCCTCACATCTCTCTTGATTGTACCCCTTTCTACTTCATTGCATGTCCCTTTGTCCTCATGCATCCTTTCCTCTGCTAAAGACTCCCCTCCTGTACCTTGTTCACTCCTGTGAGATATGTATAGGTCTCTATCATATCCCACCCTTGGGTATTTATAGGTCTCTATCATATCCCCCCCCCCAATCTTCTCTCTTCCGGGGATGTACATTTTGAGGACCTTCAGTATCTCCTCATAGGGGATTTAGTTGCCCTCCTCTGGATTGCTTCCACTCTGTCTATTTCCTTCCTGAGATGTGGTCTCCAGAACTGGGCACAGTGCTCCAGATAGGGTCTCACCAGCGATCTAGCCTTGAGGCACTAATCATTGTGTTATTTATCATCATCTTCATGGCTCATCATGTGTTCATTAAGATATCATCATCTGTTGTCATATAAACAAAAAATGCAATAAGTTGCCCGTGGTGAGGTCATCTGAATGTTACACATGCCACTATTTACAATCTTCAACAGCAAACCAATGAAGCCTACTATTTTATTATCATACAGCTTAAAATTAAATTAAAATAAAAAACATGGAAGTTGCCTAATTCTTCTAAACACAAAACATTCATTATCAAAAATCATGTTGCCTTGTCATATAAAAAATGACATTAACATAAATAAAAACAGATTTTTATGTATTACTGTCATCATATTATGGGCAGACTGGATAGACCAGTGGTCTTTTTCTGCCATCATTGTCATTGTCAATATTATTATTTATTACCTGATATATAAAACTCTAACATAAAAATAATAAGGGATAATATAGAATAATAGTCATAATATAAAAATAACATTGTAAAATCTATGGTACTGCAAGGCAGATATATAGTAATTGGCATGAGATAAAGCAGAGGGAGTGCAGTATATGCCTTGCAGTCAGCAATGAATAGTAACTATTACTGTAGCTCACACATGATCTTGCCTGCCTTGTTGGGTTTTGCAGACTCTGTCACAACATCACAAGCAGTAATTCATAGCAGATACATGCCAACAGCACCTGCCACACGTAAGCTACAGTTATTAGTATTCATTGCTAACCTCAAGACTTTTCTCCCTTGATGCACTGGGGGATTGGGAAAACAGGTGGCAGAATCAATTTTAGGTGCAGAAAACAAGGGCCTAAAATATAAATTAAAGGCAAGGGGCCAGCAGTAGCAGACCAGGAAAAGAGTTTTGGGGTGATAAAACATGGGAAGCTGAAGAAATCTCAGCACTGTGAGACTGCAATAAGCGAGGTTAAACATATGCTGTACTGCATGAAAAGTGGAGTATGGAAAAGGGCAAAGGAAGTAATATTACCACTGCAGAGCTCTACTAAAGCCACATTTATAATACCCCCATGTAAGTTCATTCATCAAGGCACAAAAAAAAAAATACTGCATTACAGAGACAGAGAGGGTTTAAAATTATGAGGTTATGAGAGACTGAACTATGAAGTAAGTTTGGAGAGTAAAAGGGGACGGAATATTAGTATTAAACATTTTTTTTTAAACTCTGTTTATTCACTGCCTTACCTGGACTCTCTCCAAGGGGTCACTCAGCTTGGCCATGATCCCGCCCACCTGAAGTCCTCCGTTCCTCCTTCTCCATCAGCCGCCTCTCCTTCCACTATCGGGCCACCCAACCCCCTGGCTCTGAGTCCCCCAAGGTGGGACCACCTACTCCTCCTGGTGCTCTGTCTATAATCTAAGGGGGTGACCAGGTAGGGAGGAGAGTCAGAGGCATGAATGGAGGGACCTGAACTGGGCATGGTTGGCCAGCCCTGTGCCCTCCTTCACCTATCAGGAGGCAGGGTTTTCCTTTGTTTCACCCTTGGTGCGAGCCATACAAGGCATTGGCGCATGGAGGAGCCAGGCCTGCCCAACCCCACAGATGCCCGCCAACACCAGAGCCCCATCTGCTTTGTCACCGTCCAAGATGCAGCACCCCCAGCCTCCACCAGGAGCCACCATCGGGCAGGGAAGTCTCTAGAACCCACCCCAGGAGAAGAGAGCAGTCCTCTGGATGCTCAATATTCTCCTTCCCCTGCCGACCCCCGATAGCCCAGGCTCATTCCCAAACCCGGGGTCATTGGCGTGGCATGAGGTGTGGCGTCCAGCACCTTAACCCTCAGTGCCACCTGGCCAGCTAGTATTAAGCATTTCAAAGAGGCTTAGAAACATAGAAATAGAATTTGCTGTCAGATAAGGACCACTTGGCCCACCTAGGCTGCCCATTTTCCCTGCCTATAGTATCACTGCAGATCCTACTTATCTCTGGCCCATTCACTCCCCCCCCTTCCCTTTCCATGAGAGTCCCTTATGCCTATCCCATGTGTTCTTGAACCCCACCACTGTTTTTCCCTCTGCCACTTCCACTGGATGACTGTTGCATGAAACCACTACTCTTTCTCTGAAGAAGTATTTCCTCACATGTCTCCTGAATCTACCCCCCTTACAGCTTCTTATCATGCCCCCTTGTCCTTGAGCACCTTTTTTCCTGAAAAATACTTCCCTCTTGTAACTTGTTTACCCCCATGAGATATTTAAAGGTCGTTATCATATCACCCCTCTCTCTACTTTCTTCCAGGGTGTACATATTTTGGTCCTTTAATCTCTCCTCATAGGACTTCTGATGCAGACCCTGCACCATTTTAGTTGCCCTCCTCTGGAGCGCTTCTACTCTATGTCCTTTCTGATGTGGTGTCTGGAACTGCACACAGTACTCTAGGTGTCTTACCAGTGATCTATGCGGAACAACACCACCTTCCTCTTTCTGCTGGCAAAACCCCTCCCTATACACCCCAGCATCCCACTTGCCCTCCCAATTGCCTTGTCACACTGCTGGGCCACCTTTCAGTCATCCAGTATGATCATCCTCGGGTCTCTCTCCTGCTTGGTGGTCAGCAGTACCACCTCCCCCATTTTGTACTCTGACCCTGGGTTTCTGTGCCCCTAGTACATTATTTTGCACTTTTTCACATTGAAACCCAGCTACCATACCCTTGACCATTCCTTGAGTTTTCTCAGGTCGCTGCTTATCCTTTCTATACCCCTGGAGTGTCCACCCTATTGCAGAATTTAATGTCATCTGCAGAGTCAGACCTTTCCTTCTAGCTCCTCTGCAATGTTACTCAGAAAGATATTAGAGGACTGATCCCTGAGGCACCCTGCTGGTCACCCTCTCTTCCTCTGAGTGAACTCCATTTACTACCACCCTCTGCCACCTATCCCTTAATTAATTTCTTACCCAGTTTACCACCTTTAGACTCACTCCTAAGCTAGCCAGCTTTCTTACTAGTCTCCTGCGTGGAATGGTGTCAAATGCTTTATTGAAATCTAGGTAGGCTTTGTCCACCACTTCACCCTGATCTAATTCCTTGGTCCAGTCAAGAACTCTATCAGATTTTTTTTCATGTGACTCCCACCCATGAATCCCTGCTGCCTTGGGTCTTGTAACCTACTGGATTCAGGATATTCCAAAACTCCTTCCTTTCAGCAGTGATTCCATTAAGTTTCTCACCACCAAAGTCAGGCTGACTGGCCTATAATTGCCAGCCTGTTCCCTGCTACCTCTTTTGTGAAGTGGGACTGCATCTGGCCTCTTCCAGTTCTCTGGAAAAACTCCTGTTTCCAGTGAGCTGTTAAATGGAAACCATCACAGGCAGCTTAGTACCTCCCCAGAGCTCCCTCAGTATCCCTTAGGTGGACCCCATCTGGCTCATTGATCTGTTCACTTTCAGATTTGCAGTCGCTTCAGAACACTGTCCTCAAAATATATTAGTTTCCACCTCCCTTCCTCCAATACTCCTGTTACATTTTGTAACTCCTTCCCATCTCTTTCCTCTGTGAACACTGAACAAAAGTATTTGTTCAGGATGCCTGCCTTTTCCTGTTTCCCATCTGCACATCCCCCCCTTCTCTTCTTAACCTTACAATCCAACCACAGTCTTCCTTTTTTTGCTTACATAGCTAAAAAAAATGTCTTGTCCCTTTTGATTACTGCCTTGGCCATTCTCTCTTTAGTTTTTGCCTTTGGGTTTCTTACTGCTCTCCTTGCTTCCCTCTGCTTTCCCTGCTACACTTGCCTATCCTCCTCCTCCTCCTCCTCCTCCTCCTCCACCCTCTGTGTCACCTTTTACCTTCTGAATGCTACCCTCACAGCTTTTACCTTTTCTACCACATCTTTCCAGAACCATAGTGGTGTCTTTTTCCTCTTTCTTTTGCTCCCTTACTTGACAAAGAGGTTTTTTGCCTTCACTATTGCCCTTTTTAGTTTCCTCCACTATTCCTCCACCCCATCCAGTTCATTCTACCCCCAACCCCACCAGATCATCCCTGAGGCATTCACACACCTTTAAATCTGCCCTCCTGAAATCTAGGAGCCCACGCCTATGTGTGGTTCAGTTCCACAGCCCTCCTTATATTGAACCATACTATACGGTTATCCCTGGTCCCCAGATGCCCCCCCACCTTGATTTCTGTAGCACTGTCTTTGTGGGTGCGTGCCGGGCACATGTTGCCCCATCATGAGTGGGTTCACTGACTAGTTGCCTGAGGAATGCCCTTTGCAAGGAATCTAACATTTCCCTGATTCTAACTGAAGACACAGCTGGGAGGCGCCAATCTACATCTGGTAGATTGATGTCCCCAACCGACAGCACCTCTCCCTTTTTTTGCCATCTTGCCATCTGCCATCTTGCTTCCATCAGTACCTTATCTAACTCCTCCCCCTGTGCTAGAGGTCTGTAGATCACACCAGTGCAAACAGAGGCTCCATTCCGTCTCTAGAGAAACCTATAATTCCCTCTGTCCCTGAATTCCCTGTGTATCTCCATCGCTCAATGCCCCCCTCACATAAATTACCACACTCCCTCCTCTCCTTCCCTATCCTGTCCCTCCCTGAACAGGTATAGTCTGGAATGGCCATGTCCCAGTCAAAATTTTCAGTGCACAGGACTGTTAATAGCCACAATATTCAGGTCAGCCTCTGCCATGATGGCCTCTAGGTCTGTAATCTTATTTCTAGACATTTAGCATACACATATGGATTTCCAGGTTTCTTACCACTCCATTTGTTACCCCCCTTTTTTCCTTTTTGGTTTACTTCCTTCCCCACTCTTTTTTTAATTCACTCACTCCCATCCCCCTTAATTTCTTCTGCCCTGCTTCCTGTATTAATTTGCACCCCGGGGGATTCCACTCCGCTAGGTTTCTCTCTACTCTCTACTTCTTCCTGTGTGAGAGGGGGGTAGTTTCTGCCTCCTGAGCTCTTCCGCCACCCTCTTCAGCTACTTTAAATGTTTCTCAAAATAACATTTAAACCATCCACTGATAGTTATGGTTCCTCCGCACCTGGATGCAGGCCATCACCCCTGAATAGGCCTTTATCCTCCCAGGTGGGTCCCCAGACTCAGTGTTGCTGAACTCCTTTCTCTGCACCATTTCTTCAGCCATGAGTTGAACCTCCTGCTGTGGAGATCCCTCTCTTGACCCGTTATAGACAGGCAGCACCTCAGCAACAGCCAGTGAGTGTGTTATCTGTCTAAGATCCCTCCCCAGCTCCCTAAACTGCCCCTGCACTATTTCAGCCCCATCCCTAGTCAAATCATTAGTCCCCAGGTGGACAATGACATCCTGTTCTGCCTCCTGTCCTACTGCCATAGCTATCCTTAGGATCTGCTTCCCATTCCTCCAGGTCATGGTGATACATAGTCACCTGACCTCTCTCTCCCCTTCCCTCCCTTTCCTATTCCCAAATCTCTCCCCCTCACAACTGGGTCCCCCAACAGAAGTTGCTTCCTCCTCCTCCTCCTCTGGGATCGTCTTCTACCCTCCTTGGGGTCTCCACTATAGAGGACCCCCACATCCTCCCTGGCCTGTACTATGGGTGCCTCTACCTGGCAGTCCTGCCTCACCAGAGCAGCGTAGAACTGTATAGAGTTACCGGTTGAGGAATGTTCCTTTGACCAATCACCCTCACCCTTCCTGAGCCCACCACAGTCCAGCCGTTCCTCCCAATTGGCAG
This sequence comes from Neoceratodus forsteri, assembly GCA_016271365.2. Classification (NCBI taxonomy): domain Eukaryota; kingdom Metazoa; phylum Chordata; order Ceratodontiformes; family Ceratodontidae; genus Neoceratodus; species Neoceratodus forsteri. The sequence continues at coordinate 1,452,519,498 of CM057452.1, forward strand.
CCTCTGAGGCAATGGTGGTAGACTTGGTGACCTGTGGAACAAGGATCTTGCCTGAGAGGGGAGAAGGTCCTTGGATCTGGGCAGTTGGCTGATGGGGCATGAGGTGACAATGTGCCCACTTAACTTGTCAAAATAATAATCTCAGTAGTGCCACACCCATTTTAGAGGCATTTCAGAAAAAAAAGTTTATTTATTAAGCCCCATGCCAGAAGTCTGATGTAACTTTTTTTGGGGTATTATTCAGCTAAAGAGTGTGGCAGCTGGCATGAGGACAGTGCCTGGCCACTGGTAGTTGGCACTTTGGTGGCATTCCATAAAAAAAAAATGTATTCTTTTTGTGGCAGTTTTTAAATGGAAAGTTAGTCTTCTTTACATTCCCCCAACTTGCAGAAGTTCCTTCCTCCTGAGTCCTGAAGCAGTCTGTGTGTATGTCATTATGAGTTGTGCTGTTGCAGTGTAACATGGGCAGTGGTCAGCAGGTGTGCCTGCTAGCAGCGAGTTGTGCCTAGCCCCTGGTAGTTGGCACCTTGGTGGAATCCCATTAAAAAAGTAAAGAAAAAAATTCTACGCATTCTATTAAGTTGCTGAAGTTCCTTCCTTCTCCTCATCTTGAGTCCCAAAGCAGCCTGTGTGTGTGCGTCGTCCTGAACTGTGCTGTTGCAGTGTGACCTGGGCAGTGGGCAGCAGGTATGTGCCAGCAGGTAGCGAGTTAGTGCCTGGCACCTGATACTTAGCACCTTGGTGGCATTCCATCTAAAAAAAGTAAAAAAAGCTACACCTTTCTCAAGTTGCTGAAGCTCTTTGCACCTCCTTCTCTTCCTCCTCCTGAGTCCTCAAACAGCGTGTGTGTGTGTGTATCGTCCTGAGCTGTGCTGTTGCAGTGTGTGTGTGTGTGTGTGTGCATGTGTAGTCATGGCTGTGCTGTTGCAGTGTGTGTGTGTGTGTGTGTGTGTGTGCGCATGTGTGCGTCTGAGCTGTGCTGTTGCGAGTGTGTGTGCGTGTGTGTGTGTGTGGTGTGTGTGTGTCGTGTGTCATCTGAGCTGTGCTGTTGCAGTGTGTGTGCTGCTGTGTGTGTCGTCCTGAGCTGTGCCTGTTGCAGTGTGTGTGTGTGTGTGTGTGTGTGTGTGTGTGTGTGTGTGCGTCCTGAGCTGTGCTGTTGCAGTGTGACCTGGGCAGTGGGCAGCAGGTGTGTGCCTGCTGGCAGAGAGTCGATGCCTAGCCCAAGATAAGGGGCACCTTGATGGCATCCCACCTAAAAAATAAAATGTACCCTTTCCCTCAAGTTGCTGGAGTTCCTTTCTCCTCCTCCTGAGTCCTGAAGCAGCCTGTTTGTGTTGTTCTGAGCTGTTCTGTTGTAGTGTGATCTGGGCAGTGGGCAGCAAGTGTGTGTCAACTGGCAGCGAGTCAGCGCCTAGGCCCTGGTAGTTGTTGTCACCTTGGTGGCATCCCATAAAAAAATATATATTTTTTTTCTTTTTGTAGCAGTTTTCAGATGGAAAGTTAGTCTTCTTCACATTGCCCCAAGTTGCAGCAGTTCCTTCTTTCCGAGTCCGGAAGCAGCCTGTATGTGTATCATCCTGAGCTGTGTTGTTGATGTGTGACCTGGTTAGTGGGCAGCAGGTGTGTGCCAGCTAGCACTGAGTCAGTGCCTAGCCCCTGGTACTTGCACCTAGGTGGTATCCCAATAGAAAACCTTGTTTTCTTTTTGCTGCAGTTTTCAAATCCAAGCACTTAGTCTTCACATTCCCTCACGTTGTAGTGGTTCCTTCCTCCTGAATCCTGAAGCAGCCTGAGGGTGTTGTCCTGAACTGTGCTGTCGCAGTGTGATCTGGGCAGTGGGCAGCAAGTGTGTGTCAGCCCGCAGTGAGTCAGTACCTGGCCTACGGTAATCCTTGATGGTATCCCTTTGATAATGTAAACAATTAAAAAATACAATCTAAGTAAAAAGTAAACTAAAAATAAAAAAGTGAAATACAAATAAGAAAACAAAATGAAAATAAAAAAAAAAAAGTGTAAAATAAAAATAAGAATATAAATAAAAGTTAAAAAGTAAAATAAAATAGTAATACAAAAATTAAATAAAGTCTCACTCTTGATGATTCATCACCCCAGTGGCTAAGCCCTGAGTCAAGCATTGGGAAATGGAGCACCAGGGAAACGCCACACTCTTTAACACCAGGTAGTACCAGATAATGCAAAGAATATTGTAATGGCACTTGAGAATGGGGCTTATACACATGTTCCATGTTTTGCTCATTGTATAAATCTGATAGATCAGGGATTCCTTGATAAGGAAGGCACCACTGTGAAGACATTTGTAGGTCTGGCCAAAAATGTTTGTGGTCATTTTAGCCATTCTGTAAAAGCATGAAAGCTATTAGAAAACATTCAGCTGCAGAATCATCTTCCCTCCACCACCTGAAACAGGATGTGGCCCCGGATGAAATTCCACCTAGGCTATTAAATGATGGAACAGCTGCTAGAACAACAGAAGGGTATCCACCAGTATGCTGTAGAGCATGGTATTAGCAAGGAGGACATAAACATCAGCCCAAATCAGTGGGGTCTGATGGAGATCCTCTGCACTGTGCTGAAGCCCTTTGAGAAGGCTACAAGGGTGGTTAGTGCTGATGCAGCACGTCTAAGCCAGGTACTTCCCCTCACTGCCCTCATTAACCTGTGACTTCTTTGTATGAAAACTCAGAGGAAAAGGAGGATACCACTGCTATCTATCTCATAGAAAGGATACCATCATGTTTCTGGAATGCCACATGCATTTCACAAATATGTACAGATGATCACTACAGCCTGGCCACTCTCTTGGACCCTCGGTTCAAATACACATTTGAGACATTCTTTGATGCACAAGCATTTGGTGAGGATCAGCAGTCCTATAAAGCCTGGCTTCTCAAACTAGTCTCTGTATGTATGGAAAAACAGGAACCGGAACACAAATAGAGCAGAACAACAGCACTCCTCATCATCCCTTGCTGCAATCACAGTGACAGATCAGGTGGAGGAGAGGGAAGAAGAAGATCTCAGTGTTTTCTACAGCTTCTGATCATCAAAGGAGCCACTCATTTTGTCTCCAAGTCAAACTGCTACTTTGCTGCTGCTACTCGCCCCCAGAAGAACAGCTATTGATGACAAATCACTATGGAACAACTAATGACTATGGCTTGATGAAAAAGCATGACAAGTCTCTTTTCAGACACAGTGATGCCTGATATGCCAGCAAATAAAATAGTGCAGGATTGTCTGAATGAGAACATGCCACTAGCAGAAGGAGATGAACTTCTATTATACATATCAAACGAAGACCATTCAGTCATCTTTGACAAGGGTGGCTGTTGAATACCTCAGTTGCCCACTGATAAGTATGTACTCAGAATAGATTTTCAGTGCTGCAGGCAATATTGCCACCAACAGGAGTACATGCCTTTTGACCCAAAATGTACAGATGTTCACCTTTTTAAAAATTAACCTGCCCCTTTTATCAAAACCCTTTTTTGCCATGGTTTATGAAGGACTAATCACTTACACTTCCAGCTGAGCTAAAGACAGAGGAAGAGGAGGAGGAGGTAGATGGGGAGGGCTTATGTGTCCATTAGTGCTTTTTTTTTTTAACCAGTAGCCTAAACACACTGTGGGATGCTACACTGTTGTCTTCACTTACTTAATGCTTGCTCAACTTTTTCAGGCCTGCACAGGCCAAATTAATAATTTTTGTTGCAACATTGCCCATGAAACCAGTGTATACAACACTTAACCATGGTATAACCAGTAGCCTTGTCATGTGTGCACTGTCCCAAAGGACACTCAATTTTTGGAACCCCAGTAGCCTACACTGTGGGATGCTACACTGTTGTCTTCACTCAGTGTTTGTTCAATTTTTGCTATGTCTGCACAGGCTGAATTAATAATTTTTGGGGCAACATCACCCGTGAAACCAGTGTGTATGACACGTAGCCATGGCAAAACCAAATGATTTCTCCATGCATGCCACTGTCCCAATGGGCACTCCATTTTTGGAACCGGCAGTCCACACTGTGGGATGCTGCAGTGTTGTCTTCACTTATTTCTTCAGATTAATGTTTGCTAATTTTTGCCAGGCCTGCACTGGCTGAAATAATAATTTTGGAGCAACTTTGACAATGAAACCAGTGTGTACTACCCTTAGCCATGGCATAACCAGAAGCCTCGCTGTGTGGCACTATCCCAATGGTCACACAATTTCTGGTACCCTAGTAGCCCATACCATGGGATGCTGCACTATTCTCTTCACTCATTTCTTCTTTGGATTAATGTTTGCTCAATTTTGCCAGACCTGCACATGCCAAATACATTTTGGGAGGCAATTGCCCATGAAACCAATGTGTACAAAACTTAGCCATGGCATAACCAGCACCTAGTTTTTGGAACCAGTAGTCCTCAATGTTGACTAATGCATCATCTTGTCATTTCTGTGGTGCTTCATCAGCACAGTGCATTATATTACTCTTTAGCCTATTTCCTAATGCTTTTCAATGGTCAAACTAGTGCAGACTAGTTCACCATTAAAGAGAACTATAAGCAAGCGTTTTGCGGTTCGATGTCCAAGTTCGTGATGTCGAACTTCAGGAGGTTCACACAGCTCTAGAGTAAACATTGAAAAAAACTTCTACATTTCCTCATGACTTTGTTGGTTTTTGATATTTTGACCCCAAATTTCCAACACTGTCTTTCCATAGGCCCCAACTTATGATAAAGGCAGGTAGAACTTTTTAAAATCCCATTTGAAAAGTGACTCATGAAACAAATGAAACATGTTTGAGGAGAGTTGAAAATGACACCTGTCATTTTCATGAGGTGGTTAAAAGGAGGGTTATGTTGAACATTGAGAGCAAAATACATCATATAGTTATGAGTAAACACTGAAAACAATTCAATGTTTCATCATAACTTCATGTTTTTGTGACATGTTAACTCCAAGGGCTCAATTCTCAAAAGTCGGCACAAGCTGTGCCAAAGGCAGCTTGCACAGATTGCTGGTGTGCCATGAACCCTGCACCTGATTCTCAATCAAGTAGGGTCCTGGCAGCAAAGTCCTGCAGCTTGCCGCAACCATAGCAGTGCACCAAACAGAGGGCGCACCTGGAAAGGTTGCCGCAAGCCATGGACGTCCGTGCAGCAATGCCCCCTATAGCATTCCCTGGTGGTCTAGCAGACCGCCCCCCCAAGCCCTGATCACCCAGAATGCTTTAAGTTATTAGCCCTGGTAGTCTAGCACCCTCCCCACAAGCCCCCATCTCCCGTATGATATATATTAATATTTATGATCAATTATTTATTATCCTGGTAGTCTAGTGCCCCAAGCCCTGATCCCTCATAATTTTTTAATTTATTAGACCCCCTGCCCCAAGCCCTGATCTTCTGTTATGATATTTAGTACTATTTCTGTTATAATAATTCTATGCCCTGGTGGTCTAGTGGCCTGCCCCACCCCTGATCCACCATTAAATGATATCCCAACATTCCTGATGGTCTAGTTGACCACCCACACCACAATGCCCTACCACCCCAGTCCACCCCAACCTGTAACTAAGCTGGCAACTGGCAGAGCCCACTGCTCACTACCACAGCCAGCCACCAACTGAGCTCTGAATGAATGTGTACTGTATACAGTATGCTCTCAGTGATTGACAGCAGCTGTCAATCACTGAGTGCATACTATATACAGTACATGATCATTCAGAGCTCATTCAACAACTGGCCATGGTGGTGAGCAGTGCAGCCCACTGCTCACTACCATGGCCAGTTGCCACTGGCTTGGGTATGGGTGGGAGGGAGTGGGGTGGTAAGGCAGTGTAGGATGGGGTCCACTAGACCACCAGGAATGTCGAGGTATCATTTAACAGTGTATCGGGGCTGGGACAGACCACTAGAGTGCCAGGTCATAGCATTATTATAACAGAAATAGTACTAAATATCATAACAGGAGATCAGAGCTTGGGGAGGGGGGGCACTAAAAAATTAAAGCATTACAGGGGATCAGGACTTTGGGGTGCTAGACTACCAGGGCTACTAACATAAAGCATTATGGAGGATTGGGGCCTGGGGTGGGTGCTAGGCTACCAGGGATAATACATAATTTATTATAAATATTAATATATATCATATGGGAGATCGGGGCTTCGGCAGGGGCCGCAAGACTACCAGGGCTAATAACTTACAGTATTACGGGGGATCGGGGCTTGGGGTGCTCAGACTACCAGGGCTAATAAGTTAGCATTATATGGGGATCGGGGCCAGGGGGCGCTAGACTATCAGGGACACAAGGGAGTTATTAATAATACTGATGGGAGATTGGGGCTGGGGGGGCACATTTGCACACCCTCCCAGTAAATTTCTAAGTACAGTTAGACCAGCTTTTGGCTGGTCTAATGGTACTTAGACCATGGCCCTCTGGGAGGGTTTTGAAAATACCACCTTAGGGGATATGGCAGCCTGCGTCTGCTGCAAGCCCCCTAGCACCATGCCACAGCCCATTCTGTTTCCCAAGACTGGTGCAAGCCCCCTTTGGTGCAAGCAGCCTGTGTTTGATGCTTTTTAGAATAGCTCAGGGTGCAATTTTGACGGAAGGTGCCACTTGCGTCATTTATGTTTGACGCAGGCACCTTGAGTCATTTTAATGGCTTTAAGAATTGGGCCTCAAATGCTCAACATAGTCTTTTTATGATCCCTCCTTCTAAATATAACAGGTTTCATCCATAAAATACTGGCCAAAAGGTAGTTTCATGCCATAAGTCCAAAAACACATTTTGGCCAGGATTTGTAAAACAACACCGATCACGTTCATGAGGTGGTGTGAAAAAATGACTGTGCTGACAATTTGGGGCCAGAATATTAAAATGACCAAAGTTATGAGTGAGCATTGAAACATTTCAATGTACCTTCATAACTTTGTGGATTTTTTTTATATTTGACCCCAAATTTTAAACAGTCTTCTTACGATCCCAACTCGTGAACCCAGTATGTGAACCTTTTCACATCCTGCCCAAAAGGTGATTCCACAGAGTGACTGAAATTACCTTTGAGGCCGAATTTGAAAAGTTTCACATACCTTGTTCATGAGGCAGAGTCCCAAAAGGCCATGTTAAAACTTTGGGGGGAAATATTAAAAAATTACCAAGTTATGAATATAAGTTCAAATGCATTTCAGTACATTGACCGCAGCTTACCTGATATTCTCTGTTCACAGTCCGGTATAGAAAAGTGAAGACATGTCTCTGGTAAAGAGAGAATTACAGCATTGGACTCCCGGTAGTAAGTAAGGGGAATGGGGTGGGGGAGATGGGTGCTAAGTGGAAGGGATGGTGGGGGAGAGGGTAACAGTGGCATGGTGGCGCCAGACATTGATTGACCAATTTATTTTTTACAGGTGTAAACAAACAAACAAAAAAAGACATAGAGGAACTTTTTTTCTTTATTTCAAGTACCAACACTGGGGATTGGGCACCCCAGTGTTGGGTTCATATTTACAGGGCACGGGAATTATTGGTGGTGGGAAGGATATTTAGCAGAGGGTGTGATCTTTAAAGGTGCACAGCAGGGGCATGGGAAGCAAATGGAGAGGTGGGAAGGATACTTGACAGAAGGTGCGATTGTCTAACAGGGGGATGGGAAGCAACAAGGAGGTGGAAGGGATACTTGGCAAAGGGTGGAATTGGAAGTGGAAGGGGTACTTGGCAGAGGGTGGAACTGTGTAAAAGAGTGCAGTCAGTTGTGTTACGGGGGAGGATGAGGCACAAGTAGATATGATAGTGATCATCAGCTTGCTGGGTGGCATCATGCAGATTAAAGCTAAGAGCCACCCTGTGATATGGGCAGCTCTTTTCTTTGAAGTTCACAAAGTTTCTGCCAAGCAAGCACTGAAGCGTGTCATGATCAGCCTGGCTGATGACTGATCTGACACTGTCGAGCCCACTAATGACTGCCCTGCACTGGACCGTCAGGGACACAATTCTCAAAACTACCATCATAGTAACATGTTCTCTTTTTGGAAGCACCAGCATAAAAATAATCATAATATGAGAGAAATGTAAAGAGGTCCTCACAAAGAAAATAAAAACAGGTTCTGAGCATTTTCATAACCGACAGGTGAGACATTTAGTGCACTATGAAGAATAGAAATTAGGATGCCCAAGCCATTTTTGCTTTACATGTGGTGCTCCAAATGAAAGAGGTTACAGTTTGGAGGATATCAGGACTGAGAAGAAGCATCATGGGGCTCTTTGGAAAGGGTGGTCAGACATGAATGGTCTTTCCATATTGTGTTTGGGTCCTTGAAAGTAGGGTTTCTTTAGAGGGAGGGTGGGAACTCCTTTATTCCTTCTATGATAACCCATTTATTTATTTATTTATTTAGTTTTTGTTAACTGGGTTAGGTGTGCTAGCCAAGAGTTGACTATTTTCAGGCACGACCTGGGAGAATACAAACATAAAAGAGATGAGATTATACAATTACATAGTATATGGTTACATAGTATATGGCACATGTAGGAAATAATATAGATCAATTCAGACAGTACTTTAGAGTATACATATGGCTAGGCAGAGATGACACAAGATGACAGTAGTACAAGCAAATAACAACTGAGACTGGGCTAAGTGGCAGCTATTAAGACAAAAATAAGGCAAAGCTTGTTCAGAAGTGCAGCACTGTCCTGGGCGAGGTAGGGTGGCTAGCTGTGAGGCCTCAAGTGAGATCAAAGCATGTGCAAGGGTCCCGGGATAGGTGGCGATATAGTTATTTTTTGAATATTTGGTGGGAGTTTGCCTGTGATAGGGCAAATGGGAGGGAGTTCCAGGTGGCCGGGGCGGTGCAGTGAAAAACTCCAGATCCTTTAGAAGTAAGACACCTGGGTACGGTAAATAGAAATTTATTTGCCAAGCGTAGTCCGTGGGCAAGTGTCAGTAGAACAAGTAGAGCTGCAAGGGAGGAGGGTATTTGGTTTTGGATTACAGAGTCTGTGAGGGTCCCTAGAGAGTAACGTTGTTAGGCAGAAGGGGAGAGCCAGCCCATTTTGTTATACAGTGTGCAGTGGTGCTTAAGGTGATGTGAAGAGGAGGCATACCAACATATGTTGTTATATGCGGCATCCCATTTATGGAGAGCAGTCTTATGGGCATTAGCAAGAGTGGAGACATCTTATGTCAGCGCTGGAAGCAGAACACCCTTGGCAATAGCCAGTTTAGTGGATGATGTTAGCAGGTGACTAGTCTTGCAGGCAATTCCAAGTTTGGCATTTGTAGCTTTGCATGTTGACTGTATGTGCAGACTGAAATCAAGGGATTTATCAAGGAGGACTCCCAGGTATTTGAAGGATGTGACACGTCGATGAGAACCCCAAAGTCATGGACTAGCAGGGGTTCCTTACGAGCCCTGAGTTTGGGGGCAGTGCCGTAGCATGGCTTGGGTCTTTTTTGTGTTGAGGATGAGCTTATTTGTATTTAGCCATGTTTGCACATTCCTGAAATCCGAGGAGAGATTTTCGTTGATGATGGTGACTTTGTCAGCACTGGAGTAGAGGACGAGATCATCAGCATATAGGATAGCTGAGCAGGAGAGTATGGTAGAATCTATGTTGTTAATGTAAAGCGAGAAGAGAAGGGGTCCCAAGATGGACCCCTGGGGTACTCCAATGTCAGTGCTGGTCACATCCAAGAGAGCAGAGCTGAATTTAACAAGTTATAATCTGTTTGATAAGTAGCTGTTGAACCAGTCAACTACTGAAGATGAGAAGTTAAGTCTATGCAGGGTTGAGAGAAGCAAGGGATGATCAACAAGATCGAAAGCCTTGGTAAGGTCAATAAATACTGCTCCAGTGAGTAGACCTTTGTTCATGTTAAAGAGGACATCAGTAGTGAATTTGAGAAGGGCAGTTGAGGTACAGTGCCCTTTACTGAAACCATGCTGAGTGTCTGAGAGAAGGTTGTTCTTTGTAAGATAGGCAATTGTTTGGGTTGCAACAAGCTTCTCCAGTAACTTGCTTAGCACAGAGAGAATGGCTATGGGCCTGTAGTTGTTAATATCCTTTGGGTCAACTTTTTTCAGGATGGGATAACTTGGGCAATCTTCCAGAGATCAGGAAAAGCCGAGAGAGAGAAAGGACAGACAGAGTAAAAATCTTGGCCAAAGGTGAGGCAATCAATGGTGCCGCTAGCTTCAGGAGTCGTGGCTTGAGTGAATGGGAGCCAGGGCTAGTGTTGTTGGATATGTTTTGCAATAGCCTTTGGACCTCAGACCTAGATATAGCTTTAAAGTAGAAAGGGGGGGTAGTAGCTAGTTTGCAGTGGTCAGCACCAGATGCAGATCTCATGGGTGTGCAGTAAGACTGAGATGTTGTGGGAGATGAAGCGAAGGACAAGGTGTACTGAGACATGTCCATGAAAAGTCTGTTAAAGGCATTCGCTATGGTGTTCGAGTCGTTGCAATGCACACCATTTAGGATCATATCCCCTGGGGTCGATGACTGGGCAGCCCCAAGAAAGGTCTTAATGTGCGTCCAGAATTTTCTAGGGTCACCAGCCGAGTTAGCAAGCAGTTCCTTGCAGTAGATGCTCTTTGCAGTTCTGATTTGTTTTTTGCAGGTGCTCCGAGAGGCCCTGTGGATATTGTAATCCACTGGTAGTCTGGACTCTTTATACTTCTTCCAGAGTTTGTCCTGAGTGCACAGGTTAGCAGGCAGGTCCTTGTGTAACCATCTTGTTTGTTTACCCCTGACCCTTCTGGTGACCTTCGGAGTATGTTTGTCCTGGAGTGCTGTGAAATTGTTAATGAAGATATCAAGGGCAATTTGAACATCATGGGAGCAATAGATGTCAGACCAGTTGATACAGGAAACATCATAGAGAAAAGCTTCCACGTCCAGTTTGGCAAAGTTGGTAATAGTGATGTAGCGTGGAGGTGGTGGGGGAGCAGTCTCTGGACTCCATACACAGAAAGTGAGTGAGTGGTCTGTGATAGCATCTGCCAAGATGCCCATAGTTTGCACATGGTCTAGGCAATTCACCAGTACCCAGTCTATGAAGGTGGATGTAGCTAGAGAAGGGGTGGTTCTAGTAGGCTCAGTTAGGGTCTGGTAAAGGTTATAACTGTGTTAGCATCAGCAGTGCACCATGAGTTAGTCCCAGCCAGTTTAGGTTAAAATCTCCAAAGATTACAATCTCATTTTGCTTGGCATTCATGGCTGTTTGATTAAGTAAGTCCTGAAGACCTGTGATACCCCCAGTGTGTGGATAATGTGAAGTTTTTTTGCACCAAGGGCAATGGTTGTGTGTAGGGACCCACAGACTGAGGGGGAGGTGGTAGGTGGGCATACAGTAATATCAAGATGGTTTTTGTAGAGAAGGGTGACCCCCTGTCTATGTTTTGGGGAGGGTCTATCTCTCCATATCAGGGAGTAATTGGTTAAGGAACATAAGGAGTCTGGAATGTGGGGTTTAAGCCAAGTTTCCGATAGGCAGAGTAGGTCAGGACTGTGCACTTTCATCCATGCCTCGAGATTGGTGAGGTGCCTGGTAATGCTCCTAATATTCATATGGGCAATGAAGTCCTTTCCCTGGGCTAGCCGATGGGTCAGCAGAGAGAGGTGGACAGAGGGGCCAGGGTTAAGTTTTACATCCCTGACAATAGGATGACAATGAGAATGAAACCACAGTTTAATAGTGTGGAATGGGAGATGTACCAGTTGTGACATTCGTATTTTCTGAGCGTCGAGAAATGAGTTATAAGTACAACCCTTCAAAAGACAAGGGTGGCATGGGCGCGCACATGTCTCAGCAATTTGGTTGGAGAAGGTAAAGTCGCTGTGTTGTGAGGTATTCACTCCATGGGGGTTGTTAATTGGAACTGAGGTAGATACCCGAAGTAAGCATAATAGCAGTGTTAGGAACAGGATTTGTCCTCCCAATCTCTGTGTTGCCAGGATCAGCTAGGACAGGAGCAGGCTAGTGTGATACAGGATTAGTTGGCAGTCCATGATGTGGAAGAGAGACAGCTGACAGCACCCTTGTATTCCATCCCAAAAAGACTTCCGGGGGGGGGGGAACGACTGTCTGTGTGGTTGGGTGGTGGGCAAGGTGGCTCTGGTACCCCTTCAACTCCTGACAGAGCGATAAACTGCTAGATTGACTGGATATCAGCTGCTAGAAATTAGCTCTGTGAGCTGGGTATCAAGTAGGTAAAATTGAATTGAAAAGCATAGGGATTTATGAGTGTAGCGGCTGCTAGTGGCTGAAGAAAATAACCTGCAGGTGGGAAACTCGACTGATTGGTTCAGAGAGCCACGTGGTTCTTCCTATAAATCTCGATGTCAACCAAGGGTGGTGGCGGGGACAAAACACTCAGCTGTTCCAGGCAAGCGAGCATCCTGCTCCTTACTGCATACTTTGTCTGCTGCTCAGACTTGATTGTGGGGAGGGCTGTGATTCTCCTGCCCTCATGACCCATAGGCTTCCCTTGGCGGAGCCCAATAAAGCACAACTTATATAAACTTTGCAAGCACCCAGCACAAATTAAGGCTACATTTAGAATGAGCAAAATTACTATTAATCCAACATCTCTTAGGGTGCACAGTGAGAAAAGGCACAAACCCTCACTTTTGGCTGCATAGATCAGCAGTGCAAAAACAATTTGCACTTGTCTGGTGACTCAAACGGAAGAAGGATGTTAAAAAAAAAAAAAGGTGCCAATTTCAACACTCAGCCATTCCAGGCAAGCGAGCGTCCTGCTCCTTACTGCGCACCTTGTCTGCTGCTCAGGCTTGATTGTGGGGAGGGCTGTGATTCTCCTGCCCTCATGACCCATAGGCTTCCCTCGGGAGAGCCAAAAGAAGACTACAGCCCTTGTCTGTTGCTCAAGCTTGATTGTGGGGAGAGCTGTGATTCTCCTGCCCTCATGACCTGCAGGCTTCCCTCGGGGGAGCCCAAAGAAGACTGCAGCCCTTGTCTGCTGCTCAGGCTTGATTGTGGGGAGGGCTGTGATCCTCCTGCCCTCGTGACTCACAGGCTTCCCTTGGGGGAGCCCAAAGAAGACTGCAGCCCTTGTCTGCTGCTCAGGCTTGATTGAGTTAGCCATGCATGACAGATGCATTGCAGAGACTACACAATGCTCTGAAGGTGACAGACCTGTTGCTGGAGGTAGCTGGTACCCCCTTTGCATGCCTAGTGCGGTGGATTAAGGACTTTAACCAAATTGAGGCAGTCCAGAGAAGGCAACCAAAATGGTGCAGGGACTGCATTAGAAGACATATGAGGACAGATTAATGGAGCTCAATATGTATACCCTTGAGGAAAGGAGGGAGAGAGGTGATATGATCGAGACATTCAAACATCTTAAGGGCATTAACCAGGTGAAAGAGTCTAACATGTTTAAATATAAGAAAAAAAGCAGGACAAGAGGACACAGCATGAGATTAGAGGGAGGCCGATTAAGGGGGAATATGAGGAAATTCTTTCTCACAGAAAGAGTGGTGGATGCATGGAACGGCCTACCTCAGGAAGTGGTGGCTATGAATACAGTGCATGGCTTCAAACAGGCATGGGATAGGCATAAGGGAGCAATACAGATGAGTATGAATAGATAGGCCACTGACAGAGCAAAGGCCGATGGCACATTTATAAGGTAGAAAAAAAAATGGGCAGACTGGATGGGCCTTGAGGTCCTTATCTGCCATCAACCACTATGTTTCTATGTTTCTGTTTTAAGTATGTCACCCCTTCTTTGTGTCCTGTTGATTCTGCATACACAAGGAATGTGATCTGTCACTCAAGAGAAAACAAGGAAAGAAAGAACTGTGCACCAGAGCAGTAGCATAAACCCTGAGCTACTGAGCTAAAATTAAAATATGCTCTCCTCCTTACCTCATTTGCTGCACAAGCAACAGAACACCAGAAAGGAGGCTCTAAATCTCCATAAAGAAAAACTAAGATAAATAAATGGGATAATTTGAAAAGCAGCCAGTAGAAAGGAAAAATGGAAAAGGGAGCCATAGTTCTTCTTTCTTGAATGCCGTCCCACAATAGATGTCCAGCAATCAATGAATAGAATAAAAGGAAAACAACATAACCTTTTGCTCTGGTTATTTTATGTTGTGTCGCAGCATGCAGTGACCTGCTGGGAGCCAGCATCTGGCAGAAGCAGAAATGCTGCGTATTGTGAAGGCATGCATCTTTACTGTTGACACTAAGATATGCAGCAGAGTGTACACTAAGGAATTAAGATAGAGAAATGAAAAGGGACCTAGGAAAACTAGAAGAGTTGTTCAGTTTATGGCAGCTAATGTTCGACATGCAAAAACGTGATGCACATTGGTTGAAAGAACACTAAAATGGACCAATGGATGAGGGAGTTAATCTGGTGCACAAAACAGAAAAAAGGAACCCAAGGGTAATGATTAGTGAGAGTCTCAAGTCCATAGGTCCATGCAATAAGATGTATGGGAAAGCAAACAGTATGCTGGGATGTATAGGAAAGCAATTTGCTAGGAGAAAGGAGGGCATACTGCTGCTATACATGTCCCTGGAAAGGAGGCACCTGGAGTGCTGTGCAGAGTTCTAGAGTCCACACCTCAAGAAGGACATGAATCACAGAGATCATACAAAGGAGGGCCATGTATATTATCAAATGGCATTGTACTGGGAAAGGCTGGCAGACCTTAAGATGTACACACGGTCTTACAAGGAATAAACAAGGTAAACTGTAAAGCCCAAACCGTGAGGAACAAGAGCACATGACTAGAAGACATGGTGAAGGCCTGTAAGGAAAGATTCAGTAAGGATGTGTATAAGCCCTCTTTCATGGAGTGGATGGCAGAAGAATAGAATTAACTGACCAGAGAGGTGGTTGAAGTCAAGACTGTGATGGGGTTTAAACTGTGGTATGACAGCTGTAAGGGAATAATAGGATCCACAGGAAGAAGAAGGGAACTAATACCTAGGAAAGGAGGTTACGTTCACCAACCAGGGCTATCAGATCTTTAAATACAGCCCACGTTAAACAGCTACTGACACCAGCATTTCTTTGCGATAGGCAGCTTATCACAAGAGAGCACTGTACTATTAATAATAGTTGTCTAATGGTACTTGGGGCAGTGACAGCTTTTGTACATGTATATTAACATTTGTAGACAACTTTACATGTTAAGGGGGCAGTACCCTGTAATACAGTACCCCCTTAACATGCAAAGTTGCTTACAAATGCAAATATACCTATATAAAGGCTGTTGCTGCCACAAATACCGTTAGGCACCTATTAATAACAGTACAGTCCCTTCCTCAGTTCACGTCATCATAAAATGGATTTTATGGGTGGGCTGCAGTGCACTCAGCAGCTCAGCCGAAGTCAGATGTATTGCCTCCAAATCAGTTCTCTTATGCATTCACTTTTTTAAGTTCAAGTCTCACTTTTCATTCACCTTTCAAAAATAGATTTCTTTTATTATAAATGACAATAGTGAAACTCGACCCTATAAAGTAGCTGCAATGTCATTTAGCATTTTATATAAATATCCTCCTATCATATATCAACATTTACTAACAAATTAAGGGGCAGTGGTGAGATACTAACCACCTTAACTAGTTTGATATTTAGTTTATCAGGAAAATAAAATTGTTTCTAGCAATTCATATACTCTTACATAAATGTAATCTACCCCTCATTAACAGCCCTAAAAATTCATGAAAATTCTGGTATAAATACATTACTACACAATAAACCAGACAGAACATACCACATGAAATTACCAAAACAGAAATGAGCTTTTAATTTTTAATTTACTAACTATTGATGTATTACCTCACAATAACATAATTTTCCCAACTGAAAGGCTGCCTACCATTAACCAGCAAAGTGCTCCCCAAAATATATCACATTGCCTGAATGTACCTCATTATCTACTAGTACAATCTCTCAGAAGTGGTTTCAGATCCCATTCATCATTAAACCCAAAGGGTTTAATTGTATTCATCATGTATATCCACCTAATTTCTTCTTGCAGTAGTTTATTAGTTCTATCCCCCCCTTTAAAGGTGGGATCCATTCTATTCCTGAAAGGCGTATATGTACGAATTATGCTGCTCTTTAAAATGTACCCTAATTGCGTTGGTGGCATCAGATCTTAAAATACTTCTTACATGTTCTTGAATTCTTACTTTCAAAGTTCAAGTAGTCATTCCTATATAAGTTAGATTACAGCTGCACCACAAAACATAAATGACAAATGTTGTGGTGCAGCTTATAAATTGGTTTATAACAACTTTCTTGGGATTGCCTTCAATGTCAACAGTTTTCCCTGTTTTGCAATACCGACACACATTACACATGCAACATTCACCCTTCTCACTTTAGTTTTTTGCTTCTCTTAACAGTTTTTCTCCATAACCTCTCTCTCTATCAACCTCAAAATAAGTTCTGAGTTGACATGGGGAAAGAAACATCAAGTACAAAGACAAACATGCTAGATTTCAGGAAGGCTAACTATGGTAGGATGGAAGAGATTTTGAAGGGACACCTAGTTAGCCTTGAGGGAGATATGAATGTGGAACGAAAGTGGACAGCAATCAGGGAAGCAATCGTGGCAGCCACTTGCACGTACCTAAAACAAAAAGGAAACAAATTCCAAGGCCAGGAAATCTAGCTACTTGGTTCAGTAGAGAGGTGAGTCAGCCAGTCAGTGATAAGAGAGCCACATATAGGAAGTACAGGAGAACCTGGTAGGATGCAGATGAGGATGAGAGAGTCTACTTGGAGAAAGTTAGGGAGGCCAGTAGGATAGTCAAACAGGGAATACTGTTATGTGGGTGCCACAATTAGGGCACCATGATTAGGGTGCCGCAACCAGTTCACCTGTCTTGCTGGTGAACTGGATTTTGTGGTGATCAGCAGGGATGGCACTGTAGGGGTGTTGCACCCCTTGCCACATAACCTCTAACCTGGAGGTGATTATAATATAGTTGGCAGTGCAGAGGGCACAGGGGGCACAGCCCCCCACAAATAGCCAAAACATGCCCCGGGCATTCGGCATGATGGGGGTCAGGCAGCACAATGGCCATGCATGATGTTCACCATTGGAATTGTGCTTGTGCCCTCATGACAGTCGCCCTTTTTCTTGTCGCCACAACATGGGTGAACCATCAGACAGGCCAAGGCTAGTTAGGAGCTACAAATTGCAGAAGGGATGGGGGGGGGATTCTTTAGTTATATCAGTAAGAACAGAGACACGAAGGCAGGTATAGATAAGCTAAAAAGGGAGGGAGTGGAAGCCACTAAAGAGAATGCAGAGATGTTGAACAGACTTCTGCTCTGTCTTTACTAAAGAAAAGGATAAACCAGTGCTGCAAGGGAGGATGAATGGAGAAGGGGGACCACAGGATCATAGGATCATAGAAGTTGACAAGTCAGCAGCGTTAACCATAGCAACTTGATATATCTAAACGTATCTTAATAGACCCTGAAAAACTGAGAATTTGTCCAAAGAATTCTTAAACTGATTCAAGTTTGGCTTTGTGCAACCTCCTTTGGTAGTTAATTCCACATTGAAACCACTCTTAGATTTACCCACCCCCATGCATTTCTTTTGAAATGTTCCTCTTTCAGACGCAATTCATGTGTCCTAGTAGCTCTATACTGTTCACTTTTTTCAAATCCAGCACATTCCCACACATCGCTGTTATCATAAGCTTTATATACTAGGTACATATCTCTTCTCATCCTACAGTACTCCGGGGAGAACAGGCCCAGTTTTCTCAACCTCTCCTCATATGTCTCATGCCTGACATCAGCAATCAGTCTGGTTGCCCTCCTCTGCACCCTCTCCAGCCTCCTCACATCTGCTCTCTTATATGGAGCCCAAGACTGAACACAGTACTCCATATGCGGCCTCAACAACGATGACTACAACGGAATCCCCACCTCCCTCTGCCTGCTCCTGATATACCTTCCTATGCATCCCGATATTCTATTATCCTTAATGACCCACACTCATAATCTGGCCTTCAAAGGATAATCTATTTAATACTAGCACACCCAAATCCCTTTCTAATTCTGATGCTATTTCCTACCCTCATAAGTAATAGGTTACTTTAATATTCTTTGCTCCAAAATGCTCATGGCAAAGGATAGGATAAGGGAAGACAGGGTTAGGAAAGGGCTCATGTCTCTAAAGGTAAACATGTCCCCAAGCCCTGGTGGCATGCACCCAGGGGTGTTGATGGAATTGGTGGTGGAGCTGGCAGGTTCGCTACTGGACCTGTTCAACAGCTCTTTGGATGGGGTGGTGGTACTGTAGGAATGGAGAGCTACACATGTGATACTGCTTGACAAGAGTGGGCCAAGGGATGACCAAGGAAACAACAGATCAGTCAGGCTGATCTCCACTGTGTGCAAGCTCATGGAGATCATTTTGAAGGAAAGAATAGTGGAGTTCCTTGAAGCCAGTGGGCTACAGGATGAGAGACAACATGTGTTCATGTCATGGAAGTCCTGTCAAATCAATCTTATTGACTTCTTCGGATGGGTTATGAGAGTAGTGGACAAGAATCAGGCGGTTGACATTCTGTATTTGGAGTTCAGCAAGGCCTTCAGCTTGGTACCTCACAAGAAGTTGATCAGGAAGTTAGAGGACCTAGGGGACAGGGAGCAAATTAATCAGGTTGGTGGCAAATTGGATTAGTGGTAGGACCCAGAGGGTAGCGGTGGGTGGGACACTCAGGTACAAGGGAAGTTACAAGTAGTGTTCCACAGGGGTCAGTGCTCAGACCAGTGTTGTTTAATGTGTTCATAAATGACATTGGGGATGGAGTTAATGGTAAAATATTCCTTTTTGCAGATGACACCAAGCTCTGTGGGAGAGTGGACTTGGACAAGGGGTGCAGGACCTAAAGGAGGACCTGGTTAAGCTGGAGAGGTAGTCAGGCATCTGGCAGTTGGGTTCAATGGGAAGAAGTGCAAGAAAGGAAGAATCAAAGGGTTGAGTACAGTCTGAGGGGTCATGGTTACTGAAACAGAGGAGAGAAGGACCTGGTGAAAACCATAAACAGCAACCTTAAAAAATGCATATAGTGTAGGAAGGTAGCGGCCAAGGCAATCAGAATGCTAGGCTGAATTGCTAGAGGGTTCACAAGCACAAAGCACAAGATTATAATGCCGCTGAACAGATTGTTAGTGATCCTGCACCTGGAGTATGATGTGCAGTACTGGAGCCCCTTCATGATAAAGGATATCAACTCACTTGAGGCAGTTTAGAAGAGGGCAGCAAAGATAGTTCAGGGACAGCAGGGCAGAGAATATGGGGACAGGCTGAGAGAGCTCAGCATGTACTCACTAGAGGAAAGGAGGGAGAGAGAGGGGACTTGACTGAAACCTTCAAGTACCTGAAAGGTATAAACAAGGTGGCTATCAGGGAGCATTTCTGTCTCGGTAATAACAAGACCACTAGGGTGCCCAGTCTTAAACTGGGGGGAAGGTTCAAGAAGGAGGCCAGGAGATACTTCTTTACAGAGAGGGTAGTGTTGGGGTGGACCGAACTCCCATCTAATGTCACTCAAAAGATAGCGGGGCCAGTTCAAGAGACGATGTGATAGGGTAGGTCAGGGTTGAGGGGAGAGGGCAGGGCCCACTGAAATTTCTGGAACAGGGGCACACAGTGAGCAGACTTTATAGACCATAAGGCCTTCTGCTGGCTATTTCGTATGTTTGTATGTATGTTAATATGTGGGCTTAGGGCATCAGCCTCTTGCAGCTGAAGTCTTAAATACTACACCGTGAGGTGCTGCCAACCATGGGTCTGCATTGCTGAAGCTTCCCCCTGAGTAGTGGACCTTCTCATCAATCAATCAATCAATCAATCAATCTTTATTTAACCAGGTGAAACACCATTGAGCAGAGCTCATTTACAAGATGGACCTGGACAGGATTACAAGAGCATACATAAGCAGGGTAAAATGAGAACATACAAGGTACAATGATGCATAGGAGTACATGTAATAATAAGATCATACACTATATGTAGCTGCATACACAAATTGCAACAACAATAATAGTGTAAACAACATTATTAACTGTAAGGGCATTAGGAATATGCAGGATACTTGAAGAACAATAACCCAGGTTAGACAGGGCTAACTGGGTTAGATACTGCAGAATACACAGTGCAAGGAATATAGACTGGGTGCTACCCCATGTAAGGAAAACAGGTAATAAGATATGTGAGGAATGTGTGAGGTAGAGGTATCAAGCAGTGTAGAAGAGTCTATAGCCAAATGGATTGCACTGTGTGGAAATGAGGGCAAGGTAAGGGTAGAGCAGAGGCTGGGCGAGGAAGTGGTGATGGCAGGCGCCACGGGGGAGGGGAAGCTAGGACTTTGGCGTAACAATTGCAAGAGTCCTGAATTACCTAAGGTGGGTTTTGAAGTTAGCTAAGCTGGTAAGATTAGAAAGTTTAAGGAACTTTTGAAGAGGATTCCATAAAAAGGGAAGGGCGTGACTTATTGAGTGCAATCCATAGTGTGTTCTAGCTCTGGGAACTTCTAGTGAGATGTATGAGTATCTTCTAAGTGAGTAGGTCCCACGAGCAGTGACTAAGAGGTTGCAGATGTATTCGGGGAGTTTGTTGGTCAAGACCCCGAAAGTTCAGATGGCTGCATTTTTCAGTCTTCTAGTCTTTACCAACCAGTATCAACCAGTGGGACTGCCAGGAGGCACCACAGGAGAGGAGCAGCCTGAAAAGGACCCCCGCACATCGAGGGACTCACTCTCAAGATGTGGACCTCAAGGGAAGTGAGTGAGCAGTATTTGGGAATACGATAACAGCTACAAGAGCTTGACTACATGAAGCAGAAATGGACTGACTGCATGATGCTGCAGTGGAAACAATTGATGGATTGGCTTGGACTGATTGAGGACTGCTGAAGAACGACCGGTATGACAGAAAATGAACAGAATGACAAGGCACTGAAAATAAGAACACATATAAAAGACCATTATCATAGTGAATACTCAGCCATTAACAGGAATTGGAGGAAGCTATAGTACAAAAATGACTGCAGTGAAAATACTGAAGCAGACTGACTGAGTTCTGGCTAAATGACTGAGAAAGGCAGGTTGAAATGGTTGGAATTAAGTGGCTGCAGCCGCTGATCGGAACGCAAAGCATGCAGAGGGACTGTAGTGAAAAGGTTGCTAGTGCTGGTTGTGAGCAGCAAGTAAAACAGGCTGAGAAAACAGAAACAAAATACAAAATACAACAGCATGGCAGATGCACAACACTGCATTGAGTCAGCACACTGAAAACACACTACAGGTAAGCACTGGAGGTAAATGAGGACATGAGAGCAGCAGAAGTGGCTGCCCTAGAGAAAAGCAGGAAGCATAGTGCCACAGCCAAAGAAGGAAAAGCATACACATACTAACCAGAGAGCTGTGGAAGACACAGATCAAACAGAAGTCAAAGGCAAAAAGTACTAATAGGCCCAAAACAACTCTGGCGAAAGCAACAACCATTGGAGGCAGCACCACTGGATGCAGTAAAAGAATGGATCTTTGAATGAGGCTGGAGCAAGCTGGTTTATATAGCCCAGGAAGGGGATGTGGCTGGTTGCTCCCTGTGGAGGGGTTGTGGGATAGCAGATGGACCAGACACCAAGCTTCAAGTTCAACACACAATCTCTGTGTGATGTTTATTCAAAATACAAGAGACAACCTTAAACAATGGCATATCCCTTCTTCAGTACATCAGTTTGCAGCAACAGACTATGAATATCCTTTCTCTGCATTTAGCCAGCACCTACTGACACTGATCTCTGATCCCATTCACTAGTTGAGATGTAGTGACCACCCCTATGTAGGCACCATTTGCTTGGGTAGTGGGGGTTCAAAAAAAAAACAAAAAAAAACAAACTATAGACAAACAATCTCACTGCAGAATCACTGGAAGAAGGTCTACCCCAAAGGGCACTGGCAACAAATCAAGTTTCAAAGAAATACATCATCACACATACGTCCATAATACAATGCATCATGGGATATATGCAAATCATCATGACATTTCTTACTTAAGTTTACAATATACATGCATTTTAAATAACACAACTAGATTAGTTTCTATAATAGTTACCTAGTACTTTTTACCATTATCAAAAACACCTAGTGCCGTGGTATTTTCAACATTACAGGTTTCATAAACATAAGATATATTATGACATAGTGCAATTACATACTAAATCCAACAACGATTAACACAACCTGTTTTACATACATTTGGAGGTCACCACAATACCCTCCCCATACGAGGACCTAAGAGGAAAAGGAAAATTAAACAGGACACTATAGCATAGTAAAGAAAAGGAAGGGGATGCCCATAGGTGGCCAACCTTATGGACTATAAATGATAAAGGATAGATTAGGCTTAGAAATAGAAGAACTGTTGCCACAGATTTAAGAAAAGGTGGGTCCTCAAGAGTGACAGGAGCTCCCAGTCACATATCCCCCACCTTAAGAGGGAAGCAGTTATTGCAGACTGCTCACCACCTTCCTGTCCCAGGAAGGCATAGAGTTTCCGCCATCCATCTTCAGAAGCTCTGTCTCAGGGTCCCTATTAATGATAAACATTATATCATAAACATGGTGGATATCATCATTCTTTACCCTGAGGCATAAACACATTTCTCAACAGACTAACGGTGCCTTCTCATTTCCTTTTAGGGAAAGTCCGTTATATTTCTTAACCAAAAATCTGGACGGTTGTAAAGTCCAGTGCCATAGAAAGACTTTCTCTGGGGTGAGTAACTACCTGCTCCAACCCCACCAGACAAGTCAGTTTTAAGCAGGGGCCCATTCCTAGGTTCAACCCCTCTACATAAACCCACTATGACTCTTGATTCATTTCACTTTTTACAGATATAGACACCTGAGGGTATACACTCAAGGTATAACCCCAACACAGGTTCCAATCCATTTTCCACCTACTTCTCCTTTGTAGGTTTTCACTTAGAAAAGAATAAGACACATGTACCACCTCAGACTCCTTGTCTGCCCTTGGGTACCTCTTTCTTTGACATCAGGCCCACCCCCTGATCAAATATGCTACACTTTTGCCTACAGAAAGGGATCATTGCAGAGCCACATCTGGCCTTGCCTGCAACTAACTTGACCCCTCTGTCTTACACAAAGTGCCTGTGGGAACATGGAAGGAGCAATAGTAGTTTCTACTCTCCTGTTTCAACCTTTTATAACCTATGACCCCCAAATCCTTGGTTATCTTATCCCCAGGCAGGTCTCTGCAGAAACCTACAGGACCCCAAGGAACCTCTCATGCTGAATACCCTGCAACATTAAACAGCAGGTTCCTAAACCTATTAACTCCGGGGTGTCTTAGTAAACATCCTTTTAATCATTGTGCAATTTTCAGCAATCTGTTACCATCTAGTACCTTGTGACCTGTGAGAGTTTTCCCTTTTTCCAAGGGTGACATTTTTTTTTAATGACCTCTACCCTCCATAACTTTAACATACTGTAACAGTCTGGCAACATTAGTATTTTTACCATGCAGTATACCCCAGTCAATACTGTTAATAGATTTAGCTGCATCAATACAGGAAAAAGTCCCTTCAGCCTCACAGGCTTCTTCTTACTTGCTTGGAGTCTTCAACCCCAGCCCAATATCACTAGGCACAGACTTACTTGGGGTCTCACATTCAAGTTCCATACTTACATCTCCAACCTCCAACAGGTAACGTCCTGGGAACACAGGAAACAAAGAAATATCCTGCTCAGTCAGGGGGTCCTCCTCAAACTGAGACCATGAAAAATCCTCCTCCGACTCTTTGTCCAAACTCTCCAGCAGGAACCTCTTGAGCACCTGGCACCAGTGTTTTGGCCCTCTGTGTAGTCAGTCTGCCTCCAGCCATTGCCCACTCGTCCAGTGGATCATCCTTCTCAGGGTCTCCACCTCCGGGGTGTTGTCTCCCGCACCTCCAGTCTGCCTCAACCTGCATCTCTCCATCTTCTTCAGGCTTAGCCTTCCTCCAAGCTCTCAGGTCCAGTCCAGGCAGCTGCTTCTCTCCATCTGTCAGCCATGGTTCTGGTCAGAACTCCATGGACTTTCTTCTCCGGGTTTTCCTCTGGCAACTCCTGGTGCATTGGTCCACCTGGGATATCTGGGCGATAGCCACCAGAAAATGTCCCTCTTTGGCCAGTCCAGATGCTTCCAGCAAGTTATCCCACTTCTAACACCAAGTCTGTGTAGGGGTTGTGGGATAGCAGATGGACTAGACATACAGCTTCAAGTTCAACACACAATCTCAATGTGATCTTTATTCAAAATACAAGAGACAACTTTAAGCAATGGCATATCCCTGCTTCAGTATATCAGTTTGCAGCAACAGACTATAAATGTCCTTTCTCTGCACTTAGCCAGCACCTATTGACACTGATCTCTGATCCCATTCACTAGTTGAGATGTAGCGACCACCCCAATACAGGCACCATTTGCTTGGGTAGTGGGGGTTCAGAAGGAAAAACAAAAACAAAACAAGCTATAGACAAAGAATCTCAATGCAGAATCACTGAATGAAGGTCTACCCCAAAGGGCACTGGCAACAAATTAAGTTTCAAAGAAATACATCATCACACATATGTCCATAAAGCAATGCATCTTGGGATATATGCAAATCATCATGACATTTCTTACTTACGTTTACAACAATATATATGCATTTTAAATAACACAACTAGCTAAGTTTCTATAATAGTTACCTAGTACTGTTTACCATTATCAAAAACACCTAGTGCCGTGGTATTTTCAACATTACAGGTTTCATAAACATAAGGTATATTATGACATAGTGCTATTACATACCAAATCTAACAACGATTAACACAACCTGTTTTACATACATCTGGAAGTCACCACAATACCATCTCCGTACGAGGACCTAAGAGGGAAAAGGAAAATCAAACAGGACACTATAGCATAGTAAAGAAAGGGAAGGGGATGCCCATAGGTGGCCAACCTTATGGATTAGAAATTGTAAATGATAGATTAGGCTTAGAAATAGAAGAACTGTTGCAACAAATATAAGAAAAGGTCGGTCCTCAAGAGTGGCAGCAGCTCCCGGTCACACTCCCAACCATCAAATCTTAAGCATTGCCTTTTCATTACTCTAGTAGATGCTTTCCTCATTGCCTCACTTTGTAATTTCCCATGTCGTACATAAAATAGGCATTTTAATTGTCTAGTAGTGATACCTCCCTCTCAACTATACATATGGGTAACTGATTCTAAATATACACCACCCTTTGTGTAAAATATTGCTTCCTTTAAATAGTTTTAAAATGCCTTCCTCATAGTTGTTGTCCATACCCATTTGTATGGATGTCATTTTGCTTCACTTCTAAATTCAGCATATTACAAATATCTGTCTCTGTCAGTGACATCATAAGCAAATCCCCACTTATTCTTCCCCTTTGTGTACTGTGTAATGTCTGAAGTCTAGCCGCATAATCCTTCTCTCCCATACCAGCCACCATACTTGTTACCCTTCTCTGTATTCTTTATATTATGTGTATGTCCTTTTACTGGTCCTCAAAACTGGGCATAGTAGGCACTTTAGAGTTCCTGTTTATGATATTCCTCCTGATACAACTTACAAGTCTGATGATTTTTTAAGACTTGTTCATACTGTTCACTAGTCTTCAGCTCACAAGTTACAAGTACAATAATCTAGAGATCTTTTTTTTTCCCAGTTGAGATTTTCAGATATCTAACTTACAAGGTATATTTTAATTGTACATTTTCTTACCAAAGTTCATAACAGTACACTTATCCAAATTGAACTCCATGCCCTAAGTGCTGGCCTGGTTCCCAAAAGTATTCAAATCCCCTTGAAGGCTAGCTTGCTGCCCTGGTGGTAGTAGTAACAACTTTATGTAAGCACCCATTCTCTGGGACTCAAAGCGCTTTACATGGGTAGAACACATAACATTCAAAAAAAATCACAGAATTATACTAAAACCATATATAATAAAAAATAAAATAACTTAAAAAAATAACTATTAGAAATAAAACAGCATGAATAAGTAACTCAGCAGCCAGTGTGAAGGCATTAACTGATCCCAAATGCCTCCCTGAACAGATAGGTCTTTAGGCCCCTCTTAAAGGCCTCCACCGAGAGGGGGCCTCCCTCAAGGATCTTGGGAGAGAGCTGCACAGCACTGGCCTGGCAACTTCAAAAGCACAATCACCTGATGACTTTAGCCCAGCGCTGGGAACAGCTAGCAGGCCAGCCACAGAGGAGTGGAGAGGGCAGAAAATATGGTAGGGAGTCAGAAGGTCACGCAGATAACCATGGCCTAGTCAGTATAGGGCTTTATGTAGTAACCCAACCTTGAAGGTGTTTCACCACATCACTGGCAACCAGTGCAGTTTATGCAGGACCAGGGTTACATGACAGGACTTCAGAAGGCACATCAGCAAACTGGCCACAGCGTTGTGCACCAGCTGCATGCATCTTAGGATCCCTCCACTAACCCTGGGGTATAGGGTGTTACAGTAGTTGAGTTTGGAAGTCACAAAGGCATGTACCAGTGATGGCAGGTTATCTGGTAGGATCAAGGTTTTAATCCAGGTGAAGTTCCTGAGATGGTAAAAGTCACTCCATACTATGCAAGACACCCGAGCTGCAAGTGTAAATCTTTCATCCAGAATGACCCTAATATTGTTTACGTTAGCAGAGGCTACTAGCCTGGAGGGACCAATTACCAAGCACATCATCCCCTCTGTAGCCCCCGCACCCTGCTGTTAACCAGGCTCAATCACTAATATCTCCATTTTATCTGGGTTGAGTCTAAGCCAGCTAGAGGACATAGAGTCCTGGATCTCAGCCAGTACAAATTTAGTACATCTACCATGTCAGGCATCCAGGGTGCAAATGACAGACACAGCTGGGTGTCGTCTGCATAGCAGTGGAAAACCAGTCTGAACCCTCTGATGATTTCCTCCAGTGGTAACATGTACACCGTCAACAACTTAGGTGATAGTATTCAGCCCTGGGGTGCCCTACAGAGCAGGAGCTTCTGGGACAAGGAGAAATTTCCCTTCACCACCCTTTGTGTCCTGTCCCTAAGTACAGGCTCAAACTAGATGATTATGGTGCTGGTGACTCCACAGTACTCCCTTAGGTGATCCAACAACCTATGGTCTACCATGTCAAATGCTGAGGAGAGATAGACTAGAATGAGAACTGACTCTTTCCCTCTATGTTTTACCCTGAAGAGGTCATGATACATCCTGACCAATGTGGTCTCCATACTGTGCCTAAACCTTAATCTGGGATGGAGTGGCTCATAGATGTTAAAGGTCATGAAGTGTGTCTCGAGCTGTAGAGAGACATTCTTCTCTATAATCTTTCCCTGGAAGGGAAGGTTAGAGATGGGTCTAAAATTCACCAAGCAGTCTGGATCCAACGATGGTTTCTTTGGATGGGGCCTCACCAGTGCATCTTTAATGCACTTGGAAAGGACCCCCTGGAAGGGAGCACTGGACTATCTCAGCAAACACTGGGCCCTGAAACTCCACACAGTCACTAGGACACATGTTGGGCCTGGGCCCAGCTAGCTAAAAGTTGGATGCATCTCTGCAATCACCCCACAGACCTCCTCCACTAACACCGGCCTGAACTCTCTCCAGGCTGGAAGAGTGCTTCTAGTGACAACCAGCTGCCCTCTGCTGGGCCGCAACAGCCCAGTCAGGGCAATCCCAGACCTAATAGAGGACACTGTATCAGAGAGGAAATGAGAGAACTCTTCTCACTTGGTGGATGAATTTGCTTTTACAATCTGTAGACATGCAGGATGCGATATGCTACACACAGTCTGGAATTGCTGAGCCAGTCTGTTTCTTCCTGAAGCAGTCTCCCTGGACAGGAATTATGCCTTCTTATGGTAGATTACCCTTTGGTACTCACAGCTGTGAGACTTCAAAGCCATTTTTTCCCCCCCCTCAGTCCTGGACTTCCTCAACAACTCTCCATCTTCTGACCCATGCAGTTCATCTTCCTAAACTTTCCATCAAACCACAGGGATCATAGAATCATAAAAATGTGTCAGCAGAAAAGGATCCCATTGGCCCATCTAGTCTGCTTTTGTTCCCTCCCCATAGGTAACCCTGACTCTACCATTCTACACCCCCCTTTCTTGTCCTCTCCTCCCTGAAGATTCCCGACCCCTCTTTCTCGCCAGGGTATCTATCCCTCACTCTCTTGTTTAAACCCATGTGTGTATACCATGCCCTCTTGAACCCCACCCCACTGTTGATGCCTGAACCACCCCCTCTGGTAGCCCAGTCCATGGGCCCACCACCTTCTCAATAAAATATTGCCCTCTTTTGTTACCCCCTGAATTGACCACCCTCCAGCTTTAAGCTGTGCCCCCTGGTTCTTGGATTGTCTTTCATCTTGGAAATACTTCCTTCCCTCACCTTGTTAATAACATTAATTTATTTATTACAGTTTCAGATTAATACCTTTGAGCCGAGGGGAAGTCAAAAAAGACAGGACAATACATTGATTACAGAAAGTTACAGGTTAACAATGTTGTAAATACAATAAGGTTATAATAATAATAATAATAATAAATCTTTATTTTTAATGTGCCTTTCAAAATACCAAGGCACCTTACAAAGCAATTAAAAAAAAAATACAATAAATATGCAGTTTGTAAATACAATAAAATTCAGATAAAACAAATTTAATCACACAGAATATGCCTGGTACCACAAAAAGGTTTTGAGAGCCTGTTTGAATCCCTCCATGGTTGTGCATTCCTGTACCTGACGGGGTAGAGAATTCCAAAGGGTTGGGGCCACATACATAAATGCATGGGCCCCTGAAGATTTTAAACAAACTCTTGGAATCTCTAGCAACCTCGTCAGCTGAGCGAAGTGATCACCCAGGGCGGTAAGGGACCAGAAGCTCTTTCAGGTGGTCCTGGTCCTGTCCGTGTAGGGCTTTATAAGTCAGAAGTCCAACTTTAAATGTGATCTGCCACTGTACTGGCAGCCAGTGCAGTTCACACAGCACCAGGGAAATATGAGAAGACCGGGGAGTCCCCGTCAATAATCGGGCTGCAGCGTTCTGCACAAGCTGCAAGTGGCGGTTATCCACCCCCTGTAGCCCTAGGTACAGGGAATTACAATAATCAAGGTGCGAGGACACAATGGCATGGACCAATGTGTGAAGATCGCCAGACAGAACAAGATGCTTAATCCTGGTGATGTTCCTCAGATGGTAGAAAGAGGATTAAATGACTGCTGACACCTGCGATTGCAGTGTCAGCCCCTCATCAAAAATCACCCCCAGGTTTTATACCCATTCAGACGTAGGAAGTGGAAGGCCCCCAAGAAAAGCCCCAACGGTGAACCCACCCCCCAACCCCTCTATCCGGTGCCCGTGGTCCACAACCAACACCTCAGTCTTTTCTGAGTTCAACCTCAACCAGCTCAAATTCATCCAATTTGGATTTCAGCAAGGCAGTTGTTAAATACTGAGAAAGTTCTATCCCTGATCAGGTGCAAAAGAAAGGTAGAGCTGGGTATCATCAGCATAGCAGTGAAACCTCAGCCCATACCTTCTTATAATGTCTCCGAGGAGTAGCAGGTACATTGCGAACAACATGGGGGACAACACTGACCCCTGAGGAACCCCACAAGACAGAGGAACTGGGTCAGAGGAATACATTCCTGACACCACCCTCTGAGATCTTCCGGTGAGGAAAGATGTAAACCATCTGAGAACTGCACCAGACAGGCCACAGATGAACCTCAGGCAGTCGAGGAGGACCCCAAGGTCCACAGTGTCAAATGCTGATGAGAGATCAAGAAGAACCAAGATGGAATGTTTTTTCTGATCCCTAGCCATCAGAAGATCATTGAGCACTTGAACCAGTGATGTCTCCATACTATTCCTCTTACAAAACCAGATTGGAGAGGTTCATAGATGTCATAGATGTTTAAATGGTTCTCCAGTTGTAGGGCCACTAGTTTCTCGATCACCTTCCCTGTAAAAGGAAGGTTTGAAACTGGTCTGTAGTTAGCATGGCAATCTGGGTCCAAAGAAGCTTTCTTCAGGAGGGGTGTCACCACCGCCTCCTTCGGGGGGCTAGAAAACTCATCTGTTTCCAAGGAGCACCAGATTATCCATGCTAGGACCAGGCCAATGATGTCGCTACAGCCCTTAATCAGAGCTGTTGGTCCTGGGTCTAAACTACAGCACATAGGGTGCATACCCTGGACAATCCGCATGACATCCATGAACTCTGGCCGGTCGAAGGAACTCCAGGAAAATTGAGGGACTGTGACTGAGCACTGATCTAAAGCAATGCCCCTAGAGTGTGCAGGTTGGAGCTCCGCCCTGATGTCAGCCACCTTAGCTGCAAAGAACTGAGCAAGCTTGTCACACTCTACTTGTGAAAAGGCTCTTTGAGTCTGTAGACAGGCTGAGTTGCACAGTCTGTCCACAGTTCAAAAGAGCTGAGCTGGTCGGTTCCGAGCAGCTGCAGTCTCTCCGGACAGGAACTCTGCCTTCTTACATGGCAGTTACATGGCAGTTTCAGTTACATAAGTGCTAGTGAGATAACAGCAGTACTACAGTAGTTCTGTACAGTGATTAATCTGGTAAAGAGTGCAACTTAGATCTAGAAAACTCAAGGGGTTGCTTCAGTACAGTGTGTTGGAATATTCACAGCCAGAGGAGGCTTTGTCAAGGGTTCAATAGAGGCAAATAGTTTTTGAGGGAGACAGAGGTTCTGCAGAGAGTCATAGTATAAAGGAGGGGGGGAGGTTGGGTGTGGATGAGTGGTTAGTGGAACGGGGGGAAAGGTGCGACAATATATGGGGGAAACAGAGAAAGCGCTAGTGTTATTCTAGGGCGGCCTGTTGGTTTACTGGGCAGCAGCAGTCGTTTTCAAGGGCTAGGTAGGAGCGGAGGCCACTTTTAAATGGGCCAAGCTTACTAATTTCTACAAGGGAGGCAGGAAGGTCATTTATCCACTTAGGTCCACGATAAGATAGTGATCTTTGAGCAAACATAGTGCCCTTAAGGGGCACCTGTAGCACACTCTTGGCCATGCTTTTAGTGTTTTTGGTGGTCTAGACTTATTTGAAAATATTAATGGTGGCATCAGGTGCTAGTCCTAGTAGTGATTTTTTTCCTGAGCAGGCAGGCCTGATATTTTAGTCTTGGATGAAGTGGGAGCCATCCAGTCTCATTATAAGGTGCGCATGTGTGGGTCAAGTAATCTAAGCCAAGAACCAACCTACAGGCCTTACTTAGGAGAGTTTTGACTCTTTTCAGCATGGTTCCCAAGCCTGCCCCATAGACCACCAACCTGAAGTCTGTAGTGGATAATATAAAGCTGCACACGACCAGTTTCAAAACAACTGGTGTCATGACATGTCTGTGGTGGTAGAGTACGCCTAACTTTGAATTTTCAGATTTAACTACTTATTCAATATGCGAGGTGAAGGTTAGTGTGTCGTCAATGTGTATACCTAGGTATTTAAAAGTTTCAATCATGTCCCACAGTCTTCTTCCCGGTCTCCAGTGGCTATATGTTGAGCTCCTCCATCCTCTCCTCATGTGTCATTTGATGCATAACATGCACCATTTTGGTTGCCCTCCTCTGGACTCTCTCCACTCTATCAATATCCCTCTTTAGGTACAGTCTCCAGAACTGTACCACATACTCCATGTGGGGTCAGACCATTGACTTATATAGCGGCATTATCACCTCCCTTCTCCTGCTTGTGATACCCCTCTCTATGCATGCCAGCATACCGCTCATCTTTCCAACCGCTTTGTTGCACTGATTTGCCACCTTAAGGTTGTCCAAAATAATAATCCCCAAATCCCTCTCCCACTCCGTTACCACTACATCCTCTCCTCCTAGTGTATGTGCGACTCTTGGGTTTTTGTGGCCTATGTGAATTATTCTACATTTCTTGGCATTAAATCTCAGTTACCAATTCTCCAACCACCCCTCAAGCTTTAACAGGTCCACTCTCATCCTCTCCACCCCACCTGGTATATCTACCCTATTGCAGATCTTCATATCATCTGCAAACAGACACACCTTCCCATTTAGTCCCTCCACAATATCCCCAATGTAAATGTTAAAGAGTATTGACCCCGACACTGACCCCTGGGGTACCCCACTTGTCACTTTTTCCTCCCTAGAATGACTCCATTTACAACCACTGTCTGATTCCTGTCACCAAGCCAGTTTTCCACCCCATTTGTTATTTTCTCCCGTACCCCAAGACTGCCCATCTTGCTCACCAGCCTCCTGTGAGGGACTGTGTCAAAGGCATTACTGAAATCCAGATAGACCACATCCACCGCCCCTCCTTGATCACACTCTCTTGTCACCCAGTCAAAGAATTCAATGAAGTTCGTCTGGCACAACCTACCCTCCATGAACCCATGATGCCAATCGTCCTGTAGGCCATTTCACCAGGTATTTTACTATCCTTTCCTTTAGGTGCCTCCATAATCTTTCCTACCACTGAGGTAAGACTGACTGGAAAGCAAGAAGTCCTGGGTTGTATATGTACTGATGTGACAGAATCAATGGCTGAGGTAATGGCTCTGTTATAAGCCACTGCCACCTTGCCAGCTCCCATCTCACAGGCAGCTATCACACCCAAGAGGTCCACTACCTGATGGAGTCCATCAGGGGCAACCTCTTTAAAGGGCAGTAATGGAACAACTCCACTAGAGATGGACTACAAGTGGGGGTCCCAAATGAGAACTTTACCATGTGGCGATCTGACCAGGAGACCGGCTCCAATCTGAGGTTGTTAATCTTGAGCCCCAATGAGAATACCAAGTCATGGCATGCCCAAGTTAATGGGTCACAGAAGTAACTACTTGAGCAAGACCCAGTGATTCCGTGACTGAGGAAATCCTGTCAAACTATGAGAGTTCATCACTGATCCAAGCATTGAAATTGCCCAGAAACAACTATCTGGGTGACTCAACATCTTCTCTGCACTGAAGCCTGTGATTTCCTGCAGAAATCCTCTCTCATGCCCTGGAAGACAGTACACAAAAGAATACTGCAACCTACCTAGATCCCCACCCACAGCCACGCATAAAAATGAAAAGTAATTCCCACTGATTGCATGGTGAAGTTCAAACTGGATCTAAAGCAGATGTCCACACACCTCACCCCACCCTATGATCCCACACATGTAGTGAAACACAGAGAATCTGACTAGGACTGATACCTCCAGATCTGGATCTGCATCATCACTCAGCCATGTCGCCATGATGCAAGTAAGGTCAACTAGAAATCAAGTCCGGCATTGTTGGGGTCTTGTTCCTGATTGATCTTATGTTGCAAAGCACTGCCTGTAGGGATGAGTCAAGGCCACCATCTTAAGATTACCTGCCCTTGGTCTGCAGAGAACTCTGGGTATGGGAACCAGCCATATTTGGCCTTTCTCTGGGTCCTATTTCACCCCAGGGTGCCTCCTGTTCCTCACCACTGTAATAGTGCCCTCCCGTTAGCATACCCCATCCCTTGTCACCAAACATCCCACCTCCATATGATGCCCACCTCCCTGCAGCACCTACAGTGTATGTCACCCCTGGCAGGGGTCATTAAAGTGATGGAGGTCAAGCAGCTGGGATGGGTATTGGCTAAATCTGGGGAGGCAAGAACCTACCCATACCTGTACAAAATAACCACCCCAATAATCCCAGTCCATCAAAAAATGAAAAGCAAATAGCAAAAAACACTTGCACACTAATTCCTAGTCAAACACACCCCACAGTCACACAAGCTCTGGTACAATAAATACCTAAACAGGCAGACAATTAACACTCACTAACCTGAGCACTCATACATAAAACCCACAGCCCCCTTTTCTCCACAATCCTATCCACAATAGAAATAAATAAATATGTAAAAATGTTATCCACTGGCACTCCTAGTTTAGTGCCATTAGCACACTTAATAGACTACTTGTTAAGGCCTAAGTTGAGGTCTGAAAAATAAATTACAAATAGTAAAGGTTCCAGCACTGAGCCCTGTGATATCTCATTAGTGCCCTTATCCACTCTAAAACTGTATCCATTTATTTTGACCACTTGTGTTTGGTTACTCAGCCAATTATAAGTCCATGTGACAATCTTCCTGTGTAAGCCTTTTCTGAATAGTTTTTCTATTAACCATTCATGTGGTATGTGGTACTGTATCAAAAGCTTTGCAGAAGATATTATCAAACATATGTGATAGACTTTTTTTGACTCAGTGTGAGAACGAGGGTGGTAGATAAAGGACAGGTAGTCAACAAATTGTACCCATAGAAATCGAATATATATAAAACTAGCAGAGACAGACATGTGACCTTGGTGTTTCCTTTCTTTCACTTCAGTAATTTTAATGGTGCAGAATAACTTGCGTATGTGATAAGGCTATAGTGAAATCCAACAGGATGCAGGGATGTATTGTTTGGGGTTCAGCAGCAGAAGACAGCAGGTCATATTGCTCATGCACTGGATTCTAGTGTGACCACATCTGGAATACTGTGTATAGTTACAGAACCTGCATCAAAAAAGGACATCAACAAGCTAGAGACAGTGCAGAGGGGGGTGATCAAAATTATTCAGGGCAACAGGGGAGGACATACGGTCATAGGTTAAGAGCACCTCAACATGTTGTAGGCCAAAAGGGAAAGGGGACATGAATAAATCATTTAAATATGTACAAGCTATGAGCAAAGCGAACTCCAGAGGGCAGTTTACAATTAGTGGCAATATAAATACCAGGCGGAATTGTACAAAACTGTTGTGGGGGTTTCAGGAGGGACATAAGGAAATACTACTTCACAGAGAGGGTAGTGGAGGGTGGAATAAGCTACCTGAAGCACTAATCAGTGCAAAAACATCAGAGAGCTTTAGGAGGGGATGGGGTAGGCACAAAGGGATGGTCAAGAGATCAGGGGAGCAGGAGAATATAAGCGCTCATTCATGATCCCCCAGATGGGTGTGTACAACCTCACAAGGCAGGCTGGATAGACCACAAAACCTTCTTCTGATGGCAGTTTTCTACATTATGTTTGATGTTTGCCAAAGTCTAAGAAAACAACTTCCATTGGTATCCTCATCCAGTGTTTCACTGGCTCATA
Source organism: Neoceratodus forsteri (assembly GCA_016271365.2). Taxonomy (NCBI): domain Eukaryota; kingdom Metazoa; phylum Chordata; order Ceratodontiformes; family Ceratodontidae; genus Neoceratodus; species Neoceratodus forsteri. The sequence continues at coordinate 1,452,554,723 of CM057452.1, forward strand.
AAAACACAGCATATTAATGAGGCAAGATTTCACTTCAGTAACTCTGTTCTGGAGTCTGTCCACATTCTCGTGTCAAATGATGTGGTCATTGATTATATCTTTTAAACATGTTTCCATCATTTTCCAAGCAGTCTTTCTCCTCTTTACTCCAGATTTGAAGACAGAACGGGCCAGCCGTCTGCCTCGTAGGCACGGTTCGGTGCCCGGGTATCCACGCCACCCCTGACGTCTCCACCATCCGCTGCTAAACCCCTGAAAAGCCAGGTAAGGACATCCACTGGGCTGGGGAAGCTGTGATCAGTTGCTATTGGCCGACCGTGCTCCGAGCTGCACACTCATTGGCCTCCGGTTCCAGCCACTGCCTTCCAATTGGTGCTGCTGAATTTGTGCTTTGCTGGGCTCGGCGCCCATTCACTTGCACTGCTCAGTGCCGAATTTTTACGCCTGCCCCCCCGGCCTTTATTAAACAGTCTCTTCACTCCGTCCCTGTACTTAGGACCCACACCTTATCCTGCCTCCCATCCTGTCCCTCTGCTAAAATACTCCCCCTCCTCCTGCATTGCTCTGCTAGCTTTCCTATTGCACTAAGCCTGCCTCACTAGCCCCTGTGCTCTCCAGTTTCTCCTATTTCTTTTTCTGCTCCGCATCACACCACCTTTATCTAATCACATCTCTGTTTCCCTCTGATGTGCCTTTCTTTAACCCTCCTCATGACTCTCCTAGCCCCTCTCCTTCTTTCTTCCTCTATGCCATCTTCCTAATTCCTCCTGCCCCTCTCCTCCCTCTCACACTAACCATTCAAGCTAGTTACCAGCAGCCTGGCACCATGGCAATCCTCCCTACCTCACTTGTAGCACCCTCCTACAAAGGACTGGGGTGCAAATGACAACTCACAGCTGCTGGAATGTTGGCTAATCGACATCTGCTTCTAGCCATTACCCCTGCACTGGGACCCTAAACTACTACACTGTACTCAGCCTCACAAGCAACAGAGGTGTTATATATGCATACTATGAGCTGTGGCAGATGACCCTTAAACTCCTGCTCCTCCTCCTCCTCCTTCTGATGTCAGGAAGTGTCCATCCAAACCCTGGCCCTGGTTCCACCAGGGCAACAAATCTTGCAAAAACGGAGGGGGGTCTCACCATTGCCACCTTAAATATCTGTAGCCTCCTCCCAAAACTGGCATCCCTTCAGATCTTTGCCAGTCAGCACAACCCCGACATCCTAGCCATTGTTGAAACCTGGCTGACACCAAGCACTCCTGACCATGCCATCTCGCTACAAGGCTACAGTATTTTCAGACTAGATAGGATTAATAAAAGGGGGGGGGTTGTGCTATTTACATTAAGGACAACCTCTCTAGCCACCCTGTCTGCTTTTCCACCACAAACTCCTCAGTGCAATTTCTCCCTGTCAAGCTACTACTTGGTGCCCAAAATAAAGTGCTCACTGTGGCCACTGTCTATATCCTCCTAAAGATCCAGAGTCCGGCCTCAGACTGTACCAGATTCGTAAGATCGCAACCACCTGACACAGAGCTCCTTCTCCTTGGTGATTTTATATAATTGGCTCGCATCAGGCGTTGGGTCCCTCAAGGATGCTATCCTAGCAGCTAACCTAACATGGATGGTGAGCTCCCCTACTAGAAAAAACTACAAAACTGGAACTAGCACTCTCATAGACTGGATCCTTGCTAGCCACCCAGCCCGCATAAATAACACAGTTGTTCTCCCGGACTCTCTCAGTGACCACTCCCCTGTGATCTGTACCTGGACAAATAAGTTCCGAAAACCACCTCCAAAAACCATCTCAAGCAGAGTCCTACCTCATGGCAACCTTACTAAGCTCAAGACCTGTCTCATACAGCAAGACTGGTCCCTAATATACAATACTGTAGATGTTGACGCAGCCCTAGATTATTTTATCACTACATTCAACGCTGCCTGCAACACCTACGCACCAGTAAAAAAGCATAAAATCAAAGTGCTCTCAAATCCCTGGCTCATGGCCAAACTACTGCCCCAACTCAAAGCTAGGGACCACCTCTGGGCCATAGCCAGAGCCACAGACTCCCTGAAGGATACCCAAAAGTATAAACAGGCACAAAACCACTGTACTAAACAAATCCGATTGATGAAGAGCTCCTATTTCAAAAATGCCCTCGCCAACTCCTGGGGTGACAGGAGATCCTTCTGGGACAACATCAGAAATATCACGGGTAAGCAGTCCAAGTCCTCTCCCACTATAATGACTGTAGATGGAACCACTACCCTAGACCCAATGGTCATGGCAAAGGCCTTAAATAAAACTTTCACAGACCTCAGTGGGGTCCTCCCGCTGGACTTCTTCTCTGATACGGACTCACCAAAACCAACATCTCCTACTGCTTCACCAAACCAACTGCTTTTCTACTTCAAAATAGTCAAGGCACATGAAGTCTACAAATATATAAAAAAGGCTATCTCTAAATCCAGAGCAAGCAGTGATACTATTGATCTTAAAATTCTGTCCCTTACCCTGGAATAGGTGCTGCACCCACTCACCAAAATTTTCAATCTCTCCCTCTGCCTTAGTCAATTTCCCAGCAAATGGAAGTCTGCTATAGTCACCCCAGTGTTCAAAAGTGGTGACAAGTCCCTACCTGGGAACTATCGACCCATATCAATACTTCCACCCCTCTCCAAGGCCCTTGAAGGTATTGTGGCTGACCAACTCTCAGACTACCTGCACAAGTATAACATCCTCTGCGTGCAGCAACATGGCTTCAGGAAAGGACACAGTACATTGACCACCCTACTGGAATTTTCAGGAGAAATTCAGAATGCCTTGGACAAGGGATATCAAACCGGAGCTGTTTTCATTGACCTAACAAAGGCGTTTGATACTGTTTACCATGGCTTACTTATCACACGACTACACAATCTTGGGCTCTCGCAAGGACCAGGTGCCTGGGTTAAAAGTTACCTTGCCCAACGCTCTCAATCAGTAAAAATCTCAGGAGTTCTCTCAGACTCAGATCCGGTCCTCTCAGGTGTCCCACAGGGGTCAATCTTAGGCCCCCTCCTTTTCAGCCTTTTCCTAAACTCTCTCCCCAAATCCTGCCCAGAACAAATAATCCTTTATGCTGATGATGCCGTGATTCTTTCCTCTCATAAGGACCCAAAACCCTTACTCCATAGCCTGCAACTTGCTTTCTCCAAAGTTGAAAAGTGGTTCCTATATCACAAGCTGGTCCTAAATCACAAAAAAAACAAAATCCATGCTCTTCTCCAGTCCACATAACAAGAAAAGGTAAATTCCACTCACTATCAAAACGTACCCAGGAAATACTCTTGAACAAGTGTCAACATTTAAATATCTTGGAATCACCTTTGATCAAGGACTAACCTTTGCGACCCACATTGATAACACAGTGAAAACGGTGAACCAGCGCATTGGTATCCTGTTCCGAAACTGGCAGTTCCTTACCCAGTCTGCGCTGATGATTGCTATCTAAACCTCTGTCATCTCAATCATAGACCATGGCTTAATTATCTATGGTTCTGCCTCTACCATCGCACTTCGGCGCATTACAACCTCCCTAAACAAGGCTTGTTGGCTGCTCACTGGAGCACAAAGACGTACTCATACATGTGAGCTCTACACTGAAACAGGATGGTTGCAACTCTCAAATTGCATAAAGTACCTCACATGCTTGATGGCAAAAAAATCCACCATGGGCCTCACTCCACCGTGTATCCAAGTCCTACTATGCCCGAATACCAGCATCCGTCTCACCAGAAGATCGGAACACCAGCCTCTCCAGGTCCCCCGATGCCGGACCATGCAGGGCCAAAGATCCTTTGCCTATCGTGCCCCCAGCTGGTTCAATGCCCTCAGCATGTTCATTACATCCTCCACCTCCCTAGGAGCTTTCAAATCTATGCTTTACTCTCACCTCTCAGCCTCTAGCTCCTGTGACTGCCTCAATTAAAGATTCTCCCTCATGGCTGTTTTTACTGTTTTCATCCTCCTCCTCTGCTCCTTTCTTGACAAAGGCATCTGAGTATCTCTAATCTCTCTCTATGTCTGCTCCCCCCACATCTCCTTCCTACCCTTTCCACTTTGACCATTTCTCCAAAGTTTTTTCCTCAATACAGCTTGTTCTGTGTATGCTAAATATTATTTTTTTTTCTTTCCCCTCTTTTTGTCTGAAGTTCTGACATTAATGTACTGTATTATACTGGCTTATTGCCACTTTATAATTTAGTTGACCATTCTATGTAACATGACTTGTTTGTTTGTACATTATTGACGTGGAGCTCTTTGTAAAAAGAGCCATGGCTCAAAGGTAATAATTCCTAGAACAATAAACTAAACTAAACTAAAACTAAATCTTAATAAGGCTGATTGGTTGATAGCTTCTTGGCACTGCCCTGTTTCCCATCTTATAAACTGGGTCCAAATTCGCCACTCACTAGTTACATGGCACCATTCCAGTTCTTACAAACAGGAGGGTTAGTGGGTTGACCACATAGTCCACTTGCTCTCTTAACATTCTTTGAGGAATAGCAACAGAGCCCTGATGATATGTGTTAGTAATTATTTTTTTCTGGTGTTTATAAACTTCTTTCTTGATTATTGGGGGCTCCACATATCCCTCACACTGATATTGGTGTTTGCTATCCCAGAGTATTTTATTGATGTTTGTTGCTTACACACAGAGCAGAAATATGTATTCAGTTATGCCATCTCCTCTCCTGAGGTGATCTTTCTGATATCTACTGTAATTCCAGTGGTCGCCCTTACCACTAGCATCATGCATTGAATTAATGTACTAATGAATCCGTGGTGTGTTTTTTTATCACCTGCTAATTTAATTTCTATCTGTGTTTTCTTTCATGATTACATATTTACATCTTAGCTAACCAGCATCCCAGCATCCTGGCACCCTACTGTTTTCGAGTCTTCCTATTTGCACACAGCTTTTTTGTATGATATTTACTTGACAACCAGTCGAAATGTTTGGTGTAATTGTCTGTAGTGCACTCAACTTCTGCACTTATGTCATTGTTCTTGTGACCTCATCACCAACCTGGTTTGTATTTCTTTGTAACTGTGTTCTTCCTGGTGGCCCCTTTGCCCAACACTGATGGTGAAACACGAAAATGACCACTCAGGCGACAGTCGCTGTAATTGTCCATTTCGCAGCCCGCTCTGTCAGTGTCCTGCTCCCTCCCTGAACCAACTCTGACCTGGAGTTGAGAACTTAAAGTCCAGGGGTGCGGGAGCACAGCCCATATGGGGTGGGGCACAGCCTCACAGAAAACACTGAGTTGGGAGGTACAATACCTGCATCGGTATTGTGCCACAGCTGTCTCGGAGGTCGACAGATTTACTGTCGGCCAAACTTGGTGCTTCATTCTTCCCTTCCCCCTGGGTTGCACCTGAAAATGAGCTTCTGCTCAGTGTGCTTCTCCCAGTTACCAATTTTCAAATAAAATAAATACATTTATATCACCTCAGCTGTTCTTTATATTTTGTCTGGCTGCTTTAACAGGCATTCTTCACTGTAACCTTACTAAATACTCCCTTCTTTGCTTGCTAAGTGTGGCTATTCTGCTTGTTAGCAAGAGTGGTTTTCTGTCTATTTTTGTTATATTTGCTCTGTTAGCAGAATATATGTTTTCTGTTGAGTGATTAGTTTGTTTTAAGCATCTGTTGTATCACTTCCACTCCTTTCCCACCGTTTCTCCTGCCATTTATATTTTGAAGCCTTAGTTCTGATACTGTCATAGTTTGCCTGCCATAGTTATATTTGTGTGTAGCGCTTCTTGTCTGTAACATAGGTTTGTTATATAGGTTCTACCATATTGTAGTCACGTGAAGGTAAGGGTTCCTAGATTTTGATGTCTGTTTGTCATTCATCCATATTAGAAACTACCAGATATAAAACTGCATTTCCTTTAGTTGGGTGTTCTACATATTGTGTCTTATAAAATGGGTAAGGAGAATCCAGTGATCCTTCATCCCAGTTGGCTACAACAGTGCATTACAGAAGCACAATGCATGATAAAAAATATGTTCTGCCAACCAGGACACATATGATTCTAAAAATCAATGTGCCAACCTTCAGAATTTTTTAAAACAAAGCAGCTGCCATTTTCTTTTCAACCTGACCACCCCAACAACATAATAAAACTAAACTGGTCAATTTGTTTCATGTAATATACTTGCCTACAACAGAAATTCAGCTACAGTTCAAACAACAATTCTTTGTTTTAAATTCATTGCAAAAAAATTTCTAATGCACCATTAGGGTTGAAGTGTCAAAAGTAGGGAAATACAACCTTAGGGTTCCCAAGCCTAGACCCCACTCCCGTTGTGCATGCAGGAACAGGCATGAGGGCAACTTAAGGTTCCCAACCCCTACACCCCACCCCCTTCCTCGACTTCCAACACTAAGACCCCACCCCCACCCTGCATGCAGGAACAGGTGTGATGGGTGTGCCTTGGCATTTCAAACCCTAATGCTCACCCCATTCCAAAACTAAGTAAGCTACTATGAGTATGGAATAAGAGAATAGGATGAACATTAGGTTCAAAATGGTTCATTTTACACCACAGCTATGAAAACACATTCTGAGCAGGACATGAAAATGACAGCTGTAGTGTTCGTGAGGTGGTGTAATAAACTGGATGTACTGAAAATTTGAAGTCAAAATATTTAAAATTACCAAAGCTATGCGTATACGTAGAACATTCTCAATGATTGCATGTAACTCAGGCATCTTTAGGAGTTTTTCACCAAATTTTCAACATGGCCTGTTGGCAATGTAAGCCCCCCTCCCAACCAGTGTTGGACACTGTGGAGCCCACTCCCAGTGTCCCAATTCATGTTTTTCCCTCTCAAGCAGTGTGGGACACTGGGGAGACCACTCCCAGTGTCCCCAAATCAATCCCCTGATGTGTTTCATTAATTTTTAAACCTGGAAAAAGAAAACAGTCCCTCATCATGGGACACTGGGGAGCCCACTCCCAGTGTCCCAGTGTATGTATGCCCCTGGGCCAACCACACAGTAAGCCTGAGGAACTTTATTTGTACTTAAATACAGTTTCTATTGCTTGAACATGCTACCAGTAAAAATAAAACTTATATTTTAAAATTTCAATGATTTTTAAATTCAGGCACTTCACTTCCTTCCCTTGGATCAGTGCAGTATCTCTTGAACTCAAAAACTCAAAAATTGCACAAAAATTTAAATCAGAATAAGGGAACATTTGAGAGAAATTAACAGAGGTATTCTAGAAAATACACTGCCTAGACATGTTACAGAAGAGACCAGGTCATGCTTTCACTTTTTTAGGAATTGAGAGGGTCAGATTGGGTCGAGCAGGGACAGACCTGATAGCCTCTTACTGAGAAGACAGTCTATGTGGATATACAATTTAAAAGCATGTCAAGAAACTGATCTCAGTGAATGTGTACAACTGATGCCTTTTTTAACAAAATTCAAATATGCATTATAGCTATAATGAGCGTAATTTATGGACTTTGTGTGCTTAACTGGTTTTATTGTTATTGACTGCATCACACATAACTTCATTCTTATACATATTTCTTCCTTCTTCAGCTGTTGTGTAACATTACAGTACTTGAATTAGATGCCTTGATTGGATACCATACAAATTCTATTAACTTACAGTTCCTTTGTTTTTGTCAGCTTATACTATATGTACTGAGTTTTTTGCTATGAAATACTATTGAAAAGTGAATGTGGTGCAATCCTTTACCCTCATATCTTGGTGTTAGTACTATGTGGATCTGTTTGTAGTGATACTACTGTGTAGTGTATCTGAATGTTTTAACTTTTCATATTTTTGTATATCTGTGTTCAGTTAGTCATTCACTTTATGCTTGTTTTGAATGTGGTAACTTTAATACAAGTCAGCACTCTGTTATCATGTGACATGTATTGGTATAAACTGGATTGTTTATATGTGCCACTGTTCCCATGATTAAGTGCCCGGTATAGAAGTGAACATCAGGTTTTTATTCCTGTCTGCCTGCACATTGGTCTGTCTGAAGCTTTAATAGAGTGGACTTTTTCTGACTTTCAATGCGGTCAGCGTATGACCTTTAAGGCTGGTAAGGCTGATTTTAGCCTGTGTTTTTGTTTTGCTGCTTAAGTGTGTTTTTTACTGTGAGCACAGCTGTTCTAGGAGCATTCCCTATTCTGCTTCATATTTCTAGACCAAAACAAATTATCTCATCTGTTGCTCTCAGCTATGGTTTGATATCTTCCATCATGCCGAAGGTGAAAGGGAATTTGTTTATAGCTTTGCTTCAGTTCTATTATTTCTGTCCAGACATTTCTGGTAGTGTGGGTTCCTGCATTGGTACAATAAATTATTTATTTAGTAAAGGAGGAAATAGCTTTTAATGCAAATGTTTAGATTCTGTGGAATACATCAGAGGAAGCAGTGGACCCATATTTTTCAGCACCTGAGTTTCTTAGTGTGGCTCTCTCCCAAAACGTTAACATTCACATTCACACTTAAATGTGTTTTTAATAGCTATAGTAATACATTTTTAACTGGACCGTGGTAACCTCTATTATTGGAAATCAGTTCTTGTGATACTATGTATAGTTAAACTACTGTAGTTTACTGATTATTGATAAGAAAGCTATGGTAACTATATCCAGAATTATTGATTTAATTTTTGGTTACCAGGTAAGTGCACTAGACAAGATTTGCCAATTTTCAGGCATGACCCAGAAGGTTACAGTCAGAATAATGGCACAATACAGTGATAAAAGAATAATTTGTACAGAGGAGCAAACTATACACAGGTTTGACAGCGTGATACAAAATACAAATTATACAATAGACACAAGGTACAATCCAAAATTATATATTTTTATTAGGAAAACTTAAAAAAATTCCATGTCCATAAATCATAGGTCCTGGCCATCACCAGCATACTGACCACTAGCTAAACATGGGCTAACACAGTTAGCACTTCCACCTCCCCTACCTCACCGCCAGGAGGTGGCTCTAGCTTTGGAAAGTTGTGCCACAGTTGCCAGTCCCAACTTGCCTCTGCCTGGTCTATTGCAAACCCCCTCCCCCCACAGCTGCAGCCTACCCTCAATGCTGACAAGTTCTGGTAGGGACCATAAGGTATGCAGCTGTCAATCTGCCAAAGGTGTGTGAGAACTTTTTGTATGCCTCACGTTTAGCCATAATATTGGACAGGATGAGACTCTACTGACATTCATAAAGTCTCTAGGAAACTAGGCTGTTGTTTGGATTCCCTGTTTCATCATTTCATTTAGACTGTGCTTCTGGCATCATACTCAGCCTGCTTGATTCATAATGATAGCAGGAGGAAAGAGAGAAAGCTTGGGACAGAGAGAAAGAGAGCTTTCCTGGCCAGTCACTCTCTGCAGTGCAACAAAAATAAATAAAGTTCATGTGTGGGCAGCATCAGTCTACATGATTTAAAGGAAGAAATAGTAATGAGCACTGAAATCTGTGCAAGTCATATAGAAAAATTCTACCTTCAGTTTCGAGATACGTATGTCATCTCATCCGAGTATATGCCTTCTTATAACTGCTGCTCTTCAGGCAATGTCAGTGGTTTATCAAGCTGCAGTTTCCTCTGTTGCTAAAACACAGCTAGCACCAGCCAGACCAAGACTGGGATGGAATTATAGTCTTCATCTAGCAATACATCTGTAACAAGCTCTGTTATTAATAGTGCATTTGTATTGTAATAAGAAAGAAGAGTCACCATAAATTCTATTAAGTCAAAGGCTAAAGCAAGTTCAAGAAAAGGAACCATCTCTGAAGCAAAATCTTTTCAGTGTAACCTTAAATGCCTACATGAAGTAACATGACATATCAAAGAGCAACATAAACTCTCCTGCTTTTATACCTATTATGGCAAACCATTAAATAGTCAGTTATGATAACAGAATGAATTGCAGTTAGGATGGTTGCTCAAGCTGGTACAGTGTATTGTGAAATCATGGTCATGCAGGATAAGTGGATCTGGATCTAGTTAATTATTTTTTTCCTCACTCGAGAATACATCTGCTGAGATGTAACTTCCTATTTAGGTGATGGTTCCATGGGCCAATGGTGATATATAGTTGCTGCACATATGATAAAGAAAGATGACATGTACAGTCATCAGTAAGCTGTACAGTACACAAAGTTATGTGAAAACAATAAACCTACACCAAGGTGGGTTGGAAGGTTGGAAGATTGCCAAAGTTCTCCCCTGCAGAAAGGCAGCGATCCCTGGCCTCCTCCTGACAACTTCTGTCCTATTTCCCTCCTCCCTCTCTTGCAAAGCTGTGAGAAGAACTTGTCTACTTTAGACTTTCTGACTTCCTCCACTCTTCCAACTTCTTGTCCCCTTCCAATCTGGTGTTTGGAAGCACCATTCCACTGTCTTCTCCTTGCAATGAGTCACTGACTCCATCCTCTCTGGGATGGATTGGGGCACATCATAGTGGCCATTTCATAGATCTGGCCAAAGCCTTTGATTTGGTGGCCAGTCCATTCCTCCTAGACAAGCTGAGTTCTGCTGGCCTCTGAGCCCCTGCTGTTGACTGGTTCGATCCTACCTCTCGGGCCATCAACAGTCAGTACAGGTAGGAGGCATCCTGTCTCCTCCCCTACCAGTTCAGGCTGGGGTCCTACAGGGAATAAAAATGGGGACTGGAGGGACAATACTGGTGCTGAGTATAGAAAACTGGTGCAGCTGCCTGTAGTGTGGAAATGATTTCAGAGACAGTGGGATAGAAGTACACACAAGCCCAGTATATTTAATGCAGTTTATTACAAGCATAAAAAGCAATCAGGCAATACAAATGGTGGTTCAAAAAATGTACCAAAGGTACATAAAAAAAAAAGTAGAAGTGTAACCTGAATGCTTTCAGTGTCCCTGGAAGGTGACTGGCCAAACTCCCTGATGTTTGTATTGCTCTGACACTTCTGCTGGGGTTGGAGTCTGCGTACTGCTGTGCCTCCTTTATGCCCTGATTTAAAGAAGTATTGCACACATAATGGTGGCTGATTTAATTGGAGGCACTACCAGGGATCCAATTTAAGTGCAAACAGACATGGTGCAAAATAGTGAAAAAAATGTGCATCAAGATCAAATACAATGCAATAAAGGTTCCACAAAGTTAAAACTCATATTCTCAACAGTAAAATTGTGAAGAAATACACTGGAGAAAACTGAGGTCAAGTTCAATTGACATTGTAGTAAATATAAATATATATATATATATGCAGAAATATATTTTATAGTGACACGGTAGTGCCACTATAGTTAGGGTTGAGAGCCATTTACATATTAAACCCAATATTTTGCACCTTAATAGCTTTGCAACCATTTGATGGATTTGCCTGCAATTTGGAATACATGATCAAGACCCATACAACTTGGGATCTGCCAAGTTTTGTACCAATCATAAGCAGCTACGGGTTATTAGCCATGATATGCTGCATACGTTGCACACTTTTCTAGAATTTCTACGGTCACGCATACAAGGTTGCATGGTTTGTGCGACCGGTCCGAAATCTTCAGAGAACGTGTGACCGGGGTCCCTGGTGTGCCTTTTGAAGATTTCATGAAAAAATATTAAACGGTTCAAAAGTTATTCAAAAAACAAGTTCCCATTATAAGTCAATGGGAAAAGTTAAAAAGTTAGACAGTGTCGCAAATGCAGTTTTTACTGTCGCAAATGGCCCTTTTACTGTTGCAAATCCGCCATTTTTTTCAGTTAGTGATCAGAAAAATGCTTGGCATTTAAAACTGGGACCCTCTAGCAACCTAATTATTTTTGTATTCACCTAGTCGGACCCTGAGGATGCTAGCCATGTCTTTATTTTGGGGTAAAACACCCCAGAAATATGTTTTTCAAATTTCTGGATAAAGTACTTTCGAAAAGTACTGTTGCACTTACGACACTGTCGAATGAATTTATGAAGCTTCTTAAACTTCAACAGTAATTTTCTAGGCTAAGGGAAAATGACAGCAATCTCTTTTTGGCACCTGCTGCAAAAAGAACGGTTTGGTGTTTTGGCCTGAAATTTGGAGGGAATGCAGCTGACATCTCACAGATGTTCCTTTCAGTGTTTTGTTGAAAAAATATTACATGGCGGCAAAGTTATGGCACTCCAAAGTTGATGCTTTTTCACATAGGATAACATTACAGCGTCTGATGCATTACAGGAATCCTTTGGCGTCCTGCTGCAAAATAACAGTTTGAGCTTTTTGGCCGAAATTTGGAGAGAACACAGCCAACATCCCAGAGATGTTCCTTTTTGTGGTTTGGTGAAAAAATATTACAGGGAGCCAAAGTTATGGCACTCTGAACTTCTCTTTTTTCCCATAGGATAACATTCGACATTACTGCATTTCAGAGGCCCATATCTTGGAAACAGTGCGAGATATGGACTTTTCGTCAGAAAAATGCTTAACCCCCTATGGGGGGCTGAGTACAAAACTAGCCAGGAAAGTCATAAATCATATGACTTTTAAATTTTCTTTCTACGTAGTTCAGTTCCTGAGATATAAGCAATTTAGTATTCCAACTCCTCATTTTCTGCTCTGAGAACCATTATTATGCATACATTCTTTGTACTCACTGTCTTTCTTTATGCAGCTTTTGGGGAAAACTAGCCTGTGCGCTTACATTACTGTTACCATTACTGTTTTCGCTTGCGGATTCCATTCCTGTTTCACTTACCGTTCACATCTACGCCACCATGTGCGTTACCCTTTGCGTTTTCATTTGTGCTTGCTTTTGCATTGTTTTTAATACTTCTGTCTACACTACTGTTTCTCTTTCTGTTTCACTTTGTGTCACCATGTGCATTACTATTTGCGTTTGTGGGCACAATGTTACAATGTGACAAGACATCATGTGGTGGGAGCGTGGGGCCCTTTCCCTCTGCCGCATTACATTCACTATTTCTCATTATCGTTCTCAAAAAGAAGGGAAATTAAAGGCAAAAAACTCTGTTTAATGCATTAGTTTGGGTTGTTTCATAATGACAAAAGCAAGGAAATTCGGTGTTAGGGTTGAAAGCCCCGTGACCCCCCTGCCCACACCTCCAACCAGCATCGGGTGCACATTAGGGTTGCCAGTCTAACTTTCACCCCATTTTCCTACACCTCTGCTTCTTTACACATGTGATGGGGTGAGAGTTATGGCCGACAACCGTAATGCGCACCCCGATGCTGGTTGGAAGTGTGAGGGGGGGCCAAGGGGGGCTTTCAACCCTAACACTGAATTTCCTCACTTTTGTTGGTGTGAAACAACCCTAACAAATGCATTAAATGGATTTTTTTTTCAATATATATATATATATATATATATATGTATGTGTATGTGTGTGTGTGTGGTGAGTGTATATATTCATGGCAAAAACTGCATTTAATGCATCAGTTAGGAGTTAAAGTGACAAAGTGAGGAAATTAAATGTTGGGTTGAGACATAACCCCCACAACCCACACAGTCATTATACACAGACTGACAGACATCAGGGTGTGCCATGGGGTCATCAGGCCCAAGTCTCATCACATTCCATGTAAGCAGGTTTACATGCTACAGTAAAGGAGAATGGGGTGATAGTTAGGTCTCACTACTTCATGGCACACCCTGACATCTGTCAGTCTGTGGAGGATGGGTATGTGGTGTTGTGGTGGGGTTAGGTACTCAACCTTAATGTTTCATTTCCTCACTTTTGTTGCTTTAACCCTAACTGATGCATTAAATGCAGTTTTTTGCCATGAATTTCCTTACTTTTTGAAAAAGTGTACTATAACTAGTAAAAAACATGTATTAGTGGGAGCGCAGGGCCTGAAGGGCCCCACGCTCCCACCAAGTTGCCCATTATTGCATAACAATATGCATCTGTGGGAGCACGTGCCCCACTTATGCATAGCTATACAGCAGCCCTATATGGCAAGGAACTCTTGTAACACAGATTTGACAATATCTCATTAACCATGCAACCTACGAAAAAAATTCCACTGCAGGCTTACTCTATGGTTTAAAATCTTGTTCCAACAGGTAATCTATGCCACCAATAGCGAAAACTCTGTATCTCACTTCGTTTTCAAGATAACGGCGTAGAAAGGCATGACAGACACCGCAATGTAATCCTAAGGGGAAAATGTCAACTTCGTCATGGCATATCAATGCAACCACTTAATCCCTCAACACCTAAACAGCAAAATTCACACCTGTAGGGCATCCCCTCAACACCCTGTAAATTTCAAGTAAAAAGACCAAACCATTAATGAGCTATGCAATTGTAACATTTTTACACCTTTAAAAATGTTTCAGTTGTGAGGTAGCAAAATCCTCAGCCATGAGATAAAGCCTAGTCTGCGACCTAACAAAATCCTAGTTCATGAGTGGACATTTGGTTGCGTCAATCTGGACCATCTAGTCATCCCCAGGGCCAACTGGTCATCCCCAGGGACATCTGGTCATGAAATTCCAGCTATCTGGTTGTCCCCTCATGAATAAAGCTCACGGACTAGGATCGCCTAGCGGACCAGGATTTTGCAGGCTCATGAAAGAAGATCATTAGCGAGTCACAAAAGAAAAATTTTTGATTTTTAAAAACCTATTTTTTTGACAGGAATGAAGCAAACCAAAGGAATGGCTTTATAGAGGGGTCACCCTGAACAAAACTCATCCCTCATTTGACCCAAAAGTCACCCGGGGAGAAAGTTACGACATGTTGCTTGACTGGAAAACTAAAAACAAGATGGTGGCTCGTGAACAAAGAATTTTCTGATGGACTAGGATTTTTATTTCGTGAGCTGACAAAACCTTTGATCATGAAACCATTTATCTTTCACAAAATATACATATACATTTTTGAGTGAACTGAGCATGCTCAGAACTAAAAAATTAAAAATTAAATAACTTTGGAACAGATTAATATTTTTTTACTGAAGCAATGGTGAATTGTTCCTTGAACCGACCTCTTTCTACATCCCAAGTTTCAGACCAAAAGACCACACAGTATGGTCGCAGAACCACTGTCAAAAAACACATCAAAACTGGCAAAAAGTGCATTTGTTAGTGCTTTGCTGTGCAGAAACTGTATGTCCAACCAAAATACAACTTGGTAAATCATGAGATCTCCCATACCAGACCATGCATTCCAAATTTTATGCAAATCCATTGAACGGTTGGAAAGTTATTAATGTGTAAACTTTGAGGTTTAACATTATAGTGCCTACTCAACCCTAACTATAGAGGAGTGACTGCGGCCCTATAATTATATATATATATACATATATATAGATATACTGTATATATATCTAAATATATATATATATATATATATGTATGTGTATATATATATATATATATATATATATATATATACACACACATATATGTTGCAAAATACTTTGTTAATGCTCAGATAGGTCAAAGTGACAAAAGTTGGGAAATGAGGCGTTAGGGTTTCCCCACCCCACCCTCCAAACCAGGCAGGAGAGGTGTGAGTTGTGCCTGGCTTCTGCCCAACACTCACCCCATTCTCATAAAGTTTACACATCTGCCTTATTTACAGATAGGATGATGTGAGCGTTAGGCTTGAGAAGCCCAAGGCACACCCCACAACTCTTCTCCTGCCTGGTTTGAGAGGTTGGAGTGTTAGAGAAACCCTAACACCAAATTTCCCAACTTTTGTCGCTTTGACCCTAACTGGAGCACCTTACTTTTTGAGATAGTATAATAGTAACCTTATTTTACTGTGGGAGCACAGGGTCCAAAGGACCCTGTACTCCCATCCCTCTGTAGATGTGTATATGTATGTAGCTGTGGAAGCACAGGGCCCATGGTCATTGTGACGTAGACAGCCAGTTCTGAGTGCTGTATAATATTTTTTAATATAAAATGTATTAATGTCTCTGCTGAAAATCAAATGCTCTAGGAATGACCTCAGTCACCCCCTCCCTCCCCCAGATTTCAGCTGACAGATGCAGGCCAAGAGAAATGCTGACAGCATGTATCACACACACACTCAGTTTTTAGAGACAATGTGTTGCATGGAAGACTTTAATCAAGGATCCTGTTTCTCTGAGTTAATTACATAGTTGTTTAAGTTAACTTTGTTAAGAGGGAAATCATAAAAAAGGTTTATGACGTTGAAGAGAAAACACAGGTTATTATACAGAGGTAAGAGGTTGTAAATGCTCATATGAAGCCTGTGTGAGGAGGATGCAGCATAAATCAAAAGAGGTGTCATTGAAATTGAGATATGCTAAAGTTGCAGAATTAATACTTTGAAATTACATCATGTGGTTGTATAGAAATATATATTTTTTAGGTATTTTGACAGGGAGCAGCTATATGACCTCATGCAAAAGAGGTGGGCAAAACCAGCTTTTAAAGATTATTCTGTTTCAATACAGACAGACTTTCATCTGACACTGACCAAGAAAACATCTGAGCACTGAAAACAGGTATTTAGAAAGCTAGACAAAATCTAAATATTGTTGAAGGAATTGCACTGTTTCAAACCTTGTTTTGTTTAAAGATATGTATGTCTTGTGATATGAGTTCTGTATTGTATGTTTGACATATTATTATATATTTTAGTAAAAACTCTAATTTTAGAGCATACCTGGTCTGTCTTTGAATTGCTTTCTTTTGCTAAGAAATATTTATGGTTATAGCAGACAGCAGACATAAACTTGTATGGTGGTACCAAACTGGAAAGAGAAGCATTTTAAATATGAGGTCTTTATTAAAGTTTTAAAGGGATGATTTCTGCACACCTAGTTAGGTGCCTGTAGGCAAAGATATCTGGCCCCCAGAAGAATGATATATTCTGAGCCTGTGCATTGGGTATGCTAGCAAGAGGTTAACAGTTTGAATCTCTCCAGAACTTGAGACCAAAGGTTGATCCGAACTCACAAAACAGACAAGAGGGTTACCTTGTCTGTTACACTGTTCACAAGACTGCGCTCAGAGGTTGGCACTTTGGGAGTAGAGGGCCTGACCTACTGAGTGGGTTTGTGACAGCCATAACTTTGGTATGTTTTCTTATTTTGACCCCAGATTTTCAACATAGTCATCTTATGACCCCACCTTATAAACCCCATAGGAGAAAAATTTCAAATACATGCCAAAGCACCATTCTGCGCTACAGGTACGAAAACACCTTTCAGACAGGATGTGAAAAATGACAGCTGTACTGTTCATGAGGTGGTGTGAAAAAATGGCTATGTTTAAAATTTGGAGTCAAAATATTGAAAATGACCATAGTTATGAGAGTGCATAGAACATTTTCAACAAAGGCAAATAACTTGGGCATTTTAAGGAAGTTGTTCACCAAATTTTCAACATGGCCTTTTTGTGACCCCACCTCATGAACACTGGTGGTGAAATTTCATTATTCAGTCCCAATAGGTGATTTTCTGCAGCAACCACAAAATCACCTTCCAGGCCAGAGTAACGAAATGACAGTTTTGGTGTGCATGAGGTGGGGTCCTAAAAAGGCCATGTTGAAAATTTGGTGAAAAAATTCCAATGGCAAAGTTATGAACATAAGTTCAAAATGCCATTGAAATACATTACACTGCATTTACCTTTATTCCTCAGTTCATGGTTCGGCTTTGAAGAGTGCAAAACTGTCTCTGTCCACAGAAGATAACAGCATTCAACCTCCAATGGTAAGTATAGGGTAAGGGACGGTATGGGGTGTTGGGTGCTCAGAGGGAGGGTCATGATGAGGGGATGGGGATAGTGGCAAAGACAAGGGACTGTTTTCTTTTTTTCAGGTAAAAAAAGACATTGGAGGAACATTTTCTTTTTTGCAGGTATTATAACTCACTTCAGAATGCTGGAGGTGGGCTCCTCAGTGTCCTACACTACTTTATTTATTTATTTATTTAGATTTTGGTAACCGGGTAAACCCACTGAGACCAGAGGTCCCTTTTTCAGGGGTGACCACTACTTGGGGGGGGCACGTCAACACAGGGGATTGGGCACCCCTGATTACTTGGTTACTTGGTTTTTAGGACAAAAGAAGGCTAATAGCCCATCAGGATTGTCCTCCATATTGATGGATCATTTACCCATGTCCCATTCATTCATCCATTTATCTAATTTATTCTTGAATATTGATATATTTGTTGAATCGACAATTTCTTGGGGTAATTTATTCCATAGTCTGGGTGATCTAATGGAAAGAAATTTAGTCTCTTGTTGTTATTTACTTTTTCACTTCAATTGTCCGTTATGCAGCCTTGGTACAATTTTTCTTACTGAATAAGCAACACCACATTGATCCATTTGATCAGGTGATTTAAGTATTTTAAACAGTTGTAGAAGATCACCTCTAATTCGTCTGCACTCAAAGAGTGTAATCCAGTTTTTTTTAATCTAGTAACATATTCCAAGTGAGTAAGGTGCGGTGCTAGTTTAGCAACTCTATGTTGAATTTGTTCAATTTTGTTTATATCTGTCTTTAAGTAAGGGCTCCAAAATGGAGATCCATAATCAAGATAGGGCCTAATGTGTGACCTATACAAAGTTAGTAGACATTCTTCAGATTTAGAAATAAATGTTTTATTTATTCTGCACAGCAATGCATTAGTTTGATTTGCAATTTTTGAACAATGTGAGGAAGATGATAGTTTATCATTAACCATAATACCCAGATCCTTTTCTATCGAAGATGTCCTAATAATGCTGTTGTTCAAGTAATATTTTTGTTTAGGGTTATCTTTTCCAAAATGGAGTATTGCACATTTAGCTATATTAAAGTGTATTTTATTTATACTGGCCCATTGTTCAATTAGTGCAAGATCCAGTGTTAAGGTATGTCAGCAACTACTTTTGAAAATGGGCTGGGGGGCAATGACAATATAAATTAATAAATAAAATACATACTGTTTAAAAGCTGCCACTGGGGATTGGGGCTCCCGGTGTGCAGGTAGTTGCTGCTAAAACTATGAGCTGCAGGGCAGGGCATCCGACACTGGGCTGGGCATCCTGGTGTCAGATTATATAAGTATAAATAAAAGAAAACAGGGATGGGGATCAGAGGGTGGGGGATGCCACTAGACATCAGGGACTAAAACAAAAATTAGGGCACAGTGATCAGAGGGGGTGCCACTAGACACCAGGGAATATATTATGTATGGGGACAGTGTGTGTGTGTGTGTGGGGGGTTGCACCACTAAACACAAGGGAAATGGTAGGGTGGCTTACAGCTCACACTGCAGCCAGCAGCAGGAGTTCAGCTCTGACTGCAGAAGTCAAGAAAATCCATTGTTTTCATTCAGACAACACAGGGGACAGCTCCTCTTGCTAAACTGATCACCTGGGATTTTGGGTGCTCAAAGTATTTGATTTGTAAAATGACAATATTTTAATGTATTTTCTAGACTTTTTAGCTGATGGAAAAAAAACAAGATGGCGGCTTAGAAAAAGGAGTTTTCCCTCACGAAAAAGGAACTGATCTCATGAGAATGAATCCTTTTTCCCGAGATCAAATCCTTTATTGCATTTTTTACCTCTATACTGGAAAGTGATCTTCCCATAGGAAATAATGGAATTTAAAACGAATAACTTTGCAGCAGAATAATATTTTTCACTAAACAAAGCATGGCAATTCTGTTACTCAAGTTCTTTCTACCATGAAAAAATCACACCAAAATTTCATATCTTCTTGGCACAAGGTAATGAGAAAAAAGGCAAAAATGGTGTCTTAAGGTTTTGCACTATCCATATTCAGAATCCATGCACCTGACCAGAGCAAAGCTTGCCATGTCGAAACCTACCCACGGAACCGTGCATATGAAATTCTGTGAAAATCCATTGATTGGTTGAAATGTTATTAACGTGCAAAATTTGAGGTTTAACATTAAACAGGGTATGCAACTCTAGGAGCATGACCATGCCCTTTATATATAGGGGATACATGATGGGCATGAGTGTGATAGAAACATTTCCTCCTTTAGTGTGACCTCTGGATATTCATGAGTGGCAAAGCCACATGAGTATCCAGAGGTCACTGATGGAGTGAAAATATTTTCTATATCACAGTGTTACATCATGTATCCGATTTATACAATAGGGGCCCCTATTGTTGCAAAAGTTACTGTTTGCACAGGTTTGCATGAGTTTGCGCAGGTGTAATAAATGTCAGTTCTTGTATTTATCACACTCTGGTGAAAATAACAGGATTTATCACACTCTTTTATCACTCACCTCTATTTTTAAATATATTTATACAATGGGGTGAGTGATAAATGAGTCTGATAAATCATGTTATGTTCACCGGTGTGTGATAAATGTAAGAAATTACATTTATTACACCCCTGAAACCTGCACTAAACCTGCGCAAAGCCACACAAAGTCGTGCAAAGCCACACAATCACGCAAAGCCACACAAATGGTACATTTTGCAACACTGAGGCCCCCATTGTATAAATCGAATACATGATGTGCACTCATGTGATACAGGAAATATGTTCAGTCTCTGTACAGTGACCTCTGAAACCTCACTCATGGCTTTGCCACTCAAGAGTATTCAGAGGTCACTCTGAAAGAGTGAAGATATTTTCCATATCACACTGTGCCCATCATGTATCCTATATATATATATATATATATATATATATATATATATATGTATATATATATAGGATACATGATGGGCACAAGTGTGATATGGAAAATATCTTCACTCCTCTAGAGTGACCTCTGAATACTCCACCGAGTGGCGAAGCTGAGTGAGGTTTTGGAGGTCACTGTACAGGACTGAACATATTTCCTGTATCACATGAGTGCACATCATGTATCCGATTTACACAATGGAGGCCATTATGAATCCCTGATTTATACATATATACTGTATGTATATATATATATATATATATATATATATATATATATATATATATATATATATATGATACATGATGAGCACGAGTGTGATATAGAAAATATCTTCACTCTTCTAGAGTGACCTCTGAGTACTCACAGTGGCAAAGCCATGAGTGAGGTTTCAGAAGGTCTCTGTCTGAGACTGAACATATTTCCCATATCACATGAGTGCACATCATGTAACCGATTTATACAATGGGGGCCTCATTGTTGTAAAATGTACCATTTTTGTGGCTTTAGCAGGTTTAGCTGCGGTTTAGGTAATAAATGTTAGTTCTTACATTTATCACACCCCGTGAAAATAACATGATTTATCATACACATTTATCACTCACCCCATTGTATAAATACATATATATATATATATATATATATATATATATTCATTTTAAAAAAACTTTGTTAATGCACCAATTAGGGTAACTTAATGACACAAAAATAGGAAATGTGGCATTAGGCTTCAACCCTAATGCCTCATCCCCCCCCCATCAAAGTAGCAAATGGAAAAAAACATTAGGGTCTCCGGAGTCTTGGCGAATCAGTGATGGGGTCTTCCTTGGGTGTTATCAACCCTAATGCTCCCCTCAGCCCCGAACCTCCAATCTGAAGAACAAGGTACAGCTCCAAGCCACTACCTCATAGTGATATACTTTTCAAAGGTAGAGAAGTATGCTTTGTCACAGGTTGACAACACAATTTGTTATACCTTTCTTCATGTAGGGCTCTCTAGCCTTGCGTAAAGAAAGGGGATCATATATGACATTATTTGTTCATGGAATGGGGTGGGCATTAGGGTTGACAACCCCCAAGGAAGACCCCACCACTGATTTGCCAAGACTCCAGAGACCCAAAACCCTAATGTTTTTTTATTTTTGCTGCTTAGGGGATGGGGTTGGGAGTTAGGGTTGGAACCCCTAATGCCAAGTTTCCTTACTTTTATGGCATTAAGTTACCCTAACTGGTGCATTAACAAAGTTTATTTGCAATGACTTTCCTTACTTTTTGAAATCTTATACTTGAATCCTCATTTGCATGTGGGAATCAGTGCCAGATTTTTTCCTGTTTCTCACCAGCCTTAACTTTTGTACCCTATACATGCTCAATATCAGTGAAAACTGATTATGGGCTCCCATAGTCCAGTCTTATCTCAGCATGCCCTTTGATCCAGACATCTACATAGCTCTGTGAGTGGTGTGAGATCAGGTCAGACTCTCCCCACTCCAACTGAGGACACCATCTTCCTCTTGAACCCCTTCCCACCCCATCTTCCATTGTCTCTGTGACTTACTTCAACTGTCCTGTAGCCGTTAGGGCTTTCCACCCCAGTGAGTCCATTGGAGGGGTGGTGGAGCCCCCCATGGAGACCAAATCCATTGCCAAGAGATTGGGAACCGTGAATGGTGTTGGGCTTTCGAGGTGAGGGTGCCATCTTGCCTTGACTGGCCTTTTCTGCTCCTGTTTTTCTCTCTCCCTAGATTCAGTGGCATGAACATGCATCCCTATACATGCAATGGGCATGCACAGAACAAGCCTGCCACTTTCTCCCTCAACTGTCTTCTTGCATTGCTGCTTCCTCTGTGGGCCCCATGTGGTCTGTAGGAACAGACATCCTCCTACCCCAGAGGAGGCAATCCTTTTACCCCCACTCTCCCTTCAGTGCTCCAGGCTTGTTCCTGAACTCTGATCTCTGGCATAGTGAGCTATAGTGCTAGCCTTGCACCAGTGGGCTTGGGAGCAACCATATGTAACTGGGTAAAGTGGTGATGCATGTCATGGGAGAGCCACACTTGTGCATGGCCCCTCTCATTGCATTCCACATCTTGGACACTACCTAATTTGTCACATATACCACTGTGAATAGAGATGAAAGACTGCATGAGAGAGAAACCAGTAGACAATCAACTGTGTCTTGAGGGTAGCCACCATACTGCAGTTCCTCTGTTGAACAAGATGTTATCAAGGGAATGACCAGTACATTGGAGGTTAAATAACCAGAAAGCCTCAAGGGGGGTTAATGAAAAGAGTTTTGCCTCTGGGTTTCTTGGGGGGGCGTCTAAAAGGAGCTGAAGGAAAAAAGGCAGGAATCGGAATGGAAATCTGCAGTCTCATTCTGATGTCTTTTCCCAAGAATTGGCCCCTGAAACCCTTGGGAAAGAAATGTAATGCCCATGAGCAGTTTATGCCATGACACCAAATATTTGTGGAAGTCAAACCATCCATCACTGTTCTAAGCGATTGCGCAAATGCAGAACACAGAATCCAGTCACACACATTTATTTCCTCCTATAAAAAAAAAACTTTTATTGTTATTATATGCCATGATTGTTTCAGGAGTTAAACCTGCACTACAGAAGATAAAAGCAAGCTGTTGCTATCTAAGGCCCTGTTACTGATTTTTGTTCCACTTTGCAAAAGTCTTAAGGTTTAAATCAATTAGTAATGGGTGTTTACTCACCTGGTAAAGGTGATTGTGTTGGTTGACATCCATGGCACTCCAGACATTACCTCATGGGTTTAACCCACCTGATAGGCTAGTGATGCACATGACTCTAGGATCAGATTTCTCCCATATCCAGGTCCCAGAAGCCCCTGCTCTCAGTTCAAATTTTCCAAAGCTGAAAGTAAGGTTAGTGAAAGGCAACACCAAGATAATGACCCCATATCAGATGAGATGCTAATAGAAAGAAGATGAGTATACTGGTGATAAATGAAATCGGGCCAGGGCCCTAATTTATTCCCCTGACAATACAATCTAGACTCGACCCCTAATGGACCGATGGTGGACATCCTGGATGTTAAAATTCATGGCAATAAAACAGTCAGCTCAATGTAAGGTTGTCTGCTCATACCCTATACACCTCTGACTACTATGTCAGGTGGATCGTGGAGTGCCATGGATGTCAACCAACACACTCACCTTTACCAGGTGAGTAAACACCCATTGTGATTGGTTGACATCCATGGCACTCCAGACATTACCTCATGGGTACATAAGAAGCAGTACTGTATCAGTGGGAGGGAGACAGAATGGTCTGGGGTGGAAGGAAGTGGGGGTGGAAGTGGCTGCAGAGAGGACCTGGGTTGCGAAGGTAGGTTGCAACTGGGACAGGTGATCTAAATGATAGTGTCTGGCAAAGGTGTGGATTGAGGTCCACGTGGCTGCCCTGCAGATGTCTTCTGCTGATACGTTGGCCCTCTCTGCCCAAGAGGTGGCTACCGCACAAGTGGAGTGTGCCTTGATTCCCCAAGGGGGGGTCCTTTGTTTTGCCAAGTAGGCCTCCTGGATAGTTCTCCGCAACCAACCAGTGATGGTGGTCTTGGAGGCTGCTTTCCCCTGTCTCTGGCCCCTTGAGACTATGAACAGTCTCTCTGTCTTTCAAATAGGTTGTGTCCTGGTTATGTATGTGGATAGAGTGGTGCCCACGTCCAGGCCCTGTGGGACGGTAGTGTCTCCCGACTGGGAGTCTCCTCGGAAGGTGGGTAACTCGATACTCTGTTCCCTGTGGAAGGGGGAGGAGACCTTGGGTTGAAAGGCTGGAACAGTGCGTAGGCATACCCCGTGTGGCGTGAACACTGTGTAGGGTTCCCTGCAGGACAGTGCGCCTAACTCCCTGATTCTGTGGACTGAGCATATCGCCATGAGGAAGCAGGTCTTTAAACCAACCCAGAACAAGTCTACATTTTGGAGGGGTCAAATGGGGCTGAGGTGAGGGAGTCCAGAACCAGGGGGAGGTCCCAAGGAGTGACAGTTGGGCGCACTCAAGGCCATAGCATCTCGGCCGCCCTTAGGAAGCGCAGGGCATTCAGGTGAGCACCGGGGCTGTGGCCCTCTATGGACCCCATGGCTGCTCCGATGGCTGACAGTTGTACCCTGAGGGACGAGTGAGCCAGTCCCCTATCCAGGCCTTGCTGGAGAAATAAGAGGATAGTGGGCATGTCAGTGATCTCCGGGTTCATCGCCCGATCACGGCACCATTTGGTGAACACCTCCCATTGCCTGCTATAGGTGGAGGTGGTTGATGAGCATCTGGACTGCAGCATTGTTGCTATAACTGAGTCGTGGTAGCCCGCGTTCCTTAGTCTTCTCCTTTCAGGAGCCAGGCTGTGAGCTTCAGGGTCCCGGGGTTCAGGTGTAGAACTGGGCCCTGGTTCAACATGTCAGAGCAGTAGGGCAGTCTGAAGAAGGCCATCATCATTGAGAGGATTGTGGCAAACCACGTCTTCCACGGCCAGTAGGGAGCCACCAGTATGATGGTCCGTCTCGAGGAGCGAATCTTGGTGAGCACCTGGGGTAGTAGGAGAATGGCGGGGAAGATATAGGAGTGGTCCCGGGGCCAAGGTTGTGACAGGGAGTCGGTTCCCCGTGATTGACTGTCCCTGTACCTCAAGAAGTAGTCCATGACCTGCGTGTTTTGAGCCGTGGCCATGCGGTCCATGGAGATGGGTCCCCAGATGTCCTGTATCATTTGAAAAAGGCTGGTGTGGAGATGCCAGTCTCCTGGGTGGACTTGTTGCTGGCTTAGCCAGTCTGCTTGAATGTTGAGCTTTCCTGCGAGGTGGACCGTGCTGAGGTGTTCAAGGTGGGACTGGGCCGAGTTGAGGACCCTTGCCGCCTCCTTCAGCATCGCTCTGCTTCAGGTGCTTCCTTGTTTGGTGATTATATGCCACCGTTACCCAGTTGTCAGATTGGATCAGCACTGATTGTCCTAAGATAGTGGACTTGAAAGCTGTTAGTGCGTGGTAGACTGCCCGAATTTCCAGGACGTTGATAGATAGCCTGGATTCTGTGTGGGTCCATTGGCCCTGTGCTGTCCTGTTGGCCAGGCATGCACCCCGTCCCTGAAGACTCGCATCCATCTCAATGGAGATCTGGGAGGGAGCCTCCAGTGGGACACCTCTGGTTAGATTTGAGTGGACTGTCCACCAGGTTAGCGACTTTCTCATCGAAGGAGATAACAGGAGGAAGGTCTTTAGATTGTGTTCATTTGGGGATCCCCACCTGAGGACATGAGTCTGTAGTGGGCACATGTGCCACCTGGCCCATGAGACCAGGTCGATACATGAAGCCATGCAACCTAGAACTTGGGCAAAGTTTGCCATGGATACCCGATGGCTGGTGCGAATTGTGCATGCCAGATTGATCAGGTTGAGGACCCTTGTCTCAGACGGTCTTGCCCACCCCTGAGTCGTGTCTAGGCTTGCGCCTAGATGCTCTGTTTGTTGCGTGGGTGTTAGGTGGCTCTTGTCCCAGTTCACTACCCAGCCATGCTGCTCTAGGGCCCTTAGAGCGAGGGTGATGTGACGGTGGAGCTCTCCTTGGATCGTGCCCAGATCAGCCAGTCATCGAGGTAGGGGATGATGTCGAGACCCTGTTCTCGGAGTCTGGCCACCAGTACCACTGATACTTTGGTGAAGACTCTTGGGGCCGATGAGAGTCTGAATGGTAGAGCCTGGTATTGAAAGTTTTGGCTGAGGATGTGAAACCGGAGGTACTGCCTGTGAACCAGCCTGATGGGTTTGTGGAGGTATGCGTCCTTGAGGTCTATGGACATCAGAACATTGCCCACATGAATACTGTGAAGTGTTGACCTCAGGGTGTCAATCTTGAACTTCTGGGGCACAACGTGTTGGTTTAGGTGTCTGAGGTCCAGGATGGGGCGGAGGTCCCCGTTCTTCTTTGGTACCAGGAAGAAGATGGAGTAGACTCCTAACCCCTGCTCATGTGGTGGTAAGGGCTGAATCACCCTGTTGTTGATCATGTCCCACAAGATCTGTTGTACCTGATGAGCGGTGGCCCTCTTTTTTGTCACCGGTGAGGTGATAAACCTGTGTGTCAGGGGGGTCTCCGATAACTCTATCGAGTATCCTTGAGACACGACTTCGTGAACCCATCTGTCGGAGGTGGTGTGAAACCATTGGTGACTGAAGAATGCTAATCTTTGGCCCATGGGGGGAGCACCCCAGTTCCAATTGGGTCCGGCATGAGCAGTCATTGTGGCTTGCCTCGCTGACCCCTGCCTCTTCCTCTGAACCTCAAGCCACGAGCTTTGAAGGATGAAGGGTAGTAGGATTGGGTGGTGGGGGTGTGTAGTGAAGTGTAGGAGCCTCTGCCTTGAAAGGAAGTGGCCTGGTGTGTGTCTCTGTGGTTTTGATATGACCTCTGGCCCCCCCAAAATCTCCACCTAGAGAAGGGGAGATAGGAGTGCCTACTCTTGTTTCTAAGGAGTTCCTTGCCCTCATCTTTCTGTTTCAGGAACTATAAGAGACCGTCCCCAAAAACATGTTTGCCCTTCAAGGGGAGATTTTTCAGTAAGGTTTTAGACTCATTGTCGGCCTTCCATAACTTAAGCCACAAAGTCCGTCTAGCCCTGTTTGTGATGGCTGTGGCCCTTGCATTAAGTCTGAGGGTGTCAACCACCATGTCGGCTAGGTATCTTGCCGCATCGATGGTGCACTCTAGTAACTCTGTCTCTCTAGACTTGGGGTTGTCCTGCTCGAGGAGTTCCTCCAACCAACGTATTTGCACCCGTGCTGTGTAGATGGTTGCTGTGGACGCTCTTGCCACCATGCTTTCTGTTTTGAAGGCCTTCTTTAACATGTCCTCGATCCTTTTGTCTGCAGGGTCCTTTAGGGAGATTGTTCTGCAGGGTAGGATAGTCTGTCTGCTAAGTGCGGCCACCCGGGGGTCGACCGTTGGGGCGGAGCACCAGGTGTTGGCTTTGTCCTCCTGAATGGGATACATCTGGTCCAGGTTTCTTCTGTTTGGCATCCGGCCTGGGTCGGCGGATTGCCACTCCTTATTGATAATGTCTTCGATGGCCGGACAGACAGGAAAACTCTCTGAGCTTGGACCTCTGTTGGATCAGGGGTCCAGTTTGGATTGAGGTTTGTCTTCCTCCATTTCGAACCCCATGGTGGTCTTGATGATCTTGATGAGGCCTGGGACCATGTCGAAGGAGCATAGTTTGAGGTGAGCGACGGAATGGCCTGTTGCTCCACATCTTCTTTGTCGAGATTGCCCCATCTTCCTCCTCTGGCAGGTCAACATCCTCCCCAGTGTCGGGTTTGTGGTTATCTGGGTTAGGCTCCATCAAATCCATGTGATCTCTGGCCCCTCCCCAACGTCTTGCTCCAGTGGTGGTTCTGCAGGCAATCTCTGTTGGGTGAGGGACCCAATTTCTCCATCACCTTCAGCATAAAATTCTGCTGACTCTCCATCATGGCCACGGTCACCTGTTGGTTCTGTAGAAGAAAGGCACCCAGGTTCAGCCAAGAAGAGCCGCTAGGGCCAGGGTTGCTGGGGCCCATGCCGGTGGACTGCCCCAAGGATAGGTCATCGTGGTGGTGGAGACAAGCAGTGCACAGGGGGCCAGGGGCATGGGGCAGGAGGTTGGAGCTGCACGCTGTGCACTTCTTGGCTTTGACCATCTAAGGAACACAAAAGATGAAGCGTTACCATGGGTGCCAACTGGGCCTGCACCCGGTGGTGGGCCCTGATAGGCTGCGTTGAGACGCGGCTTAGGCTGTACACAAGAGACAGAGCGAGAGTAATAAAGATGCGTGCTGGCCTCAAATGGGGGTCGCTGTAGTGAGGGACCCACATGGAGGCTGGTACTCTGGGGATCGCTATAGAGAGGGACCCCAGTGGGCAATGTCACTGGAAACTCATATGGGCTGCTGAGGGAGGAGCCCATATGGACAGATAAGAAACACCAGCCTTCTGCCGAACCCCCCCTTTTTTTTTCATCATTTCTCTCATATATAGTATCCAAAGAATGTGGGGGAAGGAGCAGCACCACGTGCACAGGCCCCTAGGTGGCTAGGCTGGAGGGTGCAGATAAGGCTCCAGACAGGTAGAGAAACAGGTGGTCCTTTTATTTTCTTGACAAGGACCACCAACCCTCCTTGTTACTCGGTATACTAGTATGCGGGGGACGCTCCTAGGCCGCATCATGGCGTGGAGTCGTAGAGAGCGAGAGACCCTTCCTTGCAGACCCCCTGTAGCTGGGAGACTGTCGCTAGTGGCAATGGTCTTACTGAGCCATGAGGCTGCTGCCTGTTCACCAACAGAATCCCTTTCCTGGCAGTAGTGGGCCGACGACCAAGGCCCAAGTGAGGGAGAAGGCGCAAGAACGCATGCCATGCCACGTGGTCATGGAGGGGCTCCAATAAGGACCTGAGCCTCTGCACCACAATGAGGACCAGCTGGGGGAAGTGGAGGAGTGCCGAGCAGGCCTGCGCCTGAGTCTGCCCTCGGTAGGGGCACTAGGCGCTCTCAGACCTCCTCTGCACGGCCACCCTGCAGGCCTCCTGATTTCCTTGTGGGGATAGACTATAAACGCAGCTGATTAAAATAGGAGAAAGGCACTGCCAGGGTGCTAGGTTTGTTACATGACTGAAAACAGCAGCTGACCCTGGACCAAATACTAAAAGAAACCCCTACAGAAGCAACAAAGTAAGAGATTCCTTACAGGGTTTCCTGAAACCCCAAGCTTAAAAACATTATACTTTTTATATTTATCCATAGGACTCACAGATAGTTACTGGAATTGCTTAGTTATTGAGATATATTGTAATTTAAGAGGCTTACCTTAGTAATTAGGACAGCAGGGACCCTGGTGTGCTAGCCTGGTCAGATGCAAAGTTTGAACTGGAAAGCAGGGGCTTCTGGGACCTGGATATGGGAGAAATCTGATCCTATAGTCATGTGCATCACTAGCTTATCAGGTGGGTTAAAACCCATGAGGTAATGTCTGGAGTGCCATGGATGTCAACCAATCACAATGAAGGCATACATACCTCTGGAAGTTAAGAGACCACTGGAAAAGTGTTACCCTTTAAGACATTCATTCAGTTGCAGAACACCAGGGCCTGGCTATTCAGACTGCACCAGGGAGGGGCGCAACCCTGGGTGCAACGCAACTGGCCCCACCAGGGCATGGACCAGGTGATATTCAGTGGTACTGCACCATGGCTCAGCACCATTGAATATGGTACTGAGGGCACACGCACTGCACACAGCACAGTGGCACTGCACCAGTGCAAGTGGCAGAAGGGTAGCAGGGGGATGCGCCAGCTCAAGTGCAGTTGCGCTTGGTGCATCAACCATGATATTCAGCACTGGGCATGCAAATTAGGTCATTATGCATGCAAGGGGCAAATGGGGACATTTGCATGTCATTATGGCCCCATTAGCATGTGATACACTGATCCCTGTGACTTGCCCCTGGTGCCCTGCCAGGCTGCAGCTGTCTGGGACCAACGCCCTGCAGTCCCATGGTGGTCCCTGCTCCCTGTTGCCTGATTGCAGGCATAAATGAAAGAACTCCCTGGTGGTCCAGTGGACCAGTCTCCATTGCCCGATAGCAGGTATAAGTAACAGAAATCCCAGGGCTCTCCATCGCCCAATCGCGGGCACATGTAAAAGATATTCTTGGTGGTCCAGTGGAAAACTCCCCCAGCACCCGATCAAGGGTGGAAATAGCAAAAGACACTCTGGTGGAACAGTGGTACCCCCCTTCCCACCCACTCACTGAGGTTCCCATGCACCAGCACCCCAGTCAGTGGCAGGTGGCAGCACCCATCGCATGCAGCCCAGCTGCCGCTGACTGACAGCGTACAGTACAGTCTGTACACCTATTGGTCCACGGTGTGGAGCCAATGGGTGTGCAGACCATACTATACTACACAGGCAATATGTGAATGAATGCGTTCATTCACATATGAAACCTAATAATAACTAATGTAGTCTAGCGCCGATTGACCCACGAGTGGATCAATAGGTGTACAGACTGTACTGCACACTGTCAGTGGTGGGCAGCCGGGCAGCATGCGGGTGAAATGCTGCCCACCACTGACTGTGGGGGTGCTGGGTGGAGGACCTCAGTGGGCAGGTGGAGAGGGGGATACCACTGGTCCACCAGGGTGTCTTTCACTAATTTCACCTGTGATCGGGTGCTGGGGGGGTTCCACTGGACCACCAGGGATATCTTTTACTTATGCCCATGATCGGGCGATGGAGAGTGGTCCACTGGACCACCAGGGATTTCTGTTACTTATACCCATGATCGGGCAATGGGGGGGCACAACGCTCCCTGTGCAGGGAGCTTGTGGACAGTGTTCTGGGTGGGCGGGTGGCCACCCACGGCTGGCGGCTGCCATGTTGCATCCTGCGATACAGCAGCTCACCTGTGGGTGGCCAGGACTTTTTTCTGGTTTTACCAGGCACAACTTTGCACCCCCCTGAGTGGTGCAAGGTGGAGTTGTGCCAGCATATGCGCCACACATCCCAGGCTGAATATCGGGGTGTGCCGCATATGCATGGACATGCTCCCCGCACTTGCGCCACATACATTAGTGATGCGCCCTGGCACATCGGAAATTTGCACAGCACAACTTGCCCCTTTGAATATCACTCTGGGTGTATTGATGAGTTGTGCATGGTGCAACCCTGTTGCACCATGCACAACCCTTTTGAATATCCAGGCCTTTATGCATAGTAAGCACCGTGGGATGGTTCTCCATTTTAACAAATTTTCTACTACTCTGGGGACTCAGAAGAGGAAGGAAGGAGGCTTCTATTCAATGGGTAGGGTGGGGGTTATCTTAACTTTTCACTTGGAGGGGTGGGGTAGGTGGAGAGTCATCGGCATGCCATATTGGTGGGGGGGTCACTATAAGGTTGATGCCCAACTCCCTGTGGTTATATAATAAATTGTACTATTATAAGTATAAATCAAACTTTGCAGGGAATGGGGTGAAGGTAGAGTGCTAGAGGTTGTAAATGGTGTTGTGACACTTAAAAGGGACTTGGTGGTGGGAGGGAGTACACAACTTCTCAGTGGGTGGGGGATCATTTTTACTATTAAACAGTTTTTTTTTAAGAGAAAAACTTAGTGTAGTTTTTGCTTGGTGAAACTATGAGTACTAGTACTTTGTCAATGTCTGTCACTGTCAAAGTACCACTAGGCATCATTTCCCTGGGCCAATCTGGCAATTCACAGAGTGAATAACTACAAGAAGGGGACCTTCATGTTATGCAAAGTAGTCATAACTTTCTGCAGCACAGCCTAGAGTGAGTAGTATTAACTGGAGGAGCGAAGCCAAAGGCCACTGGAAAACAAACTGCTGTGGGGAGGTGGGGCAACGGGGAAAAGGCTCTAGGGAAAAAAGTAACTTTGCTGGAAGTTGCTGCAAATAGGGAAATGGCTGGGTTACAGGTTAGAGGGAAACCTTACCACAGTATCAGGCAGGCATTGCGCCATCCACCATCAGCTTTTATTCGAGCTCACGTCTCCCAGCTTGCTCAATGGAGACCTCAATGCTGGCTGCTCCACCTCTGGCTCTTCTGATTCTGCTTGGTCAGCACAGATGTATGGACAGGACAAGTTCAACAAAAGTCAGTAAATCAAGAGTTTTACTATTTATCTCGGGCCAGGGAGTTGGGTTGGGTCAGGATGGGTATCTGATCTCTCAGCCACACCCCACGCCACATCCTTTTTTCAGACTACTGAGCAGTCAATAAGATATAAAAAAGAAAACAAAAACATGTTTCTGGGATGAAATCTCCTTGCTTCATAAACAACAGTAGAATGTCATCCTGACTATTCATTCCTCCAGTAATCACAATGACTGTTCAGGGCTAGTCCGCATTGACTGGTCTGCTCCTCGGAGTCAAATGGTAAGCACTGTGAAGCAGTGTATGGCTTTCTGAATCAGGTCTTCTACCGACATGTCCCCTGATTGTATACTTCTTTATTGTCAACCCCATTCTTGGCTGAGAGCTCTGCTGCTCCTTTCAGGGGTGGAGGGGTTTCTGAAGGAGTCTACAGCACCTCCTCTATCAGTACAAAGTATTGCATCCTGAATCATCTCTTCTTTCAAACTTTCAAACTTAATTGGATTTCAAATTGAGATTAAATTGTCTCTTTTGCAATTGAATCCACATTTAGCATAACATCACATAAACAGACATACATACATAATTTCAGTTTCAATATAATATTGATTTATTTTAGTTATACACAAACCCAAATATCAATAATTTATCCATAACAATCACAGTGTTTGCTATACAGAGTCATTAAAATGATTTAAAATGATTAAATGGTAACAATACTGTGCATTTCCACCTTTTGGATATTAGTTCCCAAGTTTTAGGCACTAAATTTGAAATTCTTTTATCACCAAATTTTGTTCTGGTTCTAGATCTAATAAAACCTTTCCAGACAGAATATCTTAAATTATATTGACTCTGTATTCTTACTTGCAATATATTTAACAAAAAAATTGGCAATGACCATTGTACAAACTTATGCACAAGTAAATTCCAATGATAATCTTTCCTATCAAATAATGAAAGATGACCCAAATTTTGATATAGCACACAACAAGGAGTTCTAAAAGGAAGATTTGTTATAAATCTCAACGCACTATTAAAGAGAACATCCAAGGAACACAGCAATGATTTTTTTGCATTTTTGTAAATTATATCACCATAATCTAATATTGGTAAAAATAAGGCAGGAACCAATAATTTCCGAATCTTTAAACTAAAAAGAGTTCTATCCCTATAAAAGAAACTCAGAAGTCTCTTCAGTCTCATTGACATAGACATTGTATGCAATTCAAAAGTCAAATTTTTATCTAATATTACTCCTAAATATTTATAGGAGTTTAATCTTTCTATGTCAATTGCTGATAAAGATCTAAGCTCCTTTATAGTTGAATCTTTAAAATCTTTTCTAGCAAACATCATCCACTGTGTTTTTTTCTCATTCAGAAGCAATCTCAAATTAATAAGTTCCCTCTGTATTTTATTAAAATCTTGTTGCAAAACAACCATTGCTGTATCCACATAATCACTCATGGTGTACAACATTGTATCATCCGCATAAAGTTGTATACAAGTTTTAGGAGAACAATAATTTGGTAAATCATTTATATGTAATAGAAAAAGGAGGGGGCCAAGCACAGACCCTTGAGTACCCCATTTAATAGGGTAGCTGACGTTGAACACATACCTCCTATTTTAACAGATTGTAATCTCCCAATCAAATAGCTATGAAACCAGCCTAATGCTGGAATACCTAATCCAACATTTTTAACTGATTAAGTAATATAATATGATGAACTGTGTAGAATGCATGACAAATCCAGAAATAATGATGGAACTTCCTGTTTTTGTCGAAAGCATTCAACAGGTCATCAACTACTTTAAAATTGTAAATGTAGTATTATGCCCTTTCTAAATCCTGATTGTAAATGTGTTATTATATTATACGTAATAAGATAATTAGTTAATTGAATACTCACAAGTTTTCAAGTATTTTTGCACATATTGGTAATACTGAAATTGGCCTATAAGATCCTGGGTTTGATAGGTCACCCCTTTAAATACTGGAGTAACAAAAGCTGTTTTTGGATCAATTGGTAATTCACAACTATCCAAGGAAAAATTAAAATATATGTAAGATGAGGTGCTAATAATTCAGCTGCCAATTTCAGAAAAAAGGGGGAGGGGATCTCATCACATCCAGGACCTTTTCTAATATTTAAAGTCTGTAACTGTTTTTTAACATCATATAATTGAATTGGACTAAATGAAAACACAGGTCGTTGAAGTCCACTACCAAAATCAATATCCAAAACTGGGAGTTTCTACCCAAAATATTCCCTTCTCTGTTGCCAACTCCATTAAAAGATGGGAACTGATCTGCAGTTTAAGGGGTGGCAGAGTCCCTGAAGAATTGTACAGCCCTTCCCTCTTTCCAAAATGAGTGCAACCATAGAAAGGTAACTTGAGTCCCATATTAACCTGTAACAACATTATTATATGCAGAAGCCAGCTTTGCCAAGTGAGAGAGGCTCTGTTTCCTTCAAATATGTCACCAGCCACCTTAATGTTTTCCTCACATCAAGATTACAGTTCAGGAATACATATTTTAGGACAGCTCTGTCATAGTAAGCATAAATATTGTCACTGACAGGACCACTGTGATAGTTGTCTTCCCTCATCCCCAGTTCAAATTGCTAACCTGAAATAAATGAATGACGATGCTTCCTTCTCCAGACTGGCCTTGTACACCACCCAGAGTGACAAGTGCCAGCCAGCCGGGGACTAGTCAACACAGGACGGTCATGATACTAAGGCAAGAGGGGTGTGCAATGGTCAGCACCTCACTTCCGTTAAAACACAGGAATAAAACTATCACAGGATGTTTGAAAAGAGGTGTTCTTAAAGGAAAGCTTTAAAGAGATCATGAAGTTGAGGGGAAAAAATCAGAGAATCCACACAGTAAATGATCTTGGGGCTACACTAGGCTGCAGGGAAGATACAGAAACAGACAATAATTGAGACCATGAACGTGCAGGGCAAAGTGAAGGTGAGTGACTGTATCAAATGCAGCCCTTTCCCACACTTTGGTTCCCAGTATCAAGATGTGTCACCAATTGTCACCGATTGTCACCGATTGTGAAGTACTTGTGTAGCTTTTGTGGCTGTAGAACCTGGATGACAGCCTCAGGCAAAATCGATTAGGGTGCAGTACTATGTGGTGGTAGTGTGAAACTTGAGCTGGGCTGTGTGACGAGGGTGTCTTGGCCAGGATTTGGAAAACCTGCTGCTGGTTTGCTGATGATTTGGAAGTGATAGATTAACTACTGGGGGTTGTTAACTATCATTACGCCTCTTGTACAGCAGGGCAGACAATGGACTGCAGATGTGGTCACAGCTGGAAGGAATTAGCTACTGTTTGGAACCACTTCTTCAACTCTGAACTTACTGCATTGAGCATGTTAATTCCAATGAAGTCTACTAGTTTAATGAGGCTTGGGATGGTAAAAGTTTGCTATGGCCATGTTAATTGTAATTGTATTTGCATTTGATTTTGTGCTGCCGTATACATGTCATGTAATGTCCTATGTATATAACAGGACAGGAAAGATACATTAAGTATGTGCCACTAGACACCAGGAAACTGCTCCACTGCAGGCTGCAGCATGAGTTCCAGCTGCGGCTGCAAAGTGAAAAGAATCCCGCTGTTCTCATACACAGAGAATGCGGTGAACAGGTTCCTCTCGTAAAGCTGGGCAGCCTGGGATTTGGGCTGCCCTAAAAGGTATTTGTGACCATTATGTTAAAAATAAACATCAGAATCTAGCTGAATGAGTCCCAGAGGGCCCTGCACTTCAACAGCAAAATACATATGCGCATCTATGGAGGGATGGGAGAGCAGGGCATGGAGAGCCCTGCACTCCCACAGGAAAATGTGGATGTGATTATACTATCTCAAAAAGTAAAGAAATTCTTAGCAAAAAAAATGCATTAATGCAACAATTAGGGTTCAGATTAAACAGACAAAAGTAGGGAAATGTGATGTAAGAGTTTCAAACCGTGACACCCCTGCCCCACCCATGAAGTGAATGAGGGGTGCATTCTTCTTTGGGATTGTCAGCCCTAATGCTCACCCCATTCTATGCACTCATGAAACATACACACCTGTCTCCATCACATCTCAGCTTTTTTGTTACTGCAATGGGGTGGCGTTAGGGTTGATAACCACAGGGAAGATCTCACCCCTCATTTAGCCGGAGGCAGGGGTGTTACGGTTTGAAACCCATATAGACAGACAGATAGATAGATAGATAGATAGATAGATAGATAGATAGATAGAGAACATAAGAAAACTGCCGGCAGATGGGAACCATGTGGTCCATCTAGTCTGCCCAAGGTGGCTACCCTCCCAATTATATTTTTTCCTAAGTTGCCCACATTGTCTGTCCCAAGTGAGTTTGAGTTCCCTTACTGTCTTTGATATCACCACTTCTGGTAGTAGGCTGTTCCATGGAGCTATAGCTCTTTCAGTGAAAAGTACTTTCTAGTGTTGCTTTTAAACTTGCCTCCAACTAGAAACAAGTTGTGCCCTCTTGTACGTGCTGCCCTGTTTTCCTGGAAGAGGTTTTCCTTCTGAGTTGTGTTAATTCCCTTGACATACTTAAATGTTTCTATGATGTCCCCTTGTTTCTTCTCTGTTTCAGAGAATAAAAATTCAACTCTTGAGTCTTTTCTTGTATGGCTCATGATGCAGCCCTGCACCATCTTTCTTGACCCTTCTGCACTCTCAGTGTGGTAGCACCACTATAGTTAGGGCTGAGTAGGCACGTTAATGTTTTTCATATTTTGACACAACATTTTCAACATGGTCTTTTGAGATCCCACCTCATGAACAATGTGGGTGGAATTATTTATTATTTATTTCAATATTGTTAACTGGTTAGGCCCACTGGGTCTCGAAAGTCCCCTTTTCAGGGGCGACCCAGAGTTAGTTGCATGTACAGTCATTTGAAGTTGTAACAAATATACATGGTGACAAGCAAGGTGTGAATACAGTGCCAACAGTGCAGCAGATCATACATACAATTCACTGATAAGCAGAAATAGCTTGAGACATAAGTACAATGCATGAGGTGACTAACAGGTTGAGAGTTCAGTGCCAGCATACATACAGTACATACTTTGGCAGAATAGTGTAAAACACATGCAAATCTGGCCCGAAAAGTGATTTTGCAATCGCTTAGCAAAATCACCTTTCAGGGGGATTTGAACATTTTTACCAACCGTGTTCATGAGGTAGGGTCATAAGACAGCTGTGCTGAAAATTTTAGGAAAATAAATGTAAAAATGGAAATGTTATTCACATACATTGACATTTTGCTATGCTGTCTCGTAACTTTTGGCAATGTTATTCTGACTCAATATTTTCAACATAACCATCTTTTTACACCACCTCATGAATGTGACAGATGTCATTTTTCAAACCCTGGCCAAACTTTGTTTTCACACCTGTAGCATGCAATAGTGTTGCAGTGGCATGGAATCACATTTTGAC
Organism: Neoceratodus forsteri; assembly: GCA_016271365.2. NCBI lineage: Eukaryota > Metazoa > Chordata > Ceratodontiformes > Ceratodontidae > Neoceratodus > Neoceratodus forsteri. The sequence continues at coordinate 1,452,592,551 of CM057452.1, forward strand.
AGGCAGGGATTTCTAAAGTTTCATTATGGGGTTCATGAGGTGAGGTAATAAAAAGGCTATGATGACAATTTTATTCTCTTTACTGCAAATGGAAGTGCAGGGTCCAGACAAATGAGGATACAATTATATTGTCTCAAAATTAGAAAATGTCTCTACAAAAATGTTGTTAATCGCTAGTTAGGGGTAAAGTGACAAAAGTAGAGAAATGTGGCATTAGGGTTTCCAAGCCTAACACCCCACCCACAGACAGCAACAGGAAAAAACATTATGGTTTCGCCTCTCTTGCCTCTTCGCAAATCAGGCATGGGGTGTGCCTTGGGGTTGTCAACCCTAACGCTCACCCCATTCTCATATACTACACCCATCTAAGTTTATTTTCTGATGGAATGGGTGAGCGTTAGGGTTGACAACCCCAAGGTGCACCCACACTGACTAATGAAAAGAGGTAGTGAACTGTAATGGTTTTTCCTGTTGCTGCCTGCAGGGTGGGGGTAGGGGTAGGGTGTTTGGGTTGGGAACCCTAACACCGTATTTCCCTAATTTTGTCACTCTGGGCCCTGAGTGCTTCCATTTCTGGCAAAACAGGAATTTATTTGCTTGATTGTATGACTTGTTAAATGAGAGAACAACTTATACTGCCCTTGTATAACTCTCCGGTGAAACCACATCTACAATATAGACTTTGTTACTGGTGCAAACATCTCAAAAAGCACATTAATCTACTGGAAAAGTTCCAGAGGATGACTAAAAAGATGATAGGAGATCACCATGGTAAGGCATACTATGACAGGTGTAGGGCACTGAACATCTGCTCAGTACAGAACAGGGCAGAGAGAAGGGGACATGACTGAGACTTTCAAGTACTAGAAACAGATAAATAACATGAATACGGAAGTTCTTGTTAACTTAAATGGCACCCATAACTTGAGAGGCCACAGCGTTAAGATGCAGATATGGAGGGCTAAGAGCAAACTGACAATGCACTTCTTCACACATGTGGTGGTGGACACTTGCAATGCGCTGTGCTTCAAGAGGGGCTACAATAGCCATGGGGGAAGCATTCTGCATGTGTAGTAAAGATGGGAAGAGAGAAAGGAGTGAGGAGGTAGAGCAGACCCAGTATGTCAACCTCTGGACACTGCAATAGGAGCAGAGTACATAGACCAAACTGCCTTCTTCTACTACAGTAGCTTCTTCATATTTTCGTATTTTCTACTTCACCAACCAAAAGTTGAACTTTGAACCACATTTTCTGCTTCAGAACCAGAAGCAGTAGTTTGAACTTCACTTTTTTGGTTTGTGATCCAAACATAGTACTTTGGAGCAGATTTTCTGCTTTGAGAACCAAAGGTATTAGTTGGAATCACATCTTCTGGGTCGCAAATCAGAATACCAAGTTAGAACCATTTTTCTGGTTCACAAACCAGAACATTTTTAGTTTGAACAAAAAAAGCGGTTTGGACCAGAAATCACTTAGGAGAGATCGTGAATGTGTGAAAATAAAACGTTGGCGAATTTCCCCATAAACAGACTTTAAAATCTTGCTTAGGGAAAATATTGTCCATCAAGGATGTTTTAGTTTTGCTAAAACTATCCCTTTACAAGTGTTTTCCAGCTTCAGTAGCAGCAGAAGCAAAGAAACAAGATGGCAGCTGTTGTAAAACAAAAAAAAAGATTTGTGAGACCCATTTTTGGCTCATCATACATCAGATTTGTGAACCAAAAAACACTCTTGTGAACCAAACATTTCTGGTTCATATGGGGCACCTATCCAAAACTAATTTTTAAATCCTTATAACTTAGGAACCGTTTAATATTTTTCACCAAACTTTCAATATGCACTATCTCAGCATAGACCACATGTACCTTTAAAGTTTTCTGCCAAAATTCAATACTGTGTAGCCTGTATATGATAGCATAAACACACACACAAAAACATGTTAAATATATGGAAAAATGTGACCCTTTTACAAAATAAGGGGTATTCAGATGTCAGAAACCGCACAAGGTGCTGTCAAGAAACTCTCCACATTTTCACAACATGGCACATCCATGGAAAATGCAAATTTGTGGGCTATTCTGAAAACCCCCACCAAAGTTATTAAACTGCAAAGTTAGGGGTTTAACATTGAGAGCCATACTTAACCCTAACTATTGGGGCACTACCACGCCCCTATAATTTATGGAGGAAATATAAGATAAAATGGGTACAATGGAGGGGGAGAGACAGGCAGAGAATAAAAACAGGGATGCATGAGGAACTGAAACAGTACTAGGTGGTGGGGGTGAGAGGCAGTGTGATGAAGGAATGGGAATGGGGAAAGAAGGTAAGGGGGAGGGTAGGGCATGGATGAACTGAACATAAAAATTAAGGTCTGGTGATATAAATGCAATTATCATAAAAATGAGTAATAAGCATAATCAAAGGCTGATGCAGTGGTGAGAGGGTATTTTATATGCTGTTTTTTTCAATATTACTCAGGCAGAGGATCAACTAGTACTGTATATGCTAGAAACAATAGCTAGAATATCTCTATCTGATATTGCTGAAACCAGCTATGCTTACTGCGTGAGTTAACATATTTATAATATTATTATAATATATATTTAAACCGTACCAAACTGAGGTTGTTTAATTTTATTTTTTGGTTAAAAGTTGTTGCCCATCTCTTGCACTTTCTTGCCTGGATGTTTGTTGTGGTTCCAGCTATCATTCTAGTGGCTGCCTTTTGATGTAACAACCCTCTATAAGACCTTCTATAATTTTGCTGCCACCCCACCCACCCCATTGTCACCACTACTTCCTGTACTCATCCTTATCCATCCTCCTTACCCTCACATCACCAGTCCCACTGTGCCTCTTTCATCTCCAAATACCGATAAAAGTACCTCTTACATAGCCACCCACCTCTCATCCTTTCCCTCTGCCTCATACTCCTTATTCTCAAGGGATGCTTGCACTTTCTCCCTCCCTCCTCCACCATCACTCATTTGCTGGGCAGTCATCCTTCTCCTACTGCCGTCCTTCCCTCTGAAACCTCCTCTCTTCCTCTCTCCATCCCTCCCCCGCCCCTATTTCCCTTAGGCATAAGCTAAAACTCCTCCCTCTGCCCCGCTCCTTGTCAACAGCCTACCTGACCTGCTTCTGGTCCCACACCTGCTATTGTCCCCCTCCTGGGGTCAGTTGATTGCCCAAAAACTGCAGCACTGAATTGTTTCAACCTGCTATTGTCATTTTAATTGGACTTTGGTGCAGCTCATTGCCTCAACTTCTGTCCCCCTTACTGGTTTTTGCACTTGTACCACATTGTTTGCACTTTAGTTTCTGAATGCTTCATTATTGCCATTATTATTTATTGTATCCCTTTCCTTTTCCCCGGTCACACTCGGAAATGAGTCTTAGCTCAATTGGCCTTTCCTAGTTACCAATTTTAAATAAATAAAATAAAATTGTGGTACATCGATGCACAACCCAGGTAGGTTGTGAAGAGTAAAAGCACCACTGTGTTCCTTCAATCATCCTGGAGTGCATGGATTCCCATGATGCCATTTTCTGACAATCTCCCTATCTCACTGCAGAACTACTGGAACTGGAGCTACCGTGGCAGGCAGGCAGTTTAAAAGTAATGTTATGGACAGGCAAAAGGCATAAAAGCACTTTTGATAGTATCCATCCCCACTGGTCATTGGTTAGTATGGGTGGTCTGAGGAGTCATAGAAAGTCGGTGACTGAATGAACTGGTGGGTCAGTTTTCAGTGGGCTGTGATAGGCAGGTGGGAGGACAACAGATTGCACCTAAGCTGGCTAGGTAGAAGCGAGCCACAGATTATAGCCACACCAGTAATGTGTAATTTGTTTAAACAGTACTGTGTGCCAGTCCATCTGCACAGTAGTAACATTACCATTCAAGATGCCTGAGACCTGAGTTTGGAAAGGAGCCCAGGATGTTGGGGACCAGCCAGCGGGAAAGAGCCTTGAGTATCTCAGGAGGCAGGGATGTACACCAGGGACTTCAAAGGAGGGATGGCAGGTTCAGCTCTGATTCTGCCACCTGGGAAACCACAGACCACAGGTGACTGTGCAGTCAGAGCAGATTGCGGGTGAAAGGACACCAGCTGACACCATGCGATCAGTGCATCTGCATGAACATGCGCACCTGCCACCCTTACTGCTAGCATTCTGTGGGTAGATAGTAACCAAGAGGAAACATGAAAGTGAGGCAGGATGACACCACCTCCTTTCAGGCCCTGTTGAACCTACAGTCCAGCCTCTGTCCCACATATGATGGACCTGAGAGGCCTGTCTCCACCCCAAAAGGAAACCATGACAGCTACAGGAGTTGCACTGTTGCAGGGGCTGAAATAAGGTTTTGCCAATTAAGAGCCATGAATAGCTCCTGGACATCAACATTTTGGCCATCCAGGAGCTACTCCAAACAATTTATTTTCTCACTACACTTTGTGATTTAAATTGCTTAGCAGTAGCTAAAAACAGCACAAAAACATCTAATTGTCATCTTTATTATTCCTAATTGCAGGATATGCAATCCCAAAGAAAGGAAGTGTGTCCAGGAACCCCAGATCCAAACCCATCAGCCTGTAGCTCAGTGGTTACAGCACTGGGATGGTATTCTGGTGGCCTGGGTTCAATTCCCAACAGGTCACATTATTTCTTTCTCAGTACAATTTGTGATTTAAGTTTCTTAGCAGGGGCTAATACTGCACCAAAAACATCTAATTGTCAAGTGAATCTTAAGCAAATATGTGAAAAGAACATTGCAAAATATAAACAAAAATCACAAGCAGCTAAATGGCAAAAATATAGCCACAGGCTCAGATGAGTCTTCTTCTGAATTATCTGGTTCTGGACGAGGATGAAGTTTCTCCTCAGTCTAACTTTCACTAGATGTGATCTGAATTTTCTCTAACACTGTCACTTAGTTTTGGCCTGCTGCTGGTAACCTGTGAGGTTTTGCTCCCTATCTACTGTATGTTTTGATTTTAAGAACCAGTCCTTTACTGTATGCATAGATATCAAAGATATTGCTGTTTACTAGGAGGTGGTCTTCTGCAAAGTTAGAGAAGTGCTGGTTGAGTTACTCCATGACACTGTTAATGTTTTCTCATTCCTTCCATGTACGGAAACAGCATCCTCTACTCCCCCTGGAAGCTCACTACCTTTGAACAATGCTGTTCCTTCCTCATTCATAACACCTCTCTCCAGAACTGAGCCAGTCTGATTCTGTTTATCTCTACAAGATTTTCTACTTCTGAGAGTGCAATGCTGAGTGTCCATTACCATGGGAAGAGAGAGTGGGTATCCTGAAAGGCATGAGAAACTGTTGACAGGCCTGTTAGTAGGTCAAGATGAAAGTGTGAGAATATAAAACAAGCATTTGTCAATGCCGAATGTTGTCTCGCTGACATTGGCATTGGTAGTGCAACATAATAGGAATGGCAGTGAAGTATTGAAGTGATGTCAGCCTCATTCCCACCCTGTAGAGACTGACAGGCATTGCAGTGTGCCTTTGGACCGTCAGCTATAACGCTCATGCCATTGTACCTCACCCTACCCTGTAGACACTGACAAGTGTTGTAGTGTGCTTTGGGGCCTTTGGGCATTATACTTACCCCATTTCATAAGGAAATATGCTGAGGTGGGTGAAGTATAGGAGAATGGGGTGAACTTTGTGGCCGAACAGTGCGAGGCACACCACAATGCCCATCACTGGCTGCAGGGTAGGGGTGGGGGTGAAATGGCGTAAGCATTACAACCGATGATCCCAAGTCACTCCCCTGACACCTGTCAGTCTGTACAGGGCAGGGTGCTACAGTTGGAACCCCTAACACCGTATATGTGTGTTGGTATTTTCACTCCAGATTTCCAACATGGGCTGTTTGTGAGCCCACCTCATGAAAAGCGGCACAATCAGTTTGTTAGGTGAAAGGTGGTTTGCACAGTGGCTATGCCATTTGGTGACACAGGGACAAAACACAGTTTGGGCAGGATGTGGAAAATTATAACTGTATTGTTCATGAGGAGGCGTAAAAAAATGGCAACGTTGAAAATCTGGAGTGAAAATATTAGAAATTGGTGAAGTCATGAGCATGCATAGAAGTTGCACAACCCACGTCCGTAACCCAATTATGTTTGGGAGTTTGTTAGCCACATTTTCAACATAGGCATTTTGGGACCGCCCCTCAGGAACAGTGGCACTGTGATTTTGTTAATGTGTCCCAAAAGTTGATTTCCCACAGCGACCACGCCATTGTGTGTCAGATGTGCGGAAACACATTTTGGGCAGGATGTGAAAAATGACAGCTATACTGTTAATAAGGAGGTGTGAAAAAATGCCAGTGTTGAAAATCTGGCATGAAAATATTGCACATTTGCGAAGTTACAAGGGTGCATGGAAACTGTGCAGCGCATGCTTGTAACACAGTCATTTTATTGACTTTCGGCACCAAATTTTCAACATAGGCAATTTAGGACCTCTGCTCATGAACAGTGTCACAGTCATTTCCTCAAACTGTCCCAAAAACTGATTTCACACAGCAACCGCGTTATTCTGCGCAGGACATGCGAAAACACATTTTGGCCAGGATATATAAAATCACAGTTGTACTGTTCATAAGGAGTTGTGGAAAAATGGCAATTTTGAAAATCTGGAGTGAAAATATTACAAATTCACAAAGTTATGAGCGTGCGTGGAAACTGCTCAATGCACACTCGCAAATCAGCCATTTTTTTGATTTTTCCCACCAAATTTGCAACATAGGTTTTTTGAGAGCCCTCCACATGAACAGTGGCACTGTTGTTTCATTAATCAATCTCAAAAGGTGATTCTGCACAGTGACCGCGAAATCACCTTTACAGCATGTCAGTGCTGAATTCATGAGGAGGGGTCCCAATAACCCCATGTTTAAAATTTGGTGCCAAAATTCCCCAAAATGGCTGAGATATGTAACAAAGTTGAAGAAACCTTATTTATGCCATTATACAGCTTACTGGCATTTCTTCAGTTCGCGGTTGGCTTTAAAGAGTGCAAACGTTTTCTCAGTCCACCGAAGATCGTCACGTCAGACTCCGGAGGTAAGTATGGGGTAAGGGGGTGTGGTGGGAGGCAGTGAGTAGTAGTGGGTGGGTGCAGGTTGTGTGAGGGGGTAGGGAGACCATGGGGGGCTGTTTTTTTTTACAGGTTGTAAAAAAATAAATAAAAAAATATTGCAGGATGGTTTTTCCTTTTTCAGTGGATTTGGGCATGCTGGGGTGTGCTCCCAGTGTGCCACCTTAGTGTTTTTATGGGGGAGGGATGCTGTAGCCAACGGGGGATTGGGCACCCCCATCAGCAGATACCGAAGGGGGAAGTACACAAGCTGAGGGGGATTGTGTGCCCCCTTGGCACACCAACTAAAGCAGGGGAGACATTCAGATGGGGACTGGGCTCCCCCATTGGCAAACTAAAAGGGGAGGGGGAATCAGTGCCAATGGGGATTGGGGCCCCCGTCAGCAAAGAAAAACTGTTGGGGGGTGCATGATGCTGAGGGGGACTGGGCACCCTCTCGGCATACATTTTAAATGGGAGGGGGCACATTATGCTGACGGGGAGTGGGCTCCCCCATTGGCAGTGTGACAGGCAGCAGCAGCAGTCACTGCTGCCATGTTGCCTGTATGTCAGGAGGCGTGTTGTGGTAATGCTGCATGAGAGCTTCGCTCTCATTGCAGCGGACCTTTCCTTTGTGCTGGTGGCCACATTAGGCATGCACGAGGTCAGCGCCTGCTGCTGGCTGATTGAGGAATGAGGGACACACCTTCTGATGTGTGCCCTGCATTCGCCCCACAGTGACCGCGCCTCCAAATCTGCAGCTACCGCATGATGTTGACTGGCGCGCAAGCACGCAAGCCAACATAAAAATTGACATTAAACATTTTCTTTCTCCATACCTTAGTTTTGGATTTGTCTGCTTGAGGGATATCCCTTCTAATATCACACACAAACCCATCCCAGTGACCCAAAATGGTGTAGCAATTATGCTGTAGTGCAAGCAGAGAGTCTTTTTTTATACATGAGCCATCTCATTCCTTGAGATTTTTTAAACTTGATGATTGCGGTTTGATGTACTTCAGACACACTTTTTAACTCTCTAGAACATTTAGGGAAGTTCTCATAAAAATAAAATATGGGACTTAGGATGCCGTCGATAGTCTGCACAAAATAAATATTTTGGAAAGCATCTTTTGCTGCTAGTTCCAGCCTGTGGGAAACACAATGAATGGCAATAAGCCATAGGAAATCTATTTTATTAATGCAAGTATCCCTTTATTATGTCCAAACCTGACAGATGCAGCATCTGATCCTGCACAAATGCATGATGGTTTTTTTAAGGTCCATGGCATCCAAACTCAGAACTTGTGTATACACAGAAATCATTGCAGACTTGAGACCATTGGCATCAGCAGATTCAACATCAAATCAAATCAAATTTTATTTATAATGCTTTTCAAATATCAAAGTGCAGTACATAACAAAATAATAATCATCACAGTAAGTATAAGTATAAAAATTAATTAACATCAATTAATGCTAAAAATTTCATGATTAGCTGCCCATCATCCAGAATTTTTACATAAACTATTTCCTTCTCAGTAGTGGTCCTGTCAGTTGTCTCATCCAGAAATACAAAATTATGTTTGCAAGGTGTCTGGGGTGACAAGTTTTGCAAATAAAACTAGGTATCTTTTGCAACTGGGCTGCTAAACCAGGAAAATGACCAATGTGGATTCTTACATCTCTGGCACATACTGTATTGTCAAGAAAAGTAATTGTGAGAGACACATAGTATCAGAAGGCATGAACGATCAGTGGCTGCTGCTTTACCTGAGGCGAGATCATCTGGTGATGAAATAGAAGCGTATTTTAAAATGAATAAGAAATCTCTTCGTAAAATGGAAAAACTTTTCATATAGCATACACCTCACCAAAGAAGGACCCTTCCAGAAATTCGAGAGACTGGTAGCACTTGAGAAAAGACAGAGCACTGAATTTGGGAAATCTATGCTGATGAAAAGCTTATACTACGTTTATTTAATTTATTAAAAACAGTGGGGAATTTAAGAATGCATGGGACAGACATAAAGCAATTCTAGTGGGAGGTAGGAGGAAGTAGGCTGTTGGTTAACTAGAATCTGCAGCTTATCCAATAGGTAGGAAATGGGCCAACTGGGTGGGCCAAGCGGTCCTTATCTGCTGTCAAAGTCTATGTTTCTATGTATTATGGGTCACTCGAGGAAACCAATTGTGAGTCATTTGACATGAGAAACAACACCTTGCAAACATCATTTTGTATTTCTGGATGAGATAACTGACATGACCTATTTAATGTCTGTAATTCTGTCCCATTGGTGAGTACCAGATCCAAAGTTGCTCCCTCTCAGGTGGGCTCCATTACTAGCTGTCTTTGGTGTGCCCCCTGCAGGACTTCCACAATATTTTCCTGGCTGAGGCTGTAGCCTGGTTGATCTAGCCCACATTGGGCAGATTGAAGTCTCCTATCAGCAGCACCTCACCTCTAGCTGTCATTCTGTGGATGGCTTCTACAAGTACCCCATCCAGCTCTTCCCCTTGTACGGGAGGTCTCTAGATCACACCAGTGTGAATGGCAGTGACATTTCTCATTGCAGGGTGATCCACAGTGCCTCTGCCTGTCCCTGAATTCCTTCTACCTCAGTTGCCTTCATTTCTTCCCTGACGTAGATAGCCACTCTTCCTCCCTTTTTACCCCCCTGTCCTCCTGAATAGAGTGTAACCTGGTATTGTCATATCCCAGATATGGTTCCCCATGAACCATGTCTTAGTAACAGCAACAATATCCAGGCCCTCCTCAGCCATCAGGGCCACTATGTCTGAAATTTTGTTTCCCAGACTGCAGGCATTTGTGCACATGGCCTCTCCTAATAACTCTCCTCCTATCCTCATGTCTTTCCTCCATACCCCTCTTGTCCTTACTCCCATTCTGCCTTTTCTCTGCATTTTTACCTATTTTGGTTTTAGTTATCTTTGGTGATTTCTCAACCTTAGGGTCCTCTCTGCCATCTGTATCATTTTTTTTTGGGGGACTGTTTGCTCCACCCAGCTTGGCTAGTTTAAATGCTTGCTGATGAAACATTTAAACCTCTCACTGAGGATCCTTGTCCCCCCCCCGGATAGATGCAGGACACCGCCCCTGTACAGGCTTGCATCCCTCCAGGTGGAGCCACAGTCCCCAATGAAGCCAAATCCCTCCATTCTGCACCTGCCCTTCAGCTGTGCATTGAATCTCTTGGTGCATAGTACCCTGTTCTCCCCCTTGCCCTTGATGGTTAACACTTTTGAAAAGGTTACAGAGCATACCACCTGTCTAAGACCCCTCCCCAACTCCCTGAACTGCTCCTGCACTACCTTAACCTCACCACTTGCCAAGTCATTTGTTCCCAGGTGGACAATGAAATCTAGCTCACACTCCCATCCTGCTGCCACAGCGATCTCTAGGATGCACTGTCCATACCTTCAAGCCATGGTGCCAGATAGGCACTTGACCTCCCTCACTCCCTCCTGGCTCCAAGTCTACCCCATGATGATAGAGTCCTCCACAAGGAGTTGCTTTCTACTCCTCCTCCAGGGTCATCTGCCTCCCCCCGGGGTCTGTCACTGACCTGAGCCCATCTTCCCTGCCTGCCCTTGCACTGATGGTCTCTCACTCTCTCTCTCTCGCTCTGTCTCTTACTCCCCCTGAGCTCTGCTCTTTCTCTTTGCCCTTTTCAGTCATGTCTTTTCTGTCCCATCTGCTTATTCTCTTCCACCCTCCCAAGTTGCACGAATGTGCTCGCTTCTCCCTACCCCTCACTCACTCTTTCTGCCCATCCCTCCAGCACTCAGGCCCTCAACAAAATGAGCAGCAATGCAGCAAGTGCCTCTGAATATCTGTGACAGAGATCAGCAGGTGTGAATGCTGTGTTTGGGGGCACAAACTGGTACCCAGTGCCCCCCTTTTGGTCCCTGCTATTTCTCTTTGGACCCCTGGACAGGGAGATATAAGCACTGGAGATGGTAATGATGGGGCTTGGGGTGTGAAAGCAGGGTGGTGCAGCACCAGTGATGGAGAACAAAGAATATACCAAAAAAAATCCAAAGGGAGGGCACCAGGTGGTGCTCTGGTGCTGACAACGAAATAAATCAGAATGACAAGCAGAACAGTGCCTAACAACTAAGGAAAAAGAAATATTGCAGTACCATAACACATAAAGTTCTAAAACTCAGGTTTTTATTCAATGCAGATTGTCACACTCCCACTCCTGTGGGGTGGGATTCTCTGTATCACAGCAAATCCCTCTTGTGACAGGGGTCAGGGATACCTCTCCTCTGTCCTTTTATTATGCTCACTGTTTCACAACTGAACATATGTCAGAGGATCCCAAGGCTCCCTCTCTCCATGTGAGGTGGTGCAAAATGCAGTCCCAAGTCTGTGTTCCTGGGAAAGAACCCTCTTGGCAACTGCGAAATGAATGAGAAAAGTCACAGGAGTGTATAGTCCTTTGGGGGTGCCCTACACACCCTATTGGTTACAGGATATGGAAAATAAAATGGAAGTATAGAAAAAAATAAACTTTGAAAATTCTGGTTTGAAAGTTCTACTTCAAGTCCTTAGTTGCTGAATTTGAAGTGCAAAGTATTCTTAAAAGTGGTAGCTGAAGTTTTGGCTCTTGTGGTCCAGGAGAATGTCTTGAGAAAGAAATTGTCTCTGCTCTCTAAGCAGACAGGGTCCCAAGCACGATGTTCTTTCACCAGAGTCAAAGGTTAAAATGGCAAAGACAGCAGACAGAAGCAGAAGGGCAAAGTCCTGATAACCTTCTGCACCCTTGTTTTAAGGTTTCCAAAGGGCAGGTCCAGTGGATACTGACTTGCCCTGTGTTGATTAACATTCCATTTCCATGGCTACACAACCAATCAGCTTTAGCAGTTTATTACAAAAAAAACAAATGTTCATCTCTGAATATGAGAGAAAAAGGGCTCAGAGGTCAGCTAGTCTAAACCAGAATTGTAGGAGATCATCTTGCCCCCCTCCATTTGAAATGGCTATAATTAAGCTACACTCAGTACAGTCCTATACATAAAATGTTAGTCCATTTAGCTGTAACTAGATTAACTCAGGGTAGGCCGTTTCAGGACAAAAAAGATCCAGATGAAATGGCACCACTAGATGCTGAGGGGTATTCAGACACAAATGTATGCCTTCCAGCTCTGCTTAATTATTATTTTTGTCTCCTTTTAAATAATTTAATCAAAATACAGTCCCTGGCTAGAAGCTAATGGCTTCTTTGTACCCATGATCACCTGCAAGTTACAGTGGGCCACCATGGGCATCTCTGATGTTATTACACACATAAAATAACATAAAATATGAATTAGAACAATAAGGTATGGCCTTATCTCACCACACAGATCACAAAGTCTAGCGGTAAGGTGCAGCACGATATATGTGACAGCAATGGAATTAGAATGATGTCACCATGTCTAATGTTTCACAGAGGGTGTGGCGACACTTGCAATGCACTGCCAGAAGAGGTAATCTCATTGAAGACAGTGGGAGAAAAGAGAGGCTGGGACAGGTATAGGGGAGGTAAGCATCATGGGTAGGGAGGATGGAAGGAGTGAGGAGAGGTGGCAGGGACAGTAGCTCATGCTGTGGACCCTACAAAATGAGCAGACTTGATAAACCAAATGGCCTTCTTCTGCTGGCTTCTTCATATGTTCGTATGTATGTTCGTATGTTCACCCAATCACTGTTGGGCTTCATCAGAGATAGCGTGGTATGCCAACCTTAAGTTCTAAATAGTGTGTGCTTAAAAAAACAGGTTACTCACCTGTAACGGCAGTTCCAGGAGTGATGTATGATGCTCATCCACACTTTCTGGTAGTGTCCTTTCCCTTTAAGATGTGCCGGAATGTCTTCAAGCTGACTCCTCCCAGCCACCCAGGTGGTAACTCCCCAGCTCCACCCCGTGACATTAGATCTTGCCTGCTGGAAGCAAAAGCCATGTGCCACATGCCAGGGGAGGCCGGGTAGGTCAGTGTGAATGAACATCATATACCACTACTAGAACTACTATTACAGGTGAGTAAACTGTTTTCCTAGGGATGTGGATATGAAGTTCTTTCCACACTTTCTGGCAGACTCCTAGCAATTCTCCCAGGAGGAGGAGGCAAGGCGCATACTCCCCACTTAGGGAATAAAGATTGGAGAACTGAGGCCCCAAAACCAGCATCCCAGCGTGACTCAAGGTTGATGTGGTAATGGGTAATGAAGCTGTGTGCTGACTTCCAGCTAGCAGCCCAACAGATTTCCTGTATGGAAATGTCCCTAGAAGCAGCCACCATGGCAGTGGGATGATGGGTGGAATAAGCCCTTAGCCATATGGGAGGCTCCCTACTAGCCAATCTATAGCAGAGGTCAATGTAGGATACAACCCACCTGCCAATTGTCCACTTAACTGCCAGCCTGCCAGGTGCAGCTTCATGAACCTCTCCCCAAACTCCAGCCTTGTGTGCCTTGTAATGGGGAGTACTTGACTCAGGTCCAGAGTATGGAGCCTGTGCTCCGCCTCCGAGATGTGGTTGGTGAAGTATACCAGGAGATTATTCACCTGATTAAGGTGAAATTCTGACACAGCCTTCGGAGGAACTTCAGGTTGGAGCAAAGACAACCTTGACCCCTGACCAAGTAAGGAGACTTCACTGAGAGGTGCCTGGAGCTCACTGATCCTTCTGGCTGATGTAATAGCCACGAAAGGTAGTCTTCCATAACAGGTGTGACATCTTACACCATGCATTGGTTCACATTGCTTGCCCATGAGCTTTTCCAAAACCAGCAACAAATCCCAAGGTGGTAATGGTTCACACACTGGAGGAGAAATGTGGTCGAGGCCTTTGAAAAAGCACCAGACCACCCTTTCCTACACCACCAACTGTATGCACAGGGGTAATGCCAAACTTCACCCAACAACTAACACACCAAAATCTGGCCAATGGAAAATCATGCACACAATGCTCACAGCCTGGGAAATAAGATCCCAGACCTGCAGGCAATAATGTCAGAGGCTAAACTGGACATAGTAGCAATTAGTGAGACGTGGTTTACCAGTAACCACACTTAGGGAGACTTCAGTACCTGGATATGTATTGTTCAGAAGAGACCGAGGTGCAAAGGGGAGGGTGGCCCTGTATGTTAATGAAAATATCAAAGCTACAGAAATTCAGAATACACATAAGGAGCCAGAAGAACTGTGGGTCACCCTGGAAACAGGTAATGGGACAGCCATAAGAACTGGGGTTGTCCTACAGGCCCCCAGACCAGAGGAGGACATAGACACATTACTGTTAGAAGATATACAAAACATGACAGCTAAAGGGAGGTTCTGATAATGGGAGACTTCAACATGCCAGATACAGATTGGTCAATACCAGCAGAGACATCTGCCAGAACTAGACTCATAGTGGATTCCTGCAGGGAGGGCCTCAAACAACTGGTACAGCAACCCACAAGAGACAGGGCTATCCTAGATCTAGTACTGACTAACAAAGAAGGATCACAGATCTCCAGGTAGAAGGTCACCTGGGGCCAGTGACCATCACATGGTATGGTTCAATTTGGCTACTACATCTAAATCATCCCATTCCAAGGCAAAAATATGGGACTTCAGAGGAGCTGACTTTGATAAGATGGCCAACAGAGTTAAGCTAGCCCTGGCAAAAGAAACACAGGTGAGGAGGTACAGGCAAAGTGGGCAAGCATTAAGGATACAATACTTGAAGCAACATCCCATTGTGTTAGACAGAAAAGGAAGTGCAAAGAAGAAGGAAACCACTTTGGTTCTCAATATAGTAGCAGAAAGGTCAGAGCCAAAAGGCTGGCCTTCCAGAAATATAAGGAACACAGCGGGATGAAGATAGGAGGCATACCAAACTGCCCTAAGGAAGCAGGTAAGGCAGTAGGCAGGCAAAGTCCCAAACTGAGGAAACACTAGCACGAACAGTAAAAGAAGGTGACAAGACTTTCTATAGATACATTAGTGAAAGGAGAAAGTCCAGAAAGTATTGCTAAGCTTAATGGAGAAAAGGGAGCATGTGAGGAGGAGGACCCTGTAAAGGCATCTATCCTAAATAGATACTTTGCTCAGTATTTACTGAAGAGAAGTAGGGCAGGGCCACAGCTCAGCATCATGGACACAGGGGGGAGGAGGTGAGCACTACCCTTCATAAAAGAAAGGTCCTACAAGAGCTTGCTAAGCTCAGGGTGGATAAGGCAATGGGACCTGATGGCATACATCCCAGGGTACTTAGGAGCTAAAGGAGGAACTAGCAGAGCCATTAGCAGAATTGTTTAGTGAGTCTCTGAGCACAGGAGAGGTCCCAGAAGACTGGAGAAAGGCTCATGTGATCCCTCCACAAGAGTGGTAGCAGGGAGGCGGGAACTACAGACGGTCCAGTCTTACCTCAGTAGTGGGCAAGATTATGGAGGCACTCCTTAAGGAAAGGATAGTGCAACACCTGGAATCCATAGGGGCACAGGATCAAGACAGCATGGGTTTACAAAGGAAGGTCCTGTCAAACTAATCTCATAGATTTCTTTGACTGGGTAACCAAGTGGTGGACCAAGGGGGAGCAGTTGAGTGTCGCTTACCTTGACTTCAGCAAAGCTTTTGACACTGTTCCACATAGAAGATTGATAAATAAGCTAGGTAGGCTGGGTGGGTCAGAAGTTGGTCAACTGGGTGGCAAACTGGTTGACTGGCAGAAAACAGAGAGTGGTGGTAAATGGTATACAGTCAGAAGAGATGCAAGTCACAAGTGGGTACCTCAGGGATCAGTCCTGGGGCCAGTCCTATTCAACATCTTCATTAGTGACCTCGCAGATGGACTAGAAGGTAAGGCTTGTCTGTTTGCAGATGACACCAAGATCTGCAACAGAGTAGATGATCCAGATGGGGTGGGCAGAATGAGAAGAGATCTGGATAAACTAGCAGAATGGTCAGAAGAGTGGCAACTGGGTTTAATGCAAAAGTGCAAAATCATGCACATAGGGAAGAGAAACCCTAGAGCCACTTATAGGCTGGGAGGAGTTGCTAGCAGTCACAAAGGAAGAAAGAGACTTGGGCATCATCATCACTGATGACCTAAAATCATCCAAGCAGACCTCTAAAGCAGTAGGTAAGGCTAGGGGGTGTTAGGGTGTATTAGTAGGGGTATCTCAAGTCGTGAGAGGAGGTAATAATCCCTCTGTACAAGACGATTAGTTAGGCCCCATCTGAAGTACTGCGTGCAGTATTGGAGGCCACACCTTCACAAGGACATTAACCAAGTGGGGCAGTCAGAGAGGGCAACCAAATGGTGCAGGGACTGCATCAGAAGACATATAGGACAGATTAGCGGAGCTCAATATGTATGCCCTTGAGCAAAGGAGGGAGAGAGGTGATATGATCGAGACATTTAAACACCTTAAGGGCATAAACAAGGTGAAAGAGTCTAACATGTTTAAATATAAGAAAATAGCAGGACAAGAGGACACAGCATGAGATTAGAGGAGGCCGATTAAGGAGAATGTGAGGAAATTCTTTTACAGAAAGGGTGGTAGATGCATGGAATGGCTTACCACAAGAAGTGGTGGCTATGAATACAGTGCAGGGCTTCAAACAGGCATGGGATAGGCATAAGGGAGCAATACAAATGACTATGAATAGATAGGTCACTGACAGAGCAAAGGCCGATGGTACATTTATAAGGTAGAAAAAGAAATGGGCAGACTGGATGGGCCTTGCGGTCCTTATCTGCCGACAACTTCTATGTTTCTATCTATGTTTCTATGTATACCAGCCCATGCCTGGTATGCAGAGATGGTTGCCAGAGGATCATTGATCAAAGGCCCAACTGAGAGAGGGACCAAAGGTAGTCAAGAATGTTAGCCACTGGACAAGATAAAGGATCCAGCTCCTTGCCCTGGCACCAAATGGAGAACCTCTTCCATTTGAAGGCATAACATTTTCAGGTCAACTCCTTCAAGATGCCTCAACTCAGTGAGGACATCTTCAGAGAGACCAAAGCCTGGTACTCTAGCCACTCAGGAACCAAGCTATCAGTTGCAGGGATTGAAGGTCCAGGTGGAGTACCTTCCCCCTGATTGATGGAGAGCAGGTCCAGGTGTAGGGAAGATGCCTCAGAAGCCTGCTGCTGAGGCTGAGGAGATTGGGGTAATAGAACTGGTGCAGTCAGTCTGGAGCCACCAGGATCATCCATGCCTTGTCCCTCCTGGCCTTGAGCAACACTTTGTGTACCAAGGGAAATGGAGGGAAGGCATAGAGGAGACCTGGGGTCCAGGGCCTTGAAAAGCATCCCCCTGCAGCATTCCTTGCTAAGGGGAGGCACAATACAGCCTCAACTTTGCATTCTCCTGAGGCAAACAGGTCCACCAGAGGGTGCCATCTCTGGGAGAACAGGTATTGCACTACCTCCAGATGGCGGGACCACTTGTGAGATGCTTCACCCACCTGGCTGAGAGCATCTGCCAACTGGTTGGAGACACTGGCCACATGTATGGCCAGGAGATTGGCCTCCAGGCTGTGCATGAGGGTCCAAATGTGGAGAACTTCCCTGCACAGAGGAAGGGAGTGTGTACCTCCATGGTTGTTGAGGTAGTACATGGTCGTGGTGTTGTCTGTCTGGACCTGAATGACCTGACCCCTGAGATGAGGAGCAAAGGCTGTCAGTATCAGCTGAACTGCCCTGAGCTCCAGCAGGTTGATGTGGCATTGGGACTCCTCAGGGTACCAGAGCCTGTGGACTCTGTGGTTCCCCAGGTGGGCTCCCCAGCCCATGAGGGAGGCATCAGTCATCTGGATGACCATGGCTCTGGGTGGACAAATGGGGTACCTTCCTGCAGATGTTCTGGGACTAATCACAGGAGTGCATCATGCATCCACTGGATCACAGTGACCAGCTGTGAGAAGTGACCCCTGCATTGCGACAGCTGGCTGGCTAGCTCCTACTGCAGGGACAGCATTCTCCAGTGGGCCCAATTGGGTCATGCTGGTGCAGGCTGTCATGTATCCCAATAGGAGCAGGAAATCCCAACCAGGATGCAACTGCCCAACCCAAAATGATTGGGCAAAGGAGGAGAGAGCCTCCCCTCATCCACCAGATCTATGATGCCAGTTTGACAAATCTTTTGTCGACTGACATTACATCAATGGATTTATGTTGACTGCAACTTGTGGTTGACATAAATCCATCAGGAAAAACCTTTGCTGTTCATCAGGAGGGCTTTGCCATCAAACCCCCACGAGGGGCTCTGCCCCGCACCCTCTGAACAGGTATTATCAACTCTGAGTTAGAGTTGATTCGGGAGGGGTGCAGGACCAGGGGAAAGAGTGCTGGGGTCCTGACAGCCTTTTACAATGAACTGTCAATGTTGTTGACATTGCCGTGTTCACTGTAAAAGCTTAAGCTGAGTGGAGGGCATACCTTGTCCTCCGGGAGTAGAACTCTGACTATGCAAGAATCTGGCTCTGCCCCAATGAAATTGTGTAAAGGCACCACAGAGCACAGTGCAAAAATACTTTATTTCAGTGAAGAAGCAACAAATGCATGACCACCCAATAGCACAGGATGCCACCTCTACTGGTTTTGCACCACCGTGCGTCCTCAGGAGGTTAGCTGCCCCTGGTGTCCACAATATTAACAAACTCTGGTCAGAGCCAATAGGGCTGCAGGTGAGAAATTTGGGCCAGATTGGTTCCAGTATAGGATGGTGGTCCCTTGTGAAGCACCACAGCAAGCAAGTTGCCAATCCTGAGTGATAGGAAATAGAACAAAGCCAGAGATCAAGCAGGGTCTGTGATTTCTGCAGCAGGTACAGAAAGAGGGCAGACTGGGTGGGTCAAGCAGTCCTTATCTGCAGTAAATTTACATGATTGAAGTGTGGCTCTTGTGATATGCAAAATGCAAGGATCCTGATAAAAAAGTGAGATGCAATCATATGGTTAAGTCTGTTTGTGTGAGTATAATTGAAAGCAAACTTAATGCATAAAAACCTGATTAAACAGTACTATCCAAGAGCCTCCTTTGTAAAGCAAAGCAAAATAATAAAGACTTATTCTCAGAATGCTCCTTTTCTCACAATATTGGGGCTATGTTTTTAAGGGTCTTAAGGGATCCTCTTTGTGCAATCCACAGGATGGATGTATTGTTTACAGCCTAAACTCCCTTCCACAAGGGAAGTGTGAGGTGGGAATGCAGCAGTTGGCATTCATCATCTTCAAATATTTTCTATGGCAAACACAGTGCCAAGTATCTCTTATACTAACCAGGAGGTGGCACCTGAAATCATGGTTGGACAATTTTAAGTCTTAATTAGGTTGCTATATTAGGAAGAATTGCTAATAATGGAGAATGAAGCTTTCCATAACTAATGGGAAAACCTTTTGATACCCCCGTAATGATGTCACTAGAAATACTGTGTAGCAGAAATTGTGTAAAAGAAGTGCATATAATAAGGGGGTGGGTCCTAGGGGTAGGAAATAATGACATGATATATTTATGAATATTGTATTATAATTTGCTAACCGATTTTAAAATTAAAAGGTCTTTGACTTTTGCATAAAGTTTCATGGGATCTTTAACTTCCACACTTCCACCTGGACAACCAGAAAAGATTAACAGAAGGGGCTTTGGTTTAACATCTCATACAAAGGCTAGCACTTCAACATCAATGCAGTACATTCCATACTCAGGTGCTACACTACAGTATCAATACTGGGTATTAGCCCAATTTCAAGTTGTGGGGCACCAGCCTATGTCCTTCTGGCCATACAGCCCCAGAGGCAAGCATGCAACCTATTGAATCAATAACACTAAATATCTAACATGTTCACAGAAACAAAGAATTGGATATTGATGAGGATTGAATGGCCCCTCAAGGTCCTCCCCTTTCACTAATCCAAAGTCAGTGTTCATTACCTCTGCACAGGTGAGAGTAATGACTAATAACCATTCATTCCAGAGCAAGAAACAAAATCAAGATGCAAAAGAGCAGTTTCATTGTTCCTCCATTAAGGGTCTTGATCACAGCCATGAAAGAAAATGGAGGAGTGGAGGCACTGAGGTATGGCATTGGGTTACAGAGCTATGATTTAAATCTGCCTCAAATTAGTGTCTAAAATGTGTATTTTCTTGATTTTTATTATGAATGTAATGTCTATGAAAGAGATATGATTGACAGTACCAAAGCACTGAACGGCCATTGAGTACAAATGACCCCTCAACCACTAGAGGTGATATCTCCCACAAAAGATTAAATGCTGGCACCAGAATCTGAGCTGCTGGAGGTATCTGACTGGATGGCAGCTGGTGGTGGCTACAGTCTGGTGGGTGGTGTCTACTTACTGCAGGCTTCTTGTACATGAATCTTTGATCCTCCCTCACCCTGCCAACCCCTGAGCAACCTGAATCCATCCCAACCTTGGGTCACCAGTGTGGCAGAAAGAAGGTGCCCAGTGCCTCAGCCCTCCATGCCACTGGGCTAGCATGCTAGGTGTACCTTGAGGACCATCGACCTTAGGCAGTTGAGAGAGATGGACCACAAGTAATCAGGATGCTAGCCACTGGGCAGAGAGATGAGGTTGAGCTCCCTGCCTGGCACCAAATGGAAAAAGCACCCATTTGAAGGCTTAGCACTGATAAGTTGACTCCTTTGAGAGCCCTATACAACATGGAGAACCTTGTCAGAGAGACCCAAAGGCTGGAACTCTAGCCACTCAGGAACCAGTACAAATGGCAAAAATGGCAGACTGCAGGAAATTGCAAAACATGCAAATCATGTGATATACTCCTATAGTCTCCGTTGTGTTCCTTTGTTGCCAATAACAAGAAAAACTAGTGATATTTGGTGTGTATGTTTCCTTTAACTAAATTAGCTCTGTTTTAATGTGGCTCTGTAATCTTCAAGCTGTAGTAAATCATAGCACTCTCTAACAGAACAAAAGTGGTTACAAACACTTACATCTTCTGTTATTGCCTGCTTGGTGTTTTCCTCTGTGCTAGCTCCTCCTCTTCCAGCTTTGTGCATTTAATAGAGGTCAAGACTGAGGTGGGAGGTCAGGGCCAGGTGGGAGACTGGAACAAACAACCCACTCTCCACCAGCTCTGGTGGCCAGTTCCATGGCTGCTGCTCTGGGCAGTCTCTTTCTCCGATGCTCCTCTGCTCCCAATCCGATCATGGCAACGCCCACTGATCTCACTCCCTGGTGGTCCTTAAAAAGCCTACCACACTCTCAAATCTGGCACTGCTCCTTTGGTTTGCTCCTCCAGGAGCCACATAATCACAGCTCCTTCAGTGGATAGGTGCTGGGTCTCCCTGCCCGATTGGCTCCTCTAGGACCCAACTCAGGCTGTTTTGCTTCAAACAACCCACTCTCTACCAACTCTGGTGTCCTCTTCCACAACCGTCGCTTTTGGGGGTCTCTCTTCCCAATGCTCCCCTACTCCCAAACTGATCATGGCTACAACCGCCGGTCTCTCTCTCAGATGCTCCCCTGCAGTTCTTTACTGAGAGTGGCAGACAGCGGTCCTTATAAAGTTGGCTGCACTCTCAAATCTGGTGCATCTCCTTTGGATTGGCTCCTCCAGGAACCACGTAATCACAGCTCCTTCAGTGGATTGGTGTTGGGTCCCCCTGCCCGATTGACTCCTTCAGGACCCAGCTGAGGCTGTTTTACTTCAAACAACCCACTCCCCACCAACTCTGGTGGCCAGTTCCATGGCCGCCACTCTGGGCAGTCTCTCTCCCCAATGCTCCCCTGCTCCCGATATGATCGCGGCTACAGTCGCCGGTCTCTCTCCCCACTGCTCCCCTGCTCCCGATATGATCGCGGCTACAGTCGCCGGTCTCTCTCCCCACTGCTCCCCTGCAGTTCTTTAATGTGATATGTCTCTTGACTATATTAATGTCACATCAAATCAAATGGTTTTATTTTAGTTATACTAGTGATAATTGGTGTGTATTTTCCCTTCAGCTGAATTAGCTGTTTTAATGTGGCACTGTAATTTGCAAGCTGTAATAAATCGTAGCAATCGTCATCAAAACAAAAGGGGTTCTAACACTTTTTACATCTTCTGTTACTACTAATCCTAAAATCTCCTGCAGCTGGCCTTAGAACAGTGTGCATCATTGCGAGGTTCAGTACCCTGCATTGTATGTTAGAGTTTACATACAGTAGCTCTGATATTTTGTTTGCTGGTCCTGTCATCCTCCCTGGGCCATGTACAGTCGCACAGGGCTGATCTAACTGGTGATTAAACAAAAGCTCTATCATGCACTATGGGCTGTTGAATCTCCCACTGCTGCCTGCTGCTCTGATGTCAGCTGCAGGGTATTCTGGAATTTGTAGTAACAGAAGGTGCCAACCTAGAACTAAAGAAACTTAGTTTGATACAATCTTCTATGCTACCGCAAACAGTAACATGCAACAAGTTTTATTTTGAAAGGAAGCATAGTTAAACAATGTATCATTAGGCACAGATAAAACATGCTGTTTTCTTTACTTTTTTTTTTTTTACCTAGCATAGCCCAGCTGAGAAGCATCATTTCATTTCAGGGGTCCTGCTTTTCTCTATTTCCACAGCTAGGTTGCTAGAGCAGTGTGGGGTTTAGAATACTTTAAAATCTTTTATTTGTATGAAGATTCATCTGTTTCTCTTTGATTTCAGCTGTTTGTTGCACTGGTGCACATGTTAATTGTTAATCAAAAGCTGCTCTCTGATAAGATCAGTACTTCATTGTGATAGAACCAGCTTTTTTTTTTATTTATTACTTTTTTGTGTGCCCCCCCAGCTGTCAGTGTTTGTTCTAGTCATGGACCCCCTCACCTCCACCTCCACCAATTGCCCATATTCCCCAGTCACCCCTGGCTTGCCCCCAGAGGGTGGGGGTTGTGGCGCTCTGGCCCTTTCAGCGCCGCAACGCTAGTAACTAGTCAGAGAGCCGGTGGCGGAGGCTAATCGAGGCCCAGGGGCAGGCCTTCATGGAGACGGCTAGGGACACCGTGTTTTTCACCCATAGGCAGAGGCAGGGATGTGCAATGACGACCAGCATCCACTCCTCCCAAGCTAGTAGGCGTTGGTGTATGTGGCAAAACTAGCCTCTGCTGGGTGTTGCTTCTGCACCAACGCACGTACCTCCCCTCCCCCAGAGAAGGAGAGCAGTCAAGGAATGCTCAATCCTTCTCCCCCGGTCAGCCCTCTGGCAACCTGGGTCCGTTCCTGAAACTGGGTCGCCAGCATCACAAGGGGAAATCCAACCACTGCACCAGTAGGCCAGCTTAGAACCAGCTTTTCTAAATATCAGCTGTGGCATTCCCCACAATGCAAGATACAGTGTGTCATGACATCTTGCAAAGTGGGTCTAAAAATGCTAGTTTTCTTTCTCTACACTTTTTCATAACTTGACATCCTACCCCTTTGGACTACTAATCTCTACATTTGGAGAAAATGTATAACAGAGCATTGGATTTTCCCTGTCTATTATATAACGGTGGAATTATACTTTATAGAGATAGCTAACATTGGGCATAAACACTGATTCATTAATTTGATTGGATGTCTGCATTGTTAAACATCTTTATAAATCAGATATCAGGCACAGATCGTGAACTCAAACATGTTGTAATTTTTATTTTAAAAGGAGGCACAGTTAAACAGTGTATCATTAAGAACAGATTAAACATGCTATTTTTTTTTTTTACATTTTTTTTACCCATCATAGCCCATCTGAGAAGCAGCATCTCATTTTCAGGGGGGGGGGTCCTGCTTTTATCCATTTCCACAGCTGGGTTGATGGAGTACTGTGGGGTTTAGAATGCTTTTAAAAACATTATTATGGGACTCAGTCCATTACTGTTACTCTTCTGCAGTGTTTAATAATGTGATATGTCTCTTGACTATATTTATGTCAAATCAAATGGTTTTATTCTAGTTTTACTAGTGATAGTTGGTATGTATGTTCCCTTTAACTGAATTAGCTCTGTTTTAATGTGGCTCTGTAATTTGCAAGCTGTAGTAAATCATATTGCATTGTGATGTAACCAGCTTTCCTAAATATCAGTTGTGGCATTCCCCACAATGCAAGATACAGTATCCTGACATCTTGCAAAGGGAGTCTAAAAATACTAGTTTTTTTCTCTGTACACCTTTTATGTAAATTGATACCCCACCCTCTAGACCAGTAAATCTCAACATTGGAAAAATGTACAACATCCCACTGGATTTTTCCCTGCCTATTTGTTAACTGTGGAATTTTACTTTGTAGAGCTAGCTAACTTTGGGCATAAACACTAATTCATTAATTTGATTGGCAGACTGCATTTCTAAACAACTTTATAAATCAGATAACAGGCACAGATCTTGAACTCTAACATGATTTCTTACCTGCCTGGCTTGAAATGTGTCTTTCCCATTAATTCAGTGGGAAAGTGAAGTAAAAGTCCAAAAAGGTGATTTTTTTCATCAGTCATAACATTTTTATTTTTTAACATGTTTACTTCATTTTTTCTGTTGCGTGTTCCCCACCTTCACAAACTGTATATGGGTTTAAGCTTTCAAATCACCCCAAAATGTGTGTTCGCAGTACATATATGGCAAACTAGATTTTAGGTAGAGTAGATGGAAGATGGCTGCCACGCTGGGCCAGCCGTTGAAATAACAGCTCACTGAGTTTGTGTTTTAGTGTGTTTTTAGCATGTTACGTTCTTTTATGTACTTTGTTTAAATTAGTTTTTACATTTGCGTTTTGTGTTATATTTATTGTGTTATTACGTTTGCTCATTTTATTTTGTTTGCTTTTCGTAGCAGTGATGCGGTGGTGCAGTAGCACCAATTACTTCTTATTTTTCTGCAGCTGAAGTGTTCCGTTTCTCTCCGGCTTCTTGGATTTTAAACCAGACTTCAAACTAGCTTATTTTTTAGCTAGTATTATGGTGAGATTAAGTTTCCGTGTTACCCGAGGTGCTTTCATATGGGAATCCTGCTGTAGGAGCTGATGCTGCAGTCCTTGCTGGTTGACGAAATGAGGAGGAGGTGGATGAGCATCAGCTGGTGGTGAACTGCTGTTTCCCAATCCACGACTGTGCTGATGGATGGAAGAGAAGGTTGGGGAGCACTGGCTAGTGGTAAATTGTGGACCCGACCCCAGGACTGCGTTTTTGCCAAATGGAGTTGAGCTGGGCCTGCTTGTGGACTGTGTTCAGTGGCGGACTAGAGCCAGTGGTTGGGAACTTGAATCTGCCTCAGTCTGGGATGTCTGCATCTTCTGAGGGGAGCTGTTGCTGGGAAGGACTAATTGTGTGTGCTTCAGTCTGCAGGGGTCAGGAAGGTCACCTGGTCTGGGGTGCTTGGTCGGGAGTTTCCCCATGGGCTTCAAACTGCACTGGCTGGAGGGATGGCACTTTTTGAGCTGCCCTTGGGCCACTGGAGTTACTGGATGGAGGTCAGGATACTGGTGCCTCTGAGTAGGGGGGAGCACCAAAGTGAAGTACCCTGCATTGGGGGAGGCCTGACTGTCTCTGTAGTCTATGGCAGTTGCAGTAAGAGTGCTGCTGCAAGAAGTTCATTTTCCCAGGGAGTGCAATCTGTGGATCCCAAAACAGAAGATTGAGGAGGACTGGTAAAATATTGCATATTATTACAGTGAGGACTGGTAAACCAGGACATCATAACCTTGAACTCCGGTAACTGTATACTTATTTTATTTATTTATTTAGTGAAAATCTCAGAATTACAAACCTTTGAGTCAGGGACTCTTTTACAAAGGCTCCTCATCAAAAACAGTGCAGGTAAGAACAAACAGTGCAATAACAAAATACAATAAGGAGATAAGATAAGTTACAATCATTGTGGTAACAATACAACAGTGCTTCAGTGAAGGTAAATGGTACCCTGCCCAATACCCTGCCTGTTCACTCCGGGGTCCCCCAGGGTTCCACCCTGGGCCCCGTTCTGTTCAGCCTATTTCTCAGTACCGTCCCCAGCTCCTGCTTGGGCAATATAGTACTCTATGTTGATGATGCGGTTCTCCTTGCCTCCACCTGACCCAGCATCTCTACAGAATCCTGCACACATTACCAGACAAGCTGAAAAGTGGTTCCTTGACCACCAGCTGGACATTAACCTAAAAAAAAACAAATCTATGCTTTTCTCGCATCACCAGAATAAGGCCAAACATGCCCCCCTCCGCATTCTCCCCAGTAATGCTCACCCTCTGGAGCAGGTGTCATCCTACAAGTACCTGGGCATCACCTTCGACTCGGCTCTTACATTCCACACCCACATCAATATCCTGTCCTCAGCCATAAACTCTCAGATTGGTCTTCTCTATCACCACAGGGATTGCCTCCCCCAAACCACTCTCCGACTGGCCATCAACTCATCCGCCCTGTCCCTAGTAGACTACGGCCTACCTATCTATGCTGCGTCCGACAATACCGCCCTCACCAGAATCCAGACCTTGATAAACAAGGCCTACAGGCTCCTGACCGGTGCATCCTTCCGCACCCATACTTGTCTGCTTTATTCCACCGCCAACCTGCTCACCTTGGAGGAGCGCCTGCGCTACTAAACCTGCTCACTTGCCAAAATATCCCTGCTAGGACTCTTCCCCCCAGGGGTCACCATGTCCCTGTGGCTTGTATCCCCATCTGTTGCCACCTGTAGCTCAGTTAAGGCCACCTTTCTGGTGCCCTGTACCAAGACCTCCCTAGCCCAAAGGTCCTTCCACTACCGTGTCCCCACATGGTTTAACTCCCTCCTGCTCTCTGTCACTAAGTCTACCAAAATTGGTCCCTTTAAAGTCACTCTCTGTAACCACCTCTTTGACGCCCAAAGCTGTAGTTGCCCTTAATCAACCTAATGTTGGGGTCTCTACCCGTTTCTTGCCCATAGCCTTAACAATGTCTGTTGGACTGCTTACCCCTCTTTATTTTTTCTCTCTCTTTTCCTCACCCCTGTTCCCCCCCAACCCTTCCACTTAGGTATTTCCCTGGTACGACCAGGGTTGTGACTTCTACTATTGTTATACTTAATATGGTTGCTGTTTACTGCATGTAACTTTATCCCGTAAACCACTGTTATATTGTGTTCTTTTTGTTGTCTGTATTGAACCTGTATGTTACCACTGTTGTATCTCACACTGTAACCATGTCTACCCTCCCTGCGACGAGGTGCCTTTGTAAATGAGTCCCTGACTCAAAGGTTGTAAATCTGACTTTCAAAATAAATAAATAAATAAGTACAAATTAAGATACAAACAAACAATATGATGAAAGGAAATAAATAAGGAAATACAGAAGTAATGATACAAACAAGATAGATTGTGGAATGGTGTAAGATATATAGCTAAGACAGGGGCAGAAGGCAGAGCTGGAGGGGAGTGAGAATAAAGATAGGGCATGGGGGGAGGACTGAGACACAGGACCAGGGAATGGCTCTGTTGCAGCAGTGTATGAATAGAGTAAGCAGTCCAAAAGGACATTGTCAGAGAGCCTGAGTGAGAGGGGAAATACAAGAGGGCGAGGTGGGAAAAAGTCATAAGGGGAAAAAGGGCAGGAGAAGGAAGGAAGGGAGTGGTGGGGGGTATGGAGGTAGAGGGACAGGGTGTAGGAAGGAGGAGGAGAAGAGCCAGATCAAAGGTAGAGAGGGAGGTAAATAGCAAGAAGAGTATCTGGAGGACCCAGAATGGGTAAAGGTGAAAGGTGGCACTAAGAGTAGTAACAGTCATTTTTAGAGAGGATATGCTCTTACTGTATAAAACTGACTGGGAGAGGCAGTGAGAGGGCCTCTTTATAGTTTTAAAACTGCACCTGCATAAGTATAATAAACTGCGGCAGTGGCAGTGAGAGGGCCACTGCAGCTGGACAAATTTGATATTTGTGGAAGCAGGAGTGATGAGAGCCCACTCTCCACCTCTTGAACATTATTTGGACAGTTTTTCAAAGCTGTGGCTAGTAGTTGTAAGTTGGTGTTATTACTGCTCTGTATTACTGGCTGCTACTGTGGGGTTTGCTTTTGGGGTAGTTTTCTCTTTTTATTTTTGTTTTGGGGTGGGTTTGTGCATACTTTATTTAAATTGTGAGAAAGGAAGTGTCTGAGTGAGTGAGTGAGTGAGTGAGTAGGATTTTGTATAAACTTGGTGGCTGCTGGGTCTGGACAGCAGTATGTGCTGGCAGAAGGCTTCAGTGATTGGGTACTACTCCCCACTGAGCTCCGGGCCCTCTGTCTTTTCAATTGCCCTCCCCCCACCATTGGTAGAAGTATATAGGTGCTGCCGTGCCTTGGGTATAGCGAGGAGGTGTTCAAGGACATGCCCTGGGGTGAAATGGAGCCAGGACAGGGGGTTCACCCTGCCTGGTATCCATACCCAGGGGCTCCACTGTTGGGCAAATAGCGTGTTCGACTTTGACTGCCCATCCAACTTGGGTGGTGTTATGCAATGCCAGGTGGATTAAAAACAAGACAACATTGATTGCCAAACTTGTTGGAACATCCTACCTGGCATGCATCACTGAGACCTGGCTGGACAAAAACACAGGCCCCATATTGGAGTCAGCGGTTCAAGTTGGGTACTCGGTGATACACCATCCGAGACTGGATTGTAGGGGCAGGAGAGTATCCATTTGTTTTCAGACTGAACTGGGTCTTATAGATGTGCCAGTCAGGCCTATTAGATCCCTTGAGTGTATTGTGGGCACAGGTGTGGGTTGCAGGATACTACTCATCTACCATCCGCCAGAGGATGAGGAAAGGTTCCTGCGAAAGTCTACCAAACTTCATTGTCGACATGGTGTTGGAGTCTCCCAGATGGTTGGTTCTGGGGACTTCAATGCCTGAGGTGATGATGAACTCTCCCATTTTGATCAGGACTTCCTCCAGCTGATGATTTCACTGGACTTCACACAGGTGATTACCGCTGTGACACATACAAAGTCACTCATTAAATTTGGTATTCCATCTGGGGATGGAGATCTCTGATGTGGTGGTGGAACCCGTTAGATGGTCTGATCATTACCCTATAGGTTCAGTTTTGAGGCCCCCTTAATAGACCTGTCCCCATGAGGTGGTCGTACTGCCCTTCTGAGGTTGACCCGATGGTCTTATGGCAGTGCTGGACCTATCAAGCAGATCGAGTGTAAGCTCGGATCCAAGAGGACTGCTACTAACCTAGTAAAAGGCAGTGACAGCTGCCCTGGATTCCATAGTTTCTGTCCACATTCACCCCCTTACTCCCCGGCCTCAGTCACCCCTGGTTTGATGGGCAATTAAGGGAGCTGAGCCGAGTGGGTTGAAGGTTGGAACTCTGCTAGACGAAATTTGGCCTGATGGAGGACAAGCTTAGTTTGATGGCTCATTATAGGAGCTATCAATCAGCAATCTCTCATAAGAAGGCAGAGTTCCTGTCCAGGGAGATCACCACTGTGTGAAATCAACCAGCTCAGCTCTTCCATCCTGTGGAGAGACTGTGCAATCCAGTCTGTCTCCAGCATTTTGGAGCCTTTTCACAAGATTAGTGTGACGAGTTTGCTCACTTTTTCACAGATAAGATTGCCACCATCAGGTCAGGGATCTGTACAGCTCATTCAAATGGGCAGCAGGATGATCTGTGTGGGGTTGCAGATGCCCAGTTGGTCTGGTCCAGCTCTGACCAGTTGGCAGTCATGGATGTCATAAAGATTGTCTAGGGCTTACTGTAGTTTGGACCCGGGTATAACACGCCTCCAGGTAGGGTGCATGGAGGTTATCGGACCTGTCCTGGCTGAGATTGTTGGGTGTTTGTTGGAGACTGGGGTATTTCCAGACACCCTGAAGGAGGCAGTTGTCCACCCCTTCTGAAAAAATCTTCTCCCAACCCTGACTGTCTCACAAACTACAGGCCTGTCTCTAACCTGCCCTTTGTGAGCAAGGTTATTGAGAAGGCAGTCGCACTGCAACTCAAAGACCATCTTACCACTCATAATATCTATGATCCTCTCCAGTCCAGTTTCAGAAAGAGGCATAGCACTGAGATGGCGCTGGTTTGGGTACTTAATGATCTCCTAATAGGGAAAGATCAGAGGACCCATTCAATCTTGGTCCTTCTTCATTTCTACGGCATTTGATACCATAGACCATGGTGTGTTGTTGGAGCACCTGAGGCTGTTCTGTGGTCTGTCTGGGATAGTCCTTAGATGGTTCCATTCTTTCCTCACAGGCAGGATACAGAGAGTGGAGTGGGGGGGTTCTCTCAGCACCTTTCCCCCTGTCCTGTGGGGTGCCACAGGGCTCTATGCTTTCACCCATGTTGTTTGCGATGTATATCCTGCCGTTAAGGGACATTATAAGGTGGTACAGGCTGAGTTTTTACTGCTATGCAGACAATACTCAGCTGTACATGTCCTTGGTGCCCGAGCAGGGTGATGCTATCTCAGTGTTTAATAACTGCCTGTGGAGGGGTTGTGGGATAACAGATGGACCAGACACTGAACTTCAGGTTCAACACACAGTCTCTGTGTGATTTTTATTCAAAATACAAGAAATAACCTTCTGCAATGGCATATTTCTTCTTCAGTACATCAGTTTGCAGCAACAGACCATGAATGTCCTTTCTCTGCACTTGGCCAGCACCTACTGACACTGATCTCTGATTCAATTCACTAGTTGAGATGTAGCCACCATCCCTATGCAGGCCCCATTTGCTTGGGTAGTGGGGGCCCAAAAAGAAAAAAAGAAAAAAAAAAAAAAGCTATAGACAAAGAATCTCAATGTAGAATCACTGAAAGAAGGTCTACCCCAAAGGCCATTGGCAACAAATCAAGTTTCAAAGAAATACAACACCATACATACTTCCATAATGCAACGCATCATGGGGTATATGCAAATTATCATGACATTTCTTACTTAAGTTTACAACAATATACATGCATTTTAAATAACACAACTAGCTTAGTTTCTATAATAGTCACCTAGTACTTTTAACCATTATCAAAAACACCTAGTGCCATGGTATTTTCAACATTACAGGTTTCATAAACATAAGGGGCCGGATATTCAAACTGCACCCAAAAGTGCGCAACAGCAGGAGCAAGCACAAGTCAATTGCGCATGTGCGCAATAGACGCGATATTCAAACATGGAGCAAGACAAATTGCGCAAGCAGCCAACGTCTGAATATCGCACAAACTGCGCCATAGCGCAACCAAGAAGGGGAAGCTGAGCAGAAATGATGCGCCATAGCGCAACAAGACTAGCCCAGCTGAGCAGTCCAGAGGTGCCATAGTGCAAGCAGAGCCCCCAGCAGAGCAATGGAACTGCACAACCAGGGAGGTAGGCTGGGGCCCACCACCAGCCATGCCACACATGGGCACAGGAACACACTGCAGAACTAACAATACACCCGCACACCCCAAGCACAGCATCACTGGGGGAGGGATGGATGATCCACCGGCCCATGAGGGACAAGCCAACAAAGCACAGCAGGGCCATGTCGCCCAGCACACCCACTGGCAGGCTGAGACTGCCACACACAGGGGTCGACAACCACAGTGCACATCAGCTCCCCTTCTGTACAGCACACCTGCACTGTGACCCCAGACACCACCCATGTGCAGTGACTGTCACTGCAGTAAACACCATACAACCCGGCACACTGCAACCTCGTGTAGCACAGAACCATACAAGCCACACCACCCTGGGCACCCAGAGTGGGCGGCAGCAGATGCAAGACCAACAAAAGCACTCCCACACGGAGACACCTCCCATGCACACACAACACAGGACCATACCACCCCAGATGCCATGCACACCACTGCAACTGAGCAACCATAGCCAGCTGCAAATCAGAGAGACCACAGAATTCATAACAAAATATATATATATTTGAAAAAGATATGTACAACACCAACAACATCTATATACATATGTACAAGACAAGGGTGGGGTAGGGGTACAAGGTAGGGGTGGGTAAGGGATAGGGGTGAACAACTGGGAGAGGGAAGGCAGGGTGGGAGGGCTGGGTGAAGTGGGAAGGGGAAGTGCATTCAGCGCCTGGCAGGCTGGTCCCCTGCTGCCTGTTGATCCTCCCGGTTCCTCCGGTGTCGCCTGACCCCATGGTGCTGCATGTCTCTCAGGAGGTCATGTGTAGCGACTGACACCTGCGTCAGCCGCTGGAGGGCACGGTCCATCCACCGTAGGATGCTGAGACCTAGGAAAAGGGAACACAGTCAATGGCTGTGACTGTCCACAACCCTGAACACCACCCACCCTGCAAGGCATATAGCCTAGTGCCCCGCACCTGTGATGGTATGCACCCACCCACAGTGACCATGCACATGACATGCCCAACCAGGCAGCACCAGCTATGTGCACCACTGCACACACTGCCCATGTCCATCACAGCACAAACAAGGCTGTCAAGTGGCTGACAATGTGGTGGGATGCCAGTTCCACAGCCATGTGCCCAGTGCATGCATGGACCACCAGTGGCCTTTACACAGGCGTGCAGTGACACTGGACAGTGATGACTGTTGCCTGTGTCATGCATGGTTGTGTTGTTCATGGCTGGTGTTCATGCCCACCCTCCAGCATGCAATAGCATCCATGATGTAATGACACTCACACTCATCAAGCAGCTGTGGCTGCTGCTGCTCCTGCTGCTGCCGCTGTGGCCCACCATCACGCCTCCTCCGGCTGCCATCTGGCCCGCCACGGCCCCTCCTCAGCCTGGGCCTGCATCCTCTCCACCAGGCCTGTGGGTGACAATGGTTGAGAAAAACATCAGTGTGACCCCAAAGCAGACTGCCCCCTGCCCCAGTGAGTGTGCCTGCCCACACAGCCAGACCCATGCATCTCACACCACCACAACTGACACAGCCAACCATGGCAGAGCCATCCCCATGCACTGCCACCAATACACAGTCACACCCCTACAGAATACAGGTGCATAGATGGTACACCCACCTGGCCTAGGCTGGCGCCCTCCTGACCGCGTGACCTGAGGCATTGCAGCACGTCCGGCTCCCTCCTGCGGAGGTCACTATACCTGTGCCTGCACTGTTGGCGAACCGGCACCGCCCTGTGACCCCTCCAGTTCAGTGGCCACCTGCTACACACATGGGTACAGGCCATGGTGAGGCTGATCCCAAACAGTGCCTCACAGTGAGGCTCAACCACAGCCACCAGGTTGGCCACCTCCAACTGACTCCATTGTGGAGCTCTGCTGCGTGCCATTACTGTGGTAGTAGAGTAGGCAAAATGGCGCCCGCCTGTAACCCCATGTGGAAATGTTGCGCATAGACCACCATAGGTTCAATCACGCTGTTCGTATAGCACCGTCCGGTTCACATAGCGCTGTCACCAAACAGCGCCACAGAGCCATACACATGGCAGCGAACAGCGCCAGGGGCATGGAGTCGGATACAAGGTCAGGGGTCTGTGGCGCAGGCCACGCACAGCGCCATCGGACGTCTACGCATCCTGCGTGATCGGACACCTGCATGCCAGTGCCACAGTGGACTATTGGGCAATACTGCCACTGTGCCATGTGGTGACCAGCGCTGTAGCGCCATTGGCACAATGGTGGCCATGGCCTGAATTGCCAATCGCACACAGCATGTCATCAGCGTGGCAGATGCCTGCGTAAGCTACCTGGGCATGCGCAATGCAGTGTACCACACAGTCACAGATATGCGCCATTGGCTCAGCCGGCTCAACCATATTGCGCAAAGCGCCCAACAACGCGATATTCAGCCGACACATGCAAATCATCTGATCAGCCATTCAAAGGCGCAGTGGCACGATTGCATCTCATTACAGTTGCTCACTCTAATTTGCATGCATTGCACTATAAATATGCGACATTGAGGCTGCGCTGGCCAGATTTGTTACTGCAGGTGAGAGGTTGGTTGCATGTTGTGTGATGTTCTGGACAATGGTCATGGGATAACACCGTAGACTGCACAGTGACAGGTGTCCACTTCCACCCATACAGATCGACATGACCGAGCAGAACCAAGGTGAGGTGAGGATGGTGGGCGGAGGAGGAGGCCCAACTTCACCACGGTGGAGACAGAGGCCCCCTTCCAGGCCTACCTGGAGGAGGAGCCACTACTGAGTGGACAGCGGGGCACCCCTCAGGCCCGTGTGGCTGCATGGGAAGGGGGGTAGCTTGGGCAGTGAACCTGCATGGAAGCCACCAGCACTCCATGCAGGAATGCAAAAAGAAGATGGGGACAGACCGCAGGAGGGTGAAGGAGAAGGTGGCAGCCCTCAGGGCGGCACGTGCTGGCACAGGTGGGGGCCAGCCAGCGGTGATGAAGCTGACCCTGGCTGAGGACTGACTGGCTGCATCAATGCAGCGGAGTGCTATTGAGGGCATACCAGGAGGTGTATCCAGACAGGTGGAAGGCCATCACTGCGGTATGACATGGTGGTGGTGTTGGGGGAGGTTGTTCACATGCACTCCATGTCCTCACTTTCTGTTACAGATCCTGTTCATCTTCAGGGGACGGTGGTGGTGGGTCCAGGCAGTGAGGAAGACCTGCTGGACATGGAGGAGGGTCCATCCACCTCTGTCACCAGCCACCATGCACTGCACCAGCATGCACACGGCTGCCAACTCTGGTGTCGGTGAGTCGGGTGTGGGGGTGCACAGCCTGTGTCTCAGCAGTCTGGCATGCAAGCATGCCAGCGCTGTGACTGTGGCTGTAACTGCGTACCTGCACCATTGATGATGCAAGGACTGCAATGGGCAGTGACATGTGTGTGCCCATGATGGACACACAGCAGGCAAGACCGCGTGCCCTGGGCCTAGCTGGTTCAACGTGTGTGCCAGCATATCGGCTGAGTCCCAGGCTGTGCCTTTCAGCACTGGTGGGGCAGCACTGGTGGCTGTGCAGGGTGTCTGGCACTGTTGCAGCCACAGCAGTGGAACAAGTGGTCCCTGGGGCACAGCGGTTGGAGGGGCAGCAGCAGCAGCAGTCACCCACCAGGTCTGGGGGTACAGTGTCCAGCAGTGGCACATGCCCACCGCCCTTTGATATGCCCATTCCTGGTCCTGGTGAATAGCGCCCACCCTCAAGGGGTGTTGAGCATCAGGGCATTCCACACCCTGGGGGAGAGATTGCCAATGAGGCAGATGACCCATTTGAAGAGCACACCCGCCTGCTGCGGGAATCAGTACAGCAGCAAAGGCGGGTTGCAACGTCCATGGAGGCACTGTGCATGGCTGTGGAGCGGCACAGCAGGGACTGTGCTCTGAACCTTGCAGAGATGGTCCATATGCGGATGGATGTGACTGCCGCCATTGACAGGCAGACCCAGGCATTGGTTGCTGTCGTGGCTGCATTGGGCACACAAGCAGGTGCCCCTGTACCGCGCACCCCACACAGTACGCTCTCCACTCCCCATTCCCGGCATCGTGCGACACCAAGCCTGTCGACGCTGGGTTCTGCTGTGGGCATCCTGAGCACCCCTGGTGCAGGTATGTTTGGCATACTACAGACCCCAGTGCGGACAAGGTCGTGATCACGCAGTGGGACCCCTGGTGGTCCATCGGTGCCACCTCATGTGACCCCTGCTCAGCCTGCCAGTGCTGTTGGGTCACGGTGGGGCCGCCCACGCATCCGCGGTGGCCGTGGAATGGTGCAACATGACTGACCTGTCTCCCAGTGTGGGCCCTGTCTGGTGCTGCCCTGTGTGCACTGTGCGTCATGGTGGGCAGTGCACTGGCGGGTGCCCTGCACATCACGCCGACATACGGACCACCTGCACACCATCCCGACTGCTGTCCACAGGTGCGTATGCTTGATGATGCCTGCATTGTACTGTACACCAAGGTGCAAGGGTGCCCAGCATCTGACACACGTGCTTGGACAGTACAGGTGGTGGGTGTGGTCTGTGGATCTGTGTGTTTGCCATGTCTGTTCCTGCTCTGCTGTGCACCTGCCCATGTATGCTTTGTGCCTGTGTGTGTGTGTGTGTGTGTGTCCATATGACTGTTCGCCCCTCCCTGATGGTGTGTTTGTGTGCCTGGTCCCTTCCACTCCCCTTGCCGTTATGCACCCCTGGTGTGTTACTCTGTGTGCCTGTGGGTTGTGCCAGGACAGTGTTGGTTGCACATGGCCCCTTGACTTACCTGTGTTGTGCATAATGCTCCTCCGTGATGGTGTCCTGGTGCAGCTGGACTTGTCGGATCAGTCGGGGGTCCCGCCGTCCAAGGGGGGGCTGCTCATCACTATCATCAGCGGCACCGCTGGCGTCCCATCGCTGTCCCCTCCTCGACCTGAATGGCTATCCCACAGTCTTTGGCCATGTTGTGCAGGATACAACAGGCCAGGAATATCCCACAGGCCTTTGAGGGGCTGTACTGTAGGGCACCGCCGGAGGTGTCTAGGCATCGGAAGCATGCCTTGAGCATCCCAAACACCCGCTCGATGATGTTGCGTGTGGCGGCATGCGCCTCATTATAGCGTTGCTGCGATGGGGTCATGGGGCACCGGTATGGTGTGAGCAGCCAGGGATGGAGTGGGTATCCGCTGTCACCTGTGTGGAGATGGTGGAGATGAGTATCATGTTCAGGTCCATATTGCCAATATCCTGTGCCACTACCATAGCACCTGTGGCATTCCACCTTGCTTACGTTTGCAATTCCTACATGCGTACTCACCCACTAGATGGCCTGTGGGATGTCCCCACTCTCAAATCGATGGCACAATGCGGACTGATACCAAATAAAGGCATCATGTGCTCCGCCAGGGTGTGTGGCACAGACATGGATTATGCGCCCAGTGGCATCACACACCACCTGGCAGTTGACACTGGAATAGCCCTTCCTGTTCCTATATGCAGCCCCATCGGGGCCAGGTGGCATGCGTATGGCCACATGGGTGCAGTCTATGGCCCCTAGCACCAGGCATCGTGCTGCCCTGTGGAACTCCTGCATGTTTGCTATGCGCTCTGCCGCGGTGCTGGGGAAATGGATGTGCTCCACAGCATGTAGCAGCAGTCTTGTGAGGTGGGTGAGGATCGTGACATGGCCGACTGTGTGATGCCTGTGGTGTCCCCTGTCGGCCTCTGGAAGTGCCCATGGTGAGCAGGCACATGCAGGCTGTCACCTTGGTCTCCACCGACAGGCGTGACTCCGTCATGAGGGTGCCTGCATCACATCACTGCACAGCTCACAGAGCCGTCTCAGTATTGCCCTGTTCAGGCAGTACCGGCCCATGATCTCTACATCTGTGTACAGCTCAAAGCTGATCACGGGCGCGGTACTGCCTGTTGAGGCGTCACCGCCCGGCAGGCCCTTCCGCGACCCGTCCCCTGCAGCATGCATTCTCACCCCCTCATTACAGCTTCCATGTGGAAGCTGGCACTATCCATCTCCTGGCTTGACCCCCCGGCTGATG
The DNA here is from genome assembly GCA_016271365.2 of Neoceratodus forsteri. NCBI lineage: Eukaryota > Metazoa > Chordata > Ceratodontiformes > Ceratodontidae > Neoceratodus > Neoceratodus forsteri. Next base: position 1,452,630,058 of record CM057452.1, read on the forward strand.
TTGCTCTGTTACTCCGCTGTCCTGACTGCTACCTCCACTGCACGGGTACCCCGCTGGCCTCTGCAGCCTATGGCACACACAACTTCCCTTGCCTGCCCTGTTCTGGACTATCACTGTCTGTCTCTCTGTCTGCTCTCGCTTGGCTTCTCTGTCGGCGTTCTTGCGCCTCTTCCTTAAGCCTTTTTATTTTGGTTCATTTCCACTGTGGCGCAACTTCGGCTGTTCCGGCTGTTGCATTGCGCAACCTTTGAATATCGCATTTCGCTCTTTATGCAGGGATCCACCCCCTTCAGTTGTGCGTGCCATCATTTGCATTGCGCTGTTGCTCAGCCTGTTTTCGGTGGTGCAACTGCCTCCTGCTGAATATCGCAGAATGGCGCACTTTCAGACTTGTGCATGTCAACCCTATTGCGCATGGCGCAACCCTTTTGAATATCTGGCCCAAGGTATATTATGACATAGTGCTAGTACATACTAAATCCAACAACAATAAACACAATCTGTTTCACGTACACTTGGAGGTCACCACAATAACCTCCCTGTACGAGGACCTAAGATGGAAAAATGAAAATTAAAGAGGACACTGTAGCATAGTCAAGGGAGGGAGAAGGGGGTGCCCATAGGTGGCCAACCTTATGGACTAGAAATTGTAAAGGACAGAACAGACTAAGAAATAGAAGAACTGTTGCAACAGATTTAAGAAAAGGTCAGTCCTCATGAGTGGCAGGAGCTCCCTGTCACACTGCCTATCTGAGATTCAGAGCTGGATAAGTGACAACTGGCTGAGTTTGAACCCAGATAAGACTAAGGTGTTGGTTATGGACCAGGTCATCAGGTAGGGGGTCATCTACTAGGTAGCCATCCAGGCTTTGACAGGGGGGAAGCCAGTTAGTTATATCTGATTGAGTGTGAAATCTGGGCATTATCTTTGACAATGGGCTGGCGCTTAAGTCTCAGGTGTCAGCCATCATCAAGACCTCATTTTTCATCTGAGGAATATCACTCATTTTAAACACCTGGTCCCACCTGATGATCTTCAATGTTGGTCCACACCTTTGTGACCTCGAGCCTTGATTATTGCAATGCCCTATACGTAGGGTTACTGGGGGTGGACCTCCGCTACCTCCAGCTAGTGCAGAATGCGGCTGCCAGGTTGACTGGCTTATCAAGATTTTGCCATGTCACATCTGTGCTCTGTGGCCTGCATTGGCTACCTGTTCAAGTGGAGGATTACTTTCAAGGTCGGGTTACTGACCTATAAGGCCCTACAAGGACAGGGACTGCATTATCTGCAAGATCTCCTCTGCCCCTACCTCCCCCTCATCCTGCTCTGTTCCAACGATGAGGGATTTCTAGAGGTTCCCAGGGTCCGTTTGAAAACCTTGAGAGCTAGATCTTTTGCTTTTGCAGCCCCAACCTTGTGGAATTCTCTACCTTGTTGGGTGAGAGAGTACCAGACTGCTGAGATGTTTAAATCTGCTTTAAAACCCCATCTCTTTGCGTTAGCCTTTAATGAAGCCTGTTGTCTCTGTTGTTTTATATTTAATACTGTTTGGCTATGTTTTTAATTGCTGAACTGATATGTTTTATATATATATATATTCATTGCAAAAAACTCAGTTAATGCATTAGTTAGGGTTGTTTCCACAGCGGCAAAACTTTGGAAATTCAGTGTTAGGGTTAACACCCCACCACCCCATCCTCAAACTCCTAACTATGCATTTCCCCCCACTCACCCCACACAGACACATGCAAGCAGTACAAGAGACATCCATCATCATGATAAAGCAACTGTATGTGTTCTGCTGCCATCAGAGTGCAGTAACATCCAAAGCTAACTATAACATGCTGCTAATGAGTATTTCCAGTTAACACAGCAGTATTACAACATGTGATGGTGCTAGTTTCATACCTAAACAGTATGTGAAAGTACTATGTAAGTGTCAGGTGTGACTGTACTGCTACCACATGCCTATGTGGTGGCAGCGATACCTGCAGCAAGTCAATCATTGAATTATGACAAATAAAAAGCAGTATTTAGAATGTTTTGCAGACTAAGTTTCACTGGATGAAAAAGATATGCCAGCAATAATGTGTCATCATACTGTGCTGACAGTATAGAGTCGGTCATACTGTATGTGTTTTTATTACATTGTGGTATGTGAAAGGGGTACAGTGTCCTGATTATTGTGCTTACAGATGTGACTGACAGGTATAGTGTCTTACAATGTTGCATGTGTCTTGCATGTGTGTGTGTGTGTGTGGGAGTGGGAGTGAGGGGAATGCATAGTTAGGGGTTTGAGGATGGGGTCATGGGGTTGGTGGTGGGGTGTTAACCCTAACACCGAATTTCCAAACTTTTATCGCTGTGGAAACAACCCTAACTGATGCATTAACTGAGTTTTTTGCAATGAATTTCCCTTCTTTTGAGAAAGTGTTATATGAATAGTAAATGGTACGTGTTGGTGGGGGCCCTGCGCTCCCACCAAGCTGCCCAATTGTGCATAATGATATGTGTTTGTGGGAGTGCAGGACCTCCTGGCCCTGCGCTCCCACTTACACATAAGCATGGAGTCATACAACAGCCCTGTGGGGCAAGGAGCCCGTGTAACACAAATTTGCCAATATCTTGGGAACCGTAGCAGGCAGAAAAACAAATTCAAGTGCTGTAATCATGAGAGTGAGTATTTCTCACAACGTAAGTCGATCGAATCCATATCTCCCATCATTTCTGAGATACAGGCACCCAAAGGCACTCTCTGTGCTAACTCTGAGGGCATAATGCTGACCTGCAGACATGAAAATGAGCAGTTGGAACACTAATTTGCAAATATCTCAGGAACCATACAAAGTAGAAAAAATCAAATTCCATGGGTTTCTTGGCTTTCCAACCTACTTCTGAACTTATGGAGACTAGAAATTTTGTGACAAAAGTCTGTATCTCAAACTGTTTTGAAATACCGGGCCCCAAAAGGCGACATGGATGCCACAATGTTATCCTATAGGAACATTTCTGAACTTCAGACTGCTGTAACTTTGGGCCCCTGTACTGTTTGGCACCAAAACACCAAAACACATCTGTGGGACCAGGGCATACTACCCTGCAAATTCATCCCAAAAGACCCAACTGTTTTGTTGCAGGAGGGTGTCAAAGATTTGCAGTTATTTTGGGAGTACTTTCACAAATTACTTTCGCAAACCACAAAGGTTTGTGAGAAAACCTCACAAAAGTTTCACATTTGTGAAAGTATTTTGCAAAAGTATTTTTCAAAATTTTTAAAAATGCATTTCTGGGGGTTTAAACACCAAAAAGATATGACTAGCATCCCCAGGACCCAACTAGGTAAACACAACAATCAGTCTTTACCTAGCGGGTCCTTCTTTTAAACGCCAGGCATTGTTCTGTGACACAAACTGAAACAAGATGGCCACCTCATAAAAGTAAAAGGGCCATTTGTGACAGTTAAAAGGCCTCTCACAAAAGCTTCATGATTTTTGCTAACTTTTCCCATTGACTATAATGGGAAATTTGTTTTTTGAATAATTTTTGAACGGTTTAATATTTTTTCACCAAATCTTCAAAAGGCACATCAGTGACCAAGACTGCATCTTCCCTGAAGAGTTTGGACCAAACAGACAAAGCATGCAGGCTGTGGGTGTGAGCAAAGAAATGTACAAAAAGTCTGTTTTTGGAATTTTTGGCATTCTGTAGCTCCGCAACCGTATATATATCCGACCATAATGCAACTTGCTACATCCAGAGATCTGTGGCACCAGACTGAGCATGCAAAATTTCAGGCAAATCCGTTACAGTGGCAAAGTTATTAAGGTGCAAACTTTGAGATTTTGCATTAAAGTGGCTACTCAACCCTTACTGTAGTGCCACTACCGTGCTACTATACTATATACATATATATGTATATATATGGCAAAAATATAATAAATGATCAGAAAATAACTTTTTGGACTCAGAATTTTATTAAACTTTTCAATTGAAATGATTGCAGAAAAAATGTCAGATTTCAAGCAAGGCAGCCAGGTAGGAAAGAGTCAGGGCTGTTGTTGTCTGGCTGCCCAACATGGTATGATGGGGGGGGGGTTGAAGGTAATGAGTGGGTAGGAGGATTTAGGGGTTCCAAGACTGAAGAGTGCAAATAAGGTCCACTCCTTTCTACCTATAAGTCAGATTATTTTCAACCCTATATTTGTTGTGAGATTATTAAGGCAGGGTCATGCTAGCCTGCTTGCTTTTCTGCCCTTATCTCTTACCAGCTTTTCTACAACTGGCACCAGATGCTGTTTAATCTGACCACCAGAGTGAGAAAAATAAAAAACAGTAAGAAAAACAGCAGAAGAGAAATGAACCCAAACTACTGTGCCTTGGTTTAAATGCAGGGATGGGGATGCATTATCAGCATACAGTGCATCTTATTTTGGAAGGGTATTTGGAAGAAAACTACTTGAGAAATATAACTCATTTCAGGACAGAGGTCAGATCAGGCTGATGCTATTCCCTTTAGTTCTCCATCTACAACTTCAATGGTCAAACCCCAAACCAAGCTGCCTGCTGATAATGCAACCACACACACACACACACACATATCACAAAGGAATTCACAGCAGTTGTTTTATGATCATTATACTTGCTGGAGGAGTTACTTCAAAGAAACAGGATGCGATTCTGTGTTTTTTGTTCCCCTTTCTACTTATTCATTGCCAATTAGAGCGAATGGGAAAAGAGTCATATTTCAAGCAAGGCAGTCAGGCACAGTGGGCGGAACAGTGGGTGGAAACTTAGGAAATATATGCAAACCTTTACATAATTCAAGCAAGGCAGTCAGGCACAGTGGGAGGAACAGTGGGTGGAAACTTAGGAAATATATGCAGACCTTTAGTCATCCTAAAAGGTCTGCAGGGCTATGCCCACTGCAGCCCTAAAAAGGCATGCATTAAAGTGACAGTGCATTTTAAAAAAACTCATTACAAATACCAGCAATTTTACAAAATAAGATCATTTCAACACACACCTTAAAATCCTCATGAAAATACCTTTATGAATCAATATTCATTTGTATGTTTCTCTTACTCAAATTTTGGTATAAGAAAATATTTATAAAAACTATTTTTAATCTTAAATAGTCACTTCTTAGTATACTATAAATTTATCTCTTGATTTTCTTTAAATAGTTCTTAATCAATTATTCAGTCCTCTAAATAGTATTCTGAACACCATGAGGCTTAATCTGTTCACTAGAAAGATAGCGGAAAGTTCCAAAAAATCCAGTAATAGACTTCGATACTCCAGTCTTATCTAAAGGAAAGAAAAGACAATGAAATCACTAAGGGTTGGACCACAAGTCACACTAATATTACTTAACCCAGTTTATTTCTTCCTATTTTTATTTATTAAAGTCATAATCTCTATTTTGTCATTAATCCCAGGGGTTTCAGTGTCCCCAAAGTGTATATCCAGAAGGCTTCTCTTTCTTTCTATTTACATCTATGTCACCACCCCTTGGGCAAAGTCTCACCATTTTAATTCCACAGAAACTAAAAATTCACTCTCTGTTGTCTCCCCTCTGTTTACAAGTGTGCACAGCCAGTGCATTCTTGGGATCTCCATTGGCAATACTTCTGACGTGTTCCCCAAAGCATATTTTCAAGGGGTGTGTGGTTTTTCCCACATAAAAAGCCCCACACCCGCATGTAGCCAAATATACTAGATTCTCCATAACACAGCTGAAAAATGATGCAGAGTCAAAGCTTCTGTGGGCATTTACACTGGTGAAGGTGCTGATCCTAAGTATGGAGGTGCAGTATTTGCAATTACCGCATGGGTGCATGCCCTTTGGCTTAGGTGGTAGCCAATTTCTCATAGGGAGTGTGGGTGTCCACACTGGTAGCTTCTGTAAACTGTGTACAATCCTATTTCTAAATTTCATACCTCTTCGGTGTACTTGAGGGTCATCCAGGACAATGATGCAGGGCAGGAGGCTGGGTGCTCCACAGTTCCAGGGCAGGGCAGAGGATGGCATCCTGAATGGGGGAAGGCTTCCTTGGGAGACTTACCCCTGTTGAGGATCTCGGTCAATGGGTACCATTTCCATTTCTGCAGGGGCTCCAGCTGGAGACCCATAGATTTAGAAATCAGGCAGAGCATGCCCATAAAAGACACAGCCCCTGATCCATTGGCAGGTTCTCTACTGACTCCATGTATAGCTGTCGGGAGTCAAGGGAGGACCCTTCCAATTCTGAAGAATCATGATAAAGTGGCCAACTGCATGAGCACCCACTCACCCGGCAAGGGCAATCGGAGTGATGATGACTGACAGCTGTTGGGGTAAATCCTTGCCCAGCTGAGATCCTTAGTCAGAGCACTAGTTATCTGCTGTTTCAGCAGTTGCTTTATCTAAATTGGTGGAGAGGCCATAGAGGGCCACACTGAGACTGCCTGTACCGGCTCTTGCTGAGGCAGGGTCAGCTGCAGCTCTTATGGCTGTAGCCAGAGAAGAGCCAGGGTAACTGGAACTGGCTTGACCTGGGTAAACCAAAGCTGTTGCCACATGAGTTCCTCATAGTACTGATGCAACTTGTGCCAGTGCCTCTCCTCACCCAAAGAAGATGAGGAGGATGATGAATAGTGGTGGCGCCACTTGCCTGAGTGCCTGGGCGTGAGCGTTGAGAAGGATGTGGGCTTCCAAGTCAGGGCTTCTGGGTGGGACCTTGACTGCCAGGGTGACTGACAGTGGGTCTCAGAGGGGCCAGTGAAAGCCCACTTCTCTCCTGGTCTGGGAGCTCTTGGTCAGGCAGAGGCATAACAGCAGACTGATCTGCCCCCCAAGAGAGTGGCAGACCAGAGTCCTGGAGAGAGAGTATTGACCTCCTCAGCCAACAATTGGTCGACTGGGTCAAGAAAGATCTCAAGGGCATCAACCTGAGTCTCAGCCCACTGGCCCAATGGGGAGACCATGGAGCCAGAGCCAGGGTTGAAGCACTGACTGTAGTTAGCAACTCCGGTGACCACGGGAATCAGAGGCCAAGAGTGCTCCCAATCCCATTGCTGATGACAAGACTGTCTTTGATCTCTTTCCTCTTGTCTTTCTTCAATTTCTTAAGTTTCATGCCAGAGAGTCCCTGCCCCTGGGTAGGAAGGGATTGGCACAGTTCTTTAATTGCTCTGAAAAATGAAGCACCCTAAAGGAGCATCAAAAGGCCAAAGCTGAGCAGGACTGTGCTGTGGCCTGAGTTGCCACCTCTTCAAATGCCACAAGTTACTCAGCAGACTCTGTGGCCATGGAGACCACCCAACAATCATCTTTCAAATGAATGGGTGGATCCCGATCATCTGGAAGGCCAAAGAGTAGGCGGGAAAGGCAATCCTCCAAGGTGGAGAGAAGAAACGAGTGGCAGTGGCCGCAAGCCTGGATATCATGCTCATGGCTCAGGCAATATATGCACGAGGAGTGTGGATCTGGTGGAGACATAAGTTGCCCTTAACCACATTTCCAGAACCCTGGAGCAGCCTTTGCGTCATCTATAATGGTGGCAAGAAGTAGAAGTGAAGACAAATGTTTTTATTAACTGTAGCGAAAGAATAAAGCAAAAGGCCTCTTCAGCGTAAGACTGATTAGGACTGAATCTTCTTCCAGCGGAAAGGAAGATCTGGCATCACAGGGAGGTGCTGGGAGAGTTACTACCCAGGTGGGTGGCAGAAGCCAGCTTGAAGACATTCCGGCATGTCTTAGCAGGGAAAGGACACTGCCAGAAAGTGTGGATAGAACATCATATCCATATCCCTAGAAAACAGCCTTATGCAAAAATGCAAAGAGCATATTAGAAGAAATATCATGGCAGTATAAACTGCTACCAGGTACAAAACTTAACTACTAAAAGTTTTTCCATTTTAGTGATTTAGGGACTGGGAAACTCATACTGAATCCTGCAGCAGTGTTCTGTATGGCACACTAAATCCTACAGCAAGATCCTGTGTGGCACCTGCAAAATACATACATATTGAATGCTAGCCATGCCTGGTCTGTATATTTACTAAATCTTGAGATCATCATATCCTACATCCAAATGTGTATTGGAAATATACAAGGCAAAACATGTAAAATCAAAACTAAAGCCAAACAGCATGCTACAGAAAAGAAAAGTGGCTGCAGGGTCCCCTGCATGATGTATTTCATGTTAAAAAGAAGCTAGGTACATATTGTCATTCAAATCCCTTCCCTGTCTTTCATGGAGAGTGAATCTCTGAAATGGAAAGATTTTTTGTAATTAGGTTTTGCATTTAGTAGCAGTCATACTACCATGATATTTCTTTTAATATGCAATTTGCATTTTTGTATAACACTGTTTCTTTAAGTGCACACTATTTAAGACTTTAGGTTGACATACCATGTTATCTCTGATGAAGCTCAACAGTGACTGGGTGAAGCTTTATAGGTTTCATAGGTAATACCGAGCTAGTAGACCAAAGTCCATGATGCTCGCCGATATCAATTATAGCCCATTTTGGAATTTAGACCTAAATAAGTATCCAAATGTAATTTAAAGGTATCCATATTTTCGCATGCTACTACATCCAGTGGCAAATTATTCCATATTTTGCATACTCTTATTGAGAACCATGTACTTCTTTTTTTAGTTTTAAAATGTTCTACTGTGAGTTGAAGCGGATGTGCCCTGGTATTATAAACAGATTGCCTGAGACCCAAGCCAGGCAGTTCCCATAATTGATCATCATGCAGAGCTTTAAATACCAAACATATATCTCCTCTTATTCTGCGGTATTGCATTGTATACAGTCGAGTTTCTTCAGTCTTGCAATATAATCCAAGCCCTTTATCTCATCGATTTTGCTAGTTGCCCTCTTCTGGATTTTTCTAGTGCAATTATAGAGCCCTTATCACCTGGCACCCAGAACTGGGCGCAATATTCAAGTGGGGCCTCACCAGCGATGAATACAGAGGCATAAAACTTCACTACTTTTACTACTAATATGTTTATTTATACAGTGTAGCATACCTGCAGGCTTCTTAATTACCATATGACAATGAAGTTTTGACCTTAGATCATTGGATACTCTGACTCCCCAAGTCGCATTCATCATCAACCACCTTTAAAATCATACCCAAATTTATAATTAGCATGATGATTGTTTCTCCCAAAGTGCATTACTACACACTTGTCAACATTAAAGGTCAATTTTTTAGGTTAGCCCAATTCTGTAGTTCATCAAGGGCATACTGTAGGGTATTTATATCTTCAGTGTTATTAACTGGGTATCCTAGGCAGCTATCATCTGCAAATTTAGTCACCCAAGCATTGGTTGATGTTTTAAGTGGCCTAATATAGATATTAAATAAGCAAGGACCAAGAACCAAACCCTGAGGGACCCCACTGGTCACATTGTCCTACTCTGAATAAGAGACCTTTATACATACTCGTTGAGTTCGACCCTTCAACCACGACTCCACCCAGCATGTTATATACCCCCATTCCGATGTTAATAATATCATCAATAAGTTGACCATGAGGGACCTTGTCAAGGCCTTAGAGAAATCTAGGAGGATAACATCCACAACCTCACCCCTGTCCAAGGCCCCACTTACTCCACCATAAAAACCCAACAGATTGGTCTGACATGATCTTGCCTTGACAAAGCCATGCTGTGTAGGGTCCGGTTGAATCGACTTACAGAGATGATCTTTAATGATTCCTTCAAGCATTTTACCCAGAATGGATGTCAAACTAATAGGTCTATAATTAGACCCATCCGCCTGGAACCCTTTTTAAAAATAGGGACCACAGTTGCCTGTCTCCAAGCGTCAATAACCTGTCCATACTGTATAAGATTTAGTAAACAGGGCAGCAATAGCACCAGAAAGGGAATAGCCAGTTCCTTAAGAATATGCAGGTGGAGACCATCTGGACCTGCTGATTTATGTGGTCTAAATTCTGTAACAATTTTTGAATTGTGGCTGCATCCACAATAAATTGCCCAGTCAAAATATGATCATTGTGATTATTACTAGTTACTGTTTTAATATTAAGACTGAAGAAAATTGCCAATTACAAATAGAGGCCATTTGTGTCTTATCAGATGCCAACTCTCCTGAATTATCTTTTAGTGAACCTATGGTAGAAGTACCTCCTCTTTTATTATTAAAGTATTCATAAAAGGTTTGTGATTATCTCCTACTTTATTAGCCAATCGTATCTCATAGTCCTTTTCTGCTTTTCTAAAACTAAATTTAATCACCCTTAGCTGAAATGTATAGTTTTCCCAACTTTTTTGGGACCCACAAAGCTTAGCCCTTTTGTATGCCCTATTTTTGTCTTTAATATGTTTTTTTACTGTTGCATTCATCCATGGCCTTTTTAACTGGGTTCTATCAGATTTTTAACGGTAGGAATATATTTGTTGGTAACTGCTGTTAGTTTATTAACCAGAATCTGCCACATTTCTGAGAGAGATTTATCCAAAAACACCTGGTTCCAATTCCAGGTTGCCATATCATTTACCATACCCAGGAAATTCCCATGTTTAAAGTTATAGACCACCGTATTGCCAACATTATGCCCGAGGTAGCCATTATACGTAAATTTGACCATAGAATGGTCACTAGACCCAAGGGGTTGTAAAACCAAACAGTTAGTAATTTGACTGCCTAGGCTATGTAAAACTAGATCCAGGGTATTATTGCCCCTAGTACTATGTTTAACTACTTGCTCCATGTTAGACAACAAAAGGGTCTCTAGATGTGGTGATATCATCCCAATGTATAAGTCTATTGCAGTGAGTTTATTGTGCTGGATCTTACTTTTGTGACTTTGTGATCTGCACTGTGAACTGCACTGAATAAAAGTGGGAGTTTTAGAATTTTATATATTGTGGTGCTGCTATGTTTTCCCTCAGTTGCTGGATGCTATTCTGCTTGTTACTTCAAGTAAATATGTAAAAAGTACTGTTGCATGCCGGTGGCCAAAAGGCAAAAGCCAATAGATAGAAAACAGCTCTGCACGTCAATTGAAATGGTAGGGCATGAGGGAGCCACAGAAGGTGAGAACTGAATTGACTGGTGGGCCCACCTGGTGGAAGCAGCTACAGAGGCAATATTTAATGCCACCAGTAGAGTCAGTCTGAAACAACTAACACAGCTGTGATTCTGTGGCAGTTGTGCCTATCCCCTCAGAGAGTAGGGAGAGGGAGCATCACTAACATAGCTGCAGTTCTGTGACTCTCCTGCCTTCTCTCATTCCAGACATTTGTTTTATTACTGAGGGCTGTACTGCGGTAGAGACACCGAGGCACTCAGCCCATATTGAAAAACTTATTTTATTGAATTTTTACCATTTTTACATGAAGCCCTGTAAACTGTACTGCAGAAAGCAGGAAGAGGGGGTTGTAGTTCTCCACTCGAGTAAAGAGAACTACAGACTCCACTGGGATACCTGTAAATTAGTGGGGGCACTAGATCTTTACTACCCTTGCCATTTCCCCACATGAGGGGTTGTTGCAAGCTCAGAGAATTCTTTATTTAATAAAAACTGAATTTGATTTACCAAGCGTGACCCAGTGAACACTTCTGGGTCAAAGGACTGCACTTAAGGCACTCCTCTGTGAGCAGGGTGCACTCAGCACTGCTGCGGATATGCACACACAAGACACACATTTATGTGTGCATGTCTGGTGGAGAGAGAGCAGGAGAGGCCACAAAACTATACTGGTGTGTAACCGTAAGGCAGGATTGTTCAACAACATTCTCTAGGTTTACTTTAAATATATTGAGTGACCATGGCTAATAAAGTCCTTACGCTTGAAGGGGACATTGGTTATGAATGCAGTTGCTGCCATATGTATGCCCTATATACACATAAGCAATAACTTGGCACCTACATCTGCAATAAATGTGTTGAAAATAATCAGCTCAAGGAACAGTTATTGCTGTTTACTAAACAGCTAGAAGACCTGGAGAAAAGACAGGAAGTAATGACTAAAAAATTTAAAATCTATCCAACTATCACTAAATCTAACACCGCCATGCCTTCAAATAGTCCGGGTACATCAAACAATAAAAGAAAAGCAACAAAGTAATGAGGAAAATGAATGGTATGAGGTGCAAACATAAAACATAAGAAAAGGATTGTTGACAAGTTTACAGTACACCACCAATCACCAGTCTTACTGTCCCAGGAAACAGCGAATACTTCAACTAGGGCAGCAGCAGGATCTCACCCTAGTACTTCCAGATACACACCCCCACAAATGACCCCCATTCAGTAATCTAATAGAGTCATACCCCCTCCAGCAAGATTACTGAGACAATAACTCTAGTATGGATAGCTCCCTGGCAATGGAGTAGCCACCACTAGAAAGGGACACACCAAGGCAATTAATTGTTTTTGGCAACTCAGTGCTCAAGTGTACAGATAGTCATATTTGCCAGTACGATAAGGATAACATCATGGTTTGCAGCTACTCCAGAGCAGAAGTTAGTGACATCACTAGGATGTCAGACACCATCTTTAAAGGGGCAGGACAGCCCCCATTGGCAGTAATACACACAGGGGTTAATGACAATGGTAGGAATAGTGAAAGGGCAATCAAAAATGATTTCATTACATTGGTGAGCAAACTGAAAAGCAAAGGGTGTGAAATAATTTTGCCAGAAGTTCTCCCTGTCCCCCGAGTAAACAAAAGAAGGCAGGATAAAATCAAGCACATGTGCATCTGGCGAGAAACTGGTGCCAGAAAAAACAGTATAAGTTCATTAAGCACTGGGACTTTTTGGGGGGACAACCCAGATATGTACTATAGGGATGGCCTCCACCCTAGGGCTAGAGATCGAGGGGAAGGGGCAATTCTCATGCTCCTCGATCGCTCCTCAGCCTTTAACACGGTAGACCATTGTGTGTTGCTCAACCACCTGAGGGAAATTTGTGGACTCACTGGCACTGTCATCTGCTGGTTTGAGTCCTATCTCACAAACATAAGGCAATGGGTAGTGATGGAGAATTTCTTCTCCTCCCCTAGACTCCTGTCATGTGGAGTACCTCAGGGTTCGGTCCTGTCACCATTGTTGTTTGCCATGCATATGCTGCCCCTGGGAGAGCTCATTAGGAGGCACAGCTTGGGTTTTCATTTCTATGCAGATGATACCCAGCTGTACTTGTCCTTTGGCCTGGGACATCCAGTGTGGTGGAAGTGCTAAATGAATGCCTTGCTGAGATCAATGACCGGATGGTTTCCAGCTGGTTGCAACTGAACCCCGATAAGATGGAGGTACTAGTTGTTGAGTCAGACAGAGGGCATGATAGGATGGCCTCTGGTGCAGAAACAGATTTTTTTCCAGGGGTCTGTACCATTGAAGACCTCCTCTAGGGTACGCGATCTTGGTGTGACCTTTGACAGCGGATTGACATTTGAAGCTCAGGTGTCATCCGTTGTCATGACCAGCTTCTAGCATCTTAGGAATATTGCCAGGATCAAGCCCCTAGTTCTGCCCCAGGACCTCCCAACCTTGGTGCACGCCTTCTGAACATCAAGACTGGACTACTGTAATGCACTCTACCACAGGGTCTCGAGAGATACCCTCCACAGGTGCAGCTAGTGCAGAATGCAGCTGCCAGATTGCTGATGGGACAGTTGAAATCCTGTCACATCACCCAGGTGCTGCATAAACTGCATTGGCTGCCTGTCAGGTTGAGGGTTCTCTTTAAGGTGGGCTTGCAACCTTTAAGGCCCTACATGGGCTGGGCCCTGGATACTTGTCAGACCTTCTTACACCTGCTGCCTCGGTCCACTCCCTCCTCTCCTCCACTAGGGGCCTCCTTGCAATTCCCAGGATGAGGTTGAAAACTGCCAGCGATAGAGCATTTAGCACTGCCGGACCCATCCTGTGGAATTCACTTCCTCCACCTGTTCAGGTGGCCCCTCAGTTGAGATTTTCAAGACTTGCCTCAAGACCCACATGTTTAGTCAGGCCTTCCCAGATACCCTGTATTAGATCTTCCTTCTGGGTTGGCCCCTTTAGTTAGTGTTTTCAGTTTTAGGCCTATTTAATTATTTAAGTGGTCATTTAATTTAGCGCTGTAATTTTACTGTTTTATTTTATTTTATGGATAGTACTGTTGATTGTAAGAGGCATGGGAATTGATGGAGGCAAACACCAGGATCCAAAACTCAAAATAGATTTATTCAGCACAAAATAAATCTAAACAGTGGACTGTAAAATGACCAAAGAAATAAAAAGAGGGTTTAAATCAAACACAGAATAAGTCCATACAGTACTTCACCACTAGAAGGTGCTAGGGTCAGAGATAGAGTCAGCTCCTTACTGAGCCCTGTTGTCCACTCACAGCTTGGATCTAGTGGTCCAAACTCCACTGAGCCCTAATCTGCTTTCATGTTGCAAGGTTTCTTCTTTATATAGTGAAGGAGTCAAGTGGTGAAGCATAGCTCCGCCCCTTTTTCCATACTAATCATCACTTTTTAGTAAGTATAAAACTTTATTACATTTGAAATTTTTTCGATAGGTTCCTTCATAAGTAATACTATTCTAGCAGTGGAATCACATTTTAAAGTGTTCGAAACAAAATATATGCAGTTCTGGTTTGGGTGGTTCTCTGCTGTTCTGGCTCCTCCCACCTGTCCTCAGTCCAATATAGCAAGTTGCAAAGGGGGCGGCTGGCTCTATAGGAGACTGAGGCTTGAGAGGGCTAAGAAGCAGAAGGAGCTTGCCCCAAACCTACTGAGTTACAGGGAGTTTCTGTGTACAGAAAAAAAAACAGGTACCATTTTAACTAAATCAGATATTTAACCCTAGAAGGCATTGCAGTATATCTCTTGAGAATATTTGTACAAACTAAACCTTCTGTATAGGACTGTCTCACAGTCTAACATTCATTTCTGCACCCTGAGGTTTATTTGAACTGCAGCCAAAAGCTAGCGCTGCAAACATAACTTAACAAATTGAAACTCTGCTTGTTTTTTTTCATAAAACCTAAGTCCAACCCAAAGGAAATAAAACTCTTAAAAACAGGAAAGATCTTCCTTCTATATCTATACTTTCTACGTATACACCTTTGCACACATTTTTATTTAGGCGCTTTATCTTGTGGATTTCTCTCTTTGCTGTGATATCTGAGCTGAGCTGTAAGCACTTTAAAACCTGCCAGAATTGTAGCTAGCAACCGGCTCTGCAGGGGAACCCTACCAAAGCAAAATCAGTGCATTACAATGTACACCCTTACAGCTTGCTAACATAGGGTTTTCACCTGCAAATTTCATATTTTTGCGAGTGGAACTCACTCACTGTACATCACACATTCGCGAGGCAATGTGCACAGGTTCGTGCAGCTGGCTGTGCGCACGATCGTGCCATAGCAGAAAGATACTGGTACGGGAAGGGGAAACAGGTAGCAGATTCCCGGAGATCTCAATAGAGCTAGAGGACAAAGAGAACATACTACAGGTGGCCTGCCTGTAGATGGGGGAAAAACAGAGAGAAAACAAAGAAGAAAGAGTTGTTTTTTTTCCAAGTGCTGTTGCAACAGACTTGAGTCAGACAGAGGAAAGGAAGTACAGGACCTCCAGGGAATTACTACCCTTCCACATACTCCTCCCTACCCAAGAGGAAAACAGTAGGTTTTTCCTACAGCTAATGGTTTCAAACCAAAATCCTGACAGCATTAATCAGATCTTTCCAGAGGGAGAGATGGAGCTCCAGCCCTCCCACTCTCTGAAGCTCCACCTTGGGGTCCCTTACAAAATCAAAATGTTATTAAACAATCAGGTATCGGAGACTATTCTATGATGCCTTAATCATCATTCACCCCGAGGTCTGATCCTGTCTGTGCATTTGGTTCCACCCCATAACGAGACATGGAGAACCAGGGATAAATGACAACCAAGGAAGGGGCTGGAGTAGAACAGTGAAACAGTCTAGGGAGGTCAAATCATGGAAAGCCATGTGTGCAAATGCCAGGAGCCTTAGCAACAAGATGGAAGATATGGAGGCTGTCATGGTGCAGTCAGACCTGGACATTGTGGCCATCACTGAAACCTGGTGTAATGATAACCACGACTGGGAGATGGCCATACCTGGCTACAACATATTCAGAAGAGACAGAGCAGGCAGGAAGGGAGGAGGAGTGGCACTCTGTGAAAAATGACATAAGGGCCACAGAGATCCAGGAGGAACAAAATGGGGGAGAGATACTGTGGGTTAAGCTGGAAAGGAAAATGGGGACAGCCATCTGCACAGGTGTGGTCTATAGACCACCAGCCCAGGAGGAAGAAACAGATAGGGAGCTGATGCTAGCCATCCAAAGGATGGCAGACAAGGGTGAGGTAGTACTGGTTGGAGACTTCAATATTCCAGACGTGGACTGGAGCATCCCAGCAGCAGCATCAACTAGGAGCAAATTTATCCTGGACTCCCTTCAGGGTGCCTTCCTCAAGCAACTGGTCATGGAACCAACTCGGCAGAAGGCAATACTGGACCTTGTGCTCACAAACAGGGACAGTGTGATGGGGTAACAGTGGGGGAGCACCTGGGGAACAGTGACCACCAGTCATTGTGGTTTGAAATCACAGAAAGAGCAGAACCAAACCACACAAAAACACGTATCCTGGATTTTAGGGGGCAGACTTTGGGAAAATGGGAGATACTTGAAAGAGGCATTAAGGGAATGGGACAGGAATCAGGGGTTGAGGAACAGTGGGCAGTATTTAAAATGGGGATTACAAGAACAACAGAATTATGTATTAAGCAGGTTAGCAAGAGGAAAAGGAAGAGGAGACCATTATGGTTTTCCAAAGAGGTAGCAAAGAAAGTGAAAGCCAAAAGATTGCATTCAGGCAATACAAAGACACAGGCAGAAGGGGATAGGGAGAAGTACCAGGAGAAGCAAAGGGAGGCAGGGAGGTCAGTAAGGGAAGCCAAAGCTCAGACAGAAGAACACATTGCAAAATCAGTGGGTAGAGGGGACAAAACCTTTTACAGGTACATAAGTGAAAAAAGAAAGACAAAGGGAGGGATAGTGAGACTGAAGGGGGAGGATGGGGACCACGTGGAGGATGACAACAGTAAAGCTGACATATTGAACAGGTATTTCTGCTCAGTCTTTACTGTGGAAGAGGAGGGTAATGGGTCTGAAGGGAGTACAAGGGGTGAGAATGGTGCAGAAATGGACACAAGTCCCTTTACACGAGAAAGGGTCCTGAAGGAACTGGAAGTAGTAAGAGTTGATAAAGCAATGGGGCCAGATGGGGTGCACCCCAGGGTCCTTAAAGAACTAAGAGAGGTGGTGGCTGAACGTCTGGCTATCCTGTTTAGCCGATCACTGGAAACAGGGGAGGTACCCAAAGACTGGAGGACAGCAGATGTAGTCCCCTTATACAAAAGTGGGAACAAAGAGGAAGCAGGGAACTACAGACCAGTCAGCCTCACCTCGGTAGTGGGGAAGATCATGGAAGCACTACTGAAGGAGATTGGTGGAACATCTGGTTGTCAATGGACTACAGGACCCAAGGCAGCATGGTTTCACAGGGGAGGTCATGTCAGACCAACCTCGTTGACTTTTTGACTGGGTAAGTAGGGAGGTGGATCAGGGAGGGCAATGGACATGGCCTATCTGGACTTCAGCAAGGCCTTTGACACTGTGCCACATAGAAGACTATTACAAACTGGGGAATATGGGTGTGGGCAGGACAGTAGTGTGGTGGGTAGGTAACTGGCTGGGTGACAGGACACAGAGGTGGTGGTAAATGGCTGTCACTCCACAGAGGGAAGAGTGACCAGTGGGGTACCACAGGGATCAGTGCTGGGACCGGTCCTATTCAACATCTTCATCAGTGACATGGCGCAGGATCTAGAAGGCAGAATTTCACTGTTCGCTGATGACACAAAGCTCTGTAACAGAGTAGACACACCAGAGGGTGTAGATATAATGAGAAGCGACCTGCAGAAACTTGCAGAATAGTCAGGGGTTTGGCAGTTGAAATTCAATGCAAAGAAGTGCAAGATAATGCATATGGGGCACAAAAACCCTGGCACAATATATCAGTTGGGGGGTGAGGATATAGCATGCACAAGCAGGAAAGGGATCTTGGGGTTATCATCTCTGATGACCTCAAGGTGAGAAACAGTGTGACAAGGCAGCAGGTAAAGCAAATAGGATGCTGGGATGTATAGGCAGGGTCATCACCAGCAGGAAAAGGAGGTCATAATTCCGCTATACAAGACATTAGTGAGGCCCCACCTGGAGTACAGTGTACAGTTCTGGAGACCACCTACGTGAAGGACATAGACAGGGTAGACAAGGTTCAGAGGAGGGCAACAAGATGGTGCATGGATTGCATCACAGGTCCTATGAAGACAGGTTGAAGGAACTGAACATGTACTCCTGGAGGACAGGAGGAGAGAGGTGATATGATAGAGACATACAAGTATCTTACAGGGAGGAACAGGGTGCAGGAAAACACTATTTTTAAGCAAAAAGATGTTCCAGGACTAGAGGGCATGGGATGAAGCTGGAGGAGGACGATTCAGAGGAAACATGAGAAAGAATTTCTTCACAGAATGGGTGGTGGACAAGTGGAACACCCTGCCGGAGGAAGTGATGGGGGCTGAAACAATCACGGGATTTAAGAATGCATGGGATAGACATAAAGGAATTCTGGAGGTCAGGGGTAAGGGGCAACAGACTTCTAGGAAAACAAACTGAACTTACAAGCTCAAATGGGCAGACTGGGTGGGCCATAGGCCCTTATCTGCCGACACTGTCTATGTATGTATCTATGTATCTATGAAATCAGCATTTTTGTTGGTTGGTCCAGACCGATGTTTAATAATGAATCTGTAGGGTTGCAGGGACAGATACCACCGCATGATGCGGGGGTTCTTATCTTTCATGATCTGCAACCAGCACAAACTAGGGTCGTGATCTGTCCACACCTCAAAGTTAACACCCCATAGGTAGCATACTAAAGCTTCTATTGCCCACTTCAGGGCTAAGCATTTCTTTTTCTTTTCTGTTGTGGAATACCTGGTCTCTGGTTCATGCAATTTATGACCAATAAAGAGACTGGGGTGTTCTTCACCCTCAAAACTCTGTGACATGACAGACCCTATTCCAGTGTTAGAGGCATCTGTTTGCACTATAAAAGGATGGTTGAAATCTGGGCTTCAGAGTATGGGAGATGCACACAACTGGGCTTTTATAGTGCAAAATGTCTTCTCCCACTCAGGTGTCCATTTTACAGTAGTTGGATTATTTTTCTTTGTTAGATTCATGAGGGGGTGGCTATCGTGGCAAAATTAGGGATAAATCTTCTGTAATACCCCGCCAACCCTAGAAAAGATCTCAGATGGTGTTTCGTAAGGGGGAGGGGACTATTGGCTACAATGCCCACTTTCCCAACATCCGGTTTCACCTGCCCTTGTCCAATTCGGATTCCTAGGTATTTTGTTTCCCTCTGGGCCAGAGAACACTTATTAGGGGTTATTGTAAGCCCTGCTTGGGAAATGGCCTCAAATACCTGGTTTTGATGTTGCAGGTGGTTTTCCCAGTTAGGGCTATAGACTATAACATCATCTAAATAAGCAGTACTATAGTTGGTATGTTCCCGGAGGACCCTGTCCATGTACCTCTGGAAGGTGGCGGACACCCATGCAGCCCAAAAGGCATAGTTGTGAAGTAGAAGAGGCCTAATGGCATACTAAAGGCCATCTTCTCCCTATCCTGTTGGTTTAAGTGGATCTGCCAGTACCCCTTAGTTAAATCGAGGGTACTGATGTATTGGGCATTTCTCAGTCGATAGATAATATCATCAAACCTAGGCATCGGGTAAGCATCAAATTGTGATATTGCATTGAGGCAGTGGAAATCCAGGCACAGCCTGATGCCACCTTCTTTTTTATTGATTAGTACTATAGGGAAACCCCAGTCACTATTGGACGGCTCAGTCACCACCAGCTTCTGCATCCTCTGTACCTCCTGAATTACCTCACCTCTCACTCTTTCTGGCAGCTGATAGGGCTTCTGCCGAATGGGTATAGTTTGATTCACTTGAATCCTGTGTTCCACCCCCTCTGCTTGTCATGGTGTGCTAGTGAAGGTTCCCTGGAACTTCTCTATCAAGTGATTCAAAGCTTCATTCTTTTTTTTTTTTCCTGGCAGGTCCTCCATCGATCTCCGCCCTGGTCACAGCCCCCAGGCTTCCACCTACCGTCTATTGCCAGCATTCTCCCAGTCACCCCCGGCTTCCCCGGAGGGTGGGGCCACAGCACTGGTCCACTGTCCAGAGCCATGGGACCAGTAACTAGTAGGAAGTGCTTGGCGATGGTGGCTAATTGAAGCTCAGGGAGGGCTTCATGGAGATGGAGGACCCACCTACCCACTTTTTCCATTTTTCTTGGGAGGTGGGGATATGCAATGATGCCAACGTCTGCCCTGCTTCCTAAACATGTGAGCGCCATCAGCTTGAGTGACTCCCGGCCTCTGCCAGGGGTCCTCCATGCGCTGGACACTTCCCCACCTTCCCCCCAGACAAGGAGAGCAGTCCATGGGATGCTCCATCCTTCTCCCCCTGGCTGGCCCTCCATGACTCAGATCCGTTCCCGAACCTGGGTCACCGGTGTCATAAGCAGAAGTCCAACCATTGCGCTGACAGGCCAGCGCTTCTTTCTGTATAGAGTCTAATTCGGGGTTGATATCCAGTTCTTTATACCCTCCTGAGCCTTCCAGTCTCTGGGATGCCTGTTCCAGTTCTGAGGCTGGAAGCTCAGAGTATATGAAGAGGAATGGCAAGGGATTTCAGTTGGTGCGGTCAGTCCATCTCTTCAAGAGGTTAGCATGGTACGCCTGACATTTTCTCCTTTTTTCCGGTAATGCAGTTTCATAGTTTACTGGTCCCACTTGCCTCTGGACCAGATAAGGGCCTTGCCATTTCATAGTCAATTTGCTATCAGTAGATGGCAATAACAGAAGCGCTTTATCCACAGGGCAAAAGCCTTGTGTCCTACACCCTGATCATAACGTTGCTTCTTTTCTTTTTGTTTCTCTTGATTCGTCTGGTGTGCCCACTGTATCTATTGTGCCAACCTTTGTCTAAGCTGAGTGATGTAGGTTATGGTTGGGGTACATTCAGTTCCCTTTTTCTCTTCTCACCTTTCTTTTATGATGTCTAAGGGGCCCCAGGGATTCTTCCCAAAGAGTAACTCAAAGGAGGAGTAACCAGTAGAAGCCTGGGGCACTTCTCTATAAGCAAACATTAACATAGGCAGGTAAACATCCCAGGTCTTCCCTTCATCCTGAATATATTTCTGTAGCATTTCTTTCATAGTTTTGTTGAACCGTTCTACTAGCCCATCAGTCTGGGGGTAGTATGGAGATGTGTACAGTGCCCCCACCCCCTAAAGACTGGTATAAATAGGTCAACAGGGCTGATCTGAAATTACTGCCCCTATCTGTGAGTATCTCCTGGGGAACCCCCATTCTACCAAACACCTTCAAGAGTTCCTCTGCTATTTTAGGGGACTTCACCTTTCTTAAGGGGATGGCCTCCGGGTACTTGGTTGTGTAATCACACAATACCAAAATAAATCTATTCCTTTACTACTCTACTCTTGGGTAAAGGCCCCACAATGTCCATAGCTAACCTCTCAAATGGTGTCGTGATCAGTGGTAAGGGTTGCAATGGAACTTTCTCTTTTTTTGTAATAGAGGCTACTTTCTGACATTCTTTACAACTTTTGCAATAGTCGGCTTCTTGGTCTTGAATACCCAGCCAATAAAACCCGTGCAGTAGCCGACTAAGGGTTCTGTCCCTTCCTAGGTGCCCAGCCATGGGAATATCATGTGCCAAAAACATTAGTTGCTGTCTATAGGGTGTGGGCACTACTAGTTGTTCTACAGTGACCCCAGTGGCAGAATTTCTACGTTCCCTGTATAACAGATTTGCATTCATGATAAATGTAGGGTATATAGCATTGCTTTCAGGGCTAACCACCTGCCACAAGAAAGGTGTTAGTGTGTCATCAGTACTTTGTTCCTTCTGGAACTGTACAGTATCTATGCATTGTTCAAAGGAGTCAGGCATGTCCATAACATTAGAGTTCCAGTCTAATTTATCCTTTCGGCACCTCCTCCTGGACTTCCTGTCTTTCCCTGGCATACCGTACAGTTCATCCTCAAAAGGAAAGACATGTTGGGGTGTAAATACTTGAGAGCATTGTACCTGTGCCCTGGTGGTGACAGCACTCATGTTAGGGGCTGTCATCATCAGTAGGTTGAACCCAGGGAAGTCCTGTCCAATGACTATGAGAACAGGCAGATTCGGTACCAGTCCCACCTTCATGGGTTGTTCCAAGCCTTGCACAATCAGGGTGGTAATTTCTATGGGGTAGTAGTGAACATCCCCATGAATGCATGTAACACCCATATTACACCCTGTGTCTGCCTGATAACAAGGCCTCCTGTACCAATGTTTGACGACTGCCTGAGTCCAATAAGGCAGGAACATCCTTTCCTTCTGTGTTAGCTATAGTCATATAATGTCCCCAACTGGCTAGTGCTGTTGGTGCTGTCTCTTTCTTTCTTTTGGGGCAATACCTGACCATGTGCCCCTTCTCCTGGCATCCATGGCAGATTATGTCTGTACTGTCTACTCTCCCCATCTTAACCACATTAGTCGGTGCAGTAGGTGTATTAACATTCCCAGAAGTAGTGTTAAAGTTTCTTACCATGGGTAAGGGTCCGCTGGTTCTGGTGTAACCTTTTGTTCTTGCTGGTCTGGCCATAAGATATTCCTCTGCCAGTTCAATAGCCCTCTGTGATGTGTCCGGTCGGTGTTCCTTTACCTACGTCTGGATGTCTTGAGGTAAAATTTTCACAAATTGCTCCAGTATAACTGACTCCATCACTTGCACAATTGATCTGGTGGATGGATGCAACCATTTGTAGCATAAGTCATGCAAACGGGTATATGTTTCCTGGGGGGAGTCAGTAGCATGAAATCGGAATGTCCAAAATCTCTGTTGATAGGTCTCTACATTGATGACATAACGTTTGAGTATAGCCTGTCGCTCAAAGTCATAGTTATTCACATGTCTTGCATCTATGTGGCTATAGGCCAACTGTGCCTTACCCGAGAGATCTGGAGCCAAACATACCACCCACTGGTCCTTGGGCCAGTGGCATGCTTCTGCCACTCTCTTGAAGGTGGAGATGTAGACTTCAATGTCATCCCCTTCGGTCAATTTAGCAATCTTAATGTCCATAGGTCCTTTGACGTCCCGCAGTATATTAGGTCTATATACCCACATAGCTTGTATGGCATGGAGGGTATCATTCCATCAGGCCTCATTCTGTTTCTGTTCCATCTCCCTCCATCTCGCCATGTCCATTTGCCTGATACATAACCATCATAACAGGTCCTGTATATCTTCAGGGGGACGCTCATCAGGTACCTTCTCTTCTTCTGAAATGGTGGCACCTTCCAACTCCTCTTCTTCACCCTCTCTCTCTTGGTAGTTCTCCTATGCACATGTCCTAACCCAGGCAACAGGGGCTTCTGTGAGATCTCCACCACACAATGGGTCTGAACCCTACTCGGGCTCAGTTGTGTGGTCACTGCTGGATCCTTCCGAACCTCCATCTGAGTACCTGTTTTGATACTCCACATTGATTCACCAGCAACTGGGGTGCCTCAATGAAGCCCACCACTGCTACCACATGTAAGAGGTGTGGGAATTGATGAAGACAGACACCAGGATCCAAAACTCAAAATAACTTTATTCAGCACAAAAGAAATCATAACAACAGACTGTAAAATGACAAAAGAAATAAAAAGAGGGTTTTAAATCAAACACAGAATAAGTCCATTGAATACATGATCACTAGAAGGTGCTAGGGTCAGAGATAGGGTCAGCTCCTTACTGAGCCCTGTTGTCCACTCACAGCTTGGATCTAGTGGCCCAAACTCCACTGAGCCCTAATCTGCTTTCATGTTGCAAGGTTTCTTCTTTATATAGTGAAGGAGTCAGATGGTGAAGCATAGCTCCACCCCTTTTTCCATACAAATCATCACTTTTTAGTAAATACAAAACTTTATTACATTTGAAACATATTAAAAGATAGGTTCCTTCATAAGTAATACTATTCTAGCAGTAGAATCACATTTTAAAGTGTTCTAAACAAAATAGTTCTAGTTTGGGTGGTTCTGTGCTGTTCTGGCTCCTCCCACATGTCCTCAGTTCGCTATAGCAAGTTGCAAAGGGGCCGGCTGGCTCTATAGGAGACTGAGGATTGAGAGGGCTAAGAAGCAGAAGGAACATTCCCCAAACCTACTGAACTACAGGGAGTTTCTGTGCACAGAAAAAAAAACAGGTACCATTTTAACTAAATCAGATATCTAACCGTAGAAGGCATTGCAATGTATCTTTTGAGAATATTTGTACAAACTAAACCTTCTGTATAGGACTGTCTCACAGTCTAACATTCACTTCTGCACCCTGAGGTTTATTTGAACTGCAGCCAAAAGCTAGCGCTGCAAACATAACTAAACAAAACAAAACTCTGCTTGGTTTTATTCATAAAACCTAAGTCCAACCCAAAGGAAAATAAAACTCTTATCTATACTTTCTACGTATACACCTTTGTACACATTTTTATTTAGGCACTTTATCTTTTAGTGTGTATTTCTCTCTTTGCTGTGATATCTGAGTCGAGCTGCAAGCTCTTTAAAACCTGCCAGAATTGTAGCTAGCAACTGGCTCTGCAGGGGAACCCTACCAAAGCAAAATCAGTGCATTACAATGTACACCCTTACAGCTTGCTAACATAGGGTTTTCACCTGCAAATTTCATATTTTTGCGAGTGGAACTCACTCACTGTACTTTGCACATTCATGAGGGAATGTGCGCACATTCGTGCAGCTGGCTGTGCGCACGATCATGCCATAGCAGAAAGATACTGGTATGGGAAGGGGGAACAGGTAGTAGATTCCCAGAGACCTCAATAGAGCTAGAGGACAGAGAGAACATGCTACCTGTAGATGGGAAAAAACAGAGAAAACAGAGAAGAAAGAGTTTTGTTTTTTTTAAGTGCTGTTGCAAAAGACTTGAGTCAGAAGAGGAATGAAAGTACAGGACCTCCAGGGAATTACTACCCTTCCACATTGATATATACAGCACCCAGAGCTTCCAGGATTGGGTGCCTGGAAAAATAATAGTTGCCTTGCCATTCCTAGTCGCAAAGGGAGTAAAATCCTAGGAAACAGTATAGTCAGGGCCTCCATGTCTAATTTAAACTAGACACTTCTGGCATGAGGGGACAGATATAACTACCAGCTTCTAACCACCAATTGCCCAAAGATAAAAAGCCCAAGGCCAACATAAATGACATCTCCTTCACCTCCTTTAACGTATGGAGTCTCAATAGCAATAACCTTGCTGAACTAACTGCCATTTCTATAGCATCTGATACAGACGTCATATGTGTCTTTGAAACTTGGTGGGATGAAAACAGCACCTGAAACCAAGAAATAGAGGGTTGCCAACTGTTTAATAAGCCTAGGTTAGGCTGAGGGGGAGGGGGGAGTTGCAATATATACTAAGAAAGCCCTCAAGTGCCATGAGGTCATATCTGACCCAGCAGATGAAACAATGGAGACTCCATCTGGTTTAAAATCAGTGGACCACATGGAAACAGTGCTGGGACCGGTCCTATTCAACATCTTCATCAGTGACATTGTGCAGGACCTAGAAGGCAGAATTCACTGTTCACTGATGACACAAAGCTCTGTAACAGAGTAGACACACCAGAGGGTGTAGACAGAATGAGAAGGGACCTGCAGAAACTTGAAGAATGGTCAGGGGTTTGGCAGTTGAAATTCAATGCAAAAAAGTGCAAGATAATGCATATGGGCCATAAAAATGCACCAAGCAGGAAAGGTATCTTGGGGTCATCATCTCTAATGACCTCAAGGTAGGGAAACAGTGTGACAAGTCAGCAGGTAAAGCAAGTAGGATGCTGGGATGCATAGGCAGGGGCATCACCAGCAGGAAAAGGGAGGTCATGATTCCACTATACAAGACACTAGTGAGGCCCCACCTGGAGTACAGTGTACAGTTCTGGAGACCTTACCTATGTAAGGACATAGACAGGGTAGAGAAGGTTCAGAAGAGGGCAACAAAGATGGTACATGGATTGCATCACAAGTCCTATGAGGACAGGTTGAAGGAATTGAATATGTACTCCCTGGAGGAGAAGGAGGAGAGAGGGACATGATAGAGACATACAAGTATCTTACAGGGAGGAACAGGGTGCAAGAATACACTATTTTTTAGTGAAAAAGGTGTTCCAGAACTCGAGGGCATGGGATGAAGTTGGAGGGAGGACGATTCAGAGGAAATGTGAGGAAGAATTTCTTCACAGAACAGGTGGTGGACAAGTGGAACACCCTGCCTGAGGAAGTGGTGGGGGCTGAAACAATCACGGGATTTAAGAATGCATGGGATAGACATAAAGGAATTCTGGAGATCAGGGGTAAGGGGCAACAGAGTTCTAGGAAAACATAAACTGAAGTTACAAACTCAAATGGGCAGACTATCAGCCGACACTGTCTATGTATTTATCTATGTATCTATGAAACACCTTTCACTAAGCAGTATTATACAGACCATCAAACAGTACCCCTGAGATGAGTGACTCACTCCTGCACCAAATAGCTAGTATGACTGAGAAAGGTGATGTATTTATCACGGGGGACTTTAATCTGCCAAATATCAGTTGGATACCAGAACAGGCTACATGCTTGCAGGACCAGCAAATTTTAGACCTCATTGGTTCACTTGATGTACATCAGCTGGTCCAGGAACCTAGAAGGGGGAACAGCATTTTAGATGTCATACTTAAAAATATCCTCAACAAGGTTTCAAATATTTAAGTAAAGGCACCTTTATCAAACAGTGACCACAACATAGTCAGTTCCAATACAGAGACTAATAAAAAAATACATCCAATAAAGGAAAATACATGTATTGTAAAATATAATAAGGCCAAATGGACATCAATCAAATAACAACTTATTTGGGCCGACCTACTTAGTAAATTATTGCCTATGGATATCAAGCAAGCCTGGGCACTTTTTACACATACATTAAAAAATCTGGTACACAAGTTCATACCTAAGAAAAAAGCCTACAACTGCAGGGGGAGAAAACAATTTGGTTTAACCATAAAATACAAAGGTTAATCATTTAAAAAAAAAGTTTTTTTGCACTAATGAAAAGGAATCAAACTACAAGTAATATTAATAAATATAAAAATACATTAAAACAACTGAAATCAACAATTAGGAAAACTAGGAGTGATACTGAATTCAGGCTTGCACATTCCAAAGATAACCTCAAGGGCTTCTATTCCTATATTAACACTAAAAGAAATTCTAGCAGAGCTTTAGGTCCAGTACTACTTAACAACATCGCTTACACCAAACCTGAGGACATGGCAACCATTTTTAAGACCTATTTTTGTTCCACTTTCACCCAGAATACCACTTCCCCTTCAAATTCATCTAAGTTAAAGATCAAATGCCAATGTTTTACAGATTTACAATAAACACAGGAATTCAAGTCCCTGTGTCATGATTAGTATTTCCTGAAAATATCATACTGTTTGGTTTTATGGTTTTCTTTAAATCAGCATCTGTTAATGTGCTCTGCAGTAACTGAAAACAGTGAAGAAACAGTGACGATTTTTATGTCCTTATCAGTGAGTGATGACATCATTCCTGTCCAGCCTGTTGCTGCATCAATGAAGTCCTTAACTGCCTGTAGTAGCTGTTGCACTTCCCAGTCAGAGCAATCTGTAGGGCTAATTGTCTTTGCTCCAAGTGTGTTACTAACCCATCTGGTTTGTGTCTAGATAGATTGATCATTTGTGTTTCATTGGGTAACTGAAGTGGTATAAATGAATGTTTGTGAGAAATCACCTGTCTGTATCACAGCTGAGCTCTGTCACATCAAAACTCTGCATAGTGTTTTGGCTATATAAACCCAGGGTTGTTTCATGGATATACAGTAGCAGCCACAGACACTGCCAGCTATTTCCCTAAATTTCTGTGATATTTCCAGAAATATCTCCTGCTTTCTGCATTTCCACTGTAGGGGCAGCAGAGAGAAACTCTTCAGAAATTTCGTGAAATATCTGGAAATAGCTGGCAATGTCTGTGGCTACTACTCATAGCCGGTTTTAGGCACCAGCGAACCCTGCGGTTGCTGGGAGCCCCTGCTCATGGGGGGCCCCCAAGCAGAGAGGGTTACCTTATTCATTTTTAAACATTTTTTTTATCTTAACATATCTTTAAAACATCAATGAAGGACTATGCAGATCCTTCTGGTTATGTCATGAAATACCTCAACAAGCGATGATCCAGTCAATATGAAATGGATAGGCAGCAATGGATGGGATGGGAAGAACAGCCCCAAGAAATGTCACTGCTGTGTCCTCCTACAATGTTTTTAAAATACTACTAGCTATACTAAAGCTATACATAGAAACAAAGAAATATAAAATTTGCCGACAGATAACTACTGCTTGGCCTACCAAGTCTACCTCTTTTTCCCTGC
Source organism: Neoceratodus forsteri (assembly GCA_016271365.2). Taxonomy (NCBI): domain Eukaryota; kingdom Metazoa; phylum Chordata; order Ceratodontiformes; family Ceratodontidae; genus Neoceratodus; species Neoceratodus forsteri. The sequence goes on from CM057452.1 coordinate 1,452,658,704, forward strand.
CTATAGTATCACCACAAATAAAATCTTGCACCTATGGGCTACAGTAAAACACATGGGCTAAAGCTGGGCCAAGTAGAGATGCCCCATGACTTCACTAATTCTGCTGGGGGCCCCCAAAACCCTAAAGCCGGCCCTGCGGTACTACTGTAAAATAAATCTAAAGTTTGTTAAGTCATAGAAGTAGTGTGTCCTTGCTGTAGCCTCCATACATATGTTCATGTGAGAACAATATTGTTGTTATGACAGATTAACAAACAGGTGTCTGCCACATTGCTATTTCAGGAACATGTACTGTATGAACTCACAAAATTCATTTATCTGAGGGATTCTGTGTGGAAATACATCATGTACGTGTGTAACTAGACATACTATATGTCATCCTGATGCCCCTGTCTCTTGCCCCACAGTTGAGGCTACTGCACCCTGTTTCCCTCTGCCCCCCAGTCAGGGCCAATGCCACCTGTTGCCCCCTGTTCAAGTCTCCACAGACAGGACTGCTGTGCTCTGCTGAGCCCTAGAGTCCCAGGCCATCTGTCTCCACAGTTGGAGCTGCTGCACCATGCTGTCCAAGGCCACCAAAGGTGGGGCTTTTGCTGCACCCTGCTACCCACTTCAACTGCCCCCAAATGGGCAGGGCTACTGCATTACATGCACTCTGTCTCACAGTTAGGGTTACTGTACCCTGATGCCACCTTTTGTCCTGCCACATGGTCGAGGCATCTGCACCATGCTGTCCTCTGTCTCTGTCATCACATCCAAGGCTGCTGCACCTTGCAACCATGTTGACACAGTCAAGGCAGCTATGGCTTGCTGTGCCCTAGAGCCCCATGCCTCCACAAATAGGGCTGCTGCACAATGATACCCTCTGTCCCCACCCTATAACACAAGATGAAAGTGCTTGTTTTTTCTTTCCCACAGCTTGGGTAGTGTACCAAAGGATCTGATTCTGGTGGCAGGGAGTAGCATGGTGCAACAACCCTAACTGTGGGGGAGATCACGTGATGCAGCTCACCAGTGAGTAGCTCTCTAACACTGCTCCAGCCTCCCGACTTATTTAATCATTAATTTTACCAAAAACATCTGGTATAAATACCTTAAACTTTATCTGGAAGCTCTAGAAAAGGACTTGCTACTGCACACTGCTGAAAACTGTGTGTATGGAGGTGAGAATGAGGAGAAACGTATCGAAACATACTCCTCCGGCATCGCCAGAGAAGGCCCCTAAAAAATCCAGGACCTCGAGTGGTGCAGAGGAGTCCTCATTAGAAGCTACCATGGCGGACCAGCAACCTCTTACCTTGCAATGATTTCTGCAAGAATTTACTCCCTTTAAAGAAGAGCTAGGTGCGATTACATCAGAAATTAAAAGCATTGCCCAAGCTTTAGAAGATGTGCACCAGTGGGCGGCAGATAACGAGGTCCGTAGTTGCTCATTAGAGAAGCGGGTCGTGAAAGCTGAACCTGAAATTGTGGCTACCCACCAAAGAATGGCAAGAATGGAAGCAAAAATTGAGGACCTAGAGGGCCGCAGCCGCAGGAATAATGCGGTCCTCATTGGTCTTCCGGAAAAAGAGGAAGGGTCGGATGTGGTGGTGTTCATTCAAAAAATGATAGTAAAGCTGGCTGGCCCATCACCATTTGGGCCGAGCTACACTATTGAATGGGCGCACCGATCCCTCCGTCCGATGCCACCAGTGGGAGCGCCTTCTCGTCCCCTAATCTTCAGATTTCTGAATTACCTGGAACAGCAACATTTTTTCCTGAAGATTAAAGAGCTGCATGAAGTGAGATGGGAAGGCTCCAAAATCAGGGTGGCGCAGGACTTGCCAGCATCGGTCAGGCAAAAAAGGGCCATGTTTCATCCTTTGGTTTCAAAATTAATTGCCACCAGTGTCAAGTTCCGAATGGGGTACCCCGCTAAGTTGAGGGTTTTGATCTCCGGTTCATGGTCCTCCTTTGATGACCCCGAAAGTGCAGCTAAAGATCTTAAAAAGGCGTTCCCTGATCTGTTCAAAGGGCCATGAGGAAGCAATATCTTTGTATGATGCCGACTTCTACGAGGGTTAAAAGAAAATAGAAGCTGGAGAGATCTGCAATTTAATTTAATTTTATTTCAATGCTCAAGGCTGGCAACGTCAGTTTATGTTAAGGGTTTAATGAGTTGTGCTGCTCCATAGACGAATTTCTATGCCCAATTTCTTCATGGGGACCCCCACGGAGACTTTTTGTTTTGTAAATGGGGCTCTGTTTCCTAAGTTTCGTGGCGGGCAAATTAAGCTTACCGGTGCTACAGCTTTCTTCAAATCTAGCTGAGATCATGCTCGGACTTAAGTTAATTAAGACTTTAGCGCTTCACAGTATGCGACCCGAGATTTTTTATCTGCTTGGTACAGTTTTCTAACAAACTCTGCTGTAATTAGTTATGGTCACAAGGGGAAGTTCAGAGCTTTAAATTAGAACCAGTCCAATTGTGTTGGGACATAAACTGAGAAGATGTTTGCAGCGGAGCGTCCTTTGGCAAACGGAGTTTCTTTTGAACATTTACCTATGGTGAGTTCAGTTCTATTTCTCATCTCTCTCAGTTGAGAACATTGTTATGTTATCTTTTCAAACCTGTTAATAATCTAATTTATGGGAGTGAACTAGAACTGTTGATAGGTAGGACGGTCCAGTATGTGGGAGTTCTGTACCTAGTTACATAATACAGTTTTCTGTTTCTCTGGTGTTATTTTCCCTTTTGCCTTGTACTGTCTAGGGGTATAAAATCATGTTACTTTATAAAGGGACATTCAGAACATGGATATGGGAGTTTACCATCGCTATAAGCCCCATCTTTACAAGGGAGAGTAGCGGTGAGAGAGTAAACCGGATGGTTAGTTGTTTTTCCCCCTATTTTTTATTATTAGCAATTTTTTCTGGAGGTCGGTCTGGATAGTTTTTTTTTCCTTAATCGGGGCGACCTACACTGAGCCAAGATTTACTCCATTTCTGGTGTGGCTGTTAAAGGGTTCCTAACTTAGTTTTAAAGGAATCAATTTTCCCTAGGTTAGAGTACCGGGATCAACTCACACCGTGGGTATGATTTTGTTTATGTTATTACCAGAGGATAGTGAGTAAGGCACCCGAGGTCGGGGTCTAGGTGCAGGTTGTGCTGCAATATGTATTCTGGGAAATCTTACTTCAGGCTTTATAAGATAGATCAAAATGGTATTAAAAATGTGTTGCTTAGTAAGTTGTTAATAGCCTAGGGAATGGGTAGGGAGATGTTTATTCTCTCTAGGCAACTTGGAGGGTAAGAACTCGAGGTGTGTTTAATTGTGAGCCTTCATATACTAACTATGCTTTCCTTTTTGTCTTTGTAGAAATGTAGACTGGTTAGAAGGGTGTGGGTCGTTCAAGATGTTTTAAGCCACAGCCTCTGTGTTTATATCTACTGATATTAGCTTTAAAAGTTACTTTACAGGGATGGGGTAATAATGGAGTCGGGAAGGCTGGAGGAGGAGAGAGTTGTAAGGTGCTCTGCTGACCATAGACTGTAGTAATAAGGGAAGGAGGAGGGGTAGGGAATGGGTCTTTACAATGATTTTTGCTTACTTTAAGAGCTGGTTGCAGTTTTGGGGGGATTGGGGAGGGAGAAAGATAGAGTTGGGGGTTGGGCTTGCATGGATTCACTGGTCAATACCCGATCAAAGGCAGCCTTTTCTGAGGTTGTGCTTAAAGTTTCTTATAAATATTCACCTCAGTCATATGGGTAGTCAGTTAGTTTTTACCACATGGAATGTCAAGGGAGCCAGACAGAAGTTAAAACAATACCAAATTTTAAAACATTTGCAGCTGCTAAAGTCTGATATTACCTTTATCGAAGAATCCCATTTATTGATTTCGGAAGAACTTAAGTTGAGAAGGCAGCAAATTGGTCAAGTGTTTACATCGGAAGGCACCACCCAAAGCTGTGGTGTAATGATTTTATTAAAGCAAAATGTTCCATTTTCACCCTCTAAAATAATCAGAGATGTCCAGGGTAGGTATCTATTAGTTCTGGGAAGAATAAATGCTTTCGAGATTTTATTAGGGAGCATATATGGTCCAAAGTGTGACTCTCCAGGATTTTTTATGGAATTACTTAATGCTTTAACCCCTTTCCTAGCAGTCCCAATGATTTTGGGTAGGGACCTAAATTTAGTTTTCGATCCCAACATGGATCGCTAGAGTAATAGATTTAGAGGTCTCTCCCCTGCCCAGCGGGCATTGAGAGATTTGTGGGACAAGGTGGGCCTTTGTGATGCCTGGCGTGTTATGCACCCCTCGGAAAGAGGTTATACTTTCACTTCTCCAGTTCATAAAACGTCTTCAAGGATTGATTATATTATGATTTCTCAAAGATTAGTGTCGGGGGTGATAGACTCGGCCATTCATCCAGGGTCCCCTTCGGACCACTCTCTCGTTTCCTGCTGTTTTTCCTTTTCCACTCTTCCAAAGTTGGAGGGATGCTGGAAAATCAATAACCAACTCCTCAAGGACCCAAACATAGTGAAATATGTAAGTGATCATATTACACAATTCATGTTAGCCAATTCCAATTCTACCGGGAACCCTGATATGGAATAGGATGCCCTAAAGGCGTATTTGAGGGGTTTACTTATTGGGGTAGCATCTAAAAGGAAAAGAGAGAGGGAACAACGTTTGGCGCATCTGCTTTCCAAGATTAGATCAATTGAGATGAGTATGTCCCCGCATTCGACCGAACAAAACCATCTGGAACTTGTAAAATTGAGAGATGCATATCTGGATCTCCTAAGGGAGAAGGCAGAATTCCTGATTTTGAAATCAAAGGCTACATATGTCGATCACAGTGAGAAAGCCGGTCGTCTGCTGGTTGCAAGAGTTAAACAACAAGAATCTGCCAGGTTTCTTGCTTCAATTCGGTCGGCTGATGGGGTATTGTTGAATAAGCAAGCAGACATTACAGCAGAATTTTATAAATTCTTTCAATCGTTATATCCTCCAATGGCAAACTCTCCATCCTTAATGGATATAGATCATTATTTAGCTGAATCTCATCTGCCTTCTCTCTCGGAAAGACAGAAAATCTCATTGTGTGCGCCCATAACGGAGGCAGAAATTATTAAAGTTATTGAAGATCTTCCCCTAGACAAATCTCCGGGTCCAGATGGTTTCTCATCTAATTTTTATAAAAGGTTCGCAAAACAATTAGCCTCTTTACTCCTTGTTCTATTTCAACAAATCATTGCTGGTAATTACACGGACAAAGCACTATTTGAAGCATTAATAATCTTATTGCCCAAACCCGGTAGAGTGCCAGAACTCACGGCTAGTTATAGGCCTATATCTTTATTAAATCAAGATATAAAAATTCTGTGCAAACTTCTTGCAGATCGTATTAGCATTGTCCTGCCTGATCTAATTGGACCAGAACAGGTGGGCTTCATGAAGGGGAGGTCATCCAGTGATCATTTGCTCACTCTGGCCCATGTCTTCTCGGTGTCTAGGGATGCGGAGTTTCCGACGGCCTTGGTGTCCCTGGACACCGAGAAGGCATTCGACAGAGTAGACTGGAATTTCCTCTTCCAGACGCTACATGCTTTTGGTTTTCCCTTGGAATTCCAATCCTGGGTACGAGCAATTTACAAAGCTCCTATGGCCTGGGTCTCTTGTAATGGAAACATATCTGACTCATTTTCCCTGGGTTCTGGTACTAGACAGGGCTGCCCCTTATCACCTTTACTTTTTAATTTATACCTGGAGCCCCTTATACAGAGGCTGGTGTTTTGTCCTAGGATCAGTGGTATAGTGATACATGATATAGAAATTAAGGTATCAGCGTATGCAGATGACTTACTACTTCAAATTTCCCACCCTAGAGAGTCTATACCACACATGTTGGAAATTATAAATGAGTATAGTTCCTTTTCCAATTATAAGTTAAATGTGGAGAAGACATCGGTATTCCCTCTTAACCAGAGAGTGATGAAACACGAGATTAGTGATCTAGGATTGGCCTGGGTAAAGGATTCGCTGAAATATTTAGGTATTGTCCTCACAAGAAGTGAGACACTTTTTCAACAGAAAAATCTGGATTCCTTATTGTACACGATTACACAAGACCTTAACAAATGGTCCCACCTTCTGTTATCATTATGGGGTAAAATTAATTTAATTAAGATGAATATTTTTCCCCCGTCTCTATTATCCACTCAGTCACACGAATCTGTGGCTGCCGCTGTCATGGTTCAAGAAAGTACATAATATTTTTGTTAATTTTATCTGGGCTGGAAAACACCCCCGCTTGGCTTTTCATAAGTTAGCGGCTCCTAAAACTAAGGGTGGCCTCCGCCTGCCCCATGTTGGCCTTTACTTCTGGACCAGCCATGCGAATAAATATCTAAGGTGGGACAAATGCAGTGTGTCTGGAAACTCCACTGATTATGAACCCTTATGGCTTAAGATTGAATTGGCACAAATCCAATATTATAATCTCTCTCCGATTTCTTTGTTATATACAAAGCTTAAATATCTTCCTATGCAGCTGCGTTTGTCTCCAATTGCAATATCTGTAAAAGTACACTCCCAATTTTGTAATTTTCTTAAGTATAACCACTGCCTAGATCTGGAGCAACCGTTGCTAGGTAATCCTAACCTCAGAATAGATGGGAGGGTTCTTTCCCCCATGTGGCTCCCGCAGGCCAGAGAGGTTAGTCTCTCGGGCCTCTGGGATGGCGCAGGAGGGAATTGGTTGTCATCCATGGAGATTTTAGTTAAACTGGAGATTCCAGCCTCTAATGTATTCAAAGTTTTCCAGTTACGCCATTTGCTTGTGAAAGTTATAGCACTGAAACCCCGGTTGTCCAGGTGTACGGCTTTCTGGGGAGAGCTGGCCCAAATGGCTGGGCTTCCACATGCGGTGTCGAAAATTTTCAGTGTTCTTTATGATTGGATTTACCCCGAACCTTTTGGACTTTCTGGTTATTGGACCCAGCTCCTTCCGGAGATACCTATTAACTGGGTGAACCTCTGGCAAGGGTGCCATCAATTTATTACACAAGACAGGCTTTGCCCTATGCAATTTCAGATATTACACAATTTATATTATACCCCTCAAAAAATGGCCAAATTTGGTCCGGTCTCTGTCCCTATCTGTACAAGGTGTGCCCGTGGGGATGGTAATTTAGTGCACATTTTCTGGTCCTGCCCCAAAATAGTTCCCCTATGGTCACAGATTAAGCTGAGAGCAAATCCATTACTAGGTCTTAATGATCTGTTCACGATAAAAATATGTCTTTTAGGGGATTACTTTGACATCCCAACAACGGTTCGTAAATATCATATGGCGCTAATATCCATGTCAGTTAAAAAACTAACGCTTAGGCACTGGAAAGATACTCTGGAGATATATGTGGAGTGGCTGCGGGAACTTCTGAACAATCTCAGGGTAGAAAAAATGGTGGCTAGTGTTAGGAATAGAATGAAGAGGTTTAATCAAATTTGGGCTCCATTACTAATGCTTTATTCACTTCAAATTGTGTATAGGAGTAGGTTTAAGGTGGATGGGTTGTGGACTAAGTTTTGCCATAAGCTCGGGGTGGGGAGGAGTAGTTGGGTAGGGATGGAATTGGGGCAGGTACCCAGAAAGTTGTTTTGTTAGAAGGAGGGAAGGGTAAGGGGAGGGTTTTGGGGTTTTGGCGGGGGGTTAGGCTTATTTCTGGATGTAATGTATGTATCTCATTCTGTGTTGTTTGTTTAATGTGGAAAACTTTAATAAACTTTGAATGGAAAATAAACCCTAACTGTGGAAGCAAAAGGCTCTATGGTGCAGCAGGATGCAGTGGTGGCAGGAGGCAGAGGACAGCTTGGTACAGAAGTTTTGACTGTGGTGCAGGACACAGTGGGGCATCAGGGTAAAGCAGCCCTGACTGTGAGACAAGGTGCACATGTTGCAGATGCCCTGCCCATTTGGGGCAGTGCAGGGTGCAGCAAAATCACCACCTTTTGTTGGCCTTGTGCAGCATGGTATAGCAGCCCCAACTGTTGAGGCAGAAGCCCTGGGACTCAAGGGACTCCTGTCTGAGGAGATTAGAACAGGGGGCAACAGGGGACATTGGCCCTGCCTGGGCGGGCAGAGGGAAGCAGGGAGCAGCAGCCTCAACTGAGGGGCCAGAGACAGGGGCATCAGGATGACATATAGTATGTCTAGTTACACATATACATGATGTTTTTCAACACAGGATCCCTCAGAGAACTGAATTTTGTGAGTTCATACACTGCATGTTCCTGAAATAGCAAAGTGTGGCAGACAACTGTTTGTTAATCTGACACAACAACAATACTGTTCTCATATGAATATACAGGTATGTATGGAGGCTACATCAAAGGCATAATACTTCTATGACTTAACAAACTTTAGATTTATTTTATATCCAATAAACAACCCTGTGTTTACATAGCCAAAAACAATACAGAGTTTTGATGTCAAAGAACTCAGCTGTGATACAGACTGGAGATTTCTCACAAACATTGATTTATACCACTTTAGTTACCCAATGAAACACAAATTATCAATCTATCTAGACACAAACCAGATGGGTTAGTAACACACTTGGAGTAAAGACAATTTGCCCTACAGATTGCTATGACTGGGAAGTTCAACAGCTACTACAGGCAATTAAGGACTTTGTTGCTGCAGCAACAGGCTGGACAGGAGTGATGTCATCACTCACTAATAGAGACAGAAACATCTTCACTGTTTCTTCACTGTTTCTAGTTACTGCAGAGCACATTAAAAGATGCTGATTTAAAGAAAACCACAAAACCAAACCGCATGATATTTTCAGGAAACACTAATCATGACACAAACAAAATGTTTAATGCTGTATTGGTCCTAGTAAGAACAAATCCAGAACAAATGGTTTGATACCTTTTATTGGACCAACAATGATATTGCAAAAAGAACAAAGAGCTTTAGCTTTTAGACCAAAAAGTCCTTCTTCAGAAGGATAATGAGAATTATTTAGAAAATCCCATATTATTAACACTTAGAACATGCAGAAAAAAACAGAAATAATTTTCATTGGTTTAAAACAGGCCTTTAGAAATAATTAAAGTGACATTGGAGAGCTTGAATATCTAAAGTGTGATTTCAGCTGAACCACACTTAAAGGTCAAAGGTTGTTTAGAGATAACAGCAGGCAGAGAGTTCAACCCACATATATTATACCATGTATCAGTCTAATGGATAAAAAAAAAACTAAGATTCTCTGCTCATTAAATTACACGTCGAGTGAAGGAAACCTCCTGAAGACACATATTTCATAAGTGAGGTAACAGTACATCACTCTGCTCAGAACTCTGTTTGTGAATAGAGCCTTTGATAATAAGATGACCCTCGAGAAAACAACTGCACGCTAAAATGTAACATATACTAACATACTAAAATGCCAGCAGAATAGGCCTAACGGTCTTTCATGTCTGCTCGTTTGGTCAGTCCCCAACCTGGGTGCTGACCTTGCTGTCCCCCTCGCCTTCTCTGGCTTCTTCCTTCCCAGTTCCGGATATTCTTGCTGCATTGGAGTTTGCTTCCAGAACCCTTCCCCTGTACCTGTCCCACCCCCTCTTGAACCCTCCATTGTCTCTGCCTCCACCAGCCCCTAGGCAGTGCATTCCATGGCTCCACCACCCTCTCAGTGAAGTAGCACCTCCTCCTTTCTCCCTGAATCTTCCTCCCTCCAGCTTCCAGCCATGCCCTCTAGTGGCCCCTTCCTCCTTCCTTCGAAGCACCCCAACTGTTCCTCCCCTATTTACCCTCTTCATGTACCTAAAGACCTCTATCATGTCCCCCCGGTCCCTTCTCTCTTCCAATGTGTACATATTTAGCTTTTCAAGCCTCTCCTCATAGGTCCTGTCCCCCAAGCCCCAAATCATTTTGGTTGCCCTCCTCTGGACCCTCTCCAGGAGGTTAATGTCCTGCTTTAAGTGTGGCCTCCAAAACTGCACGCAGTACTCAAGGTGCGGCCTCACAAAGCAGTTATACAGAGGGAGTATCACTTCCCTCCTTCTGGAGGTGATCCCCCTAGCGATGCATCCCAGCATCCTGTTGGCCTTGGCTGCTGCCCTCCTACAAGTCTCAGAGTTGTTCATCTTGACATCCACCACCACCCCAGGTCCTCTCAGCCATCAAGACTTGTAGCATTTCCCCCAGGGTGTACACTTGACCTGGGTTTCTGGCCCTGGTGGAGTACCTTGCATTTCCCTGCATTGAACCTCAGCTTCCACTTTCTAGACCATCTTTCCAGAGCCTCCAGGTCCCCCTCTAGGGCCACCCTCCCCTCCTCCCCATCCACCACCGCCCCCAGTTTCGAGTCATCTGCAAAGAGACTCATCTCACTCCTGATTCCGTCCTTATGTCAGATACATAGGCGTTGAACAGAAGAGGCCCAAGGACTGATCCCTGTGGGACCCCACTAATGACCCTCCTTGGGGATGAGACTATCCCACCAACTACGACCCTCTGGGTCCGGTCCTGGAGCCAATTGCCTATCCATCTGATCATCTGGTTCCCCACCCCCATTTCTTCAGCTTATCCAACAGGCCCATGTGAGGAACAGAGTCAAATGCCTTGCTGAAGTCCAGAAAGAGGACATCTACTGGTCTACCCAGGTCCAAGGTACTTGTCACCCAGTCATAGAACTCCACCAGGTTTGTCTGACATGATTTCCCCAGGATGAATCCATGCTGTCTATCGTCCAGGCACCCTGACTTATCCAGGTCCCCCCAGCCTCTCCTGACAATGCCCTCCATCACCTTGCCCACCACGAGGTCAGGCTGACAGGTCTGTAGTTCCCTGCCACCTCCCTTGATCCCCCCTTGTGGATAAGGCACTATCGCCACCTTCCAGTCTTGGGGCACCCACCCTGTCCTCAGAGATGGTGAAAAGCTCTGCCAGGGTTTTTGCCAGGACATCTGCAAGTTCCTTCAGCACTCTGGGATGTAATTTATCCGGCCCCGGTGCTTTCTCTGTCTTAAGGGAGCTGAGGGCTTCCCTCACTCTCTCAGCTGTGATTTCCACTTCCGGTACCCCTTCTCCCTGCTTAGCCCTCCCCCCACCTGCCAGTGATGCCTCCCCCTCTCCCCAGACCTGCCGATCAGTAAGGGGCCCCCCCTCCTCAGTATCTCTGTCTCCTCCCATGTATGATGCAGCACCCCATTTCCCTGGTGAAAACTGAGGTGAAGTACTCATTTAGTACCTCAGCCTGCTCCCCCGGGTCTTGTGCCCATCTCTTCCCTGATTTAATCCTGCTAATCTGCCCCTTCACACTTCGTTTTTCCCCAATGTATCTAAAGAACCCCTTGTTCCCTCTCCTAATTTCCCTGGCCAGGTTCTGCTCCTTCCTTGCCTTAGCCACCCTCACCACTCTAGTGGCCCTTCTAGCCATCAGCTCGTACTCCCCTCGATCCCTTTCACTCCTTGAGCACTTGAATTGATTATAGGCTGCTTTCTTTCCCCGCACCACCTCCTGGACCTCCCTGGTCCACCAACAGGGTTTTGGGGCCCTACCGCATTTTTGTCTTACTCTTGCACAGGTGCTGGTAGCATCCTGCACCCCTCTCTGATGATTTCCACCTACTATCAGTGTCCATGTCTGACCCAATCCCATCAAATGCTCTAAGGATCCTTCCATTTCCTTAAAATCCCCCCCTGAAATGTGGTTACTTCCATCTTTGTGCAGCCTTCTACCCCTCCTAGGTCCAGGCAGAACCAGACCATGGCATGGTCACTCTCCCCTCAATGGGTCCCTTACCTCCAGGCCCCCAATCTGGTCACTGTCTGCCAGGACCATCCAGTACCGATGCCTCCTGGTCGGTTCCCTCACCTGCTGAGTTAGGAATGCGTCTTGAAAGACATCCAACAACCTCTGTTCCCTGGTCACAGAGGATGTCATAGTCTCCCAGTCTGTTCCTGGCATGTTTAAGTCCCCCAACACCACCACCGTTCCTCTGCCCAGTCTGCAGTGTCTCCTAACATCTGCCACCAGACTGCTCTCCAGCTCCTCCGCCAGGGCAAGGGGTCTATACACCACTCCTATTTTTACTCTCTTGCCCCTTGTTATCAGGTGACCTAAATCGCCTCCACGGTTCCCTCCGCCTCCTCTACTCCCCCTATGCCAATGCAGTTTTTGACTATCTTTGCCACCCTCCTCCCTTCCCTCCCCTGTCCTTCCTGAACATAGTGTATCCCTCCAGGTTCAGGTCCCAGTCATGTCTTGCAGTGGCCCAAGTCTCAGTGACCGCTGCCACATCCACTGCTCCTCAGTTAGCATCGCCTGGAGCTCAGGCATTTTATTGCCCAAGCTCCTGGCATTTAGCAGAGACTACCTTCCACCCTTTCCCTATAGTTCCATTTCCCTGCTCCTTCCCATGGGGATTCTGTTTTCCCTGCTCTGCACTTTGCCAGTTGGCCTTTTCCTGCAATCCTCCTGGTCCCCAGGGGTGGAGACAAGTCCCTCCTTTATCGGCACCCTCTTGACAGTCTTTTCTCCCATCCCACCCCTTCACAAGTTTAAACCCCACTTTCACCAATGAACCCTCTATTTTCAACAAGGATTCCCTCCCTCCAAATTGAGATGTAGTCTATCTCTAGCATACAGCTCCTTATCCTCCCAGGTCTCCCCAATCCCCCATCAACCCATACCCTCTGGCCTCACACCACTCCCTGAGCCACTGGTTTATCTCCCTAATTTTCCTTTTGTGTTCCCCACTAGCCCTTGGCACTGGCAGGATTTCTGAGAAGGAAACTGTGCATCCTATGTCATGACAGACCCTGGTGAGCTCCCTGAATCTTGCCTGTATCTCTAGCTCGCTATTTCCCTCAATGTCATTTGTACCCAGGTGGACCAGTATGTCTGGGGAACCCCCACAATCCTTTGCCAGCTGATATACCTCGTGCTTAGCCCTGTGCACCATTAGTCCAGGGAAGCATCTTGTTCTAACTGGCCAGGCTTCTCCCTCCCTATCCCATTTGATACCCCTGATCATAGAATCCCCCAGCAGGAGCACTCTGACCACTCCTTTTCCTCCACCCCTTCCATGGCCCTCATCCTTTCTACAGGCCCCTCCACCCAGCTGGCTCCGTGTTCCTCCCCCTTTCTGGGTGCCACATGCCACCCCCTCCTCTCCAATCCTATGCCTCTCCTCCTCCTGAGTATCCTTCTGTTCCTTGCTAATTCCCCCCTCACTGCTCTTAACTGGTCCTTCTCCCCCATCTGCTAAACTAGCCTGGCTCATCCTCCCTTCCTTCCTGTCTCCATTTAGTTCCTCCTTGCTAGTCGTGCTCCCCTGGCCTAAACCCTCAGCTCCCTTTACTGAATCCTCCTTGTACTTCTGGTCCTTCTCCTTTACCTTTCCTCCCAACTGGTCCTTCTCCTTGCGCTTTCCTCCCTCTTCCCCCTGCCCCTCCTGCTCTGATTCACTGCTCCCCCCATTCTCCTGCATTCCAGGTCCCCCCCTGTTCTTCCTGCTATCTGGCCCCTGCCTCCTGCCTCCCACTCCCTTTCCATCTCTAACTACCCCTGTCATGGCTACATCACCCCCTCATCCTTGAGCAGAAGAAAGAATTGAAGCGGTTACTGAGTGTAAGATCTGATCCACTTCCGCCTTGCTTCCTTCTGTCCAGCCCTGGCCATCTGCCTACTTCCCTGAGAATGTTGTCCCTCCGTCCCCCCTTTGTGAGGGCCCCCAGTTACCTGCCTGCTTCCTTGGTAGTGTCCTTTTGGACCCCCTCTGCCAGGTTCCCTATGTGACCCTGAGTATTCTCCTGCACTCCTTTACCTATGCCCCCACCCCAAGTGCTTGGTGCAACCCTGTGGGAGATTCCCAGCCCCCTTCCCCAACCATACCACCCCCCTTCCCCCAGCTTTCTCCTAATCCCCGCAACCTCCTCCCTAAGCTGTGTTAGCTGGTAGCACACTGGGCAACCACCGAACTTCCAAGCCCAGTCCAGTATCATGGCTGCTCCACACCCTGTGCACCCCACCACCCTCCCAAAGATGCTGGCCCTAATGATGTGTGGTTCCATCCCTTCCAAATAGGTTTCCTTGGGTGAGCCACCAGGTTCCCCAGTCCAAGATACCCCTACTGCCTAATCAGGTCACCCACTAATCTTACAGATAGTCCCACTGTACACCAGTAACCCTGTTACTAGGTGCAGTACAACACATTAAACTTATAAGGAAATGAACAACTCCCAAAGCTCCTCTCTCCCAGCCTTTAAATCCTACCCCAGTGGCTAGAACTACATGAGCTGCACCTGCAGCCTTTTCCTCAATTGCAGGGCAGGTGTTCCCTATAAATACGCAGACTTCTGGGAGGGAGGGGTCCTGGGCAGACACCTGACTCGAGAGAGATGTATCAGCCCTGTGTCTCCCCTCCAAGCCCAGCAGCCAAAGAACTAGGCCCAAGCAAATCCCACCAAATAGGTTTTAAATCAGAAGAAATAGGCCTCTACCAGCGCAGCCTGTTACACAGTGAAACATCCACAAAATGAGCCCCACTTACAGCCACCAAATCAGTTTACAAACATCCAACAGCACCCAAAACAATACCCTGCTAGCCCCTTAGAAGTAAGAAAGAAAAGAACTAACCTACCAAGTAAAATCCACAAGAACCCTGTGAAAACAACAGCAGCAGCTACTGTCCTGGAACACAACTGATCCTGTCCCCTTCCAGTTCTTTCTGGAAAAAATTTTCCAAGTAAAAAAATAATTTTCCAAGTAAAAAAATAATAAGGGAAAGGGAACATTGTTTAACCAGCAGTAGCACACTAAGCTGAAGCTTGTTTCCAGATGTGACCTGGGAGCACAAGGAAGTTAAGCGACTTGCTCAGGATCACACAGCATGCACCTAGGTGGCTGTGGGATTCAAACCCAGGTCTCCAGATGTGCAGCTCAGAGCCTTAACCCACTGTGCTATACTGCCTCCTAATAAAAAATAAGCCCCAAAATTACAACATCAGACATTATCTTTACATGGCATATAGAATGATGAAAGTGATGTTTACCCAAAGGGAGTAAGTGTATCACACTGATGAAAGTACAACTGGCTGGAGATATATTCCCAACATACTCTCAACTGGCTATTATGTTCCAGAAATCTTAAGCCTTTGTTGTAACAGGATTTTATACATGATAATATCAATTGTTAGTGTAAGTGCCAGATACAAAAAAGTGCTAGTCAAGGACCTCTAAGAAATTGAGATTATGTAGCCTGATATGAACAGATTTCAATAAATTGTCAGTGTATAATCGAAACAATACATATATAGAAACAGTCAAGGAATCTAAACAAAATTCTTAGGAATTACCCCCTGGGAGAAAGTAACTACTGAAAATGAAATATATGTACATGAATCCTAATACACCATCAATTGCACCCATCACTACAATAGTTACCTAAAAAAAGAATTACACCTGTCATGAACCCCCAAGTAAATGAGACAAGTGTCCTAATAAGTACAGAGTGTAAAAACATTACAATATATTATGAAATTACAGAACTAGCACAGGGATTTGAATTCCTGTGTTTATTGTAAATCTGTAAAATATTGGCATTTGATCTTTAAGGATGATGAATGATAGCTTGAGTTATATATGTACACCTGAGCTTATTAAAGGAAACTTAACAAAACTTGACAGCAATAAATCTACAGGGACTGATGGGATTCACCCTTGTCTATTGAAGGAACTATAAGATCTACTCACTTCATCCATATCTATAATTAGGGATAAAACAATAGCAGGGGGCTCCATTCCAAATGAATTGCGGTCCCCATCTTTAAAAAAGGCAGCAAGAACCAGCCATCGAACTACAGGCCCATTAGCCTTACTTTGATTACAAGTAAGGTTATTGAGGGAATTATTAAGGATGAACCCACAGGATACCTAAATAACCACGGTTTATTAAATAGAACCCAACTTGGTTTCACAGCTAGGAGAAGTTGTAAGACCAACCTGTTAACCTTCTACAATGCTGTCACTAAAAATGTTGACATCAATAAACCAGTTGATGTTATACTGTTTGATTATTGTAAAGCCTTCGATATCCTACAGTACCTCATGAGGGTATTATTGATAAACTGATAAAACTAGGTATTATTCACAACATAATTGCCTGGATCAATGCATGGCTTACTGATAGGACTCAGGGGTCAGTCCTTGGACCACTACTTTTTAATATATATATATATATATGTATACACAATTTACAAATAGATAGCGATAACAATTTAATTAAATTTGCTGATGATTAAAACTGGGTGGCTGTGTCAATGACACAAATGAGAGCCTTTTCATGACCAAGGATTTAGAACACATTATTCATTGGTCTGATGACAACAAAATGACGTTCAGCTAGGACAAATGCATTGTTATGCACTGTGGGAAACACAACTCCAAACAAAAATACATTATACACAGCAATATTATTAAATCTGTAGATGAAGTATGTGACCTTGGAGTCACCATAACTAGCAACATGAAAAGCAGTAGCCACTGTAGGAACGCTGCCAAGAAAGTTAACCACTTGAATAGCTCTATTCGTAGAACATTCTCTAACAAGTCCCACGCTGTACTAATGCCTCTTTATAAAGCTTACATCAGACCGCATTTAGACTATAGCACACAGGTATGGGATCCCAATCTAAAGCAGGACATTGACATCTTAGAGGAAGCCCAAAGAAAATATACTAATCTCATTTTCAACCTAAAACATACACCGTATAAATCTAGCCTAGGGAAATTAAATCTATGGCCGCTTAAATTAAGGAGACAGACAGGTGATATCCTGATTATTTAAAATTCTCCTAGACACTGAACTAACATCTTCATTCAATATTAAATTTAAAGAAACTCCATGTAATTTGAGAACACATAACAAAACCATTCAGGATTGTCTTGCCAACATTAATATTAGAAATAATGCATTCCTACTGACAGCCATTAGACTTTGGAGCAAGCTTCCACAGGACATACTAGACCAAACTACATTTAACACTTTAACAACAAACTGGGTGCCTATCTGTATACCAGGAATAACATCCTACCACTGTGAAGTGGGGACGATTTACATGGGCAACCTGCCTTCTGTCATCCTACTACCATAGCATTAACCATAGTATTAACCCCTACCCCATGGAAACACCAGTGCTGCCAGTTAAAGAATTTGCTCCTTGGTGGCACTCCCCCCCCCCACACACACACACACACACAAATACACAGAAATACTGGCCATATACCTACTGTGCTGGGCAGCCAATTTAAAAAGTTCTTTGGTGGGTGGGCAAAAAGGCACAAAAGTGCATTACTTAGTAAGTGGCCTGACTGGTCCTGAATTGGAATGTGAAGGATGGAAAAGCAGAAAGTGGCAGCTGAACTGAACAATAGGCATGTTTTGCTAATTAAAGTTCAAACCAATTGCAGAGGTGGCATTCAGTGTCACTGGTGGGGCTTCCACAGTAGCATATTCTTCATTGTAACAATTTTTATTTTTTCATATGTGTACAGAAATACAGAAAACAGCAGGGCCGAAGCCCATCGGCAAAACAGTGTTATACAATGATTAGTCAAAACAGGAAAAAGGGGAGGGGGAAGGAGGGACAGCTGAAGAGAAACAGGTAAGGAAGGATGGGAAACATGGGGTAGTTATAGATTGCGACAGTGCCAGGACTGTCCATATATTGGCAGAAGGATTATCATTACAGAGTTCACAGCAGGCAGACTACTAAGACGGGTTACACTTATTCAGTCAAACTGAGGCAGAGGTATTACTTAATAGCTATATAATTGACTGTATATATAACATATTGTCATACTCACCAAAAGGGGTTGACACCAGAAAGTGCACCTCAGAGGTGGGAACAGTTTACCAAGGTGTGATAACCTGCCAAATCTCTCTTCAAGGCCGCAGGGAAATAGCTGGGTACTTTAAACAGATTTCTGGTACAGTCGATGACCAGCCTGCAGCCAAAGCAGAAAGAGAACTACCCCAAAGAATCCAGAGCAGGTTGGCCCACTAATTCACCTCAATTCTCATAGTAGAGTCTAATAGGAATATTGACAAATACTTTTCCAGAATGTTGGAGTAGGAGCACAAAACATAGGGAGGGAGGAGGGGAGGGGACTCTGTAACAGTTGGAGGAATGGAAGCCAAAGGCCGAGATATAGCACTAGAAACTGACCTGGGTTTCCACAAGCTTTATGTGCATCAGACAGTTCCTATGGGTGGGGGGGGTCCTGCCTATCCTTCGTGGTACCATGGGACAGATAAACCTTTACCAACTGGTTGAAAGGAGATTCAGCCAATACCCGCCTGAGGGTTGTTCGAATTCTGCAACTTCAGAAAGTTTCAATAGGGAGTCCAACAGAGTTTAAATTTGGTCATTTTCTAATTCTGCAAGTGTGAAATTCTGTCTAATTTGGCCAAGAAGGAGAGAGATACTAGCACCTCAGTCAATGTAGGTGTCAGAGGGGACTTCCATTTACATAACAAAACTCTCTTGGTTTGGAGAGACAGCAGTGCCAACCATCTAGTCTCAGAGGGAGTCATTTGTGGATGCACAGTTCGAATGCCCAAAATGTAAAAAAGTGGACTGAAAGGGATCCGCTTCTCTAGCACTTTGCAAGCGGTGTCTTGGTTACCTTGCCATAGGGGTTTTATTTGCAGGCAGGACCAAAGTATATATAAGATATCAGCTCCTGGCCCCTGACATCTCCAGCAAGAGTCAGAATCCTGAAGTTTAGCTGTATAAAGCACAGCAGGTGATTTATACCAGAAGTGAGCTATTTTGTGTTGTATTAATCTGGATCTAGTGTCGGTCAGCCAACTATGGGTGTCCTTCCAAGACTGTTCCCAGGCTGTAGTAGAAATAGGAGTCTGGAGCATCGCTTCCCATTTAAGCCTTGCCCTCTCAGAGTATAGGGGAAGAGAGTCTCTCAGTTTAACATAGATACGCCTTGCTAGGCCTACCAGCTGTTGTATCCTGCTATGTAACTCTGAGGTGCGTACTTGAGGAACCGATGGGTGCAATACATATCTGAGTGCTGCCCTGAGCTGGAGATATTTCCAAAATTCTGACTGGGAAAGGTTCCAGATATGTTGAAGGGATTGGAATGAATGAAGAGTCTTGAGAATAGGATCTAACAGGTCCTTTAGTATGAGAATACTCCTATCTGCCCAGGATTTCCAATAAACCCATTGTGTATCAATAGTAATATCTGGGTTGTGCCATAAAGGAGTATAAGGCAGAGGGAGAGGAATCTGATTCAGTCTTTTATGGGTAACCAGCCACTTGGACCTGGCTGCCTCAACCATCGGGGAAGTAGATGGGGACTTGGAACTACCTGGGGGACAGGGTCTATGAGCCCTGTGGGGTATCAGAAGAGAGGAGAAATGGGTTGTCTCAGTGATATCAAGTTCTATGCGGATCCATTTTGGGGAAAGAGATGTAAGACGGTGCAGACCTTTAACTGTTTGAGCCAAAAGGAATGCTTGTCGGTACCCCTCTATCCATGGAAGGTTCCAGCCCCCCCGTTCCAATTTGCTCTCAGTTGGGCATGGCTGAATCTTGGTTTAGTACCTTCCCATAAAAAATCTCCAATAAGCTGTCCAGGGCCGAATACCAATGTTTAGGTAGGGGGATAGGGATGTGCATTAGCAGGTAAACGATCTTGGGTGCAGAGGTCATTTTAATTGCAGCTATTTTGCCTGCAAGGGTCAGATGGAGAGGTTTCCATCTGTCAAACTCTGTTTTTAGAGATCTGAGTAGAGGCTGGACATTTGTCTGCCAGAGAGTATCTAAAGAGGGTGTGAGGATAATACCCAGATAATTGATCCCGGTTGGAGCCCAGAGTAGGCCTACAGACTGTGCAATCTCTTGGGAGCAAGCCCCATTCAGGGGAAGTATCTCTGTCTTAGTTTGGTTCAGTTTCAGCCCTGAGTATTGGGAAAATAAATCCAGCAGCTCTAGTAGAGGGGGGCGGGTCTTTGTAAGTCCACGAAGGGGAGGAGCAAGTTATCAGCATACATAAGGGATGTGTATTCTGTATTCCCCACCTTAATACCAGTAATATCTGGGTGACTACGGATTGCAAGAGCCAGCAGTTCCACTGCCAGAATGAAAAGGAGTGGGGAAAGTGGACAGCCTTGTTTTGTCCCTCATTCGAGTTGGAGTGGGGCGGAGAGTATATTATTCGTATTAGCTCTAGCTGAGGGGGATGAGTAAATGGCTTGGATTCTTGAGAGGAATTTTGAGTCCATTCCAAATGCCACCAAAGCGAGGTAAAGGTAATCCCATTCAATGGAGTCGAAAGCTTTTTCGAAATCCATTGCCACTGCCGCAGCCGGGGTGGAAAGAGATCTTGCTATATGCATGAAATTCATTAGTGTCCTTAAATGATCAGAACTATGTCGTCCGGGAATGAAGCCCACTTGAGAGGGGTGTATAAGTCCTGCCAGCAGGGGACTTAACCTGGATGCCAAAATTTTAGCATAAAGTTTACTGTCAATGGTAATCAGAGATATCGGGTGGCAGTTACTAGGGTTGGAGGGATCCTTCAGTAGCATATTCTTGAGATACCAGCCCTGCCAGTAATGACTACTTGCACTGGTATGTAGGGGAGGGTGGAACAGAACCATGACTCTGCAGCATACTGGCATGGCCGGTAATAAGTGCTCATGTTAGGTGGCAGGGGAGCCTCTAGATACCAGTCCTGCTGGCATTCCAGCTAGGCTGGTTGACAGTAATTTTAGTAAAGAGCTGTACTTAACATTACAGCAATGCACGCGGTCACAGTGGTTGACAGTGCTGAAAGCTGGAGCTCAGAAGGTTTATTCTGAGTACCAAAATTGCAACAACCAATCTGAAGGAAGGATGCACTAGTCAATGAAGTGTCAGAGGGCACTAGCCAATCGGGAACAAGAAGGAGCAAGCTAGTGAGGAACCCAGGGGAGCAGTGAGCTAGTCAGGCAACACTTGGGGGAAGGGAGGGATGAGGTGAGGCATTTAAAAAAGAAACCAATAAGAACCTGAGTGAGGTGGAGTTACACAACCTGCCGGGCAAAAAGCCAGAGGTACACTTGCCTCAGAGTCACCAGTTGTTGTAGAAGTCAGCTACTTAATAGCACATATCTCTAACCAACATTGCCTCTGAGGCAGGTACGTTTTCTTCTTATATTTTACCTCAAGAGACCTGCCTTGAGTTCAAGCTCAGTAACTTAAGTTGATTTCTTTACAGGTACAAGACTTAGCCTCTCTACCCAATGGTGCAGTGGGTATGTACACAGGCTAGCAAGCAAAATACCAGGAGTTTGAATATGAGCAGGAATTTTGAATTTCTGTGAATTTCTGACATGTTACCAGGTTCAAATTGTGGCAGGGAGATTTTTTTAAGTCAATATTAACAAATATTAACATTAAATTTCATGGAAACCACCTTTCATGGAGGTGAGGAACTAGAACCAAGAGTCATGGCAGTGACTCCTCCAGCAAAGTACGAAAAAAATAATGCTGGTGGCAGTACAGTTATGACTATTCATACAGGACCAGACTTGTTGGGAAATCTAAGGCACTGCCAAAATAAATCTTGGTGAACAGACTTTACTCCTTCAAAGTTTCTTTTAAGATGTAGTCCTTCTAACATCAGATACTAATAAACAACATTCACATAAATGTTCTCCTTTTAGAATTGTTGTCCAGAAAAGACACTCTGAGCTGAAGTTTCTTTCCAAGTGTTACCTAGAGGAAGGATTAAAAGAAAAGAAAAAAGGAATAGCATCCAAAAGTAAAACCATGGCAGAAAAACATACTTTAAATGAGGTTTGGTCCAGTATGACTAGTGAGAGTGTTACAGGCAGACTGGATAGATCATCGGCCTTTTTCCATCATCATTGTCTACATAAGCAATAAGACATGACAGGGTGTGCATGGAACATATTTTACTGCATGGCCAGGGGTGTAATAAGGCACAAGGCCACAGGCCAAGTGACTTTAGCCACTGACCTTGTGATAAGATATGTTCCATGCACACCTTGGAGTACCATACTGCACGTATAAAATGGGCTCTTTTTTAAAAACTTTTTACAGTTAGAAAAATCATGTTTTTTTGGTGAACTCTATTTATTCTCCACACACATGGACAGGGGGAGGTGCCAGTCCCCCTATCCACCCTGTACGCAGGCTCTCAACACAACCTACCAACCAGCCTCTGCCACAACTGCAGGATTGGGAGGACCGTAGCTTACCCCCCCATGGATGGGCTCCCCCAGTGGGCTATGGGGGTTAGACCAACATCACCCTGTAGCGCCCGCCCTGGCTTATGCCGGGCTTTGTTTGATCGGAGGTGCGGTAGCCTGTTGGGGGTGTCATACTGTGTGTGCACGAACAAGGGGACACAATTTGAAGATAGAGGGAGGATGGCTCAGGGGCAATGAGAGGAAGTATTTTTTTTTCACAGAGAGGGTGGTGGATGCATGGCACAGCCTTCCTGAGGAGGCTGTGGGGTCTAAAACTGTGGGAGAATTCAAGAATGCATTGGACAGACATAAGGCAATTCTTGTGGGGGGCAGGAAGAAATAGGCTGTTGGTTAACTAGGATCTGCAGCTTATCCTGTAGGTAGGGAAATGGGCAGACTAGGTGGGCCAAGTGGTCCTTATCTGCCATCAAAGTCTATGTTTCTGTGTTTTTATGTATATGGGGCTTTCATACTTTAGTGCCCCAGGAGGAGGACGTACAATGAATCCAGCACAACAATATGCATGGTCCCACGTGTCCTACATAAGCCTCTGCCTCCCTCAGACCCTCTCAAGGTGCTCTAGGCTGAAATGACCGCCAGCTGCCGCCGGGTGCACTGAAATGCTGGGAAGCACAGGAACCCCCCAGGGAGGAGAGCTTAATGACGGCAGCTCAGTCCTGCACCTTTCCTCTCCCCCGCAGCTGACCCCCAATGACCCAAGTCCATTCACAAACCCTGGTCACCGGCATGACGTGAGGTGTGGCGTCCAGCGCCTCAACCCTCAGCGCCACCAAGCCAGCTAGAAAAATCATGTAAATATGTAGAAAAAAAGATTTGCTTATGTGAATTTAGTATGAAATAGTCCTGCCTATTACAGAATGATGTCATTGTGCATGTCCTGGACACAGTTTGTCCTTGCTTGCATCAGTAGTTGTTTATTTTGTGCTCCGTGTAATGCAGTGTAGTGCAGGAGCACTTCTCCTGCACCCCATGTACTTTTGTGGAGGTTTTTTTTTAATGGGAAGGAGCTCCATGTGAAGAGAGAGAACTGTGTTTTTCCTTTTGATGAACCACAGTACGGCAACACAGCAGGTGGGGACTGCAGGAGCAGACACAAACACATAGACATGCCATAGGGCATGCCAGTCAGTAGTTCTGTCATCCTCCCATGGGCAAAACAATACTAATGTAGCGAACAAGAGTGAACCAGATTACTTCCCGGGAGGAAGTACTGTACTTCTGTCACACAAACTGACTTTTGCTGAGAAAAGGGGAGCTTACAAAATTACAGAAGCCACAGAATGGATGAGCAGTTGCAGTCGGGGACTTGGAGAAGCGGCAGCGTGGTGAGAATAGAAACCATTTCTGCTTTTGTTTCAGATAAATGCTTTTTTTTAATTACTTTTAACAGTGGGGAGCAGGCAGGGCCTTCAGCAGTTGCAGGGGAAGTTTGAGCCACGTTAGCAAGGCAAAAGAAAATGGCAACTTTTAAAACATCAGCATTCTAACGGCTCACTGATTTTTTTTTGCTATGTGGTCCTGCTTTAGAGTACCTGTTATTAGCTGTGCATGAAACAAATTTCATGCACAGGCAATAACTAATCAGAAAACCAGATTTACTGTCCCCCTTTTATAAATTTCTATGTTTCTAAGTCTGATTTTCACAAATATTTAAATGTTAGTAGAGTGGCATATTTATCTATATAAAATAACATTTGTCCAAAAAGGCACACTGAGAATTCAAACTTCCATGTCCAGGTGCAACATGGAAGGGGGTACATTAAACATGAGTCAGAGTTCTGACTTCAGTCAAGTTAGGAAAAAAGATACAACTTAACTTAAAACAAGCAGAGCACTCAAACCTCAATAACAATTCTTAAATATAGAAGAACGCATATAATAACATTCAAAACAGTTAAATGCAAGATTTAAAATGTTAACATTAAACTAGCAAGATACCAGATAGTAGAAAGGGGGGGGGGGTGGAAGAGATTTTTCCTGAACAAGAGGGAAAGAGCAGATACCATTACATTAAACATTTCATAACAAGCTCCTAAAATGTCATTGCTTGAAGCATAATCAGGATGCAATAAGTAATTACAGACTCATGTTATCAAATATCTGTTTCTTCTCTTTTTTAAAAATGGTTTTAACTCGAAACCTTGATTTAAGCTCCACTTTTTAGTGGCATTTAAACTGATTATCCAAAATGCTTCTCTAGTGAGGAGTAAATCATTAAAGTCCCTCCCCGGTTTATGTTATTATATGCTTTCTTCTATATTTAAGAATTGTTGTATGTCAGTATTTTATTTGTATGTGTTAGCACAAAGGTCTGTGTTTTTTAGTAGTAAGATGAAAGCTTGCTATGTTACTAATGAAATGTGATAAGTGTTATGACATCATCATGACGTTCTCTTGGATGAATATTTAATCGCCACAATTTTAAAAGTAGTTAGCCTTTGAAAAAGGATGGAGTGCATCTGAAACACGTCAGGCTGTTGCCTCTGTTATATTTGATTTATGCAGTAAGTCTATGTTGATATGAGGCTGGTGCCCTTGAAAATTACTGAGGTTTGAGTGCTCTGCTTGTTTCAAGTTCAGTTGGTACTTTTAGAAGCATTGTAGCACCTTTTCCTTGTGCCAACTCAGTGAGTACAAAAAAGCGTTAGAAAAAAAGATCCTGGAGTCAGAACCACAGTGACTACCTTTCTACAGGACCACACTTGTTGGGAAATGAGTGGCACTGTCAAAACAAATCGAGGTGCACTCATATTAACCTTTTAGTGCTGCTGTAAAGATGTAGTCATTAATATCATTAGCTATCCGAGCAGCCTCCTGACTCCTTACCATACCCAGCTCCCTCTCTGCTCCACCGAGGTGGGCCTCCTAGCAGTTCCCAGTGCCCGGCTCAAATCATCTGGAGATCAAGCTTTTGAGGTGGCAGGACTGGCCCTGTGGAACTTGCTTCCAAGATCTTTGAGGGAAGCCCCTTTGCTGGAGGCCTTTAAGAGAGGCCTGAAGTCATGCTTATTCAAGAAGGCCTTTGCAATATAGATCAGGCTGCCTCACAGTGGCTGTTTCTGCTTGGCCTGTTGCTGAATTGAATTACTATTTTAACTACATAATTTAATTTATTTTCATTTTCATTTATTATAAAGTAAGTTAAGATTTTTATATTTGTAATTGCTAAAGGTCATAATGTCCTGAACTCTGTATAATGCCCTGAGCCTTAGGGAATGGTTGCTCAACAAATAAAGCTTTACTTACTTACTTACTACTTTACTACTGAAAATCATTCATGTAGGTGTTCTACTTTAAGAGAATGATACAGTCAAAAAACAGAAAAAAATAGAAGTCAGAGGTTAAAAGTTCAATTTTCACAATGGGTAGAACATTCATTAATTACTATGTCATTAAAATATATGTTTCTTGCTTTGCTCTACACCTATCTAAATTCTAGCAATATAGTTTTTGTAGACTCCAGTAAGGGGCCAAAGATGTCTGTGTCGATGCATTTGTCAGTCTCTCATAAATGCACTGATGTCGTACTGATCTTCTCCCCCCAACACACACACAAGGATTTATTCTTGGGGGGGGGCTCTCCAGTATACTATAGCTTTGACATGTTTAATGCCCACCCTTGACTATGGGAGTCTGATATGGGGGGGGGGGTGTAACTGAAAAAATAAGAAAACAGAGACACTGCCTTTACTGTACTATATGTCGATTTGCCCTCAGGGCCAGAACAAGGGAACGCCATTGCAGCCTACATAACAGGTTGGTGTGGTTATCACTAGAATATACAGACATACTACACTTGTCTAGTTTTGTCTTTAATGCTATTCATTGTTCTACATGTAGTCCATTATTTGAATTATTTGAACAAAGAACCAGTTCCAGAACATTAAGATCTCAAAATTCCACATTCCTGGTTCTACCTTATTGTAAAACAGTAAAAAAGCAAAAGTTATTTAAGTATAGTGCAAGAAAATCATGGAATAGATTGCCCCAGGAGCTGCATAACTTACAGAGTAAAAGCCTTTTCAAATCATTTTTGAGGAGGTTTTTGTTTTCTAAGACACAGTGTAATTGTTTCTGAAGAACTGTGTTTCTGTCCCAAGGATTACTGTATATCTATGTGTACTCTAGAAATTAGTTTTTTTGGCATCATATTGAACCATGTTAGTATTGATATTATTGATGTACTGTTCTTAATGTTTCTTCTATGTCTTGTTTGTACTTGTTATACTTTTTTCTTTTCCAGGTCAAGCCTGTAAAAGGGTCATGTGGCCCACTGCTTTTTTTACCTGGTTAACAAATAAAATGAATGAATGAATGAATAGTCTGCTCACTCTAAGCTTTCTAAATGAACAAAGCATCAGTGTTCTGACATGATGCCTGGTTCAAATTCTGACTGCAGTACACTGAGAAGTCCCAAAGGGGCAGAAACACTTATTGATACTTTGGCATTCTCCGCCTATACTAGATCAGATGTACCAGCCTGTTTGAAAGGCAATGTCTGTTCTGGAGAAGCCTTGTCAGCCTGACTTGCACAAGGATTTGTATACCCACAATGCCTTGCTCTGTGAATGAGGCTTGAGAGTATTTGTATAGTTCGGAGAGATGTACAAAACCCAAATAAAGTGGGCCCTATATACCCCATACTGTATACTGCTTTTCCTGCAGATTGCCTCTCAACTATACTCACTCTAAGTGTTGTAAATGAACCTAGTGTTGGGGTTCTGACACTCTGCCTGATTGAGATCATGAGTATAGTACACCGATGAGATCCAAAGAGGATGAAAGATATGTCTATACTTTGTTGTCCTCCACCTATACTGGATCAGACGTATTTTTCTGGTGAAACTTTGTCAGTCTGACTTGCATGAGAATTTGCATGCCCAGGAGGGATGCGAGAAAGTTTAACATGACCGAGAGAGCAGTTAAGCCATGGAACAGCCTACCATTAGAGGCAGTGGGTGCAAAAACCATTCATGGATTCAGTCACAGCTGGGGCAGAGTAAAGGGCTTACTAGTTACTCGGTCGGGAGTATTAGTAAGGCAGGGAGTGAGTGGAGAGGAGGGGGAAAATACCATTTGGGCAATAGGTCATGGGGTAGAGTAGGGTAAAACTGGCAGATGAACCAATGGTCTTTTTCTAACAACAGTTGTCAATGTTTGCATGCACTGGGAATGCAACTAGAGAACTTGTTTATGGTTTGGAGAGATGCACAAAAAACATTGCCAACTAGACTTTTCACTTGTAATTTGAATATTTTCTAGAATTGGAGGGAGCTGTCTTTAACCATTTCTCTCACTCATGCAGATAGCATGGGCTTTGGATTGGCAGAATCCGCAGGCCTGACTGGGCTGTCCAAGCATCTCCCATTTATTTCTTTACTTATTTATTTATTTAGTTTTTGATCACCGGGTAGGTGCACTAGACAATAATATGCCTATTTTCAGGCACAACCCAGGAGAGTACAGTTATAGATAATTGTGAGCACACTACAGTAAAGAAGATGAAGACATTAACAATGTAAATTGGTACCTAGTTACAATACACAGGCAGCAGAATATTCAGAGACAGCACATAGAAGCCATGTAGTGAGGAGAAAAATAAATCAGGATTCACAATGAGAAGGTCATGTCAGATGAATCTAATAGATTTTTTTGGCTGGGTGACCAAAGTAGTAGACCAGGGAGGGGCTGTGGACATGGTCTACCTAGATTTTAGCAAGGCATTTGATACAGCCCCACACAAAAGATTAATACACAAGTTAGTTAGCCTTGGAGTGGGTTCCAGGGTGGTAGCCTGGATAAAAAATGAACTAGACAACAGGGTGCAAAGAGTAGTAGTAAATGGAGTCCACAATGAAGAAAGGAGGGTTACTAGTGGGGTACCGTAGGGTTCAGTACTGGGACCGGTCCATTTTAATGTCTTTATAAGTGACATTGCAGAGGAACTGGAAGGAAAAGTATGTCTCTTTGCAGATGACACAAAGAGCTGCAACAGGGTTAATACACAAGATGGAGTGGAAAGGATGAGAAGGGACTTGGCAAGGTTGGAGGAATGGTCAAATGTATGGCAGCTCAGATTCAATGCAAAGAAGTGCAAGGTAATGCACATGGGAAACAAAAACCCAGGGGAAGAGTACACAATGGGGGGTGAGATACTGACAACAGTAAAAATGGAAAGGGACCGGAGGGTAATTATATCAGATGACCTAAAGGTGGGCAAGCAATGTGAGAAGGCAGTAAGGAAGGCTGGAGGATACTGGGATGCATAGGGAGAGGCATCAATAGTAGAAAACAGGAAGTTGTTATCCCTCTGTACAGACAGTTGGTGAGACCCCATCTGGAGTACTTTGTGCAGTTCTGGAGACCCCATCTCCGCAAAGACATAGACAGAGTGGAGGCTGTCCAGAAGAGGGCAACCAAAATGGTGCAGGTTCTGCACCAGAAGACATACGAAGAAAAACTAATGCAGCTTAATATGTATACCCTTGAGGAAAGAAGGGAGAGAGGGGACATGATAGAAACTTTCAAGTACCTCAAGGGAATCAACAAAGTCCAAGAGGGTAGTATATTTCAGAAAAAGAAATGTGCAAGAACAAGGGGACATAATTTGAAGATAGAGGGGGGACGGCTCAGAGGTAATGTGAGGAAGTATTTTTTCATGGAGAGGGTTGTGGATGCATGGAACAGCCTCCCTGAGGAGGTCGTGGAGTCAAGAACAGTGGGGGAATTCAAGATTGCATGGGATAGACATAAGGCAGTCCTAGTGGGGGGTAGGAGGAAGTAAGCTGTTGGTTAACTAGGATCTGCAGCTTATCTGTTAGGTAGGAAAATGGGCAGACTAGGTTGGCCAAGCGGTCCTTATCTGCCGTCAAATTCTATGTTTCTATATTTCTATAGTATAATAATAGCAGACATAATCAAGAAGAAGCAAGATTAATTGAAGGTGCAGTATCACAAAACAATTTAAAACAGACAGTGCATCATCCATAAGTGCAAACAGATAAATTAGCAGTAACAGTAGACACTATTCAGATATCATAGGTATGGTGGTCATGGAGGTAAAAAACAGGTACAAGAGTTAGAGAGAATGAGATGGTGTAGCTCCTTTTTGAAACAGGCATGGGAGGGGGAGAGCCGGAGGGCTGCCAGGAGAGAGTTATAATATCTAGGGGCAATGTGGAAGAAGGCCTGAAGACCCATGTTGCTCATACACCTGGGAGCAGCCATTAGGGACTGATCACCTGAGCAGAGGGCTAAGCCAGGTCAAGGGGTGTCAGCATAGAGACTAAGGAGGAGGGAACCCCATATCTAATAATTTTGTTAGTAAGGGCACCCAGAGTAAAAGAGCAGACAGCCTCAGGAGATAACCAGTTTAGTCCAGAGTAGAGCTGACAGTAGTTGGTGAAATGGTTTGAGGCCAGAGAAAAACAACAGATGTTATCATAGGTAGTGTCCCAATTGTGGAATTTTGCTTTGGAGGCATGTGAGTAGGTAACGGAGCCATAGGTAAGACTGGGAAGAAAGATCCCCTGGGCAATGGCAATTTGGGCATTGGGTGTGAGGGCATACTTGGTTCTAAAGGCCAGGTCAAGCTTTATGTTTATGGCTTTACAAGTATTTGAGATGTGCTGAGCCAAATCAAGAGAAGGGTCAAGGGCTGTACCAACGAATCTGAAGCAGCTGACATTTTCAAGAAGGGAGCCATCAATACTGGAGATAGTTGGGCATCCAGTACACTTTTTCAGTTTGGGATCTGAGCCAAATAACGCTGATTGAGATTCACTGGCACTGAGTAGTAGTTTATTTTGGGGGAACCAGGAGTGGATTTTATGAAAATCAGAGGTTAGGACAGAATTAAAGTCAGCCAGATTTTTGGAGCTAAAATAGAGCAAAAAGGTCATCAGCATACAGCAAAGAGGAGCAGGATACTGGGTTTAGGGAGAGCCCATTTATAAAGATAGTGGAAAGAAGGGGACCCGAGAAATGCGTTCTATGTTCATAGTAACACATAACTCATTTATATGTATGTATGTATTTATTTATTTATTTCAGTTTGGGATTAATACCTTTGAGCCAAGGCTCATTTACAAAGGTTACAAGTCAATGAGAGACAAGACAAGAACAAAACGTAGCAGAAAGTTACAAGCATACAGTTAATACTCAAATACAAAAGGTGAGGTACAATTTACAGTGCAGATGATTCAGATTTTACAATTCATAGTATCAACACTACAATGAGTGTAGCAATCGCATACCTTCATGACTTGAGAGTGGGTCAGGAGTACCCAAAGTGTTGTTAGGAGGTGAAGAGAGGCAGCCTGGAAAAGGCATTTGTCAAGGGAAGCAGCAGAAAGGGGAGGGATACAGGGTAGGGAGGGAGGAGGGATGAGCAGTAAAGGAAGGCAGAAGGAGTGAAGTCAACTGGTAGAGTGGTAGGGAGGGAAGCAGAAAGGGGTGGGGAGACTGCAGTCGCCAGAGAATTTGCATCGTCTGGGGAATTATTTAACTTTGTCAGGATCACCCAGCAGATAATGCAGTTAGGATAGAGGGGGCGGGGAGGCCTGAGGGGACTGAGGCTTATGTAAAGTGAGCGGGGAGAGTTGTGGAGGAGAGGAGATTGTGGGGGAAGGGGACATGAGGAGAAAAAGAAGACAGCAGAAGGGGGAGGGCCTAAGGGGTTACTGACAGGGAGATCA
Source organism: Neoceratodus forsteri (assembly GCA_016271365.2). Classification (NCBI taxonomy): domain Eukaryota; kingdom Metazoa; phylum Chordata; order Ceratodontiformes; family Ceratodontidae; genus Neoceratodus; species Neoceratodus forsteri. Next base: position 1,452,689,714 of record CM057452.1, read on the forward strand.
GGTGCTTAAGGCTGAGCTAGGTTACTTGTAGCAACTACAGGCAGTAGCACTAGCTAGGTGTGAGCAGAGTCCAGATTTAAATTGGCTAAGTTTGCTACATTTGGTTAGTACAATATGTAGATCATTAAACCATTTGGGACCCCTGTAAGATAGGGATCTCTGAGCCAGTGCTGTGTGCTTGAAGGGCAGTATAAGCCCCTCTTTGGTCTCACTTCTTGTGCTGATGGTTGGTTGTACTTTTTGAAACAGGCAAGAGGTGGGGGGGGGTGTTAGGTCCACCAAGGATTTTTTGGCTAGCAGGCAAGTCTGATACGTGGCTCTTGGGTGGAAGTGAAGCCAACTGGTGTCCATGTATAGGGAGCAGGTATGGGTCTGTTTGTCCACCCCAAGGACCAACCGGCATGCCTTATTGAGGAGCATTCTTAGTCTTTTTAGGGCTGTCTCAGAGCCAGCACCATAGATGGTAAGGCCATAGTCAACAGTGGAGAGGATAGAGCTGCTGATGACTAGTTTTAAGGCCTCAGGGGTCATCAGCTGCCTGTGTCGATACAGGATGTCCAGTTTTATGTTTGCATTTTTCACAGCATTGGCGATATGAGTGGAGAAGGTAAGGGTGTCATCTAGGAGAACACCAAGATACTTAAAAGTTGCCACCTGTTCCAGAGTATCCCCTTTTGAGCTCTATATTAATAGAGGGCTGAACCTCTTCTTATTCTGCAGCACCGTGAAGACCATGGTCTTCATTTTTTTATAGTTAAGCAGTAGTTTATTGTTGGTCAACCACTGTTCGAAGCTACGGAGGTTTACTTGCAGTTCAGATGTTATAGTAGCATGGTGTCTGCCAGATACAGAGATGATGGCATCATCAGCTTACAGCACTGTGTGTGCCGGGCAGACAGAGGGCAATGGGTTGGTGAAGAGTCAGGATAAAAATTTCCCAGGGGTAGATCCCTAGGGAACACCTAAGCTTCCCTCTGTTGGAGCAGACTGATGGCCACCAATTCTGACACATTGAGTCATGTGGGAGAGGTAGCTGTTGAACCAGGCCACCGTGTCAGGGGACAGTCCGGTGGATGATAGACAGGCAAGGAGGAGGTGATGATTTACAGTATCAAATGTTTTAGTGAGGTCTATAAAGATAGACCCCACTGCAAGGCCACTATCTAGAGCATCATATATATTGTTTGTGTAGTCAACTAAGGCTGTGGTGGTTGAGTGATTTTTCCTGAATCCATGTTGTTGTGCACAGACCCGTTTGTTCTTCTCAATGTACTCCGTGAGCTGGTCAGACATTACCCGCTCAAGTGCTTTGGGGGGCAGAATGGATATTGGCCTATAATTTGCAAGATTTGTTCTATCACCAGATTTGAAGACTGAGGTGACCAGTGCTGCCTTCCATTTGTTAGGGAAGACACCTGTACACAGAGAGGTATTAAAAACCTTGGTAAGTGGTTCAGCAATTTCATTCAGTGTGAGGGCAACCATTTTCATATCTATCAGGTCATTCCCCATCCTTGTTTTTCCTAGGACACGCTTGACATATTTGATGGTTTCGGACTGGGTAACCTGCCAAAAGTAGAAAGGCAGAGCACCAGTGCCCGGGTCTATGGTAGGAGTAGGGTGTGGGCATTGACCTGGTGCTGTTGGAGTGAGGTATTCACTAGAGAGAACTGCGCTTAGGTCCATGAATGCTTGGTTGAAAGCATCTGCAATGTCGCAAAGCTCTTGAAGAGTCTGAGCACCTGCAATGTTGAGGTCAGGTGGTGATCTAGAGACCTTTCATGTGAGGGATTTAACAGAGCACCAGAAATCCCTTCCTCTACCCCAGCTCCTGCTAAGGAGTTCATTGTAGTAGAAGGCTTGAATGTCAGTTTAATCTAACTCAGGCTCCTTTCCTCATTTACCACAGATATCATGTCTATGTACAGTTGACCTTACTAACTTTCACTTTGGCACGTTATAATATTTTTTAATGAGGTATGAACTTATGCTTTAAAATCTCTAAAGCATTCACCAGGCACCCATGACTATGTTAAAAGGAGGTACAGATCACAACACATTCACAGCCACTGAAACGAACAGCAGGGAAAAAAGCAGAAAACACAGTACACAAAGGGTAAGAGGGAAAATGGAACAGAAGAGAAGAGTAGAGAATGAGAGGAGAAGCAAAAGAGGAAAGAAGGGGAAAATGGAAAAGGATGGGTTACAAGGAGAAGCTGGCATGAGATGAGTGGTGCTAGATTCTTAAAGGGGTTTCTGGGATTTATAGCACCATTTTAATACAGTTGAGCAACTTCAGACAAACTATTAAACTGCATGAAACATTGTGAACATCTTATTGCAATTACCAGAATTAGAGCAAATAAAATGTTCCCATGCATCAGCAAAGCAGAAAAAGCAGGAAAACAGTTACAAATACATTGACACATTTGAAAATAGCATTCAGATGGTTTGTTACATTTTGGATGACACTGGCAGGGCCCAAAATCAGGAATTGCATTTGAAAATCCAGCTGGTGGTCTCTAACTAGGGCTTATATGACAAAAGGTGAGGAAGAGGAGCAGATAGAGGGGGAGAGCTACACAAAAGGCAAAGAAAATGGTAAGAGAATGCAAACTGTCCTGCAGTGGTCTTTGCCTGGGGTAATGAAACAAAGTGTCAGTCAGAGAAATGGAGGGAGAAGTAGTAGAAGATAGGTGGAGAGGGCAAGAGGGATACTAGCATAGGAGGTGAGGGTGCCAAACCAGAATTTAGATACAGAGAGACACTATGAGATAAGCACTGGCCCTCAAAAGAGGGAAAAAAGAGTAAGAAGCAGAGGAAACAGTGATGAGTATGGAAAGAGCACTCAAGGACAAAGTCTAAGAAGAAATGTATTATAATTCCAGTATGATCCTCCAGAAACAATTAAACATCTTTATAATTTTAAATGGAATCTTTCTTACATCAGAAATTCAGAGATGCATATTCCTAAAACTCTATCGTGTCTCATAAAACTAAACTGCACCTCTTTGACACAAATCCCTTATAGCGGATATGGAGAGGTGGCGATGTCTCCCCTATCTTTACTAAGCTGAATTGACTCTGTTATAGTGCCATAGGTCAGGAAGCACAGGCCGACCTGGCAAAGTTATAAAATTCACAAGTAGCATTTTATTATTATCAATAATAAATTGAAAAAAGGCAGTACAAACAAAAAAGTCATCCATCTGAGTGTCTCCCTGGAAAAGCATTGCTCTGATTATATAAGATGTTTTTGCCTGGCAGCTCAAACTCTGCATCCTGATGTAAGTAATATATCCTGTTTTTTCACAAAATGTATCAAAACTTTGACATTTTCCTTCCTGAGGCCAACATGAAGAGCATAACTAATCTTAACAGATACAACAAAATAATACATTTTGTCCCACAGCTGGTTTCCTGTTGACAATTCTATAAACAAGCTTGTGGAGGCCAAAATGTATCCCACTGTCAACCGCCTGTGTTCCAGATAGCAATGTTTTCTAATAAACACAAAAAGTTTTTTGCAATCTTTTCAACAATATAATTGCATACATTTGTAAACCAAGGGCTCTCAGTTTCAAAGATTTATATATAGTTTTTATTTATTTAATTTTTTAACCACAGAGAAGCAAGGGGAGAAAGAAAGAATAGAAACAGCAAGTGAAAGAAAGGAAATAACAGGGAGAATTGTGGGATCATCAGAGTGGCAAATTCCTGTGACGGCTTGGTGGCACTGAGGGTTGAGGCACTGGACGCAACACCTTGCGCCACACCGGTGACCCGGGTGCAGGAACGAGCCTGGGTTGTTGGGAGTTGGCAGGGGAGAGAGAGGATCAAGCATCTGGAGGACAGCTCTCCTCTCTCTGGGGAGGAATACCGGCTTGCAGCACTGCAGCAGCCCCGGTGGAGACCGGATGCACTGCACACATCAGGGCAGCAAAGTAGTGGGGCAGAGCTGCGGCGGGCATCACCAGACGCCATTGCATGTCCTAGCTCAGGGGAAGGTGAAAATCACCGAAATACCACTTCCTCAGTGATAGGTAAAGATGCTTCCCCTTTTGGTCCACACTCCTAATGTTGGCTGCGCCTCTCCAATTCCCCCCCCCCCAGTCCGGAGCTCAACCCTATAGATAGAGTGCCCTGGGCGGATAGGGCGGACCTTCCCCGAAGGGTTCAGACCCAGGGGATGTGCCAGGCTAGGGGGTGCGGAGAAAGGTGGGCACGATGGGAGGTAGAGACTGGGGGTTAAGGAGGACGCTGGAGAGAGTTCACTGAGGAAGGTGAATAAATAAAGTTTGAAAAGAAAAAAAAAGAGTGGAAAATTCCTAGGTGCCACAAGAAAATTTGATTGTGCAATCAGGCAGGCAAGAGACAGACAAGTGACACTATAGGAGAGGACAAAACAGATCCTTGCTTTTAATTCTCTCTCTGCATAACCAATGGGACAGGGTATTACCCAACCCTGTCACAAGCTATATGGATGAATCTACTTCTCCATCTTTTATATCTCTATTAAACTCTCCTCATAACAGTACCACCAATCTGTCTGCCCAATTGGACAAATACATCTCCATACAGTATATCTGTGGCATGGAGATAGACCCCGAAGAGCTTATAAAAAATTACAATTATAAGTACATAGGGGTGGGCTATTCCTGCCACATTTAGAAACTTATTTTCAAGCTGCACAGCTCTACCACATAAATCTATTTATTTATTTGATTTACCAGGAAGGTGGACTGGGCAGAAGCCCACTTTCAGCCACACCTGGGGAAGCCCACTTTCAGTCACACCTGGGGAAAGGATAACAATAGTAATAATAATCTTTATTTATAAACGCAATATCTAAAACCAAAACCCTGTACAATCCATAAAACAATTAAAACCACTAAACAATAAACATCGGGCGCAATCAAAACCAAGGAAATACAGAAATACAAGAATACAAGCAGGAGCATACATCATATCTGATCACCAAAACAATAATAGGAATACATACCAAGTGATCTAATACAATACAACACATTTAAGAATCACAATATATTGTACAGTCATACAATCATACAGGTAAAATCTTTCATACAAAGCACAATGCTTTTTTAATTACAGCTTCATGCAGTTGTGCAAACTTCAGGTGTTATCATTACAACAGCATCTTGATTGTTCTTCCAAATAATTTTTAACTCCCTTTTTAAAGGAATATTTCTTTTCATTAATATCAATCCCATATTTTATTATATTATTTAAAAGTTTGGGGCCATAGGTTGTAATAGATCGTTCAGCTATTTTAGTAACTACTGTTTTCTTGAAATAAGTTCATTTAGGTTGTTCTAAGCATTTTAGTTTTATCCACCCTTTTAAATCTATCATACAGAACTTTGGGTATTTCTTGATTTACAAACTTATGCAAGAACATCATTGGTGAATACCGTATCCTTTGTTAAGGTGGCAAAATTCTAGACTTTTTTATACAGACTGCAGTGGTGTTCAAATTTACTACTTCCTGTTGCAAATCTCAAAATATAATTAAAAACAAATACGTACCTTTGTAACACTGAACTTAATACATTTGTTAGCTCTCTCTTCTCTCCACAATCCAACCCCCTGACCCAGCTGCTCAATATAAACAACCTACTCACTGCTGACCATCCCACAGTTGCTGCTGAATTTAATTCTTATTGTACCTCCTGTGCCTCCACCCTCTTAACCTCCCTCCCACCCCATACTGCCTCCCCCGGCCCCCCTACATCACCAGTCAGCAGAGTGCTTTGCCTTCTCACCCATCTCACCAAATGACACCTTAAAGGCTCTATATCTCTAAACCCAACAAAGGGCCACTCCCCTAATGGCCTTGACCCTAAACTGCTTTACCTCTCTGCAACTGCTATTTCCATCTCACTCACTGATCTCCTCGATCTATCTTTTCTACACTGAGTCTATCCCCACTGTCTGGAAACATGCCATGGTTCTCCCCCTACCTAAGGAAGGTGACCTTTCATCTCCAGAGAATTACTGCCCTATCTTACTGCTTCCCAACCCGGCAAAACTTCAGGAACACCTTGCTCTCTCCCAACTCTCCTCCTTTCTTGATGTCTCCTCCTTCTTCACTCCTTTCCAATCTGATTTTCAGAAGAACCATTCCATAGCCACCTCCCTTCTAAGACTCATGACTTTATCCGTATAGCCATGAATTAAGGTCACATCACCTCTGCAATATATGTTGACCTTGCCAAGGCTTTCGACACTCTCTTCCACTCCTTCCTCCTTGAATCCCTCTCATCAGCTAGCTTGTCTCGGTTGGCCTGTAACTGGGTCTGGGCCTACCTGATAGGTAGAACTCAGTCAGTTAAAATAGCTGGCTCTACATCCCCTCCGCTAGCCATTTCTGCTGGTGTGCCTCAAGGCTCCATACTTGGCCCTCTCTTATTCTCAATTTTTCTGAATGACCTCCCATCTGTTTGCTCCTCATACCTTATCTATATGTACGCTGACAATATGGTCTTGTTCACCTCTGGCCCATCTCCTTCTGATGTATCTTCCAGACTACAGCTTGACTTCAAAAATGTTCAACGCTGGATAAGATCACATCAACTTTTCCTCAATGCCAAGAAGACAGTCTCCATGACATTTGGCACTAGGCAGAGACTCTCTAGGCTGCCTCCCTTCCCTCCTTCTGCACCTTTGACGGGACTACCTTATAGGACACCTCCTCTTTTGAATACCTGGGTGTTTGCCTGGACCAACACCTAAACCTTTCTCTACATATCGACGCCATCCTGCATAAACTGCACCCCAAGCTTGGCACCCTCTACAGAAACCACAGTTCCCAACCTCTGCTGGTTCGGCGCGATCTTGTTCAGACAATGATACTCCCTATTTTTGACTATTGTGACATAATCTACAGTGCTGTTCCCAGTCTTTCCTCACCAAATTGGATGCCCTCTTCAATGCCTTCTGTCTCTTTGCTCATGACGCCCACTCTCACACTTAGCACTGCTCCCTGTACCATTCTCTCAACTTCCCATCCCGTGAATGCAGGTGCCTCTCACACTGTGCCAAGTTCACATCTAAATACTGGTTTAGGACTCTCCCCTCCTATCTCTCTGCCTCTCTTTCCTCCTCCTCCTCCCTCCTCCTGCCTCCTCAGGTCCACTGACACTCGCACTCTAGCTATTCCTCATCGCTCCACCTCCACTGGTCAGTTAGCTTTCTCCTACTGCTTCCCAGCACTTTGGAACTCCCTGCTATCTACTTTCAGGCTTTCCCCATCTGCATCCTCTGTCTATGTAGCCCTTCATAACTTCTATTCCCCTAACTGTACTTGCCCTTAGCCCCTCCTCTAACCACCCTACTTTTCCCCCAGTCCTGCTACACTCCAATTTGACAAAAATACACTGGCTCCTGGCCCTCCTTTTCTCCCCCCATCTCAATCCCATTGCTAATCCCCCAACCCTCTCTCTCTCCTCTCCTTTAACCCTCTGTCACTCCTCCATGGCTCCCAAACTACAACCCTCCCTCCCTCCTCCTGCCACCTCTCCTCATGGCTTCTCTCTGCCAGTGCTCTGGTACCCTTGCAGGGTTCTCTACATCCTGAAGGGTTCAGGTTCTGGCCCTACTCTCCTTTTCCCCCTCTCTATTCTTCCCACATCCCAATCCCCTTACGATGCTCCTTGCAGCCAGTTGGGTGCACTTTTTAGTTCTACTGATTCTTCCCATCACTTTTCTAATCCTTCCTGCCACCCTTTTCTCTCTCCTCCCCCTCCACCTTCTCACTCTCTGTCTGCCTTTATCCTGACCCCCTTGCAGGGTTCCCCACATCCTGAAGCGGAATGCTTTCTCTAGCCTCCCTTCTACCCTTCCTCCTCCCCTTCCCCTACTTTCTACTATTCCCCTCCCTTTACCACACCCTTCCTCCTCCTCTCCCCCTCTCTGTACCATTGCCCTACTCTGTACCATTGTCCTCTCTCTCCCCTACCCTTCCTCCTCCTCTTCCCTCGCTCTTCCATTCCCCACCTTCCCCCCCTCTGCTAAATTACCTCTCCTTCCTTTTCCCCTCCTTCCACCCCCCTTTCACCTTGCTCACTCCCCCCTTTCTGGTCCCAACCCCCCTTGCAGGGTTCTCTGCATCCTGAAGAAAAGTCTACTCTAACCACTCTCCACCCCTTCCTCTTCCCCTCTCCCCTACTTTTTACCATTGCCCTCCTTTTTTCTCCTCTCTGCGTCATAATACTCCCCTCCTTTTCTCCCCTCCAAACAAACCCTCCCATTTTTTCACCCTTGTCACCTAAACCTGCCCTCCCCTAGTCCTACTAAAGCACTTCTCATCATTTGTTTCAAACATCCCCTAGCACTTCAGCTTGAATGTCTCCACTAACTCATACCCTGCAGGACTCCCTGCTGTCAGTTGCTACCCTGTCACTAGTTGCTATTGTCACTAGTTCAAACATGAACTGTCACCTGACTGTGAGGCCTGGGTCACTCTTTATGACTATATGATGTCTTTTGGATAATATGTGCTTGCACTACTCCTATATTTGTTATGTGATCATTCTGTACAATTAATATGTTGCCTGTTTTGTCAGTTTTGCTTGTATTACTCCAGTGACTGATTAGTAATTGTTTGTTCTCCCAACTTTGTAACCCCCCCTCCCCGAACGCTTCTTGAAATGAGCTGCTCTCAGCTCATGTTATCTTTCCTTGTGAGGCATTTTGCAAATAAATAAATAAATTAGCAACAGTGAATTATATTCTAGAGCTGGCCCAAGCACTTGATGTGCTATTGTTCCTTTTACCTTCTCTATTAGACTACTTTTGTTTCTATAAAGGTAACCCAACTTCCTGTGGATTTTACTCGTTACCTTAGTGACATGTTCATCAAAAGATAATGTCTTCACTAATGTCGTACCTAGATACTCAAAGGTCTCTGCTTCATCCAACTTTACACCATTTTCCCTGTTATTTTCATAGTATTATTTTGCAGCCTTTGTTTAGTTCTGAAGATCATAGTCTTTGTTTTTGGTTTTTATTTCGTTTAATGATAATTTTTTACAAGCCAGTCTTGCAAACTCCAATAAGCTGGTTGTATTTTCAGCTCTAGGTCTGCTCCTGTCTTTCCCATACAATATAATACTTATCATCTGCATACATTATAGTTCACACAGTCTTGCAGATGTTCGGCAGATCATTTGAGAATATAGAAAACAGGAGCGGACCTAGAACTGAACCATGTGACACCCCAGTATGAATTTCTTTTGCCACAGACCTAGCAGTACCAGTTTTCACCAATTGACTTCTACCCATTAGATAATGTTTTAACCAGTGTAATGTATAATCAGAAACTCCTAATTTTTGTTCCAAGATGGAGTGGTCCACCAGGTCGAAGGCCATGGTCAGGTCAATAAAAACTTTGCCCGTAAGCAGGCCTCATTCAATTCTACACCTCCAAGGGAAACCATGCAAGGAGAAAACCCTCCAGTAAATAGCTGGTTAGCTCCCCAGTCCTTGATCCAATTAGAAAAAACAATATGCAGTATCTACCTTCCATACACAGGACAGTCTTTGCATATCCTCTCTCATCTGACATACAGGTGGCTGACAGTCTCTTAATCAGCCAGGGCCTTGAAACATGGAAAGGCACACAGAAAAATAAGGACTTGAAGAAGGATTTCACAGCCCTAAGGACTGTAGCATATGATCAGACTTTTGTTCTTATCACAGCTAGATTACAGATATCAACAATGGCAGAAACAATACCCCAGAAGGCTTAAAGTCCTTCACATGACTTCAGCAGGAGTACCACTTAACATCTACTGACTTACAGCTACCACTTGAGATACTGGTGACCCATGTTCAGGAATGAGTCTGCAGCATCAGAGGCCCGGCTGGGGGGAGGTAGGATGAGCATCTCATGGACAATGCTCCTCCTCTGGGGTGGGGGTCATGAGCTCCCGGTGCTCTAGTGACACCCAGTGGAGACTGAGTTTACACAGGCTGGGACCATGCACAGAGAGAGCAGAGGCAGTGGTGGATGTCTGTGGGACGTGTGTGGACGCATACACATCTACGCACTGATGTCATTGCACATTCACACCTCCAGGGGAAACCATGCAAGGAGAAAATCCTCCAGTAGATGCAGAAACAACTGCACATAAGTCTCAGCCAGGGCTCCAAGGGTGATCTCAATCTCTCCCTGAGTGGAGGAAAATCATGGTCCTCCCAAACCAGGCATCAGTGGGAGTTCCAGGGGTGAGGGTGAAGGGATCTGGGGACTCACAAGAGGTACATCACTGCCCTGTCCAAGAGAGCAATAAAAAGAATTGAAAAAAAAATCCACATACTTTTACAGATATCTCCAGATTAGACACTGTCTTGTTCAAAAGATGAGGAAGGTCCTAGATATCTCAAATACACCCACTGGTGACTCTTCCTATAAGGGTTATGTCCAATGACCTGCCCCCACACTTAATTTCTCATAAACAACCATCCATACAACTTAGATGCACTTTGGTTTAACTGGGAGGGAGATCTTCATGTTGCTATATCTCCAAATCAGTGGACACAGACACTCTTTTATCAACACAAAGTCAACTCATCACACATCCGGAGGGAATATGCATGGAAAATTCTACATAGACTTTTTAGAATGCCTCATATAACTGCAAAATACACAGGTATATCAGAAGGCTGGAGGAGATCTGATACACAGTCTGTAGCACATCCCATTGCAGTGCCCAGTGATATATATCTACTGGGAGAGTATTAAGGAGGACATACAACAGATATACTGAGGCAATCCTCCCATAACTCCTGCAGCAGTTGTTTTACTGGCATTCTCAGAGAGTATATGAGGTAAAGCTAAGAGATACTTGCTACCTATTCTCTTAAGGCCCTTTTACATGCAGGTCTCTACACCGCATTGATCGGTGCAGATCAACTACAGCATCGCCTTCCTTGTGTGTACAGGCTACCAATCTGCTGCCAAAACAAGTGCTCGCTGAAATGGTGTTCCCTGTTTTCCTGGGTTTGCCATTTCCACGCATTATTGTGCAATGGATTGGGTTGCCATGTAATCAAATGGAAGCGCTCACATCTCCCCTTAAGAAAATCTTGCCAGACCCTCCGGGATCCCATGGTGATTTTCTGTGTAATACTTCCCCCATACTCTTTCTCTGTGTAATGTAGCCGAGTTCAGCTAAACAAATCTTCTGATGCTCTAAAGACAGCTGAATTCAGGAACCTATATACTTTCATGAATTGAGGGCTCAAAAGTACACGAAGAGCACTACAAAGTGGAGCTGCAATACTGGCATCGCGTTGATGTATATTCATAGGCCAAGTGTTATGAATATACATCAGCGCATGCCCAGTATTGCAGCTCCACTTTCATAGTGCTTTCACAGTACTTTTGAGCCCTCAAGTCATGAAAGTATATTGTTTCCAGAGTCCAGCTGTCTTTATAGCATCAGAAGATTTGTTTAGCTGAACTCAGGTGGAAAATGTACATTTTGGCAAATCAGGCTCTCTTGGCTAGCCGGAAACATAGCTAATACAATGAAAGAGCCAAGAGAGCCAATGCAGGGGTCTGCGTGTAAAGCCAGTAGAAAGCATATCATGGGGAATGGCGTGAAATGCTAACGTACTGTAGTGTTTCAGGTAGGCGCCATGTAAAAGTGCCTTTAGTAGTAGCAAGGAAGGTGATCACTGACCGCTGGTTAATACCCACCCCTCCAACAGAACAATAATGGGAAGATACAGTCACACAGATTTATTGCATGGAAAGGATTATGCACACTCAGAAATCAGTTAGAGATCTTTAATAACAAATGGACACTGTGATTACACTATATCATCACTAACAGAGCAGACTTTATTCCATAAGAGACAATGAGATCCTTAGAATAACAAATGGAAGACGGTGAGATTTTTTGGTGGGGTCCCTGTCCTTCCAGGAGGATAAATTGATCTTCAGGAAGAAATGGATATGATGGAACGCTACAGTCCCCAAGCTATAAACACAAAAGAGAATATACCGCTAGCAGCTGATTTTAGCAAACTCCAAGAAACTGAATGTACTTAAACCATTATTCATTAAGTAATGCAAGTGTTGGTTATGTCTTTGTGTTTTTATCCTGTGTGTATTTTTATTATGAAAAAAGTAACCCAAAACAAAATGCAAGTAACCAAATCCAAAACAATTACAAGTAATAAGACATCCAGGGAGAGTTTGGGTGCAGTCCACATGAAAACGCTGTTTCAGATAATATGAAATAATGTGTACTCAAGAACAATAACTGAAAGATACTTAAATATGCAACCAGAAATTGTGAAACAGATTCAGGGAAAATGTAATGCCTATGCCAGGTCCTCATGTGGTGTAGGTATATATGGGATTCAAATTAGAAAGTCTTCCAACATTTGTTTTGCAATGACAAACTGACAAAAAAAAAAATAAATACATATTTTACTGCATTTTGACTGCATGTGTAACTCAGGTGGTGGAGCAGAATCAAGTCAGTGCACAAAGGGGCACTCGGCATCCTTCTGAACACCTCAACTGTACACCTGTAAATGAAGATTGCGCCCTAAGGAATGATCAGGAGTTGAGTAACTATGAATTCATCCGAGCCATTAGGTTCAAAATATATTAATTATTAATGACAACAATTCAACTGTTGGAGTGCCTTAATTATGTCATTAAACTAACATATGTTTTTGTTTATGTTTTAAAGTATAAAGTCTAAGTATTTTGACCGTCCAGGGAGGTTCCCAGCCATTAATACAACCTCTTACAATACTGTCAGTGAATCATAAAGCTCCATTTCCAGCCCTTGTTTTATTATTATTATTGTTATAATGAATCATTTCAAAATGCACCTCTAGGTCACTTGTTCAAATCTGGGTCATTTCAGTAACAGATGAAGCAATACCCATATATGAATTAGCACTTAACTGAAATAGTAGCTTTAAATGAGCATGGCCATTTGAGCATTCAGAGAGCTAAATATAATGAATACAAATAAAATAAAAGTTACTTAAATACTTAACCAATTAAAATATTTTGAAAGTCAAATACTACTGTAATGCTTTTACCAAGTGCAATGTAGGTTAAGAATAATCACTTCAGATCTGGATTTTGTTTTTCTTTTAGTTGAAGAGTTGAATATCAACTGGGCTTAGTAAATTAATTTACATATTTTAGCAGTCCAGAATGATCTCATTTTGGTATTCCTATAAATTTAAAACAATGGTAATTTGAGAGTTTGATACTGATTTTGAAATTACAGTAAAAGTTTCACTTAGTAAAGCAACTGCATGTAAAACCAATCCAGCACCATGTATTGGCTCACTATAATCAATCAATCAATCAATCAATCAAAATCTTTATTTAACCAGGCGAATATCATTGAGCAAGCTCATTTTCAAGATGGACCTGGAAAGGAGAGGTTAACAATACACACAAAGGAATACTCACTTACATCATAATTGGGTAAACAATATATACAAAATGAGTTCACACTTACATAGTATTTACATAGAACAGTAATTATACACAGGAGGTTTATAATGCACACAAAATAGAGTATTAAAAAGGGCCATTAAAATAAGACCATACAGTATATAGAGGTTAAACCTACACAACTATAATTATAGCATGTATTTAAAGCATCCTTGAACACAATTATTGATTGAAGGAGCTTGGTGGGGCATGGGAGAGGTGGGGAGGGGTATGCAAGAGGGTGAGTAAGGAGAGGTATGTGGTACATGGAGTGCCTGCAAAGGCATGTAGTGATTTTATGGGGGAGGGTGGCAACAGTTAGGGAGTGGAAAGCAAAACACCATGACAGTGTCAAGAGGGGTAAGCAAGGAGTGTAGGTGGGAGATGGGGACATGGAAAAGGAACTAATGATAAGGAAAAAACTCAGGGTCGGGATAGAAGGAGCAGTAAGGTAAGTTCTTATAGGCTGTAACATTGCCCAAGAGGGGTGGGAAAGAAGTACCAGTAAAGGGATGCACTGGAGCAGATGGAGCTGAGGCTAGGGGAAGGTAACATCAGGGGAAGCAGTTACAGGATTCCTTGATCGAGAGAAAATAAAGTGATTTGAAGGCTGATAGTTTGATTGGGTAGGTCAACTTCAGGGTTTTTTGCAAGTTGTTCCAGAGAGAGGGTAAAGCGTGAGATATGGCAGACCTGCCGAAGCGCGACTTGAACTTTGGTACTGCAAGGGAGATAACAGAGGAACTCCTTAAGGCATATTTACCTATCACAGCTAGAGGAAGACAATCCGAGATGTACTGAGGCTACATCTTCGTGATGGTCCTAAATGTCCAGAAAGCTGCATTGCTCTGTCTTCTGTAGTTAAGGGATGACTAACCTACTGCGGTGTAAACAAGAAGTGCACCACTGTGGATGGGATTAAATACAAATCAGAACCTTTCATTACCGTGGAAAACAAAAACTCAGAAGAATACAACATTTAGGACTAAAGGGTAAGTACTATATAATTGAAAACTAATGTGCTTAGGTAAAAGATGTTTCCTCAAAGCAGATGTGAATACACAACGAAACAAATGATTCTTATCTAATACAAATATGAACTTGTAGTTTAAAGCATTTTTGATAGAGATATGTTTTAGCTGCATGCTAACTAAGAGATCAGTTGGATATACAGTAATTCAGAACAGTTGATCATGTCAGGAGTTTAAGAGTTAACTGTTTTGCATGGCAAAATTTCATCTTAAATCAATAAGCATTCAACTGACATCTACATGTAGTTAGTCACTAGCTGAATGCTCTGGTTAAGCAATCTGTTTCTTTCTTTGTCCATATGGGTACTTAGTGAAGTGGCACTAGCAGGGCACCTCTACTGGCAGTCTCACATGAGAAGTTGGAGACTACATAAGGATGGAGCCTGAACTATCCTAGCACTAAAAAGGTCCCTCTGAGGTAGAAAGAGGGAGAAAAGCATGTACTGTGAAGTTCTGGACTGTACTTTGCCTGTGAGTGAGTACACAGACAGATTCAGTTTATAGTGCTACTAAATTGTCATTATACAAAAGCACTATGGTTCACCATTAAGTTCAAAAGCAGTGTGGTTTAGCAGTTAGAGTACCAGCTTAGAAATCAATAGGTTGCAGGTGCATAACTTGCTAGAGCCAAATATTTACTATGTGACCTTGGGCAAGTCACTTAACCTCTCAGCACTCCAATCCATTCAGATGAATAACTGGGTAAAAGTGGGACCGTACTGGAAATAAGATGTTTCTCCTCAGTTAGGTTATCCTAGGGAAATAAATGTAAACACAATTTATATAAAAATATACATTTATATTGTTTCAGTATTGAAAATATGCATAACTGGGAATTCTTTGTATGCCAAATTATTCTATTAGAAATTGGGAGGAGGCAGTGTTGGGTAAGTTACTTTTTCTATTACTTTCTATTTCTTTTGAAAACTTGTTCCAGGAAGCTCTGTGCAGTCACTAGCAAGGATAGAGAAGTACTAGAAAAAAGTAATACACCTTACAGTTACAGTTATGTATTTCGTTCCATACAAAAACAATACAAAAGTAATAAAAAACTATAACAGATTACATTTTTTGAGAGTAATAGCTTAGTTACTAGTTACTTTCAAATAAATGTAATCAGTTACAGTTACGTATTACTTTTGTATAAAAAGACATAAGTAACTGTAACTATAAGGTGTGTTACTTGTTTTAGTACTTCTCCATCCTTGCTAGTGATGCAGTAGAGCTTCCTGGGACAAGTTTCCAAAAGTAATAGAAAGTAATAGAAAAGGGAATTTACCCAACACTGGAGGAGGTGTGGGTGTTTACCATTGAGAGGGGTGATGGGGGTGTTATTAATACTCTGAGGACCAAGAGGCCTCCTGGGGTGAAATGGGAACTTGAGAGAAGCCAGATGTATTTAGTTCACATACCCAGGGATCCCACCAGACTAAGTCAGTAGGTAACCGAAAGGCCTGCTGCCTCTACCTTTCCTCTTTAGGCTGTGTTGTGTAATGTCAGATTGATAAGGAATATGACTGCTATTTTAACAGCCTTTATTTCTGAATCCTCAGTTGATCTGGTTTGCATCACAGAGACCTGGCTGGGTGATGATGCTAGCCCAATATTAAAGTCAGCTGTTCCAACTGGGTTCTCCACAGTGCACTGCTCAGGGAAGGATCACAACGGGCTACCCATCTGTTTTAGATCCATACTGAACCTGGTGGCACACCCAGTTGGGGATACCACATCATTTGAATGAGCAGGCACATGTGGGGTCCAGGTGCAGGTTGCAGAATCCTTCTCATGCACCAGCCTCCAGGGTTCAAGGGGGAATTTTGGCAGGAAATTGCAGAATTTGTAACCAATAGAGTGCTGGCATTACCTATATGGTTTATTTTGGGTGATTTGAATGCTTGGGTTAATGAAAATCTCTCACAGTTTGTGCAAGATTTCTTCCAGGGTATGGAATCTCTGGGCCTTGCACAAGGTGTTACTTCTGCGACCCACCAACATGGCTATGACTTGGATCTGGTATTCTCTCTATGGCTTGAGGTCACTGATCTTGAGGCTGATCCAGTCAGTTGGTTGGATCACTGCATTATTAGGTTCTCTTTTGGGCACACACCCCCCTCCAATAGTTCACCCACTGTGGAGATGGTCCAATACTGTCCATTATAAGGGCTATGGCCAGAGGGACTCTTGGCGGTGCTAGACACATTGGGTATGAAGGTGGCATGTGCTATGGATTCAGAGGAAGCTGTGATGACCTATAATAGGCCATTGGGGCAGCCTTTGATCTTGTACACCCATTGGCCTCACACCTTGGGTTGCCATGGTATGATGGTGAGCTAAGGGAGATAAAGGCAAAGGAGCAGAAGATGGAGCATTGTTGGCAGAGATCCAGGGCTCTGGATGACAAACTGGCTTTGGCTGCTTACTATGGTGAGTATCAAAGGGTAATCACTTGGAAATGTTTTAAGGGCAGGATCCCTGTGCAAACAGACTTTGTAGCTACTGCCCCAGAAATACTGAAGCAGCAGGCGTCTTTGTCCTGAACACCATCACCATGGTAATAGGGTTAGCAGAACAGCCAGTCTGGCTACAGAAGCCTGTCAGGGGGATGAGGGACTTATGGGGATGCTGGATGATTTCATTAATTCATAGGCGAGTGGGATGACCAATTAGCCATTGAGTGACAGCCAGAAAGACCCTCCTAGGTGACTTATGGGAGGACTTGGCCAATCAAGAGGCTGTCTGCTCAGATTTTACCAAAGAATTTTCCAGAAGATTGTAGTAATTTTAAACTGGAACCTTTAATCATAATATCTTACTTTTGACTGATAATGAATTCTAAGAAAATTACTTTAATTTACTGTGATGGCTCCTTTTTATTCAATCACAGTCTAGGTATAGTTAAAGGTTCTGCTATGAATTACAGCATGTCTTGCTCTTGTCACCAAGAAGTGGTACAACAATAAGTTTTATTTAAAATGGAAAACTATTTTATAAATTACTCATTACCAGAAATCTAATATTGCATAGTAATCTGGAAAACACTGCAATACAGGCGTAAAACACCAGCAGCAAAAACAAGAGTTATTATCAACAATGTTGCAGTTGAAGCATTTTTTGTTTTTGATAACAAGAGTTACTTGATCTTTCGGAGGTATAGATAATCCTTTAAACACTGCTGAGTGTATACAGATTTATGAAATGGGCATTGAAATTCAAGCACTCTCATTGGCCACTGAAAGTGTCTAACAACACAGGAACAAGACCAGGCAATATCCACTAGGCATTGATATGGGTGATGCTGCCCACAAAGAATGTTCACAAATCAAATAGCCGCCATCTTGTTTTGTGCCACAAGCGATGCCATCCTTACTGATTGAGCTAGTGATGTTCTACTAGGAACTGTACACAAACTCCAGAGTAGCGGGCTGGTAACAACACCCCAAGCAGTGGCCTGACTGTAACAACCCCGGCCAGCCCAATGTGGGTGAAGCTTGAGCTAGTGTTACCGCAGCACGAACTCTACAGGAATGCCATGATAGCAGGCTGGTACAGGGCCGCCACTCGGCAGTAACTCAATTGTTAGCAAGTGACTGAACAGGTAAAACTCCCAGAATTAACTATAAACTCACCTATTTTCTGTTTTACCATGTTCTGAGGCAAGACCTGCAACAGAATCGGGAAAAGGAGGAACCCCTACAGGATAGAAGTAAGTTTGATCATCCAGTACCGATGCTCCCAACCGAATGGCACCTATGCACCAGTCTTAACTCCTTACCCAAGAAATTAGTTTCTAACCAAGGATACAACTCGAGCACGCTCCTCTTCTTGGATTTGTATGTTGCAAGGGCTCTGCACAGTTTTATCGACCTGCAGCAAGCAGGGAAACTGAATATGTTTAGGAGGTGGGACTGTGGGGGGTATAAGGGTGGTGCCATGACAACTACATGGGGAAAAAAATACAAATACGGAAGCCTAAACAGCTCAAAAGTCCTCAACTAAAAAAAAAACAGTAGGTGGAGGAACTATTTTATTAAAAATTTAAACAAACATTTAACTTTTTCACTATTAAATGCAATATATTTTAGCTATCACATACATCTGTATTTTTGATAATAATGATAATAATAAATTTTATTTGTATAGCACCTTTCAATGTATCAAGGTGCTGAACAATTTTAAAAACAATTCAAAACACTAAGTAAAAACAGAACATATCCATAAAAGTCAACATATCAACAAAATAGCATATTTATAATAAAATCAAACATTAATAAATAACAATTATCTAAAAGGCCATATTCCACAAATACGTTTTCAGGTCTCTAAAAAGCTCCCGCGGTGCTGCCGTAACCGACATGGTAGAGAGTTCAAAGAGTGGGTGCAGCATGCAAAAACGCTCTGCTGCCAGAGGATTTTAAACTCACTCTTGGGATCTCTAACAACCCCATGTCGGCCGAGCGGAGTGATCGGTCAGGGCAGTAAGGAACCAGGAGGTCTTTCAGATAGGCTATCAGATAGCCATTTCATAAGTGCAATAAGTCACTCCAGGGTCTGTATGTTAGACACTTCAGCACATGGCTAGGAGGCTGGACGCACTCCGCCAATAGCCTCGCGACTCATTATGCCTCCTGGCCGTGTGTTAAAGTGTCTAGCACACACCCTGTCGTGTCTTATTGCTTACTTAACAATATTAAGACAATAGTCTCCCTGTGCTTTCACCTTATTATTATGGAGGCAGTATAGCACTGTGGTTTGGGCACTGAGCTGCAAACCTGGAGACTTTAGTTTGAATCCCACAGCCCCCACTTGCATACTGTGTGACCCTGAACAAGTCACTTAACTTCCTTGTGTGCCCAGGTTGCACCTGGAAACAAGTTTTGGCTTAGTGTGCTTTTCCTGGTTAAACAATTTCCCTTTTTCCTTATCATGCTAAGAAATTTTCTTTGCAGTTAACACTGATAACATTAGATTTTATAGCTGTAAACAATCTTTACTCATACCTAAGTGTATATACCCATTGAACTGCATTAGTGATAAATTGCTCCTCTTTCAGTAAATACCTTTCAGCCAAAAACAACAACTTAGGAACTGGTTCATGAATGGACTGAACCCCCCGCAATTGCAGAGGGTCAGTTATGCTGGCATGTGGTATGCAAGGCCCATTCCACACAGGCAGGGACCTCCACACACCCATAAACCCAGAATGCTGGCCCCCATTGCCCCCAGTCCTGGTCTGCTCATGTGGCTATGTGAACAGGTGGGATGGGGCAGGTATGTGCCTGATCCTTAACTCCTTTTTCACAGTGTGGAGAGGTGAAGGAGGAGATGGAAGCTAGGCAGCCTTAAGGGCTGCATTAGAGTCTATACACCCCCTCCACCCAGCCACAATGGTGTCCACTAGGCCTGATTAGCCCCCACTTCAAGCCCCCAGCCCTCATAGCCTCCATTGTGGGCTGGGGGCAATATCAGTACCAGCCAAAGTAATTTTCAATAATTTATGCTTTCCTATGGGATACAGCAAACATTTGAGGACTGCAGTATCATGTCACCCCCTGCTCCCTGCAGAAGCAGGGATCCAATGGCAGTTTAATGTGTGCCTCTGATTGGATGCCCATAATTTGAGATATCTTCAGCCCCCCCACACCACAACTTGCAGATCCAGATGAGCAGAGTGCAGCAGGCAGGGGTTATGGATGCCATCCAATGCAAACGGCACTGGAGGATGTACTAATGTGTCCAGGATAAGTTTGATTTGAGTATATTCTGTCACCTTTGTGGATTATGCCCTTAAATTGTAAAACTGCTTGTGAGGTCTGTAGTAGAAGGGGATATAACATCTAAGTTTACAGAGTTCACAATGTGAGGCTTGGTTCTGTGTTTTCTCTGAGCAAGCAGGATATATTTGGCTAACACCTGCTGTTGTTAGTCAGGTAACTCTACCTGGTCTGTTTTATTACAGCATTTCGGGGATGCTTAGAAAGAGTTTAGTAAAGTCTCATTTCTTCATATTTTGATTGATTGATTGATTTACTAGGAAAGAAATCCATCTGAGCAATGCTCATTTGCAATGAGGTCCTAGTTAGGACAGATAACATTACAATAGGTAATGAAGCAAACAATCTAAGACAGGGATTAAACAAAACAAATACAGCACTTTGGAAGACAAGATAATGTAAGATCTAACTCTAGATATAAGTTATGCAGAGAGAGGGAGCATTTTCACTGATCCTGGTAATTTCAATCTAAGGAAAAATAAAAAAGAACACGCATTATAATGTGCGCTTAACTCACAGAATTCTGACAGATTAAAGCAGATTCAGCAGAACAGCAGGATGGGGGAGAATTCATTAGAATGGCTGCTACTACGAAACATAAACAGAAGGTGGCTGCCAAGTCCTTGTTAGACTCCATTAGACAGCCTGAATTGTCACTATCTAATCAACCCTCCGTTGTGGACCAAGAGCGCCTTGCAGTTCTCAAGGACCACTATGCAGAGACTCTAAGAGAAAAAGCTGAATATGCTTTATTTAAAACTCATGCTATGTATATAGAACAGGGGGGCAAGGCAGATCATCTCCTGGCCCTAAGGCTGTGAAAACAGGAGGAATCGAGATTGGTCACCTCTATATCTTCCCTTGATGGTGATAGGCTCCTCACTACCCCTAGAGAAATTGTACAGGAATTCAAGCTTTTTTACCAGCAGCTTTATAGCCCCCCTGAGCGTGGTCCCACAGAGGCTGAGATACAGGAGTACTTAGCTAATATTCCCCTCCCAACTCTTAATCTTAATCAACAAGCCTAACTAGTCTCTCCCATCTCAATACAGGAAATTGCGGTAGCTATTCGATCCCTCCCGAAGAATAAACTCCAGGACTATTTGGCTTCCCACCTAATTTCTATAAGGTATTTGAAAAGGAGGTGACCCCTATACTTCATCAATTATTCAATTATATATGTACTGAGGGGATTTTAGACTCTACCCTGTTGGAAGCTATTATTGTTGTCCTGATGAAACCCAGCAAACCTAAGCATAAGGTAACAAATTACCATCCTATTTCATTGATGAACTATGATATAAAACTGCTGGCTAAAATTCTGGCTTCCCGGATTGCAAGGGTGTGGGAAGACTTGATCAGTCCATAGTAAATTGGGTTTGTTTGGGGTAGGATTTCTTCTGACCACATCCGGAAATTGTCTCATATCTTCTCTGTATCCAGGGAGGTGGCACAACTGATGGCGCTGGTCTCCCTGGATGTGGACAAGGCCTTTAATAAGAGTCAGATGGCCTTTTCTCTTTGGGACACTGGCTAAATTTGGCTTCCCTCTACATTTACCTCCTAGGTCAGCTCTTTGTACTCCAATCCCCGTGACAAAATATATTGTAATGGAGTTTTTCTACCACTTTCCTTCTAAATTCTGGAACGAGGCAGGGACATCCATTGTCACCGCTACTGTTTAATCTGTACCTAGAGTCTTTACTTTGATAGTTAAACTTGTCTCCGAACCTAACCGGTATCCCATTTGGCCCATTCAAATTAAAGTTATCCGCCTATGCAGATGACATTCTACTGCATGTCACTGACCCGATTAAATCCATCCCAGTGGCTCTAGACATAATAAATGAGTTTAGCTGGTTTTCAAACTATAAGCTGAACTTGAGTAAGACTGAGGCTATGTCTTTAAATTCCCATGTGAATAAGGCAGAAATAGTTGCTCTTTCCATGGCATGGACTAATAGGCTTAAGAATCTGGGAATTATACCAGCACCTTCAAGTTTTCTTTTGAGGAAACTTAATCTGGATAACTTCCTCCTAACCATCTGACAGGATTTAGATAGATGGTCTCCCCTTTATCTATCCCTTCAGGGAAGAATCAATGTCATTAAAATGAACTTTTTGCCCAGGATATTTTACCCACTTAATATGCTAAATATTCATCTTCCCTTGAGCTGGTTCCAAAAACCCATGGCCTAATTTCTAAGTGTATATGGCACAATAAACCTCCAATGAGGTCATACAATCATCTCTGTGCTCCGAAGGCTTCTGGCAGACTTAAACTTCCTAATTTTTATCTTTACTATTTGGCCAGTCATATGGCCAAATACATGTGTTGGGATGTACCTCCCCCTGCCCCTAATGACTCTTAATATATCCCTCTATGGTTGCAGATAGAACACCATATCATTGGGGACTTAGGGCTCACACCTGCTAGTCTATGGTACGTATTCCCACAAAAGCTGCCAGCTTCCCTGCATAATACAGTTATATACACCTCTGTCAAGGTTCATAACCAGTTATGCAAGTCTTTTAAATATGATAACCATAAGGACATTTCGCAGC
Source organism: Neoceratodus forsteri (assembly GCA_016271365.2). NCBI lineage: Eukaryota > Metazoa > Chordata > Ceratodontiformes > Ceratodontidae > Neoceratodus > Neoceratodus forsteri. The sequence goes on from CM057452.1 coordinate 1,452,712,579, forward strand.
CACTGTTCAGAAACCCCAACCTCAAAGTAGGTAGCAATATGCTGTCTCTGCAGAGACTGGCTATATCTTTGCAGACTGTAGTTAGTGATCTAGTATTCCAAGGCAGGGTAGAAAGGGTATCAGAATTACTGGACAGTTTTCGCCTACCATTGAAATACTCCTTCTCTGTCTACCAAATCAGGCACATGCTAATAAAATGGTTTGCGCTAGGTCAATGGAACATCATTCAGTGGGATAATCTGCATGAATTCCAGGCTTTAGCCTGGCAGCCTAATACTGTCTCCTGCCTAGTAGCGACATTGTACACTAAACTTAATCCTGATATAGTGGGCCAATCTCAATATTGGTCAGACACTTTCCCCACTGCCTGCTTTAACTGGGCTAAATTGTGGCAAGGAGTTTATCAGTACATAACCAGTGACAAACTCTGATTAACACAGTTTTACATCTTGCATGATATGTACTTTACACCTGTCAAAATGCATGGAATGGATAAGTTACCAGAACAAGGGTGTTTCAGATGCAAGCAGGGTCAGGGATCCTTGTTACACGTGTTCTGGGAATGTCCCAAGGTTGCCCCCCCTTTGGTCTTCAATAGAAGCCAAGGTGGACCCTCTTCTGGGTCTGCAAAATTTATTCACCCCACAAATCTGTCTTGTAGGGGACTACTTTTCATTTGAGGTGAGGGAAAGACATTATTACATCAGTCTTATATCGCTCACAGTTAAAAAAACTAGTGTTAAGACACTGGAAAGATCAACACACTCTTTCTTATCAGGCGTGGGTTAAAGAATTTTTTTATAACCTGAAGATAGAGAAATCTATAGCTAGTCTTAGAGGCAGGATGTCCCAGTATAAGACAAGGTAGGAGAAGCTCCACACTTTATGGTCAATTGCCTCTGCACCATGACTTATGCTGTTGGGGATCTCTGAGTAGTTATACGTATGGCTGTTTTTCTACTGATTATGGAATCAGGCTCTCTGAAGACAGATAACCATGTGGACCCCCTGTGAAGGACTATCCAGTTCATGGAATACAGGTTCCCATGAATAGTAGGGCCTGTTGGATTGTAAACCTTCCTAGTAATTGCTCTCAGAGGGAGGGTGGGTAGGGGGTAGGCAGTATAAAAGGTGTGACGGGAGGTTATTGGGGTAGGAGAGTGTGGGAGGAAGAAAGTGTACTTATCTTCTGTCTTGTGTACTATAAATGCCATGTAGTCGATCTCTTGGAACATGTACTGCATTGTATGGAATTGTGAAATCTGAATAAATTATATTAAATTTAAAAAATAAAGAACAGCAGAATCAATTACATGTAAAGGTAAACAGAGCCCAGTGACGGGAGGGGGAGGGGAAAAACAAAGAGTAATGGGAAAGAAGGACTGTTCATAATACATTATAATGAACATACTGAGCTAGATTATTTAACTTTTTTATCCTGTTCACTTGATGACAGTGCTGGTACTGTACATAGTTAATTACCCCTCAAAAATGTTTTTTAAGTCCCAGCATTTGTTCAGACCAACAGGATTTACAGTCTTAAGTTTAAAAATCCAAAAGCTCTCCCTCCTAAGTAGGAGGTTGAGCCTATTTCCACCTCTTCTTGGTGGTTTCACTACTTCAGGACCCACAAACATTGGAGTAATAGGATCTGACCTCCACACAAAGATCAGAGGCCTCGCTGCCAAGTTCCTGATGAGTTGCAGTTGACAAATTTGACTACCGGGTAAGCCCTTGTAGATCACATTGTAGTAACCCAACAAACAGGACACGAAGGCCTGCACCAGTGTACATAGATCAGCAGGATCAAGAAAGGGACACCTGCATGGCAATGTTTTCAAGGTGGTAAAAGAAGACATGACCACGGTTGACACCTAACACTCAAGTGACAGACCACTGTCAAGGACCACCTCCTGGTCACAAACCACTTTCATAGAATTGAATCCTGTTTGCACTCAAGCAATCTAAAACTGGACAATTTTTAAAATGGACTTACTTTAGAAATAAAATTTGTGTTCACAATTAAGAGATTATTTTAATATTTTATATTGGAGTTTGCACTGGATTTATGGCATGCTATAAACTTAATTTTTTGCCTTATTCTTCACCTCAGGATAATAGAAACTATGCTTGCAAAATTCATTTTTATTTTCATCAGAGGCAATTGTCTTATTGTATGATAAGTACTTTTAGATATTTTCTTGTACTATTTGGAACCTGCCACATCTTGCTCTAGGGCCCCATTGTAAATTATTGTTATTTCTCTGATCTTGTATTGGATAAAGCAATTAATCACTCAATCAGTATTAACCAATCAATTATTAAATAAATAAATGTTTATTGCTGGCATTCTGAAGCTGTGGGTTTGGATTTCTAGCACTGCTTGATTTTCAGGGATGATTTAAACTTCCATGTAGATCAGTTTCTGGCTGTCAGTCACATCAAGCTAAAGTGTCCTCTTCCTTCTCCTTCTCCTCCACCTGAGTGATAAGGATTATAGTTGCCTTGATGACAGAGAAAATTAGAATAGGACATCATGACCTGACCTGGATTCTCATCAGGGGGAAAGTTATAAGTGATGGTAGTTGTTGGCTAGGTCAACAGTACATCCACTGTAGCCTTTCCTAGTGAGCATTGCTGTTTAGACATGGTATATTTGGCCTGAAAAACAGAGGGCTGAATTTTTCACCTCCCAAAAGCCCCCATAAGCTCTTTGCAATGGTAAAATATTTTATAAGCACTTTATGTGTCTTAACTATTTTCCTGCATCATGAGGATTTTAGACAATTTTACATTTTTAGGAAAATCTTGGCATAAATGATTATAAACTTGGGATGTTTGGAATCCATTGAAAGGAAATGGATTCACTGGATTCTGAGCTTTCTTTCTGAGAATTCAGAATTTCTGTATTCAAGGCCACAAATCCAAAAACCCTAGTCAGATGCGGAAGCGGAATACGATTTTGATTCTGCATCTGAATGCTGCATAAGCCTTTGTTTTACCAATCACCACCTGTTAAAAAAACCAGAGGAGGTGCGGTGGTCCAGGAGAAAAGTCCTCCACCCCCCTTTCTGCCTCTCCTTACCTTATGTGACTGACTATCTGGTGGTCCCACTCCCTCTGTGGTGCTGTAGATGGTAGGAATCATACTGCAGAAGGACTGGTGTATGGTACAGAGGATGAGTAAGCAGTGATGGTCTGCAGCCAGTAGATTTCTCTCCCCCCATCCACATAAATAAACACTCCATCCCAAACCAGCTTCAGCACCATGCTCCCCCCCCAAGCAACTCCGTCTCTGGCTCCCAGACTGGGGGTCACTACCAGTTCACACTCTGCAGGCCCTAATAGCAGGCTAGGCTACTGTAGCAGCTGATGATATTTAAGACAAGTCGAGTATTATAGTAATATTGGTACCGACTGACTCCGAGTATGCAGCCATGTCCCTGAAACTCCCCTTACCCAGCAGCCCTCTCCAGAGTAGTGGCCAACTGAATGAAAGCCCTGGGTAGCCACTACCACTAGTCACCTAATAAAGTATCTGGTAGAGCCTGCTACCCAGGACTTTCTTTCAGTCAGCCACCACTCAGGGAGAGGGCTGCTAGGTAAGGGGAGTCAGAAGACATGGGCTATGCACTTAGAGTCAGTCATAATGGAAGTACTATAATACTGGATGCTGGGATAGACTTGACTTAGATATCATCAGCTGTTAAGGTAGCCTAGCTTGCTCCTATGGATCTGGAGAGTGCAGACAGAGATTGGATTTATGGACTAAGGGCCAGGGACTGGGTTGCTGGGGGGAGCATGGCACTGTAGCTTGCTCGGGAAGGGACATTCATTTCCATGGACAGTGGAGAGAGCTGAAGCCAATGTGATGCTTGTCCAGCTGGTTATGATTGTTGGATGATATTTGTAATATAAAAGTATAGTGTGTGATTGTCACAGTGCTTCCATGGGTGCCCCCCCCCCACCGGGTTTCAGTGAAAACTACAGGATGTATAATTAACCAGGAGATCTCTGTAATATAATTAACTTCTTTGAGACATTGCATTTTCTGGCCTTTTTATGACCTGTTGCTTCTTTGAAGCGGAAACAAAATTGGACTTCATGAGTCTGCCAGAGGATGAAAATCATAAACTTTTATGACGTCTTAAGAGGAAGAACATTTAATATCAACTGGTGTTAAAAAACTATAAAACCCTTTGAAATGCCTTGGGAGCAGGAACTGGGAATTCAAAGACTTATAATTTGGGAAATTAGTTTTTGCTGATGTCACCTTATTTAAAATACCTCCTGATAGGACATCATGTTTGTATTTTTTTATATTCTAAAAGGAGGAGCTAGATGACTCACAGAAGGGGTGTGGAGTGACACAGTTAAACTATACTGTGTCTGAACTGTTGAGTGTCATATCTTTTTGGATTCTTAAGAAACAAGATCTCTGATCTAACTTAAGCACTGTACAGAGGTAATACATTAGATAGAAAAAGTCTAATTGTATTGTGGTAGGAGTTTATGTTTTGTACTTTACCCTTCTTCTTTTAAGTGATCGTATGCTTTTTGATATATTGTTCTGTGTTTACATTTTACATATTTTTATCCATTTTAGTAAATATATTATTTTGAAAGACTGCCTGGGTCTGCCAGTTCTCTTTTTGCATGTGATGTATAGAGGGTTAAGACTGACAAAAAGTGTTCAAAAGTTTGATGGTGTTACTAAACTGGGAAAAGGTAAGAATATACCTAAGGTCTTTTATAGAGTTTTAAGGGTTCATTTTGGATACCTGGTTAGGTGCCCTTAGGCGAAAGATATATTACATCCCCCAAAGAGAATATTATCTGAGCCTGTACATTTGGGCATGCTAGCATAAGGGTCACAGTTTGAATCCCCCCAGAACTTGAGACTATAGGTGATTCAGGCCCAAAAGCAGACAGGAGGGTTACCCTGTCTGTTACCTGTTCACATTACTGCGCTCAGAGGTTGGCACTGTGGGAGCAGAGGGCCTGACCTACTGAGTGCATCCATGACAGCCACCACCTGCCAGTCATCACTGCCTGCTCATCCTCCAGACCAGACACCAGTCCTCCAGCAGCATGAACATACCAGCCTGCAGTATCACACAGAGAGTGGGAGCACCAGGCCAGACAGTCAGTCACATAATCTTACATGAATCTCTTTCTAGCATGGTGGGAAAAGGAGATAGTATTTGTGGGCTTCAACCCCCACCTCAGAAACATTGTACACTGGCACTGATTTATTGATAACATCATATGTGTCTGGGGTAGGGGTCAGGAATCTATCACTGATTTGATAAACTGGTTAAACAATAACAACATGAACTAAAAATGTACCTATCGGTCAGAAAAAACAAGCATAGAATACCTGGACATATGCTTAAAGGCAGGAGATGGAGGCAAAGCTATGGTGGAACCTTACAGAAAACCCATTTCTGGGAACACACTCCTCTAAGTAGAGAGTGCCCACTCTAGAATTCTGGTTCATAGCATCCTCTATGGTCAGTTCTTGTGAATTTAAAGACACTGCACCTCAAAAGAAACCTTTAAAAAGGAGGTAAGGATGCTACTGGCTAGGTTAGAGGAGAAGGGATATGCAGCTTCTGTGATAAATAAAGCACATCAGAAAGCAAAACAATTGAATAGAGATGAGTTGCTTGTACCGAAAAACAAAAAAAAGGATCACCCTATTTAACCCCAAATTACTTGTGTCACTAATTATCATGCAAAATCAAATGCAATTCAAGATATAATAAGTGACAGGTGGAAAATCTTGAAATTTGATCCAGGGTTAGCACCTGTGGTGGAACCTAAACCAAGAACCTCATGTAGAAAAGGGAGGAGCATTTCAGATATTATGACAAAGACCACTGTGTGTCTCCAACAAAGATGGAAAGTCAAAGGAGGAAAGGGGTGTGCAAGTGCTATGTTTGCAGTATATACAGATATGTAGTTACAAGTCTCCACTTCACTCACCCTGTAACAGGTGAAAAATTATATGTTAATCAATACATAGACTACAAAAACAGCTCATATAATCTATGTGGAATGGTGTGAGTGTGGGGACATTTATGTAGGTAGAACATAGTGCCAATTATAGACAAGAATACAAGAACATGTCCGAGTAATAGACACTGTAGATCATGACAATGCTCTAGCTAGACTCTTTGAAGAAAAACATAAAAGATGTTTGAGAACCTTTAAATTTGGAGCCCTAGAACAAGTACCAATCCCAGAGAGAGGTGGACACTGGCTGCAGCTACTTAACCAAAACAAACAAAAATGGATATACGAACTCAATGCACTTTCCCCACATGGTCCCAATGAGGCATTTGATTTAAGATTTTTTGGAAAAACATCAGATGCATTAATTTGTTCCTACATTTGGTGAGATTTTTTAAAATTCCATCTTGCAAATACATTAAATACAGGACCCTATATATAGTCCTACATTTTTAGATGTAGTGATTTGAGTTCTGACCCTTTGCAGAACACATGGATATTTACAAGTTAGACTATTTAGGTAGCTGTATCTATTATAAAGTCTTTCATTAAACAGTGTAATTTTGACATACTGATACTAGGCTGTAAATGTATCTGTCTATTGAGAGCATACACACTTCACAGGATGTGAAGTCTTTTACAATTACTAATAGGAATGTGTAATTTTATCATTTTAGGGCCTTCAATCCATTGAAAATCTCTCCTTGCAATGTACAAAACACCCACATCAGTTTTTATAGAAACTATGGCATAGAGGTTTCTATGAAGGGATTATTTAATAAATTGAAAGGTTCTTTTAGAAATAAAAACTTATTTGATGATGACAATTTTTACCCAGAAATGTGTAGTTTTATGGGGAATAGTAAATCCCATTAATTTGGGTGGTCCCCCCTCCCAACACACACACACACATACTGTTGAAGTCTCCTATGCTTTGGGGATTTTATACTGTGCCCCATTTTTCCAGGGAGCACATTTTTTGTTATGTTATGCATTACTGTAATCTGGTTTCAATGGCAAAATATGAATGTTGTATCATGTAGTCTATATTCTGTCAATATATAGGCCTGCCTGAAGTGTGACAGAAGTTGAATTGTTTGTTATTATATTTCTTTTTTATCACATATTTAGGTACTAGTTGAGCATAGCTTGAAACAGCACTTTCTTGCTTCTTTGTGCTCTAGACTACGCAGACACAGGCAACACCAATTATTTATGCTAATTCCATGTTAGTATGCATGAGTCTTTACTATTTAATCTCACTTGTGACAATGTAACACCACCCCCCTGGTGAAGCCCAAGTAGGGGAAATATATATGGGGTAGTTTTTGCACTCTGTGCACTGACGTGCTTTTGCACTATTAAAACAGCACCTTACAGTTCTTGTGAGTGTGTCTGCTTTATTTCTATAGCCTAAGAGCACGCTAGGTTACTGTAGCAGCTCATGATATTTAAGACAAGTCCAGTGTTAAAGTACTACTGATACTGACTGGCTCTGAGTGTATAGCCAAGTCCCCCAGACTCCCCTTACCCAGCAGCCCTCTCCTGAGCAGAGTCCAACTGAAAGAAAGACCTAGGTAGCCACCACCAGTCACCTAATAAAGTGTCTGGTAGTGCCTGTTACCCAGGTCTTTCTTTCAGTCAGACACCACTCAGGAGAGGGTTGATAGGTAAGGGGAGTTTGGAGGATGTACCTGCACATTTTGTCAGTCACACCAGTAGTACTATAATACTGGATGCCAGGATGGACTTGTGTTAAATATCATCTGCTGCTACAGTAGCCTAGCCTTCTCCCATTGCTCTGGAGCATTCAGACAGGGAGTGGAATTATGGACTAGGGACCAGGGACTGGATTGCTGAGAGTAAGCTTGCCACTGCAGCATGCTAGGGAGGGGGACATTCATTTCTGTGGACAGTGGGGAGGGATGAAGCCATCGCCTTCCAGTCATCACTGCCCACTTATCCTCCAGACCAGACACCAGTCCTCCAGCATTATGATCATACCAGCCTACAGTACCTAGAAATATAGAATTTGATGGCAGACAAGGACCACTTGGCCTATTCAATCTGCCCATTTCTCTCTACCTATACTATTACTGCAGACCGTACCTGACCTACAGCTCTTTCTCCCTCCCCCCTTTCCACTATGATTCCCTTATACTTATCCCATGTATTCTTGAACCCCACCACCGTTTTTGCCCCCATTACCTCTGTTGGAAGGCTGGTCCAGAATCCACCACTCTTTTTGCAAAGAAGTACTTCCTCACATCTCTCCTGAATCTGCCACCCCTCCAGCTTCATAGCATAGTCTGCTTATTCTTGAGCAGCTTTTCTTCTGAAAAATATTCCCCTCCTGTACCTTATTTACACCTGTGAGGTATTTAAAGGTCTCTATCATATCCCACCTCTCCCTCCTGTGTCATAGGAAGTACATAATGAGGTCCTTTAGTCTCTCCTCATATGGCTTTTGATGCAGATCCTGCACCATTTTAGTTGCCCTTCTCTGGACCGCCTCAACTCTGTCTATGTCCTTCTAGAGATATGGTCTCCAGAATTGGACACAGTACTCTAGGTGGGGTCTTACCAGCAAGCTATACAGAGGCCACACCATCTCCCTCTTTCTGCTAGTGACACCGCTCCCTATACACCCCAGCATCCTACTAGCTTTCCCAACTGCCTTGTTGCACTGTCTGGCCACATTTAGGTCATCTAATATGATTACCCCAGGTTTCTTTCCTGCTTGGTGGTTGTCAATACCACTCCACCCAATTTGTATTCCTTCTCTAGGTTTCTGTGCCCTAAGTGCATTATTTTGCACATTTTCACATCGAGACCCAGCTGCCATACCCTTGATCACTCCTCTATGTTTCTCAGGTCTGTGCTCATCCTTTCCACCCCCCCCCCCGAGTGTCCTTCCTATTGCAGATTTTGGTGTCATCCGCAAAGAGGCAGACCTCCAAATAGAAGAGCTGACAAGAACTACACTGCAGAAACACAGGGAGAGGTGCTACATGCAGTTTTCCTATTGTCTCTTGCACAGAATCTCTGTTACATTTCATCCACACTTCCTCCCAAACATAGGAAGAACTATGTAGTATTCCTCTATTGCACAGGACCCTCTAAGTTCTTTCATCCATGTTTCCTGCATTGGGCTTCCATTACATATCATCCACACTTCCTCCCAAACATAGGAAGAACTAAATAGTATTTCTCTATTGCACAGGACCTTCTAGTTCTGTCATCCACATTTCCTGCAAAACAGCAGAAGGAGGCATTAGATGACAGCTCTTGTGCAGGACCTTCTATTTACTTTCATCCGCACTTCATCTCTACATTGTCCCACCTCCTCACACCTCCCACCAAATGCTTCAGGTCTAAGGAATCTGGGTTAGGCATAAGCTAGCATCACAGGCATGCTGTACCAGGACAGTCGTCTTAAAAATTGCCATGCAGTGGCCTGCTAGCAGGCACCTGGGAGGCAGTAGAGTGCAGGCAGTTAGCTTGTCCCATCTCAGAACTGATTTTACTTTTGGTGACTGCAGTATCTGACCAAGCAGTTTGATTTATCATCAGGAGCTACTTGGTCTGCTGCTTCTTTCTGCATACAGGGAGCAGGGTCACAGGTGTCTAAAGGCACTCCAGACAGAAGCAAAATGCATTCCTACCTGGCATCCTGCTAACCTGATTGTTTCTGCAGGGGAGACACTTAGGCCCAGCCAACCACCCACCCACCCCTCTACCCATCCCGCACCCACCCCTCAACTCACTCACCCCAGGCACGTCTATCCTTTCATAGGTATGATGCCACACCCTTCTATCTCTCATACCACAGGAAGAGGTGGCACTAAATAAATCACAGTCCAAAAAAATATTTTTTTCTTACACAGGACCTTCTATTTTGTCCACTCATCCTCTCTTCCTCCCTAGGAACAGTAAAAATATATTTACAGTATATAGGTTTTTGGTGGTTCCCTCATACACAGGACACTCTATTTTTGTCTGCACTTCTTCCCTAGTGACGGAGGAAGAACTATATAAAACAGAAAAAAAATTCCTTGTGTCTCCATCCTAAGTACAGGTCGGCACTTTTGTATTTTCCTATCCCACTCAGGAGGGATTTACCTCCCGCATTATCCATCCGCAGTATAGGGCAGGTCTTATTTTTTCATTAGGCACCACTCTTTGGAAATATGGACATTGTAAACTGCAGGTATTGTGGGACCTTAGTCACCAGAGTTTATGCACTGCAGGTGGGGCATTGTCGTACATGCTCTGCTCTCAATGATCTACATACTCAGCTCCATGTGGCATGGGCCGAGATAAGCAACCTAAGGATGCAACTCAACTGTGCAACACAGAACAACACTTCAACATATTCGACCTTTCAGCACCAACCACAAACACCACTCACCCAGAGGACCAGCAGACCCGGGGTCTGGCAGTTGGTGGGAAATTAGAAATCTCACCCAAATAGCATCCTCCCGGGTGACTCCAACACCAATCCACTTCTCAAGCAGGTTTTCTCTCCACTGTCATCTGTTCCTATGTTCAGGGCAAACAAGCCAGAGGAGGGGACTCTCATACAATGCAGAGAGGGGCAAACCAAAACAAAAATCACTGAATGCAACAAAAAGCATGTACTAATAACAGGAGACTCTATGGTCCATGGAGTAGAGTCTCACATCCACCAAAGCAGCCCAATAGAGATTGTGGTCAGATGCCTCCCAGGAACACTGGCATGGAGAAACACAAACTGCATCGAGGGAATTGTGCTAAACACCAGGAGAGACACGCACATTCTGATCCATATGGGTACGAATGACCTAGCTAGTCACTCTGTGGAAGAAACTAAGGAAAATCTTTCAAAACTAGGAGAAAAACTAGCTTCTATTTTGACCAGCTTCTCCTTCTCAGAGGTGATGCCTATGTGGTGAAAGGGAGTCAACAAGCAGGAAATCAGAGAGAAGGACATCAGTGAGCTTAATACCTGGCTTAAAAATTGGTTTCAGGAAAAAGAGCATGGCTACATCAGGGACTGGCAGAATATCTGGGAAAGGCAGTTCTTTAGATTTGCTGGCCTGCACCTTACAAAGGAGGGGACACAAGCTCTCAATCAAACATTCAACATCTTCGTTAGCTGTTTAAATTAATAGGTGGGGAAGGGGCACCTGCACCCATTGCATCATATGGGCTAGCAGATGCCCCTTCCCTGTCAAAGGTTACTCGGTCAGAGTCAGGACACTGCATCACAAGCAGCACGTGTGACACAAATTGCAAAATCCCACAAAGATGTTCCAAACTCATTAGGAACATACAGTATGCTATGGACACAGGGAAGTAAAAAAGAAAACTACTCCAAGGAAGACAGAAGCGTTATAGGAAAGAGGTAGTCTCAATGATCTGGAGCCAAGGAGTTCCATCACAGAAACTACAGAAAGGAGGGCTTCAGAGAGAAATTGCACTTGTGAAAAGAAGGAGAGTAGCACATAGAAGGGAATGGTAACTAATGTCAGAAGCCTGGCTAACAAAATCCGTGATCTCACAGCCACTATAGCAGAGGATGGACTAGACTTAGTGGCTGTGATGGAAACTTGGTTCACAGAAAGCCATGGATGGAACATGACCATTCCTAGATTTAACATGCACAGGAGGGACAGAAAGGGGAAAGGGGGGGTAGCAATGTACATCCAGGAGAAAATCAAAACCACAGAAATCCAGAACCCTAGATGACACTGAGGCACTGTGGGTAACAGCTGTGATGGGTAATGGGGTAGCTATTAGGTTAGAAGTTATCTACAGACCCCCTCTGTAGAGCAAAGATTGGGACAAAGAAATATTGGAGATGATACATAAAATGGCAGACAAGTGCAAGGCAATTACAGTAGGGGACTTTAACTTACCAGACATTAACTGGGACTCTCAGACAGCATTGACAACAAGAGGCAGGGAATTTGTAATGGCCCTACAGGGTGCAGGGTGAAAGCAACTTGTTGATTCAACAACCAGAGGTGGAGCTGTCTTGGACCTGGTTTTGACCAACAGTGACAGGGTACACAAGAATATATGAAAATATGAGAATTGCCAGTAGAAACAGGCCTCACAGTCTGTCAAGTCTGCTTGAATGTGCAGCTAGCACCTCTGTATTGCAGTTGCCCCCCCCCAAGGGGTTGAGGTAGGGTGCCATCTTGGCAACAGTGACCATCATATGGTAGGTTTCCAAATCAACATAACTATGGATACCAGCCATTCCAAGATTAGAGTTTCGGACTTCAGAAAGGCAGACTTTTCCAAGATGAGAACCAGCCTAGCAGAGAAACTCAGGCACAGGAGGGGGAAAGGGGTGGAGGAAATGTGGAAGAACTTCAAGGGAGCTATCAAGGAGGTAACCTAGCAGTGTGCTAGGAGGATCAGCAAGGCAAATAAGAGAAGGAAACCCCTGTGGTTCTCCAAGGAGGTGGATACCATAATAAGGGAGAAAAGAACAGCCTACAAGACATATAAGGCATCAAACAAGGATGAAGACAGGGAAACTTACATAGTTGCACAGAGGGAAGCGGGAAAAGTAATAAGAAAATCTAAAGCTCACACCGAGCTAAGGCTAGCACAGGATGTTAGAGGGGGAGACAAAATGTTTGTTAGGTACATAAGAGAAAGGAGAAAGACTAAAGTAGGAATAGTAAGGCTAGCAGTTTCGGGAGTGGGACTAGTAGAAAAAGACAGTGAGAAGGCAGAAGTCCTAAATAAATATTTCTGTACTGTGTTTGTTAGGGAGGGGATGACCCAAACCTGCGAATCAGTTACACCCAGGGACCAGGAGTAGACTCAAGCCCCTTTACAGAGAGACAAGTCTTGGAAGCCCTAAATGAATTAAAGGTGGACAAGGCCATGAGGCCAGATGAGATTCACCCAAGAGTTCTCAAGGAACCGGGGAGTATAATAGCAGCACCCCTGGCGGAGCTCTTCTCCAAATCACTGGAAAGTGGAACAGTACCTGAAGACTGGAAGAGGGTGGCTATGGTCCCACTTTACAAATCAGGGAGCAGGAAGGGGGCTGGAAATTACCATCCAGTAAGCCTCACATCAGTGGTAGGAAAACTGATGGAGACACTGCTAAAGCAAAGAATAGTAGCATATCTGGAATCCAGCGGGAAACAGGACACAAAACAGCATGGTGTCACGGCTTGAAGATCATGCCAGATAAATCTGGTTGACTTTTTTGACTGGGTAACAAAGGCAGTGGACCAAGGGGGAGTGATGGATGTGGTCTGTCCAGACTTTAGCAAGGCCTTCGACTGGGTTCCACACAGAAGGCTGGTAAAGAAGCTGGACCTCATCAGCATAGGTAAGGAAGTGGTGGGTTGGGTGAGCAACTAGCTGAATGGAAGAACACAATGGGTGCAGGTAAATGGAGAGGTATCGACGGAGAGGGATGTGACTAGTGAAGTGCCTCTGGGGTTGGTGCTGGATCCCCTACTCTTCAATGTGTTCATAGCCAATATTGGTAATGGATTGAGAGGGAAGGTGTATCTGTTTGCAGATGACACCAAGATCTGCAACAGGGTGGACACCCCAGAAGGAGTCAAGAGCATGGAATCAGACCTGAGGAAACTCAAGCAGTGGTCAGACACCTGGCAGTTGAAGTTCAACACCAAAAAGTGCAAGGTCATGCACTTAGGCAAGGGAAACCCCAAGGTGGGATACTACCTGGGAGGGGAGCAGCTGGCATACACCAACCTGGAGCGAGACCTAGGAGTCATTATATCAGATGAATTAAAGGTGGGGAAGCAGTGAAAAAAGGTGGCGCTAAAGGCGAGTGGTATGCTGGGCTGTATAGGGAGGGGAATCATGAGTTGCAGAAGGAACGTGGTGCTGCCAGTACTCATACAGTTCTGGAGGCTGCATCTTAGGAAAGACATCAATAGGATTGAGATGGTGCAGAGGAAGGAAAGCCACAAAAATGATTCAGGGTCTGCATCAAATGGCATATGAGGATAGGTTGAGGGAGCTCAACATGTACTCCCTGGAGCAGAGGAGGGAGTGGGGGGACATGACTGAGACATTCAAGCATATCAAGTGTATAAATAAGGTAGGGGTACAGGAGCTCCTTCAGGAGAAGAAAAGCATTAGAACTAGAGGACAAGATATGAGTCTCAAGGGTAGGCAATTCAGGAGCAATGTTAGGAAGTTCTTCTTCACTGAGAGGATGGTCAACCCATGGAATTGCCTGCAATGGGAAGCTGTGGAGGTCAAAATTGTAAACAGGTTCAAAAATGCCTGGGGCAGGCACAAAGGTATAATTTCACAGAAAGGATGGGGGGGGGGTAGTTACCCATATCGGGCAGACTAGATGGATCTTGTGGTCCCCTTCTGCCGTCAATTTCTATGTTTCTGTGTTTCTATGACCTTCCCTTCCAGCTTCTCTGCAATGTCACTTATGAAGACATTAAAGAGAACCTATCCCAGCATTGATCCCTGAGGCACCCCACTGGCTACCCTCCCTTCCTTGGAGTGAACTCTGTTTACCACCACACTCTATCACCTATCCCTTAACCAATTTCTTACCCAGTTTACCACCTTTGGACCCACTGCTAAGCTACCCAGCTTGCTTACTAGTCTCCTATGTGGAACAGTGTTGAAAGCCTTACTGAACTCATGCTGCCTTGGGGCTTGTAACACACTGGATTCAAGATATTTCACAATCCTTTCCTTCAGCAGTGATTCCATAAACTTTCCCATCACCAGTATCAGTACCACACAGGGAATGGGACCACCGGGCCGGACAGTCAGTCACATAAGGTAAGGGGAGGGAGCAGAGTGGGGAAAGGGAGAGGGCTTTTCTCTTGGTCCACTGGGGGCTCCTATGGGTGTACTGGGTTGGTGGATGTTTTTTAATGTTTGTACTATTTGGACTGGAGTCAGATACAGAAGGGGATTTCCAATTCTGACTCTGATTCAGGCTACAATGCTGTAGCAGTCATTGGAATGGAATCAGAGTCAGAATCAGATGCTCTAATTATTTGGCAAATGCATGATGGAAGGGCTGGCAGTATAGCCTAGAGGTTAGAGGAACAAGGTGTGAATGAGCTTGATACATCCAGCAGACCAGACCTGAGTTTGATTCTCACAACCTCCAGTTGCATACTGTGTGACTCTGAGCAAGTCACTTAACAGCCCAGTGCTCCCGGGTTGCCCCTGAAAACAGGCACTTGTGCCTAGTGGGCCTTACCCGGTTACCAAAGACTGAAAAAAAAAAAAAAAAAGATTCTGAGCAACCCCACTATATTCTGCTTCAGCTAGTAGAACCTGACAACAGTCATTGTCTAAAAATGTCTCCAAGGGTTTAAAATGCTATTTTTATGTACACACAGTGTAATTATGGCAAAACATTTTTACATCTTGTTTATGTATGTATTTATTTATTTATATTTATTTAGTTTTATTTATTTATTGAATAGAATCAGAATTACAATCCTTTGAGTCATAGACTCTTTTGCGAAGGCTCCACGTCAGATAAAAGTAAAAGTACAGAGCAAAACACAAGAAGAATACACATACAATAATATTGTAATAATACAAGGTCAGACAATCCTGGCTTAAGCTTATTTTGTGGGTTACATAACTGGGAGCGTACAGAAGGTCCCGGGCAGAGTTAAGACAGGATACAGTGTCGTAGGATCTTGAGGGACCCAGAGTCAAATATCAGGACAGGGGGATAGGAAACGTAGGAGGGCCATAGGATGGAGGCTAGCAACAAACTAACCATTTGCTGGTGGTTATTTACTGAGATAGAGTAGGCTCCTGTGTAACATTTGTCTCTGGAATGAGAGTGGGGGGGGGAATAGGATGTGTGAGGGTTTAATTACAGTCACAGGTTGTTGAGTCAAGGAGTAGGGCTTTGAGACCTGACTTAAATAGGCTGAGACTATGGGTCATGGAGATGGAGGACGGCAGGCTGTTCAGCCATAGAGGGGCCCGATAGCGGAAGGATCTTTGACCAAGAGATGTTCTACAGTGGGGGACTAGAAGGGTAGGGTTAGCTGCGTGCCTTTGAGTCCACCTATAGGGGGCTGAGCGGATAAGTGGGTGGAGGCCGATGGGGGCTTGCTTAAGTTGTATCTTTTTGGCAAGGAGGCAGGTAAAGTACTTAAGCCTGCCTTGGAAATTTAGCCAGCTGGTATGTTTATAAAGCTCACAGGTATGTGTTAACCTGTCACATCCCGAGATCAGTTGGCAAGCTTTGTTAAGGGCTAGGTTGATGCAGTTTGATCAGCTGACCCATAAATGACTATTCCGTAGTCCACCAAGGATAAGACAGATGAGGACACAGCAAGATGCATGGCCTGTGGGGGGTAGGCAGTGCTTATGCCTGTAAAGGATCGCTAATCTAGTGTTAATAGAGGAGGAGACCTGTTGGATGTGAGAGTGGTACAAGAGGGAGGTGTCTAAGGTGACTCCAAGATGTTTTAAACATGAGATCTGCTCCAGCATAGAGCCATGGGTGTTTTTTACAACTAGAGGCACGTGACAGTGGGGGCTTTGATGGTGTGCAAAGATCATGCACTTCGTTTTCTTGTAGTTGATTAAAAGACGGTGTTCAGAGAACTAGGTTTCAAGCTTTCTAAAGTAGCCCTGCAGGGCTGATTGAAGGGAATTAGGATGAGGGTGTTTCCAAAAGACTACCGCATAGTCAGCATACAGCAACATGTGACCACTGCAAGATTTAGGGAGGGAGTTTAGAAAGAGGGTGAAGAGTAGGGGGCCACATATTAACCCCTGTGGGACACCAGTGCAAACCAGTTTGCACGTGGAGATAGTTGTATTTATTTTGACTTACTGTGTCCAACTAGAGAGGCACTCTTTGAACCAGGCAGTGACTTCTGGTGCAAAGTTGAAGGATGGAAGGATATGGAGTAGGAGCTCGTGACTGACAGTATCAAATGCCTTGGTCGAATCAACATAGATAGCCCCAGCCATGAAGCCTTGTTCTAGGGCCTCATGAATAAAAGTAGTGAGTTCAATGAGTGCTGTGGCCCCTCCGGAAACCGTGTTGTTCATGGCAGAGCAGGTCGTGTTTGGATAGGTAGTCAGTAAGTTGATCCGATAGTATTTTTTCAAGGGCCTTAGAGAGGAGTGGCAGGATTGATATTGGTCTATAATTGCTTGTGGCTGTAGGGGTTGCCACTCTTCAGGATAGGGGTTATTACTGCTCTCTTCTAAGCCGAGGGGAATTGGCTGAGGCATAAGGACAGGTTGAGGATTTTGGTGAGATGAGGAAGTGTCACATCCAGCGAAAGCCGAATGAGTTTGAGGTCCAGGGAATCACTGCTGTAATGAGAGTTCACCAGTGCTAGTTGATAACCGGGTGGGTGCCGTGAGGTCCAAGGGACTGTTTTCAGGCATGACCCCGGCCATGAAGATGGCACAATACAGTAATACAGTGTAAAGGAAAATAGGTACAATAGGTTAAGTGATTGCAAGTATTTATTTATTTCAAATGTTTCACCCGAAAAGACATACTGAGCTTGTAACAACTCTTTTCCAGATGTGTCCCGGGGAGGGGAAGGGAGTAAACAGTACAAGATGAAAAGTGAAAAGACATTGTGTAAGGTGCAGTAGTAATAAAATAAGTACAGTACAAATACAAACAATAAATTAAAATTAAATATATATCTGTGTGCAGTCCCAGTTATGAGATATAATGCACATTAAGACACAAGTGCTAGCCATCCAGGTGGTGCAGAGGGTTGAGGAACTGGATACCACACCTCGCACCATGCCGGCGACCCGGGTTCGGGAACTGACTCAGGACACTGGGGGTCAGCAGGGGAAGGAGAAAATTGAGCATCTGGAGGACTGCTCTCCTCTCCAGGGGTGGGTTATAGGGGGCTCCCTGCTCTGTAGCGACCCCCGATGGAGGTCAGGGGCAGCACAAGAGTAGAGATGTTGGACAAGGGTGAGACAATGGCAGATGCCAGTGGCGGAGGCGAAGCTGCTCAGGGTCATTGCACGCCATGTCTCGGAGGAAAAACACCAAGGGAAAAACCATGGAGGATCTAGGGAGGTGACAGTGACCCCAGAGGCCGATGCCCACATCCCAACGCTGAACCACCTTTCTATTGGCTCTCCTGAGCCCCTCAACCCAGCCATGGACCAACCGTCTAGATTACAGAAAGGTTGTCAGGTAGGAGAGGCAGTCCTGCCCCAGGGGGCTTAGATCTGGGGGGGGGGGGGCTGACCAAGCCTGTAGGCTTGAGAAGGGGGTTGCTCAGCCCTTGTACTCCCAGTGGAAGGGGTCTCAGACAGGGAGTAGAGGCCAAGTCCGAGAGGGTACACCTGAGAAATGCCCTTTCCCTTCGGTGCAGAAATAGAATGTACAAAAAAAATAGACACAAGTGCCAAACAGTTCATGGAGCAATGCAGATTGTGGTAGACTAATACTGTACCACCCATACTACAAGGTGCAGCTAACTAGGCTGGGCCAGAGGTTAATTCAGAAACACAGATACCAAAATAGAGATTAAAGTAAATTTCTAAGATTTTGTTTATAGGTTGTTGGGCTTTATAGCTCAATACCTTAAGGCACCGCTAGCTTTTTGTAGTCAAAAGTAGAATTTTTGATCAGGTTCTGTTCAGGAAAGAAGTGATCATAACTGGAACCGAACCCACAGCCCCTTGATCCCACCCACTTCCTCCTCCGCTGGCCCCAACCCCGCGCTCAGACAATTTGTGATGTCTAAGAAGGAGAGCAGAGGGTGCACCTGATAGAGGCTATGGGGAAAGTTTCAATGCATTTTATACAGGTTTGTAATTTGAGAGAAAAATGAAAACCACCACTCAACTAACAGGGCCCTATTAGCGGAGCAGTGGCTTTCATTTTTCTCCAAATTTGCTTAAACATATATAAAAATGTATTGAAAACTTTCCCCATAGACTTCTATGGGGTGTGGCCCTGCACACTCCTTGCTTAGACATCACAAAACATCTGAGCATGGGGCAGGGGTGGGTGGACCATGTAGTGTAAGGGATCAGCTGGCCCCCTTCTCTCCCAAACAGAGCCTGATCAAAAACTCTACTTTTGGCAGGAAAAGGCTAGCACTGCCTTAAGGTGATGGGCTATAAAGCCCAACAAGATATCTTTGTAATTTCCATTAAGGCACAGTTCACCTGGGGGGGGGGGGATTGCTCACAGCCTGAACGGGGGCGGGGGGGCAAGAGGAAAAGTCAGCTACACAAGAGTAGGGAATACAAGTGGGACATCAACAACACGGGAGGCTAAGATTAAGGGACAGGAACAGTTGCAGGAAGAAGTGGCAAAGTCCTGCAGAAGGGCTTTGAGGGAGGAGAAGGACGAGGCGAGCAGATGGACAGGGAAAGGGAGGACCATGGTTTAGGAAAATGATATGGGAAGACAGCTTGGTCTTCTAAGTTCTCCTGTGGGGGAGTGAGAAGGAAAGGGAAGCAGTGTTCTGTAGGAGGAAGGAGGGGGAATGAAAGGAGGGCAGAGAGGTAGGCAGGAGTGAGTCAAACTAGAATTTGAAGGTGACGGTGGCACAGTGAATGAGGTGTTTGACTTCAAGGGGAGGGAGGGAGGAATAGAGAGAGAGTAGTGGTGTGTATAAGGGGGTCAGTCCAAGGCAAAGCAGCAGAAAGAGTAGAAGAGGGGGTCCAGTCTGGCAAAGGAAGACTTCAGAGTGGTGCCGTAGGACATGTTGCCATAGTCAAAGAGGGAAGGATCACCATTCTGACTAGCTCCCAATGAGCGAGGTAAGGGATGCTTGCTTTTTTTTCTGTGCAGCGCATCCAGTTTTTGATGAAGCTGGTGATGGTATTATGATATCTGTCTTGTACATATGTCCTTTATTTATTTGTTTTTTCAAATTCAATTTTTCGCCCCTTACCTGGATCCTCCGAACTCTCTCCGGCGTCCTCCGACCCCAGTCTCTACCTCCTCACGTGGCTTGGTGTCCCTTCAGCTCCCCTCCAGCACCGGGCATGCCCCGGGTCTGCCCTCCAGGAAAGGGTCGCCCCTGCCCAGGGCGCTCTATCTATAGTGTTGAGCCACCGGGCCAGAGAAGGGAACCAAGCCGAGGGTCCGAGTCCATTTCAGGAGTGTGGACCACGGAGGGAGGCAGCATCACCTATCAGAGGATGGAGAAGGGTTTTCTATACTTAAGTCCCCTGTGGAGCCCAGTCCATCATGACAACGTACTGCCATGGCTCCACCCCTAGGTATTTTGCCATGCCTCTGCTTTCGGCTACTCCTGGCCACTGCCAGGGGTCACTCCTTGAGCGACCAAAGTGCCCTAACCCTCCCTGGGAAGAGAGAGCAGTCCACTGGATGCTCAATCTCCTCCCTTGCCGACCCCCAGCATCCTGAGCTCGCTCCCAAACCCGGGTCACCGGTGTGGTGCGAATGTCCTTTATTTATAATATGTATGTTTAAATGTTTTTATTGTTATATGTACTTGTCATTTGTGAAAACGGGCAATTTGCTCATCTTGCTAGCAAGTATAAAAAATAAAAATGAAAAAATGAAATGAAATGGATGGTATTAATGTACACTGAGAAGTCGAGGTTCCAGTCCAGACAGACCCCAAGGTACTTAAACGAGAGGACATCAGCAAGTGTAGTACCATCAGGGGTGTGAGGGAAGGGAGGGGTGAGAGTCTGGCAAGCCTCTGCCAGGAGCCAGTGGTCATGGAGACCATTTTCTTGGCACTGAGTGCTATAGCGGTTATTTTCAGAGCTACCAGGAGATAGGTGAGCAGCCAAGGGACGGAAGACAGAGCATGACAAGGAAGGCATACAAGGATAATAAACAAAATCAATACATTGTACAGTGTGTAAATTAATGAATTGTACAGTGTCAGCTACAAGACACAGCTAGAGAGCAGTGGGTGAAGGTGAGTGAGAAGCAGCATGAGACAGCTGACATGCTCTCTTCTTTGACTATTTGGCTATTGTCCGCTTTAGAGATACAGACATATGAAAATACTGTGGCAGTAACTTACTCAGCTGAGTGCTCTGTTCTGGCAACAGTCAGTTTCGGTCGTTTTTCTTCCAACAGGGCTGAGCAGCCAGGCAGCTTATGACAGTGATATAGCAGAGAAGCTGTCCTTATTATAATTAGCAGGCTGCTCTGCTTATGCTAGGCCACTCAGCCTAAGAGCTCCCCGCCCTGCTTTCTAACCTGAACATCTGGCAGCTCACTCCTTTAAGGAGCAAGTGGCATAATTTCTCCCCTTCTTATACTGTACCCTGGGAGAGTTCATGACAGGCTCATGCCAAGAGACTCTGCCTACTAACTTTAACAGGTCTCTCCCTCTGGCTTCCTGTGGATATATAAAATTGTGTAAAACTGCTGATACTGCATTAAGAAACAGAGCACAGGTCCTTTTTGCTTTATGTATACTGTATATTGTATCATACACGTATTATTGCCCGATTGATAAATAGGGGTGGATAACATGGTCAGAGGGAGGGGTATAAATTCACTTAGTGTCCAGCCAAGGGGCTGGGTTAGTCATTCCTTGCGAAGCCTCAGAGTGTGAAGGACTTGAAAGCTCCTCTGCTCAGGAGGGAAACTCAAAAGTTCAGAACTTTCTGAACCCAGAAAATACAATAAAAGTGATTAAAGTGAAACATACAAACATAGAAGCTGATGGCAGATAAGAGCAGCATGACCCATCCAGTTTGCCTTTTTCTGTTGCATTGCTTACACTGTAGACCCCTCCAGGTCTACAGCACTTTCTCTGCCACCCCCTTAGCTATCCCTTATGACTTCTTTGTGCTTGTTCCAGGCTCTTTTTGAATACCACCACTGTTTTTGGCCCCACAGCCTCTGCTGGAAGACTGTTCCAGGCATCCACCACCCTTTCTGTAAAGAAGTATTTCCTCACATCTCTTCTAAACCTACCCCCTACCCCCCAGCTTCATATTGTGGCCCCTTGTTCTGGAGCACCCTCTAACAAACTGTTAGATCCATTCTAGGAATTGGATGAAGCATTCCTAAGAAGCGTCATGCCCAGCTCTGGAGATCACATCTCAGGAAGGACGTAGACAGGATAGAGGCTGAATGGTACAGGGGTTGCATCAATAGCCCTATAAGGAGAGGCTGAGGGATCTCATTATGTTCACCCTGGAAGAGAGGAGGGAGAGGGGGGGACATGATAAAGACCTATGAGTACCTCCCAGGATTGAACAAGGTACAGGTGGGGAATATTTTTCAGAGGAAAAGGAGCACCAGGACATGACGGCATGCAATGAAACTGGAAGAGAGGAAGTTTAGGAAGGAAATGACAAAGTACTTCTTCACTGAAAGAGTGGTGACTGCCTGGAACAGACAACCAGCAAAGATGGTGGGGTGAAAACAGTGGGGGGCTTCAAGCATGCAGGGAGAGGCACAAAGGAATCTTGAGCCATATTTACACTACAAGCCTTGCACCTTTGTGACCAGTGAGATCTGTTGCAATGGCCAACTTACTAGTGTTTTGTTTTTATTTTATTTATTTATTGAGATCTTGGATAATACCTCTGAGTGGATGCTCGTTGAACGGTTCCACATCAGATACATTAGACAACAAGTTACAATACTATGCACAAATATACAAATACTGAGAAAAATATATATGGAGGTTACAGAATTCAAACATAAAGTATGAGGTATGCTGAGGCATTGTACAATGTATGCCTGCATCAAGAAGATAAGCAGACAAGGATACGGAAGGGTACATTGGGAGTGGGAGGGCTAGGTGAGCAGAGCACAGAGGGCAGGGAGGGATGAGGATAGGGAGAGGTCAAGGGGGAAAGGTGCAGAGCCAGGGAGGGGTAGGAAGGTGGGCGAAGTGCTGCAGTTTGACTATTCTGTCATGACAGAGGCAAAGATAAGTGCTAGAGGCAGATTGTTGCTGTGTGCTGAGCCTTAGCGGGGGCATATGCATCTACTCATATCAATGAGGTGCTAGCACAGTCTGTGTTTAAAAGAGCCAATCATTATGGAGCCAGATATGTCAAGGGCAGTGCATTTACCCAGAGGGGTGCATGGTTTGAGAATGCACGCTGTGCCATGGTAGTGTGGCATCTGGGCACTTGGAGAATTTGAGTGGCAGAGCTTCTGGTTTGTCTGGTTCTATAGACAGTGTCAGCAGGTTCTGCACCCCTCTTGGAAGCAGATTTAATGTGACTTTTTTGGCAAGAAGGCAGGTTTGATACCTGATTCTGTCATTCAGTTGAAGCCAGCCCCTCCAGGCATAAAGTTCACAGGTGTGTGTGAGTCTTGGTGCATTTGTGAGTAGGCGGCAGGCTTTGTTTATGGCAACTGAGATCCGTTAGAGTGCCATGTTGGTAACAGAACTGTATATGGCCAGTCCATAGTCTATGAGGGAGACAACTGAGCTGCTATTTGCCAGGTTTAAAGTTTCATGGGTTAGACAATGCCTGTGGCTGTACAGGATCCTGATTCTGGTATTAATAGCTCTTGCAGTGATAGCGATATGCTGAGAGTAGGATAGGGAGGAGTCGATTGTAACCCCCAGGTATTTGAAATGTGGGACGAGCTCCAGTGTGTCACCACTGTCATTTCTTATTGCCAGGGGGTAGCTTTTTAGCTTGTTTTGGGCTGTGGAGTAAAACATGGTCTTTGTTTTTTTATACTTCATGACCAGTCTTTGCTCTTTATACCACTTTTCTGCAGATGCAAAGCGATTTTGGAGATCAGTTTCAAGGAGTTCAGGGTGCAAGTTGCTGGTAAAAATCACTGTGTCGTCAGCATATAGGAGCATGCAGCAATGGCAGGAGGCCGAGAGATTATTTAAGAAAACACTGAACAGCAACGGTCCCAGAATGGACCCTTGCAGTACACCAGATCTGACAGGTCTGCTGTCTGATGGGACTTCCCCAATCCTGACTTGCTGGGAGCGGCGGCCCAAGTAACTGCTAAACCAGTTCACAGTTTCGGGTGTGAGTCCAATGTCAGATAGCTGCTTGAGGAGGAGCACATGAGGAACCATATCAAATGCATTTGATAGGCCAGTGAAGGCCGGCCCTACAAGGTGGCATTGGTCTAAGGCATTATGGATGAATTTGGTAAATTCGAGTAGGGCTGTGCTGGTACTGTGGCCACTCCGGAACCCATGTTGCTCTAGGCATAGGAGCTGGTATTGATTAAAGTATTCCACCATCTAGTTAGCCACAATCTGCTCGAGAGCCTTGGAGAGCAGCGTGAGTATGGAAATTGGTCTGTAGTTATTATGTAAGGACCTGTCCCCACTTTTGTGTATGGGGTTTACTGTGGCAGACTTCCATTTTTGGGGGAATTGGGAGTGGAAGAGGGATAGGTTAAGTATTCTGGTTAGTGGTCCAAGTATTTCATCTAGTGCCAAGTGAACAAATTTGAGGTCCAAGGAGTCCCTACTGTGCCTAGATTTTCAGAGAACCTTTTCAAGGTAATTCCTAGCATCTGCTTCAGAGACCATTTTTGAAGTGGAATAGGGGCTGGTTAGGTGGTAGTGCAGGTCACCTTGTATTGTCCCTTGAGTTGGGGGTATTAAAGAAGTCCCTGGGGAGTACACTACTGAGGTCAGTGAAAGCATGATTCAGCGAGTTGGCAATAAGCAGAGGGTCCAAGGTTGGAACCACCTCAACAGTAAGCATAGCAGGGGGAGTTTGGGGGTCTTTCCCCATGATGTCTTTAAGGTTGGCCCAGAAAGACTTGCTGTTGTTCCATGAGTTAGAGAGGGCTTCTTTGTAGTATGTACTTTTTGCATGGTGGATAGCTTTCATACAGTCGTTGCAGGCCTTTTTATATTGTTGAATGTTTTCTGTAGTCCCCTGTGCTTGTGCTATTTGCCAGATATGATCTCTTAAGGCAAGTTGCTCGAGGAGTTCAGGGGTAATCCAGGAGTTAAAAGGCCCTTTGGATTAGCAGTAGGATATCCTTGATAGAGGTGCAGGCAGGTGAGAGTAAATTTATATTAAAGTCACCTAGCAGAACAGTATCTGCGTTTAGACTCAGAGTACTGATGTAGTCCAGCAGGTTGCTGACACCAGTCATGGTTACTTTGGTGAAATATATACTGAGAGCCGAGTGAGCACTCTATTGTGTGCCCCTAAAAGCAGTCTAATGGGCAGAGCTTGCAGGTTGTCACTGCTACACGGGGGCGGGGGTAAGACATGTCCCTGGAGAGAGTCTTCAAGGTGTACCCAGGAAGAGCGATGGCAGTGTCTGGTATCTTCGGGGATAACCAGGTTTCCACTACAGATAGCAGGTCTGGGTTATGACAAGAGACCCATACCTTCAGGCAATCCATTTTGGGGAGGAAGCTGCAGATGTTTAGAGAAGTGAGCACAAGTCCTGTGGTTTTTCGTGGTTGAGCATTGGAGTCATGTGGTGTGCCAGGGTTGGTATGCACATTGCCAGACAGAAGTAGGAGTAGTAGTAGTAGCAGAAGAAGAAGTTATTCTAGTATAGGTTTTTTATGTAGACACTGCTGTTTTTTACTGGGCATGCGGGCTTTTGTGTTACCAACGTGGATTACAAAACCATTGAGGAGTGGTACCATGGAGGGATCTTTGGGTGGGTATTCCAGGCCTGTGATCATAGAGGGTAACTGATGGATGCTGTGGGTTTCATCAGGGTAAGAAGCGGTAACTGTTCCATATACATTTAGGACTACTGCCTCATGGGTGGCTTGAGTAGATTTGATGGGTCCATTACAGGGGCACATGGAGGCAAGAATGGTGAGTACAATGAAGCATTTCAATAATCCAGTGGAAGTGGGAGACATTGTTTGGCCACAGGGAGGCAGTGAGGTTGGTATTGGGGTAAGGCAGCGGGTGAGGATTTCTTATGCAAATTAGTCTCAGAGAGCTTTTGTCTGAGTTGATTGACAGAGCTGGAGAGTAGGTAAAAAACTAATCAGGGAGTATCAGGGAGTAGAAAACACAGCTGAGGACCCGAAAAGAGGAGATAAGAAATTAAAAACAAGAAAGGAAAAAGGCGACCTCTAGTGGGGAACAATGATATTCTGCAAATGGAAAAGTAGACAAAAAAAGGGCAATGGGTACAAAGGAAACGCTAGCAGCAAAAGTTTCACTCAGCCTGACAGCCCTAATAAAGCCTGCTTAAATAAATCCTCCAGAGGTCAGCTGAGGAGAGCACTAGCTGGCCAATCAGCAGAAAGCTGAAAGAAAAGAAAAATATGGCCAATCGGTAGTGCAGCCGAGGAAAGTGCTACTGAGTTTGTAAATTACAACTGCCACAGAGTCCAGGAAAGCCATCTGGTTCAGCTAGAAGACCGCACCTGGGGATCTTCAACGGAGCTTGGTGGCAGTAGTAATTTATTTTTTATTTTATTTTTTATTTATTTATTTATTGTAGGTTCGGAAATTACCTTTGAGTCAGTGACTCCTTTACAAAGGCTCCACGTCACATAGTTTACATACAGAGGCATACAGGATACATAGTAGTACATCAGTGCATAGTCAGGTTGTTACAGGAGCAGATTGTGAGGCTAACAGTGAGAAAACTAGGTTAAATCACACCAAACATATAGGACACGAACTAAGGGCTAGGCTAGTCGGACACAGATTAGGGCGAGTAGGGTCGAAGAAGCCGGCCAGCGGCCTTAGTCAGACAGAATAGTGGGAGGTGATTCAAAGGCAGTGGCAGTGGTTTGAAGACTGTAACAGTTCTCTAAGAGAGGTTTTGAAGGGTCCAATTTGGAGCGGCCATTGTCAGCTGAAAGAGTGGATCCGAAGGCAGATTGAGCACCCTATCAGGGCCCTCAGTATCTGGGGATCCTCAACGGAGCTTGGTGGCAGTAGTAGCTGGAGTGGCTGGTGTCGGTTGAAAGGGTGGAGCTGTAGGCAGATTGAGCACTCTATCAGGGGCCTCAGTATCTGTAAGGTAGCAAATGGAGAACACACAATTTAAGGAGGTAGGCAGACGGTGGGAGGGATTACAGGTAAATAGGGTACCAGAAGATGGACACAGTCATAGTGGGGTAGGTTATGGGCACAAAAGAGAGTCAGGTTTAGCAAGGCATTATAATGTGGGGAGTTAATGGTGTGGGGGTGGTACAGGAAAGAGCAGTCAGGCAGAGTGGCACCAGGGACAAGGAAAACACTGCCCCAGAGTCCCAGCAGTGGAGAAGTTAAAAAATCAGGAGGAAGAAGGAGATGGAAAGAAAGGATTAAACAAACAATTCCAATAAAACATAGATTCGAGCAGTAACTAAGTAACAGCTAACTTATACATTTACTACAACTCGGAGCTCTGGTACTGAATAACAATGTATTAAAGCAAACATAGGCTATAGCAAAAAAGGCTAAAACATGAAATTGCTCACAACTACAAATACTAGTGGTACAAAGGAAACGCTAGCAGCAAAAGGTTCCTGCAGCCTGACAGCCTAATAAAGCATACTTAAATAAATCCTCCAGAGTTCAACTGAGGAGAGCACTAGCTGGCCAATCAGCAGAAAGCTGAAAGAAAAGAAAAATATGGCCAATCGGCAGTGCAGCTGAGGAGAGCGCCACACACTTGTAAATTACAACTGCCACAGAGTCCAGGAAAACCATCTGGTTCAGCTAGGGGACCGTACCTGGGGATCCTCAATGGAGCTTAATGGCAGTAGTATCTGGAGTGGCTGGTGTTGGCTGAAAGAGTGGAGCCACAGGCAGATTGAGCACCCTATCAGTGGCCTCAGTATCTGGGGATTCTCAACGGAGCTTGGTGACAGTAGTAGCTGGAGAGGCCACGTCCAAACACACTGTGCACCATCACAAGTTGCTCCGTTTCTTGGGTTTACATTCCCTGTCTTCCTGGGACTATATAGTGTTCTGGCTGTTTTCCCTTCACTGTCTGAACACTCTGCAACAGTCACATTGGTGTTACAACCCTTCCTGTGATGCCAGTGATTCCCGTACTGATTTCCCATGCTGCACTTCAGCAAGTAATTAGCAGTGTGTGTTGGCATCCCTTCTGATTTTTTAACTAAATCTGTGTAAAAGTGTTTGTAATCTGATCAGCCTCTATTTTTTAAAAACATGTTCAGTGTGCTTGTCCCTCCATGCCTGTGCCAGACCCCCTGCTTCTCATAGTGATCTTCTTATGAGCACAATTTGAGAGAAATGAGTAAACATTGTATTTTATATTCTATCTTGTTCATCTTTTGCTTGTTGAAAATGTAATAAAATATACTTAATGTAAAAAAAAAAAGAAATGAGTAAGCATCCTGCAGGCTATCACCAATTCCCAGTAACAATGAGTTCAGATTATAGGGGCTGTCTGCAAAATGCCAGAGGATGGCATCACTTTTGTCTGCCCTATACAGAAACCCATATCCAAATATATCTAAAAACAGTACTCTTCATTGCGTGTTGATTGTGACTGGCATGACCTTCAATATTGAAAACTGTGTGTGCTGACTAGATGACAGTGAGTAATAGGCTTGTCGTTGGGAGCTTGTATTCAAAGCCCTACTCAGCTGCTTTGGCAACAGGGACTCTGCTGATGGCCAGGAGCAATCTGAACGGGGGGGGGGGTAAGGATAAAGGGTGACCATCAATTTTGTGAAAGGGCAGCAATTTTGAAAAAGGTCGCAATTCTGATAAGAGTTGGAGATTTCTATAAGGGGAAGAGATTTTGATAAGGGATGTTTTGATAAGGAGAACTATTTCTGTACCATACCACTGTAACACACACTGCTTCACAAGGTATTGTATACACTGTTCACCACACCAAACTGGAAAGGGTTGGGGCTAAAACAGCATCTCACTCTTTAAACAGTGTGCTGCAGTGGAGAAGAGGGGTAGTTTTCAGTGGGGTCCTACTTCCTTCTATTTATCCTGCTAAGTGGATAGATGCACTGGGAGATTAATTGACTGACTCAAGGTCACATGTGGCCTAAGGTTGCCAGATGTCAGATGTTTGTAGGAACTGTCCCAGTTTTGGTAGTTCACTCCTGCCATTCCGACAGAAGAAAGCGAGATTGTTTTCTTTCACTTTTCACTCTAGACCACGTACAGGCTTTGTCAGTTCTGCTTCATTAGAAATGCAAAATCAGGAGCCTGGAAGAATACATGAGTAACAAACACAGAAAGCTGGCTCCCCTTATGATGTGACTCAGTCCTGTTTAGTTCATCTTCTTAAAATGAAAAATATCTGAGGACAGGCTAATGATGTATTAGGATCTTTAAGTGTGCTGAACTCCAGCTGTATTATTAATCTCTCAGTTTGACAAGTGGAGGTAGAAGCTGGGCTGCAATATAGTAGCTACATGATCAGCAATCTGTATGATAATTAAATGCACTTTTCAAATGTAATAGAAACACAGATTTATTTTTTTTTTGTCAGCAGAAAAGGACCTTTAGGCTCATTCAGTCTGCCCCTTGTCCCTACCTATTACATCACCACTGACCCTAGTTGGTCATAGGTGTCGCTCCCTCCCCATTCCTCTACCTAATATGCCCCTGTGATTGTGCCACACATGCTTGAAGCTCCCCACAGTCTTTGCCCCCACCACCTTCACTGGCAGGCTGTTCCAGTTATCCACCACCCTTTCCATGAAGAAATATTTCTGCACATCTCTTTTAAACTTCCCCCTCTTAGCTTCTTTGCATGGCCCCTTATTCCAGTATCTTAATTTCTGTGAAATAGACCCTTCACTTGCACCGTGTTCACTCCTGTGCAGTGCTTGTAGGTTTCGGTCATGTCCCCACTCTCGCTATTCTCTTCCAGGGAGTACATATTGAGTTCCTGCAGCCTCTCCTCTTATGGAAGAGAATTAGTTACAATAGTCTGGGAGAAGTGCCAGTGGTAGCATCCTCACCATGTTTTGTGTGCTAGTTCCCCCATGACTGTGCCAGAACCCCTACTTCTTTGTCCCCCGTTCCAACTAGCCATGTTGTCTGTGTGACTCTCCTATGGTATCCTGGCCCGATCACCACCCCTAACCTTGTTGCCCTATTATGTGGGTGTTGGTTTAAAGATCAATATCTCCTCCTATCCCATTCCCATCTCTCCCTGACTGTTCTATAATGCAAAACAGTAAAGGCCATGGAGACCATGTTTTTAGTCCAGTTTGGACAGCTCAATCCAGTAACCAGTATATTCCAGTTGATGGACAGAACAGTATTAGTAGCTGTGCTGCTCAGTGTATTTGGGTTTAATGACAATACTCAGCTGCTGATTTAGGTGCCAACCAAGTAATTAGCTAAAAAGCTTCCTTGATAAGCTGGCCTGGTGGCATGGAGGGCTAAAGTGTTGAATGCCTTACCTCCTGCCACTCCGGCTACTCATGTTTGGGAATGAGCATGGGTAACCAGTGAACAGCAAGGTGGGAGAGAATTGAACGTCCCAGGGACTGTTCTCCTCTCCCAGAGTGGGGTGGCCAAGCCATTTCAGGCCATGACTGCCAGCAGGGGGAGAACCAGTGATAGCGCAGATGTGAGCAACTTGGACAGATGGGACCATGGATCTGCAGGAAATGCACACCTCCACACTCAAGTACTGGTGTGATGCCATGGCAGGAGCTAAGGTGGAAATCTGCAAAAAGGGATCTTATGGTTGGATGATGCCCTGCACATTGCCCCCAGACCTACACCCCCACCTGGATAGCAGAAGTATCTTGGATATGTGTTCTGGAGGGTGGGGAAGATGACTCTCCCCCTCCCACCCTACCATGGGGGAGGAAATCCATGGGAGAAGCACTCCAAGTAAGTCTGGGGGAGGTAGGTCCTGGAAGAGGAGAGATGAGTACAGATGCCAAAAAGCCATATGAGGGAGTAAAAAGCTTTGTGGAAAGCCAGTCTGCCAGCACAGCGGTAGAACTACTGCTTGCAATAGCAACTACCCAGGTTCAGAAGTGAGCTCAAAATGTCAAAGGGTCAGTCAGGAGCAGGAGGACTGAGCATCCATGGGACTGCTCTCCTACTCCAGGGGAAGGCGGGGGGGGGGAGAACTTGGAGCTCAACTGGCCCCTGGTGGAAGCTGGTCTTGGGGATGCAGTTAGGGGGGTGCCACCACCTCAGATGCATGGCAGTGAGGCAAGGTGTGTGTGGAATTTCTGCACTTGTGGGGGATCATTGCTTATATTGCCTATTCCTTTGAGGAGTATTGGTGCAACTTCCTAACCACCTTCTTTCAATGTGCCAGATCCCACCAGCCACAGGTGCCAGTGATCCCAGTACCACATAGCAGTAGTAGTAATAGTAGTAGAAATGTTATTCTGATTTCAGAAAAGGTTAGTCTAATGTAGCCGAAGCTCATTTCCAATGGGGTCCCATGGTACATAAGATAACAGTCTCACAGTTAAAATATTATTTACAGAATATATATAAAACGATACCATATATTGCACAGTGAAGTAATAAAACTTAATCACAGCAAGCTCTTGGTAGCTTAGCAGCATTTACAATCCATGTTTTATAGCGCTTCAATATACTATACCTTTATGCAACCTCAAATGGCCAGGTAGGCTTTTCCATAATTTAGGGCCCATACAGGTAAAGTTAAAGTTTCTCTTTATAGTTTTCATGATTGGCACCATATATTCAATTGCTCTTGCTGTACATAAATCCTCTCTTATATTCCATTTCCCTACCAGTTCTAGTAAATAGACAGTCATTTTTTTGAGATGGCGTTTATAAATCAGGTCTACCACCTACACCATAGGTGGGCAGTAGTGGCTGCTGGGTGTAAGGTGCAAGTGGCGAATGGGAATGGTCCCCAGGCACTGCAGCCGTACCCTGGTGCTCGGCTCCCCATGTGGAGGCAGGCTGCTGCCCAACTATGGTGTTAGGGTCATTGCCACCTACAGTATGGGGCAGGCACCAGGGCTGCATGTACCTGCAGTCTTCTCTGACCGATCGGCTGCCTACACATGTGCAGAGCACCTCCACAGGGTGCCACTGCAGCACCCTCACGTTGCCAGCATGTCCCCGTCACTCCCTATGCCACTCCCCATGATCCTTCTGTTCCTGGTCCTAAGGTAAATCCTCAGGATCATGGAAGCAGCTGCACAGGAGAGGGAACTGGACATCAGTGTCCATTTAGGGACAAATGACCTTGTTGGGAATGGGATCAGAGCAGTGCAGAAGGAGTTTGCGGAGTTGAGGAGAGGCCTTACACAAGTAGTGCACATAGTAACCTTCTCAGAGGTGCTGCCTATCTATAGCATGAGTGAGGTAGGGGTGCTCCGCACCATGGGATTCAATGAATGGTTGAAACACTGGTGCAGAGCACAGGGCTTTGGTTTCACTAGGGATTGGGGGTCCACCTGGAGGGATACAGGCCTATACTGGCATGACAGTCTGCAACTGTCCAAGGGGGGAACCAGGGTCTTGGGTGATAGGTTTAGAAGCTTCATAGGAAAGCTTTTAAACTAGCCAAGGGGGAGTCACTGAACACGAACACGGAATTCCCAGCCTCAACCCACAGAATGGGGTAAATAGTGAAGAAAACAACAAGGTAGAGAAGTTGATACAAAGCAGGACATGGGTCAATGGAGAAAAAGACAGTAAGGGCAGGGATGGGGCTAAAAATGGTAAGGCCATCAAAAAATGGTGGATGTTGAGTACCAATGCCCACAGTCTGGATAACAAGCTTCCTGAACTAGTGGCCTTGATGGAAGAGGGACACCTGGATATTGTGGCAGTCACAAAAACCTGGTACACAGAGAACCATACTGAGATGTCAACATACCAGGGTACACAATCTACAGGAGGGACAGGGAGGGAAAAAGAGGAGGAGAAGGAATAGCACTCTGCCTGAGGGAAGGAATCAAAGCAACAGATCTAAAGGGTAAACAGGGAGGAGAGGGGGCACTGTGGGTCACCTTGGAGACAGGAAATGGCATCACAATCCATATGGGTGGTGTTTGCAGACCCCCATCTCAGGGAGAGGAAAGGGACAAGAAAATGATAGAAGGTATCCTTAGAATAGCAGAAAAAGGGGAGATATTATTGATGGGGGACAACTGAATATGTCAGATGTTAACTGGAGCACATTTGCTGCAGCCACATACAAGAGCAGGGTCCATCTCAATGCCCTTCAGGGGGCATGCTTCAGACAGCTAGTGTTGGAACCCACTCGGGAGGGAGCAGTCTTAGACCTGGTCCTCTCAAATGGGGATGAAGAGGGGATCTCAGATTTAGAAGTGGGTAGCCATCTGGGAACAAGCGACCACCAAACAGTGTGGTTCACGGTAAACACAGCCATAGAGTCAAGCCAGACAAAAGCGAGGCTACTAGACTTTAGGAGGGCTGACTTTGGCAAAATGGGTGAGTGCATAAGGAATGCACTAGCAAGTGGGCAGGAAGGAGAGGTGGAGAAACAACAGGGAAAAATCAAAACTGCCATCACAGAGGCAACAAGCCTTTGTGTGAAACAAATAAACAAATCAAAACAAAGGAAAGAAACACTATGGTTCTTAAAAGAGGTGGCAGGGAAGGTTAGGGAGAAAAAGTTAGCCTTCAGGAAATATAAGGACTCACAGAAGGAGCAGAACAGAGAACTGTATCAATTAAAGCAGAAGGAAGCTGGGAAGGCAGTCAGAAGAGCAAAGGCCCAAGCAAAGGAAAAGACAGCCAGCTTGGTTAAGAAGGGGGATAAAACCTTTTATAGGTACATTAGGGAACAAAAAAGACCAAGGGAGGGATAGTGAGGCTCAATAAAGGGGAGGAGCCGGGGGTAGAGGGTGACAGCGAAAAGGCAGAGATACTGAAGAAATACTTTTGCTCAGTATTCACAAAAGAAGAGGAGGGGGAGATACCTAAACCAAACAAAAGAAGCACTCTGGATAGCGGGGTCGATACCAGTCCTTTCACAGAAGAAAGGGTCCTGAAAGAACTCCTGAAACTTAAGGTGGACAAAGCAATGGGGCCTGATGGGAATCACTGCAGAATTCTAAAAGAACTAAGGGGAGAACTAGTGACACCACTGGCTAACCTTTTTAACAAATCATGGGAGGATGGTGTGGTACCGGAGGACTGGAGGAGGAAGATGGATATTGTTCCCCTCCACAAAAGTGACAGCAAGGCAGAGGCAGGAAACTACAGACTTGTTAGTTGGACCTCAGTGGTAGGGAAAATGATGGAATCACTTCTGAAAGAAAAAAAGAAATGTTGAGTACCTAGAGGTCAGAGTGGCGCAGGACCCAAGACAGCATGGATTCACAGTGGGAAGGTCATGTCAGTCGAATCTAATAGATTTGTTTAACTGGGTGACCAAGGTAGTAGACCAGGAAGGGGCTGTGGATGTGGCCTACCTAGACTTTAGCAAGGCATTTGGCACAGTCCCACACAAAAGATTAATAAACAAGTTAGCCAGCCTAGGAGTGGGTCCCAGGGTGGTAGCCTGGGTAAAAAACTAGCTGGACAACAGGACACAGAGGATAATAGTAAACAGAGTCCACTCCAAAGGAAGGGGGGTTACTAGTGGGGTACCGTAGAGTTCAGTACTGGGACCAATCCTCTTTAATGTCTTTATAAGTGACATTGTGGAGGGACTGGAAGGAAAAGTATGCCTCTTTGCAGACGACACAAAGATCTGCAACAGGGTTGATACACAAGAGGGGGTTGAAAGGATGAAAAGGGACTTGGCAAGGTTGGAGGACTGATCAAAAGTATGGCAGCTTAGATTCAATGCAAAGAAGTGCAAAGTAATGCACCTGGGAAATAAAAACCCAGGGGAAGAGTACACAATGGGGGTGGTACTAACAACAACTAAAATGGAAAGAGACCTGAGGGTAGTCATGTCAGGTAACCTAAAAGTAGGCAAGCAACATGAGAAGGCAGTAAGGAGAGCTGGGGGGATACTGGGATGCATATGGATAGGCATCACTGGTAGAAAACAGGAAGTTGTTATCCCTCTGTACAGACAGTTGGTGAGACCCCATCTGAAGTACTGAGTGCAGTTCTGGAGATCACATCTCAGTAAGGACATAGACAGGATGGAGGCAGTCCAGAGGAGGGCAACTAAAATGGTGCAGGGTCTGCACCATAAGCCATATGAAGAGAGACTAAAGGAGCTTAATATGTATACCCTAGAGGAAAGGAGGGAGAGGGGGGACATGATAGAGACCTTCAAGTACCTCAGGGGAATCAGCAACGTCCAAGAGGGTAGTATATTTCAGAAAAATAGATGTGCAAAAACAAGCGGACACAATTTGAAGATAGAGGGGGAAGACTCAGGGGCAATGTGAGGAAGTATGTTTTCACAGAGAGGGTGGTGGACGCATGAAACAGCCTTCCTGAGGAGGCTGTGGGGTCAAAAACAGTGGAGCAATTCAATAATGCATGGGACAGACATAAGGCAATTCTGGTAGGCAAGAGGAAGTAGGCTGTTGGTTAATTAGGATCTTCAGCTTATCCTGTAGGTAGGGAAATGGACAGACTAGGTGGGTCTGGCAGTCCTTATCTGCCATCAAAGTCTACGTTCTTATGTTTCTATGTATTGCAGCCCCCCCAATCGCCACCTTGCCTCGTAGTGGCACAGGGCCCTTAGACCACCTTCTTTCTGGTCAAACTTGAGCCCCCATTGGGACCACAGTGGGGCTTCTAGAATACCAAATAATGGGATGATGCAGCCTTGACATGGTGAAACCAACCTTGCGACCTGGTGCGTGGGTGCTTTTGCTGAAAGAGTATTGTAGGGGGGCCTTGCTGCACAGCATCCTGATTTCACTGCAGCCAGCAATTGAAAATTGGGATAACTGCAAACAATGATGTAAGTTGCCACTTGCATCACACCCATTTGGCGCAGGCACCTTGCGTCATAGTTTTACTTTTGAAAAATGAGCCCTAGATGTTAAACCATCTGGACTCATGTATGGACTCTGGCATTTTAGCATGTTGTGACAATTACCTTCAATGAATACCAGCGGATTGAAACTTTCCACATGAGTTGTGAAACATTTTACTTTGTAGTGTGAAAAATCAACCCACTAATCAGAAGTCACAGTACCCTGATGTGTGTAGCTATTCCCACTGATGTATGATTGGTCATCTCACTTTGGAGACAAGCAAACAATAATGAATATTGGACAATTGCTCACTTATTTGATGTTTTCCAGTCTGTCATATGTGTAGTCATGCATGAACTACAGTCCCCA
Organism: Neoceratodus forsteri; assembly: GCA_016271365.2. NCBI lineage: Eukaryota > Metazoa > Chordata > Ceratodontiformes > Ceratodontidae > Neoceratodus > Neoceratodus forsteri. Next base: position 1,452,748,707 of record CM057452.1, read on the forward strand.
CTGCTTATAACGGGCAACTTTGTGTATTAATGTTTTGCCCGTTATAATCATTGGTCGGTTTATCCAAAAGAAAAAAAATTTGATGAACTTGTTGTTTTTACGATTAAAAAGCAAGACTTTATTGATTATAATTAAAATATATTAAATTAAAGTATAACTAAATACTGTTACAGTGAAAAAGAAATAAGGTACATCAGATGCACATATTTTCCCCCAAATACTGTAGTGAATTACAGCCTTTTCAGAGTCATTTTTGTTTCATTCATTAGATTCAAAAAACTCCGTAATCTGCTTCTGCACCTTACGTGTCTCACAGTATGGTTTCCACACTCTCTCCACCCTTGTCAGTGTATCCCAGTCAGGTTCTAGTGCATCATGTTGTTCCATCGCTCTCCTCAGTGTCAAGATAGCCGATCACACATCAGCTGCAATAACAATCGTTTCTTCCTGGGTTTGCTCATCCTCACCTGCATCATCATCTGCATCATTACTGGGCCAATTGAGTTCACTATCTTGGCTATGTCATCATCTGTGCCTGGTTTCTCCTCGTTGTTTCCAAGGCGACACAGTTCGACAAACTCGTCTACAGACATGCCTTCTGGTGCGGAGATTATGCTTTCCTCCTCCTCCTCCTCCTGTGCTAGGATGTTGCCAAGTTGTGTGTCAGGAACAACAAACCCACTTTTATGGAAACAACGCTGGATGGTAAGTTGTGTCACTGAATCCCAAGACAATTTTAGGAGATGAACAGCATCGAGTAAATTTAGTTTTTTGGCACACTGTAGGGCATTTAAATCAGAGCTGGAGTGAAGGTCTGACAGCACTCATTCTCTCATCACCCAAACATAGTGTTGCTTCATACAGTAGATAATGCCCTGGTCAAGGGGCTGGATGAGGCAGGTGGTGCTGGTGGGGAGGAAAATGAGCTGGATGTTATGAAGCCTTGTCATGTGTGGGTGCCCAGAGAAATAGTCCAGCAAAAGGGCGATTTTACAACCTCATAGTTTGCGGTCCCAGTTGCGGACCCAGTCAGAAAAGATATCAGCGGTCATCCAGGATGATCTGTTAGCCCTGTACAGAACTGGCAATTGGTTTATGCCTCTGAAACATCTTGGGTTCTGTGATTTGCCAATGACAAGCATGTCACATTTCTCTGTACCATCCATGTTACAACATGCTAGCACTGAAATTCTTTCCTTTGCCCGCTTACTCCCCTGGACAGTCTCATTTTTAAAAGCTAATGTTCCAAAGCCAACACAGTGAAAAAACAAGCCGGTCTCATCAGCACTGAATATGTTGCATGACTCGTACCCTTGTAGTATACCAGGTAGGACCTCAGTAAGCCATCGGTCAGCACTCGCAGCATCAGAATTAAATTTTTCGCCATGCCCACGTTTAAACCCAATGTTGTGCCGGACTTTCCAGCGTTGTAACCATCCCTCTGATGGTGTAAATTCAGGCTTCCCCAGTGCATCGGCCAGATGCTTTGCCTTGTGCATTAAAATTGAACCGCTGATAAGCGCTTCTCTCGCTCGAACATTTTGGAACCACCACAAGAGTGCATCCTCAATCTCAACATCTTTCCCTTCTCTTTTTCTCTTCCTATCTGGGTTATAGTTTGTGCCCCACTCTGCCATTAACTGATCTCGCTGCTTTTGCAGATCAGCAACTGTGGATTTTGCAAGTCCCAATTGAGCTGAGATGTCCCTCTGGCTCATTTTGGGCAACTGATCCATTTTATTCAGCATCTCGACTTTATCGGACAAACTTAACGCCTTGCGCTTGGCAGATATAGTAGAGTGCTAGCTGTGCAAGAAGACAATGCTTCTTTGATGAAGTTTTGGGTCTTAAGCACTCATCAATTACCGACAAGGTACTTTATCTGTGAAAATGACACACCCTTACACACCCTTGATTAATTACAGACAGCGCTGACAGTGCTGACAGCTTCCTGAATTCTTAATTCATCCAAAAATAATGCCCGCTATGTACGGCGGCTAATGACCACCATAACCATGGGTTTTAAAGACAGTTTAAGTGATGAATGGCAAATGGAAACACCAAAATACCCGCAATATCCAACTGCCCGCATTATCAGTGGGCGGTATAAGTGGTGGGCACTGTATGTCAACCCATTATTTCCACCTTTAAACATCTTCTGTCAATACCCACTGGCATTCAACTGCCAGCAGTCACTGATGTAGTTGATAAAAAGTTTGCCTTCTGTCAAATGGCAAGGGCCATCAACATGACACACATCCCAATTCAGGCACCTTCACAAGATGCTGCGGACTATGACAGATATAAAGGCTGGTACTCCATCACGATACAGGCTGTGATGGACCTTCAGTATTGCTTTTGGGAAATCAGTATTGAATGGCCAGGGAAAGTGCATAATGCATGCATTCCAGAAAACAACATGCTATGTGAAAACAGCATGGATGGTTTTATATTTCCAGATATGACCAGGCAAATTGATAATGTGCTGATTCACTTGGTAACCCTGCATACCCCTTACTGCTGTGGCTAATGAAGCCATTTCCAGACATGGGGAGACTGACAATGGAACAGAAAAAATATTAACTACCATCTAGCAAGTACATGAATGGTGGTGGAGAATACATTTTGGCAGGTGAAAGGACTGATGGAGATGCCTTCTTGAAAGGCTTGATATGGACACGCACTTTGTTCCCAGTGTCAAGCTGACATGTTACATTTTGCACAACTTCTTTGAGCACCAAGGAGGTATGTTTAATTCTGAATGGATGTCAGAGGTTGACATGGAAGTTTTACTACAGCCTGTGTCAATTGCAAGAGAAGAAACTGAATGTTGTCCTGCAGGTGACCATGCCCGAAGAATCCACCAGGTGCTTGTTAAGTATCTAAACCCATAACGCAATGATTCTGACCAGCATGGACTAAACAGTATGTATCAATTTTTAATAAAAATGCATTTTCTACAAAGGAGGTGTCTTGTGTTTTTATATTTGTATATTGTTATATTTCAGTTTCAATTTCAATTTTTTACTGATCGGTCATTGACCTTTTTAGCATAAAAGAAGTCACAAAGTATAATAAATTACAATAAAGTATGGACAAAGCATAGTTAAAAACATAAATGCAAGGTTATTGCACATACAAGCCAAAGCTCTGAATTAATTGAGAAGATAATAAATTGCACATACAGCATCTTACAACATGTTGTATTATGAACTCATCACTTTAACATTCATGTTCAATCTAATTTAGCACCTTTAAATCTAAGCTGAATTCTTGAAATACACACTAAACAATGGTCTGCTGTGCCAACTGTAATTTCATCACTGGTAGTGAAAAATGCCCTCAAGAGGAGATCTTGATTAGTGGTTTGAATGGTGTCACAAAGTGGTGTTAACCATTTTCCCCTAGGGATCTTATACCAAGGGCATTTGAACATAACATGCTTCAAGTTTTCTGGAGAAGAAGTAAAAGAGCACAATCTGGCCTGAATAGAGGAATCTTTCCTATATATTGCATATAGTATATTACTAGGAAATAGCTCTAGCTTGTGTGTAGTGTATTGGATTCTTTGATTGTGATCAACTAGAACATCTAGGTAATTCCTATAAAAATTTACATTACCATTCAATCTGGTCCAAGGTGAGATTTTCCATCTCTCATTTTTCTCCAGATCTTCAGATTTGAAGTGTTCTACAATTCTTTTACTGACAAATTCTTGGTAATTTAAACTTATTGTAACACCTATATCACTATAGTTTATTAAATAACCTACAGTAATCCTGTTTCATGTAGTATTTGGAAGGTTGAAGAAAGACATTCTGATTTTAAGTGGCCCAGGTTAAGCCAAATGTATTTCTCTTTTAAACAGAGATAAGTGAACCTCGTCTGTTTATGATGAGATACCTTGATCCAGTAGTTTACCTTCCTAGCCAAAAAAGGCTCTAATACAGGAGATACCTAGCTTTGCTTGAATCAGGGAAGCAGGTACAGAATTATTTAGCCCCAGGAAAGATCTTAATAACTTGTTTAATGGGACTTCAAGTTTATACACAGAGTGAGACTGCTAAATTTTTCCTTTGCACAGTGCCTGAGCATTATACTTTGCTCTAACTGCTGTCAGCAGAGGTTTAATAGAATTTCCTCCATATTTTCTATTAAAGATGCTCAGAGATGTAGCTGTCTGAGCTTTGTAAGTATCATGTTGGTGTGTTTGAGCCACTTGCCATCATTGATTAAGATTAAACCAAGTTAAGTATAATGTTTAGTTGCTTTAATTTTGTTGGTCCCTATCAGCCACGACTTTCTTGCAGAGTTTGACCCAAAGGTCAAAACCTGACTTTTTTGATCATTGACCCTCAAATTGTATCTCTTTGCATGAGCATCTAATATGTTCAACTTAATTTGAAGCCCAGACTAAGTTAGAGACAACAGCACCAAGTCATCAGCATAAGCCAACACAGTACAACGTTTACCTAAAATTTTAGGACAGTATGACTGGTAACATTCTAGTTTGTTCAAGAACTTGTCAATGTATATGCAGAAAAGGATTGGTGCAAGAACACAGCCTTGCCCGACCCCCATATTGATTGGAAAGGTAGAGGAAAGCTGGCTTGAAATGCTTAACTTAACATAGGCCCATGTGCTAGTGTAAAGTTCCCTAACAACTAATATAATCTCATGTGAGAATCCCTTTTTCTTCATCATATTCCACAACATATTTCTGGAAATGGTGTCGAACGCTGTCCTAAAATCAATAAAGGCCACATTAACTTTTTATTTTTATATTGTTATAATGCTACTGAGTTATGTGGCACCACCATTGTGTGGCAGGCTCCCCCACATCCACACGCGCCCACTCACACATTAGTGAGCATAGGGTAGCTGGCAGTTGACAGGAGAAAGGAAATCTTCAGACAGTTTGGCACCTCATGGACTGAGGAACAGTGCAAGCTCATGCTTTTCAGTAGTGTTGCTCAGATAGTATCATAGAAACCAGGATACCAACAGATACCTCCCATTTGGCCAGATAGTTGCCGTGGTAGGATAGCAGTGCTATCTGACCTTTGATCCTACCCTTTAGGATCCAGTGCATGGATCCTACAAATGTTGTGGATCCTAGCAACAGATCCAGCTTGGATCCTAACTTTCTGACTTAGGATCCCTGGATCTGACTTAGGATCCATCACTATCTGACCCTGGATCCTAACTATCTGATCTCTACATCTGTCTTTGTTAGGATTTCTGGTAGGATTCTAGACAGGATACCAACACTATCTGGCAGATAGTGGTAGGATCCACAAAAGCACTATCTGAGCAACACTGCTTTTCAGCCAGCAATCATTGTATGCTGCTGTTCATAGCCAAGCCCCACACCACCCATCTAGCACAAACACATGCTCAGATTTGCAAATGTGTAATGAGTCAGTTTATAAAGTTTATTTCTTTTCAGTTCATATCAGTACTGTTCACTTCAGAAAACCATTACACCACAGTGAAAACATACGGACACCAACAAACCAAAAAGTGTACTTTTCCACAACACCATATTGCACATCATACGGAATGTGAAGAAAGCACGATGAGGCATTACACCACCTCACATGTAAAGACATGCCATCTCAAGTATTGCACAAACCCACAGTGACCCATGCTGAAATCACCAAAGTGAATTGTATCACACACACTACACCACACTATCTTTGTAATGACTGCAGTGAATATACATATTAAAAAACATGAACACCATGCACCCATCACAATACTGTGCACATCCCTGTGTGAGGATCAGAAATTTTATATAACAGTCACAAATTGTAAAATGACTGAGAGTACCCTGGATCTTAATCATGTGTTCCGTATTGACTTTGTCTGTGTGGGGTATACTGTGGTGGAGCAAACAGACGCTGGGCACGAGGTATCGAGGGGAATGTTTACTGAGGGCTGGTTGGTGGTGCAGCATGGTACTCACAGTCAGGTATAAGTTTCAGCATACATTGCCCATGCTCCATGCACTTTAACTACACCCGCTCATGATATTCCATCCGTCAGCATCTGGCCTCCTTGTTGTATTGTAAGCGTTGGCCCTTGGCCTCGTTGTACTGTACTCGAAGCGACGTTGTTCAGTCTCTAGAAATTTTTCATCAGTGCATTCCATTTATTTGATGAAATGTTCTGAATCTGCTGAAATGGCTGTATTTCCCATTTTTTATACACTGATGCTGAAAGACAGAAACTGTGGTGACAGACTGTGAAGGGTGCTGGTAAGGGTTACATCTGAAGTGGATGGCTGTGATGATGAACTGCTCAAGGATGGGTTTGATCCTTCAACTACCTCATCTACATCTGACACACCATCATTGTCATCATAAGCATTGGAGTCTGTGGTCTCAACTCTATCATTTACACAGCCAAGAACCATCACCAGTTGCATTGCTACCAATGTTCTGAGGATGACATCCAATTCTACAAAGAAATGGCACTCTACCCAACCACGTCCACTCCAGTTATTATTGCCCCAGCACCAAATGTAGCAATGTTTAGGTCCATTGATACTTGTTCAGCACTGGGTCTCCTTGCACTCATATCCCATGTCACACGGTCTCTGATCAATGTCCTGGTAGACTTGTATCTCTGCACTTAACTTCTCTCAGATAGTTGCACATTGTGTACCTCCACTCTGAAATTGACAATGCTACCAGCTGCTTCATTCATGTCTTGACTTGTGTAAACTGTAACTGTATTTGCTACCCCTTTCCCCTTCCTATGTAAACTCTATGTTAGTAGTACAACCCCAGTGTCAATTTGTCTGCTGTAATTATGCTGTTGCAACAAAATGTATCTCCTTAAGTGTTGATGAGGATCCTTTGTAAACGAGCTCTTAGCTCAAAGGTTTGTAATTCCGAGTTCCCAATAAATAAATAAATAAAACAAAATAAATTATGAATATTTTTCTGCTGGCCATTCAGTGCCGACTGCTCCTGCTGTTCACCTCATATTGCAATGAAAGATCTGCTTTTGTTGTAGCCCCAGCTGTAGTTTTTCATTTCTTGCACTATTTGTAGCAAAACTGGAGGCAATGGACCTCCCCCCCACCAATGCATGCTCAAGCCCAGACCACACACCTGCCACCATGCAGTGGCTTGCATAAAATACAATGGTGCCACAGACTGCATGGCAGCAGGAGTGTGGTATGGACTTGGGAAAGCAATCAGTGATAGGGTGCATCAGAGGCAATGAGCCAACCCCCCCCCCCAAAAAAAACACACACTGCTTCCACAAGCCCATACCACACTGGACTGCAAAACACACAATGGTGCCACAAACCACGTGGACAGTGTATGGTGGCATGGGGTGGTCTGGACTTGGGGAAACAGTGGGGGGTTGCCTTAACCTCCAATTCATGGTACTGAGGCACAAGCCTGGCTTCATTTCCATGCATCAGAGGTGAAGGGCCAACCCTCCATTGGTTCCACAAGCCCATGCAACACCCCTGACACCATGCACTGACCTACAAAACCTGTAGCCGGTGTCTGGTGGCATGGTTTGGACTTTGGAAGCCTTCACCTTCAGGGAGCATTGGTGCTTTCCCAAGGGAAGGGGTGTTTAGTGATGGTATGATCTTTGCAGAATAGACAGGAACCACAGCAGTGAGGAAGAACATGGAATAGAAAAGGGATGCTGTGGAAGCTGATGCTGTTCAGGCTTTTAAAGCAAAAGTACACAGATTCCTGAGAGATGATAGCATCAAGACACAAGTAAGAGTACATTTCTGGCAGTTAAGTAGGTTCTACAGGGCTAGGGCCAGTGCACAAACAAGCAAAAAAAAAAATACACAAGCAGAGAATGTTGCATACCTGTAGGTGCCAGTAATACAACAGAGAACAGAGTGGGCTAAGCAGCAGGGAAAGCATGCTTGGAGTTTTGTTTGTGTGCTGAGCTTCAGGAGAACTGGCAGAAACAACGAAAAGTCAGCACCAGAAAAAAAGTCGTAAATGAAACACCACTTTATTAATAGCAGAAGTAAATACTCAATGAAATGAAAGACAATCATATCCATTTATGGCAGAAATGAATGCCGATAAGAACCACGTGGTCAAACCAAAAACAGGATTTAAACCCCCTACTTTGTTTATCTTGCAGGGTGAATGACACACAGGAAGTGACATTAGCGGCTATGACTTGCTGTCACCACACCACCACCCTCCCTTCCAGCTGGAAAGGCAACTGAAATGCTGCAAGAAGACAACATGGTTCTGCAATAGTGCAGAGCTTTGGCGAGTGAACACGGGCCAGCAGCAGTGCAGCCTGAGCTGATGCAGCGGTGTGGATGGCGGTGATGCAGGTAACTTGTGTATAAACATGCTATTAGTAGAAAGGTGAAGGGAAGTGACCAGAGAGCAGGTAGGGTCTGCGGTGATAGTACAGACAGGGAAACTCTGGGCAGACTAGGTGGGCCAAGCAGTCCTTATCGGACAACAAATTCTATGTTTGTATGTTCCTAGAAGAGACTGTGATCTGCCTCTTGTACATACTTGAAGTGTTTGTGTTGCTGGTTGTTACACTTGTAAATAAAATTAAGTCCTTCTGAACTGTTTATTGCACTTTATTTGTTCATGTCCGACCTCATTTTTATTCCCACGATCTACAGCAGTCTTGTTGGAGACACTTGGTGCATCTGCCTACTGATGGTGTATAATACTATGAAACTTAAACCATAGCAGCATTTGAAAACAATACCAACCACAGGATATTTTAATCTGCACAGTTAGAAAAGAATATTTCCAAGCAAAGATCTGTAGAAAAGCAAACAGCAGTTCTGTATTTTTGGTGAATACTAATAACAAAGTGGATTGTTTTTCTGAACTACGGTACTGTAAGCAGTGTGCCTTTTTATCTGTTCCATGCATTTCCAAGGTTGGACTTTTGTCTTGGATTTTTTTGGTGTATGTTTGCCAGATCAGTAAAAGAAGTAAAATTCTAACATGCTAAAGACTACTCACCACAAACAGACTGGATGGACCGCTGACCTTTTTCTGCCAACATTCTCTAAGTTTCTATGTTTCTATGACTTTTGAGTGTGCTTCTGAAATCTGAATGCTGGGAGGTCTAAGAGGTAGTAAGCTCTTTAATTTGAAAACTGTATTTTTTTTTTAATGGGTATTCTTATCTGTACTGGAGTAAATGCTCTTTGTATGCCTAACCTTTAATGGGAAACGGGATATATCCATTATAAGACACATTTTTGCATAAAACTGCTAGGACATCTGGATGATGTTCTAGATACAGTGAAGAGTTTTTTTTTTTCCAGACTTAAAGAACAGCTATGTGTAATCCTACTTTGAGGATTAATATTAATGTTCATAGACTTACACAGCACCTGCTGAGGGATTGCAAATTTAGTCTGAAAGGTGCCCAAATTATTTAAACATGAGACACACGCACAGTATAGTAACAACAGTTACTTTAATGCAAAATATGCATATTTGCTGTGCATAATTTTAAGTGGCCATAATCATTGTACATATACACTATGTCAGTAGTGTAAACTTCAGCTAATTAGTAACCAATCGTTTTTAACATCACTGTCAACTGGAATAACTTTAGTTCAGTTAAAGAAAGTTGTAGTGGAAGATTCTTTTCCGTTCTGCAAATTTCTATATGTATATTTAATTTTACATTTTTGACCAGGAAAGTAACACTGAGCTGTGAGAAATTATTTCCACATATATCCTGGGGGTGGGTTACATGGATGTCATTTATTGATAGGGGAAATATTGACCAGGATTAGTGCTGGGCAAAATGTAAATTATGTCGTTGAAATAGTGCACAACTGTTGTTTTCCCATTTGTGTAATTTTCATAAAATTGCATTAAAATTACACAATATTAACAAAGGTGCATTTTTGTCCCAAATGAATATTTTTAAGTGCACCATTTGTTATTTTTTGGGGCAAAATACATGAAATTGTGTGGTTTATTCCAAACTGCACATTGTTTAAACTCTCTTTTTAGCGAGCAGCTTGGAATGTTATTGTGCAAAATATGTGAAAGTGCTCCCTTTGTCCAAAATGCTCATTATTGAAAGGCAGGTTGTAAAAAATATGCAGTTTCAAAGTTTTATGCACCAGATAATTAAGCGTTATAAAAATAGTTTTTGAAATGCCCAGTTTGGAATTCTTATGTACGTGGGAAAGTGTTCATTTTCACATGCTGTAGAAAAGGTCCCTCAGTATTTGTGAAATGTCTTAGTTTAGGAATATAAAATTATATATTTTAAAATAATAAATGAAACATAGAAAATTGTACAAAAAATATGCATATTTTATGAAGCTGAATTTTCCAATTTTGCCCCTGTTCTATCCCGGACACAAGAAAATCCTCTACTCGATAAGAGATAGGGATCTTTAACTTCCACCTGAATGTCTCAAGAGATGGGTAAAAGGGGCTTGGGTTTAAATTCTCATTCAAAGGATGGCCTTTCAATGTTGCAGCCCCTGTGTGACAGAATTAGTTTTTCCCAAGTTAATGGTGTGGAACTACAACCCATGACTTTCTGATCTTCTAACATTAGAGGCAAGCATGCAGTCTACTGAGCCACTGATACTGCAGACTTTCTGAAACTAGTTCTTGGAATGGAAGTCTGCCTGTTGATTTTACTGAGACCTTGAACAATGTGCCTTGCTCCTGCTAAATTATAGAAACACAGAATTTGTCAGCAGGAAAGGGCCGCTTGGCCCACACAGTCTGCCCAGATGTTCCCTACCTATTCTGCTTCCGCAGACCCTAGCTGGTCTCTGGTGACTCCCCCCTTCCCCGCTTATTTACCAGTATTGTCCTAAGCCTATCAAATGCATGCTTGAAGCCCCCTACTGTTTTGTTCTCCCACTACCTCTGCTGGTAAATTGTTCCAGGAGTCCACCACTGTTTCAGTGAAGTAGTATTTCCTCATATTGACCCCTATGCACTATGTGGGTGGGGGTACACGGATCACACACGTACCCCACCCACGTAGCTGAGCACCATGGACAGGTGTACATATGCTGATATGCACAACTGGTGCCTACCTGTCCATGGCTCCTCCCTTCTGGCATGCAGGTACATGGTGGTGTGCTCCGTGAACCTGGAGCACATCCAATGGGATGCCCAGTCCTGGTCCATGAGTGGATCCCTTGTGCCCAAGGGATGTGGGATCAAGATGGTGTGTGTGATGTGTGCTGCAAGCTTGGGGCTGGAGGGTGCCCAGTAAACTGCCCAGCCCTCTGTGTTGATCCATGAGCTGGGGCAGCATATGAGGAGGTCTGCAGTGCCTCCATGTCTCCAGGGCTAACAGCAGTGGCATTCTGGGGGGGAACGTATACCTTATAGCTGGATGCTACCCAGCATAAAGTGCGCCCCCGTGCCCTGCACTCCACACCTCTGTGAATGGCTTGGAGTGCAGGCATGCCACCCAGCATGCCCAAACCACATTGCCCTCTGTGCTATCTGGCAGTGGGTCTGCACACCACATTGATCAATTCTGCGGCTGGCTACACGGGTGACACACTGGGTGTGGAGTGGCTACATGCCCCAAATGTGCGGTGCATAGCCACTCCACCCCTTCGTGCATAGGGGCCATTTCTCTTAAACTCCTCCCCCCTTCCACTGTCATTGCATGTCCTCTTGTTCTGGTACACTTTCTCATTTGAAATTGTCTCCGCTCTATGCCCTGTTCATCCCCATAAGGGACTTATAAGTCTCTATTATGCCCGCCCCCCCCAAGGTGTACATGATGAGATCCCTCAGTCAGTCCTAATAGGGATTCTAGCAACCCCTGTACCATTTTAGTTGGCCTCCTCTGGTAACACCACCCTCCTTCTGCTGGTGATAACCCCTGTAGCATTTTAGTTGTCCTCCTCTGGACTGCCCCCACCCTGCCTATATCCTTTCAGAGACGTGGCCTCTAATACTACATACAGTACTCCAAGTGGGGTCTTACCAGTGACTTATACAGTGGGAACACCACCTCTATCCTCCTGCTGGTGATACCTCTCTTTATACACTCCAGCATCCCACTGGCCCTGCCTACCGCCTTGTCACACTGCCCTGCCACTTTGAAGTAATCAAATATTATAACCCCAAGGTTTTTCTCCTGCTTAGTAACCATCAGTACCTTCCCCAACCCATTTTATACTCAGCTTTAGTGTTTCTATGCCCTAAATGTGTGATGTTGCACTTTTTGGCATTGAACCCCAGTTGCCATACCCTTAACCACTCCTCCAGTTTTCTAAGGTCCCTACTCATTCTCTCCACCCCTCCTGAGTATCCACTCTATTACAGATTTTAGTGTCATCTGCAAGAAGGCATAACGTCCCATCCAGCTGTTCATCAGTGTCACTAATGACAGCATTGAAGAGGACAGGTCCCAGTACGGAGCCCTGCAGCATCCCACTGGTCACCCTCCCCTCATTAGATTGTGTGTTGTTTAACACCACCTCCTGTCTCATATCCATTAACCAGTTTTTACCAAGTTTTCCACTTTGGGTACAACCCCTAGACTGTCCATTTTCTCTATCAGTCCACTATGTGGCACAGTGTTGAAGATTTTGTAGTCAGATTATTCAAGATTTTTCTCATGTACACCTCCAGCTTTCTTGCTGTAATCCAGGAAAACCAGTACTAACAGAACAAAATACAAACATCAAACAGTGTCAGTTACTGTGTCAACAGTGTCAGTGGCTCAGCAGGCTGCGCGCTCACCTTTGAGGCTGGAAGATCAAAAGGTCGTGTGTTGTAGCCCACATTAGGCATTGAATCCCAACACCGACACTGCAGTGCATCATGAGGGGGATGCTGCACTCCTGAGGTGCTGTCTTTCAGATGAGACATTAAACCAAGGTACCGTCTGCCTGTTCTGGTGGTTGTTCAAGTGGATGTTAAAGATCCCATAGCACTTCTCAAAAAGAGTAGGAGAATTTCCTCAGTGTCCTGGCCAAATTTCCCCCATTCACTAAAAATACCACCAACGGCTTAAGGTTACCATCTGTATCCCCCCCTTCCCCGGGTCATCCCTGAAAAAGGGACTTCTAGACTCAGTGGACCTACCTGGTCAACAAAAATTCAATAAATAAACAAAAATTCAATAAAACAGCAACAGTCTGATGGAATTTTAGACAAACTGAAAGTGAAGCTGTTTAACTGTAATTTCATATCCAATTTTAAAGAAACAGGTACAGTACCTTTTATTATGACAACATAACAACTGCAATGTAAACTTAACATCTCTGTAATTTTCCTAATAACCCTCATAATGGAAGGCAGTATAACATAGTGGTTAAGAGCGCTGAGCTACAAACCTAGAAAACTGGGTTTGAAACCCACAGCCACCACTTGCATTATGTATGACAATGAACAAATCAATTAATTTTTCTGTTATCCCAGAATGCACCTGGAAACAAGCGTTTGCTTGTATGCTTTTCCTGGCCAAAAATTGTTAAAAAAAAATAAAATAAATAATAATGAATTAATTAAAAATAATGATTAGCAGTGTGCAAAGTTGGCTAACTTTGCTTTACGGATTAATTTGCAAATTTGTCGCAATTTGCAAAGTTAATTCGGCCTGCAAAGTTCCAATTCCCAGTATAGGGCTGACTTCACAAATGGTGAATGGGGATTGGAGGTCACATACTGAAATGAGCTGTATGTCATGTGTTCAGTGCAGCCTTATGAAAAGAGAGTTGGAGAGAAGTCTGCCCCTGCTTTTCTGAGCAACCTTTAAAACTATTCTGAAAGTGGTGTATTTTGAACCAAATCACCCACAAAAAGTTTCCTGAGTGCCTTGTGCAGCTAGATTACCACTGTTTGTTCATAGTTTTGCACATTTATTTAGTTGAAAGTAGTTGTTTGGTTTTGTCTAGTGAAGCAGTGCTGTGTGGGGAAGCAGGGTTCAGCTAGCAAGCAAGACAGCCCTGTGAGTACTAGTATGATTTGTTTTTGTCTGTGGTATGTGATTTGTCATTTTATATCCGTAATACAGTTTTATATGTTTAAGTAAATTATTGGTCAGTCTATTTCTATACTGATTGTGATTATTTTGTTTAGTTCTTGAAGTAACTTATTTTTTATTTTCCCTGTCATATGTGTCTTATAATTAATGGGTTCCATTTTTTCCTATGGAAAAAAGCATGTATTAAATACCGTAACACCTGAGTAGGTGTTACGGCATTCACTCGCCTTTTTTCAATGGGAAAATGCTTGAGACGAATACAGCTCGAGACTGTTACAGTGTCCCTCATGAATTCAGTTAGCCATAAACACTCCTCTCCTGAGCCGCTGTGAGACGACAAGATATTTTCTCTTTTCCCGTACTACCTCAAAAAAAAAAAGAAGCTTTCTCCCAACTTTTCTATCACCTTTTCCCCTCCCTCTGCAGGTTACAAGACTCCACTGCTAAGCAACACCTAGCAACGCCCGTAGCAACCTAAGAAAAGCAACCGGAAGATTGAAACGGATGTTTTTTTGGGGGGTTTCTCTTTGCTGTTAAAGTTAGTTAAATTCCCACTGTAACAGTTTTAAAAACTTCATATGGCTACATTACTGTTATTCACTCTTTACAAACTCCACATTTTACCAAATGAACAAAATCCACGAGACTAGGTATGACTGTGTTTCATTCATTTTCATACTTCTCAATGGAAAAAACGCAACCCCTTCAATTATATAAAATAAAGTATGGGGTGCAGTGTGTTTTACTCAAATTTAACATACACCCTCATTGTTGGATGGCTAGCATAAACCCCTCGGGCTTCGCCCTCGGGGTTTATGTGCCATCCAACAACTCACGTGTGTGGTAAATTTTGGTAACACACTGCACCCCATACTTTATCCTATATTTAATCCCTGTCATGTTAAAAAAAATACCAACAAAATAAACTTTTTAGGGTGGTTTTACTGCAGCTGCTGTTAGCTCATTAAACTGTTCTGTTCCGATTCAGATCACACTGCTAATCCCTCTGGTGAGGTGTTGTCTGTTGCTGCTGCTGCTGGTTTTTAGTTTCTGATCAAGAAGTGCATAGGTTCTGTGAGGCAAAAGGTTATTGCACCTAAAAAAACCACCTCTGCAGTAGTTTCAACCATGGGCTCCAGGGCTGGTAGTAGCAAAGTAGTAATTGGTGGAAGTGGCAGTGGCATTAGTGCTGCCAAATAATTCTTTGCCACATCTATAGCGTCCATGCTGGTGGGTGCTGGGGGGAAGCGGTGAGGAGGAGGTTGCTGCTGTCCTTGTGACTGTTGGAGGTGGTGGCACTGAGCCTAATCTGGATGATAGGTTCCCATTCCCAAACAAGAGTGTTGAACTTGACGGAAAGTTATATCAGGTCTCTTGTACCAATTAAATTTTTATTGTTTATTGTAAAATCTAGGAATTAATACCTTTGAGCCAAGGCTCTTTTACAAAGGTTCCACGTCAAAAACATTTACAGACAAATAGAGGTATAAGGTTGCCTAAATAGCTAAATCTAATGATATAACTGTACAGCAGATAATAACTTAAGCACTTTCAGCAATATAGGAAACAAATGAGGAGGGAGAGATATGTAAGGGAGGTAGGTAGGCAGTGTAGGTAATAAAAGAGGAGAAAAAAAAAAGGGTGGAGGGTAGGAGGACAAGAGCAGACCTTAGTAGGAGATGAAGACCCATTACTAGGCCATTGTCAAGTAGGAGGGCAGGGAGGAGGAGAGAGAATAGATTATGAGATTAACAAAGGCAGTCACAGGAGTTTGAGGTGGCTAGGGGAGAGAATAGTCTGGATTTAAAACACCCTACGCGAGCAGAGGCGGTAATAGAGGTGCTGAGAGTATTTAGCCAGTTGGGGGCACGATAGGCAAAAGATCGTTGACCATGTGTGGTCCAACAGTGGGGGACCTGTAGAAGCTGGGTTTCTGATCTTCTAGTGGATCGTACACTTGGGTTCTGACATAGCAGGCCTTGTATGCAGGGAGGGGTGAGGCCCATGATGAATTTCTTGGCCATTAGGCAGGTGAGGAACTTGAACCAGTTTGATAGCTGTAACCACCCAGTATCAGCCTAGAGTTCACAGGTATGAGTAAGTCAATGAGCACCAGTAAGCAGCCGACATGCCTTGTTTAGGAGGTTGTGACCCGCTTCAGTGTGCTTGAAGGGCGGACCCATAAATAACTAAGCCGTAGTCGATGACTGAGATGATCGAGATTGAATAGCTAGCTTCAGCGCTGATGGGTGAAAAGTTGTCTGTTGCGGTAGAGTATTCCAAGCCACTGATTAATAGTTTTGGAAATACCATCAATATGTGATGAAAAGACAAGGCCTTGATCAAATGTGATTCCAAGATATTTAAAGATAGCCACTTGTTCAAGGGTGATTCCCAGGGAGGTGTTGATAGTAAGTGGTGCTTGTTTGTTTTTGTTCTGCAGACTAGCAAAGAGCATAGATTTTGTTTTTTTGTGGTTTAGGACTAGCTTGTGTCCAACAAACCACTCCTCAACACTGGCAAACGCCTGTTGTAGGCTGTGGCGTAAGCAGTTAGGGTCTTTGTGTGAGGATAGAATCACAACATCATCAGCATAGAGTATGATTTTTTCCGGGCAGGATTTAGGGAGGGAGTTTAGAAAGAGGCTGAAAAGTAGTGGGCTTAGAATTGATCCTTGTGGAACTCCTGAGAGGACAGGTTTAAGGTCTGAGAGGATTCCAGATATTTTTACCACCTGGGTGCGTTGGGCAAGGTAGCTTTTTATCCAGGCACCAGAGCCCAAGGAGAGCCCAAGCGTCTGTAGTTGACTGACTAGTAGGCCATGGTGGACAGTGTCAAATGCCTTTGTTAGATCAATAAACACAGTTCCAGTGAGGAGTCCTTTGTCCAAGGCCTTGTGGATTACTTCTGAGAATTCGAGCAGAGCAGTGGTGGTGCTATGCCTTTGTCTGAATCCATGTTGCTGGTCACAAAGAATGTTATATTTCTCCAGGTAGTCTGTAAGCTGGTCAGCTACCATAATGCTCAAGGGCCTTGATAATGGGGTAGTATTGAAATTGGTCTATAGTTGCCAGGCAGAGACTCATCCCCACTTTTGTGCACTGGGGTGATTATAGCAGCCTTCCATATACTAGGGAATTTGCTAGAACAGAGGGAGAGATTGAATATTCTAGTGAGGGGGAATAGAACTACATCCAGGGTAAGGGATAGTATTTTAAGGTCAAGAGAGTCACTGCTTGCCCTTGAATTAGATATAGCCTTCTTTACGTATTTATAAACTTCGTGTGCTTTCACTATTTTTAGATGGAAAGGTGGAGTGTTTGGAGAGGCAGTGGGGGATGTAGAGATATAGGGGTCTGCAGAGGCGAAGAAATCAGATGCGAGGACTCCGCTGAGGTCGGTGAAGGTCTCATTTAAGGAGTTTGCTATGATCATGGGGTCAAGGGTGTAGTGCCTGCCACATTCATTGCTGTGAGAGAGAGGATTTGACTGCTTACCTGTGATATTTCTTAGATTGTCCCAGAAAGATTTCCCTTTACCCCAGGTGTTAGAAAGAGCAGTTTTGAAGTAGTCGTTCTTGACTCGACGGGTCTCTTTAGTGCAGTAGTTTCGGGCCTGTTTATATTTTAGGATGTCAAACGGAGAGCCAGAGTCTCTTGCTATAGCCCAGAGGTGGTCCCTTCCTTTGCGTAGTGCCATTAGCTTAGCAGTGAGCCATGGAGTTGAGAGTGCTTTCACTTTGCGCTTTTTAATAGGTGCGTATGAGTCACAGGCAGCACTGAAGGTGTAGATAAAGTAGTTTAGAGCTTCATCGACGTCTTGCGTATTGTAGATGGGAGACCAGTCTTTTTGTCTAAGATTTTCCTTGAGTGGAGTAAGGTTTCCAAATGGTAGTACTCTGCTAGTGATGGTTCTAGGGGGTGGTTTTCTAAACTTGTTTGACCAGGTACATATTATAGGAGAGTGGTCGCTAAGAGAATCTGGGAGAACAGCAATATTATTTATCCGGGCTGGGTGATTGGTGAGGATCCAATCTATTAATGTACTATTCCCAGATTTATAGTTTTTCCTAGTGGGTGAGTTGACCAGCTGAGTTAGGTTTGCTGCTAGGATTGCATCCTTAGTCGTCCCTGTGTCTGGTGCAAGCCAGTTGATATTGAAGTCACCTAGTAGGAGGAGCTCTGCATCAGGAGGTTGAGATCTGACGAAATCTAGTACAGACTGTAGGCCGGGCCCAGGATCTTTAGGTGGGATGTAGATAGCAGCAACCGTGAGGACTTTGTTATGGGCACCAAGGAGAAGTTTGATAGGGAGGAGCTGTAAGACAGAGTTAGTGGTGGTGTGAGTAATGGAGAGGCAGTTGAGATATTCCTTTATGTAGATGGCACAGCCGTCACCCCTTTTTGACGTCCTATCCAGCCGGAAAATCTTGTAGCCTTGCAGACATATAGCATGGTCAGGGGTGCTAGGTGTCAGCCAAGTTTCAACAATGGCTAGAATATCAGGGTTATGCTGACTGACAAAAGTTTGTAGGGAGGCTAGTTTTGGTAGGAGACTACAAATATTTAAGGTGACAAAAGTGAGTCCCCCCTCCGTTTTGGCAGGCTTTTTAGTACTGTAGGAAATTGGGCCAGGATTAGGGTGGACACTTCCAGATATTAAGAGGAGGAGGAGGAGGAGGAGGAGTTTGAGGGTCCATTGTCGTATTTCATAGTAGGTGGTAATCATCCTGGGGTTCTTTTGTGTTTTAGACCAGCACAGGTGCCTTGTATCCCAGTGTAGTGTATCGACCAGGAATAGGTGCCAGGTTGCCCCCATGTAGTCAACACACTTGTTCATAATTAAACAGTCCATAGCTGGCTGGCACCATTTTTGCTTAAGGGGGGAGATTGCCATCGTGCCTGATGTTGGGTAATTAGCCAGGAGGACCAGAGTAGAGGGTAGTGAGGGATAGGAGGAGGTGGGTAGGTGGGTTAAGGTTGGCAGCACGGACAGGACTAGAAGAGAGAGAAGGACATGATTAAAAGGAGGCATAGTAGCTAGATGGGGAGAGCAGGAGGAGAGAAGAAGGAGGAAGGAAACAGGAGGTCTATAGAGCTAAGAAAAAACAAACAGAGGAATGACACAGAGTGGTGCAGCTAGCAGAAATCTCTGAGGGGTAGCAGCTGCAGAGCGAACTCGGGAGAAGGAGTGGTTAAGCTACTGGTTCAGAATAGGATGTGAGGCAGTGGGCGGGTATTTAGAGCAGGGGGCGGTGACAAGCAGACTATTTAATAAAGGTTGGAGGGGGAGGGGGCGGGCGTAAAATTTCAGCACTTAGCACTGAAAGTCAATGGGCTCCCAGCCCAGCTAAGCACCAAAGTCAGCCAGACCAATCAGAGACGATGTCTGGAGCCGACGGCCAATCAGAGTGCAGCACAGAGCTCCGTCAGCCAATCGCTGCTAATCTCAGCTTCCCCAGCCTAGGAGAGTCCTTACCGGTAGTCTTGAGTCGGGAGGCAGCTAGAGGAGGCGACGTTGGGCCGTGGTGAGAGCCAGGACCCATCGACGGTAGCCACTTGGTCCCCAGCTAGCACTCTCGGGGCGAAAGGCAACGGCTAAGGAGAGAGAGAGAAGATTTGATGGCAGATAAGGACCGCTTGGCCCACCCAGTCTGCCCATTTCCCTACCTAATGGATAAGCTGCAGATACTAGTTAACCAGCAGCTTACTTCTTTCTACCCCCAACCCCTAGAATTGTCTTATGGCTGTCCCATGCATGCTTGAATTCCACCACTGTTTTTGACTCCACAACCTCCTCTGGAAGGCCATTCCATGCATCCACAACCCTCTCTGTGAAAAAATACTTCCTTACATTACCTCTGAGTTGCCCCCCTCTATCTTCAAATTGTGCCCCCTTGTTCTTGCACACCTCTTTTTGAAAGATGCTACCCTCTTGGACTTTGTTGATTCCCTTGAGGTACTTGAAAGTTTCTATCATGTCCCCCCTCTCCCTCCTTTCCTCAAGGCTATACATATTAAGCTCCTTTAGTCTCTCTCTCTTCATATGTCTTCTGGTGCAGACCCTGCACCATTTTAGTTGCCCTCCTCTGGACAGCTTCCATCTTGTCTATATCCTTGCGGAGATTTTTTCTGATGGGCGTTGTAAAGTTAACAGACGACGTCTTTATAGTAATGTACAGAATACAACTGGATGTCTGCATGTTTTGCACACAAAAATTAATAAACTTTAAGTGATTTAAAAAAAAAGAAAACACCCCAAATCACTTCTTTCTTTTGTGCAGTATCCATGGATCTCCCTGAGTCAAATGCTACCCAACTGGCTATGCCACCATGCCATGTCTAGCAGGTTGGTAGTCCATCACCCAGAAAGGTCCAGCCTACATTGCACAGCGTATTTTTGGAGTATCATGCCAAATACCCACTCAGTCATGCTACTGCATGGGAGGTGAATGCAGCAACCACTGAAATGATGGCAGTTGATCTACTGACATTCTTTTTTGTGGAGAACGTGGGATTTAAAAGGTTGACGGTGTGTGCCTGTCGCAAATGGCAGAGTCCCTCACAAATGTACTTCTCCACCCGTGTCATTCCTGAACTTTATGGGACTGTGTCACATGCAGTAATCCATGCCCTACTGCATGCAGTATTCCCATACATACAACTCAGTACGGATATGTGGACCAGTGACCAAACAGCTGGTAGCTCCTGTCTGCATAACAGTATATTGGACACAGGTACCTGGGGTAGTATTTGACTCTGGCCAGAGGAATAATTGTACTAAGCCCAATTGCAGTGTTAGAAACACTCCAGTTATTTTCCAGCATGCCACATTGGCAATAAAGGGTGTAACTGAATCATGCACAGGTCAGAAAATGTTAGAATTACTCCTAAATGAGATTGATGAGTGGCTGCAGACTGTGGTGATGGTACCGCAGGGGAGTGGCACAGGGTCTTCAGACTGTGTGGAGTGGGAGGGACAGGAGGCTGCTGGCCTTGAGACATTTATCAGTAGCCTCATTTTGACCCATCTTCACCTTGGTGTACTCCAAGTGTGGAGTTACAGGTGAAGTTGCCAGATGATGTTGCCAAAGGCAGATTTCCTATTAAACAGAAAAAAAAATCTGAATTTATTCCTGCAGGCGAATTTGGTGAATTCTCCTTAACTTCATAGTGAATTAAAACTTCATAACATCTCTAATAATGATTCACAGTTTTTTCAGTAGCTCTCCCATATTATTTAATATAGACACAATTATTTTGTATAATTTTGTATGTATTAGTTACAGATGTACTTCAATATGTATTTTTCAGAAACAAATGTTTCAGCTATTATAATTTACTAAATGTCTTTTTTCTTTTCAACACATATTGGTAGCTTAACCAAAACATCTATATAAAAAGCAGTGCAGTGGAAAGATTCACCACTGGGATGCCGGCGACCCGGGTTCGGGAATGGTCTCAGGCATCGGGGGGCCAGCCAAGGGAGAGAAGGCTTGAGCATCCGATGACTGCTCACCTTCTCTCAGAGGAGGGTAGGGTAGAGGACTGGTGCCTACTCTCCATGGCAGAGTCCGGGGAAACAGCAGTGCATCTGGTCCTGCTATCTAGGGAGTGTGACAGATGCCAGCGTTTGCCTTGCGTCCTGCACATCACACTACTGTGGGAGAAAACCAGAGGAAAATGGCACACTGGCCGGTTGGGTGATGGCCTCCTGGATCCTCATCACCGGAGCTCCCAGACCACGAATAGCTGCCTCAGCAGCACCCAGGACCACTAGAAGGCTGGTAAGGCTCATTCCCTTTACAGGAAGGGGACCCACCCGATGAAGGGATATATCCGGGTACCCTGGGTGGCTGCAATGAGGGGCAGTGGGTGGTTGGGAGTAGCCCAGAAAGAGAATCGGTCCTTGAAGAGGCCCAAAGGAGTGATCGGCCAGTATGTGGGGGGGGGGGGAGCATAAAAAAAAAAAAAAAAAAGTTTTATTTCCCCAATTGGCCTCATGGTTTCTTTGTTTATGACATTTAAAATGCTATTATAGGTTGGCAGTGAGTAAAACAACCATTAACAAAAATGTAATCCCCGATTCTCATAGGCCAACCTAGTATATTTCACAGAAACCTGGCAGGACAGCTTGGTAAGTTCGGTCCTGGTGGGATTTGCTTCTGACTGTTGTTTACATGATAAAGTGGAGTCATCTAGGATACAGCTCAGTACTTTGCAATATTTCTGCAGATTGCTGCAGTATGCTACTGGGTACAGTGCAGTTCAATGGCAACTCAGCTGTTTTGTCATGCAGGAATTTGTGAGATGCCTTTTACTGCATAATATCCTGTCTGACTCCACTGTACATCTATGAAATGGGAGATGAAACCAAGATATTGGTGGTGGTTGTGTGGCCATCTGCTTTAGATCTGCACTGGGTGATGTGGTGTCTCCTGTCAAATGGGGAGGGTCCTTGAAGTGGGTGGTCCTCAACTGTGTGTCCAGTCTGAGGTTCAGAACTGTTCTTCTTTACTACCCACTGTATGGTAAAGCAGACTTCCTGCAGGAATTTGTTGAACTGTTGTTGATTATAGTGCTGGAATCATTGAACTTTTGGCTTCTTGCTGATTTCAATGCTAGGGTTGATGACCCCTAAGTTATATTTGCTAACAAATTCCTCCAACTTGTAATGGAGCTTGGCCTCAGAAAATATATTTCTGCAGCCGCACATTTGAAAGGTCACACACTGGACCTGGTACTCTTTGCTGGTTTGAAGAAAAATAATACCTTAGTGGAGCCTATCATTTGGTCAGCCCATGCAAACCATTTTTCTCAGTATTCAGGCCCTAAAGTTGCCACCTCTGACTATGAAGATTGCTCAATTTAATGCTACACAAGACAAAGATCCTGTTAGATTTCTTGGTGTTGGAAACCTTAAGCCTTGTTGAGCTCTCTGCCAGGGGGTGCAGTCAGTACTGCAGTGGAAGCCTATAATAGGAATCTTGTAGTGCTGCTGGACTCCATTGCACCAGTTCATTCCTGCCTAATGACCACATACAAAAGTACACCCTGTGACGCAGACAGCCAGTTCTGAGTGCTGTATAATATGTTTTTAATATAAAATGTATTAATGACTATCTCTGCTGAAAACGTCTAATGCTCTAGGAGTGATCTCAACCCCCCCCCCAAGTTTTCAGCTGACAGATGCAAGCTGAGAGAAATGCTGACAGCATGTGTATCACACACACTCAGTTTTTAGAGACAATGTGTTACATGGAAGACTTTAAGCAAGGATCCTGTTTCTCTGAGTTAATTACAGACTGGTTTGAGTTAATTTTGTTAAGAGGGAAATCATAAAAAAGGTTTATGACGCTGAAGAGAAAAACGCAGATTATTACACAGAAGTGCGAAATCATAAAGCTGCTTTCATGTCCTGGAAGGGGAAGCTTATTATGAGATCAAAGAAAATGTCATTTGAAGGACATGGATTATGCTGAAGTTGCAGAATGTTTCTTTTTTGTATAAGATATATATTTTCATATATCCTGACAGGGAGGAGCTAGGTGACCACCTGCAAAGAGGTGGGGTAAAAGCCAGCTTTTAATTTAGCCTGTTTTACTTCACAGAGATACATTTTTTTCCCTAGACTCTGACCAAGCAAGATCGGTGAGCACTTAAGCAAGTATTTAGAGACTAAGTACTGAAGTAGGAATTTGCACTGTTTAAACCTTGTTTCTTTTAAAAGATCTGTATGTCTTTTGACGAGTTCTGCATTTCGTGTTTCACATATTTTTAACTATTTTAGTAAAATTCTTTTTAGAACTTACTTGGTCTGTCTTTGACTTCTTTTTATTTTGTAAGAAAAGTACATGGTTATAGTAGACAAGAGACATAAGCTTGAATGGTGGTATCACACTGGAAAGAGAAGCGTCTTAAATCTGAGGTCTTTATTAAAGTTTTAAAGGGTTCATCTCTGTACACCTGATTAGGTGCCCATAGGCAAAGATATCTGGCCCCCTGAAGACAGACATATCTGAACCTGTGCATTGGGTATGCTAGCAAGAGGTTAACAGTTTGAATCCCTCCAGAACTGAGACCAAAGGTTGATCCGAACTCATAAAAACAGATGAGAGGGTTACCTTGTCTGTTACACTGTTCACAAGACTGCGCTCAGAGGTTGGCACTTTGGTAGTAGAGGGCCTGACCTGCTGAGTGGGTTAATGACAGATTGGTTGGCAGCGGTGGCATAATTTTGGTATCACAAGCTTTATTGTTCTGCATCAGCTGAGACCGCAAGCTCTCTTGCAAAGAAAGAAAAAGACAGAGTTTTATTTTAAAAAAGGAAACAGAACTATATATCACTTGGTGTACAGTCAAGTTCCTACCTATTTTATTTTTTTTTCTAAAGTGCAAACTCAGAGTAGCCGTAGTCAGGGAAGAAGAAGATGGCTTCCGATCACAGCAGGCACACTGTAGCTTACTTGAAGCAGTTGTGCGGGGACAGGGGAGTCCCATTCAAGGTGACAGCCAAAAAGCAGAACCTCATAGAGGCCCTGATGGTAGCAGTTACCCAGAGCAGCGAGTCACTGACCGTGACTGAAAAGGACAGCAGGGCCACTATCAGTGAAGAGCCACAGCAGCAGGGGATGATCACTAGTATCCTGAATCCAGAGGTACTCAAACTGCAAATTGAGTTGCGCAGGATGGAACTGGAGGCAGAGTGACAACAGAGGGAGGCAGACCATGAGGAATGTGAGCACCAGTGAGATGCAGAGGAGAAGAGAGAATGAGAACACCGAGATGCAAACCATGAGGAACGTGAGCGCCAGTGAGATGCAGAGGAGAAGAGAGGACGAGAACACCGAGATGCAAACCATGAGGAGCAGGAATGCCAGAGGCAACACAAACTGGAGAAGATACGACTTCGACAAGCAGCACCAGAGCAGGTAAGTGGCTTGGGTTTAAGTGGGACTGCAGGACTGGGTTACAAATTGAACTCCAAATTAATAGCCGAATTTAAGGAGGGGGAAGATATGGATGCTTTTTTAAATTCTTTTGAAAAAGTTTGTATTCAGGCTAAAATTTCTAGAGAATCCTGGAGCTTCCAGCTATCCCTGCTACTTACCAGGAAAGCTCTGGTGCATTGGGTCAAATGGACAATGAAGACAGCAATGATTACAGAAAGCTAAAAGCTGCACTGTTAAAAAAGTTTGAATAACTGCTGAAACATACAGAGCTAAATTCTGTAAACTCAGGAGAAGCCCTGATATGAGCTATGAGGAGCTAGCCACGAAACAACGTCAGGTTTTAAAACGTTGGTGGGAAGGAATTGAGGCAAACTCGGTTGATAAAATTGAAAATGTGATTTTATTAGAACAGTTTTATTGGGCTTGCCCAGCAGAGCTAAAAACCTGGCTAGAGGACCGAGATCCAAAAACAGTACAAGAGGCTGCTGAACTTTTGGACCGCTGAGCCAAGAGCAGACCTGCTCTGAGAGTGAATGGGGTTGGTGTGGCAGTGCAGAAAGGGAAAAGTGCACCTTGAGGGCAGCTAAAACCCTCACTGCCTCCACCAAAACCATTTAGCCCCAGGTTTCCAAGAAAAGATTTCTCTGAAGTAAGAAATGCTTGTTGGTTATGTAAAGAAACTGGGCACATTGCCAGACAGTGCCCCAAAAAGCGAGCCAAAATACACAACAGGGTGTTAGAAAAGAAGTGGGTTGTTTGTGTGTCCGTGAGAGCATGCCAGTGAACATGAGGAAACACATGCACCCAGTCATAGTAAATGGTGTACAGACACAGGGGTTAAGGGACACAGGGGCATCCCTGAAATTGGTAAAGTGGGATCTGGTACAGCCTGGTCAGCTTGTACCCAATAAATACGTAACTGTACAAGGGTTTACTGGTGAAGAGAAAACATTGCCACTCGCTAGTGTTCTCCTGGACTGGGGTGAAACAGGGGAAACTGTGCAACAGGTGGCTGTAGCCAACACATTAGCAGTGGATGTGATCCTGGGTAGCAATCTCCAACAGGGGATGGTATGTGCAGCTACCTGTAGCCATGCGGCAAGGAAAAATAGCAGTTCCCTGAACCCCACAGTAACCAGTGTGGAAATCATGGAAAGGCTGGCTCCCCAGCCTGTGTCTCCAGATGGGGAGACTGATAAAAAGGGGATAGAAATTTCCCCGGTAGCGAGTGATCACACAGCTATGGAAGGTTACTCCGAAGAGGGAGGGGTGACCAATTGTCAGAGGGTTGAGATTGACAGTGATCCTGAGGGCCCTGATGCTAGTGCTAGGGACCCTAGTTTAGCGATGGAAGTGGACCTGTCCCATGCCTTGGGACTGTGCGAGGGGTTTGCAGCTGCTCAGAGGGGTGACCCTAGTTTACAGAAGCTGAGGGCTTGGGCAGACTCGGAGGGCACACAGGGAGGTGATGGCAGACATAAGGTTTATTGGGAAAATGGACTTATGTATACACAGGCAGTACAGACAGAGGAAGGGATGCTAGGCAGGCAGCTTGTCGTCCCCCAGGGGTATCGTGAGCAGTTGCTCAAAATTGCACATGATATTCCCTTATCTGGTCATCTGGGAATCGCACGAACTATGCAGCGGTTAGCCCAGAATTTCTACTGGCCTAACTTCACCCAGCAGGTGAAGGAGTAGTGCAGGTCTTGTCACCGGTGCCAAGAAATAGGGAAGGTGGGCAAGAAAACCCAAGCCGCCCTGATCCCCTTGCCCATAGTGGAGGAGCCATTCCAGAGGGTGGGAATGGATATTGTGGGGCCTTTCAATACCCCCAGCTCCTCAGGGAAGAGATTCATCCAGACTGTGGTGGATTATGCCACCCAGTACCCAGAGGCAGTCACCCTATTGTCTCTGAGGAGAGACAAAGTGGCAGATGCCTTACTTGGGATTTTCTCCCGTGTTGGGTGTCCGAAGGGGGTAATCACCAATCAAGGGGGTTACTTCATGTTGGACCTGATGAAATGTTTATGGGAGAAGTGTGGGGTGGTGCAGAGATGCACGACACCATAACACCCACAAGCCAATGGGCTTGTGGAACGATTCAATGATACCCTAAAGTCAATGTTCTGGGAATTTGCTGAACAGCATGGGAGGGACTGGGAGAAATACCTTTCCCACCTGTTGTTTGCATACAGGGAGGTGCCCCAAGAGTCGACAGGATTTTCCCCCTTCGAACTCTTATATGGACGCTGGGTACAAGGGCCCCTAGACTTGATCCGGGAGGACTGGGAAGGCAAGCACGCCACCCAGGGAACTCCCATTGTGGATTATGTCCTTAGGTTTAGAGAAAGGCTGAAGGAGCTTATGGGGACAGCCCAGAGCAACCTGGCAGCTGCCTAACAAAAACAAAAGGTGTGGTACAACCGCAGAGCCAGAGCTCGCTCATACATGGTGGGTCAGGAAGTCATGGTCCTTATTCCGGTCCGAAAAGACAAGCTGCAGGCTGAGTGGGCAGGACCGTACAAAGTGGATAGGAAGGTAAATGACATGAACTACATTGTGGAGTTACCTGACAGAAGACAGACTGAAAGGATGTACCATGTCAACATGATGAAGCCATATGCAAATAGGGCTGACATGGTGTTTGCAGTGTGTAGTCATGAGGAGGGATGGACGAAGGAGACCCCCTTCTGGACTTGCTGGAAGAGAGTAAATGGGAGTCCTCTGTGGAAGCAGTAAAATTGTCTCCCAGCTGAACCCGGACCAGATCCAGAAAGTGAGGGAGGTTTTAGCAGACTTTACCCCTTGTTTAGCACCAAGCCTGGACTAACCCCCTTAGCAACACACGATGTGGAGACAGGGACACAGATGCCCATACAGTGGACAGCATATCAGGTGTCAAAGGCTGTCCAAAAGGACATTAGGAGGGAAGTGAAGGAGATGCTGGATTTAGGGGTAATCCAGAGATCCCACAACCCCTGGGCCTCACCCGTAGTCCTTGTGCCCAAGCCAGATGGCTCGACTCGTTTCTGTGTGGACTATCATGGACTGAATGCAGTCACGAAGTCCGACGCCCACCTGATGCCCCCGGACGGACGAACTCCTGGACAAGTTGGGAGGGGTGACCTACCTTACGACTATTGACCTGACGAAGGGGTATTGGCAGGTAGAATTGACAGACAAAGCTAGGGAGAGGTTGACCTTCATCACTCCGATAGGCTTATTTGAGTTTAAAGTAATGCCTTTCGAAATGAAGAACGCCCCAGCCACTTTCCAAAGGTTGGTGAACCAGGTGTTAAATGGTGCTGAGGAGTATGCCGTGGCGTACCTGGATGACATTGCCATCTTTAGTACCAGCTTGGAGGAACACCTATGCCACCTTAGGGAAGTGCTGGACAGGATACAGAGGGCCAGATTCACTGTCAAAGCCGAGAAGTGCCAGGTGGCCATCGGGGAAGTGGCATACCTCGGGCATGTGGTAGGCTGGGGACAGCTCCGTCCTAACAAAATAAAGATAGAGGTGATCCAGGTGTGGCCCAGACCAGAAACCCAGAAGCAGGTCAGGAGTTTTCTCGGGACAGCCGGGTACTATAGAAAATTTGTACCCAATTACAGTGCCCTGGCTGCTCCCCTATCTGACCTGACAAAGAAAAAGATGCCAAAGAAAATTACCTGGGGCCCAGCCTGTGAGGGAGCCTTTACCTGACTGAAGGAGGCACTGTGCAGTGCTCCTGTTTTGGCAAGTTCTGACTATAGCAAAACCTTTATAGTTCAGACGGACGCCTCAGACGTGGGTATTGGGGCAGTACTGAGACAGACGTCTAGCCAAGGGACAGATCACCCAGTTGTGTACCTGAGTAGAAAGCTGCTTCCCAGGGAGCAAGCTGCATTTCACGGTGGAAAAGGAGTGTCTTGTCACAGTGTGGCCCTAAAGAAATTAGAGCCATACTTGTATGGGCAGCATTTGTGGTGCAGGCTGACCACAACCCCTGGTTTGGCTGGACGAGATGGGGAAAACAATGGCAGACTACTAAGATGGAGTCTTGCTTTACAAGGGTATGATCTAAAAATTGTACATAAGGCTGAAGCGAAGAATCAAAACTCAGATGGACTGTCTAGGGTCTATGAGGAGTGAACTGATTTGGGAAGCTCATCCCATGTAGGGGATAGATCCCCCCCAAATTCAATCTAGGTGGGGAGGAGTGTGACGTAGACAGCCAGGCCTGAGTGCTGTATAATATTCTTTTAATATAAAATCTATTAATGACTATCTCTGCTGAAAAATTTTAATGCTCTAGGAGTGACTTCAACCCCCCCCCCCCAGTTTTCAGCTGACAGATGCAAGCTAAGAGAAGTGCTGACAGCATGTGTATCACACACACTCAGTTTTTAGAGACAATGTGTTACATGGAAGACTTTAATCAGGGATTCTGTTTCTCTGAGTTAATTACAGACTGGTTTGAGTTAATTTTGTTAAGAGGAAATCATTAAAAAGGTTTATGACGTTGAAGAGAAAAACCCAGATTATTACATAGAAGTGCGAAATCATAAAGCTGCTTTCATGTCCTGGAAGGGGAAGCTTATTATGAGATCAAAGAAAATGTCATTTGAAGGACATGGATTATGCTGAAGTTGCAGAATGTTTCTTTTTTGTATAAGATATATTTTCATATATCCTGACAGGGAGGAGCTAGGCGACCTACTGCAAAGAGGTGGGGTAAAAGCCAGCTTTTAATTTAGCCTGTTTTACTTCACAGAGATACATTTTTTTCCTAGACTCTGACCAAGTAAGATTGGTGAGCACTTAAGCAAGTATTTAGAGGCTAAGTACTGAAGTAGGAATTTGCACTGTTTAAACCTTGTTTCTTTTAAAAGATTTTTATGTCTTGATATGAGTTCTGTATTTTGTGTTTCACATATTTTTAACTATTTTAGTAAAATTCTTTTTAGAACTTACTTGGTCTGTCTTTGACTTCTTTATATTTTGTAAGAAAAGTAAATGGTTATAGCAGACAAGAGACAAAAGCTTGAATGGTGGTATCAAACTGGAAAGAGAAGCGTTTTAAATCTGAGGTCTTTACTAAAGTTTTAAAGGGTTCATCTCTGTACACCTGATAAGGTGCCTGTAGGCAAAGATATCTGGCCCCCGAAGACAGATATATCTGAGCCTGTGCATTGATTATGCTAGCAAGAGGTTAACAGTTTGAATCCCTCCAGAACTGAGACCAAAGGTTGATCCAAACTCACAAAAACAGACAAGAGGGTTACCTTGTCTGTTATACTGTTCACAAGACTGCACTCAGAGGTTGGCACTTTGGGAGTAGAGGGCCTGACCTGCTGGGTGGGTTTGTGACACACCCTAGTTTACAACAAAGCTTCAACATTTGAAAGTTGTGGGTAGGAAATTAGAGCACAGGTGGTGGAGTTCATGCATGCATGCTGATAGGCTTGTCCTGCAAGATCATTTTAGGCTCTACCAGAAGGCAAGTGGGAGAGAAGGGAGACAATTCTCCTCCATACCTGCAGCTGAGAGGAACAGACCAGACATATTTTTCCAGACAGTAGACAGTCTTCTGCACCCTAACTGTTTGAGGATCAAGAGACAATCCTCCATTAAGAAATGAGTCACGTTTCTGTCACTGATGGCAGGGATAATGTCTGAGAGCTAAATTATACGGTCAGATCATGGGGCAAGTTTCACCAAGTGGATAAGGAGGACATCTACAGAGTAGTCACTGGGTTGCACTGCACTACTTCAAGAGTGAACCCCTTGCCCACCTACCTGTTCAAGGATGGGTTGGTCACAGGTTCTGAGCATTGCAGGAATCATCAGTGCTTCACTGCACAAGGACTTCCTACCACCACATTTGAAGAAGTTAAGGCCACCGGTGAAGGAGTCACTAGATCTGGATGATCTATGGAACTGTCAACCCAGCTCCATCCTCCTGTCCTTGGGGAAAGTTGTTATAAAGTGGTCCTGGAGCAATACGTTGATCACCTTGAAATTCATGATATCTTCAAACATTTCCAGTCAGATTTCTATAGGTACCATAGCACTGAAATTGCCCTTGTCAAGATGTGCAGTTATCTTGAACTGGTGAGAAATCCCAGAGCAGTATCTATTTTACTTCTCTTCAGTCTATCATCAGCATTTGACACCATTGATTACCAGGAGTTGTTTGCCAGACTTGAGCTTGGGAGATTAACTGGGACTGCCCCCAAACATTTTGTTTCATTCCTACATGAAACTCTCCCGGGATTCTGATTGGTTCATTCCATTTGCAGCTGGTTGCAATCAGCTATAGAGTTCCTCAAGGTTCTATCCTGTATCCTGTGTTGTTTGTGGTGTATATGCTAGGAAGAGCATTAGCTGATACAGCATGTTGCTTCACTGCTATGAGGAAGATACCCAGCTGTATATTTCCTTTGCCATAGACAGGACATCATAAGTGCTATGTTTGGAATAATGCCTAACAGAGATCAGATCCTGGATGGCCTCCAGTAGGCTGGCAGTCATCCCTAGGAGGAAGATTGGCTTCTTGATGGCTGTTGTCAACCTTAAATGGTTGCTAGAAGATCCCTGCCTTTGATGGGATTCAGCTGATGATGGATGCTTAAAACAGAGATCTGGAAATAGTCATTGACAGATAGTTAACATTTTGAGTTGCAGGTATCTCCTATAGTCAGGGGCCACTTGTAACATCTAATATAATAATATTTCATCTGACCACTGAGTTGAGGTCAGA
Organism: Neoceratodus forsteri; assembly: GCA_016271365.2. Taxonomy (NCBI): domain Eukaryota; kingdom Metazoa; phylum Chordata; order Ceratodontiformes; family Ceratodontidae; genus Neoceratodus; species Neoceratodus forsteri. The sequence continues at coordinate 1,452,780,384 of CM057452.1, forward strand.
AGTTTTGCTGCAGAGTTCTGGACTTGCTGCAGATGATGCAACTGACCACAAGATAAACTTTATAGAGTTGTTGCAGTCAAACCAAGAGGAGACAAAAGCCTCGGCCAAATTGTTGAGACCTGCAGTATCAAACAGGAGGCACAACCTGACAATATTACACAGATGGTTGATGCAGCCTCTGACAACTGAAAACACCTAGAGAACAAATGTCAACTGTTTGCCAAGAACCACTTTCGGACAATGAATCTCTCCCCCCCACCACCACCACCACCTTCAGTTGCACCCTATCAAAGACAAGGGGCAGTATTACCGTAACAAAAAATCATGAAGCAAGGAATGCTGCATCCAAAAAGAGACATCATCTCTGATCAATGTTCCCACTTCCTTATGTGTATTTATATTATGTTGTATTGACAGCTTATGTCCAAAATTATTCCACGGTCACAAAGGATTTTAGTGTTGAATCAGTACTTAGCATGCTCATTCCCACGGTGAATCTGTTTGATCACCAAGCATACCATTATTTATGATCTTGTACAGCAATCCAACAAAGCAAGGTTGGTGTTGGTGGTAGATGTGGTGGCATTGATGTTGGGGCAAAATAACAGTGATGATGGTGGGAAGGAGTGGGCCATGATGATGGCGACTGCATATGGATGACTGTCAAAATGGCAACCCATATGACGGTGCTATCATCATGGGTGATGGTAGGGGGATGGCGAATGTTGTGATCGCAAGGGTAGGATGAGAGACAGGAAGGGAAGGTGGGCGACAGGACATGGAGGGATGGAGGACAGGGATGTAACCCTGTAGTGAGCCTGCTTCCAATGAGCCAGCCATGTGGTGTGATGGGTAGGGTGGTTGGCTCTGATGGAGCAGGTCCTGGGATCAGGACTGGGAGTGGGTATACTTTTGCCGGATCCTGCAGCTGCGGAACCTAATTTTTTTAAGCAGGCTGCTCCCTCCGTCATGCACCCTAAAGTTGAGAATCTTTAGTTAGGGGGTTAGGTGCATGGCCCCCCCTGCAAGCACAGCTTCCTGGTCACCTTTTTTCTGCATGTCGTCGAAAATTATTTCAGCGATAATGCAGGTCGCGGTAATAGCAATCACCTTTCAGTGGTTGCTATTGTCACATAGAACCAGCACTGACACAACTAGTTAATCTGACTCATTGCCTTAGCAACACGATGCAATGCTCAATAAAGAAGTGTCAGAGATGTTTCCAACATGACTTGCAGACAGGATTGATAGCATTAGGTCACCCATGCAATTTGGCATGACAACATTACTGGACATGTAGATACCTAGGATCCCAGATATAAAGACATGCTCATTCTCCTTGGGCACTTGGACTATATCAAACATAAACTGCTGCTTACACTTATGCTGCAGCAGCAATGACAGCTAGAAGAAACCAGCAGCAATGTGCATACACAACTTCCTGGTCACACCTCTCCTCCTCCTCCTATTCTGCTGACTTCACATGGTGCCAGTGCCAGGTGTCAGTGTGACATGGAAGAAGATGTGGTTAGAAATGATCTTGGGATAACCAACGGCATTTGGGAGCTTTTTGATCAAGAATGTTGACACTGCTTGGACAGACCTGTTACAAAACTACAGGATGTAGGCTTATCTTGTAGAGCCACTGATGAGCAGAAATAAGGATCTAAACAACTTTCACATTGTCATCACCAACAAACTCAATATCATCAGGTGTGCCAGTGAAAACACAGTGTCAGGATCAATTAAATAAGAACTGCCATCCCAGCTACCATGAATGGGAAGGCAAAGGAGTGAGTGACCTGACAAGCCTTGCACAGACATAGAAACATAGAAACATAGACTTTGATGGCAGATAAGGACTGCTTGGCCCACACAGCCTGACCTTTTCCCTACCTACTGGATAAGCTGCAGATCCTAGTTAACCAACAGCCTACTTCTTCCTACCCCCCACGAGAATTGCCTTCTATCTGTCCCATGCATTCTTGAATTTCCCCACTGTTTTTGACCCCATGACCTCCTCAGGAAGGCTGTTCCATGCATCCACAACCCTCTCCGTGAAAAAATACTTCTTCATATTACCTCTGAGCCATCCCCCCTCTATCTTCAAATTGTGCCCCCTTGTTCTTGCACATCTTCTTTTTCTGAAAGATGCTACCCTCTTGGACTTTGTTGATTGCCTTGAGGTACTTGAAAGTTTCTATCATGTCCCCGCTCCCTCTCCTTTCCTCGAGGTTATACATCTTAAGTTCCTGTAGTCTCTCTTCGTATGGCTTCTGGTGCAGACCCTGCACCATTTTAGTTGCTCTCTTCTGGACGGTCTCCATCCTGTCTATGTCCTTGTGGAGATGGGGTCTCCAGAACTACATGCAGTACTCCAGATGGGGTCTCACCAATTGTCTGTACAGAGGGATAACAACTTCCTGTTTTTTACTGGTGATGCCTCTTCCTATACATCCCAGTATCCGCACAGCCCTCCTTACTGCCTTCTCACATTGCTTGCTTATCTTTAGGTCATCTGATATGACTACCCCCAGGTCCCGTTCCATTTTTGTTGTTGTTAGTACCCCCCCATTGTGTACTCTACCCCTGGATTTTTATTTCCCAGGTGCATTACTTTGCAGTTCTTTGCATTAAATCTAAGCCGCCATTCTTTTGACCATTCCTCCAACCTTGCCAAGTCTCTTCTCATCCTTTCCACCCCATCTTGTGTATCAACACTGTTGCGGATCTTTGTGTCATCTGCAAAGAGGCATACTTTTCCTTTGTCCCTCTGCAATGTCACTGATAAAGACATTAAAACGGACTGGACCCAGTACTGAACCCTGCGGTACCCCTCTAGTAACACCCCCTTTCTTTGAAGTGGACACTGTTTACTATTGCCCGCTGTGTCCTGTTGTCCAGCCAGTTTTTTAACAAGGCTACCACCTGGGACTCACTCCCAGGCTGGCTAATTTTTTTTATTAATCTTTTGTGTGGGACTGTGTCAAACGCCTTGCTAAAGTCTAGGTAGGCCATGTCCATAGCCCCTCCCTGGTCTACTACTTTGGTCACCCAGTCAAAGAAATCTATTAGATTTGTCTGACAGGAACTTCCTACTGTGAATCCATGCTGTCTTGGGTCCTGTGCCCTGCTGACCTCTAGATACTCAACAATTCTTTCTTTCAGAAGTGATTCCATCATTTTTCCTACCACTGAGGTCAAACTAACAGGTCTGTAGTTTCCTGCCTCTGCCTTGCTCCCACATCTGTGAAGTGGAATCATATCAGCTTCCTCCAGTCACTAGGTACCACACCATCCTCCCATGATTTGTTAAACAGGGTAGTCAGTGGTATCACTAGTTCTCCCCTTAGTTCTTTTAGAATTCTGGGGTGAATCCCATCAGGGCCCATTGCTTTGTCCACCTTCAGTTTTAGGAGTTCTTTCAGAACCCTTTCTTCTGTGAATGGACTTGTATCGACCCCCCTATCCAGAGTGCTTCTATTGAATGGATTAGGTACCTCCCCCTCCTCTTCTTTTGTGAATACTGAGGAGAAGTATTCGTGCAGTATCCCTGCTTTTTCACTGTCACCCTCTGCTCACCCACCCTTCCCTTTATTAAGTCTCACTATCCCTCCCGTGGTCTTTCTTCACTCCCTAATGTAACTATAAAAGGTTTTATCCCCCTTCTTAACTGAGTTGGCTATCTTTTTGTCAGTTTGGGTCTTTGCTATTCTGAATGCCTTCCCCCACTTCCTTCTGCTTTAACTGGTACAATTCTCTGTCCTGCTCCTTCTGAGTTTCCTTGTACTTCCTCAATGCTATCTTTTTCTCCCTAACCTTCCCCGTCACCTCTTTTGAGAACCATAGTGTTTTTTTCCTTCATTTTGCTTTGTTGATTTGCTTCATACAAAGGCTTGTTGCCTCCTCTGTGATGGCAGTTTTGATGTTTCCCCATTGTTCCTCCACCCCTCCTTCTTTCCCATGTGCTAGTGCTTTTCTGAGACACTCTCCCATTTTGACAGTTAGCCCTCCAAAAGTCCAGTACCCTCACTTTTGTATGGCTTGACTCTATGGCTGTGTTTATCATGAACCACACTGTTTGGTGGTCACTTGTTCCCAGATAGCTACCCACTTCTAAATTTGAGATCCTTTCTCTGTCCCCATTTGAGAGTACCAGGTCTAAGATTGCTGCCTCCGGAGTGGGTTCCAACACTAGCTGTCTGAGGCATGCCCCCGTAGGGCATCAAGAATGACCCTGCTCTTGAATGTGGCTGCAGCAAAGGTGCTCCAGTCTGGCATATCCAGGTCCCCCATCAACAATATCTCCCCTTTTTCTGCCCAGTTCTCCAGTCTGACCTCATGAAGTCAGTAGTTTATTTGGTTTTTGTTGACCAGGAAAGGAGGGCTAGGCAGTTCTGCTTATTTCCAGCCCTGTTCCTGGGGGGGGGGGAGATACAGTTGGTAACTAACTGAAATTGAACCAGTTGTTGGTTGTATTTTAGTGACATGGGGAAATTTGGCCAGGGCACTGGAAAAATTCCTCTGCTCTTTTCAAGAAGTGCCATGGGATCTTTAATGTCCACCTGAACAACCACCAGAACAAGCAGATGGGACCTGGGTTTAACTTCTCATTCAAAAGACAAACAGATGGAGTTTATTACAGTTTTGTCTGCCACCACTCATTGTCTGTGTTTAAGCTAAGTTTAATAAATGTAAAAAAATTTTACAAATATAAAAGAAAACTTGAATCCCCAAAAATGCCCATCCATGGATGGAAAATATTGTGAAGAGCAATGTAATGCCCTACATTTAACATCTTTTCATTTATTTTTATTTATGTTTTTGATAAATAACTTGATTTTGAGGTGGTATTATTATACAATTTGAAAATCAATGGGGCCAGAAAGACTATAGTAATTGGCATGGAGTTAAAGCAGAGACTACATGGGGATATACATTTTGAGGTCTTCAATAAATAGTAATTATTACTGTAGCTCGCACTGGGCCATGGTGGTCTTAGTGAGGTTTGTGGGCCCTGTCAGAACTCCACAAACAGTAATTCACAGCAGATGCATGCCAGAACCACCTCCCATAAGTAGGCTACAGTAATATTCATTGTGGACCTCAAGACTTTTTATCCCATTATTTGTAGTCTGCTTTACCCCAAGGAAAAATGGCTTGGCTGAATTCTTCAAGTTGATTTGAATTTGTGAGCCCAAACTCTAAGCTGAATTGAAATAACCACTGGCCTTTTCTCTCACCCTTATGCGCAGGACAAAGCTTGGCATTGGCATTTGGAAGTGAGGCCTTGTCTTCTTCCTGCATGCTAAATCCTGCTCCCAATGCCATATGTCATATTGTTTTTTAAGCAATAAGGCATGACCAGGGGTTAGATCAACATTATGTTAATCTAGGGGATTAATGTGGCAGGAGGCACAGCCAGATGTCATATTGCCCCTAGGATTGATTAACTAACTGCTAACATAACTCCTAGGGGTGACTTATTGGTATCATAAAAATATATTACAAAAGAAAAGTGCTAGGAGTGTATAATGTGAATGTTTTCCGTATAGAGAGGGAGATCTTTAAATAAAATAGTTCATCCACCAACTGTTTCAGAATGCTGGTCCAGAATCAGAATGTATCATTCCAGTCCTTCAGCAGTGCTAGAGATGGAATACTGATAGGAAGAATTCATGTGCCATTGTCATCAGGCTACACATCAATGTGTAACAGAGAATTAATGCAAGGGCCTCAGAATGCTGATGGCCAATCAGATTGCAGCATTTCTGAGACTCTTTTTTTGTAACTGTCAGTGAAGATGTTCACTAGCCTGCTTAGACCATCTTTTGTGGTATATATAGATATATTTACATATTCTTTGCAAAAAACCCTGTCAATGCACCAGTTAGGGTTCAACTTAAAGCAATAAAAGTAGGAAAATGTGGCATTAAGGTTTTCAACCATTACTCCCTCCCACCCCACCCCCCCACAAGCAGTAAAAGGGCAAGACAACACAAGCAACCACAGACAGCTATCATCAGGCAAGACAAACAGCATACAGCTCCGTGCAGATAACACATGAGTCATCCATCATCATGGTTCAGCACTTCTGGAGACATGGATACACATGCACACTCCAACATATACACACCCACTTCAGGCTGCAGTTATTTTTTGTCTAATATGTGACAGAGTCAGTGTACTGTACATATTAAGTAATGTAGTAAATGTTTCTAATATTTAATATGTATGTGACTGTAATTATGGTTCCATACTATCTTTTGTACTAACAATTAGGATTGCAATTGCATGCAAATTGTGAATGTTGTGTTTATTTTGAGTTTTGCATCAAATAATGATGGTGTGCTAATGTCAATCATTGAAATGGCAGGAAATGGTAGTACTGTAGCATGACATACTACTTAGTTTTCTTAGTGCATTGGGATTACAAGTACATGCACATGTTCAAAAATATTTTGTTACGGACAACACTCATACCAAACTATGGTTCTATGGTCATTTCAACGTGAGGTACTACACAAAGTTGTAATACTGTGCTCACAAACACCAGTCAATTATATTAGTATGTTATGATCCAAATTTCATAAAAATGCTTTTTTTGTCAATGTTTTCATAACACCGTTATTCTTCAAGTAGCTGTACAGAAATAGATGGAACTCAATATTAATAATGTGATCAAATAAATAGCAATCATCAGCATTACAGGATCTTGATCATGAATTCATGCAAATGTACCAAACTGGTATGTTTTGGTTGTTACTAAGTTAGTAGTAATAATAAGAAATTATACCCAATGATAATACTGTATCACCAAATATGATTGCTAACATTACTGCATTGGAATCAGAATGGCATGCAAATGTACAGAATGTTTTTTTCTATTTGCATTAAATCATGATAGCATGGTAATGTTAATGCCTCAAACTGAGAAACTGAGAAACTGATCATATTGCACTTGTATGGAGATAACAATATCATGATAATGTAGTTTACATTTTTGTTTGTTTTGTTTTGTAAGATGCTGTTTTTCTGCATCCTGAAGCACGTGTGTATGTATTCAAGTGTGTTGTATCCATGGCTACAGAAGTGCTGGCCCATGCTGATGGATGTCTCATGTGTTACCTGCACACAGTTGTATGTTGTTTGTCTTACCTGATGATGGCTGTCAGTGGTTGCTTGTGTTATCATGCCCCTTTTATTGCTTGTTTATGTGTGTGGGGGGTAGGGTTAGAAACCTTTATCCTACATTTCCCTACTTTTGTTGCTTTAAGCTGAACCCTAACTGGTGCATTAACAGAGTTTTTTTTTGTAAAGAATTTCCTTACTTACTGACTTGATAAACAAAATGTATACATTGCTTTCTGTTACATTTCACACCACACTACCAGTAGATGTCTTCAGTAATGTTCATGAGATTAACTGTTTGGTTTTTCACATACCATCCAGTTTCATATTCGCCATGTAGAGTAGTAATGTCAAAGGTTGTTTTATGCCTCAACATTTGTGAAGTGCAATAACTGTTTTACCCTCATAAGTGCCCTTTTTTAAACAAATTGTACATATGATGATATGGGGCTGGCAGTATAGCACAGAGGTTAGAGTTATGAGCTGTGAATGAGCTTGATACATCCAGCAGACTGGAGTTTGATTTGCATACTGTGTGACTCTGAGCAAGTCACTTAACTTCCCCAGTGCACCCCAGGTCACACCTGAAAGCATGTACTTGTGCCTAGTGGGTCCTACCTGGCTATCAAAGATTAAAATAAATACATACATACATACGTAAATGTACCCAACACCATTTTTCATCCATTATATTTCTTCATTGTTCTCAATAGAAGTAGTAAACATATACTTACAATTTATAAAGAAATAGACACAACATAGTACATACATTTTTAAAACTATGTTAGAAAAAAATGCCAGTTGAATAAGTGCTAAATTGTCACTGTGTTTCTGGAGAGAGTGAAAAACCAAATACTAAAACAATTATCAAACAATAGCTGTAATCAGAACAGAAAGTCATCCAACATATATAAAACATAAATGATGGCTTACTGTAAAGGTAGTAGAAAAACACATAACTATTTATAATTTACAAGGGTTTACTTGGAAAATTCCTCACTCAACCCCTCATTAAAGGTGATCCTGTGAAAGAACATGAACACTGTATAACCAGCATAGTAGGTGAACCATTTAAATGTTAATCCAATTTCTGCTTTGTAATATGTCACTTTAAAACCTGTAACATTTTTTAAAGAAAACAGATAAATTGCAATTAAATACACAGTATTGAAATAGTAATATATTGTGCTTTCAGAATATACCAGTGTGCACACAAATGAAATAACAACTACATAGAAGCATGCAAATATATAGAAAATGCATTATATTTCATTCTATATTGTTTAAGATACATTAATGTAACATATTTACCACACATCAAGAGGTCTTCAGTATTAATTACATAGTTACATCTGACTTATGCTGCCATAGGAGCTGGCAAGCCATGTATGTATGGTACAGCTCAAACAATGTCTTGTGTCACGCTGTTTTACATGATGATGCAATGACCAGATGTCTGCAGAGGGACTGGAAGGAAAAGTATGTCTCTTTGCAGACAACACAAAGATCTGCAACAGGGTTGATACACAAGGTGGGGTGGAAAGGATGAGAAGGGACTTGGCAAGGTTGGAGGAATGGTCAAATGTATGGCAGCTTAGATTCAATGCAAAGAAGTGCAAAGTAATGTACCTGGGAAACAAAAACCCAGGGGAAGAGTACATTGTGGGGGGTGAGATACTAACAACAACAAAAATGAAAAGGGACCAGGGGGTAGTCATATCAGATGACCTAAAGATGGGCAAGCAATGTGAGAGGGCAGTAAAGAGGGCTGGGGGAATACTGGGATGTATAGGAAGAGGCATCATCAGTAGAAAACAAGAAGTTGTTATCCCTCTGTACAGACAGCTGGTGAGACCCCATCTGGAGTACTGCATGCAGTTCTGGAGACCCATTCTCCGCAAGGACATAGACAGGATGGAGGCAGTCCAGAGGAGGGCAACTAAAATGGTGCAGAGTCTGCACCAGAAGACATATGAAGAGAGACTTAAAGAGCTTAGTATGTATACCCTCAAGAAAAGGAGGGACAGGGGGACATGATAGAAACTTTCAAGTACCTCAAGGGAATCAACAAAGTGCAAGAGGGTAGCATCTTTCAGAAAAAGAGATGTGCAAAAACAAGGGCCAAAATTTGAAGATAGAAGGATGACGGCTTAGAGGTAATGTGAGGAACTATTTTTTTCATGGAGAGGGTTGTGGATGCATGGAACGGCATTCTTGTGGAGGTTGTGGAGTCAAAAACAGTGGGGGAATTCAAGAATGCATGGGACAGACATAAGGCAATTCTAGGGGTTTGGGGTAAGAGGAAGTAGGCTTTTGATTAACTAGGATCTGCAGCTTATACATTAGGTAGGGAAATGGGCAGACTGGATGGGCCAAGCGGTCCTTATCTGTCGTCAAATTCTATGTTTCTACGTTGTTGTTTTTCTATGTTTCTATGTATGTTTCTATGTTTCTGTGAAGTGCTGTGTGTATTTTGGGGAGGGGGAGCAAACATCTGCATGTGACACAATATATTATAATAACAGATTATGCAAGCAGTCTGGCAGCCTCAGAAGAGGCAATTTAAGCTAACATTAGATCAGTATCATCATTACAAGTAGAAACAAGTAGTTACAGAAATAATAGTTTTTGACTCACTGAATGATGCTATTGAAATGGAAACACTGTCTTTGACGTACTGTATGTGTGGATGTGTACCTGTTTGTACCTTAGTTAACTGAGAGATATATTACTGATAACTATTCTTTTGCAGCTGCAACAAACTGCTTATTTTTTAGAACAATCACATATGCATCCTTCAGATTCCTTGCTTACTGTGTGGATGGTCAGTTCCCTCCCAAAAATGTGCCTCTCTGTGCTTACTGTGTAGCCAACACCCATCAAATATAAGGCAGAAATTGTCTGTGTTCAGATTTAGGAAATCCTGCAACTTCATTTTAATCTTCATAATTTTTTTTCTTTAAGTCTTCTATTGGAGCCATTATCTGTGACCATAAACGTGATCACAAGTTTACAGTAATGTGTACAAATTATTTTAGTCTGACACATAATTTCATCAGCTGTACTTTCGTCTTGATTTTCTTACTCCTACATCTCATTATTGCAGATACGATGTGCTCAGCTTTTGCTTTTGCAGGTAACATCTTACAGATTTTTTTTCCTCTAGTCTGAAGGATGCTAGCTACACAGTCATTTCTAGATTTTTTGGTTTGTTTCAATTTCTGGGTGTTACTAACCATTTTACTCCTCTGTTTTACTATATATGTTCTCCTATTACACTGTCTCTTTCTGTGTGACAAACAATGGGCTTTGTAGTCATATCTTTCACACTTGCTGCTTTTCTTTTGCTGTGGTGCATCAGATGCAACAATTGTTGTCTCTGGTGTAGTACATAATACTACATCATTGGCCTTGTAAGGCAAGACATTTCTAGCAAAGTACCTTTGATATATTTTTAAACTGTTTGCACGTTGTCTTGTAGTCATTTTCTTATAATACACAGTGCTGAAACAGAATTTTAATGGAGTTCCATTTCTGTGAAAAGAAAGAAAAAATCCAGCTCAGTATAGTGTTTTCACATTTGTTTTCTTCTTTTTTTTGTGGCAACGGGTATTGTACCTTTAAAAACATAGAAAGAAACTGTCAGATCTTGCTTTAATAAAACAGATGCATTCAAGAATGTCAGATATGGTAAGACAAATGGGTTGCAGAGCAGGAAGCAGTGCAGGTAGGTTTGCAGCATGGAAATCTTTCCAGACTAACCTATTGGACATCTTGGATCTGCTCACATAGGCGATGGACAGGGGCAAAACAGCGGACTTGTTGTACCATAACTTTAGCAAAGTCTTTAAGTCAGTTGCATAAAGAAGGCTATAAAAAAAGCTGCATGACCTGGTGATGAGGGACAAACCAAACAGGTGGATGGGGAAATGGCTGAGGGGAAGGACACAGAGGGTGGTCATTGATGTGGTGCACTCATAGTCCAGGTGAGTCTAAATCTGGGTACCACAGGGATCAGTTCTGGACTAGTGCTGTTCAAGATCTTCATCTGCAATATAACAGAGGGAATCCAGTGTAAGATATGTATCTGTTGATGACACTAAAATCATTGGCAGAGTGGACACTGAGCAGGGAGTGAGAGAACTGGCTAGAGACATAGGGGTATATTAGAAAAGAAGCAAGGAAAAAGGAGGGTCATCAGAGACTGATAGGGTCTGCAGAGGCAAATTAGGCAGGGAACATCTGGGCAGATTGGGAGGGTCAAGTAGTTATTTTCTGCCAACAAAGTGTATGTTTCTATGTAACTGAAAATAGACCTGGAAAACTTGGAAAGGTGGACCAGATTATGGCAACAAAAATGTGCAAAATGATACACATTGGTAAAAGAACCCTTAAAATAGATTACTGAATGTAAGGATTAAGGTTGATACAGTCAATTGAGGAGAGAGACCTGGGGGTCATCATTAGTGACAGCCTCATATCCACTGCTCGGTGCAACAAAGCATATGGGAAAGCAAACAGGATGCTGGGAGGTATAGGAAGGGGATTCAATAGTAGGGACAAGGAAGTGATACTGCTCCTGTATAGGTCCCTGGTAAGGCTACACCTGGAGTGCTGAATTCAGTTCTGCAGTCCACACCTCATGAAAGGCAGGGACCATATAAAGACCTTACAAATAAGGGCCACAAAGATGATCCAGAGGCAGCAAGAGAGGTTGTACGAGGATTGTTTAGCAGACCTTAACATGTATACACTGTAGGCCTAGAGGGAAAAGGGGGATATGACTGAGAGGTATACATTCTTATGAGGAATTACCAGGGTACATTGTAAGGACATGTTCATGAAGAACTAGGGCACAGTGACACTACGATGGGGTTTAGACTTAGGCAGGGCAGCTGTAAGGGAATAATGGGACCCACAGGCAGAAGAGGGAAAGAGGTACCTGTGAAGGGAGTTGATGATCAACCACTAGGACTACCTAATCTCTAAATCCAGTCCAGTGTTAGGCCCAGCATACAGTCAAGCAGGGGACATGGGCAGATTGAATGCACCTCTAGCTATTTTTATGCTGACACAATCTATATTTCTTTTTTTTTCTTTTTATATTTTCACCCCTTCACTTTTTCACAGATAATCTCCCCCATTTTCCCAAAGTCAGCTCACATAAAATCCAGAACCGGTGTATTTGACTTGGGATGCTAAGCCTCTAGGGATAAACTGAGCCAACCCAAGTTGTGGTCCCTCATCCACAGGGGCTTATACACTTTGTCTTCCTCTACCATGTCCTGCTCTGACAACACTAGGTTGATGATGGCCCCATCTCTAGTTAGCTGTTTTATACACTGTACTGGAAACAGTCCTGAATCAAGTCTATGAGCGCTTGGCTCCTGGCACGCTTTGCCACTGATATTTCCCAATCCACATCCATTACATTTAGATCTCCCATCAGGACCACAGTATCCATAGTGGTTGCCTTTCTGATTTCCTCTCCTACTGCCCTGTTGCCCTGCTCTGACTAGTTAAGTAGCCTCTAGGTCAACCCACTCTGAGGTTTTCCTACTTTCCACTACAAGTTAAAAAAAACTATTTCATCCCCACCAACCTGCCAGATTTCTATCCTCTGTTGCTTTTTGCTGTCCCTTGCATACAGTGCAACACCCCTGTTATCTCTTTTCCTTTGAGATAGGTATACCCTGGAATTGTGATGTCATAGTCATGGTTCTTTGTCACATGTATTTCCATAATAACTATAATGTCTGACTGAGCATCCACCACCACTGTCTGCAGGCCCCATGTTATTCCCACGACTCCTTGCTTTCATGCAGACCACCTTCCGAAAGCTTGGTTTAAAGACCCTCCCATGACAGATGCTGTTCCCACCCTTCCCTTTGTCCCTACTCTTTGCACCTGATGTCCCTTTGGCTGCAAAATTTTACATTTGCTACCCTGTCCCACCACACTAGTTAGGGGAGTGACAGCTAGGCCTCCCACACATGAGATAGTACTTTGGTCTACCCTAGCACTACCCCCGAATGCTCACCAATAAAGGTATCAAACCTTTGTTCCAGTGCACTGACCCTCATGAGAGAAAAATCATTGAGTTCAAAGAGTCTCCAGTCCCTCCAGAAAGGACTGTAGACCCCCCAAAATGGAATTTATCCTGCCTACACCAGTGTTTCAAGCACCTGTTGAACTGAAAAATCTTTACCTGTGATTAGCAACACCTATAAGAGGGTTACTACAGAAGCCATCTCTCTCTCTCAGCTTCTTGCCTAGTGCAAGGAAACTGTCCTTAACTGTCCAGGCCTCAGGTCCTCCCTCCCTCTGTCCCTTCTCATGACTTGCCTCAGCAATCAGTTTGCGTCATGCTCCTTCGGCACCCGTCACCCCACTTCCCCCCCATCCCCAACTCCCAATCCCGTGAGTTTCCCTAACAGTCACTTCTAATGCAAGCTGCCTGACCATGCCCCCTCACACCCCACCATTTACTCTAGCATGTCTTCTCTGCTCAGCCTCCCCTCCCCCCATTTCTCCCTATACCTTATCGCCCTTCTTCACCCACCCTTCACCTCCACCACAGTGCCTACTTCTCTCTCGTACCTCCTTTCTTCAGACCACTGCTGGCTAGCCCTATCCCTCTGAACTACTGACAAGGCATTTTGTGGCTGCGTATCCCCCCCCCCGCCTCATAAAGTGTTTTTCTTGTTATATTAACGTGTATTATACAATAGCAAGAAAGAATCTTGGACTGTAATTGGTCAGTTTGGGGCTGGACCCATGGCGTTATCCCAGCATAACACCACAGGTCTAGTCTCAGCACTGTGAATCAATGTACATGACCTCTTGGACCACTAGGATATACTCTTTTTTTGCATCTCCTCTTAAGAAACAAACATATTTTTCCACACAAATAAAAACATTCTTTAAAATTATTTTTTATTTTATATATAACAACAAGCCATTGTATATTAGGAATAATGTACTCCAGGTTGTGTATCGTGCTGTGATAACACCACGCCTGGGCACTGGATGCATTCAGCCTGCGGCCTCGTGCCCAACCCCCAGGCATGGCGTTATCCCAGCATGACACACACCCTGTCATGCATTATTCCTTTACTTATGTTTTGGGTTATTCTGTAAGTTCTGAATCCAAGCTGTATCGCTCATTGTGATGTACCTTTGCTTTCTCCTATTGTACTTTGTTTTGTAATCTATGACATGAAACCTTTGTAAAACAGCATGCACTCAAAGGTCTTTTCTGAATCACTAAATAAATAAATCCCCTAGCATTCAGTTTTCCAGATCATATATCTCCAGGTGAACTTACACATTTATTTTCTCCATCATACCACTAACAATATTCTCTGCTTTAGGGATGACCTACTCAGCCAATGCCCCGGATGAACATACTGTCCTTCCCTTTGCCCAGTGGCACAGACTACCCTCTCAGTTACCCTCACTGTGGAATTCCCAATCATCCTTTACTATGACCTTCTTTGTTCTTCACCTAGGCTGATAGTTGCACCCCTACAGGCTTGGTTGGTGCAGCAGGTTATTGAGCTCTAGGAGTAACAGGCTATGCATCCCTTCCAGATATAAACAAATGACAAGCTTCACTAAGAGGTGTTAAGTGGTTTCTCATTACAACTACTGGGCTCCCTTCTCCTGAGAAACACCCTTTCCCCTTCCCTCTGCCCACTACCCTCCAGTTACTGTTAGTGACCATTAAGAGAGGGGAGCAGCAGCAGATGTCCTCAGCAACCACTACGTTCTGCTTCACAGTAGGCATATTTCAGCCCACACCACAGCTAGGTGTGAAGTGAGTACTGCCAACTGTCCACTCTCTGGGCAGCATCCATACCTCCAAGGCCCCACAGAAGATGGCCACCTCACTGTCCCTACAGCTTGCTGAGCTACTTCCCCCAATCCTATGGTTCTGTATTCTTCCTGACCTCAGCCTTTCTTAGTCCAATCTTATTCCTAAGGTGCTGTTCCCTATCCATCCCCACTCATCTGCTTTGAATTGAGCTAACTTCCCACCACAGAAGTAAGAGTTACATTACCATCTAATGTATTATATAAATGAAGAATCAGGGCAACCAAGATTGGATTTAACACAGAATTCCCACAATGGCTTAGCACTATGGCCTTCCTCAGAAGCACAGCTGCAGACATGCAATTCCTTACATCACAGTACTGAGACAGACTCGTTTAGCACAGTATTCCCAAAGCAACTCAGTAGCAAAGTTACAGACACTTGTAGTTTCTTACATCAGGGTACCCTAGATGGGGTTTAGCACAGTATACCTACAACAGTACAGTTCAAATACATGCTGGAAGCTGAATCTGACAGTAGGTGTAATCAGGTGGCTCATACTCCAGGAGAAAACAGGTATTGTAGAGTTCCCTGTTGACCTGCTAATACTCCCTGATGACACTCCTGTAGATACCTTTGTCATCCTGCTCCATGGTCCTTACACTCCAGGATCACTTAAAACTGTAGATTTTAAATACTGGACTGCTAGTCTGCTATTTGCTCCCTCAGCAGAATAGCCCTGGCTTCAAGCAATTGGTTTCAGCTAGAACATAATCCTTGGCTATCTTACACACACTTCACCTGATTTGACCTGATGTTCTCAGGGTCTTAAATTTAAAAAAAAATCACTTTCTCCTTGGATTTAATTAGATCCGTTTCTACCCCTTAATGAATACACAGTACATTATCTTAGCTCCTAAGGGTAGCTAAAAAGGGATTGTGCAAGGATGGGTACACTTTTATGGGTTACTGGGGAGCTTCTGGGACAAAAGGCTTTTCAAGGGTGACAGCTTTCACCCACAATAACAGAAGATGAGGGCAGTGTGCTTGGGCAAAAGTTTGATGTCTATGTACATTAGATGGACATTTGAACTGAGGAGGGAGACTGAGGCTGGGGGGTCCAAAAAGGATGGTGAGAAGAAGAGGTAATTAGTTAAGACTCCCCCAGAAATTAGGACTAGGAGCAGTGTAAATGATATCATAGAAACATGGGTCCATAATTATTTATTTATTTATTTGCTTTTGGTAACCGGGTGGGTGCACTAGGCATAAGAATGCCTATTTTCAGGCACGACCCTGCAGAATACAAGCTGAACTACATGAGAATACATGTGATGCAGCACATGAGCACAGGGAGGAGAGGGATCACATACAATCAACTTTAGGGTTAGGAGAAACATTGTTCAGCATGGTTCAATCAATACAGTTTGGATAGTCAAAAGAAAACAAGAATGCAGAAAAAAAAACATGAGAAAACAGGCATTGCAAAAGAAAGTATACACAATATACAATCAGTGCCATCGTGTAGCCATTGGCTTCGGGAGAGTATAAACAGGGAGGAGAGGGAAGGGGAGAGTGGTGGGAAGCAGAGAAAGAGGGTAAGGTATGAGAGAAATCATTTAAAGAAGGATTATAAGAGAGGTGGAGAAAGGTGCCAGAGGAGTAGTTGCCTAGGGGTGCGGAGGGCAGGGAGAAGTATGGTCTAAGGTGAATGAAAGCAAGTGCAGGGGCTAGCAGCACGCAGATGATGATGGTGAACAATAATAAGTTGAGTAAGGATGCCAGGGTAAGGGGGGGGTCTTACAAAACTGGCAGGGATTAGGAAAACCAGGACATTAAGGGGGAACAAAAGGAGAGGAACTGGTAGGGGAAAGGTTTAGGCTCAAGTTAGAAAGCAGTTTATATGCTAGGAGCCAAGGAAACAAAATTTGTGAGCTCCAAGGGATAGTGGCTGAAACAAGATTAGACCTCAAATCCCTAATGTTGCTCTGAGACGAAACTGGTAGGAGGCTGGTGGGTCTTACTGTGTGTTCCTTTTGGTTGGAGGGTCTATTTTGTTCTCTGGTTCATGTAACAAATACATTTTATTTATGATACTGAATTAAAGTTTGTTGTGAGCTTAATTTTGCTTTATCTGCAGTGGGTGGTGCTAGAGTTTTTCTCTTGCAGGTTGCTTGGTCTTTGAAGCACACCCAGCTGTTGAGGCAGCTTTTTGGTTTGTTCCACCAGGAATAATGACTGGGACTTGGCAGTACCAGGCTACAACATGTATTGACCGGATAGGGGACTGGAAAAGGAGAAGGAGTAGCACTCTATATCAAGGACAGCATAATAGTGATAGAGAATGGATCCATCAGTGGAGGGAATGGGGAAGCAGAATTGCTGTGGGTACAGCTCATGACATTATCAGGTAAGAAGTTGCACATCAAGACAGGGAGATGAGAGTGACAGGGAACAAGGGGCAGAACTATAGAAGGGGGCCACAAAGGGAGAGGTAGGGGTGGTGGTGTGGGATCTCAACCTGCCAGGCTTAGATTGGGACATTACAGCAGTTAAGAGCACCAAAAACCAGGCCATGCTAAATATGTTTGCTTCTTAGAAGGCGGGTGCTAGAAAAATACGAAGCAACACAGGAAAAGGAAAGCAGCATTCCAGACACCAAAATTCAGTGAGAGAATTTTTTTTTGCTCAAATAAAGATAATACTTACAAAGAGTACAAGTGACTGTTTGCATTATTTGCCAATGACAGCTCACAAAAGTGCTGCATGCCTGTACCTGATTTGGAAGTCACAACAAACTAAATTTAAAGAAGCATTTCCCCCAAAAAAAGTCTGCAGCACTGCTGACACAGGGAAATGTGCGAACTACAACAAGTGTTTATTTTAAAAATGTTTAATCATAAAAACAAGCTTCTAGGGATACTATGGTGCCATAGTATTAGACAGTATTGCACTGATACTGATGAATGTAATCACAGAGAATTAAATATACAATCAAATGTAAATGTTACATCACAATACATTTTTAAATATATAATCTGATATTATATATAGTGAGCTGGCAATGACAAATAATGTAAGTAGACAACGACTAGGTTTACGCGTGCCACAATTGCTTAGCACTTTAATTGATTTATGGCACACATCTGTCTGCAAAGGTATACTAAACACAAAGGGGTACATCCAGCCACACCTCCTGATGAAGGGGTAACATACCCAAAGCACTGAAGCTAGCAAAAGTGTGGGAGCTTGAATTTGTATCACGATTATGTATTTGGTTCACTTGTACTCTTTGTAAGTATCATCTTTATTTGAGTAAAAAAAAAAATCATCTCACTGAATTTTGATGTCCAAGTGCTGGTTTCCTTATCCTGTGCATACTAGATATGTTGCAGGAGTTCCTGTTGGGGCATCTGATCCAGGGAACCCACAAGGCAAACTACGATTCTCGGTGTGGTGCTCATCAACTCAGAAATGATAAGTAGAGTGTGGGTTGAGGAACCATTGAGGCCCGGTGATCCAGTGATCATAACATTATTTGACTCAAACTGGTCCTGAGTACCAGTATTTCCATGTCAAAGGCTGAGGTTCTGGATTTCAGAAGAGCAGACTTTAACCAGATAAGAAAATTAATCCAGGAAGTTGGCTGAAGTGAACGAAATCGTAGGGTGGGGTGGTGGAGGAAATGTGAGGAGTAAATAAAGGGGCCATTTTTGAGGCATCTAAATCACATGTTTTACAATGGTCATCAAGACAAACGGGTACAAAAGACCTATCTGGTCTTCTAAGAAGGTCAGGGAGGCAGTGAGAGCCAAGAAAGGGCCTTTATTATCACATACAAAGAGACACAAAGGGAAAAGGAATGGGGCAAATACCAAGTAAAGATCTGGAAGGCCAAGGCAGTCAAGGACAGAGGGACACAAAAGCAGACACAGGGTTGTATAATGCAGAGAGGGTCAAAGGAGGGAAAAAAGTCTTTTTAAATACAATGGGGTAAAAAGAAAGAAGGGATGAGAGATTGTAAGGCTGTCTGAGGTGGGTAGGGTAATAGAGGAGGAAGTAGCATACCATACTTAGATTCAGTGCTAAGAAGTGCAAAGTAATGCACCTGGGAAACAAAAACCCAGGGGAAGAGTACACAATGGGGGGGGGGGGTGAGATACTAACAACAACAAAAATGGAAAGGGACCTGGGGGTAGTCATATCAGATGACCTAAAGGTGAGTAAGCAATGTGAGAGGGCATTAAGTAGGGCTGGTGGGATATATTTATTTATTTATTTAGTTTTTGTTGACCGGGTAAGGTGCACTAGCCATAGCAATGACTATTTTCAGGCATGACCCAGGAGAATACAGAAACGAGAACATTTTGAACAAACTGACAGTACAATCATGTATACAGTAAGTGCTTTACATACATAGTGATACAGTGCAAGTAGCGGGAACAAGTAGAAATACAAATAGATACAACAAACTCTGCCAAAACTATATAATAATACAAATGAGGGAGGGCAACCGTAAGAGTCATCAGGCAGCAATTAGGCAGCAGTCCAATTAGCTAAAAACAAGCAGGAGTGCCATCTAGTAGTCAAAAAAGATGGAATGCAAGAGACAGGAAGAGTAATTGGGGCAGGGAGGAAAGTGTAACAGAGGTGGGCTAGGATGGGATTGGAGGAAATTGGTGAGGTGAGGATGATGATTAGCTGTAATTAAAATTACACTGTAACAACCTAAAGAGACAGGACAGTACAGAAGTTATTTTGGTAAGGGAAAGAAGCATGGAAAGGCTGTAAGGATAATGGTTAAAGTACAGAAAAACTGGGCTAAGGGGGTTTGAAGTGGGAGCATGAGCACGAGACTGCAAGATGGTTGTACAGCAATAACTTGAAAGAGGCATGAGATGATGCCCGACGAATAATTAGTGGAAGGGAGTTCCATTTTTGGGGGGCATGGCAGGACAAAGCACTAGCAGCTTTGGAGGAGTGGTGCCTGGGAATGACAACTTGGGCATTGACAGCTAAGCGAAGTCCATAGCTGGATGTCTGGTTTATGGAAAGTACCACCAGAGGCGTGGGTGTTTGATTTCGGATGATATTATCAATGACAGAGCAGAGTGCATAGTCACGGGATGCTGACGGAGAAAGCCATCCAAGCTCAGTGTAGAGGAGGCAGTTGTGTTTTAGTCGATGTGAGGAGGACGCATATCTACAAATATTGTTGTACGTGACATCCCACTTCTGAAAGCTAGTCTTACCTGATGAGGCATATGCTGCCACCCCATACATGAGTGAGGGAAGTAGTAGTCCATGGGCTATGGCAAGCCTAGCAGATGGAGTGAGTATGTAGCTGGAGTGGTAGGCCATAGCAAGTTTCATGTTAGTCAGTTTGCAAGTCTGCTGGATATGAAGATCAAAAGTGAGGGCTGGATCAAGAGTGATACCCAGATATTTGAAAGAGGGTACAACCATGAGTGACAAGCCTTTTATAGTGGATACATTAAAGGTGGGTTGGGCAAGTTTACATTTAGCATTGGAACCAAACAACATGGCTTGAGTCTTAGAGACATTTAGGACAAGCCTATTTCTTAACAGCCACTTTTCAATTTATTGATAGTCTTGGGAGAGTTGTTGATTGATTTCAGAAATATTCTTAGCGCTGGTGTACAAGACAATGTCATCAGCATATAGTAGGGAAGCTGTATGGGGAAGGAGTGAGGTAACATTGTTAATGACAATGGAGAAGAACAGGGGACCTAGAATAGAACCTTGTGGCACATTAATATTTATGGTAGCGTAATCTGACAAGGTAGGAGTTAAATTTAACACATTGTGTCCGATACGTCAGGTAGCTGTCATACCATGCAGTCACATTATGTGAGAAGCCCAGTGATCTTAGAGTAGAGAGAAGGATAAGATGCTCCACTAGGTCGAAGGCTTTCATCATATCAATAAAGATTACCCCTGTTAGGAGACCTGAGCCCATGGCTGCTAGGGTATCAGACATAAATTTGAGTAATGCGGTGGTGGTGCTATAACCCTTTCAGAAACCATGTTGGGCTGACATGAGAAGGTTTAGTTTCTGCAGAAAGTGAATGGTTTGAGTGGCTATGAGCTTCTCAAGGATTTTGCTAAGAGCAGGTAATATGGCAATGGGCCTATAGTTTGATGGATTTTTATAGTCCTCTTTTTTGAATACAGGGGTAATCTTGGCATTCTTCCATATATCTGGGACATAGCTATGGCAGAGGGAGAGGGAAAACACTTTTGCAAGAGGTGCTGCTATGTGTGGGGCTGCTAGCTTTAGAAGTCTGGGTTCAAGGTTATCCAACCCAGCAGCAGTGAAATCAGAGATACTTTTGAGCAGTCTTAGAACTTCAAGGCGAGTGACTGCCTTGAAATGAAATTTGGGCCCAGTAGCTTCAGGTTGGTTATTCGAGTACGGTCTGGCTGGGAAGGTAGAGGTATAGTTGGAGAGGTCAGAGAACTGGGTATTTAGAAAGTTTGCAATAGTGGTGGGATTATTGCACTGGACAATTGACAGACATATCAGTTGGAGTGGGGGCAGGATTTGATCCTAGGAAGCATTTAATATGGGACCAGAATTTTATTGGGTCACCATATGATTTAGTTAAAAGATCCTTGCAATAGGACTTTTTGCCCATTTGATTTCCTTCTTGCAGGAGTTCTGTGAGGGATCTGTAGGAATTTAAGTCAGCTGGGAGGCCCGTGCTTTTGTAGAGTAGCTAGGATTTGTCTTGTTGTCGCAGTTTGGTGAGAAGGTCGGTCTTTAGCCACCGAGTATTTTTAATTTTTACCCGACGGGTAACAGGAGGGCAATGTTTGTCCTGGACCTCCAGGAAGTGAGTCAGGAATATAGCTAGAGCAGACTGAGGGTCACTAGAATTAAAGAATGGGGTCCAGTCAACAGTGGCAATGTCCAGTAGGAAGGATTGGGGGTCAAACTTAGCATAGTTACGAAAGGTGATAAAACGGGGCTTTGAGGGGGAGGGTCTTGTTTTGCCCCATATACAAAAAGTGGGGGAGTGGTCTGTGATGGCATCCACTAAAACGTCAGAGAAGATAATATTTTCTGGGTGGTTGGTAACTATCCAGTCCAACAGAGTACTGGAATGCATACTGGGATGCATAGGGAGAGGCATCCCCAGTAGAAAACAGGAAGTTGTTATCCCTCTGTACAGACAGCTGGTGAGACCCCATCTGGAGTACTGTGTCCAGTTCTAGAGACCCAATCTCCACAAAGACATAGACAGGATGGAGGCAGTCCAGAGGAGGGCAACTAAAATAGTGCAGGATCTGCACCAGAAGACATATCAAGAGAGACTTAAGGAGCTTAATATGTATAGCCTTGAGGAGAGGAGGGAGAGGGTAACATGATTGAAACTTTCAAATACCTCAAGGGAATCAACAAAGTCCAAGAGGGTAGCATCTTTCAGAAAAAGAGGTGTGCAAGAACAAGGGGGCACGATTTGAAGCTAGAGGGGGGATGGCTCAGAGGTAATGTGAGGAAGTATTTTTTCACGGAGAGGGTTGTGGATGCATGGAACAGCCTTCCTGAGGAGGTTGTGGAGTCAAAAACAGTGGTGGAATTCAAGAATGCATGGGACAGACATAAGGCAATTCTATGGGGTGGAGGTTGGAAGAAGTAGGCTGTTGGTTAGCTAGGATCTGCAGCTTATCCATCAGGTAGGGAAATGGGCAGACTGGGTGGGCCAAGCGATCTTTATCTGCCGTCATATTCTATGTTTCTATGTTTCTATGTACTTAGCGACTACTTCTGCTCAGAATTCACAATGGAGGATAACAGGCCTTTGCCTGAAATTGGCATAAAGGCTGCTGCAAGGGGAATCTCAGAAACTGAGCAGGTGATGTTCACGGTGTCCGTAATATGGGTGACTCAGTCTGAGAGCCTGTGGAAATAGCGACCATGAAAGAAGAGCAGGTGTCAGTGAATAGTGAGTGTCAGTGAATAGCGAATTAATAAATAGCAAGCAGAGTCAACTACATAAGGGTATTTGTTGGGCAAGCCAGTTTCTAGCTGCTTGTCTGGTGTGGTGGTGACAGTCACTGTCTCTGACACTGGTGGACCTAGGTTTGGGACTGGCTATGGGTTTCTTTGTTTTTTGGGGGGTTGTTTAAATTTTTTTTTACTTGATAAAGTCCTGTTCCCCTGACTTTTCCCCGCCTGCAGGTTGCCCCACAATGTTCTCCCTCGACTTGTGTCCCCCTCCCCAAGTTGTAGCCCTCTCAGTTTCTCCCCTCCCTGAAATGCGCCCCCTCAGAGTTGGTTATAGCCCCCCTGCATAAAAATTAAGTAAATATTGTCCCCCACACAGAAAGTTAGGAGCCGTCTCTGTTATTTGTCTTTGTTGTAGTGCACATTGCTGTTTTTGGTTTTCAGCGATGTGCACTTGCTGTTATTGTCTTCACCATTGTGTAGTCACTGAAATCACATAAAACCAGTATTTACAGGAGTAAGGGTTAGAATACGGCTTGCAGCCCTAATGGTGAACGAGGCTCCAGAACCAGATGGGATACACCTGAGGTTGCTCAGGAAACTGGCATTAGAACTGGGGTGAACCCCTGGCATGGCCATTCAATAGCTGAATGCAGTCATGGGAGGTTCTGAAAGACAAGCCTAGCAAATGTAGTTCTGCTTCACAACGGAGAGAACAAGGAGCACCCGGGTAACTACAGGCCTGTCAGTTTTACCTCCATTGTGGGTAAATTGATGGGGACATTAGTCAGGGAGGACTTAGTGGACTACCTAGAGAGAAATGGGATCCAGGATAGTAAACAGCATGGGTCTGTGTCAGGAAGATCTTGTCACAGACCAACCTGATCATATACTTTGAATGAGTAAGTAGGACAGTGAATAAGGAACAGGGCAGTGTATTTTCTTTACTTCAACTTCAGCAGCTGCAAGGCATTCAACTCAGTGCCAAACACAAGGTTGCTGAAGAAGTTAGAGTATCTAGGTGTAGTGAAGGATCTAGTTAGATGGGTGGTAGGTGATTGGTGGGAGACAGCAGAGAGTCACTGTAAATGGAGTCAAGTCAGGGGAGAGGCAAGTCACAAGTGGGGCGTGAAAGAGGTCATTCCTGGGTCCAGTTCTTTTTAATATGTTCATCAGTGACATAGAAGAAGAAATACATGCAAGATGTGTCTCTTTACACATGATGCTAAATACTATGGTAGGGTGGACACCTTGTAGGTGATAAGGGAGTTGCAGAGGGACCTGCATAAGTTAAAGAGGTTGTTTAAGGTTTGCAGTTGAACTTCAATGCTAAAAAGTGCAAGGTAATGAACATTGGGAATAAGAACCCCAGAAAGGAAGACTGGATGAGAGGGGTTAAGCTGGGCATTTCTTTTGAGTCCATCCAAAACAAGGTTGTTTTAGCGAGCTGCCTTGTAATTAAGAGTTTGGAGTAGTGCAGGGGATTGGATTGGCCAGCGCCCTAAACAGAACAACACACATCCCTCAGAAAAGACTGTTCCTCACACCCACTATGACAAGCCTGGTAATTACTGACCAGTTCCAAAATGAAAAACAGATCAGTTTGTCACCAAAACTGTTCATGCAAAATCCAGCAAAAATGTATTCATCCATATAAAACAGCTTTGCAGTTGTGAAAATACACGGTTTCATTTCAAACTGCAAGTGTATCATAAATGGTAGCTACACTATGCTATAGACTTTTACCTGATCTTGTGCTGAAGTCCACTGTGCAAAAAACAAGCTGGTTACTCCATGTGCAAACAAAAAAGCATCTGATCAGTTTAAAGCACTAAAGCCATACGTGAAAAAATTGGCATGCTGAAATACCGTGAGCTCGCTTCCAACATCCGAACATACCCTGGCACTTTGGACTTTTCGTCTTTCTTCAGGGGATGTGGCTTACTTAGTACCCACCACCACTGTTTATAGTGCATGAGTCACCATGGCTACCCAAACCCGATTTCTTTTCTATTTAAAGTGACAGTACATTTTTACAAATATCCTTGATGTGAGGTTTAACAGAACCATCATCTGGATAATGCCACATAAGTGCAGAAACACAATGTGAGTAACACAGGGAAGAAATTAAAAAGACTTAGAATAAAAAAAAAATTAGTACATACTGACTACATCAACACAAAATGAATTCGAGCAATGCATGTGAACCCAGAAAGTGTCCAAGGCTGCCAATACCCAATAATATTTAGTAGTCCATAATATGGATGTAAATTTCCTTCTCTATTGTGTAGACAGCATCTCCATAGGAGCACTGGAGGGTGCCAAAATAGAATAAGAATCCAATGTTACAGGGTCCAAGGATTACAGATGGATTCTTTCAGAACACTTATTTGGTGGAGAGGTCATGACTTCAAACTTCATTGCGAGGTCACTCTTTAAACTATGCCTCCTACCCTCTGCTTGGTGCATCCTGCAGTCAGACAGATACTGGGTCCAAACCCCATAAAGCCAGATACCTCATAAATCAAAAAGACAAATACATGAGTAGAGGGTACATACCACATCAAATATCCACAACTAAACATTTCATTTCTATCCTTACAGTACAGTGCTGCAAACATATAAATTCTCTATAATACTGCAGCAAGGGAACTTCAGGGTATTCTTGCATAGGAACATTTAATAAGGACTGCCTATAAAAATGTTTCTAATCAAGTTTGTGATTATGTCCATTGGGTTTGAGACAGTTCAGTCTAAAAATTCTCTCTGCCTCTTTCTGAAGAGGCAGCAGAAACCATCATCCATCTGGAGTCCTGTTAGACATGCTCAGGATCCATACAGTACACATCTTTCAAGTTTCGATTGTGTACCGTTCCAAAATGCCCTCCTAAGTGGATGTCTTCACTCCCTCAGTGATGTCCCTGATGTGCTCCTGCAACCTTCATTTTAGTGAGCTAAATGGTACGTCTCACATAAAGTTTGTTGTGGGAGCATACCAGGGCATACACTACAAGAGTAGTATTGCATGTAACAAAGTGATCAATGTAATTCTGTCTTCCTGACGTGGGGTGCACAAGCAATTTGCCCTTTCTGCAATGTATGTCCATGTTGCAGTTCATGCACAACTAAAAACTCATAGGTTGTGCAGGTAGCCAATTTCTACCTATTGAATTTTGCTGCTTATGGTAAGAGCTGTGCACAGTTTTGTCATGTATATTTGGAGCCTCTCTAAATGTCATTCCTGGTTGCTCTCCTGATAGCTCTTTCAAAACTGGATTGCTCATCAGTGTATTCCAGAATTTACATACTATATTGCCTATCTGGCCATCCAAATGATTGTATTCAAGGGAAAGAGTTACAAGTTGGGATTCAGTTTGATATATCTGTCCCTGAGACTGTATTAAATTGCTTCTTTCAGCACCTCCCTCCCTGCTTCTCGTAGCACCTTCTGTCCATAACCCCTCCTGTTTAACCTAACATGCAGTTCCTCTGCTTGGGCATGAAATATACATTGTCATCACTACAATTGTGATGAACACATAGAAAATGGCAGTAGGGTATAAAATCTTTTAATGCATGTGTGTTGGCACTGGTCACCAGCAACAAGGAACTGGTTGCCGTAGGCTTTCTGTACCCACTTGTTTCAGCTGTATTACCTGTGCTGCCTATCAAAGTCACATCCAGAAAACTGGTGGAAGCATTTTCCATCCAAGAGGTAAACCTGAGATTTACAGAGTTATTGTTCAGCCATTTAACAAAGTCACTGGCCCCCTCCACAGAACTGTTCCATACACAGACAATGTCGTCTATATATCAGTACCACAAGACAGCATTGTCCACAGTCCTCAGTGGGTAGTTTAAATGTTACTTTGGCAAACATTTAAACTAGCCAATGGGGGTGGCAGAAGAAAACAAGGAGGCAGAATATGTCCTCCCCCCCACCGCCATCCCACCACAGGATGACACAGAAAATAGGGAGACCCCAAAGGGAGAGGGATCCTCCAGGATACACGTTAATCTGAAAAGCAGCATGACAAACAAGGAGAAGGGGGAAGTATGCAAGCAAAGCAGTAGGAAGAGGGAAGGGGCAAAAAGAAACTAAGGGCAGTAAAACAAAGTGCTAATAAAATATGAAAAGCCACGAGTGTTAATGCTAGAAATCTAGGAAACAAGTTTCTGGGCCTAGAGACCATCATGGTAGAGGCAGACCTGGATACTGTGGCCATTACTGAGTCATGATGCAATGACAACCATGACTGGGACATCGCCGTGTGAGGCCACACTCTATTCCCAAAGGACAGGTTGGGGAGAAAAGGTGGGAGGGGTGCTTTGTGCGAGGGAAAGTATAAAAGCAATGTATTGTACATACAGGGAATTCAGGGAGCAGAGGTACTGTGAGTCACCCTAGAGTCAGGAAAAGGAGCTGCTACTCACTCAGGCATGGTCTATAGACCTCTGGCATGGGGGAGGAGTTGGATAAGGCATCGCTGGAATCAGTAGGCAAAATAGCTGAGAAAGGGGAAGTGCTGCTAGTGGGGGACTTCAATCTGCCGGATATAGACTGGTACCTCCAAATTGCAGTGTCAGCTCAAAGTAGAAACTTCCTGGACTCCCTGTAAGGGACATTCCTCAGGAAACTAGTCAGTGAACCCTCTCAAGATGGGGCAGTGCTAGACCTGGTTCTCACCAACAGGAACAGCACTGCAGATGTCAAGGTGGATAGCCAGCTGGGGTCCAGTGATCGCCTACAGTGTGGTTCAAGATAAGGATGGCTGCAGAATTGAACCACACACATGCAAGGGTCCTGGACTTCAGGAAGGCAGATTTTATAAAGATGGGTAAATGCCTCAGGAATGACCTGGCGGGGGGAGGATCTGGGGGGTGGAGAAACAGTGTACCATACTAAAAGAGGCAATAGTGACGGTGACAAACCTCTGCATCAAGCAAGTGAACAAGAGAAAGAGACCACTATGGTTTTCAAAAGAGGTGGCAGAAAATGTAAAATCTATAAGGGTTGCATTCAAAAGGTACAAGGAGGCACAGAGGAAGGAGGATAGGGAGGTGTATCAGGAAAGACAGAGGGAAGCAGGGAAATCAGTAAGGAGCACAAAAGCACAAATGGAAGAAAGAATGGCCCAGGCAGTATCAAAAAGGGACCATACATTTTTTTAAGTATGTAAATGAAAAAAGGAAGACAGACATCTTGAACAAATACTTCTGCTTAGTGTTCACAGTGGAAAGTGAAAGGGAGGGACCCAATGAAAACAACAAGAGTATTGAGGGGCAGAAAGTGGACACTAGTCCCTTTTCAGAGGAGAGAGTCCTGAAGACACTTGCTAACCTGAAGGTGAACAAAGCTATGGGGCCAGATGGGGTGCATCCAAGGGTGCTGACAGAGCTCAGAGAGGGTACTGCCATCACCACTAACAGCTATCTCTGGAGACCAGCATGGCTCTAGAGGACTGGAGAAGTGGAAATGTAGTCCCACTGCACAAAAGTGGTAGCTGGGTGGAAGAGGCTGACAACTACAGTCCTGTCAGCCTGACATTCATCGTGAACAAAATTAGGAAAACACTGCTAAAGGAAAGGATAATGGGACATCTCAAGTTCATCAGGTTGCAATATCCCAGTCAGCATGGATTCACGGGGGGGGGGCGCAGATCTTGCCAAACACATCTAATACATTTCTTTGACTGGGTGACCAAGGAATTAGACCAAGGAGGAGCAGTGGACATGGCCTACCTGGACTTCAGTAAGGCTCTCAACACTGTTCCACACAGGGAGACTGATAAGAAAGCTAGACAGCATAGAGGTGGGTGACAAAGTGGTAAACTGCATAAAAACATGATTAGGGTATAGGAGGCAGAGGGTAGTGATTAATGGAATTTGCTCTGAGGAAGGGAGGGTGACCAGCAGGGTACCTCAGGATTCAGTGCTAGGACCAGTCCTCTTTAATATCTTTATAAGTGACATAACAGAAGGCCTGGAAGGGATGCTCTGCCTCTTTGTGGATGACACGAATATCTGCAACATGGTTGACACTCCACGGGGTGGGGTGGAGAGAATGTGCAGTGATCTGAAAAAACTAGAGGAGTGGTAAGACTATGGCAGCTAGGTTGTAATGCAACAATGTGCAAAATAATGCACTTGGGGCACAGAAATCTGGGGGCAGTATACAAAATGGCTGTAGTGGTACTGGCAATGACAAAAAAAGAAAGAGAACTTGGGACATAATGGATGACCCGAAGGTGGCCAGACAGTGTGACAAGGCAGTCAGAAAGGCTAGTGGGATGCTGGGGTGCATTGGCAGGGGTATCACCAGCAGAAAGAGGGAGGTGGTGTTGCCCCTGTTTAGATCATTGGTGATACCCCACCTAAAGTACTGTGTCCAGTTCTGGAGACCACATCTCTGGAAGTGCATAGAGTGGAGGAGGTCCAGAGGAGGGCAATGAAAATGATATGTGGACTGCATTAAACGTCCTACCAGGAGAGGCTAAGGGACCTCAACATGTATACCCTGGAAGACAGGAGGGATAGGGGAGATATGATAGAGACTTTAAATACCTCCAGGTGTTAATAAAGTTAAGGGAGCAGCATTTTTCAGAGAAAAGGTGCTCTAGAATGAGGGCATGTGCTATGAAGCTGGAAGGGGGCAGATTCAGAAGAGATGTAAGAAGTACTTCTTCACAAAAAGAGGACTGGACACCTGGAACAGCCTTCCATGGGAGGTGGTGGGAGCGAAAAAAGTGGTGGGATTCAAAAATGAATGGGATAGACACAAGGGAATCATAGAAGTAAGGGGGGATAAAGAGCTGTAGATCACTGAAGGTAATAAAAATGGGTAGGCTGAGTGGGCCAAGAGGTCTTTATCTGCCATCAGTCTACATTTCTATGTTTCTATTACAACAGCTCTCATTTTGCCTTGGCTGACCAAATTTAAACAGCCCTTCCACCAATTACCAATCTGCCCCTCCACAAATTACACACCACTCATCTTTCTTGCAGTTAGATGAGTTACTTACCAGCTCTTTCTTTTAGAAGTTCCTACAGCATACACCCTGACTACCTCCAAGGTCCTCCTATGGTTCACTAGACTGATAATAACATTCTCTAAATGGCAGCAACATTCTCTTCCCTCCCTCTTCTGGACTGTAAAGTGCTTTTTGATACAGTTTGTATGAAACACAATACAAAGCAAATGTCTTTCCTTTATCAGTAGTTGGGGGGAAGTTGCAGTGTGAATGGTTCTTGGTCGTAGGGTGGCGAGGGTGTGGTGTGGATGCTTCTGAGCCTTGGGGCCTCACATTCAGATTTGATTGTGAATCTAAGAACCCATTTATGTCCCTATGCTACAAGTAATGTTAACAGGTATCCATTTAGAAAATGGCTTAAAGATGAGAGGAAATGATTTTTGCATAGTTAACTGACCTCACATTTTCCCTTCCATGCCAGTTCAATGTGTGGTACATAGCTCAGTGCTAGTGTATGCTTATGAGCTTGACTGTTATGTGCTTGATGTTTATAGACCTAGACTTTGGCTTTTCATGGTCTCCAACCCTTGGAGGAATGCTGGGAAGGTGTAGGAATTAAGGCCCAGCGATGGAGGTGAGATAAGAGTGGAGGAGGAGGAGGCTGGGGAGGATGTGGGGGCGTTTCTGAAACACTCGAAACTGAGTAGCAGAAGCACTAAGGATTAAGTAGGGGAAGTGGGAGGAGCCATTCCCTACCCCTTGAGTTACAGGCTATAGCCTTTCAATTCAATGTGTGGTACATAGCTCAGTGCTTGTGTATACTTATGAGCGTGACTGTTACGTGCTTGATGTTTATAGACTTATACTTTGGCTTTTCTCTGTCTCCCACCCTCGGTGGAATGCAGGGAAGGTGTAGGAATTAAGGCCCAAAAGACTGTTACTGTTTTGATTACCTCCTCCAACTCTGGAGAGTGTGACAAGTAGCACACAGGAGAGAAAAAAAAACCTTTTGGGGGAAACCTCCGAGGACCCATGGCTACTGACCTGCCTGTCCTCTGGGCATACTAAGAGGAGAATAATACTAAATGTGGGCTTTTGGTTCTGGTTATGTCTAAGAAGTAAGTTCCACTTGCTGGTCAATGAGTCATATCTCTGAATTAGACATTGGGCAGGAAATTTAATGC
Source organism: Neoceratodus forsteri (assembly GCA_016271365.2). Classification (NCBI taxonomy): domain Eukaryota; kingdom Metazoa; phylum Chordata; order Ceratodontiformes; family Ceratodontidae; genus Neoceratodus; species Neoceratodus forsteri. The sequence continues at coordinate 1,452,811,458 of CM057452.1, forward strand.
TGGAGGCTGAAGGTTCCATCTGACGAAGAGGGGTCCAATTCAGATGGATGTCCGAATGAAAGAAGATGGTTAATCCATGTCCAAGACAGCTGTACAGGAATGAAGAGCTTATTAAACTGAACATGAAGATACATCCAGGGAGCAAAGTCTAGGGATGGTAGCATTATTGTCACCTTGTCTGATAACTGGTGAAAAGACCTTCATGAACATCAGAAAGAGGGTCCAGAACCCTGAAATGGCACCAACTGGGGCATCTACGGAGGTAAGATTGGGATGCTAGTCAGATGCCAGAGATGATTTTGTCAAAGGCTGAAACAGCAGGTACAAGAGCAGGAGCATCTGAAGAAGTGGCTGAATGCTGAGAAAAGACACGTAGTGTCAAAGGTGCCATGGTGCTGTAGTATGGAATGAAACTGGAGCTTTCAGAGGTCCTCACAGAGGCTGAACTGAACCAGGAGAATCCCATATGTAATGACTGGAGGAGTTGAATGAAATTGCCATCAATGTAGACAGCCTGGATGATGAAACCCTTGCAAGTGGTAGCAAGGAAGGCATAGAATGTACATATGTGATCTACTCGGCTAGTGGAATGTCAACCAAGATGCAGAGTTGGAGGGGCAAAAATATCATAGATGGTGAGATAGCCGAGCAGCATTGGCAGGATGAGAAATGGTGATGAGGCAGTCTTAGAGAGAGTGGTAGAGGTATCATCTAAACATTGTAGGAGTATATGCTAGTGTGGAGGCTTGCATGAGGCTGTCATGAGTTCTTTGAAACATTAGGGTAGGATCGAGTACCTTGACAGGAAGGTAGAAAATGTCCCAAGATGTCCAAGGAATTGAAGTGCACTCCACGGAGATGTCCTGCATATGCAGCCTGAGCTGGAACTGGTATGACATTCCAGTCTCTGAGAAACCTCAGAATGTCCCACGGGAAATGAGCCTCTCGTAGTCTTTAAGTGCTGTCACCCTGATGTGAATGCCAAAACGATAAAGTTCTCCAGTAGTGGAAATGTGTAGGGGGTGCAAATGAATATACAGCAGACAGCTTGGATGTAGAAAAATGTTCACAATAATTTATTCAATTTTCACGGCAAACAATCTCCGCGTTTCACCTACATGTGTAGGCTTCTTCAGGAGATGCCTTTCACTGCTCAAAATATGGAAGCCTATTGATGTGTCCAACAACAAGAATAGCAACTTGGCATCTTGGGTAGATTTCAATCAGAAATCCACTGAAGGATTATTAAGGCTATATGCCAAAGTATAAACATTGAAAATAACATGGAAATGAAGATGTTTAAAAACAGGGTTTGATGAACTGCAAAAAGGATTGTTGGACACATCAATAGGCTTCCATATTTTGAGCAGTGAAAGACATCTCCTGAAGAAGCCTACACATGTAGGTGAAACATAGAGATTGTTTGCCATGAAAATTGAATAAATTATTGCGAACATTTTTCTACATCCAAGCTGTCTGCTGTATATTCGATTGCGCCCCCTACACATTTCTGTTACTGGAGAACTTTATCGTTTTGGAACTGGAATGGGAAGGAATCTGAATTACAGTAGAGGAAGCAAATAGATTGATGAAGTAATGGGCTAGGCCTGTATGTGGACTAGCTGGAGTGTGGGACCCCCATGTAGGTCTTTTGCATGCAGAGTTCGGATGATTGAACTGTAGTGTAGGTCTCAGGTGGTCAGACTAAGGAAGGCGCAACCCCTGCATGGGTCTGCCTTGGTGAAGAGGAGATATGACTGAGTAATGCCCCATGGTGGGGCACGTTTGTTTGGGATGGCGGGATCCCCACATGGGTCCACCATGACCACTATATTGCATGATCCAAGCTAAGAAGGGCAAGAACCCCACATGATTCTGCCTGAAGAAGATATGGAAATACGTTTGAACAATGAGTAATGCCCCATCATGGGGCATGTCTGTTTGAGATGGCAGGACCCCCACGTGGGTCTGCCATGGTCTCTATATTGCATGCTCTAAGGTAAGAAGGGTGAGAAGGGTGAGATCCCCACTTGAGTCTGCCTGTAGATGATATAGAAATATGTTTACATAGAAATATAGACTCTGACAGCAGATAAGGACCACTTGGCCCACCCAGTCTGCCCATTTCCCTACCTACTGGATAAACTGCAGATTCTAGTTAACCAACAGCCTATTTCCTGCCACCCTCCCCCACTACAATTGCCTTGTGTCAGTCCCTTGCATGTTTGAATTTCCCCCCGTTTTAGCCCCAACAACCTCCCCAGGAAGGCAGTTCCACGCATCCAACACTCTCTCCGTGAAAAAAGATTTCCTCACATTACCCCTGAGCCATCCCCCCATCTTTAAATTGTGTCCCCTTGTTCTTACACATCTCTTTTTCTGACGCAATGAATAATGCCCCATCATGGGGCATTCAAGTTTGGGATGGTGGGACCCTCAAGTAGGTCTGCCATCACTGTACTATTGAATAGTCTGAAGAGAGGAGGGCAAGACCCTGATAGGAGTTTGCCTTTAGCATCTGCCATTTGTGAGAAGAAAATACGTTTGAACAATGAGTGATGCCCCTTTGTGGGTTGCACTTAACTTGTTGTGTTTATGAAGTTCTCAGTTTGGTACACCAGCAGGACCCCATGGAGGTCTGCTGGAGAACAGCGGGTAAAGTGATCAAGTAGTGAGCTAGGCCTCCATGTGGACTAGCTGGAGTGGTGAGACCTCCTCGTAGGTCTTCCCGAAGAAAGAGTATAAGTGAATGAGTCGAGCTTGGCATGTAAGCAGTAGAGCTAGATGGAGGGACCCCCACATAGGTCCACTTGAGAAAGTAGCAGACGCGAATGAGTCAAGCTAGGCCTCCACGTAGGACAGCTGGATCATTGGGAGTCAGACTGGAAGTATAGTGGCCTCCATCTAGGCCAGTTGAAGGAAGGATGTTGCAGGAGTGGGTCTCAGCAGGAGAATTCAATTGACATGAGGTTGTTGGTAAATAACAGTTAGGGGGGAGTACATATCCTGGAATGTCATGGTGGAGATCCTGCATCATGCAGGGTGAACAACGAATCCTATGGAATGGAAATCCCCTAAAGGCTCTTGGAAAAAAGTCTGCCAGCAGGAGGTCCATCAGAGCAACCAAAGCAAAGCTGCACACACAGAGGAGGGAGCATGCTTCTCAACTGTTCCTGATTGTTTAGGGACGTCCCCAATGGTGACGCAGAAGGGTAATACCATACTCCCAGAAAACTGGTCTGGGATCAAACAAAGGGGTTGGGAAGCACAAAATAATGTCAAACAGTAAAGGGAGAGGCTAGCCCAACCATAGAAAATGCATGTGGTGATGAAGCCCCTCTTACAGAACCAGTTGCTGGAGCACATAGCACCAATGTTGAGGATGCGTCCCTGAGTGAGGTCCAGTGTCAGGCACAGTGGAGCTAACTGAAGAATTCCACAGTGGCATTGGTCCCACAAAGCAGCATGGCAGAGGAATAGAGACACAAGGTATGAAGCACAGCAAACACTGTAGCAACAAGGTGACAGCGGGAAGCAGCAGACATATGGCACCAGAGGCAGACTAATAAGCAATAGGAGGAACACTCAGTAGAGGGCACAAAAGCCCTGGAGGGACAGAAGGCACCATAGAGTGGGGAGCCCGACATGGCAGCCCAGCATTCTCCAAGCCTTGCAACAGGATGGGCGCTGAGGGGCATGGAAAGAATAGAGCACTCCCAGTCCAGGCAAAAGTCCAGGAGTGGGTCAGGGGTCAAGCAGACAAGTGGCATGCCAGTCACATGAAAAAATGTGGAAGAAGGTGCTACAGGCGCTACAAAAGGAGGCTGATGGGAACAACCAAGAACAAGAAGCCGGGGAGTGGAGCAAGTGGAAAACAGTACAGCCGAACTCGCAGGCAGCCAACTGAGAGGTGGTGGGCAAGGCAGAAAAACACAAGGAATCAGGAAACAAGAAAAAACCCCAAAAGAGGTACAAGGGAGCACAGGGAAAGCACCAGAGGAAAGAGGAAGTAAGCCAGGACAGTGGGGGGGACAGGGTACAGAGGGAGATGAAAGAGCAGCAAGGGAGGCATGGGAGTAGGAGAAAACAGAGACCCAGAGACACAGCAGGAGGTGGGTAGGGCCAAACAAAAAAGGAGGAGATGAGGAGAACATGGGGAAAAGAATGGGAAAGGGAAAGAAAAGAAACCTCACCAGCCACACAGCACAGCATGCACTGGTCTTTCCGAAGCGCTCAAAACTGAGTAGCAGAAGCACAGAGGATTAAGTAGAGGAAGTGGGAGGAGCTATTCCCCACTCCTTGAACTACAAGTTATAGCCTATCAATTAGTATCCTGATACGTTTTGACCAATTTTTGATCAATAAATAATGTAGTTTTGGGTGCCCTCAGATATGCATAGAGCTCAAATCTTCTCTCCAGATACTGCTGTTTCTTTTTATACTGCATAAACATTCAGTGACATCAATTACACCATTCTACGCTATTCATCAGAATGGCCTGGGATGGTATTACTGATGTCATAGAATGTTCGGACAATATGAAAAGAGAGAGCAGCAACTGTTGAAGAGAAAGGGATTCTTCAGAGTAGTTACAAAGACAAAAGCATAAACTAGAAAAAAGGTCAAAACTTATCTGAATATTGGATGGCCATCAAAAAGAAATCAGGAGGGCATCTAGAGGTGTAAAAATTGTTTCCTATCACTGTTAAATGGCTAAGAAGCAAAAACAAAGATGTGGGCTAAAAAAATGAAGGGATTGGTCAAATGGCTAATTATTTTTGCCATACAGAGATGACACTGATTTTGAAGCTCGATTTGAAGCGAAGGGGTGATTATTGAGAAACAGTGGAAACGAGCTTGTTCCAAGGTAGTAGAAGCAGAGATGCTGAAGACCACCGATCAAAGGAGTGACAAAAGAAGTTTAAATTTTAAAGAATGGCGAGTAGGGGGAAGTAGTCATTGATGAGAAGAGAGATGGGGGAGTGGCACAGCCATGAATAGTTTTGAAAATACTGGATGCAGAGCAATTTATAGTGGATATAGTATATGACAGGGAGTCAGGAAAGGTGACTGAGGATAAGAGTGAGGTTGTCCCATTTCTGAGAGATGGTAGAAAGTCAAGCAGATGTACTGTATGTTATCGATCACCCTAGATATAGAATGCTTAGTTTGCAGAGTCCAATTCTTGGTTAGGTTACAATAGTCAGTGTTAGTGGCTCAGTAGGTAGCACACTCGCCTCTGAGGCCGGGAGATCAGAGGGCTGTGGGTTCAGTTCCCATATATGGCACTTGGGTTAATATCCCAGTACTGACACTGTAGTGCAGCATGAGAAGGGTGCTGCACTTCTGAGGTGCTGTCTTTCGGATGAGACATTAAACCGAGGTCCCATCTGCCTGGATTGGTGGTAGTTCAGGTGGATGTTAAAGATCCCATGGCACTTATCAAAAAGAGTAGGGGAATTTTTTTATTGGAAAATAATATAACAAGGCAAAAACTAATACAGGTCACACAAAAAGTATACCGTTATACAAAAATATAGAGAAAAACCAAACAAAAAGACCTTCAATTCAGGGTAAGAACGAAAAAAATGAATAGGGAAAACAACCATCCAGAACATAACCCCCCTCAGATTATACAGTTCAAGTAACTCCTTCAAACAATATTAAAGGTAATGCTCTCCACCAAAATGTCACTAAGGCTGCAGGCAAAGATTTTTTCTCAGAACAATAAATATGAGCAATTTCTTTCGTAATGTGGCCCCGTAGCTCCTGCAAAGTAGTGCACTTTTGTTGAAGAACAAACAAACATCTATTCTGCCAGATACACCATTTACAAACAGCGAACAGAACTTTCAGTGTACCAGGAAAAAAGACCTTCCATTCAGGCCCCAAATTCCCATAAATCAAGTCTGAATAAGTTAGATCAGAAAACATTGGCAAAGACCATTCTTGTGCCAACTGAGTCCATAGTGGGGCTATATAAGGACACTCAAAAAACAGGTGTGACATGGATTCAATTTGGCATATACAAGTTTCCCAAACTCAATATCTCTCAATCAACTGTTTATGGGCTTGATTTCCCTTAACATTTAATTTATTATGGCAACATAACCATAAGGTATCCCACATTTTTTCTGGGATCCGACCCTCCAGTAATTGTTTGGTAAGACATTGAGTGTCACAAGGTACATCAAAACATGATAAAACCAAAAACATTGTTTGCAGAACAGAAGAATATAACCACTTTCTATTCTGTAAATCTTCCATCTTGCAGGGCACCTTCCATTGTTTTATCTTTTTAAAAAGTTCAATAAGATATCCAGATGTCCCTATAAGGATTTTAGCAAAAGGTTTCCACACAGGTGCTTGCCACTTGTCCAGGAAATATTGAGAATGGGCTGAAAAACTGTGTACCCAAAAATCCGTCATTTTGGCTATGCAGGGAAAAATATTAGAGTGCACAAAAATAGAAAAGAAAAACAATACTGGGTTCACCATGTGAAGACCTCCTTGTTTGATAGGCCAGCAAGTAATGGACCTTTTGACTGGGTTTAGTCTGCTACCCCATAAAAGTTGAAAAAACAAATTATAGAGGCGGGCTTCAAGATGCATAGGGAGGGGAAAAATATAACTCACCAATAGAAAAATGGGAAGGATAAAAGTTTTGAGCAGATAAATACGCTTCTTACGGGACATGGGAAAATTTTTCCATCTAACAATTTTGGTTTCTGCTACCTCCATAGAAGAAATCCAATTGCTTTCTGCCGCAGTAGATGGGCCAAAAGAAAGACCTAAAATATGTATTTTGTCCAATTGAATAATTATTCCCCCAATGTCAGTTGAAACTTCCTGCAACGGAATACATACTGAAATACCCACACTTTTCTGTGTATTCAAATTAGAACAAGAAATCAAGGAGAAGGACTGTACAATACCAATAGCCCTCTCACCAGATGCTTGATCTGCTATCAGAATACAGATGTCATCTGCATAAACTAAAGCACTGGGAAAAAACTAAGTCTGGTTTTGCAGAAATATGTCTAATAGTAACCTAGTCATTTAGCTTCCTGAGAAGAGGGTCGATAGAAAAGACATACAGCAGGGGACTCAGGGGGCACCCCTGGCACACCCTTCTTTTGATATGAATATGCGAGCCTTTTAACCCATTAACCAATGGAGTTATGCAGGCATACCTGTATAGATTCTTAATCCAGAGAATAAGTTCCGCAGGTACCCCATATTTTTCCAAGATGGCAAATAAATAGTTACGTGGAACTCAATCAAATGCCTTAGACTGATCCAAGCTAAGGACATATCCTTGCGTATTATACCCATCAAACACTTCCCGTAAGATTTTTAAATTAGTAATCATAGAACGATCTGGAATTGCACAAGTTTGGGTATGAAAAATCACTTTTGTAGCGATCTGGGAAAGTCTATTTGAAATAATTTTGCATAGAATCTTCCAATCGGAAATTAACAAACTAATGGGGTGCCAGTTGTCCAGACATTCTTTATCATTTTTATGCTTGAATAAGAAAATCAAATTATTATCAGCCAGTGCAACCGGTATTGGTAATATTCCTTGTACAATGACATTATATACGGCTTTAAATAGGGTAATAACAAAGATTTAGCTTTCTTATAAAACTCATTAGGGATGCCGTCAGGACAAGGAGTCACAGTATTTTTTAGATGACTAATCACGGAGTCCTCTTCAGCACTAGTGATAGGCCGATAGGAGTCACTGACACTGTCAAGGGATAATGAGGGAATACGTAAAGAATCAAGAAAACTATCCCGGGCTTGTGGGTCATAGTCCTGACCATATAGAGTCTGGGTATGATAGGAAACTTCTCTCAAAATATTTTTATTATCACTAATCCGGGTGCCAGTATGTGAAATTAAGGAGGGCATATATTTGGATTCGACCTGCTGATGACTACAATCGAAAGGGTTTACTACTTTGGCTGCCCCTTTCCTCCCATATTTTTGTTCCAAAAATAGTGAGGTGGTTCTCTCATACTGATATGAACGCATTTCAGATTTTACTTGCTGAATCTGTGCAGAATAGTCAAACCCCCATTCTGTTTGCCAAGATAATAATGTTTGCAAGTGACGTCAATAATTTAGGTATTTAAAATACCGATTAGAGGACTATTGTTTAGAAAACTGTCGACAAAATTTCCTAATGTCTAATTTGGTATCTTGCCACCAAAAGGCCGGATTATCGTATAATTCAAACATGGAGATCTTATCCTGGAGAAGACTATACAGGTCATGCCACCCCACTTCGTCCCCTAAAACAGAAATATTCATCTTCCAAAAAGTATGGGATACAGGTTTGTTATGCGGGCAGCCTATAGACAACAGTAACACACAATGATCAGAATATTCACATGTAAGAACGGAATACTGAACACTTGTTAACCAACGAGAAATAAAAAAATAATCTATTCTTGTGGTAAATCTGCCACGGTGAAAAGTGTGTACTGGAGGTTGTGAACCAAAAGAAGCCCCATTCCGAAGATTAGCTGTAACATACAAGGTTTTGAGAAAATTAGAATCAGAATATAGTTTTTGGATAACCCCGGTCTTATCTGACAAGGCCAAAATACAATTAAAGTCCCCCCCAAAAATAATAGATTTCAAAGAATGTAGAAAGGGTTGAATAGTTTTAAAAGTCTGAATCCTTTGTGTTTTAAGTTGGGGTTTATAAATATTGATTATTCTCCACTCCTGATGGTGGATAATTACATCTAAGATAAGGACCCTGCCCTGAATTAAGTCAAGCAGTCTAATAACTTGTATTTCCAAATCTTTAATAAGAATCCCCACTCCGGCACACACTTCCTCTGACAAGGACCAGAAAGATAAGCTGCCCCTCCAGTCCCTAGAGGCCTGCTCAATTTCCCGAAGGGAATGGAGCCTGGTGTCCTGTAAAAACACAATATGCAACAGTAGAGACAGAAGGAGTGAGAAAATAGCCCGTCTCCTTTTTGGATTTTTAAGGCTATTGGCATTTAAGCTGCCAAAGGACAAAACATCCCCTATGTGTGACAGTTAAACGTTCAGGACTTCTTTCTACCTCTTGCTTTCCCTGGAGACTTCATTTTACACTTCTTTTTCTTACTGGTCTGAGTGTCTCCAGAAACCTGCTCAGTGTCAGTTAACATCTCTACCTGGGATGATGCAACAGAGGAAGCATCAGACTCCTCCTCAGTTTCAATAGTCTGTTTACGTTTATGTAACACTGCAAACCTGTTTTTAATCACCAAATCAGAGGGCGGAGAGTCAGAAGATAGAGGAACCCCCTTCAAGAGAGAACTTCTTGTCTGTCTCCTGGTACCCACTGGAACCCAATCTGTGTCTTTGGGGGGGGGCATAACATCCTTAGGAGTACAGGGCTCAGTCAAAATACTAGGAGTCACTGACTGCACCCCAGGAACAGCAGAGGTGGAGGCCTCTGCAAGGTGTACCGTACCCTCTTCGACTGATATTACCTCCGGGATGGGTGTGGGTTCAGCAGGGTTTGGTCGAACCAAAACAGGGTTAACCTGTTGGAAAGTGGGACCAGAAAGAGGAGAGGAAGTCTCAGGAGCAAAAGGCCGAAACTAAGGCCTAGTTTGAGCAGATCGTTGGGCCTGAGAAACTGTCGCATCCTGACTTTCTGAAGGCATCTCAGGATTATTATGTGAGGCCCACGGACACTCTTTGTAAGAGTGTGAGGCTTCTTCACACAAATTACAGTAGGATGGATGGGGGCAATTAATACTCACATGCCCGGAACCCAGACAAGAGGAGCATTTGAGCTGATCACAGGCATTACTAAGATGCATATGGGCCCTACACCTAAAACAAGATTTAGGCTGTCCTGGGTAAAAAATGAAACCCCTATCTCTGCCCAAGTAAAAACAACTTGGTAAATGCTGGATAACACCATTTACAATTGGTAATTTCACCTGTAATTTCCACCCCCCTGTCCAAAAAAGTTCAGAATCAATAATTGGATCTGGTAAACCCAATACAGTACATTTAGCAGATAACCATCGAACAATATCATCAATTGCTACTCCCTCATTTTTAAACAAAACAGTGACATTTTTGATTGTGGGCTTTGTAAGGGGCACGGCAAAAAAAGGTGACCATAATGGGGTATGCTGAACTGCCTGATATCGATGCCAAAATGTGTCTAAACTTAATGCTGTTTTAAGGCTAATATCAAAATAATTATCCCGTGAAGTATGGATCAGGGCGTAAATTTCAGAGGAAGAAAATTGTAAACTAGACTTAATCAACGTTTTCCCAACATATAAGCGATCCGGAAAAATGTCCAGCCCACCCCTATAGCGTAGTCGAACAGCATTACGCTGTTTGGCTTGCTTAGGGGGGGAATGTAACAGACCAGCAAAAGATTTAGGCTTCTGTGGGCCAGTAGACATTCTAGGAGTCGAAGTAGCAGAGGAAGATTTTGTGGCCTGTGAAGAAAAACCACCAGAAGCAGGCACAGGGGACTCAATAATCGCAGATGCCTGAGTTGAGCCACCCTCGAACCCCACCTGGGTAGTTGAGGGCTCATTAGTCTGTAACAAATCCGTAGCAGCAGTTGGCAAGGGAGGGGCAAGAGGCCCATCTGCTACAATAGTCCCCACAGTGTCAGTAGACAAAGTACGTTGTGGGAGCTCCACTTGGTCCAGTACCCGAGTCCCCCCTACTTGCCAGGTAGGGTGTTGTGTGAGTTGTAAGCCCGAGGGCAATTCCAGAGAGTCCGAGATATCCAGTAAATCCCCCTGTGGTGTCAGACTGGGACGTACAGGGGCAGTCCATGAATCATCTAAGGGGGATTTTCCCCAACCCGCTCCTTGCAAAGCTGTAGCAATCGTAATTCCTGAAGCAGACACGTTCGAGTCAAAACCCTGTCCAGAAAAGCTAGGAAAGCTTTGCCCCACTGAGACCCGCTGTTGGGGCCCGCGTGAAAAAGTATCAAGACATGAAATAGTCACAGTACCTGGAAGATGGGACATCAACACGCCCGTATGCACTGTATCCACAGAACGCTGAGCCGGAATGCAAGGCTCACTCCCCCTGTGTTCCTCCCGTACCTTGGCATCCGCATTGCAGGGAACTGAAAAACAAGCTGCCACATCCTGCATTGGGGAGCTTGGAAGAGACTCTCGGCACTCGCTTGGAAATGAACAGCTGCCAGTCTCCACAGCCCCCGGAAGCTCCGACCCACACAAAGCTTGCTTGCAGGCACCAGCTGATTCATCCATCTTACGTTTCGCACACAGCTGAGCCCTGTCAGTCCATGTCATTCTTTGACTGACAGGACTCTCAGCAGTCGGGATGAGCCTAGAAACAGCAGAACGCTCACCTGCTGTTCTCCCAGCGTCTACCACATCCTTAGAAGCAAAAACAGAAGTGCTTTCCACTATCGTGGAAACCGGTCATTCCTCTTCAGGCGACATTGCCGATTGGGGTACCAAGACAATACCCACGTCCATTCCACTCTGTTCCAGGTTGGTCTCACGTGGAGAGGAGATAGGGAGGGAGACCAGCTCCCCTACCTCCAACACATCCTCACCCTCCAACGCCGAACACCAAGTGGCCATCACAGAGCAATGGCCAAGCCCCCTACTGACAGAGTAGGGGAATTTCCCAGGTGTCCTGGCCAAATTTCCCTCATTCACTAAAAATACCACCAACAGCTTAATCTGGTTCGAGGTCAGTTGGCATTCATCTGTATCCCCCTCCCCCGGGGCGTGCCAGAAAATAGGCAGTATTTGTCTAGTTCACTTACCCGGTCAGCAAAAACTAAACAAACAACCAAACATTATTTTTCACTCATTATAATTTTTCTGGCAAATACTACATCAATAATTTTTTGTTTAAATAGCCTGAAATGTAATTATAGCAATGCAGGAAGGAGTTCTGTCTTCTGATTGGTGGAAATCTTTTCTGCAACCTTACATTAATCTTTAATTATTATGCATGTAGAGCCTCATTACATGCAGCGGGATCTAAAGTATGCAGTCCTGTCATGGAGTGCTGGAATGTAAAGTTAAGTGTACTCCAACATTCCATGACAGTTTCATGCGGCTGCCATTAATCATCTTCTGGTCCTGTACATAGATTGTGAACTCAGCTGTAGATTAGCAAAGACTGTGGCAGAAAAAGACACATTTATTTTTGTTTTTCTTTCCGTAAGTAGTTTTTACCTTTTTCCATTTTCTCCCCCGTCCCACTCCCTCCTGTCCCTGATGTGACGCACGCATGTGGAGGCACGCGCATGTCACACCCTATGGGACACCCCACCCTACTAGTTGCTTCATTACCACCTACACCTGCCACCGGACCTCCATCCAGTGACAGTGAGACTACGGATGGGTGACCCTCCCACCAGGGAGAGGAGAGCCAACACTCGATCCTGCTCCCACCCTCCTCCCCGCGCTGGCACCCCGGCGACTCAAGGTTATTCCCAAACCCAGGTCGCTGGCACGGTACCAGGTAAGACAAGATGCCTCAGCGCCAAAAGCTGGCCTGAAAAAGAAATATTTAAACTGTAGAAATGTAAAGCCATTTTAATAAAAGGTAAAAATGAATGTAAAGCACAATTTCGGCTTTCGAGTGACAGACAACCTCAATCAACTTTTCCTATCACTGACACACCTGGCAGCCATCAGGCATCGCTGATAACGTTAACTGTGCTGAAGTATCTGGCATCACTAAGAAGAACTTGTTCAAGTTCATCAATTTATTTATTTTGCTTCACACATAAGCCATTCCCCAGCTCTCCACATGAGCTTTCGATGTCGCCATGGCAATGTGACTTTCTTTTTATTGAACTCAGCCGCTGCCATGCCAACAATCATAAAACTGCACATTTAGCATAGAATATTTGCGCATCCACAACCCATTTACATTCAACATGATCCCTACGTTACTGCCATGCTGACTGCCAGTTTGCAGAAGAGCAATCAAGAGACCTCTGTGCTAAGTTTATAGTACTGCAAATAATGTCCATCCCATCATTAACAGTTGCAGTGGGTGAGACTGACCAATCGCGGCATGTGGAAAAGAGAAACAAGAGTGTGGCAGGCAGTGTCCTGAAATCTACATCTCTGAGACAGTTACTACAGACACAGCATGTCTCCAGAAATTAAAGATACAAATAAAACAAGAGAATGTGGGAGTTAATTTAACCACCTAGGATGCTTGGGAGGGGTTTAATTTTACGGTCACTCACTGAATCCATATACAGGACTCTGCCTGCCGCAATCACTCTCTCCTCTTGCTGCGATTGGTCTCTCTCCCCTGCTGCAGCCAAGAAAGTTAGAAATAATAGAGACAGTAGGGAAACTGGCTGCTCGACTTTCAGATCCTGGCTCTTGGGAAGGAAGCGGAGCTGGGAGCTAAACTCATCTCTGTCATGGGGCTGTGTTCAAAACAACCTTAGGACCCAAGGCAAACTGAAGGTCTCCCACACTTCCCACTTGCTAATGGCCATCCCCAGCACAGACGACACACGTAACCAGTGTTTGAATGGCAGAAGGCAGATGGACTATTTCACCTCAAAAATGAGATAATATTAATAAAACTAAAAATAAAGAAGGATGGAAATTGCCATAATAGCAATAAGGTACTCCCAGGGGTTACATTTACCATGTGTTAATCACCCCCTAGGGGTATGTGGCACTCAGCTGAGCCTCGTGCTACATTACTCCCCTTGGGGTGATTAACAGACGGTTAATGTAGAAACATAGAAACATAGACTTTGACGGCAGATAAGGACCGCTAGGCCCATCTAGTCTGCCCATTTCCCTACCTACAGGATAGCCCACAGATCCTAGTTAACCAACGGCCTATTTCTTCCTACCCCCACAAGAATTGCCTTATGTCTGTCCCATGCATTCTTGAATTCTCCCACAGTTTTAGACCCCACAACCTCCTCAGGAAGGCTGTTCCATGCATCCACTACCCTCTCTGTGAAATAATACTTCCTCACATTGTCCCTGAACCGCCCTCCTTCTATCTTTAAATTGTGTCCCCTTGTTCTTGCAAGTCTCTTTTTCTGAAAGATGCTACCCTCTTGGACTTTGTTGATTCCACTGAGGTACTTAAAAGTTTCTATCATATCCTCCCTCTCCCTTCTTTCCTCAAGGGTATACATATTAAGCTCCTTTAGTCTCTCCTCATATGGCTTCTCTTGCAGACCCTGCACCATTTTAGTTGCCCTCCTCTGGACTACCTCTATCCTGTCTATGTCCTTGCAGAGATGGGGTCTCCAGAACTGGACACAGTACTCCAGATGGGGTCTCACCAACTGTCTGTACAGAGGGATAACAACTTCCTGTTTCTGCTGCTGATGCCTCTCCCTATGCATCCTAGTATACCCCCAGCCCTCCCTACTGCCTTCTCACATTGCTTGCTAACCTTAAGGTCATCTGATACGATTATCCCCAGGTCCCTTTCCTTTTTTGTTGTTGTTACTACCTCCCCACCCATTGTGTATTCTTCCTCTGGGTTCTTGTTTCCCCTGGTTGTACCTTATTGCTTAATTTACACCAACATGGAAATAAATTGCTCCAAAGTTTGCAAGCCAGAAATACAGCTGTCAAAATAGAATTATAAAAAGGGTTAGCAGGATAAAGTATTTGACTGGTCAAGAATATTCTGTGAGATCTATGTTAACGTTGTAAAAGCATACTTGTGCAGCCTCTTCACTTGTTCAGTGGTGCAAGAATTCAGCAAACAAGATCCTTGTTTTCCTTAAAATCAACATTCTGTGTATCTCACCTGTAGCTGTCATTGCTAGAACTAACCTCCACATACCCTCAGGAATTGGGGAAGGGATTTAAACATACAGTATGCTGAGTCCAATAGGAACAACCCTGAGAATGCCAGTGTGCAAAATGCTGGGGTATTCACATGGCCTATGGAGCCCTCCGGTATGACCTGGTGACTTTTTAAGCTTCTTGTATTTAGTTCATATTGTTTTATTTTGCAGCAATAACATAATAAAAGTTTTTTTTTTGTTTGTTTTTGTGCTGCATCTGTTGGTCACTGGTGTGTTTTTTTTTTTTTTTTTTCGGGTAGAATTTTTTGTATGCAAACACAGCTCTTTCCTGGGGCTTTATTTCTTGTTCACATTACTTCTTTCAAGAGGCTAGGGTTGCAAAGGCAGCTATAGACAAGCATTTGTCAATGTCAGATGTTCGCCACTTGTATAGAACCCCTGGAGTACTAAATGCATTGTGATACATTGTGTGGGTTATGTATTACCAAAGTTAGGAGCTGTGTTTCTAAATTTCAATGCAGGCTCATAACTTTGTTATGTTTTAATATTTTTGGCCCAAATTGTCAACATAGTCTTTTTATGACCCCACCTCATGAACAAGTGTGTAGAAAATTTTCCACTCCTGTCTGAAAGGTGATGTCATGCAGGGACTACGAAATCACTTTTTGGGATGCAAAAACCCATATTGGCCAGGATTTGAAAAATGACAGCTGTTACATTCATGAGGTGCTGTAAAAAATTACTATGTTACAAATTTGGGGTGAAAATATTGAAAATTACCAAAGTTACCAATCTGCGTTTGCAAAATTCAACATAAGCTCATAACTTTGTTGTTTTTTACAATTTGTACATCAAAGATTCAACATAACCTTCTTATAACCCCAGCTCGTGAACAAGGGCACAGAAAATGTTCAACTCCTGCTCAAAAGGTGATTTTGCGCAGGGACCACGTAATAACCTTTCCGGATATAAAGACACATTTTGGCCAGGATTTGAAAAATGACAGCTGTCACATTCATAAGGTGCTGTTAAGAAATGGTTATGTTGTAAATCTGGGATAAAAATATTGAAAATTACCAAAGTTACTAGCCTGAGCTTGCAAAATTCAATGCAGTCTCATAACTTTGTTGTTTTTTAAACATTTTTACACCAAATTTTCAACATAGCCTTCTTATGGCCCCTGCTCATGAACAGGAGCAGAGCAAATTTTCAATTCCTGGTGAAAAGGTGATTTCACATAAGGACCACTAAATCACCTTTTGGGACATATTTGCCTAATGTCAGTGCAATTGTTCATCAGGTGGGGTCCCAAAGAAGGCATGTTGAAAATCTGGGGCAAAAATATGAAAAATGGCCAAGTTATGCCACTAAGTTCAAAACCCCATTGAAATACATTGAACTGCATACTTGTTTCCTCAGATTCCTCAATTGAAATGTGAAGACATGTCTGCAGTTCACAGAAGATTACGGCACTGGACCCCTAGTGAGTAAGTAAGGGCTTGGGGGTGTGGGGTGGTGGGTGCTGAGTGGGAAGGTTGGGTGGGAGGACAGTAACAGCTGCAACAGACATCAATGGACATTTTTCTTTTTACAGGGTTTATTAAACATTAAAAAAACCTACAAGGGAAGGTTTCCTTTATTTCAGGTTGTGACATCGGGGGATTGGGCACCTGAGTATCAGTGTTAAGTTTGTGGGAGGGTATGGGGTGGTAGGTGCTGAGAGGGAGGGTTGGGTGGGCAGGACAGTTAAGGCAACAACAGAAAGTGACAGCAACACCGGGGATTGGGCACCCCCAGTTTCAGTGTTATGTTTGTGGTGCTGAGAGAAAGGGACAGGTGCAGGGGACAGTCACACGGCAGCTCTACCAGTAACACACACATCAATGGACAGTATCCTGTTACAGCTGAAGCCCCTGTATGTTTCACATTCCAGCCATTCCAGGCTGAGGTTGATGGACCAGCTTGCCTGGTGGGTGGTGTAGATCAAAGGGAAGAGCTGACCCATGATTAGGTCAGCTGTTTCTTTTCAAGTTCATGCCGTTGCCACCCAGTAAGCCAAAACTCCATCATACTCAGCCTCACTGTTGATTGGTGTGGTACTGTCATGCCCCTAAAACATTGCTCTGCATTGAACAACAGTGCCACACTTCTCAACACCCAAGTACCATACCAAAATGTTCACTGCGCACACGGCGAGCATAAAAAAGAAGAAGCAGTCATCACTGATCATCAGCATGACAGTGTTGAATAAGGCTCTGTTCCATTTCTTATGCAGAAAGAGTTAAATGTAAGGATCTGTTCTATCCTCTCCTTTTCTGTCTCTTGTCTGTCTGGTTGTGCAACCAAATATTCTTGTAAGACCTAAGAACTGATCACTCTGACAGTCTCGCAATTCTCTGCCTCTTCCTATCTCTCTATCTTCACTTGCTCTTTCTGTCCTTTCTTCCCCCTTGCATACATGTGGTTATAAAAATATATGTGAATCTTTATGTGAAACTGGGATCCCTTGGTTTGAAATGTATATAGTTATACTGTTGAAATGATTGCAGAAAGCTATTTGGAATTTAGGGGGTTAATCTGAGATGTAATTTGACCTCCTCTCAGGCTTGTTTGCAAACTCTTTTGCAGAGCTATCAGCAGGAGGCCGGCTTAGGACACTTTTCTGTTTGCAAGTCTGCTCTGCACAGAAACTGACAAGAACTCTGATACATTTTGGTGGGAAACAGGATGTCTCCTTAACGAGCTCAGGATGAAGAAGTTAATTGTCAGGCAAAGATTTGTTATAAAAAGAGTAGCAATGTTTTTGCTAGAGAGCCGGAAACTTGGAATTAAAGACTTCCCCAGATGAAGGACTTTGTTTTCTCTGTTTGTATTGCCTTTTTAAATACTTATACTTAACAATTTTTATTTTTATGTTGGTTTGCGCATGCACAGCCAACATATTGCGGTAGTAGCAGATTTGGAGGCGCCGTCACTGTTGGGCAAATGCAGGGCATGCATCAGTAGGTGTGTCCCTCATTCCCCAATCAGCCAGCAGCAGGCACTGACATCACACATCCTTAATGTGGCCACCAGATCTAAGAAAATGTCCGCTGCAATGAGAGTGAAGCTCTCATACAGCGGGACCACAACAAGCCTCCCAACATGCACGCAGCATGGCGGCAGTGACTGCCGCCACCTTCTGTCACAATGCCAACGAGGGAGCCCACTCCCTGTTGGCATAATGACCCCCTTCCAATTAAAATGCATGCCGAGGGGGTGCCCAGTCCCCCTCGGCATCATGTGCCCCAATTTTTTTTTGCTGACGGGGGGCCCAATCCCCATTGGCATTTATCCCTGTCCACATTTATTTTGCCAACAGGAAAGCCCACTCCACATTGGCTTAATGTCTCCACCCCAATTTTATTGTGTGCCGAGAGGGGTGCCCAATTCCCCTCGGCTCATGTCTCTCCCCCCTTCAGTATGTGCCGACAGGGGTGCCCAATCTCCTGTTGGCTACAGGATCCCCCCAAACACTTAGGTGGCATGCTGGGAGCCCACCCCAGTGTGCCAAATCCCCTGCAAAAAAAAACTGTCCCGTGATTTTTTTTTTTAAACCTGTAAAAAAGAAAACGGTCCCTTGCAGTCTACCTGCCCCTCCCACAACCCACGCCCACCCTCTGCACACCCTGCCTCCCCACCCCCCCATACTTACCTCCAGAGTCTGGCACGACAATCTTCGGTGGACCGGGAACACGTCTGCACTCTTCAAAGCTGACCGCGAACTGAAGAAATGCTGGTAAGCTGTGTAATGGCATACATAGGTTTTTTTCAACTTTGGTGCATCTGTCAGCCATTTTTGGGAATTCTGGCACCAAATTTTCAACATGGGGTTATTGGGAGCCCTCCTCATGAATTCATGCACTGTCATGGCATTATTCGGTCCCAAAAGTTGATTTCGCAGGCACTGTGCAGAATCACCTTTCAAGACTGATTAATGAAATGGCAGTGCCACTGTTCATGAGGGGGGCTCTCATAAAGCCTATGTTGAAAATTTGGTGGGAAAAATCAAAAAAATGGCTGTTTGACAACAGTGCGTTGCACAGTTTCCAAGCATGCTCGTAACTTTGTGAATTTGTAATACTTTCACTCCATATTTTCAAAATTCGCATTTTTACACACCTCCTTATGAACAGTACAGCTGTCATTTTACATTTCCTGGCCAAAATATGTTTTCACATGTCCGGAGCAGAATAGCACAGTCACTGTGCGAAATCAGTTTTCGGGCCAGTTTGAGGAAATGACAGTGACATTGTTCATGAGCAGAAGTCCTAAAATGCCTATGGTGAAAATTTGATGACGAAATTCCATAAAATGACTGTGTTACAAGTGTGCGTTGCGCAGTTTCCATGCACCCTTGTAACTTCACAAATTTGCAATATTTTCATGCCAGATTTTCAACACTGGCATTTTTTCACACCTCCTTATGAACAGTACAGCTGTCATTTTTCATATCTTGCCCTAAATGTGTTTTTGCACCTGTGGCACACAATGGCGTGGTTACTGTGCGAAATCAACAATTCGGACAAATTAACAAAATCACAGTGCCACTGTTCATGAGGGGAGGTCCCAAAATGCCTATGTTAAACATGTGGTTAAAAAATTCCAAAAACAATTGGATTATGGATGTGTGCTCCACAGTTTCTATGCATGCTCATAACTTCACCAATTTTTCATATTTTCACTCCAGATTTTCAACATTGCCATTTTTTTACATCTCCTCATGAACAATATAGTTGTCATTTTCCACATACTGCCTAAAATGTGTTTTTGTCCCTGTGTCGCCAAATGGCATAGCCGCTGTGCAAAACCACCTTTCAGCTAACAAACTGATAGTGCCGCTTTTCATGAGGTGGTCTCACAAACAGCCCATGTTGAAAATTTGGAGTGAAAATACCAGCACACGCCTACGGTGTTAAGGATTCCAATTGTAGCACCCCACCCTATAGAGACTGACAGGCGTCAGGGGTGTGGCTTGGGATCATCGGCTGTAATGCTTATGCCATTCCACCCCCACCCCCACCCTGCAGCCAGTTACAGGCATCATGGTGTGCCTTGCACTGTTCGGCCACAATGTTTGCCCCATTCTCCTATACTGCACCCACCTCAACATATTGCCTTATGGAATGGGATAAGTATAATGCCCAAAGACCCCAAAGCACACCACAACACTTGTCAGTGTCTACAGGGTAGGGTAAGGTACAATGGCATGAGCATTATAGCTGATGACCCAAAGGCATACCCCAATGCCTGTCGCTCTCTACAGGGTGGGGGTGGGGTTGGCATCACTTCAATACTTCACTGCCATTCCTATTATGCGTCTCTAACTCCAGCACTACCAATGCCAATGCCAGTGAGACAACGTTCGGCATTGACAAATTCTTGTTTATTTTACTGTCACTGATAATAATAAACCGTTACTTGCAAATTTTACAACTACTCCTGGTCTTTCTGTGCTTCCTGACCTGTCCCTTAATGACAGATGGTGTCAGACTAAGTGGGATAAAGGCTGTTCTTTGGCTGAAGACTATCAGATGGCCAGACAGATGCCACAGCAATGAGGTAACAGCCAAGCACCAGTGAGACCTTCTTTCTCCCAGTTTAACTCCAAGTCTGATAAGAACTCTGGTTGGTGTAACAAATCTACACCCAAAGACTTTGCCATAACTGTAATAAGTCAGGCCATATTGCAAGAAACTGCCATAGTAAGGAGAGTAACACTGTAGCAGATTTCTCCTTAACAAATTGGGGCAAGTATTTAACAGATGTTAAGATGGGAGATAAGACTGTGAATGGACTTATTGATTCAGGAAGCAGACAGACCCAAGTGCGTGTTGAAGTGCTGGGAAAACACTATGCCAAAGAACCAGGTACTGGTGTCATCTGCATCCACAGGGAGATTCAATACTATCCTACCACCCAAGTGACTTTGAATATTAATGGGGTTTTGCACCAAATGAAAATGGGGGTAATACCTAAGTTACCCATACCTGTGATTATTGGAAATGACTTTCCAGAATTTACAGAGTAAATCACATAGGGAGCAAAACCTGCAGTTTCAGTAGCCAGTATGACAAGAGCACAGGCAAAGAAAATCTCAGACGGTGGGGACACTTCCTTTTGGTGACTTTGATTCAGACTTGTTTGAGCATAGCTCCAAGTTCTGGAAGGCCAGGAAAGAAATAAGATGCCTGAAGAAACAGTGGCAACAAAAGACTGATGGACATAAGGGGTTAATACATGAAAATGCTAAAACTAAACTGATAGCTTGCTCTGAAAAAAAATCACAATTAATTAACAATGTTTCTCTCCAGGGTTATTTTAAGCAGCTGGGGGTGAAACCAAAACAGGGTGAACAAATGTTTAAACAAGCATTTGTCAATGCCGAATGTTGATTGCTTTGCTCCGTTGAGCTCGCTCACTCCCCCCTCTCACTCGTTCTGTTTCTCCTGGTGCTGCAGGCTGCCCTTTTGTACTGGGCTCCTGCTTCTGTTGGCGCCTTTGTCTGCCCAAGAAAAGAAATCTGCAGCAGTCCCGACAGAGCTCCATTGAGCTTCGCTTCACCCTCTCACACTCGCGCCATTCCATTTCTGCTAGCGCTGTACGCTCTTTGTACTGGTTCCTACCTGCATTGCTGCCTTTTTCTGCCTACAAAGAAACTGCAGCAGTCATGATAGAGCTCAGTTGAGCTCACTCACCCCTCCCCTCCCTCACTTGCTCATTCTGTTTCTCCCACCACTGCAGGCTGCCCTTTGGTACTGGGCCCCTGCCTGCATTGCTGCCTTTTTCTGCCCACAAAAAAATCTGCAGCAGTCCCAACAGAGCTCCGTTGAGCTCACTCACTCCCCCTTCCTCACCCACTCATTCTGTTTCTCCTGGTGCTGCAAGCTGCCCTTTTGTACTGGGCTCCTGCCTGCATTGATGCCTTTTTCTGCCCACAAAGAAATCCTTAGCAGTCCTGACCGAGCTCAGTTGAGCTCGGTCACTCCCCCTCTCTCACTCGCTTGATCCTAATCTGTCCCAAACACTGATTTCTGAAAGTGACTGCGGTATTCTGCGCCGGAAACGTAAAAACAGATTTCAGCCAGGATGTGAAAACTGACAGCTGTACTGTTCATAAGGAGGTGTGAAAAAATGCCAGTGCTGAAAATCTGGTGTGAAAATATTACTAATTTGCCAAGTTACAAGGGTGTGTGGAAACTGCACAATGCACGCTCGTAACACAGTCATTTTATGGAGTTTCATCACAAAATTTTCAACGTAGGCATTTTAGGACATCTGCTCCTGAATAGTGTCACTGTAATTTTTGTAATGCATCCCGAACACTGATTTCCCACAGCAACCGCACTATTCTGCACCGGAACTGCGAAAACATATTTCGGTCAGGATGTGAAAAAAAGACAGCTGTACTGTTCATACAGAGGGCCAGAAAGATGGCAATGTTGAAAATCTGGAGTGAAAATATTGCAAATTGGCGACGTTATGAGCAGGCGTGGAAACTGCCCAACGCATGCTTGTAACACAGTCATTTTATGGACTTTCATCACCAAATTTTCAACATATGCATTTTAGGATCTCTGCTAATGAACAGTTTCACTGTGATTTTCGTAATGTCCCAAACACTGATTTCCCACAGCGATCGTGCTATTCTGCGTTGTAAGTGCGAAAACACATTTTGGCCAGGATGTGGAAAATGACAGCTGTACTGTTCGTAAGGAGGTACAGGAAAATGGCAATGTTGAAAATCTTGAGTGAAAATATTGCAAATTTGCGAAGTTATGAGCGTGCGTAGCAACTGCGCAATGCACACTTGTAAAACTGTAATTTCTTGGATTTTTTCCACCAAATGTGCAACATAGACTTTTTGAGAGCCCACCTCAAGAACACTGGCACTGTCATTTTGTTAATCGGTCCCAAAAGGTGATTCCATGCAGTGACCATGAAGTTACCTTTCGGGGCCGAATAACACCATGACAGTGGCTGAATTCATGAGGAGGGGTCCCAAAAACCCCATGTTGAAAATTTGGTGCCGAAATTCCAAAAAATCCCTGAGATATGCATCAAAGTTGAAAAAAAACAGTTTATGCCATTATACAGCTTACCGGCATTTCCTCAGTTCGCGGTCGGTTTTGAAGAGTGCAGACGTGTTCCCGGTTCACCGAAGATCGTTGCGCTGGGCTCCAGAGGTGAATATGGGGTGGGGGGTGTGGGAGGCTGAGTGTGCAGAGGTTGGGCACAGGTTGAGGAGGGGCAGCGGATTCGACGAGGGACTGTTTTCTGCTTTACAGGTAAAAAAAAAAAAAATCACAGTACTTTTTTAACAGGGACATTTATGGACATTTGGCACGCTGGGGTGGGCTCCCAGTGTGCTAACCTACTGCTGTGTTGGGGGGCCGACTGTATCCAATGGGGGATTGGGCACCCCCATCCGCATATACGGGGCGGTGCAATAGCCGAGGGGGATTGGGCACCCCCCTTGACACACACCTATGTTTCATCACGAGGGGGACATGATGCTGATGAGGAGTGGGCTGTCCAATCAGCAAACCAAACTGGGAGGGGGGAGATTATGCTGATGGGGAGTGGGCTCCTCCATCGGCAACCTGAACGCACTCAGGGGACTGAAGCCGATGGGGATTGGAGCCACCGTCGGCAAACAACCACTGTTGTGGGGGGGCACATGCTGCCGAGGGGGATTGAGCACCCCCTTGGCACTGGGGGCTCACTAATATTGTTTTTGAACATAGCAGCAAGCCACTGCCATGTTCACAAACAATATCACAGTAGCAAGAGTCCGCCCAGCAATGATGGGTTGATGAGTCAATGCAGCGGAATGGCTTACACTGCAATGATGAGGCAGCCCCTGATTGCAGCGGCTGAAACCTTACAAGGTTGTGGCATGCTGGCTGAACTAGTGTCAGCAGCAGTGTGCCACCCCATTGGGAAAGGCAGGCCAAGCCTCCAGAGTCTGTGGGGGCATTGGCCACAACAGTGCCATGCCTCCACAACCTGCTTCTGCAGCAAGCTGCCGCAATATGTTTCTTGCGCATGCATGCAATCAACATAAAAATGAAATGGGTTACTGTGCAGAGTTTGGGTTAAACCTCAGACACAGGAACAGATGGAACTATTGGTTATACCACAAAACTAGAGATCTGTGTTGTTACTGATAGTGTATGATAGTGCTATGGCTGGTCACTCGGGGAGGGATCGTACCCTTGCCAGATTGTTGTACAGATTTTACTGGCCTGGAAACATGAAGATGTTGCTACATATTGCAGTTCTTGTGCTGAGTGTCAGAAAGTAGCCCCAGTGATTAAAAAGGACAAGGTGCCCCTATCCTTGATAGATGTGCCTTTCAAGAGAATTGCAATGGATGTGGTTGGCCCCATAGACAAAAGTAAAAAGGGTAATAGATTCATTGTGGTAGTATGTGATTATGCTATTCGATACCCAGAGGCAGGTCTATGTGTACTATCACAGCCCAAAAAGTGGCAGCAGAGCTTGCCAAAATTTTCAGCAGGGTGGGCATACCTAAAGAAATTATTGCTGATCAGAGTAGTAATTTTGGTGTTGCATTGCTGAAAGAGCTGTACTGATTGCTAGGTATCTGCGCCATAACAACCTCCCCTTATCACCCTCAGACAGACGGTTTTGTTGAGTGTTTTAATCAAACCCTAAAACACATGTTAAAAGGTTTGTAAAAGGGGAAGGGAAAGATTGGGACCAGTACTTACCTTTCCTGCTTTTTGCTTACAGAGAAGTGCCACAGGCATCAACAGGTTTCAACAGGTTTTTCACCATGTGAAATGTTGCATGATAGAGAACCTAGAGGGCCACAAGATGTAATAAAAGAAACATGGAAAGATAACCTCACTCAAAAAAATCTATTACATCTTATACGTGTGCCCTGAAAAAGAAGCTGGCAAAATATGTTGAAATTATCCTTAGTAATCAGGAAGAGGCCCCAAACCAGCAGAAGGTGTATTATGACAATGGAATAAAAGATAACATTTTTGAGCCAGGTGAAAAGGTCTTGCTACTGTTACCCACTAAAGAAAATAAACTGTTTATGAAGTGGCAAGGGTCTTATAAGGTGCACAGACATACTGGCACAGTTAACTATGAGACTGAGACCCCTGATAGGAAAAATCCTTCCAAGATACATCACACTAACCTCCGGAAGAAATGGGTTGAAGAAACACCAAAGGCTGCTTTGTTAGTTTTACCAAAAATGTTTACAGAAGATACTGACATAGCTTATGACAGACTGGAACAAACTGTAACTACTGTAAAGGAGAATGTTTCCTTAACCCCTGAACAAACCACAGAAATCAGTAACTTGGTAAAGACATTTAACAGTACTTTTACCATAGTGTCAGATCGCGCAAAAGGGGACAAGCATGAAATAGTGACAGGGAATGCATGCCCTATCAGACAAAAGACATACAGATTACCAGAGCAGTTAAAAGAGACATGGTTAAAGAAATAAAAAAAATGAAAGAACTGGATATCATAGAAGAGTTGAGAAGTGCTTGGTCATCACCAATAGTGATTGTAAATAAAAAAGAATAGGGTGTAAGAATCTGCCTTGATTTTAGGAAACTTAAGTGTCAGAATTTGACAGTTATCCTGTACCCAGAATAGATGATTTGTTGGACAGATTGGGGAGTGCCAAGTACATCAGTACCCTCAATCTCACCAAGGGTTACTGGCATATCCCCCTAGCTAAAGAATCCAGAGACAAACCTGCATTTGCCTCTTCTGTAGGATTCTATCAGTTCACCACATTGTTTGGTTTACATGGTGCACCAGCTACATTCCAGTGGTACATGGATGTAATTTTATTCCCTCACACTAGTTATTGTGCTGCATACCTGGATGATGTTGTGGCATACAGTACAGACTGGAAAAGCCACCTGGAACACCTACGAGCAGTTATCCAATCTGTCAAAAAGTCAGGTCTAACAATTAATCCTGCCAAATGTGCATTGAGCAGGCAGAAAACCAAATATTTGGGCTATGTTTTAGGAAATGGAGAAGTAAAGCCAGCGATTTCTACAATAGAAGCTGTAGCTAACAGTCCTATCCCTAAAACAAAGAAACATGTCAGGTCATTTTTAGGGCTGGCTGGTTATTATTGGAGATTTGTTACCAACTTTGCTAAGCTTGCTACTCCCCTCACTGAACTCACAAAAAATTGTACCGAATAATGTGAAATGGACCCCAGAGAGTGATGAAGCTTTTCAGGCCATTAAGGCTGCATTACGTTCAGCCCCTGTTTTATGAAGCCCAGGTTTCTCACGGGCAGACTCAATGGACCCTGGATCTCCTTCTGCCTTTGTTTTTCTATGTTTCTGTATATCTATGACTTTGAGAAACAATTTTTGTTATAGACAGATGTATCAGAGGTAGGCCTAGGTGCAGTTTTGAGTCAGAATATAGATGGCAATGAACATCCCATTCTATATATCGGTAGGAAATTGCTTGACAGAGAGAAAAGGTACTCCACCATTGAAAAGGAATGCCTTGCGTCAAAGTGGGTCATGGAGTCCCTTAAGTTTTATTTGCAAGGAGCTGACTTTGTACTTATAACAGATCACAATCCTCTCTGTTGGCTTAACTAAATGAAGGAGTAAAATTCCAGAATCACACGGTGGTACCTGGTACTACAGCCATTTAAATTTAAAGTGATGCACAAATCTGAGAAAGAGAATGTCAATGCTGATTTTCTGTCAAGTTATGGATCAGGAATTCAGAATTCTGAAGGTTGAAAAAACAAAATATGTGAGTTTAAACTTCTCTGTTTGCTATACTGCATATGCACTGAATTGTATAGGTTATAAGCTAATGTTAGAATATTAGAAGAGAATTAATATAAAGTTTTGAAAACTTTTTTTTAAACAGATTCCCTCTTAAAGAGGGGATATGTAACAGCAATGATTAAGGCCCTGTCCCATTTGTTATGCAGAAAGAGTTAAATACAAGGACCCTGTTCTATCCTCCCCTTTTCTATCTCTTGCTTGTCTGGTTGTGCAACCAAATATTCTTTTGAGACCTAGGAATTGATCACTCTGACAGCCTTGCAATTCTCCACCTCTTGCTATCTCTCTACCTTCACTTGGCCTTTCTGTTCTTTCTTCCCCCTTGCATATCTGAGATTTAAAAAAAATATGTATGTGAATCTTGATGTGACACTGGGATCCCATGGTTTGAAATGTATATAGTTATATTATTGAAATTACTGCAAAAAGCTATTTGGAATTTAGGGGGTTAACCTGAGATGCAGTTTGAGCTTCTCTCAGGCTTGTTTACAAACTTTTGCACAGCTGTCAGCAGGAGGCCAGCTTGAAACTGCAACATAAAAAAAACACACTGATAGCAACACAAATGTGATGATGGAACTATACAAATAATTAAATGAAACCATCATGCTGCATTCACTGATTAAGCCGGCATGCACCAACAGACCTCACAGGAAGGATTATTTCACATTCAGAAATAAATGAAAATCCTGAATGAAGAAAAACACTTTTTTTACAAACAGAAATGGTTCCCATTTTAATTGATACGCTTGCCTGTAATTATGTGGGGGAAAAGCTCCTCCCCCACAGCCTATTTAATCAGTGCAGCTGTTTCCCGTTCTGCTTAGAGTGAGTTGCATTCGCTAGTGTTGCTGTTGCCTGCTGCTTTCTCCTCCTGCCTACCAGTCCGTTTTGTTTACAAGCCGTTTGTTTGGGTCTCCTTCCTTGTCTCCCCTGTGCTTCTACCTCTGCTCGCGCATGCCCCCCCCTTCGCTCCGTAGTGTTTCATCATTGGATTATTTGGGGAGGGCTCATTTGGACCTGCCTACTCCCTCGCTACTTCCTGCTCCTGGCTGCTTGGTTTCTGTGCCGTGACGTGGCGCTCTCCTGACTTGCTACACGTTTACTTCGGACTCATGCTCCCTCCTCGCAAGCTACATTGCTCCTCTGACCCTTACCTCAAGGTTCCGTCTGCTCCCTCTAGGAACATTATTCCCTTCCCGCATTATCATGGCTGCCACATCATCCCTTTCTCAGCCGCTCTCTGCCGAAGCGTACAGACATCTGCAACGTCAGCACACTCTACGGCTGAGCATTGCAGCTCACTGAACTTTCGTATGCACTGGGACTCCGCTGGTGGTTTGCTGCGTACTTGCTATTCTTTAAGGCAGTCGCAGGTTTCCCAGTTCAATGATGCTTCAATGTTGAGCCGTTTTCCTGGCTGTTTTTTTTCAACTTGTTATTCGGCTCCTACTTAAAGCTCCAGGTCAAGCACCAAATACTCTTAACTTATACTAGGCAGCACACATAAAGGTGCTGGCTTGACTACAGTTCTTGGACTAGTATAAGTTACTGCATTTCTTTCATTCATGGTAATTCCTGGAGATTGGACCATTTACAGTTTCTGCATTTCATTTCATTCAAGGTAGCCCCTGGATGCTATTATGGTGCATTGTATTTTACAGAGTAGCCTTGTAGTGCTGTTTAGCTATTGAGCACACGTTCATAATTCATACTTTTATGTGACTTTGAGCAATAGACTGGACACTTTAGAGCCACGTTACCCTGCGCTCCAGATGTATAGTGCATTTCTTGACGTCACTGCCCCCGAGGATGAACTGCGCATGTTGCCTATTCGATGCATCATCATTCAGGCCAGATTCTGCTCTCCCCATTTGCTAGAATTCTGCCAACTACATTATTCGACCTTGTAGGATTCTACCATCCAAATACTCTTTCAGACCAGCCCATCAAGCTTATACAGTTTTAAGCTGCCTTATTACTATGACTGCCATGTCAGCTTCCGGCCAGAGGTTCACCACTCTCTTCATCACCTTGTTTGGACTAGGAATTCCTATGCCTCTACCTTGTACCTGCTTCCTCTTCAGAGACTGGAAAGTTCAGCCATCCTTGCACTGTGCCTGCATGCGCTGCATCTGGCCTGCGGTTCCTGCATCTCCACCTGCCATGCCCAGTGGGCCTGAAGGTCCGTTTCTCTTTGCCTTATATCTGACTTCTACCCAGCTTATGCATGGATTTCAAGACAACGGGGCCTGCGATTCCTACCATCCTCGATCTACGAGATCCATTGGTCTTCAGCATTGTTTAATTCTTACGTTTGCTTCACAGTTCCAATGCTACTTCGCACTTACCTGGCTCGAGCTAATACCTCCATTCAATGCCTACTCTTCTTCTACGCTGCCTCACCCAGCTCGGGGCCTGGAGCTTTCGCTTCTACGACCTGCCTTCGCCCTTCGGGCTGGGAGGTTTACCTACTTATATTCTAGGCCTGCCTCATTCAGCCCAGAGCCTAGAGATTCCCAGCTTCTATGACCTGCCTTCGCCCATCGGGCTGGGAGGTCTACCTACTACATGCCTGCTTCTCCGACCTGCCTTCGCCCTTCGGGCTGGGAGGTCCCCCTACTTCTGCCTCACCCAGCTCAGGACCTGGTGATTCCATTCCACTTATGCCTACAGTATCTGCTTCTGCTGTCTCAGCCATGGACTCCCTGATGCTTCGTTTTCGGGACGTTAGTTACCATCTCACCTTTGCTCCCTTACATGCCTGGTGACTCCTACCTCTCTGACTCATTGGATGGTCCTCATTCTCCACCGTCTTTAGATTGCCTCAGTGCTCATTCAGTGGCTTACAGAGTTTGCTGTCTTGGATGTTTTGCCCTGTCACCTCAGCCGTGGAATTCCAGCTGCTTCAAGGACTTGGTTGGCGTCTCCTGCGGACTTCGTTTTCCTGCTCGTGCTCTCCCAACTTCGGACCTTTGCAACTGCTACTTCATTGGAATCCGCTTCTTCAGTTATCTCCATCTTGGACTCTTCGGGTCTCATCTGCTTCATGCCTCGAATTTGCCTGCCTTCCATTCTCCATGTTATTCCTCCTGTACAGTGACCATATCTCCATCTCAGTCTCTTCCGGGTGATTACGTCCTTCTCCAGCTGATGGATTCCTGTGCATCGTCGAGGGACTACATCGCTTGATTTCTGCTAGCGGTCAGTCCTGGGTCTAGCTCTGTCTCTCATGCTGGAATCAGCCACCTCTCTCCTCTCCTGCCAGCTGTCTAGGCTACGTTTCTTCAGGGGCTGGTTGCCACGTCCTGTTCTTTCTCCTTTGCCTACGTTGCTGCCATCCTGCTCCTACTACCTCTCATTTTGGATTCAGTCCAACTGCCTTCCTTTGGGCTCACCTCATTCTACTACTTGGATGCTTCATAAATCATACCAAGGTCTCCGATTATCATATATATCATGACATTATTCCAGCTCAACTCTACAGCCGTTGCTTCATATCAATTCCTACAAGATATATTTCATATCAGAACTGAATTCGTCACTTGATAGCCTGGCCTCAAGCCTTCTCTCATTTCTCGTACTATACAAGCCCTATTAGAAACCTGGACATCGTACTACTTCGATTTCGTTCTGCCTCATAGACAT
Organism: Neoceratodus forsteri; assembly: GCA_016271365.2. Taxonomy (NCBI): domain Eukaryota; kingdom Metazoa; phylum Chordata; order Ceratodontiformes; family Ceratodontidae; genus Neoceratodus; species Neoceratodus forsteri. Next base: position 1,452,841,767 of record CM057452.1, read on the forward strand.
CAAGCTTGGATGCAATTATTTCTGCTCTCTTGTATTGAATTCGTCAGTCATCAACTTCATCTCCACCATCATTCAATCCCTTGGATTATGCCCTCTATCAGCTGAAGTACAGAAGACGGTTCTTCAATATATCTACTCTCCATCATTCCAAATTATACATGGATTCTCAGACTCGGACTTTATTGGAAGGAAATTATTTTACTGGACATTTATAATTCAGCTTTCTTAAGCTCCATTCATCTGGATCAAATTCTACAAATTTGAATTCAGATTAGCTGATTAATTTAGTTTAATTAGGATCTCCCTCCTTTAGTATGCCCAGAAGGACGGGCAGGTCAGTAGCCATGGGTCCTTAGAGGTTCCCCCGAAAGGGTTTTTTCCTCTTCTGAGTGCTACTGGTCACACTCTCCGGAGTTGGAGGAGGTGATCGTCTGTTCTTATCATTAAGGTGTTATGCATGACTTTGCAGCATTCAGTTACTGAACAATCATTGATATTTATTCTTTTTGGGGCTCCATAATTCTAATCCAAGCCTCCTTCCTTCCTACAGGTGGGATACAGAGAAAGGCCAAAACCATCAAATATTATCAAACGATTCAATTCAAGCATCCAAGTACCTAAGCACAAGTCATTCTATGCTGGCCTCTGTAGCCAACAACCATCTACATCATTCCACTATATGTTACATAAGCACTGAGCTATGAACCACACATAATAATAGCAATAAAGTACTCAAGGGGTTGTGTTGTTGTTCAGTTATCACCCCAGGAAGCACAAGGTTTACACCCCAAGGAGTTATTTACAGAACATTATCATTAACATGTCTTTGGATCCAGACTGCCTTGGCAACTACAGGCCAGTCTCAAACCTCCCATTCTTAGGGAAGGTTATAGAGAAAGTGGTGGCCGTTCAGCTTGAGAGACATCTCGCATCTTCTTCTACCTATGTGCCTTTCCAGTCTGGGTTCCGGGTGGGGCATAGTATGGAAACTGCCCTGGTAAGGGTGCTTAATGATTTCCTGATGGCAAGGGGCAGGAAAGTCCATATCATCTTGGTTCTCCTGGATCTCTCTGCAGCATTTGACATTGTGGACCATGAGGTGCTGCTTGACCATTTGCAGTTCTGGTGTGGCCTGTTTGGTAATGCCATCAACTGGTTCAGGTCATACCTGACAGACAGAGTGTAGAGGGTAAAAATTGGACTTTTCTCATCTAGCCCAAAGCCTCTGAGCTGTGGGGTGCTGCAGGAGTTGGCCTTGTCACCCTTATTGTTCATGGTGTACATGCTGCCATTGGTGGACATTATCAGGTGGTACAGGTTGGGTTTTCACTGCTATGCAGATGATACCCAACTGTACCTGTTCTGTACACCTGATTTCCAGGTGTCAGACTCCATATTTAACAGCTGTCTCAAAGATATCCAGTCATTTATGACTCACAACTGGCTTAGGCTCAACCCAGACAAGACTGAGATACTGGTGGTGGAGCCGGGTCATTGTGGAGGAGGGAGGAATGGGGGCATTGTCCCCTAATCTAGAGTTGGGGGGTGTTCCCCTTGTCCCCTCTAGGCAGGCAAAGGATTTGGGTATGATCCTTGATGACGGACTGACACTTGATGTCCAGGTGTCGGCCGTTGTCAAAAGTGTTTTTTTCATCTCAGGAATATCACCCAAATCTGAGCATTGATCCCTTCTGAGGACCTGCCCACACTGGTACATGCTTTCATAACTTCCAGGCTGGATTATTGTAATGCCCTGTACCTTGTGTTATTTGGAGGTAACCTCCGAAGGCTGCAGCTGGTGCAGAACTCAGCGGCTAGACTTTTGACTGAGGCAAGGAGATGTGAGCATATTACCCCAGTCCTCCATGGCCTGCACTGGCTTCCAGTCAGGTGGAGGATTGTCTTCAAGATAGGGCTCCTTACCTATAAGACCCTGCATGATGGGGGTCCCACTTATCTGCAAGATCTCCTTATCCCTTACCGTCCGACCCGGATGTTCCATTCTGCTGAGGGAGGCCTCCTTGGAGTTCCCAGGGTTAGGTTGCGGCATTTGGGAGACAGAGCATTTGTGGTGGCTGTGCCAGCCCTGTGGAACTCCTTATCTGTTTATTTGAGGGGGGCTCCCTCAGTGAAAGCCTTTAAAAGGGGACTAAAACATATCTATTCCAACTAGCTTTTATCAATTGATGCTGCTTTGAATAGATAGATGGGAGTCTGTACTTAAAATAATTTTATTACATGTGTTTTTTTTGTTTTTAAAAATTGTGTTTTGTATCATAGTTTTATTGTACAGCACTCAGAGTGCCAAGAATTGGGCACTTGATAAATAAAATATCTAATCTAATCTAATCTAATCATAACCAGGAGTTAAATTGGGCAGGAGCCCACAGAACTCAGTTTCACCAGTTCTTAAAAGAGTGCATGACAGTTTCACCACCTAGAAATCTAGATATAAGAGTTCCCCAACCTAAACATTTCCAATTTAACTACTCATTATAACCCCTGTTGTGCCTAATTGCTTATGAAGAATCTAATCTACATGCTAGTATTTTCAACAGCAGCACCGTTTTTAAGAAAATAGGCCCCATACTCAAAGTCTCAGAGTGACAGAAACCAGCTGTGCACCTTGTAGCCAAGAAATAGTGTCTACTTGCATCCCGCTGTGCCTTTGATTTGAAAACAACCTTCATAAGCCTGCTTCTGCCTAGGGAGAGCCGGACAGATTTAAAGCAGCAGAAATGGTGAGTGGGATCAGGGAAGCTCAGTGTCCAAGACACACACGTCACTGTCGATTCAAGCAGGTACTAAAGAATAGTTGAGGTTTAATGCGAGCCTTTTGAGACCCTTGAACAGTACTATTTTGTTAGTCTGAGTCAAATCTGCACCTTACAATAGATAAATAGAGTATGTTTGGATTATACTATACTTTGGATGTTTTTTTATTAAACTGTTTGCCTATAAATATCCTAATTACCCTTGACACAGGTGTCTTGTATTCAATATTGGTAAGAATTGTCTCAAGTGAATTCAGCTTGAGATGTGTGCGTACATATAGTATGTGAATAGCTGTTTCATTTACAGTGAACAAGACATTATTTAAAAGTGCTAGTGCAGTACATCCTTAACCAGTTCCAAACAGTACATTGTTTTCACAGGCCCTCCTCTAACTGCTGTATTTCTTCTCTCAATTTTCTTGAAATTGTGTTCATGCCACTCCTTGTGTTAACTGTCAGTCAGGGCTCTTGTCTTTAAATACTCTCTTATTGAATTTCTCTGCACATAAGGATGGATCTTCTTCATTATCTACCACATGCTGGGATTACAATCCTCTTCTGACCTAACCCTGGCTCACCTCTTTCCTGTGTCTGGCTATTTTACATTGACACTGTCTGCTTGCTATCTCGCCACAATCTCTCTCTCTCTCTCTCTCTCTCTCTCTCCTTCTATGGCATTCTAAAAGGAACAGCACTTGTTTGTTCAAGTTTGCCAGCAGTGAAACAAAATTGCTCCAGGAATGTATTTAAATAAACTGGGCAAACTGATCAGAGAATGGAGCTGGTACTTAAGTATCAAACTTGGATTTTATAGGGCACCTTAATTTGGCCTAAAAAAATGACTATTTCAACAGCATACTGGCTTTCATAGCAAAAAGGAGTACATTCTCTCTCTCTCTCCTCTCAGATTCAAATAACTTTATTGGCATGACAAGATGCACATGTACTGGCAAAGTTTATACAGCACCCTATTCATAAAAATAAATGTACTATAATGCACTTCAATCAGTACATTTATAGTGTGTGTCAAAGGTGGTGGAAGGATGCCATATATTTTTCAGCTATTTCTACTACAACTTTTCTATTCTCCAGCAGTGTGAAGTGAGTGCCTTTATCATTCCGGAGCTGGAAATATGTTACAATTTGTTGATAGCTCCAGAAAACATTGTTCTTGTGCACAGTTGCATTCTGCACCCAAATAAAATGTGTTTCTGATTCAGTTTCATTCCTTTCAGACTGGCTATAGAAATGGACTTCTTTAGGTTTCTAGATTAATTGTCTCCATCTGTTTCTATTTCCAAACTGTGGTAACCAATTCTATGTTTTCTTTGAGTCTATGTTTAACTTTTTTTTAACTATATGATAATCAGCTAGAGTGAAGTTTCTGTGGATTGATCTGTAGCATTATAGTTTTGTTGAGTTTTGATTTGCTGTTCCCAGCATAAAAAGTATTTGGTTTTCAGGGCTGTCTCTAATGCTCTGGATAGGGTACAGTCATGTTTATAGTTACCAATGGCACAGTCTATAATGTCAGTAGTACTCTCCCTCTGTCTTTCACATTGTCGTTTACACTTCCTTTTTCTTTCAAATCTTCACGCCCTAAACTTCAGTGCATACCCACAACCTACTACAAGGTCAAGGTTCAAGGTGAAAATGTGGTCAGCACTGAAATCACACACTTGTTTGGATCTAGATGGATTTATAGCAAGGTATGAGCAAATTGATAATGTGACCATTCATAGTCACATTACTGAAATGGGAATCCTTTTCTGGATGTGCAAAGAAAAGAGGATGATGTAGTGGTATATGGGCTGCAAAGAGAACAAATGGATAAGCATAAATGCAAGCTGAAAGAATAAAATAAAGTTTCAACTGAAAAACTGACCATGAAATTCTCTTCAGGCAAGATCTTGCTCGGAAGTGGCCAGAAGGGGAAAGATCCAGATTCATTTCAGTGGAGTGCAGTAACTGCTCATTGCTGTTTTTGTTTTAAACCTAGCTTTGTGTGCTTTTAGTGGTGCTGTTATTTCTTTGCTGTCTTTACGTGGAATTGTTTTGGGGCTGTTGAAAATGTGAAACCTAGCTCAGTGTGCTTTTAGTGGTGCTGTTATTCATTTGCTGTCTTTACTTGGAATTGTTTTGGGGCTGTTGAAAATGTGAAACCTAGTTTGGTGTGCTTTTAGTTGTGATGTTATTCCTTTGCTGTCTTTACTTGGAATTGTTTTGGGCTGTTGAAAATGTGAAACCTAGTTTGGTGTGCTTTTAGTGGTACTGTTATTCCTTTGCTGTCTTTACTTGGAATTGTTTTGGGGCTGTTGAAAATGTGAAACCTAGTTTGGTGTGCTTTTAGTGGTGCTGTTATTCTTTTACTGTCTTTACTTGCTGCAATTTGTCACCCACCCTTCCTCCCCACCCTCTTTCTTAATTAAATGTACTGTTAAATCTGATTGGCAGGAGTCAAGCACAGGGAATAGCAGGAGTTGTGGAGGAGGAGGGGCATAAGGGGGAGGAAGTCCCCTCCTTGGCACAACAAGTGTTTTGACTTATTTTTGTTGTTGTTTTCCTTCTTTAAAAAAATATCTGAGGATCAGTGGCAGGAATTTCAGGACAGTAAATTAATAAAGATGGAACTAGAAGGAGATCTTCAGTAACAGACAACTACTGGAATAGCAGTATAAGTGCAGTATAATGTGGGGAATGGTGCAATGCAGTGGATGCAGGACAGCCATATTCAGGCAGACCCTCCGGATGCTGAGGTGCTGCCCTATCTGCAGACATCTCTCTGGACTGTGGGATGAGGTAGCCAGACTCAGAGTAGAAGTAAACCGGGCCAGGAGTACCTTTGCCCTATCCAGAAACCACCCAGTCCAATGCCACTGCCTCAAAGTATGTCAAGAACAAGGAGCATTTGGATAATGGTGGACTCAGGGAGGGTTAGGGTGGTTAGGCAGAGGCACATCCCAAATCCTATTCCACTCCAGAACTCATATGCTGCACTGACAAATGGGGACAACCAAACAGAGGCACCCAGAGAAGTGGAAGGGAAGGATGTGGAGGTCAACCAAGGAGGTGACCTCAGTGGGGAGAGCAGTGGACCCCAGAGGAGGAGGAAGTGAATCCTGGAGGGGGACTTAATCATAAGAGGTATCTAGCTAGGAACACATGAGGGGGAGGACAGGGAGGTGAGGTGCTTACCAAGTTCTGCAGCTTGGAGGGATGGGAGGAAGATCCTGAGGAACACCAGAAGGCAAGAGGGGAGTGAGCTGGATGTCATTATCCACTTAGGTACTAATGACATGGTAGACGGGGAGTCTAAGAAAGTTCAGGAAGAGTTTAGAAAATTGGGGCTGGCTCTCAAGTAAGTAGCTACATCTGTCACCTTCTCAGAAGTACTACCTGTGAGAGGCATGGAACAACATAGGGGCGCATGCACCAGGAACTTTAACACATGATTGAAGAACTAGTGCTGCAAGGAAGGGTTTGGATTCATTGGTGACTGGGGACCCACCTGGAGGTATGGGGGCTTGTTCAAGCCTGATGGCCTGCATCCATCCTGGAGGGGAATCCAAGCACTTATTGATAAGTTTAAATGCTACATGGACAGGCATTTAAACTAGCCAAGGGGTGTGGCAGACCAGCAAGGAGGGCACCTAATTGCCCACCCCACATAGCTAGCAGTGGAACCAGTGAACAGGAGGAGAAGATATCTCTACAAAGCAGTGTGCAAAAGATGAAGATAGGCACTCAAGGGGTGGATAGGTAGAATGGGGTAAAATTCAACAGAAGGACCAGGGATACAGGACAGTTAGGGAGGGGGCTGGAGTAGAACAGCTAAACAATCCAGGGAGTTCACATCATGGAAAGCCATGTGTGCCAATGCCAGGGGCCTTAGCAACAAGACAGAGGATATGGAAGCTGCCATGGCACAGTCAGACCTGGACATGTGGCCATCACAGAGATCTGGTGTAATGATAACCATGACTGGGAGATGGCCATACCCGGCTAAAACATATTCAGAAGAGACAGGGCAGGCAGAAAGGGAGGAGTGGCATTTTATGTGAAAAATAGCATAAAGGCCACAGCGATCCAGGAGAAACATAGAAACATAGAAATTGTCAGAAGATAAGGACCGCCTGGCCCATCTAGTCTGCCCGTAAGCCCTTGCACTGGATTACTGCTTCTGACTCACCTGCATCTGTACTTCTATGGTTCCGCTATGCCTGCCCCAAGTATGCTTGAATGCATCCACAGTGCTCGTTCCCACCACCTCCTGAGGTAAATCATTCCATGTGTCCACCACCCTCTCTATGAAGAACTTCCTCACATTCCCTCTTAACCTTCCACCTTCCAATTTCATGTTATGTCCCCTTATTCCTGTGCTCCTCCTGTAATGGAAAATGTCTCCCTCCTGCACCTTGTTTATATGCTTTAGGAGGAACAAGCAAGCAAGTAAACATGCAAATTTATTTATGGAATGCTATTCCTACAAGATCATAGCGTTTTACAAAAAATCATAAAATCATGAAACATCCATTTCAACAGTATAAAATATTTAAAAACATATATCAACAGCAGGATTAAATGTCAGAAAATGCCAGTTCAAATAGATATGTTTTTAAGGTAGATTTAAAGGCCTCAATGGATGGGCACTCCCTAACCTGGTGAGGTAGAGAATTCCACAGGGTTGGAGCTACAAAGACAAAAAGATCTTGCACCTGAAGATGTCAGACAGATCCTGGGAATCTCCATCAATCCCTCATCAGTGGAGTGGAGAGCACAAAGGGGCAGTAAGGACAGAGGAGTTCTTGTAGATACCACAGTCTCTGTCTGTGTAGGGCTATATAAGTCAATAATCCAACCTTGAAGGTGATCCTGCACCGCACCAGCAACCAGTGCAGTTCAAAGAGCACAGGTGTGACATGGCAAGATCTTTATAAGCCAGTCAACAACCTAGCAGCCACATTCTGCACCAGCTGCATATAGCAAAGATCCACCCCCAAAAGCCCTAGGTATATGGCATTGCAGTAATCAAGGCACATGATCACAAAGGTGTGGACCAGTGTTGGAAGGTCATCAGGTGATATCTGGGTGATATTCCTCAGATGGTAAAATGAGATCTAGACAATGGCCGACACCTGAAACATAAACATCAGCTTGCTATCAAGGATAACGCTCAGATTCCACACCCAGTCAGAGGCCATCAGCTGGTTGTCACCCAGCCGCAATCCAGATGGTTGCCCAACCAGCAGCCTCTCTACCTGATAACCAGGGTCCGCAACCAACACCTCAGTCTTATTCGGATTCAGTCTCAGCCAACTAGCACTCATCCAGTCCTAAATCTCAGGGAGGCAGTTGTTAAAGACCGAGACAGCATCATTTTGTCCAGGCACAAAGAACACTGCATAACGGTGAAAACTCAACCCATACTGCCTAATAATGTCCCCACAATGGCAGCATGTACTCCACAAACAACATGGGGGAAAGCACAGAGCCCTGCAGTACCCCACATGGCAGGGAGAGAGGAGCTGAGGAGAACACTACCAACTCTACTCTCTGCATCCTACCAGTAAGGAAAGAGTGAAACCATCTGAGGACTGTACCAGACAGTCCACAGAATAACTGTAAGTGCTCTAGCAACATCCCATGGCCCACAGTGTCAAACATCTTAGAGAGATCAAGGAGGACCAAGATGGAACATCTCCTCTGATCTCTCGCTGTCAGAAGATCATTAAGTACCCAAACTAATGCTGTCTCAGTACTATGCCTCTTCCTGAAACTGCACTGGAAAGGATCATAGATGTCATGGGTGGTCAGATGCTCCTTAAGCTGCAACACGACTATCTTCTCAATAACCTTACCCACAAAAGGTAGGTTAGAGACAGGCCTGTAGTTTGTGAGACAGTCAGGGTCAAGAGAAGGTTTATTCAGGAGGGGGTGAACCAACGCCTCCTTCAGGGTGTCCAGAAACACATCGGTCTCTAACGAGCACCTAACTGTCTCAGCAAGGAAAAGTCCGATTACCTCCAAGCACCCCATCAGGAAGCATGTTGGACCAGGGTCCAAACCACAGTAAGTTGGTTGCAAACCCTGGATCATCTGCACAACATCCCCAATCACCAGCTGGCTAAAATCTGTCCAGACAAACCGGGGTGCTTGCAGCCTCGCACCGATCTCCACTCTGCCCATTTGAGTGAACTGAGCAGATCTCAGATGTGATAGTGTCAATCTTATCTGCCAAAAATTGAGCAAACTCATCACACTTCTTCAGTGAAAAAGCTCCCCGATTCTGCAGACAGGTTGGACTGCACAACCTGTCCACAGTACGGAAAAGTTGGGCAGATTGATTTCTCGCAGCTGCAATCTCCCTGGACAGGAATTCTGCCTTCTTATGGGAGAGTGCAGATTGATAATCCCTGTAATGGGACACCAATTCAAGTTTGTCCTCATTCAGGCCTGATTTCCACAAGCAATGCTCCAACCTTCTCCCCAAAACAGGGGCGAGATACTGTGAGTTAAGCCTGGAAAGGAAAATGGGGTCATCCATCTGCACAGAAGTGGTCTACAGACTGCCAGCCCAGGAGGAAGAGACAGACAGGGAATCAATGCTAGTCATCCAAAGCATAGCGGACAAGGGGGAGGTGGTGCTGTTTGGAGACTTCAATATTCCGGATGTGGACTGGAGCCTCCCAGCAACAGCATCAACCAGGAGCAAATTTTTCCTGGATTCCCTTCAAGACGCCTTCCTTAAGCAACTGGTCATAGAACCAACTTGGCAGAAGGCAGTACTGGACCTCATCCTCACAAACAGGGACAGTCTGATAGGAGTAAAAGTGGGGGAGCACCTGGGGAACAGTGACCACTGGTCACTGTGGTTTGAAATCACAGAAGGAGCAGAACCAAACTGCACAAAAACATGTATCCTGGATTTGTGGAGGGCAGACTTTGGAAAAATGGGGACATGCTTGAAAACGCCACTAATGGAAATGGGGAGGGAATAAGGGTGGAGGAACAGTGGGCAATATTTAAAACAGGGGTTACAAGAGCAACATAATTATACATTAAGCAGATTAGCAAGGGGAAAAGGAAGAATAGACCATTATGATTTTCCAAGGAGGTAGCTGAGAAAGTGAAAGCCAAAAAGATTGCATTCAGGCAATACAAAAAGATGCAGGCAGAAAGGGATAGGGGGAGGTACCAGGAGAAGCAAAGGGAGGCAGGGAAGTCAGTAAGAGAAGCCAAAGCTCAGACAGAAGAGTGCATCACAAAATCAGTGGGCAGAGGGGACAAACCTTTTACAGGTACATAAATGAAAAAAGAAGGGCAAAGGGAGGGATAGTGAGACTGAAGGGGGAGGACAGGGGCTGCATGGAGGATGACAACAGTAAAACTGGCATACTGAACAGATATTTCTGCTCAGTCTTTATTGAGGAAGAGGAGGGTAATGGGCCTGAAGGGAGTACAAGGGGTGGGAACATTGTAGAAATGGGCACAAGTCCCTTTATACAGCAATGGGTCCTCAAGGAACTGGAAGGAATAAGAGTCGATAAAGCAATGGGGTCAGATGAGGTACACCCCTGGATCCTAAAGGAACTAAGAGAGGTGGTGGCTGAACCTCTGGCAATCCTGTTTAGCCAATCACTGGAAACAGGGGAGGTACCCAAAGACTGGAGGACAGCAGATGTAAAGTAGTCACTTGATACAAAAGTGGGAATGAAGAGGAAGTAGGGAACTATAGACCAGTCAGCCTGACCTTGGTAGTGAGGAAGATCATGGAAGCACTACTGAAGGAGAGATTGGTGGAACATCTGGTTGCCAACGGACTACAGAACCCAAAGCAGCATGGTTTCAGCGGAGGAGGTCATGCCAGACCAAATTCATTGAATTTTTCCACTGGGTAATAAGGGAGGCGGATCAGGGGAGGGCAGTGGACATGGTCTATCTGGACTTCAGCAAGGCCTTTAACACTGTGCCACATAGAAGGCTATTAAACAAACTGGGAAATATGGGAGTGGGCAGGACAGTAGTGTGGTGGGTGGGTAATTGGCTGGGTGGCAGAAAAAGAGGGTGGTGGTAAATGGCTGTCACTCCACAGAGGGAAGAGTGACCAGTGGGGTACCACAGGGATCAGTGCTGGGACAAGTCCTATTCAACGTCTTCATCAGTGACATTGCACAGGACCTAGAAGGCATAATTTCCCTGTTCACTGATGACACGAAGCTCTGTAACGAAGTTTACACACCAGAGGGTGTTGACAGACAGAGAAGGGACCTGCAGAAGCTTGAAGAATGGTCAAGGGTCTGGTAGTTGAAATCCAATGCAAAGAAGTCCAAGATAATGCATATGAGGAACAAAAATCCTGGAACAACATATTAGTTGGGGGGTGACTGTATAGCATGCACCAAGCAGGAAAGGGACCTTGGGGCTATCATCTCTGATGACCTCAAGGTAGGGAAACAGTGCGACAAGGCAGCAGGTAAAGCAAATAGGATGCTGGGATGCATAGGCAGGGGGATCAACAGCAGGAAAAGGAAGGTCATAATTCCACTATACAAGACGCTAGTGAGGACCCACCTGGAGTACAGTGTACAGTTCTGGAGACCTTACCTACATAGGGACATAGGCAGGGTAGAGAAGGTTCAGAGGAGGGCAACAAAGATGGTACATGGATTGCATCACAAGTCCTGTAAGGACTGGCTGAAGGACTTGAATATGTACTCCCTGGAGGAGAGGAGGGAGACAGGGAATATGATAGAGATATACAAGTACCTTAAAGGGAGGAACAGGGTGCAGGAATACAATATTTTCCAGTGAAAAATATGTTCCAGGACTAGAGTACATGGGATGAAGTTGGAGGGAGGGCGATTCAGAGGAAACATGAGGAAGAATTTCTTCACAGAAAGGGTGGTGGACAAGTGGAACACCCTGCCAGAGGAAGTGGGGAAGGGCTGAAACAATCACAAGACTTAAGAATACATGGGACAGACAAGGGAATCCTGGAGGTCAGGGATAAGAGGCAACAGACTTCTAGAAAAAGGGAACTTACAAGCTCAAATGGGCAGACTGGGTGGACCATAGGCCCTTATCTGCCAACGGTGTATATGTATCTACGTAGCTATGAAGACATGTTCTGCAGTACAACATTTTGTGCTTCAGAATCCTTAAACAGCAACCATTTCAATAGTCAGTTTCATAATCATAATGTTTCAACTCTCCTGATTTACTAGATAGTTTTTTTGTTTGTTTTTTAATATTCAGTGTTCCTTTCCAGGGTTTATATTGTGCATTTTGGAGTCTCTTTCAGAAGGCAGCATATGCATGGTCCAGTGGTCAGAGCACCAGTTTGGTAATAGGGAGATCACAGGTTTAACCTATCAGCACCAAATATTCACTATATGGCCTTGGACTGTACGCCCAGTGGTCCACAGCACATGGGCCAATGCTGGGGCGTGCAGGCCGTACTACACACAGTCCGTGCGAGAATGGATCCATTCACATATCAGGACTGTGTAGTAAAAGTACGGTCGCATGCCATTTGCTCACGCCAGGGACCAATGGGCGACAGTCGAATTGTATGCCACCAGTCGTGAGTGGCCGGGTGGCTTTGGTGGTGCTGCCACCTGCCACTGACTGGGGGAGAACGGGGTGGCGGGAAAGAGTGGGCGGGTTGAGAGGGGGCTACTGGTACTGCTAGACCACCATGGAGTGTTTTTAATATTACAGCCCACGATCGGGCAAGGAGATAGGTCCACTGGACCACCAGGGAGGTTTTTTATTATTACAGCCCGCGATCGGGCATGGGGGGGCACTACACCACCGGACGGTGCCACCAGAGCTCGGTTGGCCACCCACAGCTGCCAACTGCCATGTTGTGCTCTGCATTACGGCAGCTCACCTGTAGGTGGCCAGCTGTTGCTCCATTATTTTATGGCATAACTGTGTGCGGCGCATGTAGGGGTTGCGCTTGCATATTCACAGCACATTCCGGGTTGAATATCGGGATGTGCAGAATATGCATGGGCACGCCCCCCCCCCATACCTCTGCCACATATTTTACCAATGCGCCCTGGTGCATGGGGATTTGTGCTGTGCATGTTCTCCCATTGAATATCGTGCCGGGGCGCATCAGTGGGTTCCGCATGGCACAACTCTGTTGCACCATGCGCAACCCATTTGAATATCCCACCCTCAGAGTCTGTCACCTTGATTTGGCTTTGTACTGTCTGGATGACTTGCTCCTAATTCAGTTGTTTAATTGCTATACAAGTTTGATATGCTGGTTCACCTATCACGACTACTGCTTACTGACCTATGTGCAGGTCTACACTTGCTTCCGCAGCTGTTACTCCTTGTTTATGCAATCCATTACTTCATGCATACTGCCATCCCTTCAGCTTTGGCCTGGGATTCTGCTGCATTCGACCTTGCAATGTCTCAGCACTCAATGCTCATTACGATCTCAGCATGCCGTGCTCATTCAACTCACCAGCTTTACAACTCTCAATCAATTCTAGGGCATGCCAGCCATTCTATTTTGGTGCAGGGTTCCTGCAACTGACGTTCTCGCTCTGCTGTAAGTGCGCATCATCGAGCGTGTCCAACTTGGGGAGGGATCCTTCTCACCTGGCCCATAGCTGGGAATGTCCTCACCCTGGGTTTGGCTTTAGCTGCCTACTACATGATAGCAGCTTCTGGTGTAGAATTTAAGACTAGTGGTGAAGGGTGGAAAAAGTTACCTCCTTTGGCTCTAGTGTTCCACTATAACGGTTGGCCATTGACTTTAGTGGTTTCCCTAGCAAGGCACTTTCACCACATTCTCCCTACGACTGCCTCTGGTTCACCTGGTTTGATTTAGGGTGAGTAGGCCAGGTGAGTGCCTCAGCAGTTGTTGCTCTCCTCCTGCGCCTTGGATGCACGTATTGTTGCAGAGTTTTCTCGCAACTTTCCACGACGTTCCCGCTAGAGGGTTTGAGTGAGAGCCTCCCTCCAAATTGGAATATTTTCCACCTCCTTTTAATTAGGTTTTCCAAATTGCAGCTGCAGAACTGTCACTAAATAAATTTTCCCAAGTCTGGAGGGAAGGCGACCTAGGCCTTGGATCCCCAGAGATTTCCTCCTCATGGGGTTTTTTTTCTCTCCTCCATTGCCTCAGGTCATAACACTTAGCATAGTTATTTTTCCCTAGTTTCTTTCAGTAGGTTCCGTTGTTGGATGGAGGTGGAGGATGTCCTGCCATTCCCTCTCTCCTTAGGGGATCCCCTTCTCTCAGAACAAGCCTTCCGTATCATGCTACGCAAACCTGGGCTGTTACTATGACAACTGAGCATATCATTGCATTATCAAACTGCCTATGCTTCTCTACTACTACGTTACAGTTACTGCTTCTACGTCACTGTTACTGCATCCATTATGCTTTCATGTTGCCTCTTTTTTGGGGATGATACTACATTTGGTGGGGGGGATTCCTAAGGTACCTTTAGCCACGGGAACTGTCCTGTGGCACCTCTAGGGGCCGAACCCTCTCTGAGAGTTCCTTGCTTTCTTACCCCTACAGGGCGGTAATTCCTCTGGAATAGAGTGTGAATGGCCACAACCAAAAATAACACAGTTACACAAGCATAACACTATACTGGCTGTGTAGGTCAGTGAATTGAAAGGCTTTGCCTGTAGTTCGGTGGCCAAGCAGCCAGCCACTCCCACTTCCTGAGCTATATAAGCAGTTCCTCTCAGCTTCACTATGAAGCATTTTGTCTTTGCCCCACCATCCTCCCCTCCTCCTCCAGTGGCAGCACTCTCTGCTTAGGGGGATTCCTAAGTTACCTTTAGCCACGGGAACCATCCCGTGGCACCTCTAGGGGCGGAAACCTCTCCGAGAGTTCCTTACTTTTGTACCTCTACAGGGTGGTAATTACTCTGGAATAGAGAGTGCGAACGGCCACAACCAAAACTAACACAGTTACACAAGCATAACACTATACTGGCTGCTTAGGTCAGTGAATCTAAATGTTGCAAAAAACTATAATACCTTAAATATAAAATGACACCTTAAATGATTATAAACACTAGAAACCACTAAAAACTAAAAAACTACAACATTTAATCTTAGTCTGGGGCTGGCAGTATAGCTTAGAGGTAGGAGTAACGAGCTGTGATTGAGCTTGGTACACCCAGCAGACCTGGGGTTGATTCCCACAACCTCCACTAGCGTACTGTGTGACTCTGAGCAAGTCACTTAACCCCCCCCCTTTGCTCCCAGATCTCCCCTGAAAATAGGCACTTGTGCCTAGTGGGCCTTACCCAGTTACCAAAGACTAAAATAAATAAATAAAAATGAATTCTGATTATTTAGAGAAAATAAGTATGTTGCATGGTCGAGGTTACATATTGTCCTGCAAAAAAATCATGTTTCAGTAAGAAATGTCCCACTTTTGACTTCTTAAAATGTGATAATCCTAGACCGGAGAGACATAGCTCACCCACAAAAAATGGAGAGAAACAGTGCATACCTACAGAAAACAAAAACAGAATTGCAGATAAATTGCCAAACCAAAATGTATTTAAAATGTTTTAATGAAGGTGGGAGAGCATCAGCAAGACAAAGTCAGTCCCACACCTGTTTCTCCAAACATTTTCACAGCCACACACACACTCTCACACACACACATGCTGTTTCTTCAGGAGGTGGAGTCTGTCTTCACCCCTCTCATTTAAATGCTGCTTGTTAAGGCAAGTACCCAAACAGTATAATTATACAAAACCATAGTACATGTCTTTAAAACAGAAAACCAACTATTGCATCAATATAAATATCCGTATAAATATATGTTGATACTGATGCAATGTAATTTTTGTTTTTCTCATGATTTAGGGAGTTTGGTGGTGGACTGGCTTTGCCTTGCTGATTGTCTTTAACCTGCATTAAAGTGTACTTTGCTTTGGCAGTTTATCTGCAGGAGGTAAAAAAGGGGAAAAAACTTGTTATAGGTACATTAGTGAAAGGTGAAAAAACAGGGGTGGGATTGTAAGGCTTAAAGGGGAAGAAGGGGAGTATGTGAAAGGGGACCTGGAAAAAGCATTAATACTGACCAAATATTTTTGTTCTGTATTCACAGAAGACGGAGAAGGTGAGAGACCATAGTTAGGCAACATGAGCAAATACGGGAGGGAGGTAGACACCAGTCTATTTATGAAAGAGAGATTCTAAAAGACCTCACAAAATGGAAAGTGGACAAGGCAATAGAACTGGTTGGGATACATCCTAGAATATTAAGGGAACTACGGGAGGTGCTGTCAGCCCAACTGGCAGCTCTGTTCAACGAATCACTCGATATGGGAATGGTTCCAGAGCAGGGGTCAACCTTAACTTTTCTTTGCACTAGCCAGCCAGACAAGTTGATTAAAAATTACACTAGCCCACAGATGGTTGCACTGGCTCACAATAATAATGGTCAATTTTGATCGGTTATACAGGGAAAAATGCAAGCCAGGAAATATTCTGATTATTGCATATTTATCCTGCTCCCACATTGCTTCCTGCCCCAGCAAAAAAAGAAAAAAAAGACTGTGGTCCAATCACACACAGTGTGTACCCCCATTGTTTTTTTTACCACGTGCCCCTTGCTTAATCTTTCTTCACCCTCTCCCCGACAAACCAGGGAATACCATAATAGCAAATGTTCAACCAGGCAGTTCTAGCTCTGCACATACAATAGCCAACATCATCATGTACGTCACCACAGTCCCACGTTGACCTGCAGCGCAATGTACAGAATCAGGCAGAGAAAGACACACTCATCCCGCACCCTGTGATTAACCAGAACTGCATTTCTGGAAGTTTCCTTACACTGCGAAGTGAGCCAGGGGCAGTTCTAGGATTTCTTTGGAGAGAGAGTTAAACAAACACAGGGTGCTGGGATGTAAGAAACTTTGACATATCTGTTTATATATACCAGGCACAAAAATATTGATTTAACATGTTCTGCCCTAACAAAAACAGATTTTTCATAACAGTGTCCTTTCATCAGTCAAAGCAGAGCAGTATACAGGCATGATGCTGTACTACCTCTCTTTCTATATAGGATGATCTGTGCAGGATCCAAGACAGCACGGATGCACAGTGGGAAGGTCATGTAATTGATTTATTTGACTGGGTGACTAGGGAAGTGGATCAGGCAGGAGCAGTGGATGTGGCCTACCTGGATTTCAGAAAGGCCTTCAATACTGTTCCACATAGAAGACTTGTGAACAAGTTGGGCAGCCTGGGAGGGAGTCAAAAGGTTGTAAACTGGGTTAGGAACTTGCTGAGTGCCAGAAAACAGAGGGTGGTGGTAAATGGAGCTCAATCTGAGGAAAGGAGGGTGACCAGTGGGGTGCCACAAGGATCAGTTCTAGGGCCAGTCCTGTTTAATGTCTTCATAAGTGATGTTGCAGAGGGGCTGGAAGGGAAGGTGTGCCTTTTTGCAGATGATACAAAGATCTGCAACAGGGTGGACACTCTGGGAGGAGTGGAAAAAATGAAGAGGGACCTACATAAACTGGAGGAATGGTCTAGAGTGTGACAGCAGAGATTCAATGCAAAAAAGTGCAAAATCATGCATTTGGGGCACAAGAACCCAGGAGATGATTATATGATATGGGGGGGGGGAATATTGACAGTCACCAAACAGGAAAGGGATTTGGGGTAATCATATCTGATGACCTAAAGGTGGCCAAACAATGTGCCAAGGCTGAGGGGAGAGCCAGTGGGATGCTGGGGTGCATTGGGAGAGGTATCACCAGCAGAAGAAAAGAGGCGGTGATGCCGCTTTACAGATCATTGGTGAGACCTCATTTGGAGTACTGTGTCCAGTTCTGGAGGCTGCATCTCTATAAGGACAAACACAGTGGAGGCAGTTCAAAGAAGGGTAACAAAGATGGTGCAGAGCCTGCACTAAAAGTCACATGACATAGACTGGGTGGAGGCAGTTCAAAGAACGGCAACAAAGATGGTGCAGGGCCTGCACCAAAAGTTGTATAAGGAGAGACTGGGAGACCTCAATATGTACTGTATACCCTGGAAGAGAGGAGAGATAGGGGAGATATGAGAGCAACTTATAAATATCTTAAGGGCACAAACAGGATATCGGAGGGTAGCATCTTTCAGAAAAACAGATGTTGAGGAACGAGGCGTCATGACATGAGGTTGGAAGGGGGTAAACTAAGGGATAACATAAGGAAGTATTTCATCAAAGGAGGGGTGATGGATGCATGGAATAGACAGACTCCCAGCAGAGGTGGGGGAGGCAAACAAAGCAGGGGAATTCAGAAATTCATGGGACAGGCATAGGGGAACCCTAGCCAGAGGAACGGTAAGGTAAAGCTGGAGATCAAGTACGGTCTGCAGCTTTTGCAGTAGGTAGGGAAAATGGGCAGACTGGATGGGCCTAGCGGCCCTTATCTACCGTCACAGGAAAGCATAGAAAGGCTCTCAGTTTTAAATGGGTGATGCTGTATATACTGGGCTGAAGATCACAACAAGGAAAAAGAAAATACTGTGTGCAGTCTTACAGTAGTTCCACTAAGCATAGTGTTTTATTGGGTGAGCCACAAGGTACCACCAACTACTCTGGCACTTGAAGGCCATCTGCCTTTTCCTCAGGGAGTTAAACTTTTTATCTGCAATTTTGTTTTTGTTTTTTCATGTGGGTGTGTACTCTGTCTCCCATTTAGATCTTGTAAACTACAATGGAAACAGCTTGTTATATAAAGATTAAGTTTTGCCTTCAGTGTTTTAGTTATAATTTATCCATAGTGTATTGTTTTATTTCATCTTAGGTAAAATAAATTAAATTAAAAGGGGGCTGCTGCTGCTGCTGCTAGGGATTGAGAAAGTGATGGAAAGGGGTGTGTATATATGAGTCAAAACATTCTTTTTTTTTAGTGTGCTTTTTGGCCACCAGACCCAGCGTAGGCTCAGCCCCTGCCTCAAGCCCAACATCCACCACGCCAGCTACTTACGTCAGATGATCTTCCTTCCTGGCTGGGTCCACCAGGTAGGCATGTTCCCAATGGAATTAAAGTCCGGTTCCTGGCAGATATTTCTTCCCTGGCTTGTCCCCCCAGGGCAGGGCCGAGGGGGATGGCGTTAGAGCTCAGTTCCCAGCCAAATGTCTCAGGGCAGTGGTACTGGGCTTACAAGGCAGGGTATCATTCTGTGGGCTAGTAATTTCCAGAGCTGTATCCCTGGGGAGACGTGGTGTGCAATCACGTAATGGCGCATAGGCGCCAATGTCTGTCATACCGTCCAACAATGTGAACTCCAGCTGCTGCTCCCTCCAGGCTCCATCAGAGATCAGACATGCACCAGATGCTTCCCCCCCTCCCACCCCAGAGGAGGAAAGTAGTCCATGGGATGCACAGTCCTCCTACCCATGGCTGGCCGTCTGACTCTCCGGGTCGATTCCTAAACCCGGGGTGTCGCAAACGGACACTATACCACTGCGCTGGCAGGCTGGCGAGTCAAAACATTCTGTGTTTAACCTTATTCAAAATGGCCACCTCCAGCTGAATGAGTTAAGCTATCCACTGGATTACACCTAATGCCATCAAGCAGACTGGGCCAGTCTGAAAAGGACCAATTTTTAAGAATGAAAAAAGTCACTGATGATAGAATAATCATTACAATGTTGTTGTAATAAATGCATTAAAATAATTTATACTCTTTGTATTAGCAGTATGAATTTTTTTGGTTTGACACCTAGCTTTAGCTTACTGTTGGCACTAGTAGCACATAAGCTAGCTTGTTATGGGCTGCCCTAAACCCAGGAGGAAAAAGGTGTATACCAACCAACAAATTGAGAAAAGCACTGATTATTTGTGAATAGACTAACAAATAGTAAACTTTACCTACTAAGGCCTTATAAAATGAGTTAAAACTCGTCATCTGGGCAATAATTAATGACTAGTATACCCACAGTTTCATTGTTGACCTACATATGGTGTCACATACAGCCTAATTTGTTAAAAAGTGAAATCACTCTCTGTTACATTCAGCCACCTAAATTGGCACCATACTAAAAAAGTCAGCTTAGCGAGGGAAATTGAAATTTCAAATGAGTGATAGATCAGTTAAAATGTGATCTAGGTTTGGATTGGAACCCAGTCTGCGCACTCCACTGTCCGCCTATCACACACTGTCCCCCAGCTCTGCTCTCTGATGGCTACATGTTCGGCAGCTTTACAGTCTGACAGCTGTAGCTTACAGACAGCAAGAGGGCAGCAGCTGTCAGACAGCAGGGATCAGTGCCTGCGGTAAGAAGAGAGCAACGGCTGTTGGATACCAGAGATCACTGATACTGACTGCCAGTAAGGAACACTTTTTCTGAGGGATAAAACATGATCCCTCAATGTCACACAAGTCCACAGCATGCAGCGTATTAAAAAGTCTCATCTTTGCAGGTTAACCATATGTTCTGCTTGCTCCACTTTGTAGTTTGCAGTTTAACTAAGCGCGATATCAGCAAATGTAAACATCACCAGAATATTGTTTGGACTACTTTTGTTTATGACAAAATTCACAGATAAGTTTTTTACAATAATTCTGCAATACCTTTTATAATAAAACTAATTGTCCTCTATATTATTGAAAATTACTTTTCCATGTGGCAGGATGCATGTAACTTTATCCTATTTAAACAAAAAAAACCTTACCCTTATTTTTTTTTTAGATGAATAACCCATTTTATAAGTGCAATAACCTTCTCCAGGCCATAGGTGTATGTGGGCATTAATGCATTTCCTAGGTGGTTGGAGGTCACTCAGCCTTTGGCTTCATGCCTCACAATGCACCCGGGGCATGCATTAATGCCCCCTTACACCCATTGTCTATTGTGGTTGTAGCTTGCTTAGTGTTCTCTTCATGAAGAGCCCCCAGCAATACTAGGAATACTTTGAGAAATCTAAACCTTGTATTATTTCTTCTTATGATGGTGAGTATCTAGGAAAGAGAGGGCCCTATTTTGAACTTTTTTTTTTGCCATTGTCAAGGAATGGAAGAAATAATTTTGAAAATAGGGGATGGAATTTTTTACTTCTCCTTCCACCTTTTCTAGAATAACTTGCATTTTTGTCAACTGTAGGTATTTCAACTTTCAAACTTCAGAGAGTATAATGTTTGAAATTAAAA
This sequence comes from Neoceratodus forsteri, assembly GCA_016271365.2. NCBI lineage: Eukaryota > Metazoa > Chordata > Ceratodontiformes > Ceratodontidae > Neoceratodus > Neoceratodus forsteri. Next base: position 1,452,862,701 of record CM057452.1, read on the forward strand.
CATTACCAGATGAAATGGAACAATAATAAGTGACATACTGTACAGTAGATCACAATAGATCACAATTAGTATTATTAAACAGGAAACACTCATATCAACACCATACAAGTGCCAAGTAATTTAAGTCCATTGTTCAGTTAGCTGCATCTGCCCTTGTTCAGGAATTCTCCAGGACTGGCAATGAACATTTAGGAAGAGTTGACTGCTAGTTAGGTATTCTAGCTAATTTAATCCCCAACAAGTGACACATCCATGCTGATGTCTGCTGCTGTGTATTATTTTGGGACACCAACACGGTGGCTCTGTTGACACCAGAACAGTGTCTGGACAGGTAGATGGCAGGATAAACTAGATAAAGTTTATAGCAAATAAGGAAGTATACATTTTTTTTCTGCATGGAAAATGCTAGCCTGGGGAGATATGCTCACATATCAGGTGTGGGACCATACTTTGCTGACTGGCATCCCTAAAGAGTCCCAGAGATTTAATATTGAGCACTGTCCAATCCAGGAAATTGTATATCTTTTTAATTCCCATTCCTGTCTAGTACAACAAAATTAAAACAGAATTTTGTTTTATTTGTCAGGGAGTTTGTGTTTTGCAACTGAGAGCTATGTTGTTTACTTTAAGAGTTAAAGAGTTGACACAGACCAAAGAAACTGTACATATACTGTATGCCTTTAGCATTTTTGCATAAATAATGTTGCTGTTTATTTCGATGGGTAGTTGATTCTTGCCAGTGTGACTCTACGCAAGTGCAATCTTTATGTTGCCATGCATTTTTGAAAACAACAGTATTATTCCAGATTCAAGTTCTCTGCCCTTTTCTGATCATTGACTATTCTGTTTCACAGGTAGGTTTTAACAATTCAAAGTTTCCCAAAAGACTGCTCACATCCCACAGACATAACAGGAAGTGTAAAAGCGGTGAACAGCAGAAGATGATATTTGAAAAAGCATCTTTATATTGATTTAATGGCTGCAACAAAGAACATAAGTTTTTACAGGACACACCATCCTTGATTTCTTTATGTTCAAGAAGTCTTTTAAAGGGGAACAGTCACTACAAAGGGCCCCACATTTAAGTGTGGGGCTGGTTCCAGTGTGCACTTTGTGGGCAGAAATATTTTGGTTTGCTTACTGTTTACTGCAGCATAGAAGATTAAATCAGATTAAATTTTGCTTACTTCCAGGCTGACATGTTCTTTTACTACAAATCCCAGAACCCCCTGCAGCTAACATCAAAGCTGTAGGCAGCAGTGGGAGATTTTTTTTTTTATTTCAAGTTTCAGAAATAACCTTTGAGCAAGATGCTCTTTTTCAAAGGTTCCACATCAGTAAGAACAAAGCACATACATAAGAAAGCAGATTAGAAGACACAGTATGCAAAACAACTGACAAATGTTCATAGATTACAAGTAATGATAATGTATGATACAGTATCTGTGGAGGCACAGAAACTCAGGCTACAAGACACTGAGCAGTTCCAGATTCTTATGCACTGACCAAGGTAGGCAGCCATGATAGATGGCTCTGTCTAGTGGTTGTTGTAGCTGGGTAGAGGTAAAGGATGGGGGGGGTGCCAGAGTAGTATCTGAGTGAGTGGAAGGCAGTGGCAGTGAGTGGAAACAGAGTGAGTGGAGGGCTGTGACACGGAGGTCAGGCAGGCCAACAGGGTGGGAGGGGGACGGCACTGCTTGTTAGTGAGTGGGGGGAGGTATGGGGGCATGTGTGGGGAGGCAGAGATGAGATTAGGAGATCTGTAGTGGTGCCAGTGCAGGAGTAGAATATAGCAACGCATGAGGGGGGAAGCTATTTACACAGGGGTCAACCACTGGTGTTCGGTGTATCCAGCAACTGTGGGCATAAGGACCAAGGATCATGGGATGCAAGCCTGCAGTGGCCAGAAAGGGGGGGGATAGTGGCCAGTGAGAGGTGGTGTGAGGATCAGGCAGGTGCCCTGTATGAGCACCTACTGTAGTCCAGGAAGTGTTTTTTCACTTCAGATTTTAAAGAGAGTTGGCTCCTAAGATTTATTAGGTGGGCTGGGATCTCATTTAGTCAGAGCGGGGCTCTGTAAGCAAAGGATCATTGTCCAAGGGATGTTCTCCTGAAGGGGACCAGCAGAGGTCCACAGTCCACCATGCCCCTTGTCTGGTAGCAAGATTGATTACTTTGTAGAAGATCAGTGATACATGGCGGAGCCTTACCAAGCATTGTTTTTTTTTCCCAGCAGACATGTCTGGAACTTTATCCTAGAGTCCAGGTTCAGCCAATTGGTTTTCTCATAAAGTGTGCAGGAATGCTCAAATCTATCTGCCCCAAGTGCGAGTTTGCAGGCTTTATTGAGGGTAGTCATCACCCTTGTAAGTGCAGTTTCAGAAGCTGCTCCATATACAATGAGACTGTAATCTATGATTGACAAGATTGAGCTGGAGACTATCAGCCTGAGGGCAGAGGGAGCGAGATATTGTTTGTGTCTATGTAGGACACCTAGCTTGATGTTGACCGATTTAACAACCAATCCAATATCTTGAGAAAAAGTTAAGAATATCATCAAAAGTGACTCCAAGGTACTTGAATGAGTGTACCTGCTCCAGTGGGACATCCTTATTGTTGAAGATGGTCAGATCCGGGTGCATTTTCTTGTGCTGGTGACTTGAGATAAGCATTGTTTTTGTCTTTATAATTAAGGAGTAGTTTTTTCTAGTAAAACCATTGCTCTAACTGATTGAAGGTAGCCTGTAACTTTTCTTGGAGCAGAGTGGGCTGAGAGCTACTACACAGGATGACGGCATCATCCATGTACAAGATAACTTTGCTATTACAGACATGAGGGAGGTTGTTCAAAAATAAACTAAACAGTAGAGGGCCAAGAATGGACCCTTGCAGGACACCTAGAGAGACTTTCCTTGTGGATGATACTGTGTTTTCTACTTTGACACTTTGGGATCTGAGTGAAATAGTCCTTGAACCATAGGGCTGGTTCAGTGGCCACTCTAGTGATAATAGTTCCTGAAGCAGGATTGGGTGGTTGATGATGTCAAAGGCTTGGTGAGATCTATAAAGATAGATCCCACCAACTGGCCAGCATCCATCGCCTTATGCACGTATTCAGAGAATTCTACCAGGGCAGCAGTCGTGCTGTGATGTTTCCGGAATCCGTGTTGCTGGGGCACTGAAGATCATAGTTTTGCAGGTACTTGGAGATCTGATCTGTTACAATTCTCTCTAGCACCTTTGACAGTGGGGGTAAAATTGAGATAGGATGGTAGTTGGTGGTGCTGGAGTGATCCCCACTTTTGAGCACTGGGGTCACCAGAGCCAGTTTCCAGATAGATGGGAATTTAGCCGGGGTCAGATATTTATTGAAGATTTTTGTAATAGGGACAATAATTTAATTGATAGCTATAGCTACCAGCTTCACATCAATATTATCACTGCCCTGTCTGGTTTTACCTAGGACTCTTGAGATGTACAATTTAGCCTCCATGACAGTAACACACAATTGAAGTAGAAGCGTGGTTGGATGAAGCTGGGTTCAGCCGTGGGCCGAATCTGATCATCCGGGGTAAGGTACTCAGGAGGCACGACAGAGCTCAGATTGGTGAATGTCTCATTAAATGCGTCTGTAATGATGAGGGGATCCTGAGTGGGGGTGCCGTTCAGGTTTAGCAAGGACGGATGCTTTCTGTCATCTTGGCCAGGCAGATCCTTAATGTTGTTCCAGAATTTTTTCCCATTACCACAACTATTAAGCATCTGGTCTTTGTAGTACTTTGCTTTTGCTAGCCTAGTGAGGTTGGTACACTTATTTCTTGCTGCCCTGTAATTCTGGAAGTCAGTTGTGCTGCCCGAGTTCCTGGCCTCACACCATAGATCATCCCTGGTCCTCAGCTCATCCAGAAGTACACTGGTAATCCACCCATTAGAGGACCCTCTAATCTTCCTTTTCCTCAAGGGAGCAAAGATATCACATATCCCATTAAACTTGTCCATGAAAAGCTGTGGGGCATGATCAATATCCTGTGCCTCACCTATTGGTGACCAGTCCACTCGGGATAAGGCTGCTTTGAAGGAGCCAACCTGCCCTCTCTTGAATACTCTACTACGTAAGGTAATTGATGGTGCTTTATTATTTTTGCTAGCCCACCTGCAGACTACTGGTGAGTGATCACTGAGACAGCTGAAGAGCACTTCAGCACCTTTTATCCTAGATGGGCAGCCAGAAAGGATCCAGTCTAGGAGCATGCCTGTGCCTTTTTTGTAGTTCATTCTGGTGGTCCCAGAGGCCATCGGAGTCAGATACACACTGTCCACCTGATCCTTCAGTGCATCTTGTCCTTGCTGAGCCAGTTGATGTTAAAGTCTCCAGTGACAATGACTTTAGAGTTCTTTTTAGTCTGAGAGATAACTTCCATGATTTGACCAAGTCCCAGTTTTGCTTTGTGAGGGGGCAGGTAGATGGAGGCAATGGTTAGTGTCTTTCTATGTCCTCCTAACAGGAGATGAACTGCAAGCATCTCATAGTTACAAGTGACCCCAGTTACTGGTAGGACACTGCCCTGAATAGATTCTTTGACATAGATAAGGCAACCCCCACCCCTTTTCCCCATTCTATCAAGCCAGAAGGTACTAAACCCTGGTAAAGCTTTTAAGTTATCCTTAACTTTTGGAGTAAGCCAGATCTTGGTAAAGCATATAATATCCAGACAATGAAGTTGTGTCCATGCCTGGAATTGTGTGAATTTCAGGAGCAGGCTGTGTATGTTCATAGCGGCAATCTTTAGACCAAATTCTTTTTTCATCCTAGTTGGATTGCAAAGGGCAGGACCAGGGTTGGGAACCAGATAGTAGTAATAGAAGAAAGAGTAGTTTTCTGAGTGTATGCTGGTGTTCCAAAATGTGCTTGTCAGTGCCGTTTTGGCCCCAGGATATGGGGCTACAGCCCAAATGCCTTCCAGTAGGGGCAGACAACTTTGCCAGAATCATCATGATACTGGGTACAAAGACCAGGCTTTCCTGTATTGGTGGTGAAGTGGGGAGGTTCCTACTGTGGTAAAAAGACATTGTGCCAGCTTGTTGGTCACCACTACAGGGTGGGTCTAAGGTTGGCCCAGGGTCATGTTGCTGGAGGACTAGGAGCCACTGTCCCACGAGAGAAAGATGAGCGATGAGGAAAGCCAAGGATATCACAGAGAAGACTGCCATGTTTATGGCTAGAGTAAGTGAGCTCGTATGAAGCTTTTACAGAAAAAACAGGTTCGCTGCAGCGAGTTGTAAAGCAGGCAAATCAGGATGGAAAGTGTGAAACACCTTCACCATTTTTCGGATAGAGACACGTTGAATTGGTAGGTTTCAGCGGGTATGAAAATATCATCCAGATAGAGGTACTGGTATTATTTGACTGTTGGGGATCACACGCCTCCTAGCTGTGAGTTGAGATAACCTGCCTATGGCAAACCAGGGACTTAGTCACCTGATCTTCACACCACTATATATCTAAAGCCAGCCAAGGGTGGGAGTGGTGGGGGAAGGGTAGGGAGCTGCAGCATAGCTGCAGCGGGGATGAGTAACTGGGAGCAGGTGGATAACACTGCTCCCTGCGGTGCCGAGATTACAGTTCCTGCTTCAATGCAGGACCAGGGCTTAGTCGAACCGCAGCTGTGGTTCGAACTGGTGGATCCAGCCCGATCAAGGGCTACAGCACCTGGGGGGATAGAGCAGAAAGAGAGAGCCTTAAGTTAGTGAGAGTTGGAATGGGAGGGATTTCTACACAAAGAGATTTCACAGAAGGTGGGTAAGTGGGAAGGATTCTGTGCAGCGAGATGCACGAGAGGGGGGTTTACTGAGCAGGGCCAAAGTGAGAAACTTTTCTGTTTTATTAGCCTGCAGTGCGTTAGAGCTTTTATAATCTCCAATTAGATGTTTTCTGGGTCTGCTTATCTCCAGCAGCTAAGTACAGTCCTCTGTGACTGTACTTTTATTTATATATTTATTATTTATTTATTTATTTCAGTACTCAGAAAACTATTTGAGCTCAGAGCTCTTTACATAGGTTCCATGTCAGAACATTTCAGTACAACAGATAGGTGAAAATTATACAAAAGATTGCAGAAATACAAAGGTAAACAGACAGGATTATATATCAAACACAGTACAGGTCACAGGAAAACAGACAATTTACAGTGCCCAATGGTGAAATCAGTCAGTTGTCAGCAAACAAGAGGTTGCTTGGAGCGTTACTAAGTGCTAAAGAAAAAAAGAAAAAAGGTGGTGAAGGGTAGGATCCCAAGTGCAGTGTGCAAAAGGAGAGCGTAATATCAGTATAGCAGTAGGGATTGGAGGGAGGTGGCTAGATTGGAGGCAGAGGGAGAGGGTGCTAGGTGTGTGGGAGGAGCAGGAGTGCCTACTCAAGGGGGAGAGAGGGAAGCAGTGACGGGGGGGTGGAAAGGTGGTGCTAACACTGGCAGGTACATTGAGATTCGCGTATCATAAGGAACTTCAAGTTCGTTTTGAAAGTACCCAGTGTGGGCAGGCGTGCAATGTCCTTCTGGAGGGAGTTGAACCACAGCAGTACACAGTAAGCAAAGGACCTTTGTCCTTGAGATGTTCAACATTTCGGAGTTAGGAAGGACTGCTGTTCAGAGTTACAGGTATGCCATGCATTATTGCTGGGAACCAGAAGTTGTTGAACCCCTGGCGGTAGCTGACCAAAGCAGATCTTTTTGACCAGAAGGCAGGATTGATATTTTAGTCAGCCATTGAGCATGAGCCAGTGTGCCCTGGCATAGAGATCACAGGTGTGAGTCAGTCAGTGCGCACCTAAGGTGAGCCGGCAGGCTTTGTTTAGTACAGTTTTTATGTGCCAGAGAACAGTATCTGTGGCAGAACCACATATAGGCTGCCCGTAGTCCACCAGGGAACCCACAAAACTGTGAACAGCTATGCTGAGGGCTTCAGGGGAGAGGCTATGCGTGTGACGATAAAGAAGCCCTATGCGCTTGTTAATAGTTTGGCCGTGTTGTTAATGTGGAGAGTATAGGAGCGCGAGTTGTCAATAGTGATACCGAGGTATTTAAAGTGTTGAACAAGTTCAAGGGAAACCTCGCCACTGTTGCATATTGATAGAGGATAGTTTTTGTGTTTGTTTAGAAAGCTGGAAAACAGCATGATTTTTGTTTTTTTGTAGTTCATTATCAATTTATGATCTTTGAATCACGTCTCTACACTGGTGATGTCACTCTGTAGCTGCTGCTTAAGGGCACTGGGGTCTGAGCCATTTGAAAGACAACTGCATTATCTGCATAAAGGAGGATGCGGCCTTGACTGGCTTGGGGGAGGCAGTTCAAGAATAAGCTGAATAGGTGGGGACCCAGTACTGACCCCTGCGGAACATCTGAGCAGACAGGTTTGCTGAGAGGACATTATCTATCCTGACTTGCTGGGAGTGGCAATGCAGGTAACTGTGGAACCATGCAACTGCCTCAGGGGCAAGGCCTGTAGCAGTGAGTTGGTCAACTAGGAGGGCATGATTGACCATTTCGAAGGCCTTTGTTAGAGTGATATAGATGGCTCCAGCAAGCTATCCAAGATTGAGAGATTTATGGATGAAGCCCGTGAATTTCAGGAGGGCTGTAGTGGTGCTGTGCCCTGCCCTAAAGCCATGCTGCTCAGGGCATAGGAGCTTATGTTTGTCCAGGTATTCGACAAGTTGGTTCATGATGATTCGTTCCAGGGCCTTTGAGAGTGGTGGAAGTATAGAGATGGGTCTATAGTTCTCAGGCATGGCCCAATCCCCACGTTTGTATACAGGGGTAACTACTGCGGCTTTTCATTTTTGAGGGAATACTGCGAACCAGAGTGATAGGTTGAGGATACGGGTAAGGGGAGACAGGATTTCTTTCAGAGACAGCGAGATTAGTTTCAGATCGAGGTTATCTCCACTGTATCTCCCCTTACTGAGCACCTTACTTACAGTGGCGTCACCAGGGTGGTTTGGGAGGGGCTATAGCCCCCCCAAATATAAGTCAAAGCCCCCCCAAAAATTAGGGTTGCTGCCTGTCCTGATTTTGCTGAGATCATCCCATTTCTGTGGTAATCTTTAAGTCTTCCTGGGGAACATTAAACATCTCACTTTTTGACAGTTATGCAACTTGCATAACTGTCAAAAAGCAGAACTTTTAATGTCCCCACAGGAAGACAGCATTGGTGCTGTGTGCAGCTGATGCTTGACACTGTATCACTAGCACTAGCATTGGTCACTTAGTTACATGATGCCACAACACAGCCAATTAGCTGCTGTGCTCCTCTACGCACAATACCACCACAGCATCTTGCCATCACGATACTGAGAGTGGCGAGAGCGAAGCACGTGTACTCTGAGGCAAAGGCGGCAGCGACACGTCATCATCATTTATCATTTTAAATGAACTAACTTTGCACGGGGGCAGGAGGTGAGAGAGACAAGAGTAAAGGTAGCCGATGCCAAAACAGCTACAAATTGGAACATGAGTGGATCCTGAGGGAGATACTAGCAAGTGAGCACCGACACACAGTTTTCATAGGACCCACCCTGAGGTAACAACTGATGGATTGGGCACTAAGTGAGCCCTAATGGCAGAGTCTCTGACAGTGAGCTGGTGAGCTGTACCTGCTCTTGCCCCCCACCCCGTACATACCCTTTATTGAGTGAGCAAGTCAGTGAGATCTCAGATTGGAAATGAGTGAAGGTGGTGGGCAAGTTTGTCAAATTTTGGGGCAATTGAATTTCTGAAGTGAGTCTGGAGACCATGAGAGAGGCATTCTGTTGACTAACCAGAACAAAGGCAGTAATATTATTAACTTGTATGTATGATTAACGCCCATCTCACTACACTTAGTCCTCCTGCAAAATAAAAGAGCCCACGTTCAAGGAGCAATAGTCCATACAGCAGGAGTGTGACTGAAGCAGTGGCAGGCTGAGGCATCAAAGCAATTAGAAATGATTGACTTTTTATTAAATGTGTGCGGTAGCTCCTGAATCCTGGAGGAAAGTTTCCTGGTCAGTGAATTAACTTAAAATCGATACCTGGTTATTAAAATCCTATGAATTCAATTTGCTTTCTCTGTGTTGGTTAAAAAGAGCAGGGTAATTAGTCTAAGCTTTTCATGATACTTGTAACAAAACAACAACAAAAAAAAAAACAGTAACAGTCCACCATGAAACTCCTCTAGTATGTAAAATATTCTGTTTCTGCCTGGTACTGGTTTTCTTGGCTAGGGGATAAGAATGAGCTGGTTTCATAAAGGAGGTGTCTGAGTTTGAAAAGACTGAAAGCTCAAGTTCATTATTTCTGCATGTATACTAAAGATGTACAGCACAGTGACATGATTTGGGAGGGTGAGCTTGTAACTGAGCTAGGGATTGACATGCACAGCTGCATTGGTGCTTATAACTTGAGTGCTAATTTGTTACTGGGGTAGGGCATATAATGAGGACCCAGTCATCACAGACCTGGCTATGGGGAAGGAGTCTTCATTGATGCTAAATAACTGCTGGCACAGCCTTTGATCTGAATTGTGTTGTCTTTCATTAAAATGCAGGTAGCTAGTGTGTTTATTTAACCAGACACTCTGGTATAGGTAGCTTCTCTGCTTATTTGGTTTTCCATACATATTCCCCCCCTCTTATTGCTAGGAGATACTATCTCAGAACACTTGAAACTAGTGCATTTTTTAAATTTTGTACAAAGTGTAATGTTCAGCAAATCAGTGTCTGAGTATTCTGAATTTCTACTTTAAAGTCTGACTTTGCAGCATCTTCTCTGTGTGGGCAGAACTTTTTCCATATCTTATGGGTGTGGAAAGGAGCAGTTCTAAGAGGTGAAATGTGGTATGTCCCTCTTAATGTGGGGCAATTCAGAAGTGTTTGTGTATGGAGCTCTTCAGAAAAAAGTATTTTAATGTCAGCTTCTGGGTTGGCCAGGGTAGCGCCTGTTCACCTGTAAAATGCCCATTAAAATGCAGGAAAGGCCACCATTTAAAGGTAAACATCTCAAAATTTTCTGGGGGAGCATGCCCCCGGACCCCCCTAGTTGGGTTAAGATGTTAACCATGGGGCAGCCCCCCCAACTGTACAACTCTGGTGATGCCCCTGCTTACTTAGCCCATGGAGGACAGTGAGACCAAAAAACAAAAGATTAGTGGCCCGATATTCAGAAGTTTGCACAGGTGCTAACCAGTGTTATCCCATGCAAACTGGGCTTTGCACTGGAACCCAATATTTAAAGGTCTCTGTTGTGCCAGTAAACAGGGATAGCGCCCATGCAAACCAAACAGGAGGGCTATGCAAAGAGTGGGGCAGGGACAGGAATATCAGTGCAAGACAATATTCAGCAGATTTGTATGATGCAAGAGGATTTGCATGGTCCTTTTGCACCACACAAATACCACCGATGAAAACCTCCTCTTATTCCATGTAACCCTAGTGGCTGTCAGGGATAATGCAGCCAACCAGCCAGGTGGCTGCTGGGGGAGCATACTCACCCATGTGGTCTGTTGCAGTCCCCTTCCAATCCCCAGCCCTGACATTACAATAAAATTTCCTGGTGCTAGTGGTCCCCTCCCTCCTCCTCCTTCCAATCCCAGCCCCATAACAAATAAAGAAATCCCAGGTGCTAGTGATCCATGCTTTCCCTCTGATCCCAGACCCAAAAAGTGTTTATCCATGTTGGTAGTGCCCCACAATCACCAGTTCTGAAGTAAAAACAACCCCTCCCTGGCATCCAGTGTCCTCTACCATGGCACCAGGCACCCCCCACACTGACCTGATCAGTATCCAATGTGCCACGGGTATGTACAGCAACCGGCACAGCCCTTCCTCATACCTCCCCTCAGCTGGCCATCGTATGTCCAGGCGGGGATCATGCCACTTATTTATAGAACAAGGCGTGTCACCCTGTCCTACAGGTAATGGGTGTGCTCCCTGCCTGGACACATGGCGGCTAGTCGAGGAGGTGTGCAGAGGCCTGTGCCAGTTGCCGTATGCACCCACGGCACTGCGGCTACTGATCAGGTCAGTGGGAGGGTGTCTATTGCCATGGGGGTACACTGGATAGCAGGAAAGGGTTGTTTTAACTCCTGGGCTGGTGATCGAGGGAGGGAGTGAGTACTACCAGGGATAAAACATTTTATGTCAGGGCTGGGATCAGAGGGAGGGGGGACCACTAGCACCAGGGAATTTCTTTATTCTTATGGAGCAGGATGGAAGAGAGGGTCCACAGTACATTTAAACAGATGCTCATAGTGAGTGCAGCATCCAAGAGACCCATATTTGCACTGTTCTATGTTGTAGAAGCTTTAGAGGGGCGAATGAGTCCCGTTTAGTAATGCAAGGCAAACAGTGTGATTTACTGTGTTATAAGCATTGAAACATGCACCATAACCTGGGCTTAAAGAAAGTAGGAAACAGGAACTGGGGTGCACTCTGTAGTCCACAGCAGACACTCAGGACTACAGAGCTCTTAAACACCACCTACATTTGTACTGGGGCACTTCTGAGGAAACAAACTGCACTATGCAAGGGTTTTAACCCTTAAAACTTAAATAATTGTGGTTTTGGTGCTGTAGAGGATTGCAAGACTGGAGTGACACACTTCCGCTCCATGATACATTTAAACAGATGCTCTCAGTGAGCGGCACAAGCATGAGTGATTGAGCACATGTGGAGATGCACACAGAGACTCTCATGTCCAGCAAGGACATGGGGACAGGGACAGGCCAGAATAAAACCCATAGGTCTTGGATATTCCTGAATAAGTAAGTCCACAATTTGTTTAAGAGACATACTGTGCTACTCTATTACTGTGGTGGTGCAGTAAAGAATAAAGAATATGGCAGGCGTTCAAATGACTGAGGGGTTGCTAAGGGTACTGCTGGAAAATGGGGGCTTAATTCAATGCATTGAGTACCACATGCATAGCACCCAAGTGGAAGCACCACCAGTGGCTGGCTTTGTGTGTGCTAAATGCAATGGGATAAAACTTTTAAAAATGCAAGTTAGCTCCTTGGGGGTTATGCACAAACATTTAGAGGGGAGTCCTCAGGAGTCTACAGCATGTACCATTACAAAAAGAGATACACAGAACATGAGGCAAGCTAACTCAGAAATAGCAGGGAAGGAGGTATTCAGAAACCTGGGTGATAGCTGGGCCACCATTACTAGATAACCAAAATATAAAAGAAGGGTACTAGGGAGCAACAATATCCTCCTAATGAAAAAATATGCCCCCTTGAGTGCAAATATTGTTGTGAGTACAACATCTGTAGATCAGAGTGAAGGATCCCTACAAACCACCTTGCCTGTTATATCTGAAGGCGACACCAAAAGTGTCTTAGTTATTGGGGACTCATCTGCAGACAAAATAAATACAAAACAGTGCTAAATTGTCAGGCAAGGGTGAGGGTAATTGACATAGTGGAAAGACTACCTAGGCTATTGGCAAAAAAGATAGTCAAATTATGGTGGTACACGTAGGTATAAATAACATCGGAAAAGAACATGAAAAGGACATTGTGAGGGAGATCTTAGAATGTGCAGGGGTTACTAGACAGGCTGGGCAAAAATTCTATCATCTCTGGGATACTCCCAAAAATCGGTTTCAAGGATGAAAAAAATCATACCATACAATGAGTTAATGTAAGGCTATTAAATGGAGGCAAAGAGGCATGCATAAAGTATTTGTACACTTGGGACACATTTTACCAAAATGCTAAACTGTATGCGAAAGATGGTTTACATCTAAGTAGTCTGGGAATGGCTACCCTTGCCACCTTAACAACACAGGAAATAACTAATCATTTAAACTAGTCACGGGGGGGTTGTATACAAATAGCCAGCCCAAACCATTCTGTAAGACAAAAAAAAACATAAAAACTATAGGTGCGTGTTGGAAGGAGCATGAGAAATAAGAGTGAAGATCTGGAAGCTCTAATAGTTATGCAAAATGGCTTGGATTTAATATGTATCACAGAAACATGGTGGACATCAAATGATGATTGGGGGAAGGAAATAGAAGGGTATACCCTACATAACCTAGATAGGAAAGACAAGATGGGAGGGAAGTCGCAGCGTATATATCAAATGCTATTAAATCCATAAATATCTCAGATAAAATCAAACAAAAGGACAGAACCCAAAACCATTTGGATAAGAGTGGAAACTGGGAAAAATACATCTTAAATTGTGGGTAGGTGTTCCCGGGACTCAATAACGAACTCAGTATGGAACTATATGAGATAGTACGAGAGAGCGATTTGGGTGAGGTGATGTTAGTGGGAGAGTTCAATCTAAATGATATCAGTTCAGTTTCAGTTTTATTTTATGTTTTACCAGGATAAGACACTAGGCAAAGCCTGTTTTCAGGGTCATCCTGCTTTACAAAATACATAAATTGGGTAACCTTGGATGCAAAAAAGTCCCTTAGTAAAACCTTCCTGGGAATAATTGACCAATAGGGCATGATGCAATATGTAAAGGAACCCACTAGAGGGAGAAATATTCTTGATCTTGTCCTAGCTACTAAAGAAATATGTATTAAAGACTGCAGAGTCATCTCCTCCTTGGGAAATAGTGACCATGACAACATCCTGTTTTCTATGGCTAAATACACACCTCTTAAAAAAGGGTGTAAGGAAATCTATACTGCAGGAACAACCAATAAAGAACTTCTTCAAAATGAACTAAACAATATTGAATGGGAGAAGATATTTGCTCAAAAATCAGTAAATGACATGCAGAAATCTTTCAAACATCACATCACAGATGTATGTGATAAAAACATAAGAAAAACAAAGAAATATAAGAAAAGTGGGTTAAAGCCAAATTGGTTAAATAAAATAAAAAAAAGTTATTAAGTAGGATGCAACAACTACATGATAAATACAAGAAACTTCAAACAGAAGAAGCATGGGAGAAATTTAAAACAATACAGAGGCAATGTAAGGGTACGATAAAAAAAAGCAAGCAAAAAATGGAAAAAAAAACTAGCTGGTACGGCAAGAAAGGACAATATGCAACAGTTCTACAGTTATGTAAACTCCCTACGTAAAATAAAGTCTAGCCTGTGTATAATTACTGTGGGGGATAAAGTAATAAATAATCCAGCTGAAACGGCAAATGTTTTTAACTCTTATTTTGGGTCTGTCTTCTCTCATAAAACTACAAAGGGCACGCTAACCAGAATAAATGCTGCACCCTGTTTTGAGGTTACTGAAGAAACTATAATTAACAAAATAAATAAACTAAAGAATACATACTCAGCTGGGCTGGATAATATTTCAAATTCCATACTGAAACATCTAAATCCTCAGATAGCTAAGCCACTAAAATTAATATTCTTGGCATACTTACAAAACAATGCGGTCCCTAGGGACTGGCTAGTGGCTAATGTGGTGCCTATACATAACAAGCATTTGTCAATGCCGGAGTTCGTCGTTGGGTTTGCTGTTGGTACGCACCAATTGGCAGGACCACAGTTCCCAGTAGAAAGAACAAGTTATGCCACCAAGTTCACATTCCCGTTGAAATACAGTGAAGTGCATACCTGTTTCAGCAAAGGTGGAACAATACCAGAATGTTATTCCGGTATTTAACATATATCTACTTGGGACCAAATGACTTAAGATTTAAATGTAGTCCTCCTTCTTAAAATACCGATTAATCTTACTTTGAGAAACAGCACTTGCAGCAGGTTACACCATTAGGACTGAAGCCGGGAGGCACCAGGACCCCACGGAAATTTTCTAGCTAGCAGTATCCAGCAGGACCCGCCCCCGACATCCGGCATCATATAAAAGGGGGCGGTCCCCCAGAATCCCCAGTTATTTTCCTGCCGTTGACTCACCAGCATCTGCCTCACTGTCCCACTCTAGCGTACGATGACTAGAACTTTCAAAGTTTTACCTACTAAATGCCGGCATCTCCAACTCCTTCCTCAGAAGGACATCCCTCCAAGTGTGCCTGCGGCAAACAGATCCAATTCAAGGATTTCCATTCATCCTGCCTGTGGTGCTTAGGCCCAGAACACGACACCAAGGCCTGCTTCTTTTGGCAGGGGTTCAACAGTCACACCCGGATCCGCTGCCAGAAGGCACTTCAGGGGTTCCTCTTGGAAGAAAAGTTAAAAGCATGGACAAAGACCCTGCCTCCAGAGGTGAGTCTACCTCTAAGTCCCATAAGCACTGGGACAAGCATCGGAGAAGGCCAGGTCCAGATCCCCTAACCAGGCCTCGGACTCAGGCTCCATGCGCTCAGACCGCTCTCCCTCTAGGGCCCGCTCTCAGCCCCCTCCAGTAAAGGTCAAGTCTTCAGGCAGCACTTCAGTTTCTCTGCATCCCATCAAGACTTCCAGGCCTTTGGCTTCCTCAACATCCTCCTGGGCCTCCTCAAAGTCTTCAGACAGTCACCAGTCCAAGTCCTCTTCAAAACAAGCTTCCTCAGAGAGATGCCAGGACTCCGATGCCAGATTGTCCTCCCAGCCTCCTAGGGGTCCGGATCCCCCTCCCAGGAAGACTAAGGACCTGACATCCCTAAAACGGATGATGGACCCGAAGCTGGCTTCCGACCCTTCATCGGTTAAACGCCCGTCGGACCAGATGTTGGCTAAGCACCCGACATCAGTGAGATGTTCGCTGGAGCCGAAGACTGCCTCCCCGTCACCGGTGGACACCGGTCACCGGGACTCTACAGAGGAGGACCTGACATGGCCTGATGACCAGGCAGGCAACAATGAGGATGTCAGGCTTCCACAGGAGCCTTCGCCAAACCCAGCGACGCCCTCGGACCCGACGCCCAATACCGGCGACAGACCACCGGCTCCAGGTCCGTCGTCCGGTATGAATATTCAAGAGGTGAAAGATCTCTTTACCTTTTGGTGGGACACAATAAAGACGGATGTGATCCCAGTCAAACCTCCTCCTCCTGCTCCTTCACCTCCTACTCCCCCTCCTCCACCGCAGGGGCCAGCAGGAAGACCACCGACCCCCAAGAAACCTACTCCACCTCCTAAGGGAAGATCCAAAGAACAGAGAAGGCCTCCCTCAAGATCTTCCTCAGGGTCTCCCAGTCCTAAGCGACCCAGACGTTGACAGTCCACTCCATAGGGGGATGATTCTAGACCTGACACCTTAGATACCTCCAGGTCTCCTTCTCCAATCAGCATCCCATCACCTGACCCACAAGACCTGCCCAGGTCACATCCGGATGATCCCTCTTTTTCCAAAATCATGAGGCACATCCAGGAGAACATGGGATGGGATTTGGAAGATCTCGACCCCGAGAGACAGCGCCTAGCTCATTACCTTCAGCAGAAGGACCCTAAGCCTGTGGTGGTGCCAACCTTGGTGGACACCTTCGCAGACGTCACCAAGGCTGTGTGGAAGCGTCTGCACTCCATCCCCATGGTGCTGAAGAAAGATGACCACCTGTACAGGACTCCAGCATAGGACCAGTACTTGGCGCAACAACCCCTGGCTGATTACCTGGTCATTACGGCCTCCCATGATAGGTCTCAATGACCATAGCATCTGAGTACACAGCCACCGGACCAGGAATCCAAGCAACTGGATGCCCTGGGGAGGCGCATGTATGCGGCTGCTACATGCTCCATCAGGTCACTGAACAATCTGACTCATATGGTTCAGTTTCAGAATGCCCTGTGGGAACAGAGTCAGGACCTGGTTGACAAACTACCAGATGGTGAGCAGAAGGCAGAGCTCTTGAACCTCCTCCGCACAGGGTCAGACATGGGGACCCAAGTGTTAAGAGCCACATATGATTCTGTGGACTCGTCTGCCAGGGGCACAGCTTCAGGCATCTGTCTCCGGAGACACTCCTGGCTCCGTGTCTCCGGTTTTACCCTGGACGTACAGAAGAGTATCCTGGACGTCTCTTATAACTGAGAGGTCCTGTTTGGTGAACCCTCTGAAAAGGTCATCACCAAACTTCAGGACACCAGGAAGGCAGTATGGACTGTAGAGGCCATGTACAGACCCAAATCTGGTTCCTTTCATAGGAACCAGAACCGTTTTTGAGTCCGACAACAACGACAGCAGCTACGTTCCGGCCAGCAGCAAAGGGGCACCTTCTATTGTAAGGCCCAACCTAAGTCTTCCCCAGACTGAGGTCAGTGGTATACCAAACCGGCCCAGCCTACGGGGGGTAATGCCACCACAGCATGACTCCTTCCCGGCCCCCGCCCCTCCTCTGGATCAACAGGCAGAAAAGGTCGGGGGTCGCATCTCTCGCCACTTTTCAGGGTGGCAATTGATTACCGACGACCGGTGGATCCTTCAACTGGTCAAGAGAGGTCACTTTATAGAATTCCTCGACCACCCACCATCAAGACTTCCCCTGCTTTCCCGTTATTCGGGTCAGTACGCACTGCTCATACAGCAGGAGGTACTCGCGCTTCTGGGAAAGGAAGCTATAGAGCACGTATCGAGGAACCAGAGAGGTGCAGGTTACTATTCCCACTTCTTTCTGGTTCCCAAAAAGACAGGGGACCGCCGTCCGATACTGGATCTCAGCGATCTCAATGCTTCGGTCCTTTACAAACACTTCTGCATGGTGACCCTTCCTGGTTTGATACCCATGCTCAAGCAGGGTGCCTTCCTAGTGTCCTTGGACATGCAGGATGCCTACCTGCACATACCCATTGCTCGAGCACACAGGAAGTTCTTGCACTTAGAATTTCTAGGTCACCATTATCTGTTCCGAGCCCTCCCTTTCAGACTGTCATCGGCACCTCAGGTGTTTACGAAGTGCATGGCAGTCGTAGAGGCGGCTCTAAGGAGACAAGGCCACTAGTGTTCCCCTACCTGGATGACTGGTTCCTCATGGCACCCTCTCAGGAGGCTCTGATGTCCGCAATTCACTGTACTCAGTCCCTGTTTGGGACATTGGACATCATTATCAATCAGGAGAAGTCACACCTGGTTCCATCACAGAATCTGCAGTTCATAGGCGCAGTTCTGGACACTGTCCAAGGGAGAGCTTTTCTGCCCCAGGACCGAGCGGAACACATCAGATCCCTCATCAGGGACATCTTGGCAAAGAAGACTGTCCCAGCCAGACTGGTCCTTTGCCTGCTCGGACACATGGCTGTGGCCATTGCAACAGTCCCGCTAGCCCATCTCCACATGCGGGTGACCCAGTGGATGTTACGGGTTCAATGGGATCAGAAGCAAGACCATTTGCAGCTTCCAATTCGGATCATGAATGATGTAATCCAGGATTGGCAATGGTGGCTAGATTCAAAGAACCTGTTGGTGGGGGTCCCCTTCATTGCGCCACCTCTGATTGTGATGCTCTCCACGGATGCCTCAGGTTTCAGTTGGGGAGCACACCTCGATGGGATCAGGTCTGCGGGCTCATGGACACCCCAGGAAGCTCATCTCCACATAAATATTTTGGAAATGAGAGCAGTTCTTTATGCCCTGCAGGTCTTCCAGTCGGAGATCCCACCAGGTACTCTCCTGTTACAAACAGACAATACTGTGGTGAAGCATTACCTCAACAAACAAGGAGGCACCCATTCCTATCCGCTTTGCAGGGAGGCCATGAGGGTGTGGGATTGGGTTCTACAACACGGCGCAAACCTCACTGCTGTTCATGTCCCAGGAGTGGACAACGTCATCGCAGACAGCCTGAGCCGCTCTCAGGCCAGAGTCCATGAGTGGGAAGTACTCCAGGAGGTAGTAGAGGATCTGTTTCACAGATGGGGCACACCAGAGTTAGACCGTTTCATGTCCCCATCCAATGCAAAACTGCCCAATTTCTGCTCGCTAGATCCAGGGCCTGGTGTTTTCTGGCGAGACGTGTTGTCCTTCTCCTGGATGGGCAGATTCCTCTACACGTTTCCTCCCATCCCGTTGATCCAGAGGGTCCTATTGAAACTCCGCAGAGAGCAGGCGACGCTGATATTTATCGTGCCTTTTTGGCCCAGACAGATTTGGTTCCCTCTGCTGCACCAGCTGTCCCAGGAACCTCCGGTGCCTCTGCCAATCAGCTCTCACTTATTGTCCCAGGAGGCAGGTTCTTTGGTCCATCCAGACCTTCACTGTCTGAACCTGCTCTCCTGGCTCCTAGAGACATAGCTATCATGAGGTACGGCGTCTCGCAAGAGGTAGCAGATGTTCTAGCGGTGCTAGAAAACCGGCCACTCATGCCACATACGCCATGAAATGGCGCAGATTTTGCCTCTGGGCTCAAGCATGAGGACTTTCCCTGATGGATTGTCCAGAAAGGTCAGTCCTGGACTACCTCCTGTCTCTCTTACAGGCAGGCTTGGCCTACTCCTCTATTAAAGTACACCTTTGTGTCATCTCAACCTATCATACACCTATAGGTCGACATCCCATAACTCAGTTGGACACAGCACGAGCCTTCCTGAGAGGTGTTCTCCACCTTAGACCTCCGATTAAGGATCCTATTCCTCCATGGGATTTACCCTTTGTCCTGGAGCAGCTCACGCTACCACCTTTTGAACCAGCTGCGGATTGCGAGCTACGTCTCCTATCATGGAAGTCGTTATTTTCAGTTGCCGTTACTTCGGCCAGAAGGATTTCTGAACTTCACGCACTGATGTGCAAAGAACCTTATTTGATTTTTCACCAGGACAGGGTGTCCCTAAGGACAAATCCAAAGTTTCTACCTAAGGTGGTCTCAGCTCTCACTCTCAATCAGGACATTGACTTACCAGTGTATTTTCCTAAATACTCTAATAGAGGAGAGGCCCTATTGCACTCTCTAGATGTGCATAGGTGTCTAAGATACTACCTGACTAGAACCAGGCACCACCGAAAATCTGAGCAGCTTTTCGTCTCCTTCGCCCATAGGATGATGGGAGCTCCGGTTTCAAAACAATCGCAGTCCAGGTGGCTCATCCATTGTATCACGTTCTGTTACCAGAAACGTAACAAACCTTGCCCGGGCGCGGTTAAGGGTCATTCCACACGGGGGGGTGGCTACCTCCTTTGTGGCCATGAAGAATGTGTCCACTTCAGCCATATGCGCAGCAGCCACTTGGAGCACTGTGCACACCTTTATCAGGCAGTATAGCCTGGATGTTGCATCATGGCGAAAAGCTGGTTTTGGTCTAGCAGTCCTTCAGGGACTCCTATTCTAGGCTTCGGTCCAACTTGCGATCTCTACCTAGCCTCCTCCCACCTACGAGGGATTTCCAGTATTACTTGGGAATCAGTCCTAATGGTGTAACCTGCTGCAAGAGCTGTTTCTCGAAGTAAGATAGTACAGTTACATAAGAACTTACCGTAACAGCAGATCTTCGAGAACAGCTCTTGCAGCAGGTAGTTTCCCTCCCACCATCCCCTCTGGAGGTAGAGTTGTTCCGATATCCCTTTTCTAGGATTAGGTGTTTCTAACACCGCTTCGAATACCTTTTGATGGCAGATCCTCAGTCTCCACTTCTGATGTCATCTAGTGGCCAGGAGTCTCCGGCGGGAGAACTGGGGATTCTGAGGGACCGCCCCCTTTTATATGATGCCTGATGTTGGGGGCGGGGCCGACATCACGGGTGGCCCCGCTGGATACTGCTAGCTAGAAAATTTCTGTGGGGTCCTGGCACCTGCCGGCTTCAGTCCTAATGGTGTAACCTGCTGCAAGAGCTGTTCTCGAAGAGCTACTGTTACGGTAGGTTCTTATGTAACTGTACTTTATAAAAGATAATGTTTAACTCTGAAAATGTGGCATTGACATGTCAGATATCTTTACAAAAGCTTTTGTTCTCCATCAATATAATTGGCATGATGCAGTAAAAAAGATTTTAAAAGTCTATGTGTGTGTGTTTATTTTAAATTGATGTAAAGTTTAACAAGTAGTGATTTTTATGTTTGCTTGCACGCATGTGCAAGAAACATAGTGCCATCATCGGAGATTTCGGAGGTGTGTCACCTCCTCCTCCAATTCAGTCAGTGTGTTGGCAGGTGCGGCCCCTGTAAACCAATGCATTCTGGAGCTGTCTATGACAAGCTCCAAAATGCAGTGGCATACAGTTCAAAGGGGGAGCTATACTTGAGTGAGCAGCGATAAGATATCGCTTGCTCATGCACAGCCCCCACCCACCACACACACACACACACACACACACACAGATGCCACGCAGGTGTGCGCACTCGGCCCCCGCACGCGACGCACGCATTACTGAATAGCCGACGGGTGCCCAATCCCCGCAGCTGTGGCTGCGCTCTCCTCACTTCCCCAAAGCCTAAATGCCACGCTGGGTGCCCACCCCAGCATGGCAGGTAATGATATAGCCAACGGGTGCCCCATCCCCGCCGGCCCACTGTCCTCACCCCAGTACGCTGTGCCACGCTGGAGCCCACCCAGCGGCAATCCATACTTTGCCAACGGGGTGCCCAATCCCCGTCGGCTGAACGACCCTCCAACTGCTCTTGTGCACGCGCTGGGAGCCACCCCAGCGTGGCAAACATCCGCGCCATTCTTTTTTTTTTTACTCTGTAAAGAAAAACGGTCCAACGTAGTCTCCCTGGCCCTCCCACAACCCGCACTCCACCCACTGAGCACCCTGCCTCCCCACACCCCTCACCCCATACTTACCTCTGACCTCGGTGCGATGATCTTCGTGGACTGGGAACATGTCTGCACTTTTCAAAGCCGACCGAACTGAGGAAATGCCGGTAAGCTGTATAATGGGCTAGATAGGGGTTTCAACTTTGTTGCATATCTCAGGCATTTTGGGAATTTTTGGTCATTAATATGGTTTTGGGATTACGATCGATAAACATTGTCATGAAGATTCGGCCTGAAGGGTGATTTCAAGAGTCAAATCACCCTTCGGGCCCTCATAACACCATGACAGTGACATCATTCATGAGAAGGGGTCCTAAAACCCCATGTTGAAAATTTGGTGCCAAAATTCCAAAAAATGACTGTTTTACGAGCATGCGTTGCGCAGTTCCTACGCAGGCTCGTAAGTTCGCGAATTTTCAATATTTTCACTCCAGATTTTCAACATTGCCATTTTACCACACCTTCTTATGAGTTGTACAGCTGTCATTTTTCACATCTCACCCAAAATGTGTTTCCGCCAATGTAGCGCACAATGGCGCAGTCGGTGTGCGAAATCAATGTACGGGACAAATTAAGAAAATCACAGTGACACTGTTCATGAGCAGAGGTCTTAAAATGGCTATGTTGAAAATTTGGTGAAAAATTCTAAAATGACTGTTTTACTAGCTGCGGCCTTTGAGCAGTTCCACGACGCCTGTAAGGGGTCGTGATTTTCAATATTTTCACTCCAGATTTTCAACATTGCCATTTCATCACACCTTCTTATGAGTAGTACAGCTGTCATTTTTCACATCTCACCCAAAATGTGTTTCCGCCCATGTAGCCCACAATGGCGCAGTCGGTGTGCGAAATCAATGTACGGGACAAATTAAGAAAATCACAGTGACACTGTTCATGAGCAGAGGTCTTAAAATGGCTATGTTGAAAATTTGGTGAAAAAATTCCTAAAAATGACTGTGTCTGGCGTCGTTACTGATTCCTATGCATGCTCATAAGTTTGCAAATTTAATATTTTCACTCAGATTTTTCAACATTGCCATTTTATTACACTTCCTTATGAACAGTACAGCTGCAATTTTTCATATGTCATCAAATGTGTTTTCGCACATGTAGGCTACAATGGTGCTGTTGGTGCGAAAGCAATGTTTAGGACAGATTAAGAAAATCACAGTTACACTGTTCATGAGCAGAGGTCTTAAAATGGCTATGTTGAAAATTTGGTGACAAAAGTCCATAAAATGACTGTGTTATGAGTGAGCATTGCGCAGTTTCCACGCACCCTCGTTAGTTCATGACTGTCATATATTCAGTCCAGATTTTCACCAGTGACATTTTTCCACACTTCCTTATGAACAGTACAGCTGTCATTTTTCACAACATGGCTGAAGTGTGTTCACACTTTAAGCGCAGAGATGCGTGGTCGCTGTGGGAAATCATTGTTCGGCACAGATAAAGAAAATCACAGTGACACTGTTCATGATCGAGGCACCAAATGCCTGAGTTGACAATCTGCTGTAAAAATCCACAACCTAATTATATTACGGGTGTGTGTGTTTACAGTTTCTATGTACCTGTGACTTCACCATTTTTTAAATATTTTTACTACAGATTTGCAACATTGCCATTTTTACACCTCCCATGAACAGTACAGCTGTCATTTTTACATCCTGTTCGAATGTTTTTGCACCTGTGGTGCTAAATGCGAGTCACTGTGCATAAGCAGCTTTCAGTTAACAAACTGATATTCCCCTGTTCATGAGGTGGGGTCAAAAAACATGTTGAAATTTGGAGTGAAAATACCAACGAATGCCTGAGGTATTAGGGTTTCCAACCATAACGCCCAACCCTGTAGAGAATGACAGGCATCAGGGGTGACTTGGGATTCTTGCCTGTGATGCTCATACCATTCCACACCCTGCAGTCAGTGAGAGGCATCGAGGTATGCCTTGCACTCTTTGGCCCCAAACTTCACCTCTATTCTCCTATATCGCACCCATCTCACCATATTTACTAATTAAATGGGGTGCATAAGGCCAAAGACCCTAAGGAACACCGTGACACTTGTCAGTGTCTGCAGGGTGGGGTGTGGTGAAATGGCATGGCCGTTATGCCTGACAACCCAAATGCACACCCCAATGCCTGTCACTCTCTGCAGGGTGGTGGTGGGGTTGGCTTCAGTTCAATACTTCACTGCCATTCCTATTACGCAGCTCTGTAACTTCTACACTACCACTGCCAATGCCAGCAAGCAAACATTCGGCATTGACAAATGCTTGTTAATATTGATACATTTGCACTTGGTCTTGTCATTTCAGGACAAGTTCCACTACTGCAGTTACTGTAAGAATAATTACAATTCATATAGGAAGGTACCAGTCAGCTCAGGCGGATATGGCCTGTCCTTCTTAGGTAGCACCCTGGCCTGTGACCCAGCCAGTCTGCCCCTGTTCCCGGTCCACTGAAGATCATCGTGCCAGGCTCCGAAGGTAAGTATGGGGTGAGGGGATGGTGTGAGGTGGGGTGCACAGTGTGTGGCTGTGGGTTGGGGGAGGTGCCACCGGACTCAACGAGGGACCGTTTTCTAGTTTACAGGTTTAAAAAAATGTTAGAACATCGCGGGAAGGTTTTTTCCTTATTACAGGGTCTTTTGGCACACCGGGGTGGGCTCCCAGTGTGCCACCTGAGTGTTTGGGGGAGCTGTAGCTGATGGGGATTGAGCACCCCCATCGGCACATATAAGTATTGGGGGGGCAAGAGCCGAAAGGGATTGGGCACCCCCTCGGCACACAAGAAATTGGAGGGCATTATGCTGACGGGGAGTGGGCTTCCTATTGGCAAAATGAACTGGGAGGGGGCATGCCAACAGGGGGATTGGACACCTCCGTCGGTTTATTTTGTTTTTAACTATGAGGGGGCATGCAGAAGTCCTGGGCTCAGCGCATTAACACTGCTGTAAGCTACAGCAGTGTGAACACGCAACCAGCAATGCAATGCAGGAATGCAACTTCAAAGGAACAAACTGCGCCACTATTGGTGTGGCTCCGTCCTTTGAAAAGTTGTCCAACTCAGCCTGAACAGCTGAAAGTGAGTCATCGCTAGCCTGCTGACTGATTCGCCTGCCCCTGACCTGCCTCAAGAAATGGAGCTCTCCATTGGGCACACCCCTGTAGAGCACCTTATAGCAATGAGTTCGTCTGCACCTGCGCGCCACGACGAACTCAAAAGTAAGTAATAATACCCTCCAGGGTGGGCATTATTGGGATATAATGGACCACCCAGGGGTGTAATGAGGCCTGAAGCCACAGGTGGAGGGCCTTATAGCCCCAGGAAGGTCTGTTATATCTCATAACACCCACCCTGGAGGGTATTATTACACTTAGATAATGGGGTTACATTAGTTTTTTTAATGTTTTTATTAAAAAAGAGTGTCGAATATTATTAAAAATGAACAGAAATGTGGGTTTGTAAAATAGTCCCTTGCCACTAGAGGGTACTGTTG
Organism: Neoceratodus forsteri; assembly: GCA_016271365.2. Taxonomy (NCBI): domain Eukaryota; kingdom Metazoa; phylum Chordata; order Ceratodontiformes; family Ceratodontidae; genus Neoceratodus; species Neoceratodus forsteri. The sequence continues at coordinate 1,452,887,792 of CM057452.1, forward strand.
TTTTTTATAGGTAGGAAGGAAAGTGACTGAGTGTGGTCGGCAGACTGACTAGAATGGCACTGACGAATCAGAAGAGAAGCGTAGCTATGAGGGAATACGTGCTGCAGAAAAGTAATTTTTTATTTAAGAGAGAAAAAAGAAACTGAATTTGGTGTTTCTACTGTTTGTTTTGTGGCCGAGTACTGTCACAATGAAGGCGACCTGGGAACGGAGTTGGTGGTGAAAGGACATACTGTAAATGAGTGCAAGTGGAGTCGGCAGACTGCCCAAAATGCTGTTAGCGGATGTGAAGCAGAGCAGAGCTGTTAGGCAGGAACGTGATTTTGTAAAAAAATTTTATTATTTAATTTTTGGTTCTGTGGTTTGTGTTGAAGGAGAGCGAGGCGAGTGGAATGAATGCGAAGTGGGTTATGTCGGTGAGCCGCTCACTTAGTGAAGAAAAAGAAATGGCACTGGTGAGTTCCAGAATTGGAACTTGTTTTAGAGTGGGCTGTTGTTAAGAAATAACGGCCCAGTGGTAGGTGTTTGAGCCAATCAGGAAGCGAGTTTTACTTTCTCCATTATCTAAAGGGAAATAGAGTAGATCACACAAACTACTGGCCTATTAGTTTGATGTCCATCCCAGGGAAAATATTGGAATCCATAATAAAAGGTAAAAGAAACACCCATCTTAAAAGTAGCGGTCAGGTTGATCTAGATCTAGAACAGCATGGCTTCTTCACGAGAAGGTCATGTGTCACAAATTTGCTTTGTTTTTATGAAAAGATCTCAGCTACACTAGACCTGGGATTGCTGGTGGACTGTATATACTTGGATTTTGCTAAGGCATTTGATAAAGTGCCTCATTGTGAAATAATAAGCAGTTTGGAAAATATGGGGCTTGATACAGGAATAATGGGGTGGGTGGAGGCCTGGTTGAGGGATAGAACCCAGAGGGTATGTATAAATGGTTTTCTCTCTGATTCAGTGCCAGTAATGAGCTCAAAGGAATGATCTTTAATACCAACAAATGTTGTGTTATACATCTGGGTAAACAAAATAAGGGGGCTGAATATTCCCTAAATGGGCAAACCTTAAGACGTTCTGCTGAAGAGAAGGACTTGGACGTAATTATAAACAATAAACTGGCATGTGATGCTCATTATAAAAACCAAATAGCTAAAGCTAACAGAGTTCTGGGGGCTGTCAGAAGGACTTTCAGGAGTAGGTCCAGAGAGGTGGTCCTGCCACTGTGTAGGTCTTATGTGAGTCCATTACTGGACTATGGTAGCTCCGTATGGGGCCCGTTATCTAGAAGCGGTGTAAATAATTTGTGAAGGGTACAAACGAGGGACACTAAACTAATATATGACCTAAGGGATGTCCCTTATGAGGCTAGAATCCATAGCCTAAACCTTATGCCCCTGGAGACAAGAAGGATTGGGGTGACATTTTGATGTTTTACAATATCATGCAGGATACTTGCCTAATAAATGAGTTGCAATTTAAATTAAAAAATAATGGTATGGGCACCAGAGGTCATCCTCTGAAACTCCGACCTAGGAAGATTAATACTAATAGGAGGAAGGCCTTCTTTACTCAGAGGGTGGTGACCCCGTGGAATGCTTTGCCAATGGGAATTATTACTAGTGCAAATAAAACTCAATTTAAACAAAGACTGGGTAATCACATCCTGGGGGGAGTACCATTCAGTATTATGGGTAAACGGATGGAAACATTTTTATGGGCTAGTTGCCTTCTAGGCTCCTAATACCTTAGTATGAACCTTAGTGGGAGGGAGGGAGGGAACCACCAGTACCAAGGATTTTCTTTATTCTTATGGGGCTGGCATCAGAGGGAGGGAGGCGATCACTAGCACCAAAGATTTTATTTATTCTTATGGGGCTGGGATTGGAGGGACGGAGGGGGCCACTAGCACCAGGGATTTTCTTTATTCTTTCGGGGTTGGGATCTGAGGGAAGGAGGGAACCACTAGCACCAGGGATTCTCTTTATTAATACAGGTTTGGGATTGGAGGGAGGGAGGAGACAACTAGCACCAGGGATTTTCTTTATTCTTATGGGGCTGGGATTGGTGGTAGGGAGGGAACCACTAGCACCAGGATTTTCTTTTTTCTTATATGGCTGGAATCACAGGGAGGGAGGGGACCACTAACACAAGGGATTTTATTTATTCTTATGGGTTTGGAATCGGAGGGAGGGAAGGAGTGGACCACTAACACCAGGTATTTTCTTTATTCTTATGAAGTTGGGATCGGAGGGAGGGAGGCGAACACTAGCACCAGGGATTTTCTTTATTCTTATGGGGCTGGGACAGGAGAGAGGTAGAGGACCACTAGCCCAAGGGATTTTCTTTATTCTTATGGGGATGAGTTGGGAGGGAGGAAGGGGACCACTAGCACCAGGGATTCTCTTTATTAATACAGGTCTGGGATTGGAGGGAGGGAAGGGACAACTAGCACCAGGGATTTTCTTTATTCTTATGGGGCTGTTATTGGTGGTAGGGAGGGAACCACTAGCACTGGGATTTTCTTTTTTCTTATATGGCTGGAATCATAGGGAGGGAGGGAACCACTAACATAAGGGATTTTATTTATTCTTATGGGTCTGGAATCGGAGGGAGGGAGGGAGGGAAGGAGGGGACCACTAACACCAGGGATTTTCTTTATTCTTATGAGGTTGGGATCAGAGGGAGGGAGGCAAACACTAGCACCAGGGATTTTCTTTATTCTTATGAGGCTGGGACAGGAGAGAGGTAGAGGACCACTAGCCCAAGGGATTTTCTTTATTCTTATGGGGATGAGTTGGGAGCGAGGGAAGGGACCACTAGCACAAGGGATTTTCTTTATTCTTACAGGGCTGAGATTGGAGGGAGGGAGGGAGAGGACCACTAGCACCAGAGATAGCTATGGCTACAGTGGTCTGGGGGGCAGCACCACATTTCCTGCCTCTGCTACCCATGCAAATGGGCCTATAATGGACATGTAAATTGCCACTTGTTACCTGTTGCCTGCTTTCAAAAATGGATGCATGCCGACCATGACCATATTTTACTATGGCTCAGGGCTTGCTATGCAGCTGACGGTAAGCGGCTCTTTCAGCAACTTTCAGTTCCCCGATGCAAGATTCAGCTTTACAGTGTCCATTGCAGGCTTCCGGGGAGGTACGCCAGAGATAGCGCCTCAACCCCGAGGTAGAAGACTTGGGTTCGGTCCATGGGGGGGAGGAGACCCTTCGGTAGTGGGCCAACGTCTCCACAGCTCTCTTCTCGGGGCACCTTCCTAAGGTACCTTTAGTCTACGGGAATCCTACCCACAGCACCTCTAGGGGTGCAACCTCCTCAAGGGTTCCTTGCATTTGGTACACCTACAAAGTGATATTCTCCATGGAATAGAGAGGCAAACGGCCGCATAGGTTTATCAACAAGTTGCACAAGCATAACACTACACTAAGTTGCATAAGCCCTTTGAACCTAATTTAATAGCCACACTTCACCTTTTGAGTCACTATGGTTCATGGGCTTCAAGCAAATCAGTTATCAAATTTTCTGCTAGTTCATGTGGACCACAGGTGCTTTGAAACTATGGTAGCTTTTTTCAGTATTTCTTCAAAAACAGCCACATTTATTGCAAATTGAAAATTTATCAAATGTAACAAAAATGTTGCCTGTACAGACCTCTCAAAATTTGTATCTTCCTCATAGTGCTGCAAAATTTCTTCAACAGCAGGTAAAGGTATGTGGGCACTGTAATGTGATGCATACTGACAAATACAATGTGTTTCTGAAAGGTGTTTTAGTTTTTAAGGGCACCTGGTCTCATAGTCTTTAAGAATCTTGTTTTGAGTATCTATAAAATAAGTGTGCACAGTAGAATCTGTCATAAAACATATAAACTCAATAACAAATTTGAAATTAATCTGCTAACTAAATGGCTTTCACACAATCAACAATGACAAGGTTTAGTCCATGGGCATAGAGATGTACATAATGGCATGTGAAACCTTTCCCCTTCTTTTGGCCTGCACACAAGTATTCTCCCCACTTATTACACTAGCACCATCATAGCACTGAGCAATACATTTCTGCACCACAGTTGGGAAGTGCCTGAAGTATACTTTTAGTCAGTGCACTTGCATTAAGACCATGTGAATTCTTAAAAGCAACAAATTTTTTATGAATATCTTCATCATATAAATTATCTCTAAACAAGAGACAGTAGCCAGCCCCATGGTGCTGAGGGCTGAGGTGCTGGACACCACATCTCGCTCCACGCCAGCAACCAGTGTTCAGAAATGAGCATGGGTTGCTGAGGATTGACTGGGGAGGGAGAGGATTGAGCATCTTATGGACTGGTTTCCTCTCCCAGGAGGTGGGGACTGTGTACTTTGCCAAATGACTGCCACCAACTGGAGATCGGGGGGGGAAATGCAGGGCAGGAGCAGTAGAAGAAATGGAGGTACTGCAGAACTTCACCGCATGCATATGCCTCCAGATGCACACACTGCCGAGTGTGCCCCAGCATGGGGAAAGGGACAAAATGGAAGAAAATGGTGGCAAGACAGGCGTGTATGATGTCTGCCAGCTGATCACCCACCCAATGCATCACCAGAACCCACAAGACCAGAAAGCTGGATTTGTGAGATTTGGGGGAATGGCCCTCCCCTCCTGACCCTGCCTTTGGGAGGGAATCCATAGGGGCAATCCGGTCCTGCGGGTAAGTCCTGGGGAGGTTCAGGATGGTGGGGGGTCAGTGGGGCAGTGCCGATGGGAGCCTAGCCTGTCCTGACCACATGTAGGGATAAAAACTTGTATATAAAAAAAACAAGAGAAAGTTACTTGTGTTTAGAAACATCGTTTGCCTAATCTACTTCAAGAGAACAATATTTAGCAACACTAATTTCTACAGCAATTTGTTTGTGGGCCATTTCAGCTATAACAGAAATTACTTTATCCTGGATACTATGATGAGTACATTTAGCATTGTTAGGCAGTCAATTATTTTTTTTACTACTGAAAGGCTATGCCTGTAGTTCAATGGGGTGAGTAACCACCCACACCCCCTTCCTGAGTTATATAAGCGTTCCTCTCAGCCTCCTTCTGAAGCTAATTTTTTCTTTGATGGCGAGAGTGCCTGTCAGTCTGTCTTCTCCCTTAGCCTGCTGGGGCTTCCCCCTCCCCCACTTTGCTGTGCTTTGGGCTGTGCTTGGTTTGTGTTGAACTTCTGTTGTTTTGTGTTCTCCTGCTTTTGGTTAGTATTGCTTGGCTCTGGCTACTATGTGCTTCCTTGTGTGCCATTTCCTCCTGCTCCTGTACTTGTGTTTGCTTTGTTTGTTTCTTTTGGGCTTTCTAGTTTTCTAGCACCCTATGTATTCATTGTTTGTTTGTGCTTCAGGTTACATATTGTTGTTTCCTTACCTTAAGCTGCCATATGCCTGTGCTCTTAGGCTCCATTTACTCACCAGATTTTGCAAGCCCTTAGTTCACTGTATTGTTATCTGTCTGATTCAGCTCAGCCCACTGCTTTCCTGACTAACAATCCTCAGTTTTCCTGCAATTGTTATTGTATACTTCAGTTCCCATTGCTGTTTCTCTTCTGCCTCCTGTGCTTCCACCTTAATTGTTTACACCTGGTCCAGGCTCACTCTGAAAAGCTAGCTGCCACTCCCTGATCTGCGGCTCTGCTGCAGTTAATTGTTGCTGTACTGCCTTAGTGACTTGCTATCATTTGGCTGTGTCCTTAACTAGGACCTTGCCAGTAAAAGCACCTCTATTTTGGGGGTTCCTACCCTATCAACATTACAGTGCTATTTGGTCTCACGGCACTCAGCTGTGGCTTCCTGTTATTCCCATGGCAGAGACTATGATGTCATTGTGGATCTGAGTTGCAGGAGCATGCTTTATCAACGCTATATTTATTTATTTATTGAAATGTTTCACCAGGAAGGCATACTGAGCAACAAGTCACTTGTCTCCTGGTGTGACCTGGGGGGGAAGGAGTACAATCGGAATGAGACATTAAACATTCAAGTTACAAGATCAATAACATACAGTTGTAAGGCAGGTGTTACAAATTGTGTCACAACAGTGTTGCGCATAACATGCAGAAAGAGTGAACAATAATAAGTGCCAGGTTAATAAGTAAACAAGTGCTTATGTGAAAGAAAAGGGGGAAAGGGGAAGGAGGGGTGAGGTGGGGGAGGGAGAAGAGTCATGTCCCTGGAGACCCCCTCAAGATGCGAAGAATCCTGCAAGGGGACTGGTGGGACCAGAGAGCTATATGATTTTGCCCTGCTTTCTTGCATACATGGCTTTCGGTTATCCATGCATAAATCATTAACCTTGCAGCCTACATATCTTTCAGATGTTCATTGTATTCCATTACTGTGCTGCATGCTCCTTACTGGACCAACTTATCTCCGACTTAATGGCATTTAAGGTATTCATGCTAATCATATCAATTCACTATTAATGCAATTATATCAATTTACTATTTATGCTGAAACGATAGCATCAAATGCTTTCACGTAAAGTATGATTTGCTCCTTTATGGAACTGGCTGGCCAAGCATATACGTAATTCAGCTTACCTTGTATGTGGTGCATCATGCTTACCTATGCTGCCGCCCATTTTATTGCTGCTTCAAATGCTGTTTCAAATCCTGCAACATATCTCCTATCTGCTAAACCTCTTTGATTCATTTACACTACATCTCATTGTTTCAATCACTGGCATCACAGCCTCTCACTGCCTAAACACCTACCTTCTATGTCACCATCAAGTCGGCTTCCATAATGGAATTGGTTGGCTTGTTTTCTGCTGGCTGCTGCTACTATCAAACCACCAAATGTTGGCTAGTACAAAACTACAAATAGATGCAACAGTTGTTGCTTGGTACTAGTTTTGTTCAGCAAGATTATTGCTAGTACAAGCGTTGCGTAGTCCCTCGTTGTTCACTTTTGGTGGTTGAGCTCCTCTCTCCAGGCTTGTAACTGCGGCCATCAGTGTGAGCAACAAATGTACCAGTGAATAAGATGAACAACAATAAAGGTGCTGCAGAGTGCAGATGCTAAAACGTTTAACACTAAAATGCCAAAAAGTAGTATATTGCAGTAAAGTCAGGCTGCCATGCTGGCTACAGTACATTTGATGCTCACACTGATGGCCACAGTTACAAGCCTGGAGAGAGGAGCTCAACTGCCAAAAGTGAACAACGAGGGACTTCGCAATGCTTGCACTAGCAGTAAGCTTGCTAAACAAAACTAGTACCAAGCAACAACTGTTGCATCTATTTGTATTTTTTCACTCTGCTATACACTTTAGAACACACTGTTTATTGCACTTTGGAGCGTAAAGAGCAAGTAAACTATAGTATAATATATTGGACAAGCAGTTTATGAGTTGAACAAAAAGCTTTTTGGCACCTTTAACTGCAGTGTTCTTTCATTTCTAGTAATTTAATAGCTGGCTACATTTCACTGGCAAGATTATTTTAAATCTAAGCCTGTCCCTTGTACTTTTCAATGACTATTTGTGTGTTTGTAATCTTGAATAAATATGCCTTTGGAATTTTCATTCCTGGATTTTTTTCAAGTATTTTTAAAGATAGCTTAGTGCTGACCTCAAATTGGAATTCATTTGTGGTTACATAACATTTTTTGGTCTATACTTTGGCTCTGAGGTAATAGTGCACTTTGCTTCTCCTGGATGGTTTAGAGAGCCACCCCCCCAACCCCATTCTTGGAGGTTTTTGCTCTTTGTCATAATATGTAGTTAGTCATTTATAGTATATTCCCTAGTTTCCTTAGGTAGGTTTCCGCTGTTGAATGGAGATGGATGGTGGCCCTACTTACCATTCCCTCTGTCCTTAGTAAGCCCCATGATGTCATCAGTGCAATCCTGACAACCTGTGTATCTCATTTGTGTTTCATCAAGCTGTCTTGTTGCTGTCAATCAGCTTCTCTACCTCATAGTCAATGTTTACTGCTCACTGTTCTGTTTGGGGCTCCTTCCTAGGTATCTTTAGCCAAGGGAATCTTTCCTGTGGCACCTCTAGGGATGGAACCCTCTTTGAGGATTCCTTGCCTTCAGTACCACTACAGGGTGGAAATTCCCCATGGAACAGAGAGCGCGAATGGCCAAACAGTTATCACAGTTGCACATGTATAACACTATTCTGGTTGCGTAGGCTCATTGAATTGAAAGGCTATGCTTGTAGTTCAATAGGGTGAGCAACCAGCCACACCCTTCCTGAACTATGTAAGAAGTTCTTCTCAGACTCCTGAAGCACTTTTTCTTTGCCCCACCATCCTCCCCTACTCCTTGAGTGGCACGCCTCTCTCCTCGGGGGGCTTTTTTCTAAGGTACCTTTAGCCAAGGGAATCTTTCCCTCGGTACCTCTGGGGTGGAACCTTCTTCAAGGGTTCCTTGCCTTCGGTACCCCTATAAGGTGGTAATTTCCTGTGGAATAGAGAGTGCGAATGGCCAAACAGTTGTCACAGTTGCACAAGCATAAAAACTACTCTGGTCGTGCAGGCCCACTGAATGATATTTTACTTTGATAAAAGATTAAGAAGAAGAATGAAGTTTCCTTTGTTTTGACTTTGCTTACTCTCTTCATGGCCACTCTCTGCAGTACTGAGTGGCTATTAAAATGTGCACCTCTTTAATACACTTACAGTAACGACAGTTTTCCTCTACCAGCTTGGTATGATTTTTATTAACAAGACTTTGGGTAGACTTGCCTGATTTTACTGTCTCTCAACAACACTCTGAGCAGTTAATGTTGATTTGTGAACCATGAAGTTGTAGTGTGTATCAAGAGATTCATCTTTCCCCTTGCTCTTTTTTAGTTTTAAAAACCACAATGAACAAACAGAGTTTCTGCTTCACTACCATGCTGTGGGAAATATCTGCAATGTTAACAGTAAGCAGCATCTTTGCTTTATAAGTATTCCACCCCAGGATATTTACTATATCATTTTGGTTAAATTACTTCAATTTCGGGTCAGATTTCTTTTGTGAAAATTTTCTTAATAATGGTTGTGCTGGTGGAAAATCTCTTATTTGACTTAAGTCACCAGTCCAGGGCCTGAACTTTTACTTATGGCCTCACAAGCAATGTTGTCATCCATCAAGCTATTGTTATCAGGCTCAACATCATCCATGTCTGAATCAAACCTGTCAACATCAGCGTCACATTCCTCCATCTCACTTCTCATCATTAAGTGACAACCTTTATTTACAATATTGGACAAAGAGTCCTCAATCCCATCACAGTTTCATTGGTTCGAGCAGGCCATGAGATGATCTTGCCAGTCACGTCCACGTAGCTGGCACAAAGATGCAATCTTTCCAGATGAGTTAAGTACTGCAGTAACATTCTGTTCTGAAGTATTATCATTTCATATATATGCAAAGTGTAGATTTTAAATCATTTAGAACATTTGTTTCTATTTTCACACACATGCAAATCATTTTTCATAAATTGTCATACCTTGTTTTTCACAAAAATGTGAGAGCCCATGTTCAGTACTCAACACCCATTTTCATGAGCTAAGACTTCCCTTTCATGAGTCTTAACAGTCATTAGAGTGGGTGAAAAAGAGAAAACTTTGCACATCAAAAACACATAACGGTGCTTGGAGCTGAAGTCTGAAACTTACGTGGTCTACAGAGTAGGGTGTAAGGATGTGAGTTTTTAACATGTTAATGAAAACATCTTATTGAGTCTCATGAAGTAGGGCTATTTTGTCACATGCAAACTTGTTTTCATGACTCATAAACACAGTTTCCTGAGTTTTAGAGGTCACAAAATTCAATTAAAAAAAGGGAAGACCTGAGTTGTTTCATTTATACAGTGATAGAGCTACCACTTATGAAGCCAGTGACCTGGGTCCAGTAATGATCCAAGGTCATCGAGAGCTGGCTGCAGGGGAGGAGGATTCCACAGGATGTTCTCCTCCTTGTCCAGAGTGGGAAGGTCACTGCCTCCACTGCAATATTGCCACCTGGTTGACCACTGGTGGCAGTGCAGCAGAGGTACTGCAGGGGAGGGGGACATCAGCTAAGTTCTGTATAAGCACACTTTGTGTGCTCATGCTTGGAGCCCCATGCATGCTGAGCATGCCAAGGGGTGCCAGAAATCGGAAAAAGCCCTGTTGCATGCAGGATGACCCATGACTCAAGCCCATTCTCTCACATCCAGTCACTCCTCCACCTTGTAGTTTCTTGTCCTTGAACTCAGGAGGGGGCCGATGATATTGCCTGGCTGTGGACAGGCTGGCAGGCCGCATCATCAGAGGTAGGCTGCACAGTAACTGAGGTTGGTAAATACTTGGGATGAGGGAGGGAAGGACTAGGCCTCATCTGGGTCTGGGATAGCACCAAAGAGAACGTGCATAAGGAATAAATTGTATATTAAAAAATGAAAAATGTGCACATCAAAAAAAAAATACTGCAGCTTAAGTCTGAAACTTGTATAGTCAGCTTTTCATAGTGATCCTTTTGTTCTTAAATTTCTTCATCTGTTCATTTCTACCATTACTGTTATCTGTAAAACTTTGATATGCATTCCTGTTTCATTTTCCATTCTTGTTTCTTCATAGAAGTTGTTTTAAATGTTCAGAAATACAATACCTTGTGCATTATCACCACCCAATGTTAATTTTCTTTCTGTTTCATTGCTTGAGTGCTTCCAGACCATTCAACCTTCACTCTCCACAACTACCATTCCAGACCTCTCCAACTGTGGCATCTTCCCTGATCTCCCCCAGTTGAACAATAAATCATCTAACCAGTTCAGTTTCTGACTTTTTTCGTCTGACTCCACCGTAGTCACTCAGTCAGACTTCTCTCCTCTACTCCTTTTACACTATGCTCCCCAGCCTCTGCCAGCAAGCCTGCAGCCAGTCTCTTCCACATCCACTTCTGTACTCCTTCCTTTCAGCTCCACATATGGACTCTCCTTGTTTAAGAATTCTCAACCCAGACCGCATCCACTTTTTTCCCCATCCCTTGATCATTTCCTAACTGCTCTCCTCCACCTCTTGTTGGTCTGGTTTGCTTAAAACCTTGCACATGGACACACAAACACATATAACTTCTGCAGTGGTTCACTTGTTCAGGAACAATTTCGCAGCAGCCAGATTACAGTTTCCTGTCTGAGACTGTCATCAGTGTTCTGTCACACACTACACAGAGTCAGCACTACAGCAGCCACTGGCATCAGTTGTTGTGTGATGTTTGGAATCAGATTAGTTCAATAGGGGGTCAGCAGGTGCAAGACACAGGTGTTGAACTTGTATATGTTTGTTGTTTATTGTTATGCTGACTGACTGCAGACAGGCATGTGTCTCTCTTCTTGGACATTCTCACCAAGTGTCATTACCTAACCACACAGCCTGTTGGCTTGCCACTTGTGCCTGAGATATGTAACCCCCCCCCCCCACAGAGTGTGGAGGCTTACCTTGCTGGCTTTGAAGAGCCTTGTCTCCCCCCCACACACACACACACCTCAATCTGTGTTGCTTCCTCTAGCCCTCAGGGACTTGGATATTGCTGCAAGGGGACCAGAATGGGAGCAAGAGAGAGGGGGATTTCTTCAGTGCTCCTGCATGCTTTCCTACCACCAATGACCTGCGCTCCTGACAAAACTGGGGACTCCCCCAATGACTGTCTGATCAACAAGACACTAATATAACCACACTATTGTAGAACACAGTGGCAGCAGTGGCAGCAGCCATTTAAAATATGACTCTTGGACTGAGTGCCCCTGAACTACAAAAATGACATCTATTTTGCTGAGCCTCAACCCCTGGGAAACCTGGCACTGAGGTCAGAAGACATTGCATCAGCCAGTCAGGCTGTCAAAGTCTGCAAGTGAGCTACAGAGTAATTTTCTGACACAGAAGGACATATTAATTCATCTGAGACTTGAGTTACCAATCAGTCACTGACTGACAGCCAGAGAGAACTAACTGATAAACTGACAACATGATTTATCCAGATCAAGAGGCTGTCTGCAACTGATAGATTGAGGAATCCTCCAGTATGTTAGTTTTGCCCTGGAATCACTGCCAGATCATTGTATGGGGGACATACCCACTGCTGCAGACCAAACTTAAGCCCGATCCATGGTTGCCTTACTCATCACTGTAGGCAAGAGAAAATCAGCAATATTACTGTAGTTTGGCCAGCTCTTTGGTTTATCTGCTTACTTTGCAGACTACTTTCCATGTACAGTTGTTGTTTCTCTGGCTCTTCTGCTAAAAAACAAAAGTGTCTGAACTTTCAGCCTCAGACCTGTCCTTTTTTCCAAAATGCCTCTCTGTTGCTGTTGAATGATATTTAGAGGTTGTTTACTTTTCCATGTAAAGATCTGCTCCAGTTCATAGTCTGTTTTGTCATGGTTGAACTTTTTTGTTTCAAGTCTTTTAAGTCCTTATCAAGCTTCACAACAGAATCTTTTAATTTACTGTTTAATGAGCTGGCCTGCTGGTGCGGCAGTAGAGTTCCCACTTGCGGTGCTGATGACCCAAGTTTGGGAGTCAGCTTGGTGCATCACGGCATCGGCGGTGTAGAGGAGGATGAGCACAGCTTACCTCCTCTGGGGTGGGCTGCAGGGCCACCAGCAACATTCTATCACCAGGTGGTCAGTGCACCAGTTACAGCTCCAGAGCAGGTACTGTCGTTGAGGTGGACAGTGGCATGAGGCATGAGGGAAGATGTGCTATGGGCTAGGACATCATTGCATGTCCCCAGCATCAGGGGAAAACTGAAATAGAAAATCCCCCCTGCTGTGCCCAAATACACTTGGTCTCCAGCTCCACTGTCTTTCTCCCCAGGTCCATGGATTAGTATATCTCTACTCCCCCTCTTTCCCATGCCAAGAGAGGAAGGAGGCCCACCATTGGGTAACTGTGGTCTCGGAAGGTTTGAGAAGAGGAAAGCCAACGTGCCTGGGGACCAAGGGGGGAGGCCTGCCAGCTGGGGCTCATAAATAGAGTCAAAAAAGGTTTACTGTCAAATGTATCAAAATCAGGATGTTGTACAAATGTAGTTAATTGTACTTCCTTTAGCTTCAGATCTGCAATCAGTTTTTCATGAGTTTTTTTATCTTTTTTTAGAAGCAATTCATTTAACTTTATGGACGCATCATGGAGTATTTGTCTCCATTTAGATAAGAAATACTGATCACTCATACTGTGAGCTGGGTTTGGAGACGTCTCAGGCCTCTTGGAACTCTGGAGACTAGAATGGAGACCTTGAAACTAATTGTGTTCCAACAGAAGCATTTGACTTTTAATGCTACACGTTCAAGTTCTTTGAATGTCTCAAACAAGGTGGTCAGTGTCTCTGTTCTCTCAGATGCTGTGTTGCTTAAAGTTTCTTGTTGGAATGGACCAATGTCACTGTTGTCATACAACAACTGGTTCACATAATGTAAGGGACCACTTGCCCAGGAACCCCAATTCGGTGTTCCCTCCAGAGATATATTATGTCTGTATCTGCTATAGCAACCTCCATGGCGGGTTTTATGTCTCATCAACAACCCATGCTGGCTTTTAAAAACTTCTGCTTGTTACCGAGTAAAAAAGCAACAACTTGGAAATAGGTGCTCTAAGTCAAAAACAAATGCATCAGTATTGCAAAAAGACTTGGTACTCATCTCCATTAACGCCTCAGCACAGCAGCTTTTTTGTGCAAAAGGACATTATTGAGGTGCCAACATGTAGGAAAAATTATTAAAAGGCCCTCACATAGCTAAGTTCTTTATCAAAGGCACAGGCACACACACGCTTCCGCCTTAAATTCTGGCTATTTAAAGAGAGATACATACATGTTTTTGAAAGTGCTACAGGGCGTATAACAACTAACAAAGAGGCAAGTGCATAAGTGATAAAATATTTACATGTTAAAAAGCAGTTATAGATTCAATTAGCCTCCAGTGTCCCACATATGATCTCTTTTTCTGTAGGCATATTGGAGTACATAATATATCTAGGAGAGAGAAAAGACATAAGTTAATCAAACATTAATATTTTAAGAATGGTGCCAGGTCAAATTGTTCATTTAGTCTTGGCCATTCTCTAGCCCCCAATGTATAGATCAAATCAGCTTCTCATCTCAGCACTAAATTTTTAAAATCCCTCCCCCTGTCAGACTTTCACAATGCTCATGAAGGTAAATTTATGTCCATATGGGTCCCTCAGTGTACGGGCAAGTAAGGCTGTGCATATTGTAGATTCTCATTTTAAATGGCTCTGCAGTATTCTTCTATTTTGGTGTGAAATGTTTGCACTGTTTCACCCACATAATAGGCACCACACTGACACATCACTAGGTAAATAACTCCTTCTGTATCACAGGTTATGAGATATTTTATAGAAACATAGAACTTGTCATCAGAAAAGGACTGCTTGGCCCACCCAGTCTGCCAAGATGTTCCATCCCTAATCTGTCTCTGCAAACCCTAACTTGCCTCCAGTGACCCTCCCTCCTCCCTATTTTCTATCTTAAACAGGGTCCCTGTTTTAGGATTCTGGAAATTGTTCCCTACTGGTACTAAACTACAGAAGGATCACCTTTTACATTTGTGGCAACCTTTACTGCAGTTGACAAGCCAAGTCATACAGTAGTTTTCTCTTTCTGTTGTCTACTATGTACTAATGTGCCCTTGATAGTAGGTTTTTGTTTATTTATTTATTTATTTATATATTTATTTGAAAATTGATAACCAGGAAAGGCCCACTGAGCCAAGGCTTGTTTCCAGGTGTGACCCGGGGGGGGGGGTTGAGATTAAAGTACAAGGCATTGACAAGTGAGTACCATGAACAATGTTAGAGTACAACATAAATTGCATACAGTGTATAAAACTACAGGTGGTATAATGTGGTGACAGTGGCAGAAATACCCGGATGGTACAAAGTGCAGCACAGAGGTACAAAGAAAAGTGCATAGAGTGCACAGAAGTACAGGTGATAAAATTGCAGTAGTGCTGGTTATAAAAAGGTGCGAATAAAAAGCCAATCAGGGTCAAAAAGCAGTAGCAGTGGTGTAATTCAATTGCTAGTAGAGGAACTCACACAATTCGGATCTCATGACTAGAGTAAAAATATTTGCAAACCAAAAAAAAAGGAGGATCACATTTTACTAACCAAACAGACAGGTGGGAAGTCATGATCAGGAAAGTGCTTGGTAGGAGAAGGACAGGCTTGGAAGAACTTTCAGCTGGCAGCTATCTCCTTGCTGTACCATGGACTGATACATCAGTCCAAAATTCCTACATGTTCTAATTCTGTTGGCAGCCTAAGGGTTAAGAGATAGAGAAGAGGGAGAGAGGCAGACAGCAAGAGTGGTTGCCCTGTGAAATGCCATTCTAGAGGGTTAGGCATATGGTTTTTCTAATGTCCTGCCACTTTTCAATGCTTGCCTACGTTTCGTAACTGTTTTTTCAGTGCAACTGTACTTGCGTGCATTTAATAGGTGCTACCAAAACTGTAACTGTCAGTTGGCTCTTATCTCACTGCAGAGTTTCTCTTTATCTTGCTGCCTGGCAAAATTCTCACCCTTCCTCACCATGTCCTGCGAATATCCTGTTTCTATGAATCTGTTCCTCAGATCTTCAGTATCCTATCAAATACTTGCTCACTGCTACAGTTTCTGCGTAAGGATAAGAACTGGACCTTTTGTATGTTAGACACTGGGTGGCATGGGTGGCAGTTGAATGACAGGAGTAAAGTGTTCCTATCTGTATTTTGGGGAGAAAATATCAGTCCCAACATTCATCTTCCCTCCTCCCCTGGAAATTTGGAGATCCAGAAAACTTACAGATTCTAGATCAGCTGTGTAAGTAAAATGCAAGTTCAGACTGGTTGAATTAATGTATTCTACAAATGTCATGAGTTCCTCCCTGCTTCCACACCACACTACTACCACATTGTCTATGAAACAATAACATAAAACTGAAACTAGAAAAGACCAATATACTTCCCCACTTTTTAGTACTAAAACGTGAAGCAGTAACCCTCAAACTGTGGGAAAATGTAAGACACTGGCCCTCAAAATGTGGAACACCTAACCAAACATGAAGACTAAACTCAGAGTACTGTGGAACCCAGCACTTGTGTTTTTGCAAAGTTTTGATTTAACATCACAGAATATTTTGAATTCCTTCTGTAAAGTCATAGTTCAGTTTATAATGTGCAACAGCATCTTCCAATGTGGGACAGTGACAGCACATTTTCTATGTGGAATGGAGACATTTTTGAGGGATGAAATGTGGTGCAGTATGGCTCTTGTGATGTGGGACCGTTAAAAGGTACCGTATAAAGACCACAATCAAAACTGTTGCATTGTAAAGTATGGGTAGAGTATATACAGCATGTAATGCGTTTAGAATGTACTTGACGTTATGCCACATTGGTTAGTGTTTCTTTTTATGTACTAAACAATCTGCGAGTTTTTGTTTGATATATTTTCATCTGTTTCAAATTTAAATTAGATGGAAGGATTCTTTACAATTTAAGTGACCAAATCCAGAATTCATTATTCTTTAATCTTCAGTGTGTTTAGCCATTTGTCAATGCCAGTTTAGTATATATATACATACCAGTTCCAGTGCGTGTGTGTGTATGTGTGTGTATTTAAATTTTCACATAACTGGCTCAGGCAGATGAGTCTTACCTCATTGTTACATTACTCCTATCCAGCTTGCTGTCACGAGTTATTTAATGGCTGGCTCTGGTAGGGCAAAAATGAATTTATCTGTCAGCTGATACATGCTTCTGTTAGCAGTTTCTCCATTTAAAATAAATATTGTACAGATTTGGATGACACTAGTTTGGCAGGTCGTAGTCTGGTAAACGTCTTTTTATGTATGCACAGTGACAACTGCAACTATGTTATTTACATTTGTAAAATGTTGTTTTGTTTTAGATAGTCCCAGTTCCATAATGGAAATATTTCTGAGCAAGAATATTTTGTTTTAATTCCTGAGGTCCTTTGTATGTATTTGTTTGTATTTTTGTACTTCATTTGATGTAAATGATTTGTATTGTTATGGTAACTGGATATGCATTTGTGCAAAAGGGCAATTTATGGATATGTCATTGTGCTAGACAACCAAGAGTAATTTTATTTATTTAGTTAAACATATTTTACTAAGTTAGAAAGCAGAGCCCTGGAAGGCTTCTTTCCAACTGCAACTGGGTGTGGAGGTGTGGGTGGGAGACAGAGGAATTTACGGGAGTACATGCAACAAGCAATTATCACAACATATAAAACAAACAGCAATAATAAAACTACAAGTATAAATAATACTGTACAAGAATCAGAGTAACCAAATTCATAAGATTTACAAGTTTTAGTAATACCCTCTGACACCAAAAGAAGCATAAGCAAAGCAAACTCAAAAGCATGAGGAATCAGCATGACATAGCTTAGACAACCAAAGCAGTCTGAGATCAGCATAAGCAGTGAACGATACATTCAAATGGCAGGTGGGAGAGAGAGAGAGGCTGTGGCAGCACCAGGGGACCCTATGATACTCCTTGAGCTGGACCTTGGCAGACCAAATGCTCTGGCAAGTGGACAGAGTATTCCACAAGTGGGGAAGTCAGCATTTGACATAGTGGGCCATGATGTGCTGATTGATTGCCTGAGGAAATAATTGGAATAGTGGATGGCCAGTCTTGTACATCAAGCTCAGGATTCCATTGAGGGTTCCTGATGAAATCGATAACCACGTGAGCACAGGTCACGTGGTCTCCGATTTCATCAGGAACCTGAGATGAAATCCACAGCTTGTTGTATTTGACAGGCCATCCACTTTTTTTATAGTATGTTAGCAGCCTCTGTTCTGCAACACATTTATAAAAAAAAAAAGTACTTTGATTTTGAAGAGAGAGTCAGGATGGCTTCAGACGATAGGTAGTAAGATCTAGATCAAATTCAAACAAGGAACAGACTGTTTGTAAAGAAGGTTAAATAGCTAGACAATAGTCAATTTCAAAAACAGTTGAGCAATAAAACAGTCACTTTCAAGAAAGTCGATCTGGTCTAAAACAGAAAGCTGCAACTAAAAACAGAACTGGCAGCATTAAGAAACACATTCATCTTTAAAACATCTGTCACTCTGAGGCTGTGTCGGAGTCTTCCATTAAGGGTATTGCTACTAAGGTCTGCCATTTCAGACATTTTCACAAATGTGGTTCACCTATTTTAAACTGTGATTGTCTTTTTTTTTCAGCTATGGCATGCACTTCTGATGATGGCTTGCTGTTGTACCATCAATCTGACGTCAGATCAATGATACACCACCAGTGTGACAGCAGATCGATGGTACAATAGCATTGAAGCTGTGGCTGTATTCTATTTAGAACAGAAGATGATCATATTCTATACGTGGGATTCACCAGCATGATGCTGTGCTGATGCAAGTCCTACATTATCGGAAGATCGCATCAGGTGGCTCTATGTAGTTACATCTCTCGAGTGACTTCGGTCTCCTATGGGGTTCTTCAAGGCTCAGTCTTGGCAAGGACAATGGAGCCAGCCATGATGCAATGCAATACCTTGCAGTAACTGACATGTCACAAAATACTGCTGTAAAAAAGGGACTATTTGCCATTGAATTACACTGTTCCCTGCAGAATACTGCAGTATTCTGTGATATACTGCAACATTACTGCTAGTGTATGTTGTTCACTGTGTACGTACTGCCACTGGGTGAGAACATTAGACAGCATGGAGTAGGATTTCACTGTTAGGCAGGCGATACTCGGTTCTATCTCTCTTGCACTCCTGATGGGTTGAATGCAGTTCTGGCACTTGAACAGTGCCTACAAGAAATCAGTGACTGAATGGCCTCTAACTGGTTGTGTCTCAGCCCTGGCAAGATGGAGGTTATGATCATTGACCCAGGCTGACGTGGGTCAGCAATGACAAGTGGTGACCTTCTTTAAAATCTATGAATGGTCAGACACTTCGAGCTGTGGATGTGGTGAAGAATCTGGGCATCATTCTGGGCTGCAAGCTGACATTAGAATAACAGGTGTCAGTGGTAATCAGGAACAGTTTTTACCATCTCTGTAATATCACCCAGATCAAGTCACAACTAACACCAGCTGACTTGGAGATGATAGTCCACGCCTTTGTCACCTCCAGGCTAGATTATTTCAGTGCTGTTTACTTAGGGTTATCTGGAGGTTTGATGTGCTGCCAGTAACTGATCCACAACACTGTGGCTTAGGCAGGGGCAGGAACTTCTTGGAGGAACCACATCATGCAGGTGTAGTGCCGTCTGCACTAGCTGCCTGTTCAGTGGCATATCACTCTCAAGATATACTAGTTAACGTTCAAGGCCCTAAATGGACTGGGATCAAGGTACCTGAAAGACCTTCTGACAGCCTAAACACCTACTTGCCCCCTTCAATCCACAGATGCAGGCTTGCTGCAGCTCCCTTGTTGCTGCCTTAAGAAATCTAGGGATAGGGCCTTTGGGGTTGCCACCCCTCTACTCTGGAACTCCCTGTCAGAGGTAGTAAGATCTGTCCATGCAATGGGGGCCTTTAAAAATCAATTGATGACCTATTTGTTTGCACAGGCCTACCCAGTTCAGCTTACTGAAATTGTTTACTGTTTATTATATTTATTTAGTTATTTATTTAATTTTCTTTGTAAGTTAACTGTTTTTATGCTGTTATTATTGCTGTAAGACACACAGAGGCATTGGAACTGGTGCCAAGCAAACAAAATTGCCTTGTCTTGCCTTGTTAAGAATGGAGACTGGGCCTGCATTGTATTTGCTGAGAGGAGTCTGAAACCTATTTCCCAATTTTGGTCGGAGGTAACAGGAGACATTAGAGGCAGGGGTCAAGATTTATTCTGCTGATCTTCTTACCTTAGTAAATACCTTCATGTTCTCTCACCTCAGCTACTGTTTTGTGCTCTGCAAAGGTTTACCTGGGGTCATTTGCACCATCTACAGCAGATCCAGAACTCAGCAACAAGGCTCCTCACCTTTGTTTGGAGGTCAGAGAATATCACCCCTTGGTACGTGCTCTGGGCTGGCTGCTTGATAAATGGTACATTGATTTCTGGGTCCTTTTAATGGCACACAAAGCTTTGAATGGACTGGTGCCCCGATATCTCAGTGAGCTCCTGACTCTGTACATGCCTTCCAGGGAGCTGAGGATGGGGGGGGGCAGGAATTGGTATGGGTACCCCCATCCAGGCTGAAGTACTCTGGAGAATGAGCTTTTTCAGTGGCTGCCATGCCTTCTGAAACATGCCGGGGGGGCAACTGGTACCCTCCTCTTCTTCAGATCTAAATTAAAGAAGCATCTGCTGCTACTGGCACATGGGGAGTTTCCCCTAGCTTTTAAGGAAATGGTGTAAGCCATGTACTTCTGTGTTATGTATTGTATGTATATTGTTCTTTGTGTGTTATTTATTATAGGTTTTATAGTTTTATGTTTTCATGTATTTTAGTAAGATGCTGGACAGGCTATACTAAAACCTAGCTTAACTATTTAGGTATCCTGGGAGTTTTCATGCCCAGCATTTAACTCCCAGGATTTGTGCGACTCAGGAGAAGCCCTGTTTAGATTGTTGAACATAGCACTGTGATAGGTACCAGGAGAGCAGGACAGGGGCAAACCTACAAAGGGTACTGAATACCAGCAGTGAGTTTGGAGATGCAAGATTGAGAGGCAACAGAGAAAACCACAACACC
Organism: Neoceratodus forsteri; assembly: GCA_016271365.2. Classification (NCBI taxonomy): domain Eukaryota; kingdom Metazoa; phylum Chordata; order Ceratodontiformes; family Ceratodontidae; genus Neoceratodus; species Neoceratodus forsteri. Next base: position 1,452,908,526 of record CM057452.1, read on the forward strand.
ATAATCAAGTGAAGAAAAAATCATATGTTCAAATTATATGCTTACCAATGTATGTTCTCTTACTAAACCTGCATACCAGATATATCTTATGAACTACAGCTCCTGTAAGGATTTAATTAACTTTTGTTTAGGGTGTCAGTCCTTTCTCCCTTCATGGTTCTGCCTCTTGGCTCAGTCCCTGTTAGTGGTGTTGAAAGCTGTTACTTTGCCATGGACTAGGATATGCTGTGCGGTTCCTCAGGAGTCAGTGCTGGGGTCACTGCTGTTCAAGGTGCATATGATAGTCCTTTGAGAAATCATTTGGAGGTAAAACATGGATTGCCACTTGTACGTAGATGGCACTCAGTTGTATTGCTCCTTTTGTGTTTAAAGGAAAGCTGGCATTTGCAGGAGTTCCTGCTCGTGCAAACCTTACCCTCAGGTTTAGGTTTGCTGAAAAAAGCGGCTTTTTCCTCGTGACACAAAGTTGTTTAATTTAATTCTCATAAGTCCACTACCCGGAAGTATGGCGAATGCTTGGGTGGCTCCATTTACTGTAAAGATGCGGCGCCACACTGTGCTCTTCAATGCATTTGTACTGAAGTGCAGGGTATGGCACCACACCTTCACAGTAAATGGAGCCGCCCAAGCATCTGCCATACTTCCAGGTAGCAGACTTTTGAGAATTAAATTAAACAACTTTGCAGCATGAGGAAAAAGCCACTTTTTTTCAGTAAACCTAAACTGGAGGGTAAGGTTTGCAGGGACAAGAGCCCCTGCAAATGCCAGCTTTCCTTTAAGACAGATGTTAGTGGCTTTACATAGATGACTGTTCTGGTGGATGCTGCAGAACTGACATAGAGAAATCAGCTTAAAGGGGAAGTAAACATTGCCAGGTTCCTCAAATTCTAAAAGCCAATGAAAATATCTTTTTAAATGAGGTATTGAGCTTACCAGTAGGTGTCAGGAGTCCAGCTATATACATTTCTAAATGACTTGTAAACTAATCAAGGCAGATTCCATTTTATAGAATCTTAAGACAGAAAGTGATATCACTGAGGGGCAAGCTGTATTTTGATAATTAGAGCTTGCCCCTCAGTGACATCATTTTCTGCTTCAAGACTCCATGAAATGGCTTTTTTTCGTGTGTTTTTGTTTAGTTGTTTAACCAGGACTAGCACACTAAGCTGAAAGCTTTTTTACAGGTGCGACCTGGGAGCACAGGGAAGTTAAGTGACTTGCTCAGGGTCACACAGTATGCAAGTGGAAGCTGTGGGATGGCTGCTTTCTTAATGTAGTTTACCAATTATTTAGACATGTTGTTACTTCGGATACATACAGATAAGCACCCTGTTTCATTTGCAAGCTCACTTCAAGGGCTTTCAGAACATGACAAGTGTGACCTAGGATGTTTACTTCCTCCTTTAAGAAGAAGAGGAATTTGACTTGAACAGCCCTTTATACATAACATGTAACCGAAAAGTACTTACAGGTGACAATAGATTGGAAGTGTAGCTACTATACACTTGCAGTGGTGTCATTCTGCTCATCAACACCCACATGAAGCCATGGGCAATTACTTGAGCCATTTATATTGGGAAGTGGAATTCTCACCAGGACACCAAGACACCCTACTCTTACAAAATAAACATGCTTTGTTTTCTTTGATTCACATCAGAACAATCACCAGCACAGTACCAGAGAAGGGCAAAAGAGAACTCAGTTTAATGACACATCTGTAAGACATCTCACCCCAACAGTACAGTATGCCCCTAGTACTGCACTGGAGGTTCAGCATCCTGGTATACTCTCAAGTCTGGGTGTGGGACTGGAACCCATGACTTCCTGTCCCAGAGGCAATTGATCCCTCTGATAGAGAGGGGGAGAGCTTGAACTCTAAGTGTCATGTTAGAACTGTATGATATAAGTTATGTCCAAGGCCACTGTTTTTCGGTTTTTACCGGAAAATCCGGTAATATTCCGGAATTAGGACTGCCCGAAAACCGGTTAAAACTAAGATTTCATGGAATCTGGCATTTTCTATTCGATCAGTAAATCCATAAAAAAGTGTTTTTCTTCTAATTCCTTCCTGTACTATTTTCAGTTTGCCTTATTTAATGCTCTGTATATTAAGCCTTCTTTAATTCTGATTATTTATGCACATACTAAAAGAATGACAGCAGAATCCCGGTAAAATCCAGAAATTAGAGTAACAATCACCGGTGAAATTCTGTAATTTTAAGTCATGAAAATGGAATTTAATTGTTTTAATCACCGTAAATCAGTGGCCTTGGTTATGTCCCTTGCTCAGCATTTCCATTGTTGGCACAATGCATCTATGTTCTACTATAGAATGCTGTGGCTGAGAGGGACATAAACTACAGTACATCATACAGTTCCAAAGTGGCGCTTACACCCACTGCGGTTACTAAAAGGACAGTGTAGATTGAAAAATAGCAGGATTGGAAACAGTATTTAAAAAATAGCTTCTACTGTGAAAAATGGCTTGCAGGTTCAGCAGAGTTCTCCTTTATGACCTTTGTCAGATTCTGTTCTATGGTAACAGCTGTTTATCTGCCTACATTGGTACACACTTTTGTCATAACAAGATTTAGCTATTGTAACATGCTCTGCAAGACTAATCCATTGAAATACACTCATTGTCTGCAGCTATTGCAAAATGCACATATAAGGATCTTGGTAAGAGCTTGCCTAAAGGGGACTGCCAGTTTCCCAGGGGCAGTACATCATGCTACCATGCTGATAACTAGGGTTCACGCCCCAACCTTGGACCCCACACTCCAGCAGCTGGGAAGGTGGTACTGACCATGCAGCACTTATTGTCCCTGAGGGGGAGGAATAGTGAGAAAACATATGCATCAGTGGTCAAATGGGCACAGAGACCTGGAAAAAGGACACCTGAGCAGCTATCTGACCGAACCTCAGTGCCACTTTCCCTGGCCTTCAGATACCACCGGATCCAACAATTATTATATAGCTTCACCTACATTCAACAGGGAGCTAAGTTCCAGAAAGGGAGGCCCCCTGTGGGGGACAAATTATGGAGAGCCATAGGATAGGGACAGTGTTGGAGTCTAGGCACATAGGAACATGATGGGACTGGGTACTCTTCCTCATAATGAAAGATAAACAGAATAATACAAAAACAAGAGCTGGCCTAAAGATCCCATGGACAGTAATGGAGAATTATTCCCATTGTCCTGACCAACCTTTCCTCTCTCAATAACACAGGTTATATGGGCTGCAAAATGAATACTAGGGTTGTGCAAATACCTTTTTCCAAATATTCAGCAGCAGCTAAATACTGTACTCAGGCACTCGGTATTTGGGTATTCAGTAGTCGTGAAACATATTAAAAAAAAAGGATTAAAACAGCCCCCACCCTCCTTCCGCAGACCAAAACCCAGTAAGAAATGCAACCCCAATTCCCCAACCTCTCTCAATAGCCCAATCCTACCCTCCTCCCCCACCAGCACCCACAGTTTGTTTTATTTTATTAGGATCTGTAAAGAAAATCCCATAATGGCTAAGTGGCACAACCTGCTGCTTCCACAGCTAGCTACACTCTTTAGCATTTCAAAGCCCTTGTTTGTTTTAACAAAAAACTATTACTAATGTCCCTTTGCAGGATATTAAATAGCTGGTGTCACATCAAACTTTGTGATGCAATCTGGCTGGTCATGTGATTCAATCAGCTGGATGGTTCACTAAAAAATGGACAAATATTTCCATGCCTAACGATGATTTTTCCCTCTGTAATGCTGCTTCCTATCTAACATGCTCCACTGCTGTCAGTCTGGGAAAATGGGGCATCACTGTTTTGTAGTCAGTTGCCATGTCCCTGAAGCTCTGCCTGCAAAAAAAAAAAAAAATGAAACTACTGGCTGATCGAATCCCGCTCCACTGAAGGAGGCACTAGCCAGTGCAAGGGAGAAGCTTCAAGCGTGATTACACAGACTGTTTCAAGAACTGAGACCAAGACTGGGACTCTCAAGTCAAGTGCAAAAGATGAGTGAACTGTAACTAACTAGATTAAAATTTTAACTGTGTAATTTGAAGTGACTTAGAGGGTTTTTTTTAAAAGCCGCCTCCTTTTGTAGTCAGGAAGTTGGTCGTTCCAGGCCTACATGTGACATCATAGTGCCCTCCGGTGGACCGATCCTTACTCTACAACATGGGGTTCTTGAGTCAGTGATCCTCATTGGAGCCCTACTGGCTTTCTTCACTGACAGACAGGTGCTTTGTGTCCTCTGTTAATGTCTCCTAGTCAAGTGATGTGTAGAATTGGCCAGCAAGTTAGGGAACAGGTCCAGGGTGTATTCCTGTCATCTCTCCAGCCACCAGCATAATGTTTGCCCCTGACCTGACTCTCCTCTTTCAAGATCATTTTATGGCCTAAGATGCATGCTGCTATGATGGGAGGTGGAGGGTTAGTTCAACTGGAGCAGCAAAATTACAAATCAAGTCTTCACAACTGGGTTCAGGTGACTTCCCCTTGCCCCCCCACACACACACACACTTTCATCTTTTCTGACACCAGCATAGCACAGCAAGTCTGCAGCAAGGAGAGGGGTGTAGTACAGTGAGCTGCTCAACAACTACACAAATTGTAGTCTGCCATACTGGTTGGGTATATGCCATATAGCCTTTTACCCACCACCCAACCGGTTAGCAATTATTAGTGTTTATTATCAGAGGTAACTAAAGGGCTCTTCACTGGCTCCAGTAACTCGGGATCATGTCCCCTGGACAGACCATGTTTTACATTCACTGTAACTACATAAATTGCTATTCTGCCTCAATCTCTGAAGGCAGAGGTTAATAGTTTGGGTTGTGTGCCTTGTGTGGGGGAGGGGGTTGTGATGGTCTTTTACATGCACTGGGCAGGGCAGTGGGATAATGACTGTTGGGGGGCACCACAGATATTTGCCTTTGGAGCCCTGCAGCTTGCATGCTGATGATTTTGTGGCACTCTTCTTCCTATATGGTTAATCATACTATACATTTTTATCCCACAGGTGCTGATTTATGTTGCTTTTCTGACAGGAGCTGCCTGTGGATGACACTTACTGGGTCCAGTCTGGAACACATAGATAAGTTTATTTTTAAAATGGCTAAGCTTTATTGAAGTTTAAGAAGCAGACTGGAGTAACCACTGCAGGGTATTAAATAGACGGTATCGCATCGCATTTTGCGATGCAAACCGGCTGATCAAGCAATTCAAAACATGTAATGGATCGCAAAATAGTGGGATCCATTTTTGTGCTTCGATCCATTTTTGTGCTTTCCGGCTTCGTAGCCTGTTCTGCCCATCACCTTGTCCTTCATTGGCTGCCTGATCGCGCTGTGAAAATGTAAGTCCATCAAGCAGTGCAGAGCCGAAGTGTGGGGTTCATTCGGGGTTGAAAAAACAACAGAAATTGAATTTGAGACATGATTGGTGGTGAAGACAATGCTGAGGTATTCCCACCAATCACTTAATTTTGTGGGCTGTCTCCGGTTCGTCATGATGTGGCAGAAGAGTGCTGCGAATGCATGTTCCCGCGCCATTAGAGCTCGAGCCTCGGAGGAAAGAAAACGCCAGGTCCAGGCAGAGAAGACAACAACTTTGCAGCTGAGCAGCTGAGCACTCACTGAGGTAAGTCAAAGTGGCGCTGTTGGTGATGCCTCTGCCCAATTCTGTAGTATACATTTATTTGCAGAGTAGTTTCGGTCTGAGCAAATGTGTTGGTGGTCTGCAGGCATGGTATGGGTCGGTGCACTGCTATGTCATCGTGCTTTTGCTTAAATATGAGTAAAGCTGACAAATATGTCCCAGTGCTCCTAAGTTTTTTTTTGGTAGTGCAGATCCCCTGTAGGTTTTAATTTATGTACCAGCCCCTAAAACAAAATATCTTTTGATTGAAGGTGGCAAGACCTATTTAGTGCTAGACTAGGCTATAAAAAACAGAAAAAGCCCTATATCCCTATCCCTGTGTCAGAGACTCAGAAAACTCATTTTAATCTGAGGAGGGAGAAGACCATCATCCAATGAGTGAATGGGCTGATTCTTTAAATAACTGTTACTGGGGGGGGGGGTCACTGGGTCTTCCATGGCAAGCTGCTTTATCGAGGCCAATTGCAGTTTGCTGGACATAATGGACTCCCCGGATACTATAATAGTCACGGATGGACACCCTTGAAATCTTGAGCCCAAATTTACCCTGGATGTGGGGAGTCTTTATCTGGCTTCAGAAAATATTAAATGGTGGACCAGACACACCGTGACATGATCTAGCAGTGAGTAAGAGAGTTAAATGGGGCCAAACTGACCCAGGGGCAGAGTCTTCCTGAGTGGACACCTCCGTTTTTGCCAGCAGTAAGTAAGACCACCGAGCTAGACCGGGATAGGTTTGAGCTTTAATTCTTTTCTTCAGTTTCTGGAGGGTCCAAATAATTAACAATTTTTGCACCAATCATGAGTTAATTTGGTCTGCCTGGCACAGATTTTTTTTTGCAGTGTCGGGACTACTTCATTCTTATAAGGACCCAGGACGGGTAGGTGGGCTGACTACAACTTGCCTTGCTTGTCATGCTTACATATCATATGCATGCCCACGCTGGCAGCAAGTCTTTTATTTCCCATCCAACAGACCCTTCAAGAAATGGGGAGAATGGTATCAGGATTTTGGAGAAATATAGTGGCACAAACTTTAGAAAACAGCCTGCCTGCGACTGACTGCACCATAGTGCCCCCCCCCCCGGAAGCAGGAAAGCCCGTTACCATTTCTGTTTTGTGTTTGCCTCAGAACTGCAGCCTGCTGCCTGGCACAAGTAATTTATGGTTACAAGATCTGCTGAGGCAGCTGACAAGCAAGCTACTGTCACACTGATAAGACAACTGATCAATGCAGGCCCTGTGCAGGCCCGGCTATTTATACCCTGCTTTTCCCACACAGGGCCTGCAAAATCATTTCATAGACAAGTAGTACGTTAGGTTATGCTTGCTTGTCAGTTGCCTCTACAGATCTTGGTAACCTGCAGTTCTGAGGCAAACACAAAACAGAATGGTAAACTGGCTTTCCTGCTTCTGGGGGGGGGGCACTATGGTGCAGTCAGTCACAGGCAGGCTGTTTTCTAAAGTTTGTGCCACTATATTTCTCCCAAATCCTGATACCATTCTCCCCGTTTCTTGAAGGGTCTGTTGGATGGGAAATAAAAGACTTGCTGCCAGCGTGGGCATGCATATGATATGTAAGCATGACAAGCAAGGCAAGTTGTAGTCAGCCCACCTACCCGTTCTGGGTCCTTATAGGACCTACATGACAAACTGCCACTCTGCCCCCTCTGGGATGTTTCAGTTTTGTCAGGCCAAGCATTGCCTTGTGCAGCCTCGCCACAGACGAGTTAATTATGTGGCCCTGAACTTAAGCAGTCCTGAGTGGCCAGGGTCAGAGCACCGGACTGGGTCCTTGTTGTCACTCGACTGCCCCACCCTGCATTGATAATTTGAGGACCAGCTGCCATTCATGTTGTGGCCCATGGATGCATCTGATTATTTGTGCCGGTCACAGCTGATGCTACTCCTGTCACTCCCCCCCTCCCCAATGTGGTATTTTGAATCAGGTGGTTTGACGTGCAGCTGCCCACTAAGCTCTCCAGTGAGATACTCTGTTGTGGAGCAGTCTGGTGTTACGGTTGGCCTGGGGATTTTTGTTGGTGAAGGTAATTTATGTGGGGATGGTGGGGTGGTCAAATTTAGTTGAGCCTCTCTGTCAGAGAGCCTAATATTGCTTTAACTTTTTTTTCAGGTTGGTGACCAGACCCGACTGATCTTTGTCCCTGTGGCACAAGAGGTGAAAAGAGGAGCCTGCCCAAACTGGTGGCCCTGCAGTAAGTTACTGCTCTGTTACTATCAGTCAGTCAGTGAAAAATGGATTTATTTTGAATGAGTCTCTGAATGTAATCCTGTTGTTTTGCAGGGGATCGGTGCCGCAGTGGTTCACCCGACCAGCCTGGCCAGCCAGCGGTTGCATTTTCCAGAGAGACAAGGTAGGGTAACTTAACATTTGGGGCATTTGGCAAGCTAGCTTCAGGGATTCTTGTAGAAGTAGTAGTCAATCAGATTAGGTGAGTACAAACACTGTTTGTCATTGTGTTTGTAGGTTGAAACTGAGCTGCAGCTAGCTGCACACGGACTGAATTGCACAGCCAAAAGGAGCCACTGGGTGGTAGACTGGGACTCAGGAAGAGGAGGAGGAGGGTCGGGAAGAAAAAGACTGACAGGATTCAGAAAAGTGCCAGCCCAGGAATGTAGAAGCTGTCTGAGGGACAACTAAGACACAGGCTGACACACTTATGAACTTTACTGAAAAAAAAACAATATTGTGTCAGTGAAACTGTAAAGCCAACTGTACATATTCAAAGTCACGTGGAGGGTGTTGTTTAGTGAGCCTAGGGCTTCTTACGCTAGCAATCAAACTCTGCCTGAAAACATTTGGAGGGGGGGGTTTGGTCGGTGTGGTAAACGGCAACCGGACTTTTCACTTTTGGCATTTGAAACTACTCGTGATGGTAAGACTCTGTTGCTGTGCTCGGGTGCCCATTTTGTGGTCTGGCCACCGCAACATTTAAAGCCAGCAGCTGTGACAGAGTGAGACAAGTAGTCTCTAGGGCCTCCGGCCATATTGATGACTGGTGTTTAAGTCCAGTCTGCAGTTGTCAGAAGCCCCCCCCCATTAAAACCAAGATTTGGTCATCAGCCCTGCAGAGCTGTGCAGACAGCAGCAGATAGCGATTCTTGTCAGTGACCGTTTAAGTTAGAGGCTCTGACCTGTTACTCGTTGTACTGTGTGTGGCATGGGCACTTGACCGACTCAGTCCATTTAAGTTAGAGGGCTCAGTCAATCAAGTCCCCACCCCGGCATGGTCATCTTTGCCCTGCACAGCTCTGCAGTGTTGTGTAGGAACGCGGGTTCTGAGACCGTTTAAGTTAGAGGGCTCAGACCCGGTGTTGCTACAGATTTGTCCTCTCCGATTCCCGTTTACCTTAGAGGCTAGGTCAGTCTCCCCCCAACCCCTGACAACTGTTCAGCTGCAAGTAATCACTGGTGCCGTGGTGTTCAGTCTGTAGGAAAGAAGCTACACAAGACACAATTTACAAGCCTGATGTTTATTGTCAAATGTCTTTCAACAAATAATTATAAAAAAAGCGCACACATTTCTTGTTCAAGTTCTTTATTGTTACTACATGTGAGTCAGTCAGTGTCGCACACAGCTACGTGAACCTAGAGAACAGACAGCAACCATGGCAACCAGCACCAAAAAAGTAAGGAGGCACACTGTAGAAAAATGGAAAAAGAGATTGATCACCGCAATGAATGGTTAGTGTATGAAACAGACAATGGTGGTGAGTTTGTAAACCGGGTAAAATGTTCCCTGTGTGAAAAATGGGCAGACCAGTTAAAGTACTGCGAAATTTTAGTGAAAGTTTCATTGTTGGCATCCGAGGTACAGCTTTGAAAAAGGACAATGTTGCAAAACACGGTCAATGTGATGCTCACAAACGAGCTGTTACACTGAACCGAAAACCAGAATCAATTGCCTCCATATACAAAACTACACCAATAGGACGTGCACTATTGGGAGCAGAAGTAAAAGACAGAGCTGTAGTGCGCCATCTGATTGAAATCGCTTATCTGCTCGCTAAAGAAGAGCTTTCATTTAGTAAATTTGAATCATTTGTTAAACTTGAAAAAAGACATGATGTTGATCTTGGAAGTGCATATGCAAATATTAATGGTTGTCATATGTTCACGTCAGTTATTGGTGAATTGTTGCAGGAAAATCTACTCACAGCCCTTCAGAAAAGTCTGTATTTTGCAGTTCTTCTAGATGGGGCAACAGATGAAAGTTGTATTGAAAAGAATTACTGTATATTATGCATTTTAACGAAAGTTCTTGTTTAACGGAGATGACCTTTTCAGATTAAAGATGTTCAGCACGCCAGTGCAGAAGGTTTGTTACAAACACTTCAAGAAGCCTTCTTAGAGTTTGGCATTTTAGACTTGAACAGTCGATGGTTGCTATGTGTGCAGATGGTGCTGCAGTAAACCTGGGGAAAAGAAAAGGCTATCAGCTCTGCTAAAAGTGGAAATGCCATGGTTGCTGTCTATTCATTGTCTTAACCATAGACTTGAATTGGCAATTAGAGATGCACTGAAAGGAACATTTTTGATCAAGTGAATGATAATCTCACATATTGTACTACCTTTATGAAAAAAGTCCAAAGAAACTTCGCGAGCTCCAGAATTAGCTAAAATAGTGGGCGGTGAAGTCAGCAAACCAGAAAGAGCATTTGGAACAAGGTGGGTAGATCACAAACTTCGTGCCGCTCAGACACTGGTAAAATCCTACACAGTTACGATTCATCATCTTGAAAATCTCGCAGAAACTGCCACTACACCACCAACAGAGAAAAGCAGAGTTAAGGGCATTTTGACCAAACTGAAAACTGCCAAATTTGTCACTCATTTGCTCTTCTATATTGACCTTCTAAGGCCACTGTCACGACTCTCCCTCAGTTTACAGGGTTCTTCTGCTGACTTGATCTTAGCTTTGGCTTGTGTTGGACGAACTTCACGGCAACTACAGCATCCTCAGATAATCTTCTGGAACATGCAACTCTGAACTTAAGACACTGTTACAGCAACATGATCATGACATTACTGATGAGTGTGACGATTCTGAACCAGTCGTGTTTAAAGATGTTATGGTCTCGAATGCTAACGGCATCAGGCACCTTATAACACAGGTACCTAAGTACGTCAGTAGTGTACAACAGTGCATTTCTGATAGATTTTCAGATATCACTGACTGTGACTCTCAGGACCAACACCCAATTTTTAGGACTTTAAAACTGTTAGATGTGAAACAGTGGCCTAGGAGTGCTGATGAGCTAGAAATATTTGGAAACATAGACTTGGACGGATTTGTTAATTACTATGGACAGATACTCACAAAACATAATGTTGACCTCTGCTTTGCCAGGAGAATGGTCTGAACTTAAAACTTTATACAATAAGTTTTTTAAGTCACTTAAACAGGGAAGACTTTTGGAACTGTATTCTGAAGTCCTACAGAGAACAGTTCTCAAACTTCTACCACATTGTCGTTATTTGTAAGCTCATTCCAGTGTCCAATGCAAAGCTGGAAAGGTCATTTTCAATAATGCAGCGTGTCAAAACTGACTGGAGAAACAGACTGAGTGAAGTAATGTTGGAACACCTGGTTAGAATTTCAGTCGAGGGTGACAGTCCAGAGACATTTGATCCTTTTCCAGTTGTAGATAGATTCTTCAGCACTCCTAGAAGAGTTTGTGCGAAACAAAGGACAGAAGCAAAAAGGTCAGATTCATCCCACACCAGAAATGTAACTAGTTCAGAAGATGCAGCAAGTAGTACTAGCATTATGTCTTATAGTTCTGAGTCAGACAGTGACGACATGATTGATCAGTAGTGAACCCCTGTAAACTGCGGGAAGTACACTTTTGGCTATAACTTTTAGCCTAAGTGGCAGTAAGTGCCATGGGGAAAAATTTCAGATCCTCAACAGTGTCGGTAGCTGGTCACCGGAGGGAAGTGGGTCAGTTGAGAATCCACGCCAGTCAGCTGAGCACCGTGACCTCACTCTGCCTGCCAGCCCCTCCCCGTGCTTAGACGTCCAGATAGCTCTCCAAGCAGGGGGAGTACTGGCAATTATGGGGGGGGGTGCCCTCTGCACTCTCTCCCTACTTAGCAGTCTGGATCTCAGTGATTGGGGTGGCAGGCGCAGGCAGATGTGGAGGTGGACACTCAGAATCCCAGCTGGCCATGGGAGAACTCAGCTGTTTCAGAATTTCGTTTACCAATCCACACAGGTCAGGACTTTGCTCACTTCAGCAAATGGGCTGCACCTGTCTTGAGTTCAGCAACGTGTGCACTTAAAGTTTGTACAAGCTGGGGCACCAACCATGCCATGAGATGTCTGAGTTAGACTTGTTTCAAATTACATTTTTTTCTTGTGCTGACTTCATCACAACTTTACTAATAGAGCTCTCAGAAGCCTGTGTGGTATTTGGGACACCACCTTAGTCTCACGTTAAAATTTAGCACTGACTAAAGTGCTGCAGCTTATGGTAAAAGCAAGTAGGAATTAGTTTTCGAAGTTAAACTTTTATAGGGCATTTAAGTCCTCAGGTTCATTGGCTGGTGGAGACGCTCACTGCCATATGTATTTTTGCAGTGGCTCAAGTTGAAGAACACAGTTGTTAAATTTCTTCATTGTTGATAAGAATGATATAGTGGCTAGAAGTGTTTTTATAATAATTCTTGCACTGTCACTGTGACTAAACAAATCAAAAATCCCATCTCACTCAATTGTGGGGTTGGTGGGGGGAGACTCATGAGCAGGCTTCTCAGGAGGGTACACAAAAGGCATCTCATCTTTTGTGCTGAGCTCTCTGGCTGGTCATGGAAATAAGTAAAAAGTGAAGTTAAATGCCACAGAGAGTCTGACGGTGTAAACTGTAAATCTACACTTACTGAAAAAATGGGATCTGGCCGCCGGGAACTTACTGGGTCTACAGGCCGCCTGAGTAGACAATACCGACTTCCGAACCACCCTTCAAAATTGACCGTTTAAGTTAGAGGCTCAATCCAAATCTGGATGGTGGTTGGGAACTTTACCATAGTAGTAGTCCAAGAATAATACAGCTCATGTCAGTTAGGGTGCTGCAGCTGCTTATTCTCAGTTACCCATTGCTTCCCAGCCACTGCAATTAAATTTCCGTGCCAGCACAAGTCATGACTGCACCACAGGCTTTAGGCTTATTAAGGTCAGATAATGTTCGGTACTGAACATAACTTTAAATTTTGTTTGAGACACGACTCCCGACTACTGTTCCCAACTGCCCATCCATTTAAAATTGACCGTTAAGTTAGAGGCTCAGTGCACAATGGATGGGAGGTTGGGAACACTAGTCAGTTGTACTAATTGTGTCTGTTGTTGTTAAATTACTTTTAGGGTGCAGCTGCAGCTGCATATTCTCAGTTACCCTACTAGCTGTTCACTGTTGGGTCCATCACAAAAGTAGTCACGCTTGGAAAGGTTGGCAAGTGGAAACTTTAAGGTCAGAAAATGTTCGTTACTGCATACTAAATGAACTTTAAATTTTGTTTGGACACAGTGACTCCCGACAACTGACTACTGTTCCTAACCACCGACATCCATTTAAAATTGACCGTTTAAGTTAGAGGCTCAGTGCAAATGGATGGGAGGCTGGGAACACTAGTCAGTTGTACTACTTTGTGATTAGTACTGAGGTGCAGCTGCAGCTGCTTATTCTACTGCTACTTTTGTAGTCACGCTTAGGAAGGTTGGCAAGTGGAAACCACATTTAACAAGACTGGGGTCAGAAAATGTTCGGTACATACTGAGCTGAGCTGAAATTTTGTTTCACTAGACTTCCGACTAACTGACTACTTAACCACCGTCCCCATTACTTTTCTGACCGCTTAAGTTAGAGGCCTGTCAAGTGCAGATGGGAGGTTGGAATACTAGTCAGTTGTAACTACTTGTGCCTGTTTTATTACTTTTATGCAGCTGCAGCTGCACCTTATTCTGAAATTTGTAAGCTGACTGTACTTGTAGTCAGGCTTGGGAAGGTTGGCAAGTAGAAACTAAATATTAAGAATCAAATAAATTAATACTAGTTAAGTAACTCATGTCAGAGTTATTATGAATTCTGTGAATTTCACTCGGAGACACTGATGAAAAAAAAAAATAATAAAGTGACTCAGTGACTGCACACACTCCTGTACCAGAGTCTTTTTTTCCCCTTTTGCTCCACACATCAAAGGAAATCAAAAAAGTGTTTATCAGGTAAGAAATAACACCAATCATACCTGTCTCTAGTAAATATGACATTTTTTTTATTTTGCTAATCAATTTGATCCAACTGCTACACATTTGCAACATTGATTAGCACTTTTCCACGCGAAAGTGCTAATCAATTTAAAATCCTTATTTAATACCCTGCACTGAGTTTTTTCTTTAATTACAGGGAATTGCTGGTAGTGTTTGTCCCAGAAATTATTACCATGGCTGTGGCTTTGTGACCCTTTTTGAAGGTAAATTTTATTTTACAATGTGGTGGCTATGGCATCATAGTATAGAAGCATTTACATCCCCTTTTTGTATTTAGGTTCCAGATCAGAAAAAGGCAAGAAGTTACTGGAAAACAAGGAGCTGGTCATGGGAGAGTAGACAGAGAAGTCAGATCAGACTTTGAAAATTTGACAGAGGGATGAGTAGTAGAACAAGAGTGGAAAGGAGAGGAGAAGGAAGGCGGGCTGGAGAGGAGAAGGAGAAGGAGAAGGAGAAGGAGACAGAAAGTGGATTGGAGAGGAGAAGGAGATGGAAAGTGGTCCGGAAAGGAGATGGAAGTGGACAGAAACAGTGGCTGTAGAAGAAAAGGCGAGGGCTGCTGGGAACAAAGTTAGACTTGAGGCATCTCTGTAAGACATCAAAAACAATTTGTTACTCTAACACAAAAAATAACAGACCAAATGATATTGTTGTATTCCTTTATTGTTAAAACTTGCTAACCATTGACATGGTCTCATTTGTCACCAAAAAAGTAAGGAAGCACACAGTAGAAAAATGGAAGAGTAAAGTAGATCCACATAAAAACTGATTAGTGTATGAAGCAGATGAGGGTTAACTTGTAGACAGAATAAAATGTTCATTATGTACAGTACTAAATGAGACGCCCAGTTAAAATACTCCAGAAATTTTAGTGATGGTTTCTCTCACTGGTATCGAAGGTATATTTTTGAGAAAAAAACAGTGTTGCCAAACATAGCCAATGTGAAGCTTATAAGTGAACTGTTACACTCAATAAAAAAATGGAAACAATTGCCTCAGTATACAAAACAACACTGACTGGATGTGCAGCAAGGGAAGCAGAACTAAAAGAGAGAGCTGTTATATGATGCCTAATTGAAATAGCTTTTCTAATTGATAAAGAAAAATGTTTATTTTCTAAATCTGAATCATTTGTTAAAATTGAGAAAAGACATAATGTTAACCTAGGAACTGATTATTCAAATGTTAATGGTGGTTGTATGTTCATAACCGTTGTTAATGAATTGTTAAAGGAAACTTTGCTCAGCTCTCTCAATACAATTAATTATTTAGGAATCCTGATAGATGAAGCAACAGATGATTGCTGTACAGAAAAATAATTGCTCTATATAACGTACCACAATTAAAGTTCTTCTAGTACATAGATAATCTTTTTGAGATTAAAAGATGTGCAGCATGCCACTGCAGAAGGATTCTTCCAAACAGCTGAGGAATCCTTTCTTGAGTTAGAAAATTCCAGTTTTAACAACTGCACGGTTGCCATGTGTGCAGATGTGTCAGCTGTAAATCTGGGGAAAAAAGATTTATCCACACTGCTAAAAATAGAAATGCCTCGGTTGCTGTCTAGTTATTGTCTGAACCATAGACTTGAATTGGCAACCAAAAATGCATTGAAAGGGACATTTTTCGATCAGGTAAATGATAATATCATGATATTGTGATACCTTCATTAAAACGTCCTTAGAAACTTAGAGAGCTAAGAAAATTTGCCAACATTTTGGGAACAAAAGTCAGCAAACCAGAGGAAGTGTTTGGAACAAAGTGAATAGACCACAAATGTCATGCTTTTCAGACATCTGTAAAATCATACATAGTTATAGTGCATCATCTAGAAAATCTTGTAGAAACCTTCATAACTCAAGCAGCAGAAAAACCTAGAGTTAAGGGCGTGTTGACCAAATTGAAATCTGTGAAATGTGTCAGTCATGTACTTTTCTATCTTTATCTTGTAAGGCCTCTTTCACAACTCTCCGTCAGTTTACAGGGGTCTTCAGCAGACACGACATTAGCGTTATCCTGCGTTGAAACAACATTGCGGCAACTGCAGCATCTCAGTGATAATCTTCTCATAACATGCAGCTTTGAGCTTAGGAAGCTCTGACAGCAACACAAAGATGATGATGAGGATCCAGTTCCTTACACGTTCAATGATGCACCATTTTCAGATACTAGAGCTAGCATCAGGCACCTTAGAAATGAGGTACCAAGTTATGGCAGTAAAGTACAAAAGTGCATTTCTGATAGAGTTTCAGATAAGACTGATTGTCAATCTGATGACCAACAACCAATATTTAAGACTTTAAAATTATTAGATGTTAAACAATGACCAAGAAGTCCTGAGGAACTAGAAATTTGGGAAGCTTAGAGTAGCAAGAATTTGTTACTCATAGTGAGCAGTTATTTAAAATACACAATGTTGACTTTTCTGCAGTGATAGGAGAATGGATCGAGCTTAAAACATTGCGCAACAAGTTTTTAAGTTCTTAAGTCACTTAAATAGGGAAGATTTTTGGAACTGTATCCAGAGATCCTACAAAGAACAGTTCTCAAACTTCTACCATCTTGTTATTTGTAAGCTCATTCTAGTATCCAATGCAAAGCTGGAAAGATCATTTTCAGTAATGCAATGTGTAAAAACTAACTGGAGAAACAGACTAAGCGAAGTTAAGTTGCAACACCTGGTGAGACTTTCCATTGAGGGTGAATAGCATCACTGTGCAAAAATAGTAATAGCAGCCAGTTTCTACAGTCACAGGTATCAAATTAAAAAACTATCTGAGCAGGCTAATAGGAAAAGGAACAGTCTTAGACCCCTTTTAAACAACTCCACCAAGCAAGACTCCCACAGGTGCACCAGAAAAGAAATCTACACAAATGGAGAAGCTACTGTAAAGGCCCTGTCCCCAGACTGCTTCAAGGGGGACTGCCAGTGCACCTTCCTCACTGGAGTGGAGAGGCAGTGTAGCATGTAAATGATTAGAAGATCCTACATAAGGAGATGTGGGCACTAGTGTTCGATGTTGCTTTCCAGTGACTAAATTTGATATGGCAAGGCCATCTGGCTAGCAGAACCTACCTTTTCAGGATCAAGAAACAAAGCGAGAACTGAGGAAGTTTCACAAGTTGCAGTGCAGACCTGTGGACAAGGACATCCCAGGTTCACATCTCCCACAGTCACATACTGTAGTGTAGGTTAGAAACATAGAAACAGGTCACACTTGGAAACAAGTCTTGACTCAGTGTGCCTCTCCCAGTCACCAGTTTTCAAATAAATTACATACATACACACATAAATAAATAAATGTACAAGCAGACCAAAACATGCAGTCCATTCAGTCTGCTCTGGACCCTTACCTTGAAACTACTTTTGTTCTGCCCCTCCCAAGTCTACCCTTCAATTTTTTTTTATTTAGTTTTAGATCCTGCTGAAGATTATATTCTTTCCTGGAATATAACACGTTTAAAATCCAAGCTGACAGATGTTGAATGGTTGGAATACATCTTGCAGTTCTTCATGATTTGTTTTCAGGAAACATGGTCGACTACTAATATAAACATGCTGTAGTCCTTCCTCTCCCCAAGGGTGGTGACACATCCACTCCTGACAACTATCACCTCATTTTCCTCCTTCCTACCCTTGCCAAACTTCAAGAACATTTAGTTCTCTCTCTCTCTCTCTCTCTCTCTCTCTCAACTATCATCCTTCCTCTCTGATTCCTCCTTCTTCACCCCCTTTCAATCTGGTTTTCGGAAGAACCACTCAACAACCACCTCCATCCTCAGGCTTACTAACTCCATCCTTTCAGGGATGGACGATGGCCTGATCACCTCGGCCATCTTTGTTGACCTAGCCAAAGCTTTTGACACTGTTTCCCATCCCCTGCTTCTTGATGCACTCTTCTCAGCTGGCCTTGCTCTGTCAGCCACCAACTGGTTTTAATCCTACCTCATTGGCAGGATCCAGTCAGTGAGATTCCTTGATTCCATCTCCCCTCCACTCCCCATCAACACTGGTGTCCCTCAGAGCTCAGTGTCTGGTCCCCTACTCTTCTCAGTTTTCCTTAATGATCGTTCCACAGCTTGCTCATCCTCTTCTATCCACATGTACACTGATGATACTGTTTTGTACAGTTCTGTCAAAAACCCTGCTGCTGTGCAAACCAGCTTACAGCATGACTTCAACCACGTTCAGCTCTGGTTTGCTTCTCACTAGCTTTTTCTAAATGCCAAGAAGACAGTCTCAATGACCTTTGGCACCAGACAGAGATTCTCTAGGCTCCTGTCCCTACCCACCTTCCACACCCTTGATGGGACCATCTAGGAGGACACTTTCTCATTTAGAATCTGTGAGTTTGGCTGGACCAGCGTCTCATCTTCTCTGTGCATATCGATGCTATCCTGAAGAAACTGCACCCAAAACTTGCTGCTCTGTACAGGAATCATAGTTGTGTCCCACTGAGTGTGAGGTGCAAAATTGTCCAGAAGATGATACTCCCTATCTTTGACTACTGTGACATAGTCTATGGTGCTGCTCCCAAATCTTCCTGACCAAGTTGGACACTCTCTTTAACTCTTTCTGCCATTCTGCTATTGACTCCCCTTCCTGCTCCCACCACTGTGAACTCTATCACTCTCTAACCTTCCTTCCACTATCTCACAGATGCATCTCTCACTGTGCCAAACTAACCTCCAAATTCTGGTTCAGGGGTCTCCCCTCCCATCTCTCATCCTCTCTCTCCAATCTACCTCCCTCCACCCACTCTCTCAGATCAAATGATACCCACACCTTGATGGTCCCTCGCCACTCCACCCTCATCGGTCAGACTGGTTTTGACAATCATTTCCCTAAAATCTGGAATTCCCTCCCCCCTGAAATATGACACTCCTCCTCTGACTACTCCCTTACCTCTGCCCTACACAATTACCTTTCCTTCAGCTATTCCTGCTTTAACCCACCTTAGTACCTATGCCCAGTTTCTGCCTTCCTCCCATGACCCCCCCCCGGCAGAGTTCTCAACATCCTGAAGGGGGAAATCAGGAAATGGTTACCCTTTCTCCTCATATTCAGTTCATGCCTCTCCCCCCTCTCTTCTCCACCTGCCCTTCTGGGTCACCAGTGTGTACAATCTAACCCCATCCTTTTTACTCCAACAGCACTTGCCTTTTACCTCGAGCCTGCTCCTGGTACACTCATGCACTATAAATGGTTGTATCACATTATTGCTGTTTTGTACATTTATATGTTCTTTTGTATGATTTTGGACATGTATTGTTATTTACCCAATGCTCCACTACTGTTTATTACACAATACCTTGTGTTCCAACTGTTGTACAATCTTACAATGTTGTGTTGTTTGTACTACCCACATACTATTGTAACTGATCATCCTTCACAACCCTATGTAACCCCTCCCCCCAGGTCTTACCATGAGATGAGCAATTTGTTGTTCAGTGTGCCCTCCTAGTGAAACATTTCAATAAATAAAATCAATAAATAAATATATTTACAGGGTTTTCAAGGTTTCTTTTCAAATGCCAAGAAATATTGTAAGGCTGGGAGACTAGTCAGAGGCCTAGCTACTTATGTGAATGTGTCCTCCAATATAAAAAATGTAAAACTTCTCAAAGAACATACCAATTTTTTGCTTCTTGAAATTGTTTTGTGTAATATTTCTGTTCTTGTACTTAATGTTTACATTCCTCTTTCTGGGTCTACTATTATAATCATGATTTATGGAATGACTTGGAGCTACTTGGATCTAGTATTAGTAAAACATTTAGATACATATCCTGAGTCTGTATTCCTTATAGTGGGAGATTTTAATATAAGATATTTGTCTGATCCTGGCTTAGAATATATCCCCTCTCATTTCCCCTATCATTTAGATACTGTTAAGAAATCTGAAGACAAACATTTCAATGACAATGGTGCTAAAATGATCTCAATATTAATTGAACATAATCTTTTCCTCTTTAATGGCATACAGCTTCTGACCCTGAGGGGAAATTTACTTTTTATGTAGTAAACGGCAATAGTGATATTGATTTAGTCATGACTTCTATTTTTGGCATCAAGTTTTATTTAAAGATCTATGTGTTAATATGCAAGCAGAAAGTGACCATGTCAGTATCATAATTAAACTCAGTACTTCTATTCACTTAAAATCAGAGACTCTGAATCACATAATGATAATATTCCTTCTGATACGACTGTTAAAAATGCATCCATGTAGATCACTTGTCTCAGAGTCTTTACAAAAATTTGTTGTTCAGAGAGTCTAATCATGCAAAGTCAGTGCAAATATTTGCCTCTGATAAGCCATCTAATGCTTATAATATACTAGTTGATATGTTTTCAGGAATCTCTACATCCATCATTCAGCACAGAAATGTTACTTATAGAAGCTATTGTTAGTTTAATAAGGCATGTAAAACAGCCAAAAACAACTATCAACTTTAATTAGATGTATAAAAAAATATCCTTCCAGAGAAAATGTATCATTAGCTAACAGGCAAAGAAAATGCTATTGATCTATTTTAGAAACTGAAAAAAACAAAGTATTATAACTATTTGTGTAAGGTTATGTATGAAGCAATTGTTAATCAAGATTTAGCTACATTTTGGCAACTTGCTGCTAAAGGGACTAGTACTTATAATGTTTGTCTTTCCCCTCATATTTCTCAAGGTCAGTGGATACTGTATTTCAGTAAAATTACTCATGATCCCATAGCAAACATTTTGAATCAGTTGCATACTCATTAACCATTAACTTATAAACCCTTGACTTTCTTGTTATATGAGGTTGAGGATGCTATTATTTCCTCCAAGCTAAACAAAGCCTCTGGCATAAACAGGATCCCCACAGATGTATGTAAGTTGCACTTGAATATTTGGGTGAATCTCATGACTCATTTCTTCAATAAGAGTTTGACATTTGATTATATCCTGGACAGCTTTAGATATATTAGTCTCTTAGATTCTATAATTAATATTTTTGCTAAAATATTGTTAAGCAGATTATTGACCTGGCTCAATCATAGTTTGATCAGAAGCAAATTTTGTCTAATTTACAAGCAGGTTTTAGATCTAATTTCTCAACTACTGACCATATTTACACCTTGGCTCATTTAGTTAAGAAATATATTAAAATAGGGAAAAAATAAATTATACACCACTTTTTTTGACTTTCAAGCAGCCTTCAACACAACAGATCAGAATATATTGTGGTATAAAATGTGCAATCTTGGGATTCAACAAAACTTTTTGAGACCTATTATTCAACTTTAATCAAATTGTTTGACACAGGGCAAGATACCGTCATGAATGTAAATACAGTTGCAGCACCTGCCCAGCCACACTGTGACAAAACATTAGATAAATCACACTTCAAAATGAAACAGTGCATAAATTGCCTTATGTTTATCATAGATAGCCCTATGGAAGGTTTTCAGTGCCACAAATGTATACTCATTTCTACATTATATGAAGCGATAAAATATTTACAGAATAGAATGCAGATTCAAACAGAGATTAGTCAGCTTCAGGGGCTTATAGACAAAGCAGCTGATAATATATGTGAACCCCTACAAATAAAAAATTCAGAGCAAATCAGTTTAAATATGTATGTGCATACCACAGCCATAGATGCAAATAGAGCACTTTTTGATCAGGATCTTCAGGATTGGTGCACTATCCAAGCTAGACCAACTAAAAGGAGGGGTGGACAGATTTTTAACAGCACCCCACTGGAACTCCAAAATAGATACAGGCCATTACAGAAACTAGACGAGGACAAAATAAATATTCCTAAGGGAAGAAATACCAAATTATTAACTCATCAAAACATTGAAAAACAAACACGCACACACCTATGTAGAAACAAGAAACCCCAATGGACCAAAAGGATACAAATTTTAAACAGAAGAAGGCTTTCCGTAGTCATGTGAAGCAAAATTGCAATGTAAATCTGGATACAGCATCAGATCCAACTCATTGTAAACACAGGGATGTAATTCTTAAAGGTGATTCAATAACAAGGGGTACAGACGCACCACTATGCAGATAGAAATGAACATATGACAGCGAGTACACTACTGGGAGCCAAAATAAGTGATGTTAGAAAGATGTTAAATGGCCTAGTAGCTCATCATAGTGACCCACTTGTACTTCTTCACATTGGGGTAAACAACATAGGTAAACAAAACTTAAAGGAAATATATGATGATTATGAGACAGTGGCATCTGAGATCATAAATAAGGGAGGAGATTTTGCAATATCGGGGGGTACTGCCAGTCAGAGGTAGACATTACCACAAAAACAGAGAAATTAGAATGTTAAATAGGGTTCTATGTCATAAGGGTGATTGCTGAACAGTGATCGTCCTTATGGTGAGTGTACATCACCAAAATTCAATTTCAGCAAGGTGCAACTCTACCGACAGTGAAATCAGTTCAAAAACTTGTTTTTTTTACTTTTATGTTGGAGGGGGCTGTGGCTCCCACACCCCCCACACTTTAGATTCTTAACTCCAAGGGAGATGCATGTCAGGGGGGTGCAACAGTTGGGGGGAACCTACTCAGGCCGGGTGCAATAAAACATACCTGCACCCAGACCCAAACCCTGTACTGCATCCACCCCAGGCCAGCACCAACCCCACCACACCATGGAGCCAGCTCGGTGGTGGTCCACGGCACCACCCCTCACAAACCCTCCCGTCCCTTGCTCGACGTGCTCGTTCCCCCGCACACTTGGGTATCACAACATCCTGTTGCCATTTGTGAACCCTCCCCATCCAGTCACTCACCCTCCTCCCTCACCATGTGGGTAGTCACCGTAAGTGGATCGCTGTTTTGGTAGGTGCCCACTTGTGACATGCCCACATCACAGGATACCGTTAAATAGCTGGTTTAAGGAATGGTGCCATGTTAGAGGTTATGGTTTCATTGACAACTGGAAGAATTTTAGCAATGACAGACTAATGAGCCCTGATGGTATCCATTTAAATAAAATGGGCACAAGAAGACTTTCCCGAACTTTGAATGAGTATATCAATGCCCATTTAAACATGTGGGGGGGGGTTAGGGAGGAAAATTCTGACTCCATTCAAGATATACAGCAGACAAAGTTACCAGCAGTAAATGATATAGGATGGATGGAAGAGTTTACTTATAAATGCAAGAAGTGTGTCAAACAAATTTGATGAGTTGAAATACACCTTAAAGTCTCAAAATATAAAAATGTGCACTATTACTGAAACAAGGTGGGAGGCAAACTATAATTGGGAATAAGAGATAATGGGTTACAAATTATTTTATAAGTCAAGGAGTTATAGGAAGGGTGGAGGTGTAGCCCTGTATATTGCTGATGATATACAGGTAGAAGAGGTGGCTATAAATACAAGCCAGGTCGAACATCTTTGGATTAAAATAACTCCTAGAAAGTCTCCAAAGATCTTCCTATGGTAGTATATAGGCCCCCTTCCATTAGCAAGGAGGGCGATGAGGTCTTACTAGACTTCATAACCAACCTAAACCCTGCAGATAGAATAATTATGGTAGGAGATTTTAACCTACCAGGGGTTGAATGGAATAAACAGAAGGGTTCTTGCAACTCAGAGAACATTTATTTGGATATGTTCAACCAGGTGGTGCTTGAGCAAATTGTAAATCAAAAAACAAGGAGAGGTAACACCCTAGATGTGGTCCTCACAAATATTAAGGAACACATTGGAGTGTGAAGTCATTTCACCCCAGGAGATAGCGACCACTGCATGGTTAAATTTACCATAATGGAATTAAACACACAGCAGCAGAGGGAAACAACCACACTAGACTTTAATAAGGCAAATCTCTAAGCCATGAAACAAATACTAGTGAACTGGAATTGGAATCAGGAGTTTAAGCATAAAAACATCTCGGGCATTTGGAATATCTTAATAGGTATATTAAATTATTGTGTAAGGGAACATATGCCGATTAAAACAAAATATCAAAATAGAGCAAAAGCACCATACTGGCTAAACCCTAAAATAAAAAGTTGATTAAAAAGAAACACAAATTATTTAAGCAAATAAAGGGTAATATAAGTGAAGCATCTAGGATAAGATTTAGACACCTCCAAAAATAGGTTAAGAAGGAAATTAGAATAGCTAAAGCAGACTACAAAGTAAAACTCATAGCTAAAACAAAGGACAACTACAAATCCTTCTACACTTATATAAATCAAAAAAACAAGGGGGGGCGGGATTCTATAGGTCCGCTACTACTGTAAGCCCGAATGGATTATTGACAAATTCCAACAGAGAGATGGCAGATGCACAAAACCAATACTTTCCTACTGTATTTAGTGACATAAATGGCCAGGGTAACAAAGACCAACATTTCACTATTTCACAGTGCCCAATTCGCATTGAACTAATGGGCATAAGGAATAGACTAAACTCTCTAGATCCTCATAAGTCTCCAGGACCTGATGAGCTCTACCCATGGTTATTAAAGCAATCTGCCAATGTATTGGCCCCTCCAATAGCACATATTTTTCAATACTCCCTGGATAATTGTGAAGTAGTTGAATCATGGAGGGAAGAAGCAACTGTTATTCCTTTGTTTAAGAAAGGTGACAAATAAAAACCCTCAAACTACAGGCCAGTCAGTTTGTATTGGAGGGGATACTCAAAGAACACATTATTTAGCTATATACAGAAGGATAACTTGGGGGATCCATCGCAACATGGTTTTATAAAAGGGAGGTCTTGTGTGACAAATATGCTAGAGTTCTACAATAAGATATGTAAAAGTCTACACAGGGGGAGGTCTGCCGATGTGGTATTTTTAGATTTCACAAAAGCTTTTGATAAGCTGCCACATTGTGAGCTTATACTGGAACTAAATAAATTGGGCATGCATGACAAGATAGTGTCTTGGATCTATTCATGGCCAGAAGACGAGTCAGCATAAAGGGGACACTTTCAGAGTGGACTAAAATAACAAGTGGAGTACCACAGGGCTCAGTCTTGGGCCCATGCCTATTCAATATTTATGTAACCTCACTCCGATATGATTATGGTAAGGTGTGGATGTCTAAATTTGCAGATGACTGTTGCTTGGGGGTAGAGTTATCGGACCAAGGTGACTATGTATCTCTGCAGCGGGCCCTAAACCACATAAAAAAATGGTGTCACACACATAAATTAACTTTAAACCCTGACAAATGCACAGTCATGCACTTGGGCAAAAAAAATCCCAGTCATATGTGCTATAATGGCAATGCCACTCTTAGATCAGTTACAGAAGAAAAAGACCTGGGCATTACCATAACAAACAACCTGACATTCAAGACCCATTGCACAAATGTGTGTGTAAAAAAGCAAATGGGGTTTTAAACTGTATTCTAAGAAATGTAGCAAGTGGAGACAGAGAGGTTGTGATTCCTCCGAACAGATCATTGGTGAGACCCATACTGGAGTATGGAGTGCAGGTAGGGTCCCCACACCAACAAAATGAGATGAATAGGCTGGAGAGGACCCAGAGGAGAGCTACACACTATATAAGAGGTGTGGAAGATAGCGATTACCATTCAAGGTTAAAGGAGTTCAACTTGTTTACCTTGAAGTACAGAAGGCTGAGAGGAGATTTGTGCTTGCTGTTTAAAGCACTGACAGACCAAGACCTCTGGGAGCGGCTAGGTTTGACATTTAGAGATCAAGTTTACTCCACAAGGGCTCATACATTGCAGTTATATGGTGAAAATTGCAAAACATGGTGACGTAAAAGATGGTTTAACCAAAGAGTGGTCTCTGTGTGGAACTCTGCCTGAGGAAGTGGTGGGTAGTATGTCACTGGGTAGCTTTAAAGTTAAATTGGAAAACCATTATAAGTGGGGGATATTATAAACCAAGTGGTGAGCACAATGGACGTGAGTCTTTTTAGCTCTGTGTCTACCTATGATATCTATGATGAAATAATAGAACTCATATTAGATATAACCCTAATGGTTCTTTGGCTCCCTCATTTCCAGGTAACAGGAGAGTGAAAAAAGGCTACCTTTTGGCCCCAGTACTTTTTAATATTTATATTAATGACATACTAAGTTAAATGAGTCAAAGCTTCTCTCTCTCCATCCATTAATGGATACCCTTGCCCAGGCCTTGCTCATGAATGATATGAACCTTTTTTTTTTTTCTCTTTCTTCAATGGGGCTACAAAGAATTCTCAATCATTTTTTCAGTTTTATGCATTGTCAATAAATTAGATTTAAATATTGATAAAACAAAAGTTATGGGGCCCAATTCCAGAAGGGCATACGCCAGCGTAAGGTGAGATACGCCAAACCCCATGGCGTATCTCGCTACTTACGCTAGGTAATACACCAGCCCCTATTCCAGGAGGTGGGTTGTGCCCTGACATTTGTGGGCTGCAACAAACGCAGTTTACGCCAGCACTTATGCCACAGCCCACAATGCCTGGCGCAACTGCGGGTTATGACAGCAACATAGCCCAATTCCAGTAGGGTGGCTGTTGTAACTCACTAGTACAATTCCAGAAGCCAAAGTGGTGTGGCTACATTTTGGCTATTCCAAGCTGCTCTAAGTGGCACCTGACAGTGCCACCTGTCATCTACCCACCTCCTGGTGCTGTGGCAACAGCACAGATGTGTCCCACATGTCCCCTAACACATACCCCTGCCCCAACCCCCCCAAAACAACAGGGACTCCAGGTGTCGGTTCACTGGCATGCCTCCTGACACCTGTGGCACCTATCCTGACCCCTCCATGCCCCCTGGTGCAGCTGGTGGTATTCTGGGGCAGGATGCTTTGGGGGAGGCTACCTGGTGTCCATCGCGAGTTGCGACCTGCAGCAGATATATGCCATGCATGGGCTATCGCCACACTCATGGTGTATATCACAGGTCTCAAGTGCCAGGACCCTGCCACTTCTGGAATGTGATGTGGGGTTCCTGGCATAGGGGTGACTGGTGTAACTCACAACTGCAAGCAAGTTACACTGGCCATCCTGGAATCAGGCCCATGGTCTTTGGGGGGAAACACAATGCTTTACAATTGAGAATGTGAAACTAGAAATGGTAAAACCATAAATATTTAGTTGTTACATTTTAATTTAATAACAGCTGGCTTTCTCACACAAAGATGCAAATCACAGAAGACAAAATTCTAATGCTTTACTTATATTTAATTCACTTCATGGGGGTTCTACTGCTTATCCCACTTTGCTTGCAGTGGAAGCAAAGTTAAATCTTTTGATTTTATATGCCACTGAAGCTTGGGGCTATTATGCCCCTTCATTTCTAGAGTTTTCTCATTCTAATTTCTATAAATAGATACTTAAAGTTCCAAAATCTACTCTTACAGTGTATGTAAGGGTGGAAATGGGCTGCCTCCCCAGAGAAGCGTTCATGAAATTATGAATCCTTAATTATTGGTTACGCACTATAACCAACCATTCAAGCCCATGGTCACTAAGCTGTCTTAACTAAAACATCAGGTGAATGGATAATAATATTATATCTCCATGGATTTATACACTTTTGAATGCACTTCAAAAATTGGGGTTCCAAAGATTATGGATGGACTATTTAGCTAACATAAATATAAATATTTTGTATAAAGGCATTTTTGAAGAAAGTCTTTTTTGTTGCTACAGAGAGAAAACTCTTGCTTCCATAGAGACCTCAAATTTTTCTGTATTGTTTGTAGAAAAAATATCTTATAGATGTATACCATACCTACTGTAACATTGCCTCTTAAACTGGAAGAGAGGTGTATTATTACGCTTATTTGTTTTGACTTCCTTCCCCTAAAACATTTGGATTTAAAGAGACCCAACAAGGTAAACTGGACAGCCCCTGCACCTGATATATAGGTGCCTTACCTCAGCAGATTGCTTCTCATGGTGACATTGCCCAAAATAATCCATTAGTTAAAAAGTACTAACATTTGTAAAAATAGAAAAAACAGACACCAAGGACTTCCCAGTATTAAGTGCCGCCCATGTTCCGCCCCCACGCTCTGCCAATTTATGGCACAATGCTAGGGAGAGCATGGGGATGTGCTCCATTATAGTCTATGGGGGGCACCTCTATGATAATTTTTTTATATCATAATGGCCATTTGGTAATAAAACAAGGGCACTGATCGACTAACGAGGCCCTTGTTAGTTGACCAGTGCCCATGTTACATTACCAAATGATTATAATAATATAAAAAAACTATCATAAAGGTGCCCCATAAACTATAATGGTACACGCCCCATTCTCCTGGCATTGGCGCATAACTTGGCAGAGCATGGGGGCAGAGCGTGGTTGGCACTTAGTACTGGGAAATCCTTGAGACCTGATTTTTCTACTTTTACGAGTGTTAGTACTTTTTAACTAATGGATTATTTTGGACAATGTTAACATGGGAAGCAGTCTGATGGGGTAAGGTACCTATATATCAGGTGCAGGGCCCGAGACTTGTAAGTCTCTTTAAGGTATCAGAAAAACTTGTGCTCTCCATTTTTTTAGAGTGTTTTTTATAACATAGAACATAAAGAAAATAATTTTCACATCTTGTTTCAATGCCCACTATACAAAAATGGAGAGACCAATTTTTAATAAACCATATTGCTATATATAAGAATGCCTTACCAGAGCTCATGTATGTACTTTTGAAACCAGTGATAATCGATGATGCTAAATTATTCAATTGTCTAAGTGCAATCTTCAGACATCAGAAACATACTAACTACTTCCCTGTTTCTATTGTGTTAATGTAAATGTCTTCAAATTTTTAATTAACTAGATCTTGTAAACATTCTTTTTATATATTATTGTTGAAATTACCTCTGGTTGATCAATAAAAATCTTGAAATCTGAAACCATTCATTTAACCCTTTGAAATCATAAAAGCTGGCCTTGAACCTAGCAATGGTGCATGCACTGACCATTGTGGTAGACAAGCTACTCCACTTATCCACCACTCCCTCCATGTAGAAAATATTCACATCCTTTCTAAATTTGCCACACCCCACCACCATCACCACACCAATTTAAGGTTTTGGTCATATCCCTGACAATGCCTCATGCCTCAGACATGAGATGCCTTGTTTTGTGCCACTAACTCTATTCTATAAGCAGTGAGTACATGGTTTATTAAACCTTCACTTTTTGCAGTGACTTATGATTTTGTAATTTCTTTTATCTGGAGTGCACCCTTTCCTAGGTGTTTTTACTCTCAGTCATATCCCCCTCTCTTCTTGCCTCCAGAGTACATACGAAGATCTTGCTTATATTTTGTTCTGTTGCCTTTGGGTAATTTTAGTGTCTTCCACTGTATGATGCCTAATTTATCCTTGTCCTTTTTCAGGTGTGGACTCCAGAATCAAGCATAGTACTCAAGGTGCGGCCTTACCAGAGATCTGAAAAGTGGCAATTTCACTACCTTATTGTGGCTGATAAAACCCCACCCCATACACCCCAGCATTCTTTGGACTTTCCTACATGCCTTGATGGAATGGGAGGTGGTTTTCATATTGTCACTAATGATTATCCTCAAGTCTCTTTCTTCCTTTGGTTGCACCACTTTCACATCATTGATCCAGTACTCAGTTTTTGGAATCCTGCTACCAGTGTGCATGACCTTGCACTTCTTTGCATTGAATTTTAATTGCTATGCTATGCTAGAGCATTTTTCAATCTTTCTATATCACCCTACATATTCCTTTACACCTCTGTGCTCTCCATCCTGCCACCCAGTTTGATGTCATCTGCAAAAAAACTCACCTTGCCCTAACCTTTCACCTATGCCATTGATGTACAGTGCAAGCCATAAAACGTTCCGGGTCTGTTCACAAGAAGGGGTTACCAATGATGTCACCTAGTTTCAACCCTTAAGAAAATTCAAGATAGCTACTGCAGTAATAATGTGTGCTTTTTATAGATGGGCATATCCATAGATAGGTGACATAGTTTCAAAGCCCTAGCTGTAGTCATTAGTTTTGTTTTTTCTGGCCATCTAAGAAAAGACACATTGTTTAGCTTCATATTGTGACATGCAGCATCACAGCATGTGCTGCTGATTATATTCAGCCTATGCCTTACTTGTTTTTTAATAAAAATGCTTGTGAAACGTTGTACTGTGTGTCGTTATTACTACTGCATGCTCTGGCCCCAATTTAAACAACTATTGAAATGTTGCTTGTCTGGACAAATTGCCGTGGCACAGGCAACAAGCAGTGTCCTCTGTAAGGACTATGCTGAATATGCCTCCCAAATTTGTTTCGTTAAAATTCTGTCCCTTACAGCATCCTTGCTGTTAAGCGCTGGCAAGTGATTATATGGCTGGCAAGCACTTTCTCCATTTCTGCGGTCTCCACTTGCCAAAAATGAGATTTATTGATTGCACCCTAATTGGCGTCCTTATTCCCTGGATGTGTGTGCACCACCCCGACCCGACCCATTCAGCTAAGGATAACCCAGACTCTGAGTTGCGTCGTCATCAGTCAGCCGGTTCAGTCGGGCTATAAAACCATGTGCACTGCATGCCTTCAGCCCTCTTCCCTGTTCCACTTCGGTGTTCTGGAAGAGCCATGTCCTCCCTCACCTTCTCTGTGCACTGCGTCACAATTGCTGCGCCACGGTGTTTGTTGTGCCTCACTCAGGTGAGTGATTTTAAAAATTGGGAGCGTCCTTTTTGCTTTGCAATGCCTTATCGTGTGAGGATTTTAGGTAAGCTTGTGTGATTTTACTGATTACCACAATTAAACCCACAAGGTAGGAGTTCTTCTGTGTGCTGCGCCACACTATGGCCCTAGGATCGCCATGCTGTTTGTGCGACATGCTAGTTTGGTGTGTTCCTCTTAATTTGAGCACAATGTAATCATTGCTGACTGCTTTTTACATTTTGTTTAGCTGGAGAGTGTGTAATGGGGGTTAAATTCTTAATGCATGGAGTGGTAGCTGGTGGTAGCTGGTGACTGTTATGGGGGTTCCAATTTCTTGGGATTTTTATCATTTTAGCTGGTGAGTGTTATTTTTTCAGCTTGCTCCATTGATGTGAGTGGGAGCCATGTATACCCAGTAAAATTCCTAATGCAAAGTGATTTAAAATCTTTTGGGGGGGGTTAAAATAGACTGAGCCATTCTGCTTTTATTCTGCATTCCATAATGGCAGGATCCACCTAGTTTGATGAAGTTGCCCATTATTCCACCATTTGGTCTTCTCCCTGTTGGTTGGCCCAAACCATTCGGTTAACGTATTTTGTTTAAAGACCTGGGGCTGGGGGTGATGGTCCAGGAGATGTATTTTTCCAGGCCTGCATAAGGCTCGGCCATGTGCTTTCTTGGATTGGAGAGGGGGGTGGGGGTGGTGGAAGGGTGTGGGCTGAGAAGCATGCCTGGAAATATGCATCATCTGGGACTTGTGCTGAATTTTGTGAATGCTGCCTTGTGTTTAAAGTGAGACACTGGGGGGTTTAAAGCACACAGACAATACTTCCTTTCCAGGCGTGCTTGTTCACAGAGGCCCTCTCAAACATCTTGAGCACCATGGCTCGTTGAGTGGTGGATAAGCACGCCTGAAAAGACGCTAGGCTGTGCTGAACTGTGATTGCTGACTTTTTGTCTGAATCGAGGCCTGTGGTTGAGGGGAGAAGGGCCAGGAGATGCATTTTTCCAGGCCTGCCTAAGGCTCGACCATCTTATGAGTGCCATGTGCTTTCTTGGATTGGGGAGGGGGTTGGGGTGGTGGAAGGGTATGGGCCAAGAAGCACTCCTGGAAAGATGCATCCGCTGAGGCTGGTGTGTTGACGCTTAATGCTGAATTTTGTGATTGCTGCCTTGTGTTGATATGTGTACCTTTTCTTTTGTTTTTTTTTTAATTTAAAGTGAGACGCTGGGGGTTTAAAGTACACAGGCAATACTTCTTTCCAGGTGTGCTTGTTCACAGAGGCCCTCTCAGCCATCTTGAACACCATGGCTCGGTGAGTGGTGGATAAGCATGCCTGGAAAGAAGCTAGTCTGTGATGATCTGTGATTGCTGACTTTTTGTCTGAATCGAGGCCTGTGGTTGGGGAGGGGGCAGGAGATGCATTTTTCCAGGCCTGCTCAAGGCTCAGCCATCTTAGGAGTGCCATGTGCTTTCCTGGATTGGGGAGGAGGGTGGAGTGGTGGGAGGGTGTGGGCCGAGAAGCACTCCTGGAAAGATGCATCCACTGGGGCTGGTGTGTTAAAATGATTCTTTGTCTGGATTATTCGTGCTGAATTATTTTGTGATGGCTTTTTTGTTTAAAGCGAGACCTTCATGTTTAAAGCGAGACCTTCATGTCCCTAGGGCACCCTACTGGCTTCCCCCCTGCCGCTAACCAGTGACCCCACATTGCTGCCCCCTTCCGATTAACCAGACATATCTCTTCATCGGACGCGCACATCATTCCTCCACCCCACCGCCGGCACTCCGACACTTCATTTTCCTCACAGCCATTTTTTTTGCAAGGAAAGTGTGGGCATGCCTCCATTTTGTTTGCAAGGAAAGTGTGGGTGTGCCTCCATTTTGTTTGCAGGCAAGTGCAGGTGGGCCTCCATTTTGTTTTCAAGCAAGTGCAGCCGTGCTTCCATTTTGTTTGCAGGCAAGTGCGGGCGAGCCTCCCTTTTGTTTGCAAGCAAGTGCAGGCAGGCCTCCATTTTGTTTGCAAGCAAGTGCAGCCATGCCTCCATTTTGTTTGCAGGCAAGTGTGGCCATGCCTCCATTTTGTTTGTAGGCAAGTGCAGGCGGGCCTCCATTTTGTTTGCAGGCAAGTGCAGGCAGGCCTCCATTTTGTTTGCAAGCAAGTGCAGGCGTGCCTCCATTTAGTTTGCAAGGAAAGTGCAGGCGGGCCTCCATTTTGTTTGCAGGCAAGTGCAGGTGGGCCTCCATTTTGTTTGCTGCTGTACTGTACCTCGTGCGGCATCACCATGTGTGCTGCTCTACTCTACCTCATGCGGCGTCACCATGTGTGCTGCTCTATTCTTCTTCGTGCTGTGTCACCATGTGTGCTGCTCTACCCTACCTCGTGCAGCGTCACCATGTGTGCTGTTCTACTCTACTGCAAGGCCACCATGTGTGCTGCTCTACTCTACCTCGTGTGGCATCACCATGTGTGCTGCTCTTCTGTACCTCATGTGGCACTACTGTTTTGCCCTGTGCCCTCCTCGTTGTTTTCTGTGAGTGAATTTTTTAATATATTCTGTGTTTTTTATTATGGCATCATGTTTTTCTTTTTTTTTTTCTTTTTATATCTTGAATAGTTTTGGAAAGAAAAAGATGGATCAAAGTGAAACAAGAAGACGTCAAACTCCATGTGTGTTTGCTGCTGACTTGCTCCATGGGGCTTTGAAGAATTGTTCTGTACCACTCACAGTAAAAGAAAGAAGTCAGCGGTACCAGAATAACTTAAGAAAGGATCCACAATGCATCCAGGAGTATAAAGAAAAAGGATGTGCACAGAAGCACAGAGAGAAAATGACTGAAGAACAACGCACACTTGCTAGAGAGAAAAGTCGGTCGTGAATGCAGGAAGCCAGGAAAAGGAAGATTGACATGACACCAGATACTGTAAACCCTTCTGTAAACCCTTCTGTAACTAAAACAACTAAAAAAACAGCAGAACAGAAAAGAAAATTGGAGAGAGAGAAAAAGAGAACAACGCATGATGATGACCTCACAAAAATGCAGAAGAATCAATGAAAAACGATGACAAGGATACCATGAAGTAAAGAAGAGGTGGACCACCAATTCCTTGACCACAGCCACTAACACCACAAACTCTATGGAAATGCCAGTGAGCATACTGTCCAGCACAACGGAAACACAAATGGGAACACCCTTCATTACCAGTACAACCATGACATCGATTGCCTTGGATGAAAGCACAACACCAGTGATGGACCCAAGGTCAGAAAGCACAATTAGAAAGACTGTGCAGAGAGCACGTGAAGGACTGCCCAGGTCCCCAACCAGGTTTGCTGCAACAATCTCAAAAGTTATCTCCTTGGCCAGTCCAAAAAAACAGGCTGCCCTCTCAAGGTTCGGATGTCGCACCAAACTGGAAAATGAGTTAGTGGAAGTCCTTCAACAAAAATTACATTCATTTAAACAGTGCAACAAGAAGGCAGACAAAGAACTGAAAAAAGAATTCATCAGCACATTTCTTGTTCTGAAAAAGTACCGCCTACTACAAAGAGCAAGCACGTGCCTGGGGATCAGTTGGAGAAGAATGATGAGGGTATCGAAGAGCAAGCAAGTTAAGAGGAGCACCAGGCACAAGTTGGGAATATCTGAGGAGCTGCAGAAGAAAGTAAATGATTTTTTCAATCTATCAGCAACACCGCTTCCACATAAGAAGGCATTTTCTAAGCGAACCGGAAAAGCAAGATCATTCTTAGACAAAACTCTGAAAAGGCTCCGCCAAGAATTCCGTGAGCAGAACCCAGATGAGAAAATTGGACTAACTAAATTCAGCAGTCTCCATCCTGATAATATTAAACTCGCACAGGATCAAAAACTGGACCAGTGTCTATGCGAGTATTGCACCAGTGGGAAACTAAAGCTGTTAGCAATAAAGCGATTTGCAGAGCAGAAAAAAAATGGAGTGCACAATTTCCAATATTTATGAAGTAGTAGAGCTGACAATGTGCCCAAAGAAGGAAGGTGAGAAATTCTTTAAAAAGTCCTGCATTGAAAAAATTGCAAAACGTGTAGCACTTCTGCTACTGACAAATCACTGGAAGAACTTTTACAGACACATGGAACTGAGGAGGTGAAATGGCAACAGTGGGACAGTGTGACCATTTCCAGGGTCATAAATGGATCAGAAAGTAAATAAACAAGAAAAGCCATGAAGAGAAAATTGGCCACATTTCGATGTCTGGTTGAAGTCTTGAAGGAGTACCTCCTATTTTTGGGTCGACATCTACACGTAGCATCCTGGCAACAACACCAATTCAAATCACTCAAAGATAACCTTCCCAACAGCTGGGTATTGATGGTTCTAGACTTTGCAGAGAACTACACATGCAAGTACCAGGATGAAATTCAGTCATGCCACTGGCACCATGAGCAAGCAACTGTTCACCCTGTAGTGACATATTACAGGTGTGAAAGATGTACAGACTTAGTTACAGAGTCACTTGTCTTCATATCTAGTGATCTCAAACATGACCACCATGCAGTTCTGCATTTTGGAAACATGTCCAATTCCTACCTCAGAAACATCCATGGCATCAATATTGAGAAACAGGTACACTTTACTGATGGGTGTGGGAGTCAGTACAAATCAAAATGGACCTTCCAGAACATATCACTGTCTCCATCACTACATGGATTCCAAATAGAATGTGCATTTTTTGGATCCAGGCATGGAAAATGACCTCAGATGGTGAGAGTGCGGTGGTGAAGTCACGTGCAAGCCTAGCTGTGCAGTCCCAGCAGGCTATCATTTCAAATGCTGCACACCTCTTTCAGTACTGCAAGAGGAATTTAACAAAGGAACCTGCCATCGAAGGTTGCACTTATTACCGCAGAACATTCTTCTGGGTCGGTGACAGAAAAATGAGCAGAAATGCAGGACCAGAACTAAAAACAATAGCTGGCACACAAAAGGTTCAGAGTGTCAGACCAGCGGCAGATGGTGTTGAAGTCCGAGACTACAGCTGTTTCTGAGGGTCATGCAGAAAGGAGAATGGTCACTGTGAAAATGCAAGATATGTCAACAGATGGAAGAAGAGGATTATTCAGACTGCACCTGGCTATGTGTCTTCAGTGAAGGAAAAAGAAACTTCAGGGCCCCCTACATTACATATTCCAGTCTCCAGTGCAATCATTTGCACACCCACTCCCCCTTTGGATATTAAGAATCCTGGGCCCACTACATTGCCATTTCCTGTCTCCAGTGCAATCACCAACACACACACACCCCCACTTCTCATATCACACCTCCAGTGATGACCAGTACGTCTACTGTTGTGAACCAGATTAGTGAACATGCTGCCATGTTGACAGATGCTGCAGCCAGCACAACAACCAATACATCTGTTTCCAGCACAGCCAGCACAACAGCCAATACATCTGTTGCCAGCACATCTACCAGAAAACAAAAGAACTATGACCACATACAGACAAGCCAGTTTCGTGCCGTCTATTACTCTAACACATTTTACATTGGACAAGTAACATCAATTGATGAAATTAAACAAGAATTTGAATGTAAATTTTTGCAATGGAGCAGGGATGGCAAATTCCATTGGCCACGGCATCCAGACATCGATGTCATAAAGGGAAGATGACTTTTTCATGGACCAGTAACAGTGCAAGGACAAGGACAAGAAAAATTCGTCATATCACCAGATGACCTAAAAACTATCATCAACAAACATTAAAAACTGCAACAACATTGGAATTAACAGAATTCGAAGGAAGTATTGTCTTTTCAACATTTCTGAATGGTCCTGTAATTGGGTGGACAGGTAGGGGAAGGGTGGGCAGGTAGGGAAAGGTATGCAGCTAGATATGGTGGACAGCAGTAGGTGAGTACATGGATGTACGCAGAGGGACACAGGGCATGCTGACAGTGAACAGCCATTTGGTTGGCTAGAGACTGCTGAAGGTGGACAAGTGTTTGGGAAGAATTTAAAGAATGTTGGCGGGCACAAGGGCTGCTAAAGGTAGACAGATGGGGTGGCCAAGTGGAGGTTGTCATATGGTGGAATTAAGTGGAAGGGGGTGCTGATGAAAGGAAGCTGGAATGATTAGTTGGGGAAGGTATAAAGTAAGGCAGAAGGTGTGGAAAAAGGTGGGCAGGAAGAGGAGAAAAGGGAAAGGTGTGCAGGAAGTGAAGAATGTCAGGGTGGAAGGCTCATGGATGAGAGGATGCCGACCGTCGGGCATCGGCAGAGCTTGATTTTGGTTATATGTGGTAGCACATGATAAACCTATTTTTGTTTTGGCAGGTGTCAGTGGATGCAGGCCCTTGGGCACTGACAATCACTGTATTTTGAATGTTATGTGATGCGGGAACTGATCTGTGTTTTTGTTTTGGCAGGTGTCGGTTCAAAGAAGAAACTATGTTGAGTGTGCAGATGCCCATGAAGATTGAATTCCAGGCAACTCCAGGGAGGCAAAAATTGATTTCTTGAGCAATGGCACTCTGATGAACTATGAAATGTTCTATAAAACTGAGAAGAATGACCACTGGCTTAAGAATGCAGCAATGAAAACATTTATGAACACTAGTGGGTGGGTGGTTGTGGTAAGAAAGGAAGGTATTGGGATTAAAGAGACATCGTTGAGCGGTGTGTGTTTGTGTCACATAAGTTGAGATAGGTTTTTAGATTACATCCAGTGGGTAGTGCACCCAGCATTGTAAAAGCAGGTGTGGGTCAGTACGGTCTCGCTGTCCTTGTAGGGCAGATCACCTTTGGGGTTGTGAAGGAATTTTTCCGGTTTTCCCACAGGGTTTTTCTGGGTTTTTTGCCTTCTCCAGTGAGATCAGGTTAGACAGTAGGCAGGACTGGTTAATTTACTTACTGTCATGTCTTGGGTGGCACGGAAGTCTTGGTTGATGCAGAAGAGGGGACGGTACCAGCGTCCTTTATGCCCATTTTGTATGTCTGGATGCTCATGTTTTTTGGCTGAAAGTTCCCAGGGAGAGTGAGCTGTGCCCCCGCGGCCACATGGCTTTTAATGAAAGAATCTGTAGAGCTTGAGGGCACACTCCTGTAGGGCTGTTTTACAGATGGTGATTGCAAACAAATTATGGCCATTGCTCAACTAACAAGACCACTGTTAGTAGCATGGTGGCTGTAATTTGTTTGAACTCACATGTTAACATTAGAAATGGCATTCAAACA
This sequence comes from Neoceratodus forsteri, assembly GCA_016271365.2. Classification (NCBI taxonomy): domain Eukaryota; kingdom Metazoa; phylum Chordata; order Ceratodontiformes; family Ceratodontidae; genus Neoceratodus; species Neoceratodus forsteri. The sequence goes on from CM057452.1 coordinate 1,452,946,349, forward strand.
TGGCCCCATAGAGTACTATGGAGCACACCCCTGTGCTCTGCAGAATCTTACATCACAAGCTATGTAGATGCAGGGCCATGGCTTGCATGTATTTAAATGAGGACCCCCGGAAATTTAACATAAACTTCCACTTTTGAGACATGGCACCCCAACTTTTTTAAAAGAAAGTAGTGAACTCCATGAGAAAGAGTAGTGAACCCCCTTAATGAAAAATCCAACTGAGAGCATGGCTGAAGATTCGTAACTCATGTGGAAGCACAGAGTTATGAAGTAGAATACCAATCAAGACTATCTGGCTGCCCACATCACGCAGACTTGTTAATGTTGTTTTTTTTTATCAAATAAATGCATGGCAGCGGCTATTTCTCTGCAGTGCTTGGTGTGTGTCTCCATTTGTTTGGGCAGAACCGGGGGAACAGGGCAACACAGCATAAGACAATGGAAAAATAACAATACTTGAATAGAAGATTTTAAGGGTTGGTGGAATTGCACCTTGGAACACTTCAAAACAGTCAAACGTAAATATGCTACTTATGCGATGTTTGGTGTTAAATGGTTTTAATATTATAATGATTAGATGCTGAGAAGAACACTGTTTTGGTGTCTAATGTTGCATGCACCACACTGTTTCGTGTCCAGTGTTGCACGTGACACACTGTTTGGGGTCCTCTGTTGCACGCACCACAATGAGTGGCTTTTATCTCAAGTTTCTGTTATGCAGTTATCTCACTACATAGCTACTTTTTCAACTTTGGGTAAGAGTGTTCAGAAAAGCTTATCAAAATGATTCTACTGTGAGGCTGAAAAAAATTACCTCCATGTCACACTTTGGTACCACTTTCTTGTGAACAGACCCTTCCCTCTTACTGCAGCATGCTTGAAAGCACCTTGTTCTTTGTTGATGTGGACACTGCCTGGACATGCTATGTAAAAAATGTAGCTTTGCCCACAGACTTGGGATCAGACCAGGATGCCAAAGAACCAGCAGATAATACCCAGTATCTCTAGTAGTTACCTGAATTTGAAATGTGTAATTGGATATGGACTATTGACTGCTTTCAAAATTTCTTCTTTTTTCCCCAAAAAATTAATATCTTAGATTTTCTTATATTTAACGAAAAGTTCCAACTTCTGCAATTGTAACAGGGTGGTGTTAATGGCTCTTTTAAGGCCTAACGGTGTTAATGAACACAGTAAGATGTCATCTGGATATGGTAACAAATGGATCTCCCTATCATAGATTCTAGGGGGGGGAAGTGTCCACTAGCCCCGGTGCTTCAGCAAGAGTGTCAATATAAAAATAAAAAAAAAACTGGTACCAGGAGGCAAGCTGGTTTGACTCCCTTAGTTATAGGGATTGGATTTGTTGTTAGGCTATTTTTGGTAATCCTTGCCATGCTGGTAACATTTGTATGCATTAATTTCAGTAGTGGAAGGAGGTTGCTATCTATCCCTCTGTTTTTTAATATATTCCACAAGATACTCTTGTTAACATTATCAAATGCAAAACTTAAGTCTAGGCATGCAGTGTGCAAAACATTGTTTTTTGCTAAGGTATATTTTTCTATAGTTGAGGGTGAACATACTGTCCATTGTACTGTAGCCCTTCCAGAACCCTGCCCAGGCACAGGAGATCAACTTCTGTTCCATAGCCCAGGAATATGCATATGTATCTTAGAAGAATACAGGTACAAATTTTCAAACCACTATATGTAAGCAGTAACACATGATGAGGTGTGGTTTATCTCCTGATAAGAGCACGCGGGTGTACTAAGGCATGAGGCGCTTGTGCTGAGTGCCTTATGCCACTGGGCATACTCTTATCAGGTGATAAACCACACCTCAGAGTGTGTTATTGTGCTTATAAAATGGGCACCCCAGTATAGAAGTTAGCTGAAAAAAATTCAGATAGAAAGTGGAAATAAAAACAGTATAATAATATGATCAGTAAAAAAAATTATAAAAAGTAGTCCCTGTTATTGTGTTTTAGTGGATATGTTTAATGTAGGTGCTTGACTAGTGCTTGTGTCTACAGTTGCCAGTCAGCAGCCAGACAGAAACAAATACTCAAACCCATGTTTTTGCTTCACACACAGACACATATTTAAACTAATGTTTTTTTTTTTTTTAATATTTCTTAGTTTGCCAGGACTGTTTTACTTACAGGGATCGAGACAGCGAGACACCGTGGGAATAAACATGTCCCATATTGGCTGAGTTAATGTTTCATGGTACCTTTCCCATTTTTCTGAAAATATAGAAAGCAGTTTTTTTTAGAGCTTCGATGGTTTGATGTTTTTATTTATGTTAAATAGGTTGCTGACTGGGAGTGAGCATGTCCCTCAGCAGCCACCGTAGAAACTCGTTTCCTGCTTCGCATTTCGCAAAATGTTACACTGAAGCAGAAAAGGAAAGTTTGTTGACTTCTGTGGTGACAGTTGATATTTTTTGAATGGGAGCACAAGTGCATTGAAGTGGATATGTAAAAGTGCAGCAGAGTGTGAAGTGGGATCTCTGACGGAGGATCGGTGTCGTATGTGTGGCAGGATTTTAAACCCGTGGCTCGTACTTTGCTGTTTTTTGCAATTGGTACAGATTAGATTTGTTTTTGAAATGTTTCCTTTTGAATATTCACTGTATTTGAATTTGGTTGCAGCGTGGCTCGGGGGGGGGGGGTTCCTGGTCAGCCAGTACAGGTTGTGCGTGGTGTTTCCATGTATGTGAAATAGTATTTGAGGTAGGAAAGGTTATTGATCTTTCGCTGTTGTGAGGTCCCCTAGGATAGAAAAGTGCCGATGTTATAGCTATGTCCTGATAAAGACACGGCTGAAAATGGGTTTCAGCCAATCAGTACACTGGATTCTTATTGCCCATTTTATAAAAGCATGTAACTGGGTGATAGTTCTTTGGATCATTTACATTACCTTTTCTATAAAGGGGTATAATCAGGTCCTCATCCCAATTATTAGGAAGCCTCAAATGATAATTTGTTGAGTTAAATAATGGAGTTAATATGTTTGCCCACCAATGTGAATGAGCCAGAAATAATTTGGCACATAGACCATCTGGACCCAAGGCCTTATTTCTCTTTTGTGAGATAATTGCTTCATGGACTTCCTCCAATGTAAATATCAAGGAGGTGTATGCAAACTCACTATCTAATATAGTATGATCTAGGTTGGGCTTACTAGAGCTCCAGGAATATTTATCCTAAAATAATTTTCTCCCAGGGAGTGCTACTGAGCAGCTCAACAGGAGGCAGCACATTTCTGGAGCTCCTACAAAATCCTTATTTTCAACAAATAAAAGTTACTTTTTCTGGGACTTTTCGAGGTTTTTATACCCCCATTGGGTTTAGCAGCTGATCTGGAGGACCCATGGGGAAAACCAAGGGCAATGCAGCTGCCTCTGCCAAGTTTTTCACTCTGAGAAATAAACGGGATGCTGGGCCTGCAGGAAACGTGGCCACAGGGGCCTCTGCTGCACTGGATACTGGGGAAATTACCCTTGCTACGGTGAACACTACTTTAATGAGACTTGTGCACTCTGTGCAGGAACTGGATAAGAAGTTCGATACATTAACACCTCGGGTAGCTGAACTTGAGACTCAAATGGTCATAACAGATCAAAACTCGCTAAGCTAGATACAAGTTTAAATAAGACCAAGGATGTATCTACTAAGTTTGTCAAAGACACTACCTGGCTCCGGCAAAGACTAGAAACAGTAGAGAACCAGATCCAGGAAAAGAACTTACGGATTCTAGGTTTACCCGAGGAAGCTGAGGGAGATGACCCACTGGAGTTCATGTGTACATTTCTGCCAGGCTTGCTGGGGTTGGACTAGGAGGCCCTGCTGCTGTCTTTCGAGAGGGCATATAGAGTCGCCCAACGTGGAGGTACAGCATCCCAGGCCACGCCACGTACCATGGTAGTGGTGTGTTCCAGAATTGGAGATCGGGACCGAGTATTGTAGGCGGCCCAGAGAAAACGCAGGTTGCAGTATGGAGATGTGGAGATATCTGTGTTCCCGGATTTGTCCTATGGCACAAGGCAGAGACGGAAAGCATATGATGGGTTGAGGAGTCACCTTCGTAGTCTGAAGATTCATCATCAGCTCATGTTTCCTGCCTGTTTAAGGATTATTTGGCAGGATAAAGTTTATATGTTTGGGTCCCCGGGCGAGGCTGAAAAAAATTCTCCCAATTCTGGAATGAGAAGTTACTGAGAACCAGGACGAGGGAGACTGAATGTCAAAACTTTCAGAACTGTAAAGTACTTTATTAGAGTTTCCTCTAAAATATAAATAACTCTCTGTTTGATATTTTTTAATCCTGTGTTCTGCCTAGAATGCAATATTTTACCTATTGCCTGTTAAAATTAAGGGAGGCTTTCCTGTACCATTAACAAATGTATTAATGACCATGTGGGAGATTTGATGCGAGCCCAAAACATCAGGGGGGATCCTGGCCATGTTTGGGATACATATTCACTGTCTCATAGTCATCCCTTATATTGGAATGATTTTCTGTATGTATTTTGGCCAGGGATGATGATCTGAATTTTATGTTGATGGCTCCAGGGCCTACGAGACTCTGCTATAACTGGACTACACAGAGTACCCTAGATGGCCACAAGAGGTTGTTATATTGAATGTTAATGCGTATATTTTCTCCTGATATATAAGGGGGCTTAGTTTTATTAGTGGCAACAGGATAGCTGGAAACTTCTGTTTGCATTTGGTTAATATGATTATAAGATGTTTCTGGCCATTTTAGGCCATTGTATTGGAGCTGAGAAAAAGGTAGGGTTAAATACCCTCAGGGGGATAGCGGGTCATTTGACCTGCACACTGGCTAGTTTGGATTACTAGCCAGTCAGGAATATCCTCTGAGTTACTCCCTGAGCTGCATGTAACTGATACAATCTAGGAAATTGTAATGTGTACTTCCCCCAATGTGAAGAGTATATTTGGGGGGTACTTCCTTATTTCATCTTGTGATCTGTATTACTTTGTAGGTGGAATTATTCATGGTTATGGAGTACCCTGTGTAATTTGCTTGTGTAAGCTGGTTTCTTGCAAAAGCTAATAAAAATATAACACACAAAAAAAAAAAAAATTTCTCCCTTACTTCACTACTGATCACTGATATTGTGTTGAACTGTTTATTATTGGTACCAAGAGAAACTAGATCCCAAAAGCCCCTATTGTCTTTCCCATGTGCTGCCTCCTTTAACCACTTCCAGAGAGAGTATTTGTAGTATACTTTTTTATTTCTGATCATAGTAGCATATTCCCTTCTTAAATTTGCTAGGGCTATTCTGGGAGCAAGTTCAACAGACTTTGTGGCTTTTCTTCCCACTTTGTGTACGATTTTCTTAACATGTCTATAATCATTATCATACCATGATTTATAGTCAGAGCTATAATTCCCATCTTGAATTTAATTTTCATACATCAATTTTCTCTAAGAACTTCTATGATCGGATTATACACATCATAAGCAGAGAGAGAGAGAGAGAGAGAGAGAGAGAGAAACCAAATTCCCAGCATGGTTAGCAGACTGGCAGATAGCATTACAGTCTGCAGCAAGCAGCTCTATACCCTCTAAAATCTTTTGAAGTGTATTATTGCTATTATAAACTGGATCCTCGTGTGCATTAATAAAACAAAATTAAACCAAAAACCTTTTAAAATGTTCTTAGAATAGTATTTTTTTGTTGTTATTGTGTAAAAAAATAGTTCTGCTAGTACTGATATCAGACAGTTAGTGGCAGTGTCTTCTCTAGCAGTCCCAGCAGGATCTGGAACTGGTAACCAGTGGCAGGACTCAGGGTCTCTCTCAGCTGAGGAGAGATTTAACAGTTGCCTTTAAGGTGTCCTGCTCTTCTCTTTTGTTTCTTTCTTTTTTTGATTAGGGACTTGGGTAGTCAGCAGCAGTTGTGGTTGGTGACAGATGTTTTAATTCAAAAGTTTCAACAAGCAGGGGGAGCCATGATCACCTAATTGAGGAATTCTGCGATAAGTGTTTAGGTTGGAGACTGTTGTGCTATCCAAACTGAGGCAGTTGTGGAACACCAGGATTGGCATTTGATGCCAGGATAGCAATGTTTTGTTGTGCTTAGTGGAGTGTCATACACTGAAATAAAATATCTGTTGACAGGGACTTTTTCGGTGATGATGTGATTGGATTTAATCATGCATGAGAGAAACTCTCAGCCAATCAGGTAAATGGATTCTTTCAACACAATTCAGACCATGTATATGTGCCTATAAGTCAATCTTTTCCTCACGTTTAGAAAAATTGCAGCCATTCTTTTGCTGCCCAAATTGGGTGGAAAAAAACTGTTTTGTGGCCAATGACAAGCACAAAATATGTCTTTGTGGCCAGAGGTGGACACAAAATTGTTACACTGTTGCAAAAAATAGTTGACCATAGTAAATCCTGCAGATAGGTCATCCACGCAAATAAGTTGAGTCCCCCCTTCTTGGGGGCAGTTTTTAGCAGCAAAGGCTAGTCTTACATAAGAGTATATACAGTACTATACGATTAAATCATAAGCTCTGTATTGAGCACACCCCTATCCCAGAACTGCTTGGACAAATGCTGTCTTTGCACAGAATCCAAATGTTTGAGATTTGTGAAAAGACAAAAACAATACACACATATTAATGCTAAGAATTTAACATTATGCAGCATACAAAAGTACTCCTATTTTAAAAATGGCCTTAGAGCAAAATTACCATTAATGCCTACCACGCAGTGGCTCTCAAAGTGAAGATCCAGAGCGTTTTTTTTTTCTCAACAAGGAATCATTAAAATTCATTCCCATCCACAGAGTCTGGGATCACCTTATCAATGCCCCTGAACATGTGGAATACATGTTCTGAAGTGACCCTGACTTGTGCAATGTGTTGGGCAGCTGCATATTCCATATCATCCTTGCTATGACTCTACAATGCTCACCAACCCTCACCTTTAGCTTTTGTATCATCTTACCTATATAGAAAACACCACAGATGTGCATAGCTAAATATTCTGGGCCCGTTTCTCAAAAGCTCCCAGCATGGTGCAAGGGGCTTGTGCCACAAGGATGGCGTAAAGTGCCCCTTGTGCCAAAAGATACACTGGGAGCAATTCTCAAAAGCAGCCTACATCAACTGCAGGCTGTCTGCACCAAACGGGGCTTGCACCACCCATGTGCCACAAAATGGGCTGTGGCATTGTGCTAGGGGCTTGCAGCAGATGCAGGCTGCCAAATCCCCTAAATCAAGATTCTCAAAACTCTCCCTGAGGGCAAATTTCTAAGAACCCTCACACCAGCCAGGGCTGGTCTAAGAGTACTTAGAAATTTGTCCTCAGGGAGAGTTGGACAATCTGCAGCAATGCACCTCAGTTCCCCCCTCCCCAGCCCCGATCCCCCATTATTGCTAGATTCATTGTTTTGTGCCACAGAGCCATGTGAAGTAATTACTATTATTTCTTCTGCAGCCTGACTAGATCTAGTAGGAGTATTTTGGTCAAAATGGATTCCTGCCTGATTATCTGATAATTGAACCAAAGTATCTCTGTTGAAGTTCTCCCTTGTTAGAGGTATCTGAATACACACATCCTATTTGGTTGAAACTAGTCGTGGAAACATCCCTCCCTTTGCTCATTTATTTCTTTTATTTTTTTCTCCTTTCTGATCTTCCTTCTTTTAATAATGATGGCCTTTTTCTGAGTTTTACTGGGATTATTGTAACCTTTACTGGTGAAAGATCAGGTTTTGCTCTTTTATTTTCCTCTCCATGAGCTCAGTGTGCTGTTTCTAAATGTTTTACTACTCTACTCCTGTCTTGCTCATTCATTCTAGGAGGAGACTTTCTTCCATTACTGCCATTTGCTGCCTGACCACTGTTATCTTTCCCTAATCAATAGAAGATGTTGCATCACAACTGAGTTTATTGTGCCATAACTGCACATTTTCTTCCCTACTGTTAATTCTGCTCTCTCACAGCTTTATGGGTTTCTTATGAAATAAGGAGAAGAATGCATTTCTAAGTGAGTTGGGCCAATGTAGCATCCCTCATTTGAGTATTAATTAATCATGCCTTTATTTATGCTTTCTGGTGCTTCTTCAGTATAAATTGGGAGAGGTTTGTATGAAGATGGGTAGTAAAAAATGTTATACCCTCCATAGCATGGCACACAGAATCTAATAAACTGCTAGGGACCACTGCAGTAGGTATATTTTGTACAGGACCAGGCTGTCAAACTGAGTTTACATATTTTTGTACGCTTTTGGCGTCATATGGATTTTAAGAGCCATGTAATTCTTCTGTGGATCCGTTGACATGTTTTCTCTGTGTACCTGAGCAATTGTTTCAGTCATGTTTTGTGATTTAATGAGAGAGATAATTGCTTGTTACTTCTAGTGGTCTAATTTACTGATTTAAATGGGAAGAGTGGCTTGGATAGTGCCATAATTCCCACCTGCATTTCAGAGACTTCTACAATTGATGTATCTAAACTGAATGTACATTTTGGTCATATTATTTTTCCTTGACCATAATAAAGCCCTCTTTAAGTTTTGGCTGCCTTAGATTTTCTTGATTTGATTTCTTTGCTTCTTTTTTACTCCTTGTGTAGAAGTTGCTTTTTGAGGTGGATTAGAAATCTCTGAATCACACTCATTTTGCTGCCTTCCTAGTAGTAACCATCTAGGAATACTAACAAGCAACAAATAATAATCACAGGTAGTATTCAAACAAAAATAGATAATGTTCAGAATTTAAATCAAAAATCCTTTTCTGTTCAAGTAGTTTCATTCTCATGTACTATTCTCCGGGTAAGTCATTCATTTTTTTTCACTCAGGGATTTCTCCACTCAAGAGCTTTAGAAAATGTCTCAATATAAATATACTCTACATCTGATGCAATATGCTGACATTTTGGAAAAAATGGATTTCTGGGTGTAGGCCTTCCCTCCAGATCCTATCAGTAGAAAAACAAAGGACTGTCTGAGCACCCTGAGTATTAAATGAAAACCATAAGTTAGAATTTAGTACCAGATCCCAAAATATCAAAAGAGCTGCAGCTTACCTGAACATCTTGAAAATCATCATTTTTTTTAATATTATCTACTAGATTGTTTCTTAATCTGCTGCTTGCTAAAGGTAAAGAAACAGAGACAACAGGGCAGCAGCCACAGTCACTGAGCTTACTGTGGAACAGTCTGCCATGCTCAAGATTCCCCCCAGAGCTCAGGGCACATGTGCAAGCAGTTGCGCATGCGCCCCAAGATCCGGTGGCCATCTTGAGCATGACAGGGGATGGGAAGAAAAGTAGTGCACCTGTGGGGGGCGGAGTGTTTTAGAGCTGCAGAATGATCATGCTGCAGCTCCAAATTTGTTCTCTGGATGGATCCGGTAGAGTCGTTTTTAAGGCACTCGCAAGATGGCTTCAGGCTCTGCCCAGTGCAGCAGTAAAAAGAAAAAGTAGGGGCTTTCAATGTGAATGAAATTTATGCAACAGTCTTTAGATCACACAAAATACAAATTAACTCTAATAAATTCTAAAAAGACTTACTTTGCAAAAGAGGAATCTTGATTTTAAATAATGCTGGACTGGGCAACTTAGTGACTGCCTGCTTTCCCCTCATGTAGCCTGAAAGCGAATGACATGGATACTGCAATTCAGGGGCCAGATATTCAAAAAGGGGTAAAGCACAGCAGCACAAAGTTTCGTCCATGCCCAGGAGTCCGAGGATGCTATATTCAGTCGGATAGTGCAATGGTCTTATCTGACTGAATATATAGCCATGTTGGCATGGCACTAAGGGGCCATGTGTATGCCCATTATATGCTCATTTGTATAGGTAGCGGTGGCAGGTTCATGCAGATATGCCCCATCCTGAGTGCCCAGTCATGTATAACAAAGAAAAGTCCCTGGTGCCTAGTGGCCCCCCTCCAGTTGCCATCCCATTATGCATTCCAAGGATCATTGATGTCCAGAGGTCTTCCCCTCTGACTGCTACCCTGATACCCTGTGTAAATATCCCTGGTGCCATAGTGGTCCCTCACCCTCTGATCACCATCAAACTATACCCTGTCTAGATATCCCTTGGGCCATAGAGGTCCCTCTACCCTCCAATCACTGGCCCAGTGCAGAATAATTGAATCCCTAGTGCCTAGTTGTACCCCTCCCACTGACCATCAGCCCATATCTCAAAAGAAAGACCCTGCTGTCCAGTGTCCCACCCTGGTCACCAATCCCTATCCCTGTATGTTTGAGGAAATTCCCTTGCATTCAGTGGTTCCCCTGGTCCTTGATCTCCAGCCCCTGCAATAACACTAGGCTTAGTGGTGGCCAGTTATTATCCTGGTCAATGGCACCTGGTTGTACTACAAGTACAACAGTTACTGGTATTGCCACTGTCTAAGCACATATGAAAGGTGTCAGGAAAACATGCAAAAATGATATTATTCTCTGGTGTCCAGTGGTACCCCCAACTTCTGCTGGCCATTCCTTGTACAGACAGTCATCCCTGGTGTCTAGAGGGCCCCCGTGCACCACAGCACTGTCCATCCACCCTGCCAACTGACCCCCATGTACCTGATGTTCCAGTGCTCCAGCTGAAATATGACAATCAGCACAGCCCTCCACTCACCTCCTCACATGGCCACTGTATAACAAGGCAGAGTGTATGTGCCCTATATTATACATACGTAACATATGCATAACAAGTGTTAATGTGAAAAAAACAAATGAAATTAGAAACTTTATTAACTGTGACTCCCATCACGTAGTTTATCAGGCTGTCTGCTTCTATGGAGCTTTTTATGTTGGAAAAAACAACTACACATTTAAACTGTGGATTGGGAAGCACATCAGAGCCATCCAAAGAAATGATGAAACAAATGTCCTTTCGATACACGTTAATTTCAAGGCTGATCTAGGCAACCACAGATTTAAGTTCTGAGGGTTAGAAAAAGTTAAACTGTGATGAAGGGGCAGTAATTTGGATACTCTGATTTTTAAATGTGAGGTCATGTGGATGGCTGTGTTGCAGTGTCATTTTTTGCCAGGGCTCAAAGATAGGATTGGACTTATATGACTGACCAGATAGAGTTGCTGATTAAATTAATTGTATTTTTGTTCTTGGCTTGTATCACTAATTCATATTTTTACTTTTTCTTTTCCAGATTCCTGTCTGTTTGGGTTATCTTGATCCATGAAGCAAGCAAGTCAGATTGGTTGGCCATTATGTGGGACAATTTGCCACGTGACTGATATGGTGGCATTAAATGCAGGGCTGGTTATGAATTCTTCCCTTCTTACTGCAAATAGTGACAATATAATGCAGGTTATCTTTTCAGCACTATGTAAAAAGTTGGTACCTTCTCTTTATTGAGTATCTTACTGTTTTTAAATTGCACTGCACCTTTAAAGAGACCCTGATATAGTTAGAAAACTGTGAAAAAAATGTGCGATTTAGACAGTTTAGTTTGTATTTCATATTTTCTATAATTCTTTCCTTCTTCCCTTTATTACTGAGGACAGCTGTATGAAAGAGAATTATTGTCCCTTAGATTTTATCTGCTCTTTCTGCTTACCTACACTTGACATCATAATCCCCTGTATGTGGCATCATAATTATTTCCACAGCAACAGACTATGATGTCATAAACAGAACTGTGATGTCAGGTGTAGGCAAGCAGTCAGAACAGATCAGGCAGTAATCCTGTTTACATGCAAATGTCCTTAGTAATAAAGAAGTTAAGGTGAGAATTGCAGAAAAAAAATATTTAATATAAGCTGAATTGTGTATAAATATTGCATTTTTTCAAAATTGTCACAATGGCGTCAGGGGCTTTTTAAAACTTGAGGGCAATATAATGGGTATCACTTCCTAGATACAGGACTCTTGAGAAGGCAGAAGCAAAACTGATAGAGTCACCGGCAGTTGTCTGCTTTATCCATACTCTCTACCTGTATGGCTTGCCATGTCAAGTCTGTAAGTCTTCCATATCTTTTTAATAATAAACCACATTTCGTATTTGATGCTTGTTGCTGGCTTTCCTTCATGTTGACTCCTAGAAAAATCCCTAATCCCTAGTGGAGTAAAACCTCTCTCTCATGCACTATCCCTTTAGCCATGTATTAAACTTCAGAATTTTAATCTGTCTACTCTCTTTTCCATATGGCTCTGGTAGCACCTCAGAGGTTACTGCTGCTACCTTCAACTTCCAATCTAATATGCTAAATTATACCATGGACCTCGGATACTGACCAATCAGATAGGCAGGCTGGCACCTTACCACCATTGATTATCTACTGATAGTCACTGCAAAAGGTGCCAGCCAGCCGCATCTCAATAACAACAAAAAAAAGTAAAAAATCATTCCAAGCCGCCATCTTCATTTCCTCAATAAACGTTGGTGTACTAACTGGCCCTCTACCTGTGCAATCTCAACAACTAAAGAAAACAACTTGTTTAACCAAGATATCACCTAACAGCATTTTAATAACTCATTCATGTAAACCGACCACTTTACCCTCCTAACTTGTACCTTGTTCTCCAGTGAACTCCCGCTTGCTCTCCACTGCATTCCCACTTGCTCTCCGCTCCATCCCCACTCTCTTTACTGCTGTGCCACTCTGTGTTATCCCACAATTTGTAAAAAAAAAATGAAATGGCCACAAAAAAGCTTTATAATAAATTCCCCTCAACACCATTGTGGCCGCATACCCTGAAGCTGAACAAAAAAACCACGATCTCTGACACCCAACTCTGCCCAGTCACAGCACTGAACACATCCCTCTGTCTGCCTATTTGAACCTGACACTGGAACAAAAATGAAGCTTCACAGCCTCTCTCTCTCTCTCGCTCTGTGACCTGCACCCGGCTGACCTGTCCCTTGCTCTCCATGACAGACCCTTCTTTCGCTGTCATGTACAAAGTCTGGAAACGCTCATATCATGCCACATTCAGTTATAACTGAAAACAAAAAAAAAAAAGACTGCAAACTTAAAAAAGAAACATATCAGCTTCTGTGTTTCTGTCTGTTGGGGGTTACTAATGGATGACACTCATTCTAGATAGCAATGACGGACTATTTAACTAAGATAGGAAGGTTACCACACTAAACAGTCAAGAAAAAGACATTAAAAAAATAAATATAAACTATTTATTGTTCTTTTTTTTTAATCTTTTGCTTCCAATCCCCTGTATAATCACAATAATCCACTCAGGGGTGTGGCTTATCTGGGGATTTACCACGGCTGGCATGGATTTACCCACTCGGCTGCGCCTCATGGGCAAACCACTACAGCCATGGTAAATCCCCCGATAACCCACACCCCCGAGTGGCTTATTGCTTAACTATCCATTACCCTCTGTATACAATAACTAACCAGGTCATTGGTCCCAAACTGAATGACAATATTAAGTTTTCCCTCCTTAACTTTGTTGAGTTCCTCCCCCTAGGAATGGCTCTGCTTGCTGTCGCCCTTGAGAGACAGCATACTAATCTTCTGTTAGGATTTACAGTTCACACCACCTCTTCAGTTCCTGTAACTATTAAATTTCCCAGTCATAACACTTTTCTCCCCTTCCTCTAGCTACTACCAGTTCCCTGCATGGAAAAAGGGAAAGTTCAACTTCTAAGTAAATCAATCTTTCAATATGTATTCATCCATCAATTAAATTTAATGTTTCATTGTGACTGCTATTTCTTCAGAAAATGGTGGTCATTGTTGGTAAGAAAATAATAATAAAATTTATTAAAAGCAAGAAATGTAATAAAGTGGTCATAGAATCAATCCAGTCAAACGAGATATAGTTTTTTTTTTGTGTTCTTTATTTATCCCTCCTTCTTGCCTCCTAGTCTGCCACTCCTTCTGGCTGCTCATGCCTCCTGCGACCCCCTCACCCTGACCCCTCTCCCCACACCCCATATCGCAGCTGACCCAGGGGTGGCCCGGCGTATCCCTTCGCCGGGTGGGTCCCCCTCCTCCGAGGGGGAAGGCACCGGGAGGGGCAACCAGCACACTAGGTATCAGTCCCCAAGTGCGGCTGAGGTGGGTTTGGAGGCGTCAGGGCATCTCGGGCCAACAGGAGCAAGGCATCCATCATCCGGCAGACCAGGAGGACGGATTTTCCGCTTTTCTCCCCAGGGCATGGTGTGCTATGAACGTCTGGGCAGAGCTAATGTTCACCGTGCCCCCATGTGTGTTAAGGCTCTGCTGCTGGTCTCCCCGGCCTCTGCCAGGGGGTACCAGACAGTGAGCCGTGTACCCTCCCTCTCCCTGGAGTAGGCGAGCAGTCGTAGGATGCTTGAGCCTACTCCCCCCAGCCAGCTCTCCAGTGACCCGAGTCCATTCCCGAACCCGGGTCACCGGCATCGCAAGCGGAAATCCAACCACTGCGCCGATGAGCCAGCGAGATATAGTTTAATGTTAAACTTTAACAGTGTTTTTCTCTTCTAAAAATATTGTTTGTATTTGATTATTCATTTCTTATTAATTCTACTGATGATAATTATTGTTATATTTCTTCTTGATGTAATCAAATGACCCATTTTTAGTACAGCAAAATATATTGGCAGTGTAAATAGAAACTTTTCAAAACATTAATAACAAAGTTTTTCTACGCATGCCTCTAAGATTATGATACCTTGTTCTATACCTGATTAGCTCAAATATAATGTTACTCATGTTTACCTTTTATTATACCACTTCAAACAAATTATTGTAGGAGTGCCCCAATGTTCTGGCTGATTCCTTTATACTAGAAAACATTTTCAGTTTGTGCCATGGAGTCTTATTTCAACTGTGATATCCTAATCTAGTATGTTCAGTTTCAGTCACTGTCTTTTAACTAATCACATTATTTTAAAGAAAAAATATATTTTTTTGTAACGTTATAGTTTATGCAGCATTGCAATCAATGGGCCCTTTGCACTAACAAAAAAGTTGCCTACGTGCTACATATCCAAAGCAAGTAGGCAATCATACATGTGAATGCTGCACTGCAGGGGTCCCAAGGGTGCGTAAGGCACTTACACACCCGCCTCCCAAGCCACGTGGAGAACACTGAGCTGGGGGCATGTTGGGGGCATGCCTGCACTATGTGGCATTCACGAAGCCACATGCCAGGCACAGGGGTTGCTAGCTATGCTTGCCAGGACCTGGCATAACCCGATATGTGCCCTGTGTTCCTCATCCATCAGGCTCGGCGGTACTGGGCTATGGCCCTCCATGCCTCCCCAGCCCACTAGGCTGCATGGGAGGGCTGGGGTGGTGGCTTGGGCAAGTGCCCGGTGGGTGGTCTGATGTTGCCACAGTATGTGGCATACTCCAGGATGGTGCACCTGCCACATGGGTGCAAGGGATCTACTGTGGGACCAGGTATGGGCATCTGATTGGATGCCCACACAGGTACGTGGCTCCACCCCTGACCGTCTGCATGACCCTGCACACCAAGGGGACATGGCCATGGACAGGCACCCCGTGGGTGCTTGAGGTCATGCATACAGTGCACCCTGCACCTGTCTGAGGCCACATAGGTATGCAGGTGGGGTACATGCCTCAGGCATGTATAACCCCACTTTCATGCATAGGGTCCCTTAATTGTAAATATTTTCAGGTCTGAGCTGTGTGATGGGGAGTTAAAGATGTATTTATAGGACAGGGTGATGTGCACTGTCCAATAAATAAGTTGCACACTCTCTGCATGGACATACCATGGCAGGCAAAGGTAGTGTAAGGAGGATTCTGCCAGTCACTATATGCAGACCTGCAGCACCGAGGATACTGGCATGGTGACTGGGGTGGGGGTGCTCAGTGCTGCTGTGGGGAGGTCGCTAGATGACAGGGATTACAGATGTTTATTTATTTATTTAAAAGTTGATAACTGGGAAAGGCACCATGAGCTGAAGCTCATTTCCAGGTGTGACCCGGGAGAAGGGGGTAACAGGAGGGTGACAAATACAATAGCAAATATAACATAATAACAGGCAGTGACAAAAAGAAAGACAGACCAGGTAAAAAGTACAGTAGTATATAACTAGAAACTATGTACAATCATGTGTGAACTTGGTAACTATGTACAGATACAGTAAATACAAATTAGAAACTATCTACATTAAATACAATGAAGAGCACAGCTATTGTACAGCGGTTGGACCTAGACAGGAATGGAATTGTGGCATATTATGGTCGCAGGCTAGGAAGGGGAACAGCTGCAGGAGGTGACCGGTTTTGGTCTAAGTAAGTGCTTGAGATAGCGGAAGGAGGGTTAAAGACAGGTAGGGAAGGGAAGGCTGTTCCAGAAGGAGGGAAACTTGTAGGAGAAAGAGAGATAACCAGCTCAGATTTGGATACAGAAGAGAGAAAAGGTGTGGGCACAGCTAAACCGAGAGTTATATGGAGAGAGAGAGGTGGGAGACAGGAGAGAGGTAAGGTATGAAGGAAGAGACCCAAACCAATACTTGGCTATGAAGGTAGAGCAGTGAGAGGAATGCCTCAGTGCAAGTGGCTGGAGAGAGAGAGAGGGCAGAGTAGAGGTCACAGTGGTGAGTTAGTGGGGGAGAGTTGGAGGCGAACCATCAAAAAGTATGGACTAGGACATCCAGTTTAGCAAGAGAGGTGGCAGGGGCAGCACTAAAAACTATGTCGGCGTAGTCAAAGGCAAGGAGGATTCATCTGACTTAAAGGTCACATCTTACAGGGAGGGACAGGCTGGCTTTGTGACAATGGAGTAACCCATGTTTAGGGCACAAATTGGTGTGGAGCGCACTAAAATGGGATGAGACATCAAGGGAGGGGTCAAGCCAGACACCCAGGTATTTGTACATGCCGACATTGTCGAGGGGGGTATTTGCTGCTGAAGAGAAAATGGGCAATGGGGGAAGTCTGGCAAGTTTTTGTTTGGAGCTGAAGGTCATGGCAACTGTTTTCTTTGTGTTCAGTTTAAGGCAGTTGGCATCAAACCAAGCTGTGACTGCAGAAAGATCAAGTTGAAGGGGGTATTGTACGGCTTGTATGGATAGGCCAGACAGGAAAAGGACGGTGTCATCTGCATACATGTGGATGTTGGAGTGAGTACATATGGAGGGGAGGGCATTGATGAAAAGGGAGAAAAAAGAACCGGATCAAGAATAGAGCTCTGGGGTACACCAGTGAGGATGGGGAGGGTGGGAGATGTGACGTTGTTAATAGAAACAGACTGGGAGTTGCCTGTTAAATAGAAACTGAACCAGGACACTAAAGCAAGGGATAGGCCTATGAAGCATGACTCAGAAAGTAGAAGGGGGTGGGAGACAATGTCAAAGGCCTTGGCTAGGTCAATGAATATGGCTGAGGTGATGTCGCCAGGATCCATAATGGTGTGGATGGTGTTGGTTAAGTGGAGTAGGGAGAAGATGGTGGAATGGGACTTTCTGAAGCCAGACCGGTAAGGGGACAGAGTATTAGAAGTGGAGAGGAAATTATTGAGCTGGATGAAGATGAGGATTCTTGATCTTAGCAAGGGCTGGAAGGAGGGAGATAGGGCAGTAGTTGCCAGGGATGGTGGGGTCCCCCTTTGAAAAGGGGGAGCACTTTGGCAAGCTTCCAAGCTGTAGGAACTGTGGCGGTGGAGAGCGAGAGGTTTAGAATATGTTAAAGGGATAACTACTGAGGGTGCAGAGATTTTGAGGAGCCTAGGGTACAGTTCATTTTGGCTGGACTTAGTAGGGTTTAGGGAGGTAAGAGCCCTCAGGACCTCAGATGGAGAGATGGGTGGTAGTGTAAACCCTGGGAGCTGTGGGGGAGATGGGGGGGAGGGCGAGGTTCCAGGTGGAACAGCACTGGAGGTGAAATGCTTTTTGAGGGCTGTGGCAACAAGGAGGGGGTCAGAGATAACCGAGCCATCATCCTGGACAGAGGGAAGGGAGCAGATTGGGAGTGCAAGAGTGAATGGAGATCCTGCCAGGAGGAGGAGGGAGTGCTGTTAGGGGGTGTAGACTGGATTTAAAGAAGTCAGATTTGGCACAGCGTATGCTGTGGGTGCAGTTTTTGCAAAGTGTACAAAAGGTTTGAAGGGAAGCTTGGCTGCCAGAAAATTTGGAGTGATGCCAAGCACAGTCACGAGCTGTGCACTTTGCCAGAATGTCAGGGCTGATCCAGGGGTGGTGGGCACGTTTAACTCTGGATGTTTTTAGAGGAGCATGGGCATCCAAAATGCTTAGGAAGATTGAGGAGAAGCAAGCGAGGGCAGTATCAACAGAGGGGGTGTTGAGGACAGGGGACCAGTTTATCAGTGCCAAGTCAAGAAGTAGATTATTTACATCAAGGGATTTAAGTGGGCAGTGCTTTATGTATGTAGGAGGGGTGGAAGGGGGATGGCATTTCCTGACACAGAAGGTGGGACAGTGGTCACTTAATACGTCGGGAAAAGTACCAGCAGAGCAAATAGGGTGGGGATGGTATGAGAGCACCCAGTCAAGAAGGGAGTGTGATTGACTTCTTGGGTTGGAGCACGTTGGTTTGTTAATCAGTTGGGACAGGTTTATTGCTTCAATATGCTGGAGTGGGCTTAGAGAGGAGGAGGGGGAGAGTCAATCTAAGTTGAAGTCGTCAAGAAGGATTAATTTGCACGTGTTAGCTAACCTGGAGATGGAAGAGATACAGGAGATAAGGAAGGCTGGGGGAAGTTTTGGGGAGGTGTATAGGATACCCACTAGGAAGGGAGATGAGGAAGGAAGGGTGAGACTAAGAAGGAGAACTTCATGAGAACCATGAATTGCTTCACAGTGGAAAATAGTGCAGTTTAAAGAGTTGCAGTAGTAGATAACCACCCCTCTGCCATGTTTGCCCCAGTCTTGCCTGAGAAAGCTGAAATTAGGTACGGCTAATTGTGAAACCGGGACTTGGGAGGAAAGCCAAGTTTCCAAAATGCAGAGAATGACAGGTGAGTGTTGAGTAACCCACACTTTCAGGTCATCTAATTTGGGGAGAAGGCTGCATACAGCAGTGACAGGCTAATCCAGTCCAGGGAACTGCTGAGTACTCACCTTGCATTGCTGTGCAGGGCCAGGCAGAGGATTTCCTGGAGCTCCATTCAGGGAGCTTGCAGAGCCTGAGTCCCTGTGGGGGAAGGATATGGGACTATGGAGAGGTGGATGGGCAGGACGCACTGTGCATGTGCCTCCCAGAAGGATCCCAACCAACCATCGTCCTGACACTAAGCTAAATGAAACAAGCAAATCCAGCTCCCAAAGGTAAATGAATCGCTTACTAATCACAGACTTTGGCAGATAACATGGGGCAGTAGTTACACTAAATAAACTGTCTGAGCGCTGAAAGCACACAAGAAAACTGGCTAAACACTGTAGCATGCAGCTTGGAAAATTCAACCACTAGTACTTAGCTGATACAATTAAATTAAAGTGTCCAGGGCTGAACAGATCCTCCTGAGGAATGGCTCACTGTACGATTTTCTTAACCCAGTCCAGGGAGCTGCTGAGTGCTCACCTTGCGTTGCTGTGCAGGGCAAGGCAGAGGATTTCCCGGAGCTCCATTCAGGGAGCTTGCAGAGCCTGAGTCCCTTGTGTTGCTGTGCAGAGCCAGGCAGAGGATTTCCTGGAACTCCATTCAGGAGCTTGTAGAGTCTGAGTCCCTTGCATTGCTATGGGCTGGCAATTGGAGGGGAGGACCACCAGCACCATGAAAGTGATACTGAATCCTCAAGCTGGCAGCGGTGGGGGGGGGACTAGCACCAGAGAAGAGGTATTGAAGCCTCAGGTTGGTGATCGTAGGGAGGGGAGACAACTAGCACCAGGGAAGTGGCATTGAAATCTCAGGCTGGTGATCAGAGGAAGGGAAGGGGCACCACTAGCACCAGGGAAGTGGTATTGAAACCTCTGGCTGGTGATCAGAGGGAGGGTGGGACCACTACCACCAGGGAAGTGGCATTGAAACATCAGGCTGGTGATCAGATGGTGGTAACCACTAGCACCATGGAAGTGGTATTGAAACCTTAGGCTGTCGATAGGAGGGAGGGGACATCACTAGCACTAGAGAAGTGGTATTGAAACCTTAGGCTGGCGATAGGAGGGAGGGGAGCACAAACACCAGGGAAGTGGTATTGAAACATCAGGCTGGTGATCACAGGGAAGGGAGATGACTAGCACTAGGGAAGTGGTATTGAAATCTTAGGCTGGTACTCAGAGGGAGGGAGGGAGGACCACTAGCATCAGGGAAGTGGTATTGGAATTTCAGGTTGGCAGTTGGAGGAAGAGGGGACAACAAACACCAGGGATAGCTACACAGGTCTTGGACTGAGGAAGGGGGATGGCGCTGCACTAACCTGCCTCTATTACCCATACAAATGGGCCCATAATGTGCATGCATATCGCACTCCAGTGCTATCCACTCTTGAGGCCCACTTTGGGAGCCATGTCTGGGCAGCGCTACTTGGCTTAGTGCTGCGTCGACATGGTCCTATATTCAGTTGGATAGTGCAAGTACCCTATCCAACTAAATATAACATCCTCAGACCCCTGAGCCATTGCAAAGTGCAGTGTAAACCTTTGCACCCTGCTTTCCATCTTTCTGAATATCAGGCCCCCGATTTCAATTGTGTTTTTAGCTTCAATCTTCACAATGTTCAATGAGGAATATCAAAACATATCTGTAAAAGACAAAATCTCAGACTCAAAATGAATAGCAGTGTATATTCTGATAACATCATTCTGAGATATGCCATATCAAATTATAAAGATGGGGAGCACAAGTGAAAATGTTTTCTGAAGAGCCTCAGTTCCCAGGAAGGAAGACATAGAAAACATGCTGAAAACATACTCACCTACTCAGGGGGGAAAAGTCTGTGAGACTTCTGGGGTGAATACCATGAGTACTCTAAACCCTGGTTTCCTCCTCAGGCAACCCACATAATAGAAGGCTGAGATTTATACTAAAGGGATTTTAATAGTGTGACATGCGTCGAGAAAAATTGTTGTACCAATGTAGATGGAGATTGGACAAAAAGATTTGTATATACAATACATAAATCTCCCAAGATTAGTAATCTACTATATATGCTCTGAAAAAAACTGCTCAGTCCTGTTCTTCATTCATCCTTCCTTCCTCATGCAGGATCCCCAATTTGTGGATCTGCCACACCTCTCCATTTAACCTTTGTTTGTTTCTTTTCAATCAAAGTCTTTATTTAACCAGGCGATCACTGTTGAGCAGGCTCATTTTCGAGGTGGACCTGGGTTTGTTAACAAGGAACAAGGGACAATATACATGGGATGCAACACACAAGAAAATAGTAATAATACAAATAAAGTGAGATACAATAATACAGTATATACAACATTAAAATTGTATTGCATTTTAAAGAACAGACAATACAAGCATAACAACTGCCCCCATTCAACCATTTCTCAACCTTCATACATTACAGGTTAAACAGTATTAGGTTCCCAAACCAGTTTGAGCTGTACAACCCACAGTGCCTGAGTATGGATATGTTATGTTCAAATACTGGATTGGGGTCTACTGGAAAAATGATTCTACAGTGTCTCTTTGCACAACAGAGTTCAAAACGGTTCTTCAAGCCATTGCTGTTATGGACAAGAGGGAACCATGGGGATTTAGGAAGGGGGAACATGGATCAAAAGAACATGCACAAATAATGTCTTGAGACCCATCATACACATATTGTAATGCTTAAAAGACTATTATGTACCACATATTAAAGATCTTGAGCAACAGTTTTTACAAATTTTGATAAAAGCTTGAAAAGCTGAAATTCAAGTCCCTGTGTCATGATTAAATCCGGAACAAATGGTTTGATACCTTTTATTGAACCAACAAGGATGTTACAAAAACAACAAAGAGCTTTAGCTTTCAGACCAACAAGTCCTTCATCAGAAGCGTAATGAGAGTTATTAAGAAAATCCCATATTATTAACAGTTAGACCATGCAGAAAAATACAAACATAGTTTTCATTGGTTTAAAACAGGCCTTCTGAAATAATTAAAGTGACACTGGAGAGCTTGAATATCTAGAGTGATTTCAGCTGAACAAAAGTTAAAGGTCAAAGGATGTTTAAAGATAACAGCAGGCAGAAAGTTACCATGTATCAGACTAATGGATAAAAAAAACCTTAAGATTCTCTGCTCATTAAATTACATGTCGAGTGAAGGAAACCTCCCTAAGACACATATTTCACAAGAGAGGCCACAGTACGTCACTCTGCTCAGAATAAAACCTTAGATAATGAGATGACCCTCGAGAAAACATCTGCATGCTAAAATGCAACATATTACCAAGTAAAAAAAATAATAGAAAAAATGATCCCCAAAATTACAACATCAGAAATTATCTTTGCATAGCATGTAGAATGATGAAAGTGATGTTTACCCAAAGGGAGTAAGTGTATCACACTGATGAAAGTACAACTGGCTGGAGATATAGTCCAAACATACTCTCAGCAAACTATTATGTTAAGACCTTGTTGTAACAAGATTTTATACATGATAACATCAATTATCAGTGTAAGTGCCAGATAAAAAGAGTGCTAGTCAGGGACCCCAAGAAATTGAGGCTATGCAGCCTTATATGTACAGATTTCAAGAAATTGTCAGTGTATAATCGAAATAATACATATATAGAAACAGTCCAAGGAATCTAAACAAAAATTCTTAGGAATTACCCGCCGGGGGGGAAAATAACAACTTAAAATGCCCCCGGGGGAAAGTAACTACTTAAAATGAAATATATTTACATGAATCCTAACAACCATCAATTGCATCCATCACTACAACAGTTACCCCCCCAAATAAATTACACCTGTCATGAACCCCCAAGTAAATGAGACACGTACCTAATAGGTACAGAGTGTAAAAACATTACAATATATACTCATATTACAGAACTAGCAGTAGGAAGTAAATATCCACTATAATATGAGTCCAGAGTCCTAGCCACTATGACGCCATAATGTCATGTATCTGAACATAAGTTTACCTCAATATCCCCACAATATTCACATCCACTATACCCACATAACCACCCATCTCAAATACCCATATTAAAAATTCAATGTGCCACACTTCTTCTACCCACACAACACACACGTAAACATATTCACAAACCCACACACATAGACATACCCACACACCCATGCACACATTCACAAAATATTAATGTGAAAGGCCAACCTGTAGATAACCAGCTAAGAGGGATCATATAAGAGTCAAAGTCTAAGGCTCACTGAAAACCTAAAATATGTATATCCATCCTTTGAAGTAAAGGTCCATGACAGTAAGTTTACTTGTAATGTGTCCTAAATCCAAAATCAATGTTCAAGCCATTTTGCACCATATTAAGAAGTAACATAAGTCTGATCTCAAAAGCACGTCTCTATTGTGTACTGTTGAAATGTCCTTTCAAGACCATCACAGACATATCTGAGATTGAGTGGTCATCCTGAGAAAAGTATTGTGCCACTGGTTTGTCAGTCGTCTTCCTATTAATATCATACTGAGTGAATTCATCCTTTTGCAGAGCTGCTGTTTCGTCTCCCCCACGTACCCTGTGCGAGGACATTTCCTGCATTGAATAAGATAAACAACATTTCTTGATGTACATGTATAATTAACCAATATCTTGAATTGTCTGTTTTGTGAGGTAATCACACAGTCTGAGGTGGAAATGTGCTCACAAGTTTTACATTTGCGTTTATTACAGGGTTGTGAGCCATATGATGTCATGGCACTCTGTACAGGTTCAAGTTTACTCCGAATAATCTGGTTGGCTAAACTGGGTGCTTGTTTAAAAGATAGTAGTGGCAGTTCTTGAAAAACACAACTAAGGGTTTCATCCTCACTGATTATGGGGTGTAGGTCCTTAAAAAACTTACGTAGAAGTTCAAGGTCAGGATGATACGTTACTAGTAAGGGTACTCTGTTAGTAGTGGTCCTTTCATTATATTGCAGTAGGTGTTCTCTTGGTACTTGTGTAGCACATTCCACTGCTCTGTCAATTTCTCTGGGAGAGTGTCCCTGTTCAATAAAGGTGTTTTTCAGCATAACTAAATGTTAATCTCTGTCTTTCTCATTTGAACAGAAACGATGGTACTGAAGTGCTTGACTAGATATGACAGACTTCTTAGTGTGACTTGGGTGATTACTTTTCTTCTGTAAGTATCTCTGTCTGTCTGTCTGTTGGTTTCCTGTAAATACATGTATGTAGGCTTCCATCCTTGATGGTGACAGTGGTATCCAGAAAATTAACACTGGTGGCAGAATATTCCAGGGAAAGCTTAATGGTTGGGTGGAGATTATGAAGACCCTGATGAAAATCTTTAAGTGTGTCAGTGCCTTCTGTCCAAATTATAAACAAATCATCAGTGTAACGGAAGTAAGCAAGTGGTTTGTGTGTCCAGTGCCTTATAAAGTCCTCCTCCAAATTGGTCATAAAGAGAATAGCATACTGTGGAGCTATCCTGGTACCCATTGCTGTTCCCATAGTTTGAACATAATGTTTCCCATTAAATCTGAAGTTATGTGTCAGAATGAATTTAGCAAGTCCCCCCACGATGTCAGGGTCGATGTTGTGGTCCAATCCTGTCTCATACGTGTACTTACGGCATGCTGAAATGCCATCTATATGTGGTATATTTGTGTAGTGGGATGTTACATCCATCGTGGCTAAAAGAGTATCAGGTGGTAAGTCCTTAAAACCAGAAAGTTTATATAGGAAGTGAGTAGTGTCCTGAATGTGACTGTCCCTTTGTGTAACCAGCAGTTTTAAAATAGCTTCTACAAAACCTGAGATTCTCTCTGTCAGGGTTCCATTACCAGAGACTATGGGTCTTCCTGGGTTCCTTGTTTTATATATTTTAGGTAGCATGTAGAATGTCCCAGGTTTGAGATAATCAGGGATGAGGGCAGTTATTCTGTTTCAGACATGGTCTGGAAACAATTTAACCAATCCCTGTAGTTGTCTTTTATAGTCTGGATACCACTATACCTGGATACAGGGTATTTTCTGGATACCACTGTCACCATCAAGGATGAAACCCTATATACACGTATTTACAGGAAACGAAGAGACAAACAGAGATACTTACACAAGAAAAGTAATCACCCAAGTCACACTAAAAAGTCTGTTATATATAGTCAAGCACTTCAGTACCACTGTTTCTGTTCAAATGAGAAAGACAGTGATAATCATTTAGTTATGCTGAAAAATACCTTTATTGAACAGGGACACTCTCCCAGAGAAATTGACAGAGCAGTGGAATGTGCTACACAAGTACCAAGAGAACACCTACAGCAATATAATGAGAGGACCACTACTAACAGAGTACCCTTAGTAGTCATGGATCATCCTGACCTTGAACTTCTACGTAAGATTATTAAGGACCTACACCCCATAATCAGTGAGGATGAAACCCTTTGTTGTATTTTTCAAGAACTGCCACTACTATCTTTTAAACAACTACCCAGTCTAGCCAACCAGATTATTCGGAGTAAACTTGAACCTGAACAGAGTGCCATGACATCATATGGCACACAACCCTGTAATAAACACAGATGTAAAAGTTGTGAGCACATTTCTAACTCGGACTGTGTGATTACCTCACAAAACAGACAATTCAAGATATATAGGATAAAGTATGGGTCTCAGTGTGTAACGAGAATTTACACACACCCGAGGGGTTTGATGCTACTGAGTGGTTTATGCATAGCATCAAACCCTGAGGATGTGCGTAAATTCAAGTTTACACACCGTGACCCATATTTATTTTATATAATTGTTGGGTTCTCTTTTTCACCTCAGCAATTATATAAAATAAAAAAAGACTGCCGTGCCGGCGCAGTCAGATTACCTCAGCATGCGAGGTCCGCTTTCACTTTATTTAAAATATTGTCATGGGGGTCCATCCAGTAGCCGTGTGGAACATTTGAAGTAATTTTAAAAATTACTTACTGCCGAGTGTCCATGGCAGTTTCTCTCTATGGTGGGTTTGGGTAGGGGAAGGGTTTCCTGTTCAGGAAGGACACAGCAGCAGGAGTTTGAGCATGCGCAGTGTGGGGAAAACCGTGCGCGTGTTTGCCGTTATAAATTCTCCTTTATAACGGCAGATTACACCACGGTTTCCCAATGGGAAAAAGGGAAGCCCATCAATTATATTAGGTAATTATACATGTACATCAAGCAATATTGTTTACCTTATTCGATGCAGGAAATGTTCTCGCACAGGGTATGTGGTGGAGACAAAACTGCAGCTCTGCAAAAGGATGAATTCACACAGGTATGATATTAATAGGAAGACAACTGACAAACCAGTGGCACAACGCTTCTCTCAAGATGACCACTCAATCTCAAATATGTCTGTGAGTGTCTTGAAAGGACATTTCAACAGTACATAACAGAGACGTGCTTGTGAGATCAGACATGTTACTTCTTAATACGGGGCAAGATGGCTTGAACATTGATGTTGGATTTATGACACCTTACATGTAAACTTACATGGACCTTTACTTCAAAGGATGGATATACATATTTTAGGTTTTCAGTGAGCCTTTGGCTGACTCTTATATGATCCCTCTTAGCTGGTTATCTACAGGTTGGCCTTTCACATTAGTATTTTGTGAATGTGTGCATGGGTGTGTGGGTATGTCTATATGTGTGGGTTTGTGAATATGTTTACGTGGTGTTGTGTGGGTAGAAGAAGTGTGGCACATTGAATTTTTAATATGGGTATTTGAGATGGGTGGTTATGTTGGTATAGTGGATGTGCATATTGTGAGGATATTGAGGTAAACTTATGTTCAGGTACATGACATTATGGCATCATAGTGGCTAGGACTCTGGACTCATATTATAGTGGATATTTACTTCCTACTGCTAGTTCTGTAATATGAGTATATATTGTAATGCTTTTACACTCTGTACTTATTAGGACATGTGTCTCATTTACTTGGGGGTTCATGACAGGTGTAATTTTTTTGGGGGGATAACTGTTGTAGTGATGAATGCAATTGACTGTTATTAGGATTCATGTAAATATATTTCATTTTACGTAGTTACTTTCCCCCAGGGGGTTAATTCCTAAGAATTTGTGTTTAGATTCCTTGGACTGTTTCTATATATGTATCATTTTGATTATACACTGACAATTTCTTGAAATCTGTACATATAAGGCTGCATAGTCTCAATTTCTTAGGGGTCCCTGACTAGCACTATTTTTATCTGGCACTTACACTGACAATTGATATTATCATGTATAAAATCTTGTTACAACAAGGTCTTAACATAATAGTTTGTTGAGAGTATGTTGGGAATATATATCCAGCCAGTTGTACTTTCATCAGTGTGATACACTTACTCACTTTGGATATACATCATTTTCATCACTCTATATGCCATGTATAGATAATTTCTGATGTTGTAATTTTGGGGCTCATTTTTTTAATTATTTTTTTACTTGGTTACATGTTACATTTTAGCATGTAGATGTTTTCTCGAGGGTCATCTCATTATCCAATGTTCTATTCTGAGCAAAGTGATGTACTGTGGCCTCTCTTGTGAAATATGTGTCTTAAGGAGGTTTCCTTCACTTGACATGTAATTTAGTGAGCAGAGAATCTTAAGTTTTTTTTATCCATTAGACTGACACATTGTAACTCTGTCTGCTGTTATCTTTAAACAACTTTTGACCTTTAAGTTTGGTTCAGCTGAAATCACTCTAGATAGTCAAGCTCTCCAGTGTCACTTTAATTATTTCTAAATGCCAGTTTTAAACCAATGAAAATGATTTCTGTTTTTTTCTGCATGGTCTAAGTGTTAATAATATGGGATTTTCTTAATAACTCTCATTATGCTTCTGATGAAGACTTGTTGGTCTGAAAGCTAAAGCTCTTTGTTGTTTTTGTAACATCCTTGTTGGTCCAATAAAAGGTATCAAACCATTTGTTTTGGATTTGTTCTTACTAGGACCAATATGGCATTAAACATTTTGTGTCATGATTAGTGGTTCCTGAAAATTTCAACCTGTTTGGTTTTGTGGTTTTCTTTAAATTCGCATTTGTTAACTTGCTCTACAGTGCCTGAAAACAGTGGAGTTATTGCTGTCCTCTCAGTCAAGTTTAGAGAGTGATGACATCATTTTGGAGTAGCTTGCTGTTTCAGATTCCCAATCAGAGCAGCACTCTGTAGGGTTAATGGTTTGCTGAGGTCTCCAGGCTTCTTACAAACCCAATCTCAAGTTTGTGTTTAGATAGATCAGCTTAAAGAGCAGGTTCCTTCTGTCGGCGTTGCTACTCTCTCCCAGCCCATTTGATGCCTTACCTTATCAGTAACGAGCTGATGAAGATTGGCATAAATAGTCCATGTGTGGTAAAAGTTATATCCCTCATAATGTTGTGAATCTGTAGCCTGTCCAAAACAACACCGACTTCCCGGTCCGAAAAACACGCCCCCATGTCAGCCCAAGCAGTCCTGTTTTGTGATGTCACAAAATGAAGGCTGCATGAGCATGACCTATTCAGTTCACTGGTTATTAAAGATATTATAGCCTTTTTTGCTGCTGATTTTATTATATCAGTGATTGATCGCATCAATAGGGACCCAATTAGTCGATCGATCGCTTTGATATAATAAAATCCCAGCAGTAAAGGGTACAAATATCTTTGAAAATACCAGCCCCCTAGAACTAAATGTGGTGCGCTCATGCAGCCTTTGTTTTGTGACATCACAAAACAGCGCTGCATGGGCTAACATGGGGGTGTGTTTTTCGGACCAGGAAGTTGGTCAGCCTTCAGATTTACAACATTACAATGTTACTTCCTCCTGCAACCTTAGATAACCTGCTTTATCTTCCTATAGACACTTCTATGTATGTAAATACCCTGTAATCTGTACAATATCTGTATAATTCTATGTACATATGAACTTCTTTTTCTTCCTCTCTGTAAACAGTATTATCTGTATTGCCTTGTAAATACCTGTGTTGACCTGTATATACAATTGTTCATGCTCCACCCAGGTCCATCTTGCAAATGAGCTTCTGCTCAATGATGAATGCCTGGTTAAATAAAGACTTGATTGATTGATTGATTGATATAACTTTTAGCACACATGGACTATCTTTGATAAACTTCAGCAGCTCACTACTGATAATGTAAGGCATCAAATGAGCTGGGGCAGGCAGCTACTAGGAAGCTGCTCTTTAAAATCTATCATTATCTTCTTATAAAAAGCTGATCATTTCAGTTTCAATGCTGAATTGAATAGTAGAAATCATTCTGTGTGAGAAATCAGCCTGTCTGTATCACAGCTCTCAGTTCTTTCTAATCAAAACTTTTTTTTCTAACTATATAACACAGGGTTGTTTAATGAAGACAAAATAAATCTAAATTTGGTTCATTCATAGAAACAGTTTGTCTTTGATGTAGCCTTCATAAATACATTCATGTGAGAACATTTTCTTTTCATGTCAGATTGACAAACAGGTGCCTGTTATATCCTGCTACAGTATTTCAAGCACATATGCTGTGTGAACTCACAAATTTCAGTTCTTTGGTGGTTTCTGTGTGAAAATACATCATGTATGTGTATAACTAGAAACATTATATGGCATCCCAATGCACCTTGTCTCTGCCCTACAGTTAAGGCAGCTGCAGTCTACTGCCACCTGTCCCCTGCCCCACAAGTCCACAGCCTTCTGCTCCACATTCACGGCTGCTGCACCTTGCTGCCACTGTCTTCTCCCACACAGTCAGGATTGTGCACCCTGCTACTTCCATCTCTGCCTAAAGAATCAGGGCTGCTGCACCCTGCTGCCCCCTGCCCAAACAGTTGGGGTTGCTGCACCATGCTGCTCTAGCCATTGGAGGTGGGACTTTTGCTGCACCCTGGTACCCACTTCCATTGCTCCAAATGGCCAGAGCTGCTGCACCATAAGTACCCCATCTCATAGTCGGGGCTGCAGTACCATGATGTCCCCTGTGTATTGCACCACAGTTGAGACCTGCACCATGCTGTCCTCTATTCCCTGTCACCACAGACAGGGCTGCTGCACCCTGCTCCTTTCTATACAGTTAGAAAGGAGCAGGGTACAGCAGCCCTGTCTGTGGTGACAAGGGATAGAGGACAGCATGGTGCAGAAGCCTCTACTGTGGGGCAGGACACAGGGGGCATCAGGATACAGCAGCCCTGACTGTGAGATGGGGTACAGTTGGTGCTGCAGCCCTGCCAATTTGGGGCAATGGATCTGGGTAGCAGGGTGCAGCAAAAGCCTCCACCTCTGGTGGCTAAGGCAGCATGGTGCAGCAGCCCCAGCTGTGGAGGCAGGGAACCTGGCACTCACTTGCTTGACACAGCATGGCAGCCCTGACTGTGGAGACAGGAACATGGGGCAACAGGTGCAGTGTCCAGAGCTGTGAGGTGAGGGAGAAAGGGCTGCAGGGTGCAGCAACCACAACTGTTTGGGCAGGGGGCAGCAGCCCTGATTCTTTAGGCAGGGGATGGAGGCAGCAGGGTGCACATTTCCTGACTGTGGGAGAAGACAGTGGGTAGCAGAGTGCAGCAGCCTAAAATGTGGAGCAGAAGGCAGGGGGCTTGTGGGACAGGGGACTGGTGGCAGTAGACTGCAGCTGCTACAACTGTGGGGCAGAGACATGGTGCATCGGGATGCCATATAGTGTTTCTTGTTATACACATATACAATGTATTTTCACACAGAAACCACAAAAGAAGTGAATTTTTTGAGTTCAGACAGTACATGTGCTTGAAATACTGTAGCAGAGTATGACAGGCACCTGTTTGTCAATCTGACACGAAAAAAAATTTTTTACATGAATGTATATTTATGAAGGGTACATCAAACACAAACTTTCTGTGAATGAACAGCATTTAGATTTATTTTATATTCATTAAATAACCCTGTGTCACATTATTAGAAAAAAATCAGTTTTGATTTCGGTGAACTGAGAGCTGATATAGACAAGCTGATTTCTCACAGAGAAAGATTTCCACTACTTCAATTCAGCACTAAATCTCAAATCATCAACTTTTTATAAGAAGAGAATGATACATTTTAATATGATCTATCTAAACACAAACCCGAGATTGGGTTTGTAAGAAACCTGGAGAGCTCAGCAAACAATTAACTCTACAGAGTGCTGCTCTGATTGAGAATCTGAAACAGCAAGCTACTCCAAAATGATGTCATCGCTCAAGTTTGACTGAGAGGATAGAAATAATGTAACTGTTTTCAGGCACCTTTTATTTATTTATTTAGTTTTTGTTGACCGGGTAAGGTGCACTAGCCATAGCAATGACTATTTTGAGGCACGACCCAGGAGAATACGAAACAAGAACATTTTGAACAAAATGACAGTACAATCATGTATACAGTAAGTGCTTTACATACATAGTGATACAGTGCAAGTAGTGGGAACAAGTAGAAATACACATAGATACAACAAATTCTGCAAAAACCATATAATAATACAAATGAGGGAGGGCAACCGTAAGAGTCCTCAGGCAGCAATTAGGCAGCAGTCCAATTAGCTAAAAACAAGCAGGAGTGCCATCTAGTAGTCAAAGAAGATGGAATGCAAGAGACAGGAGGAGTAATTGGGGCAGGGAGGAGTGTGTAACAGAGGTGGCCTAGGATGGGATTGGAGGAAATTGGTGAGGTGAGGATGATGATTAGCTGTAATTAAAATTACATTGTAACAACCTAAAGAGACAGGACAGTACAGAATTTATTTTGGTAAGGGAAAGGAGCATGGAAAGGCTGTAAGAGTAATGGTTAAAGTACAGAAAAACTGGGCTAAGGGGGTTTGAAGTGGGAGCATGAGCACGAGACGGCAAGATGGTTGAGCAGCAATAACTTGAAAAATGCATGGAATGATGCCCAATGAATAATTTGTGGAAGGGAGTTCCATTTTTTGGGGGCATGGCAGGAGAAAGCACTAGCACCTTTGGAGTAATGGTGTCTGGGAATGACAACTTGGGCATTGACAGCTGAGCAAAGTCCATAGCTGGATGTCTGGTTTATGAAAAGTACCGCCAGAGGCTTGGTTGTTTGATTTCGGATGATATTATCAATGACAGAGCAAAGTGCATAGTCACGGGATGCTGATGGAGAAAGCCATCCAAGCTCAGTGTAGAGGAGGCAGTGGTGTTTTAGTCGATGTGAGGAGGATGCATATCTACAAATATTGTTGTACGCGACATCCCACTTCTGAAAGCTAGTCTTACCTGATGAGGCATATGCTGCCACCCTATATATGAGTGAGGGAAGTAGAAGGCCACAGGCTATGGCAAGCCTAGCAGATGGAGTGAGTATGTAGTTGGAGCGGTAGGCCATACCAAGTTTCATGTTAGTCAATTTGCAAGTCTGCTGGATATGAAGATCAAAAGTGAGGGCTGGATCAAGAGTGATACCCAGATATTTGAAAGAGGGTACAACCATGAGTGATGAGCCATTTATAGTGGAGACATTAAAGGTGGGTTGGGCAAGTTTACGTTTATCATTGGAACCAAACAGCATGGCTTGAGTGTTAGAGACATTTAAGACAAGCCTATTTCTTAACAGCCACTTTTCAATTTGTTGATAGTCTTGGGAGAGTTGTTGATTAATTTCAGAAATATTCTTAGCACTGGTGTACAAGACAATGTCATCAGCATATAGTAGGGAAGCTGTATGGGGAAGGAGTGAGGCAACATTATTAATGAAAAAGGAGAAGAACAGGGGACCTAGAATAGAACCTTGTGGCACACCAATATTTATGGTAGTATAGTCTGACAAGGTAGGAGTTAAATTTAACACGTTGTGTCCGATACGTCAGGTAGCTGTCATACCATGCAGTCACATTATGTGAGAAGCCCAGTGATCTTAGAGTAGAGAGAGAAGGATAGGATGATCCACTAGGTCGAAGGCTTTCATCATATCAATAGAGTGCCCCCGTTAGGAGACCTGAGTCCATGGCTGCTAGGGTATCAGACGTAAATTTGAGTAATGCGGTGGTGGTGCTATGACCCTTTCAGAAACCATGTTGGGCTGATGTGAGAAGGTTTAGTTTCTGCAGAAAGTGAATGGTTTGAGTGACTATGAGCTTCTCAAGGATTTTGCTAAGAGCAGGTAATATGGCAATGGGCCTATAGTTTGAGGGATTTTTATGGTCCCCTTTTTTGAATACAGGGGTAATCTTGGCATTCTTCCATATATCTGGGACATAGCTATGGCAGAGGGAGAGGGAAAACACTTTTGCAAGAGGTGCTGCTATATGTGGGGCTGCTAGCTTTAGGAGTCTGGGTTCAAGGTTATCCGACCCAGCAGCAGTGAAATCAGAGATACTTTTGAGCAGTCTTAGAACTTCAAGGTGAGTGACAGCCTTGAAATGAAATTTGGGCCCAGTAGCTTCAGGTTGGTCATTCGAGTACGGTCTGGCTGGGAAGGTAGAGGTATAGCTGGAGAGGTCGGAGAACCGGGTATTTAGAAAGTTTGCAGTAGTGGTGGGATTATTGCAGTGGACACCATTGAGAGATGTATCAGTTGGAGTGGGGGTAGAATTTGATCCTACGAAGCATTTAATATGGGACCAGAATTTTTTTGGGTCACCATATGATTTAGTTAAAAGATCCTTGCAATAGGCACTTTTTGCCCTTTTAATTTCCTTCTTGCAGGAGTTCCTGAGAGCTCTGTAGGAATTTAAGTCAGCTGGGAGGCCCGTGCTTTTGTAGAGTAGCCAGGATTTGTCTCATTGTCGCAGTTTGGTGAGAAGGTCGGCCTTTAGCCACCGAGTATTTTAATTTTTACCTGACGGGTAACAGGAGGGCAATATTTGTCCTGGACCTCCAGGAAGTGAGTCAGGAATATATTTAGAGCAGACTGAGGGTCATTAGAGTTAAAGAGTGGGGTCCAGTCAACAGTGGCAATGTCCAGTAGGAAGGATTGTGGGTCAAACTTAGCATAGTTACGAAAGGTGATAAAATGGGGCTTTGAGGGGGAGGGTCTTGTTTTGCCCCATATACAAAAAGTGGGGGAGTGGTCTGTGATGGCATCCGCTAAAATGCCAGAGGAGATAATATTTCCTGGGTGGTTGGTAACTATCCAGTCCAGCAGAGTACTGGAATTTGAACGCAGGGCAGTTCTAGTGGGGTCACTGATCACCTGGTGAAGGTTGAAACTTTGGATCTTGGACTGTATTACATGTAGTGAGTTTTCATGCCAGTTTAGATTGAGATCGCCAAATAAAAGAACTTCAATTCTCTCAGATAGAAATGAGGTCTGATCAAGAAGTTTATCAAGTCCTTTTATACCACCTGATGGGAGGTTCTAGGTGCAGGTAATATGTAGTTTTTTTGAGCCAAGAGTTAGGAGGACATGAAGTGCTTCGCAGTGGATTAGGGGAGCTGAAGAGATAGTGGTGACCTGTAGGTGAGCCACCCCCTTTTAGGAGCAGGTCTATCAAATCTCAGGAGATTGTAGGAGGGAACTGAACACTGAGAATCCTGAACAGAAGGTTTAAGCCAGATTTCCGGAAGGCAGATGATATCCAGCCTGTAAAAGGTGGCCCAGGCTTGTAGTTCAACAAAGTTATGCAGTAGGCTCCTGATATTCAGGTGCACAACAGTAAGGCCCTTGGCACTGGAGAGGTGATTCTGTATGTTGTTGCTTGGTCCTGGGTAAGAGTGTATGTCTCCAGAGAGCAGCAGGGCTAGTAGGAGGAGATACCAAAGTTTGTGCCGCAGTAGCGGACATAGTGTCCTTGCGTTTAGGGGACAGCGTTTTAGTGCATGGGCTACCAACAGTAGCCAGGGCCTATTAGATAGAAGAGGAGTTGTGTCATAATGGAGAGAGGGTAGCAGGAGAAGTTTAGAAAATATGTAGTCATGTGGCTGAAAGAGTGGAAGAGCCTTAGGGTCAGTGGGAACAGTGGGTAAGGGTAGGTGGAGCAGAGCAAGGGAAGGTATAAGAAAGGGCAGCAGCATAAGTAGTTTCATAGTTTAGACAGGTGTAGGTACTGGCTATGAATACAGAGAAAGACAGGTCAGGACGCAGCAGGGAAAAAGGAAGCGTGGGAATAGAAAAATGAAAAATAGAAGAGGGAGCTAGGATTGAGGTTTTTGGGTGAGATTGATAAATGAGAGACCACAAAATGACTGTCAGGGAAAGAAGGAGGAGCTATAGATGCCATGAGCACAGAGAGGAGAGATGGACAAGGTGGGAGGAGCAATTGAGTATTTAAAGGAGGCCTGGGAGGGGGTGGAAAAAAAATTACAGGGTTTCTACAGTCCCAAAGTTTATCGGTGGCCAAACTCAGTCCCTCGGATCAGTGCAAAAGCCCACAGAGAAGGCACACCAATCCGAAGGGCTGGGAGGCAGAGAGCGGACCAATGAGGATTCGCTAGCACAAAGCCACACCAATAGGAGGCTTCGGCGCCAGAATTCAACTAGCGGCCATATCTGAAGGTTCAATCCATGCTGGAGGACCGCACGGGCAGTCAGACTTGGAGAGGGAGTTGGGGTGGCAGTGGACAGAGGCGGCAAGTGGTCCGCCTTGCAGTCTGTGAGCGCCACTTCTGGTGCTGAACTCTGGAGAAAAAAGTGGGAGAAACAGCAATAAGTAGGGGTCAGAGAGAGGTGGGGTGAGGTGTCTGGCGTCAGACCGACACCGGGGGGTGGGGAGCAGTTGAGGAGATAATAGAGCAGTAATTAGCAGTAGACAAAGGCTAGCAGGAGGGCGGGAAACTGTGAGATAGCCAAGAGGGGGAGGATTAAGCAAAAAAATAGCACAGAAATATGGTAGTGGAGTGGGGGGGGGTTAGAGAACAGGAAAATGCAGTTTGTGAGAGTTTCAAGCAAAGGTTAGAAAACAAAATGAAAAACAGTCATAGCGAGCTATAGGGCAAGAAAAATGAATGTGGTGAGCGATATAGTTAGGGGGTGCAGTAGTATTACACAGAAATCTATCGATTCTAGTACTCTAAAGCAGT
Source organism: Neoceratodus forsteri (assembly GCA_016271365.2). Lineage (NCBI taxonomy): Eukaryota > Metazoa > Chordata > Ceratodontiformes > Ceratodontidae > Neoceratodus > Neoceratodus forsteri. The sequence goes on from CM057452.1 coordinate 1,452,982,349, forward strand.
CAGGTATGGTTTGTGGAAAATCTAAAACAGCTATATCAGAAAACAGGCAAAGTATCTTTACAGAGCTAGAACGTGGTTTTAGAGACGGTCTAATCAGCCGTAACACAAGAACAGGCAAAGTATTTGCACAGAGCTAGAACGTGGTTTTAGAGACAGTCTAATCAGCCATAACACAAGAACAGGCAAAGTATTTGTACAGAGCTAGTCAGTGGTTTGGGAAAAATTACAGGGTTTCTACAGTCCCAAAGTTTATCGGTGGCCAAACTCAGTCCCTTGGATCGGTGCAAAAGCCCACAGAGAAGGCGCACCAATCCGAAGGGCTGGGAGGCAGAGAGCGGACCAATGAGGATTCGCTAGCACAAAGCTGCACCAATAGGAGGCTTTGGCACCGGAATTCAACTAGTGGCCGTACCTGAAGGTTCAATCTGTGCTGGAGGACCGCGCAGGTGGTCAGACTTGGAGAGGGAGTCGGGGCAGCAGCGTCCGGAGGTGGCAAGTGGCCTGCCTTGCAGTCTGTGAGTGCCGCTTCTGGCGCTGAACTCTGAAGGTTCAATCCATGCTGGAGGACCATGTGGGTGGTCAGACTTGGAGAGGGTGTCTCGGCAGTAGTGGCCGGAGGTAGCAAGTGGCCCACTTTGCAGTCTGTGAGCGCCGCTTCTGGCACTGAACCCTGAAGGTTCAATCCATGCTGGAGGACCGCGCGGGCGGTCAGACTTAAAGAGGGAGTCAGGGTCGCAGCGGCCGGAGCTGGCAAGTGGCCCGCCTTGCAGTCTGTGATCACCGCTTCTGGCACTGAACCCTGAAGGCTCAATCCATGCTGGAGGACTGCACGGGCAGTTAGACTTGTAGAGGGAGTCGGGGCGGCAGCGGCCAGACATGGCAAGTGGCCCACCTTGCAGTCTGTGAGCGCCACTTCCGGCACTGAACCCTGAAGGTTCAATCCATGCTGGAGGACCGCGTGGGTGGTCAGACTTGGAGAGGGAGTCGGGGCCGCAGTGGCCGGAGGTGGCAAGTGGCCCGCCTTGCAGTCTGTGAGCGCCGCTTCTGGCACTGAACCCTGAAGGTTCAATCTGTGCTGGAGGACCATGCAGGCTGTCAGACTTGGAGCGGGAGTGGGGGCGGCGGCAGCGGGAGGCAGCAAGTAGCCCGCCTTACAGTCTGTGAGTGCCACTTCTGGCGCTGAACCCTGAAGGTTCAATCCGTGCTGGAGGACCACGCGGGCGGTCAGACTTGGAGAGGGAGTCGGGGCGGCGGCGGCGGGAGGCAGCAAGTGGTCCGCCTTGCAGTCTGTCAGTGCCACTTCTGGCGCTGAACCCTAGAGCAAGTTAACAAATGCTGATTTAAAGAAAACCACAACACCAAACAGCATGAAATTTTCAGGAAACAATAATATACTGATACTGGCACTTGGATTTCAGCTCTTCAAGCTTTTATTAAAAATATGTTGCACATGATCTTTAAGTTGAAAGCCGTTATGAACAATATTCTTTTTTACCCTTCTGCTTCCATGTGTTTTTATCATTTAAGGTCTTACCCAATTACCTTATTCCTTCTCTCATGCGTTAGCTTTATGGGACCTGGTTTCCTGTGTTTCACTTGAGCAGATAAAACAAAGAACAATTTGGTCTCAGACTGTGGGGGGGGATTTGACAGCTGTTTCCACCCTTCCTCCTGGGGACAATATGCTGTGCATATCATTGGAACTCGTAATATGTTATAAATCATAAATAGTGGCCTTGCTATGGGCAGGCTGCCTCCAGGTCAGTCTTCATATGGCAGGGTCAAGATTTTCTAATCATAACACTATGGGCAAGATTCTGATGAAGCCTCCCACTGAGTCAGGGAACAAATTCCTTCTCATGTTCCAAAATGTAATGTAGCCATGGGGCCCAAATGTCCTGAAATTTAGGGTTCTGTTGGTTCTTGTTATATGTGATGTGTTCTGTTTGGAATACTGTCTGTTAGTTCTCTGCATTCTGGTATCTATGGAGTTGTATCAGTCAGCCAATCCTGAGTAAGTGTTTTTTTTTTTACTGTTGCCAGCAGGATTGCAAGGAGTTTCTTCTAGGACAAGCCTTTAGTGTGCTAGGTGTTACTCCCAGAAGCAGTTCCCTTGGGTGCTTGGGGCACTGTATTCCAATTATGTCATTACTTTCTTCTATACATTGTGTCCAATACTCCTGCATCTTTGGCCAGCTTCACAGAACATACATGTGCATCCCTCTGAACTCTCTGCAGTGCCTCCAGCAGGAGCTGGTTACTTCGTTCTTGTATTTTTGCTGTATTGCAGGGGTGATTAAGAATCTACTGCCATTTTCCCACGTATTTTCTCTCCATGTTAGGATGTTTTTGGTCTTGTGATGGTTCTGGTAGATTTGGGTCCACATTTTTATTGTTATTGGCAGTCCTATTTCTGCCTCTCACTTCACTCTAATATAAGAGGTATGTCCTCCTTCTAGAGCCCTGAGAATCTTGTATAGTTTATAGATAACATGACTGTTTGGTGGGGGTGGGGGGCAATCTGTGCCCTGAGAAACAGAGCTATGAGTTTGTTCAGCTCATATTACACTTGTCTCCTTTCAGTCAGGGTTTGGGTATGTGCCCGTTCCTGCAGACATTTGTAGAAATCCATTTGGGGAAGGCTGTATTCCTGCACAAGTTCTTCGGAAGACTTGATGTCCTCACCCCAGAGCAATTGTATCCGGTGCGGTTATTCCCATATGGGCCCGTCTTCTAAAGCCAGTGCTTATCCAGGGTGGGTTAAAGCCTGGGTCTGATGCTAGCTGAAGCAGTAGTTTTATATGTGAATAGAGGTTAAACTTAGTAATCAGTTTCCTCCACAGCTGGATTTTTCCTTCAGTCCAGCCTCTGCCTTCTTCTCTGTCTCCAGTTGTGATACTTTTATTGAACAGAGCATCTGCTGGGTTTCCATGCTGGTACAGTGATATTTCAAAATCTTTCCATCATGCCTGATAATGTCTGGAGGTTCAATATAGTAGGAACAGGAGTGGAGAGAGGGGACACCCCTGTCACATCCCTCTACCCAAAGGGAAGTGAGTCCCCACGCTACCATTAGTATTCACTGATGCCACTGGTGTCTCACAGATGCCATGTACCATTTTCAAGAATTGGTCTGGGAAGTTCATTTCCTTCAGCACCATTTCCAAAAAGTTCCATTTGACCCTGTCAAAGGCTTTTTCAGTGTCAAGTCCAACTGTAAGTACCCTCTCTTTTGACTGATTCAGATGATTAAGAAGATGAAATGTAAGAAGATGTAATGTTCACCATATGTTATCTTGCGTTTGTCTCCCATACACAAATCCTGTTTGATCCATATCAATTAAGTGGGCAGGAAGGGGACCAGTTTTTTGCCAGCAGGCCTGTATATAGCCTATAATCAAGGTTCAGAACCGAGATCGGGCATTACAATTAACAAAAGCTTTCGTCCTTTCCTTCCTTTGGTAGGACCAAGATGACTGCTCCGTTCCATGGCAACAACTTTTTTGTTTCTGTCCCTTTCTCTTGTGGTCTCTTTGTCAGCTTCTATTCCCCCAAATCTTAATGCTGAGGCATTGTGACCACAGGGCATGACGTGTCTTGCCACCAAGGATGCCTATAAATCATCTCATGATGCCTAGAAATAGTGCTTTAATGTTCAGAAATGTTGTTTCCCACTGATCGGATGGACTTTCCCACATAGTGGCACTCACATGGGAATGCAGCAATGTACATTACAAACTTGCAGTTGCATGTCATGTGGTCCTTAACTGAGAACACTTCATCTGTGTGAGGTGACTGAAAAGCCATCATCTTCATCATTGCTGAACACTGGGAGCAGTGTCCACAAAGAGTGTTTTATATTTCTGAGAGGTTCTAATAGGAACTCTGCAGATTTGACATGTTCTGGAGTATATACTAATGTATCTTTAAGGGAGGGATTTCTCTCACAGGAAACCAAGGGGTTGTTCCTAAAGCATTCTTTAATTACTGATGTAATAGCCCCTGTTGTCTCACTTACCTGGGCTGCCCCGGAGCCCTCAGGGTCCTCAACATACTTCCCTAAGGGGGCTGGGCCTGAGTACTGGCCAGATCGCCAATGGTGACTTGGTGCCTCCACCTGGGGCAATGGTACGGCCTCCTGTGGGCAAGACAGGTTACCACCCCCCAGGAACAATGATATATCCCTTAGTAACTGACCCCTCTGGCACAGTTAGATCAACGCTGCCACCCCGCAACAATGATAACAAAGCACAAAGCACAAACACTTATGTAAGATGGCAAACAATAATCCCTCATTTAAAATTATCTAAGACAGAAGAGGTGAGGGCTACTCCCTCGAGCTTCCACAACATCAGGCACATAACTGAGTATGAGCTCTCCCCCCTCCCCTGGCTGCACCCATAACAATCCCAGATGGTGGATACCTCACTGTTCTCAGTTGCAGGCCTGCAGTCTCTCATTGGGGCCCTTGCAGAGCAACACAGGTTCAAGGAAAATCAGACTGTCATTGGGGGTGGAGCTCTTCCCCAGCCCATCTAGCTGATGCAAACAAAGAATCCCCAGAGCTGCAGCTCGGGGTACTCACGGCTTCCCCAGGAGGATGATGGTCTCCCTGACTCAAGGATATGCACAGAGGGTGGAGCACTATTCTTCATCTGCCTGGCCTTTCCAGCTTCACCCAAGGGCCTTTGTATACAGTATTCACAGGGCAGGCCTGTTCGTCCTTCTATCTCTCTGGTTTCTACTGCAGCAGTGGATTCACACTGAAGACACAGGGTGGAACAGCTTCCCCCTCAGCCAGACCTGAGCTAGTGGCCACTCAGTTTCCAGGGCTCTCCACTGGCTGGAATTCAAGGGCCCCTGCATGGAGCAGTCCCCAAAGCCCGAGGCTCACTTTAACTGTCCCTTCCAGTCCAGTCAGTTAGCCCCAGTCCCCTCAGGGAAAACCTTGCTGTCCCACTCCCTCCAGCTCTCCCTTTCTCCACTCCTCTCTCCTTCCTTCCATGGGGGAGGGATAGCCCACCCAGCAGACAGTCTTCCTCCTCTCTTGCTTTTTTTGGGGGGGGGAGGGGTGGAGCTGCCTTTTCTCTTTGTCCCAGCAGGTAAGCCCATTTTGGGGGGCTTACACACTCCTCTGGCTGGAATCTTGGCATCCCGACAAGCCCCCCTTTTTTTTTTCTTTTTTAGGAACCCGTAGCAAGTAGCATACACTTTTCTAGCTAGACACCTGGTTCCTAACTAGCAACAACAATAATCGCATTCACAGCTAGGCTTGTATCAGGTCCAGCCACATCAATGGACTATATACAGTTAAGAGAGGGTATGCACCTACACTTCCCCATGGCCTCCCTAGGGCAACACAATGGGGGACAGAAAACAGGAACCAGTGACTTGTGGATGGCATGGATGGGCAGGTTTGTGAACTCACCCAGAGTGTCATATGTGAGCTTTATAATTGGCCATTGAGGTCGGCCCGATCTTCTAGACAGGGTGTTGTCAGGCACTGGCACTGATTCACTGGTGGGGGGGGTTCCTTAGGTTCATAGTCTACCGTCCCCCCTGGGGCTGACCCAGTACCTCTACACTATCTGGGGTAAAATCAGGAACAGGGGTGGGGGCTGGAGCTGCAGCTAACTCACTGTCTGGTGGAGGAGGGCATGCCAGGTGGCCTCCTTAACTATCCAAAATATTGCCTAGATTGGGCCCCAACACAGGAACAGCGGGATGGGCTCCTGGGACGAAAGGCTGGGCCTCAGGGTTCAAGTAGAATGCAGGATCTGGGTGGCTGGTACTTGGGCCCCCTTGCGGGGTCACCAGGTGCGAGTACCCCTGCCCACCTTATGTAAGCACCAGACTGGGGGAGGCTTACACGCTCCCTGGCAGGAAACTTGGCATCCCAACAAGCCCCTCTGGGAAACCCATGACCAACAACAGGCACTTTACTGACTCTACCTATGGTCCCTAACTAGTACCAGCAACCATCGGATCCCCAAATGAGCTCGGATAGGTCAGATTGTGGTAGCATACTATATGTGGGTAAGAAGGGGTGGGCACCTACATGCCTCCACTACCCCCCTAGAGCAACACACTGGAGGATGGAGAACCAGCACCACAGGCTGGAGGAGAACATCAAAGAGCAGATTTGCAGGCTCACCCAGGGATTCGTACATGAGCTTCACGGCAGGTCGGGGGGGCCGGCCAGATCTGCGGGGCAAAGCATCGACTGGCACCAGGACCAAGGCAGGGGCACGGTCAGTCCGGTAAGGCCATGAGCCATCATCCCCCCTCTGGGCAATCCCTGTACTTCTACACTGTCGAGGATTGGGTCCGGAACCTGGGCAGAGTCCGTAACAGTAGGCGACTCAGTATCTCACGGAGGCAGCACATTGGGTGGCCCCTTTGCCTCCCCAAAACCCGCTCCAGGTGTGGCCCGGATGCCGGGACCGGGGGCTGGGCCTCAGGGACAAAGGGCGGGGCCTCGGGGTCCAGGAAGGTTAGGGGTTCCAAGTGGCTGGAGCTGGTGGAGTGGGGTGGGAATCCCGCAGGACCCTTTCCAGCAGGGGAGGGAGCCGTCAGGCCCTGTTTCCCACTGCAGACAAAAAGAGTCCCCCTCCTCCCCCTTGCTCACCTTGCTGGAGGAGTCCTGGGGCCCCACAGAGGGCTGTTGGGTGTCCGAAGCAGGGCCCATGGTGGGGTGTCCCGCGGTGGCGGAAACAACCCGTCCCCACCACTTACACATTCCTCAGGTAACAGGGCACCTTGCCATTGGTGGGTTGTACTCCGAGGCCGGGGTAGGCACAATCTCCCTTATGGGGAGCAGGTGATTTCGATGTACCGTTTTCTCAAGCCCCCGGCCATGCTCTTGCTTAATACGGTACACCAGCAGGACAGTCAGTTTCTCCACCACTAGATAAGCATCCGGGGCCCACCGGTCCTCGATCTTGTGCTTACCCTGGAACCCCAGGTTTCGCAGCAAGACCCTGTCCCCCATCTCCAAGTCCTGGCTGCGCACTCTGGCATCATACCTCCTCTTATTCCCCTGACAGCTCCAAGTCGCTGCCTCAGAGGTGAGTTTGTATGCCACGCCGACCTGTCCCCGTAGGTCACTGGTGTACTCCAGGTATGATTTATGGGAGGTCCCAACAGTGGATACTCCGAAACAGAGGTCCACCAGCAACCAGGCCTCATGATCAAACATGAGGTAGAAGGGGGAGTGCTGGTTGGCATCGTTCTTCGTGCAGTTGTAGGCGTGCACCAGTTGCCCCACTCGCTGACTCATGTTAGCCTTGTTGGCAGGGTTCAAGGTGCCCAACATGTTTAGCAGCGTTTGGTTGAACCGCTCGAGCTAGGGGTCCCCTTGGGGTGGTAAGGGGTGGTGTGGGATTTCTGTATGCCATAACATGCCAGAAGCTTCCTCACCAAATGGCTCTCGAAATCCCAGCCCTGGTCAGAATGGACCCATTTAGGGAGGCCATAGTGTTGGACATACTGCTGCAGGACCTTAACCACGGTGCTTGCCATTTGTTCCATGGTGGGGAAAGCCTGAGCATACCAGGTGTAGTGGTCCATGATGACCAGTATGTTGGCCGTGTTCTTCCGGTCCTGCTCCAAGGACAGGAAGTCCATGCATTGCAACTCCAGAGGCCCACTGGTGTGGATGTTGACCAAGGACACGGCTTGTCGGGGCAAGGTCTTCCGCTGGATGCAATGCAAGCAGCGCTTGCAGTAGCCCTCCACATCCACCTTCATCCGCAGCGAATAGAACTTGGCCTGGCATGTGTCCAAGGTGCGGTCATATCCTAGGTGCCCCATGTCATCATGCAGTGACTTAAGGACCACTTCCCAGTAGACCCCAGGCAACACCAACTGCTGTCTCGAACAGCCCGAGGAATCTCGGTGCTGCACTGTCCGCATTACCAACCCAAAAAGTGAAAAAAGTGGTGAACTTGTTTACAATTTATCCATTTATACAGGAAATCAAACTAAACTAGAACAAGTTAAAGAATATAGTTATTTAGGGATTATATTTGATGAATATCTGACCTTTTCAAATCATACTATTGCACTGATTAAAATAGTAAATAGAAGGGTAGGGGAGTTAAGAAGAAGTACTGATTGTTTAACTTTTTTTAGATAGAAAAAACTGGCAGATCAGTTAATTATTCCAGTGCTAAGATATGGAGAATTAATATATAGAAATGCAAATAAAACTCTATTGTCTAGATTAGATAGAACTTATTATCGCGTAGCAAGATATGTATTACAAGGAAACTATCGGATTCATCATTGTCTATTGTTGAAGAAAGTGAACTGGTCACCTTTAGACATACATCATAAGTGTCATTGGTTATCTTTAATACACAAAAATGAAATATTCATCTGTAAATCATCCAATTTCTTTAATATTATTTACAGTGAACAACTATCAAAAACGGATATTGACAAGATCAGTTCACTTAAATAAAATAGTTGTAGGTAAACATTATAATAAATATTGGGACAGGTCTTTGCTATATCAGGCTGCTAGTTTTTGAAATTCTCTTCCTGATGAGGTAAGAGAAACTCCAAATTATTCATTGTTTACTCATACTATAAAGGAGCTATATGCTCACATTTGTGAGTGTTAAATGTTTTTTTTTTCTCTAAGGTTCCTTGGGATTTTGAGATTTTATAATCTAGCTATTGTTAAGTCTTTCGGTATACCGTGTTGTTTGTATATTGTGGTGTTTGTATTTATATGTATTTAACATGGAACTTATTTGTATGTAACTAGTTAGGAATTTACACATGACATGTATTATCTGTATAAAAATAAATTTTACCTACCTACCAAACCACAGCACCAACTTGTCCCACTCTTTAACCAGCCCCCGAGCCTCGGGGTGGGTGCTCTGCACCTGCCAGGGTGACCCCCACTTGGAGAGGGTCCAAAGCAGATCTCGGATGCCAGGGTCCACCCCTTGCTCCTGCTGCAAATCTGCCTTACTAGGCTGTGGCAAGAATGAAAGGTCCAGGCCAGCGAAACTCAGATAAGCTGGAGGGATTAAATAGAAACATAGAAACATAGACTTGATGGCAGATAAGGAACGCTTGGCCCACCTAGTCTGCCAATTTCCCTACCTACAGGATAAGCCACAGAGCCTAGTTAACCAACAGCCTATTTCTTCCTACCCCCCACAAGAATTACCTTATGTCTGTCCCATGTATTCTTGAATTCTCCCACAGTTTAAGACCCCACAACCTCCTCAGGAAGGCTGTTCCATGCATCCACTTCCCTCTCTGTGAAAAAATACTTCCTCACATTGCCCCTGATCCGTCCCTCCCATCTTTAAATTGTGTCGCCTTGTTCTTGCATGTCCCTTTTTCTGAAAGATGCTACTCTCTTGGACTTTGTTGATTCCACTGAGGTACTTAAACATTTCTATCATGTCCCCCCTCTCCCTCCTTTCCTCAAGGGTATACATATTAAGCTCTTCTAGTCTCTCCTCGTATGGCTTTTCTTGTAGACTCTGCACCATTCTAGTTGCCCTCCTCTGGACTGCCTCTATCCTATCTATGTCCTTACGGAGATGGGGTCTCCAGAACTGGATACTCCAGATGGGGTCTCACCAACTGTCTGTACAGAGGGATAATAACTTGCTGTTTTCTGCTGGTGATGCCTCTCCCTATGCATCCCATTTTACCCCCAGCTCTCCCTACTGCCTTCTCACATTGCTTGCTAACCTTAAGGTCATCTGATATGATTACCCCCAGGTCCCTTTCCTTTTCTGTTTTTGTTACTACCTCCCCCCCCCATTGTGCAATCTTTCCCTGGGGTTTTGTTTCCCAGGTGCATTATTTTGCGCTTCTTTGCATTGAATCCTAGCTGCCATACTTCTGACCATTCCTCCAACCTTGCCAAGTCCCTTCTCATCCTTTCCACGCCTCCTTGTGTATCAACCCTGTTGCAGATATTTGTGTCATCTGTGAAGAGGCACACTCTTCCTTCCAGTCCCTCTGCAATGTCACTTATAAAGACATTAAAAATGACTGGACCCAGTACTGAACCCTGCGGTATCCCACTAGTAGCCCCTCTTTCTTCAGAGTGCTTCGGGGGGGGCTTTCAGCACCTCTATGCTCTGGGTGGGACAGTCAGTGGCATTGCCAGGGGGCCCGGCCTAGGAGTAGAGCACTTGCACCAGAGCCAGCTCAACCCAGACCAGGGTGTCCGGGGTGTTAGGGTATGGACAGCAAGACAGGGCATCCGTGTCCACATTGACCCACCCACTCCGATATTCCAGGCTGAAGTTATACATGGAGAGGGCCGACAACCACTGATCCCCCACAGCGTCCAACTTAGCCGTGGTGGTGACATAAGTCAGAGGGTTGTCCATGTGCACAGTGAACGGTACCCCATACAGATATCTCCATGACTGCCCACTTTAGCCCCAAGAACTCCAGTTTATGCACTGGGTAGTTCTTCTCAAAGGAGGTCAGGCCCCGGTTAGCGAATGCAACCAGGCAGAACCCCTCGGGATATTCCTGGTACAGGACCTCCACCAGCCCGGTAAGGCTGGCATCAGTATGCAGGATATAGGGCTTACGCAGGTCCACAAATGCAAGGACCGGAGCCTCCCCCAATTGTCAGATGATCTCCTGGAAAGCTTTCTCACACTTCAGCATCCAACAGGACCCAAAAGGTTCCCCAATGTGCAGGTAGTCCTGTCAGGGGGCCTGACCCTTCCTCCGGTTCGTCGGCGGATAACCCTGCATCAGGTCATTCAGGGGAAGCACTACCAGGGAGTAGTCCTTTACAAATTGCCGATAGTACCCACAGAACCCCAAAAAGGACTGCGGGGCATGCAGGGGGGTGGGCTGGGGCCACAATTTGAGGACCTCTACTTTAGCTGGATTGGTCTGTACCCCCTTTTCCAAGACTATATGCCCAACATGCTTAACCTGTGGCTGACAGAACTGGCATTTGTCGATGGAGACCTTCAGGCCGAACTCCTCCTGTTGGTCCAGGACCTTCATCAGCCAGGCCTCGTGTTCTTCCAAGGCCCACCCAAAAATTATAAGGTCATCCAGATAGACTATGACCTCCAGCAGGTTCATGCCTCCCATGGTCCTTTCCATCAAATGTTGGAAGGTGGCCGGGGCTCCAGATATGCCTTGGGGCATATGCTCGAACCTTGGTAGAATCCCAGTGGGCGTATGAAAGCGGTCTTTTCCTTGTCCTCCTTGGCCATGGGTATCTGGTAGTACCCCCTCTGAAGGTCCAGCATGGAGAACCACTTGTTCCTGGACAGGCTGTCCAGTGTGTCCTCCACTCTGGGCACCGTATACTGGTCTGGGATTGTTCATTTGTTTAGAGAGTGGTAGTCAGTGCACATTCTCACCACTCTGCTCTTCTTCCAAGCCACCATAATGGGGGAAGCATACAGGCTGTGGGACTCCGTGATGACTCCGGTGCTCAGCAACTCCATTAGGTGTTTCCACACATCCTCCACATCCCTGGGGGCTAACATCCATGACTGCTCTCTGAACAGGCGGTCATCTCTCAGCCGGATGTAGTGCCCTTTCCCTGTGACACATCTCGTGTCCCACTCATGTAAAGAGAAGACCCACCAGTGCTTCGCCAACTTGTGGCTCAGGCTCAGTTTATAGGCATCAGAGACTGGGGAGCTTCCAAAAATCAAACAAGGACAGGTCTATCTCTTCCCCTGGATCTTCACCGGGGTGACAGACACAGCCCTGTCACACCAAAAGATGGATGCCAACACACAACCCCTCTGGATGGTCACCATTTTTTTGAACCCTAACCATAACATGCCGGGTCTGGGGACTGTCCGGGGTGGGCAGTACCCCCTCTGGACTAAGAGCCCATGTGGCTGGCTGCCCGGAGAAGGGGTGTCAAGAATGAGCACCTCCCCAAAGAGGGATCGGTCAAACTGGGCAATGCCTACCACACGGCACTCGACACCTGGAGGGAGAGTTAGTTTTCCCCCCTTTACCAGCCGGATGCCTCTGACCCCACCTCCGTCAGCCCCTCTGGAGTCACCAGTCACTTCAAGCTCCAACTGCTTCACAGCGATGGTAACTACAGGGTGAGCGAGCTTCACATGCCACCCCGGTCATGACACATCTGGGCCAACCTCTCGAACATGTTGGCATTGGTCCTAATAAGAACTGGAGTGTTAGACATGCTCTTCGGCTCCTGACAGACCAACATTAAGGCCTCTATAGTAGGCCGGGCTTCCCCTCCATTTGTCAGGAAGGAGATACTGACTATACAATACCCATCATATGGGTAATCAGTGCAGCCAATACCCCACAGGGACAACCCTGACAGGACTTGGAGAGGAAGGTGCATTAGGTGCATTTCATAAAAGGGTCAGTGGATGATGGTAACCTGGGATCTGCTGTCCAGCAGTGTGAAGCAGGCCACCCCTTCCACCAGGACCTCGGTGATGGCCCGAGGGCTGATCAGGCCCTTCGGCATACCCCAGTTGGTAGGTATTTCTGGGTCGGTCCAGAGGGTGGAGCAAGGCCATCTCGGGGGTGAGGGTTGCTCCCTTACTGGCCCCCATTGGAAGTTTTTCTGGTCCCGGCACCTCTCAGCTACCAGCTGGGGGTTTGTCTCCCTGCGACAACCCCGCCTGGTGTGGCCATCCTGCCCAGACCTGAAGCAAATTCACCCATCCTGGGGCCCTAGAGACCCTTGAGGACCAGACTGAGGAGCCGTATAGCTTGGGGGTAGCCACCAAGTGTCAGGTGCCTCCCTGGCTGGGTGAGAGAGGAACTTCATGGCCAGCTGCATTGTCCGTACCAGGTCCTTCATGCCCTGGACCTCCTGCAACACTGCCCCCAGGTCCGGTGACCAGACCAGTTCAGGCTGGACAGACTCCTTTGGCTGCAAGGTGGTGCTGGTGGCGGTAGGTGCCACCCGCGAGGCCCCCATTTCCTGTTGGGCCTCCTCCTCCTTGACCTCGTCCAGCAGCTGCTTGAAAGAGGGGGGGGGTCATTCTTCTGAGCCCACAGCCCGAGGGAACTACTGTCAGGGGGGAGTGCACTGCCCCCCTCAGTATTTGCTCCAACCGCATCTGTGCTACCGTGGAAGGGGGGTCGTGCCCAGCCTCAGCCAGCTTGTGCACCACAGTCTCAACTCAGGTGATGTACTGGGACAGTTTCTAGCCCACCTTTTGAGTGGTGCCCCACAGCTGGCCCAACATTGCCTCCTTTTTTTCGACCACCCCAAAGGTGCTCCGCAGGATGTACAAATAGTCCTGGGGGGTGTAGTGGGACTGGATGGCCTGTAGGGACTGGATCACATCTAGCACCATACCATGTAGGCTCTCCAAGACCCTCATGCACTTTTCCTCCTCCAAGCACCCCAGACTTGGATTATCTGGGCAGCCTGGCTGCTCGAGGAGTGGAAATTATCTTCCCCCATGGGTGTGGGGAGAGCACCTGAGAAGGTATGCAACCTCTTATACTGGTCATGGGACACCCCCATATACAGGGTCAACCCACCTGTCAGACCCATCGGAGGTGCCCTCCCTCCTGGGAGCAGAGTCCAGATATCATGCAAGGTCTTCCCTTCCTCCTTGAGCCACTCCCCCAGCCAAGTTTTGAAACCCTTCTGTTAATTAGGCAGAGGGCCCGAGGTGCCCGGCTCCATGAGGGGCGGGCTACTGGGCAACCCCTTTTTTAATAGGGCCCAGGTCTCACTGGACGCCTCTGGGGTGACTTCGGAAGGGTACCTCCATGGAGCCCAAATCCTTTCCTGCTTCCACAGTTATATCTCTGCACCCCCGAACACGGTCGGTCATCACCCTCTGGCTCTTCAACCCCCCCATAGTCAGGCAGGGCCCACTCTAAGATGTTTAATATGTCCTCCTTCCATCACCCCACTGCCACGTTATGCATGAGCAACGTCTTACAGGAGTCCAGCCCCTCAAAGTCATACCAGTCCTCTACGTCCTGGAATACCATTTCCCTGGCCTCCCCCGTATACTCAGTACAAAACTATCACCCAACCACAGGATTATAAGAATACTAGAGGAATACACCTAGATGTGGGGTAGGGAGGTCAACTACAGTTGCGTTTGGGCAGTCACGGGGTCAATAATTTAGAATCTCAGTGGTGCCTCCATTTGTAACAGCCCCTGTTGTCTCACTCACCTGGGCTGCCCTGGAGCCCTCAGGGTCCTCAGCGTACTTCCTCAAGGGGGGGGCCTGAGTCCTGGCTGGATCACCAGTGGTGACTTGGTGCCTCCATGTGGGACAATGGTACGGCCTCCTGTGGGCAAGACAGGTTACCACCCCCCAGGAACAATGATATATCCCCTTAGTGACTGACTCCTCTGGCACAGTTAGATCAACACTCCCACCCCGCAACAACGATAACAAAGCACAAACACTTATGTAAGATGGCAAACAATAATCCCTCTCTATTTAAAATTATCTAAGACAGAAGAAGTGAGGGCTACTTTCTCGAGCCTCCACAACATCAGGCACACAACCCAGTATGATCTCTCCCCTCTCCCCTGGCTGCACCCATAACAATCCCAGATGGTGGGTACCTCACTGTTCTCAGTTGCAGGCCTGCAGTCTCTCGTTGGGACCCTTGCAAACAAAGAATCCCCAGAGCTGCAGCTCGGGGTACTCACGGCTTCCCCAGGAGGATGATGGTCTTCCTGATTCAAGGATATGCACAGACTTCTTTGATGAAGACCTCCCTCCTGCACTTTCCCCCACCACCCGTCCCATTTTTCAAGTCGCCACCCTTTTTACTTCAGAGCAGTCAGGACACATGAAGTCCATAGATACATCTGTAAAGCAATTGCTGGATCTAGAATAAGTAGTGACTCACTCCACCTCAAACTGTTGTCCCTTACTCTTAATGAAGTGCTATCTCCTCTAACCTGGATTTTCAACCTCTCCCTCACCCTTGGCCAGTTTCCCGGCAGATGGAAATCTGCCACTGTGACACCTGTCCACAAGAGTGGGGACAAGGCCCTTTATGGAAATTATAGGCCTACATCCATACTACCCCCCTTCTCTAAAGCCATTGAACGTCAGGTATCTGACCAGGTAATGGAATATCTGGACAAGTACAACATCCTTTGTAAACAACAGCATGGCTTCAGAAAAGGCCACAGCACCACATCTGCCCTCCTTGAATTCACAGGAGCAATTCACAACTCCCTGGACAATAATTACCTCACTGGTTTGGTCTTCATAGACCTGAACAAGGCTTTTGACACCATCCATCATCGAATACTCCTCACAGAACTGCTAAAAGCTGGGCTCTCCCCTGAGTCTACAACTTGGTTTAAGAGCTACCTGGAAAACCATTCCCAAAGAGTGAAAATTGAGGATGTCCTCTCAGATGCAAGACCAGTATGCTCAGGAGTCCCATAGGGATCCATTCTCAGGCCACTCCTCCAGCCTGTTTTTGAACAATCTTCCACAATCCTGTCCAGAACAAATCCTACTCTATGCTGACGATGCTGTCATTCACACCACCCAACATCCACCCCACCTACTCCAAAACAAGCTTCAGAAGGGTTTCACCTCCATTGAAACACGGTTTAGTAGTCAAAAGTTGGTTCTCAACTATAAGAAAACCAAGCCAATGCTTTTCTGTGGCTCCCACAACAAACATAGGCTTCACCCCCTTAATATTACAACTAGCCTTGGTGCTGTCCTCAAACAGGTTCACTCCTATAAATATCTGGGAATCACCATAGACAGCAACCTGTCCTACAGCATCCACATAGATAGTGTCGCCAAAGCTGCAAACACATGCATTGGTCTCCTCTACAGGCACAGGTAATGCCTTATCTCAGATGCCTTAAGGATAGCAGTACAGAGCTCGGTGGTCTCTCTAATCGACTATGGTCTGATTATTTATGATTCTGCAACTGACACAGCCCTCAGGCACTTATCCTTGGCCCTAAACAAAGCTTGCCAACTCATCACAGGATCCCACCAACTCACCCATACGTGTGACCTCTATACCCAAACAGGGTGGCTCCAGTTATCAAACCATATAAAGTACGAAACTTGTCTAATGGCTAAGAAAATTATGCTACATCTTGCTCCCCCCGGAGTCCAAAGTCTTCTTCATACAGCACGCAACCCCCACTTCACTGGGGCTTCAGAAAATGAAATGCTGCACATTCCTCGGTGCCGCACCACGCAGGGCCAAAGATCCTTTGCGTACTGAGCTCCTAGCTGGATTAATGGACTCAACAAAGACATCTCTTCTCTGCAAAAGCTAGGCCCGTTCGAAGCCAACCTTCGTCTCCACCTAGCTGCCTCTAGCTTCTGCGACTGTCCCTCATAATCTGATCTCCCTCCTGGCACTTCTACTCTTACCCCCTGTCTTCTTCTTCCTACAGCCTACCCTCCCCTCCTGTTTTTGCCCCCTACCCCCAAGCACTTTTTTGAGGCCTGACAAATACCCATGGCTGCACCAGTCTTTTTGTGTCCATTCCAAGCCTCAGTTACCCTGCCCCCCTGGTACTCACTTTCCCTCAATGTAATGTATTTCAGCTGCTTAAAAATGTCTGTGCACCATTTCTGCATTGTTACTCAACTCTATGTAATGTTTGTATTGTACCTCAATTGACATAGAAACTTTGTAAAAGAGCCTTGGCTCAAAGGTACTTGTAATCCTAGACTCTAAAATAAAGGGTGGAGGAAGCACTATTCTTCACCTACCTGGCCTTTCCAGCTTCGCCCGAGGGCCTTTGTATACAGTATTCAGCAGGCAGGCCTGTTCGTCCTTCTATCTCTCTGGTTTCTACTGCAGCAGTGGATTCACACTGAAGACACAGGGTGGATCAGCTTCCCCTCAGCCAGACCTGGGCTAGTGGCCACTCAGCTTCCAGGGCTCTCCCCCTGGCTGGAATTCAAGGGCCCCTGCATGGAGCAGTCCCCAAAGTCAGAGGCTCACTTTAACTGTCCCTTCCAGTCCAGTCAGTTAGCCCCAGTCCCCTCAGGGAAAACCTTGCTGTCCCACTTCCTCCAGCTCTCCCTTTCTCCACTCCTCTCTCCTTCCTGCCGCGGGGGAGGGGTAGCCAGACTGTCCCTCTCAGCAGACAGTCTTCCTCCTCTCTTTCTTTTTGAAGGGGGAGAGGGGCAGAGCTGCCTTTTCTCTTTGTTCCAGCAGTTAAGTCCATTTTGGGCGCTTACACTGAGCTTGATTGCAAAATGTGCCAATATTTATTAATGATTTTCTTGAGTCCCTTAGAGTTCCTGGTGTATTTTGTGGAAAACACCACACAATTCTGACTTTTTTTGTCTTTTTTTCTTCAGCCCTGTGTAATTATGTTGTCTGCTCTGGCAAGTACATTGCAACAATGTATTTGTTATAGTCTGTCCAAAGAAACTGATACATCCTCTTTCGTAAATAAACTGCTCAACCATACTACAATTGTTTTAGGCTGAGGAATTGTTAATATGGAATACTCTTGAGTAGTCCAGGGTTGTGAAAACTGCTCGCAAGAAGGACAGTGTTTCTGTCAGTTTCTATTCTACAGATAGTGGTACTGATTGTGTTGTTATGCAATACATCTCTAAGGTCTAGGAAGGGAACCAACCTCTGACGACAGTAATGGTAAACTTAATGATGTTATTTATACTGTTCATATATTTGAACAATACATCCAAATCATTGTTTCTCCCTTTTGAATCAAAAATACATCCCCAGTGTATCATTTCCACACAATTAAATTGCAGTGAAACAGATTACTGTCTGCACTTAGAATCCAGTTTTGTTTGAAATCCCACATACTGTCTTGAGATTTGTATACACTGGTGTCATTTTGCTGCCCAAGGCTGTTTCACATTTTTCATTTTTGGTGATATATTGTTGACGCAAATTAGAAGTCATTCTTGTAAGCACTATCTCTGACAGTTGTACTATTGCATGGTTTGGAGGGAAAAACTCCTCTTTCTCTGTTCAGACAGGCTTTTTGTAAAGCCTCTAGCCCCCCATCCCCCGTGGGGGATACACATGAATAGATCCTTCACATACAATGTGCAGAGCCATAATATTTCTGGAGCATGACCCTGCAGTTTCTCATTCTTGTTCAGGTCATCCAAAATCTCTAAATAAATGGCTAGTATCCTTAATGTATGTCGTCGTGTTTTCAACCAAAAGGTTTTTTTTTCAGTAAAACCTTTCATTGAGTATTATTTGCAGACATATTACATACAGTAGTACATTACTCGCATTTAAACTATCAATCATCACAACATTTCAATAAATAAATAAATTAAATAAAAATGTTTGCTTTATTCAAGGTATAGAGTTTGCCATTTCTCCTCCTCATCTGGAATCTATCTAGTTCATGGAGTGTTACAGATCCCCATAAATATTGTGCTTAAAAAGTTGACATAACTTGCCAAGGATGCAAATAAGGAGTTGATACCAGATACTATGGGCCTCCCTGGTGGATTTTGTTAGTCCTTATGTGACTTACAAAGTGTGTAAAAATAAGGAATCCTGGGGGGGGGGTTCAATAAATGTTGCACCTCCCAATCTGTTGTCCAACCCATGATTCTATACAATGCCAGTAAATCCTACCCTCAAACTCACCTGGCTCATCCACTTCAGATGTAGCCTCTACCCAGAGGCACCAACATCCAAATCCTTGTTACAAGATGATTTAAATCATTTCTGCAAGTAACGTAAAATGGTCGCTGGTAGTCTGACTGGTGCCCATTCCCTGGGACACCCCTCTCTCAGTCTATCCCCCTGTGTACTTCCCTCCATTCCCCATTCCAGAGTGTAGGAGTCCTCTGGGAAAGAGGAAAGTCAAGTCCCCTGATCCTGCCCCCGGGTTGCTCCTCAGGAGATGTAGTACAGTCCCTGTGACAGCTACCTCAAAGGCCAGAGCTTAAGACCTCCTACATGCTCAGAAGCTGCTATTCATCCTGGGCACCATCTAAAACCAGCTGCTCTGCACTCCCTACAGTTAAGCAGCCTTCTACCTGGGCCTGCAACCTTTTGTGTAGTGTGTCTTTTACTACAGTACCTCTGCTGTACTCGTCCTGCTGGGTCTTACCCTGAATCTGGCAGAAGACACCACTTTCCCACTACCTCAGGAAAGCATCATACATAACTCAGAAGAGTACTGAAGACAGTTACTTTTCACCCCTGCTTGATCCAGCTATTTCTCCCACTCTCCTGCTTGCTGCCTTTCACCCTGAACAGGAAATACATTGACCCTGCTATTTATCCTACTCTCCTGCTTGCTGCCTTTCACCCTGAACAGGAAATACATTGACCCTGCTATTTATCCCACTCTCCTGCTTGCTGTCTTTCACCCTGAACAGGAAATACATTGACCCTGCTATTTATCCCACTCTCCTGCTTGCTGCCTTTCACCCTGAACAGGAAATACATTTGGTCTGGGTCTCTCTGGTCACTTGACACTAGCACCCTCCTAACTGACCTTGCTGCTACTGATTTGTCCTTCATCTATTCTGCCCCTGATATCGACATGGCTCTCTCTTTTTTCCACACCAAATTTATTCACATCCGGGACAAGCACTCCTCCCTTAGAAAGTCCAGGGTCGGACTTCCGGTTGTGATGGCAGCCAGATAGACGCGCCTCTACTCGCTCTCTCAACCCCTCACCACAAAACTGTCTTTTTTCCCTATTAACTGTCCAAAATCAGGAGAAGACTTACTGCGGTGAAGTTTAATACGTGCAGCTGAATTGAAATCTGCTCGAGAGCTGGCTACATAGCGGGGAAAAGCAGAGATGAAAGCCCAGCAATCGAGGCATACGCCTCCACCATCACCGGAGAAGGACACGCTGGCAAAACGCACCAAAGTGAATGGCTACGGAGATACTTCAGCTTCATCCCTGTTAACGGAGGCAAACTTTTTTGAGGGGCTGGCACCAATACAAGAGTCCCTCCAAGCTGTAGTGAGCAATCTGAGCGCACTAAAAAATACAGTGGCACAGCTTACAATTCGTACTGGGGATAATGAGGCCCACATCTCCTCCCTCGATGACTGGAGGGCCCAATTGGAACCAGAAATAACATCCCTGCGGCAATGGCTTTGGAAGACTGAGGACAAGTTAGAAGACCTCGAGGGTCGATCACGGCGGAATAACCTGGTTATACTGGGGCTCCCAGAAGGAGATGGAGGAGCCAATCCCATAACATTTGTCCAAAAGCTGTGCACTAAAGTAGCTGGGCCTTCTCCTAATGGCCTAGCATATATTATAGAGAAAGCGCACAGGGCTCTATGGCCCACACCTTCACAAGACTCCCCACCTCAACCTCTGATAATCTGGCTGTTGAATTACCTGGACAAACAGGTAATCCTGGATAAACTCAGAGAAACCAAGGAAGTCCAATGGGGTGACAAAAAGAACTGCATAACACAAGATTTGCCACTTCCGGTGAGGCAAAAGCGTATGGAAATGCACCCAATTGTTACTAAACTTATGGCTGTGGGGATAAGATTTCGAATGAGATACCCAGCAGCATTACAAGTCAGCAAAGAAGGACAATGGATTTCCTTTGATTCTGTGAGTAAAGCTGCTGCTGATCTGAAGAAGCTTTATCTGGATCTCTTTAAATGAAAGGGGAGACCCTAATTCTTAAGGAAACCCTGTAATCTAATTGAAACAGTGAAAATAACTGTTTGAAGGAATTCCACAAATAACATTGTGGTCTGTAGACTGAAGTTTTGATACATCTCGAGACAGCCCTGATATATTGAGGGGGATGCTCCTGGATGTGGCAGCTGAAAGACGTCTGAAGAAAGACAACCTGGTTTTGGGACTGGTTCTACTACCTTATGCTAAGAGGGTAGAAAATCACTTGATACATAGTAAGAGGAAAACAAAAGGTGTTTACTTGTTGTATGCATGGGGTAACCCTAAAGCGGGGGGGGGAGGTGGCGTAATATGTCTGGTGGTTGGTAAAGATCGCGGCCAAATAAATATAGGGAGTGCAGTCGATAAGACTGGGGTTTATAGCAATTTTAGTTGATAAGGCAATGTTTTTGTATTGGGGATATACCAAGGGTACGGTAATAAGAATAAATCCCTTAAAAGGGATCCTAGATGCAAGTTTTATGTCTTACGAGGAGCACAGCAAACAAAATCACACTATAGTTAAGAGTGAAGCAAGGATGTGTATATTTCATTTAAACCTTTTCTGTTTTCTTTCCCAATGCCACCCCATTTTCATGAGGATTAATCTTGTTATTTCGCAGTGCAAGTTTAGCTCCAAATGACCGTAAGATTCATATCTTGGAACATCAAAGGGGCTTGGAGCCAGATTAAGAGACATCAAATTCTCAGGCACCTTGAATCTTTACACTGTAATATAGCCCTATTGCAGGAAACACATCTTTTAGAGCAAGAGGGTAATCTTTTCAGGAGGAAACAAATGGGCCAAGTCTATGCGGCAGGCAATGCCACAGCACAAAGAGGGGTAGCAATCCTTATAGCCAGGGGTATTCAGTTTGGAGTACAACAATGCCAGGCTGACACATAGGGATGATTTATATTTTTTAGAGGTCTCCTAAATCACACTGAAGTGATATTAGGTTCCATATATGGACCTAATATGGACTCTCCGGAGTTTTTTACAACATTTACGAATGCCCTAAACTGTTTTCCCCGGTTGCCCACTGTGCTGGCAGGTGACTGAAACCTGGTTTGTTCCTCAGAATTGGACAAATCAACCCACAGAAGCCCTGGTCTTTCACCTGCGCAGAGAGCAGCAAGGGAATTTATGTCAACTTACAATCTTAGTGACCCATGGAGACTGCTCAATCCCAATGCAAGGGGTTATACTTTTTATTCCCCGGTACACAACTCTTTATTTCGCATTGGCTACTTCTTGGTCAATAATACTTTTTTAGAAGGTCTAATTAGTAGTGGTATGGCCCCGAGGACTTTATCTGACCACTCACCTGTTTGGTTGGAAGGTACTGTATCAATTCAAAAAACCAAAAGTACTGTTTGGAAACTGAATATTCAGCTTCTTCAAAACGACCAGGTAATAACCTCCCTTAAAGAAAAAATAGAACAATTCCTTATACATAATCAGGGTACCATACAAACCCTGAACAAACTCTGGTGTGCCCTAAAGTGTGTGATTCGAGGAGCATGCATTTGACCTTCCACCATACATAAAAAAAAAAAGGGAAGCACTGTCTTTTTCTCTCCTCTCCCAAATAAAATCCCTAGAAAACCAGCAGATAGTTATACAAACAGAGAGTATCCAGGAACAACTAACCAAATTAAGGAACCAATATTCTG
Source organism: Neoceratodus forsteri (assembly GCA_016271365.2). Lineage (NCBI taxonomy): Eukaryota > Metazoa > Chordata > Ceratodontiformes > Ceratodontidae > Neoceratodus > Neoceratodus forsteri. The sequence goes on from CM057452.1 coordinate 1,453,004,638, forward strand.
AGTTATTGAGGGAACAAGCCCAATATGCACTTTTTAAGACCCATGCGAAGTATATCGAACAGGGAGACAGAGCTCTTCGATTGAGAAAGCAGGAAGAGTCTAGGATCGTAGTGGCACTCAACTCCCTTAAAGACAACTCTCTCCTTACTACTCCAAAAGAAATTGTTAAGGAGTTTGAAGACTACTACCGATCTCTATACTCCCCTCAAGTTCCTACCCCTCAAATGACAGATATACAAGAATATCTTAATGGCCTTTATCACAACTGCAAGCAGATATCCTCACTAAAACCATAACGCATCAAGAGTTGTTGGAGACCATCGAAGCATTGCCGGACGACAAAGCCCTGGAACCAGATGGTTTTCCACCCCGGTTTTATAAAATATTTAAAGAGCAACTCTCTCCCCTTTTACTTAGTATGTTCAATTACCTATGTAACTTCGGGCTCTCTGACCCTTCACTATTAGGGGCTCTTATAATTGTACTTCCTAAACCAAATAAATCTCCACAATTAGTTACCAATTATCGTCCAATATCCTTAATGAACTATGACATTAAGCTTTTTGCCAAAATTTTGGCGAATAGATTGGCAAAAGTTTGGGCTCCGCTGCTTAACCAGGAACAAGTGGGATTTGTGGCAGGCCACTCCTCGGCTGATCACCTTAGGAAATTATTTCATGTTTTCTCTGCGTCCAGGTTAGCACCTCACCCAATGGCTATGGTATCCCTGGACACTGAGAAAGCATTCAACAGGGTAAGTTGGACTTTCTTATTTGAGGTTCTGAAAAAATTCGGCCTTCCCCACATATTTATCCAATGGATACGGATTCTTTATACCTGTCCTACAGCAAAAGTTTACTGCAATGGAACCTTTTCAGAACTATTTTCCTTACATTCAGGAACACGTCAGGGCTGCCCGCTCTCCCCATTACTTTTTAATTTATATTTAGAACCACTTCTATACCAGTTGCAACATTCCCCTTTAGTGACAGGTATTCAGGTAGGTGAAAGAGATCTACAGCTATCAACCTATGCTGACGATATTTTACTACACATTACAAATTTAGAGAGCTCCCTCCCCGCAATAATATCCATAGTGAATTCATATGGAGCCTTGTCTAATTATAAGTTGAATATAGAAAAATCAATAATAATGCCGCTAAACTCCCATACTTACCGGTCACATATAGCAAATCTTCAATTAAATTGGGTAACTCAATTTAAATACTTAGGTCTCACATTAACACCCAACTTATCTCAAATTAAGAAATTGAACCTGGATGCACAATTAGGATTTATACAACAAGACTTAGCTAGATGGGCCCCTATATATCTCTTGTTGCAGGGCAGAATTAATGTCATCAAAATGAATATACTTCCCAGAATTTTTTACCCGCTAAATATGCTTAGCTTCTTTCTTCCACAATCCTGGTTTCAACGTTTACATCAAATCATTTCTAAATTTCTCTGGAAGTCAAAACCACCGAGAAGATCCTATATTAGGTTAGGTGCAGCCAAGCAGAAAGGAGGCCTTAGGCTGCCTAACTTCTTCCATTATTACCTGGTGAGCCATATAGTTAAATATCTCGGTGGTATCCTCCTACTCTTGCCGCGATAACTCAGGACTATGTACCAGTGTGGTTACAAATCGAACGGCAACTAATTAATAAAAGTGGAATTTCCCCGACCAGCCTCTTACACGTTACTCCCAAAATGGGCCTGAAAATCCTAAAAAGCGAGCTGATATATATGTCATTAAAGGTGCATACCCAATTGTGCAAAGCTCTTAAGTATAATAATAACAAAGAATTGTCCCAACCCCTTTTCTTAAATCCAAATTTCATGATAGGGGGCAGTATTTAAGATCCAGGGAGGAGCTACCAGAGGTAGAGGTAAAAATATCTGATCTGTTAGAATATGGGAAAATTAAGACCGTACCAGAGTTGCTTGCTTCCCTGCATCTACCTCCTGGACAAGCATTCAGAGGTCTCCAAATTAGACACCTACTAACTACCACATTGGGAACAGATAACTGGAATACAGACCAGACAGATCTTTTCAGTTCACTGCGTCTGCTAGTATGGAGTCCACATGCAGTCTCTAAAGTAACAGCAGTACTTTACCCAGCTATATTTTCAGAAACCCAAGGAATATCTGCATACTGGGCAAGCCAATTTCCAGAAAGGCAACTTAATGGGGATAAAATATGGCAAACAGTATACTCGTACACTTCAAATGACAAACTGCATCTTATCCAATTTTATATATTGCATAACATATATTTTACTCCAGCAAAACTAACGGCCATGGGCAAGCTCCAAGATTCAAGGTGCAATAGTTGTGGGACTAGTGAAGGATCTATTCTTCATATTTTTGGGGGAATGCCCCTCAATTAAACCCCTCGGTATAAGATTAAGGAAAAGTTAGATCCCCTTTTGGGCCTAGAACAATGTTTTGAGCCAGAAATTTGTATCTTGGGAGATTACTCCCAACTTTTAGTATCAGAAAGAAGATACGCCATATCCCTAATCTTCTACTCAGTTAAAAAGCTGGTGCTGAAGCACTGGAAAGATTCCCAGCTTATTCCCTATTCAGAGTGGCTCAACGAGTTCCTATTTAATTTGAGGTTAGAGAAAATGATTGCAAGTGTTAGACACTGTCCCAGCAGTTTTGAGAGAAAATGGAATAAGGTTTACACACTAACTTTGATTGCTAAATGATAACTTGAAATGTTGTCGTGTCATGTGTATATACTGGTGACTACTGCATAGTGTATTGCAATAATGTTGTATTTAGATTCGGGAAGGGGGAGGAGGGAAGGGAGAAAATGAGAGGGTTAGATAGATTTGTTTTTAGTTATTTGTAGTTATAGTAGTTATGGTTATTGGTGGGCCAATGTAACCCTAAGGCCAAAATGATTTACATGTCAAAGTGTATGTTAAGCTTGATGGGCCTAACAAAACGCCTGTATGTTTGAAAGTAAAATAAACAAAGTATATTGAATTTAAAAAATAAGAAAGTCCAGGGTCAAAAGCTCCTATCATCCTTGGATTAGAACTAACCAACAACATGTGCAAGTCCCAGGACCAAGCCTGGGTCAGTATCAAATTCTCACAATCCCTGCTTGACCTTTTATCTTACAGATCTTTCAGGAACTCCTGTACTAAGATTGTCCATACTACTAAGGCACTCTACTTCAAATCCAGCCTCCAGTCTATCCTTAGTTTCCCTGCAAAATTCTGAAAGGTCATACACTCCCTTTTTGACCTCCCCCCCACCCAGTCTGCTGCCCCAGTCCTCTTGGTGTGCAGCTCACCTCTCGCTGTTGTTGCTCACTTTAGTAAACTTTTCACCACCTGTGCACTCTCCTCTCCTCCCTTTCCTGGCCCCTCTCCCCAGCGATCCTCTTCTGTCTCTCCCTCCATCCCACTCACTTGAGGGCTTCTTCTTTCCTTCTCTCTCTCCTCATGAGATCTTGTTCATCCTTATTTCACTTAACCCTGCTAAGTCCAGCTCTGACAGGCTGGACCACAAATTTCTTCATATCTCAGCCTCTGTCATTGCCTCTCCCCTGTCTCACCTTCTGAACCTCTCCTTCTCCCCCATTGCTGTCCCACAGGCCTGGAAGATTGCAAAGGTTATGCCTTTGCACATAGGAGCAACCCCTCCTCCTCAGCAACTTCTGGCCAATCTCATGCCTCCACTGTCTTGCAAAGCTGCAGAACAGAGTCATCTGCTCCAGGCTTGCTGAGTTCCTTCATTCTTCCAACTTCCTCTTCCACTTCCAGTCTTGTTTTAGGAAGCAAGACTCCACTTTCTCATCCTTGCTGCATGTAACTGACTCCATCCTCACTGCAATGGATCAGGGACATATTATTGTGGCTATATTCATCAATCTGGCCAAAGCCTTTGCCTCGGTGTCACACTCACTCCTCCTGGACAAACTGAGCTCTGCTGGCCTCTCAGTTCCTGCTGGTGGTTGATTCTGTTCTTACATCATGGACTGTCAGTAGTCAGCAAGGATGAGAGGTGACCTGTCTTCCCATCCTAGCTGGGGTCCCACATGGCTCCATCCTGGATCCTATCTTTTTCTCAAGTTTTCCTCAGTGACCTGTCCTCCATCTGTATCTCCTCACATATCCACATGTATGCAGATGATGCTGTCATTTACACCTCTGGCCCCTCAGTTGCAGATGTAGAAGATCTGCTCCAGCAAGACATCCACAATGTACTCTGCTAGTTCCATGTCCACCAACTCCAGGCTAACACCAAGAAAACAGTGTCCATGACCTTTGGCACCAGCCAGAAACTGGCCAGGGTCTCACCCCTACCTGTCTTCTCTACACTGGATGGCACCCCACTTGAAGTCATCCACACCGTCAAGTACCTCAGTGTGTGGCTTGATAGTAAGCTGGACTTCTCTGCCCACATTGATGCCATTCATGCCATGCTCTGCCCCAAACTCTGTGCCCTGTGCCACAATAAGGACTGCCTTTCTCCCCTAGGTCTGCCAGGAGCTGGTCACTAAAATGGTGCTCCCAGTTTTCTACTATGCAGATGTGATCTATGGCACCACCTCTTCCTTTTCCTTTGCCAGACTGGATACCCTCTGTAATGCTTTCTGCCACTCTGCCACCATCTTAACTAAAATGGTGCAGGGTCTACATCAAAATCCCTTTGAGAACAGACTAAAGGACCTCAATATTTACACCCTGGAACAGAGGAGGGGTTTATAATGAAGACCTTTAAATACCTCACAGGGGTAAATACGGTACTGGAGGAGATATTTTTTCACAAGAAAATGTGCTCAAGATCAAGGGGACATGCTGTGAAGCTGGATGTGGGGTAGATTCAAGAGAGATGTGATGAAGTACTTCACAGAAAGAGTGGTGGATTCCTGGAGCAGCCTTCCAGTAGACTAGAACTCAATCTGTTAAAATAGCTGACTCTATGTCCCCTCAACCACCCATCTCTACTGGTGTGCCTCAAGGCTCCATACTTGGTCCTATCTTATTCTCAATTTTTCTAAATGACCTCTCATCAGTATGCTCCTCATCCTCCATCCATATGTATGCTGATGACATGGTCTTGTTCACCTCTGGCCAATCTCCCTCTGATGTGACTTCCAGACTATAGCTTGACTTCAGTAATGTTCAACGCTGGCTAAGTTCACATCAACTCTTCCTCAATGCCAGGAAAACAGTCTTCATGACCTTTGGCACTAGGCAGAGACACTCTAGGCTGCCCTTCCTTCCCTCCTTCCACACCCTTGATGGGACAACATTAGAGAACATCACCTCTTTCAAATACCTGGATGTCTGGCTTGACCAACACCTTAACTTTTCTGTACATATTGATGCCATCCTTAAAAAACTGCACCCCAAGCTTGGCGCCCTTTACAGGAACTGTAGTTCCTTACCACTACCAGTTAGGCATGATCTTGTTCAGAAAATGTTACTCCCTATTTTTGACTATTGCAACATAGTCTACAGTGTTGCTCCTAAGTCTTCTCTTACCAGGCTGGATACTCTCTTTAATGCTTTCTGTCGCTTTGCTCTTGACTCCCCCTCCCACACTCATCACTGTACCTTGTATCATTCTCTAGCTTTCCCCTCTCTTGAGTGTAGTTGTCTCTCTCACTGTGCCAAGTTCACTTCTAAATTCCGGTTTGGAACTCTCCCCTCTTACCTCTCCTCCTTACTCACTGCTCCACCTCCCTCGTTACACCCTCTCAGATCTACTGATGCACCCACTCTAGCTACTTCTTGACACTGTATCTCCATAGGACAAGAAGGTTCATTCTACCGCTTCCCAAAGCTTTGGAACTCACTTCCACCTCCTATCAGACTTTCCTCTTCCCCATCTTCAATTTTCTTAGCCCTTCACAATTTCTATTCCCCTAGCTGCACTTGTTCTAAGCGTCCCTTCAACACTCCCCACCCTGCAGCATTATCCTTTAGCCCTACTTTACTTCTATTCACCTAACTGTACTTATACTTAGGCCCCCTTCACAATCCTCCCAATCCCTTGTGCACTATCCCCTACTCCTCTATCCCTGACTTACCTCCAATCTCCTAACTGAACCCTTCCTCTGATTACTTCCTCACATGCTACCTCCTGTAATACCTCCTACCACAACCTAGTGTGTCATTTCGACACTCTACTACCATCCACAAGCTACTGTGCTACTTCGACACTCTATGGCTGTCCTTCTCCCCCACAACCCCCCTTCCCCCCATTCCCCCCACTGATGCTCTCCCCTTTTTCCATTCCTTGTTTACCCCTATTTTCTCCAGCCTCCCTATTCCTTATCCCTCTTTTCCCCTCCAGTCATCCGCCACACTCCACTTTCCCTCCCCCTGCCCCTTATCTCCCCTCCTTTTCTTCCTGGTCCTGTTCCTCTTTGCAGGTTCTCTATAATCCTGAAGGGATATAGACCTTGGTTCCCTCTCTTCTACCCCTCTTCCTTTCCCCCCACTTTCTAATCCTGACCCCTAAGAGGGTTCTCTACCACCTAAAGGGGTATAGATTGGCTCTCTCTCTTTCCCCTTTTCCCTTCCCCCATTTTCAAATCCATCTCCTGCCCACCTCCCTTCTTCCTTATCTCTTTCCTCCCTTCCTGTTCCCCTGCCCCTCTCTTCTCTACCACCTTGCTCTATTTCTCTCCCCTCCCTTTCTGCCTGGTCCTAACCCCCTAGCAGGGTTCTCAGCAACCTGGATGGGTATAGATCTTGGCTGTCCCTCTCTCTTCCTCTTCTATCCCCCACCCTCTACGCCTTGCCCATCCACTTCCCCACTTGTCTTATAACTGCCCTCCCTTGGGTATACAATAGCACTTCGAATCTTGTGCACAGCCTACTACTTCTAGCACTTCAAATGTGTTATCCATCCTCTAACCTTTACCTTACTGGATCACCTGCTCTTTATTTGTATGCTATATCCAAATATGGTTTTGTTTACCCTGGCCAGTTGGTCTGAGTTATTGTGTAATTCAACCACACTGTTTTGTTTTAGAAATTGTACTTGTATTGCTATGTGTTTGCTTGTTCTACCAACTCTTGTTTACCCCTCCATTGTCTTTCCTAGTGAAACATTTTACAAATAAATAAAGAAGTAGTGAGGGTGAAAACAGTGGTGGGGTTCAAGAATGCATGGGATAAGCACAAGGGAATCAAAGTAGAAAGGAAGGAGGGGTGGGAGAAAGAGATGTAGATTGGGCACAGTCTGCGGTAATAGTGTAGGAAGGGAGAAATGGGCAGACTGGATGGGCCAAGTGGTCCTTATCAGCCACCAAAGTGTATATTTCTATGTGAGGCCATTTGGGGACAGTCAAATGTTTTTTACAAGCATTTTTGGGTCAGCTTCCAAGTTATATTATAAACCCTTTTTATTTATTGATTTAAAATTTGTTGACCAAGAAAAGCATTCTGAGCTGGAGCTGGTTTCTAGGAGCAACCCATCTGGGGGATACAAGTGGTAGGAATTACAATAAGCAAAAAATGACAAATTCAATGTACAATATCAAATAAAGTGGCTAGTACAATGTACATAACAGCATAGCGGATGGTGCAAGGCAGTGTTAGAATTACAGTTTATGAGCTTTGTGAGCACTTAAGGGCTCTATCTTGAAATTTAGCTCCTCCCCAGCCAATGGCAGTGATGTGTGAGCTACCAAGGTTCACTTTAGAGCTGGGGGGGCTGAGCCCTGGTAAGCCCACATGTAATTCCAGCACTGGCACTGGAAGCTATACCATTTACAAACTTGCAAGAATTTACAATGGCAAAAAGGGACAAGGGCAGTGTAGTAACACAGAATATCAGATGACAAGATACAAACTTCTGCAAAAGTACAAAAATATACTGTTAATGGTAGTAAATCATTAAACCAATTAAATACTGGAAACATTAAATACATGGTACAAATTTGCAAAAATGCACTGTGTGAATTGTAATAAATTGTTAAAGTAATGGAACAGTGTGTGTGTGTGTGTGTGTGTGTGTGTGTGTGTGTGTGTGTGTGTGTGTGTGGTGCGGGGGTGCATTGATGGCCGGGGAAGATAATGGATGTGCCAACCTAAACTGGTGTGAGCGGCTGACTGCAGGAGCAGAGTAGGGAGAGAGGAGCCAGTAAAAGTGGCTTAAGAGAGGAAAGTGAGGAACCATACAAAAGAAAACTGAGAATTAACAAGCATTTGTCAATGCCAAATGTTTGCTTGCTGGTATTGGCATTGGTAGTGCAGGAGTTAGAGAGATGAATAATAGGAATGGCAGTGAAGTATTAAACTAACCCCACCACACCCCACCTGCAGAGACTGACAGGCATTTGGGGTGCCTTTGGAGTCTCATCGGCCATAACGTTCATGCCATTCCACCTCAATCCACCTGCAGACACCGACAGGTGTTGCGGTGTGCCTTGGGGGTCTTCAACTCTTACGCTCACCCCATTCCATAAGGAAATAAGCTGAGATGGGTGCAGTACAGGAGAATGGGGTGAACGTTAGGGCCGAAGACCCCAAGGCACACCTTAATGCATGTCACTGGCTGCAGGGTAGGGTGGGGGTGGAATGGTGTGAGCATTACGGCTGATGACCCCAAGTCACACCCCCAACGCCTATTAGTCTCTACAGGGTGAGGTGTTATGGTTGGAAACCCTAATGCCCCAGGTATTTGTTTGTACTTTCACTCCAAATTTTCAGCATGGGCTTTTTGGGACCCAACCTCATGAACAGTGGCACTATCATTTTATTTATTTATTTATTTATTGAAAATGTTTTACCAGGAAAGGCACACTAAGCAAAAAGATGCTCGTCTCACGGTGCGACCTGGGGGGGGGTTACAGAGGAGGCAAGTAAACATATAAATGGTTGAGCTTAGCAATAATACAATCAGAGACAGAGCATAGGTGGTAGGGATTACAATTGCGCATACAATTGAGCATATACATAGGGAGAACAGATAGGTACGCCACAATATCAAACAGTTACCAAGTAAACAGGGTCGTGGTTGCACAGCGAGTTAGGTACAGAGCTGAACATGAACAATAGGGTTTGGAATACAAAACATGGTACACATTGAGGCAGCGTGAGGTACATAAGTGCAAGTTTCATAACAGGGTTAATGATAGCATAGCATGAGTACAAGTAGCGGAAGTTGAGCTAAAGGGAGATGTAACAGGCTAGAGCGGGGGGGAATAGGAGAGCAAGATGGGGTAGGGAAAGGAGGAGTAGGGGTGAAGAGCTGAGAAGGGGAGGTTAGGTGAGAAGGGAGGGGATGGGGAGAAGGGTTGAAGGGAAGGGGAGGGAGAAATTGACAGTGGGGGAGTGAGTAAGAGAGGTATAAGTGCATAGGGCAGTATTTAGGCCAGTTAATTAGGCAATAGCCGGGCCGCTGGTCCGGCGAAGGGGGAAAGGGGGAAGGGGAGGTAAAAGGGGGGTAGGTCAGGGGCAGCAGCAGTTGGGGGTAAAGAAGTTAGAGAGGGCATAGAAAAGGGAGAGTTTGGATGAGAAAGGCGGATCTGGGTGGGCAGGTCATTCCAGAGTTTAGGAAAGAGGTAGGAGAAAGTGGACTGGCCGGTGGAGGTCCTACGATGGGGGACGAGTAGAAGCCTATCATCAGCAGACCTGAGGGCTTGCAAGGGGAGGTGGGGGATAGGGCGGATGTGAGGTAGGGAGGGAGGGCACTGAGCCAGATGTTAGAAATGAATTTAGCGCAACAAATTAGGCGCCGGTTACTTAGAGAAGGCAGAGACAGGGAACGATAAAGCAAGCAGTGGTGTGTACGAGGGGGCATCAAGGGCAAAGCGGCAGAATGCATTGAAGAGAGGGTCTAATCTGGCTAAGGTGGTCTGTGCAGCAGAGCTGTAAACTATATCACAGTAATCGAAGGAGGGTAGAATCATTTTCTGGACAATTTCACGTCTGACAGGAAGTGGGAGACTAGTGCGGTTTCTATAGAGGGCACTAAGTTTGGCGTGTAATTTTGAGATGATGGCATCCACGTGTGAAGAGAAGGAGAGGTGACGGTCAAGCCAAACCCCTAGATACCTAAAGGCAGGTACTTCTTCGAGGATGGTGTTATTTAGGGTGTGGAATCTCAGAGGGGAGTTGAGTTTGGATAGCCACTGTCTGGTATCGAAAGTCATGGAGTTGGTCTTCTTAGCATTTAGGGAGAGTTGGTTGCTGTTGAACCAGTGTTGGATTTTGTTGAAGTCAGTTTGAAGTTGGGAGATGATTTCTTCGTGGGTCCGGCCGGAGGTGAAGAGGACAGTATTGTCTGCGTACATATGAATGGCGGAAGAAGAGCACGAGTTAGGCAGGTCATTTAGCAGGATGGAGAAGAGGATGGGACCGAGAACTGAGCCTTGTGGGACGCCAGTGGTGATTGGGAGGGGGGGAGATGTGGTCAGCTATTTTGGTGGATTGGGTTCTGTTTAGGAGGTAGGCACTGAACCAGTTTGTGGCTGACTCGGCTAACCCAGCTCCAGAAAGGCAGGATAGTAGGAGAGAATGGGATACAGTGTCGAAGGCTTTTACTAGGTCTATGAAAATAGCAGCAGTGATTAGCCCTTTGACCATCCCAGTGAGGATATGGTGTGTGAGTCTTAGCAGGGAGAAGGTGGTGGAGTGGTGCTTTCTGAACCCGGACTGGAAGGGGGTGAAGAAGTTAGTTTCTGAGAGGAATTGGGAGAGTTGGGATAGCACTAGGTGTTCCTGGAGTTTCGCGAGGTTGGGGAGGAGGGAGATAGGGCGGTAATTGGATGCAGAGGTAGGGTCACCACCTTTAGGGAGGGGTAGGACAGTGGCATGCTTCCAGATGGAGGGGAGTGATGTGGTAATGAAGGTAAAGTTTAGTAGGGCTGTGAGGGGGGTAGCGATGGCGGGAGCAGATAGGCAGAGAAGTTTGTTATCAAGACCGTCGGGGGATTTACCTTTGGAGGGGTTTAGGGTGCGAAGGGTGTCTAGGGTTTCAGTGGGGGAAATGGGTCGAAAGGAGAAGGAGTTCATACCAGATGTATGGGAGAAGGAAGATTTGGGAGAAGGAGTGGATGTGTGTGGGAAGGAGTCAAGTAGGGTCATGGCACAAGTAGTGAAGTAGGAATTAAACTCGGAGGCTACCTTCTGGGGGTCAGAAAGGAGAGTCCCTTGGACAAGGAGAAGAGGTGGAGGGCTAGCTGTTTTGGGGGAGAAAAGGGAGTTAATGACTTTCCAGAATTTGGATGGGCTGCCAATGTTGGCATTAAGTGTGTTATTAAAGTATTCTGACTTAGCTAGGCGGATGACCTTGGTGCATCTATTTCGGAGAATGCGGTAGGAGGTATGGTCGTCTGGGAGGAGAGAGGATTTATAGTTATGCCAGGCCTTATCACGAGCTTGTAGGCAGGCAACCAGCTCGGGGGTTATCCAGGGTAGGTGAGAACCGCAGACTCTAGTCCGGCGTATGGGAGCATGTTTATCCCAAACGGAGAGGAAAGTATTCTGAAAGTGCGTAAGGGCTGAATCCATATTAGAGCGGTTTGAACTTGGGACCCAATTAGAGTAGTAAAGGTCGTCCAAAAGGGGGGAGAGGTTGAGGGATTTATACGAGCGCTGGAATATATATTTGGGAGGGGATTTAGCTCTGTGGATTTTGCGGACTAGGCAGATTAGGTGATGGTCACTGATGGAATCGGGGAGAAGGCCTGAGCTGACGACACAGTGAGGGTGGGAAGTAAGCGCCCAGTCGAGGAGTGAGTGATTGCCGGACTTAAAGTTTGAGCGAGTGGGTTCCGTGATGGTTTGGGTTAGGTTAAAGGCAGTTAACTCAGTTTGGGTTTTGTTTAGAGTGGGTGCTAGCCAATTGTGGTTAAAATCACCCATAACATAAAGTTCACCCGACTGGGCAAGAGAAGAGAGCTGTCCCAGCAGATCGGTGACTATTGTTGTTGGCGTGCCTGGACAGCAGTAAATACCAGCCACAAAGATAGGTAATGAGGAGGGGGGGGACAGTTTCACCAGCAGAAGTTCGTAAGCTTTGGGTACCATTTTAGTAAAGGAGACAGTGAAGTGGAGGGCTGATCTGATGTAGATAGCCACCCCACCGCCTCTGGTGGGCCGGTCTTGCCGTATGATATTGAACCCAGGGATAGCGAGATTTTTATCAGGTAGGCTATGGTTTAGCCAGGTCTCGGATAGGATGATAATATCAGGGGTATAATGAGTGGCAAGGACTTGGAGCTGATCGAGCTTAGGTGCTAGGCTACGAATATTTAGATGGAGGAGATGCAGGCCACGGCCAATTTCATTACTTAATCCCAAAAGGTGATTTCACACAGCAACTGTGCCATTCAGCGCCACAGGTGCGAAAACACATTGTGGGCAAGATATGAAAAATGACAGCTGTACTGCTCATGAGGAGGTGTGAAACAATGGTAATGTTGAAACTCTGGAGTGAAAATATGACACATTGGTGAAGTTACTAGCATGCATAGAAACTGCACAACACATGCCTGTAATGCAACCGTTTTTTGGAATTTTTTCACCAAATTTTCAACACAGGCATTTTAGGACCTCCCCTCAGGAAGAGTGCCAATGTGATTTTGTTAATCTGTCCCGAAAGTTAATTTCCCACAGTGACTGCGCTATTCTGTGCCACATGTGAAAAATGACAGCTGTACTGTTCATAAGGAGGTGTGAAAAATGGCAATGTTGAAAATCTGGAATAAAAATATTAAAAATTGGCTAAGTTATGAGCATGTGTAGAAACTGCACAATGCACACTCGTAATGTAGTCATTTTTTGGAATTTTTTCATCACATTTGCAACATGGGTTTTTTGGGACTCCGCCTCATGAACAGTGACACTATTGTTTCATTAATCAGTCCCAAAAGGTGATTCTGCTCAGCAACTGCGAAATCAGCTTTCGGGACCAAGTAACCAAATGACAGTGACAGTGTTCACAAGGTGGGGTCCCAAGAACCACATATTGAAAATTTGGAGCCACAATTCCTAAAAATGGCTGAGATATCAGCCTAAGTTGAAACCCCCCATTGACTCCCATTATACAGCTTACCGTCATTTCTTCAGTTTGCCGGTCAGCTTTGAAGAGTGCAGACGTGTCCCAGTCCATAGAAGATCACTGCTCCCAACCTCTGGAGGTAAGTATGGGGTAAGGGGGATAAGGGTAGGTGGGTCCACAGAGGGTGGGCGGGGGTCAGGGAGGGGGGAATGGGAAGACAACGAGGGACTGTTTTCTTTTTTACAGGGGGAAAAAAGACTCTGGGGATGGTTTTCTTTATTTTACAGGTTAAATAAAATATTTAGGCACACTGGGGTGGGTTCTCGGTGCCAGTGTGCTTCTGGGGGATGGGGGATTTACTTGCAGAATGCCACTAAAGAAAGTAATACAAAATGTGGCAATATAGGTAAATGGATTCATTTTATGTAAGACAGTGGCATTCTAGGGTACTTGCTTTGCTAGTATGAGCCAGTAGACACACTGATTCATTCTGAGACAGAAAAGAGGGGAAAAGCTGTCAGTGCCCCTTTAAACTCAAACATTAATCATAGTGCCCACCCACCAACCTTCTGATTATGTTCAGATATCTGATCTGGCTATCTAGCTAGCTGCACTAGAATGGAAACACATATAGCAAGCCCAATGCCCACATTGGTACCAGTCCCAGAACCACTATAGAACCCCCACAATTCTATATTCCAAACCTGGGTACCCAGTACTAAGTTATTAGTTGCAGGCCTGATGCAGCTGCAGCTGCAGCTGAGTTGGCTGGCTGTTGGGGCCCTTTGAAAGAAAAATCAAGTTAGCATGCTTTCTTCCAATTAGCTTTACTGATCCTAGCTGATCTTGGAAAACAGACTTTAAACTTTTAACTCTCTGGCCTGACACACATAGAAGAACTTGATTTAATTATTTACAGTTTCTCACAAGGCGGCAGAGGTGGCTTTCTCTACTCACGGTTTTGAAGTCATCCTTGGCAAAGTCAAAATCAGGCTGTGCAAGGCAGACTCAGTGCTGAGATGCTTGGCAAAGGCTTACAGCCAGGAACCCCCTTACTGACTGCAGGCATGGAAAACGTTTCTCAGCTTTGGCTGAAGTGCCCATCTTCATAGGCTGAAATTACATTCTGGTACAGACCAGGCAAGGACCAGGGACGGCATGCTTCAGACCCCCATGTCCAGGATGTGCCCTTCATGAGGAAGCACATATGGCAGTGCAAAGCTGGTACACTACCAGGCTGACTCCCCACCAATCTGGAAAACACAGTGTTTTGCATTCAGCACATTTACATTTAGCACATTTTACTTTCAGCACATGTCACAATCTCTTCAACCATGCTGCCAGTGTGGCAGGCATGGTCCTTTCAGCTTTCAAGGCACAGTCTCTCACAGGTTGGTGAATTCCCCTAAGGCTAGGGCAGACCCAACACTCACACAGTCCATGGAAAGATACATTTTCTTTTCTCTTACATCACAGATGGAGCTTGAGACATGGCTCCCAACCACTTTAAACTTTCACTTGTTAGCAAACTCTCTTTCTCAGACACTTCTCAGAGCACAGTACACAATAGCAAAATCCTTCTTGGCTATTCTGGCATTTGCAGCTCCAAATGGACATTCAGACACATTAGCAAAGTCCCTCTTGGCTATGCTGGTGTTTGCATCACCAATTGGACAGGTACTGTCCTCACAGGAAATGTCAGGAAGAGCCACGTGCTCTGGGTACTCCCCGTCCAGTCCTGTAGGTACATTATACAGTCACAATCTGCATTTCATGAATTACTGCACCCGTCTCTGGTCACTTTAAACAGATGTCCACACATTCTTTAGGTGCTGGTTAAACATAGGGTGCAGACAGACGACAGGCATTTCTGAGCCTCTGTGGGCTTCTCTGCCACAAACAGTTTTCCAAACAGCTTAAATTTACAAGTTGACATTTATTCACTCAAAAAGATTCAGAAAGCCTGCCCAGTGGTGCTGAGGACTGAGGCGCTGGACACCTTACCTCAGGCCACACTGGTGACCCATGTTCGGGAGTGAGCACGAGCCACCGGGGGTCATTAGGGGAGGAGAAGGATTGAGCATCCAGTGGACTGCTCTCCTTCTCTGAGGAGGGGGGTCACCAGCTCTCGGTGCTCCACTGGCTCCTGGCAGTGGCTGGGGGACAGTGCACTGAAGCTCAGAAGGGGAGGAGGTGAGGCAGATGCCTGGAGGAGTGCATGCGGACATGTGCGAGCTCTCTCTTCCAGTGTCACTCTACACCCCACCTCCAAGGGGAAGAAAACAGAAAAAGGTGCTGGCCGTGATACATGATACTGTCCCTCGTAGGCGGTGCCCTCAGGAAGACACTTCCCTGGTTGGATCCATATTGGGTGGGTTGAGTCACTCCCCACTATCCTACCACAAAGGGTAAGTCATAGGGACTCAAGGGAGGGGGTCTGATCCTCAGTGGCTGGGGCTGGTGCGGGGGGACTCTGGATAGGGGTAAGAGAACTGGCCAGCACCGTGGAAGAAATACCAAGTAAACAAAAAAAAGATTCAGAAGGCTTTCAGGACTGAGTAACCAAATGACAGTGACAGTGTTCACAAGCTGGGGTTCCATGAACCCCATATTAGAAATTTGGGGCCAAAATTCCTAAAAATGGCTGAGATATAAACCTAAGTTTAAACCCTCCATTGACTCCCATTATACAGCTTACCATAATTTCTTCAGTTTGCTGGTCGGCTTTGAAGAGTGCAGACGTGTCACAGTCCATAGAAGATTGCTGCTCCCAACCTCCAGAGGTAAGTATGAGGTAAGGAGAGGTGGGTCCATGAGAGGAGGGTGGGGGTCAGGAGGGAGAATGGGAGACAACGAGGGACTGTTTTCTTTTTTTACAGGGGGAAAAAAGACTTTGGGGATGGTTTTCTTTATTTTACAGGTTAAAAAAATATATTTAGGCACTCTGGGGTGGGTTCTCAGTGCCAGTGTGCTTCTAGGGGATGGGGGATTTACTTATGGACCACCACTAAAGAAATTAATGCAAAACGTGGCAATATGGGTAAATGGATTAATTGTATGTAAGACAGTGGCATTCTAGGGTATTTGTTTTGCTAGTATGAGCCAGTAGACACACTGATTCATTCTGAGACAGAAATGAGGGGAAAAGCTGACAGTGCCCCTTTAAACTCAAACATTAATCATAGTGGCCACCCACCAATCTTCTGATTATGTTCAGATATCTGATCGGGATATCTAGCTAGCTGCACTAAAATGGAAACACATATAGCAAGCCCAATGCCCAAACTGGTACCAGTCCCAGAACCACTATAGAACCCCCACAATTCTATATTCCAAACTTGGGTACCCAGTACTAAGTTATTAGTTGCAGACCTGATGCAGCTGCAGCTGAGTTGGCTGGCTGTTGGGGCCCTTTGGAAGAAAAATCAAAAGCTGATCCTAGCTGATCTTGGAAAACAGACTTTAAACTTTTAACACTCTGACCTGACACACATAGAAGAACTTGGTTTAGCTATTTACAGTTTCTCACAAGGTGGCAGTGGTGGCTCTCTCTACTCATGGTTTTGAAGTCATCATTGGCAAAGTCAAAATCAAGCTGTGCAAGGCAGACTCAGTGCTGAGATGCTTGGCAAAGGCTTACAGCCAGGAACCCCCTTACTGACTGCAAACATGGAAAACATTTCTCAGCTTCGGCTGAAGTGCCCATCTTCATAGGCTGAAATTACATTCTGGTACAGACCAGGCAAGGACCAGGGACAGCATGCTTCAGACCCCCATGTCCAGGATGTGCCCTTCATGAGGAAGCACATATGGCAGTGCAAAGCTGGTACACTACCAGGCTGACTCCCCACCAATCTGGAAAACACAGTGTTTTGCATTCAGCACATTTACATTTAGCACATTTTACTTTCAGCACATGTCACAATCTCTTCAACCATGCTGCCAGTGTGGCAGGCAGGGTCCTTTCAGCTTTCAAGGCACAGTCTCTCACAGGTTGGTGCATTCCCCTAAGGCTAGGGCAGACCCAACACTCGCACAGTCCATGGAAAGATACATTTTCTTTTCTCTTACATCACAGATGGAGCTTGAGACATGGCTCCCAACCACTTTAAACTTTCACTTGTTGGCAAACTCTCTTTCTCAGACACTTCTCAGAGCACAGTACACAATAGCAAAATCCTTCTTGGCTATTCTGGCATTTGCAGCTCCAAATGGACATTCAGACACATTAGCAAAGTCTCTCTTGGCTATGCTGGTGTTTGCATCTCCAGTTGGACAGGTACTGTCCTCACAGGAAATGTCAGGAAGAGCCACGTGCTCTGGGTACTCCCCGTCCAGTCCTGTAGGTACATTATACAGTCACAATCTGCATTTCACGAATTACTGCACCCATCTCTGGTCACTTTAAGTAGATGTCCACACATGCTTTAGGTGCTGGTTAAACATAGGATGCAGACAGACGACAGGCATTTCTGAGCCTCTGTGGGCTTCTCTGCCCAAATAGATTTCCAAACAGCTTAAATTTACAAGTTGACATTTATTCACTCAAAAAGATTCAGAAAGTCAACTGGTGGCACTGAGGGCTGAGGCACTGGACGCCGTACCTTACGCTACGCCGGTGACCCATGTTCTGGAGTGAGCACAGGCTGCCAGGGGTCGTTAGGGGAGGAGAAGGATTGAGTATCCAATGAACTGCTCTACTTCTCCGGGGAGGGGTCACCAGCTCTCGGTGCTCCACTGGCTCCTGGCAGTGGCTGGGGGACAGTGCACCGAAGCTCAGAAGGGGAGGAGTTGGGGCAGATGCCTGGAGGAGTGCATGCGGATGTGTGCGAGCTCTATCTGCCAGTGTCACTGCACGCCCCACCTCCAAGGGGAAGAAAACAGAAAAAGGTGCTGGCCGCGATACATGATACTGTCCCTCACAGGTGGTACCCTCAGGAAGACACTTCCCTGGTTGGATCTGTGTTGGGTCGGTCGAGTTGCTCAACACTACCGTGCCACGAAGGGTAAGTTGTGGGGACTCAAGGGCGGGGGTCTGATCCTTGGAGGCTGGGGCTGGTGCTGGGGGACAGTGGATAGGGGTAGAAGAGCCAGCCAGCGCCATGGAAGAAATACCAAGTTAAAAAAAAAAAGATTAAGAAGGCTTTTCTGTTTTGGAAGTTTCAGACTTCAGCACTCTCACTGTTAAGGCAGAAGCATTTCTTGCAGCTCTCTCACAACTGTAGGCAGATGTTGGCTTCTTCCCCTCATTTCCCTAATGTAGTAAGGCAGATTAGCCCTGGGGGACAAATTCTGGCAACCCCCCCAGCCAACGACTTCAGTTGCTTGCAGCCACTTTCTTTTCTGGCAGAGGCAGAAGCCCTCCTCCCCTGTGGAGGCACTTTCACTGAAAACACTAGGCCCATTCTTTTAGTCGCCCCCTTCCTGTGGAGAGGCTTGCACTGAAACTGAGCTCAGCCTGAAAAGTCCCTGGGTTTACAGGAGCTTTCTGGGGCTCCTGATTGGCTGAAATCAGTTGTCTGTCCCAAAAATGAATATTCATTAGCCTCCTTTGAAGCGTGATAGGTCCCCCTGTTTAGGCATCTAAATTAGGTCCCTGCTTTTACCCCACAAGCCTTTTGCAAAGTCTCACAAGTCTCAGGCAGTTTCCAAAAAGTCCTTGCTGTAAATCCTGGCTTTCGATTGACTGGCTGGCTGCAAATATGGCTGCAAACACTGCAGTCCCCAAGCAGTCCATTAATGTCCCAGCATTTAAACCCTGGTGCAGCCAGTACATTTATTTTATTTACATTATTTCCCCATAGTCTCACAGCCCCTTTAGTACCCTTTTAAATGCTGCCCATCTTGAACACTCTGATGCAGTCTACAGCTTGCCGTGGCTGCCAATATAGACAGTCCCCTAGTGCAGACAGGCAGCTCATTAATATTCATGAGTCTTGAGACCCTAGTGAGTGTAGCACTCTTTATTTATTTACAAGAAGGGCTGTCTTTGCCCTTGTCCAGGTCACCAGTCCCCTCTCAACCTGTCCGAGGGACCGGGACTAATAGAGAATATTTGCTGGACCGCAGTTGCGGTCAGTAGAAGGAGCACACTTCCGCACATGGGCGAGCTTGCCGGCTGACTGTGAAGCATTTGTGGAAAAATGGCATGTGGCTCCACAATGCTCCACAAGCCCCCCAAGGGGCAAAACAAATGCAGGGTGGTTAGGGCTCCTGGGGCACACAGGAACTCAGGCCATAGCCACAGTGCCACTTGGGGGAAGATCGGGGACACTTGAGGCACCAGAGGCAAACAGGAGAATGGGCAGACAACTGGGCAATAAGGTAAGCCTCCATTTGGGGGAGGGTTACAATTGGAATTGGCTCAAACTGACTACCGAGCTTCAGTTGGGGTGGAACTATTTTGTGACTGCTTCCTCTGAACATCTTCATAAACTAGACGGATTGTATAATCATCTAGCATGTTTAATCCTTGCTTGCCCATGTGAAATCCACCATTGTGTCCTCTATCTGAGGCTGGAGTGGCCCTCATTAGCAAACAGAAGGAAACTCCACAAATATATTTTTCTTTATAAATGTGTATTGGGCCAGGTTCCAGATTGCTTAACTGAACGAATTATGCTCAGGAGCATTAAAGCGTCTTTGTGTAATATCCATCTCCTTGAACTTATATACTTTACATAGGAACCAACACCCAAGGTCTTAAAACATTTTCAGCCACTTTGTTCCCCAGATTTGGAACTCTACCAGCCCAGTTCTGAAGTGTGGTTGATAAGTGCTCATCAATCTTGACACTGAAAACATGGTTTACTACTTCAATGAGTAGTTATAATTGTTTTCCTGACTGTTTTACATACTGTTGACATGTCACGATCTGCCATTTTATTTATTTGCTGCACTTGGACTGTCTGATTATGTATTACAATGTATATTTTTATGTGCTGTATTACTGTATTGTATGCAGCTTGTACTGTATAAACCACAAGTACAAGCACTACCAGTACCAAGTACAAGCACTACCAGTACCAAGTACAAGCATTACCAGTACCAAGTATAAGCACTACCAGTACCAAGAGGGAATACAGTCAGGAAGCAGAGAATCACAGACTTTAATAAATGGCTGAGGGAATGGTGTGGGTTCATGGGGTATGGATTGGTGGGGGGGGCAACAAGTGATAGAACACAGGCCTGTACACTCAGCATAGGCTGCACCTTAGTAGGAAAGGCTTGCAGATACTGAAGCAGAGGTTGGGGGAGTTTATCAAAGAAAATTATAATTTAAATTAGGTAAGGGGAGGCAAAGGGGTGGGAATTCACCAGGAGAGGGAGTCCTTTGAGGAGCCAAATTCAAGTAGGAGAGGGGATGGAGGGGAGGGTAATGGCACATAGCATCTAAGATCAGAATGGAGGGTGGTATCATTTAATGCTAGGAGTCTGGGGAACAAGATGGTAGAGTTGCAGGCATTGATGGGGGAAAGGGAGGTGGACATAGCCACCATCACTGAGACATGGGCAACCTAATAACATGACTGGGACCTAGCATCCCAGGTTTCAAGCTATACCAGAAGGACAAAGAAAAAGGGAGAGGGGTGGCTATCTACATTAGGGAAGGGGTAAGGTGTAATAGGGAGGAGGGGATGGAAGGCAGGGCAGAAGCCATAAGGGTCCAACTACACAACCCGAGGGGTAGTAAGGATAGACTGGGAGGTAGTATATAGGCCTCCGACCCAAAAGGAGGAGATTGATAGGGAGCTGGGGGAGCAATTAAGGAGGCTTAGTGGCAAAGGGAGCACTGTGGTAGTTGGGGACCTTAATCTACTGGGGTGGACTGGAACATCCCGACTACCTCATGTGTCAGTGAGCAGATCCTCTTGGAAGTCTTCCAGGATGGTTTCCTGACACAGAAGATAACAGAGCCATCTAGGGAGGGGAACATCCTGGACCTGGTACTGGCAGATGAGAAGCAAGTCAGGGGTGTTGGGGTTGAGGATCCCCTGGCAGGAAGCGACTACCGCATAGTGTGGTTCTCAGTCAATCTAGGTAAGGAGGTAGCCACTACAAAGTCTAAGGTCCTGGATTTCAAAAGAGCAGACATTGTCAGGATGGGTAATATACTGGAAGGGCACATAGCTACCATCTGCCCTAACATGAACACCAAGTAAAAATGGGCAGTCATCAAGCTGGGCCTGACTGAGGCCACTAGCACACGTGTAAAGAGCCACAGCAAGAAATCCAGGACCAAGAAATAGAGCTGAATGAACAGGGAAGTAGGGGAGAGGGTGAGGGAAAAGATGGCTGCCTTTAGAACCTATAAAAGATCTAACAGAGAAGAGGACAGGGAGAAATACATGAGGAAATCCAGGGAAGTGAGTAGAACAGTAAGGGCTGCCAAGGCGTCAAGAGAACTGAGGCTAGCGCAGGAGATCAGAGAAGGTGAAAATGATTTCTTCAGATATATATGGGAAAAGAGAAAGAGTAAGGATCAGATTGTTAGGATCAAGAATGGCAGTGGTGGGCGGAAAAGGGAGCAGAGCAGGCAGAAGTACTCAATGAGTATTTCTGTTCAGTATTCACCAGGGAGAAAGTTGGGCCCATACCAAAGGGGAAGAGGGGGAGGAGATCACGGATGGGGAAATTACAGAGGGAAGGGTGTTGGAAGGCCTTAAGTCCCTGAGGGTAGATAAGGCACCTGGGCCAGACAGAGTTCATCCTAGAGTCCTAAGAGAGTTAGCAGATGTCCTAGCGGGGCCGTTGGCAGACCCATTCAGTATTTTTCTGGAAACACGGTGCATGCGCTGGGATTGGAGGGTAGCGCACTTGGTGCCCCCCCATAAAAGTGGGTCAAAGGATGAACCAGGGAACTATAGACCAGTCAGTCTAACCACAATTGTAGGAAAGCTAATGGAGACTATCCTTAAGGAAAGGCTGGTAACATTTCTCAAGGATAATGATCTCCAGAAAAGCAAAAAGCATGAGTTTGTCTCAGGCAGATCATGCCAGATGCACCTGGTTGATTTTTTTTGATTGGGTGATGGGGGCACTGAACAAGAGTCATGCAGTGGACATCCTTTACCTGGACTTCAGCAAGGCCTATGATTCGCTACCTCATGGTAGTCTGACCAGCAAACTGTGCAACCTGGGAGTGGGGAGGAAACTGGTTAGATGGGTCAGGAGGTGGTTACAGGATAGGCAGCAGAAGGTAGTAGTGGGGGGGTGAAGTATCGGAGCCCAGGTTGGTAACAAGTGGGGTCCCAAAGGGCTCGGTTCTGGGACCAGTGCTGTTTAATGTTTTCACTGCTGACATTGCAGATGGGATAAAGAGTAAGATCAGTCTTTTTGCTGATGACACCAAGATCTGTGCGGAGGTGGCTGGGAGGGAAGGAGGTACAATTCTCCAGGAGGATTTGGCAAGACTAGAGGAATGGTCTAGCACATGGCAACTTGGGGTAAACACCAAGAAGTGCAAAGTAATGTACTTGGGAGCCAGGAACCCCAGAATTAGTTACTTGTTGGGGGGAGTGCAGTTATCTACCTCAACGGAGGAGAATGATCTGGGTGTACTGGTAACAGGGGAAATGAACCATTCAGCCCAGTGTAGGAAGGCAATAGCAAAGGCCAGCAGAATGCTGGGGTGCATCGCAAGGGGAATTACTTATAGGAGAGGGGAAGTCATCCTGCCCATGTACAGCTCCCTGGTACTTGGAGTACTGTGTGCAGTACTGTTGCCCCTACTTGAAAAAGGACATCAAGCTACTGGAAGGGGTACAACACAGGGCAACAAAAATGATCCTAGGATTGGGAGATAACCCTTATGAGGAGAGACTGAGAGAACTCAGTATGTATTCCCTGGAGAACAGAAGGGAGAAAGGGGATATGATTGAGACCTTCAAGTACCTGAAGGGTATGAACAGAGTACGCACTGGGAGTATTTTCATATTAAAAGGTGGAAGGGAAACCAGGGGACAGAGTCTGAAATTGGAGGGAGGCTGATTCAGGAGGGACATGAGGAGGCATTATTTCACCTAAAGGGTGGTCACAGGGTGGAACGCGCTGCTGGAGGAAGTGGTATCACTGTGGACAGTGGGCAACTTTAAGAGGGGGTGGGACAGGATCAAAGGGATGGTTCAAACCGTGAAGGGGTGGGTGTGGATGTGAAGGAAACACAGACAAAAACAGTTGGGGGCGGCAAAGGGAGGGGGGCAGCTGCAGTCTAAAAGGCTGAAGTGCTGCACACTCAAGCAGGCTAGATGGACCGTAAGGCCTGAATCTGCTGGCAATTTCGTATGTAAGGCCCCCCTTGTAAATTAACCCTGGCTCAATGGGTTTTAACCTTTGAATAAAATGAAATGAAATTAATTGAAAATAAAATGTAACTGCTTGTGGGCCCTGTCTGTGCCTAGTTTAGGCAGTTGGGAGAGGGTGGACTGGAGGTGGGCATGGGCCTCATTCACGGACGAGACCTGTGGTGCGCAAGGCTACTGGTAATGGTGGAGGCTATACTGCTCTATGAGCATTATTAACAACAATGTGCCCCCCTCTACACAGCCACTGTAATATCGATGGGGCCCAATCAGACCCCTTCCACCAGCCCCTAGTGCTTCCACAGTGAGCTGGGGGCAGTACCGGCACAAGCCAGTGCCAGAAGTAAATGGTGTACAGTTCTGGTACTGCTGTATCCTGCTATCCCCTACTCCATGCAGAGTCGGTGATCCACCATTTCACCTTCTGGCAGTCTTCCACATCTTTTATCCCAGTCCATTCCAGTCCTGACTCATTCCTTCTACAGTATGGCCATTTGTTTTCATCACAGAACAAGGGGCACTGGGGGCTTTCACATTCAGGCAGACCATGTGCTGCCTGCATTTTATTAATAGTCTAACAAGTAAATTTTTAAGCAACAGGGCTAGGTCAAATAAAAACTTAAGTACAATGCCATACAGTATAGTAAAACAAACGTATAAAGTTATAACAGTATGCACTTCAACTCTTGTTGACAACAAAAGCAGTAGCAGGCACCAGCCTAGTCACCAGATATGTTTTCAGTCTCTTCAATCCATGATTTGGTCCATATCAGGCCTAGAAAAGTCCTTCCATAGGGACCATATATACCATGTTTATTCCCCACATAAACCTCAAATATTAATAAATGACACATTATAACTTAGTAAAGGATAGAGTATCCAGGCACAGTGAGTTTAAATTAAAGCAGGCTGGCACAAAGGTGTTCTTATGTTCTAGGGGGCCCAAAGAATGTTAGTCATAGGAACCCCTACCCCTCTATGGGGCAGGCATCTTCAAATTACTACGATGCCATTTTGAAAGCTTCTGCCCAGTTCACTGAGTCCCCATGTGTGCTGCTTCAACAGGACACAGTAAGACATTTAATTAAAAAAAACACATTTCAATCTCAAAGACTGACACTTTGTGTTGGGTCAGACTGAGAACCCTTTGAGTTTGGGACTCTAGTAGCAACTAGAGTGGGGTACCTAAGTTCAGTTCTGGGCAGGCAACAAAAGCGGAAAGAAATTAAAAAAGAAGTTACAGCACTGCTAATGTCTCCTTGAGACTGCCTACTGTAGCTAGGAGATGGGGTAATCTTTTAAGAGCATTAAAAAGTTAATTGTGTTGAATTTGGCACCATAGCAACTGCAGAAAAATCAAATTTCCTTTCCAGGTGGGGGAAATGGCTGGATATGCAATACAGAGGTGTTAATGGTTTAATAGCATGTTAATAGATACTGGAATAGTAGTGCTTTGCTACAGAGATTTGGCTGAAGTGTCCCGGACAGGAATGATTCCATGTCAGAAATCCAAAAGGGTACTGTATGCGACCTAGCAATGCCGGGCTAGTGCTCCCTACCACAGGGCGGCTAGCCCTCAGACTAAGGTCCAAACACAGTAGTGGCATAAAAGAGACCTTGTGCAGATGAATCAGAAAATAATGCGAAATACAATCCATGATACACAGGTTTCTGACAGCAGTTCTGCTCAGCTAGCGAACATAACCCAGCACTTCGACTTAAGCCAGAGTCTTCTTCAGGGGGTGCTTTGTTACAGAGATTAGGCCGAAGTGTCCCAGACAGGAATGATTCCATGTTAGACTGGATGAATCTGCTTTTTGTAGCCAGGAGGATCCACCCAGGGCTGGGGGACCTTGCCAGGCAGGGGCTCTAGGCCCAGGCCTTGTTGGACTATGCCTTAATCTGGCCCTGAACTCATCTGCACCATCCTGGGTGAATACACTGTAGTGGATCAGGTGGTGGGACACAGGGAAACTCAGTTCCAGGAGTGAAATTTAACAACTGACAGTTCCAGGCACGAAATGGGGAGGGTTGCTCGTGTGTGAAATGTAGCCTCCAAAGGCAAAAACTAAATATTAAGTGTAAAACTGCAAGATATACAGTAATGAAGAATAGTCCACAAACCCTTGTCAGGCATGTTTGATCCTACATCAAAGGTGACTTTTTTCTCTTTTCCCACATTGTCAACAGAATAAAAACAAAAGGTCTCTTGTTCAGGCTCAGACTCTTCTCTGCCAGCAGTAATAGTTCAGCAATTAATATGCTTGTTTTTTGCAAGTTATTGAGAGGTGTGTTTCTGTATCAGTACTGTATATATAAAACATGTTCAACCTGTCAAATAATTGCAAAAAAAACTCTGCCTTCTTATACAGTAGGTAAAAAAGCATGCGTGCAAGCGCACTCTCACACACACACACACACACACAGCATATTACTGAATTTATTACTATTTATACGTTCATATCTAATACATCTGTAACACCCACCCAGGTATGCCATTTCTTTCTTGACAGCAATACCAGGTGAGCTGGGTTCGGGGAGGAATATGTCACTCGGCACATTGGCTAGGTTTGGCTACTCTGCAACAGGGGCAGCCAAGTAACTCCAGACAAAGGAAGCAGTAACTGTAATGTCCAATACCAGAAGTGGGATTCTAAAGTGTGGCTTTTATTCACATCAAACAGAATAAATAAAGCATAGATGGACCCCCACGGGGCTACACTCCTGGTAATGCAGATTTATGGAGACCAGAACACATACTCATCACTTTAGCCCTCAGGCTCTGAAACACACTGGGCACACAGCCCGAACTTGTACGCTGCTGTGGGTTTTCCCTGGCTCAGCTCCCTAGCCAGCCACTTGGACACTTTCCATTTAACATGGAAACATTTACTGGTGGCTCCCTAAACCACCTATGAGCACTTCTGCTAAATAAGGGAATCTTCCTCATCAATCCCACATCTGGGTACTTTCCTCAGGCATTGGCCAAGTACCTGAGAGAAAGCAACAGGTATCCCAGAGCAAATCCATAGAGGTGAATTTGGTTACTACTGATGGGGGGTCTCCCACCTCTCGCTCCCATAATTCATACCCGGCCATTTCTCTGGACTGTAACACCTCATCCTTTAACACACTTTGCTGTGTAGATTCTTTTTAAATGTATTTCACATTCAATCTACTGTCTTTACATCCCATTTGTGCTGGACTTGAAAATACTTAATAAGTGGCTTTGTCCATTACTCTAGACCCCACACAGAGTTAAGCAGTCCAATCCCCACATCTTCCAAACTGTACTTGGCTGTCTTTTATTGACCCCACATTAACAGTCCCTTTAGTTCATCTTGATGCAGGTGAAAACACATGGCCCTTTAGCAGAGCGAACTCACCCTTCGGTTGCAGGTGCCCCAGAGGCATTTCCTCCTCAAGGAACTCTCTTCCAGAGCTTCTGGTGCCTCAGCACGAACTTAAACAAGGCAGCTTCTTTTCCCTAGCTGGACCAAGGGGGTTTGCCCCTGGAAGCAGGCTGATTCCTTTCCCCCATCCCTGCAGGGATGGGGCCCTGAACCATTGAAAGCGGTCTCCACCACTTCAATATGCTCTTCTTGTGTTCCTCTTCAGGTGAGAACACACACCTATACCAAATAATAGCTCTTTGTCAGAGCTTAGAGCTCGGAGGGCCTGCTTACAGCAGAGCACCTCTTTCAGACTGCACACACTACTGAACTCTACAGACTGACTTCAAATTCCCCAACTTTCTACTGTAACCTCCAACTGCAACATTCCAGTGTGGCTTATGCAGCTGTGACAGTTCTAAATGATGACATCCCTCAGTCTCAGCTGAGACTGAGAACAGAGTGAGACAGTGTGAAATCCATTTAACTGGAGTTTCACAAGCTGCCTTCTCTGCCTACCACTAGGTCTTACTGGGATTCTAGTAACCCCAGATAACAGGGAGGTTACACATCTTTTCATATCTAATACAAAATTGCCCTCATTGTTTTCAAGACTCTCCATTGACTATCTTTCTGATCGTATTAACCTCTAGCCTCCATCTCATTTTCCTTCACCTTCCACTTCTCTAATTCCAGGCTTTCATCTCATTACTCTGTATGATCTACTGTTGAGTCAGATGTTTTACCATCCCTGCACCTTTGATTGCTACTGTTTGACTTACTGATTCCCCTTCACTTTTCGGATGACAACTTAAAATTCCCCACTTTTCTCTGATCTGTGTGCCCCAACCTAGTACACTTCTCTTCAGTATTTGTCCGCTTATTTTGATCCTACATTTTGATTAGGTTGTTATTCTATGCTGTTATTAATGAAAGATTTGCATGTCCTATCATTTTTACTGTATACAGTATTATGTAATTGTAATTTGATCTGTATTACTACCAGTTTACTATTTTTGTCTTGCTAAAATGCTAATTATTATTATTCTGTGATGTTGCTATACAGTACTAATTTCCTCATAGGCTCTGCACTGTAAAGTGTTGGTGAAACTTTGTAAGAAGAGCACGAGAGTAAATGAAATTAAATTAAACCGTATGTTAGTTCAATAATGCAGTGATTACAACCGGGGCAAGCTTGTGTGTTCAGTACCTGTCCAAGGTTACCTTAGCCATGAAGAGAGCAAAGCACTATACCAGAATCTGGGGGTGGGGCTGACTGGCTGTCTTAAAGAGCAGCTCTGCACTTCATCATGTGCTTTCATAAATACGATGTTTCAGCTGTTACAATTTACCAAAGAATACATTTTTTTCATTTTTGATGTTCCTTTCCAAGATTTGTAGCACATCTTGGTAGTCCATCTAAAAAGTCTGTACATAAAACATCTGAAAACATTTGCCTCTCCCCTGTAAACCTCACAATGCCTTTGCTTATGACATCATAGTGCTCACCATGACAACAGGCTATGATGTCATAAACAGCAATTGTGCGGTTAGCAGGAGAGAATCAGGTACATTTTAAAAGACTCAGTGAAGTAATTGCTGCATTACGTACAATATGTAGTGACCAATAGCAGGGGGAAGTAAAAACAAAATAACAAATGACCAGAAAACAATAAAGGTAACACATAATTGGTGTAAATCTTGTGTTTTTAAGCTTTTTTATTATAATAGAGAGTTGTTCTTTAAGGGAAGGAAAACGTAAAAACAAAGAAAATGTTGGCAGAAAAAGACTTCTGCTCCATCCGGTTTGCCCTATTTTGTTACCCTACCATATCTATTGTCTAGGCGGGGATTTTGTCCCCAAACTTTCCCATTACCCACTGTACTGGTACCCCCTCATATAACTATCAGACCCCTTACTCTAGCCCAGCTGTGCTTGAACCTATTTATGGTTTTTGCTCCCACCACCTCACTTGATGGACTGCTCCACAGCTCAACCACTCTCCGTGAAGTAACTTTTTTAACATCTCTCCTGAGTCTCCCCCAACATTGCAAACATCCATTCACGTCTCCTTGTTATTGACCCTCTCTTCCTGTTGAATAGCTCCTCACAGTTTACCTTGTTTATTTCTCTCAGGAATGTGAAGGTCTCTATCATCTCGCTCTTCTCCTTTCTGGCCTCCAGTGAGGCAAGGTTACCCAAAAAGGGCATCGGCATGGTGTGCATGCCAACGTCCTTTTGGGGTAACACTTACTGCTTTTGTGCTGAGATTTTTTGTCTTTTTAGCTTGCTTTCTTATTTTGTGCCCACCGTGACCCAAACCTGTAAGACCACATAAAGGCTGGTTCACGTCCCCCTGGAGTGAGATACAGACAAGGCACACTGATGAGTCCTTTGTAGGACAAAACACGTAACTGTGTCTTCTATTCTCAGCCTTCGCAAATTCTGTGAGAGGATCTTTGGCACCATACATTCCTGCTTAAAACAGAACCAGCCTAAATAATCATGGTGATTTGCATATATACCACATGATGCTCTGCACTGTGGGGATATGTGTGATTTTGTATTTCTTTGAAACCTAGCTTTGTTGCCAGTGCCCTTTTTTTGGTAACCCTTGCCTTAGTGCTTTTGTGCAAAGATTCTTTGTATTTTTAGCTTGTATATAAATTTGCTCACTTTTCTGCACCTGTTTACAAGAAACCCTTCCCCTGTCCCCAGATTATTGAAGGAAATTAGACACTTCTCTGCCTATCTTAAATACATTTTAAATGAAGAACATCAAAGATACAGGTGCAAATCAATGACAATACCATAATAACATGCCCTACCCCACACCCCCACCCCACCCCCAATTTAACATTTTGATAACAGCTCGTACTTTGGAAAGGCTACTGTAGATCTAAAGTAATGAAGTTTCCTTAGCCAGTGATATAAATGTATTTACCTCTTTCCCACAGTCAGTTTTTTCACAACAGTTACATTGAGTCCAGTTTTTTGGAAGAGCAACAAAGCCTCCTCTTATGCACTGTGAGATTGGCTGGTTTAAGCTCTTGTTGTGGGGAAGAGGATTGTTCACTTCATGACAATGGAAATAGCACCCCCTAGCTAGACTCAATGAGAAATGCTATTTGCTACATATGTAGGTAAAACCAAATCCCAGTCCAAAAGGGGTAACAAGGTTTAAACCTTTGCCAAATTACTTCAGGTTCAGATTTCAGATTTATTAGAAGATGGGCAAAATACAGCAACCTATTAGTTGAAATGTATACAAAGCATGAATAATATATTTTAAACAAAAAGATAAGCAAATAAGGCAGAGTATTGCATTACATACTGTAATATCCAGAAATAAATATGATGTAAAGTGCCTTCAGATCATTAAACAGACAGACATACTTTACAAAGTTCTAATGCTCCCCTGTTCCATATAATGTTGTAAGCTGTGCATGAAACATTCAGCCGTTAATTTATCCTAAGATGGCAGAGAAAAAAATCCTATTTAGATGCGCATAATAAGAAGCATAATTACTTGATGCAATGAGGAAAAACGGTCAGAATAAGGCTAACAACCCTGAAACTAGACAAGGCTCTAGGGCTAGATGGGATGCACCTGAGGGGGCTCAGGGAACTGGCATCAGAACTGGCTGAACCCCTGACAGGGCTGTCCAATAGCTCTCTACAGTCAGAGGTGGTTCTGAAAGATTGAAGGGTAAACTAATGGAGACACTAGTCAAAGAAGACCTAGTGGACTACCTGGAGAGAAATTGGGCTCCAGGTTAGTAAGCGACAGGGGTTCATGGTTGAGAGGTCTTGTCAGTCCAACCTGATAGCATTCTTTGAGTGGGTAACTAGGGCAGTGGGCAAGAGACAAGAGGCAGATTTGCTGTACTTCGACTTCAGCAATTTGTTAGACTCTGTGCCACACAGAAAGTTGCTGAAGAAGTTAGGGGATCTGGGAACAGGAAATAATCTAGTTAGATAGGTGGGAAGCTGGCTGGGAGGGGAGACAGCAGAGGGTGGTGGTAAACAGGGTCAAGTCAGGGGAGAGGGAGGTCAAGAGGGGGGTGTCACAGGGTTCAGTCCTGAGGCCGGTCTTTTCAATGTTTGTCAATGACATAGGAGAAGGAACACAAAGTAAGATGTGTCTCTTCACAGATGACACCTACAGTAGCTCTGTGGCAGGGTAGACAGTGAGGAGGGGGAAGGGAGTTGCAGTGCAACCTGCAAGTATTGGAGAAGTGGTCCAAAGTTTGGCAGCTGAAATTCTATGCCACAAAGTGCAAAGTGAAACACACAGGGAACATATTGGATGGGATGGGTTAAGTTGGACACTTCCACTGAAGAAAGGGTCCTGGAAGTTATTTATTTATTTATTTGTTTGTTTGTTTGTTTAAAAGTTGATAACTGGGAAAAGCAACATGAGCCAAAGCTCGTTTCCAGATGTGATCCAGGGAAGGGGAAATAATGGGAGCAATACAAAAGGCAAGCATGAACAACAAAAATACAGAGCACAAGTCACGGGTCAGGGTTACAATACCCGCTAAAAATGAGGAACCAGCAACAGCACAGCAAACAAAATAGAAAAACATTAACAATCAAAAGTCTAGTAATGTAAAGAATCAGCAATAAGTGAGGGTTATGTTATACAAGCCCCCCCCCCAAAAAAAAAGAGAAAAACACAAAGGCAGGAATGGCAAGTAATGGGAAGCCCAAACAGGGTAACTGAAAATAAGATGGTCAGGGTTGAGGCCATTGGGAGCAAGGCTGGTGGGGAAGTAGTCTGAGCTGCCTTTTGAGAGAGAAGTTGGAGGAGCATGAGCGGATGTCCAAGGGTAGTTTGTTACAGAGAGAAAGGAAATGGAAGGAAAAGGTAGATTGTCCAGAAACTGCATGGGGGTGAGGGATAGAGAAGGTCTGAGAGTCATTGTGATGAAGAAAGTAGTTTGAGGAAGCAGCTTGGGTGAGGCAGGAGGAGAGGTAGGAGGGGAGGAAACCAAACTAGAATTTAGCAATGAAGGTTGCACAGTGTAGAAGTCTACTATGAGGCTGGGGAGCAAGTGAAAGGCCAGAATAGAGAAGACAGAGGTGAGGGGGAGAAGCAGTAGAAAAATGGCAGAAGGAGTTTTGCAGGGTGTCAAGCCTGCCTAAGGATTATCTGAGAGGCAGTGCAATATTCCATGTCGGCATAATCGAAAGCTAGTAAAATCATTTTAGAGACCAGCTCATGGCTGGTGGGGAGAGGGAGGCTGGCTTTGTGCAGGTAAAGGGTGCCTAGTTTAGGACGAAGTTTGGCACAGATGTTGTCAACATACTGTAGGTGGAGAAATCCAGACTTTCATCCAGCCAAACCCCAAGGTACTTGAAGACCAAGATGTTCTCATAGGGTGGAACCATCCAAAGTGGTAAAAGTAGAGAGTTGCGGTAAGGTGACCAGCTTTTGTCTGGTAACAAAGGTCATGGCCACTGTTTTTTTTACATTGAGTTTGAGTTTGTTAACCTTGAACTAGGACTGGACTCTTTTGAAAACTTCATGAGGGGGAGCTTTACACTGCTGACAGAGGGTCCGGAGAGGAAAAGAATGGTGTCATCCACATACACGTAAATTTCACTGGACCTACAGATAGAAGGGAGGTTATTTATAAATAGAGAGAAGAGGATGGGGCCTAGGATGGAGCCTTGGGGGATGCCGGAGAGGATGGAGAGAGGGGGGAGGATAAAGCATCGCCTATTTGAACCGATTGTTCCCTACCCTGGAGGTAAGATTGGAACCAGTTAACGGCAGGGTCAGCAAGGCCAACAGAGCCAAGAGTTTGTAGTAAGAGGGTATGGGAGATGAAATCTAAGGCTTTTGCCAGGTCGACAAAAATGGCAGCTGTAATTTGGCTCCTGTCCATTGCTGTAAGTATCAAGTCTGTGACATGCAAGAGAGATTATATTGTCGAATGATGCTTCCTAAAGCCATACTGAACAGGGGAGAGAGTGTTGGAGCTGCAGTAGCAAGGAAATCAGGCAGTCTTGAATGAATAACTGATTCTAGTAGTTTAGCCAGGGAAGGGAGAAGGGAGATGGGCCTATACTTCACAGCGGAGGAGGGATCACCACCTTTGTGGAGAGGGAGGACTTTAGCAGATTTTCAGGACTTGGGTACAGTGGATGAGGAGAGAGACAGGTTGAGGATATGGGTGAGTGGGGCTGCTATGGCAAAGGCAGAGAATTGGAGAAGCTTGAGGTGGAGACCATTGGGGCTGGACTTTGTGAGGTTTAGAGTGAGGAAGGCAGAGTAAACTTCAAGAGGAGAGAACGGGGGAAATTATAATCACAGGGTTGGTCAGGCGCAGCTGAAGAGGCCGGGGGGGTGTAGCGGAAATGAGGGGGAACAACTGTCTGGGAGAGTGCAGGTAGCAAAGAATTTGTTAAACGTCTCAGTGTCTGAGGAAGAGCCAGAGACAGGGACCCATCAACTTGAAGTACAGGTTGGTATGTTGGGTCAGGGGGTCAAGGAGGGTATGGAGGACTTTCCAGAAGGAGGCAGGGGTCTGTTGGTCTTGCTGCAGGTAAGTCCTGAAGTAATTTGCTTTAGACAGGCAGATGGCCTTGGTGTAGTTGTTTCTAAAGGTTCTATAAGCTTGTAGATCAGCCTGAAAAAGAGAGGCTTTATAGCGGCACCAAGCTTTGTCCCTGGCTCTGCACATGGCCAGTAGGTCAGCAGTGATCCAAGGGTGATGCTATCTCTTCACCCTGGTTTTCTTGAGCAGGGCGTGATGGTTTCAGATGTATAGGAAGAGATTGGAGAAGAGAGATAGGGCAGAGTCGGCATCCCTTGCAGAGTAGATGGGAGCCCAATCTGTTTCTATCAGATATTTGTGAAGGCCTGAGACATCAAGTTTGTGTAAAGGGCGGGACCAAATGTATTTAGGAGACACACAGAGGGTGAGAATCTTTCTTATGCAAAAAATGATGCAATGATCACTAATAGAGTCTGGGAAGACACCTGCTGCAGTGATATGATGGGGGTAGGAGGATAGAACGCAGTAGGGGAGAGTGTGGTTCTGGGAGTGGGGGTTTAGGCATGTGGGCTCTTGGATCAATTGAGTAAGGTTTAGAGCTTCCAGTTTAAGAATAGTAGACATGGAGGAGGGCAAGAGCCAGTCAAGATTGAAATCCTCGAGTAGCAGTAGCTCACCGCTGGTTGTGAGGGAATAAATAGAGGAGAAGATAGAATCTAGGACAATTGGAGATGTTTTAGGAGGAACATAGAGGGCCCCTATGAAGAGCTGGGCTGAGGAGGAGGAGGAGGAGGATAGTTGAGCTATGATAACTTTGTGTGAGAAGGTTCGGGCTTCTTTAAAAGTGATGGAAACTAGATGGATTTTCTGATATACAGGGCAACACCGGCCCCTCACTTCCCTCTGTCTTCACGAAAAAGGTTAAACTCAGGGATGGAGAGGACGGAGTCATGGGTTTTAGATGAAAACCAGGTTTCAGTTACACAAAGGATGTCAGCAGGATATTGGAAGACCCAAACTTTAAGCATGTCAAGTTTAAGAAGTAGGCTGCAAGCACTTACGTGAAAAGACCTTAGTCCCTTAGACAAGGAAGAGAAACCTCAATTTGAGACTGCGTGTGGTGGAGCCAAGGCTGAAGGGTTTGGCGGAGGACCAGAATTGATGTCGTCAGAGAGTAGTAGTAAAAGTAGGAAAAGAGGAAGGTGTGGAGGGTACCTTGATTTTCTGTGGATGTGAGAGGGGGTTCAAGGAAGTGGAGATGTGAGGTGGAACAGGGTCTCGAGATTAAGAAGAGAAGGGGGAGTAAACCGGGGTGAATAAGAGAAGAAGGATTGGGTGGTGGGTGGATGGGTGGGGAGGTGGACAGGGAAAGCAAGAGGAGAGGGAATAGAAACAGGTATAGAAATAAAGGGGGAGAGGGAAAGGAAGTTAAATTATGGGGCTGGGGGACAAGATGGGTGGGAGAGAGAGTTGATGAAGGGGAGAGTCATAAGGGGAAGTGAGGAGAGGAAAAACAGCAAGGGGGAGATAGGTAGAGGCATGTTAGGAGACGGGGAGGTGGGCAGGGATAGGAAAAAAGTGGTATCTGGAGGAGATTAAACAGAGGTCAAGGGTAGAGTCAGAGGGGGAAGTGAGAATGCATGGTAAGATAAGAATAGCAGATAGAGGAGTAGTTGGGTAGACTGGAGAGGCACACTAAGAATAGGAACGATGTGAGAAGATGAGAAAGATTAGGTGAGGAAGGTAGCAGGAGATAGATTAGTCATGTAGACTTTGAGGGGAGCAGTGGACTACCACTGAGTTGAGACACAGACTAGGCAATTAACAGACAGACAAGTCTGTTGACTTCACGAGGAAAAGGAGGAAGATATGTAGAGGGAGGAAGGCAGAGAGGCACGAAAGTGGGGGCTAAAAATGAGAAGGGTGAGGGGGGGCCAGCAGGGGCAGTAGCAAGGCATCCATCTGCAGCGCCGACATCCCTTATTTGAGGAAAGACCTGAGAGTCAGAGGGCCGGCTGGGGGCTGAAGGGAGGAAGAGTGTCCGGCACAATGAGGAACCCTGGTGGAGGCTGGGGATCCCATGCGGCTGGCACTACATGTTTCAGGGGGGCAGAGCGGACGCTGGAGTCATTGGATGTCCCTGCCCCAGGGAGAAACATTACTGAAAGGTCTCAGCCACAAATGATGGCCCCACTCTGCCGCCACTCCCCACTCAGACCATTGTCCACTGGGGGGTTGCACTCCCATGACCCCACCCTCGGGGGCAAGCCAGAGCATCGTGACCCACCTTCCTGTGGAGGAGTCACCCACCCAGCAGCCCTGTCCAGGGGAGGAAGCCTGGAGATGGGGGAGCGATAGGTGGAGTAGGGGGTTGGACCCTTCGGCCCCCCCCAAAAAAGAGACAGGTGAGGGCACTTTAGAAGGGTAGCAGCCTAAAGTAGCATGAGAAGGGTGGGGGATTTTAGCAATCAGGCCATTTAAGAAGTAACGGATGTGATCTCAGCTTGCTAGCTGGAATTTTGCTAGGAATTTATTTCTAGGTCTGAGACTTGCAACAGTTTTAAGGTCTGTACAAGCAATAGCTGGGGGCAAGACTACATAGGGAGAAAGAGATTTTCACTTCACCAGCAGTAGAAGAGAATATAACTACACTGTTATTAGTCATGCAGCAGAGCAGGGAGGCGCCCAGACTGAGGCTTAGGGGATTTAAAGAGTGCCGAGGGTGGGTGGGAGAAAAAATAATGTACTGAGATCAGGCAGGCAGTAAAGATAAAATTAGTACAAAAAAGCAAATGGTAAAAAAATAGCTGAGGATAGGGCTGAGTCCTGAGCTGGTAAGGTGGGCCAGTCAGCTTGCACTTGTCCAAACGCTGCCCTATCAGAGGACTTTCATGGAGAGAGCACCAGAATTTGAATCTGTGGTCTGAAATAGGGAGCGTACCTTCCGATGTTTCCAGGGGCAGCAGCGGGAGAAGTGGGCGGCGGCAAGTGGAGAGCCACACCTCACCGAAGGGAGCATCTGGTCAAGGGTTTAGCATCAGCTTCTGAGGTATCCAGGGACAGCAGCAAGAGAAGCGTGTGGTGGCAAGTGGAGAGCTACAACACACCGAAGGGAGCACCAGGTCAAGGGCTTAGCGTCAGCTTCTGAGGTTTGCAGGGGCAGCAGCGGGAGAAGCAGGCAGCGGCAAGTGGAGAGCCATACTACACCGAAGGGAGCGCCCGGTCAAGGGCTTAGCGTCAGTCATAATCGACTCCTTAAAACAATCTAGCCAATGTGACAAGGCCTACAGCAAGGCAACCAGGATGTTGGGTTGAACTGGGAGGGGAATTGACACCAGAAGGAAAGAGGTGATACTGCCTTTTTATAGATCACTGGTGAGACCACAGTGTGGAATACTGTGCCCAGTTCTGGAGCCCCTACCTGAGAAAAGACAAAGGCAGCCTGGAAATGGTACAGGGTAGGGTAAGCAAAATGATCTAGGGTCAGCAGGACAAATCCTATGAGGATTGGTTTAAGAACCTGAACATGTAATTGCTGGAGACCAAAGGGAGAGTGGAGATACAATGGAGACTATTAAGTTCCTGAAAGGAATGAACAAGGTAGACTACAGGGAACTATTCAGAAGGACTGACAAATCAAGAATACAGAGACATGATTGAGATCTGGCAGGGGGGAGATTCGGGAAGGACATGAAAAAATGTTATTTTACAAAGAGAAGGGTTAAGCCACAGAACAGCCTAACAGCAGAGGTGGTGGGTGCAACTACCAGTGATGGTTTTAAACATGGCTGGGACCAAGAAAAATGCTTAATAGTTACACAGGGGGAAAGCAGTAAGGCAGGGGACAAGGGAGGAGATGAGAGCAATAAACCTGACTAGACATTAGATGCCAGGGTAGGATAGGGTAAAACAGTCCTATGTGATATCAGCGAATGTAAAACAGCAGCAACCATATGGGAGAAGAAAAAACAGCTAAGACATATACAGCGCACACCAACAAGAGCAAAATGTCCATACAGTGACTTCCCCAACAAAAAAAAAACACACTGACGAAAACTACAGTGAAAACAATGAACAATCAAAAAGCACACATCACATTTGCAACTGAAAGTTAATCACCACTACCACACCCAGAACACACGCACAACTTACAGCATATTAACAGAAACCACCCCAAACCAGCCCCTAAATCCAGATAACCCACACCTGACACACTTGACCAAACCTCCTAAAGTAAAATATCCACACCTACCAGCACCACAACCCACAGTACACATACTCAAATCACATGCCATCACCTGGACTCTAACCCACAACACCACACCACTCAATCCTACACATCACCCTGCCTACCTACCTACCTAACACCCTGCCTAACCCACTACACCGGAATGGAACCATGATTGCAAACCAACCAAAACACACATACATCCAATGTCACAGACCCTTTCAAACAATAACAACAACTTACAGTGGTGTCCCCCAGGATGAAACCGACTTTTAAAGTATTCTGCAGTATGCTGCTACAGACCTACTGAATAAAGCAATGTAATTTCAATGGCAATTAGTCCTTGCTGTATGCAGAAACTGTAGCATTCACTTCATCCCGGCAGTGTCACATTTTCCTGAATGACAAAAGGGACTAATTGCCATTGAAATTACATTGCTTTATTCAGTAGGTCTGCTGCAACATTCTGCAGAGTGCTGCAAAATGCTGCATAATTGGTTTTCATCCTGGGGGATGCCACTGTACTTTATGCGGGGGGCATTGCTGCCCACACCACCCATATGGGGAGGCTTTGCCTCCAACCCCCGGTTCTTATTATAACTAATTCCGAGACTGACTACCTATGACATGTGCAACACTACCCCAGCACACTTCGCCCTCACTGCACAACTTTGCTCTCTTTACCCTTGCTGTTTTCCAACTATAGCCCTGTTTACAGGCATTCAAATTGAGTTGCTCACATTGAGTTGCTCATATCACGGGATACTGGGTAAAACAGGGCAGACTGGATGGACCAATGGTCCTTTTCTGCTGCCATTTTCTGTTTCTATGTTTTGATGGTGCA
This sequence comes from Neoceratodus forsteri, assembly GCA_016271365.2. Lineage (NCBI taxonomy): Eukaryota > Metazoa > Chordata > Ceratodontiformes > Ceratodontidae > Neoceratodus > Neoceratodus forsteri. The sequence continues at coordinate 1,453,042,903 of CM057452.1, forward strand.
AAATGCTTAAAGGAAATTGCAGATATTTAAGTATGGACTTTATAGCCCTTCACCTTATGTCATCAATAGTCAGTTCTAGCATAAATAATAATTTTTTATACAGTCGTGTTTGGGAGGCAAATGATCTTAATTCATGCCAAACAGCTAGCCGATCCCCTTCCACTTCCTGGTCTGCTGCCCCTACCCCTGTGCTCAGACATTTTGTGATGTCTAACCAGGGAGAGCACGGGGGTGCACCCGATATAAGACATTGGGGCTATTTTATTTATTTAGTTAGTTTAGTTTAGTCAGCTAGTTTTTGTTGACTGGGAAAGGAGGAGTAGGCAATTCTGCCTATTTTCAGCCTCGTCCCAGGGAGGGAGAATACAGATGGTAATCGACTGAAGTTGAACCAGATTGAGTTGTTTGTGGTATTTTTAGTGAATGGGGAAATTTGGCCAGGACACCAGGGAAATTCACCTACTCCTTGGTAGGGGGGAGCTGCTGCTCATTTCCCAGGCTATCTTGTAAGATGGCCGACTCTTGAGTTGCAGGAAGAAGGAGGTGGTCGTGTTTTCTCCCCAACTGAGGGTTTGATACTGAGCACAGCCTCCAGGCTGGCTGAAACGTTGGTGTCTATGGAGGATATTTGTGAGACTGTAACTGATGGAAACGCCCATGTCAGGTCAAACAATGGCTGTTGAAAATGACAGTGCTGGTATGGATTTGGAATCAGAGGAAAATCCTCCTGAAAATGAAGCCAATAACTGCTGAATGGATGTGACCACATATCTTGATATGGAGGAAACCTGCCTGACGAAGCTAGCCTTGAAGCAGGCACTTGAGGAGAGAAACAGCAGCTATTACTTCAGACAGCTGAAGAAGAGGACAAATTCTTAACTGCTACATAGCACCCGAAATGGACACCTACTACTTTTAGCACAGCTGCAGGTAATCACGCACCTGCCCCGCCACAGCCCATGAGAAAGTGGAACTGCAGAAATGGCGCTTTCTAGAACTAAAGAAACTTGGTGGAAATGCTCCACAGTCCCAACTACAGCTGCAAACCTCAAATTCACTGAACAATACGATAAATGAAATTGGCACTTCCTGATTGGTTCAAACGGCATTAGAAGGAGCAGGCCGGATAAAGGAGAAGAATGGATCCTGGTCGCCCGACACAACAAATCACATTGTACAGAATTATCAGGAGAGTGTTCGCTCTCCTCTTCCTCCTGTTACTGCAGAGCCAGGGTTACTGGCTGAGGGGAATCTCCTATCGCCTGTGATGCATGCCGAACCAAAACTGAAAAGTTTGCAGCCCACCGATGTAAGTACACCTGTTTCCTCTGCTGGCAATTCACACTACCTACTGTCTGCTGAAAATGTTATTGCCTCAGAAAATGTTGGAATTGCGGTGGACACAATTATTATTGGGCCCTTTCTTAAGGGAACTACTACAGATTTTGTCCATTCTGACCGACTGTAAGTGAGGCAGATAGTAGTATGATTGTGGGTCTCAGTGAACAGGCAGTTACTGACCCAGTTAAATTAGCTTTTTTAAACCTTTGTTTCAGATGTCTGATTTGTTTAAGAATAGAGGAGATCCAGCTCTTTGAAAGAGCACTTTCAGACTTATGTATAAAGGGGCCTGGACAACCCCGATCGAGTTTACATAGCCATAACACTATTAAAGGACTCTTTGAAGTTTTTATGCTTTGGAGGTTTTTGCACTTATCCATACAGACAACCATAATTATGATGTTAGTTTCAAAACTGTAGAAGGGCTTGACAGGCTCTGGGCAAAGTACAGATGTGTCAGCCACGATGAACTTGCAGTAATGACATGTCACAAAATCCTGCATAACAAAAGGGCTTAATTGCCATTAATGTACAATGGCCCTGCAATAAATTGTAGTATTCTGTGATGTTCTGCAGCATTTCTGTGCTTCATCCTGGCTTGACACATCTGTATAATAAGGTGAAAGATACTCCCTTATGGACACCTTTTTTTCCATTCCAATCACTAAGCCAGCCATAAGGACCATAACTGTGCTCTTTAAAAATGAAGGCGTCAATATTTCTGATATTGTCATTTGGTTGAAAAAGTGATGTGGGGTACTGGATACTCCGTCATCGATCCTGAGCAGATATGGACAGGGGGATAGAGGGTAAAGATATAAATTAGTCATGTCCAACAACAGTATAGTGCACCTACCAAGTTGTATTTATTTGGGCCAAGACAGGGGCCCCCTGTTCTATCCTGGGCAGCCTAAGTCCTGTCATAAATGTAGTTATCATCTTCACCTGAGTAATGCCCGTGACACCCCATGTTGCATCCATTGCCTTGAATTTGAACTCCAAGCAGCTTCCTATATTAATCTCTTTCACTCTAACCTGTGTGAGAAGAAAGGGCACTCTTATGTTTGATGCCCCGGGCATCCCATAATCAAGGCCCCTAGAATTCTGCGGCCGCAGAATTTTGCGCAGAACTTGCAATCTACCACAGAACTTCTGAGGTGCCACAGAATTCACTCTTCTTGGTGATTTTTTACTAATATTTCTGTTTATCCATAGAATCTGGTTCCCTTCCCCTCTTTTGATATCCAAAACCCCACTATATGCTCAGATTGTGATGTTATCATTGCTATAACATCATACAGTACATTAGCTAACGAAATGGCTGCATTCTGCAACAGAAATGAACAGTCACTCATCTACCACAGCTCGCACTGCCAGAGATGGTGGCACAGCACATCAGGCATGGTGATATTTGCTCAACCTGCACTATGGCCTAATACAATTTTCAGTCTTACATTATTGCGCTAGGGCCAACTTAAACTATACCTTATCAATAGCACAGACCTGTTAAGTCCATACCTCACTTTGTACAATCCTATTTGTGCCTTTAAGGTATAGAGATGCCATCTGAAATGAATAACTGGTAAAATGAATTTAACTGTCATTTTTAAGAAAAATAAAGTAAATTATGCCCCGAAAAGTGGAATATAATAATGTGTAGACCTGTTGAAAGAATAGACCTGTTAAATAAACAATTGCTCTGTACACATTTTTGCCAGGGTTATTGATTACATATTGTCATTGGTTGATAGAATCACCTAAAAGTTATGGAGAAATGTTGTGTGCAGGGACAGCTGTTGGGCCAGAGGGTAGCATGCTGTGTTTCCATGCCGGCAACTCAGGTTCAGAGATTAGCTCTGGGAGCTGGCTGGGCAGCACAAGGATTGGTGGAACACATCACTACTCAGAGCCTGGGAAGGTATGGTGCAGTGTTCTGTCACATGGTGGATACATTGTGATGGGTTGGAGAGTTCTATCTCACAGTCGGTTCACATGCATGTCATGGCCTGCTGGTGTTATGCAGTGTGTCAGGGTAAGCAGGTTGACATGAAAAATTAGTTTTGCCATAACTCCTCTATTCCATTTCCAATGGGATCTTTATGAATGAGGATGCAAGTTCATGGAAATTAAAAAATATATATATACACACACACACACACACACACACACTATCTCTGTCTCTCTCACACACACACACACACACACACACACATTTGTATGTATGTTACAGATTGTATATAAATATATGTGATACACAGTGGGAACCTCATGAGTGGTGTAGAAAGCACATACAAATATATAAGTGATAGACAGTGGAAACCTCATTAGTGGGATAGATAGCATGCATATAGAAATACCTTATTTATCACATAAGATCCCCTCTGCATATGTTATTTATGCAATAGGCTAGGACCTTAAGGGAGAGACATTTATTTTGCCTTTTTGGGCATGAAATTATTTTTATAAGTCTGTTATTTTTTGAACTAGTGTTACTGTGCTTTCCACCATCCTGATTGCTATAATCATTGTTATGAAAGTGAAGTCAGGATGACAAGCTGACACTGTGATGTGGTAGTTTGTTAGTGCCGCAGAACTTCCGCAGAAATTACAAACCACCTCCGCAGAAGTTCTGCGTCAAATGGCAGTCTTGCCGCAGAACTTAGTCCCACTACGCCGCAGAAAAGTAGGGGCCCTGCCCATAATACTGATGATAGTTCTCCTTATGAATCCCTAGTAATAGAGGCCCAGATAAAAGGAGCTGCTCATGCTTCAGAGGTGCGCCTTGCCTCCTTACATAAAGAGCAGCCACAGACACCAGAGCAGAATCCAGAAATTGTTGATTTCTCCCAAGACAGTTCTGATCAATCCACAGGTCCCTCAGATTTCCAGGGTGAGAGTAGTAGCAACCATCAGCAGAACGCAGACTCATTATCTGTATCAGAGCAGGAAAAAATGCCTCCTCCCCCACCCCTCCCTGAAGAGACTCCCTTACTTGTAGCAGAAAAAAAGAAGAGGCCCAGGAATAATAAAGGAAAGGGAAAGGAGCCTAAGGAGAAAGAAAGGATAATAACCAGAAGTACCAATCCCGTTCAGACAGAAAATAAAACTGATGTATTATCAACAAAGAAGCAATGGAGTGACGTAAAAGGGGAGGGTGATAACTCTGACACTTCTTCTACAGTATAGCATCCTCTTCCAAGGATGTCTTCTCTGGGGCTGAAGATATGGGAAGTGGGGAAATCACTCCATAAGTACAGAAGATCAAGAATTACTTACGTATGCCTTAACTACCTTTCAGTACAAATGTCCTCTTTGAAAGTGCTTACAATCAATGGCCATGACTGACTATGAGGCATAGGGTGGATGCGCCCCACTCTACACTGGAATGCCACACAGTGGGGTCCTGTAGGCCCCCCCCCAGCAGCATTCACTACATGAGTGCAACACTGCGTGGACACCATACTCCATCTGATCCCACAGCCACGCGCTGCCGGCAATCCGGAGGTGTACCAGGGAGAGTGCCCACACTCCACCACATTCACATAGGTGCAGAGCAGCAGGGAGTGCCCAGCTGGAGTACACTAATTAAACCCAGCTGTACATGGGATGTGCCCCTTGCGCCACCAGTGGACAAGACACCAGCTAGAGCAGATGACCATCGGACCCCTACATTTCAATGGCCCCTGCCCACCGGGCTCCGTGGGTGTGCTGAGGGTGGTGTCATTACCAATAGGGACTGGGCCTAGGCTGGAGGGGTGTACTCAGCATACGAGTCCGGGGAATGTATGGTGGATACCAGTGTGTGGCATTCACCTCCCTAGAACCACTTCATGGCACAGAGGATCCACTGCAGAATTCAGGATGGGCATCCAATTGGATGCCTACCTGGCTCCAGTGCACCAACAATGTCTGCCCTCCATGCACCTGTGCACCGGGGGGGTGGAACTTCAGACAGGCAGCCAATGGTTGTGAATACCACCAGTGCATACCTGTCCGCAGGTGCGGAGTAGTGCGTTCAAGCTACACAGTTCCCCAATGTGGGTACTGCCCCATAGTGAATCATGGCCAATGTGAATAGTATTAAAAGCAGGATAAAGAGAGTAACTGCTTTCATGGAACTTCAGCACTTCAAGGAGGACATGATATGTTTGCAAGACACTAGACTTAAAGGAGAAGTCCACCCAGAATTTGCAAAATCATATGTTATGTAGAGTGTTTTGATATGTATGTTAAGTCCTAGTGTGTCCTTCCCTCTGTCTGCTATTAGGAGTTTTTCCTAAATTAGCCTGCTAGCTGTATGGTAGTTTTACGACCCCTGGGGATCTCCATCACAAATAGGTTTATTGGCTTTCTTTCTCCTATGATGCACCCTGACTCATGTGACAGTGATGTAGCTATGCCCTTAGATTTAGCAGGGTCTGTCTCAGCTCAGCCACAAAGATAATACTTCTTTCAGAGAAGTCACACTGCTAGATTTTGGGTGAGTGTAATCATTATTATTTGTTGATTTTAGTACCTTGTCCTTCTATGTTACAACCTATAAGGTGATGTTAAATTTTTGCTACTTAGTACTGGTGCAAAAACTGAAAGTGACGGAGAGGAATAGAGTAAACAGGGACATGATTCAAACACACACACACACAGCAGAACATAGCAGGACAAGGTACTGATATCAAAAAATAATGATTACACTCACCCAAAATCTAGCAGTGTGTCTTCTCTGGAAGAAGTATTTTCTCTGTGGCTGAACTGTGACAGACCCTGTAACAAGACACTGGCTTCCTGCAGGGGCAATTAGACATCACACTAAAGGGCACTCTGGGAAGACTATCTGGGACAAGAGGCCATAAAAGAAACCAGAATGGCAACCTCCAAGGGCAATAAAACAGTTAGGGAAAGTTAGAAAAAAACATCTCTCACAGCCAGAGGAAAAGAAAACACTGGGAACTGGTTAGAACACAGAAAAAAAGACTACTACATATCTTTTTCTGATTTTAACATGGAATTTTCCTTTAAAAGCCAATATGAAATCTCACAAGCCACCAAGGTGTGGCACTATGGAGCCACCTACTGGTCAGTTGGGACCAATGTATGTGATGGGATAGAAATCCAGTTTACAAATGATAATTTGAAAGTCACTAGACTGGTTGAAACTGACCCAGGTAGAGCTCTATTCTTAGATATACAGTATAAAACTGTCAGATTAAGATTAATTTCAGTTTAAGCTCTACAAATAAAGACACAGAGAATTGCATTATTTAAAGGAAAACAGTCATAATTGGGCCATTTGCTGCCTGAAGTGCTATTACCTTATTTTTTTTGTCTGTTTTGTCCTTTTTTCGATTAAATCCATCCCTTTGTTTCTTATGCTGTTATGTCTCCCGCTGCTGTGGCTCTCCATTTTATGGCACTTGCGCCGCAATCGCCACAACTTGTATTATAATTAGCACTTTGTGCTGGTTCCCAGTACCTGACTTCCTGTGTCTGCGCCCACACGTTGAGTAAACTTTGACCCAGTTTGTTTACAGTGCTCACTCTCATGGTCGTGCTCACATATGCAGCTCACACCTCGCACCCAGAACAGTTTTGAAGTAAACAGATGTGGGCTGTGTATTTCTGTGTGAATCAGGCATGTTGTGCAATCGCAATCGGAAAAGCATATATTGTTTGTCTGGAGCATCTGTCATATTTTTGTAAAGTGTTTCTGCAGCATCTGCTCCATTTTCCTGCAAAAGTGGCCCATATTCACCTGAGTGTCACTCGCAGCAGGGACCACTTAGATAGAAACATAGAAACATAGAATTTGACGGCAGATAAGGACCACTTGGCCCACCCAGTCTGCCCATTTCCCTACCTACTGGATAAGCTGCACATCCTAGTTAACCAGCAGCCTACTTCTTCTTACCCCCAACCCCCAGAATTGCCTTATGACTGTCCCATGCATGCTTGAATTCCACCACTGATTTTGACTCCACAACCTCCTCCAGAAGGCTGTTCCATGCATCCACAACCCTCTCTGTGAAAAAATACTTCCTTAAATTACCTCTGAGCTGCCCCCCCTCTATCTTCAAATTGTGCCCTCTTGTTCTTGCACACCTCTTTTTTTGAAAGATGCTACCCTCTTGGACTTTGTTGATTCCCTTGAGGTACTTGAAAGTTTCTATCATGTCCCCCCTCTCCCTCCTTTCCTCGAGGCTATACATATTAAGCTCCTTAAGTCTCTCTTCATATGTCTTCCGGTGCAGAACCTGCACCATTTTAGTTGCCCTCCTCTGGACAGCTTCCATCCTGTCTATGTCTTTGCGGAGATTGGGTCTCCAGAACTGCACACAGTACTCCAGATGGGGTCTCACCAGCTGTCTGTACAGAGGGATAATAACTTCCTGTTTTCTACTGGTGATGCCTCTCCCTATGCATCCCAGTATCCCCCAGCCCTCCTTGCTGCCCTCTCACATTGCTTGCCCACCTTTAGACCATCTGATATGACTACCCCCAGGTCCCTTTCCATTTTTGTTGTTGTTAGTATCTCACCCCCCATTGTGTACTCTTCCCCTGGGTTTTTGTTTCCCAGGTGCATTACCTTCACTTCTTAGCATTGAATCTAAGCTGCCATACATTTGACCATTCCTCTAACCTTGCCAAGTCCCTTCTCATCCTTTCCACCCCACCCTGTGCATCAACTCTGTTGCAGATCTTAGTGTCATCTGCAAAGAGACATACTTTTCCTTCCAGTCCTTCCATAATGTTGCTTATAAAGACATTGAAGAGGACCGGTCCTAATACTGAACCCTGCAGTACCCCACTAGTAACCCTCCTTTCTTCTGAGTGGACCCCATTTACTATTACTCTCTGTGTTCTATTCTCCAGCCAATTCTTTGCCCAGGCTGTCATCTTGGGACCCACTCCCAGGCTGGCTAACTTGTATATTAATCTTTTGTGTGGGACTGTGTCAAATGCCTTGCTAAAGTCTAGGTAGGCCATGTCCACAGCCCTCCCTGATCTACTACTTTGGTCACCCAGTCAAAGAAATCTATCAGATTTGTCTGGCATGACCTTCCCTGTGAATCCATGCTGTCTAGGGTCCTGTGCCCTCTGGCCTCTAGATACTCGACAATTCTTTCCTTCAGAGTGATTCCATCATTTTCCCTATCACTGAGGTTAAACTAACAGGTCTGTAGTTTCTGCTTCTGCCTTGCTCCCACTTTTGTGAAGGGAATCACATCTCACCCTCCTCCAGTCCTCAGGTACCACCTCATCCTCCCATGATTTGTTAAAAGGGTAGTCAGCGGTGTCACTAGTTCTACCCTTAGTTCTTTTAGAATTCTGGGATGAATCCCATCAGGCCCCATTGCTTTGTCCACCTTCAGTTTTAAGAGTTCTTTCAGAACCCTTTCTTCTGTAAATGGGCTGGTATCAACTTCTGTATCCAGAGTGTTTCTAGTGTTTGTTTTAGGTACCTCCCCCTCTTCCTTTGTAAATACAGAGCAAAAATATTTGTTTAGTATCTCTGCCTTTTCACAGTCATCCTCTGCCCACCTCCCTCCCCTTTATTAAGCCTCACTATCCCTCCCTTGGTCTTCCTTTGCTCCCTGATGTACCTATAAAAGGTTTTATCCCCTTCTTAACTGAGTTGGCTATCTTTTCCTCGGTTTGGGCCTTTGCTGTTCTGACTGCCTTCCCAGCCTCCTTTTGCTTTAACTGATACAGTTCTGTCCTGCTCCTTCTGCGATTCCTTGTACTTCCTGAATGCTTTCTTTTTCTCTTGAACCTTCACTGCCACTTCCTTTGAGAACCATAGTGGTTTCTTACATCGTCTTGTTTTGTTTATTTGCTTCACACAAAGGCTCGTTACCTCTGTGATGGCAGTTTTTATTATTCCCCATTGTTCTTCCACCCCTCCTTCCTGCCCATTTGCTAGTGCATTCCTTAGGCACTCACCCATTTTGGCAAAGTCAGCCCTCCTAAAGTCCAATACTTTTGTCTTTGTATGGCTTGACTCTATTGCTGTGTTTATGGTGAACCATACTGTTCGATGGTCGCTAGTTCCCAGATGGCTACCACTTCTACATCTGTGATCCTCTCTCCATCTCCATTTGAGAGAATCAGTCTAATATTGCTCCTCTCGAGTGGGCTCCAGTACTAGTTGTCTAAGGCATGCCCCTGTAGGGCATCTAGAATAACTGCACTCTTGACGTGGCAGCTGCAACTGCACTCCAGTTAACATCTGGCATATTCAGATCACCCATCAGCATATCTCCTTTATTCTGCCATTCTAAGTATACTTTCTATCTTTCCTGTCCATTTCCTCCCCTGAGAAGAAGTCTATCTAACCCTGTGAGTGTTGTGGTGCCATTGCCTGTCTCAAATTTACCCACAGTGCTTCTTCTCCTCCCTGTTTACCCTTTTGTTCTGCTTTTATTCCTTCCCTTATGTAAAGAACTACTCCTCCTCCTCTTTTACCCTCCCTGTCCCTCCTGTAGACAGTGTATCCTGGTATGTTTATGTCCCAGTCATGGTTTTGTGTGTACCATGTTTCTGTGACTGCCACGATATCCAGATGTTCCTCCTCCATCAAGGCCACTAATTCAGGAAGCTTGTTACCCAGACTACGGGCATTGGTACTCATTGCTCTCCATTTTTTGATGGCTTTACCTTCTGTTGCAGCATCCCCCACTGACCGTTCTACCTCGGTCTTTTTCTCATTTAGTACCCTGTTTTGTGGGAGAGGCTGGGATTTTCCTGCTGCTTGTCAGTGCCTCCCCCTTTGACTAGTTTAAAAGCTTGCAAATGAAGCATTTAAACCGATTGCTCCCTTCCTGGACAGATGCAGACCATCCTGTCAGTATAGGCTGGTGTCCCTCCAGGTGGAACCCCAGTCCCCAATAAAGCCAACCCCCCTGTGCTCCGCACCATTTTTTCAACCATTCATTAAACTGCATGGTGCCAATTACCCTCACCTCCCCAATGCCTTTGACAGGCAGCACCTCTGAGAAGGATACTGTGTGTGTTACTTGTCTTAGGTCCCTCCCCAACTCTGCAATGTCCTCCTGCACTGAGGAAACACTAGCATGAACAGTAAAAGAAGGTGACAAGACTTTCTATAGATACATTAGTGAAAGGAGAAAGTCCAGAGGGGGTTTTGCTAAGCTTAATGGAGAAAAGGGAGCATGTGAGGAGGAGGACCCTGTAAAGGCATCGATCCTAAATAGATACTTTTGCTCAGTATTTACTGAAGAGAAGGTAGGGCAGGGCCCACAGCTCAGCATCATGGACACAGGGGAAGGGAGGGAGGTGAGTACTACTCCCTTCACAAAAGAAAGGGTCCTACAAGAGCTTGCTAAGCTCAGGGTGGATAAGGCAATGGGACCTGATGGCATACATCCCAGGGTACTTAAGGAGCTAAAGGAGGAACTAGCAGAGCCATTAGCAGAATTGTTTAGTGAGTCTCTGAGCACAGGAGAGGTCCCAGAAGACTGGAGAAGGGCTCATGTGATCCCGCTCCACAAGAGTGGTAGCAGGAGGAGGCGGGGAACTACAGACCAGTCAGTCTTACCTCAGTAGTGGGCAAGATTATGGAGGCACTCTTAAGGAAAGGATAGTGCAACACCTGGAATCCATAGGGGCACAGGATCCAAGACAGCATGGTTTACAAAGGAAGGTCCTGTCAAACTAATCTCATAGATTTCTTTGACTGGGTAACCAGAGTGGTGGACCAAGGGGAGCAGTTGATGTCGCCTACCTTGACTTCAGCAAAGCTTTGACACTGTTCCACATAGAAGATTGATAAATAAGCTAGGTAGGCTCGGTGGGTCAGAAGTTGGTCAACTGGGTGGCAAACTGGTTGACTGGCAGAAAACAGAGAGTGGTGGTAAATGGTATACAGTCAGAAGAGATGCAAGTCACAAGTGGGGTACCTCAGGGATCAGTCCTGGGGCCAGTCCTATTCAACATCTTCATTAGTGACCTCGCAGATGGACTAGAGGGTAAGCTTGTCTGTTTGCAGATGACACCAAGATCTGCAACAGAGTAGATGATCCAGATGGGGTGGGCAGAATGAGAAGAGATCTGGATAAACTAGCAAAATGGTCAGAAGAGTGGCAACTAGGATTTAATGCAAAGAAGTGCAAAATCATGCACATAGGAAGAGAAACCCTGAAGCCACTTATAGGCTGGGAGGAGTTGCCAGCAGTCACAAAGGAAGAAAGAGACTTGGGCATCATCATCACTGATGACCTAAAATCATCCAAGCAGACCTCTAAAGCAGTAGGTAAGGCTAGGGGGGTGTTAGGGTGTATTAGTAGGGGTATCACAAGTCGTAAGAGGAGGTAATAATTCCTCTGTACAAGACATTGGTTAGGCCCCATCTGGAGTACTGCGTGCAGTATTGGAGGCCACACCTTCACAAGGACATTAACCAAATTGAGGCAGTCCAGAGAAGGGCAACCAAAATGGTGCAGGGACTGCATCAGAAGACATATGAGGACAGATTAACAGAGCTCAATATGTATACCCTTGAGCAAAGGAGGAGAGAGGTGATATGATCGAGACATTTAAACACCTTAAGGGCATAAACAAGGTGAAAGAGTCTAACATGTTTAAATATAAGAAAAATAGCAGGACAAGAGGACACAGCATGAGATTAGAGGAGGCCGATTAAGGGGGAATGTGAGGAAATTCTTTTCACAGAAAGGGTGGTAGATGCATGGAATAGCTACCACAAGAAGTGGTGGCTATGAATACAGTGCAGGGCTTCAAACAGGCATGGGATAGGCATAAGGGAGCAATACAAATGACTATGAATAGATAGATCACTGACAGAGCAAAGGCCGATGGCACATTTATAAGGTAGAAAAAGAAATGGGCAGACTGGATGGGCCTTGCGGTCCTTATCTGCCATCAACTTCTATGTTTCTATGTTTCTGTATGCACTGCTCTAATCTCATGATGAGCCAAGTCATTTGTCCCTAGGTGGACAATTACGTCCAGCTCAGAATCCCTTGCAGCTGTTCTCGTGATCCTGAGGATGCGCTTCCTGTCCCTCCAAGCCATGGCACCAGGCAGGCACCTTACTTCAGTTTTCCCAGCTCCCCCCAGTTCTATACCCCTAATAATTGAGTCCCCCACCAGGAGCTGCTTCCTTTCCCTGTGGTGTCCTCTGCCTTCTTCCTGTGGGCCTCCTTTGTGACAGTTGGCATTATTCAACTTGCTGTGCCTCCTACAGAATTCGGGCAGTGGATTTTGTGCCCCAGTACAATAATTTGTAAACTTCCGCATAGTCCCTGCACCTGGATATTAGCTTGGCAGGTTTTGTGTGTGGTATATACACAGTATTGGCATCCTACAGCCATTTCTGCATTTATTTTTGTACTGTCACCAAAAGTGAGGCATCTGTAAGGAGTACGTGGTTCATCATTAGTCAGTTCACTGTGTGCTTGTATGTCTGAACCATCTGTACTAATAATGACAAATATGGCACATTGTACTGATGATGTAGAAGACACTGAAAGCATGGCACAGCATACTGAGACAGACAGTGACGCCGACAGTGACACTGCAGAGGTGCTACTTGATGTTCTAAATAACAGTGTTGGCGGCATGCATATATGCCCTTATATGTTTAAACCACGTCGCTCTCAACCAGGGACATCAACTGACACATCGGGGCACTATGGATGCTGCCTCAGATGCTGATATAGCGGATGAAAATCATCTGTTGGACCTATCCTGGTGTACTTGTAACCACTGCATATTGACGCCAACAGTGCGAGAGTCACTTCGCTGTCAAGCGGTGTCTCACCAGCTTGCAGAGAAGTTAGAAAGGATATCATGTATCATCAGTCACGCACACTTTGCCATGGGTTGCCTTGAATCATTTGTAGTCCAGCTCTCCCCGATTACCATTTGTTCCAGCTACCATTATCCGCACCCACCTGATCTTGCTCCCAATCAGTAGGTAACACCCTGCTGTTTGATGTTCAGGTGTAACCACGCTGTTTGACATTCATGTGTCATCCTGTCAGGGCTCCATGTCCAAAGGGCCGGTATCACTGCACCAACATAATTCTCCATTCACTGGTGCCCGTAGTGTGACGTACTTATCTGTTATCCATGAAGTGTATTCACTGTTTGTGTGCTCTGTGTTATTTAATTTTATTACTTATTGCATGGGCTTACTGGGATTGGGGCCATAGGGAGGATGGAGGGGTGGTGAGCTGTTTTTTTCTGTGTAGCCACACTGGTTCTGTATAGCTTGTTCAAAGTGGGTGTGGGTGGGGGGGGGGTTGTCTGGTGTGCAGATGGTTTACCTTACAGATCTTTTTATGGTAACTGCTGTGAGTGGGCAGGTGTCACATGGATTGCTGGAGGTTGGCGAAGGGAACAGGCTGGCTTCTATCAAAGGTTGCTCCCTGCTACCAGTCACCAAATGATGATGCTCTTGTGGTGAAGCCATTGGTGCCAAGTCCACAGGTACCAGGGCCTGCAGAACAGTGGAGGGGCATGGATAGGTGGAGATTGGCAAAGGAGACAGGCCTGCTTCTATCACAGGTTGCTCCCTGCTACCAGTCACTGAATGGTGATGCTTTGTGGTGAAGCCATTGGTGCCAAGTCCACTGGTACCAGTGCCTGTAGAACAGGGGAGGGGGCATGGATAGGTGGAGATTGGCAAAGGAGACAGGCCAGTTTCTATCACAAGTTAATCCCTGCTACCAGTCACCCAATGGTGATGCTCTTGTGGTGAAGCCATTAGTGCCAAGTCCACTGGTACCAGGGCCTGAAGAACAGTGTGGCAGCATGTATAGGTGGAGACTGGTGTAGAGGACAGGCTGGACTGTATCACAGGTTGCTCCCTGCTACCAGTCGCCTAATGGTGATGCTCTGGTGGTGAAGCCATTGGTGCTAAGTCCACTGGTACCAGGGACTGCAGAACAGGGGAGGGGGCATGGATAGGTGGAGGTTGGCGAAGGGGAGGCTGGCCTGTATCACAGGTTGCTCCCTGCTACCAGTCACCAAATGGTGATACTCTTGTGGTAAAGTCATTGGTGCCAAGTTCATTGGGTACCAGGGTCTGCAGAACAGGTGAGGGACCATGGATAGGTGGAGATTGGTGAAGGGGACAGTCCGGTTTGTATCACAGGTTGTTCAGACGAATGTGATACATTTCTTTGACTGATTGAGCCAAGTAATAGAGCTGTGTGGGACTGTGTATGTGTCACAGTAGACCACAGCAATGTATTTCACACTGTGAAATAAAAAAGATTAAGAAACAAATTATAGATCCTGGGAGTGGGTAGTAGGTTGGTAGACATGGGTAAGCCACTTGATGGAAAACAGGCCACAGAGGGTGGTAGCAAATGTTGAATACTCACAGTAAAGGGTGGTTACTAGTGTGGTACCACAGGGTTCAGTAATGGACCCTTTCCTCCTTTATGTCTTTATTGGTGGCATTGCGAATGGTGTTGAAGGGATAGTATGATTGTTTGTCCATGACTCAAACATCTGCAACAGGACTGATCCACAGGTGTGGCTGGAAACAAATAGAATAGACTTGGCAACATTTGATAAATGGTCCAAACTATGGCAGGTTGGATTCAATGCAAAGAAGTTCAAATTAATGCAACTTGTAAACAAACATATAAACATATTACCACAGAATTTGCCGGCACAGAAGGACTGCTTTGGCCACCATGACTGCTCATTCCCTACGTATTGTATAACCGTCACATCATAGTTAACTAACAGCTTAGTTCTTCATACCCTCCACCATACTAGCCTTATGTCTGTCCCATGCTTTCATGAATTCCACTATTGTGTTTTACCACATGGCCTACTATGGAAGGTCATTGCATGTGTCCACCACCCTCTCCATGAAAGAAAGAGTTCCTCACATTTCCCTCTGAGCAATCCCCCGCTCTCTGCCAATTGTGCACCCTTGTTCCTGCACATATGTTGTTCTTGTACATTCTACCAGCTTGTACTTTATTTCTTATGTTCAGCTGCCGTAAAGTTTCTATCATGTCCCCCCTCTCCCTCCTTTATTATAGGGTATACATAGTAATCACCTTTGCTCTTTCATTGTGTGGTTTGTGTAGCAGAACATGCACCATTTTCATTGCCCATCTATGCAGTGCCTCCATCCTATGTATATCGTTGCTGAGATGGAGTTTACAGAGCTGTGCACAGTACCACAGATGTGTCCTGTCCTCACCAGTCTGGATTACAACTTACGGTTTTCTAATACTGGGGCATCTTCCTATACATGCCAGCATTCCCCCAAGCACTCCTTACTGCATAGTCGCATTGCTCGCCTACCTTTAGGTAATCTGATATGACCACCCCCTTTCCCTTTCTTTTTTTGTTGTAACCACCCCTACCACGTTTTTGTTAACCCATGGGATGAGCATACAATGGGGTGGTGCTGGTAGTAAGAAAATCAGAAATAGAGCGTGACTAGGGGGTAGTCTGGTCAGACAATATAAAGGTAGGCAAGCAGTCTGAAAATGCAGTAACTAGGTGTATACTGGTATGCACAGGGAAATACTTCCACAGTACTAAATATCAATTTGTTATCAATCTGTACAGACAGTCGCTGACACCACATCTGGAGTACTGTATTCAGTTCTCAAGACACCATGTCCACAAGGACATACACAACATGTATGCAGTGCAGAGGAGAGGAACTAACATGGAGCTGTGTCTGCACCAGAAACCATTCAAAGACAGAGTAAATGAGCTTAATACGTATACACGGGCACATGATACAAACAGTTCATTACCTTGATGGAATCTACAAAGTCAAAGATGGTTTCATCCATCATAAAAACCAATGTGCAAGAACAAGGGGCCACAATCTGAAGATAGATGGGGACTGCTCATGAGAAACATGAGGAAGTACTTTTTTACAGAGAGGGTGGTGCAGACATGGAACACACTTCTAGAGGAGGTATTCTGGTTAAAGACTGTCATATAGTTTAAGAATGCATGTTGTAGACAAAAGGAAATTGAACAGGTGGGTTCAAGGAGGTACAGTGTTGCTTAATTTAGATGATCAGCTTATCCACAAGGTAGGTGACTGTTCACACT
This sequence comes from Neoceratodus forsteri, assembly GCA_016271365.2. Lineage (NCBI taxonomy): Eukaryota > Metazoa > Chordata > Ceratodontiformes > Ceratodontidae > Neoceratodus > Neoceratodus forsteri. Next base: position 1,453,059,325 of record CM057452.1, read on the forward strand.
GGGTGGGTGAAGCGGTAATTAACTGTTGTCAAACCCTATGTTTTCATGTTCATATCAAAATCTATTCAGCTGTATTACAATGTTGTACATGTGCGGATGTCAATTTGACACCATGCATGTGTCACAGCAGTCATATAATGTGTCTCCTGTTCAAGTAGGACACCATTACACCAGAGTATTTTTATTTCTGCAGGTCTATGCGCCTTGCGGTCTACATCAAGTACACGCACTGGATTCATGATATATTGGGAAGGAAGGTCAGGAGAGTTATCCCTGCGTGTGCAGCGAATGCGATCCACAGTAAGTGGCCAGAACCAAATGGGTAATACAAAGGCTTCCACATGGCTGATGACATTCACAAATGGACCCAGAGCTTCCTGCAGGAACTACCATAAGTGTCTGTCCATGTGTCCTTGCCAACGCAGGATCAACACTATCTTTACTTGACTGTTACTGTTGTTGTTGTTGTTCACAGTGTTTGGTCTTTGCTTTTCTTCTCTACTTTTAAAAATAGTGTTACTTACATTAGGCATGCATTCATGCAGACTGTTATTCAACATACATTTATTACACAGTGGTGTCACTTATCACAATTAAATGTTCTCTGTGTAACTTTATTAAACACAACATCTGAGAGTGCAAACGATGGTAATAAAAAAAAGACCTGTGCACATAGACAAATCACTTGCACACAATTGAGTACATCAGACAATGACTGATGTGAAGCATTGCTACTCTGACGCAGAAAGTGATGTCATTGGACAGGCAAGGCAAATGACTCACTTCAAGCATGTATAGCTAATGTATTAATTGTAATGATGTTTGACACACAAGCATACTGTGTACAGTTAATTGTGAACACATATCGTGTCACCATGTTGCTATGCATCCTTTATACGCAGTCACATATCAGGATGAATGACTTTCAATCCAACATTGTCCTAACACAGACAACCATGGGCAGTGAAAGCAAAATAGGTCAAGCAATGATTAGAAGCAGTAAATGTTGTTGCTAAATAAGTCTTGTTACAAATCAAAGTTGAATGTCACTTCTATATGGCTTTCATTGTTCATATGCTGTCATCATTCATTGCAGGAGTTTAGTGTTCAGTTGCAAACCCTGTTCCTTTATTGCATTTACAGTTTCTATAGATTGTGTTAAATGAAGCGTGACACTGATATTAATATTGATTATGTTAGCTAAAAAGTAGTTTGCTGACATCAATGTGAATCTGTGCATGTCTGACATATTATATTTTACAGGTTACTTAGAAGTATGTGATAATAATTCTTTAATCTTAAATGTCCATTTTTGAAAACAAGTTACAAAATCAGTGTAACTCGGGTCCTCCTCGAAATACAGTAAACACGATGAACTGCAGTTAAGTCTCCCAAGTAAAGTATGGTTCACAGCAGGAAGGACCAGCAATGAAATGACTCCCTCCGGACCACCCGGCGCTTATACTCCAAAATACTCATCCTCATGGGTGTGGTACAACATCTCTGAGGAAGACTTGCAAGGAGTGTAACCGCCGGGAGGTCAGGATGGAGTCATTTCATTGTTGGTCCTTCCTGCAGTCAACAATAAATTACTCTGTAAATTAACTGCAGTTACAATGTTTACTGTATTGCGAGAAGGGCCCAAGTGACACTGATTTTGGAACTTGTTTTCAGCTTTGAACAAGGCTGGCTGCTCATTGCGTTGAACACCGATTCGCTGTTGCTTGTCACAGCATTAACGTTTGGACTTGTCCATTTTTCAAATCCAGTAACAACACTGTGTGTTTTCAAGTTGCACCGCGATCTATCCTCTTGCCCATTACTCATCATGGTTGTCTATTGGCACCCCACCCTCACTTATGCTACAAAGTTCTTCTTTCTTTCCAGTGGCACCCCCTCCCTGTCACATTGCTGAGCACTTACCCCTCATATCCAGAGGCAGCCTTCCCTATCCCATTCCACGTAACCTCTTCCTGTTGTGCATGTGAACCACTCACTCTCACCTTCACTATGGGTTGTCAGAGGTGTCCAGTGGCAACACCAACTCACCAAAGTGTCAGTACCCCACATTACTTCCAGACAGTGACTGAAAATAACCCTGCACTCGCATTTTCACCTTATTGTCTGCCCACTGTCTAACTCTCACAAGAAATCTGAAGAGAAAAAAAAAATAAAAGCAACACCCATACCTGCTACCCCATCCTCCCTCCACTGGTCTCATAAGGAAGTCAGCATCACTTCAAAGGTATGTGATGTACATCACTAATGACACATAGCACATACAGTAACACAAGTGTCTAAGCTCAGGTCCTGGATGGCATCATATTCTCGAACTACTACTTGGTGATGAAATACTTGAGCTTCATAGAGAGAGACACTGATTGCTGTTCAGGTCAATAGTGACACTTGCAGGACACTGTCAGCAGGCTGGTTTTCAGATGATGACATTTGAATACGTTTGAAGTTTTGTTGTCTTGATGAGTAAGGGGATATGTCTTGGGAGGGTTGTGCTGTGGTGATGGATGGTGGCGAAGGATTTTGTTTTCTGTTTCTTACACAGGTGCCTTTTCTCAAGTGATGTGTAACTCAAAGTTTCAAAATGAAACTGGCATCATGCAAAGGGGTACTGCATTGATGATAAGCATCATAACTGCCGAGTCACTTTAAGTTGAGATAACTTTAATGCTTGACAAGAGCAACATTATCAGTGACGCCCAGTGAAGGCTCACTTCTTAACTCATTGCCTCCACAGGCTCACTCTGAGACTACACCACTTGTCTCCTGAATGTTCTGTATACTTTTAACAGTGAATCCTGTGCCTTTCTAAGCAAAATCAAGCCATAGTCAGCATGTTGCAAACAAATGCTAATAGCTCAATAACTGTACATGCTAGACACAAAGTATGAGTGGCAGAGTTATTCAGCACAAAATTGCCTTTCCAATGGTGGAATGCATGTAATATTAAGTAATTTTTTTTTTTTCTATGCTGGTCGAAAGAGCAAACTAAACATTTTTTTCACTAAAAAAAGGGCAACATAAGCCATTTTTTGTTGGAAAATATGTAAAATATCAACACCAAATTAAGCATACAGACACTAGATGGTGTTTTAATATTATGTTTGTTAAAAAAAAATATCTTTTTACTATAAAACGTAATTTTTCCCCATTTTAGTCAAGGTACTTTGGTGAGATTTGAGGGATGAATCTCAACCACACACACCATATCATAAACAAATGCATATAACTCCAAAAGTATACATGATACACACAAAGTATCAGCATGAAAGTTGATGAGCACAAAAATACCTTTCCAATAGTGGTATGCAAATAATAATATGTAATTTTTTTTCTATGCAGGTTGAAACAGCAAACAAATTTTTTTTTTTCACTAAAACAGGCAACATAAGCCATACACTCCATACCATAAATAAATGCAAATAACTCCTAAAGTATACATAATATGCACAAAATATCAATGGCAAAGTTGTTCAGCACAAAATTATCTTTCCAATGGTGGTATGCAAATAATAATATGTATTTTATTTTTTTTCTATGCTGGTTGAAACAGCAGAAAAAAATTTTTTTTCACTAAAACAGGCAACATAAGCCATACACACCATACCATAAACAAATGCGAATAACTCCTAGATTATACATGATATACGCAACATATCAGTGGCAAAGTTGTTCAGCATAAAATTACCTTTCCAATGGTGCTATGCAGTCAAATATATATTATATTCTGTTATGCTATATATTAAAATATATAAGTGACTTCTCCAGACGTTGCAAGGGCACACTGGGAGTCAGTAGCCGACTTCTGCAGGCATCCTCAGGACACACCAGTGTATTTTACTGATGACTACAGGTGTCTGCTAGGGGACAATGAGTTAATCATCCTAAATGAGCATTACTGCACAGTGGTATGTCACTGCATGGCATGCACGGAGGTCGTGAAAGCACATTTATTATTGTTGTGCCTCTCTGTTATGATGCTAATGTTACCTTTACGTGGACAAGCTTTCGTCATACTAAACAGTGTTTACTATGCAGTTACTCACCTAATGCTCTGAAAGTAATGGATGTACATGGATAAATGAACATCAATAAAGACATTGTCGGCAGAGAAACTTTTTCACGTACCTTAATCCTACGTTTGTGCTTCTTTCCTATGTAAAAGAGTACCATGTCATATTGGCAAATTACACATTTATGAGTCTTGAATTACCAGCTGCTTTTGCCAAGTTACAGACTTGTGGCCTGATTCACACAGCTTTGCACGTGCGGCCAAAAAATCTGACCATGGCAAAATGTGCTTTGTGAATAGCTGCCAATCACAAAGCACAGTTTGAGAACCCAAACTGCATTTCTGCAAGGGAAAAGCAGTAGTGGGTGGGGCAGCTATGAAAATGACTGGTAGTGTACCTTCATAGTCCCTCAACCACATTCAATAATGTTTGCTGCATGCAATGGAGTTTCACAAAGGCCACTGCATGGAGTAAATTAACACCAAGAAAAAACGGGGTCTTGGAGGCACCACGGCACCACCACCCCATCACTCATACTTGTGACTGCATGGTGGCATGAGTACAAATCAGGGTAGCTCACTTCAACAAATATCAAGGTAATTTGTGGCACCCTCTAAGATTTGTGACCCTATCAAGGTCATTGTACTACTTCTACTGAGCACTGTAAGATGTCATTCAATGACAATTCAGTTGGCAGGTAGCCATGGAGGTGTGTGGAGGGCTGTGGTGATTGACGACCAGTGGCCCCACTGTGGTGGTGTTTGGGAATGGGGTACTATGTACATTATCGGGGTGGGTGGACCACCATATTATGGAAATGGGGCTTAGTTTTTCAGTAATGAGATCTGCACCAGGGACAATTGAGGGACCACCGTACCATGGAACTGTGGATGATTGCATTTATTTGTTATGCTGTTGATTTTGACATGGGGGGGAGCAACACAGTATGGAATGGGGGATGATTTCTTTTTATTTATTATGACCTGGATCAGGACCAGGAAAGGGCTGATGGAACACTCGTCTTAGGAAAGTGTTACTTTCTTTAATATTACACTAACTTTGTAATAGACTGGGGTGGCGGGGAGGGCAACAGTACACTGTTGTGACTGCGGCTGACTGGTCCTTGGTCTGATGTGAAGGTGGTGACCACACCATACACTTCTCACATGTGAATGAGGCCACAATGTGCATGCTAACAGCATCCCCTGCCTTGCATGACCAATTGGCTCATTTTCATTGGTATGTGAGTGAATGGTAGTTTTGCGCAGCACCGATATTGGCTGCCGGCTATTTGATCACTAACTATGGGGGCTGCAGTCCCGATAATTTTACAGTCATAGCGATGCCCCCACCGGCCTCCTATTCACAGTCTGATACATCATGGGGCTATAAGAATGTGAATAGCACAGTTGACCACCAGCGCAGCCATGTCGAGATGGTGCAAACTTTCTCACTCACTGAGTGTGCCCTTTGTAAATGAAGACCATGTTATATAACACCAACATGTAAGTTGTCATCTTGCAAACATGAGACTCATGACAATGTCTTATGATTGTCACCATATAGGGAGAACTGGTAAGTGGTATCTGTGACAGTAAGGGAGGATGGGTGGGGACTGAGAAGGAGAGAAATAGAGGAGCAGCAATGATGGTGAAAGGAGTTGTGAATGCTTGAAGTGTGCAATGGATTCACAGGAGTAGATTGCCATGATGGAATGAATGCATGAAGTGATTTGGAACAGCTGCAAGATGGTGGACGCAGAGTTCTCCAGGATAATGAGGTCTATATTCATAGTATTGTGGTCATGGATAACATGTCTGCAGGGTGATCTGTCAAAGTGTGTGTGTGTGTGTGCATGGAGTGTGAGTGTTCTGTGTTCAAGTTCAAGTTTCAAGTTTATTGCAGGAAAGACTCCACTGAGTAAGCTCATTCACAAGGAGGTCCTGAGACACATACACATACAGTTCGTAATTACATAGACAGGAGATATAAAATGTAGAACAACAAAGAAAAAATATATAATACAAGAGGTATACACAATAGAAGTCCTTATGCTATATATGCAGTACATTCCAGCTTTAGCCTTGCCCTAAATTATGCAACACATTTCAGCTTAATAAGTAGAGGGCCAGTTGGTACCTAGGAATTTGACTTGGCGTTGGGGGCCTAGTAGCACCTACATATGTCTTTTAATTTAGAGATAGCTGTGTTTTGTAGGAGTTAACTGATACAATGCTGGTTAGCTTCAGCATGGCTTGTAGTTGGTTCCAAATGTTTGGGAGGGCGTATGAGACAGCTCTTCGGCCAGCTGTGGTACGTGTCCTGGGAACATCTAGTAGGATAAGGTCAGATTTCCTTAGGGAGTAGGCACTATGCGAGATGTGTATGAGAGATGTTAAATCGACAGGCAGTTTGTGGAGTAGTAATTTGAGGGTCAAATGCCAGCATGCAGGGGCGTCTGGTGGCAAGAGAGTCCACCCAACTGCTGCATAAAGATCACAGTGGTGGGTCCTGTCGCATGAGTTAGTAATGAAGTGAAGAGCATGGTGATAGAGTACATCCAGTTTAGATAGGCTCAAGGTTGGTGAGGAGATAAAGACAATGTCTCCGTAGTCAAGCAAGGAAGAATGTTGCTTGGACAAGTCTTTTGCGGGCCGCGAGAGAAAAGAGGGTCCTATTTCTAAAGAAGAAACCCAAGCGTGCTTCAAGCCTCTTTGAAAGATCCTTGATGTGGTCATTGAAGGAAAGCTTGTTGTCTATCCACATACCTAGATATTTAAATTTAGGTACAACTTCCAAGGATTCACCTAGGGAGGTAACTATGAAGTTTTTAGGTGGGATAGGTAAGGCACCGGACAAGGCAAGTCTCGAGAAAATCATTGTCTTATATTTTTTGGCATTTAAGAGAAGCTTGGCATTGATAAGGCATTGATTTTGTGTTTTGTGTGTGTCTGTATGTCTGTGTCTAGGTGGCATGGACCGTGGTGCTCTTTTAGGCGGTATGGCGATGGATACTGATTGGTATCTGTACAGGGCAATAAATGGTGTGCATATGGTGACATTTGACACCATACCCGAAACATGCTTCCTTGTTTATGTTTGTGGGACACATTTACAATTACATGGTATGTTACACATTTCAATCAATACATCCTTACTTTCAAATAGCACAGAAAACTCAAGATGTGTTCAATTTTGAATCGAATTCAAGAAACCATAATCAGTTGTCTTGTTTTTTTGGGAAGCGGCAGTAGTGCTGCCGAAGTAGCTCTTCAGTGTTTGGTCTCTCTACTGGGGCAATGTTTTTGGGCAAAACAGGAATTTCAACCATTGAAACCTCAATGAGAACTCCATCCTTCACCAGAATAACCTCAGACATCATGTTGTCTAGGTAATGGTATGTCTTTGGCGCTGGAATTGATTTTGTGATCCATTGCTTTGTTAGCTTTGAAAATGCAAATCTGTGTTTGAGGATCCCTTTCCTGATGCCTGTAGTCACCATTGCTTGAGGGCAGTCACAATTCTCTGAGTAATCAAGCATGGCCAGTTGTGTCTGGGCCACCATATCAGCATATGAAAAGAGCTGTCTTTTTGAACAGTACTTATTCAGGAGGGAATGGAAGACCTCCAAGTTTCCCATATGGCAGAATTTTGTGATTTTTGCAATATCTTTAAGAAATTGAGTGTCCCTAACAATGGATCTCAGTGCTTCATGTGCTGCAGTATGGGGTGTCAACCAAACTGTTTCTGTGTCTTCTATATCATCGATGGGCAGATGCTGGCATTCCCAGACTGCTAGTCCCACAGTCCAGGAATGCACATTGGCTGTGTGGTGTAGTACTGACAACCACTTTTCCCTGAGCACAATGTCACTTCCACCACAGGTGATGGCGGACCACCACAGGCGGTTCACAATTAACCTAGTTCACCTGAGTAAGTCTTTGCATTGTCTTTGTTTACCCTTGGCAACAAGCTTCTTCACAAATGATTTGGCCAAATGCCAACCATCGTATTGATGTTCCACATTTGGGAAATCATTTCCTGTTGACATAAGTGCTGCAATCTGTGGGTGTCTATCCATTGCCACAGTGCCTACCAGAAGTCTTCCATTTATGATGTTCTGCATGGCTCTTCTGAAACCCTCCTTCTCCATGCTGTTGGAATTAGGGACTTCAGATATCTGTGCCAGCTGTGACTGCAAGATGACATTGGTGGCCATGTCCATCACTGTGTAGGTACAGTATTTGGCATTATACCCTGGCGAGTCACAGTGCCCATCTCCAATGACAGTCAGACTGCTTCCGCTCACTGTTTCCCAGTTCTTTTCCTGTTGTTTCACACAATTTCAGTTGATAACTGGGGAAAAGGTATTCAGCTTGAATTCAGTTGTACTGTGACTCACTGATCAGCGGTACACATAGACACTTTAAGAATTGTGATATGTGGGTGTACGTATCTCCTGTGAAAAGAATGGCACCACACAGTAGCACATGTCCCACGCTCATTGTCCCAGTTAAGGGTTGCGAACACCACATGTATGTATGCGACTTTGCACATGTGAAGTGCACGATATACATCGAACCACATACAGAGGAGGCTGTTATCAGCAGAGGCATATGACACTGTTCACAAGCAAGAAGCTGAAAGAGTGAAAAAATGCACGATTTGAACACCAAGAATTTTGATTCGCTCTCTGGGGTGATGCCGCTTGTCAAAGTGTCATCACAGTCTGGCTTGTTTCAGTGTCACTGTCTTCACCAGACTCAGGCATATACATGGATACATCTGTTTCCGAATGCTGTGTGTCATGAGTTGATATCAGTCACAGTCCTGAACTGTCAACCTCTGCTTCAACTGGTTTCTGCTTTACTGGTGTGGATGTCAGTACAGGTGTTATTGTAAGTGGCGTAGCACTTTCCCCATCAGCAAAGTGAGGGAACTTTGTGGTCATGTCACAACTTGTGATATGACCTGAAGGAAGTGATGTCTGAGTCTTGGCATACATGTGATCCTTCATCACTGATTCCGCAGACTCTGGTCATTGACAGGCAAAGCCTTTGGTTTCAGTCGTGCACTGTATTGAAATGCTTGAAGTGCTTTTCTCTGGAGTTGTGCTATTTGTTGAGCAGATACTGTTGTCGCTGACATGGTGTTCATCACGGCTGTCATCACACATGTCTTGCAGTGATTCTTCAACGTGTAATGTATGTGTTTCAAGCGATGGTTGAGATGCAGTGTCACTCTTCCCGAGGTTACACATCAACTATGGAGACAGAAAATAATACGTTTGGTTTGTCTGTATCCTCATTCTGTGGTGTCCAGAAATATGTTTTTTCCTATCCTTTGGCCGAGAATATCAATGGATTCTTTTTTTTTTAACACTTCTACTCATGTTCTGTGTCAGAGATGTTTATTGAGCCAGACATGGATCCCAGGTGACAATGGAAGTGACAGAAATGTAATCATTACAAAGGGACACCACAATAATTATTGTTGGTCTAAAGGTGTAAAATTAGATGCAGGGTGTCACTTGTCATCAGTTTCAGTGGTCCCATTATTCACTGTGGTTACCTCACAAACATAACTATACCAAACTTTATGGCAGACAAGGATCACACAGACACCTAGCTCATTGTGTTAAGCTAACTTCCAAACTTTGGCTTGGTGTAGTTCCTTCCTACCTTTCATGCTCCCTCCCTCTCCCCCGCCTTCCTCCCACTCCCTCAGATCCTGCGACACCCACACCCTGCTAGTCCCCCATAGTACCACCCTGATCGGCCAATCAGGCTTCTCCCATCACTTCACCAAAATCTGGAACTCCCTCCCACCCCAAATACAACACTCCTCCTCCTCCTCCCACTCCCTTGCCTCTGCCTTACATAACTTTCTCTCTGCTACCTGCTCCTGCTACAGTCCTCCTTAATTTGTTCCCCTATGAGCCTGCTTCAGCTTCATGCCCACCTCTTTCCTGCAAAACCCTCCCCCTACATCCTCACTCCAGCACCCCTTCCTCTCCACTTTACTCCCATCCCCCTGTTCCCTCCTTTGTATACCTCCTTACCGTCACTACCCACTCACTGTAGCTTGACCTAGGCCCCTGGCAGGGTTCTCTGCATGCTGGAGGGGTCCAGAACCTAGTCAAACACCTTCCTTGCCTCCTACTCCCACCCCATTCATTCTTGAAAGGGCTGGGTGTTGGCACCTCTTCTCTTCCACCTCCCTTCCTCCCTCTTGGTCCTTCTGAAGCCTACTCCCCATCACTGTCTACTTCCCTCCTGTCATGCTGTACCTCTGCTGCCTACAACTTGCTTCCCTTCTGTTATGCTCTGCCTCTGCCTTGTGCAGGCAGGGTCCACAGTATACTGGAGGGGCCAGGCCCCGGCAGACACTTCTCTTCTCCCTTTTTTCCTTCCTGACTTGCTCTAACTCCCACTGCTTTAAACCTGTTTCCCTCCTGTTTGTGCTTGACCTCCACCTGGTGCAGGAAGGGTCACCAGCATTCTGGCAATGTCAGGCCCTGGCAGACCCTTCTCCTCCATCCCTTGCCTTCTCCTCCTCCAAATCACACCCTTTCCACCTCCCTGCTCTCTGCCTGTATGCCCCCCCCACCCTCCTAGCCATAGTTATTGGCTAACCACTAATCTCTAACGCACTTATAGTCAACCTTGCACTTTTGTTACACCTTGCAAATTTTGTTTTATCTGTGTCTCGCCTTGCAGTCTTGCCTTATTTCAATCTCCTTGTATTCTATCCAGCCATTTTCTAACTACAAAGCTATGTCCCACCAAGTGTTTGCCAAAGATGTTTGTGCTATCATCTCTATCTAGTTCAAGACTGTTAGCATGGTATCCCTCTAGTTCATACCTGTTAACATTCCTCCTTTCCACTACACTTTATTGAATATATCTGAAGCAAGGGCAGATTAGATGGGCCATGTGGTCCTTTTCTGCCATCAACTTTCTGTGTAATCTGTGTAATAATCAAACTGTATATCTATATAGTGTACCAAATCGCTGTTTACTATCCTCATGTTCCCCTAACCCTCCCAGGTTGCACCTGGAGATGAGCAACTTGTTGCTCAGAGGGCCTTCATGGTGAAACATTTCAATAAATAAAACACAGCCCACCCAGTAGTGATGTGATTACTGTCTCATCCTTCAAGTAATTGCTGATAAAAGCATAGGACGAGGCATTTGAAGGAGAGGACAGGACGGCATTGTGTATGTGGAGGAACATCAGGTAGAAAAATAAGCTGTAAAGAACAGATACATACGAACATATGAAATTCCGTCAGAAACAGGCCACAGGGTCTATCGAATCTGATCGATTGTGCAGCTATCCCCTCAACTTGACGATGGCCCACCCTTCACTCCCCTCCTCACATTCATTCAACCCATCAGTCACTCCCATCCCCTCTTGAAGCAGCCTGCCAACCAACAGGAAAGCACCTCCTCAGGTAGAGTGTTCCTTTTGTTTACCACCCTCTCCGTGAAATAATGCCTCCTGATTTCTGTCCTGAAATTTCCCACCTCAAACATCAGTTGATGCCCTCTAGTATCCCTTCCTCTTCTGATCTGTGATATCTATCCTGTATTAGCCTTTTTTATACCCATTCAGGTGCTTAGGTTTCTATCATATCTCCCCTATCTCTCCTCTCCTCAAGGGAATACATGTTAAGCATGCTCAGCCTTTCTTCGTACTATTTCCCCTCCAAACCCTGTATCATCTTAGTCACTCTGCGCTCAACCACCTCCATCAGTCTGATGTCCTTTTTCAGGAATGGGCACCAGTACTGCACGCAGTATCCCATGTATGACCTGACCAGTGACCTGTACAAGGGAAGGATCACCTCACTACTTCTAGAGAACATTCCCCTCACTATACAGTCCAGCATCTTGTTGGCTTTCGCTGCTGCCTTCCTACACTGAGACTAGTTGTTCATCTTCCCCATTATAATCAACCCTGGGTCCTTTTTGTCCTCTGTGTTTACCAACTATACACCAACCAACTGATATGTCCTGCTCTTGTTCTTAGCGCCAAAGTGCAGTACCTCATAGTTCTTTGCATTGAACCACAACTGCCATGTTTCTGACCACTGATGTAGATTAGTCAGGTCACCCTTCAGTCCCCTCAACCCCTCGATGTCATCCACCACAGCTACCATCTTGGTATCATCTGCAAAGAGACTGATGTTACTCTAAGTCCTGTGTTATATATCTACTAAGAATATCCCAAACAGCACTGGTCCCAGTACCAATCACTGTGGAACCCCACTTGTTGGCACTCTTGGCGATGACACCTTTGCTGCCTGACCTTCAGCTACTTAGTGATCCATTTGACCATCTTAGTAACCACCACTACATAGTCCCGCTTCCTCCCTAGCCTCACATGTGGCACTGACTCAAAGGCCTTGCTGAAGTCCAAGCACAGAATATCCACTGCATGGCCCTTGTGTAGCTCCCTGGTCACCCAATCATAGTACTCAATCAGGTTTTCATGGCAGGACCTGCATGACACAAACTGTGTTGTTGCCTGTCCTGGAGACCACTGTCTGCCAAAAATGTCACCGGCCTCTCTGTAAGGATTGTCTACATGAGTTTTACCCTAATGGATGCTAGGTGCACTGGTCTGTTGTTACCTGGATCATCCTTTGGCCCACCTTTGTGAATATGTACCACATGGGACAACTTCCCATCCTGTGTGGAGAGAGGTACTGAACAGGTCAGCCAGTGGTCCTGCCATGCACCCTGCCAGTTGATTGAGTCCCATAGGGTGAATGCAATCATGTCACGGTGCCTTGTTCACCAGCAATGCCCTCAGTTCTTCCAGTACTGTGTCCTATGTAATTTCTCTGTCACTACCTCCACCTCCCCCACCCACTCCACCATTCCAGTTTGGTATATGCCCCCCCCACATGTCTACCATGAACACAGAGCATAAGTATTCATTTAGTACCTCTGCTGCTCCTCCCCCTGCTTTACCAACCCCACCGTCCTTCTTAATTCTCACTGTCCTTTCCCTGTTCCTCCTTCTCTCAGCAATGTATCTGAAGAGGTCCTTGTCTGCGTCCTTAATGGCCTGTGTGAGCCTCAGTTCTCTGGATGCCTTGGCAGCTATGAGTAGTCTTGTAACCTCCATGACCTTCTTTATATACTCATCCTCGTCTCCCACCCTACCTGATGTTTTGAATGTCTGATAAGCTTTCCTCTTGGCTCTCACCCCCTCCATGACCTCCTTGGTCAGCAAACAGGGATGCTTTGCCCTTTACTTCTTACTCTGTACCCTAGTACATGTCCTAGTCACCTCTGCCAGCCCCATCTTGATTATACCCTACTTTCGACTGGCATCCATGGTTGTTGGGATTCACTCTAGATGACATATTACAATTTCCCCCATCTTGCTGAATTCTGCCCCACTAAAATCAATCACCCTGGTACCTGAACCTCAAGATATTTTCACCATTCTCAGTGCGAACCACACTGAGTGGTGATCACCCCTTGCCAGAGTGCCCTCAACCTCAAGGTCACTTACGGCTTCCACATTTGATAGTACAAGGTTCAGAGTCCTTCCCAACCTAGGTGTATCACGTAATGACTGCACCAGGAAGATATCCTGAAATGCGACAAGTATAGCCTGATCCCTGGCACTTGTGGTTGTTGTGCTCCAGTCCACCAAAGGTAGGTTGAAGTCCCCCACCACCACCACCACTGTGTTCACCCTCATGCTAACCATCCAAATTTGTTCTGCCAGCTCCCTGTCCAGCTCCTCACCTTGAGTTGGTGCACTATACACCACCCCTGTCATCATCACCCGGCCCTATGGATCCTGAAACTGCATTCACAGGGTCTCTCTCATGCCTTCCTTCCCCTCTTCCCTTATGCACCTTATTCCTTCCCTTACATTGATCGCCACCACCCCACCTTTCCTGTTTGCCCTCTCCTTTCTTAAAAGCCTGTATCCAGGGATCATTCTATCCCAGTGCTGGTCCTTGATGGCACAAGTGTATGTAATGGCCACAATGTTCACCTGCTCCACTGTCAAGACAGCCTGTTACTCAGATGATTTGGTTCACAGGCTCCTCGTGTTCAGTGACAATACCCTCTACCCTGCTCCTTTACCTTCCCCTTCCTGATTTACACCCCTCCATTTCTTCCTACCCTGTTGCCCTACCTTATAGTTTGTGGAGTAGGCTTGTCTGGCTCCCCTCTCTGGAAACCCTGCCTACCTGCTGTCCACTTGCCACCCTCTTTCCTAGTTTAAATATACCCTTGTTGCTATGTACCCCTCTGTCCCCTGCTTTAATACTCACTTCACCTCACCTCCATGCTAAAGTGTAGCCTGTCCCCTGCATACAGGTGTAACCCCCCTACAAATGGGGGTTCCCAAAAAGTCTTCCTTGAGCTTGCCTAAATGCTCACTGCCAGGCTGGTGTTCTGCGTTTTAGTAGATTAAATGTATTGCCAGAGAGTGCCTGTATAGCGTCTATGTACTGTCTCTTTAAGAGCTGCCTGGATTGCAGTCATAATTAATCTAAAAGGGAGCTCCATTAGAAGATGTGCTTGTTTGCTGATCATTTGTTAGAGTAGTAATAATATTGCAGTTTGTACTAACCTGCTTTCTTTGCAGCAAGGACTGTTCTGTTTATCTCCACCAACTTGGCCCAGGACAGTCAGAATGGGCCAATCAGTACTGCTGGGACTCTAAAATGGAGTCTGCCTACAGGGGCTTGGTGGGGTCAAAACTTGTAGGAATTGTAGTTTTTGCATTTTGGCGCCTAAAATAACCTGGAGGGGGAGTCCTTGTTGTGACTGACAGACAGATCGGCCAACCGAACCTTTTGGATCTTGGGGAAATTCCCAAACTGCTTGCAGCTAATTTCAGTTCTGAGTTGGGAAGTGAAGAGATAACAGCTTGAATGATTCAAGCAGCAGCCCTAGCGTAGATTCGTGCGGGAGAACTGTGGAAAGGCCTGAGTTTTGGCCTGCACGCCTGCCTGCTGTTCCTGAGAGGGAACTTGTGCCTTTCTCGCACTGAAACCGAACTTGGCGAGCGCAGTAAGCCTCTGAATTGTGACCAGGCTCCTACCTGAAGAAGACCGAAGATTTGGTGAATGCGATTGGCCTACCTGGACTTCCAGCCACCTCTGAACTCCCGGATTGTGCAGAGACTGTAATTGCAACCGGAGAGCCTTTTGCCTGGTACTGTGGAATTTCCTTACATGGAAATGTGCTGTGTGCTGCTAGTGGGTCACGATTTGGTTCCCCACTGTGGTTTGAACTGTATTCTGCTTGCTGGAAGCTGCATCCAGCCCCACGGACTGAATCCAAAATCATCTCAACTGGGCCTGGGCCTTGCCACACTGGCCCAGTCCGACTACCTGCTGCACAGAGAAAGCCATCGACGAGAGACCTGCCTGGGGATCAGCTCCCTGCTCAACACCTGAACATGCACGATGCCTCAGTGATTCATGTGGGCCCCGCTTCTCCGGGCACTCCAGCTCAACAACTTGCAGTCTCAATTTTGTCCTGCCTGGGTCCAGTATTGGGTATCATGAGTAAACATCAGGGTAGCTCCCTGCAACAACAGCTAAATCTAAAGTGTTGTCATCTGATTGTCTTGTTGCTTTTTCTTTCATGAAGTGAGCCCTCTTGCTCCAGATTGCAAGTAGTGTGTATTGTGCATGTTGCTTTCTTCCATCACAGGGCCCCAACCAGCTGCAACGTTCCTGGCTAGCCCACCATTTTCCTACCTGGGCACCCAGAGTGTGTGACTGTGTGGGGACTTAACGCGCATGCATAACTGTTTGATTAATATAGCCTCTAAGCCAATCAACCTGATTACGCCCTTTCCTTGTTCAAATCCCCTGAATAAATCAGATCTGACTTTTTCTGCATTTAACCTGATTGTGGTTCCAGTTTGTGCCAAGCGTACTGTACTGTTGTGATTTACTGTGCATAACCTTGTTTTACAGGGGGTCTCCAGGGTCGAGCCAGAGGAACCAGCCCTGGTGGTAAGTGCAAACAGTATGGGTACTGGTATGGTGTACAAGGGGTACTGTGAAAGTAATTACCGTATATTGCTCAGGCCACTAGTAGGGGAAAGAGGGGGGTTGCAGTGTCCCAGAGGGCTGTGCCCAGGTTAGTTTGACCACTAGCAACCCTGACCTCTAAGTGGAGGTACCCGTTGCAGAACCTAGGCCCCTTAACCTACTACTAGCAAAGCAGGCAGGGGTAGTAGCCCATAGGATAGCGCCACCTAGGGGTTGCACAGGTAATTATTATCCCAGGTTATGTCACAGTCCCCTAATAACCCACACCCCTTGGTATGACATCATTAGCACAGCCAGGTGTTGAACTCCGTTATCCTTCACTCACTCCAAGAACTTGCACAGGGGACTGTCAGAAGGTACTAGAAGGCCACTGATTTCATCACCTCCTCACTCAGCTTCCACAGTTCCTCAAATGTCCCCATCACTACCACCACCATCTACCCAGACAGGCTGTTCTTACTAATGATTAAGAATATTGGAGGATGGGTACATAAGGGGTGACAAAAGGCATAAGCAAGTAATGACTACTTCTGCTTGGTATTTACCAAACAGAGACGTTTACTGATACCCTAGAGGGTGGGTGGAGGCAATAAAGGCTGGGGAGTGAATGAATGATGGGAGTGATCACGGAAGGTATGGTGCTTGAGGGCTTGAGAGCGCTGAGGGAGGGCAGGGCACCAGGGACAGATAGCACTCAACCAAGGGTCACGATGGAGCTCTGAGAGATCCTGGCAGGGGCCCTTGGTTAGCCAATTCAATGCCTCAGTGGACTTTGGATGCATACCCCAGGACTGGAGGTTGGTTCATGTGGATCCACTCCATAACAGCGACCACAAAGATGAACCAGGGAACTGTGGGCCTGTAAGCCTGACTTCCATCATTTGGAGGCTAACGACAACAAGCCTGAAGGAGATGCTCTTGACCATGCAGGAGTACAATGTGCTGCCAGACAGTAAACACCATTGATCTGTCGCTGGAAGATACGGCCTAACAAACCTGGTACAGTACAATGACTGGGTGAGTCGGCAGTTGAAAAAGGGACATGCAGTGAATGTCGTATACCTGGACTTCAGTGAGGCATTCAACTTTTTGCCACATGGTATACTTGAAATAAAAGTTGAAGGCACATGGCTAGGGTAAATAATATTGCCATGGGTTGCCAACTGGCTGCAGGTAAGGCAGCAGAGGGTGTTATCGGACAGTGAACTGCCATACTAATGGGTGGTGATGAGTGGGGTTACACTGAGATTTATGCACAGAACAATGTTTGTTATGACATTTATTGCAGACATTTCCATCGTCATGAAGACCAAGTTCAGCCTATCTGCCGATGACAACAAGATAGGGGCGGTGTTGGATGACCTAGAGGGATGTCAGGGTTTGCAGTAGTAGCTGACAAACCTGGAAACCTGGTCACACAGTTGACAGGTGTTGTTCAATGCCCCAAAAAATGTAAGGTGCTGCATTCTGTGGTACAAAATGAAAGCAGAATCTAGCAAATGGGGGTGGGGGGGTGCAGCCAGCAGAGAAAAAGGAGGAGAAGGATTTGTGTCTGATCATTACGGGATCAATGAACAACACGGCACAGTATAGGATGGCACCATCAAGGCACAAAAAAATGATGGGTTTCATCTCAAGGGGGATACCATGGAGGGGGAGGTATTCTGCCATTGTATAGATTGCTGGTCATTCCTCATCACCAGTACTGCATGCAGTACTGGTGGAAGTACAGGAAAAAGGACATTAAATTCCTGGAACGTGGTGTAGCACAGAGCAAGAAAGATGATGAAGAGTATGTTGGAATCATCGTCTGACAGTAGGCTAGGGGAGTTGAACATGTACTCAGTGGAAGAGAGGAGGGACAGAGTGGACATGATCGAGACATGCAAGTATGTGAGAGGGATAAACAAGACTGGTACGGAGTGGAAATCCTGGGTAAGGCTGTGGAGGGACACTCAAGGCCATTACAGGACATTAAAGGGAGGAAGGCTCAGGAGTGAAAGGAGAAGAGACTGTTTAAGGGAAAATGTGGTTGCAGGATAGAAAGAGTTACCAACAGAGGTAGTAGCACGCTTCTTGACTGGCTGTGACAGGCCCAGAGGCCGGATGAAGGGAGGTGGGTGAGAATGGAGTGTCATGTCAGCTGAAGAATATGGTTGCTAGCTGCATAACCAAACAGACTCGATAGAAGAAATGTCCTTTTTCTTTTTGCAATTGTAGTATGTTCATATATTCATAAACTATGGTGGAAGGTGTAGGGGAAAAGTTAGGAAGTATTACTTCACAGATAGAATGGTTGATCCCTGTAACGCACTGCGGGGGGAGGATGTAAGGGACAGTGCAGTGGAGAGTCAAGAAGGAGTGGGACAAACAAAAGGGTTTTTCAAGGAGAGGAAGTGGGAATCATGGAAAGGGTGGGCCTAGTACAGGAGGGGGGAAATGGCCATACTCGATGGGCCAGGAAGGTCCTTGGCTGAAGACACATGTTTATGAATCAATGATCTTGCAGGTGTCAGGCCACAATTCAGCTTTTAAATTTCCATCGAGATGGTTGATATGACCAACCCAAACAACTACAGTCCCAGCACCAAGACATGCGGTACCCCACTTGTCACTGTACTAGTAGATCTGTGGTCCCTTCCCATCATCACCCTCTGCAGCCTTAGCTGTAACCAGTTAAGTACCCATCCAACCATGTTTGCCCCTGCACCATTACACAACAGAGTAGTAGCCAGCCTCCCATGTGACACTCAGTGGAATTAGTTACTGAAGTCCAGAAACAGGACATCCACTGCATGGCACTTGTCGAACTGCCTACTTACCCAGTCACAGTAATCAATGAGGTTTGTCTAACCATAGCTATCTGTGACAAACCCATGAGGCCTACCATCCTGCATCACAGTGCTAAACTTAATGTACACAAGCCTCTCATTTAGGATTGTATACATCACTTTCCCACAATGCATGTGAGGCTTACCAGTCTGCAGTTTCCAAGTATGTGTTTGGGGATTCTGTCATACAGTATAATAATTGACAGTACGTCCAGCTCAGCCAGTAATAACATGGCTTTAATGCATGTCATTGTATTACGATGGCTGAGGCCAATCCTACCATATGCCTGCAATGCAATGTAGCCTCTCCTAACCCACACAGTGTTTTTTCAAACCTACTACTCCACCCAGCCTTGTGGAATATCACCCCGACCCACTTATATGTGTTATGTGGACTCTGGTTCTATGATTACACTTTCCATCGTTTCTAGCTTGTATTTTACATACTTTAGTACAATTTGTCCACTATAATGAGATTGAAACATACAGGCCCAGGAAGAAGTAGAGTAAGTGGACAGCTTAATTTTTAAGGGGTGGCACAGTGCCCTGAGTGCAATGTGTGCATGCACTGTCTAGAACCATCCTAAGGCCAGCCGTAGAACAGTGAGCTGCCACCCTCTCAAGAAATCCACAAAATTTGGTGAACAGTGCCCCATGGTGGTGGTGGTGGGGGACATAGCTGAAGATCATCACACAAATAAATGGACGTGAGGAAATACATAGGGGATGTAAATGCTCCGTTGAAGGATGAAAAACAGGGCTAGGAGCATGACACATCATAGTCTTCCACAGAGCAGACTGCCAATCACTCAGAGGCATGGCACAAAGAATACATATCATGAAAATCATGAGGTTTGAAAACCAGGTGAAATGTACTGTCACTTTTGTAACATCTAACCTTTATATGTTTCCTAGGCTGTGCTATGTCCTTGCTTCCAGTTGATGTTAGTACTGTAGAAATGGCATCTGACTTTAGACATCTGCTGTTGTCATCACCATCTGTAAATAGCATAGGGAGAACAAGATAATGGTACAATTTTAAATTATGTCATGACATGGCGCAGAAGAGTAAAGACATATTGTATTGTTCAATGAGGCAAAATTAACACCACGTAAAGCACGTCATGGAATTTAGCATTATGCAGATGTATGTTTCCAGTTGCTGCATATCCATATTATGGATTGCAGTCAGGTTTACCAAACTTTACTGCTGCGTTGGTAGTGACACTCGTGTTAGTGTGGATTGACTATGTACTACACTACATGTCGATGCACATCATGAACTACTGGAATGGTTCCAAGTTACATGCCCAGAGGACCATCAAAAACCTGGAGGGTGTGTGATCATGAAGTACCATGGCACAGTAACAGTATACTAGTGACACAGGCTCAGTAGTGAAAATGAACTGACCACGTCTCACTGCATGCAGACCATTACTGTGATGCAATTCATTGTAGCAGACAGAGTACAAGTAACATCAGGCAACAAACCTTTGGTGATTGTTGACAGCCAAACAACCATGGATGAATGCACATACTGTAAAAGCGTGGAATGGGTGACTATAAGTATGACAAAAGTGGTCTCAGCCACATCTAATTTGATGATGTAACTCCCCACCACCAACTACTATGGTAATGTCACCTTCTACCACGAATGGCAATTGTCCCCCAGCCAGTATGCAATGTCACCACTGTATAGTGCGCCAATGTCACCACCACAGCTAGTTGCCAGTCCCAGTCAGTATGGTAGTATCATCCCCCAGGATAGCAAGGCAGTGTCACCCCCTTCCAGCTAGAAGGGCAGTTCCACTTCTCATCCTTCTATTACAGCAATGTCACATCTGATTCCTGCACCAACTATTACAGTGATGTCACCCCAAGGTATTATAGTAATGTTTCCAGTGCTCTCCAGCTAGAATGGCAGTCTCACCTCCTCTGCCTGCTACTGTGGTGGTGTCACCTACTCCCAGCTACAAGGGCAGTTCCACTTCCACTTCCACTCCTGCTATTACAGCAATGTCACATCTGATCCATGCCCCCAGTATTATAGTGATGTCACATCCACAGGTATTATGTTATCAGGGCTATCCAGCTAGAATGGCAGTCTCACCACCTCTGCCTGCTAGTGTGGCAATGTCACACCCTACCAGCTACAAGGGCAGTTCCACGTCCCCTCCTGCTATTACAGCAATGTCACATCTCATCACTGCCAACAGTATTACAGTGATGTCACACCACAGCTATTACAATGATGACACCAGGGCTGTCAGTAACTTTTTTGGATGGTCAGACAACAAAAATAAATGAATAGAAGGTCACAGACAAAATTCTTGAAGTCATGCAAAGTTCCTGTGAAGTTGCTTTTGTGCATCCCTATATGGTGGCAGTGGTCACTAGGTAGGGTAGCGGAATGTGAGTAATAAGAAGACAGCAGTGCCTCACAGGGTTCTGCAACTGCAACACTAATGGCTGTGCATCAGGAGGAGATACTAGTATATCAAGGACATGGGGCCCTGTGTCACAGAGAGCCTTGCTAACCAATCGCAGACACATATTACACTCAGGACACACCCCAGGTATAACACTGATGCCACACACCACCCATTACCATGTTGTCACCTCACCAAGCTTTTATACCACTACCCACAACAGCTAGTATGGCACTGTCATCCTTCAGCTATTATGTCCCACATGTGCAATTGATGCAATGTCACAACAACTCCCCCCCCCCACTAGTAATGTAATATCACTCCCACCCATTTTATAGCAATGTCATAGCAACAGCTATTAGAGTAATTCTGCAGCCAAAGTATAACAGCAATGCAACACCTCACATACTACAGCATCTCCCCGCTTCCATATTTCAGTGATGTCACTGCATGGAAAATGTCAGTCCGGGGTAAACTCAACATGGTCACAGGTTTCAGAAAAATTATTGTGTAGTAACCTGCAGGTCCACGTTGTCACCTACAATCCTGTCCATTCAGCCATGCAACACAGCACATAAGCAGGACAATCTGAGACAACACAAGTGACCCATAGCATTCAGTTGCTGGCTAACAAGTCAGAATGCACAAGGAACAGCATGGTATCATAATGATAATGCTCAGGAAAAATCATTATTCCTTATAAACTTAATGCAATACAAAAGTACAATGACATCAAAGCTGACACCCGGGATGGGATATTCAGAGCAGTTGCACCATGCGCAATAGGGATGTGCCCGTGCAAGAGCGGAAATGCACCATAGTGCGATATTCAGCGGAAGCGGCAGTGCAGCACAACATGCAATGCACCACAGGGCAACAGAAATGAATGCATGTGCAAATGCAGGGGGCGGAACCAGGAATAATGTGCGCAGTGCGATATTCATCAGTAGGTGGTGTGTGCAGTAGCGGAGCAAGTGGAAATAGAGCGACAGCGGAAATTAGCCAAAATAAAAGGTAGCAAGAGAGGGGAGGATGAATGCACCATGGAGGAGCCATAGTGTGGGAGCGTGGAGACAGAGTGGCAGGGAGGCAAGACAGGAAGCAGGGGGCAGATGTGGCCAGGAGGTGGACAGGGCCCACCGAAGATGTGTGTGAGAGAAGCAGTGTGTGTGTGTGCCTGTGTGTGTGTGTGTGTGTGTGTGTGTGCGTGAGAGGGCCTAAGCGTGCCACAGAGGATGGAGGGCAGTGGCAAGAGGCAGGACAAGCAGAGGTGAACAGCCAGAAGTGTACCCGGTACAGGGGCAGCACCAGCAACACACAGCAGGGGGGCCCAGGTAGACAGCCACCGGGGGGACACCAGCCAAGGACATGGCCAGTGCCACCTTCCAGATGGAGGTAGTAATGAGGGGTGTGAGAAGGCAGGCAGCAGGGAGGTGCAGCCATGGAAGGGTCCATCAGCAGTACGCCCAGAACAGGCTGTACAGAGCCCGCACCACCTTCGAACAGTACAGTGACACTGAGATTGTGGGCCAGCACTGCCTGATTCTGAGGCAGCTCTGTGAACTGTGCAGTGATGAGATGCAGACACCCAAACGATGGAGCCATGCGCTGTCTGTGGAGACTAAGGTCACAGCCGTCAAGTGCCTGCTCACCACGGGCACCTTCCAGAGACCAACAGGGACATGACAGGCATAACCCAGTCAGCCGCGTCACGCCTACTCACACAATTCCTCAGCGCACTGCTGCCACATGCTGCGGAGTACATCCATTTCCCCAGCACACAGGTGGAGCACACAGCACACATACAGGAGTTCCACAGGGTAGCATGGTTGCCTGGCGTGCTCGGGGCCATAGAATGCACCCATGTAGGCATCCGCATGCCACCTGACCCGGAGGGGGCGGCATACATGAACCGCAAGGCCTACCCAAGTGTCAACTGCCAGGTGGTGTGCGATGCCAGGTCGCATAATCAATGTCTGTGCCACGCACCCTGGAGGAGCACACAATGCCTTCATCTGGCACCAGTCTGCACTGTGCCATAGGTTCAAGAGTGGGGACATTCCCACTGGCCATCTGGTAGGTGAGGATGCATACCACGCTGGGCGATGGGTGCAGACGTGGGGGGAGTGGGGCATTGGCAGGGGTGCCATGGGAAATGGTCATGATGGCCCATGGCACAGTGTCGCAGACCACCTTGCTAATGACTCCCCTCTACACACAGGTGACAGTGGTTTCCCACTACAGCCCTGGCTGCTCACACCATAACAACGCCCCATGACCCCAGCGCAGCAACGGTACAATGAGGCACACGCCACAACACGGAATGTCAACGAGCAGGTGTTCGGGCAGCTGAAGGTATGGTTCTGTTGCCTGCACACGTCAGGTGGTGCCCTACAGTACAGCCCCTCAAAGACCTGTGAGCTATTCCTGGCCTGCTGTATCCTGCACAACATGGCCGCCGACTGTGGGATAGCCGTTGAGGTCAAGGAGGGGGACAGTGGTGGGGACACAGACTACGCCGGTCCAGTTGGTGTTGGGCAGCCACCCCCTGGGTGAAGGGACCCCCGGCTGACCTGGCTGGCACAGCAGCACCGGGACACCATCGCAGAGGAGCACTTTGGACAACACAGGTAGGTCAACAGGGCCACGTGCAACCACCAAGGGGAAGGGCACAGCCCACAGACAGGCAGGGGTGAACACCAGGCGAGGACGGTGTCAGGGCATGGGAATGGTCGGGGAACCACACACAAAGGCAGGGACAGGCAGGGCAACACACGGCATGCACACACATGCACACACACACCACAACCCATGCCCATAGGTCAACAGGCACGCCCACCCCAACAGGCACCCCCACACCCACACAGGACCACACACAACCATGCCCAGTGGCTGGCACTGCACATGCCCCAGATGCTGAGCACCATTGCACAGTGGTGGACAGTGCTACGCAGGCATCATCATGCACATGCCACAGTGGCCAGCAGCTGGGAGGGAGTGCAGAGGGACCATGTGTGTGTAGGGCTGGGCACCTCAGCCATGCAATGCACAAAGAACACCATAGTGCACACAGGAGAGTGGCAGACAGTGGCCATGGAGGGGGATGGGTCAGTCAGGCGGCACAGTACCACGGCGGCCACAGATGCATGGGCGGCTTTGCCGAGACCTGCCAGCCATGCCAGGCTGACCAGTGGCCTCATGGGGTGGCACCAAAGGGCCCCCAGGGGTGATGCTGCATGAATGTGACCGTGTCCACGCAGGGGTCTGCAGGCCACCAAACATGCCGCACCAGGCATGCTAGGTATGCCCACAGCCGAACCTGGCGTCGACGCATGCAGGGTCACATGATGCGAGGCAGAAGGGGGCATGGCACTCTGTGGTGTGTCTGCGGCCCGGCTGAGCACCCAACGGTTGGCCAGTGTAGCCATGACAGTCACCATTGCATTGGTCTGCCTGTCAATGGCAGTGATCACATCCGCCCGCAGCTGAGCCAACTCTGCCAGGAGCAGGGCATGGTCCCTGCTGTGCCGCTCCTCTGCCTGGTGCAACGCCGCACACAGCACATCCACCACCACCACAAGCCACATCTGCTGATCCACTGAGGCCTGGAGAAGACCGCTGTGGTCGTCCAAGGGGTCATCTGCATGTCCAGCATGCTGTTCCCTGTGGTGTTCCTGGCCCTGCTGCACAGTGCCCTTTGATGGTGGGTGCCGCACAGCACTGCCATTCTGGGGTACATCCACATGCAGTGCACTGCCACCACCCCTCGCCCTGTCCTCATGTTGACAATGGCCGTCTCCTGCCGCTGCCCCTTCGGCTGCCGATCGCCAGGCAACACTGGTGCGGCTGCAGCGGCAACAACAGCCCCACCACCCTGGCCGCACGCCGGTGCTGCCCCACTGGAGCATGCAGATGCAGCCTGGGAATGGGCTGTTGTGCAGGCAGCCATGCCAGCACTACCCACGGAACCACCTGGATGGATGCCATCCGTGGGACCTTCCTGTGTCCCACATACATCACTGTCCAGGATGTGTGTCACGTCATCATCAGTGCTGGAGCTGGCCCTGATCCGTGTCTCAGCACACTGGACACTGAGGGTGATGTCACGCTGGGACACTGCCAGGGCCATGTCTGCACCCACACCACCACCAGCATCAGTCCGGACACACGTGCAGGTTTGCAGATGGTCAGTCCCTCGGACACCTGTGGAGGTGGATGGGTGCTCCACCATGTCCAGGGCCTTCCCCTCGGTGGACACACCCACCACCGATGCCCCATGCAGACGCTCAGGTGCTGTAAAGGAACACAGTACCGTTAGTGGCTCTGCCTGGCCCTGGGGACTGCCCCCCCTTCCGCCCACACACTGCCAGCGCTGGACCTACCATGTAGTGATGGGCTGCCACCCATCTGGAAGCCACCACCAGGAACACCCTCGACAGCACTACACTGCATGCTGCCGGCCCCCTGCTCCTCCCGTTCCATCAGGTGGGGTACGTCCTGCTGGCCCCCACCAGTGGCAGCATGAGCCGCCCTGATGGCGGACATCTTATCTTTCATCCACCTCCTGTTCATGCCAACCTTCTTCTTGCACTCCTGCACGGACCGCTGGTGGCTGCCCTGCTGGCTGACGGCATGTGCCACCTCACCCCATGCCGCTACATGTCCCTGTGGTGTTCCCCTCTGTCCACTAAGCAGTGGCTCCCTGTCAGGATGCCTTGAACAGGGCATTGGATTCTGCCCTGGTAAAGTCGGGCCTCCTCCGTCGCACCCTTCACTGCTCCTCTTCATCCTCTCGCTCGGTCATGCTCGTGCCTGGGGGGTGGACAGGTGTTACCTTGGACTGTGCAGTCCCATACAGCCCTCCCAGACCACTGTCCCCACATCCCAACAGCATGCCACCTACCTCAAAGGACTGCAATACCGATCCATGGCCCATGCAGCCTCAGGTCGCATTTTTATAGCGCAACGCATGTAAATGAAGGCAGGCGCAACTGTAATGGGATGCAAATGCAGTGGATGCGCCATGGAATGGCTCATGAGCTTATTTGCATATCCTGGCTGAATAGCATGCTGTTGCGCCTTGTGCAATGGTGTTGAGCGTGCTCAGGCTATGGCGCACCACTGTGACATGCGCAATCGGCACCAAACCATGCATGCCCGCTGTGCTGACACCGACACTAGTGGCATTGCTGATGCACTGTGCACGGGAGGCAGTACAGGGCACGGCCACTACTGTGCCTGTGGTGCACTTGCGCTATATGCCCAGAGGGGCACTCGTGCCATGGTGCGCTGTAGGTGCCATGATGCCACAGTGAGGTAGGCTACTGCATGGCGACACACACATGCACCCTACTGTGCTACTTGCAGGGCTTCCCAATAGGGCTGTGGCACTCTGTGCGCGGACAGACCCTTGACCCTGCGACTGACCTTTGCTCCCTAGGTGCCATGTGTACACATGGCTGCCCTCATTACGCAGTCTGGTGCCAGCGCAATTGCAACTGGCAGCACAGTACCACACAGCCTCCGTATGTGGGGCACGTATGCTACAGGGTGCCATTTTGTGCTCACCACTGACAGCACCATGCTGCGCACCAGAGCGCCAGTGTGGATGGCAGTGGAACTGGCTAACCTGGTGGCATTAGTGTGAACCCCATGCAGGTGCCCTCTTTGGCCAGGTACCCCTCCTGAGGCCACGGACAGCGGTGTGGCAGGAGGTGGCAGAGGGCCTTGAGGAGGCCACGGGGAGCAGCAGGACTGCTGAGCAGTGTTGCCACCACTATAGGGACCTCCAGCGGCAGGACCATGACCGCCTAGGATGACTGCAGGCACGTGCCCGGCGGGATGCCATGTCATGGCCAGGTAGGTGCTCCTTCACAACACTGGTAGTATCCATCTGTCCTGGTATCATGGTGGTCGGCAGGCCATGCCACGGGGGGGCCCATACCTGTGTTGCCAGTGTTGGGGGTGCTTCGTGTACACCCTGCACCACCGCGTCATGGCTGAGCTGTGCGGGGACGCACACAGCAAGGGGGGGCTATGTTTCTGACGTGAACTGATGGTACTCTCTCCATGTTTGCACTCTAGGCCTGGAGGATTGCCATAAGGCCCAGTTGGCCTGGGAGCAAGGACGGCAGGCTGGCACTGGAGGTGTAGCCTTGCAGGCAGGGCACAGTGGTGGTGGTGCCGTGGGTCAGCAGTGCCCTGCTGACCATGACGCAGGTGAGTGCTGTGTTTTCTCTTACATCTGTGCATGGTGGGTTGCAGGGGTAGAGGTGGAGCATGGCCCCCTGCACATGGCCCCTACTGCCGTGCACGTCTCACGGTGCCCTCTGCACCATCCTGTGGGTCTGCACGTGTAGGTGGGTGTCACAGATGGGCTGTGCATGCACTGGGCACCTGGCTGTGCCACTGCCATCACACTGCATAGCCATGATGCTGTATGGCCATGATGGTGCTGTGCAGTGCATGGGTGGTGGGGGTGTGCAGCGGTTTGCATGGCTTTGGGTGCCTGGGTAGACGGGTCATGTGGGTGCACCCACTGTGGGTGGTCACATGCTATCACAGGGGTGCAGGCCACAGCTGTATGTCATGCACATTGGGTGGGCTGTGGTGGTCTGGCCAGTCACATGTACTGACTCTGCTCCCTTGTCCTAGGTGGACAACACTGGAGGACCCTGGAGCATCACATACAGGAGATTCTGCAGGTCATCTGAGCCACACTGGAGCTGCTGCAGGGTATGGAGAGGAGTGAACGGCGGTGGCACAGAAGGTGCCACAGGGAGCTCAGGGATGAGAGGGGCTGCCAGTAGGGCCTGCGGCACCCGTGCTGTTCCTTTCCCTCCCTGGACTGTACCTCACACCCCTTTGTCCCCCTCCTTGCTATTGCCTTTGCCACCTGCTCATCCCCCCCAGGTTGTAGCCTTGACTTCCCCTTCCCCACTTTGTATATATCAATGTAAATAGTTCCTGTTGATTATGTTGTCTGTTCCAATATAGTTGCTTTTCATACTACGACTGTGTTGGTCTCTGATTTGCAGCGAGTGTCTGGTACCTTGCTGCAGTGGTGTGTATGGCGAATGAGGGGTGGTGCTGGCCTGGCCATGGGTGTGTCTGCCAGGGATCCTCCACTGGTGTGGGTGGGGGCCATGGTCACTGTCTGTGGTATGTGTGTTGTGCCCTGTGCACTGTTTGCCTGTGTGCAGCGGTCTCTGGTGCATGTGCTATGTCCCAGTCGCCCCTGGCAGTGTGTGCCTGGCCCATGCGGCTGTGCCCCTTGCATGTCTGTGGTACACATGGTCGTGCCGACCCCACCACCACATGCATGGCTGCTGGCATGACATTGGTGGCAGTCCATGCCAGTCACCCTCTGGACACTGCACCCTGGCAGCAGGCATCCTGACTCCAGGTCTATTGCACGTCTGCCTCTGGTGACACTGTGGGCGGTGTTGTTGTTGTCCCCCCTTCATGCTGTCTATGGTGTCTGGGGCGGTGCCTGTGGTCTGGTGTCTGTTACATGGGCTCCAGCTGCATGCTGGTGATGGACTGGTTCATGGTGCGCACAGCACATGGCTGGCTCACCAGCGCCATGATGGTGTGCAGACCGTGGGGTACATGGCACCATTGGACTTGTGACAGCAGCATCTGTTGCCCTGCTATGTGTGGCTACTTGATGGGGTACCCTTGGGACCGGGGGGGGGTTTGTTTGTGCCCCTGTGTTGCCTCCTGTGTGGCGCATGCCTCCATGCACTACAGTGGGCTGCTGTGCTGTCTGGTGAGGCCAGTGCTGGGACAGGGTGTGTGCATGGGTGGGTGTGCAGGGTGCCATCCTGCTGGAGGTAGCATCCAGGGCAGACCTTGTCACATGCGGGGTCCCTCGGGTACTGATGCCAGGTCGACCTCCTTGCTGTGCCACTGTGGGGGCCATGCAGGGGGGCCTTGTGTATGCTGCGGTGGCATCAGTGGCTAGTGTCACCTGTTGCGGGGGGTCATGGTGGGGCTGTCGTGCATGGCGCCATGGGGCACCGGGTTACATTGTCATGGTGGTGGTTGTGGCATACCTTCGGTGCCATGCACTGTTTGGACATGCTTCTGGGCTGGGTATCTCGGGATCGCTGTACAGGGGGTGGTCTGCATTGGTGTGGTGCTGTGGCATGGGAGGGTCCTGGCCCTCCTCATGTTGCAGTCACTGTTTGCCAGGGGACAGTGCTGGGGCACCTTGCCCTGCGGGTGTGGACTGCTGGCCCATGTCTGCTGTTGGATCGGTGCTGGGGTACATGGGCTGGTGGTCTGTTCAGCTCACCTCTGGTTGTGCAGCTCATGGGGAGGCCTTGCCCTGGGGGGGGGGGTTGTTCTGTCTGGCCTACTGCATGCTCCTCCATGCATGGCGCATCCATGGCTAGTGCACTCCTGCTTCCTGTCCTTGTCCCTGCGCATCCATGGGTGTGCTATTGTGCATTGGCCCTGCTCCACTGTGCATCCCTAGTTGTGCCATGGTGCATCTGGTGCGATATTCAGCTGTGTTGTGCAGGCGCACCTTGGCCTGCGCTTGGTTTGAATATTGCACCCGTTGCACAGTTGCGCACTGCTCTCATGCCTGCTCCCGCTATTGTGCATCTTTTTGGTGCAGTCTGAATATCCCACCCCCATGTGAAACATCCATGGATAACTTACTTTTTATGAAGTAATCAATAGTGGTGAAATGGTCAAAACAAATAACATGATGTTTCTTGACCACAAATTGCTTGTAATCAATGTCTGCACGCTGCAGAAATGACAGCCACTTCACCTGTAAATCACCACTGCATGGAATTCTATGGAACGTAACTTTTCAACCAATCAATCAACATCTTTATTTTACCAGGCGAAACACCATTGAGACAAGCTCATTTACAAGATGGACCAGGGAACAATACAGTAGCCTGATGGGCTGTAACCTAAGACATACAGAATCAAAATAAAAATGACAGTATAATTGTACAAAGCAGACAAGGGCAGGGAAGTACATGTAATCTGCAACACACAAGAATCACTAGCAAGCTATATACATAAGCTCATAGGAAAGTCAATGATTTAGTATATGTATACACAGTTTTAAGCAAAATAAATGGAGAGTACATGAGATTTGCATAGCTGTAGAATGACGGGGTCTATATGACCTATAAGTAGTGCACTGGAGAGTACAGACTACTAGACTACACATTGGTGTGGTACTGGCAAGACAGAATAGGAGAGGAAGAGAGAAGAGAAGTGGGAGCAGTACAGAGGTAAGAATGAGGGAGGGATGTCAGGAATGTAATAGATAGTAGATGGAGGTTGTCAGTTAGGTGGTAGTCTATTCAGAGACATGGTCTCCTGGGTTGATATCCTAGTGGACAAGCCTGATAAAGGATAAGCAATATGAGGGTGAGTTGGCCATTTGAATGCTACTTCCCTATTTGAAGCTCTGGCAGACCTCAAGGAAGGTCTTTAGGAGCATGGTTTTGAATCGGTGTGGTGTTACAGGATGAGTTAGCCTTAGGGATTTTTGTATCTTGTTCCAGAGCATTGGAAGGGCATAGCTTAATGAGGCTCTGCCAAAGCACATTCCAAATTTGGGAATAGCAAGGGATATGTAGGTGAGATTTCTAAGTGGATAGATACTAGAGAGGCAGATGGGCAGACAGCCTATAAGGCACTGAAGAAGCTTGTGAGTTGTGGCCTTGTAAGTCCAGAGTATGGCATTTTTTTGCCTCCTCAAGCTAAGTGAACTCCAACCTATGGAAACATAAAGGGCGCAATGGTGAGTGGAGTAAGGTGCATCAGAGATAAACCTGAAGGCTCTGTGGTAAAGGGTATCGAGTTTGGAAAGAGCCGAGCTGGTGCTGTGGCTATACAAGGAATCGCAAACAGTCCAGAAGTGGCATAAACATAGCCTGGACAAGGAGTTTTCCTCCGAGGGGTTAGTGAGTATTTAATGCGGAAGAAGATGCCGAGTCTTTGTCTCAATTTTTTAGCGCGCTTATCTAAGTGGTCAAGAAAGGACAGTTTAGAGTCAAACCAGACCCCCAAATATTTGAATTTCTTCACAAACTCCAGTTTTTCATCCAGGAAGGTGCTGATTTGGAGGTTCGTGTCAGTTTGGTTGTTTTTTGTAGAATGTACTAAAGGAGAGAAAAACATTGCTTTGGGTTTTTTTTGCATTTAGTAGGAGTTTCAGGTCAAGCAGATTTTTCTGGAGGACTTCGAATTCATTTTGGAGGTCCACACAGCCAAGCTCCGGTGTTAGTCTGTCGATGTAGAGCACATCCGCGAAAAGGTATATTTTTGCCCCCTGAAGACAGCTATCTATTTGGTTTATATAGATAGCAAAAAGCAGTGGGTCAAGTATTGACCCTTGAGGCACTCCTCTAAGGAGTATTTTTTTTTTGAGATACAACACCTTCGGCCTTTACCTGCTGATCTCCATCAGTAAGGTAGTTGGCAAACCAATTTAATGCCTGGTTTTCCACCCCAACGTTCTTTAAGGTCATTAGGAGCAGATCATGATCCACTGTATCAAAGGCCTTACTAAGGACTAGAAACAGGGCACAGATGTAGCGTTTGTTGTCAAGGGCAATCTGCCTGTCATTTATGACCTCGGCAAGTGCTGTTGTAGTACTGTGAAGTGGTCGGAAACCAGACTGGATCGGGTTTAACAAGTTGGAGTTTTCTAGGTGCATTCTGAGCTGCTCATTAACAGTTTCTCCAGTAGTTTAAACAGAGCTGGGAGCAATGAAATAGGATGATAGTTATTCAGGTCACAGGGATCCCCTGATTTAAATAAAGGAATAACATGAGCTGTCTTCCAGATCTTAGGGAGGGTACCTTGGTTGAGAGAAAGGTCAAAAAGGTGGGTAACGGGACGGGCAAGTATAAGGTAGGCTAGCTTTAGAAAGAACGGCTCGATCAGATCTGCACCTGCACTTTTCTTTGTATTGAGATTAAGGAGAGCATCCTCGACTTGTTTAATGGTGACTGGCTGGAATGAGAAAGTAGTACATGGCACCTAAGCAGTTGAATTTAGACATTCAGAGCTCTGATTTTGCAGCTTTGATCTGATGACGTTTGCTGGAGATGTGTCGAAGGCCATCCCTGCCATAGCAAAATGGTTGTTGAGGAGGTCGAGGATCACATACTTGTCAGTGGTGTGGGTGCCACTAGAAGAGATTTTTGTAGATAGTGTGCTGGGAGAATTATGGCCTTCGATCTCCCTTAGGGTCTTCCATAACCTAGTGGCAGAGTAAGTGGATGCGTTTTTCTCTGCACGGAAGTAATTGGATTTAGCAACTCTAATGAGCTTTGTAAAGCTATTTCTTGCAGTTCAGAAGGCAGACCAATCAGTGTCCAACTTTGACTTTCTAGCCCTTTTCCACAGGGTGTCCCTATTCCATAGTGCAGCTTTTAGGTTTCCAGTAAACCAGGGGCAGGTTTTCCTTTTTGTTCTACTCCTTGCCATAGGTGCATGCACATCAAGTACATTAGTCAATACAGATTGGAGGACCTCTGTCACCTCTTCCATGGAATGTGCAAGGTAAAGTTCTTGCCAGCCAGCATACTGGAGGTCCCAGAGAAATGCATAGGCATCAAAGTTCCTTTTGCATCTCTTGAAGATGTACTTTGAATTGAACGAGGCTGAGTTTTGTACGGATCTTACACATGCAATGGCACAGTGATCACTAAGGTCTTTGAAAAACACTCCTGAATGATAGATGGGGCTTACTTACTAGAATTAAGTCGAGCAGTGTGCTACGCTTTTCTTCCATGCTTTAATTTACCAGATGTATTGGCACACCCTCTAACCATGCATGTGGGCATTTTCTATTCCGTGCAATACCACAATCCAGATGACTGACAATAAAAAAAAAATTAAGAAACAACACAATGTAGGAGCACAAGAATAAAAGAAAACCACTGCTGCTAAGCAAATAAAAAAAACTTTGGAGGCTTGATTTCAAATGCACAGTACTATCACACAATGTCCAGTGCAAGAGAGAACAAGCGGGAATACAAGCAGGCACACATGAGATGCTCTGCTTTGCCTGTGCCCACTGTCAAACGCTGAATGTGTGTGCAGCAACACAATGTGACTACCTCAGGAACGTGCATTGCAAGGCTTTTGGTGCAGCAAGGGGAATGAAATGGCACCTGCAATACAGCAATCAGGACCGCGACGGAGAGAAAAACAACATCACCGGGAGATATGAAAAAGGTCAGTAAACTAAAAAAACATAACATTACTGCAAAACATGGGGGAAGGAGATAACAAAACTGGTGCAAATAAGCAAAATTACTGTTTTCCTTTAAAGCAGTTCAGCCATATCTGCTTACTTCCAGGTCAGTCATTTGGGGTGGAGACTTCAATTGTGGTCTGTACCAGACAGAGAGGGGAAGGAAATCGCAGAAACTATACTGTGATACCAACTGTCTTAAGTAGTAGTAGCAGTAATAGTAGTAGTAAAATCTTTATTATTAGTCAGGATCAGTTGACAAATAACACACCATTAGGACAAAGTCCTATTTACAAGGCGCTCCTGAGTTTAAACATTATAATCTAAAGTTTTGTTAACAGTCCACATTACAATACAAATTCATATATCACAATCACATAACATTTAAACAATAAAAAAGTACTTCTACCCCTAGAGTTAGCTAAAATCGTGTGCAGTAGTGGGACCTAAGTCTAGTCACAACATGCACATCATGTGGTCAGTTCACGTCTTAATGCTGTATTAAATTTTCTATGATTTTCAAAGGTATTTTTAGTCTGCATGTTTTGTTTATTCTGTATTTTTGTAGCAGAAAATAGGAAAGTCATCTCTGCAAATCTGGTTCTTAGAGTCCTAATCTGGTAAGGACATCTTATCTAATGCACATTTGAGAGATGCCTACAGGGAATATTATTTAACGGGTGGTAATACTAACTTTCCGGGGATGTATGCAACCAGGATTGATTTAATCTTTTTAACACTGTCAATTGCAGTAGTGGATGCTAAAACCTCTGCGGTTTCCTTTTCTGACCATCACGCTGTGCAAATTGACATTGCATGGGATACTACCCCACAGTGTACAAAAAGTTCCTGCCATTTAAACTTGGATCTGTTAGAAATTGATAATATAGCACTACATTGGCATAATTTATGGGAATCACGAAAGTCTGTCTTATGTATGTATGATGAAATCACTGATTGGTGGGAAGAGTCTAAGAAAGATTTTAAAAGTTTTGTCCAAACATCAGCGGGGAAATGAGCAACTGGTACCTATTTACACTATTTACATTTATGTAAGCACCTTCATTGTTTAATTTCAAAAGCAGAGACTTTTAAGGCTGACTATTGCAAACAAATACCTAATGTTAAGGAAATGGTTAAGATTCAATACAATAGGGCACAATCGCTTCAACAGGAAACTAAATTTGGAACACAATGCAAAAAGTATACTTTTGATCCTTTTAAAGATTGCAAACAAAGAAGTGATCAGACGAAATTCAGTAAACTACAAAGTATGCCAGGAATGATAGCAAACACTACTGAAGGTATGCTCTCCGTAATTAACGATTTTGTACACTAGACCTTTGGGGCCAGTGTGCCCACAACTCCTACAGAGACATACTTATCGCAGCTCATAACTACTGACTTGAGTGACCAGGATGTCTCACAGTTTACTTTTGTGATTACTGACATTGAAGTTGTAGAGGCAATAAAATCTTTATAAAACAATACTTCTCCAGGATCAGGTGGCAAGGCAAGGCAATTTTTTTTTCTATGGCGCCCATTCCCGGAGGCTCTGGGTGCCTAACAATAACACCAATACAAATAATACAAAGCACAAAACATTCATAAATATGTATATAAAATACTAAAAATTCACAATCACAGTTATGGTCTGACTACTAAATTTTATAAAACGTTCCTCACTTGAATTGACCTAGTTTTGGTATCTCTCTATAACTATATTCTTGAACGTCATACACTTCCTAAAACAATGTCATTAGCAAGACTAGTTTTTTTTTTTTTTTTTTGTTGATATTTTTTTCCCCTGGCCAGCAGTCTGCTTACCTCACACTTCCAGGCATCCTCCTGAGGTTTCCAGATGCCGTCCCAAGGACCCCTGGCTCCATATTCAGGCCCGCAGCATACCCCCATGGCTTGCCCTCGCAGCAGGGAGGAGGAGAGCTCACCTCACACTCTCACACCAGGACCAGATCCAGTAGAGCCACACACCCTCGGCACTGAGCGAGTCCCCTGCGGAGATGGCCATCAAGCCACCACGACTGGTGCCCATATTTTTCCGTTTTCTCCCCCTTGAACATCTGTGGTGTGCAATGACACCAAGTGACAGGAGCGCACACGCTACTGCACGTGCCCCTTCCCAGCATCTGCCACAGCACGTCCTCCAAGTCTGCCCATGGCCTGCCGTTGGCCCCAGCCACAGCTAGAGGCCACTAGGCCACCGAGGCATCCCGCCCCCTTCCCAGAGAAGGAGAGCAGTCCTACAGATGCTCAATCCTTTTCCTCCCCTGCTGACCCCCAATGACCCAGGCTCGTTCCCGAACCCGGGTCACTGGCGTGGTGCAAGGTGTGGCATCCAGCGCCTCAATCCTCAGCACCACCAGGCTGGAAAGACTAGTTTTTTAATATAAAAAAGGGAATAGAGGAAGATTTTGAGGAACTGGAGACCCATAAAGTAAGTTTATTAATTATGGATTTAAAAATATTGGGAAAGATTTTGGCAAAACAATTAGCACAGGTTTCTGACAAATTGATAAGCACTGCCCAGTGTTGTTCAATCCCAACTAGGCATATTCAGGATAATCTTCTTCTGTTATGGGAACTTTTTTGAGAACCCACCAGGGAAATGCAGATGGAATGATTTTATGTTCGGATCAAGAAAAAGCTTTCGATTCCCTTTTCCACGATTATCTTTTACTTACTTTACATCATTATGGAATTCCAGACAAATTCATCCACTGGATTAAATCATATTATGAGACAGCAGCAATAGAACCAGTACTGAATGGATGACTGGGAAACACAATTCAGTTAAAGAGGGGAAAGCAGCAAGGTTTCCCACTGAGCTCATTCCTCTATGTATACAGTACTGATCCTTTTATTAGGAGTATAATGGTAGCCCCAGATGTCTATGGCATCCAGATGACAAATACAGTATCACCTTTTAAGGTGGAAGCTTATGCTGATGATGTTGCATTGATTTTACACAGGAATACTATAGAAAACACTATTCTAGCTCATTTACAGAACTATACCGAGGTGTCTGGTTCTAAGATAAATTTTTTATAAAAGTGTTGGACTACCTGTGGGGTTCCATCACTATACCAATAGCACCTTTGCAAATATACAGCTTACCACTGATCCAGTGAAAATTCTGGGAATACTGTTTGGCCCTGGGGATTTGGCCCTGCTTAATTGGGAGCATGGGGTACAGATGGCAGAATGAATCATAGGACGTTGGAAAAAACAAAAATTTATTTTGTTAATAAGGACATTTCTGATCCCGGTGTTTTTGTATATCAGTTATGTTTTTCCACATCCAGCACAATTGGACACTCGTATATACAGTATATTCTTCCAAGCACTTTGGGAAAGCCACCTCAACCTGGTAAAATGAAATTTAACATACAGATCGATTCCTGATGGGGGTCTGGGTATGATTAATCCTATATGTTTTTATAATAGCATATTCCTGTGGTACAACATTCTGGGAACTAGAACTCAAATGTCAGAAAATGTGGTCACAGACTGGGTGGAAGTGTGTAAATATTCCTGGTCCCAATATCGCAATAGAATAAGTTTTGCCACGCAGGTTGTACCACAATATGCAAAGCCTATGTTCCAAAAACTTTCTAAATGGAGGGTTCCTTATACTGTTTGTCAAGCTATTTCCAGACAGCATTGTATAATGGTATTATGGCAGCTGCATGCATGACAGCATTAGAATTTCCTTTTTGTCCCCCACATAAAAGTTCGGTGGCACTCTCTCAATTGAAAAATGATGGAATCCCAAAATTCACATGGGACATATTATGGTTGAGTCTACATGGAAATTTGGAAGTTAGGAACAATAATAACCATGAGCAAGTGACAGGATGCTGTTGTTTACAACCAGAGTGCCACAATGTATTTGAAACATAGGGGCATCTTTTTTTAGGATGCCCCTTTGTCACATGATTTTGGGCATCCCTAGACATTAAATAGCACACTAAGCTGTTCACACAAATAACTTAAGATATATTGGTACTGGGAATATATCCCTCTCAGTGGGGAAACTATCATGTTGGAGTATTGCAAGTTATTTTGGCTGTAATTATGTATTATATATGTCAAGCCCGCTGTTCCTGGGTGCTACAACAAAAACTAGTCACCCCTGTTGAAATGATAAGAAATGTCTGCCCAACATTACGAATTGTTCATAGGGGAAATTGTTTAACCAGGTAAGGCACATTAAGCCAGAGCTTGTTTCCAGGTACGACCTGGGAGCACAAAGAAGTTAAGTGACTTGCTCAGGTTCACACAGTATGCAAGTGGGGGTTGTGGGATTCAAACCCAGGTCTCCAGGTTTGCAGCTCAGTGCCCTTAACCACTATGCTATTCATGATACTGATAGTAAGACCTATAATGGCACCAGAATGGTATTACTTTGGCATTCTTGCCATCTTATTTTAAGATGTTAATTGGATACTGCTATTGTTTCACATTGTTACAGTGATCACTGTTTTGAAGTCTGATTTGTATTTTTGTATCTATGTTGCATGTGCTATCAGTAGATATCTGACTGTATACGACTTTGTTTTGCATTTTACTTCCCTCTTCCCCCAAAAAAATTCCCCTACTCTTTTCAAGAAGTGCCATGGGATGTTTAACATCCACCTGAGCAACCACCAGAACAGACAGACAGGACCTTGGTTTAATGTCTCATCCGAAAGATGGCACCTTAGAAGTGCAGCACCCCTAATGGTGCACTACAGTGTCAGTACTGGGATTTTACTCCAAGCGCCCAGTGTGGGGATTGAACCACAACCTTCTGATCATCTAGTCACAGGCAAGTGTGCAACCAGCTGAGCCACTGACACTAATATTACTAAAAAAGTTGGTAACCGGGAAAGGCACGCTGAGCCAAAGCTTTTTTCCAGGTGCGACACAGGGGAAAGAGATGTAAGGAGGACCAACTTACAAAACAAATCCAATTGCCACTTACTGTGCATTACAAGATAACAGATACAATCAGAAAAAATACAGAGGCAGCAGTAAATTGTAACCCCCCCTACAAATGGGGGTTCCCAAAAAGTCTTCCTTGAGCTTGTCTAAATGCTCACTGCCAGGCTGGTGTCCTGAGTTTTAGCAGTTTAAATGTGATTACCAGAGCTTGTATAGCCTCTGTGTACTGTCTCTTTCAGAGCTGCCTAATTGCAGTTTAAGTAATCTGAGAGGGAGCTCTGTTGAAAGATGTAACTATTTACTGAAAATCATTTAGAGTGATAATGATAATGTACTTTGTCTAACCTGCTTTCTTTGTAGCAAGGACTGTTTTGTTTGTCTCCACTATCTTGGTCCTGGACTGCAAATTGGACCATATAGTACTGGTGGGATCTAAAATGTAGCCGGACTACAGGAGCTGTCTGAATTCAAAATCTGTAGGAACTTTAGTTTGGAGCTTTTTTTGTGCTTTTTTGCAACTGAAGGGGGAGCTCTTGTTTTGACTGACAGCCAAATCAGCTAACCAAACCTTTTGGATCTTGGGGAAGTCCCGGGCTGCTTGCAGTTTTTTCAGTTAGAACTAAGCTGGAAGCTGAGCAGGAAGGAGCTGAAGTGTTTCTGAGCAGCAATCGTGAGTGGATTCCCATGGGAGAATGCTGAAAAGGCTAAGTTTTTGGCCTGCATGCCGGTGTGCTGCTCCTGAGAGGGAGAGAGGAGAATTATTTTGGACTAAATCCAAGTTTGTGTGACTAAAGTAAGCTACTGAAGTGGGCCAGGCTCAGCCTGAAGAAGACCGAATATTTTTGCTGAATGCAATTGGCCTGTCAGGAGTTCCAACTACCCCTAAGCTCCCGGTGTGTGCAGAGACTTTGCGATTGTGCCCGGGGAGTGCTTTGCCTGGTACAGTAGAATTCCCATACATGTAAATGTGCTATGAGCTGCTAGTGGGTTGTGAGTTAGTACCCCACTGTGTGAACTGTGTTCTGCTTGCTGGAAGCTGCATCCAGCCCAAAACGGACTGCTTCTGAACTTGTCTCCTTGCGGTCCGGGCTTTGCCAGACTGGCCCAGCCAGACTACCCACTGCACAGAGAAGCCATCGACGAGAGACCTGCCTGGGGATCAGCCCCCTGCTCCACGCTTGAACAGGAACAACACCTCTGCAACTTGTGTGGGCCCTGCTTCTCCTGGCATTCCAGATCAACCACCTGCAGTCTCGATTTTCAGTCCAGCCTGTGTCCAGTCTTGGGTATCGTGAGTAAATACCAGGGGTAGCTCCTACAACAACAGCTTAATCTGAGTGTGTCATCTGATTGTCTTGTTGTTTCATTTCCTTTACGAACTGAGCCCTCTGGCTCCGGATTACAAATATTGTGTACTGTGCATGTTGTGTTTTCCATCACAGGGCCCCAACCAGCTGCAACCCAGAGCAACTGTCCTGGCTAGCCCATCTCTTCTCTACCTGGGTACCCAGAGGTGGACTGTGTGGGGGGACTCAAAGCACATGCATAACTGCTTGATTGATATAACCTTTAAGCTAATTAACCTGATTTTGCCCCTCCCTTGTTCAAGTCCCTTTTTCTACATGTAATCTGACTGTGATTCCAGTTTGTGCTCAAGGTACTGTACTGTTGCTATTTGCTGTGCTTAACCTTGTTTTACAGGGAGTCCCTAGGGTCAAGCCAGAGGAACCAGCCCTGGTGGTAAGTGCAAACAGTGTGGGTACTTGTGTGGTGTATCAGGAGTATTGTGAAAGTGATTATTGTACAGTGTTCAGGCCACTAGAGGGGAAAGAGGGGGGTTACAGTGTCCCAGAGAGCTGTGCCCAGGTTAACTTGACCATTACCAACCCTGACCTCTGGGTGGAGGCACCTGTTTCAGAACTCAGGCCCCTTAACCTGCTACTAGCCAAGCAGGCAGGGGTAGTAGCCTTGGGATAGCGCCACCTCGGGGTTACAAAATGAACTAGCATAATACAATAAAACAACAGATTTATATATGTTACTGCACCTTTGTTCTTTTAAACATCAACATACAGCATAGTGTAACCTCATATTTGCTCTTGTTACCAAATCATTACTATAGGAGGTCCCTTTAAAGTCACTAGTAATTTTCATACCTGGAAGAGTCACCTCCTGTTCTTCATTAGCAGTCACATTAGGGAGGGGAACACTAAAAAGCTCCTTCAGCTGTTATTTCTCTAGAAGGAGAATGATCTGTAACTACAGTGTGTTGTTCCATAGATTGTTTAAAAGTGGCTGTTCCCTGTGAAGATGTGGGCAAGAGGCAAGAAAGATCAAGGGAGGGATAATGAGGCTTAATA
The DNA here is from genome assembly GCA_016271365.2 of Neoceratodus forsteri. Taxonomy (NCBI): domain Eukaryota; kingdom Metazoa; phylum Chordata; order Ceratodontiformes; family Ceratodontidae; genus Neoceratodus; species Neoceratodus forsteri. Next base: position 1,453,100,211 of record CM057452.1, read on the forward strand.
AAGGGGAGGAGGGTGGGCAGAGGGTGCAGTGAAAAAGCAGGGATACTGAACAAATACTTCTGCTCAGTATTCACAAAAGAAGAGGAGGGGGAGGTACCTAAACCAAACAATAGAAGCACTCTGGAATCTGGATAGCGGGGTCAGTACCAGTCCATTCACAGAAGAAATGATAATGAAAGAACTCCTAAAACTGAAGGTGGACAAAGCAATGGGGCCTGACGGGATTCATCCCATTGTTCTAAAAGAACTAAGGGGAGAACTAGTGACACCAATGGCTACACTTTTTAACAAATCGTAGGAGGATGGTGTGGTACCTGAGGACTGGAGGAGGGCGGATGTGATTCCCCTTCACAAAAGTGGGAGCAAAGCAGAGGCAGGAAACTACAGACCTGTTAGTTTGACCTCAGTGATAGGGAAAATGATGGAATCACTTCTGAAAGAAAGAATTGTTGAGTACCTGGAGGCCAGTGGGGCACAGGACCCAAGGCAGCATGGATTCACAGCAGGAAGATCATGTCACATGAATGTAATAGATTTTTTTGACTTGGTGACCAAAGTAGTAGACCAAGGAGGGGCTGTGGACATGGCCTACCTAGACTTTAGCAAGGCATTTGACACAGTCCCACACAAAAGATTAATAAACAAGTTAGCCAGCCTTGGAGTAGGTCCCAGGGTAGTAGCCTGGGTCAAAAATTGGCTGGACAACAGGACGGAGAGGGTAATAGTAAACAGAGTCCACTTTGAAGAAAGAAGGGTTACTAGTGGGGTACTGCAGGGTTCAGTACTGGGACCAGTCCTCTTTAATGTCTTTATAGGTGACATTGTGCAGGGACTGGAAGTAAAAGAATGCCTCTTTGCAGATGACACAAAGACCTGCAACAGGGTTGATACACAAGGGGGGGTGGAAAGGATGAGAAGGGACTTGGCAAGGTTGGAGGAATGATCAAAAGTATGGCAGCTTAGATTCAATGCAAATAAGTACAAAATAATGCACCTAGGAAACAAAAACCCGGAGGAAGAGTAAACAATAGGAGTGGGGTACTAACAACTACTAAAATGGAAAGGGACCTGGGGAATAGTCATATCAGATGACCTAAAGGTAGGCAAGCAATGTAAGAAGGCAGTAAGGAGGGCTGGAGGGATGCTGAGATGCATAGAGAGAGGCAACACCAGTAGAAAACAAGAAGTTGTTATCCCTCTGTACAAACAGTTGTCGAGACTCAATCTGGAGTACTGCGTCCAGTTCTGGAGACCCCATCTCTGCAAGGACATAGACAGGATGGAGGCAGTCCAGAGGAGGGCAACTAAAATGGTGCAGGGTCTGCACCACAAGTCATACGAAGAGAGACTGAAGTAGCTTAATGTGTATATCCTCAAGGAAAGGAGGGAGAGGGGGGATAAGTTAGACACTTTCTGGCACTCAAGGGCATCCACAGGGGGGCAAGGGGCATAAAAATTTCAGAATTGGGGCCTCAAGCCCAAACCAGTTAAATATAATATATAAAAAGTTGCCTTGTGTGACCTTGCCCCCACCACCCCCCAAAATTCATTCAGCGGACACACATGCTCAAGGGAATCAAAAAACTCCAAAAGGGTAGCATCTTACAGAAAAAGAGATGTGCAAGAACAAGGGGGCACAATTTGAAGATAGAGGAGGGACAGCTCAGGGTCAACATGAGGAAGTATTTTTTCATGGAGAGGGTGGTGGACACATGGAATGGCCTTCCTAAGGGGCTTATGGGGTCAAAAACAGTGGGGGAATTCAAGAATGCATGGGACAGACGTAGGCCAATTCTACCGGGAGGGGGTAGGAGGACGTAGGCTATTGGTTAGCTAGGATCTGCAGCTTATCCAATAGGTAGGAAAATGGGTACACTAGGTGGGCCAGGCAGTCCTTATTTGCCGTCAAAATCTATGTTTCTATGTTTCTAATGCAGCTACATGGGGAAAAAGAAAATATAAATTCAAGTACCATAGTATAGGTATTGCCCTGATACATTTTGTATGAGTAAAATGTTCATTTAGTATCAAAAAACAAGGATTCATTTCAGAAAGCACAATGACCACTACTCAAAGGGATGATTTTTGTCCCTGTCCACTAAAGGGAGAGACATCCCTCATTTTACCTCTTAAAATTACTTGTCCCTCACCCCTCAGCCATCCCTTGTGGAAAAAGTACCACCCACACAGAGATTGTGCTGTGAATTCAACCTTCAAAGCAGAATATCACAATATTCTAAGACGCTAAATCAAAAATAAACTTTGCACAAGTGCAGACAATGGTCCCCATAGTGTTCTGAGCTTTCGTCTCTTTTGAGGATGTGTCCCTCATTGTGAGGGTCAGTGTCCCTCATTTTGAGTGCTCATGTCTCTCATTTTGGTGACAAAATGTTGAGAGGTATGGGGTGAGGGAGTGTCTCAAAAGCAATATTTAAGTTTGTGTTTAAGATCTCTGAGCAAGGTCCATTAAAAGAAATACAGGGTGTCATCAGGGTGCAGTGATACTAAAAGACAGGCATTTGTACTGAGCATGCTCCAAAAAGGAAACAGTGCCAGCAGTGCACTGTAACGCAATTATAACTAAAGGACTTGATAAAAACATATCTTCAGATGTCTTAAACACAGAATAATACATCTCCAGCCCTCCTCCACTTCAATTTAAAAGGGTGAAAATTGGTAGATGGGAACAGGGGGTGTGACTGATAGTGTCCCAAAGCTTTTTGTCTTCAGGCAAGGAAGAGGTTAAATGCCTTCAATACCATAGTGTCATAGAAACAATTAAACTATTGCACTGAGTGCCAGACAGTCTGCAAATAATCAAAAGGAAAGGTATTTACAAGGTACGCCTGCAAAGAAAGAAGAGGGACTGGGTGGGGAAGGAGCTGGGCTGGGTGGTATTTACTCTTATTTTGGTATTCATCACTTTTGAACCTGCACAGTGGCCTAGCCCTAGCACATCAGTGTCTATGCTGCCATGAAGTCACAGGACCATAGTATTTGTTTTACGATTAGCAGCTGGGCCTGCAAAAATGCTTTCATGCAGGCGTCCAGATTACTCTGAATTTTGTCAGAATGGTCACACCGGATGCTAGTTAATTTTAAATATTTTGGAACAGCATGCAAAGTCATTAACAATCATCGGCTGTAAAGAGTTCTAAGGGTTTTGTGCAGTATCCCCTTTTTCCAGGATGAATTAAGCCTCACTGCAACTAAAGTCAAACAGAAGAGTCCATAAACTCCAGTCGAAGGCCCCATTCACTGTACTGTATTACCTTGTAGTCAATTTGTTTAAGGTTTTTCAATAAAATGTCAAGTATAATTTAGCACTGGAAATGAAAAATGGTCTTTGAGTAAACATGATAGTTCAGCTCTGTCTCTCAAATCGGTATCTTTCTAGTGTGCTCTACAGGCTAATGGATTTGCATTTGGCCGACCGCCATACCACAGACTGCTTAATATAACTATAAGAGAAAGGGGAAACTTGCTTAGCTTACTAAGCTGAATCTTATACACAGTGCAGAAGGTATCCCTCTGGTAGATTTCTTTATGACAAAGCATTATTTTGACAAAAATGATTTGTGTGAGGCGTGCCTTCAGTTTAGAGTCAAGGTTTAACAATGTGAGTGTTTCTCGGAGCTAAGATACATTTTAAGTGACTTAAGCCCCTGTTCCCATGTAATGAAATAAACTCACTTTCGAGATAAGCCCTCATTTCGGCCCATATTTCTGAGTGCTACAATTTGTTTGCACCTGGCCTTGAGCTGCTCTGATAATGTTTAAAAAGGACTTTTGGTCTATGAGAAAAGAAGAGGTGTGAATGGAGTTCACAGTAACAGTTCGTGTTCTGGTGGATACTTTGGGCTAAATTTTCAAAGCCCTGAGAATGCCGCAAGCCCCTTGTGTGCGATCATTTGGCACATGGGGCTTATGGCATTCTTCCAGCCAGCAACTGGAATTTGAAATTCCAAGTGCCAGATGCCACAAGTTAGGCCAGCTTTTCTCTGGTCGAACGTGTGCCATTTGAGGGACCCTTTTCATGGGGCTTGTGCCAAATCTTTGGCACAAGCTGCCATAAACTGAGGAAACTGTCACAACTGCGCCTGATGTACTAAAATCAGGTGCAGTTGTGTCAAAGGAGTTCAGCGCAGTGACACTCAAAAATAGGTGTGACACAGGGCTTGATGTAAGCCCTGTGTCCCCCTTTGAAAATCAAGCACTATGCACCTATGTATTACCTTTCTGTTCCATTTTAGATTTCCTTTTCCCAGCCATCTTGTATGATGTGCCAGCCCCAAACCTATTTCTGAGTCTGCAGCAGCATTTATTTACATTTGGAATACTTTCAGGATTGGCTCCTTTAATTAAGGCTACCCCTCGTATCTCTCAACTGCTATACATTTCACATAACGCTATGTTTTTACATTTAGATTTACCCTGGCTCCACAAATATTTACTGATGTTCCTCATAATGTTGTTTTTTAATTTACATTTTTTGGCCCCAATTCACTGGGCCGGTCCTCCGGGCTGAGGAGCCACTGGGCCATCCTAAGTTTTCCTGCTGGTCCCACCACAGCCTGCCCCTATGGAGCCTCAGTTTACTATCTGGGCAGGGGCAGGGGTGACCAGCTACACCCCTGATCATGCACATCATTAGGCAGCTGAATGGTGGTGGCAGAGCCTGCCTTGGATTGTACCAGGGTCCCTGCCAGAAGCCAGCACCAGGGCCAAGCTTTTCTGTTCCTGGTGCCCACAGTCCCTGATGATGTCAGCACACCCACGGGGAGACCAATGTGGCAAGCACAGGTCTCCCAGCTGATGTCACCCCCTCCCAATATGGCATTCTGCCCTGTGCCACCACCTGTGGTCACCCAGGTGATGGTATTGTGGCTGAAACTGCTACCCTTCCTTTCCCAAAGGAAAGCAAGTCCATGGAATGCTTGATCCTTCTCCCCACTGGCCAGCCCTCCAATAGCGCAGGCTCATTCACAAACCCAGGTTATTGGCGTCGAGGCCGGTAGCAGTACTGCTGGGTCAGCATTCCTCATAATGTTAAAGCTATTTCTGGGCACACGCATACTATTACAAAATGAAACTAACTTGACAGAAACATTCCTTAATACTAAACATATGGGTGGCAGTATTCTTAGTCTTATTATTCTTTAGACTGAGAAAGTGTCACCCATTGTGGGTTTTTGCTCAGCATTTTGAAAGCTGGTGCTGTATATTTCACTATTAACAGGTTGATATGTATGCAACCCCTAGGTTTACATCTGGATTTTCAACTGTTTTTGAACATCCATTGTTTAACATCATTAAAAAATGCTTACATCAAATGAAAATAAGTATACAGTCTATACTATGTGTGTCCAAAGGTTTCAACTTCCACTTAGGAAGACAGGTATTGGTCCGCAATCTCTCTTAATAAGAGCCGTTAAAGTTTGCAACTTTACCCACTGAAGCCTCTGATCATGCAAAATTGTATTCATTGAAAAATCGAATACCCTATTTTCAGGATAAACTTGTATGTAAGTGTAAGCCCCCACTCCTGTGTGGGGCTTACCTGCTGTGGGCTGTGGCCCATTGCTCAGCTGTGTCTTTTTTCTGCCTTCTATCACCCGGACTGTAGTCTGTGACCAGAGGGCTTCCCCACGGAGCCCCTGGTGATATTTGGGCCAGAGCTTCCTCTGTGACCTCTGCCGTTGCTACCATCACGTCCTCCTGTTCCTTGGCCCCATAAGGAAAGTGGGGTCAAGTCCATTCACTGTTTTGCACATCTGGGTACAGGAAGGAAGGTTCTGCCTGGTCCAGGAGCTGCTAGAGCTGGACCAGGTGTAAACAATCATGGCCGTGCATGCAGAAGCTGCACATACACAGCCCTGCCTTAAAGGAACTGCAGGTCCCAAAACAGCACGTTTGCCCATGTGGCTGCAATTAATGGTTTTCTCAACTCCAGGTCAGGTAGTGCAGCCAGGATCAAGGTTAAAACGCCTATGGGTGTATTTACTAAGTGGGGGTTTCCCTGTCCCTTTGTAGCCCTTTTAACCTGGAGCTATAAGAGCAAAGTGTGCATGCGCACCTGCAGCCTTAGAAAGCAAAAAAAGATGCCTCAGCCTTTGAGAGCCCTGACAGCTGAATGGGGCACCGACTAAGCAAATTAAATGTTTCCCTGGCCCCATCAGGGCAAGCAAGGCCAGGAAAAATGGTTTATCTGCCCCTGAATGGGCTGTTAAATGACTAGGTGGGGGCTGCAAAAAAGGCAGCAAGATGGTGGCCTCCAGTGATTCTCCCTGCCCCCGAGGCTGCTGGGAAGGGTAAGAGGTTTATTTATTTATTTATTTATTTTTAACCAGGAGAGACACACTAAGCTGAAAGCTTGTTTACGGGTGTGACCTGGGAGCACAAGGAAGTTACTTGCTCAGGGTCACACAGTATACAAGTGGGGGCTGTGGGATTCAAACCCAGGACTCTAGATTTGCAACTCAGAGCCTTAAACCACTGTGCTATACTGCCTCAGTTGCCACAGTAGCCTGGGAAAATGTGGGTCAATCAGGTGGGGAGGAAAGGGAGTCTATATAATGCGCTGTGCTTGGGATTCTGAGAGGAGTCCAACTGAGAAGTAGAGGAGGAGTCCAGCAGAAGAACTGAAGAGAGAGAGAGAGATGTTGTGGAGGACTGCATGTGCCAATAGACTAGCCTGCATGCAGAGAGGCCCCTCTGAGCCTCAGTCTCTCTAGGCAGATAGTACTGATAAGCCCTTTTTCCAAGCTGGAAAGTAATTGGACCGCTAACCTGTTTCCCATGGAAGTTAATTGAACTGTTATTTTTCAATTGTTAAGCCTGTAATCTGTGTGAACAGTCTGAACTGTTAGCATCTGGGAATAAAAATTAGTTGGGCTGGCCAGAGACTATAAAGAATCCCAACCAAACTTCAGTTCTAGTGGAAGTGTGTGTCTTGCAAGTGGCCCTGGATGACTACGCACCTGGGTGGTCCCCTTGTTGAAGATGACAAAAGGCATGAGAAGAGAAGTCAGCGAAAGGCCCGTGATAGGCAAAGATTATGAAAGGCCTGAGGGGTGAAGATGAGAGAGGCCTGTCACAGGTGAATGGTCCAGCACCTGCTTCGAAGTTCCAGCAAGCATTGTCTGTTTCTGTAGAGACTGTCCGCTACCCAATGTGCGGTACCACCAATCCAAAGCATTTCTCAGCACCCCCTGAGACTGTCATCAAACTATGAGTACCTCTAGGCTGCGGCCCCGAGAAGTTCAGTTAGTTAGTTAGTTAGTTAGCAAGATATATATAGGGGGTGAGGTCCTGGGCAGAACTTTGGTAACCTGCTGGAAGTGCCCAGGCAGAAGTTTGGAAAATTACCTGTTTACTGTGTTTGGAATCCCATTGGGGCCCCTTGTTTGCCAATTTCAATCTTTTCACATTATAACTATGGTTCTCTCTCCATCTCCAAGCTACAGTGCCACCACATCATCTGGTTGGCCACCAGCAACCCAGTGAGGTACCCACCACAACGGACATTCTCTATCCTTATGGCCATGGGGGAAAACTGAGTACACCTGTTGGGTGGTTTGGGGACTGTTTGAGGGACAACTGTTGAAAACCAAAATTGTTTGTTCTTATGCTGTTTTATACCCCTTTACCCCTCCCCTATAATAAATCTGAGATTAGTTTACTTTATAATATTAGTTCATGTTTCTTGCTTGGTGTGTATGTAACCTGTATGGGGACAATTTAACTGTGTGTGGAAAGAAAACTTATATTTGTTCCCGAGGGGAGGTTAGGGCCACACTGAGTAGCCTTTGTATACCCCTGCCAGATGGAGACACCAAAACCTGTTCCTGGTATTCTGTTTGTGTATTGCACCCAAAAGAACCCAGGTACCCCAAGGTAGGTCAGTGTATGAGGGAGTGCCAGGGTGCACGTGACAGAGAGGACCCCCCCCCTTACATAAGTGTGTATAATTTTTAATTTTATGTTCCTTATTTGTTATCTTGTATGTTGTACTGTGTATTTGTTTTCTTGTATGTTGTACTGTGTATCTGTTATCTTGTATGCTGTACTGTGTATTTGTTTTCTTGTATGTTGTAGTGTGTATCTGTTTTCTTGTATGTTGTACTGTGTATTTGTTATCTTGTGTGTTGTACTGTGTATCTGTTATCTTGTATGTTGTACTGTGTATCTGTTTTCTTGTATGTTGTACTGTGTATTTGTTATCTTGTGTGTTGTACTGTGTATCTGTTATCTTGTATGTTGTACTGTGTATTTATTTTCTTGTATGTTAGTTGACTTGGACACCTTTCAAAAAGGGTTGAATTGCTCTAAGATCTTATGAATCAATTAAATTAAGCATCCATTTTCTTGCGACTAAGGCAATAAAAGTAACAAGGGTAAAAAAGGGTTTTCATCTTGTAGATCACAACTTGTTAATAGTTAGGATGGGCTCTCCAAATTTTTCCAGTTCAGTACTTACATGGTTAAAACATTACCTTTCAAACAGACTTCAGAAGATGAAGATTAAAAACTCATGGTCACAGTTTATACCAGTAACTATGGAAGTCCCTCACGGTTCTGTTTTGGGACCATTACTGTTTCATTTATTTTGTAATTATTTGCCAGATGTCTGTATCAATTTTAGAATCATCCCTTATGCGGGTGATGCCATTGTCTTTAATTAAAGGGGGTTTATGGAAAATAAAAAAGCAGAAACTCTTAGAGCTCACCCTTCTTCAAGCAGAATGACTCTGAGTATGTGCAACAATTCCAGAGAAGATCAAGAACCGGGGGTCACACTCTGTAGACCAGTTTCAAATTCAAATCTCCTTTTATTGTAAGTTAAGGTCTTGGTAGTGTTATAAGCCACAGTAGGTGTCCTTTAGTTGCTCAAAACAAAAATTAAAGTGTGTGTGCAAGTAAATCCATTGGGCTGTAACAAACCACAGTGAATTCAGAAACACGCACACCACACAGTCCCAAAATGCTCAGGCTTTCTCATTTTATACATCTTTATGTCCGTCTGGAACCTTTTCAAATTATCCTCAATATTAGACATAAATATGCGTCTCTAGGGCTTGCAGCAGTGTTTTCCCCATTTCTTTTATTTCTGCTCCTACCTTGTCATAATCCCTCCTTTTTTTTTTTACAATCACATTTATTACATACCTGCATACCTGCTCCCATTCTGCTACAAAAAGCTTATCATCTAAGTTGAAAGTTGATGCCTTCTGTAAAAGGGACAGAGTATGAAAGTGAAGGTGATTTTATTTTGTGTGTGTGTGTGTGTGTGTGTGTGTGGTCTCCAGTGTAGACATACATATTTGTTTTATGCATGACATCTTGTTTGAGACGTCAAAAAAATGTTTCATGCTCCAAGGGTGCTAAAACAATCTGCTTGCCCTGTTCGTCTGTTGTAAACAAACATTCTGAGGTAACCGCTGTCACCCTGAAACTTTTTCAAATTAGCCCACAGCAGTTGCCACAGATTGTTTATCTATAACAGACAAACCGGGCAAGCTGATTGTTTTAACAGCTTCCAGGGGGCAATCAAAAACCCCTGCTGTTTTGCAAGAATAGGGTATTTTTCCCAGTGTCCTAGCCACCATTTCCCTTCCCATAAAATGGATTCAGACAACTGTCTATGGCTGTGTATGAGTGTTAATGAGTGGAATAGCTGCTGCTATACATTTACAGTCCGTTCACTGCCAGTCTCTCTTGTTGCTTATAATATGCTTTGGGCTAGTGAGTATGAAAAGTGCTATATCATTGCAAATTCTTCTGTTGTTCGAACAAGCGAAAGGACGAAAGTAGAAAGGACGTTGCAAGCATTCTCTCTAGAGGAGAGGGTTGAAAAGGAGGGGTCATGGGAGAGGAATTTTCTGTAGATGAAGATGGCATCTGCAGGTATTAGTTGGGATTTATGTAATTTGGAAAGGTCCCTGTGGTCAACATCCCTAATGGAAAGTTACTTGGCAGCAGAATGAGGCATCTCATGTGATTGTGATATATATCACAGATCTGCAAAAAAACTCAAAAACATAATAGAGAGTTTACAATGTAGTATGCAAGGTAAGGGGAATAAGATCACAGAACATCACAGACCACTGTAGAAGCTGGAGGAATGCAGCTGAAAGAAACGTAGGAAAGACAATTCAGAAGATTTTCAGCTGAACCTCACAACCTTCATTCAATGGAAGACATGTTTCTTTCAGACTACAGAATATCAATTCTCACTAGAAAGAATAAACCAAAAATCTATACCACACTGCAGAAAATGGGCCTTGCGTTTCCAGAATTAAACCGGAAGACCACACATGAAGAACTTGATTATCCAAGAAAAAAAATACAGTGAGAGGCTGTAAACTGGTAAGTATCCTGAGTCCCGATATTCAAAAGTTTGCATGGGCACTAACGGGTCTAACTGGGGTTTGTGCGGGAGCTCAATATTCAGAAGGTTTTTGCGGGCAAGAGGGTTAGCTCCCATGCAAAACATAATGTATGTGTGCAGGCAAGGGGAGGGTCGTGACCATGAATATGCACACAACCACATATTATGTGATTGTGCACTATGCAAAAGGGTTTAGCATGGTCCTGTTGTGCAGCACAAATACCAGAGAACAAAATTTCAACTTACTCTGGGCAAGCCTAGTGGCTGCCAGTGGTAATCCAGCCATCCAGCTGGTTGGCCAATGGGTGAGCACACCAGCTCCCTGTGGTCCCTGGCACCCCCCTCTTGGCTATTGCTGGCCCACTCCGTACAATAAATGGATCCTTGGTGCTAGTGGTGCCCTCCCTCCCTCTGATCCTAGCCCCGGCATCATGTATAATTTCCCTGGTGCTAGTGGTAACCTCCATCCCTCTGATCGCAGCCCTGGCATCATGTATAGTTTCCCAGGTGATAGTGGTAACCCCTCCTCCCTATGATCCCAGCCTTGGCATCATGTATAGTTTCCCTGGTGCTAGTAATAACCCTCCTTCCTTTGTTCCCAATCCCAGCATCATGTATTGTCTCCTTGGTGGTAGTGGTGCCCTCCCAACCCCATCACCAGCACTGGCGTAACAAAAATCTCTCCCTAGTGTCCAGTAGCCCCCCTGGCACCAGGCACACATCCCCACTCACTGTATCCACAGCAGTGGTGCTGCAGGTGCATACAGTGACTGTAACAATCATCCAGGGGTTTGGCAGTTGAAATTCAATGCAAAGAAGTGCAAGATAATGCATATGGGGCACAAAAACCCTGGCACAATATATCAGTTGGGGGGTGAGGATATACCATGCACCAAGCAGGAAAGGGATCTTGGGATTATCATCTCTGATGACCTCAAGGTATGGAAACAGTGTGACAAGGCAGCAGGTAAAGCAAATAGGATGCTGGGATGTATAGGCAGGGGCATCACCAGCAGGAAAAGGGAGGTCATAATTCCGCTATACAAGACACTAGTGAGGCCCCACCTGGAGTACAGTGTACAGTTCTGGAGACCATACCTACGTAAGGACATAGACAGGGTAGAGAAGGTTCAGAGGAGGGCAACAAAGATGGTGCATGGATTGCATCACAAGTCCTATGAAGACAGGTTGAAGGAACTGAACATGTACTCCCTGGGGAGAGGAGGGAGAGAGGATATGATAGAGACATACAAGTATCTTACAGGGAGGAACAGGGTGCAGGAAAACACTATTTTAAGAGAAAAAGATGTTCCAGGACTAGAGGGCATGGGATGAAGTTGGAGGAGGATGATTCAGAGGAAACATGAGAAAGAATTTCTTCACAGAACGGGTGGTGGACAAGTGGAACACCCTGCCAGAGGAAGTGGGGGCTGAAACAATCACGGATTTAAGAATGCATGGGATAGACATAAAGGAATTCTGGAGGTCAGGGGTAAGGGGCAACAGACTTCTAGGAAAACAAACTGAACTTACAAGCTCAAATGGGCAGACTGGGTGGGCCATAGGCCCTTATCTGCCGACACTGTCTATGTATCTATGTATGTATCTATGTATCCTCACACCTCCTTAGCCAGCTGCCATATGTACAGTCAGGGAGCACACCTCTCATTTATAGGACAGGACACATCACCCTGTCCTATAAATAAGAGGCGCACTCCCTGACTGTGCATACAACCACCAGCTGAGGAGGTGTGAGCAAGGCTGTGCCGGTTGTCGTATGCACCCACAGCACCACCACTGTGGATACAGTGAGTGGGGGGGCCCGTGCCACAGGGGGACCACTGAATGCCAGGGAGAGGTTGTTCTTATGTCAGGGCTGACAATCGGAGGGAGGGAGGGCACCAATACCACAAAGGAGACTATACATGATTCCAGGGCTGGGATCAGAGGGAGGGGCTAGGCAAGGCAAAGTTTATTTCTATGGCGCCCAATCCCAGAGGCTCTGGGCACTTTGTGCAATTATTTCTCTTGATCTCCCATCACCTAGTCAGCAACCTGCCAGTCTCCTGTTTGAAGAAGTACTACATATACCCTTTTTACCCCTTCGCTTCCTTTTTTATCCCACTCATAGCACTTCTTCGTGTTTTCTTCTTGTGTAGCCTGCTCCACTGCAAAGGTGTCAGTGGTCTTAACTTAAGCATTTATCTTTTGTTCATATGCCCCCTCCCTCCCTTGCTCTGGAGCATTCACCTTACCTACTGCCTCTCCACTTTCCTTTCATCTTGAGTCTGTCCCTAACCATGACACTGGTATCCCTATTTGCTGTTATGACCATTTTTGGGCTTTCTTGCCTACTTTTCCTCCTCCCCTTGTTAACCTGCATAACTCCATTCCCTTTTCTTTTTTCTCAATGTTTCCTTAATCTACCCTTGTTGCTTCCTCTTACTCGTGTTTGATTTCCCTGTCTTCACTATTTTATAGTGTCCAGCCTCGACTTTAACCTGTATTTACCTGCTTATGCGAGAGTACATTTCTCAAGCAATACCACTGTTATTACCCCGTGAATAATATTTAGCCTTGTCTATGTTAGTTAGTACTTATATTTTGTGTGGCTATATTGTTTTTTACTGTGCTATGTAATGTTCTTGTATCTTGTCCAGGTCCATCTCGCAAATGAGCTTTGCTCAATGATGTTCACCTGGTTAAATAAAGATTTTGATTGATTGATTGATTACATAAAATATATAACAGGCAGGGTATCAGATAAAATCAGAGATCATAAAATCCAAACAGATAAAACAATAAAACATCAAACACGGCATTGAGATTAGCACATTTTTGCAGATTTTTGGGCTGGTCAGATCACTATGTCCAGGAAGGCCAGGGAAAATAAATGAGCTTTCATGCCACTCTTGAACCTCTCAACCAATGGGGCCTCCCTGACATCAGCTGGTAAGGAGTTCCACAGGACCGGTTTGGCAACACTGAAGGCCCAGTCACCAGAAGTTCTTAGTCTAGTCCTGGGAACTTCAAGGAGGCTCCTGGTCAAGGAGCGGAGGGAGTGGACTGAGGTGGCAGGTGTCAGAAAATCAGAAAGGTTGCCCTGTCTGTGTAGGGCATTATAAGTGAGTAAACTCACCTTGAAGATAACCCTCCACCTAACCGGCAGCCAGTGCAGAGCTCACAGCACATGGCTAGACCTAGATAGGCCAGTCAGCAACCTGGTGGCTGCGTTCTGCACCAACTACAGCCAGTGAAGGGTACCTCCAGAGACCCCAAATTAGAGAGCATTTCAGTAATAGAGACTGGATGCCACAAAGGTATGCACCAGCATGGGCAGGCCGTTGGACGGAACTAGGGGTTTGATCCTGGCAATGTTCCTTAAGTGGTAAAAAACACTTTTGACAACAGCTGACACCTGAGCTTCAAGTAGCAGTCTGTCATCAATGATCATGCCAAGATATCACACCCTAGGGGAGTCCATCAACAATGTAGATCCCAGGAATAAACCTGTGACTACATCGGAGGCACTCGCATCACACCCTCATCCCGGCCCAATCACTAGTACCTTTGTCTTATCCGGGTTCAGTCACAACCAGCTGGAGGACATCCACTCATTGATCTCAGCCAGGCAGATGTTAAGCACTTCCACAGCATCCAATGTTCCAGGGGCAAAGGACAGGTACAGTTGGGTATCATCTGCATAGTAGTGAAAACCCACACTGTGCTGCCTAATGAGTGCACCCAGGGGCAGCATATACACTGCAAATAACGTCGGCGACAAGATCAACCCCTGAGGCACTGCACATGGCAGGAGCTTCAGGGAGGAGGAGAAATTCTCCATCACCACCCACTGCTTCCTGCCAGAGAGATAGGACTCAAACCAACTGATGACAGTACTGGTGAGTCCACAGTACTCTCTAAGGTGATCAAGTAGCACAATGTGGTCTACAGTGTCGAAAGCTGAAGAGAGATCAAGGAGCACAAAAACTGACCCATCTCCTCTATCTCTAGGCCTGAGGAGGTCATTATGCACCCTAACTAATGCTGTTTCGGTGCTGTGCCTGGCTCTGGAAACTGATTGGAGTAGCTCATAGATGTCAAAGGACACAAGGTGCTCCTCAAGCTGCTGCTCCATGATTTCTCAACAACCTTACCCAAAAAGTTAAGGTTGGAGATGGGACAGTAATTTGTCAGGATATCAGGGTCGAGAGATGACTTCAGAAGGGGCCTCACCAGGGCCTCTTTCAAGGCTTCTGGTAAGACCCCCTCAGACAATGAATACTGGACAATCCTGGCAATGAAGCCAACGTATCTCATCAAGAAATGAGTTGGAGCTGGGTCCAGTTCACAATATGTGTGATTCAGCTTCAAGATGACCTCAATGACCTCGGCCACCTCCACAAGTTTAAACTCTTCCCAGACAGGTGGAGTGCCTCTGTTAAATCCAAGCTGATCACTGCGAGTTGCAATGCGGCTTGCTGACGGGATCCTCTTTCGGGTAGTGGACACTCTGTTCAAGAAGAACTGAGCAAACCCGTTACATAAAGTGATTGAAAAGGCTTTTTTTCAGCTGCAGGGGGGTTACCACTCGCACCAGGGAAACTATACATGATGCCAGGGCTGGGATCAGAAGGAAGGAAGGAGGGCACCACTAGCACCAGGGAAACTATACATGATGCCAGGGCTGGGATAGGAGGGAGGGGGGTTAACAGTAACACCAGGGAAACTATACATGATGCCATGGCTGGGATTGGAGCCCAGGATCAGAGGGTAGGGGGTTACCACTAGCACCAGGGATCCATTTATTTTCATGAATGGGATGGCGATCGATGGGGGAAGGGTACCACTAGCATCAGGGATCTCTATACATGTCTGGGACTGGGTAACTGAAGAGCTGGCACCGCACTAACCTTCCTCACTACCTGTGCAAATGAGCCCATAATGGGCATGCAAATGGCCCCTTAGCACCTTGCATGCCCAATGGGTTAATTTGCATGAGTCCCTTTAAATATTGGAAATAGAGCTCCAGCACTATCCACTCTGGTGGCGCACTTCAGGAGCCCTGTTGGGGCAGCACTAAGTGGCTTAGCGCTGGGCTGACATGGCCTTATATTCAGAAGAAGGAGAAGGTGAGAGACCGTAGTTAGGCAACATGAGCAAATATGTGAGGGAGGTAGACACCAGTCCATTTACGGAAGAGAGTCCTAAAAGAACTCACAAAACTGAAAGTCGACATGGCAATGGGACTGGATGGGATACATCCTAGAATATTGAGAGAACTATGGGAGGTGCTGGCAGCACCACTGGCAGTCCTGTTCAATAAAACACTCAAAAGAGGAGTGATTCCAGAGGACTGGAGGAGGGCAGATGTAGTCCCTCTTCACAAAAGTGGCAGTAGGGAGAAGGCTTGAAACTATAGACCAGTCAGTCTCACCTCAATAGTGAGGAAGATTATGGAATCACTACTTAAACAAAGGATCTTGGAACATCTTGAAGCCAGCGGCGCACAGGATCTGAGACAGCATGGATTCACAGCAGGAAGGTTATGTCAAACAAATCTTTTTTTTTTTTGGTTATTTATTTATGATTCCTCAGCTGGGGGGGGAGGTTGTGCCTTTGGTTCCTCCCCCCTCCCCCCCCCGATGTAGGCCCTCTTCACAAAAGTGGCAGTAGGGAGGAGGCTGAAAACTATAGACTAGTCAGCCTTACCTCAATAGTTGGGAAAATTATGGAATCACTACTTAAAGAAAGGATTGTGGAACACCTTGAATCCAGCAGAGCACAGGATCCAAAACAGCATGGATTCACAGCAGGAAGGTCATGTCAAACAAATCTAATTGATTTTTTTGATTGGGTGACTAGGGAAGTGGATCAGGGGGAGCAATGGATGTGGCCTACCTGGATTTCAGTAAGGCCTTCGGTACTGTTCCACATAGAAGACTTCTGAACAAGCTGGGCAACCTGGGAGTGGGTCACAAGGTAGTAAACTGGGTTAAGAACTGGCTGAGTGATAGAATACAGAAGGTGGTGGTAAATGGAGCTTAATCTGAGGAAAGGAGGGTGACCAGCAGGGTGCCACAGGGATCAGTTCTGGGGCCAGTCCTGTTTAATGTCTTCATAAGTGACATTGTGGGGGGCTGGAAGAGAAGGTGTGCCTCTTTGCAGAGAACTCTAAGATCTGCAACAGGGTGAACTCTCCAGGAGGGCTGGAAAAACGAGGAGGGACCTAGCTGCTGTAACTACAAGCTTTTTATTTGTTTTTTAAAGCTTTGTTCTGTATTATTAGTACTTTGAGGTTCATGACCAGAAATTTCACTTCTGGGCCATGTGGTATTTAGAACTCACCCCTCTGCGAGCGGGGCAAGCACGCGTCTATGTGCATGAAGACACACACAGAGACACACGTATCTGTGCATGTCCAGTGTGTCCAGTGTGACCAGTGGGTCTAGAGGGTTGAAGCTTTCCACTACACTGGGTAACCGGTTGATGTTACTGCAGTCTCGGTAGTGAGACAAGTGCCGTCCATTACTTGTTGTTACACAAAAATTACCTAGAGTTATACTGGTTATATTTATCTTATTTGAGTACCTGATTTACTCATCTAACATGGCGGTCTCTTCACCCCCCCATGTTTAACCATGTAACCATTTCCACGTCTAATGGGCTCACTGGTTTGCAATGCATAGATTGTCAAATGTTCGAAGTTTTATCTGGGGAGCTTCCAACACAGCTCTATCAGTAATGCACTGAGATTAAGGAATTGCACCTTGAAATTAGCATGTTTAATTCAAGATTAGCTGACTTGGAAGTTAGCCAACTTCAAATGCATAATAGATTTAAAGATATTAATGATCCTCCATTGGTGGTTAGCGCTAACCCTGCTTTACAAACTACTAGTGACACTACCTCTGTTACCATACACAAGTCTATAGGTACCCCATTTACATCATCTAATGCACATCAGGTCACGTTATGAAAAGAGCTTTCAAATACTTCTAGAAAAAGAGAAGGGAAGATGACATGTCACACCATGATGGTACTGACGATGATGACGATTGGCATAAAGTATAAAGCTCAAGAGCATGCAAAGGGGCAGAAAGGCACAGCTTTATAATATTCAGCTGCATAATAGATTTGATCCCCTCTTTATTGACACACAAGTCACTAGTTCTGATGACTCCACTTATTGTATCATTACAGATACGGGTCCTATGGTCTCTCCGCCTAGTACATTTCCAACCACTACAGTGGGTCCCTTCCCAACTAGCCCAAATATACATAATTTGCCATCATCCAGTGAACATTTACTAGACCTATCAACAGATTTATCACCCCACCCTTACTCAGTGATACTCCACCTTCAAATAAGCCAGGCTTGCAACAAATATACGTACTTGGTGATTCTATCACTAAACACCTGGACAGGTCCATATGTAACCCAGATAAAGCTAACAGAACATGTTCCAGCTTTAGAGCGGTGAAGATCTCGGATCTTACTGAATTGTTGAATAACATTTTGAACAACAGTGGCATAAACCCTATTACAGTAATACATGTGGGAGCAAATAATATTTACTCTTAGAACTCCATAGAATTTATTCTGTACAAGATATCAAAGAATCATTTGTGGCTATGACTAACAAATTTGTTGAATTTGGGTGTGACATCTGTTTGTCCAAAATTCTCCCAATCCCCTGCTTGTCTCCATTTCTCAATCAAAAAATCAAGATTATAAATGAATGGTTGCGCAAGAGATGTTTGCAACAAGGCATTACTTGTGTTACTCATTGGGAAGAATTTGATAATAAAAACAAATTGTTTAGCTTTAATGGGTTACATTTAAGCAGACAAGGTAACGCTCTCCTGGGAAAACAGTTCTTATCAGTCATACACAAACATTTAAACTAAACATTGGGGGTGGGATGGGGAGCTTTCATAAATTCTCTATTAATACCACTAAATTCTCCAGTTATCTATTACAGTGCTTAAGCTATAATGCCAGATGTCTAACCCACAAATTTGATGAACTAATAATTAAGGCCCATAAAGATAAAATTGATATAATTTCTGTTTGTGAAACCTGGGGAGATGAAAAGGCATCCTGGGATGCCATCATTCCTGGCTACATAACATACAATCTAAATAGGGAGAATAGAAAAGGCAGAGGGGTTGCTTTATTTATTAATAATTATTGGGTTCTGTTTTTTTCAATGGCAAAAAATGTGTGTTAAATACCGTAACACCTGAGTAGGTGTTACGGCATTCATGCGGCTTCTTCCAATGCTAATGCACTCGAGACAGAAAGAGAAACTCAGCGTGGCCCTCACACTGTCCATTTTCTCACACAAATCAGTGAGCACAACTCACCTCCTCACTGCCATTCGCTCCATAAAGAACAGTCTCCGGTACTCTCCAATAACTGAAATAACAAAGAAAAAAACATTTTCAGCACATTTCAAACTGAGGATGAAACAGAAAGGCAAAACTATTGCCATGCTCCCTAACCACTCTCCCTGTGAACCCTCACCTTTCCTCTGCAGGTCAAATGATGCCAACACTTGAAAATAGTCCCAACATGAAAATGGACAGCAACGATCTGGACAGTTATTTTTTCATTAGTTTCCTTGTTAAATACTTCAATATTTAAAGTTAAATGTTAAACCTGCAGTTCTCTGTTCCTCATTAAACTGTTCACTCACCACGAGGTAAGACTCCAGTTTGTTTTTTATTTCAAAAGCTAGCAGAAAAAAATGAACGTTGCTAGCCTTGCTTATAGAGCAGAAAGCAGTTAACTAAAAGAAGCTACATTTTCTTATTAATTTAACACTTATATCTCAGCAGGAGTCCGTGTCTGTTGAGATTAAGCAAGACAGATACTTTATTAGAATTAGAAGGGGTCTTGTTTAGGGTTAAAAAAAAGAAAGAAAAGAAAGAAAGAAAGTCAGTGTGTGTTCTGTGCTGTGAAGGGTACTGTATCAACTTACTTTGCTAAACCAGTAGGAGGAGAGAGTGCTTAATTGGGGGTGTGGCATAGACACTATAAAAGCAGGTGACTCAAATTACAACTTCCTATTGCTAGCCTTGCTTGTAGAGCAGAAAGCAACTAACTAAAAGAAGCTACATTTTCTTATTAATTTAACACTTATATCTCAGCAGGAGTCAGTGTCTGTTGAGATTAAGCAAGACAGATACTTTATTAGAAGTAGAAGGGGTCTTATTTAGGGTTAAAAAAAGAAAGAAAAGAAAGAAAGTCAGTGTGTGTTCTGTGCTGTGAAGGGTACTGTATCAATGCTGGGACAGCAGGGACAAAGGGCATTGTTCTCAGTAAGTTTAATAATTTGCTTTTCTCTGTTTTCTACTTTGGAAAATTAGGAGATAATTTAAAACATGGATGCTCCAAACAACTATTGTTCATCCTGCTTGATGTTTGCTTTGGGTCCCCAGATTACTGATTATGTATGTAGTAAATACTTAATGATTGACACCCTCCATGAGGAAATAAATCGTTTATTGGCCTCCTCAGTTGTTAATCCTGAGATTGAGGCATTGGAGGACTATATTGACTCCATGCTAGGTCAATCTCTACCCTTGAGTCCTTCTTTAACTACTGCTTCATCATATACTTCAAAGTGTAATGTTCCCAGCATTTCTCCATCTCCTGTTTCGTCCTCAGAAGAACTAGACAATTGGGCTGTAGTACCTAAGGGTAAATCAAAATGCAGGGGAGGGCAAATAGGTTATAATGAACCTTCTTTACCCCTATCTAATAAATTTGATGTTCTTAAGCATGACACTTCTGTCCTTCTGCATGATGATTCTCCTATTGTCACTCAGGGGAGCTTATCAGTATCTAGTCCTCCTTTCAAAAGTGCAGTAAGTAAACTTACAAATTTATCTCCCAAGCAAAAAAATTCCCAACCTAATTTAAGTGATCAAACTAATGGACTTGTTACATGATCACTCTCTCTTAGTAATATGGATCTCCATCTTCCATCTAAACAAATTTTTGTTATTCGTGATTCCATTATTAAGCACTTAGATTGACCTACTGTATGTGTAATGTGGATAAACTTAATCGCACTTGTTCTAGTTTAAGAGGTGCTAGAGTATCACACATCACTTCTGTAGTAAAAGATATATTAGTGGGGGCTGGAGAAAGTCCATTGTTTGTAATACATGCCGGTACTAATGATGTAAACAGAACCAGCCTTGATGAGCTTAAGCAGAACATCATTGCACTTAATAATGTACTGGCTGATAAAGACAGCCTTGTATGCTTTTTGGAGATTCTTCCTGTACCCAGAGCTACTAATGCTATCAATACTAAGATTAAAGCCTTTAATGATTGGCTGAGATGATGGTGCCTCCAGCAGGGCATCTTATGCCTTGCAGATTGGGAAACTTTTTACCTAAAAAATTCACTATTTTGCTGGGATGGACTTCATCTTAGTCATAGGGGAAGTACTCTATTGGGTAGAAGTTTTACTACAGCCATTAATAAACTTTTAAACTAAGAACTGGGGGCTAGAACAGGAATATGTCCTGTTCTCTAAAAAGGCATAATACTGATTCCATTGAGCATGAGGTTCTTTCTCTCAATGCAAGATCTTTAAATCTAGTTAAAATAGCTGAACTTGAGGCCAATTGCCTTTTGAATAAATTTGGAATTATTTCAATTACTGAAACTTGGAGGGACTCCAATACCACCTGGATCCCACATCTTCCCGGGTACAAGTTATATCATAAGGATTGACAAGGCCAGGTTGGGGAGGGGTTTGTCTCTATGTTAGGGATAATATAGCCTCAGTCCAACTTCCTCTTACTAGCAATATTGAATCCATTTGGGTGAATATTCAGTTTAAGGGACAACCCAAACTGTTGGTTGGGACATGCTATAGGCCCCCATCATCTAATTTGGATTATTCCATATGCTTACATAAAGAAATCTCTGATATGGCCTCTAAAGGTAACATCCTTGTTCTGGGTGATTTTAATATGCCCTCTATAAACTGGACTTCCTTAATAGGTAGTACACAGGCCGAAAAAAACTTAACTGCACTTATTGTAGATATGGGCCTTGAACAAATTATAAGTGAACCTACATCTGGTGACAATATATTGGATTTAGTTATTACTAATATAGGGAGTTCTATATCTAATATTCTAGTTGGCGCCCCCTTGGGATCTAGTGACCATTATTCAATTTCCTTTTGTTTGTTATTTTTTCAACATATTTCGAATTTTTCAGAATTTAAAAACTATAACACTGCTAACTTTAGCACTATTAATGATCAACTGAAATCCATTCCTTGGGATGTAATACTAACTCCTTTTTCCCTGGAGGAATCCTGGGAATACTTCAAATCTTCGGTTTACTATCTGGAAGATTTATTTGTCCCTACCTCAAAAAAGTATAAGAAGAAGGGGAAGATACCCTTGTGGTTCAACAAAACTATCAAAACTTTAATTAATAATAAACAAAGGCTTTTTTCTCGTGTAAAAAATAGTGAGGGAGTCGCCAAAGAAGTATTAATTATTTAATACAGGAAAATCTTAAAACTTCTAAAACAAGCTATCCTACAGTCCAAAAAGAAACTGGAGTTTCGTTTGGCTCATACCAATGATAGCTATAAATCATTATTCTCTTGTCTTAATAATAAGAAAATGAATAACAGATATATGGGGCCCCTATTTGTAAATAACTCCATTATTGCTACTGATAGGGATATAGCTGATACAATCAATAAACAGTTTTGTTCAGTTTTTACTAAAAAAGAAGTCCCTAAACTCTTTAGGCAAATAGTCAATAATACTCCTCTCTATACTATTACCGAAGATGATACCCTAGAAACTATTCTTTTTCTTAAACCTTCCTCTAGCCCAGGACCAGATAATATAAATCCTAGATTTCTACTTGAAACAGCTGTAGCTATTATTAAACCCCTGTCCATTATCTTTAATAAATCCTTACTTGAAGGTGTTATCCCTCATGACTGGGAAACAGCCACAGTTATTCCAATTTTCAAGAAAGGTAACCATTCTAAGCCTGAAAACTACCATCCAATAAGTCTAACTTCAGTTATAAGCAAACTAATTGAGAAAATCATCAAAAAACTGTTGTAAAATGAATCTATGACAAGCAATATAATAGATAATACTCCACATGGATTCAGGCAAGGGTATTCTTGCACCACTAATTTAGTAGCCTTTTATAATTATATAAGTATAGGACTAGATAATGGTATTCCCATGGATGTAATCATAGCAGAGCATTTGATAAAGTCCCTCATGACATTCTGCTTGATAAAATGGTAAAACTGGGATTTTCACAGTATATAATCAATTGGGTATCAGAATGGTTAAATAACAGACAACAGCAAGTCAAAATAAATGGCTTACTTTCTCAAGTTCAGAGTGTGACCAGTGGGGTACCACAGAGGTCTGTGTTGGGACCAACCTTGTTTAATATTTTTATTAGTGATTTGCAGGTTAGCCCCAACAATTTTCTCTCAAAATTTGCTGATGATACCAAGCTAGGAGGGTCTGTTTATACGTCACTAAAGAGAGAATCTATGAGTAATAACTTAAAAAATATTGAAGTATGGGCAGACTCTAATAAGATGACACTTAAATCCAGATAAGTGTCATGTTTTACTCAGAAAGAATAACCTAAACAAACTTATTTTTTAAATAATATTCCCCTTCATGTGTCATTAGTAGAGCGTGATCTCAGAATTATCATTAATAATAAATTGTCTTCAACCGACCACTGTACCATGATAGCCAGAAAATCAAATGCAATGCTTACTCGGATCCAACGTTCCTTTGTATCAAGGACTCAGGAATGTATTATTCCTTTGTTTAGAGCATATGTAATGCCACATTTGGATTATGGGTTTCCATTTTGGAGTCCCTACTTGAAGCAAGATATGGATAGAATTGAAAAAATCCAGAGGAGAGCTACAAAAATGGTTCCATATCTATCCAAATTGGATTATTGGGGTAGACTACAGGAAACTGGGCTACATTCACTTAAAACAAGACGTACTATAGGTGATCTACTTCTATTATACAAAATTCAGAATTCCCAGGATCTTATGCATCACTGTGGTCTGAATTTCTCTAGTAGAAGGATTACCCCTCGGTCCCATAATAAACAAATCAATGTTGCAAAGTCTAAAACAAATAAAAGGTTAAATTATTTTACAGTGAGAACTCCTAGAGTCTGGAATCTACTTCCTCAAGAATTAGTGGATAGTAGTTCTACTTCAGCCTTTAAAAAAGGGTTAGATTGTTGGATGGAGTTCAATAACTTCAGGGTATAATTTGTCCCACCATGGTGATGGGGGACAATCATGATGGGCAGTAACCTTCTTTTGTCCCTTGAAACCAAGTAAACCCTTCAATTATATATAACAAAGTATAGGGTGCAGTGTGTTTCACTCTAATTTAACACACACCCGAGTTGTTGGATGGCTATCATAAACCCCTCGGGTTTCACCCTCGGGGTTTATGTGCCATCCAACAACTCGGGTGTGTGTTAAATTCTCGTGACACACAGCACCCCATACTTTATCCTATAATCAAATAAAATCTATTGATATTTCAAGTTGTGTCAAAAATCATCACAAAAACACTGAAACTATCTGCGTAAAATTGTATTTGTCTACAGATGAGTATCTGATATTGGGGTCTTGTTACTGCCCCCCCCCCCAGCTCTCCTGTAGAAACTCTAGATGCTGTACTTTGTGAAATAGAATACGCTAGCTTTTTAGGGAATATTATTGTCACTGGTGATTTTAATCTTGGAGACATTAACTGTCATAATCGTACTGCTGTTAGCAGCAGTGGTAATGGACTCGTCTACCTGCTTGACCTCAAATCTCAAACAGTGTGTACTCTCCCCCACCACATGTGACAAAATCCTGGACCTAGTTATTTGTCATGATGATTTGGTTATTGATAATGTCGAAATTAGTGATCTAATTGGTAATAGCGATCATAACACCATCCTTTTTACTATTCATAAAGACAATGTATACCATTCTAACACCACTGTAAAATACTTATATGACAGAGCTGTTCTTAGCACAGTCAAAAATGTTATGAGTAAAATCAATTGGGACAACACTCTCTCTAATCTAACCCTTGAGCAAAGTTGGGATACCTTTAAACATACACTTTGTCATGTCAGGGACTCATTTATTCCATCTAAGTAAAAAATCTTTAATCACAGACAAGCCCCAAATTGGATGAACAGCTCCATAAAAAAAACTAATCTGGTTAAAAGGGAAAAAATATAACATCTCTCTTAAAAACAAAACCCGAACCAGTTGGAATTCTTATAGAAAAGTTCAAATAAAATGCAAATCCATAATCAAAAAAGTTAAATGTAGATGGGAATATAATTTGGCTAGCAATGCAAAAAAATCTAACAATAAGTATTTTTTCTCATATATTAACTCCTTAAAAAAAACTACTTGCCAAGTTGGCCGTCTACTAGAAAATAACCAGCTCATTCACGACCCCACTTCTATGGCAGATTTATTTAACATTAAATTTTGTAATGCTTTTTCAAGCAATTTCCAAAATACTCAATGCCTCACCATAAAAAGCAAGGATCCACTTATTTGTTTCACTACTGAAGGTATTAAAAAAGAGCTGTTGACCTTAAAGGGAAAATACAGTCCTGGTCCAGACAACATAACAGGACATCTTCTATTTATGTTAGCAGACACACTTATCTATCCCCTAAAAATAATTTTCAAACAATTGCTAGCTGAAAATTATGTCCCTAATGATTGGATGGAGGCAAATGTAATACCCATTCACAAGAAAGGCATAAAAAACAACTGGGAGAACTATAAGCCCATAAGTTTGCCCCCTTTGGTATGTAAACTCTTTGAAAGTCTTATTAAAAAAGTTATCACTCCTACCTTCAACAACCATGACCTTGAGCAACACAGGTTTAAAGGTGGCAGAAGCTACCTTACTAATCTATTATGTTTCTATGAACATTTTAGTACTTTACTCGATAACAGAACACTTTGTGACATTATCTTTATTGATTTTAGTAAGGCATTTGATGTTATGCCTCACTGGGCCTTGATCCATAAATTGTACAGACTTAAAATCAATAGTTTTATTATTGAGTGGATCAATAATTGGCTTACTAATTGGACACAGCAGGTTGTTAGTAATGGAAATAAATCCAGCAAAGGTGCAGTAAACAGTGGGGTGCCCCAAGGTTCAGTTCTGGGCCCCTGTCTCTTCCAGGTGTTTATTGTTGATCTAACAACTGATTGTCTTTCTAAAACTACTAAATATGCAGATGATGTTAAAATAGGGGGACCATGTGCTAATTCATCCCATGTTGAAGATATACAACATGACTTGGACATTATCACTAACCGGGTAACAACATGGGGGATGAAGCTGAACTCCTCCAAATGCAAAGTTATGCATTTAGGTACCAATAACCCAAATAATACTTACACACTGGCTAGCTCAATACTGAGTAAAACCACTAATGAAAAGGATTTGGGGATTATTATTTTGGATGATATGTCACATAACAAACATCTTCATAAGGCTATCAATAAAACTAATACAATTCTCTGGTCCATCTTTAGGAATATTAGATCTAGGGCCCCAGAAATAATGATGCCATTGTTTAGGGCATATGCTAGGCCTCATTTGGAGTACACCTCCCAGCTCTGGTGCCCAAACAGAAAATCAGATTGTAATTCCCTGGAAAAGGTTCAAAGGAAATTTACAAAATGCATTTCAGGGCTTCAAACAGTTTCCTACAATAACAGATTGCAGTTTCTAAAATTAATGCCACTTTCTACTCATCGCCTTAGAGGAGATCTCTTGATCCTCTATGACGTAATTAAAGACCCTTACTTAATGTGCGAATTACAGTTGGTTTTTAAAGATCATTCTCATAATACTAGGGGTCATCCCCTACAATTGGTTGGTAAATCTTTTTACCATTCCAACTGTAAATATTTTTTTACCCTCAGAACTATCGGACCATAGAATAGACTACCCTTAAATGTTGTCATAAGTGCAACTAAAAGCATTTTTAAGTATCAACTTGACAAATTAATAAACTCAGATTGTGTTCTTTCCTACTATTCTTTGGCTTACTAAAACAGCAACATGGGCTTATGGCCTCCTGGCTCTTTACCTCACAGTAGTATGAACCATAGTATGAACTGCAGTATGAATCTAGGTAAACTGGAGGAATGGTCTAGGGTGTGGCAGCTGAGATTCAATGTGAGAAAGTGCAAAATCATACATTTGGGGCTCAAGAACCCAAGGGAGGATTACATGATGGGGGGATACCAATGGTTAAAAAACAGGAAAGGGATTTGGGTGTAATCATATCGATGACCTTA
This sequence comes from Neoceratodus forsteri, assembly GCA_016271365.2. Taxonomy (NCBI): domain Eukaryota; kingdom Metazoa; phylum Chordata; order Ceratodontiformes; family Ceratodontidae; genus Neoceratodus; species Neoceratodus forsteri. Next base: position 1,453,127,007 of record CM057452.1, read on the forward strand.
AGGCAGTCAAACAATGTGCCAAGACTGTGGGAGGAGCCAAAGGGATGCTAGGGTGCATAGGGAGAGGTATCACCAGCAGAAGAAAAAAGGTGGTGATGCCACTGTACAAATCATTGGTGAGGCCTCATTTGGAGTACTGTGTCCAGTTCTGGAGGCCACATCTCCATAAGGACATAGAAAGGGTGGAGGCAGTTCAAAGAAGGCCAACAAAGATGGTGCAGGACCTGCATCAAAAGTCATATGAGGAGAGACTGGGAGACCTCAATATGTATACCCTGGAGGAGAAGAGAGAAAGGGGAGATATGACAGAAACCTACAAATATCTAAAGGGCATAAATAGGGTACCGGAGGGTAGCATCTTTTAGAAAAGGAGATGTTCAGTAACGAGGGGGCATGATATCAGGTTGGAAGGGGTTAGACTAAGGGGCAACGTGAGGAAGTATTTCTTCACAGAAAAGGTGGTGGATGCATGGAATAGACTCCCAGAGGAGGTGGTAGTGGCAAACACAGTGGGGGAATTCAAACATGCATGGGACTGTCTTCTATCACTCAATCAGTTTCTAGCCCAGTTTACCACCTAGTGACCCACTCCCAGGCTTCCTAGTTTGTTCACAAGTCTTCTATGTGGAACGGTATCGAAGGCCTTACTGAAATCCAGGTAAGCCACATTCACTGCTCCCCTGATCCATGACATTAGTCACCCAATCAAAGAAATCAATTAGATTTGTTTGACATGGGCCGGCCCAGTGGCACTGAGGGGTGAGGCACTGGACGCCTTACCTCGTACAGCGCCAGCGACTCATGTTCGAGATGGGCATGAGTTGCACTGGGGGTTGCTGAGGTTGGAGAAAGATTGAGCATCCTTGGACTGCTCTCCTTCTCCAGGGAGGGGGATATCAGCGGTTGCGTCGGCTGCCTCCTGGTGGAGTTGGAGGCAGAACCACCGACACTGCAGAAGTAGGCGGAGGAGACAGACACCGGGATGAGTGCGTACAGAGGCATGCATGCTCCTTCTGTTGATGTCATTGCACGCCTCCTTCTGCAGGGAACCACACCAAGAACAAAACCTCCCAGTAGCATGAAGGCTGCTAGCTGGCGCCGCTGTGGTCTCATGCAAGTTAGCTCCTTCCTGGGTCCACCCTCCTGGTCTCCGTGGTGGTGGGTTAAGTACCTGCTGAGGAGTGACCAGGTAAGAGTAGTGACAGGGAGGTTAGAGCTCTGCCCGGGACCAGGGTGGCAGCCAGCCTAGCTGGTTAGATGGGGGGGGGACCAAAGGCACAACCTCTCCCCCAGCTGAGAAATCATAAATAAATAACCAAAAGAAAAGATTTGTTTGATATAACCTTCCTGCTGTGAATCCATGCTGTCTCAGATCCTGTGCACCGCAGGCTTCAAGATGTTCCAAGATCCTTTGTTTAAGTAGTGATTCCATAATCTTCCTCACTATTGAGATGAGGCTGACTGGTTTATAGTTTCAAGCCTTCTCCCTACTGCCACTTTTGTGAAGAGGGACTACATCTGCTCTCCTCCAGTCCTCCAGAACCACTCCTGTATCGAGTGACTCATTGAACAGTGCTGCTAGTGGTGGCACCAGCACCTCACATAGTTCCTTTAATATTCTAGGATAGAAACATAGAAACATAGAATTTGATGGCAGATAAGGACCGCTTGGCCCACCCAGTCTGCCCATTTCCCTACCTACTGGATAAGCTGCAGATCCTAGTTAACCAGCAGCCTACTTCTTCCTACCCCCACCCCCCAGAATTGCCTTATGACTATCCCATGCATGCTTGAATTCCACCACTGATTTTGACTCCACAACCTCCTCCGGAAGGCCATTCCATGCATATGTATCCCATCCGGTCCCACTGCCTTGTCCACTTTCAGTTTTGTCAGTTCCTTTAGGACTCTCTCTTCTGTAAATAGGCTGGTGTCCATCTCCCTCCCATATTTGTTCATGTTGCCTAACTGTAGTCCCTCACCTGGCTGCTTCTTCTGTGAATACAGAGAAAAAATATTTGTTCAGTATTGATGCTTTTTCCAGGTCCCCTTCCACACACTCTCCTGCTTTCCCTTTAAGCCTTACTATCCCACCCCTGGTTTTTCTCCTTTCACTAATGTACAGTACCTATAGAAAGTCTTGTCTCTTTTCTTTACCTCCTGTGCTATTTGTTCCTCCGTTTGTACCTATACATTCCTGACTGCTTTCCCTACCTCCCTCTGTTTATCCAGATACACTACCCTGTCCTCCTCCCTCTGTGTTTATTTGTATTTCCTGAAAGCCATCTTTTTCGCCCTTACCTTCCCGGCCACTACCTTTGAGAACCATAGTGGCTTTCTCTTGCCCTTGTTTACTTACCTCATGCAAAGGTTTGTAACTTCCACTGTGACTCCTTTCTGACGGGCCCACTGTTTCTCCACTTCCCCCCCTTTTGTCCCTCCCTGCAGGGCACGCTTGAGACATATCCCCATCTTAGTAAAGTCTGCCCTCCTGAAATCCAGGACACTCACCTATGAGTGGCTTGACTCTTCCACTGTACTCATGCTGAACCATACTGTGCGATAATCACCAGATCCCAGGTGTTCACCCACCCTGAATTCCTCAATTCTGTCCCCACTGGTGATTACCAGGTCCAAAACTGCACCCTCCCTGTTAGGCTGTGGCACTAGCTGCCTGAGGCCTGCCCCTTATACAGAGTACAGGATGGACCTGCTTCTGGCTGAGGTAGAGGTTGGGATACTCCAATCTACATCTGGAAGACTGAAATCACCTACCAGCAGCACCTCCCCTTTAGCTGCCGTCATGTGGACAGACTCCATTAGAACCATGTCCACCTCCTCCACCTATACTGGAGGTCTGTATATCAGACCTGTGCGAATAGCAGTGCCATTGCTTGTCTTACTCAAAGTACCTCAGCTCCCCCCTGCATTTCCTGTACCTCAGTCACCCCAATATCCTCCCTGATGTAAACAGCCACCCTCCCCCCTTTTTTATTCCCCCTCTCTCTTCTAAATGGAGTATAACCTGGTACTGTTACATCCCAGTCATGATTTTCAGTATACCACGTTTCAGTAATTGCTACAATGTCCTCATTTAGGTACCCTTCCTTGCCTGTATTGACTGCATTATTTGTCTTTTGCCTTTTGATGTTTTATGCCCAGTTCCTTCTGTACTGGTGCCGCTTGGGCTCCTGTCCTGTGCTGAGCTGTCTCTGAGCTTTGCCATTAACTTGATTCCCCGTGACTGTGCCCTGCTCCTGGGCTGTTTTCCACCCAGACATTCCTGTAAGCCTATTTTTCTACTTGCTGGCATAATCCTGCTGCTCCCTTTGAACTACACATATGGGGGACTCAGCTCACCCATCCCTGCCACCCAGTATTGGTGTCCTCTGCCATTCTCTTCCATTCTCTCCGTTTTTGTTATGCTTGCTCATGTTCAAGGAGTTCCTGGATAGGACTGGATCCCCTCTACCTGCTCCATCACTGAGTCTGCCATTTCATCTGGGGGCTCAAAACATTCGGGAATTGCTGCAATGACATCGCCACCTTTCCGGCAGCTCTGCTAGTGCCCCTTCCCCAGACCTTTCGGTGAGTGAGCTACACCGTGCCCTGGTGCTCACACAGCTGAGCTTTGTTCTCCCATGCTTGTACCCTCACAGGGTCTAATGTGTGTAAGACTGTTTCTGTTGCCCACCACCATTTTCAGGGAGGTACTGGCTAGGGCTAGCAGCTCCATCTCAGTGCATTCCCTTGGGTATCCCTGATGCTTTCCAGATGGTTCAGTTCTTCTGGTAATGAATTAACATTTCACAGGTGACAGTTAATTTATACATGTTGTATTCCCCTCTCAGCTGCTTTCAATAGGTACAGCTGCCTTTCTGATGTGGACCTTGTGAGAATGGATTCAGTACAAGGGACTTCTATCCTGTCTTTTAAGTCTGTTGCAACAGCATTTTCTCCTTTGTTCCTTCTGTAGCTTTAATTTGTATTTCTTTTATTATCAGGCTGGCCACCTGATATCGTTTTACTTTAGTTGTATTCTGTTCTCTCCTAGAAATCCCTTGTCAGAATCCATTCAGCATGTCCTGCCTTCTAGCACCCACGACAGTGGGATACAGTTTGTTTGTCTTAGTTCCTTTAAGTAGTAAGGAAGTTGCCCAATAATTCAGCTCAGCATTGTGCCTGTAGCTGTAAGTGGAGCTGGCAGCAAACCGTGCATTCCCCACCAAACAGTGTACTGTGAGCCAAACACGCTGAAGCAGCTCTGTGGGTTTGACTGCTTTTAGTAATGTGTACATTTAAGAAGCTTTTTTTTACATATTTCATTAATAAAATTACATCTCATTCGGTGAATTAAAACCTCCAGCTTTAAATCTCTCTTGAAAAGCCAGCTGTATATGGTCATAAAAGTGCTGCAATTACTTTAATAAAAATAAAACCTTGTTTCAGGTTAAATATTTTATTTACACACCAGGGTTATTAGCTCCCTCCTGTAACTTCTCCTGTAGCAATGTGTAGCAGTTTCTAGGGGAAGGAAGGGTGGGGAAATAAGACCTCTGGCTGAATATTTGCCTGCTTGTTTGAGTTTTCACATACAGCACAGTTTTAACTTCATAAAGTTCAAGTTGCTTATAAGCTTAATTAGAAGCTAAAAATAAATATGGTATAGTTGCCAGGTTATTTTATATTGTCTATCCTTCCAAAACATGCTGTAGGAAGGGATAATTATGAACTTGTATGGATTTACCTGGAATGGTTTGTAGCAGGCTGTATTGTTGCTGAGCCAAAGTTCTAAGAGCCCCGCCCTTCTCTGAGTTCAGGTCTATACCAGCCAGCTGGCCTTGCTTTGCTATACTTATAGACCTAACACATAAGGGGTGGAGCTTCCGTTAGACATTTTCAGTTATAGCCTTTAATTTGTACATTTTATTTCAATTAGGAACCTAAGTTAATATGTTAATGGAAAATAACATTATAATTCATGTTTAGAAGTTAATAATTTATTGATTTAAAGACTTTATATAGCTTGTGACTCTGATGGGTGGAGAGTTAAACTCCTCCCCTATCAGATCCCTATAAATGGGATGCTTTACTTCATTTCAGCAGATAGTTTTGTGAAGAGCAGACAGGTTCTCTTCTGAGTGGTAACTCTAGTTGGTTCTAGTGTATTTATATATTATTTGTATGTTTCTGTTTTTTGTATTTGTTTTGTCACTCAGTCCGTTGAATAAGTACAAAGAAATAAAACATCAGCTTATCCATAACCTGCTGCCTGGAGTCCTAATTTATCCCACACCTCACAAGTTGGTGTCAGAAGTGGGATAAAGAAGTCTGGCTTAGAGGACTTCTGATACTGTCTTAGTATCTGTTGGAGGACACGGCTGATGCAGGAAGAACCACGGCCTGGTACAGTAACAAGGAAGATGGCAGATCAATTCGGCTTACCATTGATGCCTGGGCTGATGCCTGATGTTCGACAGAAGACAAAACTGGAAGAAGAAGGAGCTGTTGGAGGTATACCAGAGATGGAGGAACTAGAGGAAGAGACTGTGACTGCACCAACTGGAGATACACAGGAATTATTACGGTGGTTGTGTATGCAGCAAGTAGCCTTGGAGAAGCAGAGACTTAAGGACTTACAAAGATCTGAAGCCCGGTGGGAAGATACCCTCAGAGCTATACAGGCCTTAAGCGTTGGACGACCCATAAGTCCTGGTGAGGGTCCAAAGGATATCAAATTAACAAAATTGAGTGAATCTGATTATATTGAAACTTATTTGACCACCTTTGAAAGGATTGCCAGAACATGTCAATGGCCCAGAGCCCAATGGGTGATCAGACTTGCCCCATACCTCACTGGAAAGGCCCAGTTAGCCTATGGACATGTAGACCCCACTTTGAGTGAGAACTATGAAGCGGTGAAAGAAGCTGTCCTCAAGAGATATGATATTTGCTCAGAGACTTATAGGCAACGTTTTCGAACTCTTAAATATCATTCATCAGACACCCCCCAAGAGACTTATACTAGATTGAAAGATTTGTGTGGTAAGTGGTTACAGCCATCTAGTAACACTAAAGAACAGATGATGGACGCTATAGTAATGGAACAATTTGTACGAATAATGCCAAAAGACGTACAGTTGTGGGTGAGGGAACACCGCCCAGACACTGCAAAGAAAGCTGTACAACTAGTAGAGGATTACCTCACAGCCAGACCCAACAGACAAAAAGGATATCCTGGGACAAGTACTCCTCACCCTATGGTAAGAACCTTTCCTATACCTTCCTCAGTCAGTGTACAGCAGTCTACTAGTGGGGCATTAAACCGGTAAAAACAGATAGAGCACCTACTGCAGAAATAATTTGTCACTACTGCCATGGAAAAGGACATATAGTACGTTTTTGTCCAAAGAAGAAGTTAGCACCCACAAAGCTAGTTTTGGCCAATTAGGGTCAATATCTGTCTCCGGTGACTATCAATGGTAGACAAGTAATGGGACTCTTGGACTCTGGAGGTAGACAGACATTAATTAAAGCCAATCTGTTACCTATTGAAGGTTGTCCTCAGACCCAGACTGGAGTTACATGTATCCATGGGGACACACATTTCTATCCCTTATTGCCTGTGGACATAGAGGTACACCAGAGCAAACACAGACTTGATGTAGGAGTAGTGCCCTGTCTTCCTGTCCCTGTTATAATTGGACATGACCACCCTGAGTTCAGTATATTGTTAAACAAATCTACACATTTGGGAGCTGCCACTACCAGGGCCCAGGAAAGAGAAAGAATAGATTTACAAGTATTTCCATTTGGAGAAGATATTTTTGGTGAACCAGGTGCTAAAAAGAAATCCAGACAAGACAAACGGCTGGATAGGAAAAGATGGCACCAAACCCATACACACATTGGAAAAGAAGAGAAGGACATAGAAAAAGACAATTTGTTTGGACTTGAACAGGCTAAAGATAAATCTTTGAGTCCTTTGTTTTTACAGGTTGGGAAACCGCAGGGCGATGAGCCTAAATATGTAATAGAAAAGGGCTATTATATAGGATGTTTAAATCCCAAAACTAATGAAATAATCTCTCAGTTATTAGTGCCTATTACATATAGAGAGCCTTTAATGTCCCTAGCTCATGATGTTCCTCTAGCTGGTCACCAGGGGGCTGAAAGGACACTTCAGAGATTATTATATTGGTTCTATTGGCCAGGAATTAGACAGCAGGTACAAGAATATTGTAAAACTTGTGAGCATTGTCAAAAGGTGGCTACAGTGTCAAAAAAGGAAAAAGTTCCCTTACAACCGCTACCTTTGATCTCGGTACCTTTTGAACGGATAGCAATGGATGTAGTTGGTCCATTACAAAAGAGTGCAAAAGGGAATCGCTTCATCTTAGTTGTATGTGATTATGCTACAAAGTATCGGGAAGCTATTCCCTTACGCACAGTTACCACAGACAAGGTAGCGGAAGAATTGATAAAGTTATTCTCAAGGATGGGGATCCTAGAGAATATTAACAGACCAGGGTAGCAATTTCTTCTCACAAGTTTTAAAAGGTTGTATGCAGCATTAGGGTACATGCTATACACACTCTCCCTTTCATCCACAAACAGATGGATTAGTGGAGAGATTCAACCATACATTGAAATCAATGTTAAGGAAATTTACCCAGGAAGAAGGGAAACACTGGGATAAACTGTTGCCCTATCTCATGTTTGCATACAGGGAGGTGCCGCAGTCATCCACTGGTTATTCCCCTTTCGCAGTATTATTTGGAAGGAATCTCACGGGTTTACTGGATATTATTAAGGAGAATTGGGAAACAAAAATGCTGGACACTTTACCATTGGCTTCTATTAAGTATATTAAGACACTAAGGGAAAAATTAGCACAATACACTAAAAAAGCTCAACAATATAACCTTGATCATAAGAAATATCAAAAAGCTTATTATGATCAAGGGGTAGGAAAGAAATCCTTCCAAGTAGGAGATAAAGTCCTACTATTATTACCTTGTTCAGACAACAAATTGTTGATGAAGTGGCAAGGATCATACACTGTACAGAGGCAAGTGGGGCCTGTTAATGATGAGATCTTATGCCCAGATAGAAGAAATAAAGTGTGTCTATACCATGCCAATTTACTTGAGGCCTGGTATGAACGTAAGCCTACTTCTCTCTATGTCTGCCCTGAGCCAGAACAAACTGAGCTTGAACAAGCTTACGAGAGATTAGAAGAGAAGGGTAATGTCAGAGATGTTAGTATTAATATGGAATTATCTGACATACAGAGGGAAGAATTAAATCATGTATTGGAAAAGCACAGTGCAGCCTTTTCCACAGTACCCGGACACATGGATGGTATCACTCACCATATTAATGTAGGACACACGGTACCTATCAGACTAAAACCTTATAGGTTGCCAGAAAGTGTATGGTCTGATGTTATACAGGAAATAAAGAAGATGCAGCAAATGGGAGTGCTTGAACCATCTATGAGTCCTTGGAGCTTCCCTATGGTGGTGGTAAACAAAAAGGAAGGGGGAGGTAAGAGTCTGCTTAGATTTTCGTAGATTAAATGCTGTATCCAAATTTGATGGGTACCCTATGCCACGCATAGATGACATCATCGATCATCTAGGCAATGCGGAGTACATTAGCACATTAGATCTTTCAAAGGGTTACTGGCAAATACCTCTCGATCAGGAATCACAGGAAAAGACAACATTTCATACCCCCCTTGGGATTATTTCAGTTCAAGGTAATGCCATTTGGACTACATGGGGCACCTGCCACATTCCAGAGGGCTATGGACAATATTTTAAATCCACATGAATCTTATAGTGCGGCATATTTAGATGATGTCATAATATTCATTCCATCTTGGAAGGAACACATGACACATCTGGAAGCAGTACTAGAGGCAATAACCATGGCAGGATTAACCATAAATCCAAAGAAATGCTCACTAGCAATGCAGGAGACTACTTATTTAGGTTTTGTTATTGGAAAGGGGGAAGATAAACCTGAAATATGTAAAATTGATGCTTTAGCTGGAAGCACACTACCCCAGACCAAAACACATGTACGAGCATTTTTGGGTTTAGCAAGTTACTACCATCGTTTTGTCCCTAATTTTTCTGAGTTAGTTAACCCTCTGATAGAACTAACAAAAAAAGACAACCTGAGACGGTAATATGGAATAAACAATGTGAAGAGGCCTTTCTAGCCCTCAAATCCAAATTATGTTCCTACCCCATATTACGTAGCCCTGATTTTCAGCATCCATTTATATTACAAACTGACGCTTCCAACCATGGAATTGGAGCCGTTTCATCCCAAATGGTTGGAGACGAAGTGCATCCTGTTTTATATATTAGTAGAAAATTACATCAGAGAGAAATGAAATATGCCACTATCGAAAAGGAGTGCCTTGCTATTCATTGGGCAGTTGATTCTCTAAAGTTCTATCTATGGGGTAGAGAGTTTACAATAATTACAGACCACAATCCCTTATGCTGGTTGCATATGATGAAAGACAAAAACCCACGCATTATGCATTGGTATCTGACCCTTCAACCATATAAATTTATAATTCAACATCGTGCTGGTGCCAAACACAAAAACGCAGACTGTCTCGTTTTGGGGCTAGTAGATATTTATCAGACCCCGGGGTAATAGATACAGAAACTTTGCATAAAGATGCCAAATGAGAAATGTTGAGTCATTATAATAATGTGGGACCCTTGGGGTGGAGCTTTGGGAGTGGGCGGGTTAAAGCTCCATCCCTTTTTATTATATTAGAAAGGGATCTGTATACATATCTAGATAGTACTGTTGAAGGAAAAAGAAACAAAGGATAAAGTGTTTTCCCCTGTTTCTTTCCTGAATCAGGAGGAGTGTGAGAATGGATTCAGTACAAGGGACCTCTATCCTGTCTTTTAAGTCTGTTGCAACAGCATTTTCTCCTTTGTTCCTTCTGTAGCTTTAATTTGTATTTCTTTTATTATCAGGCTGGCCACCTGATATCGTTTTACTTTAGTAGTATTCTGTCCTCTCCTAGAAATCCCTTGTCAGAATCCATTCAACATGCCCTGCCTTCTAACACCCACGACAGTGGGATACAGTTTGTTTGTCTTAGTTCCTTTAAGTAGTAAGGAAGTTGCCCAATAATTCAGCTCAGCGTTGTGCCTGTAGCTGTAAGTGGAGCTGGCAGCAAACCGTGCGTTCCCCAAACAGTGTACTGTGAGCCAAACACGCTGAAGCAGCTCTGTGGGTTTGACTGCTTTTAGTAATGTGTACATTTAAGAAGTTTTTTTTACATATTTCATTAATAAAATTATATCTCATTCGGTGAATTAAAACCTCCAGCTTTAAATCTCTCTTGAAAAGCCAGCTGTATATGGTCATAAAAGTGCTGCAATTACTTTAATAAAAATAAAACCTTGTTTCAGGTTAAATATTTTATTTACACACCAGGGTTATTAGCTCCCTCCTGTAACTTCTCCTGTAGCAATGTGTAGCAGTTTCTAGGGGAAGGAAGGGTGGGGGAAATAAGACCTCTGGCTGAATATTTGCCTGCTTGTTTGAGTTTTCACATACAGCACAGTTTTAACTTCATAAAGTTCAAGTTGCTTATAAGCTTAAATTAGAAGCTAAAAATAAATATGTTATAGTTGCCAGGTTATTTTATATTGTCTATCCTTCCAAAACATGCTGTAGGAAGGGATAATTATGAACTTGTATGGATTTACCTGGAATGGTTTGTAGCAGGCTGTATTGTTGCTGAGCCAAAGTTCTAAGAGCCCCACCCTTCTCTGAGTTCAGGTCTATACCAGCCAGCTGGCCTTGCTTTGCTATACTTATAGACCTGACACATAAGGGGTGGAGCTTCTGTTAGACATTTTCAGTTATATCCTTTAATTTGTACATTTTATTTCGATTAGGAACCTAAGTTAATATGTTAATGGAAAATAACGTTATAATTCATGTTTAGAAGTTAATAATTTATTGATTTAAAGACTTCATATAGCTTGTGACTCTGATGGGTGGAGAGTTAAACTCCTCCCCTATCAGATCCCTATAAATGGGATGCTTTACTTCATTTCAGCAGATAGTTTTGTGAAGAGCAGATAGGTTCTGTTCTGAGTGGTGACACTAGTTGGTTCTAGTGTATTTATATATTATTTTGTATGTTTCTGTTTTTTTTATTTGTTTTGTCGCTCAGTCCGTTGAATAAGTACAAAGAAATAAAACATCAGCTTATCCATAACCTGCTGCCTGGAGTCCTAATTTATCCCACACCTCACAGACCTGCTCCATCCTGTGACTGAACCTTGGCCTATTTTGCTTTGGTCCATCTTTCTCCTCTGCTTACATTGATTTTGCATTGGGGATCCTGGACCCTTTCCCAGCTCAGCAATGATATGGAACCCTTTTCGGAGATTCATGCATCTGTATCCTCCACTGACGCAGCTATGTTAGGATTGGCTCCCTGACTGACTGGCGCCTTGCTTCCCGATTGTCACAGCACTTCTAGATCTGCATTTATAGTGACAGTGCCTCTCTTCTGGGGATACACCTCCTGTGTTGCTCCTCATCTGGTCACCCCTGTCCGCCCTCATGGCTATGCTGCAATGGCCTGGCACCTTATCAATACCCGCTTACCCTTCCCTATGCCTACAAGGAGATTGGCTTGAAGTTGCCATCTGACAGCCTACGTGGGAGTCCGTCCCTTGCTGCCTCCTTCATGGCTATGTGTGAGTCTTTGGCATCTGGGCTTACCTCAGACCAATGTGGAGGTCTCATTCCATTCCATCTCAGGTCCTCCAAGAAGGAATATCAGCGATGACCTACGTGGAGGTCACTTTGCTCATGCTTCCTCATTCTACCTACATGGAGTTCCTATTCTGCTGCCTCATGATACCCCATTAACCAGATTTTCACATTGCTGCTGCTTTTCTAGTCTGATTGCCTTTGAAGGGCTTCTGTTTTATCCCATTCTGCCATGCTATGGCAGCTACACCATCATGTGACACTTCATCTGACTCTGAGGTGGCTTCATCAGACACTTCTCTATCTGCTGTTTCTGTCCTTCAAAGTGGGCAGTCTCTGGTATCCTGGCATTCATCTATAACTTGACCTATGTGGAGGTCTCAGTCGATGCCATCTCAGGTTCTTTGTGAAGGACCTTCATCGCTGACCTATGTGGAGGTCTTCTCATACATTCCTACCTCCTGACAGTCTCCATCCCTAGATCTGCCTCTGGGGTATTGAGCAAAGGAACGCTTCCCTGGCCTCTGGGGTTGGGAGTCCCTGTCTACCAACTTTGTTCTCTACTCGTTCTGCTTCATTCCGTTCCTTGAGCAGTCTCCATCTCTAGTTCTGCCTGAGTGACATCAAGCGATGCCAGCCTACCTGCCCACCAGCGATGGGAGTCAATTCATTGTCTCGGTTTCTCCCTTCCATCCATCATCTGCTGGCTTTGGACCCTCTCAGTGCTGGTCCCTCCTTCAGCATCAACTTGGCTTCCTCACCTCCGGACTGGCTCTGAATTGTCTCCCAGACTTCCTCCTTCAGTATTCCTTCTGGGCCTTCAAGTGCACCATCAGCTAATGCTCAACCATAGTTTGATTTTGTTTCCTGGATCCATCCTCATGTCAAGCTTCCAGTTCTAGAATACCACAACAGAAATCCTGGACATCATTTAACCACCCATCTTCCTTCATGTGGACAGCCATCTGACTCGAACTCTCTTTCATCTTCCAGAATCTTCCATCTTTCAGAATTGACCTCCCTGCTCACCACCAAAATTCAGAGGACATGACTCATCAATCAGCAAGACTCAGAGGATAAGACTCTTAGACATAACCAGAGCCAAACCTCAGTCCTCATCTTTTTGGATTATCTCCTCATAGTTTGCCCAGAGAACGGGCAGGTCAGTAGCCATAGGTCATCTGAGGTTTCCCCCACAGGGTTTTTTTCCTCTCCTGCATGCTACTGGTCACACTCTCTCTGGAGTTGGAGGAGGTAATCAAATTGTTAACAATCTTTTGGGCCACTATTCCTACACCTATTCAGCTATCCTACCAAGGGTGGAAATAGAGAAAAGACAAATTCCAAGTTCATAACCTTAAATCCATAACATTCAAGTTCATAAGTATACACAAGCACTATGCTATGCACCACACATTGAATAAGAGGGCTAAAAGCCTGAGGTTCAGTGACAGGGAATAGCTCTTCTCACATCCCCAACTTAACCTCAGCACGTCCGTTGCTAAGCTTTGAGCATTTTGAATTCACTCACTGTCCTCCCTGGCCTCTTTCTCCGGCACTCTTATCTCACCCTTGACACTGGGCCTCTGTTCCTACACTTTCAAGTTCATAACCTCAAATCCATAACATTCAAGTTCATAAGTATACACAAGCACTATGCTATGTGCCACACATTGAAGTAGGGTCTGCAGCTTCTGCAGTAGTTAGGGAAAATGGGCAAACTTGATGGGCCTAGCTGTCCTTATCTGCTGTCAGTTTCTATGTTTCTATGTATGCATGCCTGCACCCATGCTACATACCATGGACAGTGTGCATGGAACAGACATTAGCTGTAGCAACATGCTGCTCAACAAGGAAGGTATGCCTGTTTGCAGATGACGCTAAGATCAGCAACAGGGTAGATATACCATGTGGGGTGGAAAGGATGAGAAGTGACCTTGGGAAATTGGAGAGCTGGTCTGAGGAATGGCAACTGAGATTTAATGCCAAGAAGTGCAAAATCATGCATGTGGAAAGGAGGAACCCCGAGGAGAGTTATAAAGTTGGTGGGGAGCTGCTGACAGCCACTAAGGAGGAGAGGGACTTGGTCATCATTATCATGGAGGATTTGAAGGAAAGCAGGCAGCTAGCCAAAGCAGTGGGGAGGGCCAGTGGGATGTTGGTGTGCATTGGGAGAGGAATCACGAGTTGAAAGAGGGAGGTAATAGTTCCATTGTATGAAACTCTGGTGAGGCCTCATCTGGAGTACTGTGTGCAGTTCTGGAGGCCACACCTTCACAAAGATATTGACAGGATGGAGATGGTGCAGAGGAAAGCTATTAAGATGGTGGGAGGTTTACAACATAAACCATATGAGGAGAGGGTGAGGAACCTCAATATGTACACACTGGAACAGAGAAGAGAGTGAGGGGATATGATAGAAAGATTCAGGTACCTCAAGGGTATAAATAAGGTTAACACAGAGGGCATGTTCCAGCTTAAACAGTGTGCAAGGACAAGAGGTCATGACATGAGACAGGAGGGTGATTGGTTTAGGGGGAATATAAGGAAGTACTTTTTCACTGAGAGGGTGATAGATGCATGGAATGGCCTGCCCCAGGGGTTAGTGGTGGCAAGGATGGTAACAGTATTCAAACATGCATGGGACAGGAATAAGGGATCTTAGAGATGGGAAGGAGATGCTATAGCAGATGTAGAGTCACAGGCCACTCACACAGGTAATATAAAGGGGCAGACTAGATGGGCCTGGCAGTCCTTATCTGCCAAAGGTTTTATGTTTCTATGTTTCTACCCTCGCTAGGCATACACACCAAGATACAGGACATATTCATCCAACCTGCCTAGGAACATACAGTGATCACAGAGTTGTTCAAGTTGAGTAACAATTCAGGTACAACTGGCAAGACGGCGATCCTCTGAACAGCGTGTGTTGTGGAGTAGCAGACCCTGTTAGTAATTAAATGCTTGACTGTATTTTATTTCAGATATGCCATCTATGTCAGTGGGTGATTAATAATCTATCCATTTTGTAGCTTTTTAATGGCTTTACTGCACTTAGAAAGGCACTTTTCATTTGTTTTTATCTTTTCAGAATGACCCTGCCCTTCAAGACAATCTGTGAAGCACTCCAGGTGGAAAGCAGAAGATCAGAAAACTGAAAACTAAAGGCTGTTTTTTTTACAGACTGTTACCCTACCTGCACTCTTGTTTGCTGCTGATGTCAGATAGCTTGGGTTGGAAGGTCTGGAGTCTGAATGCGAAGATGCCCATATGGAGCAGAGAGGTTTGAATGGGTGAGTGTTGGAGATTTCCCCTTCAGGAGTGAATTTCAATATTGGTAGATCTGAGAGGATCTGGGTGGATAAAGAAATTGTGTGGCTGAGGACAGAGCCAGAACAGCAGACTGGCGAAGGCTTCAGGACTGAGAACTGTAATTGCAAGGGGCACTAATAGTGCTCTGAATCATCAGCCTGTTCTAAAAACAAAGGGAAAATAGATTCTCTTTTTTTATTGCCACAGTTAGGCTAGAAGTATAGCTTAGAGGTTACAGTCCTGAGCTGTGAATGAGCTTGGTACATCCAATAGTCCTGGGTTTGATTCCTACAATCTCCATTTGCATACTGTGTGACTTTGAGCAAGTCATTTAACCTCCCTGGTTACCTCTAAAAACAGGCCTTTGGCCTACAGCGCCTTACGCAGTTACCAAAGAATAAAATAACATTTTAATAATAAAATTAGGGCTCTCTTAAACAAAGTGTTTCCTGGTCCTGTTACAGTATCTGGACAGAATACAAGCTGGATAGAATTTATAAGATTTCAAAACTTGAAACCCTTCTTACTTTACAAGATAAGAGTTCAAGTGTACATAGTCAAACA
Organism: Neoceratodus forsteri; assembly: GCA_016271365.2. Classification (NCBI taxonomy): domain Eukaryota; kingdom Metazoa; phylum Chordata; order Ceratodontiformes; family Ceratodontidae; genus Neoceratodus; species Neoceratodus forsteri. Next base: position 1,453,142,661 of record CM057452.1, read on the forward strand.
AAGTTTTCATCTGAGTCAGCTTAATCCTATTTTTATTGAAAGTTTTAAGAGTACATTTTTAAAATTTTGAATCTACCTATCAGATGACTGGAAAGTCTGATGGTGTAGACATGCTTGGATAAGTGCTGGGTATGTATTTGTGTTGCTTGTCTGTCCATATTTAAGTGGCCAAGGTCACTCTTGTAGCATTCATGCTATGCTCCAGTTCAAAGCCAACTGCAAGCTGCCTCTCTCTGTGAGATGAGGAAGATGGTGGACATAACATGGACCTATAAGTACCTCAAGGGGGTGAATAAGTTATGGCAGGGGAGTATTTTTCAGAAGAGAAGGTGCACAAGAAAAAATGGGTATGCAGTGAAGCTGGTTGGGGGGAATTTAGGGGGAATGTGGGGAAGTACTTCTTCACTAAAAGAGTAGTGTACACCTGGAATAGTCTTCCAGCAGTGGCGTTGGGGGCAGAAAAAGTGGTAGTCTTCAAGCGTGCTTGGGATAGGCACAAAGGAATCCTGCTTGGAAAGTGGGGGGGGGGGGGGAGAGTAGCCAGAGATCAGGTAGGGTCTGCAGTGACAGTAGAAATAGGGACAAAATGGGTCAACAGGTAAGGCCAAGCAGTGCTTATCTGCTGACAAATTCTAAGTTTCTGTGCTTCCTGATATTGGTAAACTCAGTATACTTCTAGAGTAGCACTTCCTCCTGAGGCAGGTACCTACTGCTCATGTAGAGGGCTGATTAATTATCAAAGTGAAAAGTGCAAGGAATCAATGGTGCCTTTTATTCCTGATAAAATGAGCAAACACATGCTAAAGTACAGTATACTATCTCAAATTGTGATTGTATGTTCTTTTTGTTTGTTTTTTCTATCTGGTAAATGTCCTCAACTCTGGAAGTACTGTAACAGTTTATAGAGAGCATTTTCATTTTAGGGGGTGCTTTTCTATCCCTATTTTAAAATTGTATTTGTTTTTTGCTGTTGAACTCTTTCTGTTTCTGTGATGCAGAACTTGTAAATAAAAAGTAAAACAAAACTCTCTTTGGTTGTGGTTTATTTTACATCTGCTGAAGTGAAGGCATTATTTTCCCCAGAAAATAGAATCATTGTCTATTCCAGTATGAACCAGTAGAGTCTATTAGAAGCATCTGAAATACAGGCTCTACGTGCAGTAGTACAAAACTGAGATGGCTTCTTTGAAAGATATCATATGAGGAGTTTGAAATAGGGCCCAATCCTGAGACAATTTTTCATTTACAGCTGTCCTGAATGGGCCTGGAAACCTTAAGCAACTTTGTCAGGATCTGTCATATACAAGGAATCGGACTCTATAGACTTACTATATCTACAAAGCCCACAAAAAGTATTAAGCATAATTACCTGTTAACTTATTTCCTTGATTCAGATGAATAGATTTTTATTTTATTTATGAATACATTTTTGTTTTATTTTATTCTTAGGATAAAGTGAAATGAAAAGTGACAAACCTGTAGGAGGTTCTCACTCAACCCTAGGTGGCCATTTTGAATAAGGTTAAGCATAGAACATTCGAGTCACGTGTGAGTTCTGAGGCTGAGTAGAGTTTAAGATCACACCAGAGATTAAACCTGGTTCTGTCATTCATAAGGATTCTAACAGTATTATCATGTCACTTAATTTAGATGGGGATAATTTTATAATTTGCAATATACTGTACATAACCCTTCCTCCGGCACAAAGTATCACAAGTCAGATTTCATCTTGCTGTTAGAAGAAAGCATCAGTACAGTAGTAAAAGAGGATTACATTGACATCATTTTGTTAGGTGGTATGAGTGCAAGAATTGGTATAGGCAACAGCTTGGATGATGATATTGATGTGTCAAATAATGCATGTCTGAACATAAGGAACTCACAGGATAAAATGCACAACTAGAATATAACTATATAGAATGGACAAAGCCCTTTTTATGTTTGCTTGCTCGCATGCGCAAGAAACATTATGTGACAGCTTAGGAGATAAGTGGGGTTTTGGAGGTGCGGCACTGTGGCGGCCAATGCTCCCACTGCATTTTGAGAGCTTGGTCATGTTTCTCGATCGCGGTGGGTACTGCTGCTGACACGGTTCAGCAAGCGTACACTCAAGTTGAAACAAATTCACCGCTGCATGAGGGAGGCACCCGTCCATTGCAGAGTGTGCCTTGCCTGGTGTAATATTTCAATAAACATGGCGGGCGGCGGCTCACTGCCCGCCGCTCACAGTCCCTAGGATGCTGACTTCAGGGTGCCCAATCCCCCTGTCAGCATATGTGCACCCTTTACTGTAGTGTTTGCTGAGGGGTGCCCAATCCTCCTTGGCATCATGCCCCTAAACACAGACATGCTTGACAACGGGTGCCAAGCCCCTGTCAGCATGTTAACCCCCCATCACGCCGGCATTTTCCTGGCACCACTCACCCTGATAGTTAGTTAGTTAGTTAGTTTTTGTTGACCGGGTAAGTACACTAGACAAATCCTGCCTATTTTCAGGCACGACCCGGTGGAGGGGGATACAGACGAATGCCAACTGACTTTGAACCAGATTAAGCTGTTGGTGGTATTTTTAGTGAATGAGAGAAATTTGGCCAGGACACTGGGGAAATTCCCCATCTCTCCTGTGGGGGTCCCCTTACATCCTGGCATTCTGCCAAGATGGCTGTCTCTGGAGGTGCTGTGGAGGACATGGAGGTGTTGGAGGCAGGGGAGTCTGTCTCCTCCCCTGTCTCTGGGATGCAAGAGACCACACCAGCTGAAGAGTTTTCGACTGTTATGGATGATGAGATGCAATTTTCTGCAGGTTTGAACATTTCCTCTGACTCATCAGTGGATCAAAGTAAGCAGCACACTTCTATGTCAGTTTCCGATGCTGTTTCTACGGAATTATTGCCTTCTGTGAATGTTATTGAGCTACCTGCTACTCACATACTGACAGCTATTGCTGATGTAGATGCCTTATTAGCCCTTGAGGAACAAAGTTATCTGGCAAATAAAAGGAACTTCTGGCTCTCAAACAAACTACTGCAGTGCTACATACAGTTTCTCTCACTGACTCACCACCTAAACATGCAGCTTCTGTGCCTTCTGACACCTTGGTGAGTGATTTGATACTTCCGCATTCCTCTTCTGGCCATCCTGCTTCTGGAATTCCTCAGTCTGTACCTCCTGCTGATTTTACAGGTGGGGGCTCGCCTGGCATGGTGTTTATGGCTGTTGAACAGCCTGGCCTACCGCAATCCCCTTTACCCTCTGACGCTGAACGGACCGAGGAATGGTCTGTAGACTATGCCCTTAGTGTAGCTGGCTGGGAGAAGGACCCTGTAGTGGGGACCTGGCACTCTGGACCATCTCCCATTCAGATTCCTGAAGTGGAGATTGATTCTGCCTTGCACATACAGACCTCACTGCCTACCCGATCGATGCATCTCCCATTGACTCCTACCTTGTGCCTTACACAGAATCCAGTTTTTAATTTACCGGTCCCTGCTTCTCCTATGGAACATTCTCCTGCTTTTGACCAACCTCCTCAGCGTTTACAGTCCCAGGGCCCTGGGTCACGTTCGACGCCTCCTACATGAAGTATTACTTCTGCTCCTGCTGCCTTGAAAACTTATGCTTCTTGTTTTTCAGTACCAACATAACAAACTAAGTGATATAATGCTATAAGGCTGCAATATTTAGGTGGTATGTCTGAGTTTCCTGATTGTATTTTTGTAGGGCGTACTTTACTTAAAGATTCTATGAAATTTGCTGCTTATGAGATTCATGCCCTAATTCATGTTTCTACCGAATCTCATTTTGACATTAGTTTTAAAACATTGACTGGTTTGAAGAAATTCTGGTCTAAATTTCATGAGCTGAAATCTTCCCTCTTGTGGGCACCTTTTAGAGCCATTCCTTTAACCAAGCCTGCCCAGAAAAATGTTACTATTTTATTTAGGATTGAGGATGTGAGTCTAAATGATATCTCAGTTTGGTTAAAACAATGGTGCGCTGTCCTTTCTGATCCTGAGGAAATCTTTGTCACTGAAAATGTATGGACTGGGGGTTCGAAAGTCAAAGTTATGCTTAGAACTTCTGATACAGGGATACAACATTTACCCAATAGTTTCATGCTGGGTAGAGATAGAGGAGTGTTTTTTTTTACCCTAGCCAGCTGAAGGCATGTTACAAATGTGGCTCTACTAATCATCTTAGTAGCATTTGTGATATGGTGAAATGTTCTGTTTGTGGTAGCCTTGGACATGCTGGTTCCCAGTTTGTTGAGGAACCCTGCTGTGTTCTTTGTGATGAATCTGGACATACCTTTCAGCAGTGCACCTGGGCTGCCCACAACTCCCCCACCATTGCTGATGGAGAAGAGCAGAGACTACTTATTACAGTAGCACAATGCTCGAAAATTAATGGTCAACCCTCTACTTCCCATGGTAATTGGCCTTTTACTCCCTACCTCTGCTGTTCTGCACACACGTTTACCTACTTCAACAGCTCCCTCTAGTAAACAGATGATACCTGTTATTGTCCTGAACCCTGCTCCACCTGTTCTGCCTTCTGACCCCCCTTCTTCCCCTCCTGTCTTACCTGGTTGTTCAAACTTAGTCTCTGTACCCATTGATTCTTCCATTGTTGTACCTACGGGAACGATGGACCCCCCCCCCCGAGACTTTTGTTTCACAGTCTAGAGTCACAAGGGGATCTAAGAAATTGGGATTACCCTCTTCCAAAGTTTTGAAAATTGATGAGATTCCTTTGGCTAATAAGTTTGAGTTGTTACGTAATCCCCCGGAGAACACAGACTCTGATTCCTCCTCTGTGCTCTCTTCCCACCCTGAATTGACTACTGATACAGAGGTCACTGTTGATAATGTGGGATCTCAGAAAAGAAAGACCAAGGCTAAAGTCAAACATATAGAGAGTACCCCTCAAAGAGGTAGGCCCAGGTGAAGGTATACTGCCCTTTGATGAGGCAATCCTTTCTTCACCACTATGACGTCTTCCTTCTCTTTGCATACTGTTAATGTCAACAGTATTAAGAAGCAACCTAAGATGGATTCAGTGTTTTCCTTCTTGTCATGCCTTACTGCGGGAATAATTCTCCTACAGGATGTCAGGTTTCACTCCCTCCCTGAAATGTCTCGAGCTCAGCAGGCTTGGTTTCCTAGCCCTTCTGACTGGTCTTTTGGACAAGAGTTGTGTTCAGGATTAGGCATACTGTTTAGTTTACCTACTATATCTGCTGTAAAAGTACTTGATTTATGTGCTGGTAGATAGTTGCTTTTAGATATTAAAATTTTCTCTGTACCCTTCAGGATTATTAATATTTATGCTCCTCAAACTAAGTCCCTTAGAATAGAACTATTGAAACGTATCCAACTATATCTTCATACTTCTCTGTCTGTTGTGTTTGGGGGTGACTTTAATTGTGGTTTATCCAATGAAGACAAATCTTCCACTTCCAAAACCACTAAATTATTTTGTGACACTAAGTTTTTGAAACAAATGAAACATTCTGCAAAACTACAGGATGAGTATCTTATGCTGAATCATACGCACACCCCGACTTTTCAAAAGGGTCCACTGGCTACCCGCATAGATTTTTTTTTGTTTCCCCTCATTTGCAACTTTCTGCTGCTACTATACAAGTTGCAGAATTCTCTCCCCTTTAGCCTCGGCTACTGGTGGGCACAACTGCCCTGGACATCCTGCCCTGACCACCGTGGAACCACTGTCCCTGAGGCAACAAAGCCTCCACTACTGGTGGGCACAACTGCCCTGGACATCCTGCCCTGACCACCGTGGAACCACTGTCCCTGAGGCAACAAAGGTAATTTCATCTGCCTTTCAGCACCTCCCTGCTTGTCCTTGCTTTGTTGAGACTTTGAATTTTGGTGCCTTTACCTCAGGACTGCCCACCCGGCGTTTGAAACAAGAACTGAGACGGATCCAAAGACGTTTACAACTCTGCACATTATTTAAACCAAGTATACCAACTGAAAGCTCTACCTTTGAAACAAAGATCACTGCTTGTAGGTAGTGGAGCTACATTTAATTCTAACTGCCCCATTCCTAAGCTGCAGAGCATCCTAAGTGCCTCAGAATTTGAAACCCCTAATATTGCTCTGGTTTTTCTGCATAATCCCCACGCTGCAGAGCGCACCTGTAATTGCTAGTGCTCAGCTGTAACAGTGCGGATAGAGAAGCGTAGCTGTAAACTGCTAAGCAAAAACAACCCAGCTTGTTTAAACTGGGGAAGGAAGCCGGTGAAGCCGTGATTTTAACCGCGAGTGCACTAGGCACTCTCAACAGAACTGCCTGCCCTCTGCAAAAAACTGCTGTTTACCTGGGACCGGGTCACTTAAACCCCACAGTCGCTTCACAACTGCTCCCCACCTGCCCCCCACCACACCCACCCTTGTCCGGCTTTACTTTTATAAGGTGTAACCCTGCCCTTAAACACGCCCTCTTGAGAACCCTGCCCTTAAACACGCCCTCTTGAGAAAATTAATTATCTCCTCACTTTTCCATTAGCAGCCTATACCTTTTGACTGCTAGAGGGCGCCTGATTGATCTTTTAATTTTACTAGTGCCCAGACTGTACCTTCATTTTTTTCACTCTCACACCTTCCTATAATCCTAATGCCACTTGTAACTATACCAAAAATGGCCATCTCTCCATATGTCTTTCTTTTAATAGCCTCAACAGCTCTCTGCCCCATATGGCTCCCTACACTCTACTACTCTATATCCTTTAACTATTACCACACCTACCCTAACCACTCCAGGTTATTTTATACGCAAAAAACACCTCAACAGCCTCCTGTCACCTTCCCCCTGCTTATTCATCATAAACTCATCTATCACTTATCCTACACTCTGAAAAAACCAAGGTACCTAACCTAGCCCTATCCATCTCCTACATCTGTCGCAAACTCTTACACCTGGCTCACCTAACCTTGATGTTAGCCGGGTTATTGAGAAAAATCCTGGACCTCCAAGTAACCTATCCTGTACGGCTACGAACTGGCATGACACCAAGGGCATCCGTATTGCCCACCTAAATATTAGGAGTCTGCTTCGCAACAAGGCTGAACTGGAGGCGTGGGCTGCTCAGCACAACCCAGATATCCTCTGTTTATCTGAAACCTGACTAAAACCCTCCACCCCTGATTATCTCTGTTCACTGCCCAACTACAACATCATTCGGCAGGATAGGCCATTAACAAAGCGGGGTGGGGGGGTTGCCATTTTTTTTCAAACCTCACATTCTATTATCCCTCAATGCCCAACCTTCCCTATCTTACTGTGAAGCAATCTATGCTACCATAAAGCTTGGGTCTAAGAAACTTCACTTGGTCTGTGTCTATAACCCTCCAGCTGGTGGTACAGCTGGGTTGGAGGAACTTCTGTCTCAGATTGATAAGGCTATTGGTTGAAATGAAGTCCTCATTCTTGGGGACCTGAACCTAAACTGGACTAGTAAATTAAACCAGTCCTCTCATACTATTGTCCAAGAACATAACCTTCATCAACTTATTACAGACCCTACCAGGATCATGCCCCCCCGGGCTAGTACTCTTATAGACTGGGTCCTCACAAACCGCCCGGATAGCATAGCATGTGCAGGGACCCTAGCTGATTCAATCAGTGACCACTCCCCAATCTTCTGCACCTGGCGTGCTACAAGTAAACCCCCTCCACCTCCTAAACTCATCACTTTCCAAAACCTGGCTAACTTTAACCAAGAAAATTTCTCACATGATCTCACAGTGTTTGACTGGTCCCCCATTCACACCTCTAATAATGCTAAACTGGCGTTAGACCATTTCCTTGCTAAATTCCGTCTGCTCCAAGACACCCATGCTCCCTGTGTCACTTGTAGGATCCATGGATCACAGACGAAATGGCTCTCTAAAGACCTACTTGCATTGATTAGGTCCAGGGATAAAGCGTGGTGCCACTTCAAAGCCACTGAGCTACTGGCTGATTATAATAATTACCGAGCCCAGAGAAATATTTGCAAAAGGCAAATTCGATTAGCTAAAAGCTCCTTCTGTAAAAATCTGCTAACTAAAGCAGCGGGGGACTCGAAAAAATTCTGGGCTACAATAAAAACCCTCCTTGGAGCAAATCAAACAGCACATACAAATGACATGCTGATTAACGGCATACACTGCAATAATCCTACTACGATAGCCAACTCTTTTAACCACCATTTCTCGGACCTCACCAGTTACCAGGTTTCATTCCCTAATACTCTCACCTCTACGCACAACCATAACGTTAAACCTCAATTCACACATTCCCCCTTCAGGTTCCGGAATATTACAAAATCTGAAGTTCTGAGGCTTCTCCTCTCAGCCCCAGACCACACGAGTGCAGGGTCTGATGGGCTGGAACCTAGGCTTCTAAAGATTGCCGCCCCGTTTATAGCCTCTCCCCTTACCAAAATCTTCAATCTATCTCTACGTCACGGCTCAGTCCCCAACATCTGGAAAATTGCCAAAGGCACCCCCATTCCAAAAAAGGTGATCCCAAACTAATCTCGAACTACCGTCCTATAGCTATCCTCTCCCTCCTTAGCAAAATCCTCGAAAAGCTTGTGGCAACCCAAACCCTTGATTACCTGCAGAAGCACAACCTCTTGTCTAGCTCTCAACACGGTTTCCGCAAGGGGCACAGTACGTCTACTGCCCTCCTCAAACTCACTAATGATATCTTTTCTGCTATGGAATCTGGCCTCCTGACAGGTGCTATCTTCATTGATTTAACGAAAGCTTTTGACCTGGTAAACCATTCCCTCCTTCTTTCCAAACTTCGCTTCCTCGGTTTCTCTACTGATGTAGTAGCCTGGTTTGACAGTTACCTGTCCGGTAGAAAGCAGATCGTTGTCTTCAATTCCGCCTCTTCAGATCCCTCATCTATCCATGTTGGAGCGCCCCAGGGTTCCATACTTGGCCCCTTGCTTTTCTCCATTTTCATTAATGACATCCCGCTGCTTGCTTCAACCTGCTCAACCCTCCTTTATGCAGACAACCTAGTAATTTATCACAGTGCTAGGAATTTACTTGATGTCAACCAACCTCTTAACTCAGACTTCTCTACCATTCAGTAGTTGCTGATAGAGAATAAACTCATTCTTAATATTAGTAAGATGCATTCTATGCTCTTTGGATCGCTCGCCAAACTCAAAGTAAACCCTGATGCCCTAAAAATCACCTGTGCCGACGGCTCTACACTTAACAGCACCAAATCCTTCAAATACCTGGGTATCACTCTGGATGAATCCCTTAACTTTGACTTACACATAACCAACACCTGCAAATCTGTTAATGCAAGATTAGGTGGTGCCTACCGGACCAGCTATGTCCTTACCCCTTCAGCTAGACTTGCTGTGACCCAAGGCTTTCTGCTCCCCGCCCTGGCTTATGGATCAGTCACGTATCTATCTGCCTCTAAATCCTCCCTCCATAAGTGGGACACCACCTATAACAATATCTGCTGTTATGCCTCTGCATCCCCTCGTTTCACACACCATTGCCAACTCTATTCTGACCTTAACTGGCCTTGCCCCTCTGGCCATTGGCTCCAATCCCTTGGGTCACTTATTGATAACACTGTCCGCACTGGCATTCCATCCTCACTCGCCTGTCTGCTCCACTCACACCCTCTCTCCTCCGAGCTCCGATCTGCCGACCTAGCCCCCTTTCACATTCCCAGATGTAAAACCAATATGGGCTCATGCGCCTTTGCACATATGGCCCCAAAATACTGGAACACGTTACCTCCAAATATTCGTGGAGCACCTACCCATGTTAGCTTTAAAACATGGCACCGGGAACATCTACAAACAATTAGCCAATGTACCTGCTTTAATCCACCTTAGACTTCATCATCTCCCCTCTTTCTCACTATATTACCTTCCTCTTCTACGCCTCTTTCCCCACCTCCCTATCTACCCATCTCTCCTCCCCTCCTCTTTCTCCCCTCACCCCTCACTCTCTCCTCCTCTCCCTCTCTCTTATCATCTCATCCTTAATTTGGCACTTACTGTACTTTGTTGTGTATAAACCTTTCTTTGCTAATGCCTGTTTCTCTCTAGTTGTGTATGTTACCTAGGTGTATTTCCAGCTTTGCCTCCATTGTAACACTCCCTCTAAATATTCCAAATGTGACCTACTCTTTGAATTTATTGTTCCAGTTGTATTTTTGCTGCCTGCATCCTCACTGTGTTTCACCAATATCATGTGCTGCGTCACATGTATGCTTCATCTTGTATGTTTTAAACTGTCTTCTCCCGGGTCGTGCCTGAAAATAGACATTGCTATGCCTAGTGCACTCACCCGGTTACCAAAAGTAAATAAATAAATAAATAACCTTTTAACAATTTCCCTTGGCCCTACTACTTCTAAAGTATTTGGTCCAGGCACCTGGAAATTAAATACTACACTTTTGAGTAACTTACAGTTATTGACTCAGCTTAATCTATTTTTTAAGGACAGGAAATCAGTTTTTTTTCTTTATGATGACCTTTGGTGTTGGTGGTCTGATACCAAGAGAAACCTACAACATTTACTAAAACACTTTAGTAAACAACACCATAATGACCTTTATTTTGACTATCATAGAACTCGACGCCAGTTACAGACAATCCTTACTCTGTCTTATACTACGGGTCATGACTTTTCTACACAAATTCATACACTTAAGAAAGATCTTATGGCATATCTTTCTAAAAAATCTGCCTAACTACAACAACAACAATGTTTTGGTGTTTCAGGCCCTTATGATGTGGTCTGCCCTTTTGATAGCTGTGCTGAATGAGTTGACAGTAACATTTTTGAGGTTCTTCTAGACAACAGTCTGCTTGAAGTTATGAATCCTTTGGGACTTCAACATCATGTAGCTGACTATACTCGACATTTGTTTGGCCCCATGGATACACACATGGATGGGATTTCAGAATATCTCTCTCATATAGCTATCCCTGATGTTCCACAATCTGTGACTGATTTGATCAATAGTAATATTCAGGCTCGGGAAGTGGAGGAGGTAATTAGAGCATTACGTTTGGGAGTAACACCAGGCCCAGATGGCCTCCCAAATGAACTTTATAAGATATTATATGTTGACCTAAGTGAGGAACTGGCTGCTGTATTTAATTTTATATTACAAGCAGACAATTTACTGTTGGATATGAATATGGGCAGTCTGTTTCATATCTACAAAAAGGGAGATAAGAGATTATTACGTAATTGGAGGCCTCTTAGTCTCTTACTTACTGATTTCAAAATTCTGGCTAAAATTCTTTCCCTTCATTTATCAAAACTAGCACCATTTGTGATTTCTAAAGCTCAGCCTAGTAATATTCCGGGTAGAAGTATGTATGACCATTTACTTTTGTTAAGGTAATTGGTTGAATGAGGAAATCAGGACAGAATAACAGGTTACCTGCTTTCCTTGGACCAACAACAAGCTTTTGACTCAGTTAACCATGACTTTTTATGGCGTACTTTACGTCACTATAAAGTCCTGGATAGACCTCTCTCATGGCTTCAACTGTTATATCGGTCCACTACAATTGTTCCTATGGTTAATGGTTGGAAGGGCCCTTTGATACCACTACAAAGAGGGGTTAGACAGGGCTGCCCACTTAACTCTATTCTGTATATATTTTTTTTGGATCCTTTACTCCGTTCCATAAACACATCACAGTCTATCATACCGCTTTCTACAACATTGCTTTCCACTCCTCACACCATTTTGGCCTATGCAGATGATATGAGTTTGGTGGTAGCAGATACTCCTTCCATACATGAAGCTGTACACTACTGCAGGACTTTTGGGGCTGTGTCAGGGGCAACACTGAACCTGGACAAATGTGTAGGTCATCAATTAGGGTCTAAAGCACTGGACAATGTTTTGGCTTCAGACATTGAGATCAGTGTTAATCCTATCAAAATTTTGGGCATTTTATATGGGGATGGACCCTTGGATGTTTTGAATTGGGGTCCTAAAATAGAAGTTGCTCAGGCTAAAGTTTCTCTATGGAATAAATGGAAATTAAGTAAAAAAAAAAAGGGGTTATATGATTAAAACACATTTACTTCCTGTTTTTCTCTTTTTGGCTTATATCCCTCCCCCTCCGGAGCCTTGAGACAAGGTTGTTAAGTATTTTTTTCCAGACCTTATGGTGCAGTCGCCTCAACCCCTATAAATGTACTATAACTTATTTACCTCTTCAAGAGGGTGGTCTTAATATGATCCAACCATTGTTCTTTTATAACAGTATTTTCTTTATGACCACTATTAAACCTATTTTAGTTAATTGTGACCGAGGATGGGAATCTTGTTTTTTTTTAATCCTGCGGCCCTTGACTTTGGGAAACAAATGATCTGAAGCCTCTTACATATATCCCTTCTATCGCTAGTTATATTAGGGACACTTTCATTCACCTCAAACAGTGGCATATTACTAGCCACATGATCATAACTTACCATAGAAAGGCTTTATATAAATATTTATTAGATCAGGTTTGTACAGAACTCGTAGTTTTTCCTAAATGTCCAGATTTATCTTTAGATAATCTTTACACACGTTTATGTAATCCAAGGATCCCTCAGAGAATGTGAGATCTACACTGGCTTAGTTGTCATGAATGAAGAAATGTGAAAGCAAATCAGAAGCACAAGCAGCTTTCTGAAAGGGTTTGCTCCAGACTGTCTTGTGTACAACAGGAAGAAACAATACAACACTTATTTTTTCCTTGTTCTTATACTGTAGGTTTTTGGCTCTCTCTGGCCCCAAGATGGCAGGAGCCTTTGTTTAGATCAGTTATGTATGACATTTTAATGTATGGTAATTTTACAAATATCTGGAAGAAGTGGAATATCAATACATTGAATCTAATTTTCATGGTTTTGAAATGGCATATTTAGACTGCTCGATGTCTTTTTACTTTACAGCAAATTGATATGTCTCACCAAACTGTAATACAAGGAGTTGAAAATGATTTAAAAGCAATGTATTTCTCAAAATATGCCTCTTAGAACACTGTTGTACTTATAGAAGTTTATACCTTGGATTACTGACTCTGATTTCCCTGTAACATGATTTGTCTGTATTTTCCTTTCTGATTTTTTTTCAGTTTTTCTGTCAATAAAAATTTCCCCTATTCTTTTTGATAAATGCCATGGGATCTTTAACATCCACCTGAACTACCACCAATCCAGGCAGATGAGACCTCGGTTTAATGTCTCATCTGAAAGATGGCACCTCAGAAGTTCAGCACCCCTCTCATGCTGCACTACAGTGTCAGTACTGGGATATTAACCCAAGTGCCAGATGTGGGAACTGAACCCACAACCCTCTGATCTCCTGGCCTCAGAAGTGAGTGTGCTACCTACTGAGCCACTGACACTGACTGTGCCACACTGAGAGTCCACCCCAGTGTGGCTAACATGACTCTCCCTCAACCAAATGTGCCACACAGGGAGCCCACCCCAGTGTGGCCAAAACCTGTGAAAAAAACAGAAAAAGGTCTGCAGTGATGTTTTTTTATTTTTCTTACCTGAAACAAAGGAAACGGTCCCTCACCGTCTGGTCCCCTCCCTCAGCCTGCACCTACCCTCTGTGCATCCTGCATCCCCACACCCCCCACCTCCAGAGCCCAGCGCGACAATCTTCGGTGGACCGAGAACACGTCTGCACTCTTCAAAGCCTACCGTGAACTGAAGAAATGCCGGTAAACTGTATAATGGCATAAATGTTTTTTTTCAACTTAGGTTGATATCTCAGCCATTTTCATGAATTTTGGCACCAAATTTTCAACATGGGGTTCTTGGGACTCCACCTCATGAATTCAGTCACTGTCATGACGTTATTCAGTCCCAAAAGGTGATTTCGTTGTCACTGCACAGAATCACCTTTCAGGACTGAGTAACAAAACAACAGTGTTACTGTTCTTAAGATAGGCTTCCAAAAAGCCTATGTTGCAAATTTGGTGAAAAAATTTCAAAAAATTACTGTGTTACGAGTGTGCATTGCACAGTTTCTACGCACGCTTGTAACTCTGAGAATTTTTCATATTTTCACTCCAGATTTTCAGCATTGCCATTTTTTCTCACCTCCTTATGAACAGTACAGCTGTCATTTTTCACATCCTGCCCAAAAATATGGTTTCACACATGTGGTACACAATGGTCCAGTCGCTGTGGGAAATCAGTGTTTGGGGCAGATTAACAAAATCACAGTGACACTGTTCATGAGTGGAGTTGCCAAAATGCCTATGTTAAAAATTTGATGAGAACATCTCACAAAATGACTATATTACGAGCGTGCATTGTGCAGTTTCCACGCACGCTCGTAACTTCGAGACGTTTTAATATTTTCACTCCAGATTTTCAACATTGGCATTGTTTCACACCTCTTTATGAACAGGACAGCTGCCATTTTTGACAACTTGCCTGAACTGTTTTTCACACATCTGGCACAGAATGGTGTGGTCGCTGTAGCAAATCAACATTCGAGACAGATTAACAAAATCACAGTGCCACTGTTCGTGAGCAGAGGTACCAAATGCTTTCATGAGGTGGGGGTCACAAAAAGGCCATGCTGAAAATTTATAGTGCAAATACTAACAAACACCCAGGGCGTTATGGTTTCTAACCATAACATCCCGCCCTGTACAGACTGACAGGTGTCAGGGGTATGCCTTTGGATTGCTGGCTGTAATGCTCATGCCATTCCACCCCCATCCTGCAGCCAGTGACAGGCATCGAGGTGTGACTTGGACTCTTTGGCCCCAGAGTTCACCCCATTCTCCTATACTGCACCCATTTCAGCGTATGTCCTTTTGGAATGGGGTGACTGTAAAGCCAAACACCCCAAGGCACACCTCAACACTTGTTGGTGTCTGCAGAATAGGGTGAGGTGAAATGCTATGAGCGTTATGCACGACAACCCAAAGGCATACCCCAATGCCTGTCCATCTCTGCAGGGTGGAGGTGGGGTTCGCGTTAAGTTCAATACTTCACTGCCATTCCTATTCTGCATCTGTCTAACTCTTGCACTTCCAATGCTAATACCAGCAAATGCTTGTTATCTTTTGTAGCAACTCAAATTTATGCATACTTAATGGGAGATTGAAAAGGAATTTTGAAAGTGCATATACGCATGTTACAGGGGGCTATGTCTCAGTAACAGACTATGCCATTATTTCACTTTTTGATGTCCATAAATATTTGAAGATTAACATAATAATGAGATCTGAACGTGATCACCTCCAAAATGAGTAACAAGAAAAATGAAAGGTGTAAAACAATTGCTCACTGAGGAAGGAGGGAAGCTCAAGATTATGAATAAGCGAAGAATTCTATGGAATGAGTTATAAAATGGGAAAAATGTTACATTTATTATTATCAGAGAACTGTACGCATGTAAGACATGCTCTTTTAAAAGATCAAGACTGAATCAATCATTAAGATCAGTTACAGTCAGTTAATAGAAATATGCCTGTCTCATTGCTGTAAAAGGAAATCTACACAGTACAGCAATTCAGGCTGGGTTGATCAGGAATGTAAAATAGATAAGAAAACATTGTACGAAAAAATCTGAGCTGTCAGAAGAAATCCACAAAAAGTCCTTGTAAAGAAACCAATTAAGGCTTGTAGAGAGTATAAAAACTTCTTCATATTTAAGAAAAATTACCATCAGAATTATGTATAGAATAAGATGTTAGAGACTGTAAACAATTCGGACAGTAAAGCTTTTTGAAAGCTGGCAGCTTATGGCACTACCTGCCAACTGGCAAGATAATACTGACTCGTATATTCGTCCTGAAATCTAGCAAACATACTATAAATCATTATTCTTTAAGGAGGAGTTTTTCCCCCCTGAGAACTGGGCCCCCAGACAAAAAGATATATTGATGTCTACAGAAAAAGAAATTGAATCTGCTATATTAATATTTAAATGGAATAAAGCCTCTGATCCGGACAGTGTTCCCATAGATCAATTGAAGTAGCTATTCCTTTTTTTGGATTCCTAGTCTTACTAAATTGTTTGTTTGTTTGTTTGGTTAGTTAGTTCAAATGTTTCACCAGGAAAGACATACTAAGCTGATAACAGCTTGTTTCCAGATGCATCCTGGGGGTGAGGATTAAGGGAGATAGTATAAGAGGAGAGAAAAATAAATAGCATTACAAGCAATACAAAAATAGAAGATATATACAGCTATACGGTATATAAAAGGAGCATAATCAAAAACTTTTCAAGGCAGATCAGTGCAACAGGTACATGTAGTGGATAAAAACTGAACTTTTCTGGCCAATGACCCGAGTTAAGGAACACACGTGGGAGTCGGAGGGCCTGCTGGGGGAGAAGGATCAAGCATCCTGTGGATTGCTCTCCTTCTCCGGGGGGAGGAGGATACTAATAGTGGCCAGCACCTTCACCTTAGGGGGGGCAGAGTGGATGTTAAATGTCATTGCACATCCCCGCTCCTAGGATCCAACAAACATTGAAAAATGCCAGCCCCCCCAGCGTGACAACCTGCCCCACTGCCATCTCCACTGCCTTCCAACATCCACTGGGAGGGTCCCACTTCCGAGGCCTCAACCAGGGGAATAAGCCGGGGCTTGTCTACAGTGTCCATCGGGAGGGGGAGCCCTCCCGGTGACCCCACCCAGGGGGTAAACCTGGGCATGGGGAGATAACTGGCAGGGCGGGTCTGACCACTAAACGGAGGATTGGGAGGGCTCTGGAACAAAACAAACCTGAACTTTTCTAAGCAGAGGGAAATTACTTGTACAGGTATAGCAGGGGAGGAGTGGAGCAAAATGGTCAGGACATTAGGAGTGTGGAGGAAGGAAATTAAGAGGTAGAGGATCTTGGACAGTTGCAGATTGGAGTAAAAAAGTCGTGAAGAAGAGACTTAAAGGAGAAAATAGAAGAGGCAGAGCAGACTTGCAAGGGAAGGGTGGACCAAAGTTTAAATAGTTTAATCTCAACTAATAGCTTCCTGAGACTTGGAGAGGAGCTGTGGTCTTCCCCATTTTTGAAAAAGGCATGCTAAACAATCTGGAAATGTATAGGCCCATAAGCCTCCTGGATTCAACATCTAACATTTCTGCCAGGGATTTTATGTTGTAAATTCCAGAATCATTTTATTTATTTATTGAAATGTTTCATCAGGAGGGCACACTGAACGAAAAGTTGCTCATCTCAAGGTGTGACCTGGGGGGAGGGGGTAACATGAGGATAAGAAAACAGAGATGATACAATTGAATGGATGGAAGAAAAGTACAAATTGTGTATGAACAGGTAGACAAAGTGATGCAACAGTTAGGGCACAGTACAGACAGATACAGCTTGTAAAGTAATACCATAATAGAAGTCCACAGAGTTATGATACAGTGTTACAGGCAGTACATAATGTGACAGAACAGTCATAGTGCCATGATATACCGAAAGCAGGCTTGGGCAGTACAGAAATCCTGTAGGAGAAGTAGGGATGGGCAAAGCTATAAGTGTTGTGAGGAGGCAAAGTGGAAAAGGGAAGGGAGCTGAGGGGATGGAGGGAAGCAGCCAGACCAAAAATTACCCCTGCAGGATGTTGGGGACCTTGCAAGGGGGGGCTTGGGGCAGGAGGGGGGAAGACAGCCAAACCTGCTTTCCCCTTCATGATGCTGAGAATCCTGCAAGGGAAGTAGGGAGTTGGTATACAGGAACTAGGAATAATAGGAAATTAGGGAGGATTAAAGCAAGAACAGCTGTAAGAAAGGAGCTTGTGGAGGGCAGTGTTAAGGGAGCAGGTGAAAGAGGAGTGGTTTATTTGGATGGAGGGAGGACAGCCAGAACCTGTATCTTCTTCAGGATGCTGAGAACCCTGCAAGGGGGAAGGAGTTGGAAGGCAGGAACAAGGAATATGGTAATTAAGGAGGATTAAAGCAGGAACAGCTGAAAGAGAGAAACTTGTGGAGGGCAGTGCTGAGGGATTAAGTGGAAGAGGAGTGATGTATTGGGGGCAGGAAGTTCCAGATTGTGGGGAAGTAATGGGCAAAACCTGTCTGGCTGATGAGGGTGGATCATTATAATCTTATTTCTGAATTGCAAGCCAGTTTCAGGAAGAAAGGTTCTACAATAAGTCAATGTTTTATTTTATGCCATTTACTAGAGAAATTTGTGTTACTGTGTTCACAGATTAATGCTCAATGCAAAACCCATTGCTCAAAGCCTATATGATACTGAGATCTGCAGTCATGAGGTTGAAGAAAAACTTGAGAAACCGATAGATCATTTTTATAAATGATCACTCAAACTTCCTGTTACTTTACCAGGATATAGTATATGTTTAGAATTGGAGCAGCCATCAATGAGAACTCTAATTATATGAAGACTTGTGAATTTTCGGTTACATCTACAACATTCTAATGGTTTAGCAAAAGCATGTAAAAATGTTTATTACACTTAAAAGGAAATGTAGTATGCCTTGGTTAGATTGAGTAAAGCATACTCTTAACAGCATGGGCAAAGGCTGTCTTTTGCATTAGGCAGTTCAGAAGACAGTAACTGCTCTTTCATATGTAGCAGTCCCATGGTAAAATTAAAAATAATTGATATGGATAGACAGTATCTAATGGGTAAATCATACAGTGATGTTTCACCAAATTTTGACTTCCCTGATGAGAGACCACTTAATATAAAAATTACCTGGTAAGTGTAACTGACTCAAAAATTTAGATGATTTTAACAAAATTTCAAATTTTTTTCCAGACAAATTATGGGTGGCATAGTTGAAAATGAGGCATGTACAGTATCTCAAGACTACAGGAATTAAAAAGAACAGAAACATGGGTAAGGGATCGTAAATTGAACTTTAATGTGGGCAAAAGCAAGGGGATACACTTTGTGAGCAGGAACTACATGGCTAAGTATCATTTAAATGAAACTGAGCTTGAGTCCAGAGACAAAGAGAAAGATCTGGGCATATTTAAAACAAATAAGTTAACCTTTGGAGAACATACCCAGGAGGTAATAAAAAGGTGCAATGGAATGTTTGGATGCATTCTTGAGCAATTCAGAAGCAGAGACAGGAAAGTCATTTTGTCCTTGTTTGGGTCTCTTCTTAGGCCCCATCTTGAGCACTGTGCCCAGTTTGGGGCACCAGACAACCTAGGAGATGTTGTATTATTGGAGGGATGCACAGAAGGGCAACAAAAAGGATTTATAGTATTTCCCAGTTGTCTTATGCGGAGAGACTTCAAGAGCTGGGTCTCTTCTCATTGGAATACAGAAGACTAAAGCGGAATCTGTGCCTGGTATAGAAGGCCTTTAGAAATGGTGATCTCTGGGAGTGCATCTGCCTAGTCAAAAAAACAGCAAACAGAGAAACCAGGAACCAAAATTACCAATTAAGGGGTAAGAGTTCCAGATGAGGATCCTGGATCAACCAAAGGGTGGTGACTATTTGGAATAGTTTGCCAGAACCTGTTGTGAGTGTCAGAGTATGGACATGTTTAAAGCAGCACTGGATAAATATTTGACAGATAATTCTAAGCAGTAATCCATTACAAAATGGGGAGTCACTCATGGCTAACACTTCTGACTCGTAGTATTCCTATGATTCCTTTGAAAAAGTTACAATACGGGTACCAATATTAAATTATTTGGTCACTATGTTTGTGATCATGACCACATAGATCTAATACACATATTTTTAGTCTTTTCTTTGTATAATAAAAGACAAAATGGATAGGGAATATTATCAGAAAGCAATATTCAGACAGATTTTTCTTACTATGTAATGAGGCCAATAGCCCCCCCAAGCAGAACAGCAGGAGGAGGGGAGGGGTGGGAGAGGTGGGGAAAGAAGGTAGGGGCCAAGGAAAGAAGGAGATAGAATGGGGCAGGTAAGGAGCAAGGTGGGATCCAGAGTTGTTGTGGAGGGTGGTGTCTTTAAACACCAGAAGTCTGGGGAACAAAATTGCAGCATTGCGTGCATTGATGGCTGGGGGAGAGGTGGACATAGCAGCCATTACAGAGACTTGGGCAAAACAAAACCATGACTGAGACCTAACAGTTCCTGGGTATAAAATGTACAGAAAGCATAGGGGAACTGGTGGGAGTGCATCATTGTACATGAAGGAGAGGATAATTTGTACTGGAGAAGAAGACATGGAGAGCAAGCCTGAAGCCTTGTAGGTGCAGATCCAATCTATGAAAGGGAGGAAGTTAAGGATGGGGGGGTCTACAGACCACCATTCCAGGATGAGGAATTAAATAGGGTACCGGGGTTCTGGATCATAGACATGTCCAAGCGGGGGTAGTAATAATGGGGGACTTCAATCTACCTGGGGTGGACTGAAAAATCCCTGCTACCTCCCACACTAGGAAGCAGGTACTGGTGGATACTTTACTGAGTGACTTCCAGAGCCAAGGTGTCATGAAGCAAACTAAAGGGAGGGCTATCCTTGATCTGGTCCTCTCCAACTGTGCACATGTTCAGGATGTGAAGATGGATGGTCCACTAGCAGGAGGTGACCACCACATGGTTGGTTTCACTTGGACATGGACAGAGGGATGGTCAAGACCCAGACAAGGGTCTTGGACTTTCAGAGGGCTGTCTTCAGTAGGATGGGAGAAGTTGTGCAAGGGCACCTTGCTATGGGGATGTTAGCTCACCGAGTAGATGCCCTGTTACTGTACCTTATCCACCCTGACCAAACAGGATTTGTTTTTTTAACTCTTTCCCTCCAGTCACCAGCATCTGTGATCTCCCTCAGGAGTAGCCCGCCAGGATGACTGTTCCACCCAGCCTGAACCCCCCCAACTCAGACCCCTCTGGGAGCTCCTCTCCCACTCCCAGAACCCTGGCATCAACTCCTCCGCTTGCAGCTCCCAGAAGCAGGGCCGCCACCTCTTACAGGGCTTCCAAATCCAGTTGCTAGGCTGAGAGGAAGAGGAGGAGGAGAAATCAAAGTTCCTTGACAGGCCAAGTTCGGTGTCAGGTGTGAGGTCATCTGGAGGCCCACCATCATCTTTACAGTGGCCATGGCTTTTCCTAGTTCTTGCCCCCCCCAAGATGCAGATGTGCAATGGTGATCTGTAGTACACCCAGTCTCCACTGGGTGCCACTAGCACTGCGGAACCAGGTCCCCTCCCTCCCTCCCTCCCAGGAAAGGACAGCAGTCCATTGGATGCTCAATCCCCTCTTCCCCGTCCAACCCCCGGCTCTCTGAGCTCGCTCCCAAACCCAGGTCGTAGCATGGTGTGAGGTAAGTCTGATGCCTCAACACTCAGTGCGACTGGGCTGGCTAACCAAACAGGATTTGTCTGCTCCAGACAGACTGGGGATAATATCAAACAGACACTTCACATTCTCCTTTACCTATGTAAAACACAGAACCCTGCCTTATTAATTAGTCTAGATGCAGAGAAGACCTTTGATTGGGTGTCATTGCCCTATCTATTTGCAGTGATGGCAAAAATGGGATTTCCCAAGGAGTTTATACAGTCCCTGCAAAGGATATATACATGTCTGACTCTTTTGGATTGGGTCATGGCACCAGACAGGACTGCCCAATGTCTCCTCAATTGTTTGCCATATTCATTTGAACCTCTGGTACAAGCAATTAGACAGAGCTACCGTATATGGGGCATCAGCTTTGCTGGTGCAGAGCATCAGCTTGCTCTGCACGCCGATGATGTCCTTTTATATATTACCCACCCACAGGCATCTCTCCCAGAAGTTTTCACATCTTGAACACCTTTAGCAATGTGTCATCCTACAAACTCAACACGGCCAAAACAGAAGTCCTCTCGTTGCACTATTCGCCACCCCCTGGCATTCCACATGACTTACCCATTACACTGGGATCTCACTGAAATAAAATATCATGGTATTAAATTAACATCACAAATAGACCAACTGTATTCAGCTAATTATGGCCCATTAGGTGGGCAGCTGACTACTGACTTGCAGCATTGGCACAATCTTCCCCTCAGCCTAAGTAGATGGGTGGACTCAATCAAAATGGTAATTCTTCCCCATTTCCTTTACATATTTCAAAATGTCCCAGTGCTGGTGCCTCAGATGGTTTGGAAGACATGGCAGATGTCTACCTCGTACTATATTTGGCAGGAAAAATATCCCCATATCCAGTTTAAAACCTTAATGCTGCCCAAGAGCCATGGGGTTCTGGGTCTGCCTGATCTACAAACCTACTACACAGCTCCTCGTTCACTGGAATATAAGAGGTAGTGGTCTGCAATGGCAGAACATGAAGAACTATCTGATGTCACCAGGTGAGATGATCAGTTACTTGTGTGGCACAGACCCAACCCACAGAGAATGGCTGGAGGATAATCCCTGGCTGTGTAGAGTGGGTGAGGTTTGGAGGGGGGTGGCCTCCTCATTGGCACTAGCTCCACACTTGATCTAGGTGTGCCCTTTGGCACAGCTGGAATTCTTTTTAGCAGCCCACCTAGGCACTACATTTTGGAAATGGCAAAGGCATAATTTAATCTATCTGAGTCAGATGTGGGATAGGGGGACTATCCGGACCTTTGAGGACCTCCGACAACAGTATGACTTACCACAGAAGGACTTCTTCTGATATTTATAAGTATTCCAATTTCTTAGTAACTGACCCTCTTATGTACCTTTCTTCACCCAGGCTCCTGCTCTGATGCAAGAATTGATACAACATATCTGAATGCAAACCCCTAATCATTTAATATCCACACTATACAAAGCATTAATAGACACCCGACAAGAGAACACTTTAGGGGTGGCTAGGTGATGGGAGGAGGAACTCCAGACAGAACTCCCTCTGTCAGACTGGGAGACGGGCTGTTATGAAATGGACAGTGTGGCAACCTCACATGTCTGGAGGAGTATTCCTGGAAGTACTTAATACGATACTTATGAACCTCTGTGATTACCTCCAAATATTTAGGTTGCAGACCAGTGGAGCGGCTTGTTGGAGGACCTGTGAGGAGCCCCTGGGAACCCACTCCCACATTATGTGGACCTGTCCCTTATTGCAACCATTCCTTAAAGACCTGGAACAGAAACTCTCCCTCATCCTACCAGAACCTATTACTTTAACCCCACAGCTCTACCTCTTCCACCACCACCCAGTAGAACCTAGGGTCAGGAATATCAAATATTTATTAGGGATAATGCACCTGGCAGCCAAAAAATGAATAACAAGAAATTGGCTATCTCCAACCATAGGTAGTATGACCAATTGGAGGGCCACAGTCAACGATATATACAAGATAGAAAAAAAATCACATAAAGTTTAAATGAAAAGATTGGCATGATCACCTCTAGGTGGAAAGGGTGTGTATTATATGTGATGCCACATGATTCTCATTTTCTACCTTAACTACCCTCTGATGTTGTTATCCTCAGGATAGGGAATGGTAATCTATGGGGCCACCGAGGCACCTCTATAGGATCTAGCAGAGAGACCTTGGGCTAATAGACCCCCTGCTTGAGGCTTACCCCCATCTCTACTCCCTCCCCGCAGCAGATTTTATACCATTTCAGAATAAGGAGACCTACTATTGTCAGGATGCTCCACTGCCCCCATTTGCTGTGTAGGGGGTCGGTGAGCAATCTGTCACCTTTAAAACTTGTCTGTTTGCCTAACCTACTGTCTGATTCACTGTAGCTGTATATTTTATACCTGTGCAATTATTTGTTAGACATGTTTCTGCACACTTGTATTAATGAAAAGATATTTACAAAAAAAAGGACATCTTGCTGAGATCAGAGTGGGGATGGATGGATGTAGACCAGAAATGAGCCGTAATAAAAAAAAGTGATTAATAGTGGACACTAGTGAGTGCACCAAACTTGAAAGTAAGAAAGCTAAAGCCAAGAAAACAAGCTGGTTCAGCAAGGAAGTGACAAAGCCAGTGGGGGACAAGAGGGCAGTCTTTAGGAAGTACAAGCATACTGAAAAGGAGGAGGATAGGTTGGACTACGCCACTAAGTCAAGAGAACTGAGCAGGGTGGTAAGGGAGGCAAAGGCCATGAGACAGGTACAATGCAGTGGTAGCAAGTGTAGCTGTGAGTAAATATATTTTGTTATATTCAAATAGAGTGTGGAACTGCTAAAAGTGGTACTGAAAGTAAATCCAGATTTATAAAATGGATACCAGAATTACTGACTTGGAAGGGAATGTAGCTGTAAAATACCAAGATTGTGGAATGTTTACATTTGTAACTAAGGATTGACCAGACATGGGCCCTGCTTGTTCTAAATGTCTATATATAACTACATTACAAAAGGAGTTAGCAGAAATACGATTTAAAATAAATTATGTCATAAGTAATCAAGAAAACATTAGGAAGCTCATGATTAATTTGCTAAACCATGTACCATCTAATCAGATTATAAAACAGGATAGTTTACTGGGAGGTAATGACGGGATGGTAAATTTAAAATCTGTACCAAATAAAAAAGTTGCACAAACTATTCTTGGGGATGGAGGCACTAAAAGGAAGGAAATTGATTTTGAGTGGTCTGATGATGATAGTTTTGAATGGTCTACTGTTACTGGGAATAAATCTAAAAGAGGTAAAAGAGCTATGGATTTTTCGATACCACTAAAAAATCAGTATTCTATCCTGAGTGACTGGGATGATAGCATTATTATGGATGATGTTTCTAATATGGTAAATGAGATAACTTCAAATAATAGCTCTGACTCTGAAACCTGTGACAATAACATCAAACAAAACCCATTAACCCAAACTTCAGTGAATGAACACGATATGGAAATCAATGTGCATGTTCCAATCCCCCCTTCTGATATAAATACTACTATATCTGAGTTCCCCATGCAAAATCCTCTAGATAACATAGAAACACAACAAGTTTTTGTACTTGGAGATTCCATGATAAAACAGATAGGCATATTTGTAACCCTGACAAACAAAATAGAACATCTAGTAGCTTTAGAGAAGCCAGAATATCTGATATTGCACAAATGACCACTGATATATTGTTGAACTGTGGAAATAAACCTATTATAATTGTTCATGTTGGCACAAATAATATCAACAGAAGTAAATTAGAAGATATTAAGAAAGACTTTGTTAATCTAAGTGATAAACTGAAAGCTAAAAATTGTATTATTTCCTTTTCTGAGATTTTACCTTTTCTACGTGCAACAAATGCAATGACAAATAAAATAAAATCAGTCAATAGTTGGCTACAGCAATGGTGTCTTGATAATGGCTTAAATTGTGTTACACATTGGGAGGAATTTAATGATCGGCAACATCTGTTTGCATGGGATGGATTGCACTTGAGTAAAAGAGGTAGCAGTTTGTTGGCTAAAAAAATTCTTGAAAGTTATCTCTAATACTTTAAACTAAGTAATGGGGGGAGGGAAAATTATAAAATAATATTAGAACAGAGGGTTGTAATGTTCTTTTTACAAATGCAAGAAGTTTAAATCTGGTCAAAAAACTTGAAATAGAAGCTTTAATGTCCCTTTATAGTCTTCATATAGTAGCAATAACTGAAACTTGGAAGGACCATGATTCAGATGGTACTATGAATATCCTTGGTTATAAGCTCTATAATAAAAATATGGATGGAAACAAAAAAGGTGGAGGTGTTTGTATTTATGTACATGAATCTATCAAATCTAGTAGTATATATTTTATCCAGGGCAATAAAGAAAATTTAGAATCAATTTGGGTTAAAATTACACCGTTAGGTAGATCACCCATCATTTTGGGTAATTGTTATAGACCACCAGCTACAAATCAAAAATATAATAAAGCTCTTAATGAGGAAATATTGGAAATGAGTGCTTTAGGTGATTTGATAGTGATGGGTGATTATGATTACCCAGGAAAAAAACTGGATTGACTTAGATGGTTGTGATGTCAAAGAAAATGATTTCATAGATCTTTGTATAAATATTGGGTTAAAACAAATTATTGATTTCCCAACTAGGGCAAATAATCGTTTGGATCTGTTATTAACTAATATAGATGATGAACTGGAAAACATAAGTATAGGACCAGCTCTGGGAAATAGTGATCATTTTACTATCATATTTCATTTAAATATTGGTAGACATGTCTTCAAATCTTTAGTTACTGAAAAAGATTACCGAAGAGCAGATTTCTCTTTAATCTGCTCTAGACTACAAAATATTAATTGGGATATAGCCCTAGGTTCAGTATCTATTCAACAAGCTTGGAATAATTTTAAAACATTACTACTAGAAATTGAAGATACTTTTGTACCTATTAGAATTAAATATAATACCAAAGGTAAAATACCAGTTTGGATGAATAACAAAATTAAAAAGTTAATTAAAACCAAACAGAGATTATTTATAAATTTAAGTCTAAACCCTTGGAAGAAAAATGGGACAAATATTTGAAATCATAAAAGTTGTTAAAAAAAAACAGTCCGATCACGGAAAATGAAACTGGAATTACAAATAGCAAACACAAATAGTAGGAAATTATTATATTCTTATATTAATACCAACTGTAGAAATAGGGTCCAAACTGTGGGACCAATTAAAGATAATAAACAAGAAATATTAGATGACAAATCAGCTGTAAACAAATTTAATACGTATTTTTATTCAGTTTTTTCTAAAGGATCAAATTCCATAATACCCAATATTATAAAATCTGAAGAAATACATTTCTTAGAGGATGATGTCATGAATCTCTTAACACAGTTAAATATATATTCCAGTGTAGGACCAGATGGTATAAATACTATACTTCTTAAAGAGGCTAGTAAAGTTTTGGCCGCCCCCCCCCTTATCCTACTTTTCAATATGTTAGTAGCTGAGGGGTGTATACCTGATGATTGGAGAAAAGCATTGGTTGTACCTATTTATAAGGCTGGGGACAGAGGTATAGTTGATGATTATAGGCCAATTAGCCTTACTTCTCAGTGTTGTAAATTACTGGAAAGATTGATTAAAAACAAACTGCTGTTGCATTTAGAAGATACAAACCAAATTGATATTAAACAACACGGCTTTGTTAAGGGGAAATCCTGTACTACAAATTTGACTACCTTTTATGATAGTATTAGTAAAAGTTTGGATGTTGGGATTCCATCTGATGTGATCTTGTTGGATTTCTCCAAAGCATTTGATAGAGTGGATCATGACAAATTAATTATAAAACTCATTTCATTAAAAGTAAATAGTTATCTGATAAATTGGATTCAAAATTGGTTATTTAATAGGAGCCAAAGGGTGCTCATAAATGGTGTGTTGTCGGTGGAGGGAGGTGTGTCTAGTGGGGTGCCCCAGGGTTCTGTTCTGGGTCCCCTATTATTCAATATTTATGTCGCTGACATGAATAAAAATATTAAATCCCATCTAAGCAAGTTTGCAGATGATACAAAATTGGATAATGAAGTAAATACCTTGGAGAAACACTTGCAATTGATCTCTGATCTTGCAGAAATTGAAAAATGGGCATGTGAAAATAACATGCGATTTAATGTTGATAAATGTGTGGTTCTACACATAGGAAAAAAAATCCTGGGTATTTCTACATTCTAAATCAAACCTTAATTAAACCATCTAGTTGTGTTAAAGATTTGGGAATTATGGTAAATGATAGTCTTACATCAAATACTCAGTGTATAAAATTAACACATAGTACTCAGTCCCTACTTACAAAAATAAGATGAACCTATATTGGTAGATCAGAACATCTTATTCTACCATTATATAAACCTATGTTAGACCTACTTTAGATTATGGCTCCCAGTTTTGGTCCCCATATTTAAGGAAGGATATAAATTTATTGGAAGGCGTGCAAAGAAAAGCCACCAGTTATATTCCCAGATTAAAAACTAAACATTATTCCCAGAGATTACAAGAGACTGGTTTGCATTCACTGGAGGCAAGAAGGCAAAGAGGGGATCTTTTATTACTATATAAAATAATACATAGTATAGACGGCTTAAAAACTTTTAATTTGCATTATAGCAATACAAGAAGTGACCTTCGTTCTCATAACCAGAAAATAATGATTGAAAATTCCAACACATTTAAAAGGGATTACTTCTTTACTGTTAAAACACCATTTTTATGGAACAAACTTACTCAGTGTATAATAGATAGTACTAGTCTGGATATATTTAAAAACAATTTAGATTGTATATATTGAAATAAAAATTTATTGGTATAATTATCCCACTTATGTGGGAGACATATATAATGGGCTTCTAAGCCCCCTTATGTCAATAAAAATCCTAGTAATCCTAGTAAAAACTAGCTGAGGGGGCTAAAAGTGGGTGAGCATGCCTTTTTCAGATATATAAGAGAGAAAAGAAACATAAAGGACAAGACTGTAAGGCTAAAAAAGGAGGGGGGAATTGGGCAGAGGGAAGTGCAGAAAAGGAGGAGATGGCAGATAGGGACCACTTGGCCCATCCAGTCTGCCCATTTCTCCCTACCTACACTATTACATCAGACCGTGCCTGATCTACAGTGTTTCTCCCTTCCCCATTACTTTCCACTATGATTTCTTTGTGCTTATCCCATGCATTCTTGAACCCCACCACTGTTTCTACCCACCACCTCCACTGGAAGGCTATTACAGGAATCCACCACTGTTTCTGTGAAGAAGTACTTCCTCATATCTCTCCTGATTCTAAACCTCTCTAGCTTCATAGCATGTCCCCTTGTTCCTGAGCACCTTTTCTTCTGAAAAATACTCCCCTCCTGTACCTTGTTTAACCTGTGAGGTATTTAAATATCTCTATCACATCTCCCCTCTCCCTCCTCTGTTCCAGTGTATACATATTGAGGTCCTTTAGTCTCTCCTCATAAGGCTCTTGATGCAGATCATGCACCATTTTAGTTGCTTCCTCTGGACTGCCTCCACTCTGTCTATGTCCTTTCAGAGATGTGGTCTACAGAACTGTACACAATACTCTAGTTGGGGTCTCACCAGCAATCTAAACAGAGGCAACCTCACCTTCCTCTTTCTGCTGGTGATACCCCTCCCTATGCACCCCAGCATCGCATGTGTTCTCCCTACTGCCTTGTCATACTGCCTGGCTGCCTTTAGGTCATCTAATATGATTACCCCCAGGTTTCTTTCCTGCTTGGTGGTCAGCAATACCACTCCACCCATTTTTGTACTCCACCCCGGGTTTCTGTGCCCTAAGTGCATTAGTGCCAACTTCTAGTGGCTCATGGATCACATTCTGTCTGGTACAGGTGAATATGTACTGGCATACATGGATGACATAGCCATTTATAGCCATACATGGGAAGATCATATCCGGCTCTTGAGGGAGGTGTTCCGCTGACTGAAGGCTGCAAGGCTGATGGTTAAAGCAGAAAAATGCCAGGTAGGCATGGCTAAAGTGTCCTACCTTGGGCACCAGGTGGGAAGTGGATGCATTCATCCAGAGCCTGTGAAGGTTGATGCCATCCATGCCTGGCCCACACCTGCCATGAAGAAACAGATTAGGGCATTTCTGGAGACAGTTGAGTACTACAGGAGGTTTGTTCCTCATTATAGTGATGCTGCTAAGCCCCTGATAGACCTGACAAAAAAAGAAAATGCCAGAGAAAGATCTCCAGATAGAGGACTGTGAATCTGCCTTCTGACAGTGAAGGAGGCATTATGTGGGTCGCCCATGCTCGCTAGCCCCAGTTATGACCTCAGGTTCATCGTGTACATGGATACCTTGGACCATGGCTGGGCACTGTCCTGACCAAGGTAACACCGCAGGGGGAGGAGCACTTCAATAGTGTATCTGAGCCAGAAGCTTCTGTCCAGGGAGCAAGCATATGGCACAATTGAGAGGGAGTGTCTAGGAATAGTGTGGGCCTTTCAGAGGTTACAATTTTATTTGTACAGGCAGGAGTTCATTGTGGTCACATATGATAATATCCTGACATGGCTCCATAGGACTTGTGGTCAAAAGACAAAATTATTACACTGGAGTTTGGTACCACAGTCTTATAACATGACCATCCAGCACTGGAGTGGTGCACAGAATGCCAATGAGGATGGACTGTCAAGGCAGGGCTAAGTGCATGGCATGTTCCTTTAAGTGCTCCTCAGTCCCTATATGAATAGCAGTATCTCTAGGGGGTCATCCAAAAGAGACACAGCTTCATTTTCTGGGAGGAGGAAGATGTGACAGGAAATGTGACTAGATTCAGTTATTCTTTTTCTGTTAGTTTAAATATTCATTTTTTACAGGTTCTTTTTTTTTTCCAATTGTCAACCAGGAGAGACACACTAAGCTGAAAGCTTGTTTACAGGTGCAACCTGGGAACACAGGGAAGTTAAGTGACTTGCTCAGGGTCATACAGTATGCAAGTGGGGGTTGTGGGATTCAAACCCAGGTCTTCAGATTTGTAGCTCAGAGCCTTAAACCACTGCACTATAATGCCTCCCTTCTGTTCGGAATGGACACAAGATGGCTGCCAGGTCACATGTACAAGCAACTAAAGAGAGCTGGTCAACCTGTGTAGGTGCCAACATTCTCATGGGAAGGTTAGCAGTAATTGTTGACTAGATGAGCATGGAGAAGACAATTAAGTCATAATCCCAGTGAGGAGTCCTTCCTGGGATATGTTCCCATGTCAGGCAATGGACCCAGGTGCATGTTGTAAAACTTCAAGAGATAGCGAGGAAGAGGTAAGGAAATTAAGTCACACGCACACTCACATTCACATGGGTGGGGATACTGGGGGGGGGGCTGTCACTCTAGGGAGAGGCCCCTTCCTCATAGCCCAGAGTACATAAAAGTAGAAGGAGCAGAAATCTCTCTCTTTCTCTCTCTCTCATAATTGACACCTTAAGAAGGGGAAGCCCTGCTGCAAGTTAGCTTGTTAAGGAAGCACAGCCTGGGGGGAATGTTTTTTATAGCTAGCGGCAAGTAAAGAGACTTTAGGTGAGGTTAAAGTTTTAGTTTTTTTCTGACAAATTATCTGTCTGATTTACTTTATTTTCTATTCTCAGTAAACACGTAAACCTTTTGACATGCTGTAAATATATTCTAGTTGTAAATACCTGTAGTATCTTCTAGTAAAGAATCAGTTTTGATAGAACCAGTGACTGCCTCATTATTGACAAGGTAATTTTTGATATTTCTGCTGGACCCTGTTTGCAGTCCATCTCCAAAGTGCGGTCTACCAATAATTATTCTTTCCTGAGCCTGAGCAGGGCAAAAGTGATTTTCCTGATATAATCAGATGGTGACAGAGAATTAGAAGTCCCCGAAAAAACTGCCCTGTAAGCTAGGGCAGCAGAAGGGGAAGTTTTTGCCACATGATCCATCAAGGCTGCCTGATGCTCTTGTGTGTGGAGACACATGCGCCTTTATAATGTATTTCTGATGGAAATCGCCTTCGATTTTTTATTGTTTTCTTTATTTCTGAACTGAGATAAATTATTGTGATGTTTTTAAAAGTTCTTTTACCACTGCACTGTCCCCCAAGAAAAAAATAAGTGTGTTTGTGTGGTATTTACTATAAAAAGTATGGGTTAGCATGCAGCCCCATTTATTTGTTTGTTATTGTTTCATTTGTTTTAATATGAAATGTATTTATTTATTTCAAAAGTTTTACCAGGAAAGATATACTGAGCTCTTAACAGCTTGTTTCTAGATGTTTCCTTGGGGGAAGGGCTGAGGGAGTAGATAAAAAAAATCAAGGAATGTAACAATGCTGGAATACATTTTTTTCTAAATAAATATACAATTAAAAGTTCTGCTAAAAAGTACTGCTGCTTTAAAGGAGAGGCCAGATTCTAAACCGGGGCCCAGTTTTGATGATTATAAATCATCAAACTTAAAACTTAAAGACAGGGCTGGAGGAACAGTACCTTTTATCCCTTTGCCCCTGCTTAGTCTGTTGCTGGAGTCAAAACTTTTCGTTAAGCTTTCTTATCTGTGGATATCTACCAAAAATGTGAATTGGGCAGAACATTTTGTTTAACTGTTTGCATGGGTCTTAAATGTTCTTTTTGTGAATATCTGGTATGTATTTTCAATTTTATATAGCTAGGTAGTAGTATAGGACCTCTGCTGGATCACCTGTGTAACATAAAAGGTCCTAGAATAAATCCTAGAATCAAAAATGTTCGGTCAGCCAAGTTTTCAGGGTGGGATTTAGTGCTGGAAAAAGGGGGTGGCTACTCTTGTGCATAAGTCTATCCCTTTTCAGTTGACAAGGGAATGGAAGGATCCTGACGGGCAATATATTATTATCCTGGTTAAGCACGCTCAAGAAGGAATAGT
Organism: Neoceratodus forsteri; assembly: GCA_016271365.2. Lineage (NCBI taxonomy): Eukaryota > Metazoa > Chordata > Ceratodontiformes > Ceratodontidae > Neoceratodus > Neoceratodus forsteri. The sequence goes on from CM057452.1 coordinate 1,453,174,947, forward strand.
GCTAGGGGCAATTAATGGCCCAAATGTTGATACTCCTTCCTTTTTCCATATTCTGGCCTCTATTTTGGCCCAGACTGCAGTTAAACCATGCCATCTGGGAGGGGACTGGAACTTAGTCCATTCAAATGACCTTGGTCAGTCGTACTGTATAACAAATGGGTGGGACTTTCACTAGCCCAGAAAGCACTATGTGATTTTATGTGGGATATGGGCCTACTAGATTCATGGAAGATTTTAAATCCGGAGCTGCAGGAATTTTCCTTATATTCCTCTCCACACTGGCTTTACTCTCATATAGATTATTTTAGATTAGCAGTTCCTTATTACCTGAAGTTATAGGGGCCACAATTCATCCTAGGGTCCTATCAGATCACTGTGCTATCCAGTTGGAGGTAAAGTTCTCACCTTGGACATGTAGGCCAAGTTCATGGTCCTTCAATACTAAACTATTGATGGACTCTTATATAGTATCCCATATGAAACAATTGATTCTTCACTCCCTAGATCAAAATGAGCATACTATTGAAGCAAAAGATATATTATGAAGAGTCATGAAATTGCTTTGGAAGGGTGAATTTTTAAGATTGGCTATGGTTAAGAAGAAAACAACAGATGCCTAGGTAGAGGAATGGCTGTCCCAGATAAAGTGCTTGGAAACTGAGTTATCACATTCTTCTGAGGATACCAAGTGGCATGAATTAACATCCTTAAAGTGATTTACCAACTTCCCCCGATGTCATGTTTGCAGATCACCTTCCCTTCAATGAGTGATGCAAAGCTCAGCTGCCCTGAAGTTAAGTATTAAATATATTCAGATGCTTAGTTTTTTAACATTTGTGTGCCACAGTTGTCTCTGCATGTTTTTTTTCTTTGTTTGAAGCTCACGCACATGAGCAGTGCATCCACATGCATGAGTGACATCAGCACAGGGAAGGCGTTCCCACTGCACCTTTCTCACTGCTCATTCATTCATCTTTCCTGGACCCAGCCTCAATGAGTGCAGATCCAAAACTGAACTGGCAAAAATTACAGCACTGATGACTGAAACTGTTTGTTATATTGGCAGCTGTTATACTTGCTTTTGGGATTGCAGAAGTGGTGATTTCTCCTGATTTTTAATTTTACTTATCTGGCTAAGCTCTGAGTCCTAGGTCTATCGGTTCTAGAAACATCACAATCTACATTGCTTGTGTACAGTGTTACAGTTTTAATAAGTGCTGCAAGTACATAATTATAACAACAAGTCTGTATAAAAAATAAATTTTTTTAACTGAGTGGAGCTGTAATCTGTAGCGTATTGGGACACAAAAGGATGACTTTTGAACTGGGCAGATCTATAAATTGAAGTAAGCTTTTCAGTATCGGTACATAGAGGTCTGTGTTAAATGGATGACTTTTTCAACAGTTCAGAATTGTAATGTGCAGCAAGAGTATAAGCACTGAACTGCACAGTCCAATACCAGGAGAACAGTGCAATAAACTGTGTATTTTTGGCAAGTGCTGCTTCCAGTGTGATTGCTTCAGTAAACTGCCTTTGCTATTGTATTTCTGAGTGTCACCATCATTATAGACAGTTTATATTTTTTCTTGTGCTCCTGTGTTTTCTTGGTCTCATTTAGTGTTCTCATGCAAGCACCGTAACACTGATCACCAAAGTATTCTTAGATGTGCATGAATAAAGGGACATGGTGCACTGAATTGTTTCTCCAGCTTGCCAGCTCCTCGCTAAGTTTATAAATGAATGCAATAAAATCAGCTATATACTGTACATAGTTATACTGTACATAGTTTACAGTGTAACTCAAAATTAAAAACACTTAGTTTTTTAACATTTTAACATACAGTCTTTATTTATAACTAGGATTATAAAATGGAAGAAAAAATTAGGGACAATTGATTGATCATTACCTGTGCATTAGATCCATCTAATGCACAGGTAAAAACAAGAGCAGGCACTAGGTAGGCAATAAGTCCCTATTCATATAAATACTCATTTGGAATGTTGACATTTCAAATAGCAGCCATTTTTTTACCTCAGTTGACTTCTGTCATCTCACTAGCCATGAACACTAATCTTTCAGTGAACTTTAATGTAAACTTAACCAAAGAAATGGAAAACAGCTTCTCAGCAGAACAAGACTCTGAAAACCAGCCACCAATAGCAGAACTGACTGAACTTACAAACACAGTGAGTAAAAGATATGCCAACCTGTCAGCAATAGAAATAGACAGCATACAAGAGGGCATAAATGAAACTAACACTGTAAAAACTACAGCCTGGGCTCTCACAGTGTTAAATGACTGGATATCTGCCAGAAATATTACTCTAGATTGGAAGGCAACCCCTGTAGAAGAATTAAATAACATTTTTAGACATTTTTATGCTGAGGTACACACTTCCACAGGTTCAGAGTATGCCCTCAGTAGTTTCTCCGGCATCCGTGTGGCTTTAAACAGGCACTTAAACTCACTGGCAGTTGGCCGAAATATAAATATTATCAGCAACCCTCTGTTTAAATCAAGCAACACAGTATTTGTGGCAATAATGAAACGTTATAGGAAGAAACAAAAAGACACATCCAAACACCATGGTGCCATCACAAAAACAGACCTTGACTTTATAAGAAATTCATCAGTCCGCTCGCCGAACACCGTGCCTGGGCTAGTCCGCAAAGTCTGGCTGGACATCCAGCTCTATATGGCCAGGCACGGTAGAGAGGGACTGCGACAAATGAAAGTGGACAGCATAGTTATAAAGAAAGATGAATCCGGACTCGAGTATGCCATGTTGTCATACAACAAGCATACAAAAAACCACTGCAACCCCAATTAAATCAACAAAGAAACATACCGTGAGTGTATGTACGAAATTCCGGGATCTCCTCTCTGCCCTGTCTCCAGCCTCCGAAAATATATCGAAAAACTGCCTCCTGATGCTCCTTCTTTCTACTGCCACCCAAAACGTTTGCCCCAACATTTCTTGAATACAACTTCGACCTGGTATACAAAAGAGCCAATGGGGGTAAACTTCTTATCCACGATGATGGCACGAATTTGTAAGGAAGCCGCACTGGCGAACCGCTACACCAACCATAGCGTAAGAGCTACTGCCATTCAGTTAATGTCAGATGCGGGGCTTGAAAACAGGGAAATTATGTCCGTTACAGGACATAGAAGCGAGGCTAGCCTGCGATCGTACTGGGCCCCATCAACGGATGACCGAAAACGTTGGAGCAGGATACTTGCACCAAAAAACGAGGAACATAAAGAAATTCCCTCTCCTGTTGCCAGAAATGCAGACATCACAAAGCAGCCTACATTCACAGTGCCACCTGCCGTCCAGTCTTCTAGTAATACACACGGCGCTTTCAACCTGATGAACTGCACATTTAATGGCACAATAAACTTCATTAACCATGAAGCAAGTAAGTAAATGTTACAACATTGCTGCTCTACTATTTTCTATGTTTTTTACTGATTTCTAAGTGCTGCATTTCTATCTCTCTCACTATAGCTATGCATCCCAGTCCTCCAGCACCTATTCAGCCCACTGAGAACTCTCCAAGCAGCTCATCATAATGAACCCTGATGAACTGACATTTCCAGGCATCTGCAAAAGACTGTTAAAACTACATAACTATTACCTACTTAAATACCTTATAATTATTTATTTTTTCCTCTCTCACATGCACATCTATGAACAACTTTATGCAGTGGAAGGATATTTATTAAATAAAGCTATTTAAATGTAAAAAAAATGTATGAGACTATTTTTTTATAAACATGTAAGTACAGTTACCCATTTTATAAGTGCAATAAGACACTCCGGGGGTGTGCATTAGACATTTTTAATGCACGGTCAGGGGCTAAACGCACTTGGCCTGCGGCCTCATGTCTTATTACACCCCTGACCGTGCATTAGAAATGTCTAATGCACACCCCCTCGTGTCTTATTACTTACTTATAGCATCATTGTATGTGCTCCGGAGCATCAGCAAGAGAAGAGACTGCAGTTGCCATCCTCTCCTGACACTGTGGTACCAATGTACGGCTTCTATGGTGTTATATTGCAAAGTGTGCTAGTCATTTCAGCATACTTAGGGAATAATGTCTGAACCAAAATATGGGCTACACAGCAATGAATGCAGGGGGTCTACACAACGCACCATGACTTCGGTAAGGCATGGGAGACAGTATAGTGCAGCATCTGTTCTATTTGCTGTACACTTTATGCATGTGCATCAGAGATCCACTGTAATGGAAAAAATGGGAAAACACAAATGGCTTGACACAGACCGCAGCGGTAATGAAGTATGGTGACATAAGTGAGGAAGGGTGGTTCAAATACAGTCTAACACTTGAGTACCTACCGCAAGGATATGTCCCTTTTTGTAGTGGACCAATCAAACAGTACTTAGGCTATCTAAATATAAATGTGGTCTCTTTCTCCATGAGAAGGGTATTGGCAGTGTCATTTTTAACCTTGGGGGGTGGGGGACAATCACCGACTGTACTGTGTATTTTTTGTTGTGTTCATAATGCACCTGGAGGCACACATGTAGTGGCAATAAGCCAATGCCAGGATGGTATTACAGATGCTTATGCAGACACTAATGACAGCTGCAGTCTGTAAAGTTCCTGAGCGCTTAGCAGTAACACAAAGCTGGTGCAATAATTTGTAGTTTTAAATTTATAACATGCCGTAAACAGGGGAACCGGTGACTTTAACACGTTACTCAATCACTGATACCTCTAAAGGGGAAAGTGCAAGCAGGACCCCCACCTCCAAACACACACATAGACAGAGAAGAAAGCTATAGTGTAGACCAGTTGGCACTAGGGCAAAGACAGACCCAAACAGTACAAATAATTTACAGATAATAAAAGTTCTATGCTGCAGCATTTTTCCAAGTGTATGTGTGCAGCTGGGGGGGATTGGAGTGGTTGGGGTACAAGGTGCCTGCTTGTAATTTCCACCCTGTGCTCCATCAGAGTGAGTGACTGATAAATCAATTGGTGGGAGGTCACTACTAACTAGTACCAGGTGAGGAATTTGGACAAATTGTGAGCCATTTATCCTGCTCAAGCAATGCCACCAGATTGAGCCGTGCTGTTAGTGTCAAGCTGGAGTGGCCAACAACTCGTTAGCATAGGGAAAGCAATCCCCCCCCAAAAAAAAGAAATATAAAAACCCAAGGTACTATCACTAGCATTTGTGTGGGCACATCGATGCTGGGAGTAACAGAACACACACCATACTTTGATTTTGCACAGTAAAATGACAGCAATGACGGGACCTAAACCGTAGCACTAAGTAGCAAAATGTAATACATGTCCGTGTTGCTAAGTCTGGCTCACTGCTGTACTGGAATGGATCGACTACTGCTGTGACTGCCTGAGCTACTGCCCACATCATTCTCGCTGCTGTCATAGGGTCATCCCTATGGGGATCTACTATGCAGTGGCTGTCAAATTGTGGCACTATGTCAGTGTCCGAAAGATCACTGTTAGTGCAGGACAACATAATGCTTTCATCATGGGACCCTGAAAATGAACTATTTGACATTGCTATTGTCGTGCTGCATGCTGCGACCAAGAGCTCTGTTATCAAGACAGAATTGCTGTGACCAAGAACTAATTTTAATTGCAGAGCACAGATCTCCCTGTGGTGACATTGCAAAGGTAATGAGTGTCAAAGGTCACCAAATACAGGCTCCAATACACAAAATGACACTTCCTGGTTTGTAAGGGTGAAAACCTGATTTAATTTGCTAAAATAGGCTATGCATCTATCAAAATACATTGCGAATCAGTTCTATATGCAGTCCCCTTGCAGTATATGCATTCATATATCAAAACTTGGTAAATCACTTTAAGGGCTAAATATTCAGTTATTTGCTTGACAAAGTCCTCCGTACCTCATCCTCCTTAAGAGCCACTTACATCGGCCAGGGGGGAAAGGCAGGGAAATCATTAGCACTGCAGTTAAAACAGCAGAGAGGCTCACTGGGTGAATGTGCTGATAGACCCAGTTAGGGTACACGTAGTTTCAGATCCCAAGACATTAGCAGAGATATTTAAAACATTTTACCAAGATTTATATATGGCCCCAATAGTGAGACCAGATTTCTACTCTCAATCTGAACATTTCTTACAGGGCATAGAGCTACACAGACTAGACGATTTTCAACGGGGTGAACTAGTGGGCCCTATAACGGAGGTGGAGGTTTTGTGAACAGTGGATTCCCTTTCTGGGGACAAGGCCCCTGGTCCAGATGGCTTTGTTCCTCTGTTCTATAAAAACTTTAAAACTGAACTGACACCTATCTTATGTCGAGTCTTTAATTACTTATTTGACCTGAATATTCAAGAACTTGCCCTGATGGAGGCAAAAATAGTAGTTCTTCTTAAACCAGGGAGGGACCCTTCTCCAGAAAGTTATAGACCCATCTCCCTTCTGAATACTGATATTAAAATATTAGCTAGTATCTTAGCTTCTCGGCTTAAAAAAGTATGGTCAGGCCTGACAGGTTGGGAACAGGTGGGATCTGTGGCTGGCCGGAAACGGGGGATCACTTCAGGAAAATATTTCACCTGCTCTCTGTATTTGGGGAGATGGGCACGGACAAGGTGCTCAACTCCCTAGATGCAGAGAAAGCATTCGACCGTGTTGTTTTGAACTTCCTTTTCGTGTTTTTACCCCGATATGGTTTTCCATCGGAATTCATTAGATGGATTGAATTGTATGTTTGCCCCTTGACTAGGGTATTTTGCAGTGGTGTGTTATCTTCATCTTTTTTTTTTTACAAGGGGCACTCAGCAGGGATGCCCCCTTTCCCCCATGCTCTATAATTTGTACATCGAGCCTTTAGCTAAAAAACTCATAGCTTCCCAATGAGTCTAGGGAATTTTCGATTGGGGCACAGACTTACAAGATCTCAATGTTTGCCGATGGCATCTTGTTGCATATTTCCCATTGGCAGGAGTCACTTCCTGCAGCCTTGGATATTATAATGGAGTATAGTTCTATTGCAGGGTACAAACTAAATCTGCACAAGACGATGATATATCCGTTGTTGTCGGCAATTTCCTGAGAAGAAGTTGTAAACTTGGGACTGCAGTGGGAAACCCGTGCTATTACATTTTTGGGGACTGAGATCTCTGAAGATCTGTCAAGACTTAAAAAGTTGAATCTAGACCCAGTAGTTAAACAGGAGGAATTAGACTTAGCCAATTGGCAATATCTTCCGATGTCCCTATGGGGGAGAGTCAACATCCTTAAAATGATCGATCTTCCTAGGTTAATGTACCTCATGTCGATGTTAAACATAGTGCTTCCTAAAAACTGGTTCCCTAAGATCAATGGACTGTGGTCTAAATCTTTGTGGCTGTGTAAACCACCGCACAGGGCATTGGTGAAATTATGTCACCCTAGGGAACTGGGGAGACAACAAGTGCCTCATTTAATGCAATACTATTTCACATATCATGGTGCTGAATATTTTCAATGGGCTTATGGGGGGAAAGCTGTCCCCAAATCCAGTTTGGCTTGACCTGGAGAGAGTTAGGGCAAAAATGTACCAGATATCTCTACCTGCCCTCTTGTATGTCCCTGCATCTAAAGTTCCCAGACCCTTGCTAGACTCTCCGATTGGCTGGTCTTTTAAAGCACGCTTGCAACTTTGCTGCTTCCTCAACCTAAAAAATAAAGTTGATCTGGGACAGCTTTTCTTCTATAACTCTAATATTTGTTTAGACAATAAGCTGGTCTGGTCTAGCTTATGGACAGGGAGTAATATTTCTGTATTGACAAATTTTGTAGAACAGGATGACCTCCTTTCATTTGGTGATTTTAGACAAAGATACCATCTTCCTGCTCATCACTTTCTATGATATGCCCATTCTTCAAGACACTAGCATAATTATCTATACTACACAGACCGATATCCAGACTATATAGAGAATTAAATACTCAGATTTGGCTAAAATGTTCTCCCAGAGCTTATTATTGGCATCAGGCTTTAAATTTGAAAAATGACAACATGGTGTGGGCTTCTTTATGGCTTCTATATGGCGGAACATGTACAAGTACATAAAAAAGGATAGGCTACGCTTAGTTCAGTTTCCCACCTTACATAATTTATACTATACCACCCTCAGATTGTTCCTTATAGGCAGAAAAGTGGACTCGGTATGCCATCAGTGCTCCTGGATGGAGGGCATGCTGTTCCATATGATTTGAACATGTCCTATTGTGTCCGATTTTTGGGACCAGGTTAAAAGTTATGTAACCCCACTTCTAGGTGGTATGGACTATTTTACACCAGCAATTTGCTTATTGGGCAGATTGTACAGTTACCCCACGACAGTGACATTTCACCAGTGAGGTCCCCCACAAGCGACTTCCCATTGCCATGTCGCTGTGGGAAACCCGCTGGAATCTGGTGCTGTTCTGTCAGATCCTGCACTTCTCAATCAGCTCTGACTGGAGCTGATAATCCTAAAGTTAGGTGAGGTGCGGGGGCTGAAAAAGAAATACAAACAGACAGTGAGAACTGGCAGCCGACTGCAGAATGCGGTGGACCTGCCAATCAGTGTCTGACAGGGCGTTTGACAAATATTTTGTCGAGCACCCGTCGTGGATTTGATTTGACACTACTACATCGAGTTCAACAGAGAACTTATATGGCAGCTATTGCTGCGGTTACTAAGTTATTACTTCTACGCTATTGGAAGAAGGGAGAGATGACGTCTATCAAAGAATGGGTTCAGGAGATGTTAACTACCATAAATGCGGAAAGGGCAGTAGCCGTAATCAATAATAATTTAATGAAATTCCAATCTGTGTGGAACTCATTGCATTACTTTTTGGCAGGGAGGTGATGTGTTGCTCATTTTTGTTGTTGCCTTCTTTCCTTTTGTAAGTAAGACATATCCTTTTAGTGTTCTGTGATTGATGTATTTCCTAGGAGATGTATCCGCTTCCATGTACCTATGTTCTGTGATTAGGTCGGCCCTGGGGGTGTTGGGTTGTGTTTTTCAGGGTGATTTGGGATTTGGTGGGGGGGTTATGTTATAGTGCTATTTTTTTTTTTTTTAGGGGGTTAATATTATGGAGTGTTACAGAGGTCATTATTGTTGTTGATATGCTCTTCTGATGGTTCTTGGATCTGTATAGCACTGGTTTATGTATGTGGGTCAAGTTTTTTTTTCCTCTCAATAAAGTTTATTAAATTGCAAAAAGAAAGAAATCCTAGAATAAGGTTAGATAAATTATGAGAAAAGCAGAGAGGTGTCCGTGTACTACCTAATATGCAGTTTGTACATTAGGTAGCACAAGGCCTCCTCTCTACCTTTTGTCATAATTTATCTGACTTTATTTTTGGATCTTTTATGCTATGAGTCACCCAGCATATGCCTCATAGTACTGTCACTGGAAAAACAAAAGGCAAGCACTGCTGAGTAGCAGTCATAGAATATTTTTACTCATAGAAAAAAGTGCATAGTGCATGAAGTGCAAAGCATTTTTTTCATCTCTCTCTCTCTCTCAATACATTGCAAATAGGACCAGACCACTACACCCAACAATCCCCTGCACATCGAGGCTCTTCCTCAGGGGGCGACAGTACTGTCATTGATCTGCCTAGTCCCTAAATGAGAACTGCATTTATCTTGCAAGCCTTTATTTTCTTTTGAAGAAGTTTTCAAATACTGGTTCACTTTCTGTTATTGTTCCATCCTTACTTTTCAGAAAGCTCTGTGTTTGTTTTTGACTTGCACTCTAGTGCTCAAGACCATGTTAAAGGCATATGATGTAGTTTATGCCCTCACTTAGCTCTTACATTTCTAACATCATTTGTCTGTGTCCTGGCATGGAATTCTGTGGTTGAAATGGATGAAACCTACATCATCAAGTTCTAAAATGGTACTTAGTACACACTATAAATAATTTATTTTTGGGTGGGTAGCACAGCACTTGTGATCCAAGGCTGGCTGAGAATGAGGTCCACCTCTCCAACCTTTACACTGAAATGACTGTTCTGGTAACACCCCCACCCCCCCATGACACATAGCACTATTTTTGATGTTTTGGTGTGGGGTCCCTGTTTTGGGACATTCATTTACTGTAAACAACCCCCCACACACACACACACACCTTCAATTCACACACAGCTCTATTTTGTATGTGTTGGTCTGGGGTCCCTGGTATGGGACATTCACTATATGTAACCCCCCCGCTTCAGTTCATACACAGCACCACTTTTGATGTTTTGGTCTGGGGTCCCTGTTTTGGGACATTCATTTACTGTAAACACCCCCCCCACACACACACACACACACCTTCAATTCACACATGGCTCTATTTTGTATGTGTTGGTCTGAGGTCCCTGTTTTGGGACATTCACTATCTGTAACAATCCCCACCTCCCCTCGCTTCAGTTCACACACAGCACCACTTTTGATGTTTTGGTCTGGGGTCCCTGTTTTGGGACATTCATTTACTGTAAACACCCCCCCTACACACACACACACACACACCTTCAATTCACACACAGCTCTATTTTGTATGTGTTGGTCTGCGGTCCCTGGTTTGGGACATTCACTGACTTTAACCCCCCCCGAACCATGTTTGGTATTTTTGTGTTAGGTCCCTGTTTTGGGACATTCACTACCTGTAACAATCCTGCCCCCCCTCGCTTCAGTTCACACACAGCACCACTTTTGATGTTTTGGTCTGGGGTCCCTGTTTTGGGACATTCACTGACTGCTAATTCTTAATAATAGTTTTACTATTTTTGATTGTTGGCTAATTTTGGTGTTGGAATGTCCCTGCTCAATTTTTTCAAGATCAATAGTGTGATGGCTAAATAGATACAGTAGGTGCAATTTTTAGTCATGTTGTTAATGCTATCAAACACATCCACTGCACCCCAAATGAGTGGTTAATAACATACACCAAGTTCCACTGAATAGCTATAGAAGGCTCATCTAATGTTCTATAACTGAAGTATACACAAAGGCAGAAAACGGCAAAACAAGAAAAACAGCTAAATCAGCAAATTAATAAATTAGCAAATAAAAAATATAAATGAATAAATGATAATAACATATTCACATACTGTAATCACTTTAGGCAAATGTTTTCCCATAGCTAACCTGCTGAATATTGTCACAGTCTATAAGCATGTGTTAGAAGTATTCAAACCCTAACTACTAAATTAAGCCTCCCACTCACCTTTTTACAAAGTGTTTGTCAGTTTCCTTGAACAGATTGGGCAAGTCAAAACAAAAGCACAGGGCATTCCCCTCTGTAAACCTCAGGCTGTTAATTTATTGCTGCAACAGTAGGCACCGGGTGGTGGGTGAAAAATCCTCATAAAACAAACTTTGCACAGGCACTATTTTTTATAATAACTGGTGCAAGGTTTCAACAGAGAAAAACTGTAAACTGTAGTTGTGCGAGTGAACATGTCCCTCAGCGGCCACTGTCAGAGATGCCAACTTTTTAAAAATGTTGTGGGTGCTCAGGCGAATCATAAAAGGCCGAGGGTCTGGGGGCCACCTAGGCCCCTATAAGCTATACAATTTTTTATGTTTTGTGGTGCATTTTGGGGGTAATTTTGACACATTTTAGAATGTGTATGCACTACCATCACTACTCCACTGCAGACCAGTGCCAACCAGATGGATGTGCTTGACCTGCCCCCCCCCCAACAAAAACACATGCAACTTGTCAGGTGCAAAAAAAAATAAAAATACACAGTGAGTGAAAGGTGACAGTGCAGGCCTGTAGAGTGGTCAGAAAATGGTGTTTGTGTGTCTTTTTTGGCAAAGGTAGAACTGTGGGCACCGAGACAGCACAAGATTTTTCCTACTTTGTCTGCAAGACTATCCATCCTTAATTATTTTAACAGTTAGATCAACACACAATGAATTGTTTTCACATACCTAAGTAAACAAGAAAGATGGAGGCACAAAGGCCATTGCCTTTGGCCCCTTGGCCAGTATAATGAGTGACTTTACACAGATGATCTTTGTCAGCCCAGTAGTAAGGAACCAATGCTTGTTTCAAACAATATGTTAGCAATGGCATGCATAGGATCCAATGGATTTAGCCCAAGAGAAGTGTCTGCACTCAGATTGACAAATATACTTTTTAATTCCACCTCCACTCACCAGAGGTGCGGTTCTTAAATTCAATATGTCCCAGCAAAATACCACACTATCTACATTTCATAAAGGCTTTATTAGAATAAAAAGTGTTGCCAAATATGTACATCCAGGCAGAAGTATGCAGAGCTGGGACACTCTAACTGACAAGCATTTTGTGCCAAGCGCATGGTTTGTACACAAATGAGCACGTGTCTGTGCTCCTCAAAAAAGCAGTTCAGTATTAGTAATATTTACAGGTACCTTGATGTCACTTAAGTAAGCTGAGATACATATCAGCCCCCTTGTCTCTAAACACTTGGTTTTAGCTGCACTTTTTATAATCTCAGTTTACAACACTTAGTTCATTTTAAAAGTTAAACTTTCACAAAACTTTTGGGCTTTGCCTTTCCTATTAAGAATAGTATCGTATAAATCTCCCACCCCTCAACACAGAAAACAAGCTCCTCGTGCACATTCCCTTCACAGTTCATCCCTCACAAAACAGGCTCTGGCATTAAGAATAATATTGCATAAATTCCCATTTGTTCAACTTGCTCTCTCATTTTTCTCTCACTTGAAGGAGGTGTTTCTTCACTAAGAAAAATCCTCATTATGAGGACTGACCTCATTACTGCATAGGCAAGCAATATTTTACATTTTTTTAAATGAGTCCTCTAGTATTGTGAACCTGCACAAACACTAGGTCGCAGTCACCAGTAAGTAATTAAAATCTCCCGCCTACCTGCCTCAATATTAGGTGGACGGGGCACTCCATAAAAGACCGCAGACAACAACCGGACTGCCTGTCCACGACGCTACTTCACTCCGAACCTTGAATGGGTCACTCAGTGGTGAATTGACTTTCTCCTCGGTGGCAGAAAATGGCTCATAGCTGAATCAATGGCGGTACTCTGGCGTGAGGTAACCTATTCTGCGTTACTCAGCCACCATGCGAGCCAATGTCATGGGCTGGTCCAACCCCCTATGGTGCCACAGACTCCCCAACTACTTCTTGGATTTAAATGCCCTTCCTGCTCTTAAAGTCACACCACTGTCTTTGAAAAAAAAAAGATGGAACAAAACAGAACTCGGGATGCACCCCCTGAACCTCTCCAGTGTATGGGCCTGAACTTAAGTTTCAGTCTGGACTGTCAAGTTGTAGAATGTAATAAATTAAAACCAGGCCGTTCATATTCTACAAGAATATAAACTGTCTGTTTTTTGCGGGTGCCCAGTTTAACTTTGTGAGTGCTTGAGCACCTGAGCACCCACGCTGTTCGCACCCCTGGCCACTGTGCTTGCACAAATACAGTGTGCTTTCTTTTCCCTCTTCAGTGAAGCGAGAGCACGAGGAGGAAAATGCCATAATAACCCACTGTTGAGTTATTATGGAATTCAGTGGGTTATTACAGCATTTTATCAAGACTGAATATCCAGTCATTATAGGGGGTCACCAGTTATTATAGTACAGTATCTTGCTTGGATATAGCATAATAAAAATACTGTATTAAAACAGTGTTCAGTTAGGGCGTGAATTTCACTCTTTTGTACCATTCTTAACTGTTCATTTATTTGGTTCCATATTTAGCCAATAAAATGTGATGACATGTCAAAGTGGTGCTTCACACATGTCAGGATGGAACTAATACGAACATATGAACATGCCAGCAGAAGCAGGCCTTGTGGTCTACCGAGTCTGCTCGATTATACAGCTAACTCCTCATCTCACAGCTGCCCCCCACACCCTCCTCATCATGACCCCTTGCCCTGCCCCATCCCTCTTAAAATTACCCACAGAACAACAAGCCACCACCTCCTCGGGCAGAGTATTCCACCTATCCACCATCCATTCCGTGAAATAATGTCTCCTGATTTCCCTCCTGAATCTCCCCTCCCCCAAGTCTTAGCTGGTGCCCTCTCGTATCCCTCCCCTTTCTGATCTGGAAAATTCCTTCTGTGTTAACCATGTTTAATCCCTTGAGGTATTTAAAGGTTTCAATCATACCCCCTTTGTCCCTCCTCTCCTCCAAGGAGTACATGTTCAACTTTCCCAATCTCTCCTCATACGACTTCCGCTCCAATCCCTGTATCATTTTCATTGTTCTCCATTGCAGCCCCTTCAACAATTTTATATCCTTCTTCAGGAACAGGTGCCAGTACTGCACACAGTATTCCAGGTGCAGCCTGACCAGGGACCTGTACAGAGGAAGGATCATCTCCATATTTCTGGAGGATATTCCTCTCGCTATACACCCCAGCATCCTGTTAGCTTTCACTGCCACCTTCCTGCACTAGACTGAGTTGTTCATGCTGCCTGTTAGGAGCACCCCCAGATCCTTTTCCTCCTCTATGCTTTCAAGTTGCACCCCTCCCAGTTCATAACTCCTCCGCTGGTTTCTCTCTCAAAAGTGCAGTACCTTGCACTTCTTGGCACTGAACCCCAACTGCCATGTTTCCAACCAGTCCTGTAGCTTTTCCAGGTCCTCCTGAAACCCCTTCCACCCTTCAGCATCATCCACCACAGCTCCCATCTTCATATCGTCTGCAAAAAGACTGATCCTACTCCATATCCTGTATGAGATATTCACTATAAATATTCCAAATAGCACTGGTCCCAGTATCGATCCCTGTGGCACCCCACTTGTCACCTCCCTCGGTGCTGAGAGTTCCCCCACCACTACCCTCTGCTGCCTACAATCAAGCCAGTTGACAATCCATTTGATCATCTTTGTTCCCACCCCTATGTACTCCAGCCCCCCCAGCCTCCCATGTGGCATGGAATCAAATGCTTTGCTGAAGTCTATATACAAGACATCCACTGCGTGTCCCCCATCCAGTTCCCTGGTCACCCAGTCATTGTACTCAGTTAGATTCATCTGGCAGGATCTGCCCTAGACAAATCCATGTTGATGTTCAACCAGGAGGCCATTATCCTCCAGAAAGGCTACTAGCCTCTCCTTTAGTATTGTCTCCATGAGCTTCCCCACAATTGAAGTGAGGCTCACTGGCCTGTAGTTACCTGGTTCATCCCTTGGTCCACTTTTGTGAATGGGCACCACATGGACCATTCTCCAGTCTTGTGGTACACATCCTGTGTCCAGGGAGGTGTTGAACAGGTCAGCCAGTGGTCCTGCCAGGATCTCTGCTAGCTCCCTGAGTACACTAGGGTGAATGCCATCCGGTACCGGTGACTTGTCCACCCTTAGCACCTTAAGTCCTTCCAGAAGCCTGTCCTCTGTAATTCTTACATCAGTCACCCCTCCCCCAACCTACTCCCACCCCTGTCTTGAGGTATATGCCCCCCTTTCTCCCTCATGAACACAGAGCAGAAGTACTCATTTAATGCCTTTTCTTGATTCACCCCCTTTTCCACCCACCCTTCTTCCTTCTTAATCCTTACAATCTGGTCTTTGTTCTTCCTTCTTTCTCCAATGTATCTGAAAAAATCTTTTTCACCTTCCCTGATACCCTGTTCCAGTCTCAATTCTCTTGAAGCCTTGGCTGCTCTGACTAACCTTTTGACCTCCCTGGATTTCTTTGCATACTTGTTCTTGTCGTCCCACCCTCCCAACTCCTTGAGTTTCTGGAATGCCCTTTTTTTGTCCCTCACTGCCTCTCTAACCTCATGAGTCAACCAACTGGGCTTCTTTGCTTTCCAGTTCTTGCTCCTTGTCCTTGTACATGTCCCAGTGGCCTCCATCATCCCTTTTTTAATACACTCCCATTTCTGACCAGCATTCATGCCTGGTTGAATTCCTGCCAGATACCTACCCAATATTTCCCCCATCCTTCTAAAGTCTGCCCCTTTAAATTCAATCACCCTGGTTCCTGTACCCCCTGTTTCCCTACCCATATACTGAGTGGCAATCACTCACAGCCAGGGGGCCCTCCATCCCAAGATCCCTTACCACCTCCCCATTTGAAAGTGCCAGGTCCAGCGTCCTCTCTAACCTAGTTGGTTCATATACCAACTGCACCAGGAAGCTGTCCTGAAATGCATCTAGTAGTACCTGCTCCTTTGCACTCGTGGTGGTTGGAGTGGTCCAATCCACCTAAAGTAGGTTGAAGTCCCCCACCACCATGGTGTTCCCCTTCCTACAGACTCTTCTGACCTGCTTGGCAAGCTGTCTATCCAGGTTTTCCCCTTGTGCTGGTGGTCTGTATACTACCCCTATCCTTAACATCCTACCCCTCCAGTCTTGGAACTGCATCCATAGGGCCTCTATTCTGCTTTCCTCTCCCTCCTCCCTTATACACCTTATCCCCTCCCATACATATGTACAAGAAGTTTATTAGGTAAAGCTTTCTTCCCCCCCTTGCACCTTCAAAATTTCCATTCAAACAGCATCATCTTCCTGCCAGTGTGAAGTCCTGGAGATAGAACTTATGCAGATGTTCAGAATTCAGAATCCAAAGTTTAAACTCTGCACTGGTGTCACGCTCCCCCTAATGTCCTAATGCCAGATTTGTTTCTCAGCCTGAAAATAGCAGTCACTCTGAAGTACAGATCCAGCCTTCTGGTCAACAAAGTTCAGTTCTTTGAGTTCTTTATTATTCTGTGTTAAGTTAGTTATCGATCACTCTGTGTTATGGTGTATTTTTACATTTTTCTCATAACTCTGTGGTTTCTTTGGTTTCCAAGAACTGGAGAAGGCCACTCAGTAGCATGGTTCCTGTCTGAAGGTAACCACCTGATTTTGACAAGAAAAGGTTTTAAAACCAGTAATTCTTATATTTGTAAAAGTTTTTTTTAGGGTTTTAAAACAT
The DNA here is from genome assembly GCA_016271365.2 of Neoceratodus forsteri. NCBI lineage: Eukaryota > Metazoa > Chordata > Ceratodontiformes > Ceratodontidae > Neoceratodus > Neoceratodus forsteri. Next base: position 1,453,191,867 of record CM057452.1, read on the forward strand.
AATTCCTACCTGTAGGGAACCAAACCACATTTCCTTTGTAAAATTGAAACCTCTTTTTCATTGAAGCTTATCCAAGCAGTTTCCCCTCATTTCTGAGGGAAAAATTATTATTTTTAATTAAAAGGAACTGGATTATTTTATATATGTCATTTAATGTTTGGCATGATTAACAGACCTGATAAGAAGAGAACAGGACCCACAGGCTTTAAAAAATGTATAAAGTGTTCTCAGCTCCTGGCTAGGGCAGACTGCCATGAGTTCTGTTTAAGGTGCCTGGGTCCAGATCACAATTTTCTCAACTGTGAGCTCTGTAAAACATTTTGCTAAAAAAGGGAAGATTTTATGGATTCTCAGTCTGCCTGTATGTAACCAAAACACAATAAAGGCTCTGACAGAGTACCTAATGATGGTAGAAAGTATGCATCAGAGGGTTTTTCTCCTCATAAACAGCAGAAATCTCTGTCAAAAGGGACAGATAAAAAAGATTAATTTGCTCAGCCATCAGGCAGGCATGAAATAGATGGTAAAGATAACAGGATGTCGAAAAGGGGGAACCCTGCTACCAGTGATGGCAAAATACAAATAAAAGAGCCTTAGAGCAGGTGCCAGAAACAGTCATTGCCAAAAAGAAAAGAATGTCCATGCCACTCCTCCTGAAAAGGAAGAGGAGCAGGCAGGGGACGTAAGACAGATGCACTTCGCAGAGGACATGCCCAAAGCATGGCAGTTTTTCCAGGCCTTCCAGGTTATGTTAAAACTATGCCTGCCACCCCCACCCCACCCCTGGCTCAGGTCCCAGACCATTTACCTGTGAAGGAGGAAAACTTATATTATGAGGAGAAGGAGAGTAAACCTACTGAGCCTGAAGGGTCACCTAAATGAGATTTTGACTCCCCCGATATGCCTACATGGGATTATACCCCTTATTCCTCTTTCATCAAGCATATGGTAATCACCCTCACTATCCCCTGTTATGAAACAGAGGAGGATGAGGAGGAAGCAGAGTTCATGGATATGATAGGGCTAGCCCCTGCAAGAAGGTAATTAATCCCATCCACAAATCACTCCAAAATCCTTCTTCAAAAATCATGTCAGCACCTAATTCAGCTACTGCCACTGATAAAACAGTTGGAAAAAAGTATCAGGTGGATAGACAGGGGTTAGAACACCTGTCTGCTCACCCTGATTACAAAGGAATGGTCAAAGTTGTTCTTGTAAGAAAGCCAAAGTGCTCTTTGTACAGCCCCCTGAGAAGGATTCTAGGAAACTGGATACCATGTCCAAAAAGGTGTATACCACAGCTTCCATGCTTCTGAGGCAGGCAGCCTATCTGGCTTATATAGACCAGTACCAGAAATCAATATGGAATGCAGTGTTGGCACTGGCTGATAAAGCTGATGGTGAGGTGGCGCAGGACTTGGCTGCCACAGTAAGGTCAGCCTGGATGCCACAAAATACTGGTTTTACATGGGTATCAACACCAGTAACTCTTTTTCACAGGTCCTAGCATATGCAGTGACGTTGAGGAAGTTTGCCTGGCCAAAGGCTACCATCCTTTCCCAGGATATCTAGATTAAGGCCATGGATTTCTCCTTTGAGGGATATTACCTATTTAGTGACAAAACAGAGGCATATGTGAAGAATGTGGATGAATAGAAGACCACTTACAAAACTAACACAGAAAAAGAAAAGGTCTGGACCTTTTACAGTCCCTATAGAAGGTGAGGCAGGGACAGGGGCTACTGTCCAAGGCCCTGTGCTTCCTATGAATACCAGCACCAAAGAGGCTACTACAGAGGCAGAGGCAGAGGCAGGAGGGGATCCAGATGTACAGCTGCAGCACCAAACCCCAAGCTACAGCCAAAATAAAACCCCTGACAATTCTGCCCAGGTTACTCAACCATTTCCAGTGGGGGGGGGAGTTGATCCACTACATCCAGGACTGAGTCAAACTACCACATACAAATGGGTTCTGGAAGTACTGGGTCAGGGATTGCAGTTGAAGAGGTTCCCAAAACTGCAAAAACACCAACATTTTCTGGCTCATTCACCAACTGAAAGAATTCTGCTGGAACTGGAAGTAAAGAAATTGCTGCAAGCAAAAACAGTAGAAAATGTCCCTCCCTCACAGTGGGGCAAGGGCCCCTTCTCGAGATACTTCCTCACCCACAAGAAAAATGGGGAGCTGTGACCCATTTTAGATCTTAGATATATGAATAAACATTTCAAAAAGGAAAGATTCAAGATGGTCACACTGGGCACAGTGATACCATCCTTACAATCAGAAGACTGGCTAGGGTCACTAGATCTGAAAGATGCCTGTGTTCACATTCCAGTCAGATCCACCCACAGAAAATGCCTCAGGTTAAGTCTGGGAAACTACCAGTACTAGTTTATAGCCCTGCCCTTTGGCCTCACCTCAGCACCAAGGGTCATCACAAAGTGCCTAGCCATAGCCAGCCCAGTGGCACTGAGGGTTGAGGTACCGGACATCGCGCGACGCTGGTGACTCGGTTCGAATGACCTTGGGTCACCAGGGTGCCAGCATGGGGGGGAAGGGTGGGAGCAGGATTGAGCATTGACTCTCCTCTCCTGGGTAAGGGATGGGGTTGCCCACCTGTAGTCCCGCCATCACCGAATGGAGATTTGGTGCCAGCGCACACAGTCAATGGCATGACTGGAAGACAGGAGCATCCCAAACAGCATGCGTGCACGTGCCTCCACATGCATGCGCTATGTCGGGGACACGTGGGAGTAGGGGCCAGGAGAAAACCTGCAAAAACACAGAAATGACATACTGTATGATAAAAGTGCCTAGCCATGGTGGCAGCACACCTGAGAAGGCACAGTGTGGTGTTTTTTTCCTACTTAGATGACTGGTTAGTCTCAGGGAAAATAGAATAATAGGCAAGGTGCTCTGTCCAAAGGATAAAGAACACCCTAGAGAGCCTGGGGTCCCTGATAAATTTGCAGAAGTCCCAAACAGAACCAATTCAGGTGCTGAAGTTCATAGGTGTACTTCTGGATATCCTGCAGGGAAAGACTTTGCTGCCCCTGGAAAGGGTATCAGATCTGATTGCTACTGCAGAATCTGTCACACTGGGACAACCAAGGCTTGCAGGAGAGTTCCTGCAATTACTGGGCCACATGGCCTCATCTACAGCAGTGGTGCCATGGGCCAAATTTCAGATGAGAGATATTCAGTACCACCTAAAGGACCACTGGTCTCAAAGGTGAGATCCTCTATCCAAGCTAGTGCCAGTCACAAAGACATTTGTACGGGCACTAGAGTGGTGGAAGGAGGAAAGCAACCTCACAGAGGACATTCCCTTCCTCCAGCAATCTGTAACAAGGGTCCTCACAACAGATGCCTCATTCCTAGGGTGGGGTGGCCACCCAGGGGATCTCACAGTAAGTGGCACCTGGAGCTCCCAGGAGGCTCAGGAGCCCATCAATGTCATACAGCTCAGGGTAATATTACTGGCATTGCAATCCTTTTCTTCCCAGCTGCAAGGCCAGTCTGTTCAGATTCGAACAAAAAATATATACTGTACTACATAAACAAGCAGGGAAGACCAAGATCCTCAAAACTACACATGAGACCAGTGAGGATCTGGGATATAGCATACTCCCTGGATGCAACTGGATGCAAAGATTTCTGCTGTGTATCTGCCAGGCAAGGAAAATGTCTTAACAGATGACCTAAACAGAATCAGTCAGGGAAACCTTGACTATACCCAGCTCTAGCAAGTGCTGGCCTCGGTCTTCAAAAGATGGCGCACCTGCAAAGAGATGTTTGCTTTTTGGGAGAACAATCAACTTCCACAGTTTTGTTGCTGGCCACCAGCAAGAGGCACAGTCCCAGAGGACACACTGGTTCTGTGTGCCTTCCCACCATTCCCTTTCATACAGAGAGTGCTCATAAAGCTTAGGAGAGAGCCAGCAACAATAATCCTGATAGTCCCAGACTGGGCCAGACAGGCTTTGTACTCAGTTCTCCTGACCCTGTCCAGCAGGACTGCAATGGACCTGCCACTGAGATACAACCTGCTGACTCTGTCTCAGGGCAGAATAACATTCTCAGACCTCAGAACATTATGCCTCTGGGCATGGTTCATGAGGAGTTAGAATTCTCTAGTTTAAATTTGTCATAAGAGGTGCTCAGTGTACGTAAGGTTTTGAAAACTAGCAACAAGAAAAGAATACTCTTCTAAATGGAAGAGTTTCTCATACTGGTGCACTCTCAGATAGATAATCCCAATACAGGCAGGGCTGCCTATAGTTCTAGACTATCTAGTACACTTACAGTCCTTAGGCCTGAGACACTCAGCCCTGAAGGTACTTTATGGCTGCAGTGTCAGCCTACACATCAGCAGGCAAAGGCAAGTCCTTGACCTCACAACCTGTTCTTAAAAAGTTCTTTAAAGGTCTCAGTCACCTGTATCCCACTGTAGGGGATCCAGTTCCCACCATAGGACCTAAATATTTGCCGTGCCCAACTGATTTATGCTCCCTTTGAACCTATGGATACTGCAGACCTAAAATATGTCACATGGAAAATGTTCTTTCTGACTGCCGTGACATTTACCTGGAAGGAAACAAGTTGCAAGCCATTGTACAGATCCAAGCTATATAATTTCCACATGGATAAGATAGTTCTTAGGAACAAAAGGAAGTTCCTACACAAAGTGGTGTTGGAATTCCATCTGAACCAATCAGTTACTCTTTCTGTGACCTATCCTGAACACTCCAGCACAGCTGAGCGGAAATGGCACTGTCTGAATGTAAAAAGAGCAATAGGTCATTACTCGGACTGGACAAGGGATGTCAGATCCCAGAGTACACAGCTTTTTGTTATTTATGGGAGATTGGAAAAGTAAGCCAGCAACTAGGAGAATTATCTCTCGCTGGATAGCCTCCTGCATATAGTTCTGTTATTATTATGAAAAAGCTGGTAAATACCTCCCAGAGGCCTAAGGGCACATTCAATAAGGTGTGCCTCTGCCTCTGTGACAGCTGCAAGGGGCATTCCCCTTCTAGACATATGTAAAACAGCTACAGTACCTGGAAAACAGTACACAGTTTCACAAAGCACTACTGTCTGGACACACAATCCAGGAGGGATGCAAGTTCAGGGACTGCTGTCTTGTAGAACCTTTTTTCTAAATAGGTTCAGAACCCATCCTCCTAAGGTACCACTGGAGAATCTGTTTATTGCAAAGCATCATTGATGGATTCCTGCTGTTTGAAGAGAAAATTACTCACCGTAGAAATGTTGTTTCTTCACAGGGATCCAGCAGTGTGATTTACAATCCCTGATCCTGTCTCCCCCTTCAGAACCTAAAAATAGGTTCACACAAGAATCAGTCTTTTTTTTCTTAAGATTGCTTGAGCATCCCTTATTGCAGTTCCACAGCAATTGTTAGAATGTGATAAGTTAAATGCTTTTTCATATGGTCTGCTTTAAATTTGATTAGTGTTTTAACAAAGTAAGAACATTTTTAAAAATGTTGTGATAGCCATTTAGCTAGTTTTGGTGGTTTTAGGACACTAGAGGGACGAATGACACCATTGCAAAGTTTGAACTTGGTTTTCTAAATTCTAAACATTTGCATAAGTTCTATCTCCAGGGCATTACACTTTGCCAGGAAGATTATGCTTATTGTAAACCACATTGATGGATCCCTGAGAAGAGACAATATTACTATGGTGAGTCTTTTTTTTTACAGTTTTCCTCCCTGAAGATAAATGTCAAATGGTACAATGACACAAAGACAAGAGCAGCCAAGCATTCTAGTTTGTTGCCTCACCAAAATCTCATCTGTCTTTCCCTGTCACTACTTAGTCCAAGTCTGGCAAAATGTTAGCATATCTACATGGTGGTTGTTGCATAATTTGAGCATGTGGTATGAGCTGTTGTGGCGGTGTGGTCTGTGATAGTTGTGATAGTGACATGTGGGGAGCTGGAATGGGCTGTTGTGGTAAATAATCCTTCTCTTAACAATGTGGTGCATTATCATCGGATACAGATACAGATGTACTTGTACTATGACAGAAACATAGGCTCAGATTTTCAAAAGGCTGAGAATGCCACAAGCGCCGGGTGCACCAAATATGTGGTGCATGGGACTTGTGATATTCTCCTGGCTGATGATCGGGATTTTCAGTCCTGTGCACTAACTGCCACAAGCTAGACCAACGTTTTCTGGTCTACCTTGTGGCAATCCACGGTACCCTCTTTATGGGGCTTGCATGAAATATTTGGCGCAAGCTGCTGTAAATCAGGTAAGTGTCATAACTGCACTGAACTTACTAAAATCGGGTGCAGTTTATGGTACAGGTGTTGGCACAGCTGTGCCAACAAAAGGGTTTGATGCAGGATTTGATGCTAGCCCCGTGTCCCCCTTTGAAAATGTGACCAATAGAATATGTCATCAGAAAAGGCCTTCTTGGCCCACCCGGTCTGCCCACATGTTCCCTGCCTAATTTGCCTTCACAGAACCAATCTAGTCGCCAGCCCCCCTGCCACCTCCCTGCCTCTTTTATAATATATCCCTATGTTTATCCCACACATCCTTGAAGCCTCCCACTGCTTTCCCCTCCACCAGTTCTGCTGACAGGCTGTTCCAGGCATCTACCACCCTTTCAGTGAAGAAATATTTCCTCACATCTCTCTTGAACTCCCCCCACCAGCTTCTTAACATGACCCCTGTTCCTGGTGCTCTTTCTAATTTGAAACAGATCCCCCCCTCCCATCCTCCCACACCCTGTATACCCCTGCAAGGTACTTTTTGGTCTCTGTCATGTCACGTTTCTCCCTCCTCTTTTCCAGGGTGCACATGTTGAGATCTCTCAGTCTTTCCTCATAAGGCTTCTTGTGCAAACTGTGCACCATTTTATTTGCCCTCTGCTGGACCACCTCCAACCTGTCTATGTCCTTTCTGAGGTGTGGTCTTCCAAATAGGACACAGTACTCCAAGTGGGGTCTCAACAGCAAGCAGTACAGTAGTAACACCACCTCTTTCCTCCTGCTGGAGCTACCCCTCTCTATCCACCCCAGCATCACACCAGCCCTACCCACTGCCTTGTCACACTGCCCTGCTACTTTGTGACCCTCCAATATGATCATCCCAAGGTCCCTTTCCTGTCCAGTGACTGACAGTACTTCCTCCTCATTCTATGCTCAGCACCTCGATTCCTATGCATGATTTTGCACTTTTTGACATTGAACCCTAATTGCCATGTTTTTGAACACTCCTCAAGTTTCCCCAAGATCACTGTGCATTCTCTCCACCCGCTCCTGAGTGTCCGCCCTATTGCAGATTTTAGCATCATGTGCAAAAAAGCACACATTCCCTTCCAGTTATTCTGTAATGTCCCTTATGAAGACATTGAAAAGGGTTGGTCCCATTACTGAGTCCTTTGGTACATTGCTGATCATTCTCCCATCCTTAGAGTGAGTGCTGTTAACTACCATCCACTATCTACTATACATGAACCAGTTTCCAACCCAGTTTATCACTTTGGATCCCACTCCTTGGCTGGCCAACTTCCTAATCAGCCTACTGTTTGGCACAATGTCAAAGATCTCGCTAAAATTCAGATAAGCCACATCCACTACCCTCCCCTGATCCATTTTCCTGGTCACTCAGTCAAAGAAATCTATCAGGTTTGTTTGACAAGCTCTACCCCATGAACCCGTGCTGCTGTTATTTTACAGCCCATTGGATTCAAGATACTCTACCAGTCTTTCTTTCAGTCGGGCTCCATTAATTTCCCCACCACTGAAATTAAACTGACCAGCCTGTAGTTAGTTACTAGATTCTTCCTTGTTGTCATTCTTATGTAGAGGGACTATGTCACCCCTTCTCTAATCCTCTGGAACCTCTCCTGTTTCCAGTGAGCTGTTGAACAAGGCTATCAGTTGTGCAGTTAACACCTCCTTGACTTCTTTTAGTACCCTGGGGTGTATCCCCTGTGGTTCTATAGCCTTGTCGACCAGCATCAAGGCTGCAAATCCTTTTAGGACTCTCCTCAGAAAATGGACCTGTGTCCACCTCCTCCCTACTCCTGCTGCTCCATGGTGGTCTGTTCCATCCTCCTTCCATTGTGAAGACTGAGTAGAAGTACCTGTTTAAGATGCCAGCTTTTTCTTGGTCCTCTTCTGCGCAGTATCCCCCTTCCACCCTTATTATCCTTTCTATAGCTCTTATGAAAAGCAAAGCATCCCTCCTGAGATCATAATCTTCCTGTTCTTTCCTCAGGCTCTTCTTCCATACAAAATGTTTAAATCTCAGGCAAGGTCTCTGGATCTGAGCTGGTAGTGTGAACTGGGATGCGGCTACTGCCTGATGTGACTGCTGTGCTCAAATGGAGCAACAGGCTGGTTTGAATATGCAAACTGGGAATATAAGACTAGCATTTTCTGTGCATCCAAATGATCATTAGGCAGGTTCTTCTCATTACAGTTTCTTTCCTGTGCCAGGTAAAACTCTGACTTATTATCCCTTTAATGTATATTACATAGTGCAGTACATAAAAAAGACATGCTTAGTAACTGCACTACCAATTCAATATTTTGCTACCATTTTATACAATAAAATATGAGTTTTCACTGTAAAGTACTTCATCAGTTCTTTCCTTGTAGTGTTTCTCATATGCTTTGAGGGTGGCACCACATTTTCCTTCCTCCCTCTTTTTCTTCATTGGAGTGCTACTGCAAAGAAGAAGATCTGCCCTTGAAGCACCGGGGTACATTGGTATGGTCACTGTGGTGCTTGCTAAGGTGGAGGATTGCAGTTTTTGCTCTTTTTTGTGAGTATCTTTCTACCTGTTGGTACCTAACTTATTGCGCACTGTTATTACATTGTATTGCACTGCATTATAGCACTTTACCTGCTATCTGCAAGCTATTGAGCTATTATGCTTTCTAAATAAATTTTGTCCGCCTGACTTTTGGAGTGGTAAGTGTAGCCTTCCCTCCCCCACTGTCTAGGGGCCCGATGGAAATTGAGGAGAGGGGGGGCACCACTTAGCAGCAGAACACATCCAGAAGGAAATAAAGCTAGTACATACCTGGGTTCAATTCAGTGAATCCACAGGCGGTCACTGGGCATGGCCTAAACAAGGTTCAGGCTGCAATCCATCCCGGAGCTGTAGGGCAAGATAGTTAGCTGGAAGTAGCATCACAGTTCATGGAAACAGCAAGACGCTCACTCTGAAGTAAAGTTCAACAATAAAGCAATTTAATGAGTGCCACAAAACACAATTGCACATCTCCAGGGGCGGCTGGGGGCATGGCTTAACAGAAGAGAACAGTCTTCTGTGGCACTGAGCCACAGCACCAAACTTGTGGCTGTTACGGCTGTGATACTGGATCCTCAATGGAGCCAGGTGGCTCGATACTGAAATTCATGGTAGCAACACAAACCAGGCCTTTCCCAAACTCCCGGCCTCTCCCTACAGCAGCTCGACATACAGCCTACTGCTCCTCCCTCTCAAACGTTCGTGGTGGCAAAAACAGGCTGCAGCCCTTCCACTCAATTTCTCATCCATCCTGCTACATAGGGACTAATGCGACTGGGCCCCAGGCATCCTTGCACATCCCGGGTGCAGGCAATCTGAGGGACGTACAGGACACCCCAACTAGCGCCCCACAGGCCATCTTCACACGGACGGAGTGCCACATGGGTAAGGGGAGGTGGGCTGCCACCACCACACTCCCCATGACACAGACTGCCACCACTGTGTTGTCTCCTCTGGCTGAGACTCCAACCTAGGTCACAACTTCTGGAACTGGGCCCGAGTCCCAACCCGGTGCCTTGCTGCATGAAGGTGGATGGCTACAAAATCAGTATCCAGTAAACATGATGACCGTGATTGAGTGACTACAAAAAGGGTGACTCAGTCACAGTTCCTGTGTTCTAGGCTTCCTGGCAGGGTAGCAACAGGATACAGGGGTACATGAATACTGCAACAGGATGTTGTTATTTATACACGCACATGGGGGGGGAGAGACCACGCCACACGATGGGCGTAAGGGGAGGGAGGGTATGTGAGGTGTAGTGCAGCAGTTGGCTGCTGAGCTGGCCATGTGTGGTGTGGTGGATAGGGTGGCGGGCTGGGGTTGGGAGGGTACGGGTTCAGTTCTGGGCATGATTTTTTTTTTTTTAGTTTTAACCCCCGACATTCACCCCCTGGAATTGAGAATCTTCATAGGGGTGAGGGGCACAGCCTACATAACATAGAAAACCATCACTGGCTTTGTAGTCGCACGAGTGTACCTCACCGTTATTTATTTTCAGCAATGTACACTTGCCCAAACAGTGACCACTATTCCGTAATCGCTGTTATGACATAGACCCTACAAAATCCCCAGGCCGTGGCTGAAAATAAATGGGCACCATCCCAGACATGTTGCAGTCCCCAAAACCACCCTTACTCCTCCCAGACGGACTCACAAACCACTGAGCCCAAACCAGGCCGGGGCCAGTACCCCGGCCCCACTGAATATCCCATTTCTCTTTCTCCCAACAGCCTCATCCCTGCCAACCAAAACCACCCCTTTAAATACACCCAGGGCACTGGCCTCACCCTACCAGCAGGTGGGCCAGCCCCTAAACCCCCAAAAAAGAAAAAACTAGGAGGCAAGGATTACCTTAGTTAGCATCCCCAAATAGGTGTGCTTACATAAGCTTTTTGTTTTTTTGGTTTGTGAATATTTCTGAGCACCCAGCATTTTGTGAACACCACCGATTCTGTATCGGTCGCTACTGTGGTTCTTTACTGCATTTTCCTCCCCCACTGTAGTGATTCAAATCAGTTATAGTTCCTGCTGTGCAGCTGGAGGGGACAAACATAAGGTACGCTGATGACCTGCCATCACCAGAATATAGCCGTATGTTACTATGTTCCTGCCCAAGCAACATATCTTGATGATTTGAGAAAATGTTACCCTAAGCATTTTCCATTTCTGTTTTTTTTTCCCCCTGGTTACTGCCCTTATATGTTCAGCCTTGTCTTGAATAAGACAAAAAACATAAGCATTACAACTGAAGAAATTAAAAACAGAATAGACCACATCAGGGCAGACTGTTCACCGGGACCTGATCTCAGTACAGGTAATATGATAAAACTCATGGCCCAATACTTAATATATCCATTTAAAATTCTATTCAAGAGTAGTCTGAACTCAGAACAGGTTCCTAAAGACTGGAGGTCTGCATGCATAACCCCCCTTTTTAAGAAAGGAGACAAACAACAGGTAGAAAATTACAGGCCTATCAGCTTGACCTCACTAGTAGGAAAGATCTTGGAGGGAATAATAAAGGAAAGACTAGAAAGACAACTCGGAGACTTAGATAATCTTCGGTATGGATGCACCAAGGGCAAATCATGTCTTACAATATTCTCCGTTTTTATGAGAAAGTTAGCAAAAGTCTAGATAAAGAATCCCCTTCGATATTATATATATAGAATTTGGTAAGGTCTTCAACACTGTGCCACATGAAGCCATCTCTAAACAAGCATTTGTCAAATATGCCGAATGCTGCTTGCTTATATGTGCTGTTTAGGTATTTGGAAGTGATAGTACCATACCTAAGAACTGTCATGTGCCCCCCCAAGACATCCACTGTGTCTTTCTGTTCAGTATTCACAGAAGAGGGGGAAGGGCAAGGGCCAAAGCAGTACAGCAGTTGCCAAGGCGGTGAAGAGGTGGACAATAGTCCATTCACAGGCAAAAGAATCCTGCAGGAGCTGACTAAATTGATGGTGGACAAAGCGATGGGACCAGATGGTATACACCCAAGGATATTAAGAGAACTGTGAAGGGAGATAGCAGTACCTGTGGCAGCCATGTTCACTGAGTCATTCAACACAGGGGTGGTACCAGAGAATTGGAGGAGGGCACATGTGGTCCCTCTACACAAATCCAGTAGCAGGGAGGAGGCAGGGAACTATAGGCCGGTCAGCCTCACCTCAGTAATGGGGAAGATCATGGAGACATTGCTTAAAGAAAGGACAGTGGGGCATCTAGAAGCCATTGGAGCCCAGGACCATAGGCAACATGGATTCACTGTGGGGAGGTCATGTCAGACAAATCTGGTTGATCTCTTTGACTGGGTGACAAAGGAAGTAAATCAGGGTAGGGCAGTGGACAATGCTTTCCTTGATTTCAGCAAAGCCTTTGACACTGTCCCACATAGGAGACTGATAAACTAGCTGGGTAGGCTGGGAATGGGGGAAAGGGTGGTAAACTGGGTTAGAAACTGGTTAACAGACAGGAGGCAGAGAGTGGTGGTAAATGGGGTGCAGTCTGAGGAGAGGGGGTGACCAGTGGGGTGCCGCAGGGATCGGTCCTGGGGCCAGTCCTGTTTAATGTCTTCATTAGTGACATTGCAGAAGGGCTGAAGGGAAAGGTCTGCCTGTTTGCAGATGACACTAAGATCTGTAACACAATGGATACCCCAGAGGGGTTGGAGAAAATGAGGAGGGACCTGAGGAAGCTTGAAAAATGGTCTGAGGACTGGCAACTGAAGTTTAATTCAAAAAAGTGCAAAATTATGCACCTGGGACACAGAAACCCTGGGAAAAGCTACAGAATGGGGGGTGGGGAGGGAGTTGCTGACAGTCACAAAGAGGGAAAGGGACCTGGGGGTTCTTATTTCAGATGACCTGAAAATGTCAAAGTGCTAAGGTAGCTGGGAGGGCCAGTGACATGCTGGGGTGCATAGGCAGGGGTATCATCAGCATAAGGAAGGATGTAGTGATGCCATTATATAAAACCATGGTCAGGCCTCACATGGAGTACTGTGTGCAGTTCTGGAGGTCGCACCTTTATAAGGATATTAACAGGCTACAGATGGTCCAGAGAAAGGTGAATAAGACGGTACAGAGCTTGCAACACAAGATTTATGAGGAGAAATTAAGGGACCTCAATATGTACTCACTGGAAGAGAGGAGGGAAAGAGGGGATATGATAGAAACATTCAAGTACGTCAAGGGTATAAATAGAACTACTGAGAAGCAGGAGACAGCTGCTATAGGCACATGTGCCAGCTTCTGTGTGATATTCTTTTGTTCTTATAAATCTGTAATCTCTAGTATTTCAGTAACCACATGACCACACTGCCTTCTTTAGGCAATTTTACGCTGGTTGATACCTAGTGTCAGATGGCAGTCAGAGGGCTCATCAGATTGTGTTGCCATTTGAAAAACTTCATAGAGTGTTCTTTTACTGGTAAGCATTTTGGAAAGCTGGTGAAGGTCTCACAATTTTTATTATGATTTTATCTCCTTATGTCTGTCCCCTTTGGTCCCCCCATCCCCACACCCCAACAGTCATCGGTGGCCACAGATGCAGCCTTCTTCTTGCCAAGATGGTGGGTGAGCAGCTGTTTTCACAGTCTGTGAAGTCTGATGACTTTCAGTGCCGCTTATTGGTCATCTTCCACCACAGGTGAGGCGCTGCCAGCACAAAACTAACTCAGGACAAGCAACTTTCAAAGTGGGGAAGAAATAGAGTGAGCAAGAATAAAGTACTCATTCAGATGCAGCTTCTATTTTAAGATCAGCATACCAGTGTGGACACTGCAAATAGAACCCCAGCTCTTTAAGCAGGCTTTCGAAGCACTGGGGTTCTGTTTACTGTACTGTGAGTAGGCTGCATCTAATTCAGTAATTTACTGTACCTTACATCTGGATGTATGGTAGGCCCAACTTTAAATAAACACTGCACCTTAATGAACACATGATGCCATAGAAACATAGAATTTGTAAGCAGAAAAGGATCGCTCAGCCCACCCAGTCTGCCCAATTGTTCTCTACCTACTTGTAACTCCTGCCTGTATAAGTTACTGTATGTCTTATTCTGCCTGCATCCATCAGGACCTCCTTGTGAATGAGCTTGCTCAATGGATTTTTCCTGCAATGAACTTGAACCTACTCCACCTCCGTAGCCCTATTGATCTCCGTTGACCCCCTCCTTCTCCTTTTTCTAATATACCCCTATTTTTATCCCATGCATGCCTCATGCCCCCCTACCATTTTAGCCTCCACCACTTTTCCTGGCAGTCTGTTCAAGGTGTCTACCACCCTTTCAGTAAAGAAATATTTATTCACATCTATCCTGAACTCCTCCCCGCCCAGCTCCATTGTATGCCCCTTAATTTGGGTGCTCATCCTCAGCTAAAGGAAACTCACCAACTGTACCCCGTTTACCCCTGTGAGGTACTTTGTAGGTCTTGATCATGTCACCTCTCACCCTCCTCTCTTCCAGAGTGTACATGTTGAAATTCTTCAGCCTTTCTTTGTAGAGATTCCTGTGAAAATCCTGAAGCATTTTAGTTGCCCTCCTCTGGAAAACCTCCACTCTATGTCCTTTCTGAAGTGTGGACTCTAAAACTGGACACAGTACTCCAGCTGGGGGTACACCAGGGAATGATACAATGGCAGCACAACATCCCTCCTCCTACTGGAGATGCCACTCCTTATTCACCCCAGAATCCAATGTGCCCTGCCCATAGCCTTGTAACACTGTACTGCCACCTTGAGGTCCTCTGATATAATAACCTCAAGGACTCTCTCATGTCTAGTCAGTATCAATACCTCTCCCCATCCTATACTCAGCATCAGAGTTCCTATGCCCTAGGTACATGATTTTACACTTTTTGGCATTGAACCCCAACTAAGTAAAAAAATGGAATTTATTTAAATGAATTGCAGGCTTTTAAGCAGCTTTTCGAGGAGTGTGTGTGTGGGGGGGGCGGGGGCTCTGCTACTATAACTATTTGCTTTTGATTTTGTTCTCAAATCAGATGTACTCCTGTAAACAGATAAAACACGTTTAAGAAAAACTCATGAGAAATGTGATAAAGTCTTTGTACCTTAGCCAGGGCTGAGCTTGCTGAACTCTTAACACAGCATTGCAGACAGGAGAGATGCAGCCTGTTCCTAATTAATGAGCTTCCCACTGGTCACCTGTGAGCCTCTTATGAGCCAGAACTCACTATACAAGCATCTGTCAATGCCGAACGGTTGCTTGCTGGCATTAGCAGTGAAAGTACAGGAGCTAGACAGATGGGATCCGATTCTCAAAGCCCTGCATCAAACGCAAGGTGCACCTTGCAGCCATGACCGCCCTGAATAAGATTCACAAAGGTGGCATGCGTTGACCGCAGGCCACCTGCCCCAGACAGGGCTTGCACCTGCCCTGCACCCTGAATGCACTGCAGCATGGTGGTAGGAGGACTGCGGCCGATGCAAGCTGCATCCTGCAATTCACAGACATCACCAGGCAGAAGAAATTCTAAGTGCCCTTAGACCAGCCAGGGCAAGCGTAAGGGGACTTACACATTCTCCCCTGGGTGACATGCCTGTGTGTGGCACACCATGGGTGATGGTCCACCCACAATACACCCTCAAGTGTGGTCCTGTATGTGTGGCCCCCATTTTAGTGGTCAAATGGCACCCCTCACAGCTCCCAGATGCCACCTATGTACCATGTTGGTACCTCCGTGCTGATGCTGCTCATACTGGCAGTGACTCCCCCGATCCCCGATGCCCACTCCATCAGTGCTACCGCAGCACCAACTTATGGTGGTATAGTGCCCACCCATGCCCCAGCAGGTGGTGCCCATCCCCTGTAAACCAGTCCCAACTGCTCCCCGGCATCTGGCACATCCTACCACTCACCACCGTGGCCGGCACTAATTGCACCAAACATGGTGGGGGAACACGGGCCCACCAGGTTGGGTCCACATGCCCATTACCTGGTGGGATGGTGGTCCTGTGTTAGTCTGTAGTGGCCTTTGGCAGACCCATGCGGTGTTCCAGGAGTTTGCCGCAGGGTTCCGGTCTGCGCAAGCGTGGGGACTTAGCCGCTGGGCTCCCTCCTGTACCTGAATCAGGTGCAGGGTCCCTGGTGCATCAGGCATCGGCACAAGCTGCTGTTTGCCACAGCTTGTGCCAGATGCAGGCCCCTATGAGAATCAGGCCCATGCAATGTAGAAATGGCAGTAAAGTATTGAACTGATGCCAACCCCACCCCCACCCTGCAGAGATGGACAGGCATTGGGGTATGCCTTTGGGTCATCGCCAATAACGGTCACGACATTTCACCTCACCCTAGCCTGCAGACACTGACAAGTGTCGAGGTGTGCCTTGGGTGTTCGGGCTTTACTCCCCTTATTCCATAAGGAAATATGCTGAAATGGGTGCAGTATAGGAGAATGGGTTGAACTCTGGGGCCAAAGAGTCCAATGCGCACCTCGATGCCTGTCACTGGCCGAAGGGTCAGAGTGGGGGTGGAGTGGCAAGAGCATTACTGTCGACAATCCCAAGTCACACCCCTGACGCCTGTCAGTCCCTACAGGGTAGGGTGGTATGGTCAAAAACCCGAACGCCCTGAGCATTTCTTGGTATTTTTACTCCAAGTTTTCAACATGGGCTTTGTGTGATCCCACTGCATGAATAGTGATACTATCAGTTCATTAGCCAAAAGCTGATTTTGCACAGCGACTGTGCCATTTGGCACCACAGGTGCAAAAACACATTTTGAACAGGATGTAAAAAATGACAGCTGTACTGTTCATGAAGAGGTGTAAAAAATGTCAATGTTGAAAATCTGGAGTGAAAATATAAAAAAACTGGTGAAGTCACGAGTGTGCATAGAAACTGCTCAACGCACACCCATAATGTAATTAGTTTGGGGATTTTTTACAGCAGATTTTAACCATAGTCATTTTGGGACCTCCACTCATGAACAGTGTCACTGTGATTTTCTTATTCTGTCCCGAACACTGATTTCCCACAGCGACTGTGCTATTCTGTGCCGGAAGTGTGAAAACCCATTTCAGCCAGGGTGTGACAAATGACAGCTGTACTGTTCATAAGGAGGTGTGGAAAAATGTCAATGTTGAAAATCTGGACTGAAAATATTACGAATTTGTGAACTTACGAGGGTGTGTGGAAATTGCACAATGCACGCTCGTAACACAGTCATTTTATGGACTTTTGTCACCAAATTTTCAACATAGCCAGTTTAAGATCTCTGCTCATGACCAGTGTCACTGTGATTTTTAATCTGTCCCGAACACTGATTTGCTTTTGACCACACCACTATGCTTCATGTGCAACGTATTTGGTGAGATGTGAAAATGACAGCTGTACTGTTCATAAGGAGGTGTGGTAAAATGGCAATGTTGAAAATCTGGAGTGAAATTATTATAAATGCTTGAAGTTATGAACGTGCATAGAAACTGTGCAACGCACGCTCGTAAAACAGTCATTTGGGGAATTTTTTCACCAGATTTTCAACATAGGGTTTTGGGGGCCTACCTCATGAACAGTGTCACTGTGATTTTCTTAATCTGTCCCAAACATTGATTGTGATTGGTTGACCATCCATGGCACTCCAGACATTATCTCATGGGTTTTAGCCATGAGAGGCTAGTGATGGCTAGTGATGCACATGACTCTAGGATCAAATTTCTAGTGTATCCAGGTCCCAGAAACCCCTGCTCTCCAGTTCAAATTGTGCATCTGATCAGGCAACAAGCACACCAGGATCCCTGTCTGCTCCACATCAGAAAGGTAGGCCTCTGAACTATAAGGAATACATGGATATTTGTAAAATGGTGTTCAAAAGAGAGTAAACGAAAGCAGCCCACAGCTAGGTTAGCAAAGACAGCTATGTGGCTCAAACTGTTTTCAGTTAACTCAGATTATTTAAATTTCACTTCAGGGCCATTCTATTGTGTTCCTAGCATTTTTAGTCAGGCTTATGCCTGGTCTTTTTCCCTGCATTGTGAGTTCATGTTTTGTCAATCTGTTTAGTGCTCTGCTTATGAGTTTTGTCGCAGGACTTACAGACTGTATGCTAGCTCTACTGTTTCAATCATATCGCAGTACAAAGTAACAGTTTAACGTAAGAAAGGGAGACTCTGTATGGCTTACCAAGTTTTTAAACCAAAAATGTTGTTTGGTCGCACCACGCTGCTCGCGAGGTAGTCCTTGGCGCAGCACGCCTGCCTAGGGACCCCCCCAAAGCCTCCTCCGAGGCCCTCTACTTGCTTGGCGCGTTGCTTCTCACTGCGGGGAGCACCCTCCATGCCCTACTACTCAGTTTCTCCTTCGGGAGCACACCCTCACAACTGTGCTGTAGGCGCGTTCGCAGGCCTCTGGCCTACAATTCCCAACAGCGCCACACCCTCCCTCCACAGCGCGGTTGGTGCCGGATGCTCCCCACAGCCCCATTCTCCGGGCTGCTCTCGCCGATCCCTACTGCGTGAAAGCGCTCCTCCGCCTATCTACAGGCTCGAGACCTTCCTTTCAGTCACAACAGCTGGGGGGTTATTGGGGATTGAGGGGGGCGATCTTCCAGCGCTCCTTCAGGCTCGCGGCCTACATCCAGGCCTCACTCGTGTTCTGCCACAGGGACTAGGACGGTGGCAGCTGGGCCCATCTATCCACGGGGAAATGGCCTAGGGAAGCCCTATATATAGCGGCCATGCCTCACAGCTTCTGCAGGCACATATACAGATGCCTTCACCGCAACCTCGTGGTCGAGGATCCCCATATATGGGGACTGAGGGGGGTGATCAAAAACCTTTAGGGGAAGCCCATGGTTGGCATTCGAGACCCGCGAGGCCTCACTAGAAGGGGTGGACACCCCTCCAATCTGGACATGGGAGTTTAGACTCCTTCCATCTCACCACAACCAGAATACAAGGGGGGGTTATCAACAGGGGTGCAAGAGTTACCAATACCGCACAAGCCAAGGCTTTTTAAGCCTTTCCATATGGGGTCCCTCACATAGCAACCTCCATATATTAACCACCAGCTACAGTTTCCACACCCTACACACGGGTCCCTCTCCTAGTGACCCTTGTGTTATGGCCTACTATTATATGGCCTACAATTTTAGTCTCAGCACGGGTCTCTCCCTACAGCGACCCCGGTGCTCACCACTACACTGGAAGTCCCTTCCTATAGCGACAACCAGACTAGTCCTCCTATGCATGAGAAGTCCCTCCCACAGCGACCCCACAGGCTGTCGTCGCGCCCAGGGAATAGTGCAGGCACCCCCCCCGAAAACGAGGTGCCAGACATACAAATTATGCTGATTACTAGGGGACAGAGAGATCTCCACAGTGCATTGCACTAGCCCTTCTTCTTTTTCACCAGATGGTCAAGGCCAAGAAGTGTTTCTCTTGCAACGCTACCCTTTTGCCTCAAGCTCCGGGTCCCCTTTGCTCCATCTGTCTACTTGATGATGACGAGTTATCCATGGAGCAAACTCCGCTCATGGGTCCCAACAATCCGGGGTCCAGCGGTACCACCTGGATGGACCCTGGTTCCCTCCTGATTCAAAACCAACAGGCCACAGTCGTGATGATGGAGAGCCAGCAGAATTTCATGCTGAAGATAATGGAGAAACTTGAATCCCTTACACAGCATAGAACAACGGTGCTTCCGGAACCAGACAAGGCAGGGGGGCCCTCAGAGGAACATCTAGACCACAAAGATACTGTACCAGACAATCCTCGGCCAGACTCTGGAGAAGATAAGGATATCCCAGAGGAAGAGAATGGAGTGGACACCAACGAAGAGGACATGGAACCTCAAGCTGTACCATCCCTTACTTCAAAATTGTGTTCATTCAACATGGTACCAGGCCTCATGAAAATCATCAAGGCCACTATGGGGTTCGACGTCGAGGAGAGTAAACCCGTGTCCAGACTTGACCCCATGATCCAGCAGAAGGCGACCACCTCTGAGACCTTCCCAGTGTGCCTAGCTATTGAGGACGTCTTCAACAAAGAGTGGCAATCCACAGAACCAGGTAGAATGCCAAATAGGAAAAACCTGGACAGGATGTATCCAGTTCAAGAGGACAAGACCGATATCTGGTGCAAAGCCCCCACTATTGACCCCCAAGTGGCGGCGCTCAGTAAGAAAACAATCTTACCATGCGGCACAATAGCTCTAAAAGATCCAATGGATAAGAAGGTGGAGGATATGCTAAAAAGGGCATTCGAGGTTGAGGGAACTGCCGCAAAAGCTGCCACGACTGCCATTTACACAGCTCGGGCACAAATCCGCTGGCTCGAAGAGCTCCAAGAGCAAGCAAACCCAAAGTCCAGAGAGGCAGAACTTTTAGAGTGCACTCTCGATGTGGCAAAATACCTGGTGGACATGGCAGTGGACACCCTGCGACTGCACGCCAGGGCCACAGCTATCACCAATAGTGCCAGGAGAGCGTTGTGGCTGAAGTTGTGGGATGCCGACAATGAATCAAAGACACTATTGCAAAATTTACTCATGAAGGGAAAGCATGTTTTTTGGGGAGGGACTACAGGACTTCCTAAAACAAAAAGAGGAAGGAAGAGACCTCCTTAAGAACAAGACCAAGTACACCTACCTCCTTTCCACAAGGTGGAGGTTTCGGGGGGGAAACAGACTATACCAACCCCGCAGGGACACACACTCACAGAACAGTTCCTTTTGAGGTAGAGGAGCATCCCACAGTTACCGTAGCCCCTATTCCCAAGCTTACCAACCGTCCTCCTTTAGAGCCCATGGCCAAAAATTTGGGGGAAGAGGTAGAGGATACAGGGGAAAACAGCAATGACTACATACCCACAACCATTCAGAGTCAGGGATCGTACCCTCCTGTGGGGCAAAGACTGTCACTGTTCAAACACCAGTGGTTCAACACAACCTCGGACAAGTGGGTCCTAGAGGTGGTCTCGAAGGGGTACTCCATAGAGCTGTCCCATGCCCCATCAGTCACAGGTTTGTAACCTCCCCAATTGCCAAAGGGAAGACAACACCTCATCAGGTCCAACACATCCTGTTGGAACTACTGCAAAACAGAGCCATACAGCCCGTCCC
Organism: Neoceratodus forsteri; assembly: GCA_016271365.2. Classification (NCBI taxonomy): domain Eukaryota; kingdom Metazoa; phylum Chordata; order Ceratodontiformes; family Ceratodontidae; genus Neoceratodus; species Neoceratodus forsteri. The sequence goes on from CM057452.1 coordinate 1,453,212,762, forward strand.
CTTGCACGAGCAGAAGCTAGGGGTGTACTCCATTTTCTTTCTCGTGCCCAAAAAGTTGGGAGAACTACGCCCCATTCTGGATCTGAAACACCTCAACGAGCACATGGTGTGCCACAGGTTCAAAATGGAGACCATACGATCAACTCTACGCAGCGTCCAGGTAGGCAACTACCTCACGTCCATAGACTTGAAGGACGCATATCTCCACATCCCAATTATACCAAGACACCAGCAATTCCTCAGATTCCACATCTTGGGCCACCACTACCAGTACCAGGCCTTGCCTTTTGGCCTCACCTCAGCACCAAGAGTGTTCACCAAGGTGTCCATCATCCTCATAGACAAACTCAGGGAACAGGGGCTGGATATCATACCCTACTTGGATGACTGGCTCATTCGAGCACATTCCAAGGAGTGGGCTCTCCAAGACACTTCGACCGCCCTACAGGCACTCGAGGAACACGGCTGGGTAGTGAACTGGGCAAAAAGCATCTGGTACCCACCCAACAGATCAAACATCTGGGGGCACTAATCAATTCGTCCCAGGGATGGGCAAAACCCTCTCAGACAAGGGTGCTCAATCTGATAGCCCTGGCCCATCACATGAGAGCCTGCCATCAGACAACCATGAGACGCATAGCTGCTAGGGTGCATGGCATCTTGCATAGACCTCATACCCTGGGCCAGATGGCACATGCGACCACTCCAGACGTACATTCTTACTCGGGGTTTCCCAAATGAATACAATCTACAGGTTATTGTCCCGCTACCACCATCGGTGAGACATTCACTAACATGGTGGACAGTGAAGTCCAACCTCACCAGAGGGGTACCTCTAGAGGCATCCTACACAGCCACAATAGAGATGGATGCAAGCCTATCCAGCTGGGGAGCGTGCCTGGGCGACTTGACAGCTCAAGGCCTATGGTTGCCAATGGAAGCCAAATTATACATCAACATCCTGGAGATGAGAGCCGTATCCCACACCCTTGAGGCTTTCAGATCCTTCATCTACAGCCAGTCGGTTCTGATACACTCCAACAATCAGGTAACGGTGGCCTACATCGCAAAACAGGGTGGCACCAGGAGCAGAGTCATGCTGAGGGAGGCAACGTCAGTCCTCAATTGGGCTCAGACCGACCTCAGCCATCTCGGCACAGTGCACCTCGCAGGAAAACTCAACGTGCATGTGGATTGGCTCAGCAGGCAACAGGTTCACCCAGGGGAATGACGGCTACACCCTGACCTCTTCCAGATGATTCAGGAAGCATGGGGACCAGTACCCATGGACCTCATGGCAACAATGGAAAACACACAGGTCCAGGCATTTTATTCACGGTTCAGGGAGGGTCGCTCCCAGGGAACCAATGCCCTGTCACAACCGTGGTCTCAGGAACATGCATACATGTTCCCAACCCTTCTCCTAATTCCCCAGGTACTAAGCAAGATCCAGGCATCTCACTGTACCATCATCCTAGTGGTCCCCTACTGGCCACGGAGGACATGATTTGCCACGGTACTCGAAATGACTTTAGCCAGCCACCGATTGCCTTACCGAGCGGATATGCTCTCACAGGGCCCAGTGATCCATCCAGCCCCGCAAACACTGAAACTCATGGCCTGGCTCCTGAAAGGAGGAGACTAATGAGGGCAGGCTACCATGACACTGTCATATCGATGATATTACAATCTAGGCAGACCCACCACTTCCACCTCCCAGTGAACAATGGTCTATATTTACTGATAGTGTCAAGAACAGGAATAAGGACCCGGAACAAATGGACATTTCAACCATTTTGTTATTTCTCCAACAGGGAGTAGACAAGGGCCTGGCCCACTCATCCCTCAGAGTACAACTCTCAGCAATTGGGGCGGCCATGAGTCCCATTGGGGGATACAGCCTGGGAGCACACCCCAATGCCCTGCACTTCCTAAAAGCAGTAGAGGTACTCTGACCCAGAACCCGACTGACCATTGTGCCATGGGATCTCCCACTGGTGCTCGACTACCTCAGTTCAGCCCCTTTCGAGCCACTCTGCGAGGTAGACCTATTCTGGGTCAGCCTCAAGGCTTGCTTCCTTGTTGCCATCTGCTCCGCTAGATGGAATGGAGAGCTAGGGGCACTATCATGCAAAGAACCCTATACTGTGTTCACCCCTCAGGGAGTCCGCTTACAGAAGGTCCCAGCCTTCCAACCAAAGGTATCCACAGCATTCTACAGGGAACAGCCCATTGAGCTACCCACCTTCTCTGGGGACACACAACAGGGCATCCGGCTGATTCCGCATCATCTGGATGTTGGCATCACCCTCTCTGTCTACATAGCTAGGATGCTGCCCCTTCGTAAGACAGAAAGATTATTTATCGTCACAAGGGGACAAAGACAAGGCAAGGTAGCCTCCAAGTCCACAATCGCCAGATGGCTCAAAAAGACCATTCAGGAAGCTTACCTAGCAAAACATATGACACCACCCCAGGGTATCAAGGCCCATTCCACTAGAGCAGTCACCACATCCTGGGCAGAAAGGGCAAACGTGTCGTCAGAAGACATATGCGAAGTGGCTACATGGACCTCCATCCATACGTTCGCCAGACACTATAGGCTTGAGTACCTGTACGACATATAGCCCACTTTTGACACACAGATCCTCCTAGCAGCAACATCCACCTCTCACTCATAGACCACTCTGTTTCCCTCCCTTGGGTACTACACTGCTACTTATCTACCCATGTGGTAATGTCTGGAGTGCCATGGATGGTCAACCAATCACAATGGGTGTTTACTCACCTGGTAAAGGTGATCGTGTTGGTTGACATCCATGGCACTCCAAGACCCTCCCAACAGAGTACTCAGAGTGACCAGGACCGGAAGTCTATTCCAAACAAAGCTCAGGAGGGGATATGATACATTGAGATTTTGACAGTTGACCTATTAGGGATCGAGATTAGATTGTAAATAATAGGGAAATTAAAATCGGGCCTGTTGACCACACCAGCTTACGTTTTACTTGGCATCATTATATACAATGTTTGTATTGTTCTCTCTTGCACTTGTATTTGCACTCTACTAACCTTGATTTCAGCTATGGAAAATTCGAACTGGAGAGCAGGGGTTTCTGGGACCTGGATATACTAGAAATTTGATCCTACAGTCATGTGCCTATCAGGTGGGCTAAAACCCATGAGGTAATGTCTGGAGTGTCATGGATGTCAACCAACACAATCACCATTACCAGGTGAGTAAACACCCATTTCGCACACCGACCATGCCATTGTGCGCTGCATATGCAAAAACACATTTCAGGCCAGATGTGAAAAATGACAGCTGTACTGTTCATAAGAAGGTGTGGTAAAATGGCAATATTGAAAATCTGGAGTGAAAATATTAAAAATGCTTGAAGTTATGAGCGTGCATAGGAACTGCACAACACACGCTCGTAAAAGTCATTTTGGGGAATTTTTTTCACCAAATTTTCAACATAGGCTTTTTGGGGGCCTACCTCATGAACTGTGACACTGTTGTTTCATTAATCAGTTCCTAAAGGTGGTTCCACACAGTGACCATGAAATCACCTTTCGGGACCAGCTAACAAAATGACAGTTCATGGGGTGTGGTCCCAGGAACCCTATTTTAAAATTTGGTGAAAAAATTACCAAATATGGCTGAGATATGCACCAAAGTTGAAAAAAAAAACATTTATGCCATTATACAGCTTACCATCATTCTTTTAGTTCGCTGTCGGCTTTGAAGAGTACAGACGTGTTCCTGGTCCACTGAAGATCACCGCGCTGGGCTCCAGAGGTAAGTATGGGGTGAGGTGGGGGTGTGGGGAGGTTGGGTACGCAGAGGGTGGGCGCCGGTTTGGGGGAGGTGAGCAAAAGATTCAACGAGGGACCATTTTTTCTTCTAGTTTTTTTTTTAAAAAGACGGGGGACTTTTGCCATGCTGGGGTGGGCTCCCAGCATGGCACAGGGAAGTTTGTTTGGGGGGCAGTGGAGCCGACGGGGGATTGAGCACCCCCGTGGGCCATACTGACTTTTGCCATGATGGGGTGGTCTCCCAGCGAGGCACCAGGAAGTTTGTTTGGTGGGGCAGTGGAGCCAACAGGGGACTGGGCACCCCCGTCGGCCATACAGTGTGCTGGGGGGTGCATGAGCTGAGGGGGAATTGGGTACCACCCTTGGCACACAACAAATGGGGAGGTGCATCACGCCGATGGGGTTTGGGCTCCCCCATCTGCAAATAAACTGGGGAGGGGATCATGCCGACAGTGGGATTGGGCACCCCGTCTACTTTTTTTTTAAATTTATTGAAATGTTTCACCAGGAAGGCACACTGAACGGCGGGTAATGGCTTTCCTTCAGCTTCGTGGGGACTGTGAGAGGCAGACGGAGAATCTGTCGCCATGGGGCCACCACATAATGCACCAAAACAGCTGATTGTGTAGTGACGTGGCTGAATTTCTTTACGCATTGCAGCATGCTCATTAACTGCCGTCATCAACAGCATGCTCCTCTATTTGCCACACAGAGACCAGCCCTATAACGGATTGCTGCCATTTGGCACAACACTGCCATGCCTCCATAACTCGCTTTTGAAGGAAGCTGACACAATGTGTTTCTTGCACATGTGTGCAAGCAACACAAAAATTAGTACACAGAACTATAGACCCTTGATATGTGTTATGGATCTCAAAGTGGCTGGAAGATAGAACTTAGAGGGTACTTCAAAATGGTTGCCTATCAGGGGAGGGTCAGATGACCAGTGGTGTGCTGCAGGGCTCGGTACTGGGCCCATATATCTTTAGTATCTTCGTTGCAGATATCTCAGAGGGATTAATAAATGAGTCAAATACGCTGACGATCTGAAAATTGGTGGGGCATGTCGATCCACTGAACAGACTATAACTATTCAGACAGATCTGAACAAGATCAGTGCATGGGCAGACAAGTGGGGGATGCATTTCAGTCTGGTGAAGTGTAAAACCATGCATGTTGATTCAAATAACACTAAACATAGCTATTACCTTGGCAAAAGCATATTGTCCACAACAGCACTCGAGAAAGACCTGGGGGTATATATTACTGATAAACTGGATTTTTTAAAACAGACAAATGAGACCATCAACAAAGTTAATAGGATCATATGGACAATAAAACAATATAAAATCTAGGGAATAAAAAAAATCTTCTCCCACTTTACAGATCATATGTCCAGCACCATAGTGATTATTGCTCACAGTTTTGGTCGCCGCACAACAAAGAAGACATCAAACAGCTCAAAAGGATTCAAAGGAGATTCACCAAAGCATAAAGGGCTTAAAAATCAGAAATATAGTGATAGGTTGGGAACCCTCAACGTTATGTCTCTTGAGGCTAGGAGGTGTAGAGGCGACCTCCTGTTTATTTGGGACATTATAAACGACCCATTCTTATTTATGAAAATGGGTTTCAAATTTAAGCAAGATGTTAAGAAAATAAGAGGTCATCCCCTCCAATTAAATGGCTCTAGATTTAGAATGAATAGCAGGAAGTTTCCTTCACACAGAGGGTGGTGAAGGACTGGAACTCCTTACCCTTAGACATTATAAGCAAAAACTAGCACATCTTTAAACATCGGCTAGACAATTGGAAGGCTATGCCTGTGGTTCAATGGACAAGCAGCCAGCCACTCCCTCTTTCTGTGCTACATAAGCAGTTCCTCTGAGCCTCTCTCTCAAGCACTTTTTCTTTCCAGACAGAGGCTCTGTCGGTCTGTCCTTTGCAGCCTGCTGAGGCCTGCCCCTCCCCCCCGCCTTGCTGTGTTTTGGCTCTGCTTGTTTCTGCTGGACTTCTGTTGTCTGTTCTCCTGCATTTGGTTTGTATTGTTTGCCTCTGGTTGTGTGCTTCTTTGTGTTACTTGTTCCCTGTCCGTCTGTGTTTGTGTGTCTTTTGTTTTGCTTTCTTTTGGGGGGCTTCTGTTTTTAAACTCCTTGCATTTTGCTAATCCAGAGCTCATGCTACTTGCTCCCATTTACTCACAATGTAACTGCAATTATTATCTGTGTGTTTCAGCTCAAGCTGCTTCCCTACTGCTGCTCTCCATGTATATACACTGTAATTGTTTTCACCTGGTTCAGGCTCACTCTGAACCCTAAACCATGCAGCTCAATCCTGCGTCCTGAACTTATACCACGTACCTCATTGCTGCTGTCTTCACTGCACTGCCTAGCCAATTTGCTGCTTTCAGAGCATTGCCTTCCTACAGTTTATGTTCATTTGAATTGCTACCCCTATAACTCATAATTACTCAATAGCGATGCTGCTCTATTATGTTTGCACACTGCTATTATACTCTGGAGGTCAGCTAAGCTACCACTGATGCTGTAAACTAGTTTTAATATCTGCATGTGGGTCACAGCGCCTTCCCATCGCTTCTTGTTTTTCCTATGGCGGGGGACTGGAGATGTTGTTGAGGAGCCGTGGCACTGTGTGGCATACTAACTCATGTTCAAATCCTGCTTTCGCTACTAAAATCCTCTGACCATTTTGCTACCTTTCATTGACTTCCTTTATGGCCTGGCTGACTTTCCCCACTGTTCATATTTGATGCTCCTTCGACCTCTGTGTAGGTCTGACCATTTGCTTACTCTGCTTACTGACCTACGTGCAGGTCCACTCATTGCTTATACAATTCAGTTGCTCAACGCTCGCTACTATGATGTCCTACCTACGTGAGGGTCCCACCACTTAATGCTTCACTCAGCTCCTCTGCAATTGTTTTCTGGGGCATGCCAGACATAACCATTCCATTGTGCAGGGCCTCCCTGTAGCCAACAGTCTCACTCTGCACCTATGAAGTCCACATCTTGAGCATGCCTGACTTGGGGCAGGGTCCTTGTCACCTGGCCAATAACTGGGAATGTTCTCACTCCAGGCTTGGCTTTAGCCATTCGAGACTCAGCGGCAGCTCCTGGTATAGAATTTAAGACTAGCCGTGAAGGGTGGTTACAGCGATCTCTTTTGGCTCTAGTATTCTACTAGCAAGTCACCTTCACTGCGTTCTCCCTATGACTGCCTCTGGTTCATCTGGTTTGTTTTTAGGGTGGGTAGGCCAGGTGAGTGCCTCAGCAGTTGTTGCTGTCCTCCTCTCACCTTGGTTGTCCCCGATGTTGCAGAGCACTCTTGCAACCTTCCATTGTGTTCCCATTGGAGGGATCGAGCAAGAGCTTTCCTCCAAATTGGAATATTCTCCCCCCTTTTAATTGGGTTTCTAAATTGCAGCAGCAGAACCATCACTAAACAAACATCTCAAGCCTGGAGGGAAGGTGACCTAGGCCTTGGATCCCCAGAGATTTCCTCCTCAAAGGTTTGTTTTTTCCTCTCCTCCGTGCCTCAGGTCATAAACAGTAGTTAGCTGTAGTTAGTGTTCCCTAGTTCCTTTAGGTAGGTTCTGCTGTTGGATGGAGGTGGATGGTGTCCCTACTTGCTGTTCCCTCTCTCCTTAGGAGGCCCACTCAATCTCCAGTGCAACCCATCGTACTCATGCCATTGCTAACCTGTGCATCTCATTGCACTATCAAGCTACCTGGTGCCTAATCTACTACTATGCCTCACAGCTAATGATTGCCAATGTGCTTTTGTACTACTACTTTTCTTTTGGGGATGCTTCCTAGGGTACCTTTAACCAAGGGAATCATCCCACAGCACCTCTGGGGTGGAACCGTCTTTGAGGGTTCCTTGCCTTTGTTATCCCTACAGGGTGATAATTCCTCTGCAATGGAGAGCGTGAACAGCCAAAACCAAGTAACACAATTGCACAAGCATTACATCATACTGGCTGCGTAGGCCATTGAATTGGAAAGCTATGCCTGTGGTTCAATGGACAAGCAGCTAGCCACTCCCCCTTCCTGTGCTACATAAGCAGTTCTTCTGAGCCTCTCTCTCTCAAGCACTTTTTTTTTTGCCCCACCATCCTCCCTTCCTCCTCCAGTGGGATCTCCTCTCTCCTTGGGATGCTTCCTAAGGTACCTTTAGCATAGGGAATTATCCCGCGGCACCGCTGGGGGTGGAACCCTCTTCAAGGGTTCCTTGCCTTTGGTACCCCTACAGAGTGATAATTCTTCTGGAATAAAGAGCACGAATGGCCAAAACCAAGTAACACAGTTGCACAAGCATTACATCATACTGGCTGCATAGGCCATTGAACTGGCTGTTAGCTACAGGGGATTGTACTAGCTAAGGTTTTCAGGATGGGGACTATTTACGGGCATTTTGCCTTCAGTTCCCTGACACACCTCAGTATGAACCTCAGTATGAATAAAGATCTATGAGCACAGTTCAAATGACAGATGAGTTGCTATTAATATTTCATTACTTCATAATTACTCAATGTCACATGCACTAGTTTCAGCACCCAGGATTCTCTTCCTGTTCATCCTGAAAGTGGCATTTCTCTGAACAGCTGCCTAAGGAAATGGATGGTAAAAGTTAATTGTGTCATGTTGGCAGCACACAAATCGTGTTCCTTTTTCTAAGGTTAAACAGCTGCTATAATTAACCTTTCAAAATGCAAATACACAGAAATCTCATAATGTACAGCAATCTCAACAGATGGTGCTTTAGTGCAGTAACCAGGAAGGTGAAAAAACTTAATTAAAACAATTGCCTGTTTTGAAAGAGAAAGGTTAATCCCTTTTTTTGATCTCCAATACTTTTTCCATCTGAAAGTGAAATATAGTACATGAATTTACCTTTCTAGACTGAGCTAGGCAAACATTAAAATTGCTCATCCCATGTTAATAGAGGGACACTGCAACTTCACCCACCAACTCCTTGACCTTAAGGAGGACGGGAAGTGTTGCAGCACAGACACACAGGATAAGAGCCCACAGACACACAGGATAAGAATGTCTGCCAGGGAGGTCGAGAGGGCCAGCCACCCTGGAGTTCAGCCCACCCCTCCCCCGCCTGCCCACAGCAGCCCCCAGTGCTAGGACTGCAGAATTAGCCCAACATTCCACAGACACACACACAGGATAATAATGTTAGCCAGCAGGTTGAGAGGCCAGCCATCCCAGGGTTCAGCCTTCAGCCCCCCGGCCCACCCGGCCAGGAGCCCCAGTGCTCGGACTGCAGAATTCGCCTGAGAGCTCACATACACACAGGATAAGAAAGTCATCCAGGGGTAGAAAGGGCCAGTCGCCGAATTCAGTCCAGCCCTCCCCCACCCACCCACCTACTGGAGCTCTTACTGCTCGAACTGCAGAATTAGCCCGAGAGCCCACAGACACACAGGATATAAACATCAGCCAGTAGGTCGAGAGGGCCAGCCACTGCAGAGTTCATCCCAGCCCTTCCCCACATGCTGGAGCCCCCAGCACTCGGAATGTGGAATTAGATATTCAGTGGCTGATTGTTTTTGGCACACATATCAGGGACCACACTCATTCCAGAACAATAGCCTCAGCAGAATTGGCCTTCCAGCATGGCAGATAGTGTGCCCTGCCCTCTCTAACTGTACTCGGGCATTTGTTAGATTTGCGTGGTGCTGCAATTGCTATTGAAATCCAGCATAGGATCTCACATATTGTGTAGAAAAACTATGTTATGAGGTATGCAATGTAAATGTGGCAGTAGTTGAATTTATGCTGATGGGAAAGTAATGTGGTGAACTAGTATGATAGGTCCCAGGACTACAGTCGTTATCTAGCCTGCTTTCAACAGGAGAATTAAGAAATATATTTAATTTATCTGTATTTTGGTGATCTAATGCAATTCATGTAGCCTGATCTCAATAGGGAGAATACAAAGGCTAATTAATTTGTCTGTATTCTGGGGATCTAATGCAATTCATGTAGACTGCTCTCAGTAGGATTAAAAGGTTTAATCAAATTGTCTGTATTTTGGGGTCTAATACAGTCAGGTAGCCTGCTAGCAATTAGAGGGGTTGATAGTTCTTTTTGTTAGGATACCGCAGTGGAGGCACAGAACCAAAAGTCAGCCTGCTAGGTAATCTGAGATATAGGAAGAGCCAGTTAGCCTGAGAAACACTGTGACTGGACAAAGCAGCTAGCAGGGTAAAATCTCACCTACTTCAAAATCCCTTTGTCTCCCCAGCCCAAAAGCCCAGAGACACACAGGATAAGAACATCAGCCAGGGGTTCGAGAGGGACAGCTATGCTGGAGTTCAGCCCAGGCCTCCCACACCCACCTGCCAGACCCCCCAGTGTTCAGACTGTAAAATTAGATATTCAGTGGCTGGTTGTTTTTGGCGCCACAGTTGTACTATTTTGATAGGGGATTTCTATTTAAATTGGCTTGAGGACAGGCAGCTCGGATACATGGAACTCCTTGTCATAGAAACATAGGATAAGATGGCAAATAAGGACCAACCAGTCCACCTAGTCTGACAATTGTCGAGGTGAATCACCTCTCAGGTTCTTGATGGCTGCTAGTAAACAGAAGACAACACAGACAAAAGGCATAAGGTGTAATAAACAGGTTTATTACATAAATCAGACTAATCCCTATCAGGGTCTCACCAAGAAGTTAGACACTGGGAGCCAGAGTTTCCCAATACCCCAGGGCATGAAGACAGTCTCAGGGAGAAAATGGTGGACATCACCTTATATACTACTATAATCACCATAACAATGGTTCTTACTTGCATATGTTAGATACAGAAAATGGGCCCTATGGGCCAAAAGTTAGGTGGCTCCACAGTGTGTCTAAAAGTTAAACATTTGTTCAAAGTCAGCTAAACTGAGAACAAAGAACTCATACAGAGTACAGAAATAAAATGTGGTGTTACATAAATCTTCATGGTGGCAGTGTTATACAGAAAATAAGGCATCATACATATCAGAAGCTCATAGTAATGTAATACAAAGAATACAGGAATGCATTCCTGGCAAAAATACTTCTAGATTTCCAATAGATCAGTAATAATTATTGGTGTATTGTCCTGGTACTTACTCTTATATGGTAGGCACCTGTGCCCTATAGGTTAGTAATGATTCTAGCTCATTGGAGCTGCAATTAGGTAATATTGTAGATGCTGTCCATGGAGTACAGTGGATTTCCAATATGGGTGAGGGGACCAAGCCTAACATAGAAACACAGAAACATAGAATTTGATGGCAGATAAGGACCGCTTGGCCCACCCAGCCTGCCCATTTCCCTACCTGATGGATAAGCTGCAGATTTTAGTTAATCAACAGCTTACTTCCTCCTGACCCCCACTAGAATTGCCTTATGCCTGTCCCATGCATTCTTGAATTCTCCCACTGTTCCTGATTCCACAACCTCCTCAGGAAGGCTGTTCCATGCATCCATAACTCTCTCTGTGAAAAAATACTTTCTAATATTACCTCTGAGCCTTCCTCCCATCTTCAAATTGTGCCCCCTTGTTCTCGCACATCTCTTCTTCTGAAAGATACTACCCTCTTGTACCTTAATTCCCTTGAGATACTTGAAAGTTTCTATCATGTCCCCTTCTCCCTCCTTTCCTCAAGGGTATACATATTAAGCTGCTTTAGTCTCTCCTCGTATGTCTTCTGGTGCAGACCTTGCACCATTTTGGTTGCCCTCCTCTGAACAGCCTCCACTCTGTCTATTTCTTTCGGAGATGGGGTCTCAGAATTGCATGCAGTACTCAGATGGGGTCTCACTAACCGTCTGTAGAGAGGGATAACAACTTCCTGTTTTCTACTGTTGATCCCTCTCCCTATGCATCCCAGTATCCCCCCAGCCCTCCTTACTGCCTTCTCACATTGCTTGCCCACCTTTAGGTCATCTGATATAATTACTCCTAGGTCTCTTTTGATTTTTGTTGTTGTTATTATCTCAACCCCCATTGTGTACTCTTCCCCTGGGTTTTTGTTTCCCAGATGCAATGCCTTGCACTTCTTTGCATTGAATCTGAGCTGCCACATATTTGACCATTCCTCCAACCTTGCCAAGTCTCTTTTCATTCTTTCCACCCCACCTTGTGTATCAACCCTGTTGCAGATCTTTGTGTCATCTGCAAAGAGGCATACCTTTCCTTCCAGGTGCTCTCCAATGTCACTTATAAAGATATTAAAGAGGACCGGCCCCAGTACCGAACCCTGTGGTACCCCGCTAGTTATCCTCCTTTCTTCACTGTGGACTCCATTTACTATTACCCTTTGCATCCTGTTGTCCAGCCAGTTCTTTATCCAGGCTACCACCTTGGGACCCACTCCAAGACTGGCTAACTTGTATATTAATCTTTTGAGTGAGACTGTGTCGAACGCCTTGCTAAATTCTAGGTAGGCCATATCCACAGCCCCTCCCTGGTCTACTACTTTGGTCACCCAGTCAAAGAAATCTATTAGGTTTGTCTGACATGACCTTCCTGCTGTGAAACCATGCAGTCTTGGGTCCTGTGCTCCACTGGCCTCTAGATACTCAACAATTCTTTCCTTCAGAAGTGATTCCATCATTTTCCCTACCACTGAAGTCAAACTAACTAGTCTAAAGTTTCCTGCCTCTGCCCTGCTCCCACTTTTGTGAAGTGGAATCACATTTGCCCTCCTCCAGTCCTCAGGTACCACTCCATCCTCCCATGATTTGTTAAAGAGAGTAGTCAGTGGTGTTACTAGTTCTACCCTTAGTTCTTTTAGTATTCTTGGGTGAATCCCATCAGGCCCCATTACTTTGTCCACCCTCAGTTTCAAGAGTTCTTTCAAAACCCTTTCTTCTGTGAATGGACTGATATCAACCACCCTATTCAGAGTTTCTCCCTTGTTTGGTTTAGGCACCTCCCCCTCCTCATCTGTTGTGAATACTGAGCAGAAATATTCGTTCAGTATCCCTGCTTTTTCACTGTCACCCCCTGCCCACATTCTCTCCCCTTTATTAAGTCTCTTTATCCCTCCCTTGGTCTTTCTTCACTTCCTAATGTACCTATAAAAGGTTTTATCCCCCTTCTTAACAGAGATGGCTATCTTTTACTCAGTTTGTGCCTTTGCTATTCTGACTGCCTTCCCTGCTTCCTTCTGCTTTAACTGATAAAGTTCTCTGTCCTGCTCCTTCTGTGTTTCCTTATATTTCCTGAATGCTATCCTTTTCTCCTTAACTGTCCCTGCCACCTCTTTTGAGAACCATAGTGGTTTTATCCTTCATTTTGTTTTATTGATTTGCTTCACACAAAGGCTTGTTGCCTCTGTGATGGCTGTTTTGATTATTCCCCATTGTTCCTCCACCTCTCCTTCTTGCCCATTTGCTAGTGCTTTTCTAAGGCACTCTCTCATTTCCCAAAGTCAGCCTTCCTAAAGTCCAATACTCTTGTTTTGTGGCTCTGACTCTATGGCTGTGTTTATTGTGAACCACACTGTTTGGTGGTCACTTGTTCCCAGATAGCTACCACTTCTAAATCTGAGATCCTTTCTCCTTCCCCATTTAAGAGTACCAGGTCTAAGATTGCTCCCTCCTGAGTGGGTTCCAGCACTAGCTGTCTGAGGCATGCCCCCTGTAGGGCATCAAGAATGACCCTGCTCTTGGATGTGCCTGCAGCAAAGGTACTCCAGTTAACATCTGTCATATTCAGGTCCACCATCAACAATATCTCCCATTTTTCTGCCATTTTAAGGATGCCTTCTATCATTTCCTTGTCCATTTCCTCCCCCTGAGATGGGGGTCTGTACAAAACCTCCATGCAGATTGTGTTGCCATTTCGTGCCTCCAGGGTGACCCTTAGTGACTCATCAACTTCCTATTTACTCTTTAGTTCTGTTGCTTTAATCCCTTCCCTTATATAGAGAGCTACTCCTCCTCCTCCTCTTTTACCCACCCTGTCCCTCCTGTAGACTGTGTATCCTGGTATGTTGACTTCCCACTCATGGTTCTCTGTGTACCATGTTTCAGTGACTGCCACAATATCCAGGCATCCCTCTTCCATCAAGGCCACTAGTTCAGGGAGCTTGTTGCACAGACTGTGGGCATTTGCACTCATCACCTTCCATTTATTTTTTATGGCCTTACCCCTTTTAGCCCCATCCCTGTCCTTAACACCTTTTTCTGCATTTATCCCTATCTTGCTCCCTACTGACTTCTCTGCCTTGGTGTTTACCTCTCTAACTACTGTGCTTTGTTGGGGGAGGCTGGAATTTCCCTGCTCCTTTTCAGTGCCTCCTCTCTTGGCTAGTTTAAATGCTTGCCAATGAAGCATTTAAACCTGTCACCTAGGATCCTGGATCCCCCCGGACAGATGCAGACCATCACACCAGTATAAGCCTGCATCCCTTCAGGTGGCTCCCCAGTCCCCAATGAAGCTCAAACCCTGAGCTACACACCAGTTTTTCAACCATTCATTAAATCCCATGGTGAGGAATACCCTAGCAGCATCCTTGCCATAGACAGGCAGCACCTCCGAGAAGGTTACCATACATGCTACTTGTCTAAGGCCCCTCCCCAACTCCACAAACTCCTCTTGCACCACTCTGATCCCATTTACAGCCAGGTCATTTGTCCCTAGGTGGACAATGACATCCAGCTCCCTCCCTTGTGCAGCTGCTCCCGCGATCCTAAGGATTCGCCTGTCCCTCAAGCCATGGCACCTCCTATCCCTTCCTCCCCCGTCTACCCCTAATGATTGGGTCCCCACCAGGAGTTGTTTCCTTCCCCTGTGGGGTCTCATGCCTCCCTCCTCTGGGTCTCCTTTGTGGAGGTTCCCAGCATCCTCCTTGGTCTCCACTGCAGGTGCCTCCATAGAGGAACCACTCTTTGCCAGAACAGCATATGAAGTGTGGAGAGCTACAACTGGAGGGATGCACCTCTGTTCCACCACCCTCTCCCTCCCTGAGCCCACCTTGGTCCAACCACTCCTCATTCTTGGCAACCTCTGAGGTAACGGTGGTGGTCCTGGTGGTCCCTGGGTGGGGGAAGAGGTTTCACGAATCCTAGCCAGGTCATCCTGGAGACAGGCAACCTCCTCCCTCAGACCAGAGAGGTGCCTGCAAACCGACAGTATTGTAGCCTCCAGAATGTCTCCTGGAACACTGCTGCTCCACAGCCATTGCACTGCACCACTCCCATCTTGACTTATTTAGTGTCCCCTCTCCTGTTGCTTTGTATGCTAACAATCCCCTCCTTGTTGCCTTACTGAAATGGCAACAATGAATGGGTAAATTGTGGGTGATAGTATCATTACAGACCAGATGCATGAGCCTTGTAAAGGAATTCAGGTTGTTCATAGTGTGATTTGAGCATATGCCTTAGACAGCAGAGAGTTACTATCAGAAAAATAATCAGAAAAACTTGTATAATCACAAAACCTTTGAACGTGAGCTCAGTCCAGGTGTTGGAAAGTGCGGTGTTTAGATCACTGTCATGTATGAGAGTATTAAGTTCATCTCCAGCTTTGGAGATGTTGTTGCTGATGTAGATAAGGTGTGAATCCTTTCTATCTAAAAGTGTTTTAAGTGCCAAGTTAAGTGGGTCTATATGAACATTAAAAATGGGTAAATACTAAGATAAGGCAAGCAAGAATTCCTGGTCTGTGTCAATAATATCTGCTTCCAGGATGGGAACAGGGATAATAACAGTATGACCAATAACAGTTGTTTGATGGGGAACAAAACAAAAGTTAGGTTGAGTTATGTCACAAGTTCTAGAACCATAGGTGAAAGTTTTATGATTAGTTGCAACACAGTATTGACCATCAGAATTGTATGACATTGTCGCTAGTGGGATCCACCATTTGTGCAGTCTGATAGGACAGGTAAAAGATTGATTCAACATCTGTGTGGTGAAACGATCTACTTCCTCCTTGTATTTTGAGTAGAGTTGACCAGCCTTGCCCGCTGGTTCAGAAGAAGATGTAGTGAAGACAGGTGTGCCAAGGTTAAAAGTAAAAGTTCCATTGGCAGACAGAGTGGAGTCCAAAGCATAGGACCAATCAGCGCTTTCTGATGAATAGCAACAGATAGGCTTGGTGACATTGAAGACGTCACAACAACAAAGGTAGTGGTAATCCTTTTTGGCACAACAGTCAGTATGAGGTGCAACCCAAGTGTCAAGGGTTGCATGGAAGATGAGTAGAGGTGGGAGGTCGATTCTCTCCCAGAAGATTCCGTCGTTGAGGTGTCCTACAGAGTGGATGTTGGCCAGTTTGTTGAAAAACGCGGTTTGTGGATCAAAATGTAGAAGTGAGACTGTGAAGGTTAGAAATATAGTCTGAGAAATATTACATTGTTTAGCAGTATAACAGGGGCCCTGATTAGGGTGGCATGTGACATAACCTAGATTTCTAGTAGTTGATAATTGTATAGAAACAGATCTTGACATGCAGATTGTAACACAAGAAAGTGTTTTGCATTGAGGACAGTACCATTTGGCTAATCGTCTGTCATGGATGTGGTCTGGAATGTGACCAGATTCCAGATCCTGGAAGAGATTATTCATTGTTGAAATAACAAAAGAACCATAGGCTGAACATAAAAGTTCCCTGGCAATATATTGGTTGTCTGTCTCCTTATTGTTCTGGGTGACAAGTTCATTAATCTTGTCTTTGGTGTCATTAAAGTGTTTGGCTATATTGTGCATGTTGTACATGGTAAAAGCTCTTCCTAAGTCCATCTACACTATGTAGGATTGGTGGGACAACATTCTTTTCAATGCCATCTATAAATTTAGATGAATAACTTTTAATTGTGGCAATATCTTCCCTATTCCAAATAGACATACCAGAGATGGTGCCTGTGGCACCAATGACATCAGCAGTAGCACGCCTGCTGCGTTTCTTAGATTTAGTGTTAGGAGTGGGGTTTGGTCTGGGTCTAAATACTCCTAAATGTTCAATAGTATGTGGCCCTGCTACTGGGTCTTGAGTACATGTCTGGTCTGCTGCAAGAATGTCTAATAACATGGTACTACGAAACTTAGAAGTGTTGGTGTTTGCGCACATGCTGAATTTGGCCATATTCCAGTGTGAAAGACTAAAAATAACAGGAATGTGCATGTTATTTACAAGTGTGCCTGGAAGTGGTGTGGCAGCCAGACCACTATCTGGTCCTGGCTCTTGGGTTGGACATTCTATGAGTGTATCTTCAGTAGGAGAAACTACAGAGAGAAACATGGCTATAGTAGCCATGTAGTGGTGTGCACAATAATCACATGCTGAATTGTCTGGAAGTGTATCACAGAAGGTTGGATTAATAAGAGCAGTAAGGCTGTATAAACCTGTATGTCTGAAGTTAGCCTGTTGGATAGACAGGGTTCTATTGGGTGCAACTCTAGTGTTGGGCCAGTCTTGGAAAGTGTATTTGGAGAGATGGGCAACTGGGATTTGTTGACCATTAGCATTAGTTTGCCATTCAATTCAGAGTCATGATTTATCAGGTGCCGCAACCATGGCATTCAGGTAGGCATCTATGTCTTGCTGAACAGTAATCAATTTGTCGGGAACATCTATACAGACTTTTTGGGGGATTGTGGTAGGTTTGTTGCGTGGGGTTAAGTAACATTCTTCTGCTGATTGGGGAAGTGGTAGGAGTTGCCTTAGATGTTAGTTGGTATCAGTTAATTTGCTGATATCCGTGGAAAGGATAAAGGGAAGTATTCCTTTGGTTAGGACTAGGAGCAAGATATCCATCTTGCAGGTGAACCTGTAAGGAAGAAAGAAAAAGGTCAGTAGGTATTATTCCATCCAACTGGGTTAGGAAAAGTAATTAATCTCCTTTATACAATTTGAGTTGGTTGGTGTGTAACCACTTGTCAGTAGGTTTGTTCTGTTGCAGGAGTCCAACTTGATAGACTTCTGGACTCAATTTATTGATAATGGGACAAGGGTCTTCCCATTTGTTGGCAAAGGGGTGTGTTGGGTGTGCAGTTTTGAGTACCATTACCTGATCTCCAACCTGCCAAGCCACCTTTTTTGCGTGCTTGTCAAAGTGGATCTTGAACTGTTGTTGGCTTTACTGATGTGGCGTTCTATGGTCAAGTGGGTCTGAATGATGTCATTCCTAAGTTTGGTGACATAGGTGTCAACAGACACTCGATCTGCAGTGGGTGTGTTCAGGCCAATCAACAGGTGCTCAGATAATCTCTTGGTTCTAACAGTCATCACCTCAAAGGGAGTGCACTGGGTAGTGGATGAAGGAGTACCCTGAATTGTCATAAGGAGTAAAGGCAAAAGGGAATCCTAATCCTTGGGGTTGTTCGCGATGAATTTGGATAACAGATTTTGTCCATCTATTGGCTCTCCCTACCTGACCTGAAGATTGAAGGTGGTAAGGATACCTTAAGAGGTAGGCCCCACCTGGGAAACAATTATTTTACCAGGAGTTTTATGGGTGCCTTTGCTGTGCATTTGCCGGTGGAAAAAGCCTCAACCCATTTCGAGAACAGATTGATGATTACCAGGGTTTATTTGTGTTTCTGCTGGTATTAGTCAATGGTCTAATAAAATCAATTTGGATTGCGTACCAAGGGCCAGATTGTCTTTGGGTAAGTAACTTAGCATTTGTTTTGTTTGAGGTGGGGTTATTTTGTACACAGACTAGACAGTTGGCAATGTAGTGTTTAACATCTTGGATCATACCAGGCCACCATCCCACAGCTTTCAGTCTTCTGACTGTTTTCCACGCCCTGGTGTCCTCCAGTTGGGGTGTCGTGTACCTGATGAATAAACTCAGGTCACAATGATGTAGGGACCACCCACAACCTGTGGCTTAGATCATCAGCCTGGTACCAGTTTGTTGTCATCTGACAGCAGTTGTTCTGCATGTCTCTTGTAGGGGTTGTTGGTCAGTAGTGCCTGTTCAGTACCTTTGTCTAGATATTTGAATGCTTCCACGAGTTGTGGATCAGCTTTTTGTGCTGTGGATAAATCCAATGGCACAAATGGTTTGGGTTTCTTCTTTGTGGCTGCAATGTGTACTGCAGCCAAGGCAACAGTGTTCCATGCTCCAAGTATCAGACCCTCGAGCACCATCCTTGGCAAGGGTGTCTGCTCGATCATTGAAGGCATAGAAGGGTTCTGATTTTGAGTGTGCCTTCACTTTGTGGATGTACAGTTTGTATTGAAACTGTTGGACCAGAGTGTCAATATATACAAAGATATCTTTATACTCGACAGGGATGCCATCAGAAGAAAAGAAGGAATTTCTCTGCCAGAAAGGTAAAAACTCCATCAAAGAGCAACAGACCCAGTTAAAGTCTGTATAAATGATGGTACAATATCTGCAATAGCCTGGTGTACAAGTTTGAGAGCACAGGCCACAGCTGCCAATTCTGCATATTGGAAAGATGCCACACTGCAGCATTTGGAAGCATGCTCAATGTTACCATTGGGGTATTGGCTCAGCACTCCTAGTCCAGCAGCTTGTTCTCCCTGGTGATTTGATGCTGAGCCATCAGTAAAGATGTAACACAGAGAAGGATCCTCCAGGAGTTGAGGGGAGATTGGAAGAAAGGGGACTGGATCAGGCAAATCAGGAGGCTGGAGACTGCAGTCATGTGGTACTCCTGTATACAGAAGACCATAGGCCAGAACTGAAGGCATTTTGGCACAGTGTACCTGGATATCATGATCCTGTAAGAGAAGAGACCAATGTGTTTTTCTGGTGTTTGAGACTGAACCATCTTTCACTCTATCTGAAAGCAAAAAGTTGGTGGGTGGGTGATTTGTATGTAACACAATGGGTGAGTACCCTATGATGTACAGGAAATGTTTCACAGCCCAGTAGGTAGCCAAGAGGCTTCTTTCACAAAGACTGTATTTCAGTTCTACTGGTGAGAACATCTGAGAGGCATGGGCAATGGGCCTGAGGGTCCTATTTACCTTTTGAGCCAGCACTGCTGACAAAGCAATGTCAGAGGTAGCGGTATCCAGATGGAAAGGAAGTGCCGAGTCTGGGTTGACCAATGCTGGAGCAGAGGCCAAAGATTGTTTCAATAGGGCCACTGCCTTTTTATGGGGTGGACCCCATGTCCATGGGACATGTTTCTTGAGAAGCTCGTACAGAGGGGCAGCCTTTTGTGCAAAGTAACAGATGAAATCCCTGGAATAATTTGCCATTCCCAGAAAACGTCTGAGTGTTGCCACACTGGTAGGTAGTGACAGATCCTGTAGCCCTGGATTTTGTTCCAGGCCAGGCTTTTACCTTTCTCGGAAGTGCGTAGACCGAGGAAAATAACTTTCTTTTTGCAAAGTTGTGTTTTGGCTTGGTTGCACTTGAGGCTTGCCCTCTGTAAGAGGGTCAGAAGTTCATCAAGGAGGGCAAAGTGTTCCTTCTTGGTTGCGGTGGCTAAAATTAAGTCATCCACATATTGCAGAAGGCACTGTGGGGTAGAGAAATCCTGTAGCACATCCATCATGTGAAGATGGAAGAGGGATGGGCTGTTGTTAATGCCCTGTGGGAGGCAGGTCCATGTGTACTGGTGACCCTCAAAGGTGAAAGCAAACTTGTATTGACTTTCATGGGCCAGTGGAAGTGACCAAAAACCATTGGAGATGTCAAGAGTGCAAAATCAAATCCGATCTGGTGTTAGTAGTTTTAGCACTTCAGGTGCTGAGGCTACTGTGGGTGAGCAGCTAGGAGTTATTTGATTAAGTCTCCTATAACCAATCTTGAGTCTCCATGACTTGTTGGGTTTCTTAACAGGCCATATAGGTAAGTTGAGGGTAGAAACACATGGCCTAATCACTCCCTGATGGAGAAGTGATTTGATTGTTTCTCTGAGTGATGGAAGTGCTTCTGCAGGAAAAGGATACTGTCTTTGTCTGAGTGGGTCAGGGCCTGAGACATCAATGCTGGTTTGCATTCTCCTGCAGTCATGTTTATGTTTGGTAAAAATGTCAATGTGTTTCTGCAGAAGGGGAAAAAGATGTTCAGAGAACTCATGGAATTGGAATAGAGCTATGACGTCATATTCCTGGTTGTTGACTGAAATGGTAGCCACAACGTGCAAGTCTGGGATCATGACTGCATGATATTGGCCTTTGTTTTGGATCAACAGCCTGTTGGCCAAATCTACTACACAGACGTGCAGTGCTAGGAAGTCAGTTCCTAGGATGCTGGGGTGGTGACGTAACACATAAGGTCAAAGGTAAAATCAGTGGCAAGGGTCCCCAATACCACTGGAAGTACAATAGAATGGTAGGTTTGGAGTGTGGTTCCATCCACACCATGGGCATTGGTCCTCCATCCGGTGGACCAAGATGATGAGGCTGGGTCCTTATCATGTAGCATGGACATGGCTGCACCTGTATCAAGAAGTACAATGAATTGGCAGCCCCTGATCATGGCCTTGGTACAAGGCTGTCCGTTTGTATCAATGGTAAGAATGGTGACAGTATGGATTGGGGCCTGTAATAGTCAATCAGAACTATCAGTGTCACCACTGTGTTCTGGCGGTTCTTGGAACCGTAGGCCGGCAGGGTCTTGCCGGGCCTCTTCCTGGTCCTGCATGGGATACAGGTGTTGCTGGGTAGTGGTAGCTGCAAAGAACAATATATCGGGATTTGAGCCTGTTGCAGCCCAGGCAGAGGAGACTGCAGTGTCTCCCTGGCCTAGTGGAGACAAGGCCGTAGATGTGATCACTGCCACGGCCTGTTTTGGGATGGACTCAGCCACAGATTGGACTTTCCCAAGTAGCCTTCGGAGGTTTTTGTTATCCTCCATAATTTGGGTGTAACGGCCTGTTCAATTTCAATTGCCCTGATTATTGTTGGGGTTCTGTTTGTTGGAATTATTCCAATTTATTTTATTCTTGCTCTTATTGCTTTGCCCCCCCGCCCCGATAGGGTTGTTTGTCATTCGAGACTGGGGTCTTGCCTTTCTGGGTCTTGCCTTCCATGGTACAGTGGTTTGTGGACTCACTGGCAGGTTGTACCATGGCCACCTTGGCCTTCTGGATGGAATTGAGATCATGGAGGTAAAGTTGGTAAACTCATTCCATTCACGTGAGTATGTCAGTGAACTTGTTAGTCTGGGGAAAAAAATGCAGGTTTGACCTTGTCCCGTACTGCTGGAAGCATGTTCCGGATAAACAAGGACACTATCTGCTCCCTCTTGTGATAGTGCTTTGCCAGTGCGATAGGCCAACCATAACCGCTGATGGTATGACACCGGACTTTCCTTGGCGTACTGCTTGACAGGGTAGGCCAGCATGACACTACCCACACCTGGAGAGTGAGTGGCAATGAGTGCAGCAGCGATGTCATCACATGTCCCATCTGCCTCTTGGCAGACTTCCTCTGGGAGTTTCACCCAGAGGCCTGGGTCAATAGTCTGTCGAAGGACTTGCACTTGGCAGTCTGCTGGGAGACTAAGCATTTCACATTTGAAATGAACTTTTTCCAAATGACAAGTGAGATTGTCACTGGGGCCAATGCAGCCTATACTGTCAGCAATCTACTGAACAGAGTGGGCTGCCTGGAGGGGATTAGTGGGTAGTGCTGGACACAGGTTGGGGGAAGGGATTGGATCGTGCACTGTGGATGGTGGTTTTCACTGTGGTGTCTGCCACAGAGCAGAACATGGCCTCCCAAGTAGCAGCATCTTTCAACATTTGTCCCATGTTTTCTCAAAAGATTTGTTTTTGCTCCTCATTCATCTCGGTCCTATTCAAGGCCACATCGATCATTTTATTGACTTCCAATTTGTTGTCCTTTTTCAGGACAGCAATCAGAGGTGGATAACTTCGGCCTCCCCCGGTATCATGGGGGTTGCCATCTTGGCGTCATACGTGACAGTTGCCATATTGGATAAGATGTAGGGTGCCGACATCTTCCGGATGGCACGGGTTGGGAGCACCATTTTGAGGATGTGGCTGGGCGTCACCATCTTGTGTGATTTCATCATCTGAGTCATTATCGCCTGATGACACAATGTCGATGGGGGTGTAGTAAGCTCCGCCCGTCGCTTTGACATGACCAGCCAACACCTCTCACTGATGACACAATTTCACCATCTTTACTCTACACACTTTGTGACTAACTTTTGCCTTGTTCTTGCCAACACAGAAACATAGAAACATAGACTTTGATGGAAGATAAGGACCACTTGGCCCACCTAGTCTGCCCATTTCCCTACCTACTGGATAAGCTGCAGATCCCAGTTAACCAACAGCCTATTTCTTTCTACTCCCCACAATAATTGCCTTATATCTGTCCCATGCATTCTTGAATTCTCCCACAGTTTTAGACCCCACAACCTCCTCAGAAAGGCGGTTCCATGCATCTACCACCCTCTCTGTAAAAAAAATACTTCCTCACATTGCCCCTAAGCCGTCCCCCTTCTATCTTAAAATGGTGTCCCCTTGTTCTTGCACATCTCTTTTTCAGAAAGATGCTACCCTCTTGGACTTTGTTGATTCCACTGAGGTACTTAAAAGTTTCAGTCATGTCCCCCCTCCCTCCTTTCCTCAAGGGTATACATATTAAGCACCTTTAGTCTCTCCTCATATGGCTTCTCTTGCAGAACCTGCACCATTTTAGTTGCTGTCTGGACTGCCTCCATCCTGTCTATGTCCTTGTGGAGATGGGGTCTCCAGAACTGAACACAGTACTCCAGATGGGGTTTCACAAACTGTCTGTACAGAGGGTAACAACTTCCTGTTTTCTGCTGGTGATACCTCTCCCTATACATCCCAGTATACCCTAGCCCTCCCTACTGCCTTCTCACATTGCTTGCTAACCCTAAGAACATCTGATATGATTACCCCAGGTCCTTTTCCATTTATGTTGTTGTTACTACCTCCCCCCCCCAATGTGTACTTTTCCCCCGGGTTTTTGTTTCCCAGGTGCATTATTTTCCACTTCTTTGCATTGAATCTAAGCTGCCATACTTCTGACCATTCCTCCAACTTTGCTTCATCCCTTCTCATCCTTTCCACCACCCTTTGTGTATCAACCCTGTTGCAGATCTTTGTGTCATCTGCAAAGAGGCATACTTTTCCTTCCAGTCCCTCTGCAATGTCACTTATAAAGACATTAAAAAGGACTGTACCCAGTACTGAACCCTGCGGTACCCCACTAGTAACTCCCCTTTCTTCAGTGTGGACTCTGTTTACTATTACCTTCTGTGTCCTGTTGTCCAGCCAATGTTTTGCCCAAGCTACCACTCTGGGACCCACTCCCAGGCTGGCTAATTTGTTTATTAATCTTTTGTGTGGGACTGTGTCAAATGCCTTGCTAAAGTCTAGGTAGGCCATGTCCACAGCCCCTCCTTGGTCTACTACTTTGGTCACCCAGTCAAAGAAATTGATTAGATTCATCTGACATGACCTTCCCACTGTGAATCTATGCTGCCTTGGCTCCTGTGACCCTCTGGCCTCTAGGTACTCAACAATTATTTCCTTCAGAAGTGATTCCATCATTTTCCCTACCAAAGATGTCAAACTGACAGGTCTGTAGTTTCCTGCCTCTGTCTTGCTCCCACATTTGTGAAGGGAAATCACATCCACCCTCCTCCAGTCCTCAGGTAGCACACCATCCTCCCATAATTTGTTAAAAAGGGCAGTCAGTGATGTCACTAGTTCTCCCCTTAATTCTTTTAGAATTCAGGGGTGAGTCCCGTCAGGTCCCATTGCTTTGTACACCTTCCATTTTAGGAGTTCTTTCAGAACCCTTTTTTCTGTGAAAGGACTGGGGTCGACCCCCCCCCATCCAGAGTGCTTCTGTTAATTGGATTAGGTACCTCCCCCTCCTCCTCTTTTTTGAATACTGAGCAGAAGTATTCTTTCAATATCCCTGCTTTTTCACTGTCCTCTCTGCCCACCCACCATCCATTCTATTCAGCCTCACTACCCCTCCCTTTGTGTTTCTACACTCCCTAATGTACCTATAAAAGGTTTTATCCCCCTTCTTAACCGAGTTGGCTATCTTTTCCTCAGTTTGGGCCTTTGCTATTCTGATGGCCTTCCCTGCTTTCTTCTGCCTTAACTGGTACAGTTCTCTGTCCTGCTCCTTCTGTGTTTCCTTATACTTCCTAAATGCTATCTTTTTCTCCATAACCTTCTCCTCCACCTCTTTTGGGAACCATAGTGGCTTTTACTTTCATTTTGATTTGTTTATTTGCTTCACACAAAGGCTTGTTGCCTCTGTGATGGCAGTTTTGATGTTTTCTCATTGTTGCTCCACCCCTCCTTCTTGCCTGTTTGCTAGTGCTTTTCTACACCTTTTGTAATCTCTTTCTGAAACACTCTATATGCGGCGCTTAGTTCACAATTGCCTGTAAGCTCCTTGTCCAATTCACCACTTATCCTTTTCAGATCCTCTCGCAACTCTTCATTCTCATCTCATAATTTTTCATTTGTTTCACTCAATAAATCATTCATTTGTAATATCTGCCTCTTGTCCTGCTTCAACCTGTCACAGTCCTCTCTCAACATACATAACTCTCATTTGTTATCTTGTACAGCACAGTGAAAAGAGTTTCATTCTTACAACACAGAGCTTGGAGTTGTTCATCCAGTTGCTGCTCTTTCCTATGCATCTCAGTTTCCTGCAAGCCCACTTCTTTTTTTTAGAGAGGAAATTTGCAGTTCAAGGGAAAGGAACCTCACTTCAGAAGCTTCCAATGCAGCGAAAAGAGCCACGACTAACAGCCCCTTTAGTATAAGTTTATTTGCTGTTAGTCTCATCTCTGAGTACTGGGTTGAAATGCCCAGTACAGGGTTATCGGAAGACTTTGCTTCCAGCACAAAGTTGCTCCACCCTCCATGGGAGTTAAGAAAGTTAGAGACATCAAGTCTCAGGTCTGCGTAAATATTGGACATGTTTCTGGGAAACTCAGATTAACCCAATTACAGAAAATACAGCATCGTACATATCAGAAGCTCATAGCAATGTAATACAAAGAATACAGGCATGTATACCTGGCAAAAATACTTCTACATTTCCAATAGCTCAGTAATAATTATCAGTGTATTGTCCTGGTACTTACTCTTATATGGTAGGTACATGTGCCCTATAGATTAGTAATAGTTCTAGCTCATTGGAGCTGCAGTTAGGTAATATTGCAGATGCTGTCCATGGAGTACAGTGAGTTTCCAATATGGGTGAGGAGAACAAGCCTAACATCCTCAAGCAAATAAAACTAGCTCTGATCATCCCATCCCCCAATCATTTCCATGCCAAATCCTCTAATCATACCCTTCTCTGTTGGATATTAACAAACAAAGAGGACAGGGTAATATCAGCAGGGGTTCTGTCTGACTCTATTAGTGATCATTCTCCCATCTACTGCACTTGCTCCTGTAGCAGACCACATCCACCGCCCTAGCTAATTTCTTTTAGGAACTTATCCAAATTTGACATGTCCAAACTATGGGCTGATCTTCTAGGTGTGAACTGGTCCACCCTCTCATTAACCAATGTAGACAGCCCTGGGTTTCCTTACAGCGACTCTATCTACAATACAGGATAAGCACTTCACTCTCTCTACATGGTGCATAAGGGTAGGCAACACTAAATGGATTACCAAAGAGCTGTTGTCTCTAATGTAGCAGCGGGATAAATCCTGGGTCACTTACAAAGCCTCTCCAACACCTGAAAACTGGAATACTTATTGGTGACCCAGAAATCTCTGTAAACAAAAATCCAAACATCTTAAGGCCTCCTTTCTAAAGTCCTAGCAAACCTATAACTTTGGTGACCCCTATTGCTTCTGGGCCTTGGTTAACTCCATCATGAAACCTGCCCCAGGTAGAACACTGTGAACTTACTCATGAAAGCAAGACTACAGACCGAACCTTCAACTATCGTATACATCTTAAACAAGAAATTTACAAATCTGGACTCTTATCTTGCCCAGTTCCCATCTAAATCAGCAAGCCCTCAGATAGGAATGCCAGACCATGTGAGGCCAGATTGACCCATGTTTTATTTTCGTGCCACTTCCCCCTCAGATGTTAGACGTCACCTTCGGGCCCTACCTAACTTGGGCAGCACTGGGAGTGATAGACTCTGCCCTAAGTTCCTGAAACTGATTGCCAATTTCAAAGCTAAACTGCTCTCTATCATCCTTAGCCTATCACTGTTCACATCAACCATCCCATCAGTCTGGAAACAGGCTAGAATCATCCCCATCTTTAAGTCAGGGGACCCCAGTCTTCCTGAGAACTACAGACTGGTATCAATACTGTCCCACGTGAGCAGGATCCTTGAGAAGATAATATTTCTTCAAATTTTGGACCATCTCTTGAAATATAACCTATTATCTCTGGACCAGCATGGTTTTTGGGAGGGTTATAGCACCACCATGGCTCTGGCCCAATTCACTTACCATGTACTTAGGGAGACAGATAGGGGCCGGCTCACCGGGGTTATCTTTATAGATTTCTCTAAGGCTTTTGGCATGATTGATCATGACATCCTATATAGGGAGCTTTCCTCATGTGGTTCCTCTTTCAATTCCTCGAGTTGGGTTAGAAATTACCTTTCAAACAGTACCCAAATGGTTCATATTGGAGGTGTCTTATCTAGCTCATTACAAGTACATGCTGGGGTCCCTTAAGGGTTCATCCTTGGTCCCTTACTATATTCAATCTTTGTTAACCTCCTACTTTTTGAGCTAACAGGTTGCTGCAAGATCATGTATGCAGATGATCTCATCTTACACGGTAGCGACAACAGCCCCAGTTACCTATCCCAAACCCTTTCCAATGACTTCTCCTCTATGATACACTGGTTTACAGCACAAAGACATACAGTTAACACAAACAACACAAAATCTATGTTATTTGACTCTAAGCACTGGCTCACTAGATGCTCCTCAGGCCTTATGCACTCCCTAAACATCTTGGCCCATGATGGTTCCCCACTCGAGCATATCACCTCTTTCAAATGCCTGGGAGTAACACATGACTCCCCCCCTCTCCTTCACAAATCATATAGGTCAAATTGTGAAATGAGTCAACCAACAGCTGGGTGTTTGCTACTGACTGAAGCACCTTATGACCCCAGACGTTTGACTGGCTATCGGACAGGGTATCTTCCTCACTCTCCTTGACTACTGTTCTCCTATCATCTCCCTTACCTTACCCCCACTCCCCACTCACCTCAATACAGCCTTTAACAACACCTGCAGGTTCATCACTCAAGCCCCCTTCTGCACCCGCCATTGTACTCTTTACCCATCACTCGGGTGACTTTTCTCCCAGGCCCATAGGAACTTACTTTTTGGCTCTCTTACATTTAAGTCCCTCCATGAAGGTGCTACATCCCCGTTATCTGGACTGTTAACTATCAAGCAGGACCTTTTCAGTACTTTCCCTTCAACCTGTCCATCCACCATACATTCTGTGTACTATATGAATGTAGTTTCTAACTTATTAATGTCCTATTAAAAGTGGGGGAATGAAGAACTATCATCCTAACCTAACAAATAAAAAAAGATGAACTTGTGCCCTTTTAACACTGGCAAAGAACTAAGGATGCCAAGTGTGTTACAGTAAACTTCCACCTAGGTAAACTGAACTTAAAATAGCTGTTACTACATCAAGGCTCACTGATCCAGAATTGTTATTCCCTGCATCTCTTCAATCATACAGTATGGTCAATGGGTAACCATCTTGCTATAAATTGTTTTTGTTTTAACTGAAGCTGTGCAGATATCTGTTCCATTGATTTAATCTTTTTTAGGATCGCAATCCAATTTTCTATTTCAGGGCAACCATTCAACAGCCATCTCTGTGTGATTGCCTTAAGGGCTGCTGTTATAAAGATATTATAAAGATACATAAAATTCCCCCAGGCAACCCCTCTAGGTGGAAGTCCTAATACCAGGTTTGGAAACCCAGATCCATAATTTTTTATTTTAGTGTTTGTTACCAGAAAAGGAGGACTAGACAATTCTGCCTATTTTTAGCCTCATCCCGGGGGAGGGGGATACAGATGGATGCCAACTGACATTGAACCAAATTAAGCTGTTGGTGGTATTTTTTTAGTGAATGGGGGTGAATTTAGCCAGGACACCAAGGAAATTCCCCTACTTCTTGGCCAGTAGGGGGACTGGCTGTTGCTGGATCGCAGGTCAGTTGGAAACCTGCATGGAAGGAGAATGGAGTTGTGGAGCAATCCGGCAGCGAGGGCTGCAACTGATCCCGACACTAAGTTGAATTTCGCAGAGAATAACGTGGAATGTGTTGATGGAGAAGAAAAAGAATTATTTGTTTTGATGGAGGATTTGACTAATTTTTCAAAAGATCTAAGTGTTTCAGAGTCAACAGCGCTTATACCAGAGGTGAGACAGCTTAAAGATAAATTGGAATCATTAAGATTCGAACAGTGGACGGTATCTGAGCGATTAAAGACACTGGCAGTTAAAAATGCAGGGCGACTTACCAGGTCAAACGAGGACTTAGAAATTGAGCAGGCTCTGGGTAAGGAAGTTCCCAATCAGTCCTCGATGGGTGGCTGTGTTTCCAGTAAAGCCGCAAAGGGTGATACTATATCGGAACAAGCGACCGAAATGGCTAGTAGTTCTGTGGGAGTGCCTTCTCAGAGCCATGAGCTGACAACCGAGCTGGAAGACAGGAATTGTGTACAGCAGGAATCAAGGGTGCGCAAGGACATCGTGGTGGAAGAGGAAGTGGGACGGGGAAGGCTTTTCGTGAGGAACAGAGAAGTCCAGTACAGAATTCGCTGGGATTTACCTTTCGGGCTGCAATGAGCATGGAGAGTGAGAATACTGAACCAGGGACACGCTGTATCTTTCAGACGGTACCGGGAATACAAACAGGTGTAACTGATTTCACATTCTCCAAACGACTATTGGACAAGGTAGGAGAAGAAGGGAAGGAAAAGAGAATGGCATTGAACTTTGCCAAACGCCATTTGGTGCTGCCTACAGTGGGGATAGATGGACATCTAATTAATGCTCAGCAGGGAGGGGAAGGGACAGTGATAGATAATAATTGTATGGTACCTATTTCTACTGACAACTGGTCCCCACAGAAGGCTTTAAGTGAAGCTGGCTGGACATTGGATTGTGGTTCTTGGAAGCCCATGCCTGATTGGGACCCAAAGCTGAATTTCTCCCAAAATGAACCAACCTGGAAGCCCAAGTCACAAGACGCTGGTGATTCACGGGGGGGGAGAGAGGGTAAGTGGGAATAAGGAAGGTGCTCCTATGGAGAGTTCAATCTCTGGGGAAAAGGAACTCTCAGTACCTGTGGCCCAGGTACAAGGGGAGGCACAGGACCGAAGAGAGATGAGTGGGGAGAAACCATTGATGTCAGAATTATTTTCTAAAATTAAACAGGATGCTGCACCTTGCAGGAATGCGGTACGCATTAGATATAAAGGAGGTTTGGAGGTCTGACCTGATAGACAGTATGTGGGGAAATGTTTATTGAAGGATTCTTTACATTTCTCGCCTAGGGAGGTGTTTGCATTTATTAATATTTCTGGGGAGGACAACTTTGATGTTAGTTTTCGTTCCTCCTATGCTCTTGATATGTTTTGGGAAAGATATACGCAGGTTAAATTTTCCCCTTTATGGACTCCATTTCTAGTAATACCTTTAACGAAACCTTTAATTAAATATGTCACTGTTATGTTTCGAAACGAGAGGGTTCATATTGATGATATCACTTACTGGCTAGGCCAAAAATGTGAAATTCAGAGTGACCCTGAAGCAATATTAGATTCAGAACAATTTTGGACAGGGGGTTGGCGTTTTAAAGTGAAATTAAGACAGACGGAGACAGGTATTGAGCATATCCCGAATTCCTTTTTATTGGGGAGGGATAGAGTGGTGTGTTTTTATGCGGGACAACCACGAGCATGTTATAAATGTGGGACTAGGATGCATTTATCAAGCTCCAGTGACAAACCAAGATGTGAGAATTGTGGAGAAGTAGGGCATGTATCCTTTCAGTGTGCTAACTTCACAAAGTGTGATCTTTGTGATGAGATCGGGAATGTATTTGCTGATTGTACATGGGCGGCAAAAAATAAAGGTTGTTGTGGTAGTCCAGATTTATTAATTCAAAAAGCACAGGATTTGTTGATAGGGAAGGCCTCTGTTGGTTCCCCATGGCCTGCAGTAGATCTGACCTCAGTTGTTACATTGAGTGGACAAGGGGCAGAGGTACTTGAGGTAACCAGTCAAGAAAAGGACACTTTAGACCTAGATCCAGGGGAAGCCTTGATGGAAGAAGGACAACAGCAACAGGAGACCTTTCAGACTCCAGTGGTAGCTGCTGTTTGACAATCCTCCAGAAATGTTAAAAGTCTTTCTCAGCAGCCAGTTATGGAAGTGGAAACCAGTAATTCCTTTGCCTTGTTGACCAGTCAATGGGGGGAATCAGATATGGATTGCCCAGAGGATGATTCCCAGTTGACGACGGACAGTCCACCTTCCCCATTACGACTACAGGAGGATTATAAAGGTAAAAAAAAAAGAAAAGGAGGAAAAAAGATAGGTGAAGGGTTAACTTTGACTAGGCATACTGCAATTTAGGTTAGGTTCGGTGAATGTACATAGTATATTGAATTATAAAAGACGGCAGATAATTTATGATTCAATTCATTCTGCACGGCTAGATGTCTGTTTAATTCAGGAAACTTGGATATATACTATGGAACAAGTTAGGTGTTTTCAACGGGAATGGTGCTGGGGTCCGTCTTATTGGTCTTTTGGCCGGCAGTCGGCGGATGGCATAGGGTTTCTATTCCATTCTTATGACTTTTCTTTAATCAGGTTGATAGATCTGATACCAGGACGGTTGATGATTTTAGATGGGCAGTGGAAAGGCAGGTCCTGTCGGTTTATTAATGTATATGGTTCTCAGCTTAAAGCAGAAAGGGTAGCTCTCTGTAATATGTTACAACCTTATTTGTTGACTTCACTGGAGGTGTTTTTGTGTGGGGATTTTAATTGTGCTTTGTTAGATGTTGAGAATCCGATAAGGGGGGTTGGGAAAAAGATTTATTGTGATACCAGGGCCCTTTATAAAATGGTCCATTCCGCAGGTTTAATTAATGGTAGTAGTAAACAGAGTTCAGGGCCTAAGTTTACGTATAAAAGGAATCGGTTTACTTCTACAATTGATTATATTTTTTTATCTAACAACATTCCTTTTACATTTACAACATGCCCAGTGTCCTTTTCTGACCATCTGATGTTACTTTGCACCGTTTCTCCTTCTGCCAGACTGATAAATCAGAAAGCAAGATGGAAATTGAACCCTTTATTGTTGACCTCAAAAGGGATATTGGATAAACTTAATTCATTGCTAACAGCGCGATTATCAGTGGCCTTTTTATATAGCTCGATGGGTGAGTGGTGGAAGGATTCTAAGGATGACATTTGTCATCTATTACAGCAACAAGGAAAAGCTAAGGCAAATGATGATTTTCTCCACTATTTAAAAATAAGACAGCAATTATATTATTTATTTTCAGTTGCTAATATTTCCTCCTTGGAATATGATTCACAGATTAGGATATTGAAAGATCAGCTTTTGAAAGTTCAGTATAATAGGGCTAGCACCCTAAATGCTCATTTGAGTTATGGGATCAAGAAGCAGCCAGGAGGGGATCCATATGAAGCTTTCAAAATTTATACACAAGTTACACACTTGAATACACTTCAGAATAAGGTGGGTCTACTGGTACAAGATCAGCAGTCACTTTATTCTCTTATTAAACAATTTTTTTTGGAATATACGCCAGTAAGGCCCCCGACTGATCAGAACATTTCGGACTTTCTAACCCAGATTGAGGTACCAGACCATGGGATAGAGTCATCAGTGGTGCTTCGGCCAATTACGACGCAGGAAATAATTACTGCTATTAAAAAACCAAAAACAGGAACTTCCCCGGGGATTGATGGATTGACATCAGAGTTATATAAAGCCTTTCCAGTGGAATTTGCTAAATGTTTGGTTATTGTATTTAATGCATTTATGAGTATGTCTGAATTTCCAAGTTGGTTTGCAGAAGGGCTGCTGATTTTTTTATATAAGTCAGGTGATAAATTTGACTTAAAAAATTGGAGACCAATTACGCTCCTGAATTCGGATTATAAATTATTTATGAGTATTTTGAATGAGAGATTGAAACAGTTAGCGGTTATAGTGCTCTCCCCATATCAGTTTTGTGGGGTGCCTGGGAAAAACATGCATCAGGCTCATATGGTCTTGAGAGACATTGTGGAGTTGGCGAGGGTGCAAAAGATTTCAGGATGTATTGTCTCTGTTGATCAAATGAAGGCCTTTGATAGAGTGTATCACCCTTTTTTATTTGCATCCCTCCGGAAGTATGGTGTTCCAGAAGTTTTTATCCACATTATAAATGCGCTTTATGATTCAGCAATAACACATCCAGTAATACAACTTGAGATAAAGGAAGGGTTTCATATTCCAGCTGGGGTACGGCAAGGTTGCCCTTTAAGTCTCTTGTTGTATGCATTTACAATTGATACATTAATTAGATCATTAACACAAACACCTCGGTGGGCAGGAATTGGTTGGACTGTTGACGTGGATAAGTGGTATATACAAGCTTATGCTGATGACTTATGTGTTTTTTTTTCCGATAGTTCACAAGTGGTGGTTTTTTTAGATTTTATGGAGGAATATGCAGCATTGGCAAATTCCACTATTAACAGGACTAAAAGTAAAGGTGTATTTATTGGAATGTATGGTATATCTGAAGTAATAGTGCAAGGTCTTCATCTTTCTTGTGATCCAATTAAAATATTGGGTTTGTTCTATGGACCAAAAAATGTACCAGATTTTAATTGGATGACAGTATTGAAGTCCATAGACCTGAAAATTAGTATTTGGAAACAATGGAAACTGGATAAAATTAAACGGGTTGCGATTATTAAGAAATTCATTGTTCCAAAGTTACTATATACGGCGTTGATTTTTCCTTTACCTCTACTCTTGGAAACCCGAATATATAGTCTATTCTTTCAGATGTTGTGGGGTAGTAGGCTTAATCCGATTAAGAGACATTTTACATACTTGGAGAAACAGAAAGGTGGTCTAGGAATGATAGATCCGGTTGTTTTCTTTGCCACTTTATTTATTTCAGCCAATATTAAATTAGGATGGGGGTGACCATGGGAAACATTGGATTGTTACACAGACAAGTCATGGGGAGATAGTATACTCTTTGGAACGATAGACCCCCAAAACCAGTTCCGACATTGTTACTCCCAAAACATTTTATTCCAATTGCAAAAAAATTGTTTAAATGGGGGTTAGAGGCACAGGTTGTCAAAGTTAGTTCAGGTTCACAGTTGTACAAATCTGTACTGTTTCAATTATATCCAAGTGAACCCGAGTTTAAGAACTGTCCTAAGGAATATATGGAGGTGGTCTTAAGCAAATTAAATAATCCCAGGTTACCTGCTTATATGTGGGAAACCTTATGGCTTATGGTATATGGTCGAATTGGAGTCCAAGGGAATGCCAAACATAAACCATTACAGGACCGGAATTGTCCATTTTTAGAGTGTGTGGCACAAGAGGAAACTGTTAACCACTTTCTTTTTGAATGTTCCTATGCTAGTAACCTGTGGAAGTTCCTGACAGTATGATGGAATATGAAATGGTTAGCATGTATGGATTATGAGACATTAGTGTTGGGTCATGCTCCTCAATTCCGGTTATTATACCATAGGGATACTTTACAGATTTTCTGTAGTACATTGATATATTACTTGTGGCAAGCTAGGTGCCAATGGGTACTTTCTCAAAGACTGATGCCTTATGACACTGTTCAGAGATTAATACAAGGGGCTATGTTCAGGATTTATAGTCATGACATTACATTCTTTTCCTCGAAGAAGGTGAGGGAATGGTGGAAAGGCTTTTCAAAATTTATTAAATATAAATGAGACTTTCATTTCTAAAGAGATTGTGGGATATAGGAAACATTACTGTTATTCTTTTGGGATTGCCTTTGTACTTATTTAAGATGTTTCCGTACTGTTTTACTATTTTATCCTTTTTTATTTAGGCATAACTTGTTACTAGGTTTCTTAAAATGATAAGTTCCCTTCAGTTTATTTACTGTAATAGTTTTTTGAAGGAAGAAAGTTCTTTTGTTCGTATTATTATTTAGATAGATTTATAATTTCTTACAAAGTACTTTAATGAACGTATGTCAATACTAATTGTTTGATTCACTTTGTTTGTGTTTTGTAGTGTGAAGTAACACTATTGGTACTTATTGTTTTTTATTTCCTGTATGT
Source organism: Neoceratodus forsteri (assembly GCA_016271365.2). Lineage (NCBI taxonomy): Eukaryota > Metazoa > Chordata > Ceratodontiformes > Ceratodontidae > Neoceratodus > Neoceratodus forsteri. Next base: position 1,453,247,927 of record CM057452.1, read on the forward strand.
ATATGGTTTATGCTGTGAGTTTCACATGTTATGTATCTTTGCTTTGATATTATTTGATGTTACTTTAATAAAATATTCCCCTACTCACCAGTAGGGGGACCACTGGCTGTGTGAATGGCCACAAGGTGCAAGACTCTGGAGAGGATGGATGTCGAGGTGGGGGAGCAGGTCTCCTTCCCCACCTCAGCTTTTGCAGAGACTGAGAAGTATGTGGAAACCTTATTGATGTTGGAAGATTCAGAGGAGAATGATGAGGAAATCACAGAAATGTTTCTATCAACAGAGGACTTGAGCCAAACAATGGGTGAAGTAGATGGAAAAGATAAGAGAGATAACATGGAGATATCCTATATGGAGCAGACCCTTTTGCTTCAGATACAACAGGAGGAAAAGAGACATGGATATGAGTAAGAATGTCTAAAGGAGAAATTAGCAATTATTCACGCTGCAGCTCCCCTTGTCAAACTGTGCGGCCCGCCTGTCAAAATGCACGATGATGCAGGAACATCAAAGGCCTTATCAGGAGTGGGTGAGTCAATTTCAGATTCTTCTGTGAATGGCTTAATAGATGCTGTAAAACTAAAACAAAATGAACAGACTGGCAGTACATACACTGAAAGCGGCATGTGCCTATAGCCTACAAAGTTTAAAAAACTTAGTGCAGCATTAAAACCTGATGTGAATACGGAAAGTGACTTAATGAGCATCAAGCAGACCGATGCTATGCAGGTGGGCCAGAACTGTTTTCAAGAGAGCATAGAAGCAGGGAACATGCTGCCCAATAAAGAGACTCTAACCAAAGCTTCAGGATTTGTGTTTAGACAACCACTAAGAGTGCTGCCGTAGACAAATAAGGACCAATTGGATACACCAGTTGTTTTTGTGATGGATAATGTGTTACAAGTGGAAACCACTGTATTCTCATTTTCAGTGAGAGAAAATAGTCACAAAGGTGGGAAACAGGATGATATAAAGGGGAAGAGGGTGGCTTTGACTTTAGCGAACAGAAATATATTTTTGGACAATTCTTCTACCCCAGTTTGTAACATTAATTTAAAACAACCTACTATGGAGCAGACAGGCACCTTAGCTGGGAAGGGTCTTCCTGCACCATTGGCACCGGTCTCCCCTTGAGATCCATGGCCACCTCAAAAAGCCCTAAGTGAGGCCGGATGGAAAGAGGCCCCAGCAGGACCTGGTTACCTGACCCAGATTAGGAACCTACACTGAATTTTTTTGCAAGCTAGCCCTGAGTGGCATCCTAAGAACTTAGAACAGGTGCCTACATTTTCCCTAGAGATGCAAGAACATCCTATGTCAGAACCTTTGAAGGAACAGGGCAATTCTGATAATAAAGAATTAGATCCTATGGCTCCCCCAACAGAAGACAACACAAGACTGAAACCTGATAATCTCTATCCACAAGTGGGCCCTACAGAGATAACAGATCAGAATGGAGTACCACCAGAACAACCACAGAATCTAGATCCATACAGAAACCTTTGTTATCGGACTTATTTTCCAACATCAGGAAATAAGCAGCACCCAGGAGGAATGTGGTATGCATTTCGTATAAAAGAGGACTCGAGGAAAGACCCAATAGACACTATGTAGGGAAATGTCTTCTTAAAGACTGTCCCCATTTTACACCCAGAGAAGTTTTTGCGTTTATAAATATATCAGGGGACGACAATTATGATGTCAGTTTTTGTACAGCTCATGCATTGGATACATTTTGGGATCGTTACAACCAAGTTAAATTTTCCCCCACGTGGACTCCTTTCTTGGGAATACCATTAACCAAACCTTTGATTAAATATGTGACCATAATGTTTTGGAATGAAGGAGTCCACATGGATGACATCACTTATTGGTTATCACAAAAATGTGAAATACAGAGTGACCCTGAAGCAATACTAGACACAGAAATGTTTTGGACGGGAGGGTGGACGTATAAAGTGAAGTTAAGACAAGGTGGCAAAGGGATTGAACATATACCCAATTCTTTCATGCTAGGTAGGGATTGTGGAATATGCTTCTATGCAGGCCAGCCCAGAGCATGTTATAAATGTGGCTCTAGAATACATCTGTCTAGCGCGTGCGACAGGTCCAGGTGCAACAACTGCAGAGAAATAGGCCACAAATCAATGCAGTGTGCCAACCACACAAAATGTGATCTATGTGAAGAAACAGGACATGTCTTTAGGGAATGCCCCAGGGCAGCAAAGAACAAAGCCACATGCATAAGCCCAGAGTTGCTGATTCAGCAAGCGCAGGATTCGGCAACTGAGAAATACGCCAATGCCCAACTCCTGGTACAACCCCCACCTTTGGAAGTAGACAAACTTGAACTTACCCAAAAAGAAGAAATTCAACCCATATCTCATAAAACACCAACCCTAGATGTACCCAGAGAGCCCACCATTTTGAGTCCAGTCTGTTACAAAGATCCGGCAGGACCAGAGGGAAACCCACCCAGTGGTCCTTCTTTTTCTCCCATTCCCAGGAGGTTATTGAATAGGAATCTAAAAACAAACCCCCACCCCAAGGTAGAATTTAAGATAGGAAACTCCTATGCTGCATTATTTACTAACAGGGGAGATTCAGAGATGGAACAAGGGGATACAGATTCACAATCGACTAAAGTAGAAGAAGTACTGCAGATTAAGGAATATAAAGGGAAAAAGAAAAAGAGGAAAAAAATGGTTAGGGTAGGCAAAAACAGCACTGTATGCTTTAAAACTAGGAACTGCAAACGTTCACAGTCTGCTGAATTCTATGAAACGACAGGTAGTCTTCAATTACATTCATGAAGAAAAGTTTGATATTTGCTTCATACAAGAAACCTGGATGCATTCGAGTGAGCAAAGCAGATTCTTTAGAGAAGAGTGGATGTAGGGCCCCTCATACTGGTCCTTTGGGCCTGACACTGTAGATGGGGTAGGAATTCTATTCGACTCCTATAAATTTTCATTGAAAAAACTAATAGGCCTTAGTCCAGGCAGAACACTAATTTTAGATGAAAACTGGAAAAGCATGGACTGTAGACTAATTTTTTTTCCTTTTGTTTTCCTTTTGATGAAATAGCTCAGAATGTGGGTGCATCCATCATCAAGAAAGCTCATAATGGAACATTTCTCTTCATCACCGCTAAATCATCTTTAAGCCGAATCAGCCAAAATTGCCAAAACTGGATTTCAAATTAAATCAAATTTATAAAATTGGCTATTCAAAAAGTAAATAGACTTATCAATCTTACCATGGACTAACATCCTTTGAAACCACTCTACATATGATGGGGGGGGGCATTGCTTTTCCAATTCTGTAGTATTATTTTAAATGCCACTAATAAACCCGTATTACATAATATCTTTTGATATCCCAAAGGGCCCTGAAACATAGTTGGAAAAGCAAAAGCCTCAATCCCCAGATCATAAGGAAAATCATGGCCCAGTACTCTTGATAGAGTGGATCAGATGGAGACCCACTAATCTTTTATCTGGGGACAACTTTGCAGCATATGGTGGAGGGTACCCTTACCCCAGCATCCCTGACAAGAGTCAATAATCTTAGCATCCATTTTATGGAGCCTAACTGGAGTATAGCAGATCACATGTACTATATTAAAAGAAATTTACAATAACCTATTATTTCTTACCCCAAGATTCTGAAGATTAATAATCTAGAACCAAATTTCCTCTGAGAGGTCAATTTTTAATTCCTTTTCCCAAGCTTCCTTAAGGGATAAAGATAAAGATATTGGAGAAATCTCCTCCACCAGAGCACTATACAATCTTGATGTCAGGTGTCTATTAGTCTCTAGACCCTGAAAAAACTGCTCCAGAGGTGAAACCGGAAGGGAAAATTAATTATGATTGCTCTTAAAGACATACAGTGGCGTGAAAAAGTATTTGCCCCCTTCCTGATTTTCTCTATTATTGCATATTTGTCACACTGGATGTTTTCAGGTCTTTAGACAAAATATAATATTAGATAAAGGGAACCTGAGTGGACAAATAACACTTTTTTTTTCTACTTATTTCATTTATTTAATGAAAAAAGTTAACCAACACCAACTGGCACTGTGTGAAAAAGTAATTGCCCCCTAGTTAAATCAACCCAATTAAAGGGATAATTAGAGTCAGCTGATTGAACACAGCCAGGCTTGATTACAGCCAGCCCTGCTCAATATAAACCTCACTTATTTTGGCCCTTACCATCAGAGTCACATTGCAGCACAAAGATTCAACAAGCACATTATGCCATGATCAAAGGAAGTTCTCGAAAAGATCAGAGAAAACATTTTGTTGCCCTCTATCAGTCTGGAAAGGGTTACAAAGCTATTTCTAAGGCTCTGGGACTCCATCGAACCACAGTGAGAGCCATAATCTCAAATGGAGAACACTTGGAACAGTAGTGACCTTCCCAGGAGTGGGCGGCCTGCCAAAATTACTCCAAGGGTGCAGTGTAAAATCATCCAAGAAGTCTCAAAGGATCCTAAAACAACATCCAAGAACTGCAGGCTTCTCTTGCCTCAGCTAAGGTCAGTGTTCATGACTCACAATCAGAAAGAGACTGGGCAAAATGGGCTTCATGTGAGAGTAGCAAGGCGGAAACCACTGCTAACCAAGAAGAACATAAATGCTCATCTCTCATTTGCCAAGAAGCACCTGGATGATCCACAAGCCTTTTGGGAAAATGTTCTATGGACAGATGAGTCCAAAGTGGAACTTTTTGGACAACATGGATCCCATAATGTCTCGCGTAAAGCAAACACAGCATTCCACAGTAAGAACACCATACCAACAGTCAAACATGGTGGTGGTAGTGTGATGGTGTGGGGATGCTTTGCTGCCTAAGGACCTGGATGACTTGCCATAATTAAAGGAACCATGAATTCTGCTCTGTACCAGAAAATTCTTAAGGAGAATGTCCAGTCATCCTTCCGTCAGCTGAAGCTGAAGCGTAGTTGGGTCATGCAGCAAGACAATGATCCAAAACACAAAAGCAAGTCCACACCAGAATGGCTAAAAAGAAGTAAAATTAAAGTTTTAGAGTGGCCTAGTCAAAGTCCAGACTTAAACCCAACAGAGATGCTGTGGCAGGACCTGAAACGAGCAGTTCAGTTGAAAACCTACCAAATGTTACTGAATTAAAGCAGTTCTGCGAGAAGAGTGGGTTAAAATTCCTCCACAGCGATGTGAAAGACTGATATTGAATTATAGGAAGTGTTTGGTTGCAGTCATTGCAGCTAAATGTGGCGTAACCAGTTATTAAGTGTAAGGGGGCTATTACTTTTTCACACAGTGCCAATTGGTGTTGGTTAACTTTTTTTCATTAAATAAGTGAAATAAAAAAAAAAAAAACAAGTGTTATTTGTTCACTCAGGTTCCCTTTATCTAATATTACATTTTGTCTAAAGACCTGAAAACATCCAGTGTGACAAATATGCAATAATAGAGAAAATCAGGAAGGGGGCAAATACTTTTTCACACCACTGTAGCTCTCGACTTGCAAAAATTGTCATCTATTACTAGATGGGATGTCATACTTCCTTTGAAATTGTTCAAAAGACATTAAGGAGGGTCCCCTCATAAAAATCAATAATTGAACAGATCTGTTTATGAAATTACCATTCTTTAAACACATGATTCTTTATACAAGGAGGAAAGAATTTATTATTATAGATTGGAGTCAGGGCTGTAATTTTTCCCTGAAAAATGCTAATTTTTTAAAGCACTTGCCCATGCCGACACCATGGCACTAGTGGACTGTAATGAATCCTGGGTTCTAAACCCATATCTAGAAGGCGTTAAGGCAAGAAGTTAGATAATTTGAGACCTTTAATAGAGTTTTCCTCAAAACACATCCCTGCAATTGATTTGTCTATAGGAGTGACAAACCAATGATACACTAATTCTAACTGTGCAGCCAAATAATATGCCCAAAAATTAGGGCAGCCTAACTCTCTTCTCTCCTTACTCTGATACAGTCTACCAAGCATTTCGCAGAGGTGGCCTCCCTTCCACAAAAATGTACGTATTATTTTATCTAACTCTTTGAAAAAAAATTTTTTCCAGCCTATAAGGAATAGATTCAAATAAAAATAAAAGTCTTGGGAGGATGTTCATTTTTAACACACTTATTCTTCCCAACAAAACAAGCAGCAGGTGCTGCCATCTATCCAAATCCTGCTTAATTCTAGCTACTAAAGAATCATAATTTAATTGAATTACCCTATTTGTTTCCCTAGCCAACATCACCCCAAGATATCTAATCTCATCCTTATTTATACCTATTAAAGTTGGATTTAACATATTTACTGAATTACCCAAATACAACATCTCTGATTTATCCCAATTTACCTTATATCCAGAAACTAAACTATATTCAGCTAACAGTTCCTCTAATATCAGAAAGGAATAATCTGGATTGCTCAAAGCCACCAGAATATCATCTGCATATAACATTGCTATTGTACTACCTTCCCCCTCATAAACCCCCAAATCCTGGGCTTTTAATCTCAATCTAACAGCTAATGGCTCCAAAAACAATGTGAAAAGAAGTGGGGAGAGGGGACAGCATTGCCCGGTGTCTCTCTTCATGTAGATAGGTTTTGATATACTCGAATTCATTCTAACCCAGGCTAGAGGTCTAGCATATATTAAATTAATCCAATTTTTAAACCTACCCATAATACCAAACCCCTGTCCAGTTGCCATCAGGAACGGCCACTGCACCCTATCTGATGCTTTTTCAGCATCTAAAGATAGGAGTGCAGTGTCCGTCCCTGAGAAACCCTGTATTATATTGAACACTTTTCTGGTGTTATGTTGCAATTTCCTCCCACCAATAAAACCTACCTGGTCCTGCTGTACCAGACATGGTACTATTTTGGCCAATCACCCAGCCAAACATTTTGCAAAAATCTTGTAATCACTATTTAGAGTGATATTGGCCTGTAAGAGCCACATTTATCAGGGAGGTTATCCTTTTTAAGCAACAGCGCCATTTCAGCTTCATTAAAAGATTGGGGCAGTTTATCTTCCTCCAAAAAGGAATTAAACATTAAACAGAGCCAAGGGGCCAATATGTCATCTAGGTTTTTATACACTTCAAATGAGAGACCGTCAGGCCCTGGGGACTTACTATTAGGGAGACTCGTTATGGCTTCAATAACTTCATCTATAGAAATATCAATATTCAGCTCTCGAAACCCTTGTACAGATATCTTTGGCAGATTAATACCTGATGTATATTCTTTAATCCTAGATGTTTCCACCTCTATTTCAGGTGCATACAAGTCTTCATAGAATGACCTGAAGACAGAATTTATCTCTGCCTCAGATGTTATTAATTGCCTGCCTCATTTTTTTTATACTACCAATCTTGTTTTGGTTACGTTCTGATTTAAGCTGATAGGCCACAATTTCCCTGGGGTATCCCCGTAAAAAATATATTTGGCCCTTACTTTACATAATTCCCTTTCTGACTTGCCCTGAAGCAATTTCTCCATATTAAACCTTGCCAAAATAAATCTGTTTCTGTTTGTTCTAGCCCCTTAGCTTCATGTTCAGCCTGGGCAACAGCCAGTTGTGCTTCCAATCTCAGTAATTCAGATTCAAATTTTTTCTTTCTAATCCCAACTTGGGGATACTGACCATCCCCTTAAATAGGCTTTCAAAGCATCCCATACTATTTGAAAATTCACCTCCTGACCCATATTAAGCTGCATAAAGGCCTGTATTTCATCTTATACCTGCCTTTTGAAATTTGTATCTGCCCATAATGACTTATCAAATTTCCATGTTAATAATCTTGCCTTCCTTTTTATTGAAAAGTTAGATTCCATTACTACAGGGGCATGATCCAAAATGTTTATTGATTCATAAAACACCTTTGTCCCAGAATCCAACAATCCCGAATATATAAGAAAAAAAATCAATTCTTGAAAATGATTTATGTATCTTTGAATAAAAAGAGTATTATTTTAAAGCTGGATTAAGGCATCTGAAAGTATCACATAAATTCAAGTCTACCATAGCTTATTTCAAAGCCCCAAGACTTTTTTGTTTCTATCTCTCGGGGGGGTTCCCTATCTAACATCCCATTAGAAAGATTAAAATCTCCACCAATTATAACATTCATATTAAACTGGGAGATTTCTATAAAGAAATCAACAAAAAATTCAGGTTCATCTTGATTTGGCCCATATAATGATGCCAAGGTAAAAACCTTGCCCTGCCACTGAATTTCAACAATGACAAATCTCCCCGCCCCATCGATAACAGAATTTATCAAATCATAACCCAAACCTTTTCTAAGATAGATGGCAGCACCTCTTGCATTGTCAGAAAAAGTGGTGGAGAAACCATCCGCCCTAAATAAATTACCAAAATACAGAGCATCCCGAGAAGCGAAGTGAGTCTCCTGTGATAAAAGAATATCTATTCCCCTTCTCCTTGCCAATTGAACAACCTTCCTCATTTTAATCCTTTCCTTACCCCTATTTAGATTCCAAGACATAATTTTTAATTTCCCCATTTTATACAATCATCCAACCCATAAACCAGGACCATACCACCCTCCTCATTTACCTCCTGTGTTACCCGAGGTGCTGGAGAAACAGGCCTTCCACCTCAGCTTCATGCTCTCATTTTTTTTTTTCCACAGAATAAAATAGGCAGCTTTCTCTTTTTGTTCCAAGGACACTCCTTTGTAGCACCCACGCAGTCTTTTAATTTCAGCAACAGAGCTTATTACAAGAAAAAAAAGAAACTTTTCATTTATTTTTTAATTTTCTACTAAAAAATTATTATTAACCCTATACCCCCTTCCACACCCCAAATAATTCACTACTTAATCTTCTGCATGAATATGTTATCCACTTATCCATTCCGCTATAAAAGCTAATTATTTCATACAGTCTCACATAATAAATTCCCCTGTTTTCTTTTTGCTTTCCATATTTTCCCTTCCTCCAAGTACTTCTCAGGCCACCAGACCTAAAGTCTACTAAGCCAGAAAAAAACATACACCCTATATGCATAACAAAAAAAAAATAATAATCATCAAAGAAAAAAGGAACAAAAACACAAAAAGGAAGAAATAACAAACCAAAAAGAAAAAACAGATGCCCTGAATTGTGTGGACATCCCCCAGGATACTGAATTTAATTGTACGCAAAGATATAGAAGAAACTGTGGAACTTACTTGGCCCCTCCCCCCTTTCTCCCAATCCTAATACCCTTTAAGAATTATATGTAACTAAAACCCTAGTATCTAATTAAACCCTTAAACTTACCCAACTTCTCCAAAAGTGAAAAACCAAAACAAAGAAATAAACCAATGTAAATACTCCCACTAACCAGTAAAATTACGGAAGCAAATTCAAGCCGGCTAAGCCGAAGATTTATCAGATCCACCTGGGTCAGGGTCATCTGGTGGTTTCCAAGTTTTCTTTCTCCACCATTCCTCCACCTCAAAAGGGGAATGAAAGAATATGACCTTTCCATCTAGATTTACTCTCAATTTAGCTGGGTATAACAGGGCGAATGAGATGCCTTCTTTTTTCAGCTTGTCTCTAACAGTGTCAAAACTCTTTCTCCTGACCAGAATAGTAGGAGGCATATCAGAAAAAACTTGCAGTGTAATGCCATTATAAAATAGACCTTTTTCGGCCCTTGTTTTGGCCATAATGTTCTCTTTATCTTGAACCCTTAGGGTCTTGACATACATGAAACGAGGCCTTCCAAATCTATCTTTAGGGCCAAAGGCCTGATGCGCTCTGTCCACCTCGATTTTTTTTTCTGGATATGGAAGGCCCATTACTTTCGATAATACCTCTTCACAGTACTGAATTGGATCTCTGCCTTCCACTCCTTCTGTTAAATTGCCTATCTTTACATTAGCTCTTCTTGATCTGGATTCTAAATCCTCCAACCTCATTCTTAAGGAGTCCAGTTCCTTAGTACTTTTTTCCAAATTGTTAGATATATTAGGTATAACATCTTCAATAACACTTTTACGAGACTCACATTCCATAGTTCTGGAAGCCAGTGATTCAAATTTCTCCACTACATCCACCACTTTCTGTGTCAAAGCAACCACAAGATTTAAACTTTCAAAACCTTGCCTCATTTCTTTCAGAATGACATTATATGACTCCCAAGGGTTATCTTTTATTTCTTCTGCATCTTCTCCAACTGTATTTCCCCATTCCTTTTCTTTTTCTCCCCCCCATCCCCTTCTCCCTCCATCCCTTCTGGCTGTTCCACCACTTCCACCTTCTTGATTTTCCCTAGGCTGTTAATTCCTTTACTCTTTACTTGTGCAGCCATTTTATCTGCTATGGTACCTTTATCTTTCATATTCTTTGTTAGCAGATCATATATGCATACTGGAGAGTTAATGAATACTGGGAAAAATGTATTTCCTTTATCATTCCCTGTATTAAACTCCCCTTCCTTAGATTTCTGTTTTCTTTTACTGACTGTTTTACCACCTTTAACTGTTTTGTTTTTTGTTTTGTTTTTTTATTAGTAGCCAGGGGAGGTGAGGAGATACCCTTCCTTTTATTCACTAGATAGATAGCCGGGCTATCAAGTAAAGGCCTGAGGGAGGGGGGTTTACCAGAGAATAAGGACTCACTATGGGGAGAACTAAAGTTCAGAAACTCAGCATTCACCTTCTTCTGAGAAACACCAAACAAGAAATGTCCCTCCGCCTGTTCCTTTGTACAAGCAGCGGGGTTCCCTGCTGTTGAGCCTGACAATCCTGTTGAATTCTTTCCTCTGTTTAGCTGACCTGAAACTTGTTCTTCATCAACAGAAATACTGCTGAACAGGTTCGCTGACCCCTCCCTTGCCTATACAGCCTTTTGTGAGATAGGAACCGAGTCTGAAGATTTTCCAACTTGTGCAGGACTCACAAACCCCCGTATCTGATTTAACAAACTCGACATGCCCCAGACAATGGGGGAGAGGTTTATTGAGAGGGGGAAATTCAAAAACGCCGTTAACTTGAGACGCAAAAGACTATCGTTAACATCAAATGACTAGAAAAAAAAAAGGAAACATTTTAAATACCACGGTCGTTAACAATAAACACTGGGTGACTCCTATGAGCATTTTCTCCCCCATGTTTCTATCTCTCCCTTCATCTCTCTCACACCCAGTTCAGTATGCCACATCTACCGACCGAGATTTAAAATACACGCCGCATTTTTCCAGGGTATCATTTCAAAATCTAAAGAAGAGTGAGCCAAGTTCCCCCTGCATGCAGCTGAGCTATTCAGCCATGCATTCAAATGAGCATACTGACATGCGCAGATCGCAAATCCCCATGGACTGTAGACTAATTAATGTGTATAGTCCACAGACGAAGGAAGAGTGAGTTAGTCAGTGTAATGTAATCCAACCTTTTTTAGTCTCTTCCTATAAGATTTTCTTTGGGGGTGATTTCAATTGTGACAGAAAGGGGAAATGTGGCAATGCAGACAATAAGAAGAACATTTACTGTGACTCAAATGCCTTGACTAGAGTTATTGATACAGCTGACTTAATAAATAGTACAGAATTTTACACTAAAGGACCAAAATTTACATACAAATGAAATAAATTTATGACAACAATCGTCATATATTTATTTCTAAAAACTTGCCCAAGGTAGAATATCACACCATGCCAGTAGAATTTACAGAGCATTTATGTATCATACTTAAATTTAAGGAAGGCAAATTTGAACAAAATAAAGGAAACAGATGGAAGCTCAATACCTACATGTTAACAGACCCAAAGGTGAAGGTATGATTACTAAACTTGCTTAATGCCAGGACTTCGATCAGGTTTCTGTATACAGATTTGGTTGACTGGTGGGCGGACACAAAGGAAGATATAAAATCTTGGTTGATTAAATATGGTAAACAAAAAGAAAATGAAAAATGTTTTAAATATTTGAAACTAAGACAGCAATTACAATACCTCTATACTCAAGCTTATTCCTCTAGATATGATTATTCAAGTCAAATTGGGAAAATAAAGGAAGGCATGAAACTCTACCAATATGATAGGGCACATACAGTGAAAGCCTTATTACAAAATGGAACAAAGAAAGGCCCTATAGGAGACCCCTTCGAGGTTTGTAAAAAAATGAAAGAAGCAAAAGAAATTGAATATTTAATTGATCAAGATGGGAATAAAGCTGATACTACAGAAGCTCTCCACAAAATGATGGAGGAATATCTTCTAGCCCATACCCCTCGAGAACCCCCCTGGATCAAGAGATACAAGTTTTTTTGCAAAGGTTAAACATACCCAAAATATCGGATGATGAAAAACAAAAAATGGAACAATATGTTACTCGGGAGGAAATAGAAATGGCTATAAAGACATTGAAAAATGGAACCTCCCTGGGAGCCAATGGAATCCCAAATGAGTTCTATAAGATATTTTCACATGAACTATCTATCTGCCTAGAAAAGTTATTTAAATATTTTTTCTTATATAATACCATTCATCCCTCCTTCTCAAAAGGCCTTCTAATATTTTTATATACAATAGGGGACAAGTCTCAATTAGGAAACTGGAGACCAATCATATTATTGAATGAGGACTATAAAATTTTAGCCCACATTATGAATCATAGGTTGAAGCAATATGCAAGTAAGGTCATCTCCCCCCATCAACACTGTGGACTCCCAAACAGGAAAATACTGAATGCTTTAATGATCATTAGGGATGTCATTGAACATCTTAAATTACTCTACACTTTGGCCACAGTACATCCCATAATTAGACAACAAGTAACGAAAGGGTTTTGGACTACTACAGGAGTTAGGCAAGGGTGCCCCTTGAGTCCCCTTTTGTTCATTTTCACATTAGATCCTTTTGTAAAACTGCTATCTGATCACCCTAAATGGACAGGGATATCAGGAACTGGCCCAAGATATGGGCCCCGATTCTAGAAAAGTTATGCCTGGCGTAACTGCACTTGTGCCAAAAAAAGAACGGCGCAAGTAGCAAGTTACACCAGCAGTTGTGATGTGTGGTATTCTATAAAGTGGCCTACGACATGCCACAGGCCACTTGTGCCAAAGTGTAGATACACCTGCAGTTACGTCCTAAACCCTCTGTGACATGGCCCTAGGGGGTTTACGGCAGCTGTTGCACCCTATTCCAGTAGGGCAGCAACAAAGTCCCCAATGTCAGGATTCTACAAGAACCCGCAGAGGAGAACCGGCAACGTAAGTTACACCAGCATTTAGCTGGTGTAACTATACGTACGGCCTCTGAGGGTCCTGTAGAACCACCTGCAGCACAGCACCTGGTCCATATGCCCTCCTCCCCATGCCCAGAACACCTCCATTGGTGCCCCACTGAGCATCTCACACCCCACCCCATCCCCCGCACTGTATATGCCCCCCATACCCCCACACAGTAAAAGCCCCACAGGGCTGCCCACACACCCCATGCCCCCGAACCCCCACCACTAGAGGCCCCACAGGGCAATGCTGTCAACCCCAATCCATGCCCAGACCCCGAGACAGTGCCACAAATGAACGCACACTATCCCTGGTAGTCTAGTGGCCCCCCATCCAGCAGTGCCACTCCACCCAGCACCCCCCACCTGTCCCCAGCCAGCGACTGGCATAACCCTCCTCTCACCACCATGGCCAGCCGCTGACTGAGTTCTGTCTGAGTGCTTACAGTAGAAATGCGCTCAGAAATGAATGTACACATTCATTTCTGAGCATGTCTGTACAGTATGCGCTCAGAAGAAGCTCATTCGGTGGCTGGCCATGGTGGTGAGAGGAGGGTTGTACCAGTCGCCAGCTGGGGACAGGTGGGGGGGTGCTGGGTGGAGTGGCACAGATACACCTGCAGCTACGTCCTAAACCCCCTGTGACATGGTGCTAGGGGGTTTACAGCAGCTGTTGCGTCCTATCCCTATTATCATTGTTGGGGGAATTTATGGGTTTTAAGTGTCTTAGGGAGTGTGGCATCATCTGTCCACTTATCTAATAGAGGCTGGAGTTTGGTCTGCAGACAATGAACCCAAAGAGCATTTACCAATTTTAAATATGATCTGTCTTCTCTTTTTAATACTACAACAATCATAAATTGCAAAAAATATAAAGATCTGGCCATACAAGGAGTCACTGATATTTCAAGACATGCAGAGCATGAAAAAATCACCAATTCATCATTGCTTTGTATTTATGATAGCTTAAGTAATAGTTGTCAGAAGGAAAGTTATTTGCATTGGTGCAAAAACGCTTTACATAAGAAACAAAGGCCAGGATTAGATTAAATGTTCATTTTCATTATACAACTATGTTCATCACATGGAAAAGTATTGGGAAAAAAAGATGTTGCACTTGTGACAACATGTCTCAGATTTCATCAGAACACCTGGGGCTCGATATTCAAAAATAGGCAAAGAGGAGCACAAATATTTGTGCTGCGCCCTTGCCTGGGTGCCCAAAAATGCTATATTCAGTGGACTAGCACACTGGCACTATTCAACTGAATATAGAACTATTGCAGCCACGTGCTAAGCCATTTAGTGCTGGGCAGACATGGCGTCATAGTGGCTTGCGCCCATGCTAAATTTCCAGTATTCAAATGGACCCATGCAAATTAGCCCATTGGGCATACAAGGTACTAAGGGACCATTTGCATGCCCATTATGGGCTACATTTGCATGGGTAGCCCAGCAATTTAGCACGGTGCCACTCCCCAGTTGCCCAGTCTTAGATAATTTTCCCTGGTTCTAGTATCCCCACCCCCAACCCCACTGATCACTCACCCAATGTATAGAAAGAACCATTCCCTAGTGCTAGTGGTTCTCCACCCCCCCCCACCGATCACTGGCCTGATGATAATAAAAGTTCTTCCCTGGTGCTACTGGTCCCCCCCAACTGATTACCAGTCCAATGATAATAAAAAGTCTTTCCCTGGTGCTAGTGGTCCCTCCTCCCACTGATCACTGGCCCAATTATGATAGGTATTCTGTCCCTGGTGCTAGTGCCCCCCCCCACTGATTGCCTGCCTGAAGATAATAAAAAGTATTTCCCTGGTGCTAGTGGCCCCCACTCCATGGATCTCTGGCCCAATGAAGATAGAAATTCTTTCTCTGGTGCTAGTGGTTCCCCCCAACGATTGCCGGCCCTATGTTCAATATTAAAGTTTCCCTGGTGTCCATTGGTCCCTCCCCCACCCGCACCCATGCCTGATGTCTGTGACATTTTTCCCTGGTGTCCACTGGTCCCTCCCCCACCCGATCACTCACCCAACACACAGACATTGTTTTCCCAGTGTCCAGTGCATCCCCTCCCACATCCTGATCCCCAGTATATGAAACAAGATAAACTATTCCCTGGTATCTAGCGGACCCCTCTCCCTATCCCCAATCCCCTGTATAATGCTGTAACACCATTCCCTGGTGTCCCTAGTAGACCCCACCCCCACCTCCACCCCAGCAGGTAGTGCCCTACCACCCCACTTTTCCAGCCTGAGCCAGCAACTGGCACAGCCTCCACTTTCACCATGGTTGGTTGTTGATCTGAGCCGCCAATGAATGCCTACTAAGAGTACACACTCATTGGACAGCTCAGTCAGTGGCTGGCCGTGGTGGAGAGCAGAAGGCTGTGCCAGTCGCCAGCTCAGGGTCGGTATGGGGGGAGTTGGAGGCTGGTGCACTGCCTGCCAGGGTGGGGGTTGGGAGTCCACTAGACACCAAAGAATGGCATTACAATATTATACAGGGGATCGGGGATGGGGAAGGGGGTCCGCTAGACACCAGGTAATGATTTATCTTTTTTTCATATATTGGGGATTTGGATGGGGGCAGGGATACACTGGACACGGAAAAATGGTGTCTGTGTGTTGGGTGGGTGATTGGGTGAGGGGAGGGAGCACTGGAGACCAGGGAATAATACCATAGATATAGGGCATGTGTATTGGTGGGGGGAGGGACCATTGGACACCAGGGAAACTTTAATATTGAACATCAGGTCAGCAATCAGTGGGGGGGGACCACTAGAACCAGGGAAAGAATTTCAATCATTATTGGGCTGGTGATCGGAGAGGGGGACCACTAGCACCAGGGAAAGACTTTTTATTAACATCGGCCAGTGTTTAGTGGGGAGGGTGCTAATAGCACCAGGGAAAGGATATTCTATCATCATCGGGCTGGCAATCATGTGGGGGCCCCAGCTCCAGGAAAGACTTTTTATAATCATCAGGCCAGCGATTGATGGGGGGGGACCAGTAGCACCAGCTAATGGTTATTTTTAAACATCAGGCTGCTGATCAGTGGGGGGGTCCACTAGCACCAGGGACTACTGTGTTGGGGTTGAGAGGGTGCCAATGTACTTCCTCCACCAACCACTAGGGTTGCGCAGGAGTAAGTGGTGTTTTCGGTTGGTGGTAGCTGCGCCATACAAGGCACCAAGCAAAATGGCCTTGCTTGGCGTGCATACTTTGAATATTAGACTGGGTCAATATTCAGGTCCCTGCCCCTTTATTTGAATTGCATCCCCCTTTAAATATTGTCTGCGCGCAAACCCTGTTTGCCCATGCTAACCATGATTTTCAATATGGGATATTGGCACAAAACCTGATTTGCGTGGGCAAACTCAGCTTTGCGCCCAGCCAAAGTTCTAAATATCAGGACCCTGATTCTGTATTGCATAGTATTAAAGGATATAAGAGCAAAATGGTTAGCTAAACATCCAAAAAAAGTAACTGGATTGAATGTAATCGAAAAACTTTGCTTCTTATTGAATGGTAGCAGCAATGTTATCACTTATGCTATAATCAAATTCTGTATGAGGACCTGCAATATTTTAAAACTGTAAATGTTTGATGCAATGGCCATCCTTCCCTTTTGGGGATGTGCCACTGTGTAATCACGTTATTATACCATGTTGTCTAAGAGCATTTTACAATATTCTGATGTGCAGTTATGTAGTGCAAAGTGTGGATTTTGATGCATACTATCAAACTATACATTATCTGTGCAATTCTTTTACATATGTATTTTGTTGTGATATTATGGTCAGCCCTTTTTTTAACTTAGAGTGTACATCTTTTGATTATACACTTTTTTATCAATAAACTTGAACCTTCAGACACCTCTGTACCAATAATTAAGCAATAAGGCATGACCAAGGGTTATGTTAATAAAAGATTAACATAAGGCTGTTAGAATGTTTGCAGCCAATCAGAAAGCTCCATTTCTCAGACCCTTTTTATAATGAATAAAAAAGAAATAAAGCAAACATGTAAACAAACATAAGGGAAACTTTGCACCCATACAGAGAAGCATGCATATTTGCCATTCCATTTGTGACTAATTGGGTAAATAAATCATTTTGTGTGTGGGAGGGTATAAATATTTAATCTCACTTAGAACATGTTTTCTCACTTAGAACATGTTATTTGATTAAAAATCTTGTATGTTATTTCCATTCAGAATCTGGAGAATAATGCAGAGAACAATGAACAGATAGAGAGTTTTCAATTAAATGCAGTTTTAAGCTAAAACAAGGTAAACCACTAATAAAACATTAAACATAGTGTGGTGCATATCACATTCATGACTGTAAGGTCTTCGTAACTAACTTGTGGGTTTACCACTCATGAGATATGGGTTGTACTGCTCACTAGTGGAGATAAATGTGTTACTCTTCTACAACCCAGTATACATTCTCTATTTTATTTATGTAGGAGAGCAGGATGAGTCTGTCAGTTGGAGTAAGCCCTCAGAAATCCAGTTTTATCCCTTGATTAAGTTGAGTGTGTTCACTCTGGCCTGGAAACTGTAATCTCAGCTATTAATAGACAGATACTTCTGTCAGTGTTTCTTAGCATCTCATGCCTCTATTAACAGGATTTGAGTCAAGGATTTCCACAGACATGCAAGTAGAACGCACACACACTTATGAATACTGTATGTCATAATAAGACCATACCCCAAATTTTCATGTTTTTCTATCAGAGTGACATCCTGATCCTGATACTATCTGTTTGAACAACTGATTTGAACACAAAATGGATAGGTATTTTATTGTGTTATTGTTTTCAAGTTCTCTTGCTGCTACCTTTGTAACAGTCTGATTTCTGTATGTAAGAGGGATATAATTACTGGTGACCCTGTTTATCAACCGGATTATGAGTGCTTTCAAATGCCATAATAACCCAAAATTGGGTTATTATGGCATTTTCAAACTTTTTCCTTTCACTAGCATGTCATCTTCTGTCAGTTCCTAAGAACGTGCCACTTCACTGGCTCTTTGGCTGTGCATGGGCAGACTGAGCACGTAAAAAAAACATGGCGGATCTGTTTTCTCACTCCTGAGGACTCTCACTCTCCTTTCAGGTAAACATTCTTTTTGACATCATCTGCTTGTTCCTCCCTTTGCAACTAAAAAAGGAAAAAAAAATCAACTGGTTAATCCTGCTCTTTGAGCACTTTGGGCGTGCAGCACTTTGGTAAACAGCGAGTTAACTTGGGAATGGACTTCTGACTGCTGTCTACCAAATGTGCTACCATGCTGGCTCCGCAGTACATCTCAAAGAAATAAAAATAAAATAGAAAAGAACACACAAAAAGTCTCTAGAAAACACAGACCAGAGAGACTGTGTGTGTGTGTGTGTGTGTGTGTGTGTGTGTGTGTGTGTGTGCTACCATTCTTCACAAACTACTAAGAGTGTTGACAGAGAAAAAACCCTGCACCAGTAATTATAAAATGAAGTATAGGTAGTAGTTTTATGGATTTTTACCTTTGCGTGTGATGACTTTTCAAACCTCTCAAGCTTCACTCTCGAGGTTTATGGGTCATCACACACTTTGGGAGTATAAAACAAAATCCATATCACACATTTACCTATCCATTTTTCTCTAGCAAACTGTCTTAAATCGATTGTATATACCTGGATAATTTCTTTGTATGCTGTTTTACTAATATGTTTATGCCATTTTAATGTCCTGTGTCATGCCTGAGAACCGTCCCTGGGATTGCTGTACCTACCCAGTAAACAAATAAATTAAAAAAGGAAACATTTTCTTTTTCATCTCCAACTGTCTAAAATACACACATAAGGTCCCTGTTTGATACAAGAACTATTCTGCAAGGCCACTGGCATGGAATCATCCCAACATGTTCTTCCGATCCTCTATCACCACCGATGACACTCAAAGGTGACACATGAAGCAGTGTACTGTAGACAGATGACACCTCCCAACATGAGGGTACATAGTCCAGATGAGGGGGCAATCCACATTCTGTGTGAAAGATACAGTGGTGAGTATGTCGATTGGAAGCCACGCCTCATTTTTGCAGGATGGTTTTGGAGGCTGAAAAGAAAACAGACATCATGTATAGAGGTTTACGGGATAAGATGCCTTGGGCTGTGACAATCTGGGCTTTGGGGGTGAGGCTGTTACTGACTTTGAAGGAGAGCCCGAACCCGGAATTAACTGCTTTACAGGTGAAGGCCATGTGGATCAAGAAGTCCAATGATTTGTTGAGCATGACACCCAGTTACTTAAAAGAGGAAACTGAGACCAGGTATGATCTATTATCACAAGTCGCTGACAGTGGGAATAGGGTACTCTTTAAAGGAAAAGTCCCCTCAGCCTATTTTCTGTATGCCTTTGTAGGCATAGAAACATAGAAATTGTTGGCAGATAAGGACTGCTAGGCCCATCCAGTCTGCCCATAAGTCCTGTACTTGATTACAGCTTTTGACCCACCCCCCGCTTAACCTCTATGGTTGCCCTATGCCTGTCCCATGCATGTTTAAATTCAATCAAAGTGCGCTCTCCCACCACCTCCTGTGGCAAACCTTTCCATAAGTCCACAACCCTCTCTGTGAAGAAAAACTTCATCACATTCCCTTTTAACCTGCCACCTTCCAATTTCATGTCATGCCCCTTAGTTCTTGTACTCCTCCTGTACTGGAAGATTCCCCATCTGCACCCTGTTTATACCCCTGAGGTACTTGAATGTTTCTATCATGTCCCCTCTCTCCCTCCTCTCCTCCAGTGAGTACATATCAAGGTCCCTTAATCTCTCCTCATAAGTCGTGTGGTGCAAACCCTGTACCATCTTAGTTGCCCTTCTCGGGACTGCCTCCAGCCTGTTAATGTCCTTTCGAAGGTGCGGCCTCCAAAACTGCACATAGTACTCCATGTGAGGCCTAACCAGGGTTTTGTATAACGGCATCACTACCTCACACCTTCTGCTGGTGATCCCCCTTGCTATAATAATAATAATAATAACTTTATTTCACATAAGCACCTTTCAAATCATCAAGACGCTTTACAACAAGATAAAACATCAATAATAAAATCAATAACCAACAATATAAAAGCAGTCTGAGGATCAAATTAATTCAGTGTCTATGAATGCTTGACGCCATAGGTAGGTTTTCAAACCCTGTTTGAACCCTCCCACAGTCGTGCACTCCCGAAGCTGATGGGGTAGAGAATTCCAGAGGGAAGGAGCATGAATGCATGGGCCCCTGAGGATTTCAATGACACCCTTGGCACCTCCAGCAACCCCTCGTCAGCTGAACGGAGCTGTCGCATTGGGCAATAAGGCACAAGAAGCTCTTTCAAGTAGTCAGGGCCAAGTCCATGAAGGGCTTTATAAGTCATTATACAATGGCAAGAAAGAATCCTGGCTTCTGATTGGTCAGTTGACTGTCACAGCAGGGATGTTATCCTGGCATAACCTCCCTGCTGATTGTTACCTGGATTTGCAGCACTTTTTTTTCTCTTAAGAAACAAAAAATTATTTTACACGCTAACAAAAACATTCTTTAAAATTATTTTTTTAACTATAAAACAATAAGCCATTGTATAATAGGAATAATGCCTTCCAGGGTGGGTGTTATGCTGGGATAACATCCCTTCTCAGGTGTTGATGCCTCGGCCGCTGGCCTCGAACCAACCACCTGAGGTGGGATGTTATCCCAGCATAACACCCACCCTGTCAGGCATTATTCCTTTAGTAAACCAACTTTAAAGGTGATCCACCACCTAATCGGCAGCCAGTGCAGATCGTGCAGCACAGAAGTAATATGGGAGGCTCGAGAAGCCCCCATCAACAATTGTGCTACCGCATTCTGCACAAGCTGCAGGCAGCAGATATCAACCCCAGGAAGCTCTAGGTACAGGGAGTTGCAGTAATCCAAGCATGATGTCACAAAGGCATGGACCAACGTAGAAAGGTCCCCGGATGGAACAAGGTGCTTACTCCTGGAGATATTCCTAAGATGATGAAAGGAAGACTTGACGATTGCCGACACTTAAGCTCGTAATGTCAGCCCCTCATCAAGCACTACCCCCAGGTTTCACACCCGTTCAGAGAAAGGGATCAGAAGCCCCCTAATAAAAGTCCAGAGGGCTGACCAGCCCACAACCCCAGATCCACCACCATCACCTCGGTCTTTTCAGCATTCAACTTTAACCAGCTTGAATTCATCCAGTCCTGGATTTCAACATGGCAGTTATTAAAGACTGGGACAGCTCTATCCTGGTCAGGCTCAAAAGATAGGTAGAGCTGGGTATCATCAGCATAGCAGTGAAACCTCAGCACATACCATCTTACAATGTCTCTGAGGGGCAGCATGTACACTGTGAACAACATGGGGGACAACACTGAGCCCTGAGGTGCCCCACATGGCAGAGAGAATGAGTCTGAGGAAAAAGTCCCAGACACCACTCTCTGACTTCTGCCAGAGAAGAAAGATGTAAACCATTTGAGGACCAAATCTGACAGGCTGCAGACGAACCCCAGGCACCCAAGTAGTACCCCATGGTCCACAGTGTCAAAGGCTGAGGCGAGATCAAAGAGCACCAAGATGGAATGGCATCTTCGATCTCTCACCATCAGGAGATCATTGAGCACCCAAACCAGCATGGTCTCAGTGCTATGCCTTTTGAAAACCAGACTGAAGAGGTTCGTAGATGTTACGGATGGTCAGGTGGTCCTCCAGCTGTACCGCAACTACTTTCTCAATCACCTTCCCTATAAAGAGAAGGTTTGAGATTGGTCTATAGTTAGCCAGAGAATCCGGGTCCAAAGACACTTTCTTTAGGAGGGGTGTCACCACCGCCTCCTTCAGAGAGCTTGGACACTCACCAGATTCCAAGGAGCACCGGACTATCTGCGCCAGGACTGGGCCAATGATATCACAACAATCTATAACCAAGGTCGATGGGCCCGGATCCAAACTTGGATGGTGCATGTAGGGTGCATACACTGTACAATCCACATGACATCCGTGAACTCTGGCAGGACAAAGGTACTCCAGGAAGGACGAGGTGAGGTGACCAAACGCCGATCACCCGCAACCTCCATAGAGTGAGTCATGAGAATTTCAGACCTGATGTCGACCACCTTATCCGCAAAGAACCGAGCAAGTTCATCGCACTCCACTTACAAAAAAGGTCTTCGGAGCTGAAGACAGGTTGGGTTGCACAACCTGTCCACAGTTCGGAAGAGCCGAGCTGGTCAGTTCTGAACAGCAGCAATCTCCCTGGACAGGAATTCTGCCTTCATATGGGAGATGGCTGATTGGTAAGTCTGATAATGCTCAACCAATCTAAGGTGGTCGGCATCCAGGGCTATGCACCCCTAGCATTTCACTGGCCCTCCCTGCTGTCTTTGTACTCTGCTTTGACACTTTCAGGTCATCTGAAATAGTAACCCCCAGGTCTCTTTCCTCTTTGGTGACTGTCAGCAGCTCCCCCCTAATCCTGTAGCCTGTGGCCTTGTGTCTCACAACACACCCGGGGTGTTGATTAATCCCTAATAACCGCATGTCCTGTCGTGGGTTAGTGCTTACTTAGCCATAAATTGATCCTAGCTGAGTGGGGAAGCACAGAAGCTTCCAGAAGGTTGCTAGCAATACCTGTTGAAATATGAATCCCAAACTCACAATATAAATCACAAAAACAACTGTATTAACAAACTCAGGAGCTACTGCAAGTGGAAAGAACACACAAGTACCTGGAATGTGATCCTACAAACATACAAACATATGAAAGTTGCCAGCAGAAAAAGGCCATCCTGGTCTATCTAGGCTGCTCAAGATTGCAGCTAGCTCTCTATTCAGCAGCTGCCTCACCCCCCCTTCCCTCCCTTTACCCGGCCCTTTACCCTGTCCCACCCCTTCTTGAAGCATTACACTGTGTTACATGCCACCACCTCAGCTGGTAGTGCTCCCACATTGCCACCACCCTCTCCGTGAAGAAATGTCTCCTCACCTCCCTTCTGAATCTACCCCTCCAATCTCATGTCATGGCCCATAGTGTCCCTCCCCACCCTCCTCCTGAATAAACCCTCTGTGTCTGTTCTGATTATCCCCTTCATGTATTTGAAGGTCTCAATCATGTCCCCCCCATCCCTCCTCTCCTCCAGTGTGTACATGTTTAACTCTCTTAGTCTGACCTCATATGGCAATTCCCCCAAGCCCTGAATCATCTTCATTGCCCTACGCTGCACCCTCTCCAGCAGCCTAATGTCCTTTTGTAGGTACGGGTGTCAGTACTGCACACAGTATTCCAGGTGGGGTCTAGCCAGTGATCTGTATAATGGTAGAATAACCTTCCTTCTTCTCGAGGTAATTCCCCTTGCAATGCACCCCAGCATTTTGTTGGCCATTGCTGCTGCCTTTCTGCATTGTGTGGAATTGTTCCTTGCTCCCATGATGAGCACCCCCAGATCCTTCTCCTCTTCTGTTACCTCCAGCTGCACCCCCCCCCAAGATGGTAGCTTCTCCTCTGATTTTTTGTTCTGAAGTGCAGTACCTTGCCGGCCCAGTGGCACTGAGGGTTGAGGTGCTGGATGCCACACCTCACACAACGCTGGTGACTCAGGTTTGGGAATGGACTTGGGCTGTTGGGTGTCAGCCGGGGGGAAGGCGCGAACTCAGATTGAGTGGCTGGCAGGCAGTTCTCCTTTCCCAGGGAGAGTGAGCATACACTGAGCAGCTCTGGTGATCCCAAGTGGAGATTAGGGGCTGGCTGAACAGTGCATGTAGCATTGGGGTATGGCGGTTGTGGTGGACGTCCTGCAGGTAGGTGCGGTAGCGCACCTGTGCTGCGCTGGATGTCATTGCATGTCCATGCCACTGGGAACACCACTCAAGGTAAAAACCCCTCCCACCATTGGTAGGTGAAGGCAGGTCCAGAGGTCACGACTCCACATCCAATACCAGGCTCCAGGACGCTTGCTTCAGACCCTACTCCAAGTGCAGCAGCCCTCTACACTATAGATAGACAGCCAGAAATTAGTGCAGCGGTCCTTCCCTGGGGGACTCAGATCCAGGGGGCCAGGCTGGAGAAAGGGTGTCCCACACCAGAGACAAGTGGCCAGGGCTTCAGGTCGGATAGGCAGAGTCGCAACACCGAGAGACCACGCCAGAGAGAGAGGCCATCACTGAGAGGTGAATAAATAGAATTGGGGGAAAAAAAAGAAGTGCAGTACCTTGCATTTTTTTGCATTGAACCCCAGCTGCCATCTGTCAAACCATGCCTCTAGCCTTGCCAGATCCTCCTGTAGCCCCCACCACCCAACCTGGTTGTCCACCACCGCTCTCATCTTGGTGTCATCCACAAATAAGCTGATTTTGCTGCTGATACCCTCTGAGATGTCTGCAATAAATATGCCAAACAGTTCTGGGCCCAACACTGACCCCTGTGGAACACCACTTTTCACAGGCTTAGGGGAAGAGTATTCCCCACCTACCACCACCTTCTGCTACCTATCTTTTAGCCAGTTCTCCACCCACCCCACCAGTTTTGCTCCTGCCCCTGTACCACATAGTTTGCTTCCAAGTTTCCCATGCGGTACTGAATTGAAGGCCTTACTGAAGTCTAGGTACAGGACAGCCACTGCATGACTCCTGTCAATTTGCCTAGTCTCCCAATCAGCAGGTTGGTCTGGCATGATCTGCCTTTGACGAAGCTATGCTGCCTCCCATCCTGCACCCTGTGCACCTCCAGCAGTGCCCCTAGCCTCTCCTTTAGGATGGTCTCCATTAGCTTCCCCACTATGGACATTAGACTTACTGGCCTATAGTTCCCTGGTTCGTCATTGGGTCCACTCTTATGGAGAGGCACCACGTGAGCCAGTCTCCAGTCATGGGGTATGCATCCTGTGTCTAGAGATGAATTAAATAATTCTGCCAAGGGTCCTGCCAGCATCTCTTCCAGCTCCTTCAGCACTTTTGGATGTACTCCATCTGGTCCTGGTGCCTTGTCCACCCTCAATGTCCTTAACCCCTCCAGCACCCTCCCCACTGTGATTTCCCCATCCGTCATCCCCCCATCTGTTTCTGTCCTCCTTGCTACTATGGGTCGCGCCCCCCTCTATTTCTTAAAGACTGAAAAGAAGTAGTCATTGAGTACTTCTGCCTTTTCACCTCCCCTTTCACCCATTCCCCCTCCTTCTTAATTCTTACAATTTGGTCCTTACAGCTTCTTTTCTCCCTGATGTACCTAAAGAAGTCTTTTCACCCTTTTTTTATGCTGTGCGCCAGCCTGAGTTCTCTTGCCGCCTTGGCTGCCCTTACCCCCGGTGACTTCCTTTGCTTCTTGCAGATATTCCTCCCTATCCTCCTCCCTTCCCAATTTTCTGTATCTCCTGTAAGCTGCCCTTTTCCTCCTCACCCTGTCTAATACCCCTTTGCATATCCAGCTGGGTGTCTTTCCCCTAGCCTTCTTAGTATGGGCCCTACAGCAAGTTTCTGTTGCCTCCATTATCCCCTGTCTTATCAGTTCCCACCTTTGTTGTGTGTCCATACCTGGTTGAATTTTGCACAGGAACCCCTGTACCATTTCACTCATCATCTTAAAGTTGGCGTTCCTGAAATCCAGCACCCTTGTGCCGGATGCCCCCCTCTCTTTAGCCATCTGTAAGTGGAACCATACCGTCTGGAAGTCACTCCCCCCAAGTGATTCCTCCACCCTCACATCCCTCACCCACTCCCCATTCATAAGTACAAGGTCAAGGGTGTTTCTTCCCTAGTTGGTTCCTTGACCAACTGTACTAGAAAACGAAGGCATCCAGCATTACCTGCTCCCTTCCGTTCTTTGTGGTACGTGTGTCCCACTCCAACCCCGGCAGGTTGAAGTCCCCTACTAACACCACCGCCCCTTCCTGCAGTTCCTCCTGATCTGTTCTGCCAGTACCCTGTCCATCCCTTCAAACTAAGAGGGTGGCCTATACACCACTCCCCAGTCTTAGTGATCTATTTTTGGGATCCTGTAGTTGCACCCACACTGCTTCTGTATCTCCCTCATCTCCCTCCTCCCTTACACATTTTAATCCCCCCTTTATGTACAGCCCCACCACCCCTCCTCCTTCCCCTTTTCCCTATCTTTCCAGTGTAATCTGTATCCCAGAACTGTTATGTCCCAGTCATGGATTTGGTGGCCGATGTCTCGGTTATAGCCGCCAAGTCCACTCCCCCTCCTCCAGAACAGCCTGTAGTTCTGCCCCTTATTCACCAGACTCCTAGCATTTAGTGTTACCGCCCTCCAACCCTTGCCTCTCCCCTCCCCCCACCTCTCTCCCCTTATGTCCACTCCCTTAGTAGTTGCCTTCCTCCTTACCTTGCTATCACTGGAGGTAAGCACATTTGGTTTCACGTCACTAGGCCTCTGAACTCCTCTATCCATTCTGTTACCCACCACCTTCCTAGTTTAAATGCTCCTAGCTGAGGATAGCTCAGAAACCTCCAGAACGTTACCAGCAACAGAAAGGCAAAGCTACCTCAGCCAACATGAATGGGCATGAACAATGATTCCCTCTCTTGCATCCCCCAGTGCCATCATAATTTAAATATAAATGAGGTTGCTTCACTCTGTTTTGTCTGGTGTGAAAACCTGTTTGTCTCCATTCCAAAGGCCATGACCCCACTCGTGCAAGGCATCATGGGAGTTGATGATGCATACATGCACAAGCCACCAGAATGTGTACTCTAATTCAAGTCTGTCACGTCTTGTGAAATACCCCATATTCTCTAAAAGCATTTTTTTCTAAATCAGTTACACTTTAAACTACAGAAAAAAGCAGGTCACTTGCTATGCCTTGAAAAGTTTCATGGCCAGCATAAGACAAGAACATAGGGACTGCAGAGGACAGCAACAGCACTGACTAATACAGTGTAACTATGGCAGGTTTTAGCCCCAAAATATCATAAAATTCCAGGATGCCTTACATGAGTCAGGTGATGACCTTTGCAATGGAGTCAACTAACTTTTCACACCAGACTTAAGTGCCTTAATTTACATTTAAATCCTGCTGAAATTAGAAGGGTACAATAGGGCAATCATTGTGCATGCCTACAAACTGCACATGGAAACAGAATAAAAGGTTGAGGGAACTTTCCCTTTAACCTGAGGGCTGAGCCAAAAAACATGGCCTGGGACTAGGTGGTGCTCATGAGAAGCTTATAAAAAAAAAACATTTTTGTACAGATTGCAGCTCAGATGACAGTTGTTGATTGATATCAAAAATGCTATGGGAGCTAATAAAAAGGACCAAGTCATCTGCATAGAGGATGGGCATACTATATGAGAGACAGAGGTGAATGAAATTTATATGAAGGGAGGAAAGGAGAGGCCTGAGTATTGATCTTGAGGGACCCCAACCGAGGTAGCAGCAGGTTCAGACAGGGAGGATCCAAACCTAATACAGTTGTATCAATTGGTCAGGTAACTCTTAAACCAGGGTAGAGCTGTAGGTGAAACACTGTGATTACCAAGTTTCTCACAGAGCAAGAAGTAGTCTACCACCAGGGTCAGCATGGCTCAGCTGGTAGCACATCTGCCTCTGGGCCAAAGGTCATGGGTTCTAGTCTCACATTGGGATTGGGCTCATATCTGAAAAACACTGACACCTGAGTATAGTATTAGGGGGTGCTGTACTTAAAGTGAAATGTTAAACCAAGGTCCCTTCTACCCATCTCTAGTGCTGTCTTGGTGGGTGTCCAGGTAGAAGTAAAGGAACCCAATGTGTTTTTTGCAAGAGTAGGGGAATTTTACTAAAAATAAAATCATACATGCAGTACAGAAAAATACATATAATTCATACATTCCATATACACTTATCGTATCAGATTGCACAATGACAAAAAAAGTCAACCACTACAACTGTATATACAATAATTCTTACAATACGACATCTTCCCATCAACATTAATTATAACAGTGAGAACTCTATATCCAGTGACATGATGGCCATAATGCTCGAACTTGTACTGATTCCAGTTCATTAAACTCAGTCTGGTACACTTTCTATAATGCCATAAAAATCATTGTTATGACTGTCTCTAGAGAGTAAAACATGTTATACTGTATCTGCAGAGTACATTGCGCTTGCCATAAGTAATATCTGCGGCATGCAAAACTTAAGTGTAATGTAGAAGGATGGAATTTTTTCTAAATAATTTGATATAATCCTAATACTGCCACCTGGTAATGCACATTCCTAAACAATGGATCCCTTCAATTTCTACTTAAGGTATCCCAAAACGATATGCATAGGGGCATTCAGAAGGGAGGTGACATTAAGTTTCATGTGCATTTCCACAGTTCATTCTATAAGGACACACCTTTCTTCAATCCTTCTATGCTTATAAGAATCTTTCACCGCCTTCCTCCTGCATACTTAAGCACTTGGTGTCCCACATTTGTCTAGGAATACAACTATTCTGTAATCATCTCATTGCCTTCTTTTTTCTTCCTGTTGGACAGTATTTCAGGATCAATGATTGATAAAACCTAGTATTCATTATATGAGAGTATAACTGTTTTCTTGAGAAAGTAGATACGTGATGCATGTTTGACTTCCAAACTTTGATCTTATGCAAGGCAAAGACTACGTACTGCAGAGCAACATGACTATAGTTCCTTAGCCTATGTACCCATACCTCATTTTGCCACTCTGTCAATCACGGAGTAAGCCAATTCAATATTAATCCCCCCCCCCCCGATTTCTTTGCTTTTTTTAGAGCTATTTAAAAATCATGATGAAAAAACAAGAAATACAAGAAAACAATAGGCTTCACTATACAAACTCCTCTGTCTTTATAATCTCTATATGTGACTTCTCTTTTAATAGGGTTAAGTCTGCTATCCCAGAACCCCTGAAAAAAAAAACTATAGATCTTTACCTCCAGTACTGCAGATGGCAGGAATATAATGCTAATATTATAGAAAAAAACAGGAAAGCAATAAAGTTGTAATTGAATATATTATTTTTTTGGCATAGGCTTGTTTTTCCATTTCAATAAATTACACTCGGCTTTTAGAATGTCGTCTGTCCAGTTTTCCATGATCATATAACCCCTACCAAATTTCACACCCAGAATTTTTACTGTATCCTCAAAAGTCCTTACCCCTGCTACTACATCTCCCACTTCAAAGTCCCCAGGTTGTCCTACTGGGACACCTACGCATTTATCGCAATTAATCCTAGCTCCAGCTACTTTTGAAAAGGCACCTATAGATTTCTTGTACTGCCTCGCCTGAGATTTTGTCTTTCAATATTATGTACAAATTATCTGCATACGCCAGAGTCTTTATTTCAGGTGTATCTACAGTCAGCTGTATGCCTTTAATATTCAAATTCTGTTGAATTAAACATATAAGTGGATCCAAAGTAAATATGTGTAATAGAGGACATGAAGGACATCTGTGCCAAACCCATTTTTATGTTCGCTCTGCACACTAGTGCAAGTCAACATTTTGCTATGTACGGGGTTTTGAGAGATGCGTCTCGGTGGTGAAATGCAGGAGACTCTACAAGGGGCTTGACCAATAATCAGCAAACCTGATCATGACACTATTCAGGCATGAAAGTGCTTGGACTTCAAAACAATGTGCCGACAGACACATTCATAAATCATCTCTTTCAGCAAGCACAGCTGATCTCATCATGTTCTGTTAGCCTGCCTGCTCCCTTCCTCCTCAACATTACAGCACTGGAAACTGAAACAGCTTGTTAAATATTAGTTGCCTATTAAACTGGAGACTAGTTTACCTCCTTCAAAATGCAACAACTTGCACATTTAAATACTTAGCATTTAAACATGTTCTTGCTACTAGCTTCAGTTGAGCAGGTATTCTATTTCAAGAAAGATTCATACCTCATAAATGTTATCCTTTCCCAGCAAGGAACCTCCTAAAAAGATTTACACTGTTTTTTTTAACCTCTTAAGACACTATCAGATAAGCACTGTCTCAGACATATGCCATGTCTTCTGTGAACCATCCAGATTAAATATATAACAATCAGCAGGCACTTTTTACTATGCTTTTGGGGAAACATTATTTATATTGAGCTACAGCAAACACACACACACACACACATACTATACACACCATCCTCATGGTCACAGCATTCAAAATAAATACTGCAATCTAATATGTTATAAAACAATAAACAAACTGTTTGTTTATGTAAGTCTTGGTTATGTGGAACACAGTGAAGTTCAGTTTACAGTAGATTTCCTTTAAATATTTCTTATCCTATATTTTGTATCCTGGATTGCACAAGGGAGATGCTACATCTCATTCTCATAAGGATCTTCATTTTACAAATGTTTGCACTGTATATACTCAGAATGTCCCTGATTAGATGCAATATCTTGTTTTCAGTGGGGTCATGATTTTACCATTTTTATAATGTATTTATTCAAGGTAGCTTAGTCCAGATGCAAAATATTGTTTTCAGCGTGTTCTGATTTTATGCAATGCAGCATAATATTGTGTAGATGTAGGGTCCCACTGAAAATAAGATGCCACATCTTCTGTGAACTATCCAGGCTAAATATATAGCAATCAGTAGGCATATTCTAGGAAAACACACTGTAAAAATGTATAAAAGGAAGACCATGTTGAAACTGTCTCTCAGCAGATCTGCATTGTGCAAATTCATTAGAAATAATGGGTAAAAGTAGGACCACACTTGGCTAGTCTTTCTTTGTAGGTCTTTTCCCATATGACCTGTACCATTGTACTTGCCTTCCACTGCACCACCTCCACTCTATGTTTTTTCTCAGATGGGACCTCCAGAACTGGATGCAGTATTCTAGGTGCAATCTCATGAGTGTCTTACACAGGGGCAAGATGACCTTCCTCTTTATACTCCTGATATCCCTCCCTGTGCATCCAAGCATCTGGCTAGCCTTTACAGCCACCTTATCACACTGCCTAGTTTCTCTTAGGTCCTGTGAAATGAAAACTCCTGAGTTCTTTTCCTGCTTTGTGACTGTTGGTACCTCTTCCACATAGTTTGTATTTTTTCCCAGGGTTCTTGTGCCCTATCTGCATTATCCTGCACTTCGTTGCACTTAATCCCAGCTGCCATTCTCTTTACCATTTCTCCATTTTTTTTATATTGTGTTTATGCCCCCAATTTTTCCCTGTTTTTGCCTGACTCCTCATGCCATGGCTGTTCATGTGCCTGTGGAGGCACATGCATGCTGTGGTTCTGCAGCACCCTCCCTCTGCTTGTCACCTGCCTGCCTCTGCTACCCTCAGGCCTCCTCCTGGGGCAGTTGGACTGTAGGGGTGACAGAGTCCCTCCCCGGGAGAGGAAAGCTGCCTTGTGGCCGCTCCATCCTGCTCCCTCCCTTCCCCTAGCCAGCCTTCAACAATCCAGGCTTGCTCACGAACACAGGTCACCAGTGTAGTGTGAGGTGTAGCATCCAGCAGCTCAACCTTCAGCACCACTAGGCCAACTCTCAATTTTTTTAAGGTCTTCCATCATTCTTTCAACACCCCTGGCATGTCCACCCTATTGTATACCTTTGTATCCTCTGCGAAGAGAAATGCTTTCCCCTCCAGTCCCTCTGCAATGTCCTCAACAAAGACATTGAAGAGGCCTGGCCTCAACACCAACCCTTGTAGCATCCTGCTCATCATCTCTCCCTCTCCAGAGTACTCCCTGTTTACCACAACCCTCTGACTCCTGCCATTCAGCCAGTTCTACAACCACAGATCTGTTTTAGGATCCACCTCTAGGCTGTGCAGTTTGTTAATCAGCCTTCTGTGGGGATGGTGTCAAAGGCCTTTCTGAAGTCCAGATAGGCCACATCCACTGCACTTCCATGGTCCTACCTAAGTAACCCAGTCATGCACTAGATTAGTACAATGAGTTAGTGCAAAACACAGTGCTTATCCAAATTACAGTAAAAGTTATGCTTAGATGTATAAGTAAATCAATGCCATATAATGGCTCCACCAAGCCACAGTGATGGAAATTTTGCCACAATCCTTCCCATTAATGCAATCAGGCTGACATCACTGATGCATCCCAACAACGAACCGTAACATGCCAACACCGACTGCCACACTTAACTGTATCAATGCGGGGGGGCTATGCCCCCACATCCCCCTATTTTAAATATCTAACTCCACATCACACAGACAGTGGAGTTAGGTGCTTACCCCCACTGATGAAAAATCTCCCCATTGACGCAAAGTCTATCGATGTCAGGGTTTCCATGTCAGGGAGTCAATGTTGAAACTTTGATGTTCAAACGGTATACCCCATATAAAGCAGTGTGTGTGTGTGTGTGTGTGTGTGTGTGTGTGTGTGAATGTTCTATGTGTGCAGACAGTGCATTGCTATGTTATACTGTAATACATATGCTTATGTGTGTATTTATATTAGTCTGTGTGTGTGTGTGTGTGTGTGTGTCAATGCTCTGTGTGTGTAGACAGTGCATTGTTATGTTATACTGTAATACATATGCATATATGAGTATTTGTATTTGTGTGTGTGTGTGTGTGTGTCAATGCTCTATGTGTGCAGACAGTGCATTGCTATGTTATACTGTAATACATATGCATATATGAGTATTTGTATTAGTGTGTGTGTGTGTGTGTGTGTATCACAATAATTAGAAAGTGCAGTTAGGATGCTCTTCGGTTAGTGCAAAAAAGTGCTAGTCTACATTTCCCCACTATCTAGATCAGTTTCAGCCTTCTACATGTTATTTGCTTATTTAACTGAGGTACCTAGTGGCAACTTCCCACCCTCTGATGTGCCTCAGAGCCTGAATAGAAGAAAATGATCCTTTGATGTCTTTTCTTTTAATCTGTAAACATGTGTGCTGATGGTGCACTGCTATGTTATATTCACTGGAATATATACTGTATGCATATATGTGTATATGTGTTAGTCAGTGTGTGTGTATCACAGCAATTGGAAAGTGAAGTTAAGTGGCTCAGTGGTTAGTTCAAAAATTGCCAGTCTGCATTCTCCCGCTATCTAGATTAGTTTCAGCCTTATGCATGTCATGTCTAATTTAAATGACAGTCTGTTGCTGCGTTGCCATAACTGCCCCCCCCCCATGCCCAGCCCTTCCCAAACCTAGCCCATATTAGTCTTCTGGCATGGAGATCTGCTTCTAGACCTAGTACAACATCAATACCTGTAGCGGACATCTGGCATTGACAAATGCTTGTTGTACCTGTATTGGAGAGTCTAGCTTAGGATTTCCAAATGGTACAAGAACGACACCTTTATATGTTATCATTATCCATGTCACTAACTGTGGTGGAACACCATATCTTAATAAAATACTTCCCAAATATGCACATGGCACTCGGTCAAATGCTTATTCTTGGTCCATGGCTGGGAGAATACTTCTGCCATTTTTGTTACCTCTTTCCACCAATTCATGTAGAACAATTGGGTTGTCAGCTATACTGTACTTCTCTGATTAATAGCACTCGTTTGTATTGCTGAAATGACCACTGTGGCAATTTTCTGCAGTCTCTGTGCTAATATTTTAGACATGATTTTTAGATCTGGGTTTAATAAGCTCAGAGATCTCCAGTTTCCTACATCAGATTTCTCACCCTTTTGTGGATGAGAAGCAGGATTGCCTTCTGCATGGAGGTGATCCTGACATCAGAATTTCATTATACTGTACCTGTAATATAGATGCTAGATTGGACTTAAATATTTTATAACATTCTGCCAGCAATCTGTTTGACACTGGGGCCATATTATTTCCAAGGTAGGCAATGGCCCATTCTACCTCAGAGATTAGGATTGGGCTGGAGACTTGTTCCAATATATAGGGGAGGGGGGGAATTTTTGGATGTTTAAATCTTTTTAATATGTTATTATCCCTGCATGTTTCAGCCTTTGTACCAAATAGTTTTTTTTGTTTTTTTTTATTATGTATTTATTCACCTTGCTGCGGCACACTCCGGCTTGGGGCATTCAGCTGCCGGCTCCATCCGCTCGGAGAGCTGGGTGGCTTGAACTGCACTCAGGAGGATCTGGGATGGCTGTCTTGCTGTCCTGCTGGAGGGCTTCCCTCTGCCTCTGCCAGCCAGGACATCCCCAGACCCTCCCCAACAGGACTCCACCAAAATCCTCCAGGCAGCTCGGAGCACAGCCATCAAACTGCACAGTCGTGCCCAGCCATTTTCCCCTTTACTTGACCCCTTGGAGCATGGATGTGCAATGACATCCAGGCACAACATGCCAACATCCGCCGCACTCCCTCTCTACTGCCTCCAATGCCTGCAGTGCTCCTAGGTGTCCCCAGGAGCCGCTACAGCACAGCAAAGATCCCTCAGCCCACTCCAGGACTAGGAGAGCAGTCTGCGGATGCTCAATCCCAGTCCTCCCCTGCTGACCTCCGATGGCCCGGGCTTGTTCCCAAACCCAGGTCACTGGCATGGCACGAGGTGTGACGTCCAGCGCCTCAACCCTCAGCATCACCGGGCTGGCCAAATAGTTCTTTTAAATGTGTCTGGACTACCTCCATAAATTCTTCTATATCAGAAACTACAATACCATCTTTTTTCCTTTTTACACAGGAAATAAGTCTGTGTTCTACCCTTCCCCCTTTTTACACAGGGAATGTCTGTGTTCTACCCTTTCTCCCCTTTTTACACAGGGAATAAGTTTATGTTCTACCCCTTCCCAGCAGCCAGAGAAAATGTCTGAAGACTGCACCCAAGACTGCAACTTCCCTTCAATGCCAAATTTATGTTCTTGTTCTAGGGAAATCTTTCTCTCATATTGAAACTTTCTCATATCATCTTTTACACTGTTAATTTGATCAGATAGGTCAATATTATCCTCTTGACTTTGAGCTACAAGTTTATGTAATTTGGCCCTAAGCCTTGGATACTGGATATATAAGTTTGTAATTCTCTTACAGCTCCATTTCAGCCTCAGATACTGGATATATGGTTTGTTGTTTCTATTACAGCTCCATTTCTAAAAGAAAAGCTGAAATTCCCTTCTAGAGTCTTCCCACCATGTTTCCACTTCATCATATGCTGCCATGAGCATCTTGCTTGAAATAAACCAAGCCATTGTTTTTTCAAGTCATTCTGCTCTAATAAGGATGCATTTAACCTCCATGGTCTTTCTTTTACATAAATGGAACTCCCTACAGTGCAAAAATAAAGAACTGCTAGATGAGCTGAGCTCTCAATTGCTGTTGTTTTGACTGCATTCACAGTCTATCCTAGACATAGCCTTTAACAAAAGTAGCTGCAGCAACATTTCTATCCTTTGCCATACCATCTTGTAAACCTGCAGTAAGAATGATATCCTTTAAATATAGTGTATCATTATAAAGTAGTTTTTTTGTTTTACCTTTCTATCTGACAATGACAGCCCACAGTTGAATTCTCCACCAAAAAACACAAATCTGCTTGTATGGAGATGTGGGCTGACTGTTTTAAATAAAGCTATTCTGACAGCCTTGGTCTGTGGGGCATAAATATTAATAAGGTATAGTTAGTGCCCTGCTTGTTCCACATCAGGCATAAGAACCCTCCCAGGTTCCATCTCCACCAGCCTCTGTATTTTAAATGTGGAGTCTTTAAACAAAATACCCACACTGTCATGTCTTTCTAATCCTTGTGACCAAAAAGAGGCCCCATAAGACCATACCTTTTTTGTTGCTGAGATTTCATATAATGTTTTTAATCTGGTGTCTTGTAGAAAAAAAATGTTACCAGGCAGGGTGTCTACTACTGCTACCATAGTTGTTATTCTCTTCCTATGCATTTTCATGCTGTTCACATTTACTGAGACAGGAGAGACAGAAATCCTCTGCACATTTTTATTTATGGGGGTGGGCGGCCTCAGCTACTACTCGTGTTTGAGACCCGATTCTCCAGTGACTTTTTTTGCTGCCAAGTATTCCTGGTCAAATTCATCCCCATCAGACAAGTGACCCTGGGCTGAGAATGCAACTGAGGAGCCTTCCAAATCCCTCTCCTCATCCTTCTCTATGTCTCCCCATTGTCTTGCCAAGGCTAGGGCCGCATACTTGTTTTGTACCTGTATAACTGGGGGCTTTTAAGGCATAGGTTTATCTTTTTTTAGATGTCCCTGCTTCCTGGAGGAGACTTTCACCATATCTGAGTCCTCGGGGGGGGGGGCTTTTCTGGTTGTGATGAATCTTCCTTAGGGCAAGCACATGGGGAAATCCCTGAGAGAGAGAGAGAGAGAATCTCTTGGTCATTGATACCCCTGGTTGAGAGGAGTAGTCTCCTTATTATCCTGTTGGCCATTTTCCTCAACTTCCATTTCCTGAAGCCTGGTTAGATCAACAGTGTCTGTTTCACTTCTGTATGAGCCAGGATTGTTCTCCTGAGCAGCCATCTCTTGGGGGGCTGCTGTCTCTCTGCTTCTCTCTGACCTTGATGTACTGGAAAATCACTGTGCAAACACCTCCACTGTCCCCTTTGTTTGTTTCCTTCCTATGAGGTCTTCTTGATTCAGTCCCCCTGTCCTGTTGTGAGATGTCCAAGGGCACTGCCTATGGGAGTGCCCCTGCTCCTCACCCAAATTGTATCTGAAAGGATTAGGGCATCTAAGATGGATATGTCCATACTCAAAACACAAGTTACATCCATCTGCACTATATGCAACACTCAAATGACCTGGTGATCCACATTTGTGGCATGTGTGTGGTTGTAACATATACCTCTGTCACTCCCTAAATAATAACTGCATGGCAGATGGCAGACCCCCATGTTTGTCTGTTTTAGTTTTTACTCTCAATTTCCATCCGCCTGTCCACATCTGCTCTATATCAATAATTAGAATGGGGTGGTCTATACCTCACAGCATTGTTTCAGCCAGTATAAGATGTCAGACACATTTACACTTTCATTTTGGAAAAGTACGGTGAATGAAGCAGAACTGTTTAGTTGCTCATATTTTAGCCAAAATCTATCTAGTGATTTCAAGGCCTTGGAACTTCTATCAAACACAGTCTTATAATTCTGCAGGGAAAAAAAAACTATATTTTTCAGCATGTTACATATGACATATATCTTGTCCAGAAGGAGTTCTAGTCCTCCCTTACAGTATGTTTTTGCCTTCTAGCATTCCTTGTCTGTGCAGGCTCTTCTTGAGCTGCAAATAAATCAGACAGTCTAAGAGTTCTTGGAGGCTCCTCTTGTCCAGTTTCTGGTTGTGATGCAAAGTCTGCCTATGATGAGTCTGAAATGTCTCCATCAGAGACCATCTATCAGGATTTCTTCTAATCTTGAACTTCCACGTTTTCTGCCAAAGTAACTTAAGGGGGGGTAACAGTAGGGGAATTTTTATTAAGAATAATACATTTCATATGAACAACACTCCACAAAAAAAATATAATTGTATTCTAATTCATCCAATCCCAAAAAACTGGAAGAAAACGTTCAAGAATTACCCCCCCCCCCAAAGTTCTGTATTAAATCTGCTTTTATTCTGGGAAAAGAATTTTACAATAATTCCAAAAAGACTGTACTTGTCCTGTGGGACAGTTTACTAAGTCTGATTCATAAACTGTCCATAGATGAGAGCATAAAGCTTTAAGGAAATGTTATACCTGAATTGCTAAATTAAACTTTTTGCCAATGTCATAATAACCCATAAAGTACTAACGTGTATCTTTGACCACCCTGTCTATATATTCCTAATATCAAGACAGAGTGCATTATTTTTTGAAATTCCCATAGTCGTGTTGCCTTGCAGAACAAGTCTCAAAAATGCACAATGTATGAACATTCCAAAAATAAATGTTCCTAAGTATCTAATATTCCCATGCAAGTATCTCTAGGGCAATAATGGTCCTCCACACTTTCACATTTATGAGCATTTTGAACCCCAAGTCTTCCATGACAACACAGGCATAATGTATCCTATATATATATATATATATATATATATACTGGAATTCATTTGTCAATTAATTGTTTTATCGAAGTATCAAAAGTATTTTCTAATCCTCCTGGAAAAATTTATGGTTCTATATAACCAGTTTGCAAAATAACATCATAAATTTGTTTCCGCTGACAGATTTTAAATTCTACTGGAGTCAGTTTCCACAATTTTATCTTCTTTCATGATATTAATCTGTAGATAGGGATATGTGAAGCTCAGTTAGCTGAGGGAACCAGCCACTTTCCTCTTTCCCATTTCAATGGCATTATTCATTCTTACAATAAAAGGCTACAAACAGACTCTGAATCTTTGAGCATTCTAGAAATGTTATTGTAAAAAATTAGGAGTAAAGAAAAGTTATTGGCTTAATCATATTCAACCCACCTTTATTGAGAGGTAGATATGTATAAATTATTTTAATTGGGTTCAGTCTGCCTCCCCAAAGTAACTGAAAAAACATCTTCAGTATCCTGACCTCTAGCTCTGGAGGTGGGGGAAATACCCAACACAAATGCAAGAATATTGGTGACAGTAATATTTTAATAATGAATACCCTTTTTTGTTTGGACATTTAAATATTTTTCCATACAGCAACTTTTCTTTCCATTTCTTGTACCTTCTTTGTCCAGTTGCTAAGAGCCATGTCTCCTGGACCAGCTTCAATTCCTAGAATAGATACTGTATTGTGTCTTGAACAATTGGTATTGGACCTATATTCTGGCTACAGGAAACTGCACCTCCCAAACATAAACCCTTACTTTTCTGCAAATTAATTTTAACTCCAGAAACTGCTTCGTACTCTTGCAAAATATGTAATGCATATGCCCTAATAGTTCATCATCAGCATATAAACAAATGTCATCTGTATATGCCCTTATTTTTGAGGTATTATTGCATGGGATACTTCTATTTTTTTAATATCATTCATTAATTGAAATTTCCAAATTAATATGTCTAAACAATCAATCAATCAAATTTTATTTCTACATTGCAATTCACAGAGTATCAAAGCACTTTAACAAATAAATTAAAATCAGATAAAAACTCTTAAATAAATACAGTATAGTATCAACTCATAACTTCATACAGATAATGAGAAAGCAAGATTAAAAAGATGTGTTTTTAATGCAGACTTAAAACTCTCCAGGATCATGGACTCCCTTATCCAATGAGGTAGAGTTCCACAGGGTTGGGGCTGCAAATGTGCGGGCCCCGGAGGTCTTCAAACAAACCCTGGGAACCTCCAGCAATCCCTCATCGGCAGAGCGGAGTGGACGGAAGGGGCAGTAGTGACAGAGAAGCTCTTGCAGGTAGCACAGTCCCTGTCTGTGTAGGGCTTTATAGGTCAGCAAGCTGACCTTGAAGGTGATATGCCACTGAATAGGCAGCTAGAAAATATATAGTAGAGGACTTGAAGGGCAACCTTGCCTGACTGCCCTCTTAACCATAACAGTATAGTATTACCCAAAAAAACATTAATGAATGGCTGAAAAAAAAGCATATGCATATGACAGCTGGATCCATGCTATAAACTGATCTGGGATACCATGAAATCTTAAAACTGTAAATAAAAACTGACGCAAATGCAATTAAAGGCTTTTTCCTGATCCAAACTCAATACAAACCCATGTAAAGATATAAAATTACCTCTTGCCATGACCTACTTCTCTGGTAAGGCTCTGCCCCCCCCCCCCAAGATCATCCAGGAATTGAACAAGTTTGCTCTGGAGAAATTACCTTCTGTGCAACATTTGTTAACCATATACACAGAATTTTACTCAAAATTTTTTGATCAACTTTCATCAAACTGATTAGCCTCCAATTATCAATTTCCATTCAATCCCCTTGTTTATAGTGAATTATCATAATGGCCTGTGCCATATTGGAAGATAATACACTTCTTTCTAAAATATCATTATAAACAGCAACTAAGATTGGACCTAATTCAGGAAGAAAATGTCTGTAAACACAACCCCCATGGACACAGTTGCAGTAGGAGCCGGGATCCTCCCCCCAGAAGCCAGGACAACTGAAGGTATGAGGCAAGAGATCCGAGGCTTTTGTTTGCTTGGCACCTTTTTCAAAGAGCATGCAGCACAGCTCAGGGAATCTCAGCGCTGAGCTGAGCTGAGCTGAGGGACAGAGGTCTTAAAGACTGATTTTCTGCTTTTGCTTTAGGACAAATAGACTGTGGTTTTCGGCGAGAAATGGCAGTGCTTTTTAATGCTGAGCAGTTTCCAACGATTTAATCAACTTCAGTACCTGGTACCATAAGTCCCAAAGCCTGCTGTTTTTGTTTTATATATCTTGCCTATACAGATGTTTTTATATATTTTGTGACATTAAGCTGCCTAGCTGCCTGTAGTACCGATTCTATAGTAGTTCCCTTTCCACTGAAAACGCGGCTCCTGCAGTGCTGGCTGAATGGAAAGCTCTGCCGGTAACTACACTCACTCCAGCACCTTACCCAGTCACTCAGCCACACAGGGGTCGACGTAATTCAGGCACCTTGTGTAATTACATCCCGCTGAGTAGTTTCAGTGCAGTACATACAATTAGCCATTTTCTGATAACGTGCCGCTAAACCAGGGAATCCCCTTCTCCACAAATGTCCGTATAGCTCATATTACTAGATTAACTGTTTGCTGCGCCCCTCTCTGCTGATACTTAAATAATCCTACCTTCTGTTTTCTTCAGGGTCGAGAGGGTTGGGGTCTGCTGCCCTTCCCACACATTCCTCATGGACACAGTAGCGGTAGGAGCTGGGATCCCCCCCCCCGAGGCCAGGACGACTGAAGGTACGAGGCAAGAGATCTAAGGTTTTTGTTCGCTTGGCACCTTTTTCAAAGAGCGTGCAGCACAGCTCAGGGAATCTCAGCACTGAGCTGAGCTGAGGGACAGAGGTCTTGCCCCGCTGGCGCTGCGTGCCGGCTCCCCACCGCCCCCACCACCACCCTTGGTCGGCTTTCTAATTTATAGGCAGTTAGTGTGTCAGGTGATCTGCTAAAACCATCAGCCCACTTTTAGGTTTGCAGGTTATATCAACCCTCCAGCAGAGGTCACTGTCACAAACTTTTCAGGAAACTTCAGTAAATTACTACTGCCTTAATCCTGTAATCATGCTCCTCTACCTAATAGCTTGGTCAACCTTTGCTTTCTTTCCTACTTCACTACCTTCATCCATACAGCCCCAAAATGACCATATTCTACTAAACTCTATCCTTCTCCCTACCCCCTTTTCTTCCCCCGAACACCCCCATAGTGCACCAGGCTCACAACCTGAATCCTGGCTGGCTTTCACACCCCTCTGTCATCCCCACTTCTTTCACCCCTCGCATTGCTGCCCTAAATTGCCTAATGCATTCACTCCCCTGCTACACCAACATCCCCAGCAACCACAGGCATAAAGTAAGAAGTAAATGGCAGTCAGCCCTCCAATTCCTTACCATGCTGCTTCTACTGGCGGGCGATATTGAACACAACCCTGGCCCCCCGAGACACCCCAACCCCACAAACTGCCCAAGGGACTTAGTCTAATTCACCTAAATATACGCAGCTTATTAAACAAAGTTCTGGAGCTGCAAGTCACTGCCCATACCCTCAAGCTGGATATTTGCGTTATATCTGAAACATGGCTAAAACCCTCTCATAGTGACTCTGAAATTGCCTTGCCTGGCTACACAGTGGTACAACAGGACAGATTAGGTAAGAAGAAAGGTGGTGGCATTGCCATGTGTATATCAAATGCGCTCCAGTTTTCCCCAGTCCAGCTCCCAGGCCACACCCCCCTCATGGAATCCACAATGATCAAACTTGTCCTGCCTTACACCTCACCGGTGTTTGTGGCGGGGATATACTGTGCCCTGGCAGCCCTTGCAACTGACATCATTGACCACCTAACCTCACTAAAAGACTTAGCCACTGCCAGCGAACTCTACATCCTTGGTGACTTTAATCACAACTGGTTAGATAAAAGCTGTTCGAATCTATGCAGGAAGATTAAAACCCTTAACCTCTCCCAACAGATTGAGCAACCCACCCACCTGAACCCAAAATCCCAAAACCACTCCCTCCTGGACTGGGCCCTGACAACGCATCCCCATAGGATTATTAAAGCAGGGCTTCTCCCCAATTCACTGAGTGACCACCATATGATCTACATGATCAGGAAAGTGCATCGGCCCTCTCTACACCAGCCACCTAAAACTCTCCGCACAAGATCTTTCAGCTCTCTCTGCCTCAACTCCCTACTAAATGACCTCGCCTCTATGGACTGGTCGATCATCCGACTGGCATCTACCATTGACCTTGCCTTCAAGACGTTCCAGAATCTGTTTCTCACCATATGGGACTATCATGCCCCATTGAGAAGCAAAAGGGTAAGGGAAACTCATCTCCCATGGGTCTCTGCCGACATTATCTCCAGATACCATGCAAGAGACCAGGCCTGGAAAAAACACAGGCATTCAGGTACCTCTGCATCCCTACAGCATTACCGAACACTCCGTAATAACTGCACCAAGGCCACAAGGCAGGCAAAAAGGAACTACTTCCGCAGCCCTCTCCAATAATCTTAGTCATCCATCCAAATTCTGGAAAGCTATTAAATCCTTGCTCACTCCCTCTATCCAGGCACCCCCCCTTCCCTAAACATTCAGGGCAGAACTGTATCCGAGTCAAGAGAGGTTGCCACAACTTTCAACACCTTTTTCAAAACTTTCAACACCTTTTTCACCCACAGTGCAACTTCTCTCCTATCAAACCTACTCCCCACTCCAACCACTCCAAAACTCCCA
Organism: Neoceratodus forsteri; assembly: GCA_016271365.2. Classification (NCBI taxonomy): domain Eukaryota; kingdom Metazoa; phylum Chordata; order Ceratodontiformes; family Ceratodontidae; genus Neoceratodus; species Neoceratodus forsteri. The sequence goes on from CM057452.1 coordinate 1,453,290,953, forward strand.
GCCCCAGTCTTGGCTCCACCCCCTGCCTCCAAGTTCTCCTTCCACCCAGTCTCCACAACAGAAGTCTTAGCTGCCCTATGTTCTCTTGACCCAAACAAAGGTAACTGCCCATTAGGTCTGGATGCCAAACTCCTGTACCTATCTTCCCCGGCCCTGGCCATCATGGCACCCCTAACCACCCTCCTAAACCGCTCTTTCTCCACTGCCCAAATCCCAACTGCCTGGAAGGAAGCAGTAGTCATCCCATTGCCAAAGGGTGGTAACCCATCCGAACCAGGAAACTACTGCCCTATCTCCCTCCTTCCTATTCTGGCCAAACTCCAGGAACACCTAGCCCTCTCTCAACTAACACAATTCCTTGACGCTTCCTCCTTCTTCACCCCCTTCCAGTCTGGGTTTCGTAAATCACGCTCCACCACCACTGTGCTACTAAGACTCACTAACGATATTGCCATTGGCATGGACAAAGGCTTCCTTACCTCAGCCATATTCATTGACTTGGCCAAGGCTTTTGATACCGTTTCCCACCCCAAACTCATTGCAAAACTGCTTGCTGCTGGGCTATCTGAATTAGCCATTAGCTGGTTCCAAGCTTACTTATCAGACAGGAAACAAGCAGTAAAGATTGGCTCACACATATCCCCCACACTCCCGGTCACCATGGGTGTCCCCTAGGGGTCTGTCCTTGGCCCCCTTCTCTTTTCTATATTTTTAAATGACCTCCCACTGTCCTGCCAAAACTCAGCCATACAAATGTATGCTGATGATACTGTTCTATACGCCTCTGGCCCCGAAAGTGAGTCTCTAAACTCTGCCTTACAACAGGATTTCCATGCCATTCAATCCTGGCTAATCTCAAACCAACTTGTCCTAAATGCTAAAAAAAACATATCCATAACCTTCGGTACCCAGCCCAGACTCTCCCGTCCAGATGCTCCACCCACCTTCTACACACTGGATGGCACCTCCCTGGATTCCTGCAACTCCTTTCATTACCTGGGAGTATGGCTCGATCGCCACTTAGATTTCTCCGTCCATATTGACCACCTTCAGAAAAAACTTCACCCAAAGCTAGGTGCACTTTACCATAACAAAGGTTGTCTATCCACCTCGGACAGGCGGGAAATAGTGCACAAAACGATTCTCCCAATTTTTGACTACGGAGATGTGGTCTACAGCGGAGCCCCTCTATCCACCCTGGCCAAACTTGACCCCCTTTTTCATTCCTTCTGTCAGCTCATCCTGGAATGGCCACCCTCCACCCACCACTGCTACCTGTATAGCGCACTTGCTCTCCCCTTGCTGCACTCTAGGCACCAGTTTCACTGCGCAAATCTCATAGCAAAGTACTGGTCTAACTCTCTCCCTCCCTATCTCAGCTCTGCCCTGGCAACCCAACCCCCCCGGCCTACTCCCTGCGCAGCGCCAATTCTAAACTCTTACAAATCCCTTTTATGCACACCACAAAGGGGCAATCTGCTTTCATATACAGACCGCCCAAACTCTGGAATGACCTCCCGGCCGAAATCAGGCTGTCCTCTACCCAAAGGTCCCAAAAAACTCTCCTACAGGATCACTTCTCCGACACATGTAACTGCAACCTGCAGCCCAGATCGGTTCTCACAAGGCATCGTAATGTACCTTAAACAGGTCCACTTTTCAAAATTGATTCTGCAATCTGTAACATTGTTTTCTCAAATGTCTCCGTCTGGTATGTACTGGGGCCATAACCCCCAACTACTGCCCAGCTACTCAATCCACGCTGCTCTGCTATTCAACTAGGACTACCTAACAGAAAGCCTGGCCCAGCCTGTTCCTCTCCGGACCTGCTGTTTTATCACTGTCGTCTTCTCCCTTATGTACTCAGGTGTTACCTGTCTTTTGCCCCATTGCTTTTGCATCTGTTATACTACATTTTTATGTGTTGATTCTATGCATTTATGTACCATTTGCATCTATTATATTGCATTGTATGTGTGATCTATGTATTTATGTATGCAAATCCCAGGTTGCATCTGGAAACGAACGGTTTACCGCTCTGTATGCCTATCTGGTAAATCTCGTAAATAAATAAATAAATAATAAAGCTTGGAACTCAGACCATCAGGAGTTGGAGAAGCTTTTAAACATAAACTTTTTACTGCTGCTATAACTTCATCCAGATTGATAGGGGTCACTAGTTTCTGTTTGTCCGGGAAAGATAAACAGTCTAGATCTGGAATATCAAGAAAAGATTCCAGGTCTGCATTTGCCGGTATATTGGACCCAAAGGTATTTTCAAGTGTTTCAGTATGGTATCTACCCTGTCCCTTTGTTCTGTTACTACCTCCACTAATGGTTTTTCAAGGTATACATCACTTTTATCTTCTATCTCATCTCACATCCTTTAAAAATGTCAGTGGTATATTTCAGACTTTGAGTACCATACTTTAACTCTACCCTCAAATATTTAGCCCAATCATATTGAAAGGATCTCATTTGTTTCTTTCTTGATGTAATTTGGTTGGCACATACAATTTGTAAGGAATTTTGTAAAGATATTAATTTTTGCAACTGCCTTCATAAATGCAGATATTTTAAATAGTTATGATTGACTTTCTGTTTCCCTTGTGTCTGACAAGACTCACAGAGACATTGTTTAAAATCTTCCCACCAGGACAAAAATAAATTGAAACAGCATAACACAGGACATTCAGCTCCATCAACTCCATACAAGCTGTAACTACTTTTTTGTCTTCTAAAAGGGCTGTGTTAAGTCTCCAAAAACCAGGTCCTGTTGTTCTGTTTAAACTACCCCCAAGTGTGACCTTCAGTGCTGCATGATCCAGTAATTCTGAAATCATAGTGGTTGTTGGTGATACTGTGATCTGGCTTGAACCAGACAAATAAGCTATTCTAGAGGAGAGTGCACCTCTAAAATAAGTATGTCCTCCTTTTGAATGTAACATTCTACAAACATCTCGCATGCCTGCGGGCTCTATCATTCGTTTAAAAAAAATTGTATCTGAATAAAGTTTTTCCATTTTCCCTGTCTTATCTGTCATATCCCATGGACAATTAAAACTGCCTCCTAATAAAACTACCCTGGAAGTGTATAATAATGGTTGAATCTCTTTAAATAAATCTACCCTTTTACTTGGGCATATGTGGTCCTTAATCTTAATGAATTTCCTTTCCATTCCAGATCTGAAAATAATGCCTTTCCAGGGTCTATTTTAGTTAATTTTGTTGTTGCAAATTCTGTAGACTTGAAGAGAATTTCCACCCCTGAACAGGGCTCTTCTCCTGTGAACCACACTGATGATTCCAAGAACCACTCAGTTTGAGCTTTGCGAATGTCTGCAAAAGATTGTAGCCTGGTATCCTGTAATATAATTACTGTAGCATCCAAGTCAGCTAGAAAGGAGAAATACATTTTCCTCCTCTTGTAACGCCTGATACGATTCACATTAACAGTTAAGACTGTAATTTGTGTTAGGGAAGTACTCATTCAAAGGAAAAAAATTTGTATCCTCATCTTTTTATGAAACCACTGACTGTGTTATCCTCTTTTTCTTTTTGGTTCTAGTCTTAGATGACAATTCTTCTGAGACTGGACCATCTGTATCAGATAAGTCTTTAAACAATGATGTGATGTGATGGAAGATGCTTCTGAGTCACCTTCTGCATCATCTGAGTCTCTGAGGACTGCAGAACTAAAAATCTGCTAGATGTTGCCACCTTTTCTGTTCTTGCCAGTTTGGATTTATGAAGTAGATGAGCATTGCACCTTTTGAAATTCTGATTAAAAGCTGATTGAAATTCTTCACATGGACATGGGAGGACATTTTATCTTGTGCCCTCAAGATAGTCTGTTGATCTAGTTGGTTAAGGGTTAGTTAGGGTTTGTTCTGTAAGTGGATATGGAGTATTCAGGACTGGTAGCACTTTTTCTAACTCCACATGCTGTTCTGTTTCTGTGAGTTGCTCTTCTGGGGCTGTAGGCTGAGCTGAAAGATTATCAGTAATAATAGATTCTGATACTGTAGCCTCTGGCTGTGAAGCGGTAGAAGTCAATGGCTGTTGGGATTTTGCAGCAGATGCCAGGCTAAAGTTCCAAAACTGTTGTTATTTTTGCCATGCTTGGTGAACAATGTCTTCAAGGTTATTTTTTTAAATTTATTTATTTATTTTAAAGTTTAACCAGGAAATACACATTGAGCATATAACAGCTCATTTCCAGGTGAGTGCAGGAGGAGAGGGAAGAAGGAGATAGCTAAACAATATGATTACGAAAAAAAAAATACAAGAAGTTAAATAAATGATATAGAATTACAAGCAGAATCATAGGCATTAGAGGCAATTTAGTAATGAATGCAATTAAAAAATGCAGTATAACACCCTCTTATATATAAAGGGCATTAGGTTTGAAGAGTGCTGTCAATAACAGCGCTGTTGACAACAGCACTATATTCACAGTGCTCTCCACTATAGCAACAGGAATGAATGCTGCCACCAACAGCATCAATGGTAGTGGCCAGATACCACAGCAAAACCTCTACCATTACCAATAAAACTATTTTATGAGGGCTTTGACCCAATTTCACTTACAGTATGGGAGGTCGCCTCCACACCCTCATAACTAAAAAATAATCTACTCTGCATCGGAGTTGAATTATGGGGATAAGTAAAATTTTGGAGACCAGGCTCAGAACCCTGGTCTCCCAATCTGTGCTAGCCGAGCTGCTGCCTTAACCCGCTCTGCCATGGGAGCAGCTCGGCCAACAACCCAACTTTTCTCCTTTTTTCCTAGCATTTAAATGGCAAGAATAGTGACAGGGTAGCAGTAGTTGCTGGTCGCTATTCTACCTCAATGATATTGCTGCTTGTGCTTTCCTAACCACATGGTTTATACTGCATGGTTCAGGAAGAGCTATTCTAACCAGATATCATGTAAAGAAGGGAAAAAAGTGAAACAGCATGAACAGGGCAAAACTACAAAAGGGGAACAAGAACAGGACAACAGGTGACAAGTAAAAGGGAGTAACAAGAGGAACGGATCACAGACAGTTGCAGGAAGGATAACGAAAGTCATAAAGAAGGGTCTTTAGGGAGGAAGGAGAAGAGGCAAAGTGAATAGAAAGGGAAAGACAGGACCAATGTTTAGGAAAGTGGTAAGAAAAATCAGACTGACCAACAGTAGCTTTTCTAGAAGTAATAGAGAATGTGAAGTATTGCTGCAGAGAGGATAGAAGGAAGAAGGAGGAGGAGGGGATAGAAGGGATCTAAGATAGGAGGGAAGGGTGCCAGACCAGAAATTGGACAAAAAAGAGACACAATGGGAAAGGCACCTAGCATCAATAGAGGAGAGAGAAAGGGATGAGTAAACAGAGCAGTGGTGAATACAACGGGGGCAATTTAAAGCAAAATGACAGAAAGAATGAAAAAGGGGATCCAGTCTGGCAAGGAAGGATTTAGGAGCACTACTGTAGACTAAGTCACCATAGTCAAAGATTGGAAGGATCGATTTTAATACAATTTCTCTGTGAGCAGGGAGCAGAATACTCACTTTATCCTTATACAAAGCATCAAACTTAGGGTGAAGCTTATGATGAATTGCATTAATATGCACTGAGAAATAAAGATACTGGTCAAGGCAGACCCCAAGGTACTTAAAGGAGGAAACATCTTCAGTCTTAGCACCATCAAGGATATTAGACAGAGGGAGAATAGTAAATTTGGCAAGCCTCTGACAGGTGCCAAAAGTCATAAAGACTGTTTTTTTTTTTTGGCATTAAGGGTCTGCTAGTTAGACTTGAGCCAGTGATGAATGTTGTCAAAGTCCAACTGTAGCTGGGAGGTAACATCATGGGGAGAGAAGCCAGATGCAAAAAGAACTGTATCATCAGCATACATACAAATGGAAGCAGAGGAACAGACAGAGGGTAGGTCATTTAAGAATATGGAAAAGACAATAGAACCCAGGACAGACCACTGAGGGACACCTGAGCTAATGTGAAGTGAAGTTGAAATGGATTTACCTATCCATATAGCTTGAGACTTGCCTTCATTGTAAGAACAAAACCAACTAACAAGAGTCAGAGATACCCACAGCTTTAAGTAATCAGTCCTTGCTCTATACCTGTAACTATGGAGTCAGTGAACTGAAAGAGGGAGGCAGAAGTGGATTGGGATTTCCTAAAACCAGACTGAAAATGAGTGAAAAAGGAGGAGTTGTCAAGAAAGGAAGTGAGTTGAGATAGAACAAAGTGTTCCTGTAACTTAGTCAAGGTAGGAAGGAGAGATATTGGACAGAAATTACCAGGGGAAGTGGGATCACCACTTTTACGAACAGGTATGATAATAGCTTGCTTCCAAACATCAGGAACAGTAGCAGAAGATAAGGAAATGTTTAGAATAAAGTGACGGTCAGAACAATGGCAGGTGCAGAGAGGAGGAAAAGTTTAGGGTCAAGACCATCAGGACTACCTCCCTTCAATGGCATGGGCATTATTAGGGCTGGGCTTTTGGGGCTAGGGCCATGAATGCTTTGTCTGGGGCCCCAAACCTTGTCCTGTACAGCCCTGCTTTTTTTTTTTGTACCACTCTTCATTACCCTGGCTTGCCTTCTCCCCATCATGCACTGTAGTCTCTGGCAGGATTAAAAAAATTATATCATGATCCATCCCTAAAAAAACAATATGTCCAGAATTATAATGCACAACCTATGCTGACAGCACAGCAACAGAAGCAGCCTGACCTCTGACCTACAATGAGTCATGCGGTGGCATTTTCTCTCTCTCTCTCTCTCTCTCCCTCTGTCTCTCAGCACTCTGCTGTTTTGCCACTTGGCCCCCTGTGTGCTACCCTCCCTTCCAAGTCAACTACTCTCATTCTCAACAGTGAGTCACATTGCCATCAATCAGGATAGGAGCACAGCCCAGACTCCATCCCAGCTCAAGACAGACACTAGAATAAGCAAGGGCTCAAAGTCATGGTGGACGTCACTTACTGGACCAATAAGTCAGCTAGGCTGCTCAGACTTGGAGGGGATTAAATATTGGTGCCAACTAGGTTATGGAGTCTCCAAAAATTGTTGTGGTGCTGTGTGTGTGTGTGTTTGGGGGGGAAGGTTACTGCCTGGGTAAACAGCTCCTATGGCAGGCAAGAACCACACCAGTAGCCATTGTCCTTTTTCAGAGAATCTGTTGGTTATGTCTTGACAATGTCTCAGCTGACTTGCTTGATAAAGGGCTGTATAAATGGGCACTCCCAGAAAACATGCAGGTGGTCACTAATCTGCCCACATTTTCTCCAATACTGATCAATAAATGTTTCATTAGTACTTGGTTATAGAGGGTGTTCTGAAGAAGAAAAAAAATCTAATAATTTTCCATCAGAATTCTCTCCATACATTGGCAGAAGCTGTGTTATGTTTCTACTCCCATATATTTTCTCACTGAGCCTCCATTTGCTTCAACTGCAGTTTGCCTTCCCATTTATTCTGTATTCTTGTTATTGCATTACCATGCTCTATCTATATAATCAGTACTATAGTGGATATATTTTGTTCCTCTTACTTGTCCCAGACCTTCCTGGGTAATATAGTGCAGAAGTGCCTGTGGTGGTTGCCCAACAAGATCCCTGTGGGGCCGTTTTAGTAGGAAAGTACTAATTTGGAGGTAATGAAAATGGTCTATGTTACCTAGTTGTTATTCTGCCCTGAGCTCTGGGAAAGGCTTCATTCTTGTATTCTGAATGATACAGTTGTCCCTAGAGCTCCAGTCCTCTGTTGCCCCATTTCTTATACTCCATCAATGTTGGCAGTATGGATGTTCGGGCAGGTATCAGTATAAGTGCCTGCCCCAATAATAAGGTTGCTATGTCATTTTCTAAGTTTCTCGGCCAAGATCCTGAGGCTAAATTTCATTTAGAGGTGTTATTTGTTTTAGCACTTGGTGGTTTATCTGGGATGCTGTCTGTACATGTAGCTTGTAAGGAAGTTGGCCTCAGTTTTCTATGCCCCACCAGCCCACAGTATTTTCTCTGGAGATGCATGCAATAAAGATGAAAAGCTGGGCTTCCACAAATATTATTGTAGGACTGGGGCTGTTGCTTGCAAGTTATAGCTAGTTCTCATTTGTTAGGGGGTTTCTACGACCCTAGAAAAATTTAGTAAAAATCTGTCTCAGCTTTTTCAGATGGTGCCCAGTATTCTGAGGGGCAAGACAAAATAAAACTAGGAATCTGGTCAGCATATTTATTTGCAGCATTTCCATTTTCCTGAATAAAGTGGGAGTAGTTCTAGCTTGGTCAGTTTGGATCACCCTCATAAGAGTGCAACAATTAAGGTTATATAATTCTACTGTTTCACTCGAAATTTGCTGTCCTAGATACCTAATACCCTTAGGTGCCCTCCAATAAGGTATAAGCTTCTTCAATTCTCTGTCTAATTTTCCATCAAGAAATAGGATCTCATAGTTCAGTTTTTGTTTTATGCTGTCAGTAAATAAATCGGTGCCAGAGGGGCTTGTTAACTTTAAGCAAGAAGCATTACGATATGCTTCCAATAGTGCATGCTGGTGTCTCAGTGATTTCTGTGGGTTTCCTAGATATACCAGTGTTTCACTGGCATACATATATATTTTGTCCCCCCCCCAATTCACCACTTCAACAAGATTTGTCTAGTAATCTCAGCCAATGGTTCAATACTTAATTTATGGCTGCAGCTAGTCAGGTTTTGTAATCTGGTTTCCAGTGTTCCTACCCAGTTATCCTGTTTTGCTCAGACAGAGTCAGGTTTCTGAGCCATTTTCAGTGCTCACATATTCTTAAAATTGATTCCGCTGTATAATTTGTTGTTTCAGCTGTAAGTTTAGGCACAGGCACAACCACTGAGGAGTATAAGCTGAACCAGTTCCTCTTAATGTTTAATGCCCTGCAAAATGGCCAGTGACAATTGCATTTCCATGAAAGGCTTAGTAGATCCATGTCTCCCCAATTTTTGGGTTGTGGTGGTACTCATGTCTCTAGGTTACAAACAAGTTCTGTTGTCAATATTGCCCTTTGTAAAAGCAGTCAACTTAGGAGGTGTAAAATATGTCCATTTACATCATTAGCAGTTACTTAACCTATGCTTTTCACTCTTCATCCTAAAGCAGCACTGCATCAAAATTTGGCAAAAAATCTGACCTTAGCTTTTGCAACAGTAAACTTATTTTCCACTTTCACTTGCTGATAAACATTTCCATCTCTACTAGAATTTATCCATTTTTAAATGTTTTAAGTTAGTTTTTGCCACCAGGAAAAAATGATGGCAGCAGCTACTGTGCGATGAAGTGAAGCAGACACTGTCTAAAAACAAGCAGCAACCGGCATGATGATTTCTTATATTAGTATCCCCTGTGTAATGCTGCACAGTCAGGGGTGAACTGAGGTACAGGGGGTTCACCTGGAAAATCAATAAAGGAGGGCTCAGGGTGACACATTCTTATCAGTATTGCACTTACATTTAATCCATTAGCTCTATGTTTGCATTTTACATTTACTTGCAGTGCCCAAACAACCCCAATAAAATAGAAGACAGATGCAAAATTCAGAAGATGGTCAGGTACCCCAAAAAGGGGTGTCCACTTGGAAATTTCCAGGTAGCTGGATGGGTCAGTCCTACTCTGTGTACAGCAGAGTCTATAAAAATGTTTGTGGTGCTGTGTGTGCTTCAGGAAGGTATGAGGACAGCAGCTACTGTGTGGGATTATACTGTTACAGAAGTGGGAAAAAAAAGGGTACCAGAAATGTGTTGTTTTGCACCAGAGAACACCAAAATTTCAACAGCTTCTGGGGGACTAGGCAGCTCCCCAGACCCCCAGCCTATTCATTTGAGGCTCTGACCCCAAACAATATCTCACACTAGCAACACCTCTGTTCAATGGATTAAGAGCAAGCAAAGGCTCTAGGGAAACACGAGAAGTGATAAGAGTGAAAGAAAGCAAAAGAAGAGAGAAAGAACAGGAAGGCAGAGAGATGGAAGGAATGGGGGTGGGCGAGGAAGTGATAAGAGAAAGGGCACAGTTAGTAAAACAGGAGTTGAAAGACTTAGCAACAGCAGAAGGGTCAGAGATAAGGAAGTCACCAACCTTAAAGAGCCATTAACACCGCCAGGAAATATTTTAAAAGCATAATATTTGAACATAATTTAGCTTATATTTCATATTAGCTTGCTATTTCTCCTCCCCTTTATTTATTACCGAGGTAATATATATGAAAATGGGATCCTTATTTATTAAGAGTCCATCAGTCCTATTGCTTATTCCCTACCTGTTGTCACAGTACTCTGTTTGTGCCATCACAATTATTCCCATGGTAACACACTGTGATGCCACAACAGAGTCTCATGACTTTTTATATATATATAGATTTGTTAGCCTGGATTTTTTTCCCCATTTTTCACCCATACCCATACCTCGGCCATGCATGTACATATGGAGGCACACACATATCACATCTCGAGGTGCCCTCCCACTAGTTGCCACCCTTTCATGTCTACACTGACCTCTGGACCTCCACCTGATGGCAGCAGAACTACGGGGGGATGACAACCACCCCAAGAGAGGAGAGCTGCATTCCGGCTGCTCAATCCTGCTTTTACCTTCCCCCCCACCATGCCGGCTCCCTGATGACCCGAGTGCATTCCTGAACCTGGGTTGCTGGCATGACGTGAGGTAAGGCATCCAATGCCTCAGCCTTCTGCACCACTGAGCCAGTGATTCTTATGATTTTAAGTTGGGATTAAGCTGTAGAGACAAATAAACTCATAAGGGATGAAGATCCTATTTTGTGCAAAGTTCCACAGTAATAAAAAAAGGGGGAAGGAGAAATCTATGAAAGGTGTACAGTATGAAATATAAGTTGAATTTTATCTAAATATTATGTTTTCCAAAATTTTTCCAAAGGCATTAGTGGCTCTTTAAGAGTGGGAGGAGGAGACTGGATCTGAAGAGAGAAAAGGGAATGGATAACTTTTCAAAACTTGGAGGGGTTGTTAATGTTGTTTTGGTGCATAGAGCCAAAATACTCAAACTTCATGAGTCTGACAGCTTTGGTACAGGCATTGTGAAGGTGTCTATAGTTGGTCAAAGAAGATTTGGAGCCAGTGATTTCATAAGTATGCCAGGCAAGGTCTCGGGACTGAAGACAAGTAAGTACCTCAGCTGATATCCAGAAAAGGTGTGAACCCCACACTCTGTTTTTTTTTCCTCAGGGGTGCATGACTGTCCCATACAATGGTTATAAAATGTTTCTTTATTATGTGCAGCACATGTCCATATTCTTCACAAAGGTTACATTTTATTGTACAACAACAATAAAGGCTGGAGTGACCGAGTTGCTGACATACATTGCAAACCGTAATGTCAAAGGCATTGCAAAGATGTCTCAGTGAACTGCATCTATGGTAAGTTTTAGGTTGTCCTGTGTAAAAACAAACTGTTCTGTCTGTTCCAATGTAGAAGCTGCTGGGTAAGTGTTGTGCACCTTGAGCAGTGGAGTGTAGCCAAACTTTGATTTTCCACCCCCCTGTCCAAACGTTTTCTGTATCCTGAATAAGCATAGGATGCTCTAACATGTCTGCTCTCTTTTTGACCCAGTACAGAATATTTGAGATGTTTATAACTTCATTTTTAAATACAGTAGTAGCTACAGACATGGCCAGATATTTTCAGATATTTTGTGAAATTTCTAGAGTTTCTATCTGCTGCCCCTACTGTGTAAATGGAGAAAGCAGGAGATTTCTCTAGAAATATCACAGAAATTTCAGGACCTAGTATAGTAATGTTCTTCACCATGGGTTGTGCAAGACGAATAACCATAAATGGGGCCCACAAAGGTGATGACTTAATTTGATGAAACTTAGCCTAGAAATGTTCCAGTAGCTGCTGCATTTTAAAGCTCACATCAAATTAAGAGTCTCCAGAGGTGTGGAACAATGCATAGATATTGGCCCTAAACTTGCAATGATTCTATTAATAATTTCCTGGCAATATACACTCTATCTGGAGTTTTTTCGAAACCTCCTCTGTACTTAATCCAGACTCATTCCTCCATTTTGCAGGCTCTCCAAGACTTGCAAACAAGTCAGATAAACGAAAGGTACCTCTGTATCCTGGTCCCCCTGGACCCCCTTATGATTGTCTGCATTCTTCCCTAGGCTCTGAAATGGAGGAATATATATTTCTTGTAAGGGTTTCACTATCTGATGTTTCTGGCACATGAGATATAGTGGTTGTCTCTGTCAAACCTTTTTGTTGTAAACCAGTATCCAAGAGTAGTTCTGTGTCCATTATATCACCCCAGAATGGCCTGGGGGTTTCAGAGTCTATAAGGTTATCAATTAGATCTCTTTCTGTCTGTTTGGGGTTAGATACCCCAAATACCCGTTCAGGAAGTGTACTTGGCCTCCCCCCATAGAGTTAGCTTAAATATTAGTATTCCCAGTAGCAACATTCTTATTAGAGATATGTAAAAGGACTGGCTCTGTGTTGGAAGGAACTTGTGTATTTTGTGTGTGTTTTAATCCTGCCACAGTATTCACCGTAGCCACTTCTTGGTTAGTTTAATCAGTATTCATTCTTTCTACCTCCGTATTCCCAGTACGATTCTCACTAGCAGTAGCAGCTCCTTTTGCAGTTTGAAACATTGTAGCATTTGTAACTGACAAAGAAATAGCAGATTCTGATACTGAGCATGGAGGCTGAGCTTGCCTTTGATCTCTGCAAGCTGCTGTCACACCCAGTCATCTTCTGGCAAGCCCACTGCTATCCAGCTTGTTGCTACCCACTTTTTCTGTTTATTACCAGCTTCTATTATTTCGGAAGCCATGGGAATATCATCTGGTAATGATTTACTATCTGGGGATCGGATCCAACCAGCTGTTCGAAGAGCTTCAGCAATTTTATCATTTTCTTTACTTGGTAGCAAAAACTGCAGGCTGGTCTACTGTGTCAGCAAGATCTGAAATAGCAACTGCTTTTGTATAGGTAGACTGAAAGTGTACATTACTTGCATAAAACTGTGAAGAGACTGGAGACCATTAATTTCTTGAGGCTATATCATCAGAGGTGACTCCTGCTGCTGCAAGAGCCATGTTTTCTTGAGCCAAGAGTTGAGACAATAAAATTCTTCTTGCTGTCATACCTGCAATTAGCACTGCATTTGTATCCTGGTCTCAGGCTGCTGAAACACTACCCCTCCATTCCGTCTCCAGACTGGGTTACTGGCTGCACCGGTGTGTTGGCTGGTAAGGCTATATCCATCTCCACAGCTGAATTTTCCAAGATTAATTTTATGTATCTTTAAAGGAGTTCTACATGCTAAAGTGAAGCCTGACTGCTTCACAGATTGGGGCTTCACTGTACAATTCCCCTGCAGTCGGCCCTGTAAATGTATGTTTTAATCACCTTGGCCTTGTAAGGTCGGGAAGCCCCAGTAGCAGCCGGCATTTTCAGTCATGGAGCCCCCTTCCACTCTTTGTTCTGTTAGTAACATAAGATACGCCATTGCCTCTGCCTCAGGGTAGCTCCTATGTATGGAATATACATATCGGTAGTTACATGCCATCATTATTTTATTATATACCTTGCTTCAAATGTCATATGTATGGCCAGTACACACATGGTATTTAGGCAAACTGTGTAAAACTAATGATTGGCATGCAATATATACTACTGATAATATTTCCGGACATAGGGCTACCCATAAGGCAGAGGCAATGGCGCGTCATCATCTTATGTTATTACTAGCAAGAACAGAAGCAGACGGGGGCACCATGATTGAAAATGCTGGCTGCACAAGGGGCTTCCCTGAATTTTACGAGCGGTCAGGTAATTAAAATATACATATTACAGGGTGACTGCAGGGGGAATTTGTACAGCGACGCCCCGACCTGTGAAGTGGTCAGGGCTTTACTTTATCCAGTAGTTCTCCTTTAATAACTTTTTTCTGCATTTTTTTCTTTCTATAAATGCTGGCTGTTCTGTATTCTAAAGTTGCTCCAAACAGACCCCTACACTTTCTCTGTCTCCTTCTGTTCCTCCGGGTTCAGCCATCTTGCCTATTGGCAAGACAGCCACACAGCCCACCCTCAGCAAGTATAGGGGATTTCCCCTATGTCCTGGCCAATATTCCCCTTCACATAAAACTGGTACATGCAACCGTCCAAGGCTGTGTGTGGGTGCTGATGTGCAAAATAGCTGCCACTACACATTCAGTCACATCACAACCAGTCTCTCATTGCTTGTAAAGTGCTTTGGAATATATTGTGTATGAAAAGTGCCATATAAATGCTGAGTCATCTTCTTCTTTTTCTTTCTCTTCTCCTGTCAAGTCAAAGGCCTTTGTAAGGTCAATGAAGACCATATCCTGTTAGCTCACTCCTGTTCATGGGCCTGGCAGTGGCAACATTCATGGCAAGCGATAGGAGAGCAGTGGTAGTGCTATAGTCTTTCCAGAAACCATACTGTGCAGGAGAAAGGAGATTATGGGTAGTAAGGTAGTCAGTGAGTTAAGAAGCAACCAATTTCTCAAGAATCTTGTTGAGCACAGGAAGGATTGCTATGGGTCTGTACTTGCTAATGTTTTTACTATTATATATCTTGAACACAGGTACTACATGCCATATCTTCCATAGATCAGATATAGTTTGGGAGGTTAGGGATGAATTAAAAATTCTTGTGATCAGCACTGTGAGCTCATAAGCAGCAGCCCTAAGTAATTTAGGCTTAATCAGCCAGAAGATTTAGTTATAAGAATCTGCATAAGGAGTCTATGCTCCTCTGAGATAGTGACAGCTTTGAGGTAAAAATAGGGATAACACAACTTGTTATTCTCAGGGGTTGGGAGGAGGGTCAAAATGGTTCCCTTGATTACCCTCCATCTTTCCTCTACACGTCTCATGCTGTCCACCCTGGTCAATTTGTCTCAGACCATCTCCTGCATCCGATTGAAGTCTGCTCTTCTGAAATCTAAGACTGCAAGTTAGGACATGTTGGGCAGACTGAATGGACCTTGGGTCTTTTTTGCCTTTATCTTTCTGTGTTTCTGTGTGTCACTGAATATATCTGATAGGATAACAGGGAGATGGACAAAACAAGCATTTGGTCTTATTCCACCCCATAATAGCTATATAAATTCCTCTAATTATTCTATAATGAATGATCCCATTATTCTATAGTCACTGGACCCCAGTGGATCCGGCTCCCAAAAAGGGAGGAGGTTTATAGAGGAAGATGAACTAAAAGCAGCCATACTAAATTACTTCTGCTCTGTCTTCACAAGGGAAAACAGCAAGCCTGTGCCTGAATGTAGCATCAAGGTGGCTGTCAGGCACGTTCCTGAAATTAGGCAACCAGTCTTTATTAGAGAAAGGATACAAAATGGGCTTGAAGCCCTTAAGGTAGATAAGGCCCCAGGGCCGGATGGGATGCACCCAAGGGTGCTCATGGAATTGTCAACAGAACTGGTTGAACCTCTACTAGGGCTATTTAATAGTTCAGTTCAGACAGGGGTAGTTCCTAAAGATTGGAGGGTACTGAATGTACTTCCGCTACACAAAGGGGGGAATAGAGCATCTGGGGAGTTACAGACCTGTCAGCCTTACCTTTGCAGTGGGTAAACTGATGGAGTCACTGATCAAAGAGGACCTTGTGGACTACCTAGAGTGCAATTGTCTACAAGATAGTAAACAGAGTGGGTTTGAGGCACAGAGGTCTTGTCAGACCAACCTGATAGTTTTCTTTGGCTGAGTAACAAAGGTAGAAGATAAGGGCCACTCTGTGGATTTACTGTACTTTGATTTCAGCAATCCATTTGACCTTGTGCCCAACAGAAGACTGCTGAGGAAGCTGGAGGACCTGGGTGCAGGTAGGGACATAGAGGGGTGGAAAACTGGCTGAAGGAGAGAAAGCGGGGGGGTGGTAAACAGGATCAAATCAGAAGAGAGGAAGGTCATGAGTGGGGTGCCACAGGGTTCTGTCCTGAGTCCTGTCCTCTTCAATATGTTCATCAGCAACATTGCAGAGGGCATCCAGGGCAAGATTCATTTCATTTTTATTTTTAATTTTTATACTTATAGGTTGATGAGCATAAATGCCTCTTTTCACCATTAGCAAGTTGTGTCTCTTCACAGATGACACTAAGCTCTGTGGTAGGGTAGATAGCTATGAAAGGATCAGGGAGATGCAGAGGGATCTACAAAGGATAGAGGGGGTAAGGTTTGGCAGTAGAAATTCAATGCTAAAAAGTGCAAGATTATTTACCCAGGGAACAAAAATTCCAGGACAGGCTACTGGATGGGAGGGGTAAACAGAGCATTATGGCAGAAGAAAGTGACCTAGGAGTCATCATTAGTCACTCCCTCAAACAACCAACCCAGTGTAAGAAGGCCTTTAGTAAGGCTAATAAGATACTGGGGTATATTGGGAGGGGTATTCACAACAGGAAAAAGGAGGTATTACTATCTCTATGTAGGTCACTGATGAGGTCACACCTAGAATACTGTTTGCAGTTCTGAAGTCCTCACCTAAGGAAGGACAGGGACAGGTTGGAGAAGGTGCAATTCAGCATGATCAAGAAGATTCAAGACCAACAGGATAGATCTTATGAGAATTGTCTCAAGGCACTGAATATGTATTCACTGGAGACCAGGCAATAGAGTGGGAATGTGATAGAGACCTTCAGGTTCCTAAATGGAATAAACGAGGTGAACTGCAAGAAACTATTTAGCAGGAGTAAAGATTGAAGAACCCAAGGTCACAAGTGAAAACTGGCAGGGGGAAGGTTTAAGAGGGATGTGAGGAAGTTCAATTGGATGGAAAGGGTGGTGGAGCCATGGAACAGTCTGCCAGCAGATGTTGTAAGTGTCAAGACCATACATGGTTTCAAGCATGGCTGGGACAGAGTGAAGAGTTTGGTGGTTACTCAGGTTGGTAATAGTAGGGATGGGAGCAAGGGGGTGGACAAGGAGGAATAAAACACCATACGGGCAATAGGTCCTGGGGCAGATAAGAACTTCAGGCAGACTAGATGGACCCTTAGTCTTTTTTTTTTTTTTTTGCCGTCATTGTCTATGTTTCTATATATATAAATTAATCTGAATCATCATGCAAAGTTCTGAAAGTTAGAAATGGTAAATTAGCCACAGGTTTACATAACTAATATTAAATAAGCCACAGGTTTACATGACTAATACTAACTAAGCCACAGGTTTACATGACTAATACTTATTAACTGCAGGGCACTCGGGGTGTTTTACAAACAAGCTAGCTCTCTACTGTGCTTGTTGCCCAAGTCTGTTTCTGACTTTTTATGATCATTTATTTAGCATGCAGCAAGTCTTAATGATGCCTAAGATTTCCTACAGGCTGAGTGTTAGGTAGGGTGTGCAATTCACCTGTTTCAGTTCGCATTTTCTATTCCTAATTTTTATTCTATCTCAGTAATTCTAAACACTGACTATTTGTATGTGGCATCTTATCAGTCCCTGACAGTGAAATGGCTGAGCTATAAATATTTTCAAGTGCAGAGCCTGCAACTTATCTTCATCCCAAATAGGACTAACCAATGAAGAGCTTTATCAGGAACTTTAACAAATAATGGCAGACTGGCCTGCACTGAATGCACCACAAGAAAACTAACCAATGGACTATTTGCTAAGCATCTTGTCTGAACTAGATAATGAAAAATAAAATTATACTGTGTTTACATGTTTAAAATGTCTCTCTACTATCCGCTCTTTTGTTCCCATTTATCTTACATTGCATTACATAGGACCTTAGGTCTGCTTACAGCTAATAAAGAATAAATAAGACAATTATTAAGTGCTTTAAATACTGATAGTTATGATTTAAATTTTAGACATCATTGTTACAGTTCTGGCTTATGCTTTGAATATTTTCACTTTTGAACATTTAAGTGCTCTAAGCAATAATAGTTATGTTCCAGGTTTTAAACATTTTATATTTTAAACATTTCTATATTCTAATTCTCTTGGTTTTAAGTTTGACATTGCAAATAGAAAAGTAATATTCAGCTCAAAAACAAGTCTTGTCCTTAATCATCCCTAAGGGCATAGCAGACCACCTTCAAGGACACCTGCAATCCCTGTACATTTTATCTTATTTTACTGCATTTACTATTTGGTTTTCCACTAGCTCTTACCTACTACGTCATGCTTGGCAAAACATTCTGTTTTCATGTAAAAGTTTTCTCATGAATGCATTTACCATGTGAAATACACACACTTGTGCAGTTAAACTGAAGTAATTTAAAAATTAAGACATAAAACTTGCAGATTCCATAAAAGAGGTACAACTCTGCAGAAACCACAAAATACTATTTAAACCTGTACACTCTCATATTAAGGTAAGGAGAAGCAGAAGGCAGCAAGACCCCTTCTCCCAGGATCCCACTTTGAGCATCAGGTTGGGCTATACGGTGTGGTAAGATTTGCCTTTATTACTGACAGGAGCAGAGAAGGATACTACTTAGCTAATTTTCTTTTATTTTGTAACATTGCATCTATAGTAGGAGAGACTGCCTCTCTCATCAGAAATAATATTGCTTGCTTGCACAGCTGATCAAAATATTGTTAACCTTGCATAAAAATATTAAGTGAAGGTATTATCAAACCTGCATGACATCTCCTGATATTCCTTCTCAATTAAACATATTACTTATAAAGTTGCAATGAACATGATATTTTTGTTCACAAGGATAAGGTAATTTTAATCAGCCAAATAAATCAGGGCATGATTGAGACAGACTGGTTATAGGAGCACAATAACCAATTCAGACTCTCAGCTATGCAAATTAATACACCTGCTAGACTTTATTCCAGCCATCTGCACTGATAGATCAGATGTCATCTCCCACCGGTCAGGTGGAGGCCGAAATGTCATCCCCTGGGCATGGAGGTGACCAAGGAAGTCTAGCTAGGGAGTAGACAAAAATCCCTAGCACTACAAATGGTGATCGCTGGCAACCATCAACAAATCAAAATTACTACATTATGCTATTATAACAACCCCCTTATCAGTTATTAGCACATTTTGCTAAAAAAAATATAAAACCTTTGCAACAATTACAACAAGCTGTACTATAACATCATATGTTAATGACTATCAATCTATCTTCACTAATAGATATACTTATTCATATTCACCATAACAGTTATTCTGCTACCTTATAGCACCAAAACAAGTTAATCTCTTATTATACAGGGTGCTTTTCACATACTGAGGTAAACTTTTGTAAAGTAATTAAACCTTTATTACCAATCCATCAAATTCTTAAGCACACTCTATATTTATGGCAAGCACCAAAACTGTTTGTCTATGTTAAAAATCCAGGCACTGTAGCCTTGGTTAAAAACCTAACATATACACACATATATACACCCACACATACACATTCTAACAGAAAAAAAATATTATGTCAGACTTTCATTCAAAAAAACTGCATTTGAACAGGTGTTTGTTCTTCAATGCATTGACTGTGTGGTACTCAGTGTTTTTATCTGGCTAATATGGGTATTTTTCAGTGAAGGTGTTGCACCAACAAAATAACACTGTTCTTTAGAATGTGGCTGAAAGCAGTGTGTGTAAGAACTGGTTAGATCATTCTATAACATGGGTTCCTAAAATACTGTCTTCTGATACACCCAAATAGGTCACTTGACCCCTGGTTAATCCCTGATATACACACAGTTGCATGTTTACAGGGCTTTATTTTACAATGTCTTTAGATAAATCTCTTACATAACATTGTCCATGTTATAAGAGGATTAACCCACTCCAGGGTATGGGTTTAATGAGCATTAATCCACACCTGGGTGGTTGAAGTCTCTCAGCTTTGCCTCATGACCCCAATCCCCCCCAGGCATGGATTAATGCTCAGTAAACCCATACCCTGTTGTGGGTTAATCCCTTTATAGTTGGATTACAGCCTAGAATGCCTTTGCTGTTTTGACATTTCATAGAGACAAAATATTGTTTAAATTGTGTAAGTTACAAGAACCACAAACAGCTAAAGCATCTTAATCTGCTGTCCGTAATTCTATAACCAATGACTATACTGGGTATTTTGCAAAGTCATACCGCATGACTTAATATAAAGATAGCTTTTTTACTGGAAGTACCCTTTATATTCTGGACTAACGTTTCCCAGATATAATTTTCAGTCATGAATATGTTCCTATTTACCTGTGTTGCATGTGCACTTGCAGTGCCCCTATGGTACTGTGTCTCAAGGGAGAAGTCATCCCCATCACTCCTTTTTAAAAAGCCATTCCATACTGCACTGCATTTTTAACTGCCACATGTCTGATGCTACAACAATATAACTGCGTGAATTCACATGTTCTGTTTTACTTTCTGTTCTTATAATAGGAGGTATGCACCTTGGTGCAGTTCAGTGCTAAACAGCACTGCTTTTTCCAACTTAGACAGCTAGGTTCAACTCCCACCAGCCATCACTTCCACACTGTGTGACCTTTGGCAAGTTACTTGACCTCCTTGTGCTTTTAAGCTCTTGAGCTATACCTGTTTACCAGCTCAAAATTGAAGTGTTTCCCTAATTAAATAACTAATTTTCACCTAAATGCAAGTTTGATAGGGGCACATATCTACTGTGATTTCTAAAATTTTACTGTTTTACTGTGCTCATACTCTCTCCAAGAACTAACAGCAGCCATTTTCTTCTGGGCTTGCAGCCAGAATCATCTAGCTTATCTTTAACACTGCCCATCCTTACATATGCCTTCCCTCACCGAGGTCAATTTTCAACATGGCTTCTTTGTCCATGTACAATATTACATGATGCCCATACCACGCAAGGCAATTAGTGAGGGAGGGGCACTCATCATCCTCAGCATTTGTAATAAGCCGTTTACCTTCACAAAAGCTTGCCACACAGTTTTTACTGCTACTGAAAAAAATTGTAACAACGGAAGTGTTTTCTCCCATTGAAAAACTGGGTTATGAATCGCCGTTATAACCCATGGGTTATAACGGCGAACACGCACCCAATTTCTCTCACTGTGTGCATGCACACACTGTGTCCATGCACAGACTGTTCCCAGAAATCCCCCTCACATCCTCCCTGACTGGCAAGTACTGCACAGATGATAAACAGAATACTTTTCTGCTGCTGCTCCTACCTGGTTCATCTTTATTAGCCACCACACCTTCCCGACTCATTCCCATTCAAGTTCAAAGATCAGTGTTCATCATTTTTGCAACTGCTGCCATGGACTCTCCATCTCTCGCAATGATCACAGGTCAGCACATCAGCTCAGGGCTAACGTCGGAGGGGTGCTAATCTATCAACTATTCTGTGGGATTTCTTTTTAATCTACTAGCAAGCAGTAAATTGAAACAGCATGCTGGGGATGAAACAATAAACTGCTAAACATCATCCCCATCTACTGTCCAAACTGTCACTCACATTTAAAAATTGATGCAGCTGAGAAAACACTCCCCAGCAATTACATAAAACAATGTATGGGGGTGAGTAATGAGAGCCTTTGATGCCCACCCTCAGCGTGAGATGCTTTAATTAATCCCTCAGGCTTCACCCTTGGGGTTTATGTAGCATCCCACACCTCAGGTGGGCATTAAATTCTCATTATACACTGACCCACTATACATTATTGTATATATTATAACTGTTTGGGGAAATTTTATCAGCCCAGCTCAAGACAGGAAGATGGTTTTCATTTCTAAACAGAAAAGATCTTTACATTTTACAAAGACTGCAATGCATAAATTCTAAGCTACAAAAGCAGCTTCTGTGACACAGTTTTTACATGTCCACAATGTAATAATTCTACTGCCTCAAACAACACATCTGCTTTATGTTATTTTATTGTTAAAAACCCAGCACAAGCCCCAAATAAAGCTCAAACCCTACACATACATATACTATTAAACATTAAAAAAAAGTTTGTTATAGGTAAACAACACTATGCTCACCATTCTAACAGCAAAATTAGTCAAACCTAAAGTATATCCCCTGGGCTGACATACCAAATGGTAACACTGTCATATATTCTGACAAAAAACTACAACACATACAAAAAAAATAGAATAAGCATTATACATTTTAAAACACAACAAGGTGACTATTCTATTTTTAAGTGAGAGGCAATACCAGTAAGAGCAAAATCAGCTCAGCATGCCGAGTTTTGGCATTAAAGAAAGCATTAAAGCATAAACTACATTTTATTTTTATTGACAGCAGTTATGTAGTACATGTTTTTAATTCATGTCCACATCAGCCTGGTGCATTTCTCTCAGACTGGGATGGATTTTGGCAAGCAAGTGACCTCTCAAACCCTAGACCCAAGGTTTCCCTCATCCAAGGGCATGGGAGAGAGAGGGCATTCATTCCAAGCATTGTCCTGGCAATTCAGCAGTGGAACTTGAGTGCACCATGCCACCACCCCACACTGTTGGTCAAACTATGATGGAGGTCCGCCAAGCTAAACAGGAGGTTGGCCACCTCCTGGACAGCAAGGTATCTCAAAAATCACAGAAATGGACGTTGGAAGGTCTATTAAAAAAAACAAGATATACTTATTTGGTAAACAATGATTCCTGCAGGCAAGAATTAATCTGTTTAGCTCACACAGAAACTGGACAAGTGCCTCCAGGCATTAAAGCAACTTACAGAATTTTAAGACAAAAATTTAAGTGGCTTTCCATGCTGACAGATATAATAACATATATCAATAGCTGTGCAACCTGCCAACAATTTAAGCAGACCCAGCCAATTCCCACTCCCAATCTGCAAGTAAGCTGTCAAAAGCCCTGGGTGAGAATGTATATTGATTTTGTGGGATCAGTACCTCCCAGTGAAAACAAAAATATATTTTTGTTATTATTGAAAGTTTTATGTGATATGTGGAGGCATTCTCTGCAGTGGCAGCCACCACTAAATTTGTTGTGGATACACTGACCAAGAAATATTTCCTCATTGGGGAATCCCCTCTCACATTTATTTAGATCAAGGTTTGCATTTAAAAAAAAGTTCATGTGTCTGAACTAATAGAAAAGTATGGTGTTAATGGGCATTATGGCATTTTGTACCACCCTCAGTCACAGGGTCTGGTTAAAAAATTCAATAAGCAGTTAAAACAGACCTTGAGAATGGGGGAAAACAAATTCTGGACCTGTAGCCCACCACTGGCACTTAGGCACCTTAAAAGCAGACCACTTACAAAACACGATCTTTCACCTTATCAACTCCTTACAGGGGGTCAGATGCAAACACAAACTGTCCTGGATACTAATACCAGGCAGGACCCCATTAAACTGAGACAAAAAGTACAGCCACCAGTAAGCCCTTATAAAATTGGAGAGTGGGTTTGCTGGAAAAAATTATTAACTACCCCGGTGGGTCCTAAATATACCAAGCCCATGCAAATAAAACAAATCTCTAATAATGCTGTACTTTTGAAGATAAAATACAAACCTAAATGGATCCATATTTCACAACTAAAGAAATGTTCTGTTTCAGACGATTAAAAATAATCCTCACATTCATATTCAGGATCAACCAGCTAATGATCAAGCATCAAGGGATGAGAAAATTATAGTCTCACTAGTGTTACCTTTTTCATTTTAATCTCACTTAGCATGTGCCTTGGTTTTACTCTGGCTAACCTGCTTGATTAAAAATACAAAAATAAAATGCTTACCAGTTCCTACTTTCATTAATATATACAGTATAGTGTTTTTTGTTTCAGTATGACATGACACAATGAGTACAAACCCTTCTTAAAGAAGACAAATACTGCTTATACCATGCCGAATGAACCAGCTACAGCTCATGCAGCATCACGTAAGGTTAAAAACAAACCTCAGAAATGATTCACATGTGAACTGTTACAAAGAGTTATTACTACAGTACTCTTCATTACCACACTTGCCTTTTTAATCTATGCCTCCTGTCTACCATACAGCACAAACACTGATACTTTAGCTCCTCAAGATCATTCACAATCCCAACAATCCTAGCAGACTAACTGTGTTCCTAAGAATTTTTGTTTAGATTCCTTGGACTGTTTCTATATATGTATTATTTTGATTATACACTGACAATTCATTGAAATCTGTACATATCATGCTGCACAGTTTCAATTTCTTGGGGGTCTTTGACTAGCACTTTTTTGTATCTGGCAATTACACTGACAATTTTAATTTATTTTATTTGTATTTATTGAGATATCAGAATTACAAACCTTTGAGTCAGAGAATCCTTTGCTAAGGCTCCACATAATGGAAGTACGAAACAAGGGAAATGGACAATACAATGAAAGGTATTACAAATGAATGCGGAGGGTAAAACAACCCAGAGTCAAGTAAGGTACAACTGTAACGAGCAATACATTGAAAGGTATTTCTTAATATTATCATGTATAAAATATTGTTAGAACAAAGGTTTTAGGTTTCTGGAACATAATAGCTTGTTAAGAGTATGTTG
Source organism: Neoceratodus forsteri (assembly GCA_016271365.2). Taxonomy (NCBI): domain Eukaryota; kingdom Metazoa; phylum Chordata; order Ceratodontiformes; family Ceratodontidae; genus Neoceratodus; species Neoceratodus forsteri. Next base: position 1,453,315,466 of record CM057452.1, read on the forward strand.
GGAATATATCTCCAGCCAGTTGTACTTTCATCAGTGTGATACACTTACTCACTTTGGGTAAACATCACTTTCATCATTCTATATGCCATGTAAAGATCATTTCTGATGTTGTAATTATGGGGCTTACTTTTTATTATTTTTTTTACTTGGTAATATGTTACATTTTGGCATGCAGTTGTTTTGTCCAGGGTCATTTTATTATTATAAGCTCTAGTCACAAACAGAGTTCTGAGCAGAGTTGAACCTGGATTTTACTGATGTACTGTTCCCTCACTTGTGAAATATGTGACTTCGGGAGGTTTCTTCACTTGACATCTAATTTAGTGAGCAGAGAATCTTAGGTTTCTTTTTATCCATTAGACTGATACATGGTATAATATATGTGGGTTGAACTCTCTGCCTGCTGTTATCTCTGGACAACCTTTGACCTTTAAGTTTGGTTCAGCTGAAATCATACTTTAGATATCAAGCTCTCAAATGTCACTTTAATTATTTCTGAAGGACTGTTTTAAACCAATGAGAATTATTTAAGCAATAAGCCATGAGGGGGTGTGGGTTATCAGGGGATTTACCACAACTGGAGTGGTTTGCCCACGATGCGCAGCCGAGTGTATTTATGTGTATTTTTAGTAACTGAGTAAAAAATGTAAAGAAAAATAGTGTCTTACGCTAGTTTAAATGATATTTTATGGAAATTATTGTTGTGCCCCAAAAAATAGTTCCCTGTTGGTAGGTTGAATATTAAGTAGATGCTTGCCCCCCACTGATACATCGTTTATTGTGAAACATGTTATAAGCAGGCTAAGGGTATTAAAAAAATTATATGGGGATTCTAGAACTACTTATGACTGATGTGGTTGCTAGTAGTACCCAGAAAGGGAGAGAAGACAAAGCTGCGGTGTTCCATTACTTAGAGAGAGAAGCTGGACGATCACAGCGCAGGGTTTCAGTGAGCAGTGAGTGCTTAGTGATAGCTTTGAATAAGTTATGAGGGACAGTGAGCGAAATGTGAGACACAGAGGTAGTTACTGTTTTTTTTTTCTAACTCAGACATCGTTTTTCTGAGAGCTGGTATTAACTGTTAGCCAACAGAGTATGTGTACGAAGCGTGAACAGAAGACCGCGTGTCAGTTTGTTTCCTAGTTCGAGTTTGTCATCTTCCAGGTAGAACTGTGGAGGGACAAATGTAATTACGGTGGTGTTCGGGGTGATTTGTTTAGAAATGCCATTTTTTTATTCATTATTTAACAATTACTGAGGAAGAGAGACACAGTGATTGGGCTAGGAGCCATGAGTCAGATTGGGACCGAGTGGAGCCGGAGAGGATGGAGTCGAGTGAAGTGAGGTGGGTGCAGCGGTACAGAATTGTGTGCAGATGCAGCTGGCTGGCACCTTTTGCGGTGATTATCAGAGGATTTACAATGGTGGTAAGGTGCCAGCCTGCCGTTTTCATTGGTCAGTGTCCAAGGTCCATGGTATAATTCTGTTTTTTTTCTGCATGTTCTAAATGTTAATAATATGGGATTTTCTAAATAACTCTTATTAGGCTTCTGAAAAAGGACTTGTTGGTCCAAAAGCTAAAGCTCTGTGTTCTTTTTGTAGCATCCTTGTTGGTCAAATAAAAGGTATCAAAGCATTTGTTTCAGATTTGTTAATCTAACAAACTCATACAATAGTAATACCATTACAATATCCACACCACATACACACACACACACACACACACATATATAATTCTCCAGGAAATAGCAAAAACAATACAGACAAGCAATACCCTAAATGCATACCTGTGATAGATAAACCACGTCTGTATCAATACATCCTCGGTATGGGCATTAGAATCTATATGGACTATTTGCCCACACAATATTACTTGCCCTTGGTTAAGAGACTATAAGCATTCCTTAAAAAGGTCACGGTGCAGTGCACTACCTTGTTCAAACCCAAAAGACAGAGTCTGATGAGCCTCTCCTATGCCAGCCTCGCCCAAAGAACTACCTCCATTGTTCTCAGCTTAAGCAACAACCAGTGGTCAGTGACTGTTTTTATATGCTCTTAATTGTGTGGTTGTCTTTGTGGACCAAGCTAATTTTAATGTCTCATTTTAAAAATGCTCCCTTCTTTTTGGTGGGGCCAGTGTGCTTCAAATGTCAGGACTTGATTTTGATTGGTGGCACAGGGATCACCAGATAGGCTGCACTGGGTTTCCTGATAGTGAATCACATTAGTAGATACCACTTAGACCACCAGTTTTGCTACACAAACACAAGTGAGGAGTAAAAGAACACGAAGATCGCCAGCCAGGCTTGGGACCTTCTGCCACAAAACATCACTTTAGCTAGATGCTTGTGGAGTCTTTCCACTATAATTTGTGACAAATAAAACACCTGGTTCCCATAAAAAAATGTTATTAAACAAGGCTTGTGATGTCTTTCTAGAATATAAACTGAGTTGATTTTGGCCATCCATATAAAAAAAATACATAATTGATCTAAAAGGGAACTAGTGGTTGTTGTGCTAAATGTATTACACTAGCACTGCAAAATCACTAAAAGTCCCCCTTATATTACAAACTCAGATATTTACTACCACACAACAAGGCCTTATCCAAGACTCTATATTCAAATTAAACACTGTTTTAGGCACTGTACAGTTTGTCAGGTTTACCCTGAAGAATAAAAACATGCAATTTCAACAAGCACTCAACTACACAGAATACACTATACAATCCATAAAAAATACACAAAATCTCACTTTAAAACACCTAAACATTTTACAGCAGCAAACAGTGAATCTTTTGGAGGTGTTAATGAAGGGGCTATTTTAGTCCTAGACTGGTTAAATCCACTAAACTGGATCAAAAAGTCATTCTCTTGGTTGCTATCCCCACTTGACATGATATGGGTGGTATGTAGCACACATCCGGAGAACTGGAAAAAAGGGTACAGCACTCCTTTGGTGGTGTGAAGCACTATGCTTTCTACTTCATACTTCAGATTCCAGAAGACACCAAACTTGCAGCAGCAATATAAACACAGATAAAGTGTCAATATCAGAAAATCTATTTTAAAGTCCATAAGCAGTTCCAACATGCAAAAATTGCAATTTACGTTCCACAGAATAGACTGAGACACCAGCTACACCAGATGTTGATATGGTGGTACCTGGCCTTGCTGCTGCTGTCCTACTACTCTGTTGTTGCAGAAAATATTTTGCATCTCTATTGTCATGATTTTTCTATTATCTTTCAGGCAAATTAGTAAATTAATGAGACAAAATCATTACTTCTGAACTGCCTTAACCTATTTGAGGCACCATGGAGTGTGGTCCTCCTTCAACCAAAGCCAGCAGCTGATCTCAGCCACAGCTCTGTTTATTCAGCCATCCTCTGGCTGCCATGTCCAATGCATGCTTTGTGAATGAATCATTCCAATTCATTCAAGACACCAAATAAGTGAATATCTTCAAAACCATGTGTTTATTTCTCAGCCAAAATACCATTACTGCTTATTGATTCAGTGTGATGGACAACCCTGTTCACTAGCTAATACGTTGAGTGTTTATCCCTTACATGCACCTGTTAATCCATCTTTCCATTCTCAAATGCATTTCTGTAAAAGCTGAGGGAATTGCAGAGCCTGCAACTCATCCTCATCCCAAATAGGACTAACTCATAATGGCAGACTGGCCTGCACCAGATGCACCACAAGCAGACCAACCATTGGACTATTTGCTAAGCGTCTTGTCTGAACTAGATAATGAAAATGAAAATTATTCTGTCTTTGGCCAGCCTGGTGGCACTGAGGGTTGAGGTGCTGGATGCCACACTTCATGCCACACCAGCGACCTGGGTTCGGGAATGAGCCCGAGTCACTAGGGGTCCGCTGGGAGGGAGAAGGACTGAGCATCCTAGTGACTGCTCTCCTTCTCCAGGGAGGGTGGGATGGGGGATCTGTGGCTCTGCCGGCTCCCAGTGGTGGCTGGGGGTTGTTGCAATGGAGCTGCTCAGTGTGGGGATGACATGGGCAGCGTCTGACTTGTGGTGTGTGTGAACACACACTACAGCATCAATTGGCACCATTGTACGCCCCTGTCGCGGGGGTACTAAGGGGAAAAAACACCTCGGCATGTTACTTGATGGCTGGTCTGGCAGCACCACCTGGCTCCAACTCTGGATGCTCCCCCTGGATCTGGACCCCCCTGGCTTCCACAGTGGTGACTGCACACCACCATGAGGGAACCGCAGTGTAGGACTGGAGGAAGAGGTAGAGCTTGGAGCGTGGGGTTGAGCGGGGGGCTGTCAGGTCAAGCCAAACTGGAGGAAACCATAGGTAACACTCCCCAGCCATAGAGGAGATATAAAATATACATAAAAAAAATTCTTCTGTCTTTACATGTTTAAAATGTCTCTCTACTATCCCTCTTTTTTTTCCATTTACCAACCATTGCATTATATAGGACCTTAGGTCTGCTCAAAGCTAATAAACAATAAATAAGACAATAAAGTGCTTTAAACACTGATAGTTGTGATGTAGGTTTTAGACATCTCTTGCTGAAAACAGTGTTCCAGTGCTGGCTTATGCTTTGAATATTTTCACTTTTGAACATTTAAGTGCTCTAAGCAATAATAGTTATGTCCCCGGTTTTAAACATGTTATATTTTAAACATTTCTATATTCTAATTCTCTTGGTTTTAAGTTTGACATTGCAAATAGCGAAGTAATATTCAACACAAATCTTGTCCTTAATCATCCCTAAGGGCATAGCAGACCATCCTTCAAGGACACCTTCAGTGCCTGTACATTTTACCTTACTTTAATGCATTTACTATTCTGTTTTCTACTAGCTCTTGCATATCAATCAATCAATCAAAATCTTTATTTATCCAGGCGAACATCATTGAGCAGAGCTCTTTTGCAAGATGGACCTGGTTAGAACAAGGTCAGGGTATCATTCAACATAAAAAACATATAAATACATGTATATAAGTATGAAAACACATTCATATTGATGCAATAAGGTGATTCAATGACAAAGGAAGGGAGACAAGGAAGAACCATAACAGAAGAGGATCCAAATTACAAGAGGTCAGCTCCACCATTCATAACTTAATTACATAAATACAACTTCATATAATCCATGTTCACTGTAGAGAAATACCAGATAGACCATTTACCAGGGGCAATCACAGGGACCAGCCATGAAGATGGCATAAGGGAACCACCAACCAATGTCAGATGGGGGTACCAGGAGGGGTATATAATGTATGAATGAAGGATAACCTGGTGAGATGTATAGTCCCATGTATAGGAGAATAAAATAGAGGCAGTGACGGGGCCTACAGGGAGGGGGATGGGGCAGTAGGAATATTATAGTTTGATTGAGTGTAAATGGTGGAAATATCCTGTAAGGTTGTGAAAAAAAAGGCTGGATAAAGCAGGAAAGTAGGTCAGCATCAAGGAGACCAGGGTCAAGGAAAAAAGAAAAACAATTGCACAATTCATTTCTGGTACAATGGTACAGGTTAGCATGATGACAAACCAGGGTCATGGAAAACAATTGCACTGATTATTTCTGAGATGAGAATATAGGAGCTTGAAGGATGAGGTGTTGATGAGTGAGCTTCATTTCAGCTTTTTTTGCAGTTTGTTCCACAAGGAGGACAGTGTAAAGCTTATAGCAGCCCTGCCAAATTGAGAGTTAACTCTGGGAACCTTCAGTAAGATAGATGTGCAACTTCTCAGGGCATAATTGCCTATTGGTTTTAGAGGAAGACAATCAGTAATGTATTGGGGAAGTTTTTGGGAGATGGCTCTCAGGGTCCATAAGGCTGCATTTCTATCATGCCTGTATTGAAGAGAACTCCACCCCATTGCTTAATATAAGGGGCAGTGATGAGTGGAGTAAGGCAAGCCTGTAATGAACCTCAGAGCTCTATGATATAGTGTGTCAAGTTTAATGAGGTAGGAAGTGGGACAATGACTATACAGGATATCAGCATAGTCTAGCAAAGATAGAAAGGTTGATTGGACCAGCTGCAGTTTAGCATCTCTAGTTAAGAAGCGGGCTATCCTAAAGAACAGGTCAAGTCTCTGTCATAGTGTTTTGAGTAATTCTTCAATGTGCCCTATAAAGGAGAACCTATGGTCCAGCCATACTCCTAGGTATTTGAATTCAGAGATGAATTCCAGTTTTTCACCAAGAATAGTAGTAATCTGTGGCACAGGACCTGATAGGGCTAGCTTTACCGTTTGAGCAGAGGGAGAAAAGAGCATTGCTTTTTGTTTTCTTGGCATTAAGTAATAGTTTTTTTATTTAGAAGTTGATGTTGCAGCAGGTTGAACTCAGATTGAAGGTCGTTACATGCAGATTGTAATGACGGGTGACTTACGTAAAGAACTATATCATCTGCAAATAGATGTATGTTGGCCTTAGTTATGCTTTCATCAATGCTGTTGATGTAGATTGCGAATAAAAGGGGTCCTAAGATAGAACCCTGGGGAACGTCTCTTAGAAGAGGTTTGATGGTCGAGAGATCTCCTTCCGCTTTCACCCGCTGGAATCGATCAGAGTGGTAGTTGTTGAACCACTGTAAAGATAATGGGTCTGCACCTAGTGAGGACAGGAAAGAGAGTAGCAGCTAATGGTTGACAGTGTCGAAGGCCTTACTCAGGTCCAAGAACACAGCTCAAGTGTAATTCCTGTTGTCAAGCTCTCTTTGCCAGTCATTTGTCACTTTGGCAAGTGCTGTGATGGTGCTATGTTTCACTCTGAACCATGACTGGACAGGATTTAGTAGGTTCTTGACTTCTAGATACTGCCTCAGCTGGTTACTTACAACTTTTTCCACTAATTTCGACAAGACCGGGAGAATTGAAATCGGTCTGTAATTATTTAGATCAGAGGGACTTCCAGACTTGAACAGGGGTATGATGTGCGTTGTTTTCCATATTGAGGGAATGGATCCTTGAGTCAGTGATAGGTTAAATAAATGGGTTATGGGCATGGCTAGCACATGGATGGCCACCTTCAGAAAATATGGGTTGAGGGTATCTGCACCAGCACTTTTTTTTACATCTAATTTTAGCAACAGGTCTTCAATTTCTTTCAGAGTAGTAGGATGCAAGGAGAAGACTGAATCGGTGATGCTGGGATCTGCACATTGATTATCCACCTGGGAACACATCAAATTCATAGGAGAATTGTCGAAAGCTAAGCCTGCAGTCACAAATTGATTATTGAAGGCATTCAGAATTTCCAATCTATCACTAGTGGTGTTATTGTTAAAAGAGATTTTATCGGGTAATGAGCCACCAGACGTGTGACCAGACAAATCCTTGACGGTTTTCCAAAATTTAGTTAGATTTTTGGAGGCAGAGAGAAATTCAGAATGATAGTAAGCGGCTTTTGTGTTTCTAACCATTCTAGTACATGAGTTTCTTGCCCTCTTGAACTGGCACCAGTCCATAGAGGACTGAGTTTTGCGTGTTTTTTTCCATAGGTTGTCTCTCTCGGTCAATGCAGATTTTAATACTGATGTGAACCACCGACATGCATTTTTTGCTACTTGCACCTTAACTATGGGGGCATATTTATTTAAGGCATCTAGGATAATTTTGCTGAATATGTCAAATGCTGATTGCATGTTTTTTGCCAAGTAGAACTCTTGCCAATGCAAGGAGTATTTTAGTTAATTGGTGTAGGCAGAGAGATCAAAGTGCCGCCTAGATCTCTTAGCAGCAAACTTCAGTGTGGCAGTTGGTTTGTTACTTGATCTTATGCAAGCAATAAAGGAATGCTCACTGATATCATTGAAGAAGGTGCCGGCATAAGAGAAAAGATGTGGTTTGTTCACTAGGATAACATCTAGCAGGGAGCTATTATCCATGTTCTTTTTATTTATTCATGTTGGTTCGATAATGAGTTGTGATAATCCATGGGTGTCACAGAAGGCTATGAGAGGTGCGGCAGTTTTAGATAGCCAGTCTAAATTAAGATCCCCAAGAATAATTACTTCTGAGGATTGTCGTTCAAGGATATTACTTAGATGAGTTAACAATTGTAGATCGGCAGAAGGAGGTCTATAGCACCCTATAACAGATAATGATGACGTATGCGAGATAGTGACTTGGATTGACAGACATTCATACGCATTTACAACTGATGATGATGAGCTCAGACAGGATGCCGTATACTTATCCTTGACATAGATGGCAACAACTCCAACCCTGGAATGTCTATCTGCTCTATATAGTATATAGTTAGGGATATTGACCTCCCTATCAGAAGTGGCTGGTCTAAGCCAGGTTTCTGAAATCATTAGGATATCCAGTAGAGTGTGGAGAACCCAGGCCTGGATCATGGAGAACTTTTTTAACAGACTGCATACATTAATGTGGAGGAAATTCATGCCTTTCAGTGTGGCAAGGTCAGAGGGTGATGTGATTGCAGCTGGTGGCCCCAGATTGAGCTCTACATTTCCTGAACACAAGAGAAGAAGGAGTAATAATTTTCTTAGGGCAGCAATAGTAAGCTTCGTACTTGTATCCCCTTTACGTCGTTGTGGATCATTGTCCTGGGGGCGCCCCAACATTTTGTGCTCTTCCCACTGAGGGTGGCAGAGACAAGTACTCTGACTGCTATCTGTAGTGGTGAAGCATCTATGATGTTGGCGGAAATCATAAGCTATGATGGTAATTCACTTCGTGTACCATCAGTAATGGTAATTTGAATACAGCGCTGGAGAATTGGAGAATTCAAAAAACATTCATCAACGTAGGGACAGGAACTAGTTACAGAGCAGATCAGATCAGTATCCACAATAATAAAGGCTCGAGGTGGCAAGTATTGTCCATACGATGTAAGATAGAAGAAGGACAAGAATAGAATCACAATGTTATACACATATTGGAATAAGGATGGGGGGGGAGCTAGAGAAAAGAAAGTGAATGAAAACTGGTACAAGGAAAAGTTGTGTGAGATAGTTGTAGCATAGGTAAACAGCAGTGTAATATGTAAGAACAAGGATAAGACATGTGAATACTGGCAAATCAGCAGTGTGTTGTGAGTCAGAGAAGCTGTAATCTTAATAGTAGGGGACCTCTGCTACCAATGTGTAGGTGTGACTAAAAAAGGAGGGGAGAATTTGATGAACAGCAGTGTATTGGATGGATTGAAAAGGGAGGGCATAGGTATAGGAGAGGGGCGTGGTGAGGGAGTATTTAATAAGGGCTAAAGGTGGGGGATGGTTGGGTGGGCACGAATTTGCAGCTTTAGCAGTACCTTGTGCCACTGAGTGTCTGCTCTTCTGGTATCGGGTGGTGGCTGTGGAAGTGCCGCCCACCCGCTGGCCGGATGTCCCTAGGCTCAAGATGTGAGCCTTGTTGCAGCTGCTCCTTGGCTGGGAAATCAAGAGAAGAAAGGAGGTTTAAATGCCTGCTAAAGACAAAAGGTCATCACTACAGGTGGGGAACCCAAAATTAGCACAAAAAAGAGAGAGATTCAGCTGGCGCCTGTCCGTCTGGCTTGAGCACGCAAACAAGAAGGGGCTGTGATCACTCACTCTTTTTAGGGTAATTAAGGCTTTTTTTTCCCAAAACATGCATCTGAAGTAAAGTCTACATTAACAGTGGTAACAGGCTAACAGCAATATCCTAGTTTACCAAACATACAGCAGTGGAAATGCAAAAACGGCTTGGAACAGCTTGAAACTAATTCAGCTAGCAGGGGCCAATCAGAAACGGAGACCAAAAGGTGCTCAAGTTCTGACTGGTGCCGCTTTAGCAGTACCTTGTGCCGAGGAGCGCCCACTCTTCTGGTATCGGGCCGGGGCTGTGGAAGTGCCACCCACCTGCTGGCCGGGTGTACCTCGGCTCAAGCTGTGAGCCTTGTTGTGGCTGCTCCACAGCTTGTGCCGCCGAGTGTCCACTCTTCTGGTAACAGGTGGTGGCTGTGTAAGTGCTGCCCACCCGCTGGAAAAAGCTTTCTCACAAATGCATTTACCATGTTAAATGCACACACACTTGTGCAGTTTAACTGAACTAATTTAAAAATTAAGACATAAAACTTGCAGATTCCATAAAAGAGATACAACTCTGCAGATACCATAAAAGACTATTTAAAGCTTTACACTCTCATACTAAGGTAAGGAGAAGCAGAAGGCAACAAGACCCCTTGTCCCAGGATCTCACTTTAAGCATCAGGTTGGGCTATACGGTGTGGTAAGATTTGCCTTTATCACTGGCAGGAGCAGAGAAGGACACTACTTGGCTAATTTTCTTTTATTTTCTAACATTGAGTCTATAGTAGGAGAGACTGTCTTGCTCATCAGAAATACTATGGTTTGCTTGCACAGCTAATCAAAATGTTGTTAACCTTGCATAAAAACATTGAGTAAAGGTATTATCAAACCTGCATGACATCTCCTGATAGTCCTTCTCAGTTAAACATTACTACTTATAAAGTTGCAATGAATATGATATTTTTGTTCACAAGGATAAGGTAATTTTAATCAGCCAAATAGATCAGGGCATAATTGAAAGGACGGGTTATAGGAGCACAATAACCCAATCAGATGCTCAGCTATGCAAAATAGTACACCTGCTAGACTTTATCCCAGCCTATCTGCACTGATACATGGGATGTCATCTCCCACCAGTCAGGTAGAGACCGAAAGGTCGTCCCCTGGACACGGAGGTGACCAAGGAAGTCACTCTAGGCAGCAAGCAAAAATATCTAGCACTACACAAGTCACCCTCGACATGAACAATTCTCTTGAGCAATTCAGCTACCTTACTACCTCTACATTCATCATGCGGCAGAAAGGTATCTTTAATTGCAGGATCAGCTTCTAGATCCAGCCCAAGAAACAAATGGCTTAAACAGCTAATTATCATTTCTACAGCTTCCCTCCTTACTATAAAAGGCAGTAAATCTGAAGCAACATATGGATTCTTTATTAGAGATATGTAAAACTTTCTAAAGCTATTTCTTACAATCCACCACTTTGCAGAACTGCACTGCAGCTACAATAGGACATCACAATTTTTAAAAATATCATACATCATAGCACACAACAGTCCATGAACATCTCATCCCAATGTTAGAGGATCAAATACAAATATACAAAGAAGCCAGCAGAAGATCATTTGATCTATCTAGTCTGCTTGTATTGTAGTATCCACAGCCTGAACTACATACCCTGCCCCCTCACTCCTCCTAACCTTTCCATCCTCCCTACCCCTGATCCTTACCTTCACCCTATGACTATCCTGGCCTCTCTTGAAGCTGTCCACCATCTTCAACAAGATCACCTCTTCTGGCAGCACATTCCAAGTGCTGAATTTTATCATTCTTACCCTCTTGCTAGTTGTCTTGTGATCCATTGCTCAGTTTGGTTTGGATGTGTACCCACAGGCAATGTGGTATATACATTTAAGATGCAGCATCTAATAGCCAATGCACATTTGTGTCTGATAGCCCTCATTTTTGTACTTTGTGTAAGGTCACCCTTGCCACCTTCCTCCCCTCCCCCTTCCCCTTTCCCACATCTAGCTAGAATGCTAAACCAAAAATCAGCTCCTACATTGAAGAGTAAGTGATTAGCAAGAATTCTTTTTACTAGCAGTGGGAAAAGCAAAGGCGAAAACCCCTTGTTTCAGTGCACTGTCAAATATTTTTTATTGTAGAGTTAAAAAGAGTCTTTATTAACACATCAAAATACAATAAAAATAGTTGTCTGTTTATTAGAAGTAAGCACCTGGGGCTTGAGTTTCAAACTGTTAACTTACATGTGTGTTCTTTCTCTTGAATAGATAATGGCCCAAAGCTCTGAGGTGTACGTAAAGGACCAGGAAGTGAATTGGGTCAGGAAGCTACCCAAATCACCAGATCAGAACCCAGTAAAGAGGGCGTGGCATCAGATGAAGCACTATACTTGGAGGTGTGTTAAGCCAATGAACCATGCTCAGCATAGGACACTTTTGGAGGACAGTGCTAACAGCTGAAGACTGCAATAAATATATTGATCACATGGATAAAGTGATGCCAGCCATTGTTAATGCCAATTGTTGCACCACTGCAATGCAAAAATAACAAAATTAAACTCTGTTTTTCCAGCAGTTTTACTATGTATTTTTATATCCCACATTTTTGCTATGCCAGGATATAGCAGCTAGCCTAAAACCTAGTCTGGCAGCATCCTGAGATGTGATCTCAGGTTTGTTAATTGCAGCTGTGGAGAATGGGTGTCAGGGACATCCAAGGTTAATTTTGAATTCTGAGAAACTACTGAATAATAACCCAGGTTGTGTTTGTTACGTTGTCATGTTACAAAACCTAGCTGGGCAGCATTCTCAGGTGTGATTTCAAATTTGTTAATCCTGTCTGTGGGGGATGGTGACAAAAAAGACATCCAAGGTTGGTTTAGAATTCTGAAAAATGACTGAATAGTAACTCAGGTTGTGATGCAGTGTCAGGTTCCAACACCTAGCCAGGCAGCATCCAGAGGTGTGATTTCAGGCTTGCTAATCCTGTATGTGGTGGTGAAATGTCACAGAAAATTAAGGTTATAGGAATCATCATCAAGGAGGCAGTAGACTAAAGGAAAAAGTACACCAAGTAATACATCCATGTTCCTAAAATCATCAACATCAAAGAACAGACTTTTCCTCTTGTCTTTGAATGACTTTCACAATGCATTTATAGCACCTTAGATTAAGTTAGGTATATACAGTACATTGGGAATGTCACAGAGTGTTTCAGAGGGCTCCCTCCCCTCAGTCAAAGCTGTATTCCTTGGCCTGCTGATTCATTATGTACTCAACTGGGAATGGCAGAGACTGTATCACAAGGTGAACTCCTCCCCCCATGGATTCCAAAAGGAATGTCACAGAGTGTTTCAAAGTGCCCACTCTCCTCTTTTCTCAGTCAAAGCTGTACCTCTTGGTCCACTGATTCATTAAGAACTGTAAAAGGTGCTGGCCACACAGAGAAGCCTGAGAGAAGCTAGGCAATGTACAAGCACACCAATGAGAGAAGGAGATAATCGCCTGGATAAATAAAGATTTGAAAGATTTGAAATTTGGAGAGAGAATGATAAAAGCCTGGCAGCATCCCATCATACCTCTCAACTGTCCCAGTCCCCAATTTTCAATGATGTCTATGATTTTGCATCAAGTGTTTCCTCTGTCCTTCCTAAAATCAGTCTTTTTGTGACTGAACAATGAGAATTGTAAATACATCTATTTCGGTTGTTTTCCAATTCAGTGAGTACAATACTGTATGTGGGGCAGTGTTTATAAATGTATGATGTCAGGAGTTTTTGGAATCCAGTCACAGAGGAGATGGTACTCAAACTGTGATGGCGAAGCAGTCACCAACATTTGCACAACATGCAATCATGCACCACCAGACCCAGTAATACAGTACTTGTTGACTGTTGGATGCTGATACTGATGCAGACTCCAGCTCCACCTGTTTTGTGAAGGGGGATGCTTGTATGGCTGTGTTTGCAAGATCACATTGTAAGAAATAATGATACAGTGTGCAAGTTACAGTAATATCACATACTGTAATTTGTGAATTTCTAGAACAAACTTCTTTACTATATGGACTGGGTTTGCACCATTTTCGCAAAAATCACACCCCACAATGGGAGTATCTCACCTGTATGCCCTTTGACATGCAGTGCTCCCATGCTGGGTTCATCACTGCACAATTCTTTGCTGAATCGCATCACAAATCAGTACTGTAGCACTGTAGTTAAGGATGGCAGCAGTAGGGAGCTAAGCCAGATGAGTTTCAATAAAACCAAACAGAGACTGCCCCATGGTCTAAAGGAAATAGCAATGCAGCAGAATGAGAATTCCAACACCACCCAACAAAGCAGAAGACACAGCATGGCAATTCAAAAAGCTTTATGTGAACAATAAATAATCCCATTCTGCAGCCAAACCATATACTTTTGTAATACAAAACTATACACAGGAGGCAGAGGCTTTTGTGTATGTATCTGACAGGTACACAAGATAGTTGGCAGTTCCATACACCATAAGCACAAAAAGATTCAGCACTAACATACATGTTGCAATAATTTTCTAACATTACTGTACTAGAGATACTGCACAGGAATGTGTGATTTAATGTCACCTATATTTTTGTATCATTACAAGGTAAAACTATTGGCCTGAAGATGGCAATGAGGCAGGCAATTGAATTGGGGTACTTTTATATCCCATGCCAACACAACTACCACCAGATATTTTGGGATGGGACACCACTACCAGCAGTGCTCGAGCTTGGACCACAGGTGAAGTCCTACCAGAACAACATAGGCCAGATCTGGTCAATTAATGGGCATTTTGTAAATGATGCCTCGCCATGTTGCACTGAGCTATAAGCATGCTATGTACTGTACTGTACCGTACTAGTAGTAGAGTTCAAAGACAAACCTGTGCTTCTCTTTTTCTGCAGATGAGCAACAACACACACCAGATCTGGACCCTGTGCTGGGATAGATGGTATCAGCACTGAACAACTACGATTGCACAGTACCTGAGAATCTGCTAGGACCTATGTTTGGAGGAGGGGGGATTTTCTTTATTTTGTTTGTGCTGCATGCATACCATAATCCGTCTGGGAGATAATTGTGTGAGATCACAATAATCTCAGTTTATATAAAGAAATATTTATATACTGTATCACATCTGTCTTGTTATTATTCTAGCAGCTGATGACTTGACACCTGCTGAGTCTGTTAAATAGTGGGGGGAGTGGTATTAGTTACTGTATTAGCAGCCAGGCATCCAATACCATGGAGTGTTACAGTATTTTCACAGCTACCCCCCAAGCATGCTGTTTCTCCTTAGCTGGATATGGCATAGGGTGGCTAATGCCAGGCTAAAGTCACAAAGAACAAGAGCAGCTGCACTCCTGGAGAGAGTTAAGACTAGTTCACACACAAAAAGATATGCTGCTTGAAAACTGTATTTACTTGCTGGCACACATTCCCAACATAGAGAATAAAGCAGCATAAAGGATGCAGTGCAGACAGCTTGTCAAATCACCAATAGAGGAACTCTATCTGTGATTTGGCAAGCTGTCTGAATCGTGTTCTTTACGCTGCTTTGCCATCTATTTTGGGAATGTGTACCAGTGAGTAAATAGTTTCCAAACAGCATATCTTTCTGTGTGTGGACTAGCCTTTGCTCTTTTCAGGAGTGCAGCTCCATTTGTTCCTTGTTTGTTTCCAAGGGCCCCCTCTCCTCAGCTTGGAATGTAACACACTTGGAAGAATAGATCATTATTGAAGCATTGCAAAGGAGGGTAAAACAATAGTATAAACTAGGTCTGGTAGAAAAGGTAAAGGATAATTACAAATTTTCCTTTACTCATATTAATCATGAGCGGGGAAGGAACATACAGGTGGGACTACTGGTTGATGAGAAGGGAGCCCTTGCATTATAGGATATTAGAAAATGGCAAGAATGTATTCTCAATCCTGATTGGCTAATACCACCTCCAAGCTGGGCATTTATTTTTCAATAGATGCCCAGCAACAACTAAGTACCAGCCCAAGTGCCACCTTCCCACATACCCTTGTGCAAGGGTGCTCAGCCTGTTTCATCATTGGCTGAAAGCACCAGATAAAATTTAAAACCCCCGCCATGTTTTTTTTTTGTCCCCTCAACCGCAACACTATTTCCCTCAGTCCCAGCTTCTTTCACACAAGGAAGAGAACTGGTTGCAGAGCAAGAAACAGAAGTCCAGAACTACAGATTTTTTACTAATTAATCACTTCTGTCTCAGCAGGAGTAGTACCTGTTTGGATTAAGCAAACAGATACTTTATTAGAAGAAGGGGGTCTCATTTAAGTTAAAAAAAAAAGTGTTTTTCTGAGGAAGTGTATCATCTTAATTTACTGAGAGCAGAGAGTGAATCAAATTGGGGGTGTGGCTTAGCAGCTTAAGTGTACAAAAGCAGCTGTCTCCAATTACAGCTTCCGGCTGTTTCTGGCAGAAGAGAACTGGTTGCAGAGCAAGAAACAGAAGTCCAGAACTACAGATTTTTTACTAATTAATCACTTCTGTCTCAGCAGGAATAGTACCTGTTTGGAATAAGGAAACAGATACTCTATTAGAAGAAGGGTGTCTCATTTAAGTAAACTAAAAAGTGTTTTTTCTAAGGAAGGGAGCAGTATCACCTTAATTTACTGAGAGCAGAGAGTGAATCTAATTGGGGGTGTGGCTTAGAAACATAGACTTTGACGGCAGATAAGGACCGCTTGGTCCATCTAGTCTGCCCATTTCCCTACCTAGAGGATAAGCTGCAGATCCTATTTAACCAACAGCCTATTTCTTCCTACCCCCCACAAAAGTTGCCTTATGTCTGTCCCATGCATTCTTGAATTCTCCCAAAGTTTTAGACCCCACAACCTCCTCAGGAAGGCTGTTCCATGCATCCACCACCCTCTCTGTGAAAGAATACTTCCTCACATTGCCCCTGAGCCATCCCCCCTCAATCTTCAAATTGTGTCCCCTTGTTCTTGCACATCTCTTTTTCTGAAAGATGCTACCCTCTTGGACTTTGTTGATTCCACTGAGGTACTTAAACATTTCTATCATGTCCCCCCTCTCCTCCTTTCCTCAAGGGTATACATATTAAGCTCCTTTAGCCTCTCCTCATATGGCTTCTCTTGCAGAACCTGCACCATTTTAGTTGCCCTCCTCTGAACTGCCTCCATCCTGTCTATGTCCTTGTGAGATGGGGTCTCAGAACTGGGACTGAGTACTCAGATGGGGTCTCACCAACTGTCTGTACAGGGGATAACAACTTCCTGTTTTCTGCTGGTGATGCCTCTCCCTATACATCCCAGTATCCCCCCAGCCCTCCCTACCACCTTCTCACATTGTTTGCCCACCTTAAGGTCATCTGATATGATTACTCCCAGGTCACTTTCCATTTTTGTTGTTGTTACTACCTTCCCCCCCATTGTGTAATCTTTCACTGGGTTTTTGTTTCCCAGGTGCATTACTTTGCACTTCTTTGCATTGAATCCAAGCTGCCATACTTCTGACCATTCCTCCAACCTTGCAAAGTCCCTTCTTATCCTTTCCACACCTCCTTGTGTATCAACCCTGTTGCAGATCTTTGTGTCATCTGCAAAGAGGCATACTTTTCCTTCCAGTCCCTCTGCAATGTCACTTATAAAGACATTAAAAAGGACTGGACACAGTACTGAACCCTGTGGTACACCACTAGTAACCCCTCTTTCTTCAGAGTGGACTCCATTTACAATTACCTTCTGTGTCCTGTTGTTCAGCCAATGTTTTACCCAGGCTACCACCCTGGGACCCACTCCAAGGCTGGTTAATTTGACTACTAATCTTTTGTGTGGGACTGTGTCAAATGCCTTGCTAAAGTCTAGGTAGACCATGTCCCACAGCCCCTCCCTGGTCTACTACTTTGGTCACCCAGTCAAAGAAATCAATTAGATTCTTCTGACATGACCTTCCCACTATGAACCCATGCTGCCTTGGGTCCTGTGCCCCACTGGCCTCTAGGTACTCAACAATTCTTTCCTTCAGAAGTGATTCCATCACTTTCCCTACCACAGAGGTCAAACTGACAGGTCTGTAGTTTCCTGCCTCTGTCTTGCTCCCACTTTTGTGAAGGGGGAATCACTTCAACCTTCTTCCAGTCCTCAGGTACCACACCATCCTCCCATGATTTGTTATAAAGGGTAATCAGTGGTGTCACTTGTTCTCTGCTTAATTCTTTTAGAATTCTGGGGTGAATTCCATCTGGCCCCATTGCTTTGTCCACCTTCAGTTTTAGGAGTTCTTTCAGAACCCTTTCTTCTGTGAAAGGACTGGGATCGACCCCCTCTCCAGAGTGCTTCTGTTAATTGGATTAGGCACCTCCCCCACTTCCTCTTTTGTGAATACTGAAGTGTTCATTCAGTATCCCTGCTTTTTCACTGTCATTCTCTGCCCACCCACCATCCATTCTATTCAGCCTCACTATTCCTCCCTTTGTCTTTCTACGCCCCCTGATATGCCTATAAAAGGTTTTATCCCCCTTCTTAACTGAGTTAGCTATCTTTTCCTCAGTTTGTGCCTTTGCTATTTGGACTACCCTCCCTGCTTCCTTCTGCCTTAACTGGTGCAGTTCTCTATCCTGCTTCTTCTGTGTTTCCTTATACTTCCTAAATGCTATATTTTTCTCCCTAACCTTCACCACCACGTTTTTGAAACCATAGTGGCTTTTTCTTTCATTTTGATTTGTTTATTTGCTTCACACAAAGGCTTGTTGCCTCTGTGATGGCAGTTTTGATATTTCCCCATTGTTGATCCACCCCTCCTTCTAACCTGTTTGCTAGTGCTTTTCTAAGGCACTCTCCCATCTTGCCAAAGTCAGCCCTCCTGAAGTCCAGAACTTTCACTTTTGTATGGCTTGACTCTGTAGCTGAGTTTATCATAAACCACACTGTTTGGTGGTCACTTGTTCCCAAATGGCTACCCACTTTCTAGATCTGAGATCCTCTCACTGTCCCCATTTGAGAGTATGAGGTCTAAGATTGCTCCCTCATGAGGTTTCAAAACTAGCTGTCTGAGGAATGCCACCTGAAAGGCATCAAGAATGGCCCTTCTTTTGGATGTGGCTGCAGCAAAGGTGCTCCAGTTAACATCTGGCATATTAAGGTCCCCCATCAACAGTATCTCCCCTTTTTCTGTCATCCTAAGTATGCCTTCTATCATATCCTTGTCCATTTACTCCCCCCTGACATGGGGGTCTGTATACAACCCCTGTGTGGATTGTGGTGCCATTTCCAGTCTCTAAGGTGACCCACAGTGCCTCCTCTTCTCCCTGTTTACTCTTTTGTTCAGTTGCTTTTATCCCTTCCTTTACACAGAGAGCTACTCCCCCCTCCTCTGCCCTCCCTGTCTCTCCTGTAGGTTGTGTACCCTGGTATGTTAACATCCCAGTCATGGTTCTCTGTGTACCATGTTTCTGTGACTGCTACAATATCCAGGCATCCCTCTTCCATCAAGGCCACCAGTTCAGGGAGCTTGTTGCTCAGACTACGGGTGTTGGTACTCATTACCCTCCATTTCTTGATGGCCTTACCCCTTTTTGCCCCATCCCTGTCCTTATTGCATTTGTCACTTTCTCCATTTACCCCTGCGCTTCTCCCTACTGACATCTCTATGTTGGTGTCTACCTCACTTAGTACCCTGATTTGTTTGGGGGGCTAGGATTTCCCTGCTCCTTTCAGTGCCTCCCCTTGGCTAGTTTAAATGCTTGCCAATGAAGTATTTAAACCTATCACCTAGGATCCTCGTTCCCCTCCTGGACAGATGCAGACCATCACACCAGTATAGGCCTGCATCTGTCCAGGTGGACCCCTAGTCCCCAATGAAGCTAAATCCCTGAGCTCTGCACCAGTTTTTCAACCACTGATTGAATCCCACGGTGTGGAGCACCCTAGCCTCATCCGTGCCATAGACAGGCAGCACCTCTGAAAAGGTTACCGTGTGTGCTATTTGTCTAAGGCCCCTCCCCATCTCCACAAATGCTTCTTGCACTGCTCTGATCCCTTTCTTAGCCAAGTCATTTATCCCTAGGTGGACAATGACATCCAACTCCCTCCCCTGTGCAGCTACTCCTGTGATCCTGAGGATTCACTCCCTGTCCCTCCCAAGCCATGGTGCCAGGCAGGCACCTTACCTCCCTCTCCCCTTCCTCCCCCAGTTCTACCTTCCCAACAATAGAGTCCCCCACCAGGAGTTGTTTCCTTCCCCTGTGGGGTCCCATGCCACCCTCCTATTGGTCTCCTTTGTGGAGGTTCCCAGTATCCTCTTTGGTCTCCGCTGTGGGTGCCTCCATAGAGGAACCACACTTTTCCAGAATGGCATAGAAATTGTGGAGAGGTACAACTGGAGGGATGCGCCTCTGTTCCACCACCCCCTCACCCTCCCTGAGCCCACTGTGGTCCAACCACTCCTCTTTCTTGGCAACCTCTGAGGGAATGGCAGTGACTCTGGTGGTCCCTGGGTGGGAGAGGAGGTCCCACAAATCCTGGCCAACTCAGCCTGGAGATGAGCAACCTCCTCCCTCAGCCCAGAGAGGTGCCTGCAGATGGGACAACACTGCATCCTCCAGAACGTCTTCCAGAAGACTGCTGCTCCATAGCCACTGCACTGCACCACTCCCATCATGTCTTTTTTCTGGCCCCCTAACTGTTGTTTGGAATACTTACTCTTTCCTCTGTTTGTTTATTTTCTTTTTTTCTTTTCCCCTTTTCCCCTACTTACTTACTGCCTCTGTGCCCTTTTAGCTCCTGATCTTCCTGTTCTGTTCTAAGACAAGAAGTTCCTATATTTCTCAGTAGTCTCCTTACTTGCTCAGAGTCAGACCTCCAGCAGCTGGGGGGGATGGAGAGCTACTCTTGCCCTTCTAGGATGGTGAGTCTTTGGTGGCTCTGTGATCACTCACTTCCTGCTCCCAAACAGGAAGTTCCTGTTGTCAGTTAAATCCTGTGCCTACAAAAGTAGAACTGGTTTAGGGTGGGGGGGTGGAGGGGAGGGAAGGAGGGCAATATAGTCCCAGTAGAGAAGTTTTAGTTATACCAGTAGCTCCTTCCTCCTGGTGTTCTGTCTGTTCTCTGGCACAAGCTATCTGAGGCAGTGCTTAAATCTGGTTTTAACCTGGATCCTTCTAGCTAAGCCACTCCCCCTACTTTGCAAATCTTTCTACACTTAGTTAATTTCACAGATAACAATTCCCTTCTGACACCTGTGATAAGCACCTAGATAAGCACACAGATAACAGATAACAATTTACTTCAACTACCTCTGACAAACACACTAACTCTTTTTTTTTACCCTAAGTTGAAGGTCCCAGTACAAGATTTCTAATTCTTAGTCCCAGTAGAGAAGTTTTAGTTATACCAGTAGCTCCTTCCTCCTGGTGTTCTGTCTGTTCTCTGGCACAAGCTATCTAGGGCAGTGCTTAAATCTGGTTTTAACCTGTATCCTTCTAGCTAAGCCATTCCCCCTATTTTGCAACTCTTTCTACACTTAATTAATTTCACAGATAACAATTCCCTTCTGACACCTGTGACAAGCACCTAGATAAGTAGACAGATAACACAGATAACAATTTACTTCAACTACCTCTGACAAACACACTAACTCTTTTTTTTACCCTAAATTGAAGGTCCCAGTACAAGATTTCTAGTTCTTAATCCCAGTAGAGAAGTTTTAGTTATACCAGTAGCTCCTTCCTCCTGCTGTTCTGTCTGTTCTCTCTTAGCAGCTTAGGGGTACAAAAGCAGCTGTCTCCAATTACAGCTTCTGGCTGTTTCTGGCAGAAGAGAACTGGTTGCAGAGCAAGAAACAGAAGTCCAGAACTACAGATTTTTTACTAATTAATCACTTCAGTCTCAGCAGGAGTAGTACCTGTTTGGATTAAGCAAACAGATACTTTATTAGAAGAAGAGGTCGCCGCCCAGTGGCGCTGGAGGGTTGAGGTGCTAGATGCCACACCTCGCACTACCGCCAGTGATCTGGGTTCGGAACGGACTCCGGGTCATCGGGGTCGGCCTGGGGAGGGAGGACTGCATCCCAACAGATGCTCTCCTCCCTCAGAGGGATTCTCAACCCGAGTATGCCGGTGGGAGCACCGGTGCTCGGGGGTTGAGGCCCACACAGAGTCCGGGAAGGGGGACACTCTAGGCGCTGAGGAGTATGCTGCCATTATCGCCTCTAGGACATACGCCCTGTGTGCCGGCATCCCAGGGGGTGGGGCAAGTGGGAGAACAGTGGAAAATGGCAGTCCTCAGTGTCCCTAGATGAAGACTGCCCCATCTCAAGCCCACCGAAGGACAGACCCCGCTGTGCAAGGAGGAAGAAGAGGTAAGGGCACTCTAGGGGCAGATCCTGGAAGGGGGCTTTGGGGTATGTGCAGTTGGAAGGAGGAGGACACCGGGGATGGTAGGAGAACAAAAAAAAAAAGAAGAAGGGGGTCTCATTTAAGTAAAAAAAAGTGTTTTTTTCTGAGGAAGGGGGCAGTATCACCTTAATTTACTGAGAGCAGAGAGTGCATCTAATTGGTGGTATGGCTTAGCAGCTTAAGTGTACAAAAGCAGCTGTCTCCAATTACAGCTTCCGGCAGTTTCTGGCAGAAGAGAACTGGTTGCAGAGCAAGAAACAGAAGTCCAGAACTACAGTTTTTTTACTAGGGGTAAGGCCATAAAAAATAAATGGAAGGTGATGAGTACCAATGCCCGTAGTCTGTGCAACAAGCTCCCTGAACTAGTGGCCTTAATGGAAGTGGGATACCTGGATATTGTACTACTGCTGTTGATAAAGGATGCCCTTACATACAGTGTAATTCTGGATGATCTTACTTATAGGCTTCAATGTTCAAAAATGTTATAAAAAAGTAAGATATAATCCAAAGTCCATGTTGCCTATTCTTACACGGAGCTCAATTGCTCATGCATCTTTTTCAACTTACTTGGAGCAAGTAAGTTGAAAAAGACGCAAAGACACCAAGTTCTATCCCAGAACGTGGTTTAATGAAAGCAATGAGCAATTGAGCTCTGTGTAAGAATAGGCAACAGCAGCTGCTTTCAATTCATGAGGACAATTGCCAAAGATACATTAGATGTGGTTTTCCTAGGAAGATTACTATTAAGTGGATGAAAATTTTGAGAAGTGAACTGGTCCATTTTAGAGTGCGACCAGATGGTAATAGGAACTGGGCAGCATGGTGCTCATTTTGAGAGTAATATATCAGGACTTCCAGATCAGTGGAGTTCAAATAAATGAAAATTAAGTGTCAACGCTGTTCATGCACGATTGGCCTGAGGAAGTGACGTTAAGCCACGAAACTGTTGCCTCATGTACATGGGTGTGAAGAAAAAGAGTTTAATAAATATATGAGTTTTGATGAACTTTGGATTATATCTTACTTTTTTATAACATTTTTGAACATTGCTACCTGGATATTGTGGCAGTCACTGAAACATGGTACACAGAGAACCATGAGTGGAAATTCAACATACCAGGATGCACAGTCTACAGGAGGGACAGGGTGGGTAAAAGAGGAGGAGGAGTAGCTCTCTATATAAGGGTAGGGATTAAAGCAACAGAACTAAAGAATAAACTGGAAGTTGATGAGTCACTATGGGTCATCCTGGAGACAGGAAATGGCACCACAATCAGCATGGGGGTTGTGTACAGACCCCCCATCTCAGGAGGAGGAAATGGACAAGGAAATGATAGAAGGCATCCTTAAAATGGCAGAAAAAGGGGAGATATTGTTGATGGGGGACCTGAATATGCCAGATGTTAACTGGAGTACCTTTGCTGCAGGCACATCCAAGAGCAGGGTCATTCTTGATGCCCTACAGGGGGCATGCCTCAGACAGCTAGTGTTGGAACCCACTCAGGAGGGAGCAATCTTAGACCTGGTACTGTCAAATGGGGAAGGAGAAAGGATCTCAGATTTAGAAGTGGGTAGCCATCTGGGAACAAGTGACCACCAAACAGTGTGATTCACAATAAACACAGCCATAGAGTCAAGCCATACAAAAACAAGAGTATTGGACTTTAGAAAGGCTGACTTTGGGATAATGAGAGAGTGCCTTAGAAAAGCACTAGCAAATGGGTAAGAAGGAGGGGTGGAGGAACAATGGGAAATAATCAAAACAGCCATTGCAGAGGCAGCAAGCCTTTGTGTGAAGCAAATCAACAAAACAAAATGAAGGAAAAAAACACTAAGGTTCTCAAAAGAGGTGGCAGGAACAGTTAAGGAGAAAAGGATAGCATTCAGGAAATATAAGGAAACACAGAAGGAGCAGGACAGAGAACTTTATCTGTTAAAGCAGAAGGAGGCAGGGAAGGCAGTCAGAATAGCAAAGGCACAAACTGAGGAAAAGATATCCAACTCTGTTAAAGAAGGGGGATAAAACCTTTTATAGGTACATTAGGGAGCGAAGAAAGACCAAGGGAAGGATACAGAGACTTAATAAAAAGGAGAGGGAATGTGGGCAGAGGGTGACAATGAAAAAGCAGGGATACTGAACGAATATTTCTGTTCAGTATTCACAACAGATGAGGAGGGGGAGGTGCCTAAACCAAACAAGGGAGAAACTCTGAATAGGGGGGTCGATTCCAGTCCATTCACAGAAGAAAGGGTTTTGAAAGAACTCTTGAAACTAAGAGTGGACAAAGCAATGGGGCTTGATGGGATTCACCCAAGAATACTAAAAGAACTAAGGGTAGAACTATTAACACCACTGACTACTCTCTTTAACAAATCATGGGAGGATGGAGTGGTACCTGAGAACTGGAGGAGGGCAAATGTGATTCCACTTCACAAAAGTGGGAGCAGGGCAGAGGCAGGAAACTTCAGACCAGTTAGTTTGACTTCAGTGTTAGGGAAAATGATGGAATCACTTCTGAAGTAAAGAATTGTTGAGTACCTAGAGGCCAGTGGGGCACAGGACCCAAGGCAGCATGGTTTCACAGCAGGAAGGTCATGTCAGATGAACCTAATAGATTTCTTTAACTGGGTGACCAAAGTAGTAGACCAGGAGGAAGTAAGCTGTTGATTAACTAAAATCTGTAGCTTATCCATCAGGTAGGGAAATGGGCAGACTGGGAGGGCCAAGCGGTCCTTATCTGCCATCAAATTCTATGTTCTATGTTATGTTTCTAAAACAAACAACTATAGTTCCAACTGTGTTCAGGCCAGAAGAGTGGAAAACAGCCATCTTTCTTTTACAACGGCACCACTCTCCCAACCAAGTTCTCGCACTACATGCCAAATGCAAATACAAAGCCAGTCGGTCGCGATCATGGTAGCAGCAACACAGAACTCCCCCGTGGCACAATATCTGCACAGTTAGCAACCCTTCACATATTCAGAGCCTTCAAACATAAAATACAGAAATAATTTACCTCACACCTCTCCCTCGCAGCAGATGCTGACTCCACATCCATTAGGGTCAAAGGTCACGAGCTCACACAGAACTTTCACATTCAGACTGCAACAAAATAAAAAAAAATGCTCTAAAAGTGCAGCATCACAAACAAATGTCCAAACACTGCTAAGCAGATTTTCTTCTGCCCAGTCCTTTTCTTCTTAACTTGGCGTGCTGCCTGTGTGTATGCTGGTAAGGTGTGCATATGGGTTGGGGAGGGGGGTGACAATCCACCAGAACAGCTCAGTAGGGAGGAGTAACAGACCTGTAACAGCCTGTGGACTACTTTTTGAAACAAAACATTTTTTTTAATATTTATATTCATTTCTTACACTTGTGTGCCCTCTTATTCTACCAATCCCTTAAAATTCACAAAGATGACCATTTTCTAAGTGCAATAATACCCTCAGGGTGGGCCAGTGTGTCGGGCCTCATTATGCCCTTTGACAGTCCAGTATTTCCCAATAATGCCCACCCTGTTGGGTATTATTGCTTACATAAGAATGCTGATATGTTAAATAACTATGTTTCATCAGTTTTTAATGCTAAGTCCAGACAGGTGATTATGGATAAAGTTAACAAAGGGGACAAACCCTTAAATCTTAATGTACACGATGTTAAGAAAAGGCTTCAACAGTTGGCTCCAAACAAAATCCCGGGTCCAAATGAAGTACATCCTAGAGTATTGAGAGTGCTTGCTGCTGAATTAGCAGAACCGGTTACATGGGTTTTCCAGGCATCCCTAAATCATGAGCAAGTTGTGAATAGCTGGAGAGAGAGGCCACAGTAGTACCTATTTTTAAGAAGGGTAGTGGAGGTCAGCCCGGTGGTGCTGAAGGTTGAGGCGCTGGATGCCACACATCGCACCACGCAGGTGACTCTGGTTCGGGAATGGACTCGGGTCGCTGCCGGCTGGCAGGGGAGAGGAAGGACTGAGCATCCTATGACTGCTCTCCTTTCTCTGGGGTTGGTGTGGATCATGCACCACACTGCAGCAGTGACTGGCGGAGGCCAGCCGCACTACAGTTGCATGCAGAGCTTCGGCGAGGGGGAGCACGGTGGGCATCAGTACAGACTTGCTTAGGACACCATTGCACATCCGGCTCCCCAAGGAGAAAAAAACAGTGGAAGATGGCGGGGCAATCTCATAGCTGATGGCCATGCCCTGTGCCCTGAGCAAAAGAGGTACCTTGTCTGGGGGGGGCAGCAGACCCTTGTGGCATGGGGCAAGCATCCGCATGCTAGACCTGGCTCAGGGATGCGAGTGCCGGTGGCTGGAGATAGTGGGCTCGCTCCGCAGAGGGGGAGAATATAGGTAATGATAAAAAAAAAAAACTAAGGGTAGTAGAACGGAGTGTGGAAACTACAGACCAGTGAGAATGACATCAGTGCTCGGCAAGGTACTAGAGAGGATACTCAAGGATGAGACTGAGGATACTCTTAAAAAGAGATCCATGCAGGATGTGGTGCAGCATGGATTTATGTGGGTTAGATCCTGTCAAACTAACCTGTTACAGTTTTATGATAAGGCAAATTGGGCACTGGATAGAGGTTTACTGGTTGATGTTATTTTTATGGATTTCAGCAAGGCCTTTCATAAGGTGCCACATGAAGAACTGATTGGGGTCCTCCAAAATCTAGGGATACACACGAGCATCATAGCCTGCATAAATGCATGGTTAACTAACAGCAGATCGCAAGTGAACATAAGGGGCAGTAAATCAAGGTGGGCCAAAGTGATGAGTGGGGTTCTGCAGAGCTTAGTGTTGGGACCTTGTCTTTTTAACCAGTATGCAAAATCAATGAGCTGTGGGGAAGGAGTATGGATGGCAAAATTTGCTGATGATACAAAGCTAGGATCAGTGGTGCAGAATAGTATGGATGTAGAAAGATTGCAGGGTGAGATAACAAAATTAGGACACTGGGCTACCAAATATAAGTTGGATTTTAACCTGGACAAATGTTCAGTAATGTATCTGGGGAGAGGAAATGGAAGGGCAAAATATACCATCAATCGACATATCTTAGCCCATTGAAGCCTAGACAGGTATCTTTGTACTAGGGGAAACAGCAGATTTATCCATTGTAAGGCTCCAAAAGATTAACAGCACCAAATGAAGAAAGGGATTTGGCAGTGATTATAACAGATGACCTTAAACTTAAGAGGAATTGTCAGGTAATGGCTAAGAGGGCTACAGGAGTGCTGGGGTGTATTACAAGACACACACAGAGCAGAGATAATAGAGCGATAGTGCCCTTGTACATGTCTTTGGTGAGGCCTCACTTGGAGTATTGTCCACCTTTTACTGCATCAGGATTGAAAACAAATGTAGCACTTCTGGAGGGGATTCGGAGAAGGGCCACTAGGATGGTTAGGACATTGAAGCATTTGAATTATGGGGAAGAGACTGGAATCATTGGGCATGTACTCTCTGGAGTATGGAAGACTGAGAGGGGATATGTATCTAGTTTATGGTGCTTTTAAGAATAATGACTTGTGGGAATGTCTTGGACTGGATATGAAGGAGCATAACCATAATGTGAGGACACCTATTGCAGCTATGAGGGGAGATATACCACACTAAGGAAGGAGCTGTACGGTTTAACCAGAGAGTGGTAGATAGATGAATGGACTCCCACTGGAGGTGGTAGGAAGCAGAAATATGAAAGAGTTCAAGATCAGATTAGATGAGTACTGTTTTAAAAACAAAGTATATGGTTATTCCCTTTGAGTAAAGGGTGAGCTGTAAAATGGGTGCATACCTACTTTGGCTCATATAGACCAATGAAACCTGTGAGGGTATCTATGGGCCCCCTTTCCTCTTCTGGGTATGGCACAGAGTGTTTCCAAGTATATCCTCTCTGTTGATGGCACAGAGTGTTTCAAAGGGCACCTTCTCCTATGTTGGTGTGACTCCTAGGTGGCATTATTCTAAGAGCTACTACCCCTGCCTATATGGCAATACACAGGTTGAAGGGCCTGAGTTCTGTAAATGGGTGCCTCCACCCAGAGGAATGGTATTGGGGTAGCTTAACTGCTTTGGTATAGGCCTCTGGGACTCTATAACCACCCACCAACCCTTCTAGTGTTCTAACTAACAACACGATGGTACATTCACATCCTGTAGGTAGTAGTAATAATGTGCTCACAGTTCTTTCACTTACTACCAGGGCTGGATCTGCTGCAGCTGCCCTGAAGAACCCCTGGAAAATAAGATCAGCAATGCAACAATACAATATTACCACTGTAACCCAACTAATAACGTGCACACTAGCCAGGTTAAATGTGAAAACAGACAAACAGATTTATTAAGGGGCAGTGAACAAGGGAGGGGTGTGAATCTAGCAGAAAGGTTAGCAATCTGATTTAATTCAGGTTTGTTTAGCATGCACTGTAAGTCCCTTTTAAACAGTTCAACAAGCCTGGGTACCCAGTATGTCATGCAGGCAAGCCTGAAGCGTTGCTCAGGCTGACCAGCATTGTAGCTGTTGTTGGAGCCCTTAAGGAAGAAAACAGGTAAACATGCACACA
Source organism: Neoceratodus forsteri (assembly GCA_016271365.2). Lineage (NCBI taxonomy): Eukaryota > Metazoa > Chordata > Ceratodontiformes > Ceratodontidae > Neoceratodus > Neoceratodus forsteri. Next base: position 1,453,343,992 of record CM057452.1, read on the forward strand.
ATCCAGTAATTTGTAATCCAAGCTGGATGGCACAGTCTGTTGCTTTTACCCAGAAAAAGAAATAATTAGGTGGTACCACAATAATTTTGGCTGTTGTTGCAAGAAGCTACCCTGGATTTACTCATGCTACCCAGACCAGGCTGCAGAACAGGTAAGATGAAGACCTCGTGGTGATGATCAGGAAGGCCAGGGGAAGCAGGGCTGACATGACTCACCTCCCGGTGGTCGCTACCTGCTCGATGGTGTTGGGCAGGTGGCCGAATCCCCAAGCGGGTCTTTCACCGAGGAGGCCTCTGAAGTGGGAGTAGCAGCCTAGGCCAAGGTGGCAGGACCCAGGCAGGATAAACAGTTCTGCAAAAGTTTGTGATCTTCTGCTGGTGAAGCCTCCAGCTGGCGTAAAAGATTCTGCCGTGGGGAACCAAACCGCAACCCACGAAACACATTCAGCACATTTAAATCACTACTTTCTCTAAATAACAGTTTGGATACAGTCCAGTTACAAATGACAGCTTCACTGCTCAAATCTTTCAGTCTGAGACAAATTCTATCATCAAACAGGCCGATCGCTTCAGGAGCAAGTCTTCAGTCCAAATCACAAGTCGCAATAACACACTTCTTCTTTCTTCTGCTGCAGATTCCAAACACGGAAATTGGAACCAGATACGACTTCTGCAAAAGGCAGTTCACTGGCAGGAGAACATAGCAGGCAGGCCAGCAAAGCCTCTTCCCACCGATTCCCATACGCTCCTTCTGGGAACAGCTGCTCAAAAGCTCAAGTTGTTCACTCTTCAACCTCCAACTCTAACTGAGCCACTGCTTCAGGCAGTTCTGGCTATTTCCTTTGTAATCCAAAAGGTTCTGTTGCCTGAGGAAACTGTCAATCACAGCAAGGGCTCCCCTTCCAGGTCCATTTTGGCGCCAACACCTAAAACTACAAAAACTACAGAATTCCTTCCCACAAAACCCCTGGGGACAGTCTCCATTTTAGGTCCCCAGTGCTTCGATTGGTCCAAATTCTGGAAGTCCAAAACCCAACATGGTGGCTCCAATTCAAATGTTCAAGCTGCAATTAAAGCAAGTTAGACAAACTGCTCTATCTTTATTATAACAACAAATTAGCAATAAACAATCACAGTTCCTAAGAGGGCTCCCTCTGCACACATAGTGACTGCAGAATGGAACAGAATAACAGACTATCTGGCCAGTCGCAAGGCTTAAATCACTAAGACCCATCCCAGAACAATTTCTAAGAACAGATTATCTAAGCTCTTAAAGACATAGACATGGAGGTTCACTAGGGCACTCTCATGCAAACAAATAGAACTACTGAAGACAGGACACCAGCCTGACAGTGGGCATTAGTGAGCCCAGGAAGACATTATAGTAAACCCCAATTTGTAGGGGGGTTACACTGGAAATGTAATAGGGTGTTTCCAAATGTTCTCTCTCTCCTCAGCTGGGCATAGCAAAGAGTAATTCCAAGGACCCTCTCTCCCTTGCTGGGTATGACACATAGTGTTTCTAAGTGCCAAACTCCAAAAGAGATCTTGCACTCTTCAGATTATATAGTACTCCAAAATGGCAAATAAATTGCTTTACTGCAGATCAAATATAGCGATGTACTGAGGATGGACTGAGGGACATCCACTTCTCGCCCTGGCACTTTGGGTATGAAAACCCTTTGTCAGGAGGTTTCCAAGTGTCTTCTGTCTGTGGCTGGCACACAGTATTTCCACTGGCCCCCTCTTCTCTGGTGGAAATGTAACACAGCGATTCCAAGTGCTTCCCCTCCACTGCTGGCACAGAGTGTTTCCAAGGCCCCGTCTCCACTGCTGGGTATGCCACATAGTTACGTAACAGAGTGTTTCCAAGTGCCCCCTCTCAGCTGCTGGAACAGACTGTGTCTAACTGCCCCCTCTCATCAGCTGGGAATGTAACAGAGTGTTTTCAACTATACTCTTTCTTCAACTGGGAATGAAACAAGAGTGTTTCCAAGTGCCCCCTCTCCACAGCTGGGAATGGCAAAGAGTGTTTTCAAGGGCCTCCTCTCCTCTGCTGGGTATGCCACTGAGTGTTTCCAGGGGCCCCCTCTCCTCTGCTGGGAATGTAAGAGTGTTTCAAAGTGCCCCTCTTTTCAGCTGAAAATGGAAAAGAGTATTTCCAAGGCCCTCTCTCCTCTGCTGGGTATAGCACAGAGTGTTTCCAAGGACTCCCTCTCCTTTGCTGGGAATGTAACAGAGTGTTTCCAAGTGCCCCTTCTCTTCAGCTGTGAATGGCAAGGAGTGTTTCCAAAGGTCTTCTCAGCTGAGAATACCAACAAGTGTTTCCAAAGACCCCCTCTCCTCTGACAGGTATGGCACAGAATGTTTCCAATGACACTCTCTCCTCTGCTGGGATTGTAATAGAGTGTTTCCAAGAGCTTCCTCCCTCAGCTGGGAATGGAACAGAGTGTTTCCAATGACACTCTCCTCTCCTCTGCTGTGAATGTACTAGAGTGTTTCCAAGTGCTTCCTCCCCTCAGCTGGGAATGTAACAGAATTTCCAAGTGTCTCCTCTCCACTTCTGGCACAGAGTGTTTCCAGGGGGCCCCCTCTCCTCTGCCAGGAATGTAGCAGAGTGTTTCCAAGTGCCCCTTTCTCCAGCTGGGAATGGCAAAGAGTGTTTCCAAGAGCCCTCTCCCCTCTGCTGGGAATGTAACAGAGTTTCCCAAAGTGGCCTCTCTCTGCTGCTGGCTCAGAGTGTTTCGAAGTGCCCCCTTCCCTCAGCTTGGAATGTAACAGTCAATTTCCAAGGGCTCACTGTCCTCTGCAAGTAATGTAACAGAAGGTTTCCAAGTGCAACTTTCCTCAGCTGAGAATGACAAAGAGTGTTTTCAAGGGCCCCCTCTCCTCTGCTGGGTATAGCACAGAGTGTTTCCAAGGTCCACCTCTCCTCTGCTGGGACTGTAACACAGTGTGCCCAAGTGACCTCTCCCTGCTGCTGGCACAGAGTGTTTCCAAGGTCCACCTCTCCTCTGCTGGGACCGTAACACAGTGTGCCTAAGTGACCTCTCCCAACTGCTGGTACAGAGTGTTTCCAAGGGCCCCCCACCGCTGGGAATATAACAAGAGTGTTTTCAAGTGTCCCTTCTCCTCAGCATGGAATGGCAAAGACTGTTTCTAAGGGTCCTCTCTCCTTAGTTGGGAATGTGACAGATTGTTTCCAAGTGCCCCCTCTCTTCTGCTGGGAACACCAAACAGTAGAGAAAGGACCAGTCAATTCAGCTGATGTGGTGCACCAGAGTAAGCAGGAATAGCAACAAAGGTAAACTGGGCTACTTGCAGCACTAAGTCTTCAAAAATACTCTGATATCGAGATGCCAGTTTTAAGGCTTAATTTTAGTAGAATTATCACAAGATACAAAAGAAACCTCAATGTTACACTTTCCTACCAGAAGCTTTGTCAAGAGTCTTTTGACAAAGCTACCAGTAGGGAAGTGAAATGTTGAGATTTCTTTTGACTTGTAATAAATTCTGCTGATATAAAGCCTTAAAACTGACATCTCAGTATCAGAATATTTTTGAAGGCTTAGTGCTGTGAATACCAAAGAGGGTTTCCAAGGGCCCCACTCCTCTGCTGGGTATGGCACAGAGTGTTTCCTAGAGCCCCTTCTCCTCTGCTGGGAATGTAACAGCAAGTTTCTAAGTGCCCCCTCTCTGCTGCTGGCACAGAGTGTTTCCAAGGGCCCCCTCTCCTTTGCTGGGAATGAACAAAGTGTTTCCAAGTGCCCCCCTTCCTCAGCTGGAAATCACAAAGAGTGTTTCTAAGGGTCTTCTCTCCTGAGCTGGGAATGTGACAGACTGTTTCCAAGTGCTGTCTCTCCTCTGCTCAGACTGGCACAGAGTGTTTCCAAGTGCCTCATCTTGAGCAAGCCACACTACAGTACACCTCTCCTCAGTCAAAGCTGTATCCTCTGGCCTGACGAATCATTGGTATTCAGTTGGGAATGGCACAGAGTGTTTGCACTGAGCCCCACTACCCCCATAGATATTCAACTGGGAATTGCATGGAGAGTTTCAAATGGCCTGCTGTCCTCCTACATCAATGCACTAGTACAAAATGTGTATTAGTGTCTATTGACCTATATCACCTATTACTTGGTGCACCTGCACACTGCTGTCCCCAGGCCATGCTTGAGGGTGATGCATGCACAGTATAAACACTGAATAACAACATCAGCAGGCCACTGCTGGAACTTGTGTGTCCAAAATATTCCAATATTGGAAGGAAACAGGAAAAAAAGACACCATGAGTACTATGCCTGGCACAATGGTGCAACATTTTTGAAAATGGTGATGGCTTCCACTGTATATTTCTTAGTCCCTGGAAAACTGGTCACTTAATAAATGGAACTATTCATTCAAGGTCCTTGTCTGGGTGCCAAAACTATAAAGATTATCCGTGATATGATAGCTAATTCACAAATTACCTTTCCCCTTGCAGAGTTAGGCAGCAAAGATATTCTAGATGACAAATAGTGGAAACACGACATGTTACACTGATGGTTATATAGTATGTACAGAACACTATTAATAAAAATAAGGGAACATCAGATCTAAATTTTGGCTACTATTAGTATGCTATTACACAGTAAAAAATACAGCAACTGCATTCAGTGCTGAATATTTGCCACAAGCAAAATACAGTATTCATTTAAAATGAAAGCTCAAAATGAAATGAATGCTGAAAATGGGAAATTAAATTAATTTCATTTGTTTCTTCTACCAGAAAAAATGGACTGAGTCCAAAGTGACTTATTGTCAGCCCTGCCTGGGGAAAAGGAATAGGGTACAAGAAAACATCCACCACAATTTATAGCAATGCACAATACAATTAAGTTAAAACAATCACTTCATACACTTACAGATTATCACATCATGCATATGATTATTCAAATTGCATTGGACTTTCAGTCATCTTTACAGTAATGTAAGTTACTTAATAGCATGGATTCATAATAAGAAAAAGAACATTCACTAATCTTCTCGATTAAATCTCTAGGGATATAATGCCTATCTTATTCAACTAATTTATCAACTGATCTTTGCTTTCCTGCCAGTATTTTATATATCATTGCATAGTTTTTTATTTTATATTATATTCTGCATTTTTCTTTTTGCTAAGTACATTAGACAATTAAATGCCTATTTACAGGTATGACCCAGGAGAGCAAAATAGATGGCTAGTTCTAAAAAATCATGGCGTAGGGAAATATTAAAACACATTATGATATATATCAAATTATAGTAGACCAATGAAAATAGAAAGAAAAGGACAACAATTACACACTGAGCAAAGTAGTGAGCATACAAGATGTATAACTAAATGCAGAAAGGGTAATGTAAAAATGCTTCCCGAGCAAGTAAAAAAGAAATAGATAATACTGTAATATAATTCAAAGTGCTGAACCCAAACCATTGAGGTAATCAAGAAACTCAATTTCCTGCAGTGGGCAGAAAATGAGGGCAAGTGTGGGTTGTACAAGGTTGTCAGCAACTTTAGGCATAGTTGCAAGCAAAGAAAACAAGATGTTTCTTCAGAGCAGCTTTACTTAAAGGATGACAGTGTGTTGGGTTGTCCAAAGGCCAGCCAGAGGGAGGTGAGCAGAGTTTCTGCATGGACACTTTCCATCCCGGGAAAGGAAGATATATGGCTGCCGCTGCTTTACAGCCCCATGGGTGACCACAGGGGGAGGTGCAGTAGGCTTCATCGAGGGAGGGAGGGAGGACATTGGCTTTGGCTGGAGCATGCACATGCATGTAGTCCTGTGGGCAAATGGGGAATACAGAAAAACACTGGAAAACACGGGATGCTCTTCACTTTATTCCACTACCACCATGCAGCTGAACCGAGGCCCTCCCATGGACACTGATCTTTGACTCAATGGGGTATAGTGGACCCAGAGACCCTTGTGACAGGGAGCTCCTGCCACTCTTGAGGACTGACCTTTTCTTAAATCTGTTGCAACAGTTCTTCTATTTCTTAGTCTATTCTATCCTTTACAATTTCTAGTCCATAAGGTCATAAGGTTGGCCACCTGTGAACACTCCTTTCCCTTTCATGACTATGCTATAGTGTCCTCCTTAATTTTCCTTTTCCCTCTCAGGTCCTTGTACAGGGAGGTTATTGTGGTGACCTCCAAACATATGTAAAACAGGTTGTGTTTATCGTTGTTGGATTTAGTATGTAATAACACTATGTCACAAAATATCTTATGTTTAAGAAACCTGTAAATGCTAAAAATACCATGGCACCAGATGTTTTTGATAATGGTAAAAAATACTAGGTGACTATCATAGAAATTAAGTTAGTTGTGTTATTTAAAATGCATGTAAATTGCTGTAAAGTAAACAAGTCTGAAATGTCATGGTGATTTGAATATACCCCATGATGCTTTGCATTATGGAAGTATGTATGATGTTGTATTTCTTTGAAACTTGATTTGTTGCAAATGCTCTTTGGGGTAACCTTTTTTTCAGTGACTCTGCATTGAGGTTCTTTGTCTATAGCTTGTTTTGTTTTGTTTTTCTTTTTGAGCCCCCACTACCCAAGCAAATGGGGTCCAGGTAGGGATGAAGGGTTTTCACTGAAAAGTGGTTAGATCAGAGATCAGTGTCAGTAGGTGCTGGCTAAATGCAGACAAAGGACAAACATAGTCTGTTGCTGCAAACTGATGTACTGAAGAAGGAGTAAGGCATTGCAGAAACTTATTTCCTGTATTTTGAATGAACATCACACAGAGATTGTATGTTGAACCTGACGTTTGATGTCTGGTCCATCTGTTATCCCACAACCCCTCCACAGACCTGGTGTCAGCCATGGGATAACTTGCTGGAAGCATCTGGATTGGCCAAAGAGGGACATTTTCTGGTGGATATCACCCAGCTATCCCAGGTGGACCGATGCACCAAGAAGCTCAAAAACAAGTCTTGTCCTTAATCATCCCTAAGGGCATAGCAGACCATCCTTCAAGCACACCTGCAATCCCTGTACACTTTATCTTATTTGATTGCATTTACTATTCAGTTTTCCACTAGCTCTTACCTATTACATCAGGCTTGGCATGACATTCAGTTTTTATTCAAAAGCTTTCTGATAAATGCATTTACCATGTTAAATACACACACTTGTGCAGTTAAACTGAAGTAATTTAAAAATTCAGACATAAAACTTGCAGATTCCATAAAACAGGTACAACTCTGCAGATACCATAAAAGGCTATTTAAACCTGCACACTCTCATACTAAGGTAAGAAAAGCAGAAGATAGCAAGACCCCTTCTCCCAGGATCTCATTTTGAGCATCAAGTTGGGCTATACGGTATGGTAAGATTTGCCTTTATCACCAACATTAGGAGCAGAGAAGGATACTACTTGGCTAATTTCATTTTATTTTGTAACATTGTGTCTATAGTAGGAGAGACTGCCTCACTCACCAGAAATATATTGTTTGCTTGCACAGCTGATCAAAATATTGTTAATCTTGTATAAAACTATTAAGTAAAGGTATTATCAAACCTGCATGACATCTCCTGGCATTCCTTCTTGATTAAACATTACTACTTATAAAGTTGCAATGAACATGATATTTTTGTTCACAAGGATAAGGTAATTTTAATCAGCCAACTAGATCAGGGCATAATTGAGACAGACAGGTTATAGGAGCATAATAACCCAATTGGACTCTCAGCTATGCAAATTAATATACCTGCTAGACTTTATTCCATCCATCTGCACTGATAGATGGGATGTCATCTCCCACTGGACAGGTGGAGGCCGAAATGTCATCCCCTGGGCATGGAGGTGACCAAGGAAGTCTAGCTAGGGAGCAGGCAAAAATCCCTAGCACTACAAATGGTGATCGCTGACAACCATCAACAAATCAATATTATTACATTATCCTGTTATAACCAACCCCCTTTATCAGTTATTAACACATTTTGCTAAAATAAATACAAAACATTTGCAACAATTACAACAAGCTGTACTATAATAACATCATATGTTAATGACTATCAATCTATCTTCACCAATATATATAGTTATTCATACTCACCATAACAGTTATTCTGCCACCTTATAGCACCAAAGCAAGTTAATCTCTTATTATACAGGGTGATTTTCACATACTGAGGTAAACTTTTGTAAAGTAATGAAACCGTTATTACCTTTCCATCAAATTCTTAAGCATATTCTATATTTATGGTAAGCACCAAAAATGTTAGTCTATGTTAAAAATCCAGGCACTATAGCCTAGGTTAAAAACCTACCATATACACACATATATACACCCACACACACACACATTCTAACAGAGAAAAAATACTATATCAGACTTTCATTAAAAAAAAACTGCATTTGGAAAGGTATTTGTTCTGTAATGCATTGACTGTGTGGTACTCAATGTTTTTATCTGGCTAATATGGGTATTGAGCAGTGAAGGTGCTGCACCAACAAAATAACACTGTTGTTTAGAATGTAGCTGAAAGCAGTGTGTGTAAGAACTGGATAGTTCATTTTATAACATGGGTTACTAAAATACTGTCTTTTGATTCATCCAAATAAGTCACTTGACCATTGGTTAATCCCTGATATACCCACAGTTGCATGTTTACAGGGCTTTATTTTACTATTTCTTTAGATAAATTGCTAACATAACATTGCCCATGTTATAAGAGGATTAACCCACTCCAGGGTATGGATTTAATGAGCATTAATCCACGCTTGGGTGGTTGAAGTCACTCAGCTTTGCCTCATGACTCCAACCCTCCCAGGCGTGCATTAATGCTCAGTAAACCCATACCCTGTCATGGGTTAATCCCTTCATAGTTGGATTACAGCCTAGAATGCCTTTGCTGTTTTGACATTTCATAGAGACAAAAAATTGTTTTAATTGTGTAAATTACAAGAACCACAAAAAGCTAAAGCATGTTAATCTGCTGTCCATAATTCTATAACCAATGACTATACTGGGTATTTTGCCAAGTCATTGCACATGACTTAATATACAGATAGTTTTTTTACTGGAAGCATCCTTTATATTCTGGACTAACATTTCCCAGATATAATTTTCAGCCATGAATACAGTATGTTCCTGTTTTCCTGTGTTTTGTGTGCAGACACAACAGCAGTGTCCCTATAGTACTGTGTCTCAAGGGGGAAGTCATCCCCATCACTCCTTTTTAAAAAGCCATTCCATACTGCACTGCATTTTTAACTGCCACATGCCTAATGCTACAACAATATAACTGTGTTAATTCATATGTTCTGTTTTACTTTCTGTCCTTATAATAGGAGGTGTGCACCTTGGTGCAGTTCAGTGCCTAAACAGCATTGCTTTTTCCAACTTAGACAGCTAAGTTCAACTCCCACCAGCCATCACTTCCACACTGTGTGACCTTGGGCAAGTCACTTGACCTCCTTGTGGTTTTAAGCTCTTGAGCTAAACCTGTTGAACGGTTCAAAATTGAAGTGTTTTCCCTAATTAAATAACTCATTTTCACTTAAATGCAAGTTTGATAGGGGCACACATCTACTGTGATTTCTAAAATTGTACTGTTTTACAGTGCTCGTACTCTGTCCAGGAACTAACAACAGCCATTTTCTTCTGGGCTTGCAGCCAGAACCGTCTGGCTTATCTTTAACACTGCCCATCCTTACATACAGTATGCCTTCCCTCACCAAGGTTAATTTTCAACATGGCTTCTTTGTCCATGTACAGTATTACATGATGCCCATACCACACAAGGCAATTAGTGATGGAGGGGCACTAATTACCCCCAACATTTGTAATAAGCCATTTACCTTCACAGAGGTGTGCTACACAGTTTTTACTGCTACTGAAACATATTGTAATAATGGGAGTGTTTTCTTCCATTGAAAAACTGAGTTATAATTCTCCATTATAACCCATGTGTTATAACGATGAACACGCACCCAATTTCTCTCACTGTGTACATGCACACACTGTGTCCATGCACAGACTGTTCCTTGAAATCCCCTTCACAGGCTTCCTGACTGGCGAGTACCACACAGACAATGAACAGAATACTTTTCTGCTCCTGCTCATACCCAGTTCATCTTTGTCAGCCACCACACCTTCCCGACTCTTGCCCATTCAAGTTCAAAGACCAGTGTTCGCCATTTTCACAACTGCCGCTACGGACTCTCCATCTCTCACAATGATCACAGGTCGGCAGATCAACTCAGGGCTAACGTCAGAGGCGAGCTAATCTGTCAACTATTCTGTGGGATTTTTTTTTTAATCAACTAGCAAGCAGTAAATCAAAACAACATGCGGGGGATGAAACAATAAACTGCTAAACATCATCCCCATCTACTGGCCAAACTGTCACTCACATTTAAAAATTTAGAAATTGATGCAGCTGAGAAAACACTCCCCAGCAATTACATAAAACAATGTATGGGGGTGAGTGTATGAATGAGAATTTAATGCCCACCCTCAGCCTGAGATGCTTTAATTAATCCCTCAGGCTTCACCCTCAGGGTTTATGTAGCATCCCACACCTCAGGTGGGCATTAAATTCTCATTATACACTGACCCTCATACATTATTGTATATATTATAACTGTTTGGGGAGATTTTATCAGCCCAACTCAAGACAGGAAGTCGGTTTTCATTTCTAAACCGAAAAGATCTTTACATTTTACAAAGACTGCAATGTATAAATTCTAAGCTACAAAAGCAGCTTCTGAGCCACAGTTTTTAAATGTCCACAATGTAATAATTCTACTGCCTCAAGCAGCACATCTACTTTATGTTATTTTATTGTTAAAAACCCAGCACAAGCCCCAAATAAAGCTAAAACCCTACACATACATATACTATTAAACATAAAAAAAACTTTGTCATAGGTAAACAACACTATGCTCACTATTCTTTTTTTTTTCTGAACTCTATTTTCTTCACCCTACCTCCCAACTCTCTCCAGTGACCTCCTGGAATCGTAGTCTCTACCTCCCAATGTGGCTTGGCATAGCCCACTAGCTCCTCTCTGGCTCTTGGCATCCCCTGGGTCTACCCTCAGGGGAAGGGCCACCCATGGGTGTTCTTTCTTATAGTGTTGAGACACCGGGCTGGAAGGAGGGACAACTAAGGAGCCTAGTCCGTATCCGAGATAGTGGTCTGTGGAGGAGGCATACCGCCTATCAGTGGTAAGGTTTTTTTCTTCCATGCTTTTATGCCCCTGCGGAGCCCGGCTGCCAAGGCAACCCACTGCCATGGCTCCACCCCCGACATACACCACAATGCTGCTTTTGGCTACCCCCCAGCCTCTGCCAGAGGTCATGCATTGAGCAGTCATTTCCCTAGCCCTCCCCAGGAAAGAGAGAACAGTCCTCCGGACGATCAATCTCTTCCTCCCCCACCTACCCCCGGCTGCCCGTAGTATTATTATATGTTTTAAAACAAAATTCTAACAGCAAAATTAGTCAAACCTAAAGTATATCCCATGGGCAGACATACCAAATGGTAACACTGTCATGTATTCTGACAAAAAACTACAACACATACACAAAAGATTAGAATAAGTATTATTATATGTTTTAAAACACAACAAGGTGACTATACTATTTTTAAGTGAGAGGCAATACCAGTAAGAGCAAAATCAGCTCAGCATGCCGAAGTTTTGGCATTAAAGGAAGCATTAAAGCATAAACCACATTTTATTTTTATTGACAGCAGTTATGTAGTACATGCTTAATTCACGTCCACATCAGCCTGGTGCATTTCTCTCAGACTGGGATGGAATTTGGCAAGCAAGTGACCTCTTAAAAACTAGATCCAAGGTTTCCCTCATCTGAGGACATGGGAGAGAGAGACGGCATTAATTCCAAGCATTATCCTGGCAATTCAGCAGCAGAACTTGAGTGCACCATGCCACTACCCCATACTGTTAGTCAAACTATGATGGAGGTCCACCAAGCTAAACAGAAGGTTGGCCACCTCCTGGACAGCAAGGTATCTCACAAATTGCGGAAATGGGAGTTGGAAGGTCTAATGAAAAAAAACAAGAAACACTTATTTGGTAAACAATGATTCCTGCAGGCAAGAATTAATCCATTTAGCTCACACAGAAACTGGACAACTGCCTCCAAGCATTAAAGCAACTTATAGAAATTTAAGACAAAAAATGTAACTGGCTTTCCATGCTGACAGATATAATAACATATATCAATAGCTGTGCAACCTGCCAACAACTTAAGCAGGCCCAGCCAATTCCCACTCCCAATCTGAAAGTAAGCTCTCAAAAGCCCTGGGAGAGAATGCATATTGATTTTGTGGGATCATTACCTCCCAGTAAAAATAAAAATATATTTTTATTATTGAAAGTTTTATGCAATATGTGGAGGCATTCTCTGCAGTGGCAGCCACTGCTAAATTTGTTGTGGATACACTGACCAAGAAATATTTCCTCATTGGGGAATCCCCTCTCACATTTATTTAGATCAAGGTTTGCATTTAAAAAAAAATCATGTTTCTGAACTAATAGAAAGTATGGTATTAATTGGCATAACAGTATTTTGTACCACCCTCAATCACAGGGACTGGTTAAAAATGTTAATAAGCAATTACAACAGACCTTGAGAATGGGGTAAAACAAATTCTGGACCTGTAGCCTACCACTGGCACTTAGGCACCTTAAAAGCAGACCACTTACAAAACATGGTCTTTCACCTTATCAGCTCCTTACAGGGGGTCAAATGCAAACACAAACTGTCCTGGATACTAATACCAGGCAGGACCCCATTAAACTGAGACAAAAAGTACAGCCACCAGTAAACCCTTACAAAATTGGAGACTGGGGGCCTGATTCTAGAAGGGTGGCACAAGTTGTCACTGAATGCAATGTGCACCACCCTCAACTGTGACATAGACCGTGCACCCTATTCTAGAAGGGGCAAGGTCATTGCAGCAAAGTCCTGTGACTTGCGACATGTAGCAAGGTACACCACACAGAGGGTGTACCTGGCCAGCATGTTGCAACCCGCTGCTGCAGGTCACAAGTACACCCCCCACCCATGCCCCAACCCCCGGGTGGCCCACCACAAATGCGGTATGTCACCTACCCTGGTAGTCCAGTGCCCCCCCGAACTGTACAGTATTACAATAAAAAATTATTCCCATTTCCCTGGTAGTCAAGTGGTCCCCCCTGAGCTGTACATTATGTAAATAAAGAATTATTCCCATTCCCTGGTAGTCTAGTGGCCACCCACCTAGCCATGCCAGCCCACCCAGCACCCCTCCACCCATCCCCAACCAGCAACTGGTACAGGCCACCTCTCACATCCATGGCCAGCAGCTGACTGGTGCAGTTATCGCTACTGCACAGATGCACTCAGGAATTAATTCCTGAGTGTGTCTGCAGCACTAATACTGCACTCAGTCAGCAGCTGGCCCTGGAGGTGAGAGGTGGCTGTGCCAGTCACTGGCTGGGGACGGGGTGCTGGGGGTGGGAGGCCACTAGACTACCAGGAAATGGGAACTTTTTTATTATATTACTGTACAGTCTGGGGCACTAGACACCAGGCTGGCTTATTGCTGCATATGCAGTGGCGACTCACGATTCGGGGCACGGGTGGGGGGATGGCAGTGCCGCCCTGCAGAGCTTCCGCCAATGGCTCTTTTGGGGGCTGGGGGTATGGGTAGCCCTTTGGGGCCCCACTAGGGTGTGCTGGGCATGGTGGGAGGGAAACTGTGCACTGTCTGCTGGACAGCCAGCGGGTCTACAGGACCCCCAAGGGCATCCATAAGTTATACCAGCTAAATGCTGGTATAACTTACTTTGCCGGATCACCTCTGGGGGTTCTTGTATAATCCCAATGTGGGCACTTTATGGCTGCCCTTCTAGAATGGGGTGCAACTGCTGCTGTAAACCCCTAGTGCCATGTTGCAGGGGGGTTTATGTGGTGTAACTGCTGTTTGACGTAAGTGGCCAGTGACATGTCGCAGGCCCCTTTGTAGAATCGCGCATGTCACAACTGCTGGCGTAAGTTGCTATATGCGCCATCCTACTTGGCGCAACTGCAGTTATGCCAGGCTTAACCCTTCTAGAAACAGGCCCTGGGTTTGCTGGAAAAAATTACTAACTACTCCGTTGGGTCCTAAATATACCAAGCCCATGCTAATAAAACAAATCTCTAACAATGCTGTACTTTTGAAGATGAAATACAAACCTAAATGGATCCATATTTCAGAACTAAAGAAATGTTCTGTTTCAGATGATGAAAAATAATCCTTACATTCATATTCAGGATCGACCAGCAAATTATCACACATCAAGGGCTGAGAAACATATAGTCTCACCCTCTACTACTAGTGTTACCTTTTTAATTTTAATCTTAATCTCACTTAGCATGTGCCTTGGGTTTACTCTGGCTAACCTGCTTGATTAAAAATGCAAAAAGAAAATGCTTACCAGTTTCTGCTTTCATTAATATATACAGTATAGTGTTTTTTGTTTCAGTATGACACGACACAATGAGTCCAAACCCTTCTTAAAGAACACAAATACTGCTTATACCATGCCGAATGAACCTGCTACAGCTCATGCAGCATCACGTAAGGTTAAAAACAAACCTCAGAAATGATCCACATGTGAACTGTTACAAAGAGTTATTACTACAGTACTCTTCATTACCACACTTGCCTTCTTAATCTATGCCTCCTGTCTACCATACAGCACAAACACTGATACTTTATCTACTCAAGATCATTCACAATCCCAACAATACTACCAGACTGTGTTCCTAAGAATTTTTGTTCAGATTCCTTGGACTGTTTCTATGTATTATTTAGATTATACACTGACAATTTATTGAAATCTGTACATATCAGGCTGCATAGTCTCAATTTCTTGGGGGTCTTTGACTAGCACTTTTTTGTATCTGGCACTTACACTGACAATTTTTATTTATTTTATTTTTACTTATTGAGATATCAGAATTACAAACCTTTGAGTCAGAGACTCCTTTGCAAAGGCTCCACATAATGGAAGTACAAAACAAGAGAAATGGACAATACAATGAAAGGTATTACAAATGAATGCGGAGGGTAAAACAACCCAGAGTCAAGTAAGGTACAACTGTAACGAGCAATACATTGAAAGGTATTTCTTAATATTATCATGTATAAAATCGTGTTACAACAAAAGCTAAAGGTTTCTGGAACATAATAGTTTGTTGAGAGTATGTTGGGAATATATCTCCAGCCAGTTGTACTTTCATCAGTGTGATACACTTACTCACTTTGGGTAAACATCACTTTCATCATTCTATATGCCATGTAAAGATAATTTCTGATGTTGTAATTTTGGGGCTTATTTTTTATACATTTTTTTTACTTGGTAATATGTTACATTTTGGCATGCAGTTGTTTTATCCAGGGTTATTTTATTATTATAAGCTCTAGTCACAAACAGAGTTCTGAGCAGAGTTGAAGCTGGAATTTACTGATGTACTGTTCCCTCACTCGTGAAGTATGTGACTTTGGGAGGTTTCTTCACTTAACATATAATTTAGTGAGCAGAGAATCTTAGGGTTTTTTTTATCCATTAGACTGATACATGGTATAATATATGTGGGTTGAACTCTCTGCCTGCTGTTATCTCTGGACAACCTTTGATTTTTAAGTTTGGTTCAGCTGAAATCACACTTTAGATATTCAAGCTCTCCAATGTCACTTTAATTATTTCTGAAGGACTGTTTTAAACCAATGAGAATTATTTCTGTTTTTTTCTCCATGTCCTAAGTCTTAATTATATGAGATTTTCTAAATAACTCTTATTAGGCTTCTGAAGAAGGACTTGTTAGTCCGAAAGCTAAAGCTCTTTGTTCTTTTTGTAACATCCTTGTTGGTCCAATAAACGGTATCAAAGCATTTGTTCCGGATTTGTTAATCTATCAAACTCATACAATAGCACTACCATTACAACATCCACACCACATACATACACACACACACACACACACACACACACACATATATATAATCCTCCAGGAAATAGCAATAACAATACAGAAAAGCAATACCCTAAATGCATGCCTGTGGTAGATAAACCACGGCTGTATCAATACAACCTCAAATATTTATTACCACACAACAAGGCCTTATCCAAGACTCTATATCCTAATTAAGCACTGTTTTAGGCACTGTACAGTTTCTCAGGTTCACCCTGAAGAACAAAAACATCCACTTTCAACAAGCAGTCAGCTACACAGACTACACTATACAATCCATAAAAAATGCACACAATCTCACTTTAAAACACCTAAACATTTTACAGCAGCAAATAGTGGGGCTTTTGGAGATACAGTCAAAGCCACTTAATCAGGACACGCTTAATGGGGATGTTCGCTTCTAGGGGACAATCCCCCAGGCACCAATTAAGTGGCTATGTTATCCTATGGGGCCTGTAATTGCTTAAACGGGATGCCCCTGCCACCTAATGGAGACAATTTCATGGCAGACTGATCCTCCCGCTAAGCCGCTAAACTCTTTTCACACCTACTTATGTGTGAAACGGGATTAGCGGCAATGTATGAAGATGAATTAGCAACTGTCATCTCACTTCCAAAGTGTCAGCTCCAAACAGCTTCTACTTTAGTGGATGGGGAGAAGATAGAGAGAGACTTAGCTCAAATGTGCTTATTTTTTTTCTCTTCTCTCGCTTTCGCTATCTTGTCAAAAAGTCACTGTTTGGCTCTCCATACTAGCACCAGTGCAGTTCAGATGCAGAGAGATGATGGGGCAGATGAGGAGAGAGAAAGAAAATGTGCCTGACAGTTCCAGGTGAGAGAGAGATTTAGCTCAAACAATTCCAGCAGGGAAGGAGAGAAAGAGTGCAAGCGAGAGACCATGCCGCAATGCTACAACAGTGATGTCGAGGCGAGAGACATAAAGTGTGCTTGTTTTTTTTTCCTCTCTCTCTTTTGCTCTCTTTCTCTCTCTCTCTCTCTCTCTCTCACTGACACAGGTGCCAAGTCACTGTTCTGGGTGTGTTGGGGGAGAGACAGAGTGATGTCGGGGGTGGGCGGGGGAGCAATAAAGAGACTGTGCTTGTTTCTTTTTTTTTTGCATTCAATCTGATGTGCTGGTCTCACTCACAAACTGTTTCAGTCACTGTACCAGCATCAGAACAGAGTCAGAGTTAGGTAAAGGGGAAAATGATTATAATGCAAAGGAGTGTACATACACACAGTACAGTTTAAATGCCAGTGCAGCTGTACTGTGTGTGACAAGACATTTTCAATGGCTTCTGTTAAATGACATTGGCCGCTTAATGGGGACAAAAGGGCCACTACCAGGGCATCCCCATTAAGCGGCTTCTACTGTATTAATGAAGGGGCTATTTCAGTCCTAGATTGGTTAAATCCACTAAACTGGATCAAAAAGTTATTCTCTTGGTTACTATCCCCACTTGACATGTTATGGGTGGTATGTAGCACACATCCAGAGAACTGGAAAAAAGGGTACAGCACTCCTTTCGTGGTGTGAAGCACTATGCTTTCTACTTCATACTTCAAATTCCAGAAGACACCAAACTTGCAGCAACAATATAAACACAGACCAGGCGTCAATATCAGAAAATCAATTTTAAAGTCTATAAGCACTTCCAACATGCAAAAATCACAATTCACGTTCCACAGACTAGACTGAGATGCCAGCTACACCAGATGTTGGTATGGTGGTACTGGGCCTTGCCGCTGCTGTCCTACTACTTTGTTGTTGCAGAAAATATTTTTCATCTCTATTGTCATGATTTTTCTATTATCTTTCAGGCAAATTAGTAAATAAATGAGACAAAATCATTACTTCTGAACTGCCTTAACTTGTTTGAGATACCGTGGAGTCTGGCCCTCCTTCAACCAAAGCCAGCAGCTGATCTCAGCCATAGATCTGTTTATTCAGCCATCCTCTGACAGCCACATCCAATGCATGCTTTGTGAACAAATCATTCCAATTCATTCAAGACACCGAATAAGTGAATATCTTCAAAACCATGTGTTTATTTCTCAGCCAAAATACCATTACTGCTTATTGATTCAGTGTGATGGACAACCCTGTTCATATTCTAATATGTTGAGTGTTTATCCCTTACTTGCACCTGTTAATCCATCTTTCCATTCTCAAATGCATTTTTGTAAAGGCTGAGGGAATTGCAGAGCCTGCAACTCATCCTTGTCCCAAATAGGACTAACCCATAATGGCAGACTGGCCTGCACCAGATGCACCACAAGCAGACCAACCATTGGACTATTTGCTAAGCATCTTGCCTGAAATAGATAATGAAAATTAAAATTATTCTGTCTTTACATGTTTAAAATGTCTCTCTGCTATCCCCTTTTTTTCCCATTTACCTTACATTGCATTACATAAGGCCTTAGGTCTGCTCAAAGCTAATAAAGAATAAATAAGACAATTACTAAGTGCTTTAAACACTGATAGTTGTGATTTAAATTTTTGACATCTCTTGCTTAAAACATTGCTACCGTTCTGGCTTATGCTTTGAATATTTTCACTTTTGAACATGTAAGTGCTCTAAGCAATAATAGTTACGTCCCCGGTTTTAAAAATTTTATATTTTAAACATTTCTATATTCTAATTCTCTTGGTTTTAAGTTTTACTTTGCAAATAGCCAAGTAATATTCAACACAAGTTTTGTCCTTAATCATCCCTAAGGGCATAGCAGACCATCCTTCAAGGACACCTGCAATCCCTGTACATTTAATCTTACTTTAATGCATTTACTATTCTGTTTTCCACTAGCTCTTACCTATTAAGTCAGGCTTGGCATGACATTCTGTTTTCATGCAAAAGCTTTCTCATAAATGCATTTACCATGTTAAATACACACACTTTTGCAGTTAAACTGAAGTAAATAAAAATTAAGACATAAAACTTGCAGATTCCATAAAAGAGGCACAACTCTGCAGATACCATAAAAGGCTATTTAAACCTGCACACTCTTATACTAAGGTAAGGAGAAGCAGAAGGCAGCAAGACTCCTTGTCCCAGGCTCTCACTTTGAGCATCAGATTGGGCTATATGGTGTGTTAAGATTTGCCTTTATCACTGACATTAGGAGCAGAGAAGGATACTACTTAGCTAATTTTCTTTTATTTTGTAACATTGCGTCTATAGTAGGAGAGACTGCCTCACTCATCAGAAATAATATTTTTTGTTTGCACAGCTGATCAAAATATTGTTAACCTTGCATAAAAATATTAAGTAAAGGTATTATCAAACCTGTATGACATCTCCTGATATTCCTTCTCGATTAAACATTACTACTTATAAAGTAGCAATGAATATGATATTTTTGTTCACAAGGATAAGGTAATTTTAATCAGCCAAATAGATCAGGGCATAATTGAAAAGATGGGTTATGGGAGCACAATAACCCAATTGGACTCTCAGCTATGCAAATTAGTACACCTGCTAGAATTTATCCCAGCCTATCTGCACTGATAAATGGGATGTCATCTCCCAAAAGTCAGGTGGAGAATGAAAGGTCGTCCCCTGGGCATGGAGGTGACCAAGAAAGTCAAGTTAGGGAGCAGGCAAAAATCTCTAGCACTACACAAGTCACCCTCGGCATGAACAATTCCCTTGAGCAAATCAGCAACCTTGCTATCTCTATATTCATCATGCGTCAGAAAGGTATCTTTAATTGCAGGATCAGCTTCTAGATCCAGCCCAAAAAACAAATGGCTTAAACAGCTAATTATCATTTCTACAGCTTCCCTCCTTACAGCCTCCCTCCTTACAATAAAAGGCAGTAAATCTGAAGCAACATATGTATTCTTTATTAGAGATATGTAAAACCTTCTAAAGCTATTTCTTACAATCCACCACTTTACAGAACTGCATTGCAGCTACAATAGGTCATCACAATTTTCAAAGATATCATACATCATAACACACAACAGTCCATGAACATCCCATCCAATGTTAGAGGAGCAAATGCAAATATAAAAAGAAGCTAGCAGAAGAAGGTCATTTGATCTATCTAGTCTGTTTGTATTGCAGTATCCACAGCTTGAGCTACTAACCCTGCCCCCTCACTCCTCCTAACCTTTCCATCCTCCCTACCCCTGATCCTTACCTTCACCCTATGCTTATCCTGACCTCTCTTGAAGCTGCCCACCATCTTCAACAAGATCACCTCTTCCGGCAGCACATTCCAAGTGCTGAATTTTATCATTCTCACCCTCTCGTTAGTTGTCTTGTGGTCCATTGCTCAGTTTGGTTTGGATGTGTACCCACAGGCAATGTGGTATATACATTTAAGATGCAGCATCTAATAGCCAATGCACATTTGTGTCTGATAGCCCTCATTTTTGTACTTTGTGTAAGGTCACCCTTGCCACCTTCCTCCCCTCCCCCTCCCCCTTTCCCACATCTAGCTAGAATGCTAAGCCAAAAATCAGCTCCTACATTGAAGAGTAAGTGATTAGTAAGAATTCTTTTTACTAGCAGTGTGAAAAGCAAAGGTGAAAAACTCTTGTTTCAGTGCACTGTCAAATATTTTATTATAGAGTTAAAAAGAGTAATTATTAACACATCAAAATACAATAAAAATAGTTGTCTGTTTATTAGAAGTAAGCACCTGGGCCTTGAGTTTCGAACTGTTTACTTACATGTGTGTTCTTTCTCTTGTATAGATAATGACTCAAAGTGTGCAGCATCTGGGGTGTACATAAAGCACAAGGAAGTGAACTGGGTCAGGAAGCTTCCCAAATCCCCAGATCTGAACCCAGTAAAGAGGGTGTGGCATCAGATGAAGCACTATATTTGGAAGCATGTTAAGCCAAGAACCATGCTCAGCATAGGACACTTTTGGAGGAGAGTGCTAACAGCTGAAGACTGTAATAAATATATTAATCACATGGATAAAGTGATGCCAGCCATTGTTAATGCCAACGGTTGCACCACTACAATGCAAAAATAACAAAATTAAACTCTGTTTTTCCAGCAGTGTTTTGCTATGTATTTTTATATTCCACATCATTGCTATGCCAGGATATAGCAGCTAGCCTAAAACCTAGCCTGGCAGCATCCTGAGGTATGATCTCAGGTTTGCTAACCGCAGCTGTGGAGGATGGGTGTCAGGGATGTCCAAGGTTAGTTTTGAATTCTAAGGAACCACTGAATAGTAACCCAGGTTGTGTTTGTTACCTTTGCATGTTCCAAAACCTAGCTGGGCAGCATTCTCAGGTGTGATTTCAAGTTTGCTAATCCTGTCTGTGGGGGATGAGGACAAAAAAGACATCCAAGGTTGGTTTAGAATTCTGAAGAATGACTGAATAGTAACTCAGGTTGTGGTGCAGTGTCAGGTTCCAACACCTATCCAGGCAGCATCCAGAGGTGTGATTTCAGGCTTGCTAATCCTGTATGTGGTGGTGAAATGTCACAGAAAATGAAGGTTATAGGAATCATCATCAAGGAGGCAGTAGACTGAAGGAAAAAGTACACCAAGTAATATGTCCATGTTCCTAAAATCATCAACATCAAAGAACAGACTTTTTGTCTTGCCTTTTAATGACTCTCACAATGCATTTCTAGCACCTTAGATTAAGTCAGGTATATACAGTACATTGGGAATGTCACAGAGTGTTTCAGAGGGCTCCCTCCCCTCAGTCAAAGCTGTACCCCTTAACCTCCTGATTCATTATGTACTCAACTGGGAATGGCAGAGACCGTTTCACAAGGTGCACCGCCCCCCCCACGGATTCCAAAAGGAATGTCACAGAGTGTTTCAAAGTGCCTACTCTCCTCTTTTCTCAGTTAAAGCTGTATCTCCTGGCCAACTGCATCATTAAGAACTGTAAAAGGTGCTGGCCCCACAGCGAAGCCTGAGAGAAGCCAGGCAACATACAATCATACCAATGAGAGAATGAGAGAGAATGATAAAAACCTGGCAGCATCCAATCATACCTCTCAACTGTCCCAGTCCCCAATTTTCGGGGATGTCCATGATTTTGCCTCAGATATTTCCTCTGTCCTTCCTAAAATCAGTCTTTTTGTGACTGAACAGTGAGAATTGTAAGTACTACATTTCAGTTGTTTTCCAATTCAATGGGCACAATACTGTATGTTGAGCAGTGTTCATAAATGTATGATGTCAGTAGTTTTTTGGAATCCAGTCACAGAGGAGATGGGTCTCCTACTGTGATGGAGAAGCAGTCACCAACATTTGCACAACATGCAATCATGCACCACCAGACCCAGTGATACAGTACCTGATGGCTGTTGGATGTGGATACTAATGCAGACTCCAGTTCCACTTGTTTTGTGAAGGGGGATGTTTGTATGGCTGTGTTTGCAAGATCACATTGTAAGAAATAATGATATAGTGTGCAAGTTACAGTAATATCACATACTGTAATTTGTGAATTTCTAGAACAAACTTCTTTACTATTTACACTGGGTTTGCACCATTTTCCCAAAAAATGACACCCCACAATGGGAGTATCTCACCTGTATGCCCTTTGACATGCAGTGCTCCCATGCTGGGTTCATCACCACACAATTCTTTGCTGAATTGCATCACAAATCAGTACTGTAGCACTGTAGTTAAGGATGGCAGCAGCAAGGAGCCAAGCCAGATGGGTTTCAGTAAAACCAAACAGAGACCACCCCATGGTCTAAAGGACATAGCAATGCAGCATAATGAGAATTCCAGCACCACCCAACAAAGCAGAAGACACAGAATGGCAATTCAAAAAGTTTTATGTGAACAATAAATAATCCCGTTCTATAACCAAGCCAAATACTTTTCTAATACAAAACTATACACAGGAGGCAGAGGCTTTTGTGTATGTATGTATCTGACAGGTACACAAGATAGTTGGCAGTTACATACACCACAAGTACAAAAAGATTCAGCACTGGCGTGCATGTCTCAATAACTTTAGAACATTACTGTACTAGAGATACTGCACAGGAATGTGTGATTTAATGTTGCCTACATTTTTGTATCATCACAGGGTAAAACTATTGGCCTGAAGATGGCAATGAGGCAGGCAATTGAGTTGGGGTACTTTTACATCCCATACCAACACAACTACCACCAGATATTTCGGGATAGGACACCGCTACCAGCAGTGCTCAAGTTTGGACCAGAGGTGAAGTCCTGCCAGAACAACATAGGCCAGACCTGGTCAATTAATGGCCATTTTGTAAATGATGCCTCACTACATTGCACTGAGCTGTAAGCATGCTATGTACTGTACAGTACTAGTAGTAGAGTTCAAAAACAAAGTTGTGCTTCTCTTTTTCTGCAGATGAGCAACAACACACACCAGGTCTGGACCCTGTGCCTCCAGGGGTGGTATCAGCACTGAACAACCACGATTGCACAGTATCTGAGAATCTGTGAGGTGCTGTGTTTGTAGGAGGG
The DNA here is from genome assembly GCA_016271365.2 of Neoceratodus forsteri. Taxonomy (NCBI): domain Eukaryota; kingdom Metazoa; phylum Chordata; order Ceratodontiformes; family Ceratodontidae; genus Neoceratodus; species Neoceratodus forsteri. The sequence goes on from CM057452.1 coordinate 1,453,367,453, forward strand.
AGATTTTCTATATTTTGTTTTTGCTGCATGCATACCATAATCCATCTGGGAGATAATTGTGTGAGATCACAATAATCTCAGTTTATATAAAGAAATATTTATATACTGTACCACATCTGTCTTGTTATTATTCTGGCAGCTGATGACTTGACATCTGCTGAGTCTGTTAAATAGTGGGGGGAGGGGTATTAGTTACTGTATTAGCAGCCAGGTACCCAATACCATATAGTGTTACAGTGTTTTCACAGCTACACCCCCAAGCATGCTGTTTCTCCTTAGCTGGATATGGCTGGGGTGGCTAATCCTAGGCTAAAGTCACAAAGAACAAGAGCAGCTGCACTCCTGGAGAGAGTAAAGACTAGTCCACACACAAAAAGATATGCTGCTTAAAAACTGTATTTACTTGCTGACACACATTCCCAAAATAGAGAATAAAGCAGCATAAAGGATGCAGTGCAGACAGCTTGTCAAATCACCAATAGAGGAACTGTATCTGTGATTTGGCAAGCTGTCTGCATTGTGTTCTTTATGCTGCTTTGCCTTCTATTTTGGGAATGTGTACCAGTGAGTAAATAGTTTCCAAGCAGCATATCTTCTGTGTGTGGACTAGTCCTTGCTCTTTTCAGGAGTGCAGCTCCGTTTGTTCCTTGTTTGTTTCCAAGGGCTCCCTCTCCTCAGCTTGGAATGTAACACACTTGGAAGAATAGATCACTATTGAAGCATTGCAAATTAGGGCAAAACCATAGTATGAACTAGGCCTAGTAGAAAAGGTAAAGGATAATTACAAATCTTTCTTTACTCATATTAATCATGAGCGGAGAGGGAACATACAGGTGGGATCACTGGTTGATGAGAAGGGAGCCCTTGTATTATAGGATATTAGAAAATGGCAAGAATGGATTCTCAATCCTGATTGGCTAATACCACCTCCAAGCTGGGCATTTATTTTTCAATAGATGCCCAGCAACAAATAAGTACCAGCACAAGTGCCACCTTACCACATACCCTTGTGCAAGAGTGCTCAGCCTGCTTCGTCATTGGCTGAAAGCACCAGATAAAATTTAAAACCCCCGCCATGTTTTTTTTCCTCAGTTTCACAGACAAAAATAAACAACACCAGTTCCAATTGTGTTTGGGCCAGAAGAGTGGAAAACAGCCGTCTTTCTTTTACAACGGCACCACTCTCCCAACCAAGTTCTCGCACCACACGCCAACCGCAAATACAAAGCCAGTCAGTTGAGATCATGGTAGCAGCAGCACAGAACTCCCCCGTGGCACAATATCTGCACAGTTAGTGACCCTTCACATATTCAGAGCCTTCAAAAATAAAATACAGAAATAATTTACCTCACACCTCTCTCTCACAGCAGATGCTGACTCCACATCCATTAGGGTCAAAGGTCACAAGCTCAGAGAGAACTTTCACGTTCAGACTACAACAAAAGGAAAACAAATGCTGCAAAAGTGCAGCATCACAAACAAATGTCCAAACACTGTTGAGCAGATTTTCTTGTGCCCAGTCCTTTTCTTCTTAACTTGGCATGCTGCCTGTCTGTATGCTAGTAAGGTGTGTGGGTTGGGGAAGTGGGGGTGACAATCCACCAGAATAGCTCAGTGGGGAGGAGTAACAGACCTGTAACAGCCTGTGGACTACTTTTTGAAACAAAACATTTTTTTTAACATTTATGTAATTTTTTTACACTTGTGTTCTCTCTTATTTTACCAATTCATTAAAATTCACAAACATGGCAATTTTCTAAGTGCAATAATACCCTCAAGGGTGGGCATTATTGGGAAATACTGGACCTTCAAGGGGCTATAAGGCCCTCCACCTGCTGTGTCAGGCCTCATTATGTCCCTTGATTGTCCAGTATTTTCCAATAATGCCCACCCTGTCAGGTATTATTGCTTACATAAGAATGCTGATAAGTTAAATAACTATGTTTCATCAGTTTTTAATGCTAAGTCTAGACAGGTGATTATGGATGAAGTTAACATGGGGATAAACCCTTAAATCTTAATGTACACGATGTTAAGAAAAGGCGTCAACAATTGGCTCCAAACAAAATCCCGGGTCCAAATGGAGTACATCCTAGACTATTGAGAGAGCTTGCTGCTGAATTAGCAGAACCGGTTACATGGGTCTTCTAGGCATCCCTAAATCATGAGCAAGTCGTGAATAGCTGGAGAGAGACACCACAGTAGTACCTATTTTTAAGAAGGGTAGTAGAGGCCGGATCAGTGGTGCTGAGGGTTGAGGCGCTGGATGCCACAACTTGCACCACGCTGGTGACCCAGGTTTGGGAACGGACTCGGGCCACTGGGAGCTGGCAGGGGAGAGGAAGGCCTGAGCGTTCTATGACTGCTCTCCTTTCTATGGGGTGGGTAAGGGTCATGCACATGCTGTAGTGGTAACTGGCAGAAGCCAGCCACACTACAGTTGCGTGCAGAGCTTCCGCAGTGGGGGAGTACGGCAGGTGTCAGCACGGACGTACTTAGGATGCCATTGCAAGTCCAGCTCCCCTGGGAAAAAAACAGTGGAAAATGATGGGGCAATCTCACAGCTGATGGCCCTTTGCCCCCAAGAACAAGAGGCACCTCATCTGGGGGAGGGCAGCTGACCCATGTGGCATGGGGTGATCATCCGCGCACCACACTTGGCTTGGGGATGCAAGTGCCGGTGGCCAGAGGTCATGGGCCCACTCCACAGAGGGGGAGAAAATATGTAATGATAAAAAAAAAAGAACTAGAGTAGTAGAACAGAATGTGGAAACTACAGACCAGTGAGTCTGACATCAGTGCTCGGCAAGGTACTAGAAAGGATACTCAAGGATGAGACTGAGGATATTCTTAAAAAGAGATCCACGCAGGATGTGGTGCAGCATGGATTTACGTGGGTTAGATCCTATCAAACTAACCTGTTACAGTTTTATGATAAGGCAAGTTGGGCACTGGATAGAGGCTGACCGGTTGATGTTATTTTTATGGATTTCAGCAAGGCCTTTTATAAGGTGCCACATGGAGAACTGATTGGGGTCCTCCAAAATCTAGGGATACACACAAGCATCATAGCCTGCATAAATTCATGGTTAACCAACAGCAGGTAGCAAGTGAACATAAGGGGCAGTAAATCAAGCTGGGCCGAAGTGATTAGTAGGGTTCTGCAGAGCTTGGTGTTGGGACCTTGTCTTTTTAACCTGTATGTAACATCAATGAGCTGTGGGGAAGGAGTATGGATGGCAAACTTTGCTGATGATACAAAGCTAGGATCAGTGATGCAGAATAGTATGGATGTAGAAAGATTGCAGGGTGAGATAACAAAATTAGTACACTGGGCTACCAAATATAAGTTGCATTTTAACCTGGACAAATGTTCAGTAACGCATCTGGGGAGAAGAAATGGAAGGGCAAAATATGCTATCAATGGACATATCTTAGCCCATTGAAGCCTAGGCAGGTATCTTTGTACTAGGGGAAACAGCAGATTTATCCATTGTAAGGCTCCAAAGGATTAAGAGCATCAAGTGAAGAAAGGGATTTGGGAGTGATTATAGCAGATGACCTTAAATTTAAGAGGAATTGTCAGGTAATGGCTAAGAGGGCTACAGGAGTGCTGGGGTGTATTACAAGACACACACAGAGCACAGAAAATAGAGCGATAGTGCCCTTGTACATGTCTTTGGTCAGGCCTCACTTGCAGTACTGTCCACCGTTTACTGCACCAAGATAGAAAACAGATGTAGCGCATCTGGAGGGGATTCAGAGAAGGGCCACCAGGATGGTTAGGTCATTGAAGCATATGAAATATGGGGAAGAGACTGGAATCACTGGGCATGTACTCTCTGGAGTATAGAAGACTGAGAGGGGATATGTATCTAGTTTATGGTGCTTTTAAGAATAATGACTTGTGGGAATGTCTTGGACTGGATTTGAAGGAGCATAACCATAATGAGAGGACACCTATTGCAGCTATGAGGGGAGATATATCACACTAAGGAAGGAGCTGTATGGTTTAACCAGAGAGTGGTAGATAGATGAATGGATTCCCACTGGAGGTGGGAGGAAGTAGAAATATGACAGAATTCAAGATCAGATTAGATGAGTACTGTTTTAAAAACAAAGTATATGGTTATTCCCTTTGAGTAAAGGGTGAGCTGTAAAATGGGTGCATACCTAATTTGGCTCATATGAACCAATGAAACCTGTGAGGTTATACAGGGGCCACCTTTCCTCTTCTGGGTATGGTACAGAGTGTTTCCAAGTCTATCCTCTCTGTTGATGTCACAGAGTGTTTCAAAGGGCATCTTCTCCTATGCTGGTGTAATCCCTAGGCGGCGCTATTCTAAGAGCTACTACCCCTGTCTGTATGGCAATACACAGGTTGAAGGGCCTGAGTTCTGTAAATTGGTGCCTCCTCCCAGAGGAATGGTATTGGGGTAGATTAAATGCTTTGGTATAGCCCTCCAGGAAACTACCACCCACCAACCCTTCTAGTGGCCTAACTAACAACATGATGGTACATTCACATCCAGTAGTAGCAGTAAAAATTTGCTCACACCCCTTTCACTTACCACCAGGGCTGGATCTGCTGCAGCTGCCCTGAAGACCCCCTGGAAAATAAGATCAGCAATGCAACAATACAATATTACCACTGTAACCCAACTAATAACATGTACACTAGCCAGGTTAAACATGAAAACAGACCGTGTACGGACTTAATGTTCCCGGATATTTGGTCGCAGTCAAAACGTTGCGGTAAATTGGATGCACGGACAAAATAGTTACAGTAATTGTCACCGATAAGAAATAGAGATGGACAGATTGTGTTGGATATAAAATCTTACCAGACAAAAGGTCATCCCCAGTCTCCTCCAACCCTGTCTCAACCTGAAGGGTCATGTGCTGTCTGAAGTGCAAATTCTGGAAGGTATCATCCACAGATGGTCATGTAAGTTTTAGGGTGAAAAGGAAACAGAAAAACTCTGCCCACCAGGTGTCTCTTGATAAGCTTAAGTACCCCTCTTTCTTACTTCCCCTTACAAGTTGCTTGTACTCCATGTATTCCCCCCATTCTGACAGCTCACGGCTGTCATGTCCCATCAGCACATGTGGTTGTTGAAAGTGTGCTCTGCAGTGATCTCCTTGGTTGGGGGGAGCATCCTCTCACAAGTTTGAGTCTTGAGTCCCTTCACTCCTGATCCTCTCAGTTGCTGTGCAGGCTTGAAATTGTGCCCCTCCCTGTCTCATCCTGGGCATTCACTTACATTGTAGCAGGTCTGGAATGCCGAGTGCCCAGGACCAACTGGTGTAACAGAGTCAACAGGAGTCGAGCTGCATGTGACCGCGGCTTTTCAACTTATCATCTGTATTACTCTCTGGGGGTATGAGGATGGCTTAACTCCATCACCTTCCCTTGGGGCCATTCCAGAAGCTGCGGGGTGAGGATAGGTGGGTAGCCTTCTCCAATGCCTCTCACCTCTCATCCAGCTTCCCAAGCCCCTCGAGGGCTGGCCACCACAGGGCCTCAGAGTTGCAAGACTTTATACTGAATGATGCCTGAATTACAGATGAGTGCAAGTACAGAGAGAACATAGATAAGCAGCAGTTGGTCGAGAGATGGGAGAGAGGGAGGGAGGTTTGTTTTTACAGAACTGCGTTAATAAGCTTATAATAGAAATGGTATGAAAGGTCATTGAACAGACGTCGCAATCATTTAGTCGCCCTGAAACAATTAGACTGCGATCAGTATACCAGCGACAATACTGAGAATCTGCATTATGCCCACAACGGCTAGTCCACAGCAACAAATTACGTGACGAAAAGTTTGTGTGCCAAACAGACAATCAGATTTAGTAAGAGGCAGTGAACAAGGGAGGGGTGTGAATCTAGCAGAAAGGTTAGCAATCTGATTTAATTCAGGTTTGTTTAGCATGCACTGTAAGTCCATTTTAAACAGTTCAACAACCCTGGGTACCTAGTATGTCATGCAGGCTAGCCTGAAGCGTTGCCTGGGGTGGCCAGCATTGCAGCTGTTGTTGGGGCCCTTAAGGAAGAAAACAGTTAAACATGCACACAACCCAGTTATTTGTAATCCAAGCTGGATGGCTCAGTCTGTTGCTTTAACCCAGAAAAAGAAACAATTAGGTGGTACCACAATGATTTGGGCTGTTGTTGCAGGGAGCTAGCCTGGACTGTACTCATGCTATCCAGACCAGGATGCAGAACAGGCAAGATGAAGACCTTGTGGTGATGATCAGGAAGGCCAGGGGAAGCAGGGCCGACATAACTCACCTCCTGGTGGTCGTTACCTGCTTGATGGTGTTGGGCAGGGGGGCCGAATCCCCAAGCTGGTCTTTTGCCGAGGAGGTCTCTGAAGTGGGAGTAGCAGCCTAGGTCAAGGTGGCAGGACCCAGGCAGGATAAACAGTTCTGCAAAAGTTCATGATCTTCAGCTAGTGAAGCCTCTAGCTGGCGTAAAAGATTCTGCCGTGGGGAACCAAATCACAACCCACGAAACACATTCAGCACATTTAAATCACTATTTTCTCTAAATTACATTTTGGATACAGTCCGGTTACAAATGACAGCTTCACTGCGCAAACATTTCAGTCTGAGACAAATTCTATCATCAAATAGGCCGATCACTTCTGGAGCAAGTCTTCAGTCCAAATCACAAGTTGCAATAACAAACTTCTTCTTTCTTCTGCTTCAGATTCCAAACACGGAAATCAGAACTGGATCCAACTTCTGCAAAAGGCAGTTCACTGGCGGGAGAACATGGCAGGCAGGCCAGCAAAGCCTCTTCACGCTGATTCCCATACGCTCCTTCTGGGACCAGCTGCTTGAAAGCTCAAGTTGTTCACTCTTCAACTTCCATCTCTAGCTGAGCCACTGCTTCAAGCTGTTCTGGCTATTTGCTTTGTAATCCAAAAGGTTCTGTTGCCTGAGAAAACTGTCAAACACAGCAAGGGCTCCCCCTCCAGGTCCATTTTGGCGCCAACACCTAAAACTACAAAAACAACAGAATTCCTTCCCACAAGACCCCTGGGGACAGTCTCCATTTTAGGTCCCCAGTGCTTTGATTGGTCCAAATTCTGGAAGTCCAGAACCCAACATGGTGGCTCCAATTCAAATATTTGAGCCGCAATTAAAGCAAGTTAGACAAACTTCTCTATCTTTATTATAACAACAAATTAGCAATAAACAATCACAGTTCCTAAGAGGGCTCCCTCTGCAAAAGTAGTGACTGCAGAATGGAGCAGAATAACAGACTGTCTAGCCAGTCGCAAGGCTTAAATCACTCAGACTCAGCCCAGACCAATTTCTAATAACAATAATAATAATTTTATTTTTAAAGCGCCTTTCAGAAATATCAAGGCGTTTTACATCAAAACACAATATACAATATCAATTTTAAACACATAAAATAAATTAATTAAAACATCACTCAGTTAAAACAAACCATGCGATCATCCATACGATCAACAAGTATTTACAGATAATTACCATTAATCATCCAGATAGGCCAGATCCCATAAATAGGTTTTTAAATCTTTCTTAAATACCTCCACGGAGGTGCACTTCCTTAACCGACATGGTAGAGAATTCCAAAGAGTGGGTATGGCATATGAAAATGCTCTACTACTACCAGAAGATTTTAAATTCACTCTTGGAATCTCTAACAACCCCTCGTCAGCTGAGCGGAGCAATCAGCCAGGGCAGTAAGGCACCAGAAGTTCTTTCAGATAGGTCGGACCCTGATCGTGAAGGGCTTTAAAAGTCAATAAAATGACTTCAAAGGTGATCCGCCACCTTATAGGCAGCCAGTGCAGTTCGCGCAGCACCAGAGTAATGTGACTGGATTTCCTTGTCCCAGTCAAAACCTGGGCTGCAGCGTTCTGCACCAGCTGAAGGTGACAGATTTCAACCCCAGAAAGCCCAAAGTAAAGGGCGTTGCAGTAGTCCAAGCACGAGGACACAAAAGCGTGGACCAACATTGGTAGGGAGTCAAATGGAACAAGGTGATGCACCCTGGCAATATTCCTAAGATGGTAAAAGGAAGTCCTGACAACGGCCGACACCTGAGATTTAAGAGTCAGCCTATCATCTAGGACAATCCCAAGGTTGCGCACCTGTTCGGAGGTCGAAAGTGACACACCCCCAAGAAAAATTCCAGAGTGTGTGCCATCATGCGACCTCGCTATCTGACCACCTGGGTCCACCACTAACACCTCTGTCTTCTCTGAGTTCAACTTTAACCAACTAGAATCCAACCACCCTTGGATTTATTCCAGACAGTTATTAAACACCGAGAGTGCTCCATCCTGGTCAGGTGCAAAAAGACAAGTATAGCTGGGTATCATCTGCATAGCAGTGAAACCTCAGCCCATACCATCTTATAATGTCTCCGAAGGGCAGCATGTACACTGCGAATAATGTGGGTGACAGCACTGAACCCTGAGGCACCCCACACAACAATGAACCCCCGACACAACTCTTTGTGATCTCCCAGTGAGGAATGAAGTGAACCATTTTAAAACAGTTCCCAACATTCCACAAATTGACCTCAGGCGTGCTAACAGCACCAAGTGATCCACAGTGTCAAAAGCTGATGAGAGATCAAGAAGAGCTAGAATGGAACATCTGTTCTGATCTCTCACCCTCAGAAGATCATTAAACACCCGAACCAGCGCAATCTCGGTGCTGTGTCTTTTATGAAAACCAGATTGGAAGGATTCATAGACATTATGGATGGTTAAATGGTCTTCCAATTGGGCTGCCACTACCTGCTCAATAACCTTCCCAATAAAGGGAAGGTTAGAGATAGGTCTGTAGTTTGAAAAACAGTCTGGGTCCAGAGTAGCTTTTTTCAAGAGGGGTGTCACCACTGCATCTTTCAGGGAGTTAGGAAACTCACCAGACTCTAAGGAGCACCAGACTATTTGCACCATAACTGGACCAATGGTCTCAAGACAACCCAAAATTAGGGGAGTTGGTCCAGGGTCCAAACTACAGCTCGTGGGCAAACGCTATGGATGATCCTCATAATATCCACGACTTCCAGTCGGCAAAAGAACTCCAAGAGAACTGAGGTATTGTGAGCTTGTGCTGTCCACAACATCACCTTAGAGATTGCCGGACGAGGCCCGCTCCTGATGTCAGCCACCTTAGTTGCAAAGAACCGAGTGAGCTCCTCGCACTCTACCTGCGAAAAAGCTTTTCGGACTTGCAGACAGGCTGGGTTGCACAGTCTGTCTACAGTCCGAAACAGCTGAGCTGGTCGATTCTGTGCAACTGCAATCTCCCTGGACAGGAATTCTGCCTTCTTATGGGTGATTTCAGATTGATAGAGTAATGTTCCATCAATCTAAGGTGGTCAGCATCAAGGGTGGATTTGCGCCAACAATGCTCTAACCTTCGCCCCTGTCTCCGCAACTCCTTCAGTGTCCCATCAAACCAAGGGGACCAGGGGTGAAGGGATGGGGGCGCTCACGAACAGGAGCAATAAGATCCAGGGCCCCCGTAATGGCCATATTATAGGCCGCCACCAGTGCCTCTCGCTTACTGCTAGTCAACACGAGGGATGAGAGGTCAAGGACTGCTACAAGGCCCTGAGAAGTAATATTCCGCAATGGGCGGTACCTGACCATCTCCACAGGGGAAGGGCCTTCTCAGGGGTGGTGTAGAAATTGAACCTCACGGTGTGGTGATCAGACCAGGCGACTGGTTCCACCCCCACGTCGGATGAATCAATCCCTAAGAGGAAGACTAAATCCAAAGAGTGCCCAGATTTATGTGTAGCAGTGGAAACTACCTGTGTAAGACCCAGAGAAGACATAAATTGGAGAAAGTAATTACCAAATTGTGAGAGTTCATCGTCAACCCTGGCGTTAAAGTCACCCAGAACCATCAATCTAGGTGATTCAAATGACATAACGATGAGGAAGTCCACTACTTCCTGTAAGAAGTGTTTCCCATCTCCGGGTGGATGGTAGATGAGAAAGATTCGAACGCCTACACCTGCTACAACTGTACACTCAAAGGATTCAGTCTCACCTACTACCACATTCGTGAGGCCTAATTTGGTCTTAAAACAGACTGCAACCCCCCCCCCGCGGTCCAATCTCGGGTGGTGTATCACCGAGTACCCAGCTGGAATCATGACCTCCAATGTGGGGCCAGAATTTTCATCCAGCCAGGTCTCGGTGATGCAAGCCAGGTCAGCCGAACTAATAAGATCGGCTAAAATAGTGGTCTTATTCTTAACAGACCTGGCATTGCATAACACCACCCGAGTTGGACAAACCTCGGAAGCTGTCCGGCCTATCTGCTCACCAAATTCAGTAGTGCCCTTGAGTATGGGCACCAGACATGGGAAACCCCAGTCTGGATTCCATTTCGCCCCAGGGCGCCTTCTGGACTTAGTAACCCCAATACAGTGGCCCCACTCTTTCATCCTCTCCTGTTCGTCCACCCCCGCCCTCCTCACTCTCCTACGAACAAACCCCAGTGCTCTACAGCACTGGTACATCTCGAACTGTAGGGGAGGAGTATAAAAAGGGTGGAGGGTGCAAAGAGAGGAGGATGAATAGCGCACCACCATGCAGTCTGCCGGCCAGCACATGATTTAGCTCAAACTAAACAATATACAACAAATATTTAACTAAACTAATCTAAAAACTCTAAATGCCTATAACAAAATTACTAACAATTAAAATCCTAAAATCCTCCAAAACAATAATAACTTAAACAATAAACCCAACCCAACAAAATCTACAAAACCACTCTCCTCCCCAACTGGAAAGAATTCAAACCCAGAAAACAAAATATAATAAAATAAATAAAAAAATCCTCTCTCACAGGATAAAATACATATACAAATATAAACTCCCCCCCACCCTCTCACAGCCAAGGGAAAGGGAGAATTTTGGGCACTCCCACTACCCAAAATACACACAATAATTAAACAAAAATAAAATAAACAAAAACAACACGATAAACAAACAAACAAAAATATATAGGTGTCCTGGTCCTCTCACCAACCAGGAGACCAAAAAAGTAAAAATCTGGGGAAGAAGTCAACCAATGGTAGGAGAAGCCCTGGCGAGTCCAACAACAGCTTCAAAAAAACAATTAAATCCAAGAATCATAGAGAATCGGAAACCAGCAGGCTATCGAACAATGGTGCATTTCTGTTCACAGTAACAATTCCTGGTATCAATAGTTAGTTTACAAATGAAGATAAAGTTCCCTCGATTCAAATATAGCCTGCACCAAAACAGCCCAGGGCAGGTTGCGGTATATACAACCGCTCATCCCCACTTGGAATGCAAGGAAAAAGCTCAACCTCTGTCAGGCAGTTCCAGCAACTCCTGGAGGCCCTGAGGACACCAACCCTCCAGTAGGCACACCCGACCCTCCCAGGGACAAACGGCCGTACCCCGCAACCCACCTCAGGTCAGCTGGACTGGCTAAACCTCTCTTCCTTCTCCAAAACAGGGCTCAAACAAAAGCCAAATCCAGGCAGGTGGTCACTCAGATATCCGAAGTTCGCTATTTAAGACCAAACTCCCATATAAGCACAGGAGTCTTCCATACAGCAGCAGCCAGATCAGTGAATCCGCTGTCGGCACCCACAAAAGCCCCATAAATCACACCTTGGAGACTCACACAGATCCAGTGAGCAGAAAACGTGAGGCAGTGAGCAGCTACACTCCAGACAACCCCCTGACTGTTGTCCCCAAAAAGGTGAAGCAGGTAGCACCGATTTCCGATTCCAGGTACTCACAATGTTTACCCAACACCGGCAAATTTTAAAACTTCCAAGGGATCTTACGAAATTATTCCATGTCCTCCAAATCGCCAGGTCCAGGACCATAGACCATAATCTCCCAGTCACAATGGCGGCAAACTTCAAAAAGTCCTCCAAACTGCCGAATCCATGAGCCGCCGTCTCCCGGCTCCTGACTCCCGACTCCAACTCCTGACTCCCAACTCCAGGAAGGACTCCAAATGTAGATAAAAGTAAAAATATAATAAAAGCAAACAAACAAAACGAATGAACGAAATAAAAGCAAATAAACATTAAAAAACACGAAGCACTACAGAGCTATACACACAGCTAGCCCAGCACAGCTGTCATCTTGGATCGTCTTTGCAATCTAATGGATCGTTGAAATCTCCTAAGCACAGATTAGCTAAGCTCTTAAAGACATAGACACGGAGGCTCACTAGGGCACTCTCATGCAAATAAATAGAACTACTAAAGACAGGACACCAGCCTGACAATGGGCATTAGGGAGCCCAGGAAGACATTATAGTAAACCCCAATTTGTAGGGTGGGTTACACTGGAAATGTAATAGGGTGTTTCCAAGTGTCCCCTCTCTCCTCAGCTGGGCATGGCAAAGAGTAATTTCAAGGACCCTCTCTCCTTTGCTGGGTATGACACATAGTGTTTCTAAGTGCCAAACTCCAAAACAGATCTTGCACTCAGCAGATTACATAGTACTCCAAAATGGCAAATAAATTGCTTTATTACAGATCAAATATAGCGGTGTACTGTGGGTGGACTGAGGGACATCCACTTCTCACCCTGGCACTTTGGGTATGAAAAACCCTTCATCAGGAGGTTTCCAATTGCCTCCTGTCTGTGGCTGGCACATAGTATTTCCACTGGCCCCCTCTTCTCTGGTGGAAATGTAACACAGTGATTCCAAGTGCTTCCCCTCCACTGCTGGCACAGAGTGTTTCCAAGGCCCCCTCTACACTGCTGGATATGCCACACAGTTATGTAACAGAGTGTTTCCAAGTGACCCCTCTCTGCTGCTGGAACAGAGTGTGTCCAACTGTCCCCTCTCATCAGCTGGGAATGTAACAGAGTGTTTTCAACTATACTCTCTTCAACTGGGAATAAAACAAGAGTGTTTCCAAGTTCCCTTTCTCCACAGCTGGGAATGGCAAAGAGTGTTTTCAAGGGCCTCCTCTCCTCTGCTGGGAATGTAAGAGTGCTTCAAAGTGCCCATCTCTTCAGCTGGGAATGGCAAGGAGTGTTTCCAAAGGTTCTCTCTCCTCTGCTGGGAATGTAATAGAGTGTTTCCAAGTGCTTCCTCCCTCAGCTGGGAATGGAACAGAGTGTTTCTAATGACACTCCCTCCTCTGCTGGGAATCTAATAGAGTGTTTCCAAGTGCTTCCTCCCCTCTGCAGGGAATGGAACAGTGTTTACAAGTGTCCCCTCTCCACTCCTGGCACAGAGTGTTTCCAGGGGCCCCCCTCTCCTCTGCCAGAAATATAGCAGAGTGTTTCCAAGTGCCCCTTTCTTCAGCTGGGAATGGCAAAGAGTGTTTCCAAGAGCCCTCTCCCCTCTGCTGGGTATAGCACAGAGTGCTTCCAAGGTCCCCCCCTTCCCTCTGCTGGGAATGTAACAGAGTGTCCCCAAGTGGCCTCTCTCTGCTGCTGGCTCAGAGTGTTTCCAAGTGCCTCCTCCCCTCTGCTGGGAATATAACAGTGAGTTTCCAAGGGCTCACTGTCCTCTGCCAGTAATGTAACAGAAGGTTTCCAAGTGCCCCTTTCCTCAGCTGGGAATGGCAAACAGTGTTGTCAAGGGCCCCCTCTCCTCTGTTGGGTATAGCACAGAGTGTTTCCAAGGTCCACCTCTCCTCTGCTGGGAATATAACACAGTGTGCCCAAGTGACCTCTCCCTGCTGCTGGCACAGCGTGTTTCCAAGGTCCTCCTCTCCTCTGCTGGGAATGTAACACAGTGTGCCCAAGTGACCTCTCCCCACTGCTGGTACAGAGTATTTCCAAGGCCCCCCCTGCTGGGAATATAACAAGAGTGTTTCCAAGTGCCCCTTCTCCTTAGCTTGGAATGGCAAAGAGTGTTTCTAAGGGTCCTCTCTTCTTAGCTGGGAATGTGACAGATCGTTTCCAAGTGCCTCCTCTCTTCAGCTGGGAATACCAAACAGTAGAGAAAGGACAGGTTTAGCTCAACTGATGTGGTGCACCAGAGTAAGCAGGAATAGCAACAAAAGTAAACTGGACTACTTACTAACATACTAAAATGCCAGCAGAATAGGCCTAATGGTCTTTCGTGTCTGCTCGTTTGGTCAGCACCCACCCTGGGAGCTGACCTTGCTGCCCCCCTCTCCCTCTCTGGCTTCTCCCTTCCCAGTCCCAGATATTCTTGTTGCACTGGTTTTTGCTTCCAGAACCCTTCCCCTGTACCTGTCCCACCCCCTCTTGAACCCCTCCACCATTTCTGCCTCCACCAGCCCCCTGGGCAGTGCATTCCATGGTTCCACCACCCTCTCAGTGAAGTAGCATCTCCTCCTTTCTCCCCTGAATCTCCCCACTCCAGCTTCCACCCATGCCCTCTAGCTGCCCCTCCTCCTTCCTTCAGAGCACCCTGACTGCTCCTCCCCTATTTATCCTTCATGTACCTGAAGACCTCTATCATGTCCCCCGGTCCCTTCTCTCTTCCAATGTGTACATATTTAGCTCTTCGAGCCTCTCCCCATAGGTCCTATCCCCCAAGTCCCAAATCATTTTGGTTGCCCTCCTCTGGACCCTCTCCAGGAGTTCAATGTCCCTCTTTAAATATGGCCTCCAAAACTGCACGCAGTACTTGAGGTGTGTCCTCACCAAGCAGTTAGTGGGAGTATCACTTCCCTCCTTCTGGAGGTGATTCTCCCTAGCGATGCATTCAAACATCCTGTTGGCCTTTGCCGCTGCCCTCCTACAAGTCTGAGTTGTTCATCTTGACATCCACCACCACCCCCAGGTCCCTCTCAGTCATCGAGACTTTTAGCATTCCCCCCCCAGGGTGTACTCTTGGCTCGGGTTTCTAGCTCCCAGGTGCAGTACCTTGCATTTCTCTGCATTGAACCTCAGCTTCCGCTTTCTAGACCAACTTTCCAGAGCCTCCAGGTCCCCCTGTAGGGCCACCCTCCCCTCCTCCCCATCCACCACCACCCCCGTTTTGAGTCATCCGCAAAGAGACTCATCTCACTTCTGATACCCTTCCTTATCTCAGACACGTAGGCGTCGAACAGGAGGGGCCCAAGGACTGATCCCTCAGGGACTTGCAGCACTAAGTCTTCAAAAATACTCTGATATTGAGATGCTAGTTTTAAGCCTTAATTTTAGTAGAATTATCACAAGATACAAAAGAAACCTCAATGTTACACTTTCCTACCAGAAGCTTTGTCAAGAGTTCTTTGACAAAGCTACCAGTAGAGAAGTGAAATGTGGAGATTTCTTTTGACTCTTGTAATAATTCTGCTGATACAAAGCCTTAAAACTGACATCTCAGTATCAGAGTATGAAGGCTTAGTGCTGTGAATACCAAAGAGGGTTTCCAAGGGCCCCACTCCTCTGCTGGGTATGGCACAGAGTGTTTCCTAGAGCCCCCTCTCCTCTGCTGGGAATGTAACAGCATGTTTCTAAGTGCCCTCTCTCTGCTGCTGGCACAGAGTGTTTCCAAGGGACCTCTCTCCTCTGCTGGAAATGAACAAAGTATTTCCAAGTGCCCCCTCTCCTCAGCTGGGAATCACAAAGAGTATTTCTAAGGGTCTTCTCTCCTGAGCTGGAAATGTGACAGATTGTTTCCAAGTGCTGTC
This sequence comes from Neoceratodus forsteri, assembly GCA_016271365.2. Classification (NCBI taxonomy): domain Eukaryota; kingdom Metazoa; phylum Chordata; order Ceratodontiformes; family Ceratodontidae; genus Neoceratodus; species Neoceratodus forsteri. The sequence continues at coordinate 1,453,383,068 of CM057452.1, forward strand.
TCTCCTCTGCTCAGACTGGCACAGAGTGTTTCCAAGTGCCCCATCTTGAGCAAGCCACACTACAATACACCTCTCCTCAGTCAAAGCTGTATCCTCTGGCCTGATGAATCATTGGTATTCAGTTGGGAATTGCATGGAGTGTTTTAAATGGCCTGCTCTCCTCCTGCATCAATGCACTAGTACAAAGTGTATATTAGAGAGTCTATTGACCTAGATCACCTATTACTTGGTGCACCTGCACACTGCTGTCCCCAGGCCATGCATGAGCGTGGTGCATGCACGGCGTAAACACTGAATAGCAACATCAGCAGGCCACTGCTGGAACTTGTGTGTCCAAAGAATTCCAATATTGGAAGGAAACAGGAAAAAAAGGCACCACAAGTACTATGCCTGGCACAATGGTGCTACATTTTTGAAAATGGTGATGGCTACCACTGCATATTTCTTAGTCCCTGGAAAACTGGTCACTTAATGAATGGAACTATTCATTCAAGGTCCTTGTCTGGGTGCCAAAACTATAAAGATTATCCCCGATGTGATGGCTAATTCACAAATTACCTTTCCCCTTGTGGAGTTAGGCAGCAAAGATATTCTAGACAACAAATAGTGAAAAGAAGACATGCTACCCTGATGATTATATAGTATGTACAGAACACTATTAATAAAATTAATGGAACATCAGATCTGAATTTAGGTTACTATTAGTATGTTATTACACAGTAAAAAATACAGCAACTGCATTCAGTTCTGAATATTTGCCACAAGAAAAATACAGTATTCATTTAAAATGAAAGCTCAGAATGAAATGAATGCTGAAAATGGGAAATAAAATTAATTTCATTTATTTGTTCTACCAGAAAAAATGGAGAGTCCAAAGTGACTAATTGTCAGCCCTGCCTGGGGAAAAGGAATAGGTTACAAGAAAACATCCACTACAATTTATAGCAATGCACGATACAATTAAGTTAAAACAATCGCTTCCTACACTTACAGATTATCATATCATGCATATGGTTATTCAAATTGCATTGGACTATCGGTCATCTTTACAGTCATGTAAGTTACTTAATGGCATGGATTCATAATAAGATAAAGAACATTCACTAATCTTCTGGACTGAATCTCTAAGGATATAATGCCTATCTTATTCAACTAATTTATCAACTGATCTTTGCTTTCCTGCCAATATTTTATATATCATTGCATAGTTTTTCATTTTATATTATATTCTGTATTTTGCTTTTTGCGAAGTACATTAGACAATTAAATGCCTATTTACAGGTATGACCCAGGAGAGTAAAATAGATGGCTAGTTCTAAAAAGCATGGCATAGGGAAACATTAAAACACATTATGATACTTATCAAATTATGGTAGACCAGTAAAAATAGAAAGAAAAGGGCAACAATTACACACTGGGCAAAGTAGCAAGCATACAAGATGTATAACTAAATGCAGAAAGGGTAATGTAAAAATGCTTTCTGAGCAAGTAAAAAAGAAATAGATAATACTGTAATATAATTCAAAGTGCTGAACCCAAACCATTGATGTAATTAACAAACTCAATTTCCTGCAGTGGGCAGAAAATGAGGGCAAGTGTGGGTTGTACAAGGTTGTCAGCAACTTTAGGCATAGTTGCAAGCAGAGGAAACAAGGAGGTGTTTCCTCAGAGCAGCTTTAATTAAAGGATGACAGTGTGTTGGGTTGTCTGAGGGCCGGCCAGAGGGAGGTGAGCAGAGTGTCCATATGAACACTTTCTATCCCAGGAAAGGAAGGTATATGGCTGACGCTGCTTTACAGCCCCCTGGGTGACCACAGTGGGAGGTGCAGTAGGCTTCATCGAGGGAGGGAGGACATTGGCTTTGGCTGGAGCCCGCACATGCACGTAGTCCTGTGGGCAAATAGAGAATACAGGAAGACACCAGAAAACACAGGATGCTGCTTACTTCACTCCACTACCACCATGCAGCTGAAGCAAGGCCCTCCCAAGGACACTGATCTTTCACTCAATGGGGTATAGTAGACCCAGAGACCCTTGTGACAATGTGCTCCTGCCACTCTTGAGGACCAAACTTTTCTTAAATCTGTTGCAACAGTTCTTCTATTTCTTAGTCTATTCCATCCTTTACAATTTCTAATCCATAAGGTTGGCCACCTATGAACACCCCCATCCCTTTCATGACTATGCTATAGTGTCCTCCTTAATTTTCCTTTTCCCTCTCAGGTCCTCGTACAGGGAGGTTATTGTGGTGACCTCCAAACATATGTAAAACAGGTTGTGTTTATGGTTGTTGGATTTAGTATGTAATAACACTATGTCATAAAATACCTTATGTTTATGAAACCTGTAAATGTTGAAAATACCATGACACTAGGTATTTTTGATAATGATAAAAAATACTAGGTGACTATCATAGAAATTAAGTTAGTTGTGCTATTTAAAATGCATGTAAATTGCTGTAAAGTAAACAAGCCTGAAATGTCATGGTGATTTGCATATATCCCATGATGCTTTGCATTATGGAAGTATGTATGATGTTGTATTTCTTTGAAACTTGATATGTTGCCAATGCTCTTTGGGGTAACCTTTTTTCAATGATTCTGTATTGAGGTTCTTTGTCTATAGCTTGTTTTGTTTTGTTTTTCCTTTTGAGCCCCCACTACCCAAGCAAATGGGGCCCATGTAGGGATGAAGGGTTTTCAATGAAAAGTGGTTAGATCAGAGATCAGTGTCAGTAGGTGCTGGCTAAGTGCAGAGAAAGGACATATATAGTATGTTGCTGCAAACTGATATACTGAAGAAGGACTATGGCATTGCAGAAGCTTATTTCCTGTATTTTGAATAAACATCACACAGAGATTATGTGTTGAACCTGACGTTCGGTGTCTGGTCCATCTGTTATCTCACAACCCCTCTACAGACTTGATGTCAGCAGTTGGATAACTTGCTGGAAGCATCTGGATAGGCCAAAGAAGGACATTTTCTGGTGGATATCGCCCAGATATCCCAGGTGGACCGATGCACCAGGAGTTGCCAGATGAGAACCCAGAGAAGAAGAAGAAGCTCAAAAACAAGTCTTGTTCTTAATCTTCTCTAAGGGCATAGCAGACCATCCTTCAAGGACACCTCCAATCCCTGTACATTTTATTTTATTTTACTGCATTTACTATTCAGTTTTCCACTAGCTCTTACCTATTACATCAGGCTTGGCATGACATTCTGTTTTTATTCAAAAGCTTTTGCATAAATGCATTTACCATGTTAAATACACACACTTTTGCAGTTAAACTGAAGTAATTTAAAAATTAAGACATAAAACTTGCAGATTCCATAAAACAGGTACAACTCTGCAGCTACCATAAAAGGCTATTTAAACCTGCACACTCTCATACTAAGGTAAGGAGAAGCAGAAGACAACAAGACCCCTTCTCCCAGGATCTCACTTTGAACATCAGGTTGGGCTAGTGTGGAAAGATTTGCCTTTATCACTAACATTAGGAGCAGAGAAGGATACTACTTGGCTAATTTTCTTTTATTTTGTAACATATGCATCTATAGTAGAAGAGACTGCCTAACTCATCAGAAATAATATTGTCTGCTTGCACAGCTGATCAAAATATTGTTAATCTTGCATAAACATATTAAGTAAAGGTATTACCAAACCTGCAAGACATTTCCTGGCATTCCTTCTCGATTAAACATTACTACTTATAAAGTTGCAATGAATATGATATTTTTGTTCACAAGGATAAGGTAATTTTAATCAGCCAAATAGATCAGGGCATAATTGAAAGGACGGGTTATAGGAGCACAATAACCCAATCGGACTCTCAGCTATGCAAATTAATACACCTGCTAGACTTTATTCCAGCCATCTGCACTGACAGATGGGATGTCATCTCTCATTGGTCAGGTGGAGGCCAAAATGTCATCTCCTGGGCATGGAGGTGACCAAGGAAGTCTAGCTAGGGAGTAGGCAAAAATCCCTAGCACTACAAATGGTGATCACTGACAACCATAAACAAATCAATTTTATTACATTATGCTATTATAACCAACCCCCTTTATCAGTTATTAACACATTTTGCTAAAAAAAAATAAAACCTTTGCAACAATTACAACAAGCTGTACTATAACATCATATGTTAATGCCTATCAATCTATCTTCACCAATAGATATACTTATTCATACTCACCATAACAGTTATTCTGCCACTTTATAGCACCAAAACAAGTTAATCTCTTATAATACATGGTGATTTTCACATACTGAGGTAAACATTTGTAAAGTAATTAAACCTTTATTACCTCTCCATCAAATTCTTAAGCACACTTTTTATTTATGGCAATCACCAAAAATGTTTGTTTTTGTTAAAAATCTAGGCACTATAGCCTTGGGGTGGGATATTCAGAAATGCACCTGGCAGGGGCGCAAGCCAGGTGCAGCACAACTGGAATGCACCAGGGCATGGACTGGGCTATATTCAACGGACCTGCGCCATGGCTCAGCACAGTTGAATATTGCAATGCAGCCTCCCGCATTGCACATGGTGCAGTGGCACTGCACCAGCACAAGTGGAAGGAGTGGAGCAGGGGGATGTGCCAGTACAAGTGTGGTTGCGCTAGGTGCAGGAACCGTGATATTCAGCAGTGGATATGCAAATGGGGCCATAATGCATGCAAGGTGCAACTGGGGCCATTAGCATGTCATTACGGCCCCATTTCCATGCAGGTGCGTTGATCCCCTGTGACTTGCGCCTGGTACCCTGCCAGGCTGCAGCCATTGGGGACTGATGCCCCCTGCACAGCGCGGCACAGTGCCCCAATGCCCAATCACTGCCATACATATATTTTACATCACGTCCAATATCCCTGGTGGTCCAATGGACTGCCTCCAGCCCGTTCGTGGGCATAAGTATTGTTAAAAGCATTTTAAATTATCCCTGGTGGTCCAGCAGTACTCCCTCCCCACCTGCCCACTGAGCCCCACCACCCCACTCCCCTCCCGGTCAGCGGCGGGTGGCAGCTCTTCACCCGCAAGCCACGCAGCCACACGCCGACTGACTGCGTACAGTACAGCTGTACACTCATTGGTCCACAGCATGAGCCAATGGGCATGCAGACCGTACCGTACTACACAGTCCAGATATGTGAATGGCTCCATTCACATATCGGGACTGTGTAGTACAGTACGGTCTGTGGCAACCCCTTTGAATATTCCACCCCCTTGGTTAAAAACCTACCATATACACACATATATACACCCACACACACACATTCTAATAGAGAAAAAATATTATGTCAGACTTCCGTTCAAAAAAACTGCATTTGGAAAGGTGTTTGTTCTGCAATGCATTGACTGTGTGGTACTCAGTGTTTTCATCTGGCTAATATGGGTATTAAGCAGTGAAGGTGTTGCACCAACAAAATAACACTGCTCTTCTGAATGTGGCTGAAAGCAGTGTGTCTGTAAGAACTGGTTAGTTCATTTTATAACATGGTTTCCTAAAATACTGTCTTCTGATTCATCCAAACAAGTCACTTGACCATTGGTTAATCCCTGATATACCCACAGTTGCATGTTTACAGGGCTTTATTTTACTATTTCTTTAGATAAATCTCTAACATAATGTTGCCCATGTTATAAAAGGATTAACCCACTCCAGGTTATGGATTTAATGAGCACTAATCCATGCCTGGGTGGTTGAAGTCACTCAGCTTTGCCTCATGACTCCAACCCCCCCAGGCATGGATTAATGCTCAGCAAACCCATACCCTGTTGTGGGTTAATCCTTTCATAGTTGAATTACAGCCTAGAATGCCATTGCTGTTTTGACATTTCATACAGATAAAAAATGTTTTAATTGTGAAAGTTACAAGAACCACAAATAGCTAAAGCATGTTAATCTGCTGTCTGTAATTCTATAACCAGTGACTGTACTGGGTATTTTGCCAAGTCATTGCACATGACTTAATATACAGATAACTTTTTTACTGGAAGCATCCTTTATATTTTGGACTAACGTTTCCCAGATATAATTTTCAGCCATGAATATGTTCCTATTTTCCTGTGTTGTGTGTGCACTTGCAGTGTCCCTATGGTACTGTGTCTCAAGTGAGAAGACATCCCCATTACTCCTTTTTAAAAAGCCATTCCATACTGCACTGCATTTTTAACTGCCACATGTCAGATACTACAACAATATAACTGCGTGAATTCACATGTTCTGTTTTACTTTCTGTTCTTATAATAGGAGGTATGCACCTTGGTGCAGTTCAGTGCTTAACAGCATTGCTTTTTCCAACTTAGACAGCTAGGTTCAACTCCCACCAGCCATCACTTCCACACTGTGTGACCTTTGGCAAGTCACTTGACCTCCTTGTGCTTTTAAGCTCTTGACTTATACCTGTTTACCGGCTCAAAATTAAAGTGTTTCACCTAATTAAATAACTAATTTTCACTTAAATGCAAGTTTGATAGGGGCACACATCTACTGTGATTTCTAAACTTTTACTGTTTTACAGTGCTCTTACTCTGTCCAAGAACTAACAACAGCCATTTTCTTCTGGGCGTGCAGCCAGAACCATCTGGTTTATCTTTAACACTGCCCATCCTTACATATGCCTTCCCTCATCAAGGTTCATTTTCAACATGGCTTCTTTGTCCATATGTAATATTACATGATGCCCATACCACACAAGACAATTAGTGATGGAGGGGCACTAATTACCCCCAGCATTTGTAATAAGCCGTTTACCTTCATAAAAGCGTGCTACATAGTTTTTACTGCTACTAAAAAAAATTGTAATAACGAGAGTGTTTTCTTCCATTGAAAAACTGGGATATAATTTGCCGTTATAACCCATGTGTTATAATGACAAACACGTGCCCAATTTCTCTCACTGTGTACATGCACACACTGTGTCTATGCATAGACTGTTCCTGGAAATCCCCCTCACAGGCTTCCTGACTGGCAAGTACTGCACAGACAATGAACAGAATAATTTTCTGCTCCGGCTCCTACCCAGTTCATCTTTGTCAGCCACCACACCTTCCCGACTCATGCCCGTTCAAAGACCAGTGTTCGCCATTTTCACAACTGCCGCCATGGACTCTCCATCTCTTGCAATGATCACAGGTCAGCACATCAACTCAGGGCTAATGTCAGAGGGGTGCTAATCTATCAACTATTCTGTGGGATATTTTTATAATCAACTAGCAAAGAGTAAATCGAAACAACATGCAGGGGATGAAACAATAAACTGCTAAGCATCATCCCCATCTACTGGCCAAACTGTCACTCGCATTTAAAAATTGATGCAGCTGAGAAAACACTCCCCAGCAATTACATAAAACAATGTATGGGGGTGAGTGTATAAATGAAAATTTAATGTCCACCCTCAGCGTGAGATGCTTTAATTAATCCTTCAGGCTTCACTCTCGGGGTTTATGTAGCATCCTACACCTCAGGTGGGCATTAAATTCTCATTATACACTGACCCCCATACATTATTGTATGTATTATAACTGTTTGGGGAGATTTTATCAGCCCAACTCAAGACAGGAAGTCGGTTTTCATTTCTAAACAGAAAAGATCTTTACATTTTACGAAGACTGCAATGCATAAATTCTAAGCTACAAAAGCAGCTTCTGTGACACAGTTTTTACCTCTCCACAATGTAATAATTCTACTGCCTCAAACAGCACATCTGCTTTATGTTATTTTATGGTTAAAAACCCAGCACAAGCCCCAAATAAAGCTGAAACCCTACACATACATTTACTATTAAACATTAAAAAAAACCTTTGTCATAGGTAAACAACACTATGCTCACTACTCTTTTTTTTCAAACTCTATTTTTTTCACCCTACCTCTGAACTCTCTCCAGAAACCTCCTGGAACCGCAGTCTCTACCTCCCAACGTGGCTCAGTTTACCTCACTAGCTCCTCTCTGGCTCTGGGCAACCCCAGGTCTACCATCCGGGGAAGGGCCGCCCCCACCCTGGGTGCTCTTTCTTATAGTGTTGAGACACTGGGCTGGGGGGACAGCCTAGGGAGCCGAGTCTGTATCCAGGAGTGTGGTCTGTGGAGGGAGGCGTCTTCGCCTATCAATGGTAAGGGTTTTTTCTTGCATGCTGTTATGCCCCTGTGGAGTCCAGCTGCCAAGGCAATGCACTGCTGTGGCTCCACCCCTGGCATATGACATGACACTGCTTTTGGCTACCCCCCAGCCTCCACCAGTGGTTGCTCATTGAGCGGTCATTTCTGTAGCCCTCCCTGGGGAAGAGAGGGCAGTCCTCCAGATGCTCAATCTCTTCGCCCCACCGACCCCCGGTTGCCCGGGTCCATTAGTGAACCCAGGTCACCAGCGTGACGCGAGGTGTGGCATCCAGTGCCTCAACCCTCAGCACCACTGGGCCAATCAATGCTCACTATTTTAATAGCAAAATTAGTCAAACCTAAAGTATATCCCCGGCAGACATACCAAATAGTAACACTGACATATATTCTGACAAAAAAAAAACAACATATACAAAAAAAATATTAGAATAAGTATTATTATAGGTTTTAAAACACAACAAGGTGATTATACTATTTTTAAGTGAGAGGCAATACCAGTAAGAGCAAAATCAGCTCAGCATGCCGAAGTTTTGGCATTAAAGGAAGCATTAAAGCATAAACCACATTTTATTTTTATTGACAGCAGTTATGTAGCACATGTTTTTAATTCATATCCACATTAGCCTGGAGCATTTCTCTCAGACTGGGATGGAATTTGGCAAGCAAGTGACCTCTTAAACCCTAGACTCAAGGCTTCCCTCATCCGAGGGCATGGGAGAGAGATGGCATTAATTCCAAGCATTATCCTGCCAATTCAGCAGTGGAACTTGAGTGCACCATGCCATTACCCCACACTGTTAGCCAAACTATGATGGAGGTCCGCCAAGCTAAACAGGAGGTTGGCCACCTCCTGGACAGCAAGGTATCTCAAAAATCACAGAAATGGGAGTTGGAAAGTCTAATAAAAAAAAAAAGAAATACTTATTTGGTAAATAGTGATTCCTGCAGGCAAGAATTAATCCATTTAGCTCACACAGAAACTGGACAAGTGCCTCCAGGCATTAAAGCAACTTATAGAATTTTAAGACAAAAATTTAACTGGCCTTCCATGCTGACAGATATAATAACATATGTCAATAGCTGTGCAACCTGCCAACAATTTAAGCAGGCCCAGCCAATTCCCACTCCCAATCTGCAAGTAAGCTCTCAAAAGCCCTGGGAGAGAATGTATATTTATTTTGTGGGATCACTACCTCCCAGTGAAAACAAAAATATCTTTTGGTTATTATTGAACGTTTTATGCAATATGTGGAGGCATTTCCTGCAGTGGCAACCACCACTACATTTGTTGTGGATACACTGACCAGGAAATATTTCCTCATTGGAGAATCCCCTCTCACATTTATTTAGATCAAGGTTTGCATTTAAAAAAAATCATGTTTCTGAACTAATAGAAAAGTATGGTGTTAATTGGCATTTTGGTATTTTGTACCACCCTCAATCACAGGGACTGGTTAAAAATGTTAATAAGCAGTTAAAACAGACTGTGAGAATGGGGCAAAACAAATTCTGGACCTACCACTGGCACTTAGGCACCTTAAAAGCAGACCACTTACAAAACATGGTCTTTCACCTTATCAACTCCTTACAGGGGGTCAGATGCAAACACAAACTGTCCTGGATATTAATACCAGGCAGGACCCCATTAAACTGAGACAAAAAGTACAGCCACCAGTAAACCCTTATAAAATTGGAGACTGGGTTTGCTGGAAATAATTATTAACTACCCTGGTGGGTACTAAATATACCAAGCCCATGCAAATAAAAAAATCTCTAATAATGCTGTACTTTTGAAGTTGAAATGCAAACTTAAATGGATCCATATTTCACAACTAAAGAAATGTTCTCTTTCAGATGATGAAAAATAATCCTTACATTCATATTCAGGCTCGACCAGAAAATGATCAAGCATCAAGGGACAAGAAAATTATACTCTCATCTACTACCACTAGTGTTACCTTTTGCATTTTAATCTCATTTAGCATGTGCCTTGGGTTTACTCTAGCTAACCTGCTTGATTAAAAATACAAAAAGCAAATGATTACCAGTTCCTACTTTCGTTAATATATACAGTATAGTGTATTTTTTCTCAGTATGACATGACACAATGAGTACAAACCCTTCTTAAAGAAGAAAAATACTGCTTATACCATGCCGAATGAACCTGCTACAGCTCATGCAGCATCACGTAAGGTTAAAAACAAACCTCAGAAATGATCCACATGTGAACTGTTACAAAGAGTTATTACTACAGTACTCTTCATTACCACACTTGCCTTCTTAATCTATGTCTCCTGTCTACCATACAGCACAAACACTGATACTTTATCTACTCAAGATCATTCACAATCCCAACAATACTACCAGACTGTGTTCCTAAGAATTTTTGTTTAGATTCCTTGGACTATTTCTATATATGTATTATTTTGATTATACACTGACAATTTATTGAAATCTGCACATATCAGGCTGCATAGTCTCAATTTCTTGGGGGGTCTTTGACTAGCACTTTTTTGTATCTGGCACTTACACTGACAATTTTTAATTTTATTTATATTTATTAAGCTATCTGAATTACAAACCTTTGAGGCAGAGACTCCTTTGCAAAGGCTCCACATCATGGAAGTACAAAACAAGAGAAATGGACAATACAATGGAAGGTATTACAAATGAATGCGGCAACCCAGAGTCAAGTAAGGTACAATGGTAATGAGCAATACATTGAAAGGTATTTCTTAATATTATCATGTATAAAATCTTGTTACAACAAAGGCTTAATGTTTCTGGAACATAATTGCTTTTGAGAGTATGTTGGGAATATATCTACAGCCAGTTGTACTTTCATCAGTGTGATACACTTACTCACTTTGGGTAAACATCACTTTCATCACTCTATATGCCATGTAAAGATAATTTATGATGTTGTAATTTGGGGCTTATTTTTTATTATTTTATTTATTTATTTGCTTTTGGTAACCTGGTGGATGCACTAGGCATAAGCATGCCTATTTTCAGGCATGACCCAGGAGAATACAGTTTGAAATACATGAGTATACGTGTGACACTGCACATGGTATATGTAACACAGTTAGGAGGGGGATCACAAACATTCAAACTTAGGTGTAGAGAAACATTTTTCAGTATAATACCTTCAAATACATTTTGGACAAATAACAGTAAGATCAGAAAACAATGCAAGAGAATAATATACACAGACAAGTACAATATGTGCCATTTGTGGTGAATGAAGAGGAGAGAAAAAAGGGAGGTGGGAAGCAGAAGAAGAGGGTAAAGGATGAAAGAGAAATATGTAGGAGGTATTAGGAGAAATGGAAAAAGTGACAAGAAGTAGATTTCCTAGAGTAAACAGAGGGCAGGGAGAACAGATGGTCTAAGGTGGATGAAAGCAAGTGCAGGGGTTAGCAGCACGCAGATGATCTGGGTGAAGTTTCTTAAAACTAGCATGGGTGGGAACTCGACATATAGTTTGGGGTATGGAATTCCAGTACATTGGTGCCGTGTATGAGAAAGCACGTGTACCCATATTGGTTTTGCACCTAGGTGTGTAAAGAGGGGTTTGGTCAGCAGATCGGAGCCCATAATTGAGAGGTTGTGAGTGTAGTAGAGAGGCAAGGGATAGGGGGAGGCCTAATCTGGTAATGCAGTCAATCAGTGAGCCATAGGACTGGAGTCGATGGGCAGAGGGGCAAGGCCAATTTAGGTCAGCATAGAGCTGACAGTGATGTTTGAAGCATGGGGATGCAGAGGCGTAGCAGCAGATGCTATTATAGGTGGTGTCCCATTTAAGCAGGGAGGATATAGAGGCAGATTGGTAAGTGGCTGAGCCATAGGCCTGGGCTGGGAGCAGAAAGCCTTGTGCCACAGCTAATCTAGCCGATGGGGTGAGGGCATAACTAGTACGGTATGCACCTCCTATCTTAGCGTTGACAGATTTACAGGTGGTGGTAATGTGTTAGGTCAAAATCAAGAGAGGAATCAAGAGTAATGCCCAGATATTTGAAGGAACTAGCACTGACCAGTGGAGAGCCATCTGCACATGAGAATTTGAGGGCATGATGGTTCGCTTTAAGTCTGGCAGGTTAGCCAAAGAGCATGGAGTATGTCTTGCTAGTATTGAGAACAAGTTTGTTCTCTACTAGCCAGGACTGAATGCTTGCGAAGTCTGAGGCAAGAGGGTGGTTTATGTCGGCAAAGTGTCTTGCACTATGGTAGATAACAAGGTCATCTGCATATAGCAGGGTTGAACAGGAGGGTGCAAGCAACGGGATGTCATTAATGAAGATTGAGAAGAGCAATGGGCCAAGTATAGAGCCCTGGGGCATGACAACATGTATAGATGAAAGGTCTGACATGGCTGAGTTAAAAACTACTGCTTGCTTTCTGTCGGTCAGATAGCTGTAGAACTAGGACACTACATCGGTGGAGAAGCCATGGGAGTGTAGTTTAGAAAGAAGAAGGGAATGGTTAACCAGGTCAAAAGCCTTGATTAAATTGATGAAAACTGAGCCTGTCATAAGGCCAGAGTCCATGGAAGCATAGATGTCGTTAGTGAGTTTAAGAAGGGCAGTGGAAGTACTGTGGCCTTTGCGGAAGCCATGCTGGGAACAGGAGAGAAGGTTATATTTCTGAAGATATTCAATGGATTGGGTGGCCACTAGTTTTTCCAAGATTTTGCTAAGCGCAGAGAGAATTGTTATGGGATGGTAGTTCTTAATTTCTTTCGGATCACCCTTTTTGGGGATGGGTGTGACTCTAGCTATTTTCCAGATATTAGGAACTAGACCATGGCATAGAGATAGGTTAAAGATTTTGGTTGGGAGAGGCTATGAGTGGCAGCAGCTTTTAGGAGCCTTGGTTCCTGACCATCTGAGCCTGAGCTGGTACTGTCAGGATGGAGAGGAGCAGTTTTAGAACTTCTGTTCTTGTTATTCTCCAGAACCTGAAAGGAGGATGCATGTGAAGAGGTTTAGTATCACTGGGGGGGAAGCAGTGTGTGCATGTGGGAAGGAGGCCAGGTAGCTGGTTAGGTCTGAGAAGAGGCAATTGAAAGTGTTGGCAATAGTCAGTGGATTATTGCAGTGCATGCTATTTATAAGCATATCACTTGAGTGGGCCATATGATTAGTTCCAAGGAGGGTTTTTACGGTTGACCAGAACTTCTTAGAGTCCCCTGCTGCTTTTATAAGTAGGTCTTTGCAGAAAAGGCTTTTTGCTAACTGAATTTTTCTTTTACATGTGTTTCTCAGAGGTCGGTAGTTGTTATAGTCAATCTGAGACCCAGAGGCTTTGAAATGCCACCACATTTTGTCCCTGGCCCTTATTTGGGTGAGTAGGTCTTTGTTTAACCATTTAGTCTGAGTCCCCCGAATACGATGAGTGACATGTGGCATGTGGGTGTCTTGGAGCAAACCAAACTGTGCCAGGAAGTAGTCTAGTGCCGACTGGGCATTAGCAGAGGTGTAGATGGGTGACCAGTCAATCAAGGAGAGATCATGTGTAAACTGTGTTAAGTTTAAGTTGGCCAAGTTGCGGAAGGTGATGAGTTTAGGAGGAGGAGAAGGTTTACTGGTAGATCACCAGATGCAGTAAACTGGGATGTGATCACTTGGTGCATCTGCAAGGGTGCCAGCACAAACTATGCTGTCAGGGCAATTTGTAAGGACCCAGTCAATAAGTGTACTAGTCCGAGGGAGGAGCCACAACCCTGGTTGGGTCTGTGATTAATTGGTGAAGGCTGTGGCTTTGTATCATGGTATGAGAGGACTGGTGAGAATTGCTAGTCCAGTTTAGGTTTAGGTCCCCCAATATAAGGACTTCATTACGGCCAATGGTGCTGTCCACTTGGAAGAGGAGTTCTTCAAGACCAGTAGTACCACCAGTGGGCAGGTTATAAGCACAGACTATGTGTGGTTTCTTAGAGCCAAGCTGTAGGGTTGCATGGATTGTTTCACAGTGATTTAGGGTAGGCAGGATGTTGTGGGATAGTAGAAAATGTGGTTTATAAAAAATAGCAATGCCACCTTCATGCTTTGTTGAGGGCCTGTCTTGTCTGATTAAATTGTAATTTGGTAGCGAGCAAAGGGGATTGGGGGTGGAGGGTTTTAGCCATGTTTCCGATAGGCAAAGGATGTTAGGGTGGTATTGAGCAACCCAGGCCTCAAGTTCCGTTTTGTTATGAAGAAGGCTCCTGATATTCAGGTGTACAATGCGGAGGCCCTTTGTTCATTCCAGGTTGTATCAATGTGTGATAAGTTACTTACGGGCCCTGGGTTAAGCTCAATATCCCCAGCTAACATTAGGGCCAAGAGTAACAGATACCAAAGCTTGCAATGGATGAAAGGGGTAGACAGGGTGGGGTTTAGCAGCGAGGATTTATGTAGAGTAAAGGCTAAGTGGTAGATGAACTTGTAATGGACAAGAAGTGGGGAGGTGTCTCTGGTCATGTGAAGTGGCATACACATAATGGAGAGCCTAGAGACATCAAGGTAGGTGTTTTGCTGGTTCCTGGTTGGTGGGCAGTAAGATAGAGGGAACCATATGAGGGTAGAAAAAATAGATACTAGCAGGAGTATTGTGCAGCAAATTCTGGCCATGTTGATTTTAAAAGATTGGGTCATAAAGAGATGTGTGTGAGAGGAAGGCACAATTTAGAAATAACAACATGATTTGCTAGCAGAGTTATGATAAGGGAGCCAGAGAGATGGAAGCAAATACCAGGTGCCTTCTAGCAGTCAAGAAATATATTCTGCTAATGGTAAAGTGAGGAGATGGTTAATTTTCTTCTGGGAGTGGTAAAGGCTAAGCCTCGTGCTATAAAACTGGAGCCGGCTAAGGATGGGAGTGGTGGGGGGTGGGTGGGGAAGCAGCACCCGACAAGCTCTGAGCACTTCTTGCAGTAAACTTCAGCTGCTGGTGCTGTGAGTTGTAGAGCAGCTGCTAACTTTGTAATTTTAGAGTAAGGAGAGCAGTTCTAACACTTACTTTCAGTCTCCCCGATGCAAGTTAAATTCAGCAGCTGCTGGCATGTAATTTTAGAGTGAGGAGAGCAGTTCTAACATTTACTTTAGTCTCCCGATGCGAGTTAAATTCAGCAGTTGCTGGCATGTAATTTTAGAACGAGGAGAGCAGTGCTAATACTTCATTTCAGTCTCCCAATGCGAGTACAATTCAGCAGCTGCTGGCATGTAATTTCAAATGTGCAGAGCGAGTCGAGCAGTTCTTGCATTGATTTTAGAAGGGGCACTAAATAAAGTGCTCAGTGCATGACTAGCTGCTCAGTCTCCCTCCTAAGCTGCTGGCAATGTGAATTAAGTTACAGCAGCTTAGATGTTGAGTTCCTATAAGCTAATCCGGCGCAATTTCAGAATTAGCCACAGACAAAATTCAGACTCCAGATTTTGGCGCCAAGATCAAGTCAAAGTCCAGGAGCTGAGATACAGAAATTAATTCATTTCAAAGTCCCCACCTAGTGAGCACACATTTAACAGATGTTTTAAACTAGTACATCAGCTGGTGCAAGTCCGGTGCGTTTATGCAGTTATTTTCAGCAGTTTCAACAGGGTAGAGATCCAGGAGAAAACGGTGCAAAAATTCGAAACCCAGACAAAGAAGGCAAAAGTTATGAGGTGCTGCTAGGACTGGCAATTTACCTTTAGGTTAGGAGCCTTTGTTCATAGTCATAGGGAGAGTGCTCCAGGGCAGGGTGTGCTCTCCTGTAGCCGAGGCTAAGGAGAAAGAAAGAGGGTGAGCGCACTAGTAATATAGGGAAGGAGGAGGAGACAAAGTGCAGTTACTGGAGAGGTTTTAGGGAGGGGGTGGAGAGAGCAGAGTTGTCAGTGGGATAGGGCAGAGAGATAAGTCTTAATCACTCTAAATTAAAATAATATGATGCAACAACTCTGGGACATACAGTGTTTAAAACATTTGAAATAGGGTAGTAAGCAAAAGATTGTCCACAGGTATGATCTTAATGAGCACTGTATCTGAGGCAGTATTAAGCGATGCACTAAGTAAACATGGTCAAAGACTGTTTCCCTATCAAATCTACATTTCTCTTTCATTATCTGTATGGAGTATGTGCATTTCAGCAGTCAATTTGAAACTTAGCAGTTTAGGGCAGGCAGCACCCAACAAGCACTGAGCACTTCCTGCAGTAAACTTCAGCTGCTGGTGTTGTGAGTTGTAGAGCAGCTGCTAACTTTGTAATTTTAGAATGAGAAGAGCAGTTCTAACACTTACTTTCAGTCTCCCCAATGCGAGTTAAATTCAGCAGCTGCTGGCATGTAATTTTAGAGCGAGGAGAGCAGTTCTAACATTTACTTTAGTCTCCCGATGCGAGTTCAATTCAGCAGTTGCTGGCATGTAATTTTAAAGTGAGGAGAGCAGTGCTAATACTTCAATTCAGTCTCCCGATGTGAGTACAATTCAGCAGCTGCTGGCATGTAATTTCAAATGTGCAGAGCGAGTCGAGCAGTTCTTGCATTGAGTTTAGAAGGGACACTAAATAAAGTGCTCAGTGCGCGACTAGCTGCTCAGTCTCCCTCCTAAGCTGCTGGCAATGTGAATTAAGTTACAGCAGCTTAGATGTTGAGTTCCTATAAACTAATCCAGTGCAATTTCAATATTAGCCACAGACAAAATTCAAACTCCAGGTTTTGGCACTAAGTTCGAGTCAGGGACCGGGAGCTGAGATACAGAAATTAATTAATTTCAAAGTCCCCACCTAGTGAGCACACATTTAACATAAGTTTTAAACTAGTACAGCAGCTGGTGCAAGTCCGGTGCAGTTATGTAGTTATTTTCGGCAGGGTCAACAGGGTAGAGATCCAGGAGAAAACGGCGCCAAAATTTGAAACCCAGACAAAGAAGATAAAAGCTATGAGGCACTGCTAGAACTGGTGATTTACCTTTAGGGGAGGAGCCTTTGTTCATAGTCGTAGGGAGAGTGCTCCAGGGCAGGGTGTGCCCTCCTGTAGCCGAGGCTTTAGGGTAGTAGCCTTTGTTCGTATTTGTAGGGAGAACAACATTTTGGCATGCAGTTGTATGTCCAGGGTCATTTTATTATTATAAGCTCTAGTCACAAACAGAGTTCTGAGCAGAGTTGAAGCTGGATTTTACTGATGTACTGTTACCTCACTTGTGAAGTATGTGACTTCGGGAGGTTTCTTCACTTGACATGTAATTTAGCGAGCAGAGAATCTTAGGGTTTTTTTATCCATTAGACTGATACATGGTATAATATATGTGGGTTGAACTCTCTGCCTGCTGTTATCTCTGGAAAACCTTTGACCTTTAAGTTTGGTTCAGCTGAAATCACACTTTAGATATTCAAGCTCTACAATGTCACTTTAATTATTTCTGAAGGACTGTTTAAAACCAATGAGAATTATTTCTGTTTTTTTCTGCATGTTCTAAGTGTTAATAATATGAGATTTTCTAAATAACTCTTATTAGGCTTCTGAAGAAGGACTTGTTGGTCCGAAAGCTAAAGCTCTGTGTTCTTCTTGTAACATCCTTGTTGATCCAATAAAAGGTATCAAAGCATTTGTTCCGGATTTGTTAATCTAACAAACTCATACAATAGTACTACCATTACAACATCCACACCACATTCATACACACATACACACACACACACACACACACAAACACATATATAATCTTCCAGGAAATAGCAATAACAATACAGACAAACAATACCCTAAATGCATACCTGTGGTTGATAAACCATGGCTGTACCAATACAACCTCAGTATGGGCATTAGAATCTATATGGACTATTTCCCCACACAATACCACTTGCCCTTGGTTAAAAGACTATAAGCATTCCTTAAAAGGGTCAAGGTGCAGCGCACTACCTTGTTCAAACCCAAAAGACAGAGTCTGATGATCCTCTCCTACGCCAGCCTTGCCCAAAGAACTACTTCCATTATTCTCAGCTTAAGCAACAACCAGTTGTCAGTGACTATTTTTATATGCTCTTAATTGCGTGGTTGTCTTTGTGGACTGAGCTAATTTCAATGTCTCAGTTTAAACAAGTTCTCTTTTTTTTGGCGGGGCCAGTGCGCTGCAAGTGTCAGGACTTGATTTTAATTGGTGGCACAGAGATCACCAGATAGGCTGCACTGGGTTTCCTGATAGTGAATCACATTAGTAGATACCACTTAGGCCACCAGTTTTGCTACACAAAAACAAGGGTGGAGTAAAAGGACACGGAGACCACCAGTCAGGCTTGAGACCTTCTGCCACAAAACATCACTTTAGCTAGATGCTTGTGGAGTCTTTCCACTATAATTTGTGACAGATAAAACACCTAGTTCCCATAAAAGCAATTTTATTAAACAAGTCTTGTGATGTCTTTCTAGAATATAAACTGAGTTGATCTTGGCCAGCCATATGAAAAAACATAATTGATCTAAAAGGGAACTAGTGATTGTTGTGCTAAATGTATTACAATAGCACTGCAAAATTACTAAAAGTCCCCCTCATATTACAAACTCAGATATTTACTACCACACAACAAGGCCTTATCCAAGACTCTATATTCAAATTAATCACTGTTTTAGGCACTGTACAGTTTCTCAGGTTTACCCTGAAGAACAAACACATGCAATTTCAACAAGCACTCAAGTACACAGACTACACTATACAATCCATAAAAAATACACACAATCTCACTTTAAAACACCGAAACATTTTACAGCAGCAATAGTGAAGCTTTTGGAGGTATTAATGAAGGGGCTATTTCAGTCCTAGATTGGTTAAATCCACTAAACTGGATCAAAAAGTCATTCTCTTGGTTGCTATCCCCACTTGACATGATATGGGTGGTATGTAGCACACATCCAGAGAACTGGAAAAGGGTACAGCACTTTGGTGGTGGAAGCACTATGCTTTCTACTTCATACTTCAGATTCCAGAAGACACCAAACTTGCAGCAGCAATATAAACACAGATAAAGTGTCAATATCAGAAAATCTATTTTAAAGTCCATAAGCAGTTCCAACATGCAAAATTGCAATTTACGTTCCACAGAATAGACTGAGACACCAGCTACACCAGATGTTGATATGGTGGTACTGGGCCTTGCTGCTGCTGTCCTACTACTTTGTTGTTGCAGAAAATATTTTTCATCTCTATTGTCATGATTTTTCTATTATCTTTCAGGCACATTAGTAAATTAATGAGACAAAATCATTACTTCTGAACTGCCTTAACCTGTTTGAGACACTGTGGAGTCTGGCCCTCCTTCAATCAAAGCCAGCAGCTGATCTCAGCCACAGCTCTGTTTATTCAGCCATCCTCTGACAGCCACGTCCAATGCATGCTTTGTGAACGAATCATTCCAATTAATTCAAGACACCGAATAAGTGAATATCTTCAAAACCATGTGTCTATTTCTCAGCCAAAATACAATTACTGCTTATTGATTCAGTGTGATGCACAACCCTGTTCGCTAGCTAATACATTGAGTGTTTATCCCTTACATGCACCTGTTAATCCGTCTTTCCATTCTCAAATCCATTTTTGTAAAAGCTGAGGGAATTGCAGAGCCTGCAACTCATCCTCATTCCAAATAGGACTAACCCATAATGGCAGACTGGCCTGCACCAGATGCACCACAAGCAGACCAACCATTGAACTATTTGCTAAGCGTCTTGTCTGAACTAGATAATGAAAATGAAAATTATTCTGTCTTTGGCCAGCCCGGTGGTACTGAGGGTTGAGGCACTGGCCGCCACACTTTGCACCACACCGGTGATCTGGGTTCGGGAATGAGCATGAGTCACTGGGGGTCAGCCGGGAGGGAGAAGGATTGAGCATCCTAGTGACTGCTCTCCTTCTCCGGGGAGGGTGTGGCAGGGATCTGTGGCTCTACCGGCTCCTAGCGGTGGCTGATGATCATTGCAATGGAGCTGCTCAGTGTGGGGATGACATGGGCGGTGTCTGACTTGTGGTGTGTGAGTACACACACTACAGCGTCAAGTGGCGCCATTGCACACCCATGTCGGGTGGGTACTACAGGGAAAAAACACCTCGGCATGCTACTTGATGGCTGGTCTGGCAGCACCACCCGGCTCCAACTCTGGATGCTCCCCTGGATCTGGACCCCCCGGCTTCCACGATGGTGGTTGCATACCCACCATGAGGGAGCCACTGTGTAGGACCGGAGGAAGAGGTAGAGCTTGAAGCATGGGGTTGAGCGTGGGGCTGTGACGTCAAGCCGGACTGGGGGGAACCATAGGTAACACCCCCAGCCGTGGAGGAGATATAAAATATACATCGGAAAAAAAATTATTCTGTCTTTACATGTTTAAAATGTCTCTCTACTATCCCCTCTCTCTTTTTTTTTCCATTTACCTTACATTGCATTATATAGGACCTTAGGTCTGCTCAAAGCTAATAAAGAATGAATAAGACAATAAAGTGCTTTAAACACTGATGGTTGTGATTTAAGTTTTAGACATCTCTTGCTTAAAACATTGCTACAGTTCTGGCTTATGCTTTGAATAATTTCACTTTTGAACATTTAAGTGCTGTCAGCAATAATAGTTATGTCCCCGGTTTTAAACATTTTATATTTTAAACATTTCTATATTCTAATTCTCTTGGTTTTAAGTTTGACATTGCAAATAGCCAAGTAATATTCAGCTCAAAAACAAGTCTTGTCCTTAATCATCCTTAAGGGCATAGCAGACCATCCTTCAAGGACACCTGCAATCTCTGTACATTTTACCTTACTTTAATGCATTTACTATTCTGTTGTCCACTAACTCTTACATGTTACGTCAGGCTTGGCATGACATTCTGTTTTCATGCAAAAGATTTCTCATAAATGCATTTACCATGTTAAATACACACACTTGTGCAGTTTAACTGAAGTAATTTAAAAATTAAGACAGAAAACTTGCAGATTCCATAAAAGAGATACAACTCTGCAGATACCATAAAAGGCTATTTAAATCTGAACACTCTCATACTAAGGTAAGGAGAAGCAGAAGGCAGCAAGACCCCTTCTCCCAGAATCTCACTTTGAGCATCAGATTGGGCTATACGGTGTGGTAAGATTTGCCTTTATCACTGACAGGAGCAGAGAAGGACACTACTTGGCTAATTTTCTTTTATTTTGTAACATTGCATCTATAGCAGGAGGGACTGCCTCGCTCATCAGAAATAATACTGTTTGCTTGCACAGCTAATCAAAATATTGTTAACCTTGCATAAAAATGTTAAGCAAAGGTATTATCAAACCTGCATGACATCTGATATTCCTTCTCGATTAAACATTACTACAATGCCAGCCCGGTGGCCCAGAGAGTTGAGGCACTGTATGCCACACCTCGAGCCTTGCCAGCGACCCGGGTTCAGGAATGGACTAGGGCACTGTGGGCTGGCAGGGGAAGGAGAGGATTGAGTGTCCAGATGACTGCTCTCCTCTCCTGGGGTGGGTTAGGGACTGCCCGCTATGTAGTGACTCTGGTGGAGACCAGTACTACACAGCGGCGTAGGAGAGATTCAAGTAGAAAATGGAAAAACAGCTTCCGAGCACGCCGGATGATGGCTTCCATCCTCCACACCACTAGTACCTCCGGGAGTCTCCTCCCCCACAGCAGCACCCTCGGGGACAGAAAAATAATAGTGTGCTGGGTTCCCTCCTCCCCGGTACCTTCCCCCTTGAAGGAGTGGGACCCAACCGGTAATGGGATATACCGGGACAGAACTCAGGGGTTGGCTGCAACATGTGGTGGGAGAACTCCTGAAAAGGATCGCCGGAGGATGGTGGAGACTAGGAGACCCAAAGGAGAGGCGGACTCCGGAATGTCGGTGGGGTAAAAAGATAACACACACACACACAAAAAAAAAATTACTACTTATAAAGTTGCAATAAATATGATATTTTTGTTCACAAGGATAAGATCATTTTAATCAGTCAAATAGATCAGGGCATAATTGAAAGGATGGGTTATAGGAGCACAATAACCCGATCGGACTCTCAGCTATGCAAAATGGTACACCTGCTAGACTTTATCCCAGCCTCTCTGCACTGATAGATGAGATGTCATTTCCCACCAGTCAGGTGAAGGCTGAAAGATCATCCCTTGGACACGGAGGTGACCAAGGAAAGGAGAAAGTCCAGAGGGGGTATTGCTAAGATCAAAGGAGATAAGGGGGTGTGTGAGGAGGAGGACCATGTAAAAGCATCTATCCTAAATAGATACTTCTGCTCAGTATTTACTGAAGAGAAGGTAGGGCAGGGCCCACAGCTCAGCACCATGGACACATGGGGGAGGGAGGTGTGCACTAGTCCCTTCACAAAAGAAAGGGTTCTACAAGAGCTCGATAAGCTCAGGGTGGGCAAGGCAATGGGACCTGATGGCATACATCCCAGGTACCAAAGGAGCTAAGGGCGAATCTATGCAGAGCCATTATCAGAACTGTTTAGTGAGTCTCTGAACACAGGAGAGGTCCCAGAAGACTGGATAAGGGCTCATGTGATCCCACTCCACAAGAGTGGTAGCAGGGAGGAGGCAGGGAACTACAGACCAGTTAGCCTTACCTCAGCAGTGGGCAAGATTATGGAGGCACTCCTTAAGGAAACCATAGTGCAACACCTGGAATCCATAGGAGCGCAGGATCCAAGACAGCATGGGTTTACAAAAGGAAGGTCCTGTCAAACTAATCTCATAGATTTCTTTGACTGGGTAACCAGAATGGTGGACCAAAGGGGAGCAGATGATGTTGCCTTCCTTGACTTCAGCAAAGCTTTCGATACTGTTCCATGTAGAAGATTGATTAATAAGCTGGGTAGGCTCAGGATGGGTCAGAAGTTGGTCAACTGGGTGGCAAACTGGTTGACAGGCAGAAAACAGAGAGTGGTGGTAAATGGTATACAGTCAGAAGAGATGCAAGTCACAAGTGGGGTACCTCAAGGATCAGTCTTGGGGCCAGTCCTCTTCAATATCTTCACCAGTGACATTGCAGATGGACTGGAGGGTAAGGTTTGTCTGTCTGCAGATGACATGAAGATCTGCAACAGAGTAGATGATCCAGATGGGGTGGGCAGAATGAGAAGAGATCTGGATAAACTAGCAAAATGGTCGGAAGAGTGGCAACTGGGGTTTAATGCAAAGAAGTGAAAGATCATGCACATAGGGAAGAGAAACCCTGAAGCCACCTATAGGCTGGGAGAGGAGTTGCTGGCAGTCACAAGGGAAGAAAGAGACTTGGGCATCATCATCACCGATGACCTGAAATCATCCAAGCAGACCACTAAAGCAGCAGGTAAGGCTAGGGGGATATTAGGGTGTATTATTAGGGGTATCACAAGTCAGAAGAGGGAGGTAGTAATCCCTCTTTACAAGACACTGGTTAGGCCCCATCTGGAGTACTGCATGCAGTACTGGAGGCCACACCTTCACAAGGACATTAAGCAAATTGAGGCAGCCCAGAGAAGGGCAAACAAAATGATGCAGGGACTGCATCACAAAACATATGAGGACAGATTAACGGAGCTCAACATGTATACCCTAGAGCAAAGGAGAGAGAGAGGTGATATGATCGAAACATTCAAACACCTTAAGGGCATTAACAAGGTGAAAGAGTCTAACATGTTTCAATATAAGAAAAATAGCAGGACAAGAGGACACAGCATGAGATTAGAGGGAGGCCAATTAAGGCGTAATGTGAGGAAGTTCTTTTTCACAGAAAGGGTGCAGGATGCATGGAATGGCCTACCTCAGGAAGTGGTGGATATGAATACAGTGCAGGGCTTCAAATAGGCATGGGATAGGCATAATGGAGCAATACACATGAGTATGAATAGATAGGCCATTGACAGAGCAAAGGCTAATGGCACATTTATAAGGTAGAAAAAGAAATGGGCAGACTGGATGGGCCTTGCGGTCCTTATCTGCCATCAGCTTCTATGTTTCTATGTAAGCCAAGCTAGGGAGCAGGCAAAAATCTTTACATTCATCATGTGGCAGAAAGGTATCTTTAATTGCAGGATCAGCTTCTAGATCCAGCCCAAGAAACAAATAGCTTAAACAGCTAATTATCATTTCTACAGTTTCCGTCTTTACAGCTTCCCTCCTTACAATAAAAGGCAGTAAATCTGAAGCAACATATGGATTCTCTATTAGAGATATGTAAAACCTTCTAAAGCTATTTCTTACAATCCACCACTTTACAGAACTGCACTGCAGCTACAATAGGTCATCACAATTTTCAAAGATATCATACATGATAGCACACAACAGTCCATGAGCACCCCATCCAATGTTAGAGGAGCAAATACAAATATATGAAGAAGCCAGCAGAAGATCATTTGATCTATCTAGTCTGCTTATATTGCAGTATCCACAGCCTGAACTACATACCCTGCGCCCTCACTCCTCCTAACCTTTCCATCCTCCCTACCCCTGATCCTTACCTTCACCCTATGACTATCCTAGCCTCTCTTGAAGCTGCCCACCATCTTCAACAAGATCACCTCTTCCGGCAGCACATTCCAAGTGCTGAATTTTATCATTCTTAAACTCTCGCTAGTTGTCTTGTGATCCATTGCTCAGTTTGGTTTGGATGTGTACCCACAGGCAATGTGGTATATACATTGAAGATGCAGCACCTAATAGCCAATGCACATTTGTGTCTGATAGCCCTCATTTTTGTACTTTGTGTAAGGTCACCCTTGCCACCTTCCTCCCCTCCCCCTTCCCCTTTCCCACATCTAGCTAGAATGCTAAGCCAAAAATCAGCTCCTACATTGAAGAGTAAGTGATTAGTAAGAATTCTTTTTACTAGCAGTGTGAAAAGCAAAGGTGAAAAACTCTTGTTTCAGTGCACTGTCAAATATTTTATTATAGAGTTAAAAAGAGTCATTATTAACACACCAAATACAATAAAAATTGTTGTCTGTTTATTAGAAATAAGCACCTGGGGCTTTAGTTTCAAACTGTTTACTTACACGTGTGTTCTTTCTCTTGTATAGATAATGGCCCAAAGCATGCAGCATCTGGGGTGTACATAAAGGACAGGGAAGTGAACTGGGTCAGGAAGCTTCCCAAATCGCCAGACCTGTACCCAGTAAATAGGGTGTGGCATCAGATGAAGCACTATATTTGGAGGCATGTTAAGCCAAGAACCATGCTTAGCATAGGACACTTTTGGAGGAAAGTGCTAACAGTTGAAGACTGTAATAAATATATTGATCAAATGGATAAAGTGATGCCAGTCATTGTTAATGCCAACAGTTGCACCACTGCAATCCAAAAATAAAATAATTAAACTCTGTTTTTCCAGCAGTGTTTTGCTATTTATTTTTATATCCCACATCTTTGCTATGTCAGGATATAGCAGCTAGCCTAACACCTAGCCTGGCAGCATCCTGAGGTGTGATCTCAGGTTTGCTAATCACAGCTGTGGAGGATGGGTGTCAGGGATGTCCAAGGTTAGTTTTGAATTCTGAGGAACTACTGAATAGTAACCCAGGTTGTGTTTGTTGCATTGTCATGTTCCAAAACCTAGCTGGGCAGCATTCTCAGGTGTGATTTCAAGTTTGCTAATCCTGTCTGTGGGGGATGGGGACAAAAAAGACATCCAGGGTTGGTTTAGAATTCTGAGGAATGACTGAATAGTAACTCAGGTTGTGGTGCAGTGTCAGGTTCCAACACCTAGCCAGGCAGCATCCAGATGTGTGATTTCAGTCTTGCTAATCCTGTTTGTGGTGGTGAAGTGTCACAGAAAATAAAGGTTATTGGAATCATCATAAAGGAGGCAGCAGATTGAAGGAAAAAGTACACCAAGTATTATGTCCATGTTCCTAAAATCATCAGCATCAAAGAACAGACTTTTCCTCTTGCCTTTAAGTGACTTTCACAGTGCATTTCTAGCACCTTAGATTAAGTTAGATATATACAGAGTGCTTCAGAGGGCTCCCTCTCCTCAGTCAAAGCTGTATCCCTTGGCCTGCTGACTCATTATGTATTCAACTGGAAATGGCAGAGTCTCTTTCATAAGGTGCACCCTCCTCCTCCCCCCAAGGATTCCAAAAGGAATGTCACAGAGTATTTCAAAGTGTCCACTCTCCTCTTTCCTCAATCAAAGCTGTATCTCTTGGTCCACTGAATCATTAAGTACTGTAAAAGGTGCTGGCCACACAGAGAAGCCTGAGAGAAGGCAGGCAACATACAATCACACCAATGAGAGAATGAGAAAGAAAATGATAAAAGCCTGGCAGCATCCAATCATACCTCTCAACTGTCCCAGTCCCCAGTTTTTGGGGATGTCCATGATTTTGCCTCAGATGTTTACTCTGTCCTTCCTAAAATCAGTCTTTTTGTGACTGAACAGTGAGAATTGTAAGTACTACATTTCAGTTGTTTTCCAATTCAGTGGATACAATACTGTATGTGGGGCAGTGTTCATAAACGTATGATGTCAGCAGTTTTTGGAATCCAGTCACAGAGGACATGGGACTCCTACTGTGATGGAGAAGCAATAACCAACATTTGCACAACACACAATCATGCACCTCCAGACCCAGTGATACAGTACTTGTTGGCTGTTGGATGCTGATACTGATGCAGACTCCAGTTCCACCTGTTTTGTGAAGGGGATGCTTGTATGGCTGTGTTTGCAAGATCACATTGCAAGAAATAATGATACAGTGTGCAAGTTACAGTAATATCACATACTGTAATTTGTGAATTTCTAGAACAAACTTCTTTACTGTTTACACTGGGTTTGCACCATTTTCCCAAAAAATGACACCCCACAATGGGAGTATCTCACCTGTATGCCCTTTGACATGTAGTGCTCCCATGCTGGGTTCATCACTGCACAATTCTTTGCTGAATCGCATCACAAATAAGTACTGTAGCACTGTAGTTAAGGATGGCAGCAGCAGGGAGCCAAGCCAGATGGGTTTCAGTAAAACCAAACAGAGACCGTCCCACGGTACAAAGGAAATAGCAATGCAGCAGAACGAGAATTCCAGCACCACCCAACAAAGCACAAGACACAGAATGGCAATTCAAAAAGCTTTATATGAACAATAAATAATCCCGTTCTACAGCCAAGCCAAATACATTTGTAATACAAAACTATACACAGGAGGCTGAGGCTTTTGTGTTCGTATCTGACAGGTACACAAGATGGTTGGCAGTTCCATACACCATAAGCACAAAACAATTCAGCACTAGTGTGCATGTCGCAATAACTTTCGAACATTACTGTACTAGAGATACTTCACAGGAATGCATGATTTAATGTCGCCTACATTTTTGTATCATTACTATTGGCCTGAAGATGGCAATGAGGCAGGCAATTGAGTTGGGGTACTTTTATATCCCATGCCAACACAACTACCACCAGATATTTTGGGATGGGACACTGCTACCAGCAGTGCTCGAGCTTGGACCAGAGGTGAAGTCCTACCAGAACAACATAGGCCAGATCTGGTCAGTTGATGGCCATTTTGTAAGTGATGACTCACCATGTTGCACTGAGCTGTAAGCATGCTATGTGCTGTACAGTAGTAGTAGTACAGTTCAAAGTCAAAGTTGTGCTTCTCTTTTTCTGCAGATGAGCAACAATACACAACAGGTCTGGACCCTGTGCCTGGAGGGGTGGTATCAGCACTGAATGAACATGACTGCACAATACCTGAGGATCTGTGAGGTCCTGTGTTTGTAGGAGGGGGATTTTCTTTATTTTGTTTGTGCTGCATGCATACCATAATCCATCTGGGAGATAATTGTGTGAGATCACAATAATCTCAGTTTATTATAAATAAATATTTATATACTGTACCACATCTGTCCTGTTATTATTCTGGCAGCTGATGACTTGACACCTGCTGAGTCTGTTAAATAGTGGGGGGAAGGGTATTAGTTACTGTATTAGCAGCCAGGCACCCAATACCATACAGTGTTACAGTGTTTTCACAGCTACACCCCCAAGCATGCTGTTTCTCCTTAGCTGGATATGGCATGGGGTGGCTAATCCCAGGCTAAAGTCACAAAGAACAAGAGCAGCTGCACTCCTGGAGAGAGTAAATACTAGTCCACACACAAAAAGATATGCTGCTTGGAAACTGTATTTACTTGCTGGCACATATGCCCAACACAGAGAATAAAGCAGCATAAAGGATGCAGTGCAGACAGCTTGTCAAATCACCAATAGAGGAACTCTATCTGTGATTTGGCAAGCTGTCTGAATCGTGTTCTTTATGCTGCTTTGCCATCTATTTTGGGAATGTGTACCAGTGAGTAAATAGTTTCCAAGCAGCATATCTTCTGTGTGTGGACTAGTCCTTGCTCTTTTCAGGAGTGCAGCTCCGTTTGTTCCTTGTTTGTTTCCAAGGGCCCCCTCTCCTCAGCTTGGAATGTAACACACTTGGAAGAATAGATCATTATTGAAGCATTGCAAAGGAGTGCAAAACCATAGTACGAACTAGGCCTAGTAGAAAAGGTAAAGGATAATTACAAATCTTTCTTTACTCATATTAATCATGAGCAGGGAGCGAAAATACAGGTGGGGCCACTGCTTGATGAGAAGGGAGCCCTTGCATTATAGGATATTAGAAAATGGCAAGAATGGATTCTTAATCCTGATTGGCTAATACCACCTCCAAGCTGGGCATTCATTTTTCAATAGATGCCCAGCAACAACTAAGTACCAGCCCAAGTGCCACCTTACCACATACCCTTGTGCAAGGGTGCTCAGCCTGCTTCATCATTGGCTGAAAGTAACAGATAAAATTTAAAACCCCCGCCATGTTTTTTTTCTCGGTTAATGAGAACTAATGTCCCCCCTTCCCCAACCACAACACTATTTCCCTCAGTCCCAGCTCCTTTAACACAAAAAATACAAACAACACCAGTTCCAACTGTGTTCGGGCCAGAAGGGTGGAAAACAGCCATCTTTCTTTTACAACAGCACCACTGTCCCAACCAAGTTCTCACACCACACGCCAACCGCAAATACAAAGCCAATCAGTCACGATCATGGTAGCAGTAGCACAGAACTCCCCTGTGGCACAATATCTGCACAGTTAGTGACCTTTCACATATTCAGAGCCTTCACACATAAAATACAGAAATAATTTACCTCACACCTCTCCCTCGCAGCAGATGCTGACTCCACATCCATTTGGGTCAAAGGTTACGAGCTCACAGAGAACTTTCACGTTCAGACTGCAACAAAATAAAAAGAAAATGCCCTAAAAGTGTAGCATCACAAACAAATGTCCAAACACTGTTAAGCAGATTTTCTTGTGCTCAGTCCTTTTCTTCTTAACTTGGCATGCTGCTTGTGTGTATGCTGGTAAGGTGTGTGTGTGGGTGGGGGAGGGGGGGGTGACAATCTGCCAGAACAGCTCAGTGGGGAGGAATAACAGACCTGTAACTGCCTGTGGACTACGTTTTGAAACAAAATTTTTTTTTATATTTATATTAATTTTTTTACACTTGTGTTCCCTCTTATTTTACCAATTCATTAAAATTCACAAACATGGCCATTTTCTAAGTGCAATAATACCCTCCAGGGTGGACATTATTGGGAAATACCGGACCTTCAAGGGGCTATAAGGCCCTCCGCTTGTGATGTCAGGGCTCATTATGCCCCTTGACGGTCCGATATTTCCCAATAATGCCCACCCTGTTGGGAATTATTGCTTACATAAGAATGCTGATATGTTAAATAACTATGTTTCATCAGTTTTTAATGCTAAGTCCGGACAGGTGATTATGGATAAAGTTAACATAGGGGGATAAACCCTTAAATCTCAATGTACACAATGTTAAGAAAAGGCTTCAACAGTTGGCTCCAAACAAAACCCCCGGTCCAAATGGAGTACATCCTAGAGTATTGAGAGAGCTTGCTGCTGAATTAGCAGAACCGGTTACATGGGTTTTCCAGGCATCCCTAAATCATGAGCAAGTTGTGAATAGCTGGAGAGAGAGGCCACAGTAGTACCTATTTGTAAGAAGGGTAGTAGAGTCCAGCCCAGTGGCACTGAGGGTTGAGGCGCTGGACGCCACACCTCGCACCACGCTGGCGACCCAGGTTCGGGAACAGACTCGGGCCGCCAGGGGCTGGCAGGGGAGAGGAAGGACTGAGTGTCCTATGACTGCTCTTCTTTCTATGGGGTGGGTATGGGTCATGCACCACACTGCAGCATCAACTGGTGGAGGCCAGCTGCACTACAGTTGCGTGCAGAGCTTCGGCGAGGGGGGAGCATGGTGGGCATCTGCACTGACGTGCTTAGGATGCCATTGCACGTCCGGCCCCCCAGTGAGAAAAGAACAGTGGAAAATGGCAGGGCGATCTCACAACTGATGGCCGTGCCCTGTGCCCCTGAGCACAAGAAGCACCTTGTTCGGGAGGGCGGCTGACCCCTGTGGCATGGGGCGATCATCCACATGCCAGACCTGGCTCGGGGATGCGAGTGCCAGCGGCCAGAGGTCGTCGGCCCGCTCCACAGAGGGGGAGAAAATATGTAATGATAAAAAAAAAAGAAGGGTAGTAGAACAGAGTGTGGAAATTACAGACCAGTGAGCCTGACATCAGTGCTCGGCAAGGTACTAGAGACGATACTCAAGGATGAGACTGAGGATACTCTTAAAAAGAGATCCACGCAGGATGTGGTGCAGCATGGATTTACGTGGGTTAGATCCTGTCAAACTAACCTGTTACAGTTTTATGATAAGGCAAATTGGGCACTGGATAGAGGCTTACCAGTTGATGTTATTTTTATGGATTTCAGCAAGGCTTTTCATAAGGTGCCACATGGAGAACTGATTGGGGGCCTTCAAAATCTAGGGATACACACGAGCATCATAGCCTGCATAAATGCATGGTTAACCAACAGCAGGTAGCAAGTGAACATAAGGGGCAGTAAATCAAGGTGGGCCGAAGTGATTAGTAGGGTTCTGCAGAGCTCGGTGTTGGGACCTTGTCTTTTTAACCTGTATGTAACATCAATGAGCTGTGGGGAAGGAGTATGGATGGCAAAATTTGCTGATGATACAAAGCTAGGATCAGTGGTACAGAATAGTATGGATGTAGAAAGATTGCAGGGTGAGATAACAAAATTAGGACACTGGGCTACCAAATATAAGTTGGATTTTAACTTGGACAAATGTTCAGTAACGCATCTGGGGAGAAGAAATGGAAGGGCAAAATATGCTATCAATGGACATATCTTAGCCCATTGAAGCCTAGGCAGGTATCTTTGTACTAGGGGAAACAGCAGATTTATCCATTGTAAGGCTCCAAAGCATTAAGAGCATCAAGTGAAGAAAGGGATTTGGGAGTGATTTTAACAGATGACCTTAAACCTCAGAGGAATTCTCAGGTAATGGCTAAGAGGGTTATGGGAGTGCTGGGGTGTATTACAAGACACACACAGATCAGAGATAATAGAGCGATAGTGCCCTTGTACGTGTCTTTGGTCAGGCCTCACTTGCAGTACTGTCCACCGTTTACTGCACCAAGATCAAAAACAGATGTAGCGCTTCTGGAGGGGATTCAGAGAAGGGCCACCAGGATGGTTAGGTCATTGAAGCATTTGAATTATGGTGAAGAGACTGGAATCACTGGGCATGTACTCTCTGGAGTATAGAAGAATGAGAGGGGCTATGTATCTAGTTTATGGTGCTTTTAAGAATAATGACTTGTGGGAATGTCTTGGACTGGATATGAAGGCGCATAACCATAATGAGAGGACACCTATTGCAGCTACGAGGGGAGATATACCACACTAAGGAAGGAGCTGTACGGTTTAACCAGAGAGTGGTAGATAGATGAATGGACTCCCACTGGAGGTGGGAGGAAGTAAAAATATGAAAGAGTTCAAGATCAGATTAGATGAGTACTGTTTTAAAAACAAAGTATATGGTTATTCCCTTTGAGTAAAGGGTGAGCTGTAAAATGGGTGCATACCTAATTTGGCTCATGTAAACCAATGAAACCTGTGAGGGTATCCATTGGCCCCCTTTCCTCTTCTGGGTATGGTACAGAGTGTTTCCAAGTCTATCCTCTCTGTTGATGGCACAGATTGTTTCAAAGGGCCTCTTCTCCTATGCTGGTGTAACCCCTAGGCGGTGCTATTCTAAGAGCTACTACCCCTGCAGGTATGGCAATACACAGGTTGAGGGGCCTGAGTTCTGTAAACGGGTGCCTCCACCCAGAGGAATGGTATTGGGGTAGCTAAACTGCTTTGGTATAGCCCTCTGGGACACTATAACCACCCACCAACCCTTCTAGTGGCCTAACTAACAACACGATGGTACATTCACATCCAATAGGTAGTAGTAATAATGTGCTCACACCCTTTCACTTACCACCAGGGCTGGATCTGCTGCAGCTGCCCTGGAGGCCCCCTGGAAAATAAGATCAGCAGTGCAACAATACAATATTATCACTGTAACCCAACTAATAACATGCACACTAGCCAGGTTAAATGTGAAAACAGACAATCAGATTTATTTAGTGGCAGTGAACAAGGGAGGGGTGTGAATCTAGCGGAAAGTTTAGCAATCTGATTTAATTCAGGTTTGTTTAGCATGCACTTTAAGTCCCTTTTAAAATGTTCAACAACCCTGGGTACCTAGTATGTCATGCAGGCTAACCTGAAACGTTGCTCGGGGTGGCCAGCATTGCAGCTGTTGTTGGGGCCCTTAAGGAAGAAAACAGTTAAACATGCACACAACCCAGTTATTTGTAATCCAAGCTGGATGACTCAGTCTGTTGCTTTAACCCAGAAAAAGAAACAATTAGGTGATACCACAATGATTTGAGCTATTGTTGCAGGGAGCTACCCTGGACTGTACTCATGCTACCCAGACCAGGCTGAAGAACAGGCAAAATGAAGACCTCGTGGTGATGATCAGGAAGGCCAGGGGAAGCACGGCCGACATAACTCACCACCTGGTGGTCGTTACCTGCTCGATGGTGTTGGGCAGGGGGCCGAATCCCCAAGTTGGTCTTTCGCTGAGGTGGTCTCTGAAGCGGGAGTAGCAGCCTAGGCTGAGGTGGAGGACCCAGGCAGGATAAACAGTTCTGCAAAAGTTTGTGATCTTCTGCTGGTGAAGCCTCCAGCTGGTGTAAAAGATTCTGCCCTGGGGAACCAAATCGCAACCCACGAAACACATTCAGCACATTTAAATCACTACTTTCACTAAATAACAGTTTGGATACAGTCCGGTTACAAATGACAGCTTCACTGCGCAAACCTTTCAGTCTGAGACAAATTCTATCATCAAACAGGCCAATCACTTCTGGAGCAAGTCTTCAGTCCAAATAACAAGTCGCAATAACAAACTTCTTCTTTCTTCTGCTGCAGATTCCAAACATGGAAATCGGAAATATATCCAACTTCTGCAAAAGGCAGTTCACTGGTGGGAGAACATGGCAGGCAGGCCAGCAAAGCCTCTTCCCGACGATTCCCCTACGCTCCTTCTGGGAGCAGCTGCTCGAAAGCTCAAGTTGTTCACTCTTCAACTTCCATCTCTAACTGAGCCACTGCTTCAAGCTGTTCTGGCTATTTGCTTTGTAATCCAAAGGGTTCTGTTGCCTGAGGGAACTGTCAAACACAGCAAGGGCTCCCCCTCCAGGTCCATTTCAGTGCCACCTAAAACTACAAAAACAACAGAATTCCTTCCCACAAGACCCCTGGGGACATTCTCCATTTCAGGTCCCCAATGCTTCAGTTGGCCCAAATTCTGGAAGTCCAGAACCCAACATGGTGACTCCAATCCAAATGTTTGAGCTGTAATAAAAGCAAGTTAGACAAACTTCTCTATTTTTATTATAACAACAAATTAGCAATAAACAATCACAGTTCCTAAGAGGGCTCCCTCTGCACAAGTAGTGACTGCAGAATGGAGCAGAATAACAGACTATCTGGCCAGTCGAAAGGCTTAAATCACTCAGACCCAGCCCAGACCAATTTCTAAGCACAGATTAGCTAAACTCTTAAAGACATAGGCACAGAGGCTCACTAGGGCACTCTCACGCAGACAAATAGAACTACTGAAGACAGGACACCAGCCTGACAGTGGGCATTAGGGAGCCCAGGAAAACATAGTAAACCCCAATTTGTAAGGGGGTTACACTGGAAATGTAATAGGGTGTTTCCAAGTGTCCCCTCTCTCCTCAGCTGGACATGGCAAAGAGTAATTCCAAGGGTCCTCTCTCCTTTGCTGGGTATGACACATAGTGTTTCCAAGTGCCAAACTCCAAAAGAGATCTTGCACTCAGCAGATTACATAGTACTCCAAAATGCCAAATAAATTGCTTTATTGCAGATCAAATACAGCGGTGTACTGTGGATGGACTGAGGGACATCCACTTCTCGCCCTTACACTTTGGGTATGAAAAACCCTTCATCAGGAGGTTTCCAAGTGCCTCCTCTCTGTGGCTGGCACAGAGTATTTCCACTGGCCCCCTCTCCTCTGGTGGAAATGTAACACAGTGATTCCAAGTGCCTCCTCTTCACTGCTGGCTCAGAGTGTTTCCAAGTCCCCCTCTCCACTGTTGGGTATGCCACACAGTTGTGTAACAGAGTGTTTCCAAGTGCCCCCTCTCTGCTGTTGGAAGACATTGTGTCCAACTGACCCCTCTTATCAGCTGGGAATGTAACAGAGTGTTTTCAACTACACCCTTTCTTCAACTGGGAATGAAACAAGAGTGTTTCCAAGTGCCCTCTCTCCACAGATGGGAATGGCAAAGAGTGTTTTCAAGGGCCTCCTCTCCTTTTCTGGGTATGCCACTGAGTGTTTCCAAGGGTCCCCTCTCCTCTGCTGGGAATGTAACAGTGTTTCCAAGTGTCCCCTCTCCACTTCTGGCACAGAGTGTTTCCAGGGGCCCCCTCTCTTCAGCTGGGAATGGTAAAGAGTGTTTCGAAGGCCCTCTCTCCTCTGCTGGGTATGCCACTGAGTGTTTCCAATGACCCCCTCTCCTCTGCTGGGAATGTAACAGAGTGCTTCCAAGTGCCCATCTCTTCAGCTGGGAATACCAAAGAGTGTTTCCAAAGGCCCCCTCTCCTCTGTCAGGTATGGCACAGAGTGTTTCTAATGACACTCTCTCCTCTGCTGGGAATGTAATAGAGTGTTTCCAAGTGCTTCCTTACCTCAGCTGGGAATGGAACAGTGTTTACAAGTGTCCCCTCTCCACTTCTGGCAGAGAGTGTTTCCAGGGGCCCCCCTCTCCTCTGCTGGGAATGTAAGAGTGTTTCCAAGTGCCCCATTCTTCAGCTGTGAATCTCAAAGAATGTTTCCAAGAGCCCTCTCCCCTCTGCTGGGTATAGCACAGAGTGCTTCCAAGGACCCCCTCTCCTCTGCTGGGAATGTAACAGAGTGTCCCCAAGTGGCCTCTCTCTGCTGCTGGCTCAGAGTGTTTCCAAGTGGCCTCTCTCTGCTGCTGGCTCAGAGTGCTTCCAAGTGGCCTCTCTCTGCTGCTGGCTCAGAGTGTTTCGAAGTGGCCTCTCCCCTCAGCTGGGAATGTAACAGCGTGTTTCCAAGGGTCCCCTGTCCTCTGCCAGTAATGTAACAGAATGTTTCCAAGTGCCCCTTTCCTCAGCTGGGAATGGCAAAGAGTGATTTCAAGAGCACCCTCTCATCTGCTGGGTATAGAACAAAGTGTTTGCAAGGTCCACCTCTCCTCTGCTGGGAATGTAACACAGTTTGCCTAAGTGACCTCTCCCCGCTGCTGGCACAGAGTGTTTCCAAGGGCCCCCCTCCTCTGCTGGGAATATAACAAGAGTATTTCCAAGTGTCCCTTCTCCTCAGCTAAGAATGGCAAAGACTATTTCTAAGGGTCCTCTCTCCTTAGCTGGGAATGTGACAGATTGTTTTCAAGTGCCCCCTCTCTTCTGCTGGGAACACCAAACAGTAGAGAAAGGACAGGTCAGCTCAGCTGATGTGGTGCACCAGAGTAAGCAGGAATAGCAACAAAGGTAAACTGGGCTACTTGCAGCACTAAGTCTTCAAAAATACTCTGATACTGAGATGCCAGTTTTAAGGCTTTATTTCAGTAGAACTATCATAAAATACAAAAGAAACCTCAATGTTACACTTTTCTACCAGAAGCTTTGTCAAGTATTTTGACAAAGCTACAGGTAAGGAAGTGAAATGTTGAGATTTCTTTTGACTCTAATAATTCTGCTGATATAAAGCCTTAAAACTGACATCTCGGTATCGGAGTATTTCTGAAGGCTTAGTGCTATGAATACCAAAGAGGGTTTCCAAGGGCCCCACTCCTCTGCTGGGTATGGCACAGAGTGTTTCCTAGAGCCCCCTCTCCTCTGCTGGGAATGTAACAGCATGTTTCTAAGTGCCCCCTCTCTGCTGCTGGCACAGAGTGTTTCCAAGGGCTCCCTCTCCTCTGCTGGGAATAAACAAAGTGTTTCCAAGGGCCCCCTCTCCTCAGCTGAGAATCACAAAGAGTGTTTCTAAGGGTCTTCTCTTCTGAGCTGGGAATGTGACAGATTGTTTCCAAGTGCTCTCTCTACCCTCTGCTCGGACTGGCACAGAATGTTTCCAAGTGCCCCATCTTGAGCAAGCCACACTACAGTACACCTCTCCTCAGTCAAAGCTGTATCCTCTGGCCTGATGAATCATTGGTATTCAGTTGGGAATGGCACAGTGTGTTTGTACAGAGCCCCCCTACCCCCATAGATATTCAACTGGGAATTGCATGGAGAGTTTCAAATGGCCTGCTGTCCTCCTACATCAATGCACTAGTACAAAATGTGAATTAGTGTCTATTGACCTTGATCACCTATTACTTGGTGCACCTGCACACTGCTGTTACCAGGCCATGCTTGAGGGTGATGCAAGCATGGTATAAACACTGAATAGCAACATCAGCAGGCCACTGCTGGAACTTGTGTGTCCAAAAAATTCCAATATTGGAAGGAAACAGGAAAAAAAGACACCATGAGTACTATGCCTGGCACAACGGCGCAACATTTTTGAAAATGGTGATGGCTTCCACTGTATATTTCTTAGTCCCTGGAAAACTGGTCTCTTAATGAATGGAACTATTCATTCAAGGTCCTTGTCTGGGTGCCAAAACTATAAAGATTATCCCCGATGCGGTGGCTAATTCACAAATTGCCTTTCCCCTTGTGGAGTTAGGCAGCAAAGATATTCTAGATGACAAATAGTGGAAAGATGACATGCTACCCTGATGAATACATAGCATGCACAGAACACTATTAATAAAAATAATGGAACATCAGATCTGAATTTAGGTTATTAGTACGTTATTACACAGTAAAAAATAGCAACTGCATTCAGTTCTGAATACTTGCCACAAGCAAAATACAGTATTCATTTAAAATGAAAGCTCTAAATGAAATGAATGCTGAAAATGGGAAATAAAATTGATTTCATTTATTTGCTCTACCAGAAAAAATGGACCGAGTCCAAAGTGACTTATTTTCAGCCCTGCCTGGGGAAAAGAA
Source organism: Neoceratodus forsteri (assembly GCA_016271365.2). NCBI lineage: Eukaryota > Metazoa > Chordata > Ceratodontiformes > Ceratodontidae > Neoceratodus > Neoceratodus forsteri. The sequence continues at coordinate 1,453,420,685 of CM057452.1, forward strand.
ATAGGGTACAAGAAAACATCCACACAATTTATAGCAATGCACAATACAATTAAGTTAAAACAATCACTTGCTACACTTAAAGATTATCACATCATGCATACGGCTATTCAAATTGCACTGGACTACTGGTCATCTTTACAGTCATGTAAGTTACTTAATGACATGGATTCACAATAAGGAAAAGAACATTCACTTATCTTCTAGACTGAATCTCTAAGGATATAACACCTATATTATTCAACTAATTTATCAGCTGATGATTGCTTTCCTGCCAATATTTTATATATCATCACATAGTTTTTTTATTTTATATTATACTCTGTATTTTACTTTTTGCTAAGTACATTAGACAATTAAATGCCTATTTACAGGTATGACCCAGGAGAGTAAAATAGATGGCTAGTTCTAAAAAACAAGGCATAGGGAAACATTAAAACACATCATGATACTTATAAAATTAAGGTGGGCCAGTAGAAATAGAAAGAAAAGGGCAACAGTTACACACTGGGCAAAGTAGCAAGCATACAAGATGTATAACTAAATGCAGAAAGGGTAATGTAAAAATGCTTTCTGAGCAAGTAAAAAAGAAATAGATAATACTGTAATATAATTCAAAGTGCTGAACCCAAACCATTGAGGTAAACAAGAAACTCGACTTTCTGCAGTGGGCAGAAAATGAGGGCAAGTGTGGGTTGTACAAGGTTGTCAGCAACTTTAGGCATAGTTGCAAGCAGAGGAAACAAGGAGGTGTTTCCTCAGAGCAGCTTTAATTAAAGGATGACAGTGTTTTGGGTTGTCCGAGGGTCGGCCAGAAGGATTTGAGCAGAACATCTGCATGGACACTTTCCACCCTGGGAAGGGAGGGTATATGGCTGCCGCTGCTTTACAGCCCCCTGGGTGACCACAGTGGGAGGTGCAGTAGGCTTCATCAAGGGAGGGAGGGAGGACATTGGCTTTGGCTGGAGCATGCACATGGATGTAGTCCTGTGGGCAAATGGAGAATGCAGAAAAACACTGGAAAACACAGGATGCTGTTCATTTCACTCCACTACCACCATGCAGCTGAACCGAGGCCCTCCCGCAGACACTGATCTTTCACTCAATGGGGTATAGTGGACCCAGAGACCCTTGTGACAGGGAGCTTCTGCCACTCTTGAGGACCAACCTTTTCTTAAATCTGTTGCAACATTTCTTCTATTTCTTAGTCTATTCTATCCTTTACAATTTCCAGTCCATAAGGTTGGCCACCTATGGACACCCCCTTCCCTTTCTTGACTATACTATAGTGACCTCTTTAATTTTCCTTTTCCCTCTCAGGTCCTCGTACAGGGAGGTTATTGTGATGACCTCCAAACATATGTAAAACAGGTTGTGTTTATTGTTGTTGGATTTAGTATGTAATAACACTATGTCATAAAATACTTTGGGCTGGATATTCAAACTGCGCCATTCTGAGGCGCGAAGTCTCTTGCGCCATGCCAAAATAATGCAGTGAGGTAAGCCGCGATATTCAAAGGAGTTGCGCTATTGAGCAACTTCTTTGAATATCACCCCCCCGACACAGCCACTGTGCATGGCACAGTGGAACTTGCACCACTGCAAATTGTCAGAGTGGAGCATTCAACTTGCGGTGGCGCAAGTACCATTATACAATGGCAAAAAAAAATCTTGGGCTCTGATTCGTCAGTCTGGGACTGGACCCGTGATGTTATCCCAGTACAACATCATGGATCTAGTCCCACCACAGAAAAGATCGCATCAAATGTTAAAAAAAAAATCACTCCACGACGCAATTGACTGCCCCACTACCCTCCTCGCTGACAGGACGATCAGTCTTACTACCTGGTCTGCCCCTACACTGACAACACTGTGTTTACTGAACACCGAGTTCAAATCTGCTCCTAAGATACCCAATGAAAAGAAAACTACATCAGGAACCCTGTAATTTCAGACGCGAGTGAGCCTGCATTTTAAACAGTGACCGCGTGACTCTACTCATAATGCTCACTGAGTCCTCTCTTGCCATAACGCTCGCTGACTCCTCACACTGAGCAAGTGAAGTGAATCACCACATTGAGCGATGAAATGCATCGCCAACGTCTTTTCTAGACGCACAAGAAATGTATTCGAGGAGCCAGCAAGCGTTATAGCAAGAGAGGACTCAGCGAGCGTTATGAGTAGAGCCGTGTGGTCACTGTTTAAAATGCAGGCTCACTCGCATCTGAAATTACAGAGTTCCTGATGTAGTTTTCTTTTTATCAGGTAACTTAGGAGCAGATTTGAACTCGGTGTTCAGTAAACACAGTGCTGTCAGTGTAGGGGCAGACCAGGTAGTAAGACTGATCGTCCTGTCAGCGAGGAGGGTAGTGGGGAGCCACAAAGACAAACATTAAAACGAATACAGAGAAACCATGTAGGGGGCAGCGCCACCTCCTGCACAAGACAGGAACTGTGCACTTTTTTTTCAATAAGTATACCTGCCCAAACAAAAAAATGAAATAAATTTATATTTTAAGCAGGTTTTCCTATCTTTTTCTACTTAAAATAAAATGAGCCATTGTATAATAGCAATAAGGCACTCCAGAGTGTGTGTTGTGCTGGGATAACGTCACTTCTGGGGTGATTAGTCGCACTCGGCCTGCGGCCTTGTGCCTAATCACCCCAGGCGTGATGTTATCCCAGCACAACACACACCCTGTCATGCCATATTGCTTAATTGCGCCATGCGCAAAATCACGATATTCAAAAGGTGACATGCAAATGGGGCCATAATTCATGCAAGGTGCAGGGGGGCCATTTGCATCTGATTATGGCCCCATTTGCATGCCATTAGCATGTAGGTGCGCCGAACCCGAAGGACTTGTGCCTGGTGCCCTGCCAGGCAGCAGCCTTCGAGGGACCGGCGCACCCTGCAACCGATCGCAGGCGAGCAATGCAGACTCCCCACCTCCTCCCGTTACATATCCTGGTGGTCCAGTGGACGAAATGCCGATGGCGGGCAGAAAGTAAATGGAACCCCGAACATCACCCTTGTGCCCGATGCGTGGGCCGTAAGTAATTGAAACCCCCAAAACATCTCCCTGGTGGCTGGTGTCCCCCACCCCACCCACGAAGCCCCACCACCCGCTCCCCGGCGGCGGTGGGGCAGCATCCACCGTCTGCCACCCACGCCCGCTTGCTCAGCTGCCCGGTGGGGCTACTGCGCTCATTGGTGCAGAGCAAGGCCAATGGGCGTGCAGCCCTTCCGTACATGACAGTCCAGATTTGTGAATGATTCATTCACAAATCTGGACTATCATCTTCTATTATGAACTGCATGCCCGCTGATCTCCCTGCGCCAATAACTGTACCGGCGATCCGGTCGGCTTGAGTGTGAGGCGGCGGCGAGGTGGGATGCTACGCCCGCCAGCTGCGGCGGGCGAGGGAGGTGAGGCTTTAAGGGTGGGTGAGGAGACACCAACCACCGAAGATATTTGGAATTCAGTACTGTGCCAGCGGTGACTGATCACTGGACCACCAGGAGGCGTTAGGGGTGAAAGTTCAATTTACTTACTGCCCGCGATAACGCAAGGTGATGTTTGGGGTGGGGGTCAATTTACTATGCCCGCGATCGGGCACAAAGGTGATGTTCGAGGGTTCGTTTACTTTCTGCCCGCGATCGGGCACAAGGGTGATGTTCGGTGGGGTTCTGTTTACTTTCTGCCCGCGATCGGTCATTTCAGTCCACTGGACCACCAGGGATGTGAACGGGAGGGGGGGTTTAAACATACTGCCCGTGATCGGGTATTTCGGTCACTGGACCACCAGGGATGTGAATGGGAGGGGGAGCCACATTGATGCCCGCGATCAGGCTGGGGAGTACACTATGCCTGCGATCGGGCTGCGGGGGCACAGGGACTGAGTTGGGGGCCAGCCACAGGTGGCAGCTGCTGTGTTGCGCCCTGCAATACAGCAGCTCACCTATGGGTGGCCCTCGACTTAAGCCTTTTTTGGCTCAAAGTCCTGCAGGCACAGGTTGGGGGTTGCGCCTGCACAACTCTGCACAGCCCGGCTGAATATCGGGCTGTGCAGTTTATGCATGGTTCCTCCCCCTCCAGTTGAGCATGCATTCATTTGCATTGCGCTGTTGCTCAGCCTGTTTTCAGTGGCGCAACTGCCTCCCTGCTGAATATCGCAGAATGGCTAATTTAGGACTTGAGCATGTGCAACCCTGTTACAGCATGGCAACCCTTTTGAATATCTGGCCCCTTATGTTTATGAAACCTGTAAATGTTGAAAATACCATGGCACTAGGTGTTTTTGATAATGGTAAAAATACTAGGTGACTATTATAGAAATTAAGTTAGTTGTGCTATTTAAAATGCATGTAAATTTCTGTAAACCGAACAAGTCTGAAATGTCATGGTGATTTGCATATATCACATGATGCTTTGTATTATGGAAGTATGTATGATGTGTTTCTTTGAAACTTGATTTGTTGCCAATGCTCTTTGGGGTAACTTTTTTTCAGTGATTCTGTATTGAGGTTCTTTGTCTATAGCTTGTTTTGTTTTTTTTTCTTTTTGAGCCCCCACTACCCAAGCAAATGGGGCCCATGTAGGGATGAAGGGTTTTCACTGAAAAGTGGTTAGATCAGAGATCAGTGTCAGTAGGTGCTGGCTAAATGCAGAGAAAGGACATACATAGTCTGCTGCTGCAAACTGATGTACTGAAAAAGGACTATGGCATTGCAGAAGCTTATTTCCTGTATTTTGAATAAACATCACACAGAGATTGTGTGTTGAACCTGATGTTCGGTGTCTGGTCTATCTGTTATCCCACAACCCCTTGCCAGACTTGGTGTCAGCAGTAGGATAACATGCTGGAAGCATCTGGACTGGCCGAAAAGGGATGTTTTCTGGTGGATATCTCCCAGATATCCCAGGTGGACCCAGAGAAGAAAGTCTGTGGAGTTCTGCCCAGAACCATGGATGACAGACAGACAGAAGCTGCTGCCTGCACTGGACCTGGGAGCTCAGAGGACTGTTGATACCTCTCCCTATGCATCCCAGTATCCCCCAGCCCTCCTCACTGCCTTCTCTCATTGCTTGCCCACCTTTAGGTCATCTGATATAATTATTTCCCGGTCCCTTTCCATTTTTGTTGTTGTTAGTATCTCATCCTCCATTGTGTACTCTTCCCCTGGGTTTTTGTTTCCCAGGTGCATTACCTTGCACTTCTTTGTGTTGAATCTGAGCTGACATACATTTGACCATTCCTCCAACCTAGCCAAGTCCCTTCTCATCCTTTCCACCCCACCCTGTGTATCAACCCTGTTGCAGATCTTTGTGTCATCTGCAAAGAGACATACTTTTCCTTCCAAGTGCTCTGTAATGTCACTTATAAAGACATTAAAGAGGACTGGCCCCAGTACTGAACCCTGCGGTACCCTGCTAGTTACCCTCCTTTCTGCACTGTGGACTCTGTTTATTATTACCCTCTGCGTCCTGTTATCCAGCCAATTTTTTATCCAGGCTACCACCTTGGGACCCACTCCAAGGCTGCCTAGCTTGTATATTAATCTTTTGTGTGGGACTGTGTCAAATACCTTGCTAAAATCTAGGTAGGCTATGTCCACAGCCCCTCCCTGGTCTACTACTTTGATCACCCAGTCAAAGAAATCTATTAGATTTGCCTGACACGACCTTCTCACTGTGAAACCATGCTGCCTAGGGTCCTGTACCCCACTGGCCTCTAGGTACTCAACAATTCTTTCCTTCAGAAGTGATTCCATCATTTTCCCTACCACTGAGCTCAAACTAACTGGTCTGTAGTTTCCTGCCTCTGTCCTACTCCCACTTTTGTGAAGTGGAGTCACATCTGCCCTCCTCCAGTCCGCAGGTACCACCCCATCCTCCAATGATTTGTTAAAGAGAGTAGTCAGTAGTGTCAGTAGTTCAACCCTTAGTTCTTTTAGAATTCTGGGATGAATCCCATCAGGCCCCATTGCTTTGTCCACCCTCAGTTTCAAGAGTTCTTTCAGAACCCTTTCTTCTGTGAATGGACTGGCATTGACTCCCCTATCCAGGGTGCTTCTCTTGTTTGGTTTAGGTACCTCCCCCTCCTCATCCATTGTGAATACTGAGCAGAAATATTCATTCAGTATCCCTGCTTTTTCATTGTCACCCTCTGCCCACATTCCCTCCCCTTTATTAAGCCTTAGTATTCCTCCCTTGTTTTTTCTTCGCTCCCTAATGTACCTATAAAAGGTTTTATACCCCTTCTTAACAGAGTTGGCTATCTTTTCCTCAGTTTGATTTCATTTTAGTGTCTGCTGTATATAAATATTATTGGCATTTAATCTTCAACAACCTACTTCACTTTGGACTCTGAATCTTACTGGACTCAGCTTATGGATGTATTTGATTAGCTATTTATTTATTTTACTTGTTTATTTCTGTTTTATTGCATTCATTTGTTAATGCCGGAGTGTTTCGAGGTGTGGCTGTTTATATGTGCATAGTGTCAATGGTGTGTGATTTGTGGATTAGTTTATAAACTGTTATTTTATATTGTATTAGTATTTGTGCAGGTGGGGAGAAAGAGTATCAGTTCTGAGTTGAATTGTGAATTTATTTGAAGAAGCTGTCTAGACACTTTGTGTTCATTGTGTGCGCAAGCACAGACTAACATGTTGATATGAGAGTTGCTAGACAGAGATGTGAGGGGTGCCTGCCAGCCCAATGGCCAGCAGTGCTGCAGGGGCTGGTCTGTGGCCAGCAAATCAGCAGGCAGTGTCCTGATGACACTGGTTTGCTGAGGGGGCTCATTTTGGTAAACATTTCAAAGGACAGAGCCGGTGCTGCTCGCAGCTCTGTCCTTTCAAATGTGAGCCCTTCAGCTGCAGCTTAGTGTGTCTTTCCCTGCTGCCACTTAGTGTGTCTTTCCTGGTTAAACAATTTTCCCTTTCTGACACCGGGATGCCCACTCCCAGTGTTGGATGTGTCCCCCCAATCCATCTATATCCCTAGCCAACATCAGGGTGCCCAATCCCCGTGTCAGCATCCCCCCTCCCCCACTATTGTGGCACTCTGGGAGCCCACCCCAGTGTGCCTAAATTTATATATTCTTTTTTACCTATAAATGAAGGAAACCTTCCCTTGTGGCTTTGTTTTTTTTCACCGAAAGCCATCCCTTGTCTTCTCCATACCCCTTCCCCATTCCAACCCTACCTCTGCTCATCTACCACCCTGCACCCCCCCTTACCCCATACTTACCCTCCGAGGTCAGTGAACATGATCTGTGGAGTGGGACATGTCTGCTCTCTTCAAAGCCGACAGGCAAACTGAAAGAATGAAGGTAAGCCATATAATAGGAATCAATGGGGGGGGGGTTCAACTTATGTTGATATCTCAGCCATTTTTAGGAATTTTGGCCCCAAATTTTCAACATGGGGTTCTTGGGACACCTCCTCATGAAGATGTCACTGTCATTTTGTTCCTCAGTCCCGAAAGGGGATTTTACAGTTGCTGCATGGAATCACCTTTTGGGACTGAGTAACAAAATAGCAGTCTCCTATTCATGAGGTAGAAGTCCCAAAAGCCCATGCTGTAAAACCCAATTGGAAAAATTCCAAAAATGATACATTTAATTGTGAGTGCATTGTGTGGTTTCTACGCACGCTTGTAACCAGTCAATTTTTATATTTTCATTTCAGATTTTCACCATTGCCATTTTTTCACACCTCCTTATGAACAGTACAGCTATCATTTTTCACATCCTGCCTGAAATGTGTTTTTGCACCAGTCACACAGAATGGCTCGGTCGCTGTGTGAAATCAACTTTCAGGATGGCTAACAAAAGCCGGCCCAGTGGTGCTGAGGGTTGAGGCGCTGGACACCACACCTCATGCTATGCCAGTGACCTGGGTTTGGGAGTGAGCTCGGGCCACCGGGGGATGGCGGGGGCGGGTGAGGATTGAGCATCTGCTGGGCTGCTGTCCTCCCGGGGGGGGAGGTTTGGGATCGCCTGGTATGCCAGTGGCTCCTGGTGGAGATCAGGGATGCTGCAGCATGCTCAGCTGCAGGTAATCAGCATGACCTGATGCAGGCAAGAGTTGCCATGCATCTAGTGCTGGGGATATGCACACGCACGGGGGGAGAGTTCACCAGAATAAGGAAAAAGCCCGGTCTGCAGGGTAGGCAACAGCAGCTGCCCCCATGCCCAGGGTCAGGTCCATCCTGCCTGGCCTTCCAGGTTCCTCCACCCAGGTCCTCTCCCACATTGGAGTCTGAATATAAAGTGCGCCCAAGAGGAGGGGCGGCCCCACCCCAGAGGGGTTAAGTCGGGGGTGCCGACTGTGGACAGAGGAGGAGGAGGAGGAGGAGGAGGGAGAAAGGAGGCACAGGTAGGAGGACTTCAGGTAGGGCAGGAGCAGGCAGGATGCCTGAGAGAGGCCCCCCAGACCGTGACCGGAGGGAAAAAGAAATTGAAAAAAAAAAAAGGATGGCTAACAAAATTACAGTGCCACTGTTCATGAGGGGAGATCCCAAAAAGCCCATGTTGAAAGTTTGGTGAAAAAATTCCATAAAATGACCCTGTTACGGGCGTGCACTGCACAGTTTCTATGCACGCTCGTAACTTTGCCAATTTCTCATATTTGTACTCCAGATTTTCAACATTGCTATTTTTTCACACCTCTTTATGATCAGTACAACTGTCATTTTTCATATCCTGCCCAAAATATGTTTTAGCACCTGTGGTGCTGAATGGCACAGTCGCTGTGCGAAATCACCTTTTGGGATTTAGTAATGAAATGACAGGGGGAAAGGGAAAAGGAACTTTGTTTAACCAGGAGTAGCACACTAAGCCAAAGCTTGTTTCCAGATGCAACCTGAGAGCACAAGGAAGTCAAGTGACTTGCTCAGGATCACACAGTATATACCTAGGCAGCTGTGGGATTCAAACCCAGGTCTCCAGAACTGTAGCTCAGAGCCTTAACCCACTGAACTATACTGCCTCCTGATAGTGCCACTGTTCATGAGGTGGTGTCCCAAAAAGCCCATGTTGAAAATTTGGAGTGAAAATACCAACAAACATCCAGGGCGTTTGGGTTTCCAACTGTAATGCCCCATCCCCCCCACCCTGTAGAGACTGACAGGCATTGGGAGTGTGACTTGGGGTCGTCAACTGTAAAGCTCACACCATTCCACCCCCACCCTGCAGCCAGTGACAGGCATTGGGGTGTGCCTTGGAGTCTTTGGCCCAAACATTAACCCCATTCTCCTATATTGCACCCATCTCAGCTTATTTCATTATGGAATGGGGTGAGCGTTAGGGCCAAAATCCTTGAGGCACACCACAACGCCTGTCAGTGTCTGCAAGGTGGGGGTAGAATGGCATGAGCATTATGGCCAATGACCCAAAAAGACACCCCCGATGCCTAGCAGTCTCTGCAGGGTGGGGGTGGGGCGTTAGGGTTGGAGACCCTAATGCATCATTAAGGAAGTAAATCAGGGAGGGACATTTGATGTCACCTACATTGATTTCAGCAAAGCCTTCGACAACATCCAATACAGAAGGTTGATTAACAAGATGAGTAGTCTGGTAACGGGGCACACGCTGATAAACTGGGTTAGAAACTGGCTGACGGACAGGAGGCAGAGGGTGGTGGTAATGGGATCCAATCTGGGGAGAGGGGCTGACCAGTGGGGTACCTCAGGCATAAGTTCTGGGACCAGTCCTGTTCAATGTCTTCATTACAGACATTGCAGAAGGGCTAGAAGGAAAGGTCTGCCTGCCTGTTTGCAGATGACACCAACATCTGTAACAGAGTAAATACTCCAGAAGGGGTGGAGAAAATGAGCAGGGACATGGAGAGGGTTGAAAAATAGTCTGAGGAGTGGCAACTGATGTTCAATGCAAAGAACTGCAAATAATGCACCTGGGAAGAAGGGAAACCTGGGGAGAGTTACAGGAGGGGGTGGAGGTGCTGATGATCACCAAGGAAGAAAGGGACCTAGGAGTCATCAGTTCTGATGACCAAAAGGTGTCAAAGCAGAGCACAAATGTTGCAAGGATGGCCAGTGGCATGCTGGGGTGCATAGGCAGAGGCATCACTAGCAGAAGGCACGAGGTGGTGATGCCATTATATAATGCACTAGTGAGGCCTCACCTACAGTACTGTGTGCAATTCTGGAGGCCACAAATGCACAAGTACATTGATAGGGTGGAGGCAGTCCACAGAAAGGCAACCAAGATGGTACATGGCTTGCAACACAGAACATATCAGGAGAGATTAAAAGGACCTCAATATGTACTTATTGGAGGCAAGGAGGGAGTCGGTGAACATGATAGATACATTCAAGTACCTCAAGGGCATAAACAAGGTGCAGAGGTGGACATCTTTCAGTACTTCAAATGTTCGGCATTGACAAATGCTTGTTGTTTATCCTAAAAAAAAGGAAACAGTCCATCATTGTCCACTGTGTAACCCCCCTCCCCTAAACAGTATACAGACACGGGGATTGCCCAGTCCCCCAGTGTCTTTATCTGTCCATCCATTGTTGTGCACTCTGTAACCCCCCCCAAACAGTATACAGACACTGTTGGTGCCCAGTGTCATCTGTCCGTTCATTGTTGTCTGCCGTGTAACCCCCCCAAACAGTATACAGACACTAGGGGTGCCCAATCCCCCCCATATCCTCATCTGTTCAGCAAACTCCCTGAAAAATAGAAAACTGTAACTTGTCTGTTTTTTTTCCTTGTAAAAATGAAAAACGTCCATCGTTGTCAGTTCTGCCATTACCCAACCCCCTACCCTCCCACTCAGGACCCACCACCCCACACACCCCCGTACCCATACTTACCCAGCAGAGGTCCAGCACCATAATCTACCTTGGACTGCAGGCACATCTTCGCTCTTCAAAGTACAACCGTGAACTGAGGTAAGCGCTTCAATGTATTTCAGTGGAGTTTTCGGCATCAGTGTATTTCAATAGGGTTTTCAACTTAGCGGCATAACTTGGCTATTTTGAAATATTTTTGCCAAAAATTTTCAAAATATGTTTTTTGGGACCCCACCTCACAAACAACTTCACTAAAGCAATTTTCCAATATCCCATCCCTCCCATGACACCAGTGCACACGACAAACATTCAGCACTGACAAATGCTTGTTCGTATTAGTATAGGATGTGTAGAGACATCAGTGTTAGTAGGCACATCTACTCTGGGGATCACCTGTGACTGCTTCATCCATTGGCATGAGTCCCAATAGTTCTCCCTGCAGAGGTCCTCAGTTGCTGTAGGGAACTGGGAATCCTATGAAGGAGGGGCAAACACCACAGAGATCATCTCAGGTATGATCATTGGTGGGCAGGGCATGATTGGTGTGGTGGGGTCAAGGAGATGTCCAGAGAGGGCATAGAATCAGAATAGGGGACTATGTCAGTGAGCCAGTAGTAATCCAACCAGTGAGCTCTACTCCTCCCCTTTAAGCTGTTCTTTGTAACACAAGGTCACTGATGGATAAGATGGCAGTGGTGGAGGGCTTCATCACTGATTCCTCAGTTGACCTTGTTTGTATCATGGAAACCTGGCTGGGTGATGACTCTGGACCTGTTCTGAGGGCATCTGTCTGGCCTGTTTTTTCTGTGGTACATTACCCAAGGAGCGTCAGTAGAGGGAGTGGGTTGGCCATCTGCTTTAGATCCACCCTGAGATTCACTGCACTCCCCATGAGAACTTTCAGGTCCTTTGAATGCATGATGGCTAGGTGTGGTTCAGGTGTCAGTGGCAGTATAATTCTCATTTACCATCCTTTGGGAGGTGGGAGTGCATTTCTGCAGGAGTGGGTGGATTTTATTGCTGAACAGGTATTGGACACCCCCAGACTGTTATTTCTGGGGGATTTCAATGCCTAGACTAGAAATGAATCTTCACAGTTTGTTCAGAAGGGCCTTAAATTGATGTCTTCAATGGAACTGAAACAGGCTGTTACCTCTGAAACCCATCAGCATGGTCACACACTGAACCTGATCTTCTCACCAGGACTTAAAATTTGTGTGGTTAAGGTTGATCCAGTCTCTTGGTCGGCATTCCAGTGTGGGGGCCCCATTTAAATACCCCTCTGTGGAGACTATCTGGTGCCATCTGAAGCATAATTTGGAGCCTTGCAAACTCCAGGAGGCATTGGATGTCTCGGGTATGTTGCTGGCATGTGCATGTGGTCTGGAAGTGGCCATGATGCACTATAACATGATGTTTATGACTGCCCTGAACTCTGATGCAGCTTTCCATGTTTATTCCCTGACCTCCCATCATAGTTCACTGTGGTGTTGTGCTGTACTACAGTAGCTGAAGACTAAGGGACAGAGACTGAAGCATTCCTGGAGAAGGTCCAGGTCTATTGAGGACAGATTGGTGCTGAAAATTCGCTATGCTGAATATCAGTGAGCAATAAACCTGAAAAAGGCAGTTTCTATCACAGTCTATTGCTGCAGAGAAAAGTCACCCAGCTCCTCTCTTCCACACTGTAGACAGGATGCTGAATCCTCCCAGTCTGCAGTCTGTCAGAGCATTTTCTGCAGAAAAGTGCGAGGACTTTAGATGATTTTCTACTGACAAGGTGTCTGCCATTAGATCGAGTATCTCCTTGGGTGGCCCACCCCAGGCCAGCAGTAGTCATGCCCTTGGTGATGTAAATATGCCTGCCTGGGACAAGTTTTGATCAGTTTCTGAGGCTGAGGTACTCCAGGTGGTCTCCACTTTGCACCCTATCAACTGTATGCTTGACCCAGGACCTACATGGCTGATTCCTGGCTGTGGTGAGTTCCTGTGCCTAGTGCTTGTGGAGACTGCTAATGGGTCCTTGAGGGAGGCTTTCTTCCCATCGGCCTTAAAAAAGGCCATGGTTAGACCCCTTCTGAAAAAGCCATCCTTGGACCTTGATGCACTAGTGAACTACAGGCCTGTCCTCTAACCTTCATTTTTTTGAGGAAGTTTATTGAGAAGGTGGTGGCCAAACAGCTGACAGACTGCTTGGAGTCTTTTTCCATCTATGAACCTCTCCAGTTGGGTTTTCCACTCTAGCATAGCACTGAGATGGCTCTCATTAGGGTAACCCATGACCTCCTCATTGTGAGGGATTGAGGGCAACGTTCTATTTTGGTGTTCTTGGACCTATCATCAGCATTTGACACAGGTGACCATGGGGTGCATCCAGATCACCCGAGGGACTATGTGGGCCTTACCAGAACAGTTCTGTGTTGGTTTGAGTCTTACACAACTGGGAGAATACAGCAAGTTGCCCTGGGGAATTTTACCTCAGGTATCTATATGCCGTCTTGTGGAGTTCCACAAGGCTTGATCCTTGCCCCCATTTTGTGTTCTGTGCATATGCTGCTATTGGGGGAGATCATTAAATGGTACAGAGCTGGATTTCACTGCTATGCAAATAACACTCAGCTGTATCTGTCTTGTTCCCCTGATAATAATGTTGCAGCCTCAGTGCTGAGTCAGTGTTTGACTGCGATCAATGACTGGATGACACTGAACTGGTTACATCTCAACCTGGGTAAAACAGAGGTCATGGTGATTGAACCGGGTCACTGGGGCATGGCTATCAGGGATGGTATGGCTCATTAGTCAGCCGACCTCTCATAGCAACTGATACAGTAAAGAACTTGGGAGTCATTTGGGACTGCAGATTGATGCTAGAACAGCAGGTGTCATCTGTAGTCTGATCTGGCTTTTATCATCTTCAGAATATTGCCAGCATCAAGCTGTATCTTACTCAAGATGACCTAGTGATAATCATTCATGCTTTCATCACCTCAAGGTTACAGTAGACTACTGCAAAGCTCTTTACCTAGAACTATCTGGAGGTTTGATGTGGCACCTGCAGCTGGTCCAGAATGCTGAAGCCCGAATGACTGTGGACTCCTCATGGAGTGATTATGTCATGCTGGTTCTGCATGCACTGCACTGGCTGCCTATTCGGTGGTGCATCACCTTCAAGATCTGCATGTTAACTTACAAGTATGCAGTCTGGGTCCCAACTACTTAAAAGAGCTTCTGTTTCCCTACCATCCAATTTGCCCTCTCCACTTCACTTACACAGATCTGCTCATTGTCCCTCCATACAGGCTTAAATTATTTGGGGACAGGCTTTTGAAGTGACTGTTCCACTGTTATGGAATTTGCTCACTCTGAATATCCGTAAGGCCAACACAGTGGAAGTCTTTGAAGTCTCTTTGAAGACTTACCTATTTCAACAGACATTCACTGACTGACAGTTTCTGCTTCTACTTATTTTAAAGCATATTATAATACTACTGTTTGATTTTTCATTTAACCCTGTATAATGTTCAGACCCTTTTTATTGGAGTGGGAGCTTTATAAATAAATTATGCCTTGTTTTGCCTTGCCTTGTTAATAAAGCTGTAAAAAAGAAGTGAACCTAGAATTGAGCCCTGTGGGACACCATGATTAACTGGGACTAAACTCAAGGTGGCATCGCAAAATTTAACAAATCATTGCCTGACCAATATGTAATTGGACAACCAGACAGCAGAGCAGAAGAAAGATGAATTTCAGTTAATCTGGAATGGAGTAGTGCATGGTCAACAAGGTCAAAGGCCTTGAATAGGTCAATGAGTATGGCGCCTGAAGTGAGCCTTAGTCCATGGCAGTTTTGATGCCTCTGGGCAGCTGAACCTTGACAATGGAGATGCTGTGTTCTTTACAGAAGTCATGCTGACAGTGGATGAGAAGATTATACGTCTGCAGGTATTCTTTTAATTAGGTGGCTATTACTTTTGCCAGTAGATAAGGACAAGTAAAAGAGTGAAACTGATTGAGAAGCTTACAGTTACTTTTTTTAGGCACTGGGACAATTTTCAAGATCTGCTATGCATTAGGTACTACCACAGAGGTGAGGGGCAAATTAAAGACGTGAGATAGAAGATAGGCAAAAACAGAGGCTCCAAGACAAATTGTGCTGGGTTTAATATTGTCTGGACTGGGGCTGGCACCCTGAGGGAGGGACATGAGTAATTTGAAATCTTCCCTTGCAGAAACAGATTTTAGCAGAAAGTGAGGGTGGGTTAGAGGCCATGAGGGAAAGGGCTGACCCAAAGATGAGAAGAGGGTAGGGATGGGGCTAGAGTAGGTGGGTAGGGTGGAAAAAAGGATGTTGAAAGCACTGACAATGGCTACAGGGTTATTGTAATGGACTCCATTGATAATCATATAGGAGATCTTTTATATGCCCTCAGAAACTCTGTGAGCTCCCAGCAGAGGCTATCAACTGCTCTTTACAGAAGAGGCTCTTAGCAGTATGTATGTGCAGTTTAAACTGGTTCCTCAGATTTCAATAGGTGAGCCAGTTTTGTAAGCTATATGAGGCCTTATAGCTAGCCCAGCACTTGTCTCTGTCTTTGAAAAGGGATAGAAGGTCACCTTGCAGCCAGTGGATGGTTATACCTCTACCTTTCCTGTTAGTTAGGCATTTGAGTCTATCCTGGAGATTGGTGATATAGGCTTGGAAGAGGCCGAAGGCCAAGCTGATGTTGGAAGAGGTGAGGATAGGAGAAGAATCAATCAAAGCTAAATAAGCTAGGAGAATTTAGGAGTCCAGACTTGAAAAGCCTCTGAGTGAGAGGATTTTAGGGATGGGCTTTAGAGACCCAGGAGTTCAAGAGGCAAAAGGTGGAGGAATAATTGTAAGGAATGCATCAGGTAGGATTTGGGCCAGTATAACTCTATCAAGTCACTTAGAAAGCATCCAATCAAGCAAGGAGCAGTGTCCTCCGTTGGTAGAGAAGTGGCAGGGGTTGGAAATGAGGTAGTTGACTTAAGGTAGCTTTGATAATAGTAGAGTCATAGGCTTTGAAGTGGGGACCTAACCAGTTGAGAAAAATCCTCCATAACAAGGATATCATTCCTACTGACCTTGGACATGATAGTATCTAGGAGGACAGAAATACCAGTAGTACTGTACAGCGCTTCAGGAGATTGAAGGCACAAAACAGGTGCCATTTTTTTGTGTGTCCATGGAGGAGGAGGATGACATGTAATGATTTGCATGAGGATGTAGTACCGGAAGCATGTGATACCATTTAGAGTCTAAGGTGGGACCCATAGTATGATATTAAACCACTATCCCTTTTCGAGGAGGGGCAGTCAGATCAGATGTGGTTGTAATTAGAGAGGGCACAGAAGGAGTCAGAGATGCTGAGCTTAAGCCAAGACTCCAAAATGCCCAAGACATCAGGAGAGTGATGAGCCACATACGCCTCTAGCTCAATTTTATTGACTAGCAGGCTGTAAATTTTAAGACAGGCAAATTTGACCTACATGCAACCTGCCCATGGTGAGGATGAAGAGCAAATTGGAGGCTGAGAACCTGGGATGCAATATCTTTCACTGAGCTGAGAGAAATAACTGAGGCCTAAAGGGAAAAGGGGAAATTGTTTAACCAGGAAAGGTACACTAAGCCAAATCTTGTTTTCAGGCATGACCTGGGAGCACAAGAAAGTTAAGTGACTTGGTCAGAGTCACACAATACGCAAGTGGGGGCCGAGGGATTCAGATACAGGTCTCCAGGTTTGCAGCTCAGTGCTGTTAACCTCTACACTATTCTGCCGCCTTAAGAGTGGAAAGCTTTAAGTAACTCCTAGCAGAGCAGAGGAACCAGGGTTCATTCCCTTGCAGGAACTGGGCACAATCATGTGACTAAAAAGTGTTGTAGGATTGGGAGACTGGCAGCAAGACACTAGGAGTTACCCCCCACCCTTTGAGTTGGACAGATGGCCCTAGACAAACCTAGTGTGATACAGAAATGGGCAACAATTGATGTCACACAATTAGAGTTAAGGGAAGGCAGCCGCATTGTGTATCTACTATGAGTTAGGCTCTGGAGATTGGGTGTACTGACTGAGACCAGCCTTATAAGGAATTTTAATCCATTAACTGTGAATAGAGGAATGTAAGAATGTGAAGCTTACAATTACAGTTTTTAGCCAGGTATTCAAATTGCATTTAAATAGCAGTCCAGCTTTATGAAACAGAACACAACATGGGAACCCTTAGAAAGGGCAGCAGTCTCAAAAGACTAAACTAACCTTCAATAATAGCTAAAAGATCCAGCTGGTGGCAAGTTGTGCCCCAGCTCCTGCTGCCACAGCTAACACAGCAGACTTGCCACTTAGCTTGTGCCACTCAGTGCTGGGCTGATCAGCATGGGCCATTTGTAGACCTCAGATTTATTAAATGGAGGAGGAGAATAATGCACTTTTTCCCCCCAGCCTGATTGGCTGAGAACAGGAAAGGTGTGCAAAAATTAAAACAGTTAGTCAAAACCCTCTTGGACATCTGGAAACCATCACCCATGGAGGTCAATGCTGGTGGTCATACTGGGGAGTACACTGAGGGAGGTGAATGTCACCACATGCTGGTGCAACTAGAAATTCAGCTGACTAGTTGATGAAGTAAGTCCTGGGATGGCCTCCGATGTAAGCACCTTTTCCTGCAGCCTTATTGGCTGGGAATGGGAAAGCTGCCCAAAGTTTAAAACTGTTTTTGTCCTCCACTGTTGGTCAGCAGGGGGAAATCTGTCAATCAATGTCCTTTTGGATCCCTGGAAGCCGACACTCACTGAGGTCACTGCTGGTACCAGAAAGAGGGGACACTGAGGAAGGCGGGCACCATCGAAAGCTAGTGTCATTAGTAGCCTGACTGATCAAGTGATGAGGGGATTCCTAGAGATGTCTCTGTTGTAAGTGTCTTTTTCTGCAGCTTAATTGGCTGGTAGCAGGAAAGATGCCTGAAGTTTAAAACAATCAATCCTCCACTTTTGGTCTGCGAGGGGGAAGGGCTCTGTCAGTCAAAATACTCTCGGGCTCCTGGAAGCTGATGCTGTCAAGGTTGCCACTGGTCAAAATATAGTTTACAATGATGTGTCCTATATGAAGCATTTAAAGCAAAATAACATATATTTTTATAAAATGTAATATACTTAATATTTTGAGAAATGGGCTGATGAAATATTAGTTAGAGCCTGAGACCTATATTCAAAAATTGGTATTAATACTTGCTTAGCAATATTCTTCCTTGTTTCTCCAGTTATCTTTGACTAATTTCTTTTTTAATTTTCTCTTTACAGCCTCTTCCTGTCTCCATCACTTTATTCCCTCAGGAGCTCCCAAGACACACCTGGCCCCCATATGTCTACCTATAGTCATCATCTGCCACAGAGTCAGGGTCAGTCATTTCAGGTGCTATGGCCATTTTCCCTGTTTCTCCCAACCCTCTCATATATTGGCATGCTAAGAGCACAGTGCGGGCACACATATAACAGAGCTCCTGCTGCTCCTATCTCCCACTCTGCCAAATGCTGCAGTACCACTTTGAGCCATCCAGGTGGCAGCACTACAACAAAGGCAATGATCCTCCTGCTCCAGAGGAGGAGGAGGGCTTCCCCTGGCATGCTCATTCATCCTTCTTTGGCCAGCCCTCCAATGACCCAAGCTCGTTCCTGAACCTGGGTTGCCACCATCATGAGTGGTAACCCTACCACTGCTCCAACAGACCAGCACATGAGTTATTTCTGTATGAAAAAAAGGTTTTGGTTTACTTGTTTAACAACTGTTTTAATATGAGAACAACAGTTAAAATTAATATTCTAGGTTACCTCTGAGGACATATGTTAAAACATTAGACTCACTGTTTCAACCTGAGGTCTTCTCTAGGAATGATCTAGAAAAGAAACAATAAACATGGTTGTTGAAACTGTACTGAGAAAGCAGGGGTATATGTAAGTGACAAAATAAAACAGGGTGTGGATTGTGCCATAATAGCTGCACACCACAGATGGAAGAGAGAGATATGAGGCACAGATGAGTGTCCTTCAGGTCTGAGAAGTGCAATTATCCCAGCTTATAAAATGGACCTAAAAAATCACCTAAATTTAATTGGGTAAAACCAGTCAGGTGACCATGCAGTAATAGAGCACAGTGCATGGTTTTCCTGGCAAATCAGTACATCAACTCATAGTTCTCAAAAACAATTTTTCAGCCATTTTTGTTACTTAAGGTCCTGTAGAATGACAGTACTATACAATACACCTGTACAGTACTTTACCACATCTTGGCAGAAAAGCAAATCCCATATTAAAACAAAATCTGGCCAGAGCCAATCGGGCTGCAGCCAAGGAATTTGGGGTAAAAATATTGCAAATTATCAAAGTTATGAGCCTGTATTTGCAAATTTGTATTTGTAAAGTAATGTAAGGTAGGCTCAGAAATCTGTTGTTTTGTAATATTTTTACAACAAACTGTCAACATTGCCTTGTTATGGTCCTACCTCATGAAGAAGCAAGCAAGCAAGCAAATCTTTATTTATATAGCACCTTTTGAAATCAAGGTGCTTTACACAGTATAAACCACAAATACATAAAAACAGTCAGCAATATAAATTATTTAAATCAATCAATCTGGAAAAGCCAATGGAAAAAAAATAAGTTTTTAAAATAGATTTAAAATTGCTGATGGTCAGGCATTCTCTCAACTGACAAGGTAGAGAATTCCACAGGGTTGGTGCTGCAAATGAAAAAAGCACGAGCTCCAGAAGTTTTTAGGCGAACCCTGGGAATCTCTAGCAATCCCTCGTCGGCGAGCAAAGGGCACAGAAAATGTTCAGCTCCTGGCCTAAAGGTGATTATGCGCAGGAACTGCGAAATCACCTTTTGGGACACAAAAACACATTTTCGGCAGGAGTTGAAAAATGACAGCAATCACATTCATGAGGTGCTGTAAAGAAATGGCTATGTTGAAAACTTGGGGTAAAACTATTGATAATCACCAAAGTTATGAGCCTGCATTTGCAAAATTCAACATAGCCTCATAACTTTTTTTTTAAATATTTTTACACCAAATTTCAAACATACAGTAGCCTTCTTGTGACCCCGCCTCATGAACAAGGGCAGAGAAAATGTTCAACTCCTGTCTGAAAGTTGATTTCATGCAGGGATCACAAAATCACCTTTCTGGATGTAAAAAAAACATTTTGGCCAGAATCTGAAAAATGACAGCTGTCACAGTCATGAGGTGCTGTAAAGATATGGCTATGTTGTAAATCTGGGGAACAAATATTGAAAATTACCAAAGTTACAAACCTGTATTCACAAAACTTTATGTAGGCTCATAACTTTGTTGTTTTGTAATATTTTTACACCAAATTTTCAACATAGCCTTTTTATGATCCCACCACATGAACAAGGGCAGATAACATTTTCAACTCCTGCCTGAAAGGTGATTTCATGCAGGAACCATGAAATCACCTTTTGGGACATATTTGCCTAGTTTCAGTGCAATTGTTCATGAGGCGGGGTCCCAAAACAGGTATGTTGAAAATTTGGGCCAAACATATGCAAAAATAGCCAAGTTATACCACTGAGTTTAAAACACCATTGAAATGCATGCCAGTTTCTTCAGTTCGTGGTCCAGCATTGAAGGGTGAAGACATGTCTGTGATCCAGAGAGGGTTACGTGTTGGACCCCTGGTGAGTAAGTATGGGCTGAGGCGGGATGCAGGATGGTGGGCACTGAGTGGGAGGGTCGGTGGGGGGAACTGTAACAGCCACAAAGGCATTGATGAATGATTTTCTTTTTACAGGTTTAAAAAAATGGACCACGGATTCCTGCAATGGTGATTGGACACCCCAGTGTCACTGTTACATTTCTGGGGAGGGTTGCTGAGAGGGAGGGTTGGGTTGGGAGAGAAAAATGTATGTATAAAAAACTTAGAGTGGAATCATGATTGCAACACTGGGGGATTGGGCAACCCCAGTGTAACTCTTATGCTTTGGGGGGTGCTGAGAGGGACGGTCAGGTGGGGGGAGGAAAAATGTATGTATAAAAAAAAAACCTCAGGGTAGAAAACAATTGCAACACTAGGGGATTGGGCACCCCCAGTGTCACTGTTATGTTTCATGGGGTGCTGAGAGGGAGGGTCAGATGGGGGAGTAGGAAAAATTTATAGTATAAAAACCAAAAGGTCTCGGCAAAACATGGCATAGTCTGCCATGTCCAAGATGGCCACCGACCTGTACTGCACATGCGTGACTACTTGTGCATGTGCAGTAGAGGTCAGTGGCCATCTTGAACACAGCAGACTGTGCCGTGTTTCGTCATGACCTCCACTAAATAGTGCTGTGTGACTGCTAATGGCTAGAGAGCAGAGTGCTTCACAGATGCAGAGGCAACTGTGAGGCAACTCCACATTGTTGTTCAGTCAGAAACTCTCCCTTTTTTACCAATCGCATTGGGTCTGCAAGGATACATAGACTTTGACTTTGATGGCAGATAAGGACCGCTTGGCCCATCTAGTCTGCCCATTTCCCTACCTACAGGATAGGCTGCAGATCCTAGTTAACCAACAGCCTATTTCTTCCTACCCCCCACAAGAATTGCCTTCTGTCTGTCCCATGCATTCTTGAATTCTCCCACAGTTTTAGACCCCACAACCTCCTCAGGAAGGCTGTTCCATGCATCCACTACCCTCTCTGTGAAATAATACTTCCTCACATTGCCCCAGAACCGCCCCCCTTCTATCTTTAAATTGTGTCCCCTTGTTCTTGCACATCTCTTTTTCTGAAAGATGCTACCCTCTTGGACTTTGTTGATTCCACTGATGTACTTAAACGTTTCTATCATGTCCCCCCCCCTTCTTTCCTCAAGGGTATACATATTAAGCTCCTTTAGTCTCTCCTCATATGGCTTCTCTTGCAGAACCTGAACCATTTTAGTTGCCCTCCTCTGGACTGCCTCTATCCTGTCTATGTCCTTGTGGAGATGGGGTCTCCAGAACTGGATGCAGTACTCCAGATGGGGTCTCACCAACTGTCTGTACAGAGGGGATAACAACTTCCTGTTTTCTGCTGCTGATGCCTCTCCCTATGCATCCCAGTATACCCCTAGCCCTCCCTACTGCCTTCTCACATTGCTTGCTAACCTTAAGGTCATCTGATATGATTACCCCAGGTCCCTTTCCTTTTTTGTTGTTGTTACTACCTCCCCCATTGTGTATTCTTCCCCTGGGTTCTTGTTTCCCAGGTGCATTATTTTGCACTTCTTTGCATTGAATCCTAGCTGCCATACTTCTGACCATTCCTCCAACCTTGCCAAGTCCCTTCTCATCCTTTCCACACCTCCTTGTGTATCAACCCTGTTGCAGATCTTTGTGTCATCTGCAAAAAGGCATACTTTTCCTTCTAGTCCTTCTGCAATGTCACTGATGAAGACATTAAAAAGGACTGGACCCAACACTGAACCCTGTGGTACCCCACTAGTAACCCCTCTTTCTTCAGAGTGGACTCCATTTACAATTACCTTCTGTGTCCTGTTGTGCATCCAATGTTTTACCCAGGCTACCACCTTGGGACCCACTCCCAGGCTGGTTAATTTGACTATTAATCTTTTGTGTGGGACTGTGTCAAATGCCTTGCTAAAGTCTAGGGAGGCCATGTCCACAGCCTCCCCTGGTCTACTACTTTGTCACCCAGTTAAAAGAAATCTATTAGATTCGTCTGACGCTGACCTTCCGCTGTGAAGCCATGCTGCCTTGGGTCCTGTGCCCCACTGGCCTCTAGGTACTCAACTATTCTTTCCTTCAAGTGACTCCATCACTTTCCCTACACAGAGTCAGACTGACAGGTCTGTAGTTTCCTGCCTCTGTCTTGGTCCCACTTTTGTGAAGGGGAATCACATCCGCCTTCTTCCAGTCCTCAGGTACCACACCATCCTCCCATGATTTATTAAAAAGAGTAGCCAGTGGTTTCACTAGTTCCTCCCTCAATTCTTTTAGAATTCTGGGGTGAATTTCATCAGGACCCATTGCTTTGTCCACCTTCAGTTTTAGGAGTTCTTGCAGAACCCTTTCTTCTGTGAAAGGACTGGGATTGACCCCCCTATCAAGAGTGCTTCTGTTAATTGGATCAGGCACTTCCCCCTCCTCTTTTGTGAATACTGAGTAGAAATATTTCGTTCAGTATCCCTGCTTTTTCACTGTCCCCCTCTGCCCACGCAACATTCATTCTATTCAGCCTCACTATCCCTCCCTTTGTCTTTCTATGCTTGCTGATGTACCTATAAAAGGTTTTATCACCCTTCTTAACTGAGTTGGCTATCTTTTCCTCAGTTTGGGCCTTTGCTATTCTGACTTCCCTCCCTGCTTCCTTCTGCCTTAACTGGTGCAGCTCTTTGTCCTGCTCCTTCTGTGTTTCCTTATACTTCCAGAATGCTATCTTTTTCTTCCTGACTTTCACAGCCACCTCTTTTGAGAACCATAGTGGCTTTTTCTTTCATTTTGATTTGTTTATTTGCTTCACACAAAGACTTGTTGCCTCTGTGATGGCAGTTTTGATGATTCCCCATTGTTGCTCCATACCTCCTTCTAGCCTGTTTGCTAGTGCTTTTCTGAGGCACTCTCCCATCTTGCCAAAGTCAGCCTCCTAAAGTCCAGTACCCTCACTTTTGTATGGCTTGACTCTGTAGCTGAGTTTAACATGAACCACACTGTTTGATGGTCACTTGTTCCCAGATGGCAAACCACTTCTAGATCTGAGATTCTCTCACTGCTCCCATTTGAGAGTATGAGGTCTAAGATTGCTCCCTCATGAGTGGGTTCCGAAACTAGCTGTCTGAGGCCTGCCACCTGTAGGGCATCAAGAATGGCCCTGCTCTTGGATGTGGCTGCAGCAAATGTGCTCCAGTTAACTTCTGGCATATTCAGGTCTCCCATCAACAGTATCTCCCCTTTCTCTGCCATTCTAAGAATGCCTTCTATCATATCCTTGTCCATTCCCTTCCCCTGACATGGGGGTCTGTACACAACCCCTGTGCGGATTGTGGTGCCCTTTCCAGTCTCCAAGGTGACCTACAGTGCCTCCTCTCCTCCCTGTTTACTCTTTTGCTCAGTTGCTTTTATCCCTTCCTTTACATAGAGAGCAACTCCTCCCCCTCTTCTCCCCTGCCTGTCTCTCCTGTAGGTTATGTACCCTGGTATGTTAACATCCCAGTCATGGTTCTCTGTGTACCATGTTTCTGTGACTGCTATGATATCTAGGCATCCCTCTTCCATCAAGGCCACCAGCTCAGGGAGCTTGTTGCCCAGACTATGGGCATTGGTACTCATTACCCTCCATTTCCTGATGGCCTTACTCCTTTTTGCCCCATCCCTGTCCTTCTTGCCTTTGTCACTTTCTCCATTTACCCCTGCTCTTCTCCCTATCGACACCTCTATGTTGGTGTTTACTGCACTTACTACCATGATTGTTTGGGGGGGCTAGGATTTCCCTGCTCCTTTCCAGTGCCTCCCCCCTTGGCTAGTTTAAATGCTTGCCAATGAAGCATTTAAACCTATCACCTAGGATCCTGGTTCCCCTCCTGGACAGATGCAGCCCATCATGCCAGTATAGGCTTGCATCACTCCAAGTGGACCCCCAGTCCCCAATGAAGCCAAATCCCTGAGCTCCACCCAGTTTTCCAACCATTGATTGAATCATGGTGCAGAACACCCTAGCCTCTCCTACACCATAGATGGGTAGCACCTCTGAGAAGGTTACCGTGCGTGCTACTTGTCTAAGGTCCCTCCTCAATTCCACAAACTCTTCCTGCACTTCTCTAATCCCTCTCTTAGCCAGGTCATTTGTCCCTAGGTGGACAATGATATCCAGCTCCCTCCCCTGTGCAGCTGCTCCGACAATCCTGAGGATTCGGCTCCTGTCCTCAAGCCATGGTGCCAGGCAGGCACCTCCCTCCCTCTCCCTTCCTCCCCAGTTCTACCTTCCTAACAATAGGTCCCCACCAGAGTTGTTTCCTTCCCTGCGAGGTACCTGCCACCCTCCTGTGGGTCTCCTTTATGGAGGTTCCAGCATCCTCCTTGGTCTCCACTGCGGGTGCCTCCATAGAGGAACCACACTTTGCCAGAATGGCACAAGGGTGTGGAGGTACAGCTGGAGGGATGCCTCTGTTCCACCACCTCACCCTCCCTGGCCACTGTGGTCCAACCACTCCTCTTTCTTGGCAACCTCTGAGGCAACGGCAGTGGCACTGGTGGTCCCTGGATGGAAGAGGAGGTCCCACAAATCCTGGCCAACTCAGCCTGGAGATGAGCAACCTCCTCCCTCAGCCCAGAGAGGTGCCTGCAGATGGGACAACACCGCATCCTCCAGAACGTCTCCCGGAAGACTGCTGCTCCACAGCCACTGCACTGCACCACTCCAATCATGTCTTATTTCTGGCCCCTTAACTGTTTACAATCCTTACTCTTATATAATCCCAGTAGAGAAGTCCAGTCACACAGCAGTCCTTTCTCCTGGTGCCTTCTGCCAAACTATTAGCTGAATCTTTCTAAGGCAGTCTTTAAATGTAGCTTCCTTCTAGCTAAGCCACTCCCCCTACTTACTAGATCTTGCTACAAGTAATGTAAACCTCACAGCTATTAAGTCCTTTCAATCACCTGAGATTTACACCTAGATAACTGTTCAGATAACCATTCAGTTCAGTTAACTCAGACAAACACACACTTTTTTTTTGTTTTGTTTGTTAGTTTTTTTTTTACCCTAAATTAAAGGTCCAAGTACAAGAGTTCTTCTTCTTTAGTCCCAGTAGAGAAGTCCAGTCACACAGCAGTCCTTTCTCCTGGTGTCTTCTGCCAAGCTATTGATACTCCCACTGCAGCCCTAAAAAAAGATTTTTGAAATCACAGCATTAAAAAAGCAATTTTTTTTTCAATTTAACCTCCCAGACCTTCACAGTTTAACAGTTGCGATCACACTTACCACCCACATACCTGTTTATCAGAAGCTGTTAAAAAAAAACACAATAAGTGTCTGTTATTTCCATCCAACAGTCCTACTGCCTCAGAAAACAGTTTTATGTGGCTCTGTATGTGCTGAACAGCCACGTGTAAAAAATTAATGAAACCTCACTTCCATTGTTACTGAACAGCCATGCAAATAGCACTGCAAAAACACAGAGAGATGGGTCCAGCTCCATTGTGTGACACCTAAGCGTGTCACATAAAAGAAAATGTACAAATCAAAGACAACAGTACTGTAACAGCATGGACTATACTCCAAAGACTGTTTTTAAAAAAGTACAAAACCATGTAAAAACTACAGCTACAGGAGCCTCATTAGGCCAATACATTATACAAAAAAACCATAACAGAAAATAGGAGTGAGATCTATTTTATCAAACATTTATACAATCACAATACAATACAATATGTATTTCTAAATATAATAAACATCTTTGTTTATATGCTTGAAAACATGTCAAATAAAAAAAATAAGCGAAGTAATACACTCCAAGATGTGCTTTGAGCTTAACAATGCACTTCCTGGGTGGTTGAAGGCACTTGGCCAACAGGCACGTACCTCACAACACACAAGAAGTGTGCATCAATTTAGCTTGATGTACACCCTGTCGTGTGTTATTACTTACATAGTGGCACACCCGGGAGTATGTTGTAGTGCTTTTATAAAATGGTGAAAACAGACAGAGAAGCTTATTTAAAATGGCATTTAACTGATATGTGTGGTTATACCACAACAACTGTAGAGTTAAGTGATATGATTCTACCAATCACAATACAGGATTTCTCTCACCTATTTCAGAAAGCAACGAAAAGAGAGAGAGAGAGAGAGAGAGAGAGGTGAAAGACAAATAAGTGAAACTATTTTAGAAAATAAATTATATGAGGCAAAGTGACAGCAGAAGCTGGGATATAATATTATTTTTATTTTATTTTATTTAGTTATTTGGATACAACTTTTGAAGAAGAGCTCTTTTACAAAGGTTCTACGTCAAGAAACAGATACAAAAGTACAAAACACATGGTCAAGAAACAGTTACAATGATGCAGTACTAATAATTACACATGAAAACTTAAGTTAATTACATCAGGCAGTGCCATAGGGAGCTGCCAGTGCAATTACAATTAAATGCGTTTGATACCGTTCTAAGATACACAGAAGAGTTGCAAGGGAAAATACTTTGACTAGGCTCTAGAGGGGGCCACAAAAGAGGGGACTGGGATAGGTGCTTGAGAGCAGCCAATACATGTGGCTTTGTCAAATGAAGAAGAGAAGTGGCGGGTGTACGGAGGGGAGATAGCTCAAGATTGGAGTAAGGCAGAGGGGAGGCACAACTGGAGTAGACCAGGGGGGTGGAGGGGCGGGAATAGAAAACACAGAGGTTTGGTGTCAGGGTGGGGAAACAGGATGGTGGGAACATCGTGAAAGGGTGGCAATCTGGTGGGAGGACAAATTGAAGTTAGGTGGTCAGGGGCAGGGGAGGGTAGGACGTCAGGTGCCCATTGGACAATCACACATATTCCTGTAGGCAAGGTAGAGTTTGAGCGCAGACTTGAAGGCACTGAGGCTTGAGGTATTGTGCAGGTCCTCGTGTATCTCACTGAGCCAAATGGGGACTGTGTAGGTGAAAGAATGCTGTCCTAGTGTTGTTCTATGGAAGGATACCAAGAGAGCATTTTGTGATCTTCCTCTGGTTTTGTACTTAGTATCAGCCAAAGAGAAAATTTCAGAGATGCATGGGGGAGTTTTGCCTAGTAGAGCCTTCTTGCTGAGGAGACAAGTATGGAACTTGATCCTGTTTCCAAGGGAAAGCCAGTTTGTCTCAGCATACAGTGAGCAGGTATGCATAAAGTGATCGGCAGCAAGGGCTTGCCTACATGCCTTATTGAGGGCAATGGTAACCCACTTAAGTGCAGTATCTGAGGCTGCCCCATAGATCACAAGCCCATAGTCTACTGTGGACAGTATAGAGCTGGAGATGGTGAGTCGGAGGGCAGCAGGTGTTAGGTTCTTCCTATGCCTATTCCTATACAGTACTCCAAGCTTGGTGTTGACAGCTTTAACCATCAGATCTATGTGTTGCATGAAGGAAAGGGTGTCATCAATGGTGACCCCCAGATACTTAAAAGAGTTGACCTGCTCCAGTGGGGCCTTAACAATGTTTAAGATGGTGAGGGTGGGGTACCTCCTCTTGAGTTGTGGGCTTGACAGGAACATTGTTTTCATTTTTTTTTATAATTGAGTAGGAGTTTGTGCATGCTGAACCACTTCTCAAGCTGATGGAAGGACTGTAGTTCACTCTGTAGTGGGATGATATGTGTGTTGCTGCTGAGAATGACGGCGGCATATAGAATGATTTATTAGATGTCTAATAAGTCATAAAGTGCTGTAAATTTTAATCAGTGGGTAAAGTTAGATGGGTGAAAGAGCACAAGTGTGGAAGAATGAGATCAGGGAATATCAGAAGACTGGAAGACATAGATAGATAGATAGATAGATAGATAGATAGATAGATAGATAGATAGATAGATAGATAGATAGAAAGAATGAACAAAAGAATAATAGGTTGTATGGAATAATATATAATGCACTTTTTTACACTTTTATTGTCTATATGGTTGGACAAAGTACTAATGTATGCATTTAACCTGTTTGTCATTTGTATATTGATGTAGGACACCTATGAAAATGAGCATTTATACTACTGCCTGGAGAGAGTTGTGGAAGCATGGAACTAGCTACAGAAGGAGGTTGTTAGCATAATATCCTTGGACAGATTCAACAGAGAGTGAGATAAGGTAAAAAAAAGGCTGGTACAGGTGACAGGGGGATTGGTCCGAGTGACATGCAACCCTAAGGGTCTTGTGGTTCTGCAATAGACAGACTTTATGGACTGTAAAGTCTTCATCTGCTGGCATATGTTTGTGTTTCTATGTGTCCATGGGATGCATTTATTTGATCATCAATCAAATGCAAAGTGGTCCGGGAAAGCAGCAATGGGCACTGCTGTGTATTTCTGGCAGGCAACGCTGGTATGATCCAAAGCGTAAAAATGTAAACAGACCGTGTCCATTTGCTGTGGAGATCTGATTCAGAAACCTGTGAAGTTGTAACTGACTGCCTGCTCTATTAGTAGATATGCACAGTTTTTTCCATTTTGGGGTAGCGCTAATGCCGGCTCACAGTTCTGAAAAAAAAATGGAATATGTGAGAACTTTTTTTTACATCAGTATTCATCTAATCTAGCTCTGCAAGTATATTAATTAAATGATTAACACAGGGTTCTCCGAATGCTGGCAACCAATCAGATTGCAGAATTTTTGTGACCCTTTTTATGGCTGCATTGCAAGAGCTATGTAACATATTGCTAATAAGAGAAGAGGAAGTAGGGCAGACAGGAACAGGAACTGACATGTATTACCTCCTATTTTCACAGAGGAATCTCATCACATCATTGGTATGTATGAGATCCCTGGTCTTCTGTGTCTGTCTGTGCCTCCTCCCCTTCATCCTACAAGATATACTTTATTTATGAGTCTACGGTTTAGCACCCTTTTCTGTTTTCTGTGCCACCTCTACAGCTGGAAGAATGATACTGACTACACACAATACTTAACAAAGTAGGGGCATATGTGTGTGTGACTGAAGAATAATTCTGCCATCTAACATAGATGTGACATAGCAGAAAATGTTTTTACCTTCATAGAAAGTACCACGAGAACAGACAAATGATGTAGAGAGTGACAAGTACAAGCAGTCATTGCAGTATGCTGATAATGGCTTCAGTTTACATAGGCATGCCGAGAGTGGCAATGTGAACAGTAACCTGAGCTACAGTGCTGCCTCTAGCCATCCCCCTCAACAAAAAACTTACTACCTAGTTCAGCTGATTAAAGCTGTGGATGCAGCACTGTCACCAAGTAACTTTACCACTGACGTTATAGTTATTGTAAGGATGGCCACTTAGAACTGTGATTGCAGCATGTCAAATCCCTATCAAGGAATTTTTCCAACTCAAGGCCATAATACAAGTAATTACACTGCTTTGCATCAGAATTGATGAAAAAATAGAAGCAGAGCAAACCTCAATTTAACCTGTTGCAAAACACTGTTCTTATTCTTAATATATCATGAACTTTGCTCTTACTGTTAGAGCTACTGCAGTTTGCTTGGGGTAACAATGAATAAGTGACTCTGGTGAGATTTGAACCTAAACTTGCTGGTTCCCAAACCTGTGGTCTAACCACTAGACCCCAGTACTATCCCTCTGTCACATTTTTAAGGACACCTAGTAAAGCTTAAAGCAGACAGTAGTGGATATGGGAGGGAACCCAGGGGAACTCAGTTCCAGGAGTAAAATTAATGTCTGACTCAGTTCCAGAAAGAAAATGAGAAAGTACTGCTTCTATGTAAAATGCACACCTCTAAAGGCATAACAGTGACTAAATAATGTGTAAAAATGTATCATACTGTATAATGAAGAAATATATCCCCATGCCATTGTCGAATATGTTTGATACTAGAGAAAAAGGTGATGAGTTCCCTCAGTGAATTCTTCCAGTTCCAAAACTGAAAGGAGACTTCTCGTTAGCAGCCTGCTGGTTGTTACCAAAACCAGCAAAAGGTGAACATTGCCATTTTAACCCCTCCAAAGGAAAAGATCAGTGGGGTGCCAACCATAGCACAGCCATAATGCAATGCTATAGATTGCACAGGAATCTATACCATTCCATAACAGCTCCATGATCTCCCCCCATTTCACGTACGATAGCTTTATTCATGCTCCATAAACAATTTCCTTGTTGTCCAGTAAATGAGGGATTTTTACACCACAATAATACAAGAAGTAAATTACAACTAAGTCACACATTATTCTATATATTTTATCACGCTAATGTATTAGCAGTCATATTGGCTCTGACCAGACTTTGTTACAATTAAAGGAGACTTGTACTGAATCTGTAGGTCATTTTTACAGCTGCATAGCAAGAGTTATGCATGACGCAGTGCAATTACATTGAGAAGGGGGCTGTGGTAGCACGGGACTGTGAATGCACCACAGCTGTCTCCTTCCACCGACTGGAGTTGAAGCACATCTCCCCATGTTGTCTCCATTCAGTAGAGTGTGGTTGCTTCCTCCCTTCCCCACCACAGCTGCTAAAAAGACTGTACACTGAAAACATACACAGAGAACAAGTTATGAAACATGAACCCAAGTGCTAGTGTTAGTGCATGGATGGTACAGAGATTACAGA
Organism: Neoceratodus forsteri; assembly: GCA_016271365.2. Lineage (NCBI taxonomy): Eukaryota > Metazoa > Chordata > Ceratodontiformes > Ceratodontidae > Neoceratodus > Neoceratodus forsteri. The sequence goes on from CM057452.1 coordinate 1,453,451,800, forward strand.
AAAAGATTTCTTAAAAGTATGTTTGTGCAAGCCAGTATGTCTTTGGAGATTTCTCCTAAATGTTTTAACACCCCCATCACATGTAACTAAGGGGAAAATCTAAACTTTGTTATTCAAAGGTTGAGTTGTGGTTAGCGCAGAAAAAATGGCTGAGTAAAATTATACTGTATAAACTCCACCACCACCACCAACACCAACACCATCTACTATCTATAAAATAGAGAAATTTAATCATAAGTTTCATTTGACCTCTCAGCTAGTCCTGTTTGTATTATTAACATGACGGAGAGACCTGGTCTGTATCATAAGATACAACTGCTGCAGATGGATTTTCCTGCCTCTCATCTTTTTACTCTGCACTCTCTGGTTTTACGTGATCCTACATGTTATCCTGTCACTTTCTGTTACAATCTAATAGGAGTCCCACACAAATCAAACAATGTCCTTTGTGATCATGTTTTCAAAATAACAAGCTGTGAATGAGCTTGCTACATCCAGCAGATCTGGGTTTGATTTCCACAACCTCCATTTGCATACTGTGTGGCTCTGAGCAAATTACTTAACCTCCCCAGGGTTCCTAGTTCATCCCAGAAAGCAGGCACTTGTGCCTAGAAGTGGGCCATACCTGCTTACCAAAGAATAAAAAAAAGGAAGCCAGCTGTTCTCACTCGACAGCTCCGTCTTCCCAGCTCGAGTATGTACCATCTAAGGAACAGCCAATTTATGACAGACTTCTGTCACATCTGACATCAAATGAAGTTTTTTTGGGGGGGAAGGGAAGTAAATTAAAAAAAATGACATGACTGCAGAGTCTTTGAACTGTGTCAGTTGCGATATGATATGGTATGCTGTGACATACGTCAAATACTATAACCTGTCAGAGATCAGCTGTTTGATGACAGCACTGCCACAAGAGGGTAATTACGAGCTGCCTCATTAGAATAGTTGAACCTCTGGCTAACACAGGAACGTGCATGCTTTCCAGGTGCATGTAAAGATGTACAACTGCACTACTGCCTAGCGTGTGAAGCCCAAGTCTGCTTACTGTAAGTGACATCAATGAGACTCAGGCTTCAAAGTGCAACTGAGAAGAGTTTTGTTGGGTTTTTTTCTGGTCCAGTCTCCGCATGCATCGTGGGTATCATGCAGCTCCACTATGAACCTACTGATGAAAAATAATCACACAGGACACAATTTTCAACTTCAGGTTTTATTGCAACAAGTTACAAAACCAAACTGAAACCCACTAGATTAAAGAAACTACCTGCTCTCTAAGCCTTTGATCTCTGCTCTGCAGCAAAATGAAAAGTTAATAGGGGACCGCATGAACATGAAAGTATTCCAGGAAGGAAAAGGGAAAAGTCACAAGAGTGGTTGGGGACACCCTATATTGCAGTGCACTGGGTGCTGACCTAGGCAGACCTTTGCATTTCTGCAAAGTCCTGCTGGTACACTACTCCCCTCTCTTTGTCAGCATTTATCATTGAGCCCGGACTCCTTTCGTGAAAAAGGAATCTTTTTGGCTTACGAATCCCTACAGTGTGAGCCTCATGTGACTTGGCAAAAGCCCCAAGCTATTCTTTTGCTGCTGCTATTGCTGAGTTTATATAAACTTCAGAACTTTTCCCACCCAGACAAAGAGCATGTTTCATCAGAAAAATTTGGTTTTTACTGTGTGGATTGAGGCAGACTAAAATTCCTTTTAATAAAATATTTGCATTTTTATATGGGTAATCGATTCTGTTCTGTGATACCTGTTACATATGAAAGGTGAGACACTTCAGGAGCCCTGTGTGTGTCTTACAGGTGACAAGAAGAGCTCCTCCTATAGTTTTAAAGGACAGCCCCTACCAACTCTAATGGATTGTGCATCCCAGTTCCTCCTTACAATGTTTTGCAGATTACCTGCCTCGTTAGTTTTTAATCTCAATAATGTACTATGTAGTTTGGTATATTCTCTCAAACATGGAAATGAGCCTCAGCACTGCATGTCTTTCCCAGTCAAAAATGTCTAAATATATAAATTTAAAACATGGAGAGGTGGCCAACCTGCTTAACAGTTTATGTGTAAGGACATTTTTAATTAGCTTTTAGGTAATTTTTGTGGCATGTTTAAGACTGAGGCTACTTTGTTATCAGTTTACTAATGCATGACATGGGGACCTATGAGACCCAAAAGCTCCTGTACATTAGCACGTATTTCTTCAGTAATATATGTTGCTCTAACTCAAGGTATCTAGTAAACCATTCTGCTTTAAAAGTGCAATCAAATTACTCTTTAAAGCTGGCCCAGTGGCACTGAGGGCTGAGGCATCTGCCTTACCTTGCGCCATGCCAGCATGAGTTCAGAAGCAAGCTTGAGCCACCGGGGGTCAGATAGGGAGGGGATGATTAAGCATCTGGAGGATGGCTCTCCTCTCCTGGGAGGGAGGGGGACTGATACCCATGGCACTAGCAGCTCCTAGTGGAGACTGGGAGCATAGCAGCTGAGGGGGAAGGTGTCAGTGAACTGCATGTGTGCAGGTGCGGGAGCGTGCCTGCCACGCACTGGCCATCACTGCATGCCCACACCTTCATGGGGGGGACACAGAACAAGTGAAAAAAATCACAATGCAGGAGGATGATGATGACCTTGAGGGATTGGTCCACACGCCCACTGCTGGACCCTGCCTAACCAGCTCTCCGGGGTCTCTCTCTCTCTCTCTACTCCCAAGCCACGACCTACTGGATTTCAGAAAAAGCACCAGGTCACCGGTGACCCAGGTTCTGGAATGAGCTTGGGAAGTTGGAGGGCCAGCCGGGGCGAAAAGGCTTGAGTATCCAAGGACCACTCGCCTTCTCCAAGAAGGAGGGGGGATGCTGCTTGTTGCTTAATTGCCCTCAGGCAGAGGCCTGAGATGCTGCATGTGCCTGGCCACAGGATGGAGGGGGGGAGTAACGGACGTCGGCGGAGCTCCGCCTTGATGTCAGGGTGCACGTCATACCCATTAAAATGGGAAAATGGACCACTGCGCTCTGGGAAGATGGAGTGCCAGCCCAGATCCCTAATGCCCCCTGCCTGTCCCACCAGTAGCCCTAATGAAATTCATTGAATTCAGGGTGTACAGGCCCCCACCTTGTCCCTGCCTGGGGGGGAGCCACAGCTACATGAGGGGTCTACAATGTGCTCCAGGCAGGAAGGAGCAGAGATAGAGGCCAGGCATCTTCTGATGGGGCAGAGCACAGGAGGCAATGGAGGGAGCAAAAATAGAAAGTAAAAAAAAAAAAAGGGCATCATGTAAGAGTAAGTTGCCCTGCCTCAGGGGGTGTGGAAGCTGGGGGGTTGGCCGGGGACTTTGTGGAGTGGGAGAGGAGATCCAGCACCCAATTCCCTGGTCATTAGGGCCTCAGGCAAGGTGGTAAGAAGCCAGTTGAGTGAGGACGTCTGATGGCGATCCTGAGAGCCAGTGACGGAGGGAAAAAGAATTTTTAAAAACATTACTCTTTAATACTTGATTAAAGTTGTCTTTGCTTAAAAATAGCCCCATTAAAAATAATATCCCTCAATGAAAAGCTGAACAGTAAGTTCAGTGCACAAAGATGCAGGGTTATTAATACTCCTTACACTAATCAGAAACACAGAGGGGTACCAAGTTAAAACTGTAGTACTAAACCCCATACATCACACAAAGAGGATCCCCCTGATCCTAATGGGAAGTTCTGGAGCAAGTGAGGTGAATGAGAGAGGAAAGGTGTGGACCAGAGTGGGGGAGGGAGGGTGATTGATGGACGTGCAGAGAGACCACACCCCTTCTTTCTAATTTCCCCTTCCCCAGCAACGAGCAAAGGATGCATGGAGTGGCGTAGAACTTCTTGCTCAAAGTTAAATCAGATGCTTGTACTCTCAGCCCCTTCACCCACTTGCTTTGTCTTCCCTTCTAATTTACTTTCATCCACCCTTTGATTTGCCATTTTTCTTCAGTAGGAGTCTTTTGTTTGTTCTGCTTTATTCCCTTTTTTCACGTTTTTGAACTAAAATCTTGGTTAGGATGCCCAAAAGACTAACCAGAACAACGTATGGGAACTTCAGCTGGGAGCAAGGGCAGAGAGACTGAGGTGGGTTTCTCTTGCTTGAACAAGATGAAATATCCACCACTGTGCCCCAAAATAAGACACTGGTGAGTGCTTAACTTTGAACAACTTTCAAAATGCGAAGTGCCTGTGTGTGTTCCTATTTCTGTATCTATTTATTTTTAGTCTTGCAACGTGATATTGGGGGAATGTCTATAGGACATGAGTGTAACTTGAGCCAAACACTGCAGGACATCAGAGAAATTAAGATGACAGCAGACTAAAAAATGGGATGGGGGGCCTTATGAGCATGTGCATCCAAATTACTTCAATGCTATTACAGTAGCAGCCACTGTGATTCTGATCAGAACTTAATCCTGTGGAAGCTCTTTTTTCAGATAATTGTTCTAGTGTTGTTACTGCTCTGCCTTTGTGGGCCTTTTACTAAACTGACTGGGTGTTTCTGAGTTACACACTGCTGGAAAGTATCATTTTAAAACTCTTTGCTGTAGTTTATGTCCCTTTTAAAAACAGACTTCCACAGAACAGTAACGCATTCTGACAACAATGTAAGAGATTAACATATAGAATAAAGTATGGGTCGGGGTGTGTAACGAGATTTTACACACACCCGAGTTGTGGGATGCTACATAAACCCCAAGGGCAAAGCCGAGGGTTTGTGAAAAGCATCCCACAAAATGGCTATGTACAATCGAGTTTGATCTCCCGACCCATTTTATATAATTGCTGGGTTTGCCTTTTTGCCTCAGCAATTATATAAAAGTAAAGAGGTATGTGTATCCTGCCAGTGTATGCCAAGGTCGATCCTTTTACTCCGATTGCCGAGATTTTTGTATTTTAAATTGTTTTCCCCCATTTCTTCAGGTCTTTCTGTGCAGGGTATAACGGGGAGAAAAAGAGGACTGCCCTGAGTTGTTCTGGCAGTTCGGTTTGATGGCTGCAGGCGAGGAGTACTCTTGGCTGGTAGCACTGCTGCGTGAGCATGCGCAGAGGACGGGAACTCGTGCGTGTGTTTGCCGTTATAAATGCTCCTTTATAATGGCAAATTGTGCCACGGTTTCCCTATGGGAAAAAGGCAGAGCTGGTAATTATATTGGTATTCACTACATCATACAGTTTTAGAGTGATCTTTACCATCAGTGTGTAAATCAGACACACTAAGAGAGTTTACTAAAAGGCAAGTGTAACCCCCACACCAAATGAGAAGCTTACCTGACTCCGAAGAGCCCAGTACAGACTGCCACTGCCCACTTCCTTGTTCTCTTTGACCCCATATACTTAGACTTGCTTGGGGACCAGGGGAGAAGCTGAAGAGGAGTGCAGTTAATCTTCAGTATCTCCTGCACCTTTCATCAGAAGCAGCTCCACTGTCACCAGTCGAGAAAGGCGTTGATTTAGTACATCACAGTTTATTACTGGAGGTTGTTCTAGGCAAGTTTATTTATTTTATTTATTGAATTTTGTTGAGCCAGTAGGCCCACTGAGACTAGAATTCCCTTTTTCAGGGGCAACCGGGGGGATATACAGATGGAAACCAACTGAAATTGAACCAGATTAAGCTGTTGGTTGCATTTTTAGTGAATGAAGGAAATCTGGCCAGGACACTGGGAAAATTCCCCTACTGTTTGATAGGGGGAGCTGCTGGACCATGGCTTCTTCATCGGAGTGTGTTCAGTGTGCTGGTGTACCTGCAGGAGAACAGAGCTCCGCTCCTGCAGGTCCAGCTGTGGAGCCTATCTTGCCTGCAACGTCTGTGTTTGCTGACGCTGAGAATATGGATGTTTCACCTGCCCTTACTTTGGATAGTTCAGATTCTTATTTTCTGCCTGCGGAAGAATTATGGTTAAAGAAGCTCCTTTCTGCTAATCGGCAGCATCTTTTGGTGTTGCTGGCTGTGGAAAATGATTTGCAATGCAGTTTTACTTCTACTAACGCTGACTGTGCTGGGTCTTGTGAGATTCCTGTACCTGAACCATGCAGTCAACCTGCAGTTTTGTCTCAATCCTCTACGGTCTTGACATCTCCTATATCGGTGAGTTACCTGCCTGCTGTTCCCCTCTCTGATGCACTTGCACCTGAGGAATGCCGCTTGCATGACTCAGCGGCTGTTGGGATTCCGGCTTTACCTAATGTCATTCCTCTGCCTACCTGTTCAATTACTGCTACAGTGTTTTCGAGTGGTGCTCCTGTAGTTACTCTGCCTGTCGCTGCTTGCTCGCGTCGGCCTGCTGTTGTGTCTGCTACGGCCTCTGTCATGCAAGAGGTTACCTCACCTGCATCACCCAAAGTGACAGGCCTCACTCGTTCTTTGGAACTCTCGCTTCGGGGAGTGGGCTGGAAGCCTGGAACAGAAGGACATTGGGTGCCAGATCCGGCGCATAGTCCAATTCCTAGATTGCACAACCCTTCTGAACCTTTGGAGTTTGATAAACTGGAGTCTACCTCCATGCCTGTTCCTTTTTCCACTGACTTGGATTTGGATCTCCATGCTGCGGATATGCAGCCTCCTGTTGTGGAGCTGCATTCATCGGACAAGGTGCCACTCCTCTCGGCCTCTTCCTTGGCTGATGAGGGAACTAGCACTAAACTCCCTACTTGGGGGATCGTATGGAAACTGCCTCCCCCCTCCTTGATGTGTCTCCTGACCCCAGAGATTGTGCGAAAGCTAACTGGGAAGAATTTAGGAAGAAGAACACATTCAGTGGACAACCTCCTCCATTGCAGAGGAGGAATGCTATCCGTCTCCAGTATCTTGGCGGTTTGTCACTTGCTACTGATTGCATTTACGTGGGCAAGACCCTTATAAAGGGTTCTTTGGGGTTTTTTTTCTAATGAGATTCATGCTCTTATTCATATTTCAGGAAACACATTATTTGACATTAGCTTTAAAACCCCTCAGGGCCTGGACCAGTTTTGGACCAAGTATGAGACTCTACGGTATTCTGCTTTATGGTTACCCTTTCGGGCTACCCCTCTTACTCATCCTGCTGTAAAAGTTGTTACAATTTTATTTCGCAATGAAAATGTGGCAGTTCATGATATCTCCCACTGGTTATAACAGAGGTGTGAGATTTTGGGAGCACTGCAACCTATTTTTGACTCCGAGCATTTTTGGACTGGTGGTTGGAAAGTTTGGGTGCAGCCAAGGCATAATAATGTAGGCCCCAACCATTTGCCGAATAGCCTATTTTTGGGTAGGGAGTGGGGCCATTGTTTTTATGAGGGACAACCCTGGATGCGCTTTAAATGCGGGTCTGGCTTGCATTTAAGTGCTGCATGTGATAGATTGCATTGCTCCCTTTGTCTTTCTTTTGGGCATGCAAGTCAGGATTGTACTAATGAATTGAGATGTAACCTCTGTGATGAGCCTGGACATGGGTTTCATACTTGCCCTAGGGCTACTCACAACTGCACTGATTGTCTTAATCAAGATTCCTTCTTACTGAGGCTCAAAAGAAGGATATAACTGCTTACAGATCTACCCCTGCTGCTGCTGAGACTGTCCCTGATCCTTCCCCCCCTCCTGTATCTAACACAGTGCTCGTGGAGCCTCCTAAGTCCCCCCCCCCCCGGGTGTCTGCCTTGGATTTTGCTCAGGCAGTTACTTTGCAACCTGAGTCTGATTTTCCTCCCATGGTATCTACTGCTGTGGCTCCAGCTGCTGCAATGTCTACTGGGGTGGCAGAAGACAAGCTGGTAATGCCACCTCCTGATTTAAGTGTTAAGGTGAAGAAAAGGGCACAGAAACAACTTAAAACTAGGTCTAAATTGGTCAAGGCTTCTTCTCCTGGTGTGGGGGTCCCCTAAAGTAATAAATTTGCTGTTCTCACTGGTAAATCCCAGTCTTCGGACCTAGGGGGTAACTCTGATACCTCTTCTCAGACAGTCCTATCTTCTGATTCTGAGGGTGATAGGTCGAGGGATGTTAGTCCTCTGATCAGACTTCAGAAGCCTGGTGTTCGACTTCGTCATAGCACTAGGTCTCGAAAAATTACTTGATAGCTCCCTTCCCTTTTGTTTTGAGTACTTTCCTTTTTGACACATGGCATTTCCTGTTCAACTGAGTATTGCTACTATAAATGTAAATAGTGTAAAAAATGCTCGTCGATGACTGCTGACATTTTCTTTGTTGCAGGATTTGTCGTGTGATATTTATCTTCTCCAGGATACCCAGCTAAACACCCTGGGCCGGATATTCAAAAGGGTTGCGCCATGCGCAATAGGGTTGCGCATGCGCAAGTCCAAAAGTGCGCCATTCTGCGATATTCAGCAGGAGGCAGTTGCGCCACCGAAAACATGCTGAGCAACAGCGCAATGCAAATGAAGACATGCACAACCAAAGGGGGTGGATCCATGCATAAAGAGCGCAATGCGATATTCAAAGACTTGCGCAATGTGCAACAGCGGAACAGCCGGAAGTTGCGCCACAGCGGAAATGAGCCAAAATAAAAAGGCTCAAGGAAGATGCGCAAGAACGCTATAGGGATGCCAAGTGGGGAAGAGAGAGAGAGAAAGACAGACAGTGACAGGCCAGGGCAGGCAAGGGAAGCAGTGTGGGCCATAGGTTGCAGAGGCCAGTGGGGGGTGCCTGGTGCAGTGGAAGTAGTAGTCAGGACAGCGGGGTAACAGAGCAACATCAGCCAGGGGGGGTCACAAGCCAGGGAGATGGACAGTGGCAGCTGTAATGAGGGGGGTGAGAATGCAAGGTGCAGGGGGACGTGGCCGTGGATGGGCCCATCGGCGGTACGCCCCCAACAGGCAGTACCGTGCCCGCATCAGCTTTGAGCTGTACACAGATGTAGAGATCGTGGGCCAGTACCACCTGAACAGGGCAATACTAAGGTGGCTCTGTTAGCTGTGCAGTGATGTGATGCAGGCACCCTCACAATGGAGTCACGTTCTGTCAGTGGAGACCAAGGTGACAGCCTGCATGTGCCTGCTCACCACGGGCACCTTCCAGAGGCCAACAGAGGACACCACAGGCATCACACAGTCAGCCATGTCATGCATCCTCACCCAATTCCTCAGCGCACTGCTGCCACATGCTGCGGAGCACATCCATTTCCCCAGCACCATGGCAGAGCGTACAGCAAACATGCAGGAGTTCCACAGGGTAGCACGTATGCCTGGCGTGCTAGGGGCCATAGACTGCACCCATGTGACCATTCGCACAGCACCTGGCCCCAATGGGGCCGCATATAGGAACAGAAAAGGCTTCTCCAGTGTCAACTGCCAGGTGGTGTGTGATGCCACTGGGCGTATAATCAATGTCTGTGCCACACACCCTGGTGGAGCACATGATGCCTTCATATGGCATCAGTCCGCACTGTGCCATCGATTCGAGAGTGGAGACATCCCCACAGGCCATCTAGTGGGTGAGTACGCATGTAGAAAATGCAAACTCGGGGCAAGGGTGGGAATGCCACAGGTGCCATGGTAGTGGCACACAAGGATATGGGCAATATGGACCTGAACATGATACTGATCTCCACTATCTCCACACAGGTGACAGCGGATACCCACTCCGTCCCTGGCTGCTCACACCGTAGCGGCGCCCCATGACCCCATCGCAGCAACGTTATAATGAGGCACATGCTGCCACACGCAACATCATTGAGCGGGTGTTTGGGATGCTCAAGGCACGCTTCCGATACCTAGACACCTCTGGCGGTGCCCTACAGTACAGCCCCTCAAAGGCCTGTGGGATATTCCTGGCCTGCTGTATCCTGCACAACATGGCCAAAGACTGTGGGATAGCCCTACAGGTTGAAGAGGGGGACAGCGATGAGGACGCCAGTGGCACCGGTGTTGATGGTGATGAGCAGCCCCCCCTTGGATGGCGGGACCCCTGACTGATCTGGCAGGCCCAGCTGCACCGGGACACCATCACGGAGAAGCATTATGCACGACACAGGTAAGTCAAGGGGTCATGTGCAACCAACACTGTCCTGGTGCAACCCACAGGCACACAGAGTAACGCACCAGGGGTGCATGACGGCAAGGGGAGTGGAAGGGACCAGGCACACAAACACACCATCAGGGAAGGGCGAACAGTCATATGGACACACACACACACACACACACACACACACCAGGCACAAAGCGTACATGGGCAGGTGCACAGCAGAGCAGGAACAGACATGGCAAACACACAGATCCACAGACCACACCCACCACCTGTACTGTCCAAGTACATGTGTCAGATGCTGGGCACCCTTGCACCTTGGTGTACAGTACAATGCAGGCATCATCATGTGCACGCACCTGTGGACAGCAGTCGGGATGGTGTGCAGGTGGTCCATATGTCGGCGTGATGTGCAGGGCACCCACCAGTGCACTACCCACCATGACGCACAGTGCACACAGGGCAGCACCAGACAGGGCCCGCACTGGGAGACAGGTCAATCATGTTGCACCATTCCACGGCCACTGTGGATGCGTGGGTGGCCCCGCCATGACCCAACAGCACTGGCAGGCTGAGCAGGGGCCACATGGGGTGGTCCCGATGGACCACCAGGGGTCCCACTGCGCGATCGTGACCTTGTCCGCAGTGGGGTCTGTAGTATGCCAAACATACCGGCACCAGGGGTGCTTGGGATGCCCACAGCAGAACCCGGCATCGACAGGCTTGGTGTCACACAACGTCGGGAACGGGGAGTGGAGAGCGTACTGTGTGGGGTGCGCGGTACAGGAGCACCTGCTTGTGTGCCCAATGCAGCCACGACAGCGACCAATGCCTGGGTCTGCCTGTCAATGGCAGCAGTCACATCCATCCGCATATGGACCATCTCTGCACGGTCCAGAGCACAGTCCCTGCTGTGCCACTCCACAGCCACACACAGTGCCTCCACGGACATTGCAACCTGCCTTTGCTGTTGTACTGATTCCGGCAGCAGGTGGGTGTGCTCTTCAAATGGGTACTCTGCCACAACGGCATCCTGTCCCCCAGGGTATGGAAGGTCCTGATGCTCAACACCCCTTGAGGGTGGGTGCTGTTCACCAGGACCAGGAATGGGCATATCAAAGGGCGGTGGGCATGTGCCACCACTGGACACTGTACCCCCAAACCTGGTGGGTGACTGCTGCTGCTGCCCCTTCAACCGCTGTGCCCAGGGACCACTCGTTCCACTGCTGTGGCGCAACAGTGCCAGACACCTGCACAGCCACCGGTGCTGCCCACGGTGCTGACAGGCACAGCCTGGGACTGTGCCGACATGCTGGCACCTGCGTTGGAACCAGCTAGGCCCAGGGGCGCGTGCTGGCCTGCTGTGTGTCCATCATGGGACACACATGTCACTGCCCATTGCAGTCCTTGCATCATCAATGGTGCGAGTCGTGCTACAGCCACAGTCACAGCGTGCTGGCATGCTTGCATGCCAGACTGCTAGAGACACAGGCTGTGCACCTCCCACACCCGACTCCCCGACACCAGAGTTGGCAGCCCGGCGTGCATGCTGGTGCAGTGCATGCTGGCTGGTGACAGAGGTGGATGGACCCTTCTCCATGTCCAGCGGTCTTCCTCACTGCCTGGACCCACCACCACCATCCCTGAAGATGAACAGGATCTGTAACAGAAAGAGAGGACATGTGAGTGCATGTGAACAACCTTCACCCCCCCAACACCACCACCATGTCATACCGTGCAGTGATGGGCTTCCACCTGTCTGGAATCCACCTCCTGGGACGCCCTCAATAGCACTCCACTGCATTGATGCAGCCAGTCGGTCCTCAGCCGGGGTCAGCTCCACCACTGCTGGCTGGCCCCCGCCAGTGCCAGCACGTGCCGCCCTGAGGGCTGCCACCTTCTCCTTCATCCTCCTGCGGTCTGTCCCCATCTTCTTTTTGCATTCCTGCATGGAGCACTGGTGGCTTCCGTGCAGGTTCACTGCCCGAGATACCCCCTCCCATGCAGCCGCACGGGCCTGAGGGGTGCCCCGCCGTCCACTCAGTAGTGCCTCCTCCTCCTCCAGGTAGGCCTGGAAGAGGGCCTCTGTCTCTGCCGTGGTGAAGTTGGGCCTCCTCCTCCTCTGCCCACCATCCTCACCCTCATCTTGGCTCTGCTCGGTCATGGCGATCTGTATGGGTGGAAGTGGACACCTGTCACTGTGCAGTCTACAGCGTTATCCCATGACCATTGTCCAGAACATCACACAGCATGCAACCCACCTCACCTGCAGTAACCCGAATCTGGCCAGCGCAGCCCAATATCGCACATTTATAGCGCAATGCATGCAAATTAGAGTGGAGCAACTGTAAAGAGATGCAAATCTCGCCACTGCGCCTTTGAATGGCTGATCAGATGATTTGCATGTGTCGGCTGAATATCGCGCCGTTGCGATTTGCGCAATATGGTTGAGCCGGCTGAGCCAATGGCGCAGATCTGTGACTGTGTGGTACACTGCATTGCGCATGCCCAGGTAGCTTACGCAGGCATCTGCCACGCTAATGACGTGCTGTGCGCGATCGGCAATTCAGGCCATGGCCACCATTGTGCCAGTGGCGCTACAGCACTGGGCACCATATGGCGCTGTGGCACTACTGCGCAATAGTCCACTGTGGCACTGGCACGCAGGTGATCGGTCGCGCAGGATGCGAGACGCCAGATGGCGCCAGCGTGGCTCCGCGTCATAGACCCCTGACCTGGTGTCTGACCTTCGCTCTGGCGCTGTTTGGCTGCCATGTATCGGCTCTATTGCGCTGTTTGGTGACAGCGCTATGTGAACCGACGGTGCTATACGAACAGCGATTGGAACCTATGGTGGTCTATTATGCAACATTTTCATGGGGTTGCTGCTGGGCTGCGGGCTTATTGCCTGGTTGCACACCCCAATTATGGCACGCAGGACAGCTCCCCGATGGAGTCAGGTGGAGGTGGCCAACCTGGTGGCCCTGGTTGAGCCCCACTTTGAGGCACTGTATGGTGATGAGCCCCTCACCATGGCCCGCACCCAGGTGTGGCTGCAGGTAGCCACTGACCTGGTGAGAGTCACAGGGAGGTGCCGGTCTGTGGAGCAGTGCAGGCACAGATTTAGTGACCTCCGCAGGAGGGCGCTGGACGTGCTGCGACACCTCAGGTCACGTGCCATGAGGGGTGTTGTGCCTAGGCCAGGTGGGTGTACCATCTATGCACCTGTATTCTCCGTAGGGGTGTGACTGTGTTTTGGTGGTGGTGCATGGGGATGGCTCTGCCATGGTTGGCTGTGTCAGTGTGTGCAGGTGTGAGATGCATGGGTCTGGCTGTGTGGGCAGGCACACCACTGGGGCAGGGGCAGTCTGCTTTGGGGTCACACTGATGTTTTTCTCAACATTTGTCACCCACAGGCCTGGCAGAGAGGATGCAGGCACAGGCTGAGGAGGGCCATGGCAGGGCCCAGGTGGCAGACGGAGGAGACGTGAGGGGTGGGCCACAGCGGCAGTAGCAGCAGCAGCAGCAGCAGCAGCCACAGCTGCTTGATGAGTGTGAGTATCATTACATCATGGATGCTATTGCATGCTGGAGGGGGTGGGCATGACCACCAGCCATAGACAACACAACCATGCACGACACAGGCGACAGTCATCACTGTCCAGTGTCACTGCACGTCTGTGTGTGCGTCACTGGTGGTCCATGCATGCACTGGGCACATGGCTGTGGAACTGGCATCCCACCACATTGCCACATCACTTGACAGCCTCGTTTGTGCTGTGATGGACATGGGCAGTGTGTGTGTGCAGTGGCGCACATAGCTGGTGCTGCCTGGTTGGTCTTATGCATGGTCACTGTGGGTGGGTGCATACCATCACAGGTGCGGCACTAGGCTATATGCCTTGCAGGATGGGTGGTGTTCAGGGTTGTGGACTGTCACAGCCATTGACTGTGTTCCCTTTTCCTAGGCCTCAGCATCCTAAGCAGGATGGACCGTGCCCTCCAGTGGCTGACAAGGGTATCCATCGTGACGCATGACATCCTCAGGGACATTCAGCACCATGGGGTCAGGCGACGGCAGAGGTGACAGGGACAGCACCAGGCAGCAGCAGACCAGCCTGCAAGGCACTAAATGTGCTTCCTTCCCACTTCACCCATCCCTCCACCCTGCCTTCCGTCTCCCAGTTGTTCACCCTACCCTTACCCACCTACCTTGTACCCCTACCCCCTTGTCTTGTACATATCTGTATATAGTTTTGTTCTTGATCTTGGTGTTGTAATTTCTGTGTTCCAATATATATATATATTTTGTTATGAATACTGTGGTGGTCTCTGATTTGCAGCTGGCTATGGTTGCTCGGTTGCAGTGGTGTGCATGCCATCTGGGGTGGTATGGTCCTGGGTATATGTGTGTGTGTGTGCGTGTGTGTGTGTGCATGGGGAGGTGTCTCCGGTGTGGGAGTGACTTTCAGTCGGTCTTGCCATCTGCTGCTGCCACTGCTGGGTGCCCAGGGTGGGTCTGGCTTGTATGGTTCTATGCTACACGAGGTTGACGTGTGCCGGGGGGGATGCATGGTGTTTACTGCAGTGACAGTCACTGCACATGGGTGGTGTCTTGGGGTCATGGTGCAGGGTGTGCTGTGCAGAAGGGGGGCTGATGTGCACTGTGGTTGTCGACCCCCTGTGTGTGGCAGTCTCAGCCTGACAGTGGTTGTGCTGAGGCGTCATGGCCCTGCTGTGCTTTGTTGGCTTGTCCCCATGGGCCAGTGGATCATCCATCCCTCCCCCAGTGATGCTGTGCTTGGGGTGTGCGGGTGTCTTGTTGGTTCTGCAGTGTGTTCCTGTGCCCATGTGTGGCATGGCTGGCGGTGAGCCCCAGCCTGCCTCCCTGGTTGTGCAGTTCCATTGCTCTGCTGGGGGTGGGGGGCTCTGCTTGCACTATGGCACCTCTGGACTGCTCAGCTGGGCTAGCCTTGTTGCGCTATGGCGCATCCTTTCTGCTCAGCTTCCCCTTCCTGGTTGCGCTATGGCGTAGTTTGTGCGATATTCAGACGTTGGCTGCTTGAGCAATTTGTTTTGCTCCATGTTTGAATATCGTGTCTGTTGCGCCTATGCGCCTATGACTTGTGCTTGCTCCTGCTGTTGCGCACTTTTTCGACGCAGTTTGAATATCCGGCCCCCTGTCTTTAGTGTCCTTGGCAAAAAAACTTTGGCATTGGGGCCCTTCTTTTTTTCCTTTTGGGGTAAACACATGTGATGGTTTTGGGATTTTGTTTCGTGGGGATGGTTTTCAGGTTACTAAATTGGTTGAGATATTTTCTGGGAGGGTCCTTCTTTTGGATTTCACTTATCATCACACTTTTTGGAAACTGATTAATGTCTATGCACCTGTTACTAAGAAAGGTAGGGTTGACCTCTTTACATCTATCAAACCGTATTTGTTTACGACTCAGCATGTCATTTGGGGGGGTGATTTTAATTGTGTTTTTTCTCGAAGTGACCGGGGCGCACGTACTGATAAGGATTTCTGTGATACCACCTGTTTTACTCGTATCCTTGCTGTGAGTGGCCTACAGGATTCTTATCGGATATGTTATGCACAGGGTGGACATACTTTTTTTAAAGGCTGTCTTTCTACCAGGATTGATTTCCTCTTTGTTGCTGCAGTTGCCCAAGTTGTTCATGCAAGAACTGTCCCCGCTGAAACTTCGGATCATGTCATATTGATGACTACGTTGGAGGTGGGACCTCATGTTTCTCCTGGGAGGGGATATTGGAAGTTTAATGTCACTTTACTAGACAATGCACTTTTTGTTCGCAAGGTTCATGACCTTCTAAAGACTCATATGTCTATAGCTGGGCTCACAAATAATTTATGCATGTGGTGGATCGACACTAAGCGTGAATTACAGTGCTTTGCTACCTCTTTCTCCAAAACGACAACGGTAACACACTATAAGAAGTATCTGGCCTTGAGGTCTCATTTGGAAACACTATATTCCACTATCAATTCACAATGGCTTAACCTCACTTCCCAAGTACAGGCAGTGAAGAAGGATATGGAGGGCCTACAGTACTGCAGGGCTGCCTCCCTCTTGCATGAATATAGGGTTTGTTCTCCTGGTAAAAATGGTTTTGGGGACACTTTCACCTGTTGCACTAAGAGAGCTTCTGATCATGTTTTGACTGGGGTTATGGGACCTGATGGTACTATTCGCACTGCAGTGCCTGACATTTTGTGGATGGTAACAAACTATTTTACTGACTTATATTCTGCCCCTTCTTTGGATGACTGCAGTATTCGGCAATTTCTTTCGTCATTTTCCCATCCACTTTGTCCTGCTGTTTCCCTTCATCCCCTGCTTGCCCCAATTAGTAATGCTGAGGTGGCACGGGAAATTTCTCATCTGAAGAATGATACTGCCCCGGTATTGATAGTTTGCCATCGGAGTTTTATAAAGTTTGCAGTTCTTTACTATGTGACATTCTTGCTACTGTTTTTAACTGGTGTTTATTACATCAGGTTGTTGATTTTCATTTCTGTATTTCCATACAAATTCTGCTGTTTAAGAAGGGGAGAGACAGGATCTTCATAACTGGAGACCATTGAGTCTCTTAAACACTGATTTGAAGATTTTAATGAAAATCCTGAACTCTAGATTGTTACAAATTGCCCCTTCCCTGATTTTTTTAATCAATCTTGTTCCATCCCAGGTAGAACTATAGATCATAACTTACTGCTGATTAGAGAATTGGTGGAACAAGGGAAGGTTAATGATATCACTGGGTTTCTCATGTTCTTTGATCAAGAAAAAGCTTTTGATTGGGTCCCCCATCAATTTATGTTTTGAGTTTTGAGCTCTTATGGCATTCTTGATGTGTTTATTTCCTGGCTTGCTTTGTTGTATAGCCATGCTTCTGCCCTGCCCCTCATTAATGGTTATCTGGGTTCCTACATCCCTCTTCTTAGGGGGGTTCAGCAGGGTTGCCCCATGAGTCCCTTTCTTTATGTTTTCTGTTTAGACCCCTTGTTGAGGGTGATAGATCAGGACTCCCTCATTTTGGGGATTCATCCACACCATTCCTCTGTCTGTGCGGAAATTTCAGCTTATGCTGATGATATGTGTGTTTTTGTTGCTGATGTCCCCTCAGGTCATAGGGTGGTACAGCATTTTATTACCTACTTGGCTGTAGCTGGGGCCTCTTTGAACAAATCCAAGAGTTTCTCGTATTCCTTGGGTTCATTTACTGGTGATATTTCCCATATACAAGGTATTGCCTTTCAGCAAGGTACCATTAAAATTTTGGGTATTTTGTTTGGACAGGGGGATAATGCATTTCTGAATTGGAGTGAAAAGCTTGAGGTTGCCAAACAACGTGTTGCGATATGGAAAGTCTGGCAACAGTCTAAGAAAGCTAAGGTCATGCTGGTGGACTTCTTTGCTCCCTATTTTTTTATATCTCTGTTGTTTATCCTTTGTCCCTCACTTTAGAAACTACCCTTCTTAGTTTGTTTTTTTCAGGCCACATGGGGAAGTCAGTTGAACCCTATTAAGAGGGATGTGTTGTATCTCCCTCTCGCTCAGGGTGGTCTCAATTGTATTAATCCCATTACTTTTTAGTACAGTGTGTTTTTCCGTAGGAATGTTGCTGATTTAGTCAGACCTCAGCCGGCTGCATGGGTCCTTTATGTGGAGCCTTGGCTTGGTCCATTAC
Organism: Neoceratodus forsteri; assembly: GCA_016271365.2. Classification (NCBI taxonomy): domain Eukaryota; kingdom Metazoa; phylum Chordata; order Ceratodontiformes; family Ceratodontidae; genus Neoceratodus; species Neoceratodus forsteri. Next base: position 1,453,469,492 of record CM057452.1, read on the forward strand.
ATAATTGATGGTATTCATTGCCAGGAAAACCTTTATTGGTTTCCTCCTTGTCTATATTTTTAAGGCATGCTGTTAAAAAATTGAATAAATGGAAATTGTGCCCCTCGCAGGTTTTGTCCAAACCTAGTAAGTTAATCTATTTGAGTTTACAAATCACAAAATTTTGAGTTTACAATTACAAGCTCATTCCATTTCCCCTGTTTTCAAAGGTATTTCTGATCATTATTATGACTGTGTGCTGCTTTGTTTGACTGATCAGCTAATCCCCCCCTAGAATATGGGATGTCCTGTGGTTTAGTAGCCATGGTAGACTTCAGGTTAAAGGAAATGCCAAACATAAGATGATTGCTGACAGGATGTGTCCCAGACTGACTGGTGTGTGGCCCAAGAAGAATCCATGGATTATTTTTTTATTCAGTGTCTCTTTGTACAGACCTTTTGGCAAGACCTCTCTGTACGCTGGAATGCTGATTTTTGGCGCGTTGTTATTTGTGCTGAGGTTGTGGATGGTTTCTTCTTGTGCCGTACTACTTTTAATGATGGAGTGGTAAGACTTCTCTTTGCACTGATTAACTTCCATTTATGGCAAGCCCGATGTAAATTTGTCTTTCAGCAGGTTTGTTTGCCTCCTTCCTGTATCGTTGACAAGATTGACCATGATTTATGTCGTCAATGTTATTTTGAATGACTTCATTTGTTTTATGACAAGTGGTATGCTCGTTGGAAGACTATTCCTTTTATGAAGGACAAGATAGGTTGATTTGCTTTTTGTCCCACAATTTGTGGGCTGTTTTATGTATTCTTGTCCTGCTATTGCTTTGAATCTTATTTTGTACATTTCTTTTCCAAGTTATTCTTTTATTTTGGTCATGCTGTATTTTGTATGTTTTCTGCTGTTTTCTTTTATTTTTATGGATGATTATTGTTACTGTATTCTTTCTGGTTGTATACTTATTGTTCTGTTTCTTTAATAAAACCTTCCCCTACTCTTTTTGAGAAATGCCATGGGATCTTTAACATCCACCTGAACAACCACCAGAACAGGCAGACGGTACCTCGGTTTAATGTCTCATCTGAAGGACAGCACCTCAGGAGTGCATCAGCCCCTGCATGCTGCACTACAGTGTCAGTATTGGAATTCAACCCAAGTGCCAGATGTAGGGATAGAATCCACAGCCTTCTGATCTTCCAGTCTCAGAGGTGAGTGTGCAACCTGCTGAGCCACTGACACTGCTGACATGTTAACAAAGTACTGGATAAGGTGTACTGGTAGATATAGTGTACCATGATTACAGTAAAGTGTTTGTCACAGTGCCATATAAAGAATGTGTGGAAGAAATTGCCAAACAGCATAAATAATAGAAAGGTGCAGTAGATACAGTACGGTCATGACTTGCCTACAAAAGGCAGAGAGTAATTATAAAAGGGCATGTCTACAGCTGGGTTCAAGTGATGAGTGGAGTGCCGTAGAGGTCAGTACTGGTACTAATACTTTTTAACATCTGTGTCACTACAATGCAATGCACAGGAGAGGCATGGATGTGTAAATTCACAGATGATACTATGCTAGGAGTCATTGTGGGTAGTGAAGTAGAAGTAGAGACTCTAAAGAAAAAGTTGAAGGATTCTGAGGAATGGGCTAGAAAGGCTATGGTGGTCTTTGACATTGACAAGTGCACTGTTATGCACCTGAGCCACAGAAACTCCAAAAATAAATGCAAACTATAAGGCCAGAATTTCAAAGAATCTATAGAAAAGAGAGACCTTGGAATTATTGTGTCAAATGATTTGACAGTTGAAAGCCAGTGCAAACAGATGGTTAAGAAAAGTCATAGGATATTGGGATGTATTGGTAGGAACAACAGTAGAAACTGGGCAGTGCTATTGTCCTTGTACAGGCCACATATTGAGTACTGCAGCAGGGCTCTCGGGGACGTGGGTACCTGCGTCCTTTAAACACATTTTGTGCTTTGGGATGCGCAGCATTTAGCCCTGAGAGTCCTGAGACACTCAGTAGTACAGGCCTTAGAATTCTGAGCAGGCCACTGTACAGTGCATGCACAAAATGTGCGACTCTGGTTTTTCCGCTTTCCTCCCCCTTTGTCACTAGGTGGTTTTGGCACCATTCTGAGTAGCGCGGACCACTGGTGAAGTGGGGAGAGGGGGGGAAACAATGGGGAAAAGCGCCAGAAGAGGGAGAAGTCAGTGGGGGGGGCAGATCAGGTCCCCCTGGCAGCACAGTCAGTGGTTTGTCCAGAGAGGACGATTGGGAAGAGGAGAGAGGCTGGCATTTTGTAGGTGCAGATGGCTCGGGCTAGAAAACAGGGAATAGTCAGAAAAAAAAAATGACTTTTACATTTAAAAATAAAAAATCGTGAGTAAAGTCCACTCCACTCACCCATGGGAAAGGAGGAAGAGGCGTATTGTGCTGTCAGCAGGCTGCACACATCACTGGAGGCACGAGTTACTCTTTTGTGGACACGGAGGTATATTTATTAATTGTAATTATTTTAGGCAGTTTAGGGCATTACGCAGCTATTTGGTCGATGTTTTTTAGTGAGCTTAGGGTTTACTGTGTGTTTTGTGTTTTTGTGCAGGGCCCAAGCAGTGGGTGCAGCATTGCAGCCAGGAGGAGACTGAAGAGCTGGGTGGGGGAAAGGCAAGACTACCTCGTGAACGGCACACAGCAATGTCTAAACAAAGCCTTACTGATTATTTTGCCGGAGGAGAATCAAGTTCAGCAGCAAAGAACAAGGAACAAACAACAACATCATTCTCTGAGTGTGACTTAAGCACCTCTCAGGAGAATGAGATTGTGAATGTTGAAACTGAAAATGATAAGCAGTCTGAACAGACCGCATCTGCTAAAAGCTGCAAGAAATTAAGGTTGTGGAGGGCCAGCTGGACAAAGTTATTTCCATGGCTTGTAAAGGAGGAAGTAGAGGTAAATATTGTTGGGAACTGCAGTTGGTGTAGAAAAGATGGCAAAAGCAATCCATTTGCCACAACTGGCACAATCAATCTGCAAGTGTCTGCTTTCTAGAGACATGAAAGAAACAGAGAACACCTGCTAGTGAACACAGGAAAGAAAACAGCAGAAAAACTGTCTCTGCCTGTGGCATTTGAGAAGCAGATCTCAGGTCCTGAGGCAAAGGATGACAGTAAAATTGGTCAGTTAATGACAATGTACTACCTTACCAAACAAGGGCAATCACTGAACCTGTTTGAAACACTGATAGCTCTACAGGTGAGAAATGGAATCTTTCGGGCTGGGGCACATTGCTGTTGCTTGTGGAATGACACTGATGGTGGTGCTGTTTTACATCCACAGAAACAAAATGGCTGTCCAGCCTTGCATGACAGTGGCACAATCTACTCTGGTTGGGATGCAGGATATGACATGCTGGACTCCATCAACAAAGTCATACAGGAAGAAATCAAAGGTCACTTAGCAGGTTCTTAGTTTCTTGAGGTAACAGTGGATGAAACCACTGATGTAAACCTTCACCAAAAACTAAACAGTTAAGTGAAGTGCATACACAATGCACAGGCCAGAATTCATTTCATTGACTGTATTGCAATACCTGATGGGAGGGCACAGACAATTGTGGCAGAGCTGTTAAGTGTGTGTTTTGCTAATTCAGTTGACCCTATCAAGATCATCACACTAGCAAGTAATGGTGCCAGCGTCATGACTGGAATGCACAATGGGGCGGGTGCAAAGTTAAGACAGTAAGTCAACCCAAGGCTGATTAAGATCCATTGTGTTGCCCACAGAGTGGCACTGGCAGCAGGACAAGCATGTTGAGGCAACCACATATTCAATGAATATCAAGTAACCATCAAAAATGTGTACAGCTACTACAGCAACTCTGCAGTACGGTACAATGCCTTGCATTTCATCCAGGAAACACTCAATGGATGAAAATATCAGATATCTGTCCCTAAAAGAACCTGCAAGTTTTTGGTGACTGTCGCTGCATACTGCAGTTCAAGCAACTCACAGATCATATGCTGCACTTTTACAAACCCTAGAGCATGATGCAGGAAAAGGTGCGGCAGAAGCAAAGGGCCTTCACACAAAACTGAAATCAGTCTGCTTTATCTTATGCACTTCTTTTTTCATGGATGTCTTAGGCGTGGTGAATAAACAGTCTTTAGTCATGCAGCAGGACGGTGTTGACATTTCGGTGGCCAGCAGCATGACAGAATCCACGGTTACTAGACTGCAACAGTTTAAAGAGCAGAGTGGGGTGCAGCTACAGAATACATTTCAGGAACTTGACCAGTGTCCTGGCATGTGGCAGGATCAAAAAGTGAATGACAAACCAGCACTGCGAATGTAGTTCCAGATAGGGCTGCAGCTATGAATTTTGGGGCCCAGGACAAGTCAGTCGAAATGGGCCCCCGTTTCCCAAACCAGCTAATGCCAAGGGTAATGCCAGCTCCTCAGGTGGGCCCCTCTTGAGCTTGGGGTCCCGGACAACTTCCCCACGTTCCCCCCCCATTACTGTGGCCCTGATGGCATCTCAAGGAATACCTGACACAATTCATTGAAAACATTCACACAAGATTTGAGACATCTTCAATGGAGCTGCTGCATAACTTAAATGTTCTTCTAAATTGTGTCTCCCCGGTGACTCCAAAATAATGGACCATGGACTGCAGGAGCTGAACTTTGTCTGCACTTATTTCCAAGAAACAACCTTCAAAGAAGAAACACTGCTAGCACTTACTGACCAAGACAGGGCTGAGAAACATTATGAACAATTCAAACTTGTTCTGAAATCTGAAAAAGGACTGACTTTACTCAACAGTGTCTGCCAAGACTTAATTGAGAACTATTCAGATGTATTCCCAGATTCTGTCACAATGGCCAAGATTTTACTTGTGTCACCTGTTACATCACTGGCATGTGAAAGAGGATTTTCTGTACAAAACAAAAGGTAGATGTTCCCTAAAGGCTGACACTGTGAGCAAACTCATGCAGATTGCCCAAGAAGGAGCTGAACTTAAAGACTATGACCCTCAACCAGCACTTAAGAAATGTAAGGCCATAAGACTGTGCAAAAAATAATGTTTTAAAATTGTCTTAATTTGTGTTTTTTTAGTTTCAGACACAGAAGACTGATGTGACCCAGAGGCACAGATGACTGGATGGAACTTGGGCACAGGAGAGAAGATAAGTATTATTAAAATACAGTTGTTCCATTTACAAGGGGGGCGGGCAAAGTCATTTATATTTTGGCCGCAAAAAGGCCAATTTGTGCTCTGTTTGGTGAAGGAATGGGGAGGATCAAGATTATTTATACACTACCCCGGGGTGGGGGATGGGGGTTTATGGCCATATAAATTTAACATAACCCATTCTGCTTATAATTACTGCATCATGGTTTTTGGTGGGGGATCATGTCTAACAAATTCAGTATCCAAGGGGTGGGGTGGTGTAAATGGTATACGTCACTACGGCGACAACTTTACGACAACCGACACTACAGCAACAACTGCCAGGTCACTGTAGTGTTGCCGCAGGACCCAGCACTGCTTTCTGGAGTGATCACTCCTCCCCAAAGCAACTCTGACTCGGGTTGATTCATTTAGTATGTGAGGTGCAGGGCAGACCCCCATATAAAAGGTTTGGGGCAAAGCCCCCCAAAGAAAACACAGTCTCAAATGACTCCCTTTATGCCGACCGCAAATGCAGTCCACACAAAGGAGTCTCTGTAACATCGGTCGACAATAAAATTGTCAACCAACTGTCATAGATCTGCATAAAATAAGTAATTAGCCCCATATTGTGTGCAGTCCTTTTCATCTGGCTAGTGGGAGCACTGGTTAATTGTCTAATATAACCCTAACCCTCTGCTCTTTCCACAGTCTGTCTGCAACAGTGGCTTCAGGAGGAGGGTGTTTATGATAAGTTAATGGGTGTATAGGAGACATTCTCGGCAAGAGGTGTTTAGGAGAAGTTCTGGGCAGGAGGTGTTTAGGAGAAGTTTTGAGCTGGAGGGTGTTTAGGAGAAGTTAATGGGCAGGAGGGTGTCGGGAGAGATTATTGCCACATTAGAATGCCATGCCATAAAAAAAGAAGTACAAAGAAAAGCAAGACATGCAGTTCCATGCCACCAACCACCAAATGTAGATTGTGCCACTGTCTTAAACCTGACAGATTTTGGCAGAGCCTAAAGGTTAGGGTGGGGGGGTGCTTTACTCACTACCCCACTGAGCTTTCCAGTCTCTGGAACAGGGGCAAGTTCTTAGCTGTCACACACACATTTTTAAGAAATGTGCAGGAGAGCAGGCAGGAGAAGTTATGGACAGGAAGGTGTTTAGGAGAAATTATGGGCAGGAGGGTGTTAAGAGAAGTTACAGGCAGGAGGGTGTTAGGAGATTCATTGGATTATGCCAGGTCATCACGACGTGACAAAAAAGCAACCTTAGCAATTGCACTGACTTTTAAGCCACATATTATACTGCCACTGTCACAGGAGGGTGTTTAGGAGACGTTATGGGCAGGAGGGTGTTAGGAGACTATGCCAGGTCAAATATGAAAAAAAAAGCAATATTGCAGACGAATGCCACTTGGCCCAAGTCAGAAAATGGGGAGAGGGGGTAGTAAAATGTTTTTAGCACACTGAGTCTGCTGTAAAGTGGGAGAGAGAAACAAACCTGATATGTGCCACAGTGACACACTTTGCTCTTAGTTATACCAAGTGGGTGGGGGAGTGGGGGACAGGGCTGTTTTTAGTCAAATTTCTTGTAATTGCAACTAAAAAGAATGTGCAAGAGAGAAGATAGGAGAAGTAGTGGGCAGGAGAGGTGACTGTCAGCATGACTGTTAGCTAATGTAATTGTGAACATACCTACTTATAGTGTAACCTAATGGCCTTCACTTTGTTTGTAGGCAGGGAAGTTTTCTTCTGGTGGGCCACAGGGGCACTACTACTGCAGCAATATAGAATTAATGTTTAGGCAGAATTGACTGCGAAACTGTAAGTACAATTTTTTATTCTCATTATATAACGAACATGATTGAAGAACAAGTTAGAACACACTGTGGTTGGTCAGGTGAAATTCTATTTATTTCTGAATGTGATCATACTGCTGTGGTTTTTAACCATCACTTATAGGGCTATGGTGCCTTTGTATGACTTTGCGACCCTGCTGAGAAGAAAACATTTATGTATGACAATTTTGTCATTATATCTGCATAATTCTAACTCAGGCATATAAAAAATATATGAGGATGAGGACTCACATGATGCATTTGCCATGATAAGATGCAACCAGCCCTTGCGCCGCTCCACAGCCTGTTCTATCGATTAAAAACAATTTTTTTCAGGGCTTTTTGGTGCCAGTTGCTTCTCAGCTGTTAGGGCGATTCATCGGGTACCTGCTTGTAGTGTGATTCATCCTATAATCCAGTATGGAGGCCAAAATGTGCCCGATGGGCCCTACACACACCCCGCCTGCCACCCCGGACAAGGCCAAAGCCACCAAGAAGAGTAAAACCCAGCCCGCAGCCTCGTCTAAACCTGCCAGCACTGACTCCTCTCTCAGAGAAGAGCTTTCTCCAAGAATTATCCCCACTGCAAGAAGTCCTCTCCACCATAACAGAACAATTGTCCTCTTTGTAGCAGATTTTGGATGACTTGTCTCACTGACTTGGAGATGCTGAGGTGCAGATTAGTTCACTAGAGGACTAGTGGGCTCATCATGAACCGGACTACGTTTCCCTCTGTAAGAAATTGATCAAGCTGGAGGAGAAGGTGGAAGATCTAGAGGAGAGCAGCCAGTTAATTTGCTAATACTTGGATTGCCTGAAGGTTCAGAGGGGCACAATGTAATTCTATTCATACAGAAATTTTGTGGGAAAATCGTAGGGCCCACTCCGAATGGTTCGACCTATTGGTAGAGATGGCCCACCAGGCACTGTGACCGACCCCTCCTCTGAATTCCCCCCCACCCTGTCCTCTCATTTTTAAACTATTTTAAACTACTTTGACAAGGCACATATCTTGGCAAAATTGCGGGACACTAAAGAGCTTTTATGGGAGGGCCACTGGCTTTGAGTGACACAAGATCTGCCCCGCTCCATGTGGCTCAAACGTGTGGAATATGGACCTGTCATCTCTAAGCTCATCGTAGCTAACCTCCAATTTAGGATACTGTACCCAGCCAGGCTGCAGCTTACCATCAAGGGCTCGCCAAGATCCTTTGATTCCTGTGAGCAGGCCACAGTAGAATTGCATAATCTATTCCATGATTTATTTCAAGCACCAAAGTGACTTCCTTGGTGGTCCAACCCCAATGACCTAGTGTTAAGCTGCCCAGCATTAGCTATTGGCTTGTTGAATGCTTTGGGGATTCTGTGTTGCACTTTCTGATTTCTCTAGACTAAGTAAATTTTGCTTGCTACTTTAAGTGAGGATTTTTCGGACTTTTTTGCCACAAGTTGTGCACATGCGCACTGTCGCAAACAATTTAAGTGCACTCCCAACTTGAGATTTATGTGCAAAAACATGTGTCACTGACTCTCTGTATTTGCACAAGCTGGACTCACCCCCCCACACACACCCCCCCCGCATTTTGTGCACTCTAGAACCTGGGGTGTGAAAAGTTTGAGTTCTTTTTCCTCAGATGACACACATGGGGGCGCACGCTCTCACTAGCTTCAAGGGGGCGTAGCAGCTTGCCCATGCTCGCTGCAAGATATGAAGACACTGGACAGTTAATTTCTGGTCCTGTATATACCAGATTCCATCCCCTCCAGGCTTGACCGGCTCAGGTAGGTCTTCACCTGCTCTCCATGGGGGGTTTGGAGCTTGTGTTGCAGGGCCTTCCTGCCCCCTCCCCTCAACAGCTGCACACATCATGGGACCTGGGGCGAAATGATCACTCCAGATCTGCGGGTTGTGGTGACTCTGTGGTGGTTCTGCTCCACCCCCCCAACACCACCTGCATTGTTATCCACCAATGCAGTATATGGGTCATAGCGGGTGTACAGTGGCAGCCAGAGACATTGGCAGCTATTTCCCAAAATTTCTTTGATATTTCTGGAGAAATCTCTTGCTTTCTGCATTTCCACAGTAGGGGCAGCAGAGAGAAACTCTTTAGACATTTTGCAAAATATCTAGAGATAGCTGGCAATATCTGTGGCTACTACTGTACTTCACCTCGGGGTGGGCAGCATCCCACGAGGGGATACTGTGGGGATCCCGGCTGCTTTACTTGTGCTGTGTTTCTGGGAATGGGCAAGGTGATGCTGGCTCCTTGTAAACTTGGCCAGAGCAACATTTTTAGGGGGCTTGGTGTCAGTATGGGAGGAGCGGCTCTCCACCACCCCCCTTTCCAAGTAAGCCCCAAATCTTTCAATGGTTATGAGTGACCAGCACCACTGTGACAGGGCCCCCAGGTGTGTAGATGATGAGAGCTACCTGCCTGTCTCCCCGGTGGTTGTCCACAATGCTTAACCTGGTCAGATGAGTCTCGGGAGCTGCAGCGTCCCTCTGTCCTGGTGTCCCACTAACTAAGACCCCCGCTTTGCTGCCCTGCCAAGGTGGTCACTGTTCAAGCACAATGCCGAACAGGCCAGGCCTTTATGGAGTCCCAGTTGCTGCATCTTGGGGGGGCAGGAAGCTGTCCTGTGATGCCCCCCAGACCTCCACCTTGGGGGGTCGGGTTGATAGTTGGCTGTTCTGCATGGGGTATGGGGAATTCTGTGATGATGCTGCGGATCGGTATGGTTCCATTTTCATTTGAGTTTACTTATTCATATTTTTTTTTTGCCTTTTCCTATTTTATACAACTACGCCAGGTGCCTCATATGGTTCACTGAAGTTGCATCCTTTTATCCGCAGTTTGTTGTTACTTCAGTTTTGAAGTTTGATTTATTATTAAACAGAGTTTCTGGGGTTAGTTCTTATTGTACTAAATAGGAATCAATGGTAGCATCCGGGCTGTGGGGGGCTCGATGCAGATGAGCTTTTCCATCATAGGCCTATGTGAAGTTGGGGTGCAGTCATCAGAACTGGGGTTGATCAGTCTTATTGGGGGCGGGATATCTACTTCTGTTTGGCATTGGTTTGTTGTTTTGTTTTGAGGAGGGTGGGATAGGGAGGGAGGGGTGGGGGATGGGAGGGTGGATCCAGGATTGCTGATCTCCTATACAGTTTTCAACTTATGGTATTCTTTTATGGTTAACTCCATGCAGACTTCATAAGTTTCTGACGCGGGGGGTTGTGGAAGGTTGGATTGGTGGGGTTGGGTTTGGGTGGACGGGGACGGGGTTGGGGTTGGGGCTGAGAGCACAATCTGGGAATAGCAACTTTTCCTTCTCTCTCAATTTTACATCTGAATATTGTTAACTGCTTAGATTACAGTTATGGGGACTATCCTTAAATTCATTACTTGGAATATTAAGGGGTGGCCAATGATAAACGTAAATGTTATATGAATTTATGCCATCATAAGAAATATCAACCTGAGGTGGTTTTCCTACAGGAAACCCACTTAAAGCATGAGGATATTCTCTATTTTCAACGGGAATGGGTAGGCCAGATCCTAGGGGTGGAGGTCAGCAGTGAAAAGGGAGCAGTGGCTATTTTAATACGCAGGGGGTTATCCTTTCGCCTGCTTAAGGAGTGTTGGGACCCAGAAGGTCATTTCCTTATTGCCCACGGGTGACTGGGCTTTACTGAAATCCTTTTGGGAGTGATTTATGGTCCTACTTCTGAGTCACCTTTCTTTTTCACCCACCTTTCAGCGCTTTCCTTATAGTGCTAGGAGGGGACTGGAACTTGGTTGTCCACTCAGAGCTGGACAGTTCTGGCTCCCGCTTAAAGGGGCTCTCACCAGCTGAGCGAGGTCTACGTGATCTTATGGACATCCTTGGGGTAGGGGACCCCTAGTGCATATTGCACCCTGAAGAAAGGCAATACACGTTCTTTTTTAACCCCCACAGATCTTACTCCAGGATAGATTATTTTCTGGTCAGTCTAGCCGGCCTACCAGGCTTATGATATTTTACCCACAGTTCTATCTGACCATGCCCCAATCTGCATGGAGCATTCCTTATAGGGTATGGAGGACCAAGACAGAGCATGGCGTTTTAATTCCATTTTGGAGCAAGAGCCAAGCTCTGTTTCGGCTCTTACTGAGTTTATACAGGCCTTCTTTAAGGAAAACAAGGGCTGTGTGAAGGGTCTGGATTTGCTCTGGGAGGCAGCGAAAAGTGCCATATGGGGGAGAGTGTATTCGCCTGGCCGCCAAGTGCAAAAAAACAAAGAAACGAAAAAGCAACCTCCCTCCTAACTCAGATCCATGACTATGAACATGTCCTTTCCTCCACCTCGGATCTGATGCTTTGAGGCAAGCTTCACTCATTTCAGGCTCAAAATTTTGGGCTCCTTGCCAAGAAGGCAGATTTGACTCTCCAGAGGGTGAAATTCTGATATTTAGTTCTCTCAGTGCACAAACATGTTGCTCCTCTTCCTTGCCTACTTCCCCCTACTCTTCACACCTACTTCTCTTCCTACTTCCTCACAACCCTCTCCCCCACTCCCATCACCCACCTGCCCTCCCTCACTCTCCCTTACCCTACCCTCCTCCTGTTAGCCCTCCTTCCTACATTCCCCCTGGTGCCCTGCTGCCAGTTTCCTCTTTGGGACGGGACTCCACTTGGCTTCCTTACAAGCCTTTACAATGCACTGCAATTGGACAACTGACATCTATGCCCCCATATAAAGAAATGGCCAGGTATAGCATCTAGATTACTTATAATACTTCTACTCCTCACATCAGGTGACAGTGAATTCAACCCTGATGCCCCCCTCTGCACTACATCTGATTTACCAAAGGGGCTTAGTATTGTCCACCTAAATATTAGGAGTCTCCTCCCCAAAACTGATCTCCTGCGCCACTTATATCACAACTAAAGCACTCAGTTCTCATTATTACGGAATTGTGGCTTAGCTCTAAAATCCCGGACACAGCAGTCTCTATCGCTGGGTACTCTATTGCCCGCCAAGACCATAAGTCTAGGGGTGGGGGTGTCACCATGTATATTTCCACCTCTATCAAATACTCTGTCTTCCACCTCCTCTTCTGCCTGTGAACTGCTACTATTTAAATGATCCCTTCCCTGCTCCCTCCCCATCTTCATTGGCAGTGTCTACTGCTGTCCCAGCCTTTCTATCTCTGCGCTGTCCTTTATCACTGATCTCCTCTCCACCATCTCATCCCTTGACACCCCTGGAGAACTGTACCTCCTTGGGGACTTCAACACAAACTGGCTCTCCATCAAACAGTCCAAAGTCTGCAATTACATATCACCATTGAACCTAAAGCAATTACAGACCCAATGCGGCTAAATCATAAACTGGTAAACATACCCTAATCGACTGGGTTCTATCCTCACAGCCCCACCATGTCATAAAGTCTGGTATACTCCCTGATGCACTCAGTGACCATCACATGGTCTCTTGTGTGCACAAAATCCACTGTATAAAATTCCCTCCTATCGTTCTTAACATTCGCTCTTTCTGTTCCCTTGACCTGTCCTCCATCCATAGTGATCTGACCAATATTGACTGGTCACCCATCTCCTCTGCCTCCTCTGTGGATGCAGCCCTGACCTTCTTTAGCACAAAATTTTTGTCTGTCTGAGACCGCCATGCTCTGCTAAGAAATGCAAGGGTCCAAGATAACCACCTCCCCTGGGTTTCAGCCAAATTCATTGCATATCAACGTACGCGTTATCAAGTGTGGGCAGTATTTAAGTCCACAGATGCCCCCACGATCTTCAACAGTATTACTCACTCCAGAACACCTGTACCTATGCCATCTGTTTCACCATGGTAGAGTATTTCAATGCCTCATTCCAAGAAAGCATTAATGCCCCTTTCAAATTCTGGAAGGTTATCCACACCTTGTTTTCTCAACCCGCCCAACCCCCTCTCCTGTCCTAAAGATTGGCTCCCATGCAACAGATGACCCCCCACCTTGGCAGAAGAGTTCAATAACTTCTTCACTACCTGTGCCTCCTCTGTCCTTGCCTCACTTCCCCCCGTCACCCCTCACCCCCCTGACTCACCCTCTGTCACTTAGTCCCCCACTGCCACATGCTTCTCTTTTAAGCTAGTCCTCCCTGGGGACACCCTGCAAGTATTACTTGCCCTTAATCCCAACAAAGGAAGAAGCCCTGATGTTCTCAACCTTAAACTCCTTCACCTATCTGCTTACGCGATTGCTCTCCCGCTAACCTGTCTCCTGAATCTCTCCTTTTTATACGCAACTGTACCTAAGGCTTTGGCTTACGCTGTCTTGGTCCCTCTTCCCAAAGGGGGGACACCCTCCAACCCTAATAACTTCCATCCTATATCCTTGCTCCCTTGTTGGAGAGCATGTTGAGAAAGGTTACCAGAATGGTTGGGGGTATGCAAGATATGAGATATAAGGGAAGACTGCATGAGATGGACAGATAGCCTGGAGATGAGAAGGATCAGAGGGACGTGTGTTTTTTAAAGCTTTTCTGAACAACAACCTTTGGAATTGTCTGAGCCTACAATCCAAAGATAGCCATTATACAGGGAGAAGAAACAGTAGGCAGCTAAAGGGTGACATCTATAGAACAAGCAGAATGGGGACATGGTTTACAAAAATGGTAGTGCCTATGTGAAATGCCCTGCCAGACACTGCAGTTCTGTGTAAAACTATGAATAGTTTTCAGGTAAACCTGGATAGGTATTTGAAAAAGAATTGTATCTTCAGGTACAACCATTATAAAATGGCAAGCATTACAAAGGCCCTAGTGGCTTATCATTGCCTGTACTGTTTTGTATGATTCCTATAAGGATGTGATGTTCCAACAGATATATGTGAATGGTTCAAACACAGAAACATAGAAACAGACAGTGATGGCAGAAAAAGACCAAAGGTCCATCCAGTCTGCCCGAGTTCCCTATTTAGCCCTAGGGTTACTGATCTCCTCCAGGGCGTCACCCCCACCCAACCCAACCCCACCCCACCCCACACACACACACACACATATTCTCCTCCCTGATTCTGATGCCCTGAGCAACCACTGTACCCTTTATTCTGTCCCAGCCATGCTTAAAACTGCTAACGGATTTTGCACCCACCACCTTGACTGGCAGCCTGTTCCACGACTCCACCACCTTTTCTGTGAAATAGTATATCTTCATGTCCCTCCAGAACCTCCCTCCTTCTTAGCTTAAACTCATGACTGTGACCACACGCTCATATTTGAGTTAAATAGTTCCCCACAGTTCACCTTGTGATTTATTTTTAGGAATTAGAAGGTCCCTATCATATCTCCCCTCTCCCTTCCGGTCTCCAGCGAGTACATGTTCAGTGCCTTGAGGCGCTCCTCATAAGACCTGCCCTGTTGGCTCTGAATTATTTCTGTTACCCTGTGTTTCACTGTCTCATGCCTACAGCTATCCTTTCTGAAGTGAGGACCCCAGAACTGTGCGTAGTACTCCAGGTGACGCCTTACCAAGGATCTGTACAGAGGAAGTATTAGCTCCCTTTTTCTGACAACAATACCCCTTTCTACACATCCAAGCATCCTAGTTGCTTTGCTATAAACCTTGTTACACTGATTCAGTTGCTTTTGGGAGTCACTGATAATAACTCCAAGGTCTCGTTCCTCAGCTGTGGTACTGAGTCTCACCCTTCCCATCCAGTAATCCGTCTTGGGGTTCTTGTTCCCTAGGTGCATCACCTTGCACTTCTTGGCATTGAATTTCAAATGCCAAACCCTTGACCACCCCTCCAGCTTTTGCAAGTCTCTCTACATGTAATTTATTTCCTCAGCATTATCCACCCTCTGACAGAGCTTAGTGTCATCTATAAGGAGACACAGTGTACTCTAGATCCCTTCACCAATGTTGCTGATGAACATGTTGAAGAGTACCAGACCCAGGACAGATCCCTATGGAATATCGCTCTCGTGACCTTCTCCCTTCTGATTTAATCCCATTGGTCACTGTCCTCTGCTGCCTCCCCTTTAGCCAGTCACATGCCCAGTTTACTATGACCTTAGCTACACCCAGATCCTCCATCTTCTTCAGCAAGTGTCTGTGGAGTACTGAGCTGAAAGCCTTGCTGAAGTTGAAGTACAGCAAATCCACAGCATGGCCCCTACCCAATCTCCTCATCACCCAGTCAAAGAAAACTATCAGGTTAGTCTGACAAGACCTCCCTGCCACAAATCTGTTCTGCTTACTACCCTGAAGACTATTGTTCTCCAAGTAGTCCATGAGATCCTCTTTGACCAGTGACTCCATCAGTTGTCCTACAATAGAGGTAAGACTGACATGTCTATAGTTCCCTGCTTGCCCCCCAATTATGGAGCCGGAACTATGTCCACCACCTTCCAGTCCTCAGTACCACCCCTATCCTTAGAAAGCTCTTGAAGAGACCTACCAGTGGATCAGCCAGTTCTTCTGGCAATTCCCTAAGTATTTTCATATGCCACCCATCCAATCCTGGGGCCTTATCAATCTTTAGGACTGACAGCCCTTTCTGGACCCTTTCGCTAGTACTGTAAATGCTGACAGCCTCATCTCTGGAACCCCCTTAATGTTAGCTTTGATGCCACTCTCTGGCAAAGGCCCACCATTCTCCCTAGTGAAAACTGACCCTCCATCACTCTATCCCCACTCCTTTCTTCCTTTTGCCACTAATATACCTGAAGAACTGTTTTTCTCCAATCTTGACCCCCTCTGCATTCCACAGCTCTGTGTCTGCTTTTGCCTCCCTAACCCCCTCTTTGCCTCCCTAACCCCCTCTTTGCCTTCCTAACCCCTCTTTGTCTCCCTAACCCCTCTTTTGCCTCCCTAACCCCCTCTTTGCCTCCCTAACCCCTTTGCCTCCCTAACCCCCTCTTTGCCTCCTTATTTTCCAGCAAATATTCTTCCCATTCTTCCTCCCCAGCTCTTCTCTAAATTTGTAGAAGGCCTTTTTCTTGACCCTCACCACTTACTTGACCCTTATCCAGAACCATAGTGGTCTCTTGAACCTGTTCTTTTTGGTTATCATTCTCATGCATACATTAGATGCCCCAAGAATGGCCCTTTTAATTGCCCCATCACTCTTCCACTCCATCTGTGTTGTCCACCCCTGCTAACTTACTCTGACCAGCTCCTTCAGCCTACTGAACTCTGCTCCTCTAAAATCAAGGATTCAACTCTCAGTTGTGGTTTACCCATCCCGAGGGCCAGTTCTAACCAAACGAAGTTATGGTCACTGTTCCTTAATGGCTTCTACTGCCTCCAAGTTGGTGAGTACCACATTGAGAACTGTGATCTGCCTGGTGGGCTTCTTAACTAACTATACCAGCAGACAGTCCTGGAATGCATCCAACAAGACATGGCTTCTGGGGCTTCTGGCTAAATCAAATCAAATCAAATCAAATCAATTTTATTTATAAAAAGGTGCCTGTACAATAAATACATAAAACAAAATAAATCATTCTCACAAATACATAATTCCAACAGGCAGCAATATAATAGCAGCATAGGAAATCAGACTAAACCTCAATCAATAAATGCCAGGCTAAAGAGATAGGTTTCCAAAGCTATTTTAAAACTCTGGATGGTTAGGCAGTCTCGAACCCGATGAGGTAGAGAGTTCCACAGGGTAGAGGCAGCAAAACTAAATGCCCTTGCTCCAGATGTTTGCGAACGTACCCTGGGAGCCTCTAGCAATCCCTCATCGGAGGATTGGAGAGGACGGAGGGGACAGTAGGGACAAAGGAGATCTTTCAAGTAACTCGGTCCCTGTTCATGTAGGGCCTTATAGGTTAGCAAAGCAACCTTAAAGGTGATCTGCCACTGTATAAGCAGCCAGTGCAGACCGCAGAGCACAGGAGTCATATGACTGGTTCTCGATGCACCAGTCAATAGCCTGGCTGCTGCATTCTGCACCAGCTGCAAGCGACGGATATTAACCCCTGGCAGCCCTAGGTAAAGGGCATTGCAGTAGTCAAGACGGGATGAAACGAAGGCATGAACCAATGTTGGAAGATCATCAGGAGGAACCAAATGTTTCAACCGGGTGATATTTCTTAGATGGTAAAAAGAAGTTTTAACAACTGCTGATACCTGTAATTTCAGGGTCAAGCGGTCATCAAACATAACGCCCAGGTTCCGCACCCAGTCTGAGGTAGCTAGCTGAACACCTCTGAGCCATAGACCCGAGGGTGAACCTGCCAACATACCCGCCTCACAACGATCTGGGTTCACAACCAACACCTCAGTTTTTTCAGGGTTCAACCTTAACCAGCTCACATTCATCCAGGTCTGAATTTCAGTCAGACAGCTGTTGAGCACTGAGACAGCATCATCTTGTTCCGGGAAAAAGACATGTATAGCTGAGTGTCATCTGCATAGCAGTGAAAACTCAAGCCATACCATCTAATAATCACTCCCAACGGCAGCATATACACTTCAAACAACATGGGCGCTAAAATGGATCCCTGTGGAACCCCACAGGGCAGGGAGAATGGAGCCAAGGTACAAACCCCAAATACCACTCTCTGAGTCCTACCCATGAGGTAAGATTGAAACCATCTGAGGACCACTCCTGAACATTCACAGATAAACCGCAGGCATTCCAAAAGTACACCATGGTCCACAGTATCAAATGCTGCAGAGAGATCAAGAAGGACCAAGATGGAACATCTTAATCAATGTCCAGCAGGTTCAGATCACCCACAACCACTACTTCACCCTTAGCTATCCCTCTTTCCAATTCTTCCCTGAGCTCTCTGTCCCTCTCCTCCCCTTGCCCTGGTGGTCTATAGATCACCCCCCAAGCACAGTTTCTTGCCTGAGGCTGCAGTGAGTTGCACCTGCAGCAACTACGTCTACCCCTTAATACCCTGATGCACCCATATTCCATCAGCTTTATGCCATCCTTGACATAAAAGGTTACCCCTCTTTACCTGTTCCTGTTTCACTCCTGAACATTGAGTACCATGGGACCATCATTCCCAGTCATTCTTTTCCAAAGCCAGTGTTTCTGTTATGGTCACAATGTCCACCTCAGTGTCTGCCATCAGTGCCTGGAGCTCACTGATTTTATTACCTAGGCTCCTGGCATTAAGGCATACCCCTTACATTTGACCCCTGATCTTGCTTTGCTACTACCCTTGTACTTTACATGTCCTCTCATCCCCTTGTTTTTCTTGGTGATTGCACCCTTTATGTTCCCCCTCTCAAAAGTCCTTTCACCTAGTCCAGTAAGGGTCACAGCTTTCTTTGTACCTGCTATACTGCTGTGTAACTTTGACTGGGTGACCAAGGAAGTAGATCAGGGAGGGGTGGTGGATGTGACCTACCTAGATTTCAGCAAGGCCTTTGACACCGTCCCACATAGGAGGTTAGTAAATAAGTTAGGCAGCCTGAGAGTGGGCCTGAAGGTGGTAAACTAGGTCAGAAAATGGTTGAGTGATAGGACACAGAGGGTGGTGGTAAATGGCATTCAGTCCAAGAAGAGGGGGGGTAACCAGCAGGGTGCCACAGGGATCCGTCCCGGGACCAGTCCTATTTAACGTCTTCATAAGCAACATTGTAGAGGGGCTGGATCTAAACATGCTTGAGGAGTGGTCAAGAGTGTGGCAGCTAAGACTCACTGCAAAGAAGTGCAAAATCATGCATTTGGGGCACAAAAATCCAAGGAAGGAGTACAAGATGGGAGGAGAGGAGCTGATGCCCACCAATCAAGAAAGGGACCTGGGGGTAATCATATCTGAAGACCTAAAGGTAACCAAACAATATGAGAAGGCTGTGGGAAGAGCCAGTGGGATGCTAGGGTGCACTGGGAGAGGTATCACCAGCAGAAAAAAGGAGGTAGTTATGCCACTGTACAGATCACTAGTGAGACCTCATCTGGGGTACTGTGTCCAGTTTTGGAGGCCGCATCTCCGGAAGGACATAAACAAAATAGAGGCAGTCCCAAAAATGGTGCAAGGACTGTACCAAAAGTCACATGAGAAAAGACTAGAGGACCTCAATATGTATTCCCTGGAGGAAAGGAGAGGAGGGAGAGGAGAGAGGGATAAGATAGAGACATTCAAGTACATCAGGAGCATAAACAAGGTACAAGAGGGTGGCATCTTTCAGAAAAGGTGTACAAGAACAAGGGGCATGATATGAGGCTAGAAGGTGGTAGGCTCAGGGGCAACATGAGGAAGTACTTTTTCACAGAAAGAGTAGTGGATACTTGAAACAGCCTCCCTGTGGAGGTGGTGGGGGCAAACATGGTAGGGGAATCCAAGAATGCATAGGATAGACATAAGAGTACTCTCGTAATAGGGAAGACAGGGCAAGCTGCAGATCAGCTAGAGTCTGTGGTATTGCATTAGGTAGGGAAAAGGGGCAGACTAGGTGGGCCACACGGTCCTTGTCTCTCATCACCTTCTATGTTTCTATGTAACCAGGGTGTCAGGAATAGGACTGGTCACACCCCCTGCCTTGTGTGCCTGGACAAGGTTGAGGGTCCTGGGTTTGGTTTGCCTATAACTGGGAGCAGTATTTGGTTTTGACATGGTGCCTCCAGCCAGGGTAACTTCTGTGGGCCAGAAATCCAGTAGGGGTACACCCCCCCAGGTGACTGTAGCTCCCCACAGTTCCTCCCAGACAATGCCCACTCAGTAACACACCTTCCCTTGCAATGCAATACACTTTAGAATTAGCAGTGCTCTCTAATAATATGCTCACACACCAAACTTGTAACAAAGTAAATACCTCAGATTTATTCAGGGGAGAGGGTTAGAAAAAGGGGTACCTGGACATGGGAAATACCTGTAACAAATAAAAATATTTGGTGCACAGTGATAAACACTTTTTAATAAATGGCCATAAAGACTTTGCATGTAACCATAAACATTTACATTTGAGCACTTCACAGAAGTTTCCAACCTTGCTGAGGGTACCCCCAGGCCGTTGCAGGCCTGAAAGCTGCTGTGGGTTGGGTGCCTATTGGTGCACTTAAAGCTGAAGAAAACAGTTAAACGGCTTGCATCCTAGGGTACTCCAGGCACTAAAAGAAGAGCTGGTGGCACCACTGGAGAGGCTGCTTAACTTGTCCCTGGATCCTGGATGGGTGCCACTACATAAGGGGGGCAGCAGAGAGGAAATGGGAAATTATCGCCCGGTCAGCCTCACCTCAGCGGTGGGGAAGGTGATGGAGGTGCTAATAAAGGAAAGAGTGATAAACTACCTGATAGACAGCGGGCTACTAGATGACAGACAACATGGCTTCATGAATGGGAGATCGTGTCGGACAAACCTGATTGATTTTTTCAATTGGTAACAAAGGTGATTGATCGGGGGGGCAGTAGACATGGCCTATCTGGACTTCAGTAAGGCCTTCGACTCTGTCCCTCACCGCAAGCTGGTAATAAGTTGGAGAGCTTAGGGGTGGGACAGGAAATAACTAGATGGGTGGGAAACTGGTTGAAGGACAGAAACCAGAGGGTGGTGGTAAATGGGGTGCACTCCTGGGAAAAGGGGGTGATGAGCTGGGTGCCCCGGGGTCAGTTCTAGGACCGATCCTTTTTTTGCATCTATATTAGTGATACAGCAGAGGGACTTGAGGGAACGGTGTGCCTATTTGCTGATGATACAAAGATCTGTAATAGAGTGGACACCCCAGGAGGGGTAGAGGCCATGAGGAAGAACCTGCAGATTCTGGAAGGGTGGTCGGACACATGGCAGCTGAAATTCAATGCCAGAAAGTG
Source organism: Neoceratodus forsteri (assembly GCA_016271365.2). Lineage (NCBI taxonomy): Eukaryota > Metazoa > Chordata > Ceratodontiformes > Ceratodontidae > Neoceratodus > Neoceratodus forsteri. The sequence goes on from CM057452.1 coordinate 1,453,490,262, forward strand.
CACAGTAATGCACATGGGATGTAAAAACCTGCAAGCCAAATACACATTGTGGAAGGGAGATAATTAAGCAATCAAAGCAGGAGAGGGATCTGGGTATTACAATTTCAGACAACCTGATGGTGGGTGACCAATGCAGTAAGGTAGTGGGCAAAGCAAATAGAATGCTGGCATGCATAGGTAGGGGCATAACAAGCGGAAGGAGGGAGGTGTTGATGCCTTTGTATAAAACCATGGTCAGACCTAGTACGGGGTCCAGTTCTGGAGGCCTCATCTGTGCAAGGACATAGATGACATAGAAAGGGTTCAAATGAGGGCAATAAAGATGTTGCAGGGTATGCAAAGGAAGCCCTATGAGATGAGGTGGAGAGAACTGGATCTGTACCCGCTGGAGACTAGAAGGGAGAGGGGGGGCATGATAGCAACTTTGAAGTACATGAAGGGGATAAATAAGGTGAAGGAAGGGAGCTTATTTAAGAGGAAGGTGGGGGCCAAAACAAGAGGTTACAATCTAAGATTGGAGGGAGGAAGATACAAGGGCAATGTTAGGGGGTGTTACTTCACAGAGAGGGTGGTGAAGCCCTGGAACAAACTACCTGAGGAGGTGGTTTAGGCTGAAACAGTGGAGGGATTCAAGAGGGCATGGGATAGACATAAAGGACTGAGCAGTGGGTGGAGGGGGATATCACCTGACAAAGGCAGCAAGTGGGGAGGGGTAAGGGGCAGACTAGTTGGGCCAGAGTTGTCCTTTTCTGTCACCAGATTTCTAAGATTCTTTGATTCTATGATCTTTAATCTGTAACTGCTGAAACAACTGGCTGAACTTGTAACCACTTGGATCTTTTCCCAGTGCAGGGCAACCTGCAACTCACGGTTTGAAGAAACTCACAGCTGCTGAGGTACTCTACGTCTCTCTCACTTGGTGGGCTGGATGAGGAGGCTGGATGGCTGCTCCTGAAACTGGATGCTGGTTCCTCAGTGGCAACTGGCAGGAACTCCAGGCAGGCTGTGGGGCTGGGCCACGTACCTCAACCCTCAGACAGGACAACTGGGGAGGTACTCTAGGCACCCAGGCTGCTGCAGACAGAGGTCTTCTGGATTCAGCTTCTTGAAAACTGGAACATTGGAACACTGCTTGTCCACCCCAATATGCAACAGGGTGGATACAGGAGCACTCGGACTCAGCACGCTCCTCAGGACAATAGCTTTGTAAACTACTGCGAAAGTAGACTGTGGAAATGCTTTACTGGATCTTCTCCACAGTAGCTGATGCTGGAGGGTTTCCAGGAACTCTCTCCTGGATCACTGAATTGTGTCCTGGAACCACTGGCCTCCAGGCCAATTACGCAGACTGTGGGCCCTCAGGATTAGGGCTCTTTCTCGCTCTCTCTCTCTCTCTCTCTCTGAAGCCTTGCATTTTCTCTCCTCTCTGGAGTCCAAATGCAGACTGACTTACAACTCTGGAGGTCCCAGGATTTCCCCAGGGAATTGACAGCAGGCATTGGTCCAGGCTGCTGTCAATCACTTCCTTGACGTCACACTGGTGGCATAAAAAGGTACCAAGAACTCATCACCCAAAGGTCTCTCTGTTGTAGTCTTTTTGGGCTCCTTGCTTTCTCACTGCCTGCATAGCAGGTCAGAGGGGAAAAAAATTACTGCAACACAAAGCAGTCTATGCAGTTCACACAGAGTCTCAACTTTCAATGTCTGTTGCAGGCAAACAGTCTTGATTTGAGTTTTAATGGTCCAAGAGTTTAGCAGCTGCCCCTCTAGGTGACAGGCAGAGCATTCAATTACAGTACAGCTTTGGCTGCTCTTAAAGAAACTGTCCAAAAATACTTTTGCAGAGTTTATCTTCTTTTAGTCACCCAGGCATGCTAAAGGTAAACTCCTCCACTGTGGGGGAAGGGGGTAGCACTAGCTAGGATCCCCTTTTCTCTCCCCTCCCATTGAGGTTTCCCCAGATCAGTCTCCCCTGCAGTCAGTTTGAATATCCAGTATAGACATTAAACCTCTGCCTCAGCACGCAGACCCCCTCTCTCATCAGGTGATGTCCATCAACCTTGAAGAGCCTCCTGTCCCAGAAGCCCCCCCAGTTCCCCATAAAGTAGTACCCTTTATTCTTACCCCATCTCTTAAGTCATCCGTAAAACTCCTCTATTATCTTCCTACTTATCCTATCCTGCTTTCCCTTCCTGCCCCACACAGGATGGACTTTGAAAAAGGCCAGGAAGGCGGAGTGTGCTGCCAATCTGTCCCCAGTCTGCAAAAGTTCCACTTCACTAGCTCCACTGACTGGTTCTCCAGATAAGTGGTACCTAGGTGTACCAATACCCCCAGTTCCCCCTGCTCCCTCTCCACCATCCTCCCTATCATGTCTAAATCCTGGATGGCAGATGCCCCAGGAAGGCACTAGACCATTCCCCTCCTGTCCATCCCCCCTACCACTCTCTCTCTCTACCCACTAATCATAGAGTCCTCAACCACTAAGACTCTCCTGCTCCCCTTGGCTGACAACACATTGCCCTGCCTTTTTCCATTGACTGTCTCAAAGATTCCCCCCTCCAGCAGAATCAGGTGCCTAAACCTCTTCTAGAGGTGTGAAGTTACTCACCATCTGGATGGTGAGGGGTCAGACAACTTCCTTGTGCCTAACCCTGCTTAACTTCCCCGTCCCCCTTCCCACCCCTCTGGATCAGTGGATCTCTGGGGGAGGATTGGTGTGTGGGGGGGTTGGGCTCCTTCTGAGCTGCTGATGTAGCTGAGATATTTCTACCCTTGCTGCCAACAGCTGAGTCTGGTGCTCTGCCAAGGTCCTACAGATGAGACAGTGCATCTTCCTCCAAAGCATCTCCCTAGAGAAGATATTACCTTACCTCTCAACAGCAGAGGGTATGAATAAGGGATAGTAATTCCTCATTCTTAACAAATGATCTGGGTGTTCCTCAGGGATTCAATCCTAAAGCCCCTTCTTTTCATTCTTTTTTAAATTCCCTTCCCTAATCCAGTGTTCCAGTAAGCACAATTATATATGCTGATTATGCAGTTCTTTATCAAGAAGGTAAGGATTTAATGCGTTTAAAAATTGAGTTGCAAATAAGCTTTGACACCCTCTGGTCTTGGCTCGTTAAACATTTAATTTTGAATGCTAAGAAAATGAAACCCATGGTCTTCAGAAATGCAACGAAAAAAATTGACCAGTCTGAGGATTTTGTTGTAAGTACCATGGGTGGAAGTAAATTGGAGTTGGTGGAGAAATAGTCATACTTAGATGTAGTTTGGGATTTTTACTTGTAATGAACCATACATCGACCAGTTAACTAGAACCATTCACACATGCCAGGGTCTTCTTCATAGGGTGAATGCATTCTGTCTTCCAGAAACTTGTCAGCTCCTAACATGGAGGTTTTTATCGGTTATAGATTCTGGCCTACTTTGTTATAGCTCTACCTCTAAGACAACACTGGGTAAACTGGATATTCTCTTAAATAAACTACTACATTTTGTTACACAACTTCCTAGAAGTACCCATCACTCTCAACTACTAAATACTGGGCAGTGTTTGTCCGTGAGACAGAGGCATAGCTATAGGATGGCTTGTCTTCTATTACAATGCTTTGCCTGGGACTATCAGTGACCTGTTTCCCTTAGCCTGGCCTCCTGTAGTCGCCCATTCCTCAAATAGAACACCCTTTGAAATATAATTTCTGCATACTAATCGGGGCAGAAACCTTTGGGTGTTTTAATTCCATCCACTGTCGATGCATTGCCTATGGATTTGTTTCTCATTCATTACTTCATGGATTTAAAATTTGTTTGAGAATACATTTGTCAGCAAGTGAAATCTGTCAATGCTTTGTCTAATTATCAGGTCTGTTAATGTTTTTGGTATTGTTGTATATTGTTTTTAATGCTTTTTCCTCTCTTTTGTGTTTTCCTCCATTGCCATCAATGAAAACAAGCAGTCATCTGCTTATGGAATAACCAGGTCATTTATTTATTTATTTGTAAGTTCAGAAAGCACCTTTGAGCACATGTGCTCATTTACAAAATTTCCAGGTCAGGTTGATAGTACACATGCCTCCAGTTGAGCCTCTGTCTCACAGACAAATACTGCCCAGTATTTAGTAGTTGAGAGTGATGGGTACTTCTAGGAAGTTGTGTAACAAAATGTAGTAGTTTATTAAAGAGAATATCCAGTTTATCCACAGATTAAACTGACAATATTTACAGAGATTAATTACACAAATAGATCCAAGGGTAGTATATAGTTACAATGCAATTACATAAGTTACATAACAGGCAGTGTTTTGGCAGCATTCAAGCATTGTCAGACCAAAAGTTTCATACAATATTTAGACATTGAAAGAATGAAATGTACATTATTACAAAGATTATTGACATAAATAGATCTAAGTGTGGTATGTAGTTACAACACAGGCAGTGTTTTGGCAGCTCTCAATGAACCTTGTCAGATCATAAGGTTCAGAAATATTTACACTCTGAAAGTGCAAAGTATTACCCCTCAGTAATAAGTGTTGGAAGGAGTCAGAAACAAGAGAGATATCAGAGGTGGCATTTAATTAATAAACTTAATCAATGTAGTGCATAGGCACTTGTGACAGGCCAGAGACTCCCCCAATGATCACCCCAGACTGACTGGTCAATTGAGCAGGACCCGTGCAAACAACCCAGGGGTACAGAAGATGTTTCAGGGGCAGCAGCTCTTTGGAAACTATGACTTTTAGGGCCAGTGCCATTGGACTACAAAACTGGCAGGAATCTTAGCCACTTCAGACATTGATCAACATGGCACCGTGGTCAGAGGGTGGTGTCACAGCCAATCAGGCTTTAGAACCTGTCAGGGAGCCATGAAGTACTTCAAGGATTTTGGAGGACTTCATTATTTGCCCAGAAGTGAGACAACCAAACAGCCATCAGGTAACCATAAGACAGATCCCCCTAAGAGACTGACAGGAGGAATTGGCCAATTGGGAGGTTGGCTGCCCTTGGCAAGACTGAAGAATGTTGCAGCATGACAGCAGTTTACTAGAGAAAGTGAACAGAGGCAAACCTCTTATCTGATAGCATCAGGAGGGAGCTGTTCAAGTTCAAGTTTATTGCAGGAATAGCTCCATTGAGCAAGCTCATTCACAAGGAGGTCCTGAGGAACATATATCAGGAACCTATACAGAGAGACAATACAAGGACCCAAGCAGTCCTGGTACAAATAATAACATTGGTCAAATAATAACAATAAGGTCCTAAGGAACATATATCAGGAACCTATACAGAGAGACAATACAAGGATATAAGTAGTCCTGCTACAAATGGTAACATTGGATAAAAAAGTTGCAAAGATATACACAATATACAGTTATATACATATTAGCGGGAGATTAAACAAATTGTACCTCTGGTATACAGCAGGCATGCCAAGATATACAGGCCTAACAAACAAGCGGTGCTGAGCATTGTACAGACAAGTGTCTTTATACATGCCTCCAAGGTGAAGACTGCTGCTCACAGCATAAGACAAGAGACTAAAATCTGTAGCTGAAGGCTGCCAGCCTGCAGTGGTAAGCCACCCTGTGGATGAAGTCACTGGAGAGACTTTCCCTAATCAAATGAACTGGTCTGCATCTGCATCACAGAAAGTAGAGCCTAAGGCCACCATGCTGATCCCCTCAGCCTAGAAAACTGCAAAGGCATAGGAAACACAAGACATCCCAAGAGACCACACCCAGCTGAACCTGCATGAGATGCCAGAGAGCATGAATGGCCGAAGAGAGCTGAGGGAGCCATCAGAGGTGTGACACTGGACTGCAGAATGAAACGGGTACATCCAGCCGGGACTGCAGCTAGAGATGGAGGCCCGCTAGCCTCAGAGTAACCGTTAGTACTGAATCAAGGCCTACAGGTTCTGAAACCTATTATTTTTTACATCGAGCCATAAACTGGAGCTAATGTTAAATGGACTAGACCACCCGGTCAGGATTACAAATTTGGAGGTATTTGGCTAAGCATAGTTTGGTGCTTTAAGTAGGGACTCACGTTTACTGTGATTCTGCAGCTGCGGCAACTGCCACAGAGACATGGTAGCAATCTTCAGTACAGCTGCAATGTGTCTGCATGACTCTCTCGTCTTCTCTTTGCCGGTCACTCTCTGGCACTTCAAACAGTTTACATCAGCTGTAGCTGTCTCTGTTAGCCTCTCTACTCAGACTCTCTGATGTAAGCCTGGGCTGGGAGTGCCCAACTGCTTCCTCAGTACAGCTCCAAGGAAACCCCACAGCACTGCAGGCAATCACTTGGCTGTGGTGGCTAATTGTGGTGGTTTATGAACCCCTAGGCTATACACAGTTGAAGACCCTTAGGCCTGTACTTGCAAGTGCCTTCCAGGGCACATTAAAGAGCCCAGCTGCAGGGTGGTTTACCTGTACAGACTGTCTCCCTCCTGCTGCAATATTCAGTTTTTATCTCCTCTCTGCATACAGCAGTCTTCTCCTTCTTGGCTGAGAAAGCTCAAGTTTGCCTTTAAAATGTCTGCAGAGCTTCCCTGCTCCCATACAGATGATAGATCTGCCTCTTCTCTCTTTCTCTTGCAGACTGAGCAGCTACTGTATTGCTCTGGTTCTCCACTCAAGTAATGACCCTCCAGTTGTTTAGTCCATTAGTCACAAAAGGAGGGTCTGTCTGGCTGCTCCTCAATGGATGAATGTCAGTACAACTCAGGGACAAATTAGTGAGCCCTCCAATGTCCCTTGAACCATCTTGGCTCAGCTGTAGGCCTCTGAAGCCTAACTAGTTGATGCAGGTTCCCTCTGACCTCATTGCCGTGCTAAGTGGGGTCAGAGGTAATTAAGATGGCTGTGGCCATGCTGCCAAGGCACATTGGCCCCAAAGTTTCTTTTTTAAAGGGATCCTGCCCTTGAAAACATTTATGTGCACAATAGTTATGTTCTACACTGATCAGGCTACTACCTAGTGTTGTTGAAGCATCAGTTGGGGGAAGTTCCAGTTTAAGCATGCAGTCATGCTTACTCTCCCTCATTTGCAGCAGAGAACCATGGAGTGGCAGTGGAGCCACAGAATCTATGGTGCAATCAGCACCAAAAAAGAGACACGTCTCGTCTCGCTCCCGCCTGTGGTCCCGATGCCAGTCCCTGAGAACTGGAGGGAATAACAGGAGGCAGTAGGCTGGTATGTGGCTCTGGAGAGCCAAAGGTAAGCCCCACCATCTGGGAGGAAGGTTGCATCTGTACAAGTTGTTTTTCAAGTACTGGTTTGCACTCTGTTATAGTATTTACTTGTGTACCCGATCACCATAGATGACAGTATTCTACCCCTGCCTTATGGGCTCAAATAAGGTTAAAGGGCCTGGTTCAATACTCCTGTGTAGATTACTTACCCAAGATATTGTAGCTGGATGATAAGTTGTGCAGTGCCTCCATCCAGGAAGGGATGTAGTCAGGAATTTTAAACTTGTACTTGAGAGTTGATGCAACTATTGCCTCCCCATGTAAACACAAACTGAAAGATGTGCTGCCCCCACCACACAAACATTGCCCCAAGCCCATTTCAGTCAATATGTGGCAAGCCAATGATCCAAACAGATTCATGTTTTATTTTATCTAACACACACACTACCAATCAAGTAGAAATTGGCTGGGTTTAAGGTACAATGTTTAGGATACATTGTGATAAGCTTCTGTACTTTATCAAGGTAACCAGCCTTACAGGGGTCCAAAGGAACAAACCGCATGGGGTCTGACTCATAGCACATAGCCCTACCCCACCTCCACTGACTGCAGTCACTCACAAGTTTGCTGGCTGCAGCTGTAATCCCCAAGCACAGGAATAGAAAGGGCGGCTTTATTATTTTACTCTGGCTCTGTGTTTGTGTTTGTTGCCCTGGCCTGAGGTTCTTGTAGCCCTGGATTTTTCAGATTTTACTGTACTCAGCCAAGTACACTGAGTATGCCTGCCGATGCCTATGCAACCAGGGAAAGATTAAGTGGGCTACATTGCAAGCTAGTATTACCCCCTGAGAAACAGTGCCAATCCACTGTGGACCCTGCTGGCATAGGTCTCCCGACTCCCACACACTCTGGAATAACAGCTGCTCAAATATAAACCGTATTGCTCAATAAATAATATACACACAACACCGACTGCAAACAAATAATAGAGGGTTTTATTAGGGAGTCAGGAACAAGGTCTCCGGGAAAAGCAAAGGTTAATGTAGGCAAAAGGATTCCAGCAGTAGTCACTCTTTTAATTGGCTGGTTTTCTGATGCACTGCTAGGCATAGCCCAGCTATAGAAAAGCAGTCTGCCTCCAGCCAATACAGTGCTCAATCAAACTGAATTGTTGGGATGCTACCCCAGTCCCCACAGGAACCAGATCATTATCCCTAGCCCCCGGAAACTCCTGTGGAAGCCCGGTTACACAGGTGTTAAATTGGAGTAGGCTCATCACAGTTACATGTGGTCAATCAGCATTGGTGCACTTAAAGCCAGGACCCCATGCATACCATGCAACGTGGACCTATATTCTGTGGCAGGCCGTCATGCTTGCTGTATCCAGATTATGAGCAATTATGCAATGATTGCCTGGCAGATCTTTGATTGGCTTTACATTCTGTAATGACCTAAATGGGCCCCAAAATGGCCACCACAACAGCCCAGCATCAGCACGTTGTGCTACCCAGGATCAGGGTGATTCTGGTTTGCTGCATCAGGAGGTGGGCCAGGCTGATGAAGCCTCCATGTGACAGTGTGTCTCAACCAGTGATAGGGCTGATGGCAAGCTCCTGTGCAGCAACTGCTCCTATAGCATGGCCAGGAAGCTTGCTCCTTCCACAGGGGACACGCTGCGTGCGTGCAAGACCAATATCAGGCTGTCCTCACATCAGAGGAGGTGGGACAAAGAGCAAAGAAAAACCCAAAGTTGTCTATATGATGGCTTGGGGCCTCTGCATTCCCTTGGATCCTAGTGCTGGCCAGTACTGAGTTCTAGTCCACACACATTCAGAGCCACTGCCACAGGGGTAAAGCTGTGGGGGCAACTGGCTGGTGCACGGTACCAGAGAGAGGAATGGGGGACGCAAGCCTAAACAGGATATATCCCTGAACAGGATATGTGGGCCAGGAGAAAAAGCTCCACATGAAAAAAAAAATTGAGCCCCCAAAGGAAATTTAGTTGTCTCAAAAGAAAGCCCAGAAAAAGGCTTCTTGGGGCAGTTCAGCAAAAGCACAGGCATGGCAATACAAAGCAGTTTTTGCACCTTGAGTTGGATCGGAGGAAGGGCATGGAGAAACTGAAGGGTTGTTTTTTTGACTGTAATCTGTTTATCTTCCTATGGTTCCCTCCCCCCCTGCCTAATACTGGTTTACTGCAGCAAAGCTCTTGTGGATTCCTTGCCATGCCCACCCATTTGCTTGAACACCATATTGCTAGGCTGTAACACAATGAAGCTTCAATTACTCCCTCCCACCCACTTGCTTAAAGCCTGGTAGTGCCAGTTTGTACTGTCAAACCCCTCCAGTGGCTCCTTGCAGCTTTCCCACTTCAACACCATTGATGCCACTTGCTTTAATGCTGCTTCCATATGTCTCCTCTACTCTCTGTAAGTATTTGTTGCAAGGCTACAGAGCAGTTGGACCATGTTACATTAGGCACAGTTCAACAAAGTCTCCCATTTTGTGTTTTTGCAAGAATTACTAAAACTTTTTCATTCCACAGTTGTGCAGTCAACAAACAGAACTGTTCTCTCCCCTCATGAAATAGGCTTCTTCAGGTTTCCTCAGTGTTTCTAAAAAGCAAGAATGGCCATCAGAGTCAGGGCTGAATACCAATTTAGAATGGGGTACTAGCCAGCACAGTGAAAGAGTGGTTGTGCTTCCACCCCCCCCCCATGCCGGCAAGCTGGGTTCGGGAACGGACAGGGTCACTTGGTGGGCCGAAGGATGAGGGAGGATGAAGCACCCAACAGCAGCTCTCCTCCCTAGGGGAAGGGGATCTCAGTTCCTGCTGCAGAGGCTGCTGCCTGGCAGAGCCAGGTGGTAGTGTGGTGGGACAGCACATAGAGGGCAAAAACTGGAGTGTGACATTCTGGCATGCATGTTCCTGCATTCCAAGCTCAGAGAAGAAAAATGGAGGGAAAATTGATGGGTTGTTATATGCCATCTCCCCCTGCAGACTCTCACAATGACCAACATGGCTGGCCACCCACCACATTGTATAGTGCTGGGTAAGTGATGGATACCTGGTAAGTCTGCAAGAGGGTCGGTGATGGGTCTGATCGGTGGCTCCAGCAGACCCAGAAGACAGGAGCATAAAATAGTGATTTAAAAAAGAAATAAAGAATGGGGTACTGACCACTACAACCCAGGTGGGGGAAGGATGTGAAATGGAGGTATCAGCATACTGGTTCCACTATGTCGGTTCGAAACCAAGATGGTCGACTGACATTACAGTGACACCAAAATGCCAATGGCAATCATGTCACCTGGCAATTGTGCTGCCTTACCGCCGTGGCGCCCAAAGAACTGCGGCACATCCAGGCTGTTTGTGGAGGGGGCTTCACCCCATAAATATTAATTTAATTACCTCAGGGGGTTACTGGGGATGGAGGGCAACACCAGTGCGTCGCTGTGGTGTACGGCACTCTGACAACAAGTTTGCCACTGTGAGTGTCTAACCGGTTGCGGTGCACCGATGGCTGTCGCTGCAATGCCGTCGCTCTGTTGATGACACAACGGCATACTTACCACCATTTTAGTCTTGCTCACAATCCTGTTGCCAGTTCAGTTGGGGGGGGTTCAGTGGTAGCAGCCATCTCTGCTGCACCAAACATGTTGTTTCTGCAGTGCTACCAAGAGCCATTACATTTAGCAAAGACAGCACTGCATATTCGAGAAACCATGAGTAATTAAACAGGGCCTCGGTCCTACAAGAGACCTTCTTAGTTTACTTACTGTAGTTTGCACAAAAGAACTTTTAGCTGGAACCAGAGTGTCTCCCATAATCACCCAACTGTTTGTTTGTTTTTTGGTTGTTCTTGTTTGTTTTTTGTATGGCTTACAAACAGACCATCCAGGCTGGGAGTACAAAAAGTGCACTTAAAGTTTTGGTTATGTTGATCTTTACCGAAAAGCTAACATGCAACACAACTGTCAATGGGCCTTTACTGTTTCTATGGTGGGGTACCCAGTGAAGTACTAGGCATTCCCTAGACTAAAGGATATTACTGGTACCAGTAGGCGATTGGAGTAGTGGCTCCAGCAGTGCAGCTGGTGTGGTATAATTGAGAGGACACAGCCAGAAGGGACTACTGTCTGCTATTACTGACTTTGTTGTTTGCCCTGCACAGCCTTAACTCTTTCCTCCCCACGATCTTTTGTTTCTGACCCCAGTAAATTCTCTCTGGTTGTCTTGCATTTCAGTACCATCTCCTTGCATTTAGAATGTGTGTACACTAGTATACGGCATTTGTGTTTATCTTGTATTGCACTGTGTAGCAAGCAGTTGGGTTGAACATGTTGGACCCTAGTTGGTTGGTACTGTTTCCCAGAGCACTGTATTATCTTTTTATCTAGCCTTCCTTGGGTAGCGGTACCACACAATTTATTTAAGCTTGTATCACAACCTCCCAACAGGAGTTTTTTTATTTTTTTTTATTTATTATACTTTTTGAGGTACCTGGCTGCCTGAAGTATCTGCCCTCATCACGGACCCCCGGGACCTCCACCTCTGATCATAGCCTGTGCTCTTCCCCCAGTCACCCTTGGCTTGCCCCCCAGAGGGCGGGATTGCAGCGCCGGCCCTTAACGCCGCAATTCTGATATCTGGTCAGGGGGAGCTGGCATCGGAGGCGATGAGAGGCCCGGGGGCAGGGCGTCATGAAGATGAGCTAGGCCCAGGTTTTTTATTTTTTTTCCCCTGTAAGCAGGGGCGGGGATGTACAGTGAAGTCCGGCATCAGCCCTGCCCTGAGACATCCAGGCATCAGTGTGCTTGCGGCAACCAAGCCTCCGCTGGGAGCCGCTAGACACTGAGCACACACACACCACCCCCGAGAGAAGGAGAGCAGTCTAGGATGCTCGATCCTTCTCCCCCCGGCTGGCCCTCTGATGACCCGGGTCCATTCTCGAACCCAGGTCGCTGGCATCGCAAGCAGAAATCCAAGCGCTGCGCAAGCAGGCAAGCCAACAGGAGTATAATGACTCCATCCTATCAACCTTATCCGAGCCCATAAGGCAAAGGTAGTAGCAATTTCAAAGTGACCCAGTACATCTTTGGAGGCAGCACTAAGGTCTGATGTTTATCATCTGGTCACCCAGGTGAAACCCTCTGCAAGTTGGAAACAGTTTAGAACCCACCAAAAAATCTTTAAAAGTCAAAATGACCTACTAGGAGGTCATGGGATGATGTGCTGAGGGTTAGGACCCTAAAAAGATTTTGTTGGTTGAAAACATCCCTAAGGGGTCAGTGGAATTATCAGTGTGGATGTTTTGCTAGAGGAGTTTGAAGGAATTGGGAAGCTGAAAGACCACCTTCTGTTCTGTGACACAGCCACCAAAACTGTAACAGCAACAGTAGATAGTGCTAGGGATATAGATTCTCTAAAACTACCAATCAAGTTTATCCTGAGGGTACTTAGGAACTGCGGCACCTGTTAAACAAGAGGAGAACTCTAGATCACACCCCAAGCCAGAAGGACTAATGGCAGTACTGGACATCTCAGCTGTGATGGCAGCATGTGACACGGGATCAGAGGGGGTGATGGAGGCCTTTAACGGGGCTGTCTTGGCTGCCTTCAATACCATGACATGAATCTGCGTACATCCCTCAGTCTCATGCCATGGCTCCCCCAATGTTTTATGGTGAGCTCAGGGAGTTGAAGGCCAAGGGACGAGGTTTGAGTGATGTTGAAAAAATCCAGGTCCCAGGAGGACATACAGTACAGGCTCTGAGTGTTCATTAATATGAATACTGAGCAACAATCCCCCAGAAAAAGGCTGTTTTTTTGTCTAAGGAGTAGTAGTAGTGGTAGTAGTAAAACGTTTTTATTTATATTTAGATGAACAAAGGATATGTTCAATTGAGCCAAGGCTCATTTACAACGAGGTCTTTAGTGAAGCAGCATTATTACCAGTCATAAAGTTACCAAAACATACAATATTACATACAATCAAGTAGTACTTCTACAGCAATAGATACAACATATTCAGTACCAACTTTTTAACAGACCATCTAGTAATTTTACAAGTTCATTCAGCAATCCTTCAGTACATCATTTGAGCTGACAACAGTAGCAAGTCTCACAATTTTTTTTATCTAACCATAATCTACAGATTGCTGCTAGGAGGAATTTACCAGCTCATCTCTTTTGGACTGTAGACAGACTACACTATCCAGCTTGTCTGAAGTCCATGAGAGTGTTTGCATCCACTAAATGCAAGAAGTTTGCTTGATTCTTCACATACAGGGTGTCCTCTATTCGGGCCAGGATCTCCCCGAGTGTGCTACGGCAACCCAGCAGGGTTGAGCCAACAGATTCCAGATGCACTCAGCTGTCTTGGGGCGAGTTTAAACCTGTGATGGTAGAGGATATAAGTGAGGTAATTTCAGAGCTGTGACCAACTTTTTGAAATCCAGTCTCAGGCCCAGCTTGACTACTGGTGAGCTGTGCCAGGCAACTTGGTTCGGTGTTTGCTGGAATTGTGTGGTGTTCCTTATCGGAGTTCTTTCCAGCTGCACTGAAAGACGTACTGGTAAAGCCACTTTTAAAAAACCCATCCTTGGATCCAGACATTCTGGCAAATTACCGACCTGTCTCTAGCTTCCCATTTTGGGGAAGGTTATTGAAAAGATGGCTGTATTTCAACTAGAAGCACATCTCATAGCCTTTGACATCTGTGAGTCTATCTAGTCTGGTTTAGGTCCAAACAAAGCATGGAGACTGCACTGGTCAGGGTGCATTAGGGTTGCCACCTATCTGGTTTTTGACCGGATAATCCAGTTTTTAGGGTCCTTATCTGGTCATCAGGTTTTGGTTACATGCAGTCTGGTTTTTGGGCCATTTTAAGTGCTCATATACTCTTAAAACTGATGCATCAAATCATTCACTGTTTTGGCTGCATTACATGTCCAGGTTACAAAGAAGTTCTGCTGTCACAGTCATTCAGACCTGCCTTTGTTTGTAAAACCAGACTGTCTGAGAGGTGTAAAGTATGGCCATTAAGACCATGAGCAGTAAATTAACCTATTCTTTTCCACTCTGAATTTTAAGTATGATCTTTTACTGCAGTAGTTCTTAGACTTTGTCACAGTGAGCCTCCCCGAATCCATGGAAAAGAATTTGAGCTTCCCCCAAAAACTGAAATAATCTTGGGCCTCCCCAAAGAAAAATAACATACTGTACTTTGTGCAGTACACCATGAATAAATTGAAACCCATTTGAGTACTTGGCTCACATTCAGTTCTTTGTCTTATACTAACGTGGAACCTTTGAAAAAGAGCTCATATGCTCAAAAGTGTTATCTGAATAACAAATAAATAAAATAAACATATTATTATTAAGCTTATTGTAACACCCCCCCCCAGGCCAACCTACTTGATCCACCATTTTCATTCTTGAACCATTGTTACCCCTTGTTGCAATACCTTCATGGGTCAGATTACTTTCTCTGTTTCCTCTCTATATGAAATAACCTTCCTACGTACTTTGCCTCTCCACCTCCTTCCCTGCTCCTAAGCAACTTCTCGAGGATTACTTTGCTCCTTCCTGCTATTGCTGTTAGCACGTCTATGTACAACCATTGTATTTGGGCTGTTCTACCATCAGTCTACAAACTGATCAATTACCACCACTCATTACTAGTTTATTGTTCCTATTTGTTTGCACTATTGTTCACTGTGTATTTCTTGATTGTTTTGCAGTTACCTTTTGAAATGTATTCACTCCCTACCCTTTCCCGGGTACACCTGAAATGAGCCTTGGCTCATTCACCTTCCCTTGTCACCTATTAGTAAATAAATACATAAAATTCACCTACTATTACCTCTTTCAGTTTGCTCCATCTCGTCACACAAAATATAAAAAACTCAAAATTTAAATACAGTACTTTTTCAGACTTGCTTGAGCCTCCCCTAGAACAGGTTGAGACCTCCCCAGGGAGGCTGGCCTCACCATTTGAGAACCCCTGTTTTACTGCTATGACAGGAAACAGTGTTTACATCTTTATGTGCTCTCATGTGTTTCTTTTTGTTTGTTCTATATTATGGTAAGTTTTAAATCCATTTTTGTTAAATTAATAATCTGACTTTTATGGCTTTTATCACTACGTTTGCTCTAATTTTTTGTATTACCTGAACATTCCATGATATTAGCTACGCTTTGACAGGTCATTCAGATAAACAGCATGGAATGGTGTATCTGAAATTGTGGAATGTCTTAGAAATATGAAAAGAAACAGCAGTAGCTGCTGAGGTAAAGGGGAACACAGTGCAGTATAAAGGGTACCACAAGCACTGATAATTAAGTTATCAAAAATTGGTCAAAGAATCAGAACACATGGCTGACATGGAAAGGAAAATGGGAGAGTGTTTAACAAAGGGCTGAGCAATAAGCTGTGGCTGAGCTTGACACACCCCGCAGACCTGAGTTTGATTCCTACAACCTCCACTTAAATACTGTGTGACCCTGAGCAAGTCACTTAACCTTCCTGTGCTCCTGAGTCACTCCTGTAACATGGGCTATGTGGCCTATGGGAGGTAACCTGGTTGCCAAAGAATAAAAATAAATAACTGAATAAATAAATCAAATAAATAACAGTATAAAAATAATTTCCTCTCACTAGTAATGTCTATTCCGACATTACAAATGGCTTTGGAGGAGGAGAGATATACTCGCCAGTCATAAAAAAGGGGTGGAGCCAGAGGTGGAGTTTGGGGTGTGGTTTCGGATCCGGTTTTTACCTCATCCAAAGGTGGTAACCCTAGGGTGCATAATGACCCCCTCAGGGTAAGGGATAGAGGAAAGTGATCAATTTTCCTCCTCCTCACTTTCTTCTCAGCTTTCGACACCGGGGACCATAGGCTGTTTTTTCAACTGACTTAGAGAGTACCTAGAACTCACTAGTAAAGTCATCTGTTGGTTTGAGTCCTTTCTTGGGGAAAGGATGCAGAAGGTTGTATTGAGGAATTTTTCCTCACACCCAATGTCACTGTCCTGTGGCATGCCCATGGGATCGGTCCTCTCTCCCATGTTGTTCATGGTGTTCAAGTTCAAGTTCAAGTTTATTGCAGGAAAACTCCATTGAGCAAGCTCATTCACAAGGAGGTCCTGTGACATAAACACTTAAAGTACAAACACAGATGGGTAATAACAGTATATACATGAAATGCACGTTACATGATACAGGCTGGATATACATACAAGGGTACCACATAGGGTGACCGCAGCTGGTAAACATTGATATGTGTACATGCTGCCCCTGGTAGAGATCATAAGACAGTACTGTTTGCAGTTTTAGTGCTATGCAGATGATACTCAACTGTACCTGTTGTTTGTACTCAGGATGCCTGGTGCAGTAGATATGTTGAATAAATCCTGGGCCAAGATCCAGGACTGGATGTCAACTGAATGTCATTGAGCTGGTTGAGAATCAGCCCGGACAAAATTGAGGTACTGATGGTCTGTCTGGGTCACAGAGGAGAATGGTTACTGCTGAGAGGGAGACAAGGCTTTGGCTCAGCTCCTCTAGGCTTTCGGCTTCCACCAAGGTGAGAAAATTGGGAGTCATTTTGGATGCGGGGCTGACACATCAGGTTTAGTTGTCAGCAGTAGTCTGGAGTGACTTTTACCATTTAAGGAACATCAGGCAGATTAGACCTTTTGTCCTCCTGTGAGGTTCTGCTGACTCTAGTTCATGCATTTGTGATGTCTCAGCTTGATCACTGTAATGCTTTGTACCCCAGGGTCAGTGGTGAACGCAGCAGCCAGCATGCTGACAGGCCTTCCAAGGACATGCTATGTCTCCCCAGTGCTGCTTGATTTGCAATGACTGCCTGTAAAGTGATGTATCTCCTTTAAAGTCAGTTTGCTGACTTATAAGTACCTAAATGGGTTGGAACCTGACTGCCTGTGGGGGCTCCACAATCCTCATTCACTCTCTTGCCCTCTCCACTCCACAGAGGTGAGTGACTTGTCAGTGCCAAGGGCCAGGCTGTAAACTTAAGGAGACTGGGCCACTGAGGTGGCTGGCACAGTTTTCTGGAATTCACTCCTGAGGCCCCTTAGAGAGGCCCCTTCACTAGAGGCCTTTAAAGAGCACCTTCTCCAGTCCTTTTAACATGGATGCCTAAATTCCCCTTCTTGTATTGATTCTTGTTTTGTATTTATTTAATGTTCTCAGCAATTTGGTTTTGCAATCTGAGCTGCTGAAAACTGCATGCTGTAGCAGCACTTCTGCACTGAGCCTGGTGTTGCTATAGATCCATAGCTGTGCTGAGGACATCACTATGTTGAGCAGGGCAGAGTCACACTGTGTGTTACAGTGAAAAAGCAAGAGTTTTGCAAGGGGAAAATGCCACATATTCATTAGTATAAAATTATCATCATTGTTTCCCCTTCCCCTCACATGACACCCTGTTATCAGTAAAGTATACTAACTCCAGTGTCTACGTCATCTCTTCTCTGTGTACAATTTATATGATTGTGGGCAGGGCCTACAGCCATCTTGCTGAAGCTCAGCTGGAAAATGGCTTATCGTGGAACACATGTTTTGGACTTTTCAGTGTATCCTTCCACTAATGTGAATCCCTATGGCATTTGAATTAAATAATCCCTTCTTTCTGTTTAAAGATCATGTGCAACACTTTATTTTGTACTGCAAATGGTAGTGTTAATAAAGAAATGTCTTTAAAGCAGTGCCCTAGTTGTTTTTTTACCCTATGCTTAATAAATACTTTAATTTTGCATGGTCGTAGCTCCATTTTCCTCTGACTGCTGTAATCTGTTCCTGATGCTCTGCTAAACTGGGTAGCTGACATCTGCAGTGTCATAATGTCAGTGGATGGTCTGTGAGCATTGCCATCTGTCAGAGATGCTGTTTCAACTTAATATTTCCTGGTTAGCAACAGGCTGCAGTCAGAGCATTTTGGTTTGATTTAACACACTCTCCTCATCCTTATACTGAGTCCTTTGTAATTTCTTTTAAATTGTCAGATTTATGCGTCTAACAGTCTATCATTGCAGTGTTTGTCTGTAATCTGAGTACTGGAGTGGCCTTTGCCAGTGTTTGGCCTACTCTCAAAATTTATTGTTTTCTGACAGTTTAAATAGTACTGCTGAGAGTGGCTTTGCAATGAACCATGTGGGTTCTACTGCCCTATTTAGCAATATAATCATTTTATTTCCCTGCTTTTATAATGCTATCAACGTGTTAACAAAGTTTGTTATAGTATATTTTATTTTTAACTGACTTTAATGTCTGTCTACGTGGTTACTTTTTGTTCAGTTTTGTTGTTTCCTGTTTTAATTTGTTGCTGATATGAAGCACTGCTGTGCTATTGGTTACAAGAATGGGAATGGGTATGCACACAGTTTCTGTCACTTTCCTAAAGATAACAATCGGTGCAAGCAGTGGGCACTTGGTGTTAAACGTGCCTGCTAGGAACCAACTGATCGTAGTGTTTTATGTGTTGGCCACTTTACAGAACCTCAATTTACAATTTCACAAACTCTTTTACATACTATTGGTTTTACTCCGTCAGTGTTGCTTGAAACCTGCATGTCCTACCTTTTTTTGTCATTTAAACATGAAAAAGCAAAATGCCAGAGTAATGTCATTCAGAACAGGAAAAGGACTGAAGCAAGTGATAAATATGATTAGCCATATTACAACTGTTACATCTGAATTGTTGCTGAATGCTAACAGTGTGTCTGTAAAAGTGGCTGAAACAGACAGGTATTTATTTACTGTTACTGGCAATGTAGTGTCTGTGTTTATGGGTTCATGATAGTGTTACAAATGTGTGCATTGCTGTCTGCTTTTGCTGGTTAATATTACATAGGTGTGTATCTTTGCAGTACGTTATTATGTGCATAGATTTCTGTGACTGGTTCTCTTCCATGTCTTGTGCTGTTGTAGAGTACTTTTAGATCACTTTTCAAAGTCAGTGGCTGGCTACTCTTACGTTGGTGTGTAAGGATGAATGATATGGCGATATGGGTGCACGACAGTTATGCATGGTTTATAACGCACTACTAAGTAATATATCTTTATGGATGAAGTATTCTATTATGGAGGAGTGTGTGGGTGAAGGGCAATAGTACAAATGTGTGTAAAGTTGCAGGACACCGTTATCTGCACTGATTTTTGTGCCCAGCATTCTTGTGAATGTCTGCATGGGTGCACAGTACCATTATAGGGGTGTGTATAGGTGCAGGGCAATGGTACAAATGTGCATATGTGTGCAGGGCACTTATGTACTGTTATTTTAGTTCAGGTCATGGTCGCATATCTTTATATTGATGCAGGGTACTGTTATGTGTGTCTATGGGTGGAAGGCAATGGTACTAATGTGTGTATGGGCGCAGCACACTTATGCCTAGTTATTGTAGTGCAGAACACAGTTACATACAGTATCTTTGTATGACAGTGGGTTACTGCTACATGGCTGTGTATGGGTGAAAGACCATGGTATAACTCTGTGTATGTGTGCAGGACACTGTGATGTCTAGGGTCTTTGTTAAAGCACATTGATATGTATTTATATAACGGTTTTTGATAATAGTGTATTATTGTGCACAGCTGAAAAGAAATATAGAAACACAGCACTTGACTAAAGGGAGACTGAATATCCATCTACTCTGCCCTTGCTATACTAACTCACTCCATTGGCCTACTGCGTTGCACTGTACCCCTTCCCCCCACTACCACATCTCAAACCCTTGCTGCCCCTCTTAGGGACTGTGATTCTTCTTGATTTGTCCCAGTCCCATTTAAACCCTTGAAGGGAATTTGCATCCTGCCAACCTCCACTCATGCTATTAGGGACTGCATCCCTATTTTGTAAAAATAGGACATAACAGTTTACCTTCTTTATATCACAGGGAAACTTGTATGTTTCAATCATGTGCCCACACTCCCTTCTGGATTTCAGTGAATAGATGTTTAGAGCCATAGTCTGTCTAGGTCTTTCCTCAGGTGAGGTTTCCAGAACTGGTCATAGCACTCCAGGTGAAGCCTCACTAGGGATCTGTGCAGTAACCAAATCACCTTGCTTTGCTTGCTGTGAAAACCATTCCCTATAAAACCCATCCTCTCCAGTGCCTTTTTGTATGCTTTATTGCATTGACTTGTTTGCTGCAGGGAATCACTGACTATGGCCCACATATCTCTATCCTCTGTGGAAGTGGGTAGTCTAATTCCTACCATCATGTATTCTGTGCGTGGATTATACCTACCAAAGTGCACTTGTGCTCACAAATGGGGAACATGTACAGGAAATAACAGTCTGGGAGCCATTGGGTGGGAGTGACCACTACACAGTGTGGTTCCAATGAAATATGGGCAGGGAAAGCATCCTAAGACCAAAATCTTGGATATTGGAAGGGCAGACTTCAGGGAAAATGGGTGAAGTACTAAAGAGGCACTTGGCAGGCATCAGACCAGATATGGGGGTGGACCAAAGTGGTTCATCATTAAAGAAGGAATACTGGTTGCCACAGAGAAGTGTGTTAGGCTCAGGGGTAAGGACACAAGGGCCAAAGCGCCCAGCTGGTTCAGTTCTGGGGTTGCCCAGGTAGTAACGGAAAAGAGGCTGACCTATAGAAAATTCAGGAAGTCCAAGACAGAGGTGGATAGGGAAAATGACCTAAGGTTGGCTAGTGAGGCAAGGAAAGAAGTTCCTGCAAGCTAAAGCACAGAAGGAGCTACAGACAGCTGAAGGAATTAAGAAGGGGGAGACATCTTTCTTTTGCGATATAAGTAAAAAAAGAGACAAGAAGCTTAAGAAAGGGGAGGAGTGGGTGGAGGACAGTAGCGGAAAAGCAGAGATACTAAATGAATATTTCTGTTCCGTATTCACCAGGGAGAAGGATGGACCAGTGCCTACATGAGGAAGAAGAGGAGCAGGGGGAGAGGGGAACATAGATGTAGTGATGGAGGAGGATAGAGCGAGGGATGGGCTGCTAGGATAAAAGGTGGAGAAATCACCAGGAACCAGGGCCGGCCTTAACCATTCTGGGCCCCTGTGCAGCCCTCTGTCGGGCCCCAAAACTGCATTCCCTGTGCCCCTCTCCCCACATCTCACATTTACACCTGACTAACCCTCCTGTCCTGTATTAACAAAGCAGTACCAGGTCTACTGGTTTAACCAGTATCTTTTAATTAGTGCCATTGACTGCACAGAATTATCTGACTTCATCATTGGAAATGAATCTGACTGAGTCTGGAGCAAGAACTTAAGTTCGTATGGTACTACTACCATATTCATTTCTTTAAGGACAGGGAAATCATCACTGGACACTCACACCTCCGATACTCTGATTTGCAAACGAGTTAAACAATGTAACTTTTCTGGAGGTGTGAGTGAGAGAGAATAAAGAGGATTATCATGGGACACCTGTAAGGTTGCCACCTGTCAGTTTTTTTACCTGGTGATCAGGTTTTCAGGGTCCCTATCAGGAAATCTGATTTTGCACTGTGCTGGTCAGGTTTTTGAACCATTTTGAGTGCTCACATACTTTTGAAACAGATTTTGTCATATTATTCATTGTTTCAGCTACATGTCCAGGTTACAAATAAGTTATCTTGTCATTATAGCCCTTTTTAGTGAAAGCAGTCAACCTGGAAGGTGTAAAGTATGCCCATTAACACCATTAGCACTTACTTAACCTAATCTTTTCCACTGCAGCAAAGCTGCCCCCACGTTTTGTAACAGTAACAGAGCCAGTTGTCTTCCACTTTCATTTGCAGGTACACAGTTTTATCTCTAACAAAATGTAGGCATTTTTAAATGTTTTAAATTATTTATTTTCCTCAAGAAAAAGGTATGGGCCCCCAAGGTGCAGGGGCACAGTTTGCACCTAGCTAAGGCCGGCCCTGCCAGGAACAGACAGAGTACATCCAAGGGTACTAAGAGAACTTGCCAAGGAGCTGGCAGGGCCACTGACAGACCTATTTAATAGTTCACTAGAGTCAGGTGTGGTACCGCAGGATTGGAGAACAGAACATGTGGTGCCCCTTCACATAAGTGGTCCCAAGAATGACCCAGGGAATTACAGACCAGTCAGTCTGACCTCAATTGTGGGCAAGCTCATGGAGACCATACTAAAGGAAAGGTTGGAGGAATGTCTACAGGAGCATAGTCTCCAGGATTCAAGGCAGCATGGGTTCATGGGAGGGAGGGGGATTCTGTAACCCAGAGGGTAGTTGTGTGGGGAGACTTATCTGGCACCAGAAAGGTCACCAGTGGGGTACCACATGGCTCTGTGCCGGAGCTGGTGTTGTTCAATGTCTTCATCAGTGACATTGGGGATGGTATGAAGGGCAACATGTGCCTATTCACTGATGACACCAAGCTCTGTGACAGACTGGATACAGCTGAAGCGATACAAGTCCTACATGATGACCTGGAAAAGCTGGGGAGGTGGTCCAGGATCTGGCAGCTTGGTTTCAATGCTAAGAAATGCAAAGCTATGCATATTGGAACCAAGAATCCCAAGACAGAGTACTACCTGAGTGGAGTCCTGGTATCTGCATCAGAGGAGGAGAGGGACCTGGGAGTGATGATCGCTAGTGACCTGAAGCACTCCACACAGTGCAAGAAAGCAGTAGCAAGGGCAAACAAGATGCTGGGATGCATAGCAAGAGGGATCAGTAGTAGGAGAGAGGAGGTTAGACTGCCCTTGTACAGGTCACTGGTAAGACCACGTTTAGAGTATGGAGTTCATTACTGGTGCCCACACCTCAAAAAAGGACATTAACCTGCTGGTGAAGGTACAGAGGAGGGCTACAAAGATGACAATGGGTCAGCAGGGCAAGGTATATGAGGAGAGGTTGAGGGCACTGAACATAAACTCCATGGAGGACAGGAGAGAGAGAGAGAGAGAGAGAAGACATGATTGGGACTTGAAGTACTTTAAAGGTATAAATGTGGTGAATAAGGAGGGTCTCTTTTAATTGAATGGCAACCATAACACAAGGGGGCACAGACTTAAGATGGAGGGTGGGAGGTTTAAGAGAGTAGTCAGTGGGCAGCTCCAAGAGTGGCTGGGACAGGCACAGAGGGAATGTAAGGATCATGGGTAGGGAGCATGGGAGGAGGGGGGAGCAGAGACAGTAACTCAAGCTCTGGGCCCTGCAATATGAGCAGACTAGATAGACTAAATAGCCTTCTTCTGCTGGCTTCTTAGTATGTTAGTATGACTCCTACTACGCTTCCAAAAAGCCTCATTTTTTCCCCCTCTGAATGAACACATTAGGAGTAATGCCAAACAAATGTAAATATCTCAGAAAGTATACAAGTTACTCATACACAACTACCATGTATGTTGTTCAGGATAAAATGACCTTTCACATGAGGGTAGTCACTAAGCTGAATTCATTATATATTTTTTTAAATATAGCCATCCAAAAGGTGAAAATAATGAAGAAAAATGAAAATTCAGGTTATCAGATCGACATATTTTAAAAAATATAATTAGTGCAGCTTAGTGAGTAGGCTCATTTGAAAGGTCTTTTTATCCTGAACAACTTTCATGCTAGTTGTGTATATGTAGCTTAAATACTTTTCGAGTAAGCTGCATTTGTTCTGCATGACTCCTACTGTGTTGGCTCAGAGAGAAAAAATGTGGCTGTTTGGTAAGAAATTGGTTAGGAGATAGCTGACAGAGGCTGGTAGTAAATGAAGTTCACTCCAAGGAAGGAAGGGTGATGAGGTGGGGGTGAGTACCTCAGGGATCAGTGCTAACCCAGTCCTCTTTAATGTCTTTGTAAGTGAAATTGCAAAGAAGCAGGAATGGAAGGTTTGACTCTGCATGATGATATGAAGATCTGTAGCAGGATGGAAAAGTATGAGCAGAGACCTTAGAAGACTTGAACAGTGGTCAAGGGTATGGTAGTTAGGTTTCAACACAAAAATGTAAAATAATGTACTAAAGGCACAGAATTACAGGGACAGAGTACAAAATGGGTTGAGTGGTATTGACAACAATAAGAAAGCACACATTAAAAACTAAACAAGTTTTTACATTACTGTTCAACATTATTATGCATCTATGGCTGCCACTGTACATCTAATGAAAACCCATAATCACGTTCCACACTTGTAGTGAAAAGGGGGGCAGGGTGGCATAACTGATTCCTTGTTTTTGTATTGAAGAGGTCTCATTTTTTACAGCAAAAACAAGGAAAGGGGTCATTTCTAAAATGTCCATACGTACATGGCAAAAACTTTTGTTCAGACAGTGCCATCACTGGCAGCTACCACTTCAAGACTGCTATTACCCCCACCTACTACAATCAGGGGAAAACCAGTAATAGTCTAGCAGCACTGAGGTAAATATGGTTAAGGCACATTTACCAGAAATTACTGCTTATAAAAGAATGAGAAAGTGACTGTGATGACAAGCAAGTCAGAGACCAGATCTCTAGTTTGTTAATAGTCTCCTCCTGAATCTTATTTTTACAGCTGCATGGGCCAAGCTCCATAGATGTTATGCCATCATCAAATTTGTATAAGAGCACTTTGGAATCATGTGGCCAGATCACTGTCTGATGTGCTGCCACAGTGCTCTGGCATAATTTCCAATGATTCTGTTTATGCAGCCCTTCCCCTCTGTGGCCCACATAAACACCCCCCCCCCCATTCCTAGTGCACTACTTCTCCTTTCTGCAACTATGGAAGTGACTACCACTGTGGACAATATGGCGGCACTGACTTAAACTGCGCATGCATAGTATCGTGCATATAGTAGTATCCAGTGCCACCATGTTGTACATGGCTGGCTCCTGGGCAACCTGTGCATCTGTGAGTATCATGCATATGCAGTACTGTAATCGCTGTAGTACTAGTTACGGCTGACTCCAGTGTGGCAAGAGCACCACATATTCTTTTCAATGCTCTTGCAACTCCTAATAGTGCTCCACAGCCATATCGGCTATGACCAGAGTTTGTTTTGTGTGGTGTGCACTTGTAAGGCTATGAGGCATAGCCAGCAGACTTTTGTGGGCACTCTAGAGTAGGTCTGCAGGAAGTAGGAAAATTACTCAGTGACTGGTGCACTATTTTGTGCATGCCCCTGCCTGGTGCTTCTGATAAAGCTAAATGCACAGCAAGCATTCTGTTTATGCATGAGCAGCAGAATCTGGATGCCTCTGTATAATCTAATTCTGGAGACAAAGGGCAGATGCACAGTCAGTTACCAGGAAAAAGAAAATGCAGTTTTCTGTGCAGATCAGTGCACCAGCAGCAGTGCAGCTCATCAGCTAACAACTACTAAATATGTATGAAGGTAGTACCACCGTTAAACTCTGTTCCAACTAGATCAACAGTGATAATTCCATCCTTTGCTTGTAAGGGAACATGTAAATTTTTGTTATAGATTTACTAGTTTTAGGCATTGTGTGCACCACTGCTGTATCCCTTTGGGGCTCATAGTGATTAAACAAGCATTTTGCTCCATATGGTTCTTTACTGGGCAATTCGAGGGTAAATAAGTTTTCACTCGTTGTGGTTCTCTGGAGTGAAGGAAATATATACAGTGCTTTTCATGCACTATATCCTTAAGTGCTTTTCAGGCAGTTTATTTGCACATAATAACGAAGTTGAGATATGAGATCTCATTTTCACTGGGATCCTGCTTATGCTTGGAATAGCTTGAAGCCTATCATTACCATTGGCACTTTGATTTTATTTTGACAATACTGTTCCTATTTTTATGTTTGATGTGAGCCTATGCACTAAACGTTTTGCTGCAGTGAAAGGTGATTATGGGGGGGGGGGTGTCACTGCCATGCCCATTGCAGTTGAAAATAGCAGGGGCTTGGCAGTCTAGATGAATGACAATGCAGTGTGGCCTTGACATCACTCACTGCTTGCTGGGTGGAAACTTTGTGTATTTCAAAGGATCCAAAGCCGCTCCAATCAGAAACATAGAAACATAGAACTGGATGGCAGATAAGGACTGCTTGGCCCACCTAGTCTGCCCATTTCCCTACCTAATGGATAATTTGCAAATCCTAGTTAACCAACAGCTTACTTCCTCCTACCCCCCACTAGAATTGCCTTATGTCTGTCTCATGCATTCCTGAATTCCCCCATTGCTTTTGACTCCATGACCTCCTCAGGAAGGCTGTTCCATGCATCCACAACCCTCTCCATGAAAAAATACTTCCTCACATTACCTCTGAGTCATCCCCCCTCTATCTTCAAATTGAGCCCCCTTGTTCTTGCACATCTCTTTTTCTGAAAGATGCTACCCTCTTGGACTTTGTTGATTCCCTTGAGGTACTTGAACATTTCTATCATGTCCCTCCTCTCCCTCCCTTCCTTGAGAGTATATATATTAACTCCTTTAGTCTCTCTTCGTATGTCTTCTGGTGCAGACCCTGTACCATTTTGGTTGCCCTTCTCCAGACAGCCACCACCCTGTCTTTGGCTTCGGTCCTGTGATTTGCAAGTAGCCGGTCAGTGAGCAAACAGCTGGTTGGCTGTCAACACAAGCAGCCTGTCATACTGCGGACCACTGTACCCGAGTTTAGCTAAATATGTTTTTAGGTACTAGAAAGAAAGCTAAACTCTGGAACCTAGTTAGTTTCTTGAAACATGGGCTAGAAAGTACTTTAATCATGCTCCGACAGTGGAGCCATGATACTGGGTATGCGTGTATGCATATGTATATGAATATGCATTTGTGCATGCCCAGTGTCACAGCTCCACTGTCCGAACATGATTCAAGTACTTTTTAGCCCTCATTTCAAAAAAGTAACTCGTTTCCCTGAGTTCAGCTTTCTTTCTTGTACCTAAAAACATATTTATCTGAACTCAGGTATAAATATATATATATATTTTTGTAATGTAAGCGGAGTGGGGTGCCCACCCCTGCTACCGCTTCTTTCTCCCCATCCCCTACAGGTGGCTCCCCACCAACCCACCCTTTCTCATCTTTACATATGTATATGTATGTGTATGTATGTATGTAAGTGGAGTGGGGTGCCAACCCCCGCTACTGCTTCTTTCTCCCCATCCCCTCCAAGTGGCTCACCCACCGACCCACACTTCCCATCTTTACACATATATATTTTTAATGTAAGTGGAGCAGGGTGCCCACCCCCACTACTGCTTCTCTTGACACCCCCTCCCCTCAAGGTCACCCACCACCGTTCTCTAAGAAGCCTGACACAGGGGTGCCCAATCTCAGTGTTGGAATGCAGTCCGTCCCTCAATGTTTTTTTTTTTAACCTTGTAAAAAAGAAGAATTACTATCAATGTTTGCTGCACTAGTTCCTACCCCCCACCCGACCCTCCCACTCAGCTACCTCCCCACTCCCAAGTCCTTACTTACCCACCCACTGGGGGTCCAATGCCATAATTCTTTCTGGATCGCAGACACGTCTTCACTCTTCAAAGCCGGACCACAAACTGAGGAAATCAGGTACGCGATTCAATGTTTTTCAATGGGGTTTTGAACTTAGTGGCATAACTTGGCCATTTTTTGATATTTTTATTTTTGCCCTAAATTTTAAGCATGCCTTTTTTGGGATCCCACCTCGTGAGCAATGACAGTAAAGATAAACAAATCTGTCTCAAATGGTGATTTTGCAGTTGCTGCACAAAATCACCTTTAAGGCAGGAGTTGAACATTTTCTCCACCCTTGTTCATGAGGTGGGGTCATATGAAGGCTATGCTGAAAATCTGGCATAAAAATATTAAAAAACAACAAAGTTATAAGCCTATGCTGAAATCTGTGAATGCAGGCTCGTAACTTTGGTAATTTTCAATATTTTGCCCCCCACATTTTCAACATAATCATTTCTTTACAGCACCTCATGAATGTGACTGCTGTCATTTTTCAAATCCTGGCCAAAATGTGTTTTCATGCCTGTGGCATGGAATTATGTTTCAGTGGCACAGAATGACATTTTGACAGGGATTTGAAAATGTTCACCTATCGGGTTCATTAGGTGGGGTAATTAGAAGGCTATGCTGAAAATCTGGTGTACAAATATGGTAAAATGCCTAGGTTATGACTGAATGTTACACCATTTCAATGTTCACTCATAACTTCACTAATTTTCAATATTTTGACTCCAAACTCAATATAGCCATTTTTCCACACCACCTCATAAACCTGATGTGTCATTTTTAAAATCCTGGATGTTACGTGTTTTTGCACCTCTGGTGAGAGATGACATTTCAGCCAGTATATGATAAATGGTACATGGCATGCCTATAAGGTGACTCCAAAAACAAGTATCTTCAAAACACGTGGTCAAAATTAAATTGTTTAAATGCATCAAAGGTCCAGCATTGACAAATTTGCACATAGGTCCCCATGAACAGGTGCTGTTTTTTGATACTTCTATTACTATTCTTCTTCTTAATTGTTTCACTTGGAGGTCTGTGCCCCCCCCTGCCCCCCACCAAGCAGGTTGCTTAGCATAGCTAGCAGGATTATAAAGGTCAGAATGAATAAGTGTGTCTGACAGAAAAAACTGTTAAATGTATCCTTCCCTCATGGGTTGGTGTGTTCTCTATGCTAAGAAAAGCCCACACAGACTTGGTAGAAGGTGGACATTTGCAAATGTAGTGAATAGGAATAATGAACTTCAGAGTAAAATATTTGAAAGTTTTTTCCCTTTGATAATGGTCTAATGGGTTTAAAAGAGGTTAAATTGACAGACATCAAGGCCAAATTAAGGCATAGGCCAACAAGGCCCAGGCCTAGGGCCTCTGCCTGAGTGGATTATCCTGGCTACAGAACACCAGGTCATCCAGTCTAACTTGTAATCATTCCTGTCTGGGATACTTCAGACTAATCTCTGTAACAAAGCAATACTGTTTCAGCACCTATTAACACCTTATGAAGCCACTAATGCATCTGCTTTGCATACCCAGCTATCTGCCCCACTGGGATAGGAAATTTTATTTGTCTGCATTTACTGTGGTGCCAGGTTCAACACAACAAAGTTTTTAGCACTCATAAAAGGTGAACCCCATTTCCTAGCTCCAGTAGCCAGCCTCATGAAAACATTAGCACTGCTGCAGCTTCTTGATTATTTTCTTTCTGCTTGTTGTTTCCTGTCCAAAGCTGGACTTAGGCACCCCCAGTCCCAGCAATTGCTGGGGTCCAAAATGCACAGGGTTTATTTAACTGTCTTACTGTGCCCTGTTGAAACAGTGCATATGGGGGCTCAGTGAGTTGGACAGCAGCTTTCAAAATGCATTATAATGTCATGAAGATGCCTGCCACAGTAGCGGGCCAGGGGACTTCATGACCAACCTTGCTGGGGGCTCCCAAAACATAAGGCTGACTTGTGCCAGCCCACTTGAATTTAAACTCCACTATGCCTAAATGCCTGAATATGTTATCCTTTTGTTAGTTGCAAAGTGTTATTTAACCCTTTAGGTTTATGTGGGGGAGTATACATTCTTCACACTCCCCTATGGAAGGAAATGTTTTCCCAAGCTTGATAGGGATCAAAACTTTGGTGCCTAAGCCAGTTCCTGCTGCCACTTTTGTTGTAAGAAATAGCTGAAGTGCATACTGTTATAATTGTATAGGTTTATTTTACTGTACTGTATGGCTTTGCACTTAAGTTTTTGTTTAGAAAACACTAGACCCTTTTGGTTAAAAATTCACGTGTTGCTGTATTGATAAAATTCTAGCAGCACAAGATCTGCCTGAATTTGAAA
Source organism: Neoceratodus forsteri (assembly GCA_016271365.2). Classification (NCBI taxonomy): domain Eukaryota; kingdom Metazoa; phylum Chordata; order Ceratodontiformes; family Ceratodontidae; genus Neoceratodus; species Neoceratodus forsteri. The sequence goes on from CM057452.1 coordinate 1,453,520,196, forward strand.
GCCTCCAGTGCCTCTTGTACAGTGATGAACACAAATAACCATGCCATAGGAGGAATGATCCAGGACTCGAATGGATTGACTGGAATAACAGATGGGGGAGACTACCAGAAGGTGAGATGGTGTATCCCTGACTATGTATGGAGCAGGGGACAGCAGGATATAGTAATCCTCCAAGACTGCCGTAAGCCCACCAGAATTATATGCCATTTATTTTTGGCACTGACTTGTGCTGTTACGACCCTGCATCCCACAGCAAAGGCTCTAGAGGCTGGTAGAGGGTGGCTGATTGTGCCCTTAGGTTGCTACAGTGGCCATGCAGAAGGGGGCACATAGTTGCTAATGCTGCTCATAGGGCAGAGTAGCCTCCACCCCCTCCACTAACCCTACTCACCACAGGTCTTGTCAGTGAAGGGGGCCATGCCCACTCCTTGGTCCACTGTGTCCCAAATGCCCAAATAGCCCCACACATGGCTATGGTACAGGTGCAGATAGGGCACACAACCAGTTACATGGATGCAGTGGAGTGCCCCAAAGATGCACCCCACATGTGACAGGGGCACTCCACAGCTTTCCATGGCTCTCTGCACGTGTGGAAGGGCTGGGATCCTTCTGTGGATTGGATTCTATGGGACATAGCCATGTGTATGTGTGAGGGGCCCAGATTGTTCTGGGACTAGGGCCCCTGATAACCTTAATCTGATCCTGACAGGCACAGGGAGAAAAGAGAACCAGAGGATAAATTGATAAAATTGTTACTTATTCTGGCTGTAACTACAGTATCTCTGTAGATATACTGTAGCTACATTAAATATAAATGTTGTCTGGTAAAGAGAATGGTGATATCCCCAACAACTTACCTTTAAGGCAAAGGGCTCTGTTCTGTGTTATAGCTATGCTTTGTGAGGTAAGTGTATGCTAATAATCTTGTACTCTTACATGGATGTTACCTGTGAAGTGTGTGCAGCTGATCTACTGTTGGTGATAGTAGCAAGTTCTAGCCAGAACCGATATGACTGTGGTGAGCTTTTGAAGGTAGTGAAGGAGTGCCGCCGGGTGCCATCTGCAAGATGGTGGCAGCGATGCAACTATGCACTCTGCCATAGTCCTTAGTTTTACCACTCCTATCCAGTACTCTAGCCTGTTTTTATTTTCCTGGGTGCATAACCTTGCATTTTTTGGCACTGACTTTCAACTGTCAAATCTTAGACCACCTCTCTAGCCTTTGCAGATCCTTCTGCATCGCCCCGATCCCTTTGTCGCTGTCTATCCTACTGCAGAGCTTCGTGCCATTTGGAAGAGACACAGCTTGCCTTGGATGCCCTCTCCAATGTTGGTAATCAACATATTGAAGATGACAGGACCCAGGACATATTCCTGCAGCTCCTCATTCATGACCTCTCTCTCTCTCTCTCTTCTGATTTGATCCTGTTTACCACCACCCTCTGCTGTCTCTGCTTCAACCAGTTCCCTACTCATCTAACTATGTCTCTAGCCATGCCAAGGTTCTCCAGCTTCTTCAACAATCTTCTGTGTGGAACCAAGTCATAAGCCTTGCTGAAACTGAAGTAGAGTATATCCTCAACGTGGCCCTTATCTACTTCCTTTGTTACCCAGCAAAGCAAAAAATTATCAGGTTAGTCTAACAAGACCTTCCTGCCACAAACCCAGATTATTTACTATCCTATAGTCTATTTCTTTTTAAATAGTCCACAGGATCCTCTTTAATCAGTGATGGTATCATGTCGCAATGGTGACAGGAATACAACGAAGACCATCACAGCGACATTACCAACAGTTCGCTGTGATGGTCTGCTGTATTCCTGACACTGCTGCCTCCTGGGTGTTTGCCCCCTCCCCGAACCAACTCCGACTCGGAGTTGGTTATTTAAAGTCTGGGGGGTGCGAGGGGCAGAGCCCCCCCCCACATGGGGCAGCGATCTCCATGTGGCGGTGTTGTGCCACAACTGTACTGTCATTCACTGTTCTCCGTGTGTCACCATGGCATGGTAGAACCATCAGTGACTCCATCAGTTTACCCACAGCAGAGGTAAGGCTGACAGATCTGTAATTCCCACGTGCTCCTTTTGCCCCCCCCTTATGTAGCAGCACTAAGTCCTCTATCCTGCAGTCTTTTGGAACTATCCCTGTCTGAACTGAGCTATTGAATAGCCCTACTAGGGGTTCAGCCAGTTCCACAGCCAATTCCTTGGGCACTCTTGAGTGCATCCCATCTGGTTCTGGGGCTTTATCTACTTTTAAGACTTAAAGCACCTTCTGGACACTTTCTCCAGTAAATACTGGCTGCCTCCTATCAGGAATGCTCCTGACAACTGCCTTGATGCCACTTTCAGGCAGGGGCCCACTGTCTTCTCTTGTGAAGGCAGAGCAGAAGTGATCATTAAGGACGGCTGCTTTTCATTCATCTTCCTCTGGTACCCTCCCCCCTTGTAGACTAACAATACCCCTCCCTGCTTCCTTTTGTCCATAATTATATATACTAACCTACTAAGATGCCAGCAAAGTAGGCCATACAGTTTATTGAGTCTGCTCAAAAGTCAACACCCATTCAGAGCACTGCTGCCACCTTCCCCTCCTCCCCCGATAACTCCCCCAACCCCAACCTCCAACCGAAATACATCTCCAACTTTGGCATTACTCAGCTTCACCTTCCCTCTATACCTGTCCCATCTCCTCTTGAACTCCTCCACTGCATCTACAGCCACCAGTTCCGCAGGCAGTGCATTCCAAGGTTCCACCACTCTGTCAGTGAAGTATCTTTTCCTTGTCTCCCACCTGAGCCTCCCGCCCACCAGCCTCATTGCGTGCCCCCTGGTGACCCCCTCTTCCCTCAGTTTGAACACCCTATCTAGGCTTACCCTATTCACCTCCTTATGGTATTTAAAGACCTCAATCATATCCCCTCTGTCCCTCCTCTCCTCTAGGGAATACAAGTTCAGCTCCTCCACTCTCCCCCCATAGGACATATCGCCCAGTCCCGTATCATCCTGGTCGCCCTACTCTGGGCCCTCTCCAGAAGAACAATGTCCTTTTTCAAGTATGGGTGCCAAAACTGCATGTAGTATTCAAGGTGCAGTCTAACCAGGCAGTTATATGGAGGGAGAAGCACCTCCCTCCTTCTTAAAGTTATTCCCCTGTCTATGCACCCCAGCATTTCATTGACTTTGGCTGCAGCCCTTCTACATTGTTCAGAATTGTTCATTTTGGTATCCACAACCACGTCAAGGTCCTTCTCCCCATCAGGAACCTGCAGTATCCCCCCCCAGAGGTACTCATAAGTTGGGTTTCTAAACCCTAGGTGGAGCACCCTGCATTTCTTAGCATTAAACTTCAGTTTCCAGGTGCGTGCCCACCTCTCCAAAGTCTCCAAATCACCTTGTAGGGCTCTTCTACCTTCCTCCCTATCCACCATCGCGCCCAGCTTTGAGTCGTTAGCAAAAAGGCTCATCTCGCTCCTGATATTGTTCCTGATGTCTGAAATGTAAGCATTAAATAGTAGTGGACCCAGCATTAACCCTTGTGGGACCCCGCTGTTGACCCTCCTAGGAGATAGAACCTCACCCCCAACTACCACCTTCTGAACCTGCCCCACCAACCAGTTTCCTATCCACCTGACCATCCTTTTGCCCACCCCATGTTCCCCAGCTTAGCCAGCAGCCCAAGATTCGACACTGAATCAAACGCCTTGCTGAAGTCTAGAAAGAGGACATCTACTGGCCTGCCCCAGTCCAGCTCCTCTGTCACCCAGTCATAGACCTCCACAAGGTTGGTCTGACATGATCTGCCCTGAACAAAGCCATGCTGGTGATCATCCAGATAACCCGTACCTCCAGGAACTCCTCCAGCCTCTCCTTCAAGATGGCCTCCATCATTTTGCCCACCACAGATATCAGGCTTACATGCCTGTAGTTCCCCGGCTCCTCTCATGAGCCACCTTTGTGAATAGGCACAATATGGGCCATGCTCCAATCCTGAGGCACCTACCACATCCTAAGGGAGGAGTTAAAAAGGTCTGACAGGGGTGCAGCAAGAACCTCTGCCATCTCCTTTAGCACCCTGTGATGGATATCATCTGGACCTCGTGCCTTCTCCATTTTTAGGACCCTGAGGGCCTCCTTCACCCTACTAACAGGAATTTCCACATCTGTGACCTCCCCCCTTCTGCCCTTTTAACCTGTCTCCCCTAATACAGAGTTGCCCTCCCATCTTCCCTTGTGAAGACTGAGGCAAAGTAGCTGTTTAGTACCTCCGCCTGCTCCCCGGTCTCCTCCGCCCACCCACTTCCAGACCTCAGCCTACTAATCTGCCCCTTCATTTTCCTTCTCTCCCTAATATACCTAAAAAAACCTTATCTCCCCTCCTGATCCCCTGGGCCAACCTCAGCTCTGTCCTCACATTGGCCGACCTCATGACCCTGGTTACCTTTCTAGATATTGTATCATACTCCCCCTTTTCTATAACCACACGTGAGTGATTATATAGTCTAATAAGCAGCTCTTTTCTCCCTCACCATTTCCTGGACCTCCCTAGTCCACCAGCTCAGCTTTTTGGCTCTACCGTACTTGCGATGGACCTTCATGCAGGCCTTGGTAGCTTCCAGAAGCCCCCTTTTAATAATTTCCCACCTACTGTCTGTGTCCATTTCCAGTCTGATCTCCTCCAAGTGCCCCTTGAGGATCTGCTCCATATCCTTGAAGTCCACACCCCTAAAATCAATTACCACTGTTTTTGAGTGATTTTCTCCACACCCCAGGGCTAGGAAAAACCACACCGTGGCATGATCACTCCTCGCCAGTGGGTCCCCCACCACCAGGTTCCTAACCAGATCACTATCTGACAGGACCACATCCAAGATGCGATCATCCCTCGTCGGGTCTGCCACCAGCTGAGAAAGGAATGCGTCTTGGAAGACATCCAGCAGGTGCTGCTCCCTGGCCAATGAAGACGCCATAGTTCCCCAATCAGCCCCCAGCATGTTGAGGTCCCCCAGCATCACCATTCTACCCTCCCCCTGACCACAGTGGTTCCTGAGATTTGCCACCGGGCCTTCCTCCAGATCATCCACCTGCATGAGAGGCCTATAAATGAAGAATTGTATTTCCCCACCCTTGACCCCCCCTTCCACAATACTCAGCTCCATGTCTGCCTTTGTCTCCCTGACCGTCCTCTTTGCTTTCTTAGTTTTTATTTGGTACTCTCCCTATTCCTCCTTCCACTGCTTTTCCTTGTACCTGGTGAAAGCTTTTTTCTTGGCCCTCACTACTTCTCTAACACTTTCTGAGAACCATGTTGATCTCTTGTACTTGTTTGGTTTTGCAACAGTTCTCATGAATGACTTTGCTGCCTCAAGAATGATCCCCTTGATTGTCCCCATCTTTCCTGTACACCTCTGATGTTGTCCACCCTGGACAGTTTGTCTCAATCCAGCTCCCTCATTTGACTGAAGTCTGCTCTTCTGAAATCTAGGACTTCAGTTTTTGATAGGGACATTCTGATCCCGAGGGCCAGTCTGAACCAAATGGAGTTACGGTCCTTGGACACCAGTGGCTCCCTACCCTTACTCCACTCACCATCTCCAAGTTGGTGAGCACCAAATCGAGAATGGCCACCTGTCTAGTGGGTTCCTTAACTAGCTCCACCAGCAGGCAGTCCTGCAATGTATCCAGCAGGGCTTGATGTCTGTTGCACCTGGTGACTGGAAAATCCCAGCTGATATCCAGCAGGTTCAGATCAGACACCACCACTTCCCTTTATTTCATTCCCCTTGTTTAGTTCTTCCCTGAGTTCCTTATGTTTCTTTCCCTTGCTCTGGTGGTCTACAGATCACCCCCACCCGTATTTTCTTGGCTGCAGGCACCGTGAGGGGAACCCACAGTGGCTCTGTTTCCCTTTGCTTCCCCTGATGTGCCCATCCTCCACAACCTCTGTGCCCTCCCTGACATATAGGTCTATGCCCCACCCCCTTTACCTTTCTCTCTATCCTGTTTAAACATTGAGTAATTTGGGACCGGCAAGTCTCAGCCATTATTCTCTGCAGCCAAGTTTCTATAAAGGCTACAAGATCCACCTCAGTGTCTGCCATCAATGCCCAGAGCTCACTGATTTTATTACCCAGACTTCTGGCATTAAGGCAGACCCCCTTCTAGCTAGCTCCAGATCCTCTTTGTTGTTTTGTAATCTACATCTTCATTCCTTCCCATTCTCCTTACCTTGTTATTTTACCTATTGCTTGTAGACCCTGACAGCCTTCCCCCATTTCCTCTTCCACGACTCCTTTTTGAACCTCAACCCTATTTTTAGCCACCTTACTACTATCAGTCCACAGTATGGGGGAGCACTAGCTAGGCTCCCCACACTCACTACCTTTACTGTGCTTCCCCTAGCCTTAGTGTCCCCCGCAGTCAGTTTGACTGCCCAGTGTAGATGTCAAACTTCTGCCCCAATGCTCTGGTCCCTTCTCTTGTCAGGTGAAAGCCATCACCTTTGAATAGCCTGCTGTCCCAGAAGTCCCCCCAATCCCCGACAAAGTGGTAACTTTTCTCCTGACACCATCCCTTTAATCATCTATTAAATTCCTTAAACTCATTCCTCCTTATTATGTCTTTCCTCTCCCCAACTCCACACAAGGAGGACCTCGGAAAAGGTAAGGGAGGCCGAGTGTGCCTGTAATCTGTTCCCCAGCCTCTGAAAGTTCAGCTTCACTTGCTCCACAGGCTGGTTCACCAGAGTGTCGGTGCCCAAATGTACCAGCACCCCCAGCTCCCCCCCCCATCATCCCTATCCTATGTCCCAGATGGTTGATGCTCCAGGAAGGCACCTGACCATACCCCACTCCTCCGAGCCCCCATCCACCACCATCTCTACTCCCCTGATCATAGAATCCTACCCACTAAGACTCTCCTAGCTGTTTTCTTCTTACTGTCACCACTGGGTACCACCAGGTTGTCACTCCCATTTCCCCCCATTAACACAGATACCGTCCTGGTGGAGTCAGATACCTGAGTCTCCTCCAGGGGTGCAAAACAATTTGCTGTCGGGATGATAAGGGGTTGGTTGACCTCCTTGTGGCTGCCCCTGCCACTCATCCTCCTCACCCTCCCCACCAGTATCCACCCCTTGGATCTGTGGATTGCTAGGGGAGTGAGGTTGTGGGTAGTGGGTGCCAGCTGTGCTGGCGCTCAGGAGAGATATCTGTTCCGTCACTGTTGCCAGCTTAGTATGGAGTCCTGCAAAGATTATAAGGAAGGGGTAGTGACCCCTCTTCCAGAGTGTAACCATAGAGAAAAAAGCCCCAGCACAGTCCTGAAACTGACTCGCTCCCTGCTGAACCTCATGAACTTTAGCAGGCTCCTACTCCTCTGCTCTTCCTAATGCATTACGTCTGGAAGCAGAAACAAAATGAATCTTGGAAATATGAGACTACTTTCCCAGTTCACAGGTTCCTTCCCTTTAGTTGCCTCAAGTGCAAAGTGCAAGGGGGAGGGGGAGCTTTAGCTGGCTCTACCTCTCTGCTCTCCCTAATGCACTGCCTCTGAAAGCAGAAACAATGTCCCGTGGTATGTAAAAAGGTGTATAATCGACTTTGCAGGAAATAACTGTTTGTAGACTATGCCAGTGTGCATAATCTCAACCGAATTTTAATTTATCAGGATTCAAGACTCAAAAATTAAAATCATAGTTCACATTCTGAGTAAACAGCATCTGCAGTTCTCTTCCCTTCCTTGCAAACATATTTGCTCTCAGCAGTAAGTGTAGAATAGGCTGGTATCTTGTTTCTTTTACAGTCATCACTGGTCAGAAATGATGTCTCTAATATAGCATTACAGCCTGGCTGTCCTTGATAAATACAATGTAAACATGGTAAAAGCAGTTCCCCACTGTAAATGAGGTGTTGCTTCTCAGCTTGGCTATCCTATCCTGAGTAAAGAAACTGAAAAATATGTAGAAGCAGAGTCCCACTGAAAAAACAAGAGGTTCCATCCCTGCTGGGTTATCATGGGGAAATACATTATTAAAGGGAAACACTGATTATCATGCAAAGTACAGCAACTGCTGCAGAAACACCCCATTAGGGCTTTTATCAACAGAATACATTTTATATTGGCTCGCACATGCGCAGCCAACATATTGCGGTAGTAGCAGATTTGGAGGCACGGTCACTGTTGGGTGAATGCAGGGCATGCATCAGAAGGTGCGCCCCTCATTCCCCAATCAGCCAGCAGCAGGCGGCGACCTCACACATCCTGAATGTGGCCACCAGAACAAAGAAAAGGTCTGCTGCAATGACAGCAAAGCTCTCATGCAGCATGACCACAACACGCCTCCTGACATGAAGGCAACATGGCGGCAGTGACTGCTGCCACCGCCTGTCACAATGCCGATGGAGGGAGCTTACTCCTCATCGGCATACTGAACCCCCTCCCATTTAAGATGTATGCTGAGGGGGTGCCCAGTCCCTCTCGGCATCATGCGGCCCCCCCAACAGTTTTTCTTTTGCCAACGGGGCCCAATCCCCATCAGCGTTTATCCCTGTCGATTGATTGTGCTGATGGGGAGCCCACTCCCATCAGCATAATGTCTCCCCACTTTTGATGCATGCAGAGGGTGCCCAACTCCCCTCGGGCTCCCCCCCAGTATGTGCTGACAGGGGTGCCCAATCCCCGTTGGCTACAGAATCCCCAAACACTCTTTGGTGGCATGTGGGAGCCCACCCCAGCATGTCAAATCCCTTGCAAAAAACAACCTGTCTTGCAATGTTTTTTTTTTTTTTAAACCTGTAAAAGAAAACAGTCCCTAGCGGTCTCTGCCCCCTCCACAACCGCACCCACCCTCGTGCATCCTGCCTCCCCACCCCCACTCCCACCCCACACTTACCTCCCGAGTCTGGCGCAATGATTTTCGGTGGACCGGGAACACGTCTGCACTCTTCAAAGCCAATCACGAACTGAAGAAATGCCGGTAAGCTGTATAATGGCATAAATAGGGTTTTTCCAGCTTTGTTGCATATCTCAGCCATTTTTTGGGAATTTTGGCACCAACTTTTCAACATGGGGTTATTGGGACAACTCTTCATAAATTCAGGCACTGTCATGGTGTCTTTCAGTCCCAAAAGGTGATTTTGCGGTTACTGCACGGAATTACCTTTCAGGACAGATTAACGAAACGACAGTGCCACTGTTCATGAGGGGGGGCTCTCAAAAAGCCTATGTTGCAAATTTGGTGGGAAAAATCCAAAACATGACTGTTTCACGAGCGTGCATTGAGCAGTTTCCACGCATGTGCGTAAATTCTTGAATTTGTAATATTTTCACTCCAGATTTTCAAAACTGGCATTTTTCCACAACTCCTTATGAACAGTATAGCTGTCATTTTACATATCCTGACCAAAATGTGTTTTCGTATGTCCGGTGCAGAATAGCGTGGTCACTGTGCGAAATCAGTTTTTGGGACAGTTTGAGGAAATGATGGTGACACTGTTCATGAGCAGAGGTCCTAAAATGCCTATGTTGAAAATTTGGTGCCGAAAGTCCTAAAATGACTGTGTTACAAGCATGCATTGCGCAGTTTCCACGCACCCTTGTAACTTTGCAAATTTGCAATGTTTTGATGCCAGATTTTCAACACTGGTATTTTTTCACACCTCCTTATGAACAGTACAGCTGTCATTTTTCACATCCTGCCCAAAATGTGTTTCTGCACATGTGGCGCACAATGACGTGGTCGCTGTGGGAAATCAGCTTTTTAGGACAGATTAACAAAATCACAGCGCCACTGTTCATGAGGGGAGGTCCCAAAATGCCTATGTTGAAAATGTGGCTAACAAACTCCCAAAAATAATTGGGTTACAGACGTGTGTTGCGCAGTTTGTATGCATGCTCATGACTTCACCAACTTTTCATATTTTCACTCCAGATTTTTAACGTTGCAATTTTTTTACACCTCCTCATGAACAATACTGTTGTCTTTTCCACATCCTGCCCAAAATGTGTTTTCATCCCTGTGTCACCAAAATGGCATAGCCGCTCTGCAAAACCGACTTTCTGCTAACAAACTGATTGTTCCACTTTTCAAGAGGTGGGTTCACAAACAGCCCATGTTGCAAATTTGGATTGAAAATACCAACACACTCCTACAGTGTTAGGGTTTCCAACTGTACCACCCCCACCCTGTATAGAATGACAGGCGTCAGGGTTGTGACTTGGGATCATTGGCTGTAATGCTCACGCCATTCCACCCCCACCCCCACCCTGCAGCCAGTGGCAGGCGTTGTGGTGTGCCTCACACTGTTCGGCCACAAAGTTCACCCCATTCTCCTATACTGCACCCACCTCAGCGTATTTTCTTATGGAATGGGGTACGTATAATGCCCAAAGACCCCAAAGCACACCACAACACTTTTCAGTGTCTACAGGGTAAAGTGAGATACAATGGCAAGAGCGTTATAGCTGATGACCCAAATGCACACCCAATGCCTATCGCTCTCTACAGGGTGGGGGTGGGGTTCATGTCACTTCAATACTTCACTGCCATTCCTATTATGCATCTCTACCTCCGGCACTAACAATGCCAATGCCCAACGAGACAACATTCGGCATTGACAAATGCTTGTTCAATACCTGTCACAAGCTGTATTGTATTTCAAAAGAACTGTGCCGATCATTATGCTGGTTGACTCACCTGTGGCCATCTCACACTGGTTATGCTAATGAGGGCTATCAACTAATGGCAGATGTTGGTAGCCCTCATTAGCATAACCAGCATGCTGAAAGTCGCACGTTGTGCGTGAGATGGTCATGGGTGAGTCAGCCGATATGCCGGTTCTTTTGAAATACAATACAACTTGTAACAGGTATTGAAAAAAAATGTATTCTGTTACTGCACTTTGCATGATAACCAATGTTTCTCTTTAAAATGGATGCATGAGATAGTGTGCAAATCTGGAATCCATACTTAAAGGACAGGGACTGCCTAGAGTTGGTCTAGAGGAAGACTACAAAAATGGCCCATGGTCAGGAAGAAAAATCATATGAGAAGAAACTGGCAAGCCTCAACATGTAGACACTAGTGGCCAGAAGGTGGATGTGATAGAGACTTACTAGTGCAACAACACTTTAGTCTGCGCTACTGAATGTTAGTTCTATCCAGATGGGTGTGCTGATGGTCCAGGGCAACTCCCCTGTGTATGGGTATTAGATGTCATGGCTTGTCGGGAGCCTCCCTTGCAAATGCTTAAGCACATTCAGCCTTTCTTCTTTTACATCAGACTTTAAAATCAGACACAATGTCACCAAATAATAACACAGCACACCAGAATGACAGTTCATATAGGATCCTTATTACTTAAGGGAGTAGGGCTCAAATTTAGTTCGTATTATGTGTTCACTGTTCATTTCATTCTTTTTAGGGACACATGCCCCAGATTTAGTTCATCACAGTTCGGGCTCATTTCACACACAAGTACACCTCACAAGCAGATTTCATTTATCCTATTAACTTTATGTGACACTCTCCTGTCACTTGCTATTAACTTGCTTGTTTGTTTTTATTTTTATACTGAATAGCCTGTAAGCAAAAATGCACATTTTCACTGGTGTCCAGTTACAATGAACAGAACAATATGCTTACAGAAATACATAACATAAGAAACAAATATGTACATAATGTAACATTATTATAAAATATAAGTTTAAACATTTACATTCAGAGTTAGAGTGTAAGTAATTTTTAAGACTTAGGTGCTCCAGTGCACTGCTCCACTCGACATGGGAGCTACTGTGGAGCTAGAAAATGATAGAAATGTACAAATACTTCACGGTGAAAAACAAGGTATAGGGGGGCAGCATTTTTCAGAGGAAAAGATGTTCAAACACGAGGGGTCACAATATGAAATTAGAAGGGGCGAGGTTCAGAGGAAAGGTGTGGAAAAGGACTTCCGGTGATGCCACCGCACTATGCAGACCTAGCCATGACAGCTCCGCTCCCCCGACAGATAATAAACCCATTTTTCTCTGGTCCCAACAGTGGTAAATACTGGAAAGAGCAAAAACAGAAGAAATCAGAATGGCGGCGAAGCAGAGATTAGAAGATTTCAGGGCTGAGAGCAAACAAAACGATCACTGTGTGCCAATATAGAGACTGGAACAGGCCAGGCAAGCCCCAAGGTGGAGTTAACAGAGCAGCGGGAGGTGGGAAAACCAGATGAAACTGACTTCACCATAACATCAAAGCAACTGATCAGCGAATTACAAAAAATGGTACTACATTACAACAAATGCAAACAGACATAGCGGGCTCTAAAACGGAGATAAAAGAATTGGATACCCACACCTCGCAGTTGGAAAGTGGTCTACACGAGGTCTTCATGCAGGGAGAACGCCACAGTGCAGCCCTGCTACATCTGTGTGAGTGGGAGAAAGACATTGTCTTCAAACTTAATAATCTGGAGCAGCGCTCTTGGAGGAACAACCTCTGGATTCACGAACTGCCAGAGGGCACTGAACAAGGGGAAATGGTGGAGTTTATTGAAAGCCTACTGCAGGAACTCCTAGGTTGGGACAAAACTCCATTACACATAGAAAGGGCCCACTGAGCATTAGCCTCAAAGCCAACAGACCCCACGGCGCATTCCAGATCAGTTGTGGCACGCTTTGTTAATTATGCGACTAAGATGAGAGTCCTGAGGGCGGCATGGAATAAAAAAGAAGTTATTTTCGGAAAGGTGTGGAAGCACTTCTTCACCAGAGGAGTGGTAAACGAGTAGAACAGTCTACCTGTGGAGGTGGTGGGTCGGAAACAGTTATAGGATTCAAGAAAGCATGGGACAGGCACAGAGGGATCTTGGAAGTAAAGAGGGGAGGGGAGAGGAACTGGAGGCAGAGCAAGGTCTACAGTGTCACATTAGGATAAAGGAGACTATAGGGCTGACTGGGTGGGCCTTGAGCCCCTTATCTGCCGAAACCTTTAATGTTTCTGTGTTACGATTACCTCATATTCCATCATATTGCCAGTCACTACACTTAGTTTTGGTACCCCCTATAAATAGCCTTTGCTTCATCAACTTTAAGGGATCCTTAAAAGCTAGGACATATGCTTTTTACCTTAGTGGTACTGCTACACTGGGTAATTAGCATGTCTGATCCCCAGTGGGAGACTTCCTCCTTCTCCCACATTGATCATTGCTTCTTCCTCATACTTCTTGCTCACCATCTTCAGGGAAATTCTCCAAGCTGAAAGCCATTAAGGAATAGTCCCTGAAGGGATGCCCACCCCAGGGAGACCCACAGTTGCCTTCTTGTCTCATTACTCCACCTCTACAGATATCAGTATCACTACTTGATCACTGTCATCACTTGCCCAGGGGGGAACAAAACCTGAAGTTGACCACTTGAAAACTCCACTGACTTGAGACAAGAGGGTAGCTTGGACACATGGGGAACCCACAGTTTAGTCCCCTGTTGCCTATTCAACTTGCACCTGTGTCCGGTAACCACTGTCCATTGCTCCTCCACCAAAGTGCTTCATATGGTTCCAACCGAGCAACATGCATGGCTGCCAGATCCCTCTCAGGGCCACCAGGAGAACAACTAAGAATAGCCAAACCTCAGATTCTTTCACTCTCCTGATGTTATGGGCAGAGCAGACCCAACAAAGAGCTCTGTGCCACTTGAACCTCGCAACCTGCCACTGAGCTGGTTCCAGCAGACCCCTCTTTTGACCCCCAATGGTGCTCTGGAACCAGCAAAGAGAACTCATGCCACTCCAAGCCTGGCACCTTGCCACTGAGTCAGGTTCAACAGGCCCCCTCCTAGTCCCCAGTGCCTGAACCTATGCAATGGCACTGGGTACAGATACAGCCTACTCCTGTCAATAACCTCTCAGGATCCACAAGGACTTTAAATGCCAGGAACACACCTTCCTCCCACCAAAACCTCCTCTTGTATCCCTATGCCCCTAGTCTCCTCCCTGCCTGCGAAGGGACAAAAAGATTGGTGCACTGGTACGCAGCACTCTGACAGACACTTCAGTAAAAACTCACACCCTTTCCTGTATACAGGGTTGTTACAAAAGTACTTGTAAGGTATCAACAAGATAGACTGCAAAAGAAAGCACTGTGATGAGACATTATGCATGGAAATTAATGGGGGAAACATTCGAGAAGGATGTAAGGAAGTTTTTTCTTTATGGAAAGGGCGATGAATGGCTGGAATAGATTGCACAATGAGGAAGTCCATGCAAAGTCCCTGACTGGGTTCAAACATGGGCAAATGAGAATAGGGCTGGACAGTCTACTGAAAACTCAGGATGGAAATAAACAGACTAACAAAAAAACAAAAGACAAAAAGCTCAACTTAGCTGTACCTGTTTTAATGCCAGGAGTATGAGCGACAAACAGGACAAGCTTAAATTACTGTCAGATAATGATATAATAGGTATCTCAGAAACAGGGTGGGAATCAGGGGACTCATGGGACAAGGATATTCATGCCTACAAACTGCAAGGTTAGAGAACTGCTCACGGATAGCAACCATAATATGGTGCAGATAGGAATTAAAGAAAATTGGATCACAGTAAAATGCATCACTAAGATTAAATGTTGTAATAAAGCAACATACGGTGAGATGAGAAAAAATTTAACTACATTGGATTGGAAAAATGAGTTGGACAAACTTCCACTAGATCAGATGTGGGACAAAATTAAAGTCCATTTGGATCACTGCATAGAGAAATATGTACCTGAAAGAACAAAATATAATAATAAGGGGAAGGTGGCACTATGGTTTAACAATAACATAAAAGCAGAAACAAGAAGGAAAATGGAGCTTTTAAAAAATACAAACTAAAGCCATCTACTAAAACATGGGCTAAATATAAGCATAGGTTAGGAAAATGTAAAAAACTTATAAAAAACGCAAAAAAAAAAAAGAAGCAGAATTAAAACTTATTACGAAAGTGGGAGATAAGACAATATTTTTAACTACATTTCGAGCTTATGAGGAGGTCAACATAAAATAGGCCCTCTTAAAATATCTAATTCAGTCATTGAGAATGAAAATGACATGGCAACCAAATTCAACAACTATTTTCCAAGTGTCTATCAGCCAAAAACTAAAGGTACCTTACTGAACCAGAATAACAATAACAAACATATTTTAACTATAGGGTACAGCAAATAGATGTCACAACTAAGCTGAGTAAATTTAAAGTCAATAAATCCCCAGGTCCAGATAATATTCATCTGCAGCTACGAAAGGAGTTAGCCACTGAATTAGAAGGTCCATTAGCACAGTTGTTTATATGTTCTGTCTCCAGTGGACAAGTCTTTGCAGAATGGCAAGAGGCTAATGAGACTCCAGTGCACAAGAAGGGTTCTAAGTATGATCCAAAGAAATTACCACCCGTAAGTTTAACTTCTATTGTGGGAAAGCTATTAGAGAGCATTGTTAAAGAAATTATAGAAGAACAGGTTCAAGAAATAGATAATGGGGATATAACCCAGCATGGTTTCACTCATCTAGATCTTGCCAGACTAATCTATTTCACTTTTTTGAACCTATAGGCAAGGCTTTGGACAACAGATTATCTGTTGATGTTATTTATTTAGATTACTCAAGGATCATTGATATGGTACCACATATTGAACTGGTTAAGGAACTTGTTAGCCTCAGACTTGGTAAAAACATCATACAGTGGATAGATTCCTGGCTGGATGAAAGGAGGCAGCAGGTCTCAATCAGAGGCTATATTTCAGATTGGGGAGCTGCGAGTAGTGGGGTGCCTCAGGGTTTGGTGCTGGACCCAACTCTATTTAACCTATATGTATCATCAATGCACACATCAGAAAAATCCTGGATATGTAAATTTGCTGATGATACAAAACTAGGTGCAATAGTGGAAGAATCAGCAGCCTGTCCGAAACGTGATGACTTAGATAAAATAACACATTGGGCAAATGAACATCAATTGTAATTTAACGAAAGCAAGTGCAAGGTCATGCACTTTGGAAGAAAAAGCAAAATGATGAAATACTTCCTAAATGGCACTCAACTGGAGGTAGGCGACAGGGAAAGAGACTTGGGTATAATTATGACAAACAAACTCTCCTTCACAGAACACACAAGGGAAGAGGTGGCTAAAGGAAACAGAATATCAAGAGTAGAGATAGAGGTGTAACCATTCCACTCCATGGATCACTAGTCAGGCCGCACCTCGAGTACTGTGCCCAGTTCTGGGCACCATACAAGCTCAGAATGGGACAATGCTCAAGAGGGTTCAGCATAAGGCAACAAAGAAAATACTTGACATCTCACATCTTCAGTATGATGAAAGATTAAAATAATTGAATTTACTCTCATTGAAGTATAGGCATATTAGGGGGACCTATGCTTAGTTTATAGGGCATTCAGAAATGACCTTTGGAAGTGTCTTAGACTACAAGTTAAGATTATTACTAGAGAGCTCTGAAGCCACAAAATGCAACTTGGGAGAAAATTACAATTTCACTAAATGGGGGAAGTGGTTTAATCAATGAGTTGTTAATATATGGAATACATTCCCAGAATCAATTAATAGTCCTACAATGGATTTATTTAAGGTTGCACTAGACAACCACCTAGGATACCGATATATCCAATAAATGTTGGCGAGTCCTTATGGTGAAAGCTTTCTGACTTGTATTACTCCTATGAAACCTATACAAACTATATAGAAACAACAGGAAGATAGAAAGTGGGTGGAGTAGCCTTATATGTTGAGGATACCACATTATCCAAGGATATCGCAGTTAACACAACAAAGTTCTCAAATAATACAGAATCATTGTGGATAGATATACAGATTTGTGAAGAAAAATAGATCACAGTGGGCCTCAGTTTTAGGCCTCCCAAAAGCAGCCTAGAAATTGATCAACACAGTAACAGGGAAAGCAACACAGCTACATCTAACAAGCATTTGTCAATGCTGAATGTTCACCACTGGTACTGCTGTTGTACAAGGTCTTGCTTGTACACATTTTCACTATATATTTACCCAGGATAGAGCAGATGAGATGCAGTGTCTCATTTTCAGTGGTGTCCTGCTGTGTGACATTGTTAGATTGTAATTACCCAGGGTAGGGCTGTTGAGAGATGTCTACTTTTTTTTTTTAATTTCTTTTTTTCTCCCTGCTACATCCCTGCCAGAGCCACTCCATCAGGAATTACCTGCTGTTCTGGGTCCCTCATCCTGTCGCGAATTACCCCCTGAGTGGGGTTCAGGGTGGGGCGAACCCCTGTACCTTAATGTCTTCTCCGGTCCCTGAGACAGCAGCAGTCGGTAGCACAATCAGGACTGGGTTCGGTGCTCCATCTACCCAGCTCTGGAGGGTGGTTTTTCACTGTTCTGTGAGGACATTGCTAGCCCTTGACATCAAGGCACAAGCGCCGACGTCTGCAACGTCCCCCCCTTGTTGTTGCAGCTCCTAGAGGTGATTGGTTCACAGGCCTCCGCCCATGACCAATCAAACCCCCAAGGTGTCGACGAGCTGTCGTGCCCCCAGCCTCTACCAGAGGTCACCATTCACCAGGGTGGATCACTCCCCCTCCCCCCAGAGAAGGCGAGCTGTCGTCGGATGCTCAGCCTTTCTCCCCCCGGCCAACCCCCGGTGACCCGAGTCTGCTCCCAAACCCTCGTGGCCAGCGTGGTGCGAGGTGTGACGCCCAGCGCCTCAACCCTAAGCGCCACCAGGCCGGCATGACAATGTTTACTTTTAAGTGGCCACTCACATTTTGACTCCAAATGTCCAACAGTCTTTTTCTTTTCCAATTGCCCGGCTCCCATGGCTTTCAGAGGAGGCCTTGTACCTCCTCCTACTCCGTCCGCCAGGGCAATCACCCAAGGCATCCCTTCCTCAGTTTAATTTTTTGCTCATGGGGCCAGGGTGTTTAGCATTTTTTCCTGAATTTTTCTCCCAACCCCTGGGATGCCGGCGCGAAGGACGTACATCCAGACTAGGCGACATGCTGATGCACGCCACCTGTCAAGTGCCTAACAGTGTCCCCCCTCCCCCGACTCCACAAGGCAGAGCTGCCAGTGCCCCAAAGGCCCATGCTTCCACTGGCCTCAGGAGCGTCAGGTGCGAGAAGCACCCCTGGTTTCTCCCAGCCCTGAAGGAGGAGAGCATCCATGGGGATGCTCAATCCTCCTTCACCCCCACTGACCCTCAGTGACCCGAGTCTGTTCCCATATCCGGGTCACCAGCACAGCGCAAGGTGTGGCTTCCAGCGCCTCAGCCCTCAGCACCACTGGGCCGGATGTCTTTTTATGTCCTGACATTATGTTCAAGACAGGTGGAATTTTTAAAATCCCATCCAAAAAGTGATTTCGCTGTGTGATTGTAGAAACAAGTTTCGGAGGTGATTTAAAAAATGACACCTGCCATGTTCAGGAGGTGAGGTAACACAAGGGATATGTTGAACATTAAGGGCCCAAATATGTGAAAAAATAAGTTATGAGTAAAATGTTGGAACAGTTCATTTCCTCATAACTTAGTTGGTATTTCACGTTTTTGCCCCAAATTTTCAACATAATCTTTTTATGACCACTCCTTCTGAGCATGACCAGTGTCATTTATTAAACAATGGCTGAAACATCATTTTGCACCACAAGTGTTAAAACACATTTTGGGTAGGATATGAGAAATGACAGCTGTCACATTCATGAGGTGAAGTGAAAAATGGCTACGTTGAAAAGTTGGGTTAAAAATATTGAAAATTATCACAGTTATGAGCATGTGTTGAAAAATTGCAATGTAGACTCATAACGTTGTTATTTTATCATATTTTTACCTCAAATTTTCAACATGGGCTTCTCATGACCCCACATAGCCTTCTTATAAGCCCACCTCATAAACAAGGATGGAGAAGATGTTCAAATCCTGCCCCCAAAAAATTTGAAAAATGACAGCTGTCACATTCACGAGGGGTTGCAAAGAAATGAGTATGTTGAAACGTTGGGGTCAAAATATTGAAAAGACTGGAGAACAGCAGATGTAGTCCCCTTATACAAAAGTGGGAACAAAGAGGAAGCGGGAAATTACAGACCAGTCAGCCTCACCTCGGTAGTGGGGAAGATCATGGAAGCACTACTGAAGGAGAGACTGGTGGAACATCTGGTTGTCAATGGACTACAGGACCCAAGGCAGCATGGTTTCACCAGGGGCGGTCATGTCAGACCAACCTCATTGAATTTTTAACTGGGTGACTAGGAGGTGGATCAGGGGAGGGCAGTGGACATGGCCTATCTGGACTTCAGCAAGACCTTTGACACTGTGCCACATAGAAGACTATTACACAAACTGGGGAATATGGGTGTGGGCAGGACAGTAGTGTGGTGGGTAGATAACTGGCTGGGTGGCAGGACACAGAGGGTGGTGGTAAATGGCTGTCACTCCACAGAGGGAAGAGTGACCAGTGAGATACCACAGGGATCAGTGCTGGGACTGGTCCTATTCAACATCTTCATCAGTGACATTGCGCAGGACCTAGAAGGCAGAATTTCACTGTTTGCTGATGACACAAAGCTCTGTAACAGAGTAGACACACCAGAGGGTGTAGACAGAATGAGAAGGGACCTGCAGAAACTTGAAGAATGGTCAGGGGTTTGGCAGTTGAAATTCAATGCAAAGAAGTGCAAGATAGTGCATATGGGGCACAAAAATCCTGGCACAATGTATCAGTTGGGGGTGAGGATATAGCATGCACCAAGCAGGAAAGGGATCTTGGGTTATCATCTCTGATTACCTCAAGGTAGGGAAACAATGTGACAAGGCAGCAGGTAAGCAAATAGGATGCTGGGATGCATAGGCAGAGGCATCACCAGCAGGAAAAGGAGGTCATAATTCCACTATACAAGACACTAGTGAGGCCCCACCTGGGAGTACAGTGTACAGTTCTGGAGACCTTACCTATGTAAGGACATAGACAGGGTAAAGAAGGTTCAGAGGAGGGCAACAAAGATGGTACATGGATTGCATCACAAGTCCTATGAGGACAGGTTGAAGGAACTGAATATGTACTCCCTGGAGGAGAGGAGGAGAGAGGGATATGATAGAGACATACAAGTATCTTACAGGAGGAACAGGGTGCAGGAATACACTATTTTTAAGTGAAAAGATGTTCCAGGACTAGAGGTATGGGGTGAAGTTGGAGGAGGGGACGATTCAGAGGAAACGTGAGGAAGAATTTCTTCACAGAATGGGTGGTGGACAAGTGGAACGCCCTGCCAGAGGAAGTGGTGGGGGCTGAAACAATCACGGGATTTAAGAATGCATGGGATAGACATAAAGGAATTCTGGAGGTCAAGGGTAAGGGGCCACAGACTTCTAGGAAAACATAAACTGAACTTACAAGCTCAAATGGGCAGACTGGGTGGGCCACAGGCCCTTATCTGCCAACACTGTCTATGTATCTATGTATCTATGTAAAAGGTGATTTCATGCCACAAGTGTGAAAACACATTTTGGTCAGGATTTGAAAAATGACAGCTGTCACATTCATGAGGCGTTGCAAAGAAATGAGTATGTTGAAACGTTGGGGTCAAAATATTGAAAATTGCCAAAGTTATGAGCCTGTGTTCATAAATTTCAATGTAGGCTGATAACTTTTTTTTTTAAATACTTTTATCCTAGATTTTCAACATAGCCTTCTTATGACCCCGCCTCATGAGCAAGGGTGGAGAAAATGTTCAACTCCTGTCCAAAAGGTGATTTCATACAGTGACTGCGAAATCACCTTTCAGGACAGATTTGTCTAATTTCACCACCATTGTTCATGAGGTGGGGTCCCAAAAAGGCATGTTGAAAATTTGGGGAAAAAATATTTAAAAATGACCAAGTTATGCCAGTAAGTTTTTTGTTCTAACATATTTTGTGTATAATTTGTATATCTCTGTTCTGTTTTACAATGTATTTTACCCATTTTAGCTTGTATTATTTAATTTGCTATTTGACTAATGTAATGATTTGTACAGTTGTTCTGTATTACATCATATTTTGACTGTTTCACTTGTACTCTCCTGGGTTGTGCCTGAAAATAGGTATTTCTATGTCTAGTGTACTTACCCAGTTATCAAAAACAATGAATAAATAAAGTTCAAATCCCCATTGAAATACATTGAACTGCATACCTGATTTCTTCAGTGCGCTGTCCGGCATTGAAGAAAGAACATGTGTCTGCAGTCCAGAAAGGATTACGGTGTTGGACCCCTGGTGGGTAAGTAAAGGTTTTTGGGGAGGGGTGAGCTGATGGGTGCTGAATGGAAGGGTCAAGTGGGGGAACTAAGGTGACAGCAGCAACAAACATCAATGTATTTTTTTACAGGGTATATTGAAAAAACTATGAGGGACTGTTTTCTTTATTTCAGGTGGTGACACTGGGGATTGGGCACCCCAGTGTCGGTGTTATGTTTGTGGGGTGGGGTGGTGGGTGCTGAGTGGGAGGGTTGGATGGAGGAACAGCAATGACAGAGGCAGAAACATACATCAGTGGATGGTTTTCTTTGTTACAGGGTATATTAAAAAACTACGAGGGATGGCTTACTTTATTTCAGGTGTTGACACTGGGAGTTTGGCACCCCCACTGTTGGTGTTTATTTCAGGTGGTCACACTGGCAGATTGGGCACCCCCAGTGTTGATGTTTCTTTCAGGTGGTGACACTGGGGGTTGGGCACTCCCAGTGTCGATTTATCTTGTGGGTGGTGGGGTGGGGTGGGGTGGGGAGGTGGGTGCTGAGTGGTAGGGTTGGGTGGGGGAACAGAAACAGCAGAGGCAGAAACAGACATCAGTGGATGTTTTTCTTTTTTACAGGGAATATAAAAACAAAACAAAAAAAACTAAAAGGGATGGTTTTTCTTTATTTCAGGTGGCGACACTGGGGATTGGGCACCCCAGTGTCAGTGTTATGTTTGTGGGGTGGGGTGGTGGGTGCTGAGTGTGAGGGTTGGATGGAGGAACAGCAATGGCAGAGGCAGAGACATACATCGATGGATGCTTTTCTTTGTTACAGGGTATATTAAAAAACTACGAGGGATGGCTTTCTTTATTTCAGGTGGCAACACTGGGGATTCGGCACCCTAGTGTCAGTGTTATGCTTTTGGAGGTGGTGGTGGTGGGTGCTGAGTGGGAGGGTTGGGTGGCAGAACAGTAACAGCAGCAGCAACAGATATCGATGGATGTTTTTCCTTTTTACAGGGTGTGATTCAACCTCAGCAACTGATCATGACAGATCAACTGTGCTTGCCGGGTGGCGTTATGTAGATTAAAGGAAAGAGACAACTTATGATTGGGTCATCTCTCTCTCCTTTAAACTACACAAAGTTTCTGCCAGAAAACCAGAATAGTATCATGATCAGCCTGGCTGATGATTGGTGTGACACTGATGAGCCCCTTGCAGACCACTCTGCATTTTACTGACAATGTCACACCCCTCAAAAGCCCCTCTCCTAACAAAATGTTCGCTGCCTGACCCTACACAGCGAACATGAAAAGGATGTCTTAGGCTTGGGTGATTTCAACTACCCAAATACTGACTGGGGAAACAAAACAGGAAAAACACATTTTCTAATGGGACCGTATTAGAAATACCTTCTCAATTCAGTCAAACTGTAGTAGAAATAAAGACTGAACCACCTATGATAAAATTTTAAAAAGTAAACTTCAAGAAAATAAAAAAATGCATAATAGTATGGGTTTGGAAATCTGACGTACTACAAAAAATACAAATGAATGCTTGGTCATTTTTCAAAAACAAATTAAACAAACTCTTAAATCAAGTTCCCCCAAGCCCACTCCTATAACAAGACAGGAAAAACAAAAACACTTTGGCTCACCACTAGAACTAGTAAACTAATCAGTCTGAAAGTTAAAGCAGTCAGGAGGAAAAATCAAGACCCCTCTGTTACACATCTTGAAAATTACAAAAAATAAAAAAAAATAAAAAAAACTCTTAAAGAAATAGAGAGAAGTGCAAAATCGAAAATAAGCTTGTATGAAATAAATCAGATATCAGACAATTCTACAGGTACATAAATTCACTAAAAGGGTAACACTCAAGTGGGACCTATACAGGAAGTTAACAATCTTATGATATTTTCCTGATCTTTTTCTGAATGTGGAGCTATGCTGAACTGGACACTGTCCCCTTCCCCTTGTAGTGATGGACACATTTTGTTTGGACTTATATTTTGGGACAGTTCACACTGGGGGCTATGCATGAAGGCGAGCTGAGTATGCATGAGAGGTGGGTACCAGGCATGTACAGCTCCACACCCATGGTCAGGCACATAGGGCATGGCATGCACTAGTGTGCACCACCACATGGTGCCTGTCCACGGCCCCACCCCATCCAGTGCACTGCTGCATTGGAGGGGGTGGCTCGGAGGACACAGGTGGGCATCTAATCAGATACTCGATCTGGTCCTATAGTGGATCCCCTGCTCCATGCAGAGCAAGGGATTTGAGACTGTTCAGGATGTCTGAATTGTACAAAGATGGGCAAGTGCTCAAATGGCTTTCACAGACCCCCTAGTTAGACCAGAGGGCTGTGGAGGCACAGTGGTGGCACATGTAAACTGAATGGGCACGCAAAAGATTCAAGACTGTCCCTGCTGCCGTATCCTGCTCCACCCCCTTGCCCAGCACTCTGTGCCTCCATGAATGTCGTGGAGTGTGGGCATACCCCCAGGTATGCTACCCACTGGCAGCGTGCATAGCTGCATGATCGCCCTGGGGATCATGTGCAGCTGGGACGTGTGTCCCTTCTGTGAATGTGCAGAGGCGCATATGACCCCCGGTTCATGGCATTCGGACATAGGGTTGTCTATGTGCCACAGATCCTTGGTGCATAGGCAACCCACCCCTTAATACACAGGGGCCATTAAGCTGTTTATATTTAAAAGAACATTGATGGTGATATGTTATACTTTCATTGAAGGCACCAGCCTTTCAGCATTTTGAACCCGGGGAGAAAATAGGGGAATGAGGCAGGTTGGTTCTACTATTTTAAGAATGTTATTCAGCAAGGACCAGAAGTGCACAGGTATTTTTTTACATGACATTGATTATATGTTTTGCTCCTGATATCCTGCTATGTTTACGCAATATTTACTTTTATGGATGAAAAGTATTTTCTTATTTAATTTGTTAAGTTGAGTCTGAAGCTATGGATGTCCAACAAATACCTGTCAGTCTTATTTAATACACTAGCATGTTTACAGCCCTGGGTGAGCATAGGGTGGTGGTGGTGGTGGATGGACACTATTCAGAATGAAGAGAAGTAGTAAGAGTTATCCCTCAAGCATCAATGTTGGGGCCACTGCTCTTCAACATCATCAAATGATATGGAAGCCAGAGTCTCCAGCAGGCTAATTACAATTGTACATGACACTAAGTTAGCTGGGGTGGTGGACCCCCTTGATGATGAGGGCAAACTTTAAGAGGACCTGAACAAGTTACGGAGCCAAATGTGAGGTACTACACTTGGGAAGGAAAGCCAGTGGTAGGACCTACACTGTGTGGAACTCTTCTCACTGGAGTAGAGGAGGAAACAGACCTGGGGTCATAATAGCTAACAAAGGACTGAAGCAAGATCAGCAGTGTGAGGACACTGTCAAGAGGGCCAGCAGAATGTTAGGGTGCATCAAAAGAGGGGTTACCAGCAGGGCAGGGGAATCTTGTCACTTTCCAAACACAAATGGAGCAGTTCACTCACCAAATACAGTATATTAAAACATTTTTGTGTTTGATTGTATTATAGATTGGCTGCTTTGTAAGGTCAGATCAGGCCCCACCTAGAGTACTGATACAGTTCTGATCCCCTCAATATAGAAAGAACACTGAGGCATTAGAGAGGGTGCAGCACACAGCCTCCAAAATGATTAGCCTAATGGAGGGCAAAAGCTAGTAGGAGAATATGGAAGCACTTAACATGTTCACCTTGGAGGAAAGAAAGATGAAAGGGGACAAGATCTCAGACTTTTGCATACCAAATGTATTGACAAGATGAAACTGTCAGAGATGTTTGACCTGATGCCTTGCAGCAGGATGTAGGGATAAAATTGAAGCTCAGGTGTCGTAAATTCAGGGTAATGTGAGGAGGCACGTTCTCTCTGTAAGGGCAGTGAACCTGTGTAACAGCCTACCAGTGCAGACAGTGGACATAATGACAGCACAGGTATATCAAACTTCATCCTAAACTCAGTACCTTGTACCACAGTAAGGACTGCATCTTCCACCAGGTCTGCCAGGAGCTGGTAACCAGAATGGTTTTCTCAGTCTTTGACTATGCAGAGGTGGTCTATGGTGCACCCCTTCCTCTTCCCTTGCCAGACCAGATGCCCTCTGTAATGCCTTCATCATTTTACTACCAGCTCTCCCCTCTGTGCTCACCATCACTTCCTCTATTCCTCCCTCTCTGTCTTCCCATTACCTACATGTCACCAGTCCTACTGTACCTTCTTCATTGCTAAATACTGGTTTGGGTCCCTTCCCTCCTACCTTTCCTCACTCTTCTCGCCCATCCTCTCCTCATCCTACTCCCTCCATTCCAGGGATTCCTGTACCTTCTCCGTTCTCCACCCTCACTCCTGTGTTGGGCAAGCTGTTTTCTCCTGCTGTCTCCCTTCCCTCTGGAACCTTCTCCCCCTTCCCTTACCTCTCCCCCTCACTCCCTGTCTTTAGAAGCCCGCAAAGGCATCTTCCTGCTCCCTCCTGTCAACCCCCTCCTGACTTTTCTCCCTCTCTCATCTGCCTCCCCGTAATTTAGAACTCCCCTAAATCAAGGTTAGTTGTGATTTTGCCCACAGTTTGTTTCTGTACCCCACTAACACTGTCAACCCTAACAGTCACTGCACACTTTATTGTATTCTTGCATGATTGTTCACATATCATTCCGTTAATCCATACTGTTGTTAATTTACTTGGTCATCACATTTGCGCCTACATCTGTGATGTTGCCAATGCAAATGCAATGTGATGTTTTGTCATTTTTATTCTGTCTGTACTCCCCTTCCCCTCCCCCCCCAGGTCGCACCTGGAAATGAGCCTGGTCTCAGTGTGCCTTTCCCAGTTACTAGTTTTTAAATAAATAAAAAAACAAATATCAAGTTATACAAGGCTCACAATCACATAGCACCTCTTATATAGCAGACAAATGGGTCACAGAAATTGGAAGGGAACAACAGTAGAAAAAGTAGGAATTAGGGTGTTCTGAGGTGGATCATGTTGCTTCACCTCACATCTGGCATGAATACACTTGGAAGCATATGATCCACTATTTTCGAGCACTGGTGATTATGGCCAAATATGGTCTGGGCCAAACAGCAGCCTGATGGAGAAATCATGGAGAAGAGAAGGCTATTCATTCTCATATAATGTGGGCTTGCCTGAAGTTATCAGACTGTCTCAGGGCCTTGGTGCAGGAACGCGGGGACATTTTTAACCCAGGATTCTCCCTGACCCAGAAATTGATTTACTCCACCAATACTCCCTGACCCCGAGGGGTAGACATACAAAATATCTCCTGAGTATTCTGTTACTAGCTGCTAAGAAATGCACTACCAACAATTGAAAACACAATTGCACATACCCCAATAATGCAAAACATCATGGGAAACATGCAAATCCCCATGAGAGAATTCTGTCATGGGAATTTGCATATGTGTTTCATGATGCTTACGTATTGAGTATATGCTAATTATGCTTATTAAAACCGGCTTGTGGCCAATATCCTCTGGTTAACCCATGCCTAAGGGCATTTGCTCTGGGGTTCTTTTGTAGTTCTTTACCAAAAATCGGTTAACAGATCAGGTCTTATGGACAGCCTACTGATGCGAGACTTAATACTACTTAAAATGGACAGAATTACCTTTAGTTTGAATGACAGGTTAGAGACCTTTATGAACTGCTGGAACACATGGATACTGTATGTGATGCAACATGACCCTGCTTTTGTCCCTTAGGAAATTGAAGGGAGGGGGTGGTTCCCACATTGCTTGGGGGGGAGTTACCCCGGAGCAGGGTGTCCGAGATAGCTGCCCAGAAGATCCCTCCTTCCCCTCTGCCACTTAGTAGTACCATGCATCATGGGGAATTTTGAAGTTTCATTAGAACCCATGTGGGGCTCACTGCTGTGTCGAGTCCCAGTGGGTCTAAAGCATATTATATGGCACCATTTACAACCGCTCTTGAGATGTATTATTTTTGATAAACAGATGTACTGTATTTGCATGTTGATTGTACACTTGGTACCTCTATATGAACATACGAATGTGCCAGCAGATGAAGAACTTACAGTCTATCTGGTCTGCTTGAGTGTGCAGTTTCCACTGCATTTACAGAGGGAACTGTCCCTCATTCCCATATCCGCCTTGACCCCTATCAAATACCCCCTCCACTTCTCTCCCCTTCAACCTGCAACTTTCCCCCTCACCCTGTCCCAACCTCTCTTGAAGCTGTCCACTGTTTTTAGAGATACAGCCTCCTCTGGCAACTCATTCCACTTAGTCACTCTCCCTCCTGAACTTTCCTTCCACCAGCTTTAGGCTATTACCCCTAGTGGTCTCATTTCCACTAAGGCCCGCAGTGCTCACCCTGTTTATTCCTTTAAAGTACTTGAAGGTCTCAGTCATGTTCCTCCTCTTCCTTTTGTCCTCAAGAGAGTACATGTTGAATCCTGGCTATGTATTGTTCAGAAGAGACCGAGGTGCAAAAAGGGGGGGAGGAGTGGCCCTGTATGTCAATGAAAATATCAAAGCTACAGAAATTCAGAATACACATAAGGAGCCAGAAGAACTGTGGGTCACCCTGGAAACAGGAAATGGGACAGCCATAAAAACTGGGGTTGTCTACAGGCCCCCAGACCAGGGGAAGGACATAGACACATTACTGTTAGAAGATATACAAAACATGACAGCTAAAGGGAGGTTCTGATAATGGGAGACTTCAACATGCGGGATACAGATTAGTCAATACCAGCAGGAACATCTGCCAGAACTAGACACATAGTGGATTCCCTGCAGGGGAGGGCCTCAAACAACTGGTACAGCAACCCACAAGAGACAGGGCTATCCTAGATCTAGTACTGACTAACAAGGAAGGGATCACAGATCTCAGGTAGAAAGGTCACCTGGGGCCAGTGACCATCACATGGTATGGTTCAATTTGGCTACTACATCTAAATCATCCCATTCCAAGGCAAAAATATGGGACTTCAGAGGAGCTGACTTTGATAAGATGGCCAACAGAGTTAAGCTAGCCCTGGCAAAAGAAACACAGGTGAGGGGTACAGGCAAAGTGGGCAAGCATTAAGGATGCAATACTTGAAGCAACATCCCATTGTGTTAGACAGAAAAGGAAGTGCAAAAGAAGAAGGAAACCACTTTGGTTCTCAAATACAGTAGCAGAAAGGTCAGAGCCAAAAGGCTGGCCTTCAGGAAATATAAAGGGAACACAGCGGGATGAAGATAGGGAGGCATACCAAACTGCCCTAAGGGAACCAGGGAAGGCAGTAAGGCAGGCAAAGTCCCAAACTGAGGAAACACTAGCACGAACAGTAAAAGAAGGTGACAAGACATTCTATAGATACATTAGTGAAAGGAGAAAGTCCAGAGGGGGTATTGCTAAGCTAATGGAGAAAAGGAGCATGTGAGGAGGAGGACTCTGTAAAGGCATCTATCCTAAATAGATACTTTTGCTCAGTATTTACTGAAGAGAAGGTACGGCAGGGCCCACAGCTCAGCATCATGGACACAGGGGAGGGAGGTGAGCACTACTCCTTCACAAAGAAAGGGTTCTACAAGAGCTTGCTAAGCTCAGGGTGGATAAGGCAATGGGACCTGATGGCATACATCCCAGGGTACTTAAGGAGCTAAAGGTGGAACTAGCAGAGCCATTAGCAGAACTGTTTAGTGAGTCTCTGAGCACAGAAGAGGTCCCAGAAGACTGGAGAAGGGTTCGTAGGATCCCGCCCACAAGAGTGGTAGCAGGGAGGAGGAGGGAACCACAGACCAGCCAGTCTTACCTCAGTAGTGGGCAAGATTATGGAGGCACTCCTTAAGGAAAGGATAGTGCAACACCTGGAATCCATAGGGGCACAGGATCCAAGACAGCATGGGTTTACAAGGAAGGTCCTCAAACTAATCTCATAGATTTCTTTGACTGAGTAACCAGAGTGGTGGACCAAGGGGGAGCAGTTGAAGTCGCCTACCTTGACTTCAGCAAAGCTTTTGACACTGTTCCACATAGAAGATTGATAAATAAGCTGAGTAGGCTCGGGGTGGGTCAGAAGTTGGTCAACTGGGTGGCAAACTAGTTGACGGGCAGAAAACAGAGAGTGGTGATAAATGGTATACAGTCAGAAGAGATGCAAGTCACAAGTGGGGTACCTCAGGGATCAGTCCTGGGGCCAGTCCTCTTCAACATCTTCATTAGTGACCTTGCAGATGGACTAGAGGGTAAGGCTTGTCTGTTTGCAGATGACACCAAGATCTGCAACAGAGTAGATGATCCAGATGGGGTGGGCAGAATGAGAAGAGATCTGGATAAACTAGCAAAATGGTCAGAAGAGTGGCAACTGGGATTTAATGCAAAGAAGTGCAAAATCATGCACATAGGGAAGAGAAACCCTGAAGCCACCTATAGGCTGCCAGGGGAGTTGCTAGCAGTCACAAAGGAAGAAAGAGACTTGGGCATCATCATCACTGATGACCTGAAATCATCCAAGCAGACCTCTAAAGCAGTAGGTAAGGCTAGGGGGGTGTTAGGGTGTATTAGTAGGGTATCACAAGTCGTAGAGGAGGTAATAATCCTCTTTACAAGACACTGGTTAGGCCCCATCTGAGTACTGCGTGCAGTATTGAAGCCACACCTTCACAAGGACATTAACCAAATTGAGGCAGTCCAGAGAAGGGCACCAAAATGGTGCAGGGACTGCATCAGAAGACATGAGGACAGATTAACAGAGCTCAACATATACCCTGAGCAAAGGAGGGAGAGAGGATATGATCGAGACATTCAAACACCTTAAGGGCATTAAAAAGGTGAAAGAGTCTAACATGTTTAAATATAAGAAAAATAGCAGGACAAGAGGACACAGCATGAGATTAGAGGGGCCGATTAAGGGGGAATGTGAGGAAATTCTTTTTCACAGAAAGGGTGGTGGATGCATGGAATGGCTTACCACAAGAAGTGGTGGCTATGAAAACAGTGCAGGGCTTCAAACAGGCATGGGATAGGCATAAGGGAGCAATACAAATGACTATGAATAGATAGGCCACTGACAGAGCAAAGGCCAATGGCACATTTATAAGGTAGAAAAAGAAATGAGCAGACTGGATGGGCCTTGCGGTCCTTATCTGCCATCAACTTCTATGTTTCTGTGTTTCTATGTTTCTAATCCCCTGAGTCTCTCTTTGGAGGTGTTACCTTGCTGGTCCTGGATCATCTTGGTTGCTCTTCTCTGGACTGTTTCTGGCAAGTTGATATCTTTCTTAAGACAAGGGCATCAATATCACACACTGTACTCTAGGTGCAGTCTCACTAGAGACCTATGCAGTGGCAGAATGACCTGCACCTTCCTGCTTGTAATTCCCTGAACTGTGCAGACCAGCACCTGATTTGCTGTGGCTACAGATTTCCTGCAGTGTGCCGAATGTTTCAGGTCACTCATGATAATTATAGCCAGGTCCTCTTCTTCCTCTGACTTGGTTACCTGCACATCACCTAACCAATATTTGGTCCCTAGGTTTTTCATCCCCAGGTGCATAACTTTACACTTTTTAGCATTGAACCCCAGTTGCCAAATGCCAGACTACTTCTCTAGCCTAGCTAGGTCATCCCTGAGTTCTTGTCTCCTCTCCTCCATGTCCACCCTCCCACACAGCTTTGCATCATCCTTGAACAGGCAGATCTTACCCTTGATTCCATCTGTGATGTCAATTATGAACATGTTAAACAACACCACACTGAGCACAGATCCCTGTAGGACCCCACTGGTCAAAGCCTAGCTTCTGAGAATTCCTGCCTCCCCTGACTACCACCTTTTGGCTTCAGTCCTGCAGCCAAATTCTGACCCATTAACCAAGCTTAGCCCCCCCATCCCCAGGTCTTCTAGCTTCCTGACCAGTCTCCTGTGAGGTACAGAGTCAAAGGCCTTGCTGAAATGCAGATACAGGACATCAACCACTTCAGCCTTGTTCACTGACCAGGTGACCCAGTTGAAGAAGTCAATTAGGTTAGTCTGGCAGGACCTCACCGACTCAAACCCATGCTACCTCATGTCCTGGAGCCCATTATCCTCAAGAAAGCTCACCAATCTCTCTTTCAGAATGGTCTCCATCAGCTCGCCCACTCTTGAGTTCAGGCTGACCAGCCTGTAGTTCCTTGGTTCAACCTTCAGACCATTTTTATGGAGAGGCACTATAAGTGCAGATCTGCAATCCCGAGACATGATCCCTGAGTCCACAGAGGTGTTAAACAGGTCTGCCAGGGGATTTGCCAGAGCCTCCGCCAGTTTCCTTTGGGCCCTTGGATGCATACCATCTGGTCCTGGGGATTTATCCACCTTCAGGGCCCTTAAGTACCCCATCAGCTTGAATGATGCCAACTGAGACCTCTCCCCCTCCTGGTCCCCATGCTCCCTTGTGGCACTGGTTTGTCCTTTTCTCTAGTGAAGACTGAACAGAAATACTTGTTACATACCTCTGCTTTTTCTCCACTGTCCTCTGCCAAACCACCTTCCTCTGTTAATCTATTTCACCTTTGATGTTCCTTTTCTCCCTTATATATTGGAAAAAGGTCTTCTGCCCTGCTTTTACTCCCTGTGCTAGCTGCACTTCCTTTGTAGCCTCACTAACAGCTCTGCTCACCTCCCTAAACTTTGCAAAGTAATCCATAGAAGGTAGCCCTCTTGTCACCTACAGCTTTTGCCACCTCCTTGCTGAACTTGCTGGACTTTTTTGGCCTCAACTTTCTCACTTTTGATTTTGACACACTCACTAATGGCCTCCGTCAGTTCCTCTTTTAGTATTGCCCATTTCTGTTCCACATCCATTTCCCTTCTGATACCAGCAAGGTGTTCTACTAGAATTGCTCCCATCCTACCAAAGACAGCATTCTTAAAGCCCAAAACCCTTGTCCTATTCCTGACCATACCCCTGTCCATGTTCAGGTGGAACCACCCTGTTTGGTGGTCACTATCTACAAGTGGCACTTCCACTTTCACATTCTGAACATGCTCACAGTTGGGCAGAACAAACTCCAGTACAGCCCTCTCCCTCATGGGTTCCAAGACACTCTGGGCCTGGAAACCACCCTGAAATGCATTCAGCAGTACTTGTTCCCTACTGCAGAAGGTAGCCGGGAATTTCCAGTCCACCCCAGGTAGACTAAAATCCCCCAGTATTGCTGCCTACCCTTACCAGTCATTTCTGTGATTTGAGACCCTAGTGCCCTGTCCAACTCCTTTTCCTGGGAAGGTAGCCTGTAGACCACCCCCATCTTTAGTTTCCTCTCTCTAGTGGATTGTACCTGAACCCACAACACTTAGGTCTTAACCCTTCGCCTCTTCCTCCCAGATACAAGTTATCCATTCCTTCAGAAACAGGGCCACTCCCCTTTCCTGTCCCCCATCCTTTCTGTACATTTTATACCCAGGAACTGGGAGATGCCAGTCGTGGTTTTGTGTGTTCCATGTCTCTGTGATGGCCACTATGTTCACCTCTCTCTCAGCCATCAGTGACTGCAATTCCGCTATATTGTGTCCCAGGTTTCTGGCGTTCAGAGACACCACCCTCCACTGCGACTCAGAACCTCTCTTAAAGCGATATAATAAGAATCCCCAAATACCTTTTTCACATAGTATGCTGTTGCCTGCCATGCTATTTTTTTTTGTTTTATCAGTACTTTTTTTTCTGCTTGCCCCCCAATTTTTTTGTGTGTGGCCACCCCCCAGAATGATGGCATGCAAAGGATGTTTTACATACAGCAACAAGAAATTCTAGGTAAATTATAAAGATGCTATAAATGTTCATTACTCAGAGGTGCAGCCCCTTATTTTGGTAGTGGCCACTGCAGTACAGCACCTAATATGTAGATGGATTTATTTATGTATTTTTTTTAAGGTTTCACCTGGAAAGACATATTCTGCAGACAAGCTAGTTTCCAGATGCATCCTGGGGGACAAGGGAAAAGGGCACACAGTAGGTACATATGTAGCAAGGCATTGTGGGTACAGTGCATAGCTGATTTTTCTGTCTCCCTACTCCTATTTTTCCAAAATACCAAGATTGACCAACAGAGGTCTCTGTTCCAAATCAGCAGGTGTTTACTTGAGAATACAATTGTATTTATTGTATTTTGATGTGTTAGTAAGTACTTTTTACTTTAATGATAAAATGTATGATAGTGCAGTGACACAAGTGGATTTTCACCTTTGTTTCTCACACTGCTAGTAAAAAATGAATTTAGCACACTTTTGGTATTGTCATGTCA
This sequence comes from Neoceratodus forsteri, assembly GCA_016271365.2. Taxonomy (NCBI): domain Eukaryota; kingdom Metazoa; phylum Chordata; order Ceratodontiformes; family Ceratodontidae; genus Neoceratodus; species Neoceratodus forsteri. The sequence continues at coordinate 1,453,553,732 of CM057452.1, forward strand.
GAAACTGCCAGCTACTTAGTTTGATTCTTTTGTCACTAGCAATTGGTGACATACAAATAAGATTTTGGAAAAGTAAGTAAAGAAACAAATAAAGGAAAACTGATTGACTGCAGAGGCATCTAAAAACATCAAACCTTAATTCTCCCTTACTAAGCATTAGCTCTTTGAAAGCTTTGTTTACCTGGCATGATGTCACAGTTGGGGGCTGCGGCACAGAGGGAAAAAAAGGGTTTGTTATGCAAATGAAGCACAGCACAGAAATAAAAGCATTTTTTCATGGAAAACAGTACTTTTTGGCAGTTTTAATGTTTGGAGATTAAATCACAACTCTTACAGGTTCCTATTGCCATTTGTTATGGTACATGTTGTTAGATCCCTTTAATCCTGATCTGCCCTCCATCACCCCCCCCCCACCACAGTCACCTCCCCTTTCCTCCAACCACCCTTCTCATCTAACTCCTCCCCATACTGTCCTGATTGGTGGGGAGGCCTATTGGCATCCTTCACAAGGTGACTAAGGGTGTTATGCACCCTAATGCCCCCTTCCCCAACAGTTTCAAGTGAGTTTGTTCCCTGTGAAGTTCTCCGGGTTGCTCTTCAGGACCCTTGCATCCTTCCTTCCTTCTCAGATGGAAAGAGAAGCCAAACAGCTCAGTCATAGTGAGTATGCACAATAGGAGGAAGTCAGACAGCAAAGGCAAAATCAGCACAGCTCACAGACAGTATGAAAAAGCTTTATCTTAACAAATTAAAAAGCATACCGCTCCATATCAGCTCCACTGAGCAATGCTTGCAGACGTAGACCCTGACCAGTTTTGCACCTAGTGCGTCATCAGGGTGATGGCCTCAGTGCTGTTTCCAACAGTCTTAAATAATGGTAACATTTAAAGAGACAGTACTTACATCCATCACCATTATACATTACCCAAAGTGCTCAGTGCTATAAATATTAATACAGGATGATAAAAATAGTGTAAATACATAATATACAGCTCAAAATCCCCAAACTGTTATAAAAACAACCAAATGTTCAGCAAATTACTAAGAGGGGAAGGAATAGAAAGCATGGAATCTGCTTTTGATTGTTAGGTAAATATAGTCCACCTCTCCTATGTTTCCCCAAGAAATTCCTAGTGTAAGAGGAGATCAAATCTTCTACCCTGAACATCTGGAAAAAGAAATACATATAAGAAATCAGTGAGCTTATATGGTAATGAATTCAAGCATATCCTTTACATCAAAACAACAGAACAGAGCTACAAAAATACAAAAATGGGCTTCATTTCAAATGTTCACCTATTCATGCCTTGAATTGTCTAGTGGTTTTGCCCACATAGAATGACCCACAGTTTCATGTTACCAGGTAAACAATATATTCAATATTACAATTAAAAAAAACCTTTTTCGTTGCAAAATCCTTATCACTGTTACATGCACTGAAAGTGTTAGTCCTCAGCATAGACTCACAAAATTTACAGTGATCACAGATAAAATTGTCACAGGGTAATTAATGGTGACAACCAATGTCTTGGGTCTGTTTACAGTTCAGTGAGCCCCTGGTAACTGTGCACCAGTCTATCCTTTAAGTTGGTAGCACATTCATATACCATTCTGGGTCTTTTTCTAGTAGCATCCCTAAGTGTGGGATCCAATTTTAACGTGGGCCAATGATCCATGATAATTTTCTCTATATCCCTAGCATGCCTTGTATATTGCGTGACAAAGTTCATCCTGGGGTTACTCACAGATCTCTCTTTGACAGTCAGCTGCTCCTGTCTATCCAGGTCGAGCGCTCCACTGTAAGCCCTCACAACTGTATCAGCATCATACCCATATTCCAGGAATTTATAACACATGTCAGAACCACTGGCTATATAATCAGCATCCTCACTATAGTTGCGATGTGCCTTCATCATCTGGGTTTTGGATATGTTCATAACCATATGGCGTGAGTGGCAGCTGGAGGAAAGTAACAGTGAGTTTCTGTCTGTCTCCTTCCTGAATAAATCTGTTTTGTGTGTACCATCCTCTTTTTTGACTATTTTTAAATCCAGGGAGGACACAGACAGAGAATCATACTGAATCGTAAATGTTAGGCTAATATTTGTTTTTTTCCAGATAGGTGAGAAACTCTTCAAGTTCCTCCCTGCTGCCATGCCACACCATAAATATATTGTCTATAAAATGATGCCAGGGCCAGTCCAGTGGTGCTGGAGGTTGAGGTGCTTGTCGCTACACGTTGCGCCATGCCGGTGACCCAGGTTCAGGAACAAGCCCAGGCTTCCAGGGGTCGTCAGGGGTGAGAGAGGATCAAGCATCCGGAGGACTGTTCTCCTCCCTCGGGGAGGGGGGAGGCCTGTTGTCCCACTTGTTGACTGCCCTCTGGTGGTAGCTGGAGGGCAGTATGGGTCAGGAGACAAGTACCAATGTCCCTACATCAGTAAGGGAGGAGGGATGGTTGACAAGGAGGAAAAAAGGGAGATGTCAGGCTCCATAATGGCCCCGCATCCCTGTGTCACCCCTGGCTTCTGGATTTGTGTTAGGAAGGGGGGGGGAGCTGGCACTCTCCTCCCTAGCCCAACTGTGGGGGAACTACTGGGGGTTGGCTGAGCTGGGACACACGGGGCCGGAGGATGTGTCACTCCAAGGGAGGGCCATAGCCGTCCACCAGATCTTGGCAAAAAAAAAACAAATAATAGATAAAATGATGCAAAATGTCAATCCTATTGTAAAAAGGATTCACCTGGCTGTTATAGATGTAATCATTTTCCCCACTTGCCCAGGTAGAGATTGGCGTAATTGGGTGTGAAGATCGCCCCATAGCTGTCCCTTTCAACTGTAAATAAAACTTAGCCTGAAAAAGAAAATAGTTTTTAGTAAGAGCGTGTTCTGCACATTCCAACAAAAATTCTTTTTTATCATGGTCCAAAGTCATATCGTCATCCAACCAGTACTGCATAGCCTCCAGACCTTCTTCGTATGGAATGTCAGTGTATAGTGAACAAATGTTTATCGACACCAAGAGCCAACCTGCTTCAGACTGCATATCCTCCAGGACTTCCAATATGTGCGTTGTATCCCTTATGTATGAGGGTAGCATGGATACATAATTTTTTATATGTGCATCAACATACAGTATTTGGATAATGGTTCAACAAGTGATCCAATACCAGCCACTATTGGGTGCCCCGAGGATTTTGCAAGTCCTTGTGTATCTTTGGTAAGACATAAAGTCTAACTCTAACTGGAGGACAGACTGTTAAATACAGAAACTCATTATGGTCTGTGGTGCTTTCAGATTCAGCACAGTGTAAACAGGAATTAATATATCTCTTATACTGTAATGTTGGATCCCTTAAAAGTTTTTTTTATAGAAAGAAGTATCTGACAGCTGTCTCTCAATTTCCTTAACATACTATGCTGTGGACATAACCACAATCGATCCCCCTTATCAGCTGGCTTGATTGTTATTGTTTTACTTTCCATTAATGTTTTTAAAGCCATAGACTCTTTTTGTGTCATATTCACAAAGTTCATGTTTTCACTTGTAACTCCTAGGTGGCGCTATCCCACGGGGGACTACCCCTGCCTGCTTGGCTAGTAGCAGGTTAAGGGGCCTAAGTTCTGCAACGGGTGCTTCCACCTAGAGGTCAGGGTTGGTAGTGGTCAAACTAACCTGGGCACAGCCCTCTGGGACACTGTAACCCCCCTCTTTCCCTTCTGGTGGCCTGAGCACCCACTATAATCACTTTCACAGTACCCTTGTACACCGCACAAGTACCCACACCGTCTGCACTTACCACCAGGGCTGATTCCTCTGGCTCAACCCTGGGGAACCCTGTAAAACAAGGTTATGCACAGCAAATAGCAACGGTACAGTACGTTGAGCACAAACTGGAACCATAGTCCGGTTAAATGCAGAAAAAGTCAAGGCTGATTTATTCAGTGGATTTGAACAAGGAAGGGGCATAATCAGGTTGACTGGCTTAAAAGCTATGTTAATCAAACAGTTATGCATGCGCTTTAAGTTCCCACACAGTCACACCTCTGGGTACCTAGGTAGGGAGACGATGGGCTAGCCAGGAACGTTGCAGCTGGTTGGGGCCCTGTGACGGAAGAAAGCAATATGTACAACACACACTATTTGTAATCCGGAGCCGGAGGGCTCAGTTTGTGAAAGAAAAAGCAACCAGACAATCAGATGACAACACTTTAGATTTAGCTGTTGTTGCAGGGAGCTACCCTGATGTTTACTCACGATACCCAATACTGGACACAGGCAGGACGAAATTGAGACTGCAGGTTGTTGAGCTGGAGTGCCCAGAGAAGCATGGCCCACACGAATCACCAAGGCGTTGTTCCTATTCAAGTGTTGAGCAGGGGGCTGATCCCCAGGCAGGTCTCTCGTCGATGGCTTTCTCTGTGCAGCGGGTAGTCAGGCTGGACTAGTGTGGCAAGGCACAGGCCCAATGGAGATGATTTTGGATTCAGTCAATGGGGCTGGATGCAGCTTCCAGCAAGCAGAATACAGTTCAAACCACAGTGGGGAACCAAATTGCAACCCACTTGCAGCACACAACACATTTACACATAAGGAAATTCTAATGCAGCTTCCAGCAAGCAGAACACAATTTAGACCACAGTGGAGAACCGAATCACGACCCACTATAAGCACACAACACATTCACATGTAAGGAAATTCCACTGTACCAGGCAAAAGGCTCTCCAGTCACAATTACAGAGTCTCTGCACAATCCAGGAATTCAGAGGTGACTGGAAGTCCAGATAGGCCAATCGCATTCAGCAAATCTTCAGTCTTCTTCAGGTACGAGCCTGGTCACAATTCAGTGGCTTACTTCACTCTCCAAGTTAGGATTCAGTCCGAAAAAGGCACAAGTTCCCTCTCAGTTCCCTCTCAGGGACAGCAGGCAGGCAGGCATGCAGGCCAAAACTCAGGCCTTTCCACAGTTCTCCCTTGCAGATGTACGCTGGGACTGCTGCTTGAATCATTCAAGCTGTTATCTCTTCACTTCCCAACTCAGAACTGAAACTAGCTGCAAGCAGCTTGGGAATTTCCCCAAGATCCAAAAGGTTTAGTTGACTGATCTTTCTGTCAGTCACAACAAGGGCTCCCCCTCCATGTTATTTTAGGTGCCAAAATGCAAAAACTACAATTCCTACAAGTTTTGACCCCACCAAGCCCCTGTAGGCAGGCTCCATTTTAGAGTCCCAACAGTACTAATTAGCCCATTCTGACAGTCTCGGGCCAAGTTGATGGAGATAAACAGAACAGTCCTTGCTGCAAAGAAGGCAGGTTAGAACAAACCGCAATATTACTACTCTAACAAATGATCAGCAGACAAGCACCTCTTCTAACAGAGCTCCTTTTTAGATTAATTAAGACGGCAATCCAGGCAGCTCTTAAAGAGACAGTACACAGAGGCCATACAGGCACTCTCTGGCAATACATTTAATCTGCTAAAATGCAGAATACCAGCCTGGCAGTGAGCATTTAGGCAAGCTCAAGGAAGACTTTTCAGGAACCCCCATTTGTAGGGGAATTACACATTATTAGCCAGTAATGTCTTAATGTCATTTTCACAGGATCCTTCAAAAATACGCACAGTGTCATTATATGGTGGCATAAAATTAGGAGGAGATTTAAAGGACCTTAGCCCTTGTCCTTCTGGTGTGGCCAAGTTCTCCTCTTCCACTCCATGATTTACACCATGGAACATCTTTATTTTTTCAAGACGTGCTTTTAAATTCAAGTTCCAAGTGAACCTATGAAGGTCCACATAGATGTCAAATGGACTAGAATCTGCTGTAGGGATGAACGAGAGACCCTTGCACAAGATGGATACTTGGTCTTCAGATAATTCCACTTGGGAGATGTTGTAAATAATATTTTCAGGATTCTGCCTCATCCAGTCCATTTGCCATGAAACCTGTTTCTGATGTTTCCTCCCACTCCTCCTGGTTTGCTTGTTGCGGCTTGTTGTGGTGACAGTGTCACTTGTACCTGGCCCCTCAGGAGTTGTACCTCTCTGGGTTCTTAAAATTGGACTGTTCTCTCCTGTGCTGTCTCTGGTAGTCTGTGATTCAGCTGCTCCTCCTGGCCCCTCACTAAGAAAGGGTCCTCAGTTTCTGATTGGCTGTTAGAAGAATACTCTGGCAACTGACTACGGTTTTTCAAAATTGAGCGCAGTTGGTTCCCAGCTTGCTGGTTGCTTGAGCTTGATCTGCTATTTCTGTTGGTTCTGCCCCTATTGTTCATTTTTTGTGCCAGTCAAAGACATGATCGTATAGATAGTCCTGTCTATCTCTCTCAGACTGATGTAGTTTGGTTTGTTTGATTTTTTTTCTCTTCTCTGTGCACTGCTTCTTTAAATTTTTTAAGTTTTCTCTCATAGGTGCTAAATTCTGGATGGTCTTTATATGTTATCACTACCAACACTTTTGCCTTTATATCATCTGTTACTTCTGGCCATTGGGCTTCATAATCTTTAATAAAAGTCTTAATTAAGGCGTCTGTCTCCAACTGCAATGCATCTTTCCAGTCACTCATAAAGATTTGACTGTCCCATTCAGAGCCTGGAGTATGGGTAACCCGTAGTCCCCAGGGGGACATTCCACTTTCAAATATGCTTGTAATGTTATTTTACCCCAGTAATGCCTTCTGCAACGTACTGTATTTATGGTGTAGCGTGGCAGCAGGAAGGAACTTAAAAAGGTTATCACCTATCTGGAAAAATCAAATATTAACCTAACATTTACAGTTCAGTGTGATTCTGTCCGTGTCCTTCCTGGATTTGAAAATAATCAAAAAAAAGGATGGTACATAGAAAACAGATTTATTCAAGAAGGAGACGGACAGAAACTCACTGTTACTTTCCTCCAGCTGCCACCCACACCATATGGTTAAGAACGTACCCAAAGCCCAGATGATGAGGGTACGTTGCAACTGTAGTGAGGATGCTAATTATATATCCAATGGTTCTGACATGTGTCATAAGTTCCTGGAACATGGGTATGATGCTGATACAGTTGTGAGGACTTACAATGGTGTGCTCAACCTAGATAGACAGGAACTGCTGACTGTCAAAGAGAGATCTGTGAGTAGCCCCAGGATGACCTTTGTCACGCAATATACAAGGCATGCTAGGGATATAGAGAAACTTATACTGGATCATTAGTCCATGTTACAATCAGACCCCACACTTAAGGATGCTACTAGAGAAAGACCCAGAATGGTATATAAACAGGCTACCAACTTAAAGGATAGACTCGTGCATAGTTACCAGGGGCCCATTGAATTGCAAACAGACCCAAGACATTGGTTGCCACCATTACCCTATGGTAACTTTATCTGTGATCACTGCAAGTTTTGTGAGTCTATGTTGAGGTCTAACACTTTCAGTACATGTAACAGTGCTAAGGATTTTGCAATGAAAAGTTTTTTTAATTGCAATACTGAATATATTGTTTACCTGGTGACATGCAGCTGTGGGTTATTCTACGTGGGCAAAACCACTAGACAATTCAAGACATGAATAGGTGAACATTTACGTGCCATTCAGACACAGGATGTGGGCAATGCATTGGCGAACCACTGCAGGTTGGTGGGCACTATAGGATATACCATCAGGTTTTGTGGGGTGAAAAACGTACGGTTGGGACCAAGGGGAAGGGATCTAGATGACAGATTAAAACAAAGGGAGTCATTCTGGATCTATACTCTGGGGGCCATGATATCACAGGACCGAATGATAAAATAGAGTTAATGTCTTGTATGAGGAAATGAAGCCCATTTTTGTGTTTTTGTATTTTTGTAGCTCTGTTCTGTTGTTTTGATGTAAAGGATATGCTTGAATTCATTACCATATAACTTTCCTGATCTCTTATATGTATTCCTTTTTCCAGATGGTCGAGGTAGAAGATTTTATCTCCTCTTACACTAGGAATTTCTCAGGAAAACATAGGAGTAGTGGATTATATTTAACTAATAATCAAAAGCAGATTAAATGCTTTCTATTCCTTCGCCTCTTAGTAATTGTCTGAACATTTGGTTGTTTTAATAACAGTTTTGGGATTTTGAGATGTGTAGTATGTGTTATTTAATAATAATAATAATATTTATTTGTACCATGCCTTTCTAAAACCAAGGCACTTTAATAGATGATTCCAAATGAAAACAGTATAATAAAACACACATACAATAAATACTGGTTCATAAAATCAATAAAATAACATCTAGTCGAATACACTTGATACCACAGATGGGTCTTCAGGGCCTGTTTAAATTCCTCCACGGATGCATACTCCCGAAGCAGACAGGGTGGAGAATTCCAAAGGGCTGGGGCTGCGTACATAAAAGCATGGGCCCCCAAAGATTTTAAAGAAACCCTTGGAATCTCTAGCAACCCCTCGTCTGCCGAGCTGAGCGATCACCTAGGGCAGTAAGGTACCAGAAGCTCTTTCAGGTAGTCCGGGCCAAGTCCATGTAGGGCTTTATACGTCAGAAGTCCAACATTAAAGGTGATCCACCACTGTACTTGCAGCCAGTGCAGTTCACGGAGCATCGGAGAAATATCACAGGTATGGGGATTACCCGTCAATAACCAGGCCACAGCATTCTGCACTAGCTGCTAGTGACGGATATCAGCCCCTGGTAGTCCTAGATAAAGGGAGTTGCAATAATCAAGGTGTGAGGTCACAAATGCATGAACCAATGTAGGCAGATCACCAGATGGAACAAGGTGCTTAATCCTGGAGATGTTCCTCAAATGGTAAAAGGAAGATTTGACGACCACCGACACCTGCGATTGCAGTGTCAGCCCATTGCCAAAAATCACCCCCAGATTTCACACCTGTTCAGAAGTGGGGAGCTGGGAGCCACCAAGAAAAAGTCCTGAAAGCAAACCAGCTCCCCTTCCCTCTATCCGGTGACCCAGGTCCACAACCAACACTTCTGTCTTCCCCGAGTTCAACCTCAGCCAGCTCGAATCCATCCAGTTCTGGATTTCAGTGAGGCAGTTTTTAAATGTTGAGAGAGCTCTATCCTGGTAGGGTGCAAAAGATAGGTAGAGCTGGGTATCATCAGCATAGTAGTGAAACCTCAGCCCATACCTTCTTACAATGTCTCCGAGGGGCAGCATGTACACTGTGAACAACATGGGGGACAACACCGAACCCTGAGGTACCCCACATGACAGAGAGACTGAGCCAGAGGAATTAGTCCCCGACACCACCCTCTGAGTTCTGACAGTGAGGAAGGATCTAAACCACCTGAGGACTGTACTAAACAGGCCGCAGATGAACCTCAAGCGTTCAAGAAGAACCCCATAGTCCATAGTGTCAAACGCTGAAGAAAGATCAAGAAGAACCAAGATGGAATGGCTCTTCCGATCTCTCGCCATCAGGAGATCATTGAGCGCCCAAACCAGTGCAGTCTCGGTAATATGCCTCTTTTGAAAGCCAGACTGCAATAGTTCATAGATGTCATGGATGGTCAAATGGTTCGATTTTTATCACCTTGTGTTAATATTTATAGCACTGAGCACTTTGGATAATGTATAATGGTGATGGATGTAAGTACTGCCTCTTTAAATGTTACCATTATTTAAGACAGTTGGAAATAGCACTGAGACCATCCCCTTCGTGATTCACTAGGTGTAAAACCAGTCAGGGTCTCCGTCAGCAAGCATTCCTCAGTGGAGCTGCTATGGAGTGGTATGCTTTTTTTTTTTTTTAACCATGTGTTTATACTTCTATCTTCCCCACGTTGGCCCATCTCTTTGGGGCCTCAATGATGACCTGCCCTCGAAGTCCTTCCAGGAGATGCCCGCACATATTGGTGCCCCACTCGTAAGCCCTAAATCCACCAGATAACCCCCTGACCAGGGTGAAGGAGCCCCCCGATACTCCTCCAAACACATGTGTGAGTGTGCAGCCTGCGCATGGAGCCCCTGGAACCCCCAAGCGCAGCCCTCCAAAGCCCATCTACCAGCACTGACATGGGGAACATTTTCCACTTTTTTCATCCCGCCCCCAGAGCATGGGTGTGCAATAAGAGTCAATGAGTCGGGGGCACGTTCAGGCGTGCCTTCGGTCCAGCTCTCCAGCTGATGCCCCCCATCCATTCTGCTTCCTACTGCACCTACCGACGAGCACCCCCAGGTGGCAGTATTGCATCAAGGGCTGCAGGTCCCCCCTCCCAGGAGAATTAGAGTCACCGTCGGGCGCTCAATCCATCTCCTCCCCTGCCAACCCCCAGCGGCCCGTGCTCGTTCCCGAACCCAGGTCACTAGCGTGGCGTGAGGTGTAACATCCAGTGTCTCAACCCTCAGCGCCACTGGGCTGGCCCGAGTGGTATGCTTTTTTAATTTGTTTAAATAAAGCTTTTTTGTACTGTCTGTGAGCTGTGTTGATTTTGCTTTTGCCTTCTAACTTCTCAGATGCAGCTGGGAGATCCAGAAAGGTGAAGGCAGTTCACTTTCAGGATGCACTCTCTGCCTCTTGTGGCTCAGGCAGAATATTTTGGAACAATATTAAAGAGCTTAGTGGCAAGGTTGTATCCACCCCTCCCCATCTGAACTAAACATTAATGGCTCCCCCACCCAGGACCTGTATCATATCACCAACTCCCTGAATTCCTCCTTCTCGGACCTCAGCAGTGTCCTCCCCACAAACTTCTTTGATCCACAGTCCCCTCATTCCACTCCCACCCCACCCCCTCATACCCCTGTTTCTGCCTAAGAGCTATCTCTGCTCACGAGGCCAAACCATACTTAATCAAAGCCCTGGGTAAAATTCGGCATAGCGATGACTCACTAGACCTAAAACTGCTCAGTCTAGCACTGGAAACTGTCATTGCACCCCTGACAAAAATTCTAAATCTTCCCGTATGACTGGGCCAATTCCCCACCATCTGAAAGCAGGCAGTCATCACTGCTATCCTGAAGGCCAGGGACCCAACCTCTCCAAATAATTATCATTCTATCTCTATCCTTCCCCCCCTCTCTCCAAGGCCCTTGAGCAAATTGTCTCTGATCAGCTCACAGACCACCTATCTAAATACGACCTCCTCTGCTGGGAACAACATGGATTCAGAAAAGGTCACAGCATGACATCCGCCTTACTAGAATATTCCAGGTTCATACATAAAGTGCTTGACAGGGGTCACTTAGTTGGTATACATCGATCTGACTAAGGCATTTGACACCGTAAATCATGCCCTGCTTGTCAATACCCTATACGCTACTGGCCTGACCCCCAAAGCTACATCCTGGTTTGAGAGCTACCTCAGTGGCCAATCCCAAAGAGTCAAAATAAACTCCACCCTCTCAGACACTCTACCTGTATGCTCTGGTGTTCCCCAGGGCTCCATCCTGGGTCCACTCCTCTTTAGCATCTTCGCAAACTCTCTCCCTTCTCCTGCCCCTGACAAATACTCCTCTATGCAGATGATGCTGTTCTCTTTAGTAGCCATCCTGACCGTATCTCCCTCCAACTCACACTCCAGAACTCCTGCAATGAGGCCGAAAACTGGCTCGCTGCACATAAGCTGGTGCTAAACTATAAAAAAAACTAAGGTAATGTTGTTCACCCATCGGCAAAATAGTCATGCCACTGCCACACTTAGTATCCTCAATGCTCACAACACTCCACTTGAACAAGTCTCTTCGGTATTACACTGGACTCTTCCCTCGCCTACTCAAAGCACATCCATAATGTCTTCTCCATTATTAACTTCAGGCTGGGTCTCCTATACAGGCATAAAAGGTGCTTACCTCCAGAGGCTCTCCGCCTAGCTGTAAACTTCTCCATCCTCTTGCTGATTGACTATGGGCTTGTTATATATGGTGTTGCCAACCCTACTGCCCACTGCAGGATCTTGGTTGCTCTAAACAAGGCACGCCGCTTGGTGACTGAGTGTGACTGGATGACCCACTCCTGCAGCCTTAATCAGTGTTCCTCTTGGCTCGACTTCCAGGGTAGGCTAAAATACCACTCCTGCCTATTCGCCAAATAAGATCACATTGGGTAATGTCCCCCGGCATTCACAACCTGCTACAACCTGCTCTCCCTGCTCGGGTCACCTGTAACTCTTTGAAAACCTTATTCAATGTCCCTTACTGTCAGATCTCCCAAGGGCAATGGTCCTTTCACTACAGAGCTCCCCTCTGTCTAAATGCCCTGCTGGACGAAATTTCCACTATTGACAGGTTAGGCCCTTTCAAAGTCAAGATAAGGGATGCCATCATCACCTCTAGCCTCTGTGACTGTCCTTAACTCCTACCACCTGCCCTTCCTCCCTCCCCCCACCAGGCTGCCAGACTATGTCCTCTCATGGGTCCGTGATGTGTCCCCTGTATATTACTGCTTCATTTTGCTTATGATAATGTACATACTTGTATAGCTTCCTGATGCTCCTTTGGCCAGCTATGTTTAATCCATTGTATAATACTGCTTCACTTTGCTTATGATTTTGTATATATTTGTGTAGCTTCTCATTGCTCCTTTGGCCATCTGTTTAATTCACTGACACAGGGTCTACACCCCTCAATTATCTGTAACTCTAATCCAGAGTTTCCCTCTCTAGGCTATGTATTTGTTTTCTGTCCGACCTCAATTGTTTTCCTTGTGCAATGTCATAATGTCCTGACATAGAGCCTTTGACTCAATGGGTTGTAAGACTGATTCTTATCAATAAAGATTAAACAACCTCTCTGGTGCATAAAGCTCCTTGTTATCCCAGGTTCTTCCCCTGCCACCAATGAGTTCATACCCCTTCACCCCTAAGTCATCCATTAAATTCCTCTGTTCTTCACTTCCTATCTGCACTACTCCGTGGGACCAGAAGCACCTCTGAGAAGGCTACTGACCTCCCTGCCATGCTGCAAATTCTCCCAACTTCCCTGAACCTCTCTTGCACCTCCCTCACTTCACATCCTGCGAGGTCACTCATCCTCAGGTGCACTGTAATGTGAGGTTTTCCTCCCCCCGACCCACAAATGGTGCTATCAGAGATCCCACTCACCTGCCATTATCCCTGACATATGTTCTACCTGCTACAGTTTGCCCTTGACTCTTTCCCTTCCCATCTAACCCCCTTCACAACTGAATACCAAGATTACCACCTTCTCTCCCCCATCCTGGGTCCACCCACCTCTCTGTCTGTCCTGCTGCCCACTCACACCTACCTTCCCTTTTCACTCTTGTCTTCTTATCAATGCCCTACACCAGCTATTCCCTTCCCCATCCCCTACTCCCAAGCCTTTCTCCCCTCAGCACACCCCCAATTTACCTTTTTTCTCACCCCTGGCCTGCCCTATGCCCTTCCCTTCTGCTCGCTTCCGGCCTGCCCACTCATTCTCCCTTGTCCCCTACTCCCTCCCCTGCTCCACCTGCCCACCCATCTCTCCTGAACTCACTTTCCCCTGCCCTTTCTGCCTACTTTTTCTGATGCCTCCCCCGACTGTCTCCATCCCTACCTATCACACTGTCCCTCCCCATTCTAGCAAGTTCCCCCTCCTCCCCCCGTCCAGTGGGAGGAACCTGTTCTGAATCTGCAACTTTGGAGATGCTCCATTGACCCCTCAGGGCGGCCTTCCTTTTTCCTTACTGTTGCCCACCCCTCCCTGGTCCCTTCACCTGCTGAGACAGGGGACCCTGGGACCTGCCTCGACACCTGTTCCTTCCTACCCCTCCTCTTGGCCCCTGTACCCCTCTTGTGTCTATTCCTGCTTCCCTCCCTTTACCAGCCCCCAAGCCCTGGGTCCCCTCTGCCCTTCCCTCCGTCATCCTATAAATCTCCCCTCCACTAGCGCACCTATTTCCTGCCTCAGCACCTCACCTCTGCCATCAGCTGACTATATGTCCTGCAAACCAGGCATCCCCCCATGTCCCAGAGTGCTCCCAGAAACACCGCTGGTCCACATCCCCTGCACACCACTACTCTTCCCATCTCTCTCTGCCACCACTGCATACCCCCTTCCCACATATTAAGTTTCTAGACCCTCCTAGTAGTGTACTTATGTAACACCCTTAACCTTTTGTAGCTTCTAATGAGGACTATTTGTAGGCCTGCTTTAGGAATGTGCTATATGCCTTCCTGCTAGATTTCCTGCCTGCTAATTTCCCTGTAGGCTGACCCTAGATAGGGGGTATCTGAGATCCCCTAATACCACTCCTAGCAAATAGAGAAAATCTGCTATCCATACTGAACCCCTATTTACACTTCCCTTACTTATTCTACCTGCCCTCCTTTAAGCAGTGTGACCTGTGGCCTGCGGTCTTCCCTGTGGATGTTGCCAGATGTCACGCTCCTAGATGTCATGTAGATAGACCCCACACTCCTGCTTTGTGGCACTCACACTTCAGGGTTGCTTATGTGAAGGGTTGCTTGGAATTGTGAGTAATATATAGAAACTACGTTGCCCCATTGGGCTCTCCCTGTCATGTGGTGTGGAATGCTTGCCAATGGTACAATCACTTCCTCCCTTTCAGTCCTCCATCTGCCTCCAACCTACTTCCTTCACAAAGCCCAGCCCCCAACAGAGTCGCAGTCTGTTCAGCCCTCCATTTACCCGAGGCCCCAAACAACACAAAATGCAGGAGTTAACTTTTTTTTTTTGGTCCCCTTTGCAGGTCCCCGCTCCCCTCTGATTGCTTGGCAGCTTCCTCAGAAGAGAGGGCATGGATGCCTGGACTTTGTGTTTATGCCTGAAACTACAATGCCCCTATTGGTCTCTCTGTGCCACATGGGGTAGTGTGCTCACCAATGGCATGATCCCCTCTTTCCTCTCAGTCCTGCCTCTGCAAATGACCACTCTCCTCCCAAGCCACAGTCACAGCACAGCACAGCGGAGCTGCTATTGAAAAACTTAATAAACATATACTGACATAAATAAAAATAAATAACTAAATAAATATTGCAGTGCTCTCCCTCTATAGCAAACCCTGCTATAGCGAAAACTCAGTTTTATCAAATGGCATGTAAGGCTACTATCAGAAACTTCTACATCTAATACTGCACAGCTTGTTTGTGAGAAATATGCCAAACTCTTAATATAGTGGTACCGCAAACTAATATCTGCCCTTATACAGTAGCTGCATACTCTATAGTAAATCTAGTAAATGTAATAGTTTAGCTGTTTAGTTGCAGTTACTACTGTAGCAGCATCCCACGGCTCCTATAGCTCTGGACTGACTTCTGGGTTCTGGTTCTGCTTTTGTTTTGGAGGATTGAGCAAAATAAATGATTTAATATGTGGTACATAGTTCTGTGCTTGTGTTTACTCATGAGCTGAATGGTATATGCTTGATGTTTATAACTTGAACTTTGGCATTTCTCTATATCTCACCCTCTGTGGGATACTGGGTAGGTGTAAGATTTAAGCGCCAGCATGGAGTGTGAGACACGAGTGAGACAAGAGTGCTGGAGGAGGAAGAGGAGGTAGGGGAGGATGGAGGGTGTTTCGGAAAGCTCAAAGCTGAGTGAGCGGAAGCCTGAGGTTTAAGAAGGGGATGTGGGAGGAGCTATTCCCAACATTAAACCTCAGGCTAAAGCTTTCCAGTCAATGTGTGGTACATTGCTCAGTGCTTGTGTATACGTATAAGCTGAATGGTATATGCTTGGTGTTTATAACTTGAACTTTGGCGTTTCTCTATAGCCCACCCTCTGTGGGATACTGGGTAGGTATAAGATTTAAGGCCCAAAAAGAGAGAGTTAGCATCTTGATTATCTCCTCCAACTCCGGAAAGTGTGACCAGTAGCACACAGGAGAGGAAAACCCCCCTTTGGGGGAAACCTCTGAGGAGCCATGGCTACTGACCTGCCTGTCCTCTAGGCATACTAAAAGGAGAATAATCCTATATCTGGGCTGAGTTTTTGTTATGGTTATGTCCAAGCATTCGGTCTATTTTGCTGGACAAAGAGTCCTGTTTCCGAGGTCAATGAAGAGCAGAAAATCAATGCTGAAGTTGAAGGTTCTGGCAGATAAAGAGATCCAGGTTGGAATGATGTCTGGATAAGAGATGATGAGTAATCCATGACCAAGGTAGCTGTGAGTGAAGCAGATGTAAACTGTCCATATACAGTCAGCATGGCCGAGGAATGAGTGCCAACGGTGCAAGGTTTGAGGGAACATAGACATCATAGATGATGAAATGGTTGGGAGTGTTGCCAACTGAAAATGATGACAAGGTAGGAGTCTATGCAATTTGGAAGGCTTGCATGGAGCTGTTGTAAATCCATTAAAGCATCAGGGGATGACTGCGTACCTTGTCAGAAGGAGACTTGTCCTAAGATGCCCAAGGAATTGAGATATACTCTATGGAGATATGTGGCATAGAAACTTTGGTTGGAACTGTAACTGAAAGGGGAGCGGATTGCAGTAGAAGAAGTGAATGAATTGCTGAAGTAGGGTAAGCCTGGATATAGGCTAGCTGGAGCATGGATCCCATGAGTTCCGGAGTATGCTGTGTTCGAATGCTTGAGGATCGAGTAGGTCTCGGATGGTCACTAAGGAAGGTGAGATCCCCACATGGGTCTGCTTTAGTGAAGATGGAAATACATTGAATGAGAAATGTCCCTCATGGGCACGATGGATTCGGGATGGCAAGAACCCCACGTGGGTTCACCATCACCAGTATGATATGCTCCAAGGTAAGGGGGCAAACCCCCCCACATGAGTGCCTGGAGATGATAGAGGAATACTGTTGAGCAATAAGTAATGCCCTGTTGTGGGCATGTTGTTGGGATGGTGGACCCTCCCACAGGTCTGCCATTGCTGTATTATGACTTGATCCAAATAAGAAGGATGAGACCCAAGTTGGGATGGCAAGACCCCACATGGTCCACCATCACTGTAATATTGAAGGGTCCAAGGTAAGGAGGATGAGACTCTCACGTGAGTCTGTATGCAATGACATGGACTTATGAGTAAGGCCCCTTCGTGGCCAAGTGGGAAAAGGATGGCGGGACCTCTTGTCGTCTGTCTTCACAGTAGGCATGCATAATCTAATGTAAGGAGGATGAGACCCCAAGTGAGTCCACCCAAAATAATTGAAATAAGTTGTGAAAGATGAGTACATGCCCTCTCATGGGCACGGCTGGTTGGGATGGCAGAACCTGTGCGGGTCTATTGGCACTGTGGTCAACGGATGAAATGTGAGCTTTCCAGTTCCTACGGAGGCTGAGCTAAAGGAGAATCCCATGCAGGATGACTAGATGAATTGAATGGAATTGTCAGGAGGCCATCGCGAGGGGGGGTAGCGAGAAAGGTGTAGAATGTACATGTGCATCTGCTCTGGGATGGTGGGACCTCCATGTGGGTCCACCATGGCCACAGGATGCATGATTCGAGGCAGGGTTGCAGTTAACTTGTCATGTTTATGAAGTTCTCTGGTTGGTACACCAGCAGGACCCCATGGAGAACTGCTAGAGGACAGTGTGAAAGTGAATGAGTAGTGAGCTAGGCCCCCATGTGGGCTAGATGAAGCAGCAGGACCCCATGTAGATCCACCTGAGGAGTAGTAGAAGTGAGTGAGTCGAGCTAGACCTCCACATAGACTAGCTGAACTGGCAGGACCGCCACATAGGTCTGCCTGAGGAGGAGAAGAGATGAGCTGAGCTAGGCCTCCACATAGGCTAGCTGGACTGGCAGGACCCCCACGTAGGTCTGCCTGAGGAGAAGTAGAAGTGAGTGAGTCAAGCCAGGCCTCCACGTAGGCTGGCTGAACCATCAGGAACCAGGCTGGAAGTATAGAGATCCATTGTACAACTGAATATGAACAGAATAAAGGGTCTTCTGAGCATTATTGAATACACTAGAGATGCATAAGTAGCGCAGTCTGTGATGTGAGTCTTGAAGGCAAGGAATGCTTGATGACCGTTGGAGACAGTTCAGTACAGTCTCTGGCTACAGTATGCAGCAGTATGCCTACCGTAGGACTCACCACAGCGGTAAACCTATATGATTAGCCTGTCCTACACAGGCTGTGAGCTTCAATCCTGGTACTGCTAATTGTGCCGCAATTGAATACTGATTGCTGCAGTGAGTTTATGGTTCTCAGTATGCCAAAGAAGGGAGTAGCACCGGGTTTGATGATGCTGAGTGCTGCACATCGCAACACCAAGGCAATCTATAGGATTGAGGTAGTGGCAAAACAAGTTCCTAAGCACAGACCAGACTTTGTGAATGCAGCAGGATCGACCAGTGGAGCAAGCATCCAACAAGCCGGGACGCAAAGGCAGCAGAAGGGTCAAGCCTTGGGCATTGAGCAGGGGCAAAGGAAATCTTGAATATCGGGTACTACAACAGGCATCACTACAGCGTGCTCATAATGAATGGTCATTCACAGAGCCACAACGTTGGGAACATAGCCAGATGAATGAATGTCTCTGCAGTGCAAGCAGCTGCCACAGGATTGGAGTGCAGGAACTGGTGGTCTTGACCTGCACCGTGGAAGAAACCACCCCCAAAAAAGCAGCAGGAGAGAACAAGCAGATGGGTGCAGAGCAGGAATCAGCCAGAGAGGAACGGAGGCAGCAGAGAAGGAGTCCAGGAATGGGAACAGGTGGAAGCTGCTGGAGACCACAGCAGAGTGCCAATTGTGGCGGAAGACAGTGAGGCAAGGCTGGCAAGGGGGAAACTCAAACAGGCGAAGGGGAATTGAACAGGAGGAATGCATGAGAAATGAGGAAGGAGGTAACACAAACAGAAGGAGACAGGAGCAGGGAAGGAACAGACAACAGGAGAAAACAGAGGATGTGGGGTGGGAAGCAAGGAGGCAGAGGGAGAGAGATGAAATGAACAAAGGAGGAAGGGGAAGCAACATGGAGGAGCCAAACCTCACCAGCCACAGGGCAGCGATGGTTTTGAAATGCTCAAAGCTGAGCGAGAGGAAGCCTGAAGTTTAAGAAGGGGATGTGGGAGGAGCTATTCCTTCCCTTTGAACCTCAGGCTAAAGCCTTCCAATATGTCAAATCTAAGTTAACTAAGCACAGCACTAAGAAGAAAGGACAGACTGACAAAAGAAGTAGAGAAGAACTGTATACCAACCATTTGACTGGCATATTGGACACTGTTTGTGAGCAGCGTGATGACAATTACAGGTATCTGTTTCAGACCTATTCTTTATTCCACACACAGCAAAAGCTGAATACAGGTTAGAAGCAGAGCAATTAGATGACAAGCAGCAAATTGGATTGTGACACAGTGATGTGGACCAGCCAGTCAGATGAGCTCATTTGCGGGATGGGGTGAGAAGCTGAACAGCTGGGAGCCACCATTTGAACAGATGAGAGCTGCAGTTTGAATAGCGGTTATGTGGTGGGTAAGCCAGGGGAGCAGGGAAAAATGTGCCGGAAAGAAATGTGTTTTAGAGGAAGGTCTTTATTGTTGTACTGTGAGTGGATTTGACAAGTGTGAGGGTGAGACGCGACTGGCAGACAGTACAACACTATACAAGCGTCCATCAATGTAACAAACAGGGAGCTATAACAAACTCAGGTTATGGCTCCCCTTTGTTTGTCATACGAACATACAAATTTACCAGCAGAAATAGGCCACCTGGTCCATCAAGTCTGCTCAAGTGTGCAGCTAGCACCCTCACCTTGCAGCTGCCCCGTTCCCTCCTTGAGGAGATATAGTGAGGGAGCAACCTTAAATTAATACGTTACTATGTGCTATTCCCCAGATTGTTGTCACACATTAAATGAATAAAGTGACCTCAATTATTTTTTTGTTTATAAAGAGTGCGAAAAGTACTTGTTTTTCTTTGGCTAGTACAACCTTTATGCAGCACCTCTTGGGTTTTTCCTCTTGTTAGGGCAACCACAGATAGTGGCTCGGTCTTGAGTGACATTTGCAAAATATCTCCACAGAAAATACATTTTTTTCCATCCATGGCAAGCAATGTAGTTTTGATACTGTATGCCCCAAACTGTCCACATTTTAGTATATTTGAAATATATGAAAGATTAGGGAAATAAAATCTACAGTATATGATGGTATGGGTCAAAACTGGATTTGATCAGTAACCAGAATGTAGATTGAACCAGAATGAAGTGATTCTGGCTTTCAGTCAGAACCAGACTGCATCCAAAAGCAGGAGTCCATGGAATAGTTTCAGATTTGGAACTTTGAAATGCAGCAAACCAGTTCTGCACCCAGAATATATCTGGAACCATGTGGGTTCCTGGTGACTCTGGGTACATTCTGGGTCTTCAAACTCAGTTCTGGATGCATTCCTGGTCCAGAACTAGCTTGCTGCATTCCAGTTTTCTTGTTCCAGATGTCCAGTTACATAGAGGATAATACATGGTCATCAATGGTTAACAGGTTTGTTAACCATCGAGAGGTTGCCAGGGCAACCATGTAAACCTCAAGAGTGAAGCTTGAGAGGTTTATGTTGCCATGGCAACCTCGAGATGGGTTAAAAAATGGTTACCCATCAATGTACCATACATTATATTTTATAGTGTATGGTACCATTTATGTTTTTGAAAAAGAAAGCAGTTCCTTACTGCAGTTTTTTTAATGTCACCGCCGCTCTGCTCTCACCACCATGGCCCGTTTCAAAGCTGTCTGATCCAGCTGGGTGCATGCTCAGACTGTTCCCAGTTGTTAACACATTGATGTGATGTACCATCGATGGGTTAACAACATTGTGACGTCGCATCGATGGTAAAACGATGATATAAAATGGTAGATTTCTACCTATAACAACGTTCTACCATACATTATAAAGAGCACAACGGATGGGCAACAGTGAACAAAAATGCTGTGATCACTTCAAGAGGTTACTACTTGCCAGCAGATACAGGCCACATGGTCTATCAAGTCTGCTCGAGTGTGCAGCTAGCACCCCATTTTGCAGCTGCCCCTCCCCCCTTCACAATTACCCCCCCACACAGATGAATGCTAAGTGAGATTGAACCAGATTAAGCTGTTTGTGATATTTCCAGTGAATGGGGGGAAATTTGTCCAGGACAAAGGGGGATATTCCCCTACTCTTTTCGATTAGTGCCATGGGATCTTTAACATCCACTTGAACTACCACCAATCCAGGCAGATGGGACCTCGTTTTAACATCTCATCTGAAAGACGGCATCTCAGAAGTGCAGCATCCCTCCTCATGCTGCACTACAGTCCTCTGATCTCCCAGCCTCAGAGGCAAGTGTGCTACCAACTGAGCTATGACAACCAAATAAACCTCGAGAGAGAAGCTCAAGAGGTTTTCAGTTGTCAGACAACCTCAAGAAGTGAACTCAGCATTGTTGTTTACTGTTTCCCATCTGTTGTCTTGTACAGTGTATGGGCAACAATAATCAATGGCTGTACATGTCTGGAGCATTGCGATGTGCTTTCAGATTTTGCCTCCCCCAACCAAATAATGAGCCCAACTCCATCCCCAGTCACCTGATTTCACAGGCTAAATAAATAAAAATACATTTACACATGCCAGCTGTTTAGTAGGCAAAGGTAAATCAATACTATCCCCTTACTTTGCCTTCTTTTAATAGTTGCTGATCATTTTTGGGTCCATATCTCACCGCTGCGGCCGTTTCCCGAGGTGCAGTTCTTTACTGACTCGCATGTGCAAACACATCCGATGTTGTTGTACCATCAACGTGACGTACTCAAGATCGTACAACAGCAAGTTGATGTCACAGCGATGGTACAACAAGGATAGCTTTCAACCGAATTCAGCCCATAATAATGTTCTACCATACACTATAAGTAAATTATGGTTTTGGGAGCATGCATGTTCTGGATTTTACCAAGTCTCCCCATTTGACTGCAATGTTTATTTGTTTATTTCAAAAGTTTTACCAAGCAAGGCATGGTGGGCTGGTAACAACTTGTTTTCAGATGCATCCTGGGGAGGTAGGCGAGAGAGACAGTATACAATAGGTACAAAGAATACTATACAATACATTAACGGTAGTGTAAACAACAAATATTCAGTACAGAGTAAGACGCTGTAACAAGATGCCTATGGTAGAGTAAATTTACAATAGATCAGGAGCAGTTAATAATTCTGAAAATTGAAGAGGGAAGGCAGGGGGTGAGAAATCAACAGTGTAATAGCCAGGATAGAATGAACCAAGGCTGGGGGAAGTAGGCAGTCACTTAGGAGCTAGAGTCAAGAACAGTTGCAGAAGTGAGTTGCAAGCAACAAATGAGGGACTTAAGAGGGAAAAGGGAAGAGCAGAGATAATGGGCTATGAAAGAGAGGACCACAACTTTGGGAAATGAAACGGGAAGGCAGGTTGCCTGTTCAGTGGTGCATCATTTTAAGGTAGGCTTGCTCACTTATAAGGCTCTAAATGGTATGGATCAGGGCATTAGAGCTCCTGACTCCATATGCACCAAATTACCCTCTCTGGTCTGTGAAACTGGGCTGCTGTGAGGTCCTGAGATGCATACCTAAACTATTGGGTGATCAGGCATTTGTGGTGGCAGCCCCAGTCCTCTGAAATTCTCTGCCTCAGGACATCAGGGAGGCCCCATCACTGTTCTTTAAATCAAGGTTGACAAGCATTCGTCAATGCCGAATGTTTGCTTGCTGGCATTGTCATTGGTAGTGTAGAAGTTACAGAGCTGCATAATAGGAATGGCAGTGAAGTATTGAACTGAAGCCAACCCCACCACCACCCTGCAGAGAGTGACAGGCATTGGGGTTTGCCTCTGGGTCGTCAGGCATAACGGCCACGCCATTTCACCACACCCTACCCTGCAGACACTGACAACTGTCACGGTGTGCCTTGGGGTCTTTGGCCCTTATGCGCACCCCATTCCATCAGGAAATATGGTGAGATGGGTGCGGTATAGGAGAATGGGGTGAACTTTGGGGCCGAAGAGTCCAAGGCATACCTTGATGCCTCTCACTGGCTACAGGGTGTGGAATGGTATGAGCATTACAGGCAAGAATCCCAAGTCACACCCCTGATGCCTGTCATTCTCTACAGGGTTGGGCGTTATGGTTGGAAACCCTAACAGCTCAGGCATTCATTGGTATTTTCACTCCAAATTTTCAACCTGTTTTTTTTGAGACCCCCACCTCATGAACAGTGGCAATATCAGTTTGTTAGCTGAAAGTTGTTTATGCACAGCGACTACGGCATTTAGCATCACAGGTGCAAAAACACATTCCGAACAGGATGTGAAAAATGACAGCTGTACTGTTCATGGGGAGGTGGAAAAAATGGCAATGTTGCAAATCTGCAGTAAAAATATTAAAAAAACTGGTGAAGTCATGAGCGTGCATAGAAACTATGCAATGCACACCCGTAATGTAATTAGTTTGGGGATTTTTTACAGCAGATTGTCAACTCAGGCATTTTGGGACCTCCGATCATTAACAGTGTCACTGTGATTTTCTTTATCTGTCCCGAACAATGATTTCCCACAGCAACCACGCATCTTTGCACTGAAAGTGTGAAAACACATTTCGGCCATGTTGTGAAAAATGACAGCTGTACTGTTCATAAGGAAGTGTGGAAAACTGCCACTGGTGAAAATCTGGACTGAAAATATTAAAAAGTCATGAACTTACGAAGGTGCGTGGAAACTGCACAATGCTGACTCGTAACACAGTCATTTTATGGACTTTTGTCACCAAATTTTCAACATAGCCATTTTAAGACCTCTGCTCATGAACAGTGTAACTGTGATTCTCTTAATCTGTCCCAAACTTTGCTTTCACACACTGACTGCACCATTGTGCGCTACATGTGCGGAAACACATTTTGGGCGACATGTGAAAAATGGCAGCTGTACTGTTCATAAGTAAGTGTAATGAAGTTTGAAGTTTGAAGTTTATTGTTCTAGGAATTAATACCTTTGAGCCAAGGCTCTTTTACAAAGGTCCACGTCATTAAGTACAAAAACATAGTACACAGTGTTACAAACAATCAGTAAGCCGTTTAACAAGGCCACAACTTAAACAGTAACATTTATGTACAGAAAAGAAAAAGGAACTCAGAGGCAGTGTCAAAGGCAAGGAATAAGGATTGGAGATCTTGAGAGGGAAGAGAGGGAGAAATAAGAAGTTTAGGAGCAGACAGAACCAGGTTAGTGGTACTCAGGTTGTCTTTGTCAAAGAGGAGACCATGGTGGTTGAGTGAAACAAATGTAAGTGCACTCAGTGGGATGAGACTTTAGTCAAAGCAGTCACAGGAGCAGGAGGCTGTGAGGTGAGTGTAAAGTATGGATCTGAAAGCTCCCAATGTCGTGGAGGATAGGAGGGCAGGTTAAGGGCATTGTACCAGGTAGAGGGCACAGGTATGTAAAAGATCTTTGTCCCTGAGCAGTCTGGCATCTAGGGACAAGGAAGGTTGTGGTCAGATCTTCTGGTGAGTGCAGTGCCATTGTTCAGGCAGAACAGGTCCCGGATACATGGAGGAGTGAGTCCCAAGATTGACTTTTTTGCCATCACGCAGGTGAGATACATAAGGCGATTGGAAAGATGCAACCAACCGGTTTCCGTGTAGAGGTCACAAGTGTGGGTCCGTCTCTGTGCTCCAGTGAAGAGTCGACAGGTTTTGTTTAGTGCTGTTGAGATGCACTTTAGTGCAGTGGTAGTAGCTGAGCCATAGACAATTAGACCATAGTCTATGATTGAGATGATGGAGCTTTGAACAGCAATCCTCAAGGCAGCTTGGTTGAAAAATTGAGGGTTCCAGTACAAAATTCCAATGCGTTGGTGCACTGTTTTTGCAGTGTTATCGATATGGGCTGCAAAAGTAAGACATTCGTCAAAAGTGATACCAAGGTATTTGAAGGTGTTCACTTGTTCTAGTGTATTTCCAAGAGAAGTTTTTATGACGAGTGGAGTATGCCTATTTTTGTTTTGATGACTGGCGAAAAGCATGACTTTTGTGTTTTTTTTATTTAGGACCAGTTTGTGCTCAAGGAACCACTTTTCAACACATGAGAAAGCAAGCTGCAAGCTCTGTCATAGTGGATTTGGATCCTTATGGGAGGAGAGAATTACAGCATCATCAGCATAGAGTATTAATTTTTCAGGGCAGGATTTGGGAAGCAAGTTTAGAAATAGGCTGAAGATGAGAGGACCTAAAATTGAGCCCTGGGGGACACCAGAGAGGACCGGTTTGGCGTCAGAGAGAACCTCAGAGATTTTTACTGTTTGAGAACGTTGTGCCAGGTAACTTTTTACCCAGGCTCCAGGTCCCTCGGCTAGCCCAATATTGAGCAGAAGAGAGATTAGAAGGCTATGGTGAACAGTGTCAAAGGTCTTTGTGAGGTCTATGAAAACAGCTCCGGTTAAATAACCCTTATCCAAGACTTTGTGAGTTTCACTAGAGAAATCAAGTAGGGCCGTCGACGTACTGTGTCCTTTCCTAAATCCACGTTGCTGAATGCAGAGTAGATCGTACTTTTGCAGGTAGTCTGATAGTTGATCCGCCACGATCCGTTCAAGAGCTTTGGAGTGGGGTGGAAGTATAGATATAAGCCGATAGTTCCCTGGTGTGGATTTGTCGCTCTCTTTATGCACTGGTGTGACTATAGCGGCCTTCCATGTGTTGGGGAATTGACTTTGGCACAGGGAGAGGTTGAGAATTTTGGTGAGGGGGTGGATCACTTCTTGCAAGGTGAGGGACAGAAGTTTTAGATCAATGGTGTCACTGCTATTTCTAGATTTAGAACAGGCCTTTTTTATGTATCTGTAGGCTTCATATGTCTTAACTATTTTAAAGTGAAATAAGCGGTTTGTCTGGCGAGGTGGTTTGGGATCTGAGTTTGGAATTGACAAGTCCTGGAAGAAGTCTGGTGAGAGGACACCACTGAGGTCAGTGAAGGTTTTATTTAGGGCATCGGCCATAGTCTTAGGGTCACGGGTAGTGGAGCCATCAATGTTCATTGCCATGGGAGAGGATTTAGACTGTTTGCCGTAATCGTATATTGTCCCAGAAGGATCTCCCATCACCCAAGTGGTTTCTAGAGCATTCTTGAAATAGGGCTCTTCATTTGCCTGATTTGTGCGTGCATATGTTGCGCCTGTTTATAGTTAAGTGAGTCTGTTATGGAGCCTGTGGCACTGGCTATAGCCCAGAGATGGTCACGTGCTTTAAGCTGAGCCAGTAGTTTGGCTGTTAGCCAGGGATTAGAGAGGGCTTTGATTTTACGTTTTTTGAAAGGTGCGTAGGTGTCACAGGCATTGTTGAAAGTTTTAATGAAGAAGTCTAGGGCAGCGTCCACGTCCAGCGTATTGTAGATAGGGGACCAGTCTTGTTGTAGGAGGCAGGTCTTTAGCTTAGCAAGGTTTCCGTGTGGTAGCATTCGACTTAGGATGGTTTTAGGAGGTAGTTTGTGGAATTTAATTGTCCAGATACTGATCACAGGGGAGTGGTCACTGAGGGAGTTGGAGAGAACGGTGGTGTTTTTCATCCGGTCCGGGCGATTAGTAAGAATCCAGTCAATGAGAGTGCTGGTTCCAGTCTTGTAGTTTTTTCTAGTAGGGGAGTTGACCATCTGTGTTATGTTGGTTGCTAGGATAGTATCCCTGCTGGGTCCGATATCTGAGGTAAGCCAATTTATATTGAAATCACCGAGAAGGAGGAGCTCAGTCAGGAGGTTGTAATCTTGCAAATTCAAGGATAGACTGGAGCCCGGCTCATGGGTCTTTAGGGAGGATATAGACTGCAGCCACGGTAAGCACTTTGTTATGGGCACCAAGGAGAAGCTTGATGGGGAGAAGTTGTACTAGGGTGTTTTCTGGGGAGAAACTGGCAGGGTGGCACGAGAGGTAGTCTTTTATATAGATAACACATCTGCCCCCCTTTCTTTTTACCCGGTCAAGTCTGAAGAGGTTGTAGTCTTGGAGCGAGATTGCATGATCTGGAGTGCTAGGTGTTAGCCAGGTCTCAACAATTACAAGTATGTCAGGATTATGTTGTCCAATAAAGGCTTGAAGAGATGCCAGCTTAGGAAGGAGGCTGCAGATATTTAGGGTAACAATGGATAGCCCGTTTTCAGTTTTTGCAGTCTTTATTTTAATGTTTGAGCCAGGGCCAGGGTTTGGGTGGATCCACAGACATGAGAAGTAGGAGGAGCAGCAGTTTGAGGGATATCTCCCGTAGCTCATACCATGTAACGTCTATCCTCTGCATGCTGCAGGTTTGGATACAGTGTAGTCACCTAGGGTCCCAACAAAGGAGGGTTGCTAACGACAGGTGCTCAAATATGATTTTTCCAGCCAGGGCAGTCGTTTGCACCCAGTCCTTAGTAATGGGGTGCCTCAGATAGAAATAAAGGGTATTTGCCATGGTTCCATAATGAAGGTAGGATGTCAAGATGTTTACAGTGGGGGGGTTGCGTGGGGTAGGAGGAGAGAGGAAATTGACACAGTGGATAACAAATGGAGAGAGATAGAAAAGACAGGAGGAGGTTTACATGGGTAAACCCAAGGCTCACACATGAGCAGGGACAGATCAATTTCGGTGGTGTGACTCCAGGAGGAGGATTTGCCCCATTGCCAAATGATGTAAAATAATCAAATCCACAGGAAAATGACCAATAAACTGTTTGATCTACGGTAACAAAAAAAAGGATGTGTTAAATTCCTGGAACACTGGCCTGGGGCATATGCAGGAAGTTAAAACCTTTTGTCAGTGTCTTCCCTTTGTTTAAATAGTTGTGAATGGTTCTCAAAGACATGCAGTTCCCTTTAGCAACAAGGTAGACGGAAATGTGGATTCAGTTTGCACTTCCCAGGTCAGAGCTTGTAGAATTTCTTAGCTGTACTTACTTTGATTGTGATGACTTCCAAAAAAGTTGATTTATAATGAGAATCCCAATATCTGCTGGTGATGTTTTCCAGTTTCTTAGTCCAGGAAACTTTCATAGATCATATATCCAAGAATGGTCTAGTTCCTCCAAGCCAAAACACATGAAAATCCACAAAACTAAACTATTGACAGAGACAAACACAAACACCCAGCCACATAGCCCAAGTAGGCGGACTGAAAAAGGTGTAATAAAATGGCAATGTGGAAAATCTGGAGTGAAAATATAGAACATTCGCAAACTTACGAGCGTGCGTAGGAATTGCGCAACGCATGCTCGTAAAACAGTCATTTTTAGGAATTTTTTCACCAAATTTTCAACATAGCCATTTTAAGACCTCTGCTCATTAAAAGTGTCACTGTGATTTTCTTAATGTGTCTTATACATTGATTTACTTTTGCAAACTATAAGCCATTGGTAGCTACATGGAAGGAAACACATTTTGGCAAGATGTGAAAAATGACAGCTATACTGCTCATAAGGAGGTGTGGTAAAATGGCAATGTTGAAAATCTAGAGTGAAAATAGTGAAAATTCGCAAACTTACAAGCGTGCGTAGGAACTGCGCAATGCACGCTCATAAAACAGTCATTTTTAAGAATTTTTCCACCAAAATTTCAACATAGGCTTTTTGAGAGCCCACCTTATGAATAGTGGCAGTGTCGTTTTGTTACTCAGTCCTGAAAGGTGATTTTGCGCAGTGACCGCGAAATCACCCTTTGGGCCCGAATAACGCCATGACAGTGCAATAATTCATGAGGAGGGGTCCCAAAAACCCCATGTTGAAAATGTGGGCCCAAAATTCCCAAAAATGCCTGAGATATGCAACAAAGTTGAAAAAACCCTATCTATCCCATTATACAGCTTACCGGCATTTCCTCAGTTCGCGGTCGGCTTTGAAGAGTGCAGACATGTTCCCGGTCCACTGAAGAGCATCGCACTGAGCTACAGAGGTAAGTATGGGGTGAGGGGGGGTGTGGGGAGGCAGGATGCACAGTGGGTGAGTGCAGGTTGTGGGGGCAGCGAGACTACGAGGACCGTTTTGAGTTTCAGTTGTTTTTTATTTTATGGCGGCGACACAGGGCGTTTGCCACGCTGGGGTGGGCTCCAGCATGGCAGAAGGGCTGTTGGGGGGACGTGGAGCCGACGGGGTTGGGCACCCCCATTGGCCATAGCATCTGTTGCACGCTGGGGTGGGCTCCCAGCGTGGCACCTTCAGGGGGAGACGGTGGAGCCCGGCGGGGTTAGGCACCCCGTCGGCTATCTGACCAGGGGAGACAGTGGAGCCAACAGGGAGTTGAGCACCCCGGCTATACGACCTAGCCATGCTGGTGTTGGCACCCAGCGAGGCATATGGAACTGTGTTTGAGGTGCAGCACAGCCGGCGAGGATTAGGCACCCGTCGGCTATACAGTGTGTGCGTGGGGGGGGCAGCACGCAGCATGTGGTGTGTGTGTGTGTGTGTGTGTGTGTGTGTGTGTGTGTAGGGGGAGCGCGCATGAGCAGGCGATATGTTATCGCTGCTCACTGAAGCATAGCCCTCTTTCAATTGTATGCCACTGCATTTTGAGCTGTCATAGACAGCCCCAGCAGGCATTGGAGAACTGCAGCCGTGCCTGCAAACACACTGACTGAATTGAAGAGGGCTGACACACCGAAAACCGGATGATGGCATTCATGTTTTCGGTACGCGCGGCAAGCAAACATAAAAAGGAAACTGTTTTTTGACCTACCTTGATTCTTGAAAGTAATTAACTGTCAGCCTGACTATTTCAGGTAGTAATTATGTTGTATTTTTGTTCATTTTTTCTTTGATGTTCTTTATTGTGGATTGTAAGATGCCCAGAGCCTGCAGGGATGGGCGCCATATAAATAAAATCTACCACTAATGCCATCATCACCAAAAGGAGTTGCATGAATGTTGTATATACAGTATTACTCATTTATTGTATATACATGTTATATATTTTCCTCTCTGTCATATATTTTATAAATACCTCCAAAGAGGCAAATGTTGGTATACTTAAAATACTTTTTTGCCATTGATCAAAGAAGTATTTATTTTCTGTTTGAGTGTAGAGGAGGAAACAGTTGTAAAGATGTAAAGTTAGGCTTCTGTTCTCGGAAGTCGATTGTGCCTAAATCTTTTAATCGTTTCTCTCTTGTCAGACTGCTATGCATTAGACTTCTGTGTGGCTCCATGAAATCAATAGAAGGTTCATAGCAGAACACAGTATGTACAGCACAAAGTAATGGAATGAGCTGCTAAATACAAATGTGAGGAGCCAAGACAGATTTCAGTATCTGGATGTCTTTATGCTGACAGATATAGATTGTTTTTTGCCATGTAGATAACAAAGTGTATTTTTCAGAAAGACAGCGTGGCAGATTTATTGATCTTGTTATCATCATTTGAGAATTATTTCCTGCTACATGAGTCTAAATCGATTTACACAATAAACAGAAATGCCACAGAGCTCTGAATAAGGACTTCAAACAGAAAGACCAGTTTGGTTTGTAGTGTATGTTTTGTAGTACAGTTATACACATACAGTATACATAAAGGGTACACAGTGGGGGCCAGTGTGCTACATGATTTATCTTTACAAGTCCTGTTTGACCTCTGGTAGCCTCACAAGTGGCGTAAGCCATGAGTGGAGCGTCTGAAATCAAATAGCATGAGTACAGAAAAATCAAGTGTCACACTGGTTCCACGTTGCATATTTCATTTATGCAATAGGTTCTTAATTGTTAGTTTAGTTTTTGTTGCAGTCTGTGGTCTAGCTTTTTTTTTTCAAACACGCAAATAAAAGGAATTATTTTTGGTTTGCTATGTGTTTATCCACCTCATTGATCTGGTTATTACTGATGGGCACAGGTAAAACAGGTTTTTCCTACATGGCCCCCAGTTACTGGAACACGCTGCCCCTTGAAATACACCAGTCACCTAGCCATGCCTCGTTTAAAAAGAGATATCACTGTCTGCTTATTGAGAGTACACAGTGCAATTGTTTTAAACCACCCTAGATTCCTGCCTCCCTACGCTATTACTGTCTCAGTGTCCTCCTCCAGTACTTACAGTGGCGTGAAAAAGTATTTGCCCCCTTCCTGATTTTCTCTATTATTGCATATTTGTCGCACTGGATGTTTTCAGGTCTTCAGAGAAAATGTAATATTAGATAAAGGGAACCTGAGTGAACAAATAACACTTGTTTTTTTTTTTTAATTTCACTTATTTAATGAAAAAAAGTTAACCAACACCAACTGGCACTGTGTGAAAAAGTAATTGCCCCTTACACTTAATAACTGGTTACGCTCACATTTAGCTGCAATGACTGCAACCAAACACTTCCTATAATTCAATATCAGTCTTTCACATCGCTGTGGAGGAATTTTAACCCTCTTCCTCGCAGAACTGCTTTAATTCAGTAACATTTGGTAGGTTTCGAGCATGAACTGCTCGTTTCAGATCCTACCACAGCATCTCTATTAGGTTTAAGTCTGGACTTTGACTAGGCCACTCCAAAACTTTAATTTTACTTCTTTTAGCCATTCTGATGTGGACTTGCTTTTGTGTTTTGGATCATTGTCTTGCTGCATGACCCAACTACGCTTCAGCTTCAGCTGACGGAAGGATGACCGGACATTCTCCTTAAGAATTTTCTGGTACAGAGCAGAATTCATGGTTCCTTTAATTATAGCAAGTCATCCAGGTCCTTAGGCAGTAAAGCATCCCCACACTATCACACTACCACCACCATGTTTGACTGTTGGTATGGTGTTCTTACTGTGGAATGCTGTGTTTGCTTTATGCGAGACATTATGGGATCCATGTCATCCAAAAGTTCCACTTTGGACTCATCTGTCATAGAACATTTTCCCAAAAGGCTTGTGGATCATCCAGGTGCTTCTTGGCAAATGAGAGCGAGCATTTATGTTCTTCTTGGTTAGCATGGTTTCCGCCTTGCTACTCTCACATGAAGCCCATTTTGCCCAGTCTCTTTCTGATTGTGAAGTCATGAACACTGACCTTAGCTGAGGCAAGAGAAGCCTGCAGTTCTTTGGATGTTGTTTAGGATCCTTTGAGACTTCCTGGGTGATTTCGCTGTGCCCTTGGAGTAATTTTGGCAGGCCGCCCACTCCTGGGAAGATTCACTACTGTTCCAAGTGTTCTCCATTTGGAGATTATGGCTCTCACTGTGGTTCAATGGAGTCCCAGAGCCTTAGAAATAGCTTTGTAACCCTTTCCAGACTGATAGAGGGCAACAAATTTTTTCTGATCTTTTCAGGAACTTCCTTTGATCATGGCATAATGTGCTTGTTGAATCTTTGTGCTGGCAACGTGACTCTGATGGTAAGGGTCAAAATAGGTGAGGTTTATATTGAGCAGGGCTGGCTGTAATCAAGCCTGGCTGTGTTCAATCAGCTGACTCTAATTATCCCTTTAATTGGGTTGATTTAACTAGGGGGCAAATACTTTTTCACACAGTGCCAGTTGGTGTTGGTTAACTTTTTTCATTAAATAAATGAAATAAGTAAAAAAAAAACGTGTTATTTGTTCACTCAGGTTCCCTTTATCTAATATTATATTTTGTCTAAAGACCTGAAAACATCCAGTGTGACAAATATGCAATAATAGAGAAAATCAGGAAGGGAGCAAATACTTTTTCACGCCACTGTATATCTCATAGTTTCTATCTGTTTTACCACCCCTTTCCTACCCCACCTCTTACACATCTTTCCCCCTTCCTACTTTCTCCCCACAAGGTCTTACTACCTCAATCCTTCCTACCTACTTGCTCCCTCTTTGGTGTCATATTCTTTATGTTATGGCCAGTTTTGTAGAACAGAGTTGATGCCTAGATTGATAATCAACTATTATATGTGCACTTACCTTTGTTGTGCTTTGATATGTAAATTGTCTGTATGGTCTCCTCGTTATACCAATTGCTCAAACCGTTATCCATTTTTACTATATCCTTAAATGCTATAGTATAATTTGCCCTTACTTTCACTTCTGATATGAAGTACATCGGAATGTTTCTCCCATCACCTCAACTTGCTAAAATTGTTACCCATTTTAATCGTATCCCTAATATGTTGTACTCCTATATTGTACTGTATCATCACTGTTTTTTCTTGCTGATGTTGTAACCTCCCGGGTCATGCCTGAAAATAGTCACTTTTGTGTCTCGTGCACTTACCCAGTCATCAAACACTAAATAAATAAATAAAATAAACAATGCTTGGATAAACTTGTTTGTAGTGTGAATGTGCACACAGCTGAATTCCTGTAAGTGGTCAATACTACCAGTACCTTTTCTGTTTCTAAATACATGCCACTACAAATATCAACTGTGGCCCGTCTGGTGGCACTGAAGGTTGAGGCATCCTCCTTACCTCGCGCCACGCCAGTGACCCGGGTTCAGGAACAAGCCCTGGAAGATAGGGGTCAGCGGGGGAGGAGAGGATTGAGCATCCAATGGACTGCCCTCCTCTTCTGGGAGGGAGGTGGGTCATCATTCTGCAATGCTAGTGGCACCCAGTGGAGACTGGGTGCACTGCAGCCAGAGACCGGGAGATAGGGGATGATGTCAGGTGGCTGTCTTGTGGGCGTGTGTGGAAGTGCACACATCACATGCTGGACAGCACTGCATGTCCTGCATTGGGGGGAGGACCAGAAAGTAGGAAAAACCCCAGCTTCCAGGGAGGTGATTGTGGACCCAGTGGCCGAAGCCCACACACCTAATGCCGGCTCTGAACCCCCACTTGACTCTCTGTGGTCCCTGCTCTCCTCCAAGCCAAGGCGGTGGAGGGGGGACCCAGTAACTGATTCCTCAGTTGGGGCAAGGAGTTCAGGTTGGTGGTGGAGGCGGGAGTCAAGTGGGCCACCTGAGCGATGCCTCAGAGGTCTGCGACAGGAGTATAAATGGAGTAATAAATATATATATCAACTGTGCAGGTGCCATTTTATTCACAAGGCCAGCACAACAGCAGGCAAATTTAAAGTGAGTGAGCAATGGAGGGAGTCGAGCAAGCAGCAGGTGTGAACAAATAAAGGGACAATACAGTACAGCCTATGGCACTGGTCTCCCTGGATGCAGAAAAAGCCTTTGATAGGGTTAGTTGGCCTTTTCTTTTTGGGACCTTAGCTAAATTTGGGTTTTCTGCCTCATTCATTGCTTGGGTTAATACCTTATATACAAGGCCTAGTGCCAAGGTTTAGTGCAATGTTTTTTTTTCCTCTGCCTTCCCTTTGCGTTCCGGTAGTAGGCAAGAATGTCCATTGTCCCCCTTATTATTTAATCTATATTTAGAGCCATTACTTCAGCAGTTGAATACTTCCCTTCCATAAATAGTATTGTCATAGGCCCCTTCAATCTCAAGCTTTCTGCGTATGCAGATGATATTCTCCTCCATGTTACCAGCCTGAAGGAATCTATTTTAACTGCTTTGAACATAATAGAAGGATTTAGCCAGCTCTCCAACTATAAATTGAATCTGGGTAAAAACAAAGTAATGCCCCTTAATGCTCATGTAAACAAATCGGACATCAACACACTAGCTATGAATTGGACTACCTGGCTTAAGTATCTTGGAATTATGTTATCCACCTCAAAATCTCTCTTGAAAAAGCTCAACCTGGATAACCTAATTCTTACTATCCAGCAAGACTTGGATAGATGGTCTCCCCTCTATTTGTCTCTTCAAGGCCGGGTCAGTGTGATAAAAATGATTATGAAATGGGCATTAGAATTTAAGTATCCTGATTGGTGCATACCTGTGTGATATTCCTTCTTACGCACAGGAAGAAGGACCAGCAGTGCCCTGTGGGCACTGATCCTAGTAAATATGCCAGTTAGAATGTTGGCAAAGTGAAAGTCAGCCATCTTCTTTTTAACCAACTGCAAGTGACATGCCAGGCTGTATTTTCAGTCTGCTAACAAAAAAATACAATGAATACGTCTGACCTTCTTTTAACATTACCTCAGTCTGTTAAATCTCTGAATGAAGCACGAAACAAACAGCTGTGATGTCTCTCACAGCCCACCCGCTTGGTCATGTATAAAAGAAAAAAAATCAGAACAGCTGTGATCTCTCCACCAGCCCGGCCACTTGCTCCTTAAGATCCATCTTTGAATTTTAATAAAAAAAAGAAAGGTACAGCTGCGATGTCTCTCCCAGCCTGCCTGCTCGTTCATCTATTAAAAAAAAAAATGGAACAACTGCGATCTCACTAACGCTCACTGTATCTCTGTACCTGCCTGCCCGCGCACTCGCTCTGTCTCTCTCGCTACCAGCCCGCTCGCTCTTAAAATTTAAACTTTAAATTTTATATAAAAAAAAGCCAAACAGCTGGATTTTACTCTTTTTTTTTCTCTTGTCTCCACACAGCATGGGGGGTGAATACCTAAAGTACAGAAGCTTTTCTAGGACAAAATTCCTTCAGTGCAGAAAAAAAAAAGAACACAAGACACTTAGGCGGAGGAACTATTTTATTAAAAGTGATACCAACATACGTGTTTTTTCCTAATTTAAATTGGAAATTTAACCTACTAAATGCACTTTCACTAAAGATATCCATTTCATAAGCGCAATAAGCCCCTCTAGGGTGTGCGTTAGACACTTTAACACATGGCTAGGAGGCTGGACACACTCGGCCGGTGGCCTCGTGCCTCACTACGCCTCCTAGCCGTGTGTTAAAGTGTCAAACGCACACCCTGTCATGGCTTATTGCTTACATATTTTGCCCAGATTATTCTACCTGTTTAATATGTTAAATATCTACCTCCCTCTAAGTTGGTTTAATAAGCTCCATGGCATTATCTCCAGGTTCTTATGGCAAAATAAACCTCCTCTTGGGTCGTATGTGTAACTCTGTGCTCTCAAAATCCTGGGGGGACTTAAACTGCCAAATTTCTACCTTTACTATTTAGCCAGTCACATGGCTAATTATTTGTGCTTGAATACAGTATTCCCTGGAAACAGTACAGATTGAATGTCACCTGATTGGGGCCCAGTGAATTATGGCTTCAAGCCTTCTCCATATTCTTCCCCACAAACTCTCGGCTCCCTAAGAACCACAGTTATATATACTTCTGTTAAAATTCATAATCAGTTCTGCAAATCCCTCGGATATGACAACCAGAAAGACACATCCCAGCTGCTGTTTGGTAATCCCAATTTAATTATAGGGGAAGAATCACTTCCTCAGGGGTCCTGGCTCCATTTGCACAGGCCAAGGTTAGTCACTTAGTCGTACAAGGTAAATTGAGCACCATCTCAGAATTATTAGAAAAGTTCCATATACCACAAAAACACTCTTTCTATGTTTATCAAATTAGACATATGCTAATACACTGGTTTGGTTCTGGGCAGTGGATGATTAACCAGGATGCAGTTCACCAGGAATTCCAAGTCTCTGCCTGGCAACCCCATGCAGTCTCCCATCTGGTATCATCCTTGTTCAGTAAGATATATTCCACTACTGGTGGTAAGTCAACGTGTTGGGATAAAGCTGTCCCCTCTGATCACACTAGTTCGGATAAGATATGGCAGAATGCATACCAATACACTGACAATGATAGGCTGAAACTAGTACAGTTCTATATCTTACACAACATTTATTTTACACCAGACAAAATGTATGGGATGGGCAAACTACCAGATCAGGCTTGTTGTAAGTGTGAACAGCAGCAGGGGTCACTTTTATACATATTGTGGGAGTGTCCTAAGGTTGCTCCCCTCTGGTCTCTTATCGAGTCTAGGGCAGACCCACTTTTGAGACTCCAAGATTTATTTACACCTAACATTTGCATATTAGGGGATTATTCCACAATTGAGATGAAGGCAAGGAGGTATCACATTACTCTTATATCCCTCTCTGTGAAAATGTCAGTATTAAGACACTGGAAGGACCAAGTCCTATCATATCTGGAATGGGTTTAGGAATTGTTTTATAACTTAAGGTTGGAAAAGTCTATAGCTAGTATCAGAGGTCTGTTGCCACAGTATCGTGCAAGGTGGGATACGCTCCACACCCTATGGTCCATCATCTTTGCCCCTTAAACTAACTCTCCCACTGGTAGCTCTCTGCTTCCCAACACCTTATAAGTCTTTCTTAGTGGCTGCTTTATCTCCACAGGGTGTTGATCCGTAGTTGATATGTGAAAAGTTTTAATTATATGATGCTTACACTGTCCGAAATCTTGGCATAGTGTCCTTCAGATAACCACTAGCTCTCAGGGGTGGGGGGCGGAATTAGTGAGAGTGGGAGGGGAAGGGAGGGAGTTAGGTTTATTGGGGGTGGGTTGTTATATGACCTTAAAAATTGTATCTCCTTGAATGTCTGGAACGCACCAATTATGTTGTTATCTGGCTGTAATATGTGTGACTGGTGTGTACTGGAACCTAATAAAGCATATTAAATAAAAAAAAAACAATATGAACAGTAACTGCAGTGTGTGTTTGTAGAGTAAATCTGCACTTTAAACTTTATGCTCCATCTCTTTTATTCATTGATGGGCAGAGTCTTTAATAACTTTCCACTGCAGTTGAACTGTTCACAATAAAATGAGAATATTTTTCTTTTTCTCTGGCAAGGCGGACAACAGCTGATGCATGGGTGAAGTTGCTTCCCTACCACTCTAGATAACATTGATTATCAGGCCCTCTCACACACTGAATTAAATTAAGCTGTATGTTTGAACCCGTGTGCTCTACTTACAAATCGGTTCTCTGGAAAAAGCAAAGAAAGGTAGTTTTAGCTTTCAGTATAATGACGCTTAAAGGGGCACTAAACATTGCAGGGCTCACTCACATTGTGAAAGCCCATGACAAGATCTTTCAAATGAGGTATTGGGTGTACCTGTAGGAGATAGGAGTCTTGAGATATGAATAGCTAAGTAATGTGTAAATCAAATCATAGCACAGCCATTTCATGTAGGCTTAAAAACAGGAGGTGATGTCACTGAGGGGCAAGCTGTATGTTGTAATTATAGCTTGCCCCTTGGTGACATCACTTTCTGTTGTCAGATTGCATGGAATGGCTGCTGCCTTGTTTTGATTTACAGGTGATTTAACTATTCATATCTTGAGACGTTTGACACCTATGAGGAAGTCAAATGCCTCGATCATCATAACTTTTCATGGGCTTTCACAGTTTGAGCAATTCCTGCAATGTTTACTGTCCCTTTAAAAAAGTTTTGAAAAGTTTATGCCTAGCAAGAACACTGCTAAAGTGTCTAAACAAATTCCAATGCTCTCAAGGAAAGAAACAGCAAACTTTTAAGCCAAAGTCCATTGTCACTGAGTGCCGCGTCCTGGAGACAATCTCAAAAACTAGAGAAGTTCTTGCAAAGCAAATAGACTTAACTCAAATATTGGGCAAATTAAATGAAGGAGACACAATGAAAAAAATTTTTTGCATTGAAAGCCTCGGGAGCGGGTCCATCTTTTGAATCGCTATCGTCTCTGATAGGCTGGCATCCAAGCCACACCTAAAACATTTAACAACCATGGGAAATTATTGAAATTCCTTCATGGTAGTCTCACTGAAGAAATCAAAGATGCAGACTACTCCCTCTTCTCCCACCAAATGCCTACTTCTGCTGCAATTTGAAAATAAACTTTCAATTGCTATGTTTGCTTGCACCTGAACTCAATTACCTGCTAATTTATGTAAGGTTTTGTGTCTGGTTCGTAATCCAGTTCAATTAACACTGCAGCACTAG
The DNA here is from genome assembly GCA_016271365.2 of Neoceratodus forsteri. NCBI lineage: Eukaryota > Metazoa > Chordata > Ceratodontiformes > Ceratodontidae > Neoceratodus > Neoceratodus forsteri. Next base: position 1,453,592,288 of record CM057452.1, read on the forward strand.
ATTACTGAGGGATCAAATACTCAGTAATGGAGTTTTGTGATGCATGTAAATGGTTTATCAACTGATAACGATTGCATAAAACAAAATTGAATAAATTCATTACCTGACTAGAGGTAGACCATAAGCAAGACGCTCTTAAGTACTAGCCACAACCCACTGAAACCCATCATCATTCACCCTTCTATTGGCGTTGATCCCTAAATAGCCATGCCCACATCTTTTTCCATACAATTCTTTGAATTATTTTCCCACAGAACTCAAGTTTTGTGATCACAGCCGCCAAGAAACCAGGAAGCAATTTGTTTGGAATACATGACAGCAAGGGCATTGCTCACTTCAGAGGCACATCAATGGGAATGGAATTTGAATGGGTGCCATGTTTTAAAGGTGACATCCACCAGACCTGGTCACTTAATTTATACCAAAGATGAGGGCCAAGGATGTTAGTTTTCGGGATAGTGATGAGTGCTGAAAGACGAACCAGCGGTTGGTTCTGTAAAGGGATTATGGGCCATGGTAAGTTAAGTTAATTTAATTAAATGTTTTGTTTGTTTACTTTCTGCTGTGTTGAATCATGCAGTGAGGACAACCTCAACAATAATTTCCACCAAGTCCGATGCGTGCCTTCTCTCCATTTGACTGGTTGCCATATATAGAATAATGCATGGGGAAGTGTGTATAATGAGGATTTTATGCACATCCAAGGTGTGCAATGCCATCGCACACCAATGGTGTGCATAAACTCTGAATTTAAACACACTCCCCATGTTTTATTTTTTATATTTACTGGTTGTTAACCATTAAAAAAAAACTGTATTTATTTCTTTAAAAAGCGCCAGGCGGACAGCACTCTTCTTGTGCTGCCGCTGACTCACTGCCCCGACCCAGGGCGAAGGAGACTACTTTGGTAGGTGGGAGGTGCTGGCAGAGGGAGGGACTTGCATGCAAGGGACTGGATGGCAAAACGGGGCCTCAGAACGCTCAATGCTGATGCGGCTCTTCAGCATGCCACTGCCAGGGAACTAGAAAGTTTTAATTTAAAAAAACAAACAAACAAAAAAAAGGACCAGTAAAATAACAAAAGCAGCTGAAGAGAGCTCACACCGAAGCAAGGAAGCAGGAACCGCTGCACAACTTTTGGACTGCTGCACCGCACAGGGCCCGACATCAGCACTAAGGGATGAGAGGCGGGCCACCGGTAAACTGTTAAATTACTGTTACTGACCTGTGTCCCTTCTTTCCCTCATAACACCACAGTGATCAGACTTCTCTGTGTTCTGGGGTGCATGAGAGCACCCCCTGGGTGTGTTGGAAGAACGTTTGAGAGAGGTGCTTGGGCAAACTCTGTTACTCACAGTTCGTTATTCACATGTGTGAATAATGGAGTTTGCCAGTCACTGCCAGCAGTTGATAAACAACACTAACCAGTAAATATATTACTATGATATCATCCAGATAATGTCATGAAACTGCAATTATCAAGATAATTTGTGACATCAAGATAATATATACTTCCTGGTGCCATAATAAACAAATCAGAAGAGAAAGTAAAGATATTTGCAATGTAACTATGCAAAGGCCTCTGGTAAAAAAAACATGATTCTCCACAGCGTTACATCTGAGCCCAGCTCCTCAAAGCTCTTCTAAGTAGTCAGCCCGTTAACACTATTTTTTAGTTACCACCTTAATCACAAAATGTATTGGATTGTACTGAGTTTTACTGGTGCACAACTTTATCAAAAAAACTGACCCCAGTATCTGATTCTGTGGGCCCTGATTAGGTGAACACAACTTTTGGTGTTTACCAGAGCCCTGTATTGTTTTTTTTTTTCTTGTAATTTAACTTTGTTTCCCTCGCTAACTGTAAAATAAAATGGCGGCTGCACAAAAAAGGATTTCCCATTTACGACAAAAGATTACCCATTTACAATAAATGATTATTTTTCGCATGGGACATCTAACTGCTCCCATTGTAAATAATGGGAAACTTTAAAATTTAATGACTTTTGAATGGATTAATATTTTTCCACCACATCTTCAAAAGGCACATCTGTGACCCAAGGCCCGTTTACCCAGAAAATTTCAGACCACAATTCCACAAAGTTTCTGTGCAGTGGTGTGGCAAAGAGTTTGACAAAATGTGGTAATTTTCAAATATTTTGACAATAGGTATCTCTGCACCCAGACATCCGACTTGAACGACACTTGCCACATCAAGAGACTTTGGTCCCCGAAAATGCATGCAAAATTTCATGCAAATCAGTTAAACAGTTGTAAAGTTATTAAAGTTCAAAATTTGGGGTTTAACTGTTGAACTCTAATATACTAATATTTTTTTTTTTTTTTTTGAGCGGGTAAATGCACTAGACAAATCCTGCCTATTTTCAGGCACGACCCGGTGGGAGGGGATACAGATGAACGCCAACTGACCTTGAACCAGATTAAGCTGTTGGTGGTATTTTTAGTGAATGAGGGAAATTTGACCAGTACACCAGGGAAATTCCCCTACTCTGCTGGTGCTCGGTGGCCAGTAGGGGAGCTGAACTTGGTAGCAGGATAGCCACTTCGGTGGGGAGTTCGACAGGAGAGGTTGTGTCTGCCGAGGGCAATGAAGTGATGCAGGATTTGGATAAGGATTTGGAGACCAATATCGGATCGGAGGTGGAAATCGCAGAGGTCTTTCAAGATGCAGTAGCTTCAATTGAAGTGTTACCTGAGGTACAGTCAAATGTCAGGAGTTCCTTTAAAGCTATTTCAGGTTTCAGCGGAGGCTCCAAGTGAAGTGGAAACTGATTTCGTTGACTCTATGGCTTTAAAACCGGCTTCTACGACATCCCTAGAGACTAGGAATGCGGAAGTGGTTGAACGACGTGGTGGAGTGGTGACATCTACGGCTCGACTCAGGGAGACAGAGCTAAGTGGGGTGAATGAATGTCAAAAAGTTATTTCTACAGTACAAGGCTTGTCTGGTGGAACAGTAGAGGAAATTGTTTCCTGGGAAGGTTCGACCAACACGGGCAAGTTAATGAGGATGACGCTGAGGTGGATTTCAAGACGGTTTTGCGAACTACTGCAGAGGTTGTGAGTAACAGACAGCCGAAGTCGGCCTTTGCCACAATAACTTTGCAAAAAGAGACTGGGTTTGTGTTTAACCCAATGAAAGTGGAGGTAGCGGGGGTGACTCGTGAAGTCCCTGTAATTTACCAATCGGAAGCTAATGTTCAAACAGGGGTGACTGAATTTAGTTTTAGTGCTTCGAAAAAGTGTATGATGTCAAAAAATGAATTAGTCCCTAGTTTTCAAAAGGAGGTTTGTGGAGCTGGCCCTGTGCCTCCTGAAGGGGGGCCTTCTACTGTAAATTCGATATTAAATCATGATGCAAATTGGTCACCTCAGGGAGCTTTGGAGGCGGCTGGGTGGAAACAAGCAGGTACAGGGGTTTGGACACCTGATCCGGTATGGGATAATTCGTTGGACTTGAATAAACATTCTCCTACGTGGATACCAGGTGTAGGACAGGGATTGGGATGTAATTTAGGTAGAACTGAACAGCTGGATGTGATTGAAGGGGCTGTTACCAATCCTTTACCTGTAAGTTCGGGGCCTTCAAAGTCACAATTGGGCCCTGAGGGAACTAAGCCTGGGGGAGAGCCTACAGTGGCAAAACCATTAATGTCTGTGTTATTTGCACAGAGTAAACGAGAAGCGGCACCTAGACGTAATGTGGTCCGTATATGATACAAAGGGGGGCTACCAGAGAGACCGGACAGTCATTATGTGGGAAAATCCCTGATAAAAGAGTCATTGTCCTTTTCCCCAAGAGATGTTTTTGCTTTTATTAACATCTCGGGAGAGGATAATTTTGATATTAGCTTTCGTTCTCCCTCCTTACTAGAGTTATTTTGGGACAGATATAATCAGGTTAAGTTTTCTCCATTATGGACCCCCTTTTTTGTGATCCCCCTCACAAAGCCATTAATTAAATATGTCACGGTGATGTTTCGAAATGAGGGGGTGCATGTGGAGGATATTACCTTCTGGCTGTCTCAGAGGTCTGAGGTTCAGAGTGACCCGGACCCTATTTTAGACTCTGAACATTTCTGGACAGGTGGTTGGAAATATAGAGTGAAATTGAGGCAGTCTCACTTGGGGGTGGAACATATCCCGAATTCCTTCTTGTTGGGAAGGGATAGGGGGGTATGTTTTTACAGCGGCCAGCCCAGGGCTTGTGATAAATGTGGTTCAAGAACTCACCTGTCTAGTACATGTGATCAGCCTAGATGTGACAATTGTAGTGAAGTTGGTCACCTTACAATGTTTTGTAATAATGCTACTAAATGTGATCTGTGTGAAGAACGTAATCATGTTTTTCGAGATTGTCCATGGGCAACTCAAAATAAGGCTGTTTGTGGTGATTTGGACGTGATTATTACCAAAGCCCAAGATACTAAAAAAAGGCATCAAGGGGGTGGTGGTACCTTAAAACCCCCTTCTTTACCTCAAAGCACTGTAGATAATTATGTGGTGGACATTCCGACTAAACCTCAGGCCCCAGTTAAAGTGGCCATTGAGGAGGGGGGGGTCAGTGAGGGTTTCTGAACTGTTACAGCCAGTATGTTATAAAAGCTCGGAGGTGGATTCAGTTGCAGAGACGACTCCCCTCCTCCCTGTACCTCCCAGAAGATCTGGTAGAAATCTAAAAACCATCCCACCCTCTGATTCGGAGCCTTTGGAAACAAAAAATTCTTATACTGCATTATTTTGGGGGGATTCTGAAATGGATCAGGGAGATACAGACTCCCAGAAATCATTATATGATTCATTGACGCCACCTAGGGATGATTATAAAGAAAAGAAAAAGAAAAGGCGGAAAAAATAAGTTAATTTTCTTTGGTTCATTTTTTTTGTTTGTTTAAATGGGTTTTTTATGGGCCTCGGTTAATATACATAGTATTCTGAGTCCACAAAGGAGACGGGCTGTGTTTCAGTTTCTTCATGATGCTCAAATTGCAATAATATTTTTACAGGAAGCTTGGATGTTTTCCAAAGATCAAATTGTTTCTTTTCAAAAGGATTGGCCGTGGGGCCCATCATATTGGTCCTTTGGGGTGGATAGAGCTGACGGGGTTGGGATTCTTTTTAATGCATATTTTATTTATTTTATTTATTGTAAAGATCAGTTTTACAACCTTTGAGTCAAAGACTCGTTTACAAAGGTACCTCGTCAAGAAAGGAGGGGGAGACGACAAATAGAGTGGGGTTAGGACAGGGATGACAGACAGGTTAGATACATAAAATATACATTTGGAGAGTGCAGACAGCGAAGCTGTACTGGAGCAAACTCGTGTAAGGTGCTAACATTGGTAAAACAACAGGAGATACATTATTCAATTAACAACATGTCACAACTAATATGTAGAGTTAAAAGGACCGGACGACGAGGGCTTGAAAGGTTAGAAAGGACCGGCACAGGCAGCTAGCAAACATTTACAGCATCGGGTTGTCAATAATATGCTGGCGGAGGGCAATTTTGAAGCGCCAATGCCTGGGATCTTGGAGATGGTTTCAGGAAGGAGTTAAACCAGGACGGGCTAGGTGATGGAAAGATCTTTGGCAACAGGGAGGTCCTTGCTCTGGGGACGTTGAAGGTGGCTGCGGCGGCGTACCGGGTTGGCAGAGATCTAGCAGCCCGCTGCAAAGGTCCAGAGACCCCAGGAGGGCAGAGACCTGACATGGATTTTTTGGCCAGTAGGCAGGTTTGATATTTCAGTCTTTCCTCAAGAGTGAGTATTTTTGTGGCGGAGTATAGCAGACAGGTGTGGGTTCTGCTGTGGGCACTGGTAAGAAGCCTACAGGCTTTGTTGATGGAGGTCTGGACTTTGGATAAGGCAGAGGCGTCAGCAGTAGCGTAAACAGGGAGTCCGTAGTCAGCCAGTGATAATACCGATGAGGTGATGGCAAGTTTTAAGGCGGGTTCGGGGAGACAGTCTTTGTGGCAGTAGAGAAGACCGATCCTGGAGTTCATTGCAGATGCCAAAGCTTTAAGGTGGGCATGGAAAGTAAGGCCGGAGTCAAAGGTGATGCCCAGGTACTTGTAGGATGAGACCTGCTCCAGAGGGAGGGGCATGCTGGTGGTGATGTGGAGGGGAAAGTCCCTGGCATTGTTTTGCCAATGAGAGAATAGCATGGACTTAGTTTTCTTTAGGTTCAGGACTAAGCGGTGATTATTGAACCACTTTTCGGTTTGGAGGAAGGCGCTTTGCAGCATGACTTGGAGTGGGAGTGGGTCAGGGTGTGATGCAAGGATAACAGCGTCATCAGCATAGAGTAATATTTTACTGGAACAGGAGCTGGGGAGGGTGTTCAGGAATAGGCTGAAAAGGGTCGGGTCAAGGATGGAGCCTTGGGGGAACCCCGAGTGTACAGGAAGGTAGGAGGAGAGGGTCCCATTTAGCTTGGCTCTTTGGGACCTGTTGTGTAGGTAGCTTGCGAACCACTTCAGGGGCGGCTGCGAGACCCAGTGACGCTAAGGAGTTTAGTAGCAGGGGTGGCACACCGTGTCGAAGGCCTTGGACAGGTCTATAAAGACCGCCCCTGCGAGATGACCTTTGTCAAGTGCTGAGTGAATGTGGTGGGAGAATTCCAGAAGGGCAGTGGACGTGCTATGGCCAGGGTGGAAACCATGTTGCTCTGGACAAAGAAGGCTGTAGTTAGTAAGATATTCCGAGAGCTGTGTGTTCACTATTTTTTCTAAGGCTTTGGATAGAGGGGGAAGGATGGAGATGGGCCTGTGGTTATTAGGCAGAGTGCGGTCCTCAGACTTGTGGATGGGGGTTACTTCAGCTTGCTTCCAGGCCTTAGGGAATTGGCCGAGGCATAGGGATTTGTTAATGATAAGCGTCAACGGGTAAGCATGACATCCAGCACGAGTAAGTATCCTGGAGTCAAGAGGGTCATTGATAGGGTTCTGAGAGGCGAGGGATTTTATTAAGAAAGGTTTGGCATCGTGGGGTGAGATCATACGGAAGTGAAATTGTGGCCTGGAAATGGGAGCGTGGGTGGGTTTTGCAACGGGTCTGAAAAGTGGGCCGGGAGGACGGCACTTAAGTCAGTGAAGGTTTTGTTAAGGCAGTCAGAGATACAGGTGGGGTCAGTCGAGACAGTCCCATTTATGACAATCTGGGATGGAGGGGGAGCGGGTCTTACCATTTAAATCTTTAATGTTGTCCCAGAAGGCTCTGGACGTGCCCCAGGAGGATGTCAACGCAGCCTGGTAGAATTTAGCTTTAGCCTGCTTGATTGACCAGGTGCATTGATTGCGGGCTGTCCTGTAGGCTTGTCTGTCAGCAAGCCTACCGGAGTCATTAGCTAAGTGCCAGAGGTTATCTCTCTTTTTTAGTTGTTGGATCAGTGCAGGAGTTATCCATGCAGCAGTCCATTTTTTTATCCTAGGAGAGTTGAGGGGTGCATACAGGTCACAGGCGTGGTTGAAGGCCGTGGAGAGGTAGGATAGGGCAGAGTTAACGTCAGGAGCGCTGGCCAATGGGGACCATTTGATATGGGCAAGGTGACATTTGAGGTTGGCGAGACCTCCGGGGAGAAAACGGCGGCGAGGGGTCCTGCTGTACCCAGGGCAGAGGGTGGGGGAGGATCAGAAGCAGATGACAGGGGAGTGGTCACTGAGTGAGTCTGCAAGGACTTCAACGGAGACTATTTTATGAGGCCGGTTAGAGAGGATGACATCCAGGAGGAGCTAGTTCCTGTGACTTTGTTAAGTCTAGTGGGCTGAGTGACCATTTGGGACAGGTCAAGGGCTGCAAGCTCATTCTTCAAATTATCAGCCCACAGCGGCTGAGCCAATTGAATTTAAGTCACCCATAATTAACTGTTCGGCTTTCAGGGGTAAGGTAGCCAGGTAGTCAAGGAGAGAGGTGGCCACAGAGTCTTTGTTAGACCCCGGGGGTAGATAAGCCGCAGTTAGATAGAGCGGACCGTGTCCAGGGTAGGGTGTGACTTTTAAGGTGATGGCTTGCGCCCCATGGTTTAGCTCAGGATTGGGGAGTGCGAGCCCGAGGACCGAGTTGCGCAAGTAGATAGCACACCCCCCACCACGCCTGCCCATCCTATCGGCCCTGAAAATGGTAAAGCCAGGAAGGGAGATGGCAGAGTCAGGCGTGCGGGAGGAGAGCCAGGTTTCAGCAAGCAGGAGAATATCTATATAACTTGGTTTTGTACAAATTAATTGATTTATTTCCAGGAAGGGTGTTAATTATAGATGGGAAATGGAAAGCTGAGAATTTTCATTCTATTAATATTTATAATCCCCAAACAAAAGCAGCTAGGGTGATCTGTTTGAAAAGGATTCAACCTTTTTTGGTTACGTCCTTAACCATACTTTGGGGTGGAGACTTCAATTGTAGTATAGGGGCAAACAAGAGGGGGTTTAATAACAAAACCTATTGTGATTCCAATTATTTATAAGATATTGTAAGGAAAGCAAATTTAGTGTCTTGTGAAAAATTCGGTTCTGATGGTTTAGGAGGTACCTTTTTTAAGGGGAAAAGGGGATTTATAATAGACTACCTTTTCATCCCTAATACAATCCCTGCAAAACATTTCCTTACAGTACCAGTGGAGTTTTCTGACCATGTCCTATTGCGGGTTGAGATAGGAGGGGTCACAGATCAAGAAAAGCAACAGACAAGATGGAAGCTAAATACTTCTATATTGCAAGACCAGATGGTTCTAAATTCAATTAGATTAATTCTAAAAGCTAGATTATTGGTAGCTTTTTTGTACACCGACATGGGAGTTTGGCTGCAAGAAACAAAAAGGGATTGTGTTGTATGGTTTAAAAAATATGGGATACGTCGTAGGAACGCGGAGGTTTTTGCCCATTTAAAACTGAGATCCCAGTTACAATATTTACTTACACTAGCAAATTCCTCCAGACAGGATTTTTCTGAGCAAACTGAGGGGATTAAGTTGCAAATGAGGGATTATCAATATGATAGGGCTAAAACTTTGCAGGCGGTGATAACCAATCATATGAGGAAATCGGTAGTGGGAGATCCATTTGAATTATGCAAATCGATCAAGGACCATTCCTCTTTAAAATTTTTAATTCACAAAGGGTGTAGAGTGGACAGAGTGAATTCTATAGTAGATGTTATAACCACCCATTTTCAGGATTTACAATCCACTCATTCATATTCTGAGCAACAGACTAACCAATTTTTAGGCCCCCCCCAGTCAGATTTACTTAAAGAAGTGACGGAGGCAATGACGGAGCCCTTTTCTAGTTTTGAGATAGAAACGGTAATAAATAATTTAAAATCTGATGTTTCACCAGGGCTGGATGGTCTTTCCAATTCTTTTTATAAAACATTCTGTTCAGAATTAGTTCCTGGTTTGGCTTTAGTGTTTAATAACTTTTTAAAGGGGGATTTGATTCCAAGTTTTTTTTCAGAAGGGTTACAAACTTATATTTTTAAGACTGAGGATAGGGGGGATTTTGGAAATTGGAGACCAATCACGTTGCTTAATTCGGATTATAAGATATTGGCAACCTTGATAAATAACAGGTTGAAAACTTTGGCTAGCATGGTGATTTCTCCTGCACAGTATTGTGGTCTTCCGAACAGAAGAATTCAGTCAGTCCTGTGTACTATAAGGGATGTCATTGAATATTTGAAGGATGTAGGAGTGACGGGGTGTTTATTATCTGTGGATCTGGAAAAAGCCTTTGATAGAGTTAGTCATCCCTTTTTGTTTACAACTTTGAAATTTTTTGGAGTACCAGAGCAATTGCTTTATTTAATAAAAGGGCTGTACGCCTCTGCATTGGTGTATCCTGCAATTAGAGGACAATTGGGGAAAGGTTTTGTTATGGGAAGTGGGGTAAGGCAGGGTTGCCCCTTGAGCCCTCTCCTTTACATTTTTTCCCTAGAACCCCTTATAAGAGCAGTTAGCTTTACCCCAAGGTGGAAAGGAGTGGATTTCCCTTTAAAACAGTCTTGCCTAACCATACTGGCATATGCAGATGATGTTTGTCTTTTTTTTTCCGAGGAGGCACAAATCGTCATATTTTTTCAAATTTTTCAATTATATTCTGATGTATCTAATGCTAAAGTTAATCTATCTAAAACCAGAGGGTTATTAATGGGAGGGAACTGTCAGACCCCCTTTCAATATAATTCTATAGAGGTGTCTACAGTTCCCCTTACAATCTTAGGAGTGGCTTTTGGAGCTAATAACCTCCCGGAGGAAAATTGGATGGCTGTTTTGGATAAAGTGGCTTTAAAAGTAGATAGATGGAAGAAGTTTAGATTTTTAAAACTTAAACGAATCCAGGTGTTAAAACAATTTATTTTGCCATGCTTACAATATATAGCAATTATTTATCCCCTACCGGCCCAATTTGAGACAAGACTTTATAGCATTTGTTTTCAATTATTATGGGGGAATTGGTTGAATCCTGTAAAAAGGTGTTTTACTTACCTAGGGAAAGATAAAGGTGGCTTAGGTATGGTGGATCCAGTATTTTTTTGTTTTTCATTATTTTTTTCGGTCTCATTGAAACAGGGTTTAGACCCACTGGGTAATCATGAGTGTAGTTTTTTTAGAGCTTAGTTGAGACAGTTTTTCATTGTTTGGGTACAGTGGGCTCCTAAATTATCCCCTCGTTTGTGCTTGCCAGAATATTTTAAACCGGCAGCACGAAAGCTGTATAAGTGGAAGATTACCGAAGACCTGATTAAAGGGAGTTCATTTAGGAAGATTTATAACGCATTAATGACAGTTATTCATCCCTGTCAACCTAGCTTTAAAAACTGCCCTTCTGGGCTGATTCCTAATATTTTAGATCAGTTGAATAATCCCAGATTACCAATCCATATGTGGGAAGTCCAATGGCTTATAATGTATGGGAGGCTAAATGTCAGAGGAACAGCTAAATACAAAGCCAAGGAAGAGAGGAATTGTCCTTATGAGGAATGTATTAATAAAGAAGAAACCATGGAACATTTTTTTCTCCAGTGCTCTTTTCCGTTAAAATTATGGGCCTTTTTGGCAAAAAAATGGGATCTGAACTGGTTGGCTTGTTTAAATTATGACATATTGGTAATCGGTAATTTTCCCCCTAATTTAAGGAGGTATGAAAAGGGTACTTTAAGAGTACTACTGGCATGTTTACGGTACTGCCTTTGGCAAGTAAGGTGTCAATGGGTATTGTATCAAAAGAGGACCTCATTAGAGGGGTTCCATATATATGTAGTAACTGAACTAAGGAAGATTTTTCTTTCAGATACTAAATTATATACGGTAGAGAAAGTTAGGAAAAGGTGGAAAGGTTTTTCACATATCATAAAATATAAATAGCAGGTTAAAGTTTGATGTTACACTGTGTCCCTTTCCTTTTTTTTTGTTGTTGGTGTTTTGTTTTCTGGATAAGATAGGTCAAGTTAGGTTTCGGTGGGGTTCTTTAAAAATTTAATGATTTGGGAGATATTATTATGTTGTGTTATTAATGTTTTGATCCTTTTTTTTTGTATTTGAATAGTTTGTACCTATGTTTCTATTTTCAATAAAATCACCCCTACTCTTTTTGATAAGTGCCATGGGATCTTTAACATCCACCTGAACTACTACCAATCCAAGCAGATGGGACCGCGGTTTAACGTCTCATCCAAAAGACGGCACCTCAGAAGTACAGCACCCCTCTCATGCTGCACTACAATGTCAGTACTGGGATATTAACCCAAGTGCCAGATGTGGGAACTGAACCCACAGCCCTCTGATCTCCCGGCATCAGAGGCGAGTGTGCTACCTACTGAGCCACTGACACTGTTCTCTACTGCATCCCTATAATATATATCTACAGTATGTATATATGTGTGTGTGTGTGTGTGTGTGTGTGTGTATATATTTATGCAATGGGGTGGACATATATTCAGTGTGATAAATGCATTTATCTGAGTCAGTGTATGTATGAATAAATTTATACATACAGTGACCATTTATACACACAGTTGCTATGCCACAAGTCTCTTTAGAATTCATTTAGAATGTTCAGCCTCAGAAACAGTACTAACCATATTCAAATGGGAATCACTTTAAAATGAAAAAAGATAGCATGGTACTGTGAGCATGAAAATTGTTCAGCACAAAATTATCTACAAAATGAGTGGTGTTTCATGTTTAGATGCCGTAGAGATTTTTTACAATTAGCAAAAAAGCAGAAGAAAATGTAATTTTTGTTCACTTTTTTCACAAACAAATGTGAATAACTTTAAAACAAAAAATGATAGCATGGTACTGTGAGCACGAAAAATGTTCAGCACAACAATATCTACAAATGAGTGGTGTTTCATTTATAGATACCTTTTAGTTTTTTTTATAATTAGCAAAAAACAGCATAAAATTCAATTTTCTTTTCCCTTTTTTGACAAACAAATGTGAATAACTTTAAAATGAAAAAGGTAGCATAGTACTGTGAGCATAACATTTGTTCAGCAAGAAGTTTTTCTACAAAATGAGTGGTGTTTCATTTAATAGCAACCACTATGCTAGGCAGACAGGAAAGTTAACCAAAACTGCCAGAAATTAACATTTAAAATAAAGATAAACAGTCAAAAACAAATGTTCCTGAACTGATAGAAAACATCCCTATTGCATAAATGAAATATACAATTGTGAGCTGTCAGATAAATGATTTATCTACACTTGTGCTGTTTGACCTCGGACACCTCACTAAGTGCCACCACCTGTGAGGTTACCCAAGGTCAAACAGCACTTGTGTAGATAAATCATTTATCTGACAGCTCACTTGATATCCCTTATATGTATATATATATATAGATAGAGAGAGAGAGAGAGAGAGAGAGAGAAAGAAATGGGGGGAATAAATGATGGCAAAGTGTTGTATATGAGAAAATAAAAATACCATCAAGGGGTTGAACAAGCCATAAAGTCACTAGCCCGAAGGGTGAGTGGCCTTTATGAGCTTGTTCAACCCAGAGATGGCATTATTTCCTCACATAGGACTTTGCAAACTGTTATATAATACACATGGTTGGACACTTTTTGCTCTGTCCTATGTGTTTTCATAGTGTAGTGGTATGTGTTAGTGTTAGTTCTGATGGACAGCATTGCTTGGTGAATGTGTATTGGGTATTAATGTGTTCTTCAGGTGTTCATGATACTTTAATTCAGTGTAATTAGCTACTTGGGGTCACAACACCCTAACTGGCAACCAATTTAAGTTACAATACCCTGATTGGCAGCTTGTTTAGGTCATAATACCCTCGTTGGTAGCTAGTCAAGGTCATAAATCTGAATAGGCAGCTAGCTGTGGTCATAAATCCCAGTAGGCAGCTAGTTAGGGTCAAAATACCCTACTTGGCTACCATCATATGTGGGGAAATGATGACTTTTTCAATGGGGAAAATGGCCCAACCATGTATTATCTATCTATCTATCTATCTATCTATCTATCTATCTATCTATCTATCTATCTATCTGTCTATCTGTCTGTCTGTCTATCTATCCCACTCTGTTTCCAGCCGAATCCTTGATGCCTACAGCAACCTGCACTTTATCCCCCTACAATTTTTCCTTCCTTTCCTGCCTCCCATAGTTCTCTCCTTTCCAGATGGCCTCCCCAGCTAAAAATGTTGCACATTATTTTCCAATTTTATCTTTGTGAATTTATTACTGTACCTCTTTTTATTACCCGAACAGCCATATCTACATTGCAATCTGTCTGTTTACTTGTTGTCACCCCCTTCTTCCCTTCCCCCTGGGTTGCACCTGGAAATGAGCTTCAGCTCGGTGTGCCTCTCCCAGTTACCAAAATTAAATATATATATATATATGTGTGTGTGTGTGTGAGTATATATATATATATATACAGTGGCGTGAAAAAGTATTTGCCCCCTTCCTGATTTTCTCTATTATTGCATATTTGTCACACTGGATGTTTTCAGGTCTTTAGACAAAATATAATATTAGATAAAGGGAACCTGAGTGAACAAATAACACTTTTTTTTAGTTATTTCATTTATTTAACGAAAAAGTTAACCAACACCAACTGGCACTGTGTGAAAAAGTAATGCCCCTAGTTAAATCAACCTAATTAAAGGGATAATTAGAGTCAGCAGGTTGAACACAGCCAGGCTTGATTACAGCCAGCCCTGCTCAATATAAACCTCACTTATTTTGACCCTTACCATCAGAGTCACGTTGCCTGCACAAAGATTCAACAAGCACAGTATGCCATGATCAAAGGAAGTTCCTGAAAAGATCAGAAAAATTTGTTGCCCTCTATCAGTCTGGAAAGGGTTACAAAGCTATTTCTAAGGCTATGGACCCATCGAACCACAGTGAGAGCCATAATCTCCAAATGGAGAACACTTGGAACAGTAGTGAATCTTCCCAGAGTAGGGGCCTGCCAAAATTACTCCAAGGGTGCAGCGTAAAATCATCCAGGAAGTCTCAAAGGATCCTAAAACAACATCTAAAGAACTGCAGGCTTCTCTTGCCTCAGCTAAGGTCAGTGTTCATGACTCCACAATCAGAAAGAGACTGGGCAAAATGGGCTTCATGTGAGGTAGCAGCGAAACCACTGCTAACCAAGAAGAACATAAACGCTCGTCTCTCATTTGCCAAGAAGCACCTGGATGATCCACAAGCCTTTTGGGAAAATGCTCTATGGACAGATGAGTCCAAAGTGGAACTTTTTGGATGACATGGATCCCATAATGTCTCGCGTAAAGCAAACACAGCATTCCACAATAAGAACACCATACCAACAGTCAAACATGGTGGTGGTAATGTGATGGTGTGGGGATGCTTTGCTGCCTAAGGACCTGGATGACTTGTCATAATTAAAGGAACCATGAATTCTGCTCTGTACCAGAAAATTCTTAAGGAGAATGTCCGGTCATCCTTCCATCAGCTGAAGCTGAAGCGTAGTTGGGTCATGCAGCAAGACAATGATCCAAAACACAAAAGCAAGTCCACATCAGAATGGCTAAAAAGAAGTAAAATTAAAGTTTTGGAGTGGCCTAGTCAAAGTCCAGACTTAAACCCAATAGAGATGCTGTGGCAGGACCTGAAACGAGCAGTTCATGCTTGAAAACCTACCAAATGTTACTGAATTAAAGCAGTTCTGCGAGGAAGAGTGGGTTAAAATTCCTCCACAGTGATGTGAAAGACTGATATTGAATTATAGGAAGTGTTTGGTTGTAGTCATTGCAGCTAAATGTGGCGTAACCAGTTATTAAGTGTAAGGGGGCAATTACTTTTTCACACAGTGCCAGTTGGTGTTGGTTAACTTTTTTTCATTAAATAAGTGAAATTAAAAAAAAAAACAAGTGTTATTTGTTCACTCAGGTTCCCTTTATCTAATATTACATTTTCTGTAAAGACCTGAAAACATCCAGTGTGCCAAATATGCAATAATAGAGAAAATCAGGAAGGGGGCAAATACTTTTTCACGCCACTGTATGTGTGTGTGTGCAGTATATATATATATATATATATGTGTGTGTGTGAGTATATATATATATATGTGTGTGTGTGTGAGTATATATATATATATGTGTGTGTGTGTGTGTGTGTGAGTATATATATATGTGTGTGTGTGTGTGAGTATATATATATATATATATATGTGTGTGTGTGTGTGTGTGTGTGAGTATATATATATATATATATGTGTGTGTGTATTATTTATTTATTTAAAAGTTTAACCAGGAAAGACGTGCTGAGCTGAGAACAACTTATTTCCAGATGCGTCCTGGGGGAAGGAGAGAAGGAACTAGCTAAACAATAAACTGATGAAAATAAGAAATCAGTTACAGTAATGCATGCATCATAAATATAAATAATTAGAAACAAATTAATAAATGAATGCAAGTAGAAAATAAAACACACTCATATGTATAGAGAAAGGGAATAAGGAGAGTATCATTGACAGTTGCAGATAGGAGAACAAAAGTCATAAGGAAGAGACTTTAGGGAGGAAGGAGGAGAGGCAGAATGAATAGAAAGGGGAAACTAGGACCAGCATTTAGGAAATCAGTAAGAAAAAGATGATTGTCCAAGAGTAGATTTTCTAGAAGGAATAGAAAGAGAAGGGGGATTAGTGTTGCAGAGAAGGTAGGAGGAAGGAAGAAAGAGGAGGGGACAGAAGGGATTTAAGATAGAAGGGAAGGGAGCTGACCCAGAATTTGGATATAAAAAAATGCACAATGGGAAAGGCACCTGGCATCAAGAGAGGGGAGAGAAAATGATGAGTAAAGAGAGCAGTAGTGAGTACGGGGGTGCAATCTAAAGCAAAATGACAGAAAGAATGGAAATGGGGAAAGGAGGCCCAGTCTGACAAGGAAAGATTTAGGGGCACCACTGTAGACTAAGTCACCTTAGTCAAAGATCATTCAGTAGAATCATACAATCATAGAATTCTGGCAGCAGAAAAGGACCCAGTTAGGCCACTGAGTCTGCCTCTTACCCCCTCACTACTCCTCCTCTTTGTCTGTAGACATCCCACTCCACCCCCTGGCCAGCCTCTAATGTCTGTCTCATGCCCTCTTGAATCCCTCCACCATTTCAGCTCTCACCACCTCTTCTGGCAATCTGTTCCAGGACTCCACCACCCTCTCAGTGAAATAACGCCCCATCACATTGCCCTTGTACCTTCCTTTTACCAGTCTTAGACTATGACCCCTAGTTTTAGCACCTATTTTCCTTGTAAATAAGCTCCCCTCCTTCATCCTGTTTATCCCCTTCATGTACTTAAACATTTTCATCATGTCCCCCTGCTCCCTTCTAGTCTCCAGTGTGTATAGATCCAATCCCCTCAATTTCACCTCATAGGGTTTCCCATGCATACCGTGCATCATCTTGGTTGCCCTCCTTGGAACCCTTTCAATCCCATCTATATTCTTGCATAGGTGAGGTCTCCAGAACTGGACCCCGTACTCCAGGTGAGGCCTCACAATGGTTTCATAAAGTGGCATCAACACCTCACTCCTTCTTCTTGTTATACCCCTCTCTATGTACACTAGCATTCTATTTGCTTTGCCTACCACCCTACTGCATTGTTTCCCCACTGTAAGGTTGTCCAAAATAATAATCCCCATGTCCCTTTCTTGATCAGTTGCCTTAATCCCCCGCCCCCAGTGTGTAAATGGTTTGCTGGTTATTATGCCCGATGTGCAGTACTGTGCACCTTTTGGCATTGCATTTCAGCTGCCATTCTTCGACTACTCCTCCAGGATCTTTAGGTCTGCCCTCATCACCTCCACCCCCCCAGGGTGTCCACCCTATTTCAGATCTTCATATCATCTGCAAATATGCACACCCTCCCCCCTAGTCCCTCCGCAATATCGCTTAAATAGATATTAAAAATGATGGGTCCCAGTACCGACCCCTGGGGCACCCCTCTTGTCACCCTTACCTCCCTGGAATGCACCCTATTTTCCATCAATCTCTAGCTTCTGTCTCTCAACCAGTTCTCTATCCATCTTGTTATTTTCAATCCCACCCCTAAGCCTTCCAGCTTATTTATCAACCTTCTGTGAGAGTCATTTTGACTACTGTACAATTTCTCAGCAGGCAGGAAGCAGAATACTTGCTTTATTCCTGTACAGTGCTCCAAGTTTAGGGTGTAGCTTATGGTGAATAGCATCAATATGCACTGAGAAATCAGATGCTGGTCAAGGCAGACCCCGAGGTACTTAAAGGAGGAATCATCTTGTATCAAGGGTATTAAATAATGGGAAAGAAGTAAGTCTGGCAAGCCTCAGACAGGTGCCAAAAGTCAAGGAGACTGTTTTTTTGGCAGTGAGATACAGTTGGTTAGACATGTACCAGCGCTGAATGTTGTCAAAATCTAACTGCAGCTGGGAGGTTAAGTCATGGGAAGAGAAGCTAGAAGTAAAAAGAACGGTGTAATCAGAGTACATATGAATGGACAATGAGGAACAGATACTGGGGAGATCATTACAGAAAATGAAAAAGAGAATAGGATCTATGACAGACCCTTGAGGTACACCTGAGCTAATGAGAAGTGGAGATGAAATGAATTTTCCTATCCAGACAGCTTGAGACCTCCCTCCAATGTAAGAATGAAACCAATTGACTAAACATAGAAACATAGAAACATAGACTTTGACGGCAGATAAGGACCGCTAGGCCCATCTAGTCTGCCCAATTCCCTACCTACAGGATAGGCCGCAGATCCTAGTTAACCAACAGCCTATATCTTCCTGCCCCCCACAAGAATTGCCTTATGTCTGTCCCATGCATTCTTGAATTCTCCCACAGTTTTAGACCCCACAACTTCCTCAGGAAGGCTGTAAAGAGTCAGAGAGGCCAGCTGCTTTAAGTTTGTCCAGAAGGAGGGGATGTGCCACAGTGTCACAAGCTTTAGCAAGATCAACAAAAATAGCAGAAGTAATCAGTCCTTGATCCATACCTGTGAGTTTAGAGTCAGTGAGCCAAAGGAGGGAGGTAGAAGTGGAGTGGGATTTCCTAAAGCCAGACTGGAAAGGTGTGAAAAAGGAAGAGTTGTCAAGAAAGGATGTCTGCCTGTCTGTCTGTCTGTCTTACTGTCTATTTATCTATCTCTCTGTCTGTCTGTCTGTTTGTCTGTCTATCTCTCTATCTGTCTGTCTGTCTATCTATCTATGTATCTATCTATCTATGCCATATCTATAATACATGGATGGAAACTTTCCCCATGGAAAAGGTCATCATTTATTTCTCTGTATACCTGTGACTAATCAATCATTTACAGCTATATACCTGCACTAATTAAGCTGTATACCTACACTAATCAAACAATTAAAAATATACAACTGCACTGATAAAATGTTCACAACTGTACTACATTAAAGGGATACAACTAGTAACATTAACCCAGCATTAGGAAGCTAGCCAAACCAATTAAAAAGCTGCAAAAGAATCTGGAAAAAAGACGCTTACACAAAACTCTCCCGAACCCAGAAACCTCACAAACTACTACCTGTACTCACAGCACACCATTCTCTCCTTGCTACAAGAGACCTTCAGGTGCCATAATGCGACTATAAATGCAATTTCCATAACAATAACCATTATAATGTATTATATTCAACAAACAATGGGTAAGGGTGGAATACTCAGATGTATACCAGTCTTGGGGACTAATAGGGGTTATAAAGCCACTCACCCTTCAGGCTCATGGCCTTATAGCCCTGATTCAACCCCTCGATGGATATATATCCTTGCATACCACCTTACCCATTTTTTATTCTCGCTAGCTCTCTCTCTCTCTCTCTCTCTCTCTCTATATATATATATATATATATATATATAGATATCTGTATGTGTGCACACACGTGTGTGTGTATATATATATATATATTATGGTAGCACGGTAGTGCTACCATAGTTAGGGTTGAGGAGCCATTTCTATGTTAAACCCCAAAACTTTGCACCTTAATAACTTTGCAACTGTTTGATGGATTTGACTGAAATTTGGAATTTATGATCAAGAACCATAGGCCTTGGGATCTGCCAAGTTTCGTACTGGTCAGATATACGGCTGTGGAGTTATTAAGTGTGATCTGTGCGCGCATTTACGCTTTTCTGGAATTCTGTGGTCGCGTCTACAAGTCGTACGGTTTGGTGACTGGCCCAAAATCTTCAGGGAATGTGCAGCCGGGGTCCCCAATGTGCCTTTCAAAGATTTCGTGAAAAAATATTAAATGGTTCAAAAGTTATTCAAAAAACAGTTTCCCATTATAAGTCAATGGGAAAAGTTAACAAAAAGTTCAATACTTTCACAAATGCATTTTACTTTCATAAATGGGCCTGTTACTTTCGAAATCGGCCATTTTGTTTTCAGTTTGTGATCAGAAAATGGTTGGCATTTAAATTTGGGACCCTCTAGCAACCTAATTTTTTGTATTCACCTAGTCGGGCCCTGAGGATGCTTGCCATGTCTTTATTTTGTGGTAAAACACCCCAGAAATATGTTTTTCAAATTTCTGGAAAAGTACTTTACAAATTACTTCGTTCTCATGAAAGTGTCGCAAATTTTTGCGAAAGCTTTCGCAAATTGCGACAGTAGTTTTCTAGTCTGTGGGAAAATGACAGCAATTCTTTGGCACTGCGCTGCAAAAGAACCGTTGGGAGTTTTGAGCTGGAATTTGGAGGGAACGGAGCCGACATCTCACAGATGTGCCTTTCAGTGTTGTATTGAAAAAATATTACATGGCGGCAAAGTTACGGCACTCCAAAGTTGACATTTTTCCCATAGGATAACATTACGGCGCCCGACGCATTACAGAAATCCTTTGGCACCCTGCTGCAAAATAATGGTTTGGTCTTTTTTCTAAAATTTGGAGGGAAGACAGCCAACAGCCCACAGATGTGCCTTTCAGTAGTTTGGTGAAAAAATATCACACGGCGGCAAAGTTACGGCACTCCAAAGTTGACATTTTTTCCATAGGATAACATTACGGCGCCCTAAGCATAACAGAAATCCTTTGGATCCCTGCTGCAAAATAACGATTTGGTCTTTTTTCCTGAAATTTGGAGGGAAGACAGCCAACAGCCTACAGATGTGCCTTTCAATGGTTTGGTGAAAAAACATTACAGGAGGCAAAGTTATGGTGCTCGAACTTTTCTTTTTCCCATAGGATAACATTACGGCGTCAGCCAGGCCAGGCCCGATCTCGAAACGGAGAGATACGGACTTTTCATCGGAAAATTTCTTAGCCCCAGATCCAAATTAGCCAGGACAGTTGTAAATAATATGACTTTTAAATTTTTTTTCCACGTCATACGGTTCCTGAGATATAATGTATTTAGTATTCCAAGATCTCATTTTCTGCGCCGATACTCATTATTTTGCATACATTATTTGTACTCACTGTCTTTCTCAATGCAGGTTTTGGGGAAAACCAGCCTGTGCACTTACATTACTGTTACTGTTGCCCGTTCCGCTTGCGGTTCCGTACCCGTTTCACTTACCGTTGACGTCTACGCCACCATGTGCGTTATCCTTTGCATTTTCATTTGCGCTTGCGTTTCTGTTATTTTTTGCCATTTTCTGTCTACAGTACTGTTTATCTTTCTGTTTCACTTTACACCACCATGCCCATTGACATTTCTGTTTGCAGGCACCATGTTACTATGTGACAACACATCACGTGGCAGACCATTCCCGTCTACGCCACCATGTGCATTACCCTTTCTGTTCTCATTCGTGCTTGTGTTACCATGTGCGCCACTGTTAGCATTTCTGTTTGTGTTGCTGTCCCCGTTAGTATACCACAAGACATCATGCGGTGGGAGCGCAGGGCCCAGAGGGCACCGCGCTCCCGCTGCTGCATTACATTCACTATTTCTTGTTATCATTCTCAAAAAGAAGGGAAATTAGAGGCAAAAAACTCAGTTTAATGCATTAGTTAGAGTTGTTCCACAGCGACAAAAGTGAAAAATTAGCTGTTAGGGTTGAAAAACCGCCTTGCACCCCCACCCACCCCCAACCGGCATTGGGGTGTGCATTGGGATCATGAGTCCTAACTCTCACCCCATTCTCCTATACTTCTGCTGCTTTACACAGGTCATGGGGTGAGAATTAGGGCTGATGATCCCAATGCACACCCCAATGCCACCACGTGTGTCATCCTTTGCGTTTTCATTTGCGCTTGCGTTTCTGTTACTTTTTTGCCATTTGTGTACGCACTGTTTCTCTTTCTGTTTCACTTTGCGTCACCATGCCCATTGACATTTCCATTTACAGGCACCATGTTACTATGTGACCAGACATCACGTGGCACACCGTTCCCGTCTACGCCACCATGTGCGTTACCCTTTCTGTTATAATTCACGCTTGTGTTACCATGTGTGCCACTGTTAGCATTTCTGTTTGCATTGCTGCTCCTGTTACTATGCCACAAGAACCACCGCATTACATTCACTATTTCTCAATATCATTCTCAAAAAAAAGGGAAATTAGAGGCAAAAAACTCTGTTTAATGCATTAGTTAGGGTTGTTCCACAGCGACAAAAGTGAGGAAATTCGCTGTTAGGGTTGAAAACCCTAACTCCGAATTCACCCCCCCCAGCACCACACACACACAGACACACACACACATTCAAGTATGGGGGAGGACCAAGTCAACACAACCAATGACAGACATCCAGCAGCAGGTGACAGAAATAACAAACAATTGTCTAAATGTACTCGAGACATCCCCACCCACCTGACCAGGTACTGCATGCTCAGTGGAGATCAACAGCAAAACTGAGGCCATGTACACCAAATGTACACATCCCTGATTGCAGCTGCACACAACGTACCACACTTAATAGTTGCATGGCCTTACCTACCGATGCCCCACACCACATCACAACTGGTACTGTGCCGTTATTCAATACAAATGCTGAAGGTGCATGATGACAGTCGAGAAGGGTTTAACACTACTGAGTATACATTAATTAAGAGAAGCACATAAATTAACTACAAGACACTAGCATGCTCAAGATAAAAGTAGTGATACATTTAGTAGGTGATTTACATAGTAGTACATTTACTGCAATGGTTTACTCAACATAGAGGCTGATGTAAGCGTATGAAAAGCATTGCCTGTTCAACGCTGTGAAATTGGTACTGCCAGTATCACATGCATTCTTACTGATGAAGGTGTACTGCTGATGTACATACATAGACCTTCAGTGTGTTTCAATATTAAAGATGCAGTAAGTATTCTTTGTAAGAAAGATTGTAATTGCATGGATCAGGCCAAGCAACTTCTAAATATCATAGCACTACTGAGCCAACAATGATGTACCTGTATCGGACATGTATATAGGATAGATTTTCCTGTAGCACTTACTGAGTATGTTATACCTGATAAAGACAATCTCATTGCATCTGTGATGACTAACTTATTCAAATAGTAATACATTTGCTATTGTTGCAATGAGTGATCTATGCCACTTATGGACACAGTGTGATTTTTTTAACAGTTGTTTCATACTCAGGCTGTATGCCTACTGTTTGGGTTTGCCACACTTCTGTCACTGATGCTATCAAGGTGATAACTATGTTAATTCTGCCAACAGGAATCAAGTAGGTATGGTGTAGATATAAACAGAATGTCTTTTAGTATTGATTTAACTCATAATGGGGTAAATGTACTAGGACAGCAGGGGTTATCCTCTATCACTGAGTCTGTCAGTTATAATCACACTAGGGTTTCGATGACTGTAATGATCAAGTTACACTGTTCATCTTCATGAGTTCATATTCACAGCCATTCTCCAGCAACTAGACAGTGTATGGTGTAACTGGGTGGGACACTGTGTTGCAAAGCTGCTGCAGTGCTCCTAGCAGAGGAGAGTATCTACTCATAAAGACAATTAAGCAATAAGGCATGACCAACAGTTATGTTAAATGGTCTGTTAATCACCCTGTAGGGGTTTAATGTTGAATGAGGCATATCCGAGTGCCACATGTCAGTAGACAGTGATAAACTGACCATTAACATAATACCTGGGAGTGCTTATTGCTATCATAATAAAACTGTTTTTAAACAACATTAAACCATATTCATCATATGGTTAGGCTCTACATGTATGTTAATAAAAACTAAACATAAGGCTGTTACAATGTTTACAGTCAATTAAAAGCTGCATTTCTCAAACCCTTGTTATAATCAGAGATATTATACCTGTACAAC
Organism: Neoceratodus forsteri; assembly: GCA_016271365.2. Classification (NCBI taxonomy): domain Eukaryota; kingdom Metazoa; phylum Chordata; order Ceratodontiformes; family Ceratodontidae; genus Neoceratodus; species Neoceratodus forsteri. Next base: position 1,453,616,029 of record CM057452.1, read on the forward strand.
TCCTTGGTTTTGCTTAACTCTATTGCTCAGGTGGCCCACCGCCAAGTGGTGTGGTGTGGTGTGGGGCATCGGTAGAGTGAGCCATGCAACTACTAAGTGTGGTATGCGTTGTGTGCAGCTGCAATCAGGGATGTGTACGTTTGGTGTACATGGCCTCAGTTTTGCTGTTGATCTCCACTAAGCATGCAGTACCTGGTCAGGTGGGTGGGGATGTCTCGCAGTACATTTAGACAATTGTTTGTTATTTCTGTCACCTGCTGCTGGATGTCTGTCATTGGTTGTGTTGACTTGGTCCTCCCCCATACTTGAATGTGTGTGTGTGTCTGTGTGTGTGTGTGTGGTGCTGGGGGGGGTGAATTCGGAGTTAGGGTTTTCAACCCTAACAGCGAATTTCCTCATTTTTGTCGCTGAGAAACAACCCTAACTAATGCATTAAACTGAGTTTTTTGCCTCTAATATATATATATACATGCTAGGGAAGTGTTAGTGAAATCAAACAAGTGCTGAAAGGTCTGATTAGCTTGTTTGACCACAGGACGGTAGAGGTGTACTACCTGAAGGGTAACCAAGATGCTCCAAGAACAGCAGGAAAGGGTACACAAGAATAGGCTGGCAGATCTAAATGTGTATATAAACTGTAGAAAAGACCAGACATTCCCATGGGTGTGGTGCTCTGCCTAAGGCTAAACAATAAAACAAAACTGCACACAGGTGCAATGCCTGCCTGAACAAGAAACTATACAGGCACACAAAACTTTACTGCAAACAAAGGGATTTGTTTTATTTCATAGCTTAATGTGCTCATCATCAAAGTTCAATTAGCCAGAGTTCAACCTGTACATGGATACAGCATCTTATTTGGCAATGCAAAGAACAACAAATTGAGCATATTGCATAGGGTGGAATGTATTACCAGAATTTAATACATACCTGAGATGCATAATGCTACATAACCCCCCAGAACCACCCCATGCATTCATTGTAGGTGCCAACAGCATAGCTGTTAACACCTATTGTGGTTGTGTGTACTCTTTTTAGCATTTAGTCACATTTATTATGTTTAAATTAAATTTTATTGAACTTTTTCATTTACAACAACAACCCTGTACAACAAAGAGCATGATAACAATACAGAAAAAACACAATATTACCAGGATATGGATACATAAGATAGGGTAGGAAGGAGTATGCTACATGTGGAGTTATATGGTAGCCTTAGAGTTGGAATTGTCATCATTAGGTGCAGGGAAGGAATATGTCACCTACAGTCCCTTTCCCGCACCCTTCATTACAGCTGTGCCCCCACATGAGGCAACAGATAGTCTACAGCTGCAAGGTAACAATAATAAATCTAATAAACAAATACACATAAGAATAAACATAAGAACATACATTACCGCACTGTGCAGTTATTACTGAACAAATTGATTCAAATCTGCAGATTGCCAGAAATCCTTGTCACTATGAAACCCATTTATGTTAAGTAATATTTTAAGGCAGGTTGGCTATATGATCTATAGTACAGGTACCCTCCACCCCATCAAGGTAGTCAAAGAAGGGTAAACAATAAGATTTATCCTTCTCCACTTTATTTCTAAGATAAGCCATGAGCCAGTCCATCAGCCTAATCTGCTTACATTTCTGGATCCAACCTTCATGGTTGGGGAGTGCAGGTTACAGACACAGTTGCGGGATTTGTTTGGATGCTGTAGCTGGGGTAACCTGGTGCATGTACTTCTTCCCTGTAGACTTCAGTCTCATCAGATATAGTCCCCACATGAGGTATTTAATGTTGCTGGGAGGGGATATAGAAATAAATCTGCTCTATTGTCACTATGTCATCCCAGAAGGATTTAGTCACATTTAAGGTTACATTCAGTGTGAGTGACTTGGCTGCATGATGTCATTGATGATGTCAGTGATAATGCTTTTAGGTCTAGATGTACGATTTCAAACCTAACAAGCCTGGGTTTGATCCCCATATTGAAACTTTTTTGTTTCTCATTACAACTTTTGTTGCATGAGAGAAATTATTAGATGTCATTACTGATGTAGTGAAGGGTTTCAGCAGAGCTAAATAGCAGACTTTCAGATAACTGAACTTAGTTCCACAGTATGTTGCTGTCAATTAAATTAGTCCCAACTGAGGCTTGTCTAGATTTAAATACAATTTGAGTCACCTGTTTTGCAGGTTGGGACATAGCCTTCCTATCATAGGAGTTGCAAACTCACTCACCTGTACCTCAGCGGTACACTGAATGTGTGCTTGTTAGGCAGGAAAGAGATCACTGGTTCAAATTCTGGCAGGAACTCAAACATTACTTTTGCAAGATGGACACTCACTTGAGTGGCAAATCATATTGGTGAGGATCTGGAATAGTAAATTATATGAGAAGTAAATTTACAGAAGAACAACAATTTGTGATGGTAAATTGCCTACTGGGATTAGATCCCCAGTCACCTGTTTTGCAGGTTATGACAACCTCTACACCACAGGAAATGCAACTCCCTTACTTCCACTTCAGTGGTCTTTTAAATGTGTGTTTGCTGAGCAGGCAAAGGATCAGTGGGTAACATTTAGGTAGACATAGGATGAATCCTGGAAGGGCGTCAAACATTTTTTTCAACTTTTTTTTTTGTAAGATGGAAACCCACTTGAGTAGTGATTCATGGTGGTGTGGAGTGGAATCCTAAATTATATGAAAAGAAAATTTAGTTAAGCACAATAATGTGTGAGGGAAAATTGCAAGCTAGGATTAGATCCCCACTCACATGTTTTCCATGTGTGACATAACCTCCACATCATAGGAAATGGAACTCATTAATTTGCAGTTCAGTGGCACATGGAATGTGTGTTTGCTTAGAGGGCAAAAGATCAGTGGCTCATATCTGAGCAGGCACTTAAGAATTTTTTTTCAAATTTTTTTATAAAATGGAAACTTACTTGAGTGGCGATTCATGGTGTTGCAGAGTTGGAATAGTAAATTATATAAGTGCATTAAGCTAAGAAAACAATTTATGAAGGTTGCTCACATGCTGGGATCAGATCCCAAGTGGCCTGTTTTGCAGGTTGTGACATAACCTCTACATCATAGGAAGTGCAACTCCCTTACAAGCAGCTCAGTGGCATGCTGAATGTGTGTTGCTTAGTAGGCAAGGGTTCAGTGATTCAAATCCTGGCAGGAACATAAACATTGAGGGTGGGATATTCAAAGGGGTTGCTCGTGCCATGCACAACCCACTGATGCGCCCCAGCACAATATTCAAAAGTGGATTATGTGCTGCACAAATCCCGATGCGCTGGGGCACATCGGTAATTTATGCGGCACAAGTAAGGGGGGGCGTGTCCATGCATATTCTTCACATACCGATATTCAACCTGGGATGTGCTGAGCAGATGCAGGTGCAACCCCTACTTGCGCCACACACAGTTGAGCCGAAAAGTAAAGGAGCAACAGCTGACTACCCACAGGTGAGTCACCATATTGCAGGGCGTAACATGGCAGCTGGCAGCTGTGGGTGGCCACCTGAGTTCCAGAGCCAGGGTCCGTCAGCATCGCACCCCCCCACACCCGATCGCAGGCTGTTTTAAATAACAGAATACCTGGTGGTTCAGTGGACCTATTCCCTTGCCCGATCATGGGCTGTAATATTAAATAAAATCCCTGGTGGTCCAGTGGACCTATCCCCTTGCCCAATCACGGGCTGCAATATTAAATAAAATCCCTGGTGGTCCAGTAGACCTATATCCTTGCCCAATCATGGGCTGTAACAATAAAAAAAATCCTTGGTGGTCCGGCAGTACCTGTATCCCCTCCATGCACATATCAGGATCAGTAGTGGTGGTGAAATTGCATGCCCATTGTCCCACGCCAGGGACCAATGGGGCATACAGCCATACTGTACACTGTCAGTCAGCGGGCAGCTGGGAGGCTTGCGGGTGGGGAGCTGCTGTCTGCTGCTGACCGGGGAGCAGGGTGGTGGAATGGGGGTGTGAGGGGGGTACGGGTACCGCTGGACCACCAGGGATTTTATTTATTGTTACAGCCCACGATCGGGCAAGGGGATAGGTCCACTGGACCACCAGGGATTTTATTTAATATTACAACCCACGATCAGGCAAGAGGATAGGTCCACTGGACCACCAGGGAGTTTATTTAATATTAAGGCCCGCAGTTGGGCATTGGAGTGCATTGCCATTGAGGGGCAGGGGGCATCAGTCACCGACGGCTGCAGCCTGGTAGGACACCAGCACAAGTCACCTGGGATTGGCACACCTGCATGCAAATGGGGCCATAATGACATGCAAATGGCCCCATTTGTGCCTTGCATGCATTATCACCCGATTTACATATCCACAGCTGAATATCATGGTTGCTGAACCTAGCGCAATGGCACTTGTGCTGGCGCATTCCCCTGCTCCTCTCTGGCCACTTGCACTGGCACAGTGACAATGTGCCATGCACAGTGTGGGTGGCCACAGTGCCATATTCAACTATGCTGTGTCATGGTGCAGCACCATTGAATATCACCCTGTCACCACCCTGGTGCATCCCAGTTGCACTGCACCTAGGCTTGCGCCACAGCCTGGCGCAGTCTAAATATCCCACAGCTATATTTGTAAGATTGAAACTCACTTGAGTAGCAATTCATGGTGGTGTGGAGTGGAATAGTAAACTATATGGGAAGTAAATTTATCTAAGAACAGCAGTCTGTGAAGGTAAATTGCCTGCTGGGGTTAGATCCCCAGTAGCCTGTTTTGCAGGTATGACATGTTCTCTACATTACAGGAAATGCAACTTACTTACCTGTAGTTCAGTGGCACACTGAATTTGTTGTTTGCTTAGCAGGCAAGGACTCAGTGGTTCAAATCTGAATAAGAACTTAGGCATATTTTGCAATTATTTTTAAGCAGGAAACTCACTTGAGTAGTGATTCATGGTGGTGCGGAGTGGAATAGTAAATTATATGAGAAGTAAATTTAGCTAAGACAACAGTTTATGAAAGTAAATTGTCCACTGGGATGAGATCCCCAGTCACCTGTTTTGCAGGATATGACATCACATAACCTTTACACAATAGGAAATATGACTCACTTATCTGCAGTGGCATACCGAATGTGTGTTTGCTTAACAGGCAACCAATCAGTGGTTTAAATTCAGGTAGACATTGTCTGAATCCTGGTAGGGACATAATTCTTTTTTTAACTTTTTTTGTAAGATGGCAACTCAGTTGATTAGTGATTCATGGTGGTGTAGAGTGGAATAACAAATTATATGAGAAGTAAACTTAGCTGAGAACAATTTGTGATGGTAAATTGCCTGCTGGGATTACATCCATGGTGGTGTGGAGTTGGAATAGTAAATTATATGATAGTAAATTTAGCTAAGAACAATTTGTGAAGCTAAATTGCCTGCTGAGATTAGCTCCTCAGTTGCCTGTTTTGTAGGTTGTGACATAACTTCTACCCCATAGGAACTGCAACCTGCATACCTGTAGCTCAGTGGTACACTGAATGTGTGTTCAATTAACAGACAAAGGATCAGCAGTTCAGATCCTGCCAGGGACTAAAATATTTGTTTCAATATTTTTTTTGTAAAATGGAAACTCACTAGCGTGGCAATTCATGATGGTGTGGAGTTGGAGTAGTAAATTATATGAGAAGTAAATTTAGCTAAAAACAACAATTTGTGAATGTATATCACCTGCTGGGATTTGATCTCCAGTCACCTATGTTGCAGGTTGAGACATACCTCTACGCCATAGAAACTGCAACTCACTTACCTGTAGCTCACTGGATCACTGAATATGTGTTTGCTTAGCAGGGACAGAATCAGCAGTTCAAATCCTGGCAGGGACTTAAACATTTTTTTTTCAAATTTTTTTTTGTAAGGTGGAAACTCACTTTATTGACAGTTCGTAGTGGTGTTGAGTGGAATAATTAGCTATATGAGAAGTACATTTAGCTAAGAACACAGTTTGTGAAAGTAAATGGCCTGCTGGGATTACAGCCCCATTTGCCTGTTTTTCAGGTTACGACTTAACATCTATACCACAGGAACTACAACTCCCTAGGTTGCAGCTCAGTGGCATACTGCATTTTATGTTCACTAAGCAGGCAATGGATCAGTGGTATGAATCCAGGTACAGTATATTGTATTGCAGTACATAATTATTTTACACTATACAGAGCTCTATTTGGCAACTTTAGTACTGTTGGTACTTTGATTATATTTTGTGGTGCAGCAATTTTTTCCAGCCACAGTACAGGAGATTTATACCAGCATAGCATACAGGAACTGTTGTCTATTGCTACATTGAAAAAGGAAATGGTGATATGCCAATATCTGTATTTGTTAAATATGTAATAAGAAATGCCTTTACTGTAGAAATGGCAAAATCACAAGAAATGGTAAAATGAAGAATCAGCAAAATCGGTAACAGCCGAAATCAGGTAGAGCACTCGAAAATAGTGTTTTTTTTAACTACTAATGATTCAAATGAATACTGTTAAGCCTGGTTCTGCTAATATTTAGATTGTATGAATTCAAGTCCAAAAACACAGTACGAATTTCAAGAATGTTCAGGGAGGCAGTATAACATAGTGATTAAGAGCTGGAAACCTGGTGAACTGGGTTTGAATCCCACAGTCACCTCTTGCATACTATGTGACCATAGATAAGTCACTTAACTTCCCTGTGCTGCCATGACACACCTGGAAAAAATATTGACTCATTGTGTCTTTCCTGGCCAAAAATTGTTATATTTTTTTAAAAGTGGTTTTCTGAAAACTTTTGTTTTTATGTTTACTGAGCATGATGTTTCTCACAGCGTCAGTGCAAATGATTATTGTCAGTAGCTGTGAGCATGGCGCTCATGCTCAGATTGTCAATTGCAGCATGTCTTTACACATAATAACCGGCCAGTTATTATGACAAATAATAACTGGAGAACCTATAGAAAAGATTGTTCACCAGTTATTATACTGAAGTAAACTGGAGTCAACAAAATGTATTGTAGCTTCCCCAACCCCCTACAGTCACCATAATTCTGCCACCCTTAGGCTGTACAAAAAGGCATCAGTTGCATCAGTTGAGGTCAGTAGACTTGTCAGTCTATGGACTCTGACTAAAATTAACTTTGATGGTGAGCAAATTGTGCTATGAAATAAAGCATATTTTTTTCACTAGTTTGCTGTCATTGACATCGCGGACAGAAGCGTTATGGCTGTGCCGGTGGACTAGCTTTAAGCTGGACATCTAACTTATAATGTCCTGCATGGGCTGGGCCTGGGCTGTCTGTCTGATCCACTGCTCCCTCACATACCCTTGCACCCTCTTTCCTCCACTGAGGAGGGCCTTCTGTTATTTCCCAGAGAGAAGTTGAAAACCTCAGGAGACCAGGCCTTTGAGATGGCAGGGCTGGTCCTCCAGAATTCTTTTCTGAGAGCTCTTAGGGTGGCCCCACTGTGTGGAGGCCTTTATGCAGGGTCTAAAAACATTTCTATTTACTCCGGCATTTGGGGACTAATTCCCCCCACAGCTTTTAATATCCTAATGTTAAATGTATTCAATGACTTATTTATGAATGTATTTATATAGGAATGTTTTTATGATATTTATAATAGTTTCTTTATGGGTAGCTGTTTCTTAATTATTGTGATTGATTTTACTTAATTTGTTTTTATTGCTCTACATTGTAATAGTACCCTGAGCCTCCGGGGAAGGGTGCCAGATAAAATAAAGACTACTACTACTATTATCATTACTGTTACTACTACTACTACTATTACTACTATATACGTTTGAAAATTTGGTCTATTTCACTGGAAATGAGTCTTCTAGGCTCTGCTTGTTTATGTGGTAAAATATGTGTAAATAAATAACTAATAAGCTTGATGTGGTGACGTGCTGAATTAATTTACATTTACTTTGTCTGGGAATTTTAGTCCTTTTTAATAAAAATATCTTCCTACTTCTCATCTGGAATATTTGTATTTAACCAGACCTGCCATCATTCCTAGATTTTGACCTAGAGGGACCATATGGTGCAGCAGAATCTTACAGAACCTGGTGGCAATGCCTTTCATATTCCTTGCTCAATCCAAGGCTTGCACCAGACTTGTGGGGGCTCTTGTAATTGGTACAGATGGACAAGCTGGTGGCCAAAATGTATTTAATTTGTATATACTTAAAAAGGGTAGTTTGTAGCAGTACAACTCTTTCTTGCAACTGAGGAAACAATAATAGGTTACCCTGGTCATACAAACTGCCCATGTCTTGAATATCCTTTTATTTCCACGGAGAGAGACCTGGGTCCCTAAGAAAAGAAGTATGAAGGAGATTATCCCTTATTGGTGTCAAGGATGTTACCTGACCTTCACAGTCCATTACTTTCCCAGTACCATAGACATTACCTGACCTTCACAGCCTATTACTGTATGAGCCATGTGCCATACCTTAAAGAGGTGATGAATTATTGGGTTACCACTGGCTATCTGAAGATTACCCAAAGTAGAACTGTACAATAAATTTGTCAGAGACTGTTGACAAGTACATGTCTTTTCAAACTGAATGCCCATAGAAACCTGTTGTGGATCCCACCAGCTTTGTAACACATCCAGCTGTCCCACTCAATAGTATTGTTCAAAATTTGGAACACCAATACCATCCCTACCTAGTGGGAGAGACAAAGTATCCAGTTTAATTTGAGTTGTTTCATTCTGCCAAAGCCACATGAAACATGTGACCTCACCTTTTTGAAAATAACTTACAGGATACTGTGCTGTAGGTACTGAGAGTACAGTCCTTGAAAAAGATATAAGAACCTAGGTAGAAATCTCCATTTTTAACACATTTGCTGTCTATAACAGAGAAAAAAAGCAATGTCTTTCATCTACAGGTAATTAGCTCCTCAAATGTTTTTGATGGTAAAGGGGGATATTTAACTTTATACTGAGTTGCCAATAATGGAGTTACTTTACCTGTCAATATCTGAATCCCTGAATTATCCATTGGAATGGAAGTACCTCCCACAGCTCACAGTGATCACAATTACAGAATGGCATAGTAACAGACTTATTCCAATTAATATTATATCCAGATCTTACACTGCAGTCTCCAATTAAGTGACACGAAGCAGGAAGCGATTCAGCTGAATAAGTAATGAGTACCAAAAGGTCATTTGAATAGAAGGTCACTGTTGAAGATACTGAAACCAGAGTAATACCATATTTGTGGGGGTGTTCCTTATCACTATGGCCAAGGGATCTAATGCCGTGTCGAAGAATAAGAGGGGAAAATGGGCATTCTTGCCTGACCCCCCCTTTCCAGAGTACACTGCTGGGATATTGATGCATTAGTCTGCACTACCATGGTGGGGCCTGCACCCATTTAATAAAATTGTCCAAAACTCCACACAATGTATCGTGTCCCAGAGGTGGTCCCACTCTACCCTATGAAATACTTCTTCAGTGTCTAGTGAGACCACTATCGAACAATAATCCAAACACTGCTGACTGCATGTCATCGCCCGCAACAGAGGGTTCAACTTCAGTGTGCAGTGCTTCTCCTTTTTACAAATCTTGATTGATCAGAAGAAAAAAAAACTTAGGTAGCACTAGCTCCAATCTACCTGATAAAAGTTTTTAAAATCTACATTTAGCAGAGAGAGAGAGAGAGAGAGAGAGAGAGAGAGAGAGAGGCCTATATGATAAGACTAACTCCCAATGCTGTCAAGGTTTTGGTAGTACAGTTATTCAAGCCACAACAAAATGGGAGGATCTCTCCATTAAGTAAGAATGTCTGTAACATATAATACAAAGGTCATAATAACACAGGAGCAAGTTTGTTATACAGACCAATAGGCAGACCACCCAGCCCAGGGGCTTTGCCAGAGGACAATTCTCTCAATGCCTTGAAAACCTCTTGTTTGGTAATTGGGGCATCTAGCACTTGTTTATCTTCCTAATTATAGGCAGTACATCTAAAAATGTGCCCCCACCGAGACAATACGCTCCATGGCTTAATGAATGTACATTTTGGAAAAAGCCCCCAAAAAACAACAAAAAGCCTCATTTATATCTTGTTCTTTAGTGAGAAAAGGCCCTCGGGCATGTGTGTTAGCAACATGCCAGTGCATATCTTACCTTTTTAACAGATGTACCAAAGTTTCCCATGCTTATTACCTGGTTTATAAAATTTAACTTTTCGAAATGATAATGCCAGTTCAGTTATATCTGATGCCAGCTCATGAGATTCCCTTCATTGCCTAATTGTTTATAGCACTTCCACTACAAAGTGGTTTTCTACTACTTGTCTAGTTCTTTAATTTGAATATCCAGTGCCACTATTTTGGACTCCCTTTCTTTCTTAACCATGCATTGGAAGGCTATAGCTCTTCCCCTAATAAATGCTTTCTTTATTTAAAATAATTGTTTTTATCCTCCTGGCATGACCATGCAATTCTTCAGCTCTGTCCCCATGTGCCGTCAGCTAGCCTGCTGCCTCTCTCTGTCGGGGGGCACATCGCTCACAGATTTCCCCTGTGGTGGGGCCATGGGAGGGAGGGAGGACTGTCCCCTCCAGTGACTCTCATCCAGATGTCCCCCCCCAGGCAGTCAGGGTGGGCCACAGCACCTTGGCCAGGGCTTCAGTTTGCCTGTTCCCCTTCCATTTTTCTCCTAGGTTTTATCCCCCCAATGCTACAGCACACATGGAGGATGCAAGTGCCTGGAGGTTCACATGCAGTCCAGAAATGCTAACCCCTTCCACCCACCTGACTTTTATCAGCCACCTGAGCATAAGCACTATTACCAGGCTTCCACCTAGTGGCAGCCAAGAGGTGGGATGGTTCACCACCCCAGTCCGGGAGATGTGAGCTGTCAGATGGACACTCAATTCACTTCCAGCCCCCATCTGGAATCCTCCTCCAGGCACACCCTCCACTGTGCTGTGGCACATGGTGGCTGCCACCAACTCCTGCTACGCCATGAGCGGTGGCACATCAGGAGGCCCCCCTCCGGTGGCCTTCCAAGGGCATGGCTGGCTGCCACCTTCTCCTTTATGCACCTCCTGTCTGTGCCCACCTTTTTATGGCACTCCTGCACCGACCACTGGTCGATGCCATGCTGGTTAACCTAGCCAGCCACCTCCTCCCAGGCACCAGCCCTGGTCTGTGGTGTGCCTGTGGCACCACTCAACAGTGTCTATCTGTCCAGGTAGGCATCAAACAGGGCCTTTGTCTCATCCTTCATGAAATTGGGCCTGCGCGCCCATGCTCCTTACGCTCCTCACGCTCTTCACACTCCTCACCTTCCTCACGTCCGGCCATGTCGCCTCCTGTGGACATAGACAGCACAGTGTGTTAGTGGCAGCATCCCCCTGTACGTCCTACCCTGGTGTGTCGTCTGCTCCCAGGAAGCTGCAGTGGCATGCGCAACCCACCTTAAAGGATGCAATATCGGTCCATGGCCTGTACTGTTCCGTGGTGCTTATATGGCGCATCGCATGCAAATGAGCTTTGGCGCAACGGTAATGACTTGCTAATTCCCTCAGTGTGCCATGCATTAGCAAATGAGCTCATTTGCATGTGGCAGCTGAATATTGTGATTTTTCTCTGTGCACAATGAGATTGCTCCAGAGCAAGTTGCAGTGCAATGCACATGCATGCATGGTGTGCAGGACCGCAGTGCACATGCACCGCACGGTCTCATGTTGCCAGTTGTGCACTGTGTGCTGACTGCATGATGGGGGCCATGGCGCATGGTGTGCCAGCCTTGCTATTGTGCACGTGTGCACTGTGTGGCAGCTAAACCTTGACCCCTGCTGTGACTTCTGCTCCTGGGTGACCCCCGCACCCGTGACCCCGCCAAGCCACGCTCATGCTGCACATCCCCAAGACCGCATGATGGGCAGACACAGCTCATGTCCCCCTCAGATCGTGCATCTGGTGCATGCTGTGGCCACGTGCGCTTACCGCCGCCATTTTGCTCACCGGCTATGACTCACAGCATGGCGCAGCAAAGGGCTCCAAGGGCAGCAAATTGGATGCAGGTGGAATTCGCTAACCTGGTCACCTGCATCCAGCCCCATGCACCCCAACTCTTCGGCCAGGCACCCCTGCAGCAGCCCCAGGTAGTGGTGTGGCAGGGCATTGCTGCAACAGTGCAGCAGTGCACAGGGGTGGCCAGGACAGAGAGCAGTGTTGCCACTGCTATGGAGACCTGGTGAGGAGGGACCCAGGGTGCCTCAGGAGGCTGGATGTGCGAGTCAAGCATGGGGCTGTGCCACAGCCAGGTGAGTAGGCCCATATCGCATGTGTGCTCTGGTGCTGTACTGTGGTGTTGGCTAGGCTGCCTAGCATGCCCTGCAGAGCGGTGCACTGCCGTCATGCTCATCGTAGGGTGGCATTACCCGCTGCCACTTGTGTTACAATGCTGCTGTGCAGGATGTGTCGGGCAGGAGCTCATCCTGTGCACAGGGGTGTGGGTGGTGGGCAGCTGCTGTGGATGGTTACTGATGTGTACCTGTCTATGTTCCATTCCCAGGGCCTGAAAATAGGAGACAAGTGGCAGCAGCGGTGGCGGCAGTGGCAGGATGGTAGGCCACAGTGGGCCAGGGTGGTGGCGCAGGAGCAGCTCCGGCACCAGTGGGGCCACAGAGGGCAGGTAGGCACTGTCATGATCCTTTGCACTGTACATGGGGGGTGGCGGGGGCATGGGTGTGGGCATGGCAGCCTGTGCTGTGTGCTGTGGCAGCTGTCTGTGTTGCACTGTGCGTGTTGCCTGCCACTGTGGTGCATCCATTGGACACGTGTGCCAGCTGTTGGTGGGGTGGATGTGCGCCCGGCTGCCACTGACATTGCTGCAGTGCTGCCAGTGCACTGTGCCATGTGACTGCTATTGCACAGTTGGGTGGCCACTGTGCAGCGGGGACCACCACTGTGTACTTTCGTGGTGCGCTGCGTTGCTGGCAGGTGTTGGCCCACCACCCTGTGGGTGGCCGGTACGGGCCCTCTGGGGGGGGGGGGGTATGATCCCACTGCCCATTGCGCACTGTGTGTGGGCATGGCTCCTCAGGACATTGCACTGATCACCTCTCCTGTCCCTTGTCCTAGGTGTTCAGCGAAGGCGTAGGATGCCCCTTTACTGCCAGCTGTTGTGGCAGCTAATATTGATCATCTCGAGCACCATGGAGGCAGTGCTGCAGGTGTGCAGGATGCTGCTGGCTGACCAAAGGCAGCGAAGACAGCAAGAGGTGGCAGGGCATGGCCGCCGCTAGTTGGGACCCTGCATTTCCCTGTTTCCCCAGCTGTACCTCCCCCTACAGTCCCGCTTCCCACTGTATAGTCCCTGTTCCCTATCCCCTTTCCTCACTTTCCTACCCTCTCCCACACCCTTGTTTTGTACATAGCTCAGTTCTTTAATATGTCTGTCTTTTGACAAACCTGCCTGTGTCTGTGTCTGCTTTGCATGTGGCATGAGGAGCCATGCTGCAGTGGCCCAGTGCCTGTCCATGTGGTGTGCACATGTCAGGGCATGTGTTGTGCTTCTGTGGTTCACTGCTGTGTGCTGTGGTGTGTCCCGCTGTGGTGGTGTCCCTCTCCTCGGTTGGTGGCTGTGTCTTGGTGTGCCCATAGGGTGGCTGTCAGGGGTGTGTGGCAGGTGTGTGTGCTTGGCTGCGTGGTCCTGGGTGTGGCTTGCTCTGGTCTGGGGGTGTAGGGGGGGCACGCCTTTCAGCCTGTGGGGGGGGCCTACTTGGTGGCCCTCCATTGGCCATTGGCACCTCCTGTTGCCTACTATCTGTGCCACTGTTGTGTTCTGGGGTGGGGGTCTGGGTGCCTGTGTGCGTTCTGCTGTGTCCAGCTGGTGGTGGCCTCCTGTGGCCTGTCACTGTGCATCCATGGCTCTGTCCCTTGGTCACTTCTTTGTGCCATGCCCCCCCCTCTGTTGCTCTGCTGCTCTGCTCCCACAGTTGCACTGGGGCATCTCTTTCTGCACCATGGCACAACTGTGTTTGTGCCATGGCGCACCTCTGGTTGTGCCATTATGCAAACACAGTTGCACCATGGCGCAACTGTTCCATATTCAGCCGGGTTGCACTGGCACAGTGCGGCCAGCGCAACCTCTGAATATGGCTCCTGTTGCCCCATGGCACATCGGTTTTGTGCTGTGCCAGATTTGCACTGGTCTTCGGCATATTTCTGAATATCTGGGCCCAAGAGTCCACATACTCTATATTCAATGAGATTGATGTTGCTCTACCTGCTGAAAACTACACAACACATACTGCTACTGCACCATAGAACCTGGGAAAATGGCTTTTTTTTTAATATTTAATTTTATTTAACTGCACTCTAGCTCCATTAGAAACACAAAAACATAAAATTTGTCAGCAGAAAATGACCACTTTTCCCACCAAGTCTGTCCAGAGGTTCTCTGCCTAGTCTGTCTCCACAGACTCTACCTGGTCTCTGGCAACCCTCCCCCCTTCCTACCTATCTACCAATATTCCCCACTGTCTCTGTCATGCATGCCTGAAGCCCCGCACTGTTTTTGCTCCCACTGCCTCAGCTGGTAGACTGTTCCACATGTCCACCACTCTTTCAGTGAAGTCTTACTCCTCACATCCCTCTTAAACTTCCCCCCTTCCAGCTTCATTGCATGCCCTGTTGTCCCGGTGCACTTCCTCATTTAAAATACACTCTGTCTTTAGAAATACAGTCCCCTATTTTACCTTGTTTATTCCTGTACTTGTAAGTCTCTATTATGTTCCTCCTGTCCCTCCTTTCTTCTAGGGTGGATATACTGAGCTCCCTCTTTCCTTGTAATGCCTCCACCCTGTCTATGCCCTTTCTGAGATATGGCCTCCAGAATGGGACACAGCACTCCAGGTGGGGTCTCACCAAAGACCGATACAGTGGTAACACCACCTTCTTCCTCCTCCTGCTGGTGATAACTCTCCATAGGCACCCTGGCATACCAGTAGCCTTGCCCACTACCTTATCACAATGCCGTGCCACTTTGAGGTAATCAGATGTGATAACACCAAGGTATCTTTCCTGCTTAGTGACTGTCAGTACCCCCAACCCCCCAAAAATGTTATGCTGAGCTCCTGGATCTCTATACCCTAGGTGCATGATTCTGTACTTTTTGGCATTGAACCCCAGCTACCATACTCTTAACCACTCCTTGAGTTTTCTCTGGTCACTACTCATTCTTTCCACTCCCTCCTGAATAGCCACCCTATTACAGAGTTTAGTGTCATCTGCAAAAAAGCATACCTTCCCATCCAGCTCTTCTGCAATGTCACTTATGAAGACATTGAAGAGAACCAGTCCCAGTACTTAGCCCTGTGGCACTTTGCTAGTCACTGTCCCCTCATGAGAGTGCATGCTGTCTACCACCACCCTCTGTCACCTATCCATGAACTAGGTTCTTAACCAGTTTATTTATTTCAGTTTGGGATTAATACCTTTGAGCCACAGGCTCATTTACAAAGGCTCCAAGTCAGGCAGTAAATACATGACATAACGACAGCACGGGTACATACAGGTAAAACACAAATTAACATCATAGTTACAAGTGCAGTTACAATGTGTTCAGGAGCACAAGATCAGCAAGTAATAGTATTTGGCTACACTTGCAGAATTACCATCGTATACAACACTACAAGAGTGCGGTCCAGAGCTTTGAAGAGACAGAGAGCAGTCAGAGACAAGAGTGTCCCAAACTGCGGGGAAGTGAGACAGCTAGGCGCAGCCAGGCATGGCAAGTTTACCACCTTGGATCTCACCGCTAGACTACCCATTTTCCATACCAGTCTCCTATGTAGCACAGTATTGAAGGCCTTACTAAAGTCTAAGTAGGCCACGTCCACTTCCCTACCTTGATAAATTTTCATAGTTACCCAGTCAAAGAAATTGATCAGATTTGTCTGGCATGACCCTCCTCCCATGTATCCATGCTGGCTCAGGTCGGGATTCAAGATACTCCACTAGCCTTTCTTTTAACAGGGTTTCCTTTAATTTCCCCACCACTGATGTGAGAATGATTGGCCTATAGTTGCAATCTTTCTCCCTGCTGCTGATCTTTTGGAGTGTGACTATCTTTGCTCTCCTCCAATCTTCTAGAACCACTCCTGTTTCCAGTGAGTTATTGTACAACACTGTCAATGGTGCAGAAAGTACCTCCCTGAGTTCCCTTAGCACCCTTGAGTGTATTCTATCTGGTCCCATAGTCTTACCCATTCTCAAATTTGCAAGTCCCTTCAGTAGTCTTTCCTCCGAAAATGGACTTGTGTCCACCTCAGCCGTGTCCCTGCTGCTTCTTGGAGATCCATCCCACTCTCCCTTCATTTGATGGCTGAGCAGAAGTACCTGTTCAGGATAGCTCCTTTTTTCTTGATCCTGCTCTGCAGAGTCTCTCTCTGCAGTCCTTCTTAGCCTCACTATCCCTTCCCTTGCCTCTTTTTGTTTATGTACTTGAAGAAAGTCTTGTCCCCTTTAGCTACTCCTTTGATTATCCTTTCCTCTGTTTACACCTTTGCTCACCTTACTGCCTTACGTGTTTCACTACGTTTTACCTGGTACACCTCCCTATCCTCCTCCTCCCCCCTCTGCATTTCTTTGTACCTCCTGAACACCAACTTTTTCCCTTCACCTTCGTGGCCACTTCCTTAGAATACTACAATAGCCTTCTTTTCTTTCTGATTTTGCTCACTTCCTTCATGCAGAGACTGGTTGCCTTCACTATGCCTTCCCTTAATTTTCTCCACTGTTCCTCTATCCCTCCATGGCAATCTTCCCCTGCTAGGCTGCTTCTTAGGCAATCTCCATTTCTTTAGAATCTACCCTACTAAAGTCCAGGACCCTCATCTTTGTGTAGTGTGCCTCTGCTACCATCTTAATGTTGAATCACACTATATGGTGATCACTGGTCCTCAGGGGACAGACCACTGTGAGTCTGAAACACTGTCCCTGTTAGTGAGTACTGTACCAGGTCCATTATTACCCAATTTCTAGTGGGTTCACTGACAAGCTGCAGGTCCAGAATTTTATTTCCTAGACTACATGCATTGCTGCATATGGCTCTCTAAACCTTGCTGTCTCCCTGCCTGCAACCTATCTTTCCAGCCCCCTTTCTGCCTGTGTTGATCCCTGAAACTCCCTCCAATTCCACACTTTCCTCATTATCCTTTTTGTTTCTTGTCTCCTCTACACGTCTCTTTCTGCATCCTTTGTCCTTACTCACTTTGATCACCACCTTGTCTACACCCCCCTGATTTTGCACCCCTGCCCTGGGGGAGTTTTCTCCCCTTTGGACCTCTCTCCTTCTTGATTCAACCTGTGGGGGGGGGCTGTTTATGCCCCTTTGGTAACACCACCTCCCTTCCTCCTCAGTTACTTTAAATGCTTGTCCAAGTAACATTTAAACCTACCACTGAAGACTGTGGTCTAGGCTGTCAGCTTTGCAGAGGCAAATATCTTTTCCAGTCAGCCCCCAGTCCCTGATGAAGCCGAAACCCTCCTTTACACACCATGCCTTCAACCAGCTGACATCTACTGTAAATCTGTTGCCACCCCTTTGATCTCTTTTTGTATGATCTATACCCATAAATTTGAAACAATTTGGTTACCATGGTAATATGACCATTGAATCCCTACAAATGTGTCTGCTCGGCCACCCTGAATGGAATGTACATGTTCCTGAATTCTTTTGTTTTAGGGTGCAAACTGTTCTCCCTATGCATAAAGAAGGACAGTGGCATCACAACATATACACTACAAACTGTGTATGACAAGTAATAAATTGACTGATCTCATGATGTCATACATACAGTTGTTGGTAGGACTAGTAAGGAGGTACCTTGCATCATGAGCTGACAAACGTTGCAGTTCCCATATCTATGGCGTCCTAAAGGTATAGAAGGAAGTATGGTTTGTGTAATCTGTCTTGAAGGGGAGAAATGACTGACCATACTAAGCTGTCTTCTGTGCTGTAGCCTTTACTGTAGACAACTACAATAAGTTCATTAAAATCCTCATCTGCACCTAAGACATGCCAATAACATTTGAGTGCCCCAGCCATTTTAGGACTAACTGAGTTGAATTCAGAATTAATTTAATGCAATCAGAGCTACCAAAGTGATTTACATAGGAACATAGGGGTTAATGACAGAAAAGGACCACCTGGCCCATCCAGTTTGCCCATTTTTTCCTGCCTAATAAAAAGCTGCAGATCCTGCATGGTCTTCTGCCCCTACCCTTCTGCACTTTCCCCTACCAATGGTGTCTTGAGCCCCTGTTCCAGACCCTGGTTACCTTCTCTACCTGTTTTTGTGATACCCATGTGTCTGCCCCATGCCTTCTTAAATTCTGTAACCATTTTAGCCCCTACAATCTCTGCTGGAAAGCTGTTCCTGCAGTCCACCACCCTTTCCATGAAGAAATACTTTCTCCTGTTCCCCCGATCCTTCCTCCCCTCCAACTTCATATTGTGACCTCTAGTCTTTGGACATCTTTTTCTTTGAAAGATGGTCCCTTCCTGTACCTTGTTTATTGCCTTTTGATATTTGAATGTCTCAATCGTGTCTCCCCTGATCTCCAGGGAGTACAGATCTGGATCCTTCAACCAATCTTGAGATAAAGCAAACTGTAAAGCCTAATTGATTAGAGATGGCTTGTAGCCTGTAGAAATAAAATGGTTGTTCAAATCTTCAGCCTGGTGGAGAACAGTAATTTCATCAGAGCAATTCCTATGTTATCGAAGGAACTGACCTTTAGGAATACCTCTGAAGAGTTGTGTCAGATGGCAGCTATCAAAATATAACAGTGTATTGCCTGCCATGGGTTTTCTATAATTCTCAGTGACTACAGTCCCATCTGAAGAAATGGATAACCTCAGGTCAATGAACGTGACAGAAACAGGATCAGCAAAATATGTAAACTGCAAATTCCAGTCATTATTATTCAAAATTGATTTTTCTCCCTTCTTGTCTTCACAGCTGCTTGTTTCAGCCTCTTCATGCTTCAGCTTATCCTATATTTTTAGTTATGCTACATTGTTTAACTAATATGACCATTTATTCAGATGAAAAGATACTGTGCCTATTCAAACATTTAGTTGTATTTTATTTACACTTGGTAGCACTTGTTATTATTATTGGAATTTAGTTGTTACTGTATCTTTAAATAGATCCTTATTAGGGATGCAGTGGGTGTAGCCCTGCAGACCTTTTAGGATGAGTAAAGGTCTGCATATATTTCTTAAGTTTCCACCACTGTTCCACCCACTGTGCCTAACTGCCTTGCTTGAAATGTGTAAAGGTCTGCATATATTTCTTAAGTTTCCACCCACTGTGCCTGACTGCCTTGCTTGAAATCTGTAAAGGTCTGCATATATTTCTTAAGTTTGCACCCACTGTGCCTGACTGCCTTGCTTGAAATGTGTCTATTTTCCCATTAATTTCAATTGGCACTGAATAAATAGAAAAGGGAAAAACACAGAATCAAGATCTGTTTCTTTGAAGTAACTCCTCCAGCAAGTATACTGATCATAAAACAACTGCTGTGAATGCCTTTGTGATCTGTGTGGGTATGGGTGTGGGTGTGGGGGGGGGAGCGGAGGTTGCATTATCAGCAGCAGCTTGGTTAGGGGCTTGACCATTGAAGCTGTAGATGGAAGAACTAAAGGGAATAACATCAGCCTGATCTGACCTCTGTCCTAAAATGATTTATAGTCCTCAATTAGTTTTCTTCCAAATACAGTACCCTTCCAAAATAAGATGCACGGTATGCTGATAATGCATTCCCCATCCCTGCACTTAATCAAGGCACAGTAGCTTGGGTTCATTTCTCTGCTGCTGTTTTTTTTTTTTTTTGCTTTACTGGTTTTTGTTTGTCTCACTCTGGAGGTCAGATCAAACAACATCTGGTGCCAGTTGTAGAAAGGCTAGTAAGACGGCAGAAAAGCAGGCAGGCTAGCATGACCCTACCTTAATAATCTCACAACAAATATAGGGCTGAAAATAATCTGATTTGTAGAAGGAGTGGACCTTATTTGCACTCTTCAGCCTTAAAACCCCCAAATCCTCCCACTCACTCATTCCCTTCAACCCCCCATCATCCCATGTTGGGCAGCCAGACAACAACAGCCTGACTCTTTCCTACCTGGCTGCCTTGCTTGAAAGCTGACTTTTTTCACATTCATTTCAATTGAAAAGTTCAATAAAATTCTAAGTCCAGAAAGTTGTTCTTTTCTGATCATTCATTATACGTTTGCTCTTTTTATATATACTGTATTTTATTACATTTATTTCCTCTTGAGTGCTTTTTTCCCTTTCACACTCACAAACACTATGGGTATTAACTTTCAGATCAACACTGAAATGGGAGTTTCAATCAATAAATCATTTATTTTTTGCATAGCGTAATTCAAAATTATCAAAGCACCTTACATATATCAGTACCACAAAACACAACACACACAGTATTAAAAACATATCAGTTCAGCCATTTAAAACATATCCAAACAGTATTAAATATAAAACAACAGAGACATCAGGCTTCACTAATGGCTAACCTAATGAGATGGGTTTTTAAAGCAGATTTAAACATCTCAGCAGTCGGGCACTCTCTCACCCAATGAGGCACAGAATTCCACAGGGTCGGGGCTGCAAAAGCAAAAGATTTAGCTCCCGAGGTCTTCAAATGGCCTCTGGGAACCTCTAGCAATCCCTTGTTGGCAGAATGGAGTAGGCAGTAGGAGCAGAGGAGATCTTGCAAATAACGCAGTCCTTGTCCATGTAGGGCCTTTTAAGTCAGTAACCCAACCTTGAAGGTGATCCTTCGCTGAACCAGCAGTCAATGCAGGCTGTGGAGCACAGGTGTTACATGACAAGATCTTGATAAGCCAGTCAGCAACCGGCAGCCACATTCTGCACTAGCTGGAGGTGGCTGAGATCCACTCCTGGTAACTCTAGGTATAGAGCATTGCAATAATCAAGGTGTGAGGTCACAAAGGTACAGACCAACATTGGAAGATCATCAGGTGGGACCAGGCACTTAATCCAGGTGATGTTACTTAGATGGAAAAATGAGGTCTTTACTACAGCCGACACCTGAGACTTAAGCGTCAGCCAATCATCAAAGATAATGCCCAGATTTTGCATTCGATCAGAGGTCGCTAACTGGTTACCCCCCAGCCAAAACCCGGATGGCTGCCCAGTAGACGACCCCCCTACCTGATGACCTGGGTCCACAACCAACACCTCAGTCTTATCTGGGTTCAACCTCAGCCAGTTGGCACTCATCCAGTCCTGAATCTCAGATAGGGTCAACTTTGACCAGAAACGTGTCAGGCAAGCATTTTATTCTTTTGCTATGTAACTAGCTTATAGTAAAACTTTTTAAAAACATATTTGCGGTGTCAGCATTAATATGTGGTGTTGTGTGTATGAATTTATTTGTTTTTATATGCTTTTCATTGTGTGCACCACAGCTTAATACAAACCCATCAGGTGTTTGTATTGTCATTCAAAGGATCTAGTAGGCCCAACTGGTACATTTATAAGGCCAAGTTCGGTTTTAAAAGAAATGGCTACTCCCCCACCCTTATGATCCAATCTTGGGCGGTGTATCACCAAGTACCTGACTGGAACTACTGACTCCAATATGGGACCTGCATTTTCATCCAGTCAGGTCTCAGTGATGCATGCCAGGTCAGATGTTCCAACAAGATCAGCAATCAATGCCATCTTGTTTTTAATCAACCTGGCATTGTATAACACTGCCCAAGAGGGAGGCAGTATAGCGCAGTGGATTAAGGCTCTGAGCTGCAAATCTGGAGACCTGGGTTTGAATCCCACTGCTCCCACTTGCCTTCTGTGTGACCCTCAGCAAGTCACTCAACTTCCCTGTGCTCCCAAGTCACATCTGTAAACAAGCTTTCAGCTTAGTGTGCCACTCCTGGTTAAACAATTGAAAAAAAAAAAGTTGGATGGGCAGTCGAGGTCGAACATGCTATTTGTCCACCAAGATTGGAGCCTTTGGGTATGGATACCAGGCAGGATGAATCCCTCTCCTGGCTCCATTTCACCCCAGGGCATCTCCTTGACACCACCACCCCAATTTGACTGCCCCGTTTCCCCCCACCAAGCCCGCCCCCCTGATGCCCCCTCGCTATACCCAAGGTGTGGCAGCACCTATATACTTCCACCAGTAGTGGGGGGCAATCAAAAGGGCAGAGGGCCCAGAGCTCAGCGGGGGAGTAGAACCCAACCGCCAAAGCCTTCTGCCAGCACATACTGCTGTCCAGACCCATCAGCCACTGTGTTTATATAAAGTCCTACACATTCACTCTCTCTCTCTCTCTCTCTCTCTCACTCACACAATCCCTCTCTCTCTCTCTCTCTCTCTCTCACAATTTAAATAAACTACACACAAACCCATCCCAAAACAAAATAAAAAGAGAACATCACCCCAAAAGCAAATCCCACAATAGCAGCCAGTAATACAGAGCAGCAATAACACCAAATTACCACTACTAGCCACAGCTTAAAAAAAACATCCAAATAATGTTCAGGTGGTAGAGAGGGGGCCCTCTCACCACCCCTGATTCCACAAATATTAAATTTGTCCAGCTGCAGTGGCCCTCTCACTGCCACTGCCACAGTTTATTACACTTAATGCAGGTGCAGTTTTAAAAATATAATGAGGCCCTCTCACTGCCTCTCCCAGTCAATTTTATACAGTAAGAATATATCCTCTCTAAAAACTGCTGTGACTGCTCTTAGTGCCACCTTTCACCTTTACCCATTCTGGGTCCTCGAGACACTCTTCTTGCTATTTACCTCCCCTCTTAGTCTCTGCCTTTGATCTGGCTCTCCTTCTCCCCCTTCCTACGTCCCTCCCCCCATCCCTCTAACTCCACACACCCCACCCTCCCTTCCTTCCTTCCCCTGCCCTTTTTCCCCCTTAGGACTTTTTCCCTCTTCACCCTCTTGCATTTCCCCTCTTGCTCAGGCTCTCTGACATTATCCTATTGGACTGCCTACTCTACTCATACACTGCTGCAACAGAGCCATTCCCTGATGCTGTGTCTCAGTTCCCCCCATGCCCTATCTTTATTCTCGCTCTCCTCCAGCTCTGCCTTCTGCTCTGTCTTATCTATATATCTTACACCCTTCCACAATCTCTTATGTTTTATATCATTACTTCTGTATTTCCTTAATTTTCCTTCATTAGTTGTGTTTCATCATATTGTTTGTTTGTATCTTAATTTGTACTGCTGCACTGTTGTATTGTTACCACAATGATTGTAACTTATCCTATCTCCTTAGTGTATTTTGTTATTGCACTGTTTGTTCTTACCTGCACTGTTTTTGACAAGGAGCCTTTGTAAAAGAGTCCCTGACTCAAAGATTTGTAATTCTGAGATTTTCAATAAATAAATAAATAAAATAAGTATACCGGTACCAGAGTTCAGGGTTATGATGTCCTGATTTACCAGTCCTTGCTGTAATAATGTGCAAGATTTTACCAGTCCTCCTCAATCTTCTGTTTTGGGATCCACAGATTGCACTCCCTGGGAAAATGAACTTCTTGCAGCAACACTCTTACTGCCACTACCACAGACTACAGAGACAGTCAGGCCTCCACCAATGAAGGGCACTTCACTTCTGTGTTCCCCCCTACTCAGAGCCACCAGTATCCTGACCTCCGTCCAGTAAATCCAGTGGCCCAAGGGCAGCTCAAAAAGTGACAACCCTCCAGCCAGTGCAGTTTGAACCACCAGGGGAAAACCCCCAACCAAGTGCCCCACACCAGGCGACATTCCTGACCCTTGCAGATCGGCGTGCACACAGCTAGTTCTTCTCAGCAACAGCTCCCCACAGAAGATGCCAGACCTCCTGGACTGAGGCAGATTCAAGTTCCCAACCACTGGCTCTAGTTCATCGCTGAACACGATCCGCAAGCAGGCCTGGCTCAACTCCATTTGGCAAAAACACAGTCCTGGGGTTGGGTACACAATTTACCACTAGCCAGTGCTCCCCAACCTTCTCCTCCATCTGTCAGCACAGTTTTGGGATCGGGATCAACAGTTCACCACCAGCTCATTCATCTCCTCCAGTTCATCAACCAGCAAGGACTGCAGCAACAGTTCCTACAGCAGGATTCCCATATGAAAGCACCACAGATAACACGGAAACTCAATCTCACCACAATACTAGCTAAAAACGAAGTTAGTTTGAAGTCCGGTTTAAAATCCAAGAAGCCGGAGAGAAATGGAACACTTCAGCTGCAGAAAAATAAGAAGTAATTGGTGCTACTGCACCACCGCACTACTGCTGCGAAAAGTAAACAAATTAAAATGAGCAAAAGTAATAACACAATAAATATAACACAAAACGCAATTGTAAAAATGAATTTAAACAAAGTACATAAAAGAACTTAGCATGTTAAAAGCATGCTAAAAACAAACTCAGTGAGCTGCTATTTCAACGGCTGGCCCAACGTGGCAGCCATCTTCCATCTACTCTACCTAAAATCTAGTTTGCCATATATGTACTGCGAAGACACACTTTGGGGTGATTTGAAAGCTGAAACCCATACACAGTTTGTGAAGGTGGGGAACACTCAGCAGAAAAAATGAAGTAAACGTGTTAAAAAACCAAAATGTTATAAATGATAAAAAAGTCACCTTTTTGGACTTTTACTTCACTTTCCCACCGAATTAATGGGAAAGACACATTTCAAGCCAGCCAGGAAAAAAGTCATGTTAGAGTTCAAGATCTGTGTCTGATATCTGATTTATAACATTGTTTAAAAATGCAGACTGCCAATCAAATTAATGAATCGGTATTTATACCCAAAGTTAGCTATCTCTACAAAGTAAAATTCCACAGTTAACAAAGAGGCAGGGAAAAATCCTGTGGTCTGTTGTACATTTTTTTCCAAAGTAGAGATTTACGGGTCTAAAGGGGTGGGGTATTAATTTACATAAAAGATGTAGAGAGAGAAAAAAACTAGTATTTTTAGACTTAGTTTGCAAGATGTCATGATACTGTATCTTGCATTGTGGGGAATGGCACAGCTGATATTTAGGAAAGCTGGTTACATCACAATGAAATATGATTGACTACAGCTTGCAAATTACATAGTCACATTAAAACAGAGCTAATTTGGTTAAAGGGAACATACACACCAACTATCACTAGTAAAACTAGAATAAAACCATTTGATTTGACATTAATATAGTCAGGAGATGTATCACATTATTAAGAAACACTGTAAAAGAGTAACAGTAATGGACTGAGTCCTATAATAATGTTTTTAAAAGCATTCTAACCCCCACAGTGCTCCATCAACCCAGCTGTGGAAATGGATAAAAGCAAGATCCTCCCCAACCCCTGGAAATGAGATGCTGCTTCTCAGATGGGCTATGCTGGTTAAAAAAAATGTAAAAAGAATAAGCATGTTTAATCTGTTCTTAATGATACACTGTTTAACTGTGGATCCTTCTAAAAAAAAAAATTACAACACATTTGAGTTCAAGATCTATGCCTGATATCTGATTTTTAAAGATGTTTAACAATGCAGACATCAATCAAATTAATGAATAAGTGTTTTATGTCCAAAGTTAGCTATCTCTACAAAGTATAATTAAACGTAAGCAATAATACCCAACAGGGTGGGCATTATTGGGAAATACCAGAATGCCCATGGCATAATGAGGCCCGACGCTGCAGGTGGAGGGCCTTGTAGCCCCTGGAAGGTCTGGTATTTCCCAATAATGCCCACCCTGGAGGGTATTATTGCACTTAGAAAGTGGCCATTTGTGTAAGTTATTATGAAGTTGTAAAATAATACAGTAAATTACTGTGAAAAAAATGAATACAGGTATAACTGATAAGTATGTTCATAAAGTAGTTCATAGGCTGTTCCTGCTGCTGTTGCTCTTCCCTGCAGCATTCTGGTGGAGTGCCGCCCCCCCCACATGAGAGAGAGTCACACACAGAGACACACAGTGCTTGCTAAAGAAGAAAGGCACTGTTCTTTGAAAATTAAATTGCTTCTTGGGCTCTCTGGAAAGTTTTTTTTTCTTTTTGGGTGCATGTTTTTTATTTTGGTCTGAAGCTGCCTCTCTGTGCCCTGTGACCTTTGACCACGATGTACGAGGAAGGAGAAAAAGCGACATTTGTGCATGGTGTACCAGGAAAAAAAATATTTTGTTTTGGTTTCTAAAAATCCTGAGGTAAGTGTTTTTGATTTCTTTTTCTACAGCAGGTTTAATGACTCTGCTTGACTTGTGCTGAGTTATGACTGTTTGTGGTCAGGACGGTAGTGCGTGACCGCGGTCAGGAGAAGGTTAGTGCGGTCGAGAGAGAGGTGCTGTTCTGTCACTCTTGCAAGCAATAACTGAATTGTGTTTCTATTTGTTTTGAAACAGGGAATGGCTGCAAGTAAATACAGTAATTATTGCTTTGGGTGGGGGAGACCAGTACCTCTCACTAAGCAACACAAAAAGATGGCGGGCATTTTAAATTTTCTTCTGTGCCTTCAGTCAATAAAAAGCAGGCTGGACACCAGTGTGGAATACTGCGCAGTGATGTGCTACTTGGACTGGCACTTATTTTTTACTGGGCATCTATTGAAAAATAGATGCCCAGGTTTGAGGTACTTTCAGCCAATCAGGACATAGAATCCTTTCTGGCCATTTTTCTAAAGATATAAAATAGACAAGGAAAAATGCAATGGTCTGCATTCTCCAAATGTAGAGACTAGTGGTCCAGAGAGGTGGGATATCAATTTATGTAAAAGGTGTAGAGAGAAAAAAACTAACATTTTTAGACCCACTTTACAAGATGTCATGACACTGTATCTTGCATTGTGGGGAATGCCACAGCTGATATTTAGAAAAGCTGGTTCTACCACAATGAAGTACTGATCTTATCAGAGAGCACCTTTTGCTTAACAATAACCATGTACACCAGTGTGGCCAACAGCTGAAATCAAAGAGAAACAGTTGAATCTTCATACAAACAAAAGATTTAAAAGTATTCTAAACCCTACACCGTTCTAGCAAACCAGATGTGGAAATGGAGAAAAGCAGGACCCTTTGTAAATGAGATGCTGCTTCTCAGCTGGGCTATGCTAGGTAAAAAAAGTAAAAAAAAAGAAAAAGCATGTTTTATCTGTGCCTAATGATACATTCTTTAACTATGCCTCCTTCAAAATAAAATTTACTATGTGTTACTTTTTGACTGTATCAAACTAATTTTCTTTAGTTCCAGGTTGGCACCTTCTGTTACTACAAATTCCAGAATCCCCTACAGCTGACATCAGAACAGTAGGCAGCCATGAGAGATTCAGCAGCCCACAGTGCATGATAAAGCTTTTGTTTAATCACCAGTTAGATCAGCCTTGTGTGACCGTACATGGGCCAGGGAGGATGACAGGACCAGCAAACAAAATACCAGAACGTATATAAACTCTAACATACAATGAGGGCTACTGAGCCTCTCACTGCTGCATACTATTCTAAGGCCAGCTGCAAGAGATTCTAGAATTTGTAGTAACAGAAGATGTAAAAAGTGTTTATAACCCCTTTTGTTCTGATGGTGATTGCTATGATTTACCACAGCTTGCAAATTACAGTGCCACATTAAAAAAGCTAATTCAATTGAAGGGAAAATACACACCAACTATCACTAGTATACTAGAATAAAAATATTTGATTTGATATTAATATAGTCAAGAGACGTATCACATTAAAGAACTGCAGGGGAGCACTGGAGAGAGAGACCGGTGACTGTAGCCGCGATCATATCGGGAGCAGGGGAGCACCGGGGAGAGAGACCACCCAGTGCGGTGGCTGTGGAAGAGGCCACCAGAGTTGGTGGGAGCAAGCTGTTTGAAGCAAAACAGGCTGAGCTGGGTCCTGGAGGAACCAATTGGGCAGGGGGACCCAGCACCAATACACTGAAGGAGCTGTGATCATGTGGCTCCTGGAGGAGCCAATCCAAAAGAGATGCACCAGATTTGAGAGTGCAGTCAGCTTTATTAGGGCCACTGGCTGCCACTCTCAGTAGAGAACTGCAGGGGAGCATCAGGGGGAGAGAGAGAGACCGGTGACTGTAGCCGTGATCAGATTGGGAGCAGCGTGGAGCGAGACCACCCAGAGTGGTGGCTGTGGAAGAGGCCACCAGAGTTGGTGGAGAGCAGGTTGTTTGAAGCAAAACAGCCTGAGCTGGGTCTAGGAGGAGTCAATCAAGCAGGAGGACCCTGCACCAATCCACTGAAGGAGCTGTGATTATGTGGCTCCTGGAGGAGCCAATCCAAAGGAGAAGTGCCGGATTTGGGAGTGCGGTCAGCTTTATAAGGACTGCTGGTTGCCACTCTCAGTAAAGAACTGCAGGGTAGCATCGGAGAGAGAGACCAGCGGCCATAGCCACAATCAGACTGGGAGCAGGGGAGCATCGGGGAGAGAGACCACCCAGAGCGGCGGCTGTGGAATAGGCTGCCAGAGTTGGTGGAGAGCAGGCTGTTTGTCCCACCCTGCCACCCTGGCCCTGACTTCCCACCCCAGCTATGACCTCTATTAAATGCACATGGGTGGAGGAGACACTAGCACAGAGGAAAACACCAAGCAGGCAATAACAGAAGATCTAAGTGTTAGTAACCCCTTTTGCTCTGATAGTGAATGCTACAATTTACTACAGCTTGCAAATTACAGAGCCACATTAAAACAGAGCTAATTTAGTTAAAGGGATCATACACACCAAATATCACTAGTTTTTCTTGTTATTGACAACAAAGGAACACAACTGTGATGATAGGAGTATATCACATGATTTGCATCTTTTGCAATTACCTGCAGTCTGCCATTTTTGCCATTTGTACTGGCTCCTGAGTGGCTAGAGTTCCAACCTTTGGGTATCTCTGACAAGGTCATCCATGTTTTAGAGGCCTCTCAAAAGGAGTCAATGTGCCAGTGCTATGCCCTCAAATGAAAGCACTTTTTCCATTTGGTGTCAGGGCAGGAAGCTCGACCTCCTCTCTTGCAATGTGGCTAGCATCCTGGGTTAGTTGTGGGTCATCTCTCAATTGAGCCTAAGGTTGACGGTCCTCAAGGTGCACCTATCATGCTAGCCAGTGGTATGGAGGGTTGAGGCACTGGGCACCTTCCTCCTGCCACACCAGTGACCCTGGTTGGGAATGGACTCAGGGGCTGGCAGGGTGAGGGAGAATTGAAGATCCATGTACAAAAAGCTTGCAGTAAGTAGCCATCGCCCACCAGCCTATAGCCACCACCAGCTGCCATCCAGTCAGATATCTCCAGCAGCCCAGAGTCTGGTGCCAGCATTTAATCTTTTGTGGGAGATATCACCTCTAGTGGTTGAGGGGGTCATTTGTACTCAATGACCATTCAATGCCTTGGCACTGTAAATCTGATATATATATTTTTTTATTTTATTTATCAAGTCTAGGATTACAAATACCTTTGAGCCATGGCTCTTTTACAAAGGTTCCACGTCAGACAAATACAAATTATGGGGAACATCAAGACAGGGATTACAACAATGTGGACATTGCAAACAGAGTACAGATTAATACAGTTCAAGGATAGCATTGTAACAAGGCAGCCAGCGGCATTTGTCAGAGAAAATAGACAACAGATAAGAAGTGCCAGAGTCATAGGGAGAGGGAAGAGGGTAGGGGGGGAGAAGGAATGTAGGAAGGGTGGTGAGAGGGTGAAAAGTGCAGCATTGGGTATACCAAGATGTGAGGGCAGAATCCAGTGAGGAGGGGAGGTGAGGGGACCACTAGAGCAGAAAGGGAAGTGGAGAAACAAGGTTAAATTGGGCAGTCACAGGAGCTGTTGGTAGTGAGATAGTCCCGGAGCCTAGTTTTAAACATACCAATAGTTGGGGCAGCGGAGATGGTTGGGCTGAGGCCATTGAACCAGAGTGGTGCTCGATAAGCAAAAGAGCGTTGTCCCTGTGAAGGTGACAGTGGGGACTTTCAGTAGCTGTAGCGTGGATCTCCTAAGGCACCATTTGTTAATTCGGTGTTGTAACAGAGTTGAGACCTCAGAAGGTGAAAGGCCAAAGTAGATTTTTTTGACCATGAAGCAGGTGAGAAACTTTATGTGGTTTGATAGTTGGAGCCAGCCGGTCTGAGTGTACAGGTCACATGTGTGGGTGAGACGGTGAGCACCAGTGATGAGCTGACATGCTTTATTTAAGGCAGTTGAGAGGCATCTAAGGGTTGTGGTTGTGGCCGAGCCATAAATGATGAGACCATAGTCTATTAAAGAGATCACAGAGCTCAGGACTGCAACCGTCAAAGCTTCTGGCATGAGGTGTGGTCTGTGTTTGTAGAGACCAAGCCATGTATTAGCAGCTCTAGCTACATTATCTACATGAAGTCCATAGGAGAGATTAGGGTCAAGCTGTATCCCTAAGTATTTGAAGGACACCACCTGATCTAGAGTGTTCCCCTGGGTGGTGGAGATAGCCAAGTGGTGTAGCTTGTGTGGGTTATGAGAGCTGCAGAAGAGCATAGATTTGGTTTTCTTGTCATTGAGGACCAGTTTATGATTAAAAAACCATGTCTCTACAGAACTGAAACCAAGTTGAAGGTTGTGTTGAAGAGTTGCAGGATCTTTGTGAGTGGAGAATACAACAGCATCATCGGCATATAGTATGATCTGCTCAGAGCAGTGGTAAGGGAGGGAGTTTAAGAAAAGGCTAAAAAGGAGGGGTCCCAGTATGGATCCCTGTGGGACACCTGAGCAAACAGGCAGGGTGTTAGAAAGAGCATCCGCAATTTTTACTCTTTGTGACCAGTTTTCTAAGTAGCTTTTAAACCAGAGAGAAGAGTCAGGTGATAGCCCGGCATTCAGTAGTTGGTGTATTAGTAGTCCATGGTGTACTGTATCGAAGGCCTTGGAGAGGTCGACGAAAACGGCCCCTGTGGGAAGGCCGTTGTCAAGGGATTTGTGTAAAGCTCCAGTGAACTCAGGAAGGGCTGTGGTGGTTCTGTGACATTTCTGGAAGCCGTGTTGTTGTGGACAAGGTATATTGTATTTATCCAAGTGGTCGGTAAGTTGATCAGCCATGATGCGCTCAAGTGCCTTAGATAGTGGGGGCCGTATGGAAATAGGGCGATAATTTGAGTGAATCGTCTTGTCCCCACTTTTATGGACGGGTGTCACGGTGGCTGTTTTCCATAGGTCCGGGAATTTTCCACAGCTGAGAGAGGTTTAGGATTTTTGTTAATGGATGAATTACCTCATCGAGGGTGAGCAACAGAAGCTTAAGGTCCAGGGTGTCGCTACTAGATCTAGATTTAGAGACAGCTGCAGTAATATAGCGGCAAGCTTCATTCAGCCTTACCTTCCTGAAGTAAAAGAGGGGATGGTTAGACTGAGGGGCTGAGGTATTTGGGGAATAGGCCCTGTTTTCGAAAAAGTCATGGGGTAGAACTGCACTAAGGTCTTAAAAAGCTGTGTTAAAGATGTTTGCGATCACCTTGGGGTCAAGGGTTGAGGATCCATCAACCATTAACATGGCCAGAAAGGTTTTTGGCTGCTTCCCTGTGACATCCTTGATATTGTCCCAGAAAGCACGACCATTTCCCCATGTATTGGTGAGAGCGTCTTTGTAATAGGTGGATTTTATTAGCCGTATGGCTTTTGTGCAGGCATTTCATGCTTGTTTGTAATTTTGGATGTCCAGTTGTTTGCCAGTGGCCCTGGCAACTGCCCAGAGATGATCCCTTAGTTTCAGCTGTGAGGAAAGGCAGCGGTGATCCATGGGTTAGAGAGATTTTGTTTTGCCTTTTAGCAGGAGCAAATAGGTCGCAGGCTTTGTTGAAAATTGAGATGAAGTGATCAAGAGCCAGTTAACATCTGTTGCTTCATAGATGGGTAGCCAGTCTTGTAGAAGCAGGTGTTGTTTGAGATGTGGAAGTTTTCCACAAGGAAGGACTCTGCTAGCGATAATTTTGGGAGGGGGCTTAAGGAATTTGTTAGACCATGCACACATGACTGGGGAGTGGTCACTGAGTGAATCTGGGAGAATGGTCGTACGAGAAATCCTTGTGGGGTGAGTGGTGAGGACCCAATCCAAGAGGGTACTGGTGCCAGTCTTGTAGTTAATCCTAGTAGGGGAGTTTACCATTTGTGTGAGGTTAGCAGCTGAGATGGAGTCTTTATAGGCACTGGCACTCAATGTTAACCCGTTTATGTTGAAATCCCCTAGTAGAATAAGTTCAGCTTCAGGAGGATGAGAGTTGATAAAGTTTAGGACATCGTTGAATCCATGTTTAGGATCCCTGGTCGGGATGTATATGGAGACAGTAGTCAGGGCTTTATGGTTGGGACCTAGGACGATTTTTATTGGCAGAATCTGGGCTGAGGCAGAAAGTGATGGAGTTGCTACAGGGTGCCAAGACAGGGAGTCTTTGATATAGATTGCGCAACCACCGCCTTTTTTGGATATCCGGTCCAGCCTGTGGACATTGTAGCCCTGTATTGTTACTGCTGAGTCAGGAACTTTAGGTGTCAGCCAAGTTTACACCACTGCAAGGATGTCAGGGTTGTGTTGGCATATGAAGGCTTGAAGTGCATCCAGCTTTGGTAGTAGGCTGCAGATATTAATGGTTGCAAGGATAAGGGCACCTAGAGTTTGTGTGTGGCCTGAGCTTCTAGGGCCAGGATTGGGATGGACGCTGCCTGAGATGAGAAGGAGGAGGAGGAGTAGGAGTTTTAAGGAGCAGAGTCACAGCTCTTTGAGAGATAGTTTTGATTGTTGTTTCCTGGAGTAGAAGTTGCAAGGTTCCAGGCGGAGTCCCATATGGACTGCAAGGTGGTACAGTGTAGAGAGGTGGCCACACTTGTTGAGAGTAGTGGTTGGGTTAAGTAACCAGGAATATCCAAACGGTGCGCCACGCACAAGACTCGAGTGGAAGTGGAGAGTTCCCTTGGAGTAGCAGTGGAAACCAGAGTAGAGGGTGGCGGGGGTGGGGTGGGGATGGCTAGGACCAGGGAGAGAGAAGAGGGGGACCAGGGCAAGGAGGAGGAGGAGAGGCGAGAGAAAGGCAGAGAGAGCCCACATGGCTTACGTACTAGATAAAGAGATAGAGATATAGCCCTCTAGTGGTGAGAGGATATAATCTGCTAATGGAAAAGTCAACAGCTTAAAAAAAAAAAAAAGCTCTAAATTCACTTCTAATATCAACTCGGAACTTAAAATGACTGTAAGGATTAAACAAATTATTAAACCCTAGCACATAAATTCAACTAGAGACACAGAGGGAGATACAGTAGTTAGAGGTGTGTTCAGCACGAGATAGTGGGGCCACTTGGAAATCAGCTTCCACTGGTACCAAATCCAAAAGTCAGGGCTAGTACCTTGCAGTACAGAGGATTTCTGAAAAAACTGTTTAGGTTCCAGACATTGACGGGTCCGTGGCCTGGTCAAGGCACGCTGGATCCCTGAAATAAAGTAGAAAAACAGGATTTTTAAAGGCTGGAGAAGTAGGCTGGTCACATCAGAACAAAGAGAGTAAATACAAGTGGGCAGGTTCAGAGAGTAAAGCAGATTTCACAGACATATTTCACAGACATTACAGTCATAATAAAAATCAAGAAAATACACATTTTAGACACTTACTAATTTGAGGCAGATTCAAATCATAGCTCCAAAATCCAATGCCAAACCTTGTTGCCTTCACCCCTCCATTTTCCTTCATGGCTGTGATCAAGACCCTTAATGGAGGAACAATGAAACTGCTCTTTTGCATCTTGATTTTGTTTCTTGCTCTGGAATGAATGGTTATTAGTCATTACTCTCACCTATGCAGAGATAATGAACACTGACATTGGATTAGTGAAAGGGGAGGGCCTTGAGGGGCCATCCAATCCTCATCAATATCCAATTCTTTGTTTCTGTAAACATGTTAGATATTTAGTGTTATTGACTCAATAGGTTTCATGCTTGCCTCTGGGGCCAGAAGGCCAGAAGGACATAGGCTGGTGCCCTACACCAGGAAATTGAGGTAATACCCAGTATTGATACCGTAGTGTCGCACCTGGGTATAGGATGTACTACGCTGATGTTGAGATGCTAGCCTTTGTATGAGATGTTAAAACCAAGGTCCCTTCTATCAATCTTTTCTGGTTGTCCAGGTGGAAGTTAAAGAGTCCATGAAACTTAACGCAAAAGTCAAAGAACTTTTTATTGTAAAAATCAGTTAGCAAATTATAATACAATATTCATAAATATATCATGTCATTATTCCTTAACCCTAGAACCCACCCCCTTATTATATGCACTTCTTTTACACAATTCCTGCTACACAGTATTTCTAGTGACATCATTACGGGGGTATCGAAAGGTTTTCCCATTAGTTTTGAAAGCTTCAGTCTTCATTATTAGCAATTCCTCCTGATATAGCAACCTAATTTAGACTTAAAATTGTCCAACCAAGATTTCAGGTGCCACCTCCTGGTTAGTATAAGAGATACTAGGCACTGTGCTTGCCATAGAAAATATTTGAAGATGATGAACACCAACTGCTGCATTCCTGCCTCACACTTCCCTTGTGGAAGAGAGTTTAGGCTGTAAACAATCCATCCATCCCGAGGATTGCACAAAAGAGGCTCCCTTAAGATCCTTAGAAACATAGCCCCAATGTTGTGAGTAAAGGAGCATTCTGAGAGTAAGTCCTTTATTATTTTGCTTTTCCTTACAAAGGACTAGACAATGCATACTGGCAATACAGCTTGAAATAAAATTATTTTCATGGCTATATTTTCTCACACCCCCTGGGGAGGTGGAGGTACTAATACTTAAACCTCCTGCTAACCTCTATCATCTTAACGCACACAAAGAGTAAGACTCAAGATCAGGATTGCAGATCCATTTGATGTGTTACAGTCCAGTTGTTATGATTAAGGGTCCATGGTCCACCTTTTTGCTGGTGAGAGCCTTAATAATGTGATCTGAGTGTTTGTGTGATGCATATTTGATCTCATTGAGAAGTGGCCCATTGTCCAGAGGCTCCCCCTTGCTGATACCCACATCCCCAGTGAAATCAATTACTCCTCCATTGTGGTGGTGGTGGGGGGCTAATGTTCTTAATCATGAGTTAAGGAGTGAATAAATTCACATTGCAGCACCTTTCTCCAAATTGGCACTAGGTCACAATCTCTGATGTGAGCTTTCCAGTGGGAATATCTGGCATTTAATAAATGAGCTGAGTTAACTGGAAGATCTCCTTTGTCCCTACCATCCCCTCCGTCCTCTCCGATCCTCCGATGAGGGATTGCTAGAGGTTCCTAGGGTACGTTTGCAAACATCTGGAGCTAGGGCATTTAGCTTTGCTGCTCCTTCCCTGTGGAACTCTCTACCTTATCGGGTTCGAGATTGCCTAACCGTCCAGAGTTTTAAAACTGCTTTAAAAACTTATTTTTTTAGCCTGGTCTTTGCTGATTGAGGTTCTGTTTTTGCTTTGTTTTTGTTGCTATTATACTGTTTTTTGTTGAATTCTATGTTTTTTGCAATAATTTATTTTATTTTATGTATTTATTGTACAGGCGCCTTGGTTTTAGAAAGGCGCCTTTTTTCATAAATAAAACTGATTGAGATTGATTGATAATTGTGGACTGTTCTCCCAGAGTAGATGTACAGCCTGGTTGGTCCTGTGTCCCCCCATTAACTGACCCTGGCAGTTCCCATTCCTTAAACAATAGTACTATCCCAGAGAGAGTGTACCTGGGCAGGGATAGAGCTTCATGTGCCCCATGCAGGATTGTGCCCTCTGAACAGGGGTCCCAACTGCCATGCATATAGATGTGAGCCTTCTTCTCCAGGATTTTAAACAACAGCCCCAAAAGGTTCAGCCAGGTAATTCTTATAATAAACTGTATCTGTATTGGAACCAATAACATTTGTATTGTTGGAACTATTATGAAGCCATTGTACTTTTATTTAATCATAAGCTCATCTGGGGGCACACTGCAATTATGGGCTCTAACAGAGATGAGAAGCTGGGATCTGGTTAGACTGGATGTGGGGGCACAAAACTCATTAATATTCAGTACTCACTCTGCCAGTTGTTAAAGTCACTGTGCCAGTGGAGGGGGTGTATTGTCATCCTTCTAAAGCTGCATTCTTTTGGCTCATGAACTCCTCTGCTTCTTGAGGGTTGGGGGAAAAGAAAGGTGGATGCCATGGACTGAAAATTCTTAGTTGTGTGGGATAGTGGTGTGCGAACTTCTATCCCCTCCCATGGGGTGTAGATTTCACACCTGAAAATTGCTACCATTTCACTTGTAGGTATCTGCTATAATCCTAGAAGATATTGATAAGTACAGTGCCTTGACTGTGATGGGGCCATGTGCTTTCTCAGCCAGCAGCATCACCTCTTTGTCAGGAACCTAAGGTACTTGACCAGCAAAAATGTCTGCGCTTTTTGCCAGGATAGGTTTGGGTCTGGTACAATGTACGCATTCAGTTTTGAAGCCAGCAGCTTCTGGCCCCAGCCTCAGCTGCTCCACAGACCATTTCTGTATGGCTGCAGCTGGTGACTTCACCTCTGTTCCCCATGGGTAGACTAATTATTTGGAGGTTAGACTGCCGAGCTGTCTTCTTGATCACTCACCCTCTTGACAAAATCATCTGCTAGCTCTTTGAAAATGTCCCTCTCTCTGGGCAGGTATATAATGGTGTCCTCCATTTCACCCAGGCATCATTCAGGCTCATCTAGGCAGGAAGAGTGTGTCATGGTGGTTTCTGTGAGACTCTACGCTATTTCCTGCAGACGAAGCATCTGGGTTGTCATATTCTCAAAACCCACTTTAAAATCATTCTGGAGATTGGTAACCATAGCAGGAAGAGTGGCTATCGCTCTGAGTCTTTGTCTTGTTCTTTGTCTGCCTAGGTGGCCATGCTGCTGGATGTGGTATGACCTGCAGGGGGCAGCTGGTGCAGAATCTTTACTCACTGATGTGATAGACAGGAATGGCAGTTAACTCTGCCGTTTTAGTTGTTTAGCATGTGCACTCATCATCTGGAAAGATTGTTTTTTTCCTATCAGCTGAAGTTAAAAAGAATATTTCTAGCTGTTTTAAGTTATTGCCATGTAGAAGCTAGGCTAATGCTCAGCCGCCATGCTGCTTGGTCAGGCCATGCTCCTGGATCTGAACTTTCTTGGAGGCTAGAAAAAATATGCTTGTGTATTTGTTTATATATCTAGTCTGAAATATGCTGCTGTTGCTATAGTCAATACTGAAAATGATTATGGTATATCAGGCTGTCTTAATTTCAGGGCTGAAGCTTATAAAATATCAATTTTTTTTTCAGGTCTCTGTTTATGAACATGTGATATCTATTACTGGTAAAATGAAACATGTTTCATCAAGTAAACACCAGCTTTTCACAGTGGATGAGTTGACTGGGTTGGAGGGCCTACACGTAATATAATAATCTTTCAAATGATTTATATCTTAATAATATGCTATGGTGGTAATTGAATAGAATTGTTCATTAGTATAGAGAATGTATTCTATATTTCAGTTATTCTTGCCAAATGTTTAAAACTTGAAGTGATATATTTTTGTATATTAGATTATATTATTAGCTTGCCTTCCTCCTGCTCACTGTAAGGACTCAGTCTGTATAGTTTTTATTTCATTCTTTGTCAATTAGTTAACTAGTTATGATGTAATTATGTAAAAATACATGCATTTATGGAAGTGCCCATCAATATAACTAATCGTACTGAAAAACTTAAAAAAAAAACACACGTTTTACTTTTAATATAGTGATTCAAATCCTGTAAGTCCAGGATATTAAATTATTAATATTAGCATGCTTCACATCCTGGTGTATTAGTCAACTTATAATATAGATAAAAAACTTAAACACATAATAAGATCACATAATGTACTCGTCTTATTCTTACAGAGCCTGCCTGCAGCATGTTCTCTTTTGCTACACATGAGGAACCAGTAGAGCCTGTCGCATCATGGCCCAGAGCAGTTAACAGAACGACAGGATCTCCTGCTCCATAGCAGCAGAGGCTCATGGGATTCTCCTAGTTTGTCATTTGTTTGCCATGACACCCGTGACAGGTTTTGCAGATCCGGACAAAAAGTGGCAAGAACATGTCATGGGCCTGGATTGTACAGCTATAGAAACATGATTATCACAGTGCAACTGATTATGTTTCTATATATAGTGTATGTAAAGTGCATATATATGTATGTATGAAATAATATATACCCTTCAGTACATAAGGGTATACATCTGATGCAGAGTACTGCAAGATGGATAGTGTCAGCCCAGAGGGTAGAGACTTGTTGGGTACCAGGCTTCCAAACGTGAGCCCAGTAGTGCCACACAGTGGATCTATTCTGCTCCATAACAGTACTGCCATATCTTTTTAAAAGCAGGTCCAAGTCACATAAAAAACAAAATGTCCCATTAGCTAGCATTGTGCCACCTGCCTGTCTTAGCATGGAAGAAGAAGGGACACAGGCTTACTCTGGATGTTAGGGGGGCTCATGGCCCCAGAAAATGCCATGCCAGGGAATTCATAAGCATTAACCAAAGGACCCCATGCCATAACTTACACGCACCCACACACACACACACACACACACCCACACACACACATGCACACACACACACACACACACACACACACACACACACGTAGCTTAGACCTTGCCACTGATTGTGGTGGCACCCTGGCACATACACACCCAATACTATCAACCACATAGCGTCACCCAAAGTCTGTGATTGTTGGGAAGGGAACTCAAAGTTCAGGCTTAAAGTTCATCTAGGAAATGTTCCAGGTGATTGTGGGGGTCTCCCTGTCCATCTTACACACACACACACAAACACACACACACACACACACACACACACACACACACACACACACACACACTGGTCATAAGGGATTCTTTTTATTTATCCACGTGATATTTTTTCTGTCTGTGTGTTTTTACTTTGTACAGCACAATTATGTAAGGTACTTAATAAATAAAGATTACTGTATTATATTATTATTGAACATCACTTGTTAGTGGCACATATAGTAGGCTTTCAGAATGCAGTAGACCAAGAAGTTCTTAAGCTGCTTTCTATTCACAGCACCTTAGAGTCTGAAGCTTTTTATCCTTGCCAGTCTATGCAACCGAATCATTAAACGCTTTCACTCGGTACCCTTTGTATGTTCAAAGTATTTTTTCATAAGAAAGACTGAGCAGTCTCTTAACTTATTGTATCTTAAACAGAAACATGGGATACTCTCCCATTAAGATAACTTAAAACTGGTAACTTTCTTTCCTCTTTGAAATTATTCTCTACAAGTGGTAAAATATTGAAAATAAAGTCTTCCTTGACTTTTAACTCTCTTACAATCCACAGGAGTTACAGGTGCAGCAGACCTTAGAATAATTCAGGGCTCATCCTTCTGCCTCACTCCATTCCTACAGCTTTCCTTTAAACTGATATGATAGCCTTTCTTCTACTTTGTCTTTTACAAAGCAGTCTGAGATTTGAAGTCTCCTCTAAAGTTCATTCTGATTCTCTTCTTCTTTTTTCATTTCTTTTTCAAGATGCTCTACAAAGCTCCTCTTATGTCTCTGAGTTAAAAGTGCCCCATCTTCACATAGTAAAAGCAACTCATTATCTTATATTTACACAGGCTCAGCTTAGTCACACTCCCCTTCTTCTTTAGGACCCCATTAGTGGTACTGGTAGCTTGGGGGAAGGGGAGGAGTAAACCAAGCAACTTGCACTGAGTTTGTAATTTCAGTGTGTATATGCATGGTTTGTAGCGATGCACAGAAATCCAACAAGTTAGATAATTCTTCTCTACTGTGGGTAGCGCCAAGGCGGGTATCGTGGGTGCGTGTAGTGTAGACATAAACCCTGTATAGACACTAGGTCTCGGTGGTAGGATAGAGTATTATGGGCAGACTGGATGTACAATTGGTCTTTTTTTGCTGTCAGCATCTATGTTCGGATTCTACACACTGCTCTTTTTGTGAACTGCCTCTTCAGTAAGCTACTTCAGAATATACTGACTGCCTAGTTTCCACCAGTCTGACCTGGTACTTGGCTAAGACAGCAACTATACTGCACTGAGGCATCATAACAGGATAAAGCACGTACTTAGTTTGTCATTCACAGCCTATACTGAATCAAATGTACAAGCGAAATGAGGGTAGATTTTGGAGAGGGGCAGCTTTCCGATGGGGGTGTGGGAAGGGACATACCCAGATCAGCCTTACAGTTCATGGACAGATAATAAGGTACATGCCAGGGCATATGATGCAGGGATACTGTCAATGTACTCTGTAGGAACTAAAGTCAGAAAAAATGCTACTGTAATAATTATCATTGGATCCGAACCCGGCCTGGTCTTCCTAATCATACCACTAGCACTGCACAATAAATATATCCAAGTCATCCTGCCTTGTTAAATCCAGGGTATTTAAAACATTTATTTGTTCAAATCCATGAAGGGATGTGGTTACTGTGACTGTTTGAGAACAGAGATCTAGGCTTGGCTTCTCATTGTGTTACTTTTGGTTGCATTTGTCCACACTACAGTGCACTTTCAGTCAAGCATATTCAGCCTACTGAGTCCGGAACTCTGACTATTAATTTACTGTTTAGTGTTGGTGTTGAAAGCCCCCTGTTTGCTGTGGAAAAACTTTAAAACAAATGTAGCTGTGTTCATCTGACCCAGTGGTTGCATTTTTTAATGTAATAGGACTCAATTAAAACCGTTTGTTTATGTCTGGTTTTGTATGATGGGGTGCTTGAGTTTGTTTCCACTGCTGGGGGGGAAGGGAATGCTGAGTCTTGTGCTGGGGATCCTCTACGTTTGATACTGGTGATAAATCTCATCTGGTTTGGAGGTGAGGGGGGCCAATGCTGCCTGCAATATGTGTGTGTGTCCTTGAGACTGTCTGTCATGGGGGGGTTAACCAGGTTCATCGGGTGCTGGGGATGGTGGCGTTGAGCCTGGTGCTGGGAGTGGTGATTATCTATGTTTGATATTTGTGGGGAATCTGTCTGGTTTAGGGGTTGGTGGGGCCCAAGGTTGCCTGCGATATGTGTGTGTGTGTGTGTGTGTGTGTGTGTGTGTGTGTGTGTGTGTGCATGCATGCATATATGTGTGTGTGTGTGCGTGTGTCAGCATGCGTGTAGTGTGTGTGTTTGAACCAGAGTTGCCTGGAGCTGGGGTTGGGAAATAATTTTCGTCTGTTGGCAGGGAATCTGTGTCTGATTTTGGAGTGAGAGGGGGGCTAACACTGCCAGCTGCTGAGGGGAAGGGGATGTTGAATCAGAGTCTGGTGCTGATGTTGGCAATCCTCTGTGTCTGCTGCTAGTGGGGAATCTATGTCTGGTTTGGGAGTGGGATGGGGGGGCAGAGACTGTCTGTGATATGAATGTGTGTGTGTGTGTGTGTGTGTGTGTGGCTTGGGACTGTCTGCCGCTGGTGGGGGTTGAACCAGAGTCATCTGGTATTGGAGATGGGGTCATCTATGTTTGGTATTGGTGGAAATCTGTATCTTGTTTTGGGGGGGCGAGCTGTCTGTGATTTCTGTGTGTGTGTATGTAGGGCTTGAGACTGTCCGCTGCTAGGGTGGGCAGACAACAGCTTAGATACCACGTTGTCATCGGGGGGTAGCAGTGTGGCAGTTCTGTGTACAGATTTGAAATTCTAGGGGTGTGGATATGGTGTACTATCCACACTTCTGGCAGAATCCTTTCCCCTTTAAGAATGGCTGGAAGGTCTTCAATCTGGCTCTTCCCACCCCCTCAGGTGTTATCCTCGTTGGCACTGCCCCATGACATCAGATCTTCCTTTCCGCTGGAAGCATCAGGTTCTCTCCATCACAGCTCTGCTGGGTGTCGGCCCTAACTTTTCAAAAACTGCTTTCATCTTCAAGCTTCGAGCTTTTGACTGCTTCATTTGTAGCATGGAGTCGAGCAAAGAAAGGATTATCTGAAACTATTATTGTATATATCTGGTTTGATTTCCCTCATTCACTAAAAATACCACCAACAGCTTAATCTGGTTCAAGGTCAGTCGGCATTCATCTGCATCCCCCTTCCCTGGGTCGTGCCTGAAAATAGGAAGAATTTGTCTAGTGCTCTTACCCGGTCAACAAAAACTAAATAAAAATAAATAAATAATAAATACTTACAGTATATGTACAGTATGTGTTCTAGGTGTAACATGTATTTATACTTACAGTTTATTAGTGTATTTTAACTTGTTAACAGGACACCCTTGAAAATAGGACTTTCAGTCCTAATGATGTGATTGCACCATCACATTCCTGTATAAAGATAAAGATTTTACTACTGCTTTAACGATGCACCTGAACAACAATTAGAATAGACAGACGGACCCCTGTTTAACGTTTCATCTGAAAGATGGCACATCAGAAGTGTAGCACCCCCTCTTGCTGTACTATAGTGTCAGCACTGGGATTTACCCCAAGTTCCTGTTGTAAGGCTAGAAATGCCACTACTCCAGTACCCTACTGATACCAGTAATATCCTTAACATCACAGAGGGCCATTCCACTCATGTCAGTGGAGGTGGCATTCATAGGCACTGGAGCATAAGCAACTCTCGGGGGTGCTCAGGGTGTGCATCCTTGGAACACTCAGACCTCTTGCTCGCATACCTCTTGTCTGTATGCATTCTCTGTATGGTAGAAGCTAGTCCACGGGGCCCTTCAGAGATTAGTCAGTATCTGGTCAGAGTACTCTGCTCCTTGCAGCACTAGCAATTGGTCCATGTCTGCAACTGACAAACTTCCTTTCTGGTATGCCCTCTGTACTGCTTGTTCCACTTCCATCAGGAAGTCCAAGACCAACTGGTACCAGTAATATCTTTAAAGGGACACTGTCAACCTTTTTTGCATCATATTATTTTTAGGTTAAAACCCACATTTTATGATTACTTACCGTCTCTAAAATGCATTGATGTTGCTGGTTGTTTTGTCTGCCTCCTTGCTTATTAGACCCAAGATGCATGGTAATGTACAGCTATGCCCAGCTTTGTTTTGCTTCAAATCATTGAACTATTCTCAGTGAAAACTTTCTGAACATTAGAAACACCCTCAAACAGTGCAATCACTCATGATACAATAGTCTCCTCTACTCACGCTGCATAATGAGTGAGTAAATTGTGTTGGGGGTGTTCCTGAGTCCAGGAAAGATGCAGTGGGAGTTGGTCAAGAAATGTAAACAAACATGTTTTGGTGTGGTAAC
Source organism: Neoceratodus forsteri (assembly GCA_016271365.2). Taxonomy (NCBI): domain Eukaryota; kingdom Metazoa; phylum Chordata; order Ceratodontiformes; family Ceratodontidae; genus Neoceratodus; species Neoceratodus forsteri. Next base: position 1,453,659,353 of record CM057452.1, read on the forward strand.
ACCAGTATGGTGGGCAGTCTGTTTTTCACTTTTTCGAAGAAAAAAAGAATCAGAAACAAACTACCAGCTACATCAACAGTCTCTATAGAATATGAACAATCATGAAATGTGTTTTTTAAACTAGGGACACTTTGAGTTCCAGTCCATCTTCTGTTTCTTCTGCTCAGTCAGGGTCAGTTTTGTCAAGACTCACTCTGGTTTCTCCACACTCCCAAACATGCCTTCCAGTGTGGATAGTCAAGATGACTGGCAATAAGGTCTAGTAACCCTTCAATGCTTGAATGGCATCCAGTGTCGGTTCTCTCAAACACTCACTCATTCTAGTCTTCTTTTCCTCATCCAGACAGGTCAGATCCTGCACCATCATTGTGACCCATTTAATACATGTGTCAAAGTCTTATACCCCACTTTGACATCCATTCCTCCCTCTTATAGTAGTAAATTTTGTTTATATAGATGCCCTTACACTACGGGTCAGGGCGCCTTGCAATGAAGTACAGGAACAAATTACGCAATCATAAAATAAATATATAATTTTAATAAATAAAACAATAAACAATCATAAAATCAGCTGGGATTAGATAGATAGTAATTAGCAGATTCAGCTTTCACCAAACACCTGTTTGAACAGATGCGCTTTCAGATTACTCTTAAAGAGCTCCTTCCCCAATGATGCAAACAGTAACTTCTTGCAATCAGTTAACAAAGTAAATTACCTAAAAGGTTGTGTGCATTTGTAATTTTTGTCACAGGTGTTCCCATGTTTCCATATTTTGATCTGTTTTGCAGCTGCGGTTCAGCTCTGCTGCTCTTGTCTTAGCTGTTCAGCTGCCTGACTGCTAGCTCCCGCTGACATCATTATATGGAGCAGGGCTGAGTCACACTGTGTGTTACAATGAAAGAGCAGGGGTTTTGCAAGGGAAAAATGCCAGAAATACATTAGTATAAAATGATCATCATTGCTCCCCCTTCCCCTCACAAGACACCCTGTTATCAGTAAGGTATGTTAGCTCCAGTGGATAAGTCATCTCTTTTCTGTATGTAATTTTTTTCAAATGGGTTGTCTGCCATGACATTGAATAACAGTGTGAATTGATACCAGAGACTGTCAACTTTGCCATCAGTGTTAGTGCCCTTGTAAAGTCTAGTTAGTAATGGCCCCCTTTCAGTATGAGCAGCATTTGTGTGCCTTATTAAATATACAGACAGAATTAGAATCAATTCACACTGTCATTCAATGTCACGGAAGACAACCCATTTGAACTAAGTTCTGGTCAGAGCCGATATGGCTATGGAGAGCTTTTAGGCATGGCAAGAGCATTGAAAAGTATATACGGTGCTCTCGACGCACTGAAGTCAGCTGTAACTAGTTCTGCAATGTTTACAGTACTGCACATGAGTGATTCTCATGGATGCGCAGGTTGCCCAGGAGTTAGCCATGTGTGACATGGTGGCACTGACATGACTACTTATGCACAACACTTGTGCATGTGCAGTTTAAGTCAGTGCCGCCATGTTGTCCTTGGTGGTTGTCACTTCCGCAGCTGTGGAACTGAGAAATAGTGCACTGTGAAGGGGGTGTGTTTACTGTATGTGGCCCATGGAGGGGAAGGGCTGCATAAACAGAATTACTGGAAATAATGCCAGAGCACTGTGGTAGCATGTCAGACAGTGTTCTGGTCACATGATTCCAAAGTGCTCTTATACAGATCTGATGATGGCATAACATCTGTGGAGCTTCGTCCATGCAACTGTAAAAATCAGACTCAGGAGGAGACTATTAACAAACTAGATATCTGGTCTGGGACTTGCTTGTCATCACAGTCACTTTCTCATTCTTTCCTAAGCAGTAATTTCTGGTAAATGTGCCTTAACCATATTGATCTCAGTGCTGCTAGACTACTTCTGGTTTTCCCCTGATTGTAGTAGGTAGGGGTAATAGCAGTCCTGAAGTAGTAGCTGCCAGTGGTGGCACTGTCTGAGTAAAAGTGGTACTCATGCTCATATGCACATTTTAGAAATTATCACTTTCCTTGTTTTTGCTGTAAAACATCTGACCCCTTTAATACAACAAGGAGTCCGTTATGTCCTTCACCCCCCCCCCTTTTGCTTCAAGTGAGGAACGTGATTATGTGTTTGCATCAGATGTACAGTGGCAGCCATAGACGCATAATATTGTTAAACAGTAATCAACTGTATGTAAAAGCTTGTTTTTTTAATGTGTGCTTTTTTAAAGGAAAACAGCAATTTTTGTAACTTTCCCACCACAAAAGCTCTACCCCCTAATTAAGCTTTTGGCATTAAAATAAAAAAAATTTGCCAGGTTTAATAACTGTATTTTTATTTTCTGAGGTCCGTGATTGCCAAACGTGGTGGATGTTGCATGGTTCCATTTCATCTAATGGTGCGTCATGGCACCGCTCGCTCCAATACATTACCATTAGATGAAATGGAACCACGTAATGTCCACCATGTTTGGCAATCGCGGACTTCAGAAAATAAAAATACAGTAAGTAAACCTAGCAAAAAATGTTTTCTTTTTATGCCAAAAGCTTAATCGAGGGGCAGAGCTTTCGGGGGTGGGAAAGTTACAAAAATGACTATTTTCCTTTAATGTTGTCAATACCACTCCACCCATTTTGTACTGTGTCCCTGGATTTCTGTGCCCCAAGTGCATTATTTTACATTTTTTTCTGTTGAACCCTAGCTGCCATACCCTTGACCACTATTCAAGTCTTCTAAGGTCTCTGCTCATACTTTTCCATCCTGCTACAGATCTTGGTATCATCATGCAGACTCAAACCTTTCCTTCCTGCTTCTTTGCAATTTCACTTATAAAGACATTAAAGAGGACTGGGTCTAGCACTGATCCCTGAGGTACCCCCCCCCATCACCCTCCCTTCCTTGAAATGAACTCCATTTACTACCAGCCTCTATCAGCTATCCCCTAACCAATTTCTTACCAGACAGCCACATTTTTTTCTGTCTGAGCCAACAAAGTAGGAGTCATATAGAACAAATGTAACTTTCTCGGAAAGCATTTAAGTTACACATACACGACTAGCATGAAGGGTTTTCAGGACAGAAAGACCTTTCCAATGAGCCTATTCACTAAGCTGCATTAACAGCAGTATCAGTGGCTCAGTAGGTAGCACACTCGCCTCTGAGGCCGGGAGATCAGAGGGCTGTGAGTTCAGTTCCCACATCTGGCACTTGGGTTAATTTCCTAGTACTGACACTGTAGTGCAGCATGAGAGGGGTGCTGCACTTCTGAGGTGCTGTCTTTCAGATGAGACATTAAACCAAGGTCTTATCTGCCTGGATTGGTGGTAGTTCAGGTGGATGTTAAAGATCCCATGGCACTTATCGAAAAGAGAAGGAGAATTTCCCTGGTGTCCTGGCCAAATTTCCCTCATTCACTAAAAATACCACCAACAGCTTAATCTGGTTCAAGGTCAGTTGGCATTCATCTCTATCCCCCTCCTCCGGGTCGTGCCTGAAAATAGGCAGGATTTGTCTAGTGCACTTACCCGGTCAACAAAAACGAAATAAATAAATTATATATTTTTTAAATATGGCCATCTGATTACCTGCATTTTCATTTGTCTTCACTATTTTCATCTTTTGGATGGCTATATTTAAAGAAAATATAATGAATTCAGTTTAGTGACTATCCTCATTTGAAAGGTCTTTTTGTCCTGAACAACATACATGCTAATGGTGTACAGTAGTAGCTACAGACATTGCCAGCTATTTCCAGATATTTCACGAAATTTCTAAAGAGTTTTTCTCTGCTGCCCCTACTGTAGAAATGGAGAAAGCATTAGATATATCTGGAAATATCACAGAAATTTCAGGAAATAGGTGGCAGGGTCTGTGGCTGCTACTGTATGTGTAACTTGCATACTTTCTGAAATATTTACATTTGTTGGGCATTACTCCTAATGTGTTCACTCAGAGAAAAAAATAAGGCTGTTTGGAAGCGCAGTAGGAGTCATGCTAACATACGAAGAAGCCAGCAGAAGAAGGACATTTGGTCTATCAAGTCTGCTTATATTGCATGGTTCAGAGCTTGAGCTACTGTCCCTGCCCACCTCCCCACTCCTCCCATCCTCCCTACCCATGATCCTTATATTCCCCCTGTGCCTATCCCAGCTTCTTTTGAAGCTGCCCACTGTGGTCAATGAGATCACCTCTTCTGGCAGTGCATTCCAAGTGTCTACTACCCTCTCTGTGAAGAAGTGCTTCCTGACCACCCTCTTAAACCTCCCACTCTCCATACTAAGACTGTGCCCCCTGTGTTATGGTTGCCATTCAATTAAAAGAGATCCTCCTTATCCACCTTATTTAGATCTTTAAAGTACTTCAGGTACCAATCATGTCCCCTCTCTCTCTCCCTCCATCCTCCATGGAGTACATGTTCAGTGCCCTCAACCTCTCCCCATATACTTTGCCCTGCTGACCCACTGTCATCTTTATAGCCCTCTTCTGTACCTTCTCCAGCAGATTAATGTCTTTTTTGAGGTGCGGGCACTAGTACTGAACTCCATACTCTACATGTGGCCTTACCAGTGACCTGTACAAAGGCAGCATAACCTCTTGTCTCCTACTACTGATCCCTCTAGTTATGCATCCCAGCATCTTGTTTGCCTTTGCTGCTGCTTTCTTGCACTGTGTGGAGTGCTTCAGGTCACTAGTGATCATCACTCCCAGGTCCCTCTCCTCTTCCTCTGGTGCAGATACCAGGACTTCACCCAGGTAGTACTCTGCCTTGGGATTCTTGGTTCCAATATGCATAACTTTGCATTTCTTGGCATTGAAGCCAAGCTGCCAGATCCTGGATCACCTTCCCAGCTTTTCCAGGTCATCATGTTGGTCTTGTATCCTTTCAGCTGTGTTCACTCTCCCACAGAGCTTGGTGACATCAGTGAATAGGCACATTTTTCCCTTTATACCATCCCCAATGTCATTGATGAAGACATTGAACAACACTGGCCCCAGCACCAAGCCCTGCGGTACCCCACTGGTGACCTTTCTGGTGCCAGATAACTCTTCCCCCACAACCACCCTCTGGGTTCTGTCCCTTAGCCAGTTTTACGCCCATCTGGCTATCTTATTCCCAACTCTGAGATCCACCAAGTTCTTGATCAACCTTTTGTGGGGCACAGAGTCAAAGGCCTTGCTGAAATTTAGATAGAGGATGTCTACTGCTTGGCCCCTGTCTACTGTCTTAGTGACACAGTCAAAGAAATCAATCAGATTTGTGTACACAATCTCATCCCCCGCCCATGAACCCATGCTGCCTCGAATCCTGGAGACCATGCTCCTTTAGATATTCCACCAACTTTTCCTTTAGTATGATCTCCATGAGCTTGTCCAAAATTGAGATCAGACTGACTGGTCCTGTAATTCCCTGGGTCATTCTTGGAACCACTTATGTGAAGGGACACCACATGTGCTGTTCTCCAATCCTGCGGTACCACACCTGACTCGAGTGAACTATTAAATAGGTCTATCAGTGGCCCTGCCAGCTCCTTGGCCAGTTCCCTTAGTGCCCTTGTATGTACTCTGTCTGGGCCTGATGATTTGTCCACCTTTAATGCTAGCAGCCCATCCCTCACTCTATCCTACTCTAGCACTACCTCCATGTGCCCCTCCCCCCACTCCTCTTCTCCCTCATGAAGGCACTTGTCCATCCTTCTTCCTGGTGAAGACAGAACAGAAGTATTCATTTAGTATCTCTGCTTTTCCACCATTATCCTCCACCTGCTCCTCCCCTTTCTTAAGCCTAATAATCCCTTCCTTCTTGTCTTTTTTTTTTTACTTATATAGCGAAGGAAATATTTCTCCCCCTTCTTAATTCCTTCAGCTGTTTGCAGTTCCTTCTGTGCTTTAGCTTGCAGGACTTCCTTACTTGCTTCACTAGCCAACCTTAGGTAATTTTCCCTATCCACCTCTGTCTTGGACTGCCTGAATTTTCTATAGGCCAGCCTCTTTTCCGTTACTGCGTAGGTAATCCCAGAACTGAATCAGCTGGTGCTTTGGCCCTTGTGTTTTTACTCTGGAGCCTAACACACTCCTTTGTGGCAACCAGTATTCCTTTCTTAATGATGAACCACCTTTGGTCCACCCCTATCTATGCTCTGATGCCCGCCAGGAGGCTCCTTAGTACTTCACCCATATTCCTCAAGTCCGACCTTCTAAAATCCAAGATTTTTGTGTTAGTCAGGATGCTTTTCCTTCCCATATCTAACTGGAACCACACTGTGCAATGGTCACTCCCACCCAATGGCTCCCTGACTGTTATCTCCTGTACATGCTCCCTATTTGTTAGCACAAGATCAAGCATTGCCTCTGCTCTTGTTGGTTCTATGACACCCTGAGTCAGGAACCCACTCTGCAGTCCTTTCAGGATCACTTGACTCCTAGCTCATGTTGTTGATGGTATTCTCTAGTCCACCTTGTGCAGGTTGAAGTTCCTCAAAATTACCACCTCTCCTTCCCTGCATCTTCCAATATTTGTGAACTCAGTTCTCTGTCCCTCTCCTCATCCTGGTTGGGTAGTCTGTACATCACCACCAACCTTACCTTTCTCCCTTTATTGGACCTTAATTGAACCCATAATGCATCTACCTCCCCTTCCTCTGACTCCTCCCTCATGTAAGTTATTCCCTTCCTGATATAAACTGCCACCCCTTCCCCTTCCTGACTACCCTGTCCCTTTTGTATAGTTTATATCCAGGGATTGCAAGGTCCCAGTCATGGTGTAGTGATGCCCAAGTCTCAGCTATTGGTACTATGTCCACCCATTATCCTCCATCCACTCCTTCCCTTTCTTAAGCCTAACACTCCCTTTCTTTTTGTCTCTTTTTTCACTTATATACAGTAGCAAAAGAAATGTTTCTCCCCTTCTTAATTCCTTCAGCTATCTGTGCCTCCTTCTGTGCTTTAGCTCGCCGGACTTCCTTACTTGCCTCACTAGCCAACCTTAAGTAATTTTCTCTATCCACCTCTCTCTTGGTCTTCCTAAATTTTCTATAGGCCAGCCTCTTTTTCCTTACTACCTGGGCAACCCCAGAACTGAACCAGCTGGGCGCTTTGGCCCCTGTGTTCTTAACCCTGAGCCTAACAAACTGCTATGTGGCAACCAGTATTCCTTACTTAATGATGAACCACCTTTGGTCCACCCCATATCTGGTCTGATGCCTACAAGGTGCCTCTTTAGTACTTCACCCACTTTCCTGAAGCCCGCCCTTCTAAAATCCAAGATTTTGGTCTTAGTCAGGATGCTTTCCCTGCCCATATCTAATTGGAACCACACTGTGCAGTGGTCACTCCCACCCAGTGGCTCCCTGACCATTATTTCCTGTACATGCTCCCCATTTGTGAGCACAAGTGCACTTTGGTAGGTATAATTCATGTGCAGAATACATGATGGTAGGAATTAGACTGACCACTTCCACAGAGGACAGAGATATGTGGGCCATAGTCAGTGACTCCCTGCAGCGAACAAGTCAATGCAATAAAGGCACTGAAGATTATGGGTTTTTATAGGAAATGGTTTTCACAGTAGGCAAAGCAAGGTGATTCTGGCACTGCTCAGATCCCTAGTGGGGCTTCACCTGGAGCGCTATGACCAGTTCTGGAGACCTCACCTGAGGAAAGACCTAGACAGACTATGGCTCTAAACATCTATTCACTGAAATCCAGAAGGGAGTGTGGGCACATGATTGAAACATACAAGTTTCTCTGTGATATAAGGAAGGCAAACTGTTGTGTCCTATTTGTACAAAATAGGGATGTAGTCACTACTAGCATGAGAGAAGGTTGGTAGGATGTAAATTCCCTTCAAGGGTTTAAATGGGACTAGGGCAGATCAAGAGGAATCAAAGTCCCCAAGAGGGGCAGTAAGGGTTTGAGGTGTGGTAGTAGGGGGAAGGGGTACAGTGCAACAGTGCAGTAGGCCAATGCAGTGAGTTAGTATAGCAAGGGCAGAGAAGATAGATATTCAGTCTCCCTTTAGTCAAGTTCTGTGTTTTTGTATTTCCTCTCAGCCATGCACAATAGCACACCATTACTAAAAACCCTTGTATAGATACATATCAATGCATTTCAACAGATCCTTAGACATTGCAGTGTCCTGCACACATACATAGAGTTATACCATGTCCTTTCACCCATGCACAGTCCTGTAGCAGTAACCCACAGTCATACAAAGATATGTAACTGTGTTCTGCACTACAGTAACCAGGCATAAGTGTGCTGTGCCCATGCACACATTAGTACCATTGCCTTCCACCCATAGACACACATAACAGTACACTGCATCAATATAAAGATATGCGACCATGACCTGAACTAAAACAACAGCACATAAGTGCCCTGCACACATACAGTATGCACATTTGTACCATTGCCCTGCTCCTATACACACCTCTGTAATAGTACTGTGCACCCATGCCGGCATTCACAAGAGTGCTGGGCACAAACATCAGTGCAGATGACAGTGTCCTGCAACTTTACACACATTTGTACTATTGCCCTTCACCCATGCACTCCTCCATAATAGAATACTTCATCCATAAAGATATATTACTTAGTAGTGCATTATAAACCATGCATAACTGTCATGCACCCATATCGCCATATCCTTCATCCTTACACACCAACGTAAGAGTAGTCAGCCACTGACTTTGAAAAGTGATCTAAAAGTACTCTACAACAACACAAAGACATGTAAGAGCACCAGTCACAGAAATCCATGTACATAATAACGTACTGCAAACATACACACCTATGTAATATTAACCAGCAAAAGCAGACAGCAATGCACACATTTGTAACACTATCATGAACCCATAAACACAGACACTACATTGCCAGTAACAGTAAATAAATACCTGTCTGTTTCAGCCACTTTTACAGACACACTGTTAGCATTCAGCAACAATTCAGATATAACAGTTGTAATATGGCTAATCATATTTATCACTTGCTTCAGTCCTTTTTCCTATTCTGAATGACATCACTCTGGCATTTTGGTTTTTCTTGTTTAAATGAAAAAAATTGTGGGACATGCAGGTTTCAAGCAACACTGACTTAGAGTAAAACCAATAGTATCTAAAAGAGTTTGTGAAATTGTAACTTGAGCTTCTGTAAAGTGGCCAGCACATAAAACACTACGATCAGTTGGTTCCTAGCAGGCACGTTTAACACCAAGTGCCCACTGCTTGCACCGATTGTTATCTTTAGGACAGTGATAGAAACTGTGTGCATACCCATTCCCCATTCTTATAACCAATAGCACAGCAGTGCTTCATATCAGCAACAAATTAAAACAGGAAACAACAAAACTGAACAAGAAGTAATCACACAGACAGACATTAAAGTCAGTTAAAAATAAAATATACTGTAACAAACTTTGTTAACAAGTTGATCGCATTATAAAAGCAGGGAAATAAAATGATTATATAGGTAAATAGGGCAGTAGAACTGACACTGTTTGTAGCAAAGCAACTCTCTGCAGTACTATTTAAACTGTGAGGAAACACAATAAATTATGAGAGTAGGTCAAACACTGCCACAAGCCACTCCAGTACTCAGATTACAGACAAACACTGCAATGATAGACTGTTAGATGCATAACTCTGACAATTTAAAAGAAATTACGAAGGACACAGTATAAGGATAAAGGAGAGTGTGTTAAATCAAACCAAATTGCCCTGACTGCAGCAAATGACTCAGTATAAGGATAAAGGAGCGTGTGTTAAATCAAACCAAACTGCCCTGACTGCAGCGAATGACTCAGTATAATTATAAAGGAGAGTGTGTTAAATCAAGATAAAATGTCCTGACTGCAGTCTGTTGCTGACCAGGAAATAAGTTGGAACAGCATCTCTGGCATATGGCAATGCTCACAGACCACCCACTGACGTCATGAAGCTTCAGACTCCAGCAGCCCAGCTTAGCAAAGCATCTGGAACACATTACAGAAGTCAGAGGAAAATTAAACTAGGAACATGTACAATTACAGTATTTATTAAGCAGAGGGGTTAAAAAACAACTAGTGCACTGCTTTAAATGCATTTCTTTATTCACACTACCATTTGCAGTAAAAAAATAAAGTGTTGCACATGATCTTTAAAGACAAAGAAGGGATTATTTAATTCAAATGCCACAGTGATTTGCATTAGTGGAAGGATACACTGAAATGTTCAAAACATGTGTTCCACGATAAGCCATTTTCCAGCTGAGCTTCGGCAAGATGGCTGTAGGCTCTGCCCACAGCCATAAAAATGGGGCCATCAGCCATTCAGTGCATCATAAAATGGCACAGCATTAATTTAAGGGTCTACTATTCAAAAACATGGCAAACATTAACATACTACATGTTAGGACTGTATAGCCTTTGCAAAGGTTTGTTAGGTGCTAACCATTAAAGTATTTCTTAAACTGCAAAATGCATATGGCAGTGATAGTGCTTTTGCTGTCTAAATTTATTTCTGCAAGTGTAACCACCAATCAGAAAAGTGGCTACTGGTGTTCCATATTTCTGTCTCGGTTTGTAAAAGGTTAGCAGTTTTCAGTTCAAAAAGACAGAAAAAAAGAAATGTTGCAATGTTTGGTGCTCACTGTTTTCCAGAGAGCTCAGTGTTCCAAAATGTGTAAGTTACCTGGGTGCATCCTGTCCTTGTTTACACAGCAGTCTCCGTACTGTCTGGAGTCTTTTCCCACAACAGGGTATACATATGAGTAGCCTGACAGAGGTGCAGTTTAGTTTACTTGAGTTTCAGTTCAGTTCTGTATTTAGAGGAGTTCTTTCAGTCTGTACTGCTTTCATAGAATCACAGAAATCTGGCAGCAGAAAAGGACCACTCTGGCCCATCTAGTCTGCCCCTCCCCCTCATTTGTCCCCTTTGTCAGGTGATATCCTCCTCCTCCCATTGCTCAATTCTTTATGCCTGTCCTATGCCCTCTTGAATCCCTCCACCATTTCAGCCTCCACCACCTCCTCAGGCAGTTTTTCCAGGGCTCCGCCACCCTCTCTGTGAAGTAACATGCCCTAACATTGGTAATTCATCTACCTCCCTCCAATCTTAGACTATGCCTTCTAGTTTTCGCTCCCACCTTCCTCTTGAATAAGCTCCCTTCCTTCACCTTATTTATCCCCTTCATGTATTTAAACATTTCTATCACGTCCCCCCCTTCTAGTCTCTTAGCAGGTACAGATCCCATTCTCTCCATCTCATCTCATAGGGCTTCTTTTGCATACCCTGCACCATGTTTGTTGCCCTCCTTTGAACCCTTTCTATGCCATCTATGTCATTGAGCAGATGAGGCCTGCAGAACTGGATCCCGTATTCCAGGTGAGATCTGAACATGGTTTTGTACAAAGGCATCAGTATCTCCATCCTTCTGCTTGTTATGTCCCTACCTATGCACACCAGCATTCTATTTGACTTGCCCACCGCTTCGCTGCATTGGTTGCCCACCTTCAGATTGCCTGAAATTATGATCCCCAGATCCCTCTCCCACTTCGATTGCTTAATTTTCTCCCCACAATGTGCATTTAGCCTGCAGGTTTTTCCACCCCATGTGCATTACTGTACATTTTTTGACATTGAATTTCAGCTGCCATGAGTCCGACCACCCTTCCAGAATCTGCAGGTCCCTCCTCATGGTCTCTACCCCCCACCAAGGTGCCCACTCTATTGCAGATCTTCGTATCATCTGCAAAAAGGCACACCTTCCTCTCTAGTCCCTCTGCTATATTGCTGATATAGATGTTAAAATGGATTTGTCCTAGAACTGACCCCTGGGGCACCCCACCCATCACCCCCTTTTCCCTTGAGTGCACCCCATTTACCACCACCCTCTGGTTTCTGTATTTCAACCAGGGGCGTAGCTACAAGGGTGCAAGGGATGCAGTGGCACCCCGATCCACAAGGTTTTAAGGGCCCAAATCATAATTTTGATGTTTATTCAAAACTGGGGAGGGGCCCTGTAATATCGCCTTGCACCCAGACCCACTGGGAATTTGCTACTCTACTGCTTTCAAACAGTTTTTCACCCATCTAGTTATCTTCTGCTCTTCCCCTAAGCTCTCCAACTTATTTACCAGTCTGCGGTAAGGGACAGAGTCAGAGGTCTTACTGAAGTCCAGATAGGCCACAACAACTGCCTCCCCTCCCCAATCAATCACCTTCGTTACCTAATCAAAAAAATCAATCAGGTTTATCTGGCGTAATCTCCCACTTGTGAAGCCATGTTGCCTGTCATCTAGTAGCCCTCTGTCTATCAGGTAGTTTACCACTCTTTCCTTTATTAGCACCTCCATCACCTTCCTCACCACCAAGGTAAGGCTGACCAGGTGATAATTTCCCATCTCCACCCTGATACCCCCCTTTTATGTAGTGGCACCACATCCACCATCCTCCAGTCACTTAGCACCCATCCAGTATCCAGGGACAACTTGAACAGCCTTGCCAGTGGTGCTGCCAGCTCTACGTACCCTAGGATGCAAGCCATCCGGACCCTTTGCCTTGTCTACCTTCAACCTTCCTAGTTCCTCTTTTACCCTGTCCTGTGCTTTATTGGAGTAACAGATCAAGTAGCGCCTCCAGGTGCACTTACTCCGGTCAAAGGGGACTTGCAGACCCAGAATGATAGCAGGATCCTGTGTCCGAATGGCACTGGATTCCTCATGCATCTGGTCTCCAGAGGTTTGGGCCCTGACTGGGGTCAGAGATTGTGGACAGCGGGGACCTGTTGTTGGCTCCCCCTCAATGAGTACTGCCTAATGATTTGTGCATCAATCATCCTCATTTTCCAGCAAAAAGAGATTACAAGAGAACCTGCTGTGGCAGAGGCTTGAGACTTGCAGAAACAGTAAAAGAAACAAATGGTTTACAAAAGAGTCAGCGCAGTTAGCAGGTGCTGAGAATCCGATATGGTAAGTCCCTTGACAACCCATGTATAAAGTTCAGTACAGCATTCCCTATATTCCACCAGAGAAGTGTAAAATGCACTGTTTGTTGCATGCTGGATAATGTAGGAAAAAATCTTATACAGGTATGTGTTCAACGTATTTATCCAAGACAGTTTAAATGTAAGGCACCGTGACCTACCGAATGTAATGTATTGTAACACTTTTTCCTGTATGATTTGATTTTCAGCTGAAAAACCCAATAAAAAGTATAACTTCAAAAAACATATGGTAAGTCCCACTGTGTTCACCTTGGGAGGGTATACTCCTCCACTGTTAACCTCTGCTGAGGCCATAGGCGTCGGGTTGTATGAGCCCGTGGGACACGGGCTCCAGCAACATTTTGTGACGTGGGCCCAGCCCCGGCAATATTTTTGGAACTTATCTTTGTTTTTTTGTTCTGACTGGCACCATGAGCACGCCGCCTCTTGGTCAGGCGATCTCCACCCCCCCATCCCGACATGACAGTCAGTCTCAAATCATTAGTGGACCAGTGGCATTTTTTTTTAAATTTGATGCCAAATCCCTTGATGCGCATGCGCCCAAAAAGCAAGCAAGCATCCTGATTGGATGGCAGAAATTCTTAAACTGAAGCGGTCATCGAGGATCGGTGGGGTGACTTCAGTGTCTGGACTGACCATCGGTGAAAAGTGGAAGGTGCGGGCAGCACCGTGAAAAATTCATGAGTCAGGGCAAGGTGGCTAGAAATGAAGTTGGCAGCTGCAGTAAGCAGAAGGCGAGGGGTCGAGGAGGGATTGGCACCGCACCGCACGTGGACCCTTTGGGAGAGAGCAGACTCCAGACTCAGTGGGCAGAGCAGAGAGTGAGGGTGATCGAGAGGGAGATGGCCGACCGGGATTCCAGGGAAAAGTGGGGTGGATCGTCGGTCAGGTGACAAGCTTGGGCAGCCACCAGCAGCTCCGTTAAGAAGAGGATGAGATTGGAGCAGAGCCAGAGCAAGAGGGGAGCCAACCATGGACCAGCCTTTGCAACAGCGTGGTGGACTCGGAGCAGAGATCGAGGACAATGAGGACAGGAGAGGACATTAGGCCAACTAGCTGAGAGCAGCACCAGGTGGTGGTGACATACACCCTTACCTCCCCCCCAAAAGGAACAAGCCAGCAAGTCCCAGCACTAGTCAGGTAAGGTGTAGTGGGTGGGGATGGGAGGATGAGGGCTGCATCATCAGCAATGCCAGCAAAAGGGTCAAGAAGGCTAGGATGGGGGAAGTCAAGGTCAGGGAGAATGCTGCACTGAATCGGATTCTGAGAAAATGGAAAGAGAGAGCCAGTAACGCTTAGTTACTGCAGCCATAAATGGCTGGTATCTGGGGGCTATTAAAAAACAAACTAAAGTCTCACCTATGGGACAAAATGTGAACTGAAGTGACTATTACTAGTCTAAAGAAGCTTCAGTCACATAGCTTACTGTTTTTTGTTCAGAGATCATATTGTTTTGAAATGCGTACTGCAGTTTATCATTTGTAAAAGCAGATGTGGAAGATTTACTGAACATGCTATTTTCCCCTATATCCAGTGTTATCGATTTTGTAGGGCATAGCTGTAGTTTAACTGTTACTGTAGGTTGTGTACATTCCATGCCAGGAGGCCCCTTGCTTGATTTACTATTTAAAATCACTCTTCCAGTTCAAAACACAGGCATAATAAGCTAGGAAGTATATGTGTGTACATTACAGAATTATTTAAAGAAATAAGGAAATAATTAAAAAAACTTATTCTTGAAATGTAATATTCTGGACTGTAATGGACATTGCTGATTACCGCACTGTTGAAAGAGAACCATTTCTGAAAGAGGCCAAACTGTTCTGAAAGTTAAGTACAGGTGATGTGACTATCTGACACTGCCAAGAAACTAGTGTCTAAAAGGAGGAGAACTTGAACTGCAGAGAGGTGGTGGATCTGAGGGCGATAGTGTAGATTATTGGGTATAGGAAGCTTGCAGTAAATGTTTCCTGAATACAGCGCTGTTTTGATCACATGCCATATTTACATGCTTGTGGTTTGGTTGTCAGTTTCTTTAAGGAAAGGCTTTGCCCCTACCACTGTTGTTTTTTTACAGGGGAGTGTGTGTGTGTGTGTGTGTGGTGAAGCCCCCCATTCAAATGAAGTAATGAAAAGTAACAGAATGGGCAATTTGGCCAAGGGCTTGTGCCTACTGATCCTACTTTGACAAAGGCTCTTGCAGCCGGCCACACTTGTAGGACAAAGCAGCCTGGCACCAGGACCGCATAGAACACTAATTTTGATTCGGTCAGTTCATTTGAGTTGTGGGGCTCGGACCCCATATCCTCCTCTTTTTTTTTTGTAAAGGGAAGTGGGGGGGAGGGCAGCAAAGCCCCCCAACTGAAATAAACTAATAAAAGGTAAAGGAACAGGTGATTGGACCAGCAGGTGTAACATGACCTCTACGCTCATAGTGTGGGCCCAACGCATACCCGATAATCTACTCTATTGTCAAATTGAGTCTGCCATAAAAGTTTTTAAGAGGTGTGGTGGTGCGAAAGTTGGGAACAGAGTTCCAGTGGGCCACTGCCTACCCAATTCCACCCCAGGGCCTGTGGTGAGCAGTGACAGCCAGTCATGGTTGGACTGAGGTATTGGGAGCAGGGGGGGCTTCCTGCAAAGTTGACACCGGGGCCCACCCAGCCTGTATTCCTTGAAAATCAAGGTGTAGGGTACAGGATGACAGATTCATCAGTATTCCATTCCACATTATAGAGTATACTGAATGGACAACTATGCATAATATGTGTGTTCTTCCACACAGGGGTTCTGAGGTCCATGGGAATCAGAACCCCAAGGTGGCAGAACACACTAGTTATGCATAAAGTTGATTATCCTGTATTTTTTTTATAGTATATAGTATTATGTGAAATGTGTGCATTGTGTTTTTTTTTCACTTTCATAGAGAAACTGTCTAGTCTAGTCTCTAGAGGTTCTAGAATGCTGTTCTGCCACAGAAGAGGACACTCACATTCCATGACCTTTGACTGTGGTACAAAAGAGTAAAAAAAATGGATTGCGTTGGCTCAGTGGCGCTGAGGGTTGAGGCGCTGGATGCCACACCTCACGCTGGCGACCCGGGTTCAAGAATGGACTTAGGTCGCTGGGGGCTGGCAGGGGGAAGGAAGGATTGAGTGTCCTTCGACAGCTCTCCTTCCTTTGGGGTGGGTTAGGGATATGCGCCGCACTGCAGTGACACCCAGTGGAGGCTGGGTGTTCAGCAGGTACGGGCATTAACATGGGGGGAGAGCTCAGTGCACTGACATCATAGCACGTCAGGCTCTCTAAAGAGGAAAGGAGGAAACATATCTCCCAGTCCTCCTAGATGATGACCACTGTTGCCTGCTTCGCCACCCACTGACTAATAAAGGAGCAGACTCTGCGGTGCACTGCTCAATCACTTGGGGAGAGAGGAGGGTTAGGAGGGTTCCCTCCTCGCCCCGCCCGGGGTGGGGTAATCCAGGCCGTCAAGGGACACCGAGGATTCGTGAGTGTGTGGCATTCCAGAAGCAGACTCCGGGGTAGTCAGTAGGGTCAGAAAGCAGAGCACCTTGGTGGCCTGAAGGATGAAGGAGTGGAGGTTAGGAGACAGTAGAGGCGCAGAAAAATAGAAAGTAGAAAAAAAATGGATTTCAGTATAGAACACTGCTCTACTACACAGTATGTATGACTATGATACCATAGCCCTGTGTTTGCATCTTACATTTACTCACAGGGTACATAATTATTTCTAAAAAAAAAAAAAAGATTTGCTGAGGTTAGAAGGTCGCCAAGTACCCAATATAAGGGGGTCAATACACTCAACTTCTTGCTATTACCTTTCTCATGAGTCCTCAAAAAATGTGGTTACTGCTGGTATTAGTAGTACATTAGGAGTACTACTAACCTGCATCTTGCTGAAGCCACATGTTTGAATCTCAGCTCTGTAGACAGGCATAGGCTGGGAATGTAGTTATGTCCAGATGAGATGAACATGTGGTAATCCTTAAGTGAAGTAAGCAGTCATTCTTCTCAAATATATGCAGAGAGGGCAGATAACCCACTACTGGTATGGACATCTGGATGTGGCGGTAGTGATCACAGGTGAGGTACGGCATCAGCAAGTGATTTGTGGCCCAGCAAACAGCAAAGCTGGGATGTACTGCCTTAAAGTGTTTCATAGAAATTAATGCCATTGCCACCTGAATGGGCATTCAGGGGGACTGCTGCAAATGTATGGTGAGGTGTGTGTGTGTGGGGGAGGGGAGGGTCTGAAGACTGACTAAGGATCTGTGGTGTAGCTGTAGGTAGGGAAAAATAGGCCAAATTACAGTGGCCATGAAATCTTTATCTGCGGACATCATCTATGTTTGTATGTTTAATGTTTTTATGATATGTCCCTGAGATGTGTGGTCCAGTGATGATACTTTCACAGTCTCCTCACTGGGAGTCTCCCTGATTGATATATATATATGTATATATATATTTTTTTTTTGCATCATTGAAGTCCTGCAGCAGAACTATCAGAATTAAAGGGCAGACACTAAAGAGATTGATATTTGGTCTCCTTCAGCCATCAGTTTCCATGTTTCTATGAATGGGTGATGAGCTCAGATGTGGGACCACATTTCTGATGTTCAGCTAGGAGGGACATGTGAGCATGTTAGCAGGCAGAATCTGCTCTCCCAGTATTGGAATTATATTTTATGAGCTTTGATAGTGGAGGGGGCCAGGTCGGAGCAGGGTCTTACTTTTAACCTTGGCTTCCCGCGCCAACACTATTCTATTATGAGTCAGTGGCACTGATGTCAAGAGCTCATGTCACAGCTAAAGGTGCTGGTTCCTGGAAACCTCACAATAATGTAATTTCAGCTCTGTGAGTCCCCCCAGTTGGGTACCTGCTGCCACCCTGAAACTCTGAACACGTGCCTAAATCATCTGTCTTCTTTGAAGGGGTTTTATGGAAGAAATAGTATTTATAATATTGCTAGTATGCCAATGGAATGCTGATGTGACTGTGATGTGTTCTCGTTGTGGACTCCATTGATTTCCAAGGTGGGTCTCCAGTACCCAGTGGGCCATGGCATGCCCCGCACCCCCAACCCCTGTATGGTAGTCAGAGCCATGGCTATCAGTCATGACGAGGATCTTGCTAGTGTCCACTTTGTAGTGATGAATTGCCAAATTAACTACCCTGTGTTTCCACCTGGATTTCTGGACATTGCCTGTATATATTTTAAAGGCCAGTAGTGCTGCACATTTTAAGTGTGTGGTGTTAAGAGGAATGATGAAATAAGTGTTTCTGCATAGTGCAAGTTATGGGGTGAAGGCAGCGATTATGCAGATTATCTCATCAGAGCATCGCTATGCAAGCAATAATACCCAACAGGGTGGGTGGTATTGGGAAATACTAGACCACCCAGGGGCATAATGAGGCCTGATGCCGCAGGCGGAGGGCCTTATAGCCCTGAGGGTCTGGTATTTCTCAATACCACCCACCCTGTCGGGTATTATTGTACTTAGAAAATGGTCCACATGTTACAGTTTCTAGAAAATAAAAAGATGCCAAAAATAAGAGATGGTATAGCATGAATAAAATAAAGAAAATGTGTTACTGTGGTAAAGTATTCCCTCTACTGGTGTACTTTCCAGTAGAGGGCTTTGCTGTCTTTTACAGTTTTTCTACTAGAAACTGTATTTTACTGCTGTATTTCTTTTATTGTGTCATCTGCATTTTTTGTGAGTTCTCATGAATTGTACTTTACTGCTGCCCCTAACCCCATGCAAACCCTGTACCTCCATTTTACCATGATTCATGTGTGATCCAATCAGGATCCTGCAGGGTAGCTGACAGAGACAAATCATAAGGTTAAGTTTTTTTTTTTTTTTACAGAACACAGTGCTATGCTCCCATCACGATTGCGATAGGTGGGTGGAGGGGATGACCTCTGACCCTGGGCCAGGGGGCGGGGCTTTGACCTCTGACCCCTGGGCCCCACCAAAAATATTACAAACCCGGCTCCCCTGGCTGAGGCATTGAGTAATGCTGGGCCTCACAGAGCCAGGTACACCCCAGGCTCCTTTCTTCCTGCTCACTGCTGTGAGGGGAACAGTGTCTCTTAGCACCTGGTTAGTGTTGCTCAGATAGAGCTTTTGTGGATCCTACCATTATCTATCAAATAGTGCTGGTGTCCTACCTTGGATCCTACTAGAAATCCTACCAAAGATAGATTTAGGATCCTAGTTAGGATCCAGGGCTCCTAGGTCAGATAGTTAGGATCCGAGCTGGATCCTAGAGGGTAGGATCTATGGCCAGATAGTACTACTATCCTACCATAGCAACTATCTGGCCAAATGGGAGGTATCTGTTGGTATCCTAATTTCTAGGATACTGTCTGAGCAACACTACACCTGGTACATCTAAATGTGTGGTGTCTCTGGACACAATTATGTTAAAGGAGAACTACTGGCAGTCATAAAGCCCTGATCACTGCACAGATTTGGGCTTCAGTAGCCAGATACCCCCTGCAGGCACAATAGTCACACAAATGCATTTTTACCTGAATACTCATAAAACTGTCCGAACCTCTGTACCAGCCAGTATGTTTGAATATGGCAGTCCTGGCCACTGAGATGTGCTGGTGGCGATATTATGGCCTTTACCTTTGCTCCTTCCAGCAAAGTGTGTACATGTATCAGACTTATTATCTCTGACATATCCTCGATGCTTCTGCATTATTTTTAGCTGTCAAATGCCATGTGTATGCTACGTATGCATAAATGGCATTTAGGCAAAGTCTGTAAAAATAATGCAAGGCATGGGAGATATGGAGATTATTAAATCGCACATGCAGGCACCATACAGGAAGGCTACGCTTGTTTCATCATATTGTTGCCATCGCCCGGGGACTGCATATTCAAACATGCTGACTACGGGGGGGGGGGATCTGGCTACTGAAGCCCCAATCTGTGTAGCAGCCATGTCTTCATGACTGCCAGTACATCTCCTTTAAATAATAATCTGGGACTTGACTGGGGTAAAGAAATGTAAAAATGAAATGTCACCATGTTTAGACCAGCTGCAGAACTAGTGACCGTGTACAGTGCTTTGCAAAAAAAACAATTATTTTAGTTAAATATTTCAGTTTCAAGTGTTGTACCCTGTGTCCTGGAATCTGTTAGAAAAGTATTAAACCTGTTACTTATTGACTATAAACCTGTTCCCTGTGCCACTGCCTGTTTTACCCCAGGGATCCTTCCATACCAAGCTAGTGCCATCTAGAGTTACTGCTTCCTTACTCAGTGGGTTCAGTGCTCAAGGGCACTGTCCATCAATGTTCCCCAGGTGGAGGCACCATGCTATTTGTAGATAAGTTTTTTCTGTGCCCCTTAAGAACTGTTCAAGAAGCACCAAGCCAGTGGCATGGAAGGTTGAAGTGCTGGACCCCACCACACCTCCTGTTGTGCCAGCAACCTAGGTTCAGTAGTGAACTCAGGCCGCTGGGGGTCAGATGGGGGAGAGGATTGAGCATCCACCTGCCTACTGTCCTCTACAAGTGGATGGGTTTTATTTATTTATTTATTGAAATACTGAACTGTTTCACCAAGAAAGCACAATTAACAACAAGTTGCTCATCTCCCGGTGCAACCTGGGGGAAGGGGTACAGAGAGTATGAACACTAATACGTTCAAGGTGCATAAGACAACAGTTACATATAACGAACAAACAGTGGGCAATTACAATTGGCAATTTAGTGAAGTGGGAGGGGAACAAGAGAGCAACATAGGCTTGTACCTAATACAGAAAATAAATAACTAGTAGTGAGGGTTACTTTGGTATAGACATGTAACCCCCCTGCAAATGGGGGTTCCCAAAAGACTTCCAGGAGCTTGCTTGAATGCTCCAAGCCTGAATGGTGTTTGGCGTTTAAGCCATTTATCAGTGAGTGTTTTTAGAGCCTCTGGTACTGTCTCTTTAAGAGCTGTCTACTTGCAGACATAATTAGTTTGAATGGGGGGGACTGTGTGCTTCTCTGCTTGAGTACCACTCGAGCTGCTGCCAATTCACTCCATTTTTTGCAGTCACTAGGAGTGCAAAGGGAGCCTATCTGAAAGATGTAACTGTTTGCCAGAAATCATTTAGAGTAATAATGAAAATACAGTTTGTCTAACCTGCTTTCTTTGCAGTCAGAACTGTGTTTGCCTAGTTCCCCACTCTAGTTTTGAACTGCTGAACTGGACCAATCAGTGTGGGTTAAGGTAGCTCTAAAATGGTGCCTTGGACGAATCAGAACTTGGACTCGTAATCTGAGCCAGCCACAAGAGGATTGTATGGGCAGTGACTCTGGGAGATGTAGTTTGGACTTCGGCGCCTTTTTGGACCAACAGGGGCAGTCTATTGTGAGTGACAGCCAATCCAGCCAAGAACTGGGAGGAACTCAAAGGAAGTGCCCGGTTTTGTCTGCTGGAGTTTCAGTTGAGCTCTGGCAGTGAAGAGGGAAGGAGCCCTGTGCCTTTTTCGGTGTGCAGTTTTAGTCGGGAAATGTGTGTAAGGCCCAGAGTTCTGGTCTGCAGCTTGTGTAACTGCTTGTTAGGACTGAATCCGTCCTGTGAAGAGAATCAAAGGATATCTGAAGAGTAGAAACCAGGCTCACCCTGTAGAAGACTGGAGAAATTGCTGAATTGCACTCGGTCTGTCAGGAACTGAATCTGCTGTGTGTTCTCCCGGGTACTGTGCAGTAATTGCGATCAGGATAGAGAAGCAGCCTGCCTGGTATAGTACTTTCTTTTTACCATATAAATGTGTGAGGAGGCTTGTGTAGCTCAAGTGAATCCTGCTGCCATTAAAGGACTTTTGCCTGTTACTGTTTATCATATAAATGTGTGAGGAGGCTTGTGTAGCCCAAGTGAATCCTGCTGCCATTAAAGGACTTTTGCCTGTTACTGTTTACCATATAAATGTGTGAGGAGGCTTGTGTAGCTCAAGTGAATCCTGCTGCCATTAAAGGACTTTTGCCTGTTGCAGTTTGTCATATAAATGTGTGAGGAGTCTCGTGGAGCTCAAGAGTAGCCCTGCTGATGTTGAAGGACCCTATCTTGTTTGGAGTCGTGAGTACTAATTCAGGGTCACTCCTGTTGAATTGCCACATCAAATCCAAATGGAATTACTGTACTGCTGACTGTTTAACTAATTTTTCTTTTCTCTGTGAAAGGGCCCTACCAGCTGCCACAGGTTTGGACTAGCCACTAGGGCTTGGGTACCCAGGGACAGTAACTGGTAGGGATAGCTGCATGCACAGAGCCATAGTAGATGAGTAAAGTGATAAGCTAATTAACCTGATTTCCCCTGTCCTTGTTATATCCCCTAAATAAATTAGAGCTGCTTGTTTCAGCAAAGTTATACTGCCTGAGGTATTTGTCTATGTTCAAGTATTGTACTGTGATTGTTGCACTGTATCTTCTTATTTTACAGGGGTCCCAGTGCCTGAACCAGACCGTGGGGTAAGTGTATACTGTGAAGGTAATTCTGATATACTGTGTGGGCCACTAGTGGGAAGAAAGGGTTGCAGTGTCCCAGAGGGCTGTGACCAAGTTAGTTTTATTGCAAACCCTGACCTCTGGGTGGAGGCACCGCCATCGGATCCAGGCCCCTCAACCTGTTAGGGGCAAATCAGGCAGGGGTAGTAGCCCTGGGATAGCGCCATCTAGGGGTTACATCTTGGAGGCTCACCGCTGGGATTGTGTGTCCTCTAGTGGCCATATTACGAACCACTGTTAAGAAAAAAAATGGGTACCCGACAGAAGTGGCTGTGCACGGCTGGTGGAGTGGTGTACTGGGGAGGAGATGACCCCAAAATGCTATGCTTATCCTGGACATCCCCTGGTATCAATACGGACACTGTACAGGAGTACTTTCCAAGGTCGAAGGTTTACAAAACCCTGTGGTGGTGGGTCGGCATGCTAATCTGCTCACCCACACTTTCCTGGCCCTAGTAGAGTTTAAGGATCCCATAGATAGCTCCAAAGTGCCACAGACCATTACCCCAGAGGGAGCCCTCACTGCCTGGAGAGTGATAACTAAGGACAGTAAAGGCCCGGGGGGGAATGAGCCCCCACCACTATCTGAAACTTTTGAGGAGAAATTTGCTAAATGGTTGCTGTGGGAAGGGAAAACTGTGGAGGACTTGAAGAAACTATTCTTGCCACCTGGGGGTGTTCCTCCCCCAACACCCTCTCCCGCTCCAGTACCCATATTGGTGGCTGAACCAATGCAGACTCCTATTTCTGCACCTGCCATTATTCACGACTCTTACCGAAGGTTGAGGATCTTCTCTGGCACCCTCCCCACCCCCCAAGGGGAGGATGACTGGGAGACCTGGATAGACTATGTTGCTCCCCAAGTGCTAGAATGGCAATGCTCAGAAGCTGAAAAGTGAAAGAGGGTTAGTGAGAGCCTCTGAGGTCCTGCCCTGGCTACCATCCGTGCTAAATGGGTCAGTAACCCTGAAGTGACTGCACAGGCCTATCTTGAGGCCTTGGAGAATGTGTATGGGAGCCCAGATTCTGATGAGGACCTATGGTGGAGAGTAAGAAATGCACAACAGTACCAAGGGGAGTTGTTGTCTGTGTATGTATCTCGGCGGAAAAATTGTTGCAAGAATGCCTCAGAAAGGGTAGTTTGCCAGCGATTGAACTGGACCGAACCAGGCTGGACAGGATCCTTAAGTCTGCCCCCTTCTCAGAACTGCTGTTGCTTCAGTTACGCCTGGCAAATCGACTGGAATCCCACCTCCTATGATGAGTTAATGAGAGAAATTCGAGGAGTTGAGAAAAGGCGACCTCGGGAAGGACCTGCACCAATAGCTGCGGCTACGACCGAATGACTGAGGTGACCCATCAAGTGAAGTTCAGGGGCAGAGGTTGGCAGTCAATGAGTGCTCTGACAAGGAAAAGATATGCCACAATGGGGCGAACTGTTGAGAGAGATCCGAGAATTCAAAAACAGTCCTTTATGAAGGCCACGCCTGCAAAGTGCAGGCCCCGACCTATATCCGACTGCATCTGCTATGTGGGTGGGGTACCCACCCATGTATCTCCTGCTGATAACAGCTCAAACTCAATTCCTTGACCATGGAAGTGGAGAAACTGGCAGATGTCTCCAAATGCTTATCACGCCGCAGACAGAGATGGCACCAAGGTTTCCAGTTAGTAATACCCCCGCCCTGGCTCCCAGTGTGGCGCCTCGGTCAGCTCAAACTCCAGAAAGTATGTTTTGCTATAATTGTGGGAAGGATGGGCACATGAAAAGGGAATGCCGGTCCCCAAAAGACACTGACAAAGTTGCATATAGGCTACAAGGAGAGCTTCGGAGAACAAATCAGTGGTTAAGAGGTGCACGAAATGATCCCAGTGAGGGCACCAAAAATGCTAACTGACGTCCTTTTGTGGCAAGGTCAGTTGCCCAGGCCCCCACTACCGCCTCTCCAGACTGGTCCAGAATAGTGGGTCCCTCCATGGAGACCACTGTAAAGGTGAATGGAGTGTCTACAAGAGCTGTATTAGACAGTGGCTCCCAAGTGACAATTATGTTCCAGGATTGGTATCAGAAGCATTTGTCAGACGTGCCCTTACAACCATTAGAAGGACTGCATGTATGGGGGTTAAGTGAGAAGGCCTACCCCTATTCCGGGTATATCTGAATTTGGCTGTCTTTCCCCACCTCCGTGGCTGGAGTGGCCGAACAAGTAGAGACCCTAGCCTTAGTGTGTCCCCCACTGGACTGATGCGGTGTCCCTTTGTTGATTGGAACAAATGCTCATATGTTCGGAAGGCTGGCACAGTTATGTTATGAAAACAGGGGTCAAAGACTAGTAGAGCTTTAAGAGTTCCGGCTTTAATTAAAAGGCCTATGAGGCACAGAGATGCTGAAAAAATAGAACCAGAGGAACCGCGGTGAATTGTATGGAAGAAGGATCCTGAGTCTCTGATCCTGGTGCCAAATGCCCAGTGTACCTTACAGGAGAGGTCCGTATCAGAAAGGATGTTAAGAATAAAATATTAATGTTGGATGCACCAGGCGATGAGAAAATTGCCAGAGGGACTGCTGGTCAAGCTAGTATTTACGCTAGAGCCCATGCTTATGCCAGAAGGGTAATGGTCCAAGTCCATAATGTGTCTGAAAGAGACATTTGAGTAAATAGAGGTTGCATCCTGGCTAATGTGCATTGTGCAGACACTGCAGTGCTACCAGCAGCAAGAGTTCAAGGAAGAATGACAGAGTAACGCCTGACTTGTTTGATTTGGCGACTCCCGCTGCCAGCTGAATGGAAAGTGAGGATCAGTGAGAAGCTTGCACAGAGAGACCAGGTGTTTTCTTTAAAGGAATGGGACGTAGGATGCATGCAAGGAGCTGAGCACAATATCCGGCTGCATGACGAAAGACCATTTTGTGAGAGGTCTCGACGCCTGGCACCTGCTGACATAGATGATGTGAGACGGCATCTGCAAGATGTTAGCTGCTGGTGTAATACAGAATCCAGAAGCCCTTATGCTTCCCCATTGTGGTAGTGAGGAAAAAGAATGGGACAATGGGATGTGCGAGGATTACTCGCTGTAAACCGACAGACTATCCTGATCAGTACACAATGCCCCGCATTCAGGATGCTTTGGACTGCCTAAACGGGAGCAAGTGGTTCTCTGTGTTGGATCTCCACGGTGGGTACTACCAGATCCCGATGGCCCCAGAGGACCGTGAGAAGACAGCCTTTATCTGTCCGCTTGGCTTCTATGAATTCATGAGGATGCCTCAAGGAGTTTCAGGTGCTCCCAGCCACTTTTCAACGATTGATGGGCGTGCAGTGGGGACAGAACTTACTAGAGTGCCTGGTATACCTAGATGATGTTATTGTGTTTGGCAGCTCACTGGAGGAACAAGAGCAGATTATTTAAGGTATTGGACCGACTGGAGGACTTTGGCCTTAAACTGTCCATTGATAAGTGTCAATTCTTTCAAACATCAGTAAAGTATGTGGGACACATAGTATCCACCGAGGAATAGAGACCGACCCAAGTAAAGTTGAGGCCTTGACCACCTGGCCTAGCCAAAAATCTAAAAGAACTGCAAAGATTCCTGGGATTCTGTGGTTATTATCGCGTTCATCAAGGACTATTCAAGAGTGATCCCCTTTACTTAACCTTACTCCAAGGTATCCGCAAACCACAAAATACCAAAAGTCAGCGTCCCTCAAGACTGAAAGAGTGTATTTTCATCCAGTGAAGTATTTGGGGCCCGCTGGACTCCTGTTGTGAGACTGCTTTTCATGAGATCATATATCAACTTACCCATGCTCCAGTGCTGGCCTATGCCGATCCAAGAAAACCATATGTCCTGCACACTGATGCTAGCTTGCAAGGGTTGGGGGCTGTGTTGTACCAAGAGCACGAGAATGGCCTGAGATCAGTGGCCTTTGCCAGTAGAAGCCTGACCCCATCCGAAAAGAACTATCCTGTACATAAGTTAGAGTTCCTAGCTTTGAAGTGGGCTATTGTTGACCAATTCCATGAGTACTTGTATGGGGCTAAAATACTAGTAAAACTGACAATAATCCTTTGACCTATGTGCAGACCTCAGCTAAGTTGGATGCCACTGGCCATAGGTGCTTTCTGCATTATCTACATATGACTATGCTCTCAAATACCGAGCAGGTCTGAACCACATAGATGCTGATGCTCTCTCCGAGGCCTGTTCCCCATAATGATTGGGTCAGATTGGCAGAACCTGACATTCGGGCACTCTGCGGAAGTTTGACAGGAAGGAACAAATGTCCACGGACACAGTGGACTGCATGATGGATTGCTTGGGACCCTCTGAGATTGCATACCTGCTGCTTATTGCCACTTTTCTGCAATAGACATTGGTGCACTGCCTCAGCTGGACAATGACAGTATTCGCGGGCTCAATCCTGTGATCCCATGATCAAAGCAGCTTTAGAAGCCCTCTATGCAGGAAAAGATGTCCAAATTACGCTCCACTGATTTGAGAACTGCACTGTTATACAAAGAAGGTCCTAAGTTGAAACTGATCAATAAACTGTTATACAGAGAAACAGTAGACAGAGGGGGACAAGTAGACAAACAACAACTAGTGCTGCTCACTGCCTTTCGAGACTCAGTACTGATGTCCTTGCACAACCACATGGGGCACCTTGGTATAGACAGAACATTTGACTTGGTGAGATCCAGATTCTATTGGCCTAAGATGGGGGCTGATGTAGAGCAACACATTCAAACTTGTAGTCACTGCTTACAGCGGAAAGCTTTGCCCCAGAGGGCTGCCCCCCTTATTAACATCACCACCAGTGCACCCATGGAGCTGGTCTGTATTGATTTTCTGAGTTTGGAGTCAGATCAAAGAAATATCAGTAATGTGCTGGTGGTCACTGACCATTCTCACGAGATATGCCCAAGCTTTCCCCACCAAAGACCAGAAAGCATCCACTGTGGCCAAAGTACTTGTAGAAAACTTTTTGTTCACTATGGGGCTCCACAAAGAATCCATTCTGATCAAGGAGAGACTTTGAGAGTCGTCTGATCAAAGAGATGCTTTCTCTGTGGGGAGTGCAAAATCCAGAACCACTCCTTTCCACCCCAGGGGACCCACAGCCTGAGCGTTTCAACCGCACTTTGCTAGATATGCTGGGCACCTGCACCCAAAGGACAAGCCTAGATGGAGCCAACAAATTAGCACCCTGGTACATGCTTATAACTGCCCAAAAGTGATGCCACTGGGTTCTCTCCTTACCGCCTGATGTTTGGAAGAAGCTCGACTACCGATAGATGTGTGTTTGGGGTCTCTCCTGATGGTGTTCAAGCTGACAACTATTTACAGTATGTGCAAAGTTAAAGGCCCAGCTAACTCATGCGTACCAACTGGCTCAAACCATGGCTGCCAAAAGAAATCTGGCCAACAAAGAAAGGTATGATAAAAGGTGAAAGCACAGGAACTCCAGGAGGAGATCGGGTATTGCTAAGAAATCTGGGACTGCATGGCAAACACAAGATTGCTGACAGATGGCACCATCTCCTCACATTGTAGTGGGCAAACTAGATGATCTGCCAGTGTACAAAGTAAGGCCTGAGAATAATTCAAAAGATGTAAAAACAATGCATAGAAATCATTTACTGCCCATTGGACAACTCTTGATTGAGTATGAGCCCCAGAAGATGCCCCTCTGGACCAGTGACTAGAGCTGCTGCTAAGAAAAGATCAAGAAAGTCTGCACCTACAGAAGCAGAGTTAAAGTGTTCCCTCCACAAGTCCCAGTTGAGCATGACTGTCAGTCCATATCAGAAGAAAGTGAGAGTGACTTTGAATACTATCCTTCTTACGAACTGAGTCAATTGTTTCGGGGCAATCCCCTAGTCAATACTGGAGATGAAGCTGGGCCTTCTGGACTGTCTAAGCCCCCAGCTTCGTCCCTGGAGCCAATGCTCCCAGAAAGTGAAGTGCAAAGCATCAGATCAGATGAAATGGAATCATTGTGCATGGTTGAACTGTTTGAGCTTTCAGGAGAAAATGATGGATTGGGGCAGACTGGTGACACCAGAACAAGAAGAGTATTTTGAGTGCCCTGACAGTCCATTGCCAGTGTCCGAAGCTCTCCATGCGAGCCAAATGTTATGGACTCAGAAACTGTAACTCCTGGAGCTGAAAGTGCCCCAAGTACTAGCCTCTCTACCCCATGGAGACTCCTGACAAGTGAGGACAATGCTGAAAATGAGGCTCAGAGTGCAGAGACTGTAACAGTTCCCCTAGAAAGACTGGTCGAGCTGTAAAGCCTGTGGTGCACCTCAGTTATGATTCCCTTGGGAGGCCTGTGGACTTGCCTCTCAATGTTGTCCATAAAGGAGTGTATGTGTCCCCGAGCTCATTGCCCAAACTGAGCGTCAGTGCTAACTCCAAGTTACTTGTGTTGCCCTCTAAGTATGGTGCCCTTGCCCCGTCCAACCCCAAGGTAACTGATAGGGAAGGGCCCCCTCTCTTCAGGTTTCATGTACAAGAGGTAATAACTTGAGTTATGGTACAATGTGTGTGTAATACTGTGTAGAGTGATGTACTGCAATGTTTCAGAAATGTGTTCTTGGTAAAATTATATATTGACTGATGATTACATGTGTGAGCCTAATGCAAATGTATATGGTTGCAGTTAAAACTTATGGGGGTACTTGCCTGACGCGGACGTCAAGCTTTCCCAGGCCAGGAAGGGTGTAACCCCCCCCTGCAAATGGGGGTTCCCAAAAGACTTCCAGGAGCTTGCTTGAATGCTCCAAGCCTGAATGGTGTTTGGCGTTTAAGCCATTTATCAGTGAGTGTTTTTAGAGCCTCTGGTACTGTCTCTTTAAGAGCTGTCTGCTTGCAGACATAATTAGTTTGTATGGGGGACTGTGTGCTTCTCTGCTTGAGTACCACTCGAGCTGCTGCCAATTCACTCCATTTTTGCAGTCACTAGGAGTGCAAAGGGAACCTATCTGAAAGATGTAACTGTTTGCCAGAAATCATTTAGAGTAATAATGAAAATACAGTTTGTCTAACCTGCTTTCTTTGCAGTCAGAACTGTGTTTGCCTAGATCCCCACTCTAGTTTTGAACTGCTGAACTGGACCAATCAGTGTGGGTTAAGGTAGCTCTAAAATGGTGCCTTGGACGAATCAGAACTTGGACTCGTAATCTGAGCCAGCCACAAGAGGATTGTATGGGCAGTGACTCTGGGAGATGTAGTTTGACTTCGAGCCTTTTGGACCAACAGGGGCAGTCTATTGTGAGTGACAGCCAATCCAGCCAAGAACTGGGAGGAACTCAAAGGAAGTGCCCGGTTTTGTCTGCTGGAGTTTCAGTTGAGCTCTGGCAGTGAAGAGGAAGACCCTGTGCCTTTTCGGTGTGCAGTTTTAGTGGGAAATGTGTGAAGGCCCAGAGTTCTGGTCTGCAGCTTGTGTAACTGCTTGTTAGGACTGAATCCGTCCTGTGAAGAGAATCAAAGGATATCTGAAGAGTAGAAACCAGGCTCACCCTGTAGAAGACTGGAGAAATTGCTGAATTGCACTCGGTCTGTCAGGAACTGAATCCTGTGTGTTCTCCGGTATTGTGCAGTAATTGCGATCGGGATAGAGAAGCAGCCTGCCTGGTATAGTACTTTCTTTTACCATATAAATGTGTGAGGAGGCTTGTGTAGCTCAAGTGAATCCTGCTGCCATTAAAGGACTTTTGCCTGTTACTGTTTACCATATAAATGTGTGAGGAGGCTTGTGTAGCTCAAGTGAATCCTGCTGCCATTAAAGGACTTTTGCCTGTTGCAGTTTGTCATATAAATGTGTGAGGAGTCTCGTGGAGCTCAAGAGTAGCCCTGCTGATGTTGAAGGACCCTATCTTGTTTGGAGGTCGTGAGTACTAATTCAGGGTCACACCCTGTTGAATTGCCACATCAAATCCAAATGGAATTACTGTACTGCTGACTGTTTAACTAATTTTTCTTTTCTCTGTGTGAAAGGGCCCCTACTAGCTGCCACGGTTTGGACTAGCCACTAGGGCTTGGGTACCCAGGGACAGTAACTGGTAGGGATAGGCCTGTGCACAGAGCCATAGGTAGATGAGTAAAGTCATAAGCTAATTAACCTGATTTCCCCCTGTCCTTGTTATATCCCCCTAAATAAATCAGAGCTGCTTGTTTCAGCAAAGTTATACTGCCTGAGGTATTTGTCTATGTTCAAGTATTGTACTGTGATTGTTGCACTGTATCTTCTTATTTTACAGGGGGTCCCAGTGCCTGAACCAGACCTGGGGGTAAGTGCATACTGAAGGTAATTCTGATATACTGTGTGGGCCACTAGTGGGAAGAAAGGGGTTGCAGTGTCCCAGAGGGCTGTGACCAGTTAGTTTAACTATTGCAAACCCTGACCTCTGGGTGGAGGCACCCGCCATCGGATCCAGGCCCCTCAACCTGTTAGTGGCAAATCAGGCAGGGGTAGTAGCCCCTGGAATAGCGCCATCTAGGGGTTACAGACAGAATAGAGAAAATATGGTAGAGGGACAGTAGCAGGGAGGTGCAAAAGTATTTATAAGTGCATTAGGCATAGGCGATTAATAAAGTGCCAGGGGAGAGGAAGGCTGGACAAGTCGGTATCAAGTGCCATGAGAGAAAGGGGGAGGGGAGGGGAGAGAGGAGGGGGAAGTGAAAGTCAAATCCAGGGAACTCAGGGACCCCTTCAGGATGTTGACAACCCTGCAAGGGGACGGGGACTCCTAGACAAGGTGGGGGAGTGCCAAGGGGAGGGGGAATTTAGGAGGGATTGGTAAACAGGTGTAACGTGTGAAGAAGGGAGGGGAGAGGCAGAGGGGAGAGAGCAGGGCCCTAGTGACCCATATAGGATGTAGGGTGGAGGGAAGGGGAGTCGGAGGAGAGGGGCCGAGCCAGGGGTCCCCCCAGGATGCTGAGAACCCTGAAAGAGGGCTGGGAAGGCTGGGAGAGAAAAAGGGGGGGAACAGAGGAGTGTCAGGGGGGAGAGAGGAGTTTGGCAGGTAGGTATCAAGTGCTACGGGCAGAAAAGGGGTGATAAAGGAGGGAAGAAGGAGAGGAGGAGGGGAAGGAGAGTCGAGTCCAAAAGGACCCCATCAGGATGCTGAGAACCCTGCAAGGGGGCAGGGGAGGCTACAAAAGATGGGGGGAAGGAAAGGTTAGCTACAAAAGATGGGTGAAGGAAAGGTTAGGCTGGGAGTAGATAAAAGTAAGGGGTGAGTCTAGACATATGCAAGGGTATAGTTAGAGAGGGTCATGGTAAGAGCAGCTAAATGAGAGGTAATTGTGAAGGGCTGAACTTATGGAGTAAGAGGAGGAGGAGGAGGAGTGATGAACTTGAGGAGGGGAAGGAGTTCCAGATTTTGGGGAAGCAGTGTGAGAAGTCTGATTGACCAATGAGGGTGGAGTACTGAGGGATCACCAAAGTATGTGAGTCGGTGGATCTAAGGGAATGAGAGAGAGGGGTGATGAATGAAGAGGAGAGGAAGGCTGGGAGTTCACCCAGCCAGTGTTTGGAGGTGAACTTAGCGCAGTGGGATAGGCATCTATCTGTGAGAAAGGGGAAGGACAGTGCATAGTAGAGATCGCAATGATGGGTGCGAGAAGGAGCATCAAGGGCAAAGCGGCAGAAAGAGTCGAATAGGATGTCCAGTCTGGTCAGGGATGATTTAGGAGCAGCACCATAAACTACATCACAGGGGAGGATCATCTTCTAAACAAGTTCACGCCTTGCCGCAGGAGAGATGCAACTACGGTTCCTGAACAGGGCACTAAGTTTGGGGTGCAGTTTTTTCAGGATGGCATCAATATGTTTAGAGAAATTGAGGTGTTGATCCAGCCAAACCCCAAGATATCTGAAGTAGCAAGTGTCCTCTAAAATAGTCCCCAACCCCGTGGGTTCACGCCATGTCATTCCTGTACTGCCACCCGGTGGACGCATGCTGGGGGGGCAGCAGTTGCAGCTAAACAGGGGCAACTGTTGGCTGATGTGTGGTGTGTGTGTGCTTATACACGCACACCCACCTGCATCATAGCATGCCACCATCCACAAGGTGAGAAAACGGAGACAAAAACTACGGTGCCAGCAGGATGGCTGACCTGCTCTGGACCTGCGCCACCAGCCAGGCACAGCCATGAACTGGATGATGACACTGGGGAAGGGGAGGATGACCCCTTCTCTTCTGGTCCTGCCACAGGGTGCAATCCTTAAGGGTACTACTGGTTAGTAAGTCCTGGGGAGGTGGGTGCCTGCCGAGGGGGGGGGGCTGGGGGAGGTCATGCAACAAGGCATTATACATCTTGTAAAAAAAATAAATTCCCAAGAACCCAGGCCACCCTCTATGTGTAAATGGACACACTGTTTCCCAAGGGCCTTGGTACAACTGACGATGAACTGCCTGATACTGCCACCACTGGGCACGAGGGCATGGATACATATAACCCCTTACAGGCCATGACAACCCAGGATATCAGTTACATAAAGCCTTTCAAAGCACAGTAAATATATGGGACTATTTGTTCCCCAAAAGAAAGAAAGGAAGTAGTTTAAATAGAGAATAATGCATGGAGTGGTGTCTTCAACAAAAATTTTATACACATACGAGGTGTGTGTTGCTTTATAAATCCCAAGAGCAAAACTCAAGAGGTTTAAAAAAGCATCACATCAAGGGTGTGTAAAGAAATTCTGGGTTGCACACACCAGCCCCTGTTTTTAATTTTTTTATAATTATTGGGTAGCATTTTTTTTTTTTTTTTTTTTAGTTAGTTAGTTTCTTTCTCTCCGACTGGCCCCCTTCCACCGGCCTCTTCAGCCCCATCACCCCGACGTACACCGGACTCACCTCTGCTTCACAAGTTTCCGGCTGGCCGGGTGTGGCGCCTGTGGGAGGTCGGCATCATCCTGCCAGTCGGGGTTCCTTTTTTCTGTTTCTTTTCCCATCCCCAAGCACGGAGAGAAGTCATGCAGTGATGCCAATGGCTGAGCCACGCATGCTTCGGTGCACAGCACACCGGGCATCTGCCCTGCATCCGCCCCTACATTGTGGGTCTGCTGTGCCAGCCCCAGCCATTGCCAGGGGTCAGTCAAGCAGCGGACACTATCCCACCCCTCCCCAAAAGAGGAGAGCAGTCCTCTAGACACTTGATCCTCTCCTCCGGCCGATCCTGGCGGCCTGCCACTTTCCTAACATGGTTGGCGGCGTGGCAGAAGGTAGTGCTGATGCCTCAGCCCTCCACACCACTAGGCTGGCTCACTGGGTAGGATTTTTAATTGCACTTTAAGTCTATGCCACATGATGTAGAACCAGGCACTTAACTGACAGGTCCCAGTTACACATAGTGGGTGGTAACACGTAATCACCCCCATCAGTAAGGTGTATTGACTTAGCCTGGTGATGGTAAAGGACAAAGTCTGTTATGCCTTCAGGTGAATGGCACCTGGGTTCGGGGTTAGAAACGGACTTGGAAAGTGGCATGGCGCCTTCACCTATGGGGATCCTTATGACAGAGTGCTGCCAGGGTGCTTCCTCGCAGGAAATAAATACAGCCCTTACCCTCTGTGACAGGGAACACAATAACACAATCCCCTCCCCACTTACCACTCTAAGCATGAAAATAAACAGCAAGGCAATAGTGGCAAACAATGTCAGCAGTTGCAAACAAATAACCAACAGGTTAAGTTTTGGAGTTGGAGAACAAGGCAAGGGACATGGGAAGCAAAGTTAAAAATAAACAAAGGCAGCAGTTTGCATTCACCCCCACAGGAAGGCATATCTCAGCATCTCTTCCCCCTACTGGTGCACCAGTTAACCCCACAGACCCTCTAGGAATTTCCAGTCGCAGTTTGAATGTACACACAGATGCAGAGTTGCAGACATGTGACACTTGGACCTTGGTGCAAAGTACAGTGTAAATTTGGTTATTGATACTGCAGCTGCTGACTAGCAAATTATCAGATGGATGGATAGTAGAACAATTGCTCCTGGCTGTAAGCTGCAGTGGTGGGCTTGATTCTATGGTCATGCGGGACTGCCCAGAAAGTATCTATCTATCTAGCTAAACAATAGGAGTGATAAGCTCTGTGGGTAAAACCCAGTACTCACAACCTTTAGATAACAAGCTGGTGCTTTTTCCATGGTGACATCTCCCCTGCTTAGGCAGATGACTGGATGGACTTTTCTGTAGACTGGATACAGGTGCAGCACACCCAACACGCTCCCGGTGGCAAAGATTGCAGCCCATGATGACTTTGGATGATGGGGGCTCTGTTCTGTAACCTGGTAACAGGTGCAGCAGACCCAACACACCTCTGGTGGTGAGGGTTCTGAGCCATGATGCTCCGGATGATGATCATCATATTCACCCCACAAGAGGACTTGCCTTCACCCACCCCAACAGGCGGGCAGTCACTTGGTACCTCAGCTGGTTCGATCCCCTGTCCAGATAAAATCCAAACAGCAGCCAGCCTGTCGGTGCAGTGGTTGGATTTCCGCTTTCGGGAATGGACCTGGATCATCAGAAGGCCGGCCAGGGGAGAAGGATCGAGTGTCCCATGGACTGCTCTCCTTCTCCAGGGGGAGGGTGCTGTATATGACCAGTGCTCAAGGGACCCCTGGCGGAGGCCGGAGGCGCTGCAGCAACTGGCACCAGCAAGGCTTTGGGGGGGTGGGACAGATGTTGGCATCATTGCACGTTCCTGCTCCCGCCTACAGGGGGAAAAAAGCCAATCTACCTACCGCCTCAATGACACCCACTCCCTGGCTGCTGTCAGCTCCCAGGCTGACTCCCACCCTATCCCATCATTCGCGGCACCCTTCAGATGGGCCAGGTGCCATTACCCCACCCTGGAAGGCATGCCAGGGGGTACCAGCAGGGCGGCTAATGTGGGAAGCCACAGCTGAGGGGTCCGTGACCGGGCAGAAGCCCGGCAGTGGGAGGTGCCAAAAAGAGAAAAATTAAAAATCCAAACAGCAGCAGAAGGCAGTGAGTCACCTCACCAGATGCTGAGCAGCTTTCAAGGCAACCCTGGCTCTAATTCGATGGTAGAGTCCAGCCTTTGCACTCTAGATACATCAGTCCCCTTCTCAGAGGTCTCAAGTTTGTTTTGGAAAAACTTTTTAGTCAGACAGGAATAGCAATAAGGACCTATTGACAAACACTCCTTTCCTCAGAGATTTCTCTCAGACAAATCTGTTCTATTGCACACGTCTCTCTTCCTGTACAAGAAATTCAGGGATTTAATATCAGTGGCTAGCATCTCATGCATTATTCCTCATGTGGGTTTCTGTGGCTGTCATTCCAGGCAAAAGCATGCGTACAAGTCATGAGTCAGCTTGCAATTCAGAGCTGTTTTGCAGAGCTGAGCCCCAAATGGATGTCGGTTTCACAAGAACAGGGTGTACTAATTTAGTTGTTTTGCAGAGCTGAATTAGTCTCCAAATGGATGTCAGTTTCACAGGGGAAGGATGTACTAATTTAGTTGTTTTGCACTTTGTGCAGCTACTTGAAACTGACCAGCCTCCTTGCTATGGGCCTCCTGACCCTAAAGGCAGTCCACGGGCCACTTGAGTGAAGAAAAGTGGTGGCGTGCTGGCCACGGTAAGAAAGCCACTGAAGAAGCCCATAGAACAAATGACAGTGTCCAGTCCAGCCTCGGGTCCTGCAGCTGCAGTCTGGACTGGGACCAGGGCAAAAGAGCAGTGCAGGGGAAGGTGGCCACAGTGCTCCAGAGAGAGCCAAAAGTTAGCCCCTGTAAGGAGGAGGTTACACATATAATTACAAGATTATTATGTGTTTATTAAAAATTCTAAGTAGTATTTATGTATTTATTATGTATTTCTGTGCTACTGACGCAGGTTAGAGAGAGGACTGGGTCAAGAGGCCAGGGCTAGGAGGAATCCAAACAGGGAAGGGACAGCACTGTTGTCTGCTGCCACAGTAACCCTTCTGGTGCAACTGGGAACCTGCTCCCTGCAGCTGAAGTCTGCTAGAGGGCACTGAACTATTTCAAAGAGGTGGGACTGTCAAGACAGAACAAGCCCATTAGATTTGACGAGACTACAGGGGGAAAATGTCCCCCACACACTGTCAGGATAAAGGCTAGTCTCACTTGGCTTCAGCACCATAAACCCCCATCCCAACTTGATGATGTGCTTCAGAAGGGTGGGAATGCAAAGCCTCAAAGATCCCAGCATGGGGGACAAGCCATAAAGAATTATGATGAAGACATATGTAGTGTCTAGACTTGATAATCTGTGGCAGAAGAGGTGCAACTGTAGCCTGGGGCCAAGAATACAGAATTAGAAAAAATATAAATGTATTAAATGTTTAGATTTAAGATTGCAAATCATCTTTTTTTTTTTAATATGTTTGTATTTGTGGGCTGGCTGGTAAGTGGCAATCCAGGGCTAAAATCTGAAACTCTGGGAGAGGGTGCTTTGCTGCAGTATGATCTTGTGGTGTGACAGGAGTGGGACAGGCAGCGTGGTGTATGAATGACTGAGATGACCACACTCCATCACTGTGTGGATGACCAATCATGCTCAGTATTGTGTCTGCATGGGGTAGGTCAGTATGAAAACTGAACACTTCTGTTCAGCTGGGACCCACCCTCTTCTGTTCAGCTTTGACACTTCAGCCAATGACACTCTGGGTCTTTAGTATAGGGGTCTAGTAAGCTGACAGTAGGGTTAAGAGACACTCCTCTACCAACTCTCGCCCACTCAAACAGTTCAAGCGTTTCCCATTCCTCCAGTCAGTTTTTAAAAAAATTCAATCTGCACTTTGCACAGTGCAAGGAGCCAACTTTTTTGTTTAATAAAAAAATGACTGAGGAGGAAGGTGGAGGGAGAAAAGTGACTGGGTGGGGACAGGGTTGGCCATAGGACTAACTCTGGCCACCTGGGATGGGCAAGGAGTGTTTTTTTATTATTTCGCCCAAGGTCAAAGTGATCCCAAGTGGCCTAACAGTTGGACTGGGTCAAATAAAAGGTGAAAGTGTTGGATCTCTGCATGTTCACTGAATAAAAATTTGGTATTGGCTCATCTTTAGGGATTCACTGTTATACAGATGAAATGACAAGCAGCCAAAGGAATGCAGCACAGCACGTGTGACTGCTGCTGTCCACGGGCCTTGAGTGACACTTCACCTGCCAGGCTGCTTGTTCTTGCCAGCTCAGACAGTCTGGAGTTTTAACTGCCCTGCTGCCTTCAAATTACAAAGTAGCAGGAGGGAAGCAGAGAGAGGGAGGCTTCATCAGTGGGAGAATGTTGAAATTGGAGTGGGGGCTTTTCTTAGAGGATTTGAAAGTTGTGGTGCAGCAGAGTTGAGTAAGGAGGGCACAGTGGCCACTTCTGCTGCCCTAAAAGTTTGTTTATTAAAAGACTACAAACATGAGTGACCAAATCACATTTCACAAACTTCAGATTGGGCCACTGTACCCACATAAGTGGTAAGTCAAAAACCAGGAAGAACAGAAACTGGCTAGAGAATACACTGTTGTCCCCTACAGATCCAGCAGTGATGTGCCCTATGTGCCATCACAAATTGGTTCATTCCTGGCCCTTCACTAGGATCCTGTTCGCAGACAGCTCTAAGCAGGTCATGACCTGGAGCAACGGTTGGGGGGGGCAGAGAGGACGGCAGGCAGTGCCTTCATGTCACTTCTAAACTCAGACCATAGCTGGCCCAGTGGCGTGGCGGTCTGAGGCATCCATGCCTTACCTCCTGCCACGCTGGCGACCCATGTTCGCAGTGTGAGCGGGTCGTTGGGGGTCAGCCAGGGAGGGGGAGGATACAGCATCCAGAGGACTGCTCTCTTCTCCCAGAGAGGGGTGGGGATGGAGTCTGCTGCATGACTGGCCCCTGGCGGTGGCCAGGGGCTGGCACAAAGGACCCATAACATAGGGGGCAGATGGGGAGCAGAAGCCCAGCATGCTGCATGTGGAAGCGTATGCGGTGCAGCCAATGGCATCATTGCATGCCTTCTGTCTGCACTCAGGGTCAAGGAAGAAAATCCAGGAGAAAACTGACTAACTGGATGATGCCAACCCCCCCACCCGCAGGTGCCGCACCTGGCCAGCCGACACCTAGTAGAGCAGAGGTAAGTCTGGTGGACACCAAGGTGACGGGGCTGGGGAAACTGGTGGAAGGGGGCTGGTCAGAAGAGGAAAAACAGATTAAAATAATAATAAACTCAGACCATGCTACATACAGTGTATCTCATTACTTAGGAAAGGTTACAGTAAACTGAGACTTGTGGCCGAGGCTTTTGTATTATTGGTAGTGTTGTACTTGTGTATTCAGTGTCTGTACCAGATGTGGTAAATTGACACCCGTCCTGTTCTATTTTATTTAGAATTGCCAGCACCAGGACAACTTGATTCAAAGACGGTCTTACTACATCCTTCCACCTAGGGAATTTGAATGGGGATAGGGCATGAGATTGACACCAACTTGTATTTTTGTGCATTTTTGTAGAAGGTGGTGTCTGTAAAATGTACCACTTAACATACATATTTTAAAAATGTTCCAGGGCACATGCCCCCAAAGCCCCAGAGGGGTTTGAATAATTGTGTCACCCCCCCTCCAAAAATGGGCCCCATTCACTAAAGTACAAGTTATACGTGCAAAATGTGCGTATAACACCCCCATAGTTATGCAGTCCTGAACAGGCACAGGGTATGTGGTATTTATGACTGCAAGTACCCACAGGGCAGCAGTCCACAGCCCCACCCCCTGGAGTACAGCTGTGCAGGGGTGGATTGCAGCTGCTCATGGGTGTGGATCACAGGGCGTGGGCAGGCATCCAATGGGATGCCCGGCCTGGGTCCCACAGTGGATCCCCTGCTACGTGCATGCAGGGGATCCTGGGAAGATGCAAACCCCTGGAATTAGGGTCCAATGGGCAACTGCCCAAATAACTACCCCGGCCCTCCCTGGCAGCCCTATATGGCTGGGACAGCAGTGTGGCTTGATTCAGGTGCCAATGCTGATGGCAGATGTCCGTTGGGGGGCACATATAACAGTTATGACTGGTTCCCATCACATAACTTGCACCCCCTGGCCTGGCACTCTGCGCCTTTGTGAATAGCACAGACTGTGGGCAGGCCCCCTGGCATACGCCCGGACCACCCATGGCACATAGCAGTGTGGGTGGCAGGGGCATCCGATGCGCATGACACTAGCATGCCTGTAGTGAATGCTGCCCAGGGGTTCACTGGACCCCGCTGCGGGGCATTCTCATATAGGGTTGCCTACATGCCTCAGATACATGGCACGTAGGCAATCTGCACATTAGTGTATAGAGCCCAATGTTCTTAGCATTACACCCTGTTTGAAAATCACATTGATACTAAAAAAATTAAATAATAATAGAATGATCAAGGTAAAATGTAATGTTATCTGTGAATGTGTTCTTTTCACACCCAAAAAATATAAAAACATTTTATTGTGTTTTTATTAAAATGTATTGACTTGGTATGCTCCTACATGTTAAGGTGGCACCTTCATTTAACTTGCCACAGCATATACACTGAGGTGTTTATTAGAAAATCCAAAATAAGAATAGTGTTGATCACATAAACCAACGTCAAGATACTACACTTGGGAACAGATATATTTTATCCAGTGACACAATCAGTTCTGAATGCTGAAATCTCCCTCTACTGGTAGGTCTTAGAGATGCACTCATGTTAAAGTTACTTTGTTGTAATGTACATACAGAATGGTCTGAAAAAAAATGATTTAAAAGAAACAGAGAAACATTGAATGTGACAGCAGCTAAGGGCTGCTGGGCCATCCTATCTGCCATTTTTTTACTTTAATTTTTGCTTCAGACCCTACTTAATCTGATTTAATCCCTCCCACCCACCCCACCCCCTTCCCCTACAATTCTCTTGTGCCTGTCCCAGGCATTTTTGAACCACACCGCTGTTTTTGCCCTCACTACCTTTGCTGGAAGGCAGTTCCAGGTATATACCACCCTTTCTGTGGAGAAATACTTCCTCATATC
Source organism: Neoceratodus forsteri (assembly GCA_016271365.2). Classification (NCBI taxonomy): domain Eukaryota; kingdom Metazoa; phylum Chordata; order Ceratodontiformes; family Ceratodontidae; genus Neoceratodus; species Neoceratodus forsteri. The sequence continues at coordinate 1,453,699,919 of CM057452.1, forward strand.
CCTCCTGAATTTACCTCCCTCCAGCTTCATAGCATGCCCCCTTGTTCTAGAGCGTCTTTTTATCTAATAAAATAACCTTCTCCTGTACCTTCTTAACCCCTGTGAGGCATTTAAAGGTCTACCTAGTTCCAGGGAAGCTTGAACAAGCACGGTAAATAGTAGTAATGTGCAGACTAGGTAGGCCAAAGGCCCTCATCTGCTGGCAACATCTATGTCAGTTAGTTTAGTTTACTTGTTCAGTTGTTCAAACCATCACAAATGCAACAAACATTAAAATGAACTTGATCATATACACTATACATAAAATCAGACACATTACAAAATGGGAACCAACAAATACCAACCACATTAAAACACATAATTATGTTTGCTTGCATGCATGTGCAAGAAACATAGTGCCATCATCTGAGTTTTCGTAGGTGTGGCACCCTGTCTTCCAATGCAGTCAGTGTGTTTGCAGGCAAGGCCACAATTCACCAATGAATGCTGCAGGTGTCTATGACAGCAGTTGAAAGTGCAGTGCCGTACAGTTGAAAGGGAGAGCTCCACTTCAGTGAGCAGCGATAAGATGCGTGCTCATGCGCTCCACCCACACACACATGCATATTGCGTGCTCATGCGTTCCCCCCCACACACACACACTGAATGGCTGATGGGGGTGCCCAATCCCCCATCGGCTCTGCTGCGCTCCCCCCAATAGAGTTCCAGGTGCCATGTTGGGAGCCCACCCCAGTGTGGCAACAGTCCATATGGCTGATGGGGGTGCCCAATCCCCCATCAGCTCCACTGTTCCCCCTCAACTAACTAGCGGGTGCCACGCTGGGAGCCCACCCCAGCATGGCAACAGTCCGTATGGCCAATGGGGGTGCCCAATCCCCCGTCGGCTCCACTGCCCCCCCAAAAAGCCTTCCAGCTGCCACACTGGGAGCCCACCCCAGCGTGGCACAAGTCCTGCATCGTCTAAGGGAAAAAAAAACCTACAAGAAAAAACCTTCCCTCGCTGACTGTCCTGACCCATCCCCACCCGCGCCCACCTCTGTGGACCCTGCCTCCTCACATCCCCACTCACCCTGTAGTTACCTCCCAAGTCCAGCACGGCGATCTTCAGTGGACCGGGAACACATCTGCACTCTTCAAAGCCGACCGTGAACTGAGGAAATGCCGGTAAGCTGCATAATGGAATAAATAGGGTTTTTTCAACTTTGATGCATATCTCAGACATTTTTGTGAATTTTTTCACCAAATTTTCAACATGGGGGTTGTGGGACCCCACCTCATGAATTCTGTCACCTGTCATTTTGTTAATCGGCCCCGAAAAGTGATTTTGCTGTCACTGCGTGGAACCACCTTTCAGGACCAACTTACAAAATGACAGCATCACAGTTCATGAGGTAGGCCCCCAAAAACCCTATGTTGAAAATTTGGTGAAAAAATTCCCAAAAATGATTGTTTTACGAGCATGCGTTGTGTTGTTCCTAGGCATGCTCGTAAGTTCGTGAATTTTCAATATTTTCACTCCAGATTTTCCACATTGCCATTTTACCACACCTCCTTATGAGCAGTATAGCTGTCATTTTTCACATCTTGCCCAAAATGTGTTTCTGTGCATGTAGCTCACAATGGTGCAGTCGATGTGAGAAATCAATGTTTAGAACAGATTAAGAAAATCACAGTGACACTGTTCATGAGCAGAGGTGTTAAAATGGCCATGTTAAAAATTTAGTGAAAAAATACCCAAAAATGACTGTTTTATGAGCATGTGTTGTGCTGCTCCTACACACGCTTGTAAGTTCGCGAATTTTCAATATTTTCACTCCAGATTTTCAATATTGTCATTTTACCATACCTCCTTATGAGCAGTACAGCTGTCATTGTTCACATCTCACCCAAAACATGTTTCCGCGCATGTAGTGCACAATGGTGCAGTCGGTGTGTTATATTAATGTTTGGGACAGATTAAGAAAATCACAGTGACACTGTTCATGAACAGAGGTGTTAAAATGGCTATGTTAAAAATTTGGTGAAAAAAGTCCATAAAATGACTGTTACGAGCGACCACTGTGCAGGTTCCTTGCACCCTTGTAAGTTCATGGATTTCTAATATTTTCAGTCCAGATTTTCACCACTGACATTTTTCCCCACTTCCTTATGAACAGTACAGCTGTCATTTCTCACACCATGGCCGAAATGTGTTTTCACACTTCCAGGGCAGAAATTCATGGTCGCTGTGGGAAATCACGGTTCGGGACAGATTAAGAAAATCACAGTGACACTGTTCATGAGTGGAGGTTCCAAAATGCCTGTGTTGACAATCCGCTGTAAAAATCCCCAAACTAATTGCATTACTGGTGTGTGTGTTGCGCAGTTTCTATGCACGCTTGTGACTTCACCATTTTTTTAATATTTTCACTACAGATTTTCAACATTGCCATTTTTTGCACCTCCCCATGAACAGTACAGCTGTCATTTTTCACATCCTGTTTGAAATGTGTTTTTGCACCTGTGGTGCCAAATAGCGTAGTCACTGTGCAAAATCAGCTTTTGGCTAACGAACTGATATTGCACTGTTCATAAGGTGGGGGGTCACAAAAAAACCATGTTAAAAATTTGGAGTAAAAATGCTAACGAACGCCTGAGGCATTAGGGTTTCCAACCATAACGCACCACCCTGTAGAGATTGACAGGCATCAGGGGTGTGACTTGGGATTCTCGCCTGTAATGCTCATACCATTCCACACTCTGCAGCCAGTGAGAGGCATTGAGGTGTGCCTTGGACTCTTCAGCCCCAAAGTTCACCCCATTCTCCTATACAGGACCCATCTCACCATATTTCCTGATGGAATGGGGTGCGCATAAGGGCCAAAGACCCCAAGGCACACCATGACACTTGTCGGTGTCTGCAGGGTAGGGTGTGGTGAAATGGCGTGGCCATTATGCCTAACGACCCAAAGGCACACCCCAATGCCTGTCAGTCTCTGTAGGGTGGTGGCGGGGCTGGCTTCAGTTCAGTACTTCACTGCCATTCCTATTATGCAGCTCTCTAACTCCTACACTACCAATGCCAGCAAGCAAACATTTGGCATTGACAAATGCTTGTTACAATATGTCAACAAGTTAAAAAAACTTAACAAAGGATACTGAACTTAGCCAATACGATAGAGTTATATGAACTTAAATGTATGACTACACTTCCCCTGTTAATAGCTTCATGTTGGAAAAATTAATATCAGACATTGCCCAATTAAAAATGGCATAAATTCCATTTTAAGCAGTTTACCTTTTGCAAAATATTTTGATAAATGGTCTAATTTAAATTTTAAATATAATCTCAAACAATGGCCATAGTCTATATACTGTAACTTTCTGCATCATTTTCTATAGCTAAAGGTAAATATTTTATTTACATTTCATACTGACTAACCAGGGCAGTCTAATCAGCAATTAAGGTGATTCAAAAGATATGTCCAAACTCAAGCGAAAGACCTTTCCACTTAACCCAGTGCATGTTATCAAGACTCATGCAACTATTTGGATTTTTGTGGTATAATACTTTGCTAGATAGTCTTTTGTGTCTCAAGAGGATTCCACCAATTTTTAAATCCCACTATTTGCCATTGAGTTATTAATCTATAAATTCAATCTACAACTGCCTACTTTTATCTATTTTAGACTCATATCTACCAGTTTTATGATTAAAAACCTGAGAACACTCAATAGCGGCAATATGCAGAATGCCAAAATGGTCCTGTCCCCTGCTGTACAATTTGACCACTAGACATTTCTATACCCCATACTCTGCATACTAAGTATGTATGGCTTAGCACCTACACTGCTGTGCAGAAGGCATCCCACCTAGGCTCCAGCAATACTTCAACTACAACCCTAGGCAGGACAAACTGCCCCTGGATGGAAGCCATCTGACCACTGCAATAAATAATTGCTCAATGATTTAAATAAATTATAGTCTGTTAATTAACTTGGCCTTTGCTAATTCATTAAAATCCTTTTACCTTGACTATTTAGTTTTTTTACCATGATTATGTAGAGTAGAAAATTGCCATAAACAGCTAGGAAACCCTTAATTTAACATATGTAGCTAGAATTTCAGATTTTTAAGCTGCTACTCCTCGACTATAGCCACTCTCTAGCATATTAAAGACACCTGAAACAGTTAAATTGGCATTAAATATCACAAGGGTCTGAATTTAGCTGTCACATGTTCAGGAATTACGTTAATGACCCAAAGAATAAAAATTAAAATCTCAAATCATATACACAGATATTTCACACACAGTAGAACATAAGCTAAGATTTACAAAATATTCTAAATAATTTTAAAATATCTTTGAATTGGGTTCCAAACATTTCCAAACTCCTACTGTTTCTGAAACATAAAATCAGCAGTTTTCTACCTTCTCATCGGATAGATGGGGGAGTTCATTGTCTCTGTTCAAAAGCTGTAAATTTATATATTTTATTTTATTTTATTTTATTTTATTTTATTTTATTTAAACAGCAGTTTGGAAAACCTTTGAGCCATAGGCTCATTTACAAAGGTACCTTGTCACAGTAAGACAAATGAAAATACACAGTATAGCAGTACAACACATAAGTATAACAGTAACTTAAGACATAGATACAAACAAGCTGGTACAGGTAGGATTGATGCAAACAATACCAGAGTTATGTTGTCCTTAGCAGCTTAGTAGTAAGCTTTGTCATAAGTATTGAGTACGGCTTTGACTAATGGCAATTACAGCATCGGGTGTTAATAAGGTGGTTACGTAAGGAAGTTTTGAAGCACGATATAGTTGGATATATTACAACTCCAAGCACAAATTGCTCTTGGCTATTGATATCCAGGTTTGCTTTTACTGTTGGTGAGATTTCTTTCAGTTTTCCTAAAGAATTATCCCAGTCTCTCTGCTCCAGGAGTCCATGACACAATTCCTTCATCACTCCATATTGCTCCTCCTGCAGTCTCCTGTCTCCTGTCTTTCCTCTCCGTCTCCATTGGTATTTTTGAATTATTGACTTTAATCTCGGAAACTCCTTACACATGTTGTATATATAGTTGTCTAAACTTTCGCTACTGTTAGTTACCTTGTATATTGTATTTTGCTTCTGGCTTAATTTCTGTTTATTTGGCATTGTTGTATTCACTGTGTGGTATAATGTTCATGTATCCTGTCCAGGTCCATCTCAAAAATTAGCATTGCTCAATGGTGTTTGCCTGGTTAAATAAAGATTTTGATTGATTGATTGATTGATTGATTGATATGCAGCATCTGCTGAATTAAAAATATAAAGTGCTCCACTAAGCACAGTAACTTTGGGGTAATCAGACAAAATAAGCATTAATAGCCCCAACTCCAAGGCAACACTAGCATACCTTTTAAAAAGGCTAAACCAGCCTGTCAGCACTTGAAGTGCTGCAGTAATCCCAAGCGTCCTCCTTTTTGTTCAAGAGTCATCCCGAATACAGATTTCCATAGGGTTCAGAAGCTCAGTAAAAGGCATTACCTAACATCTATGTATCTGTGTCTCTATCATATCCCCCCCAGCCTCCCTTCTCTCCCCCAGTGTGTACATATGTAGCTCCTTTATCCTCTCTTCATATGTCTTTTGATGCAGACCCTGCACCATTTTGGTAGCTCTCCTCTGGACCACCTCCACTCTGTCTATGTCTTCCTGAGATGTGGTCTACAGAACTGGACACAGTACTCAAGGTGGGATCTTACCAGTGATCTATATAGGGACAGCACCACCTCCCTCTCCCTGCTGGTGATATCCCTTCCTATGCATCTCGGCATCCTGCTTGCCCTTCCGGCTGCCTTGTCACACTGCCAGGCCACCTTCAGATCATCTGATATGTTTGCCCCAGGTCTCTTTCTTGTGTAACCCTTAGGTGGCGCTATCCCAAGGGCTACTACCCCTGCCTGCTTGGCTAGTAGCAGGTTAATGGGCCTGGGTACTGAAACGGTTGCCTCCACCCAGAGGTCAGGGTTGTTAGTGGTCAAGCTAACCTGGGCACAGCCCTCCAGGACACTATAACCCCCCCTTTCCCTTCTAGTGGCCTGAACAATATACAATAATTACTTTCACAATGACCCTTATTCACCATGCAATTACCCACGCTGTTTGCACTTACCACCAAGGCTGGTTCCTCTAGCTCAACCCTGGGGACCTCCTGTAAAATAAGGTTATGCACAGCAAATAGCAACAGTACAGTACTCTTGGCACAAACTGGAACCACAGTCAGGTTAAATGCAAAAAGAGTTAGATCTTATTTATTCAGTTGACTTAAACAAGGGAGGGGCGTAATCAGGTTGATTTGCTTAAAGGCTGTATCAATCAGACAGTTATACATGCACTTCAGAGTCCCTACACAGTCACACACTCTGGGTACCAAGGTAGAAAGATGGTGAGCTAGCCAGGAACATTGCCCAGGGTAGGCCGGCTCGCAGCTTGTTGGGGCCCTGTGATGGAAGAAAGCAATATGCACAACACACACTATTTGTAATCCGGAGCCGGAGGGCTCAGTTCGTGACAGAAAAGACAACAAAGCAATCAGATGACATCACTTTAGATGTAGTTGTTGTTGCAGAGAGCTACCCTGATGTTTACTCATGATACAGGACACAGGCAGGATGAAATCGAGACAGCAGGTTGTTGAACTGTAGTGCCAGGAGAAGCAGGGCCCACACGAATCACTGAGGCGTCGTTCCTGTTCAAAGCGTGAGCACGGGGCTGATCCCCAGGCAGGTCTGTTGTCAATGGCTTTCTCTGTGTAGCAGGCAGTCTGGCTGGGCCAGTGTGGCAAAGCCCAGACCCAATGGAGATGAATACAGATTCAGTCCGTGGGAGCTGGATGCAGCCTCCAGCAAGCAGAACACAGTTCAGCACACAGTGGGGAACCAAATCACAACCCACTAACAGCTCACAGCACATTTACATGTAAGAAATTCTACTGTACCAGGCAGATTGCTATCCGGTCGCAATTACAGAGTCTCTACACAAACCGGAAGTTCAAAGGTGGCCGGAAACCCTGACAGGCCGATCGCATTCAGCAAATCTTCAGTCTTCTTCAGTTTAAAGCCTGGTCACAGTTCTGTGGCTTAAATCGTCCTCACAATTCAGATTCAGTCCAAATAAACTTCAATTTCCCTCTCCGGGACAGCAGGCAGAGAGGCAGGCCAAAACTCGGCCCTTTCATAGTTCTCCTGCGCAAATTACACAGGGGCTGTTGCTTGAATCACTCAAGCTGTTACCACTTTCACTTCCCAGTTCAGACTGAGTCTAGCTGCAAGCAGCCTGGGACCTTTCTCAGGATCCAAAAGGTTCGGTTGGCTGATTTATCTGTCAGTCAGTTCAAGGGCTCCCCCTCCAGGTCTGTTTTGGCACCAAAATGAAAAAACCACAAAGCCCCTGGGGACAGGCTCAATTTTAGAGTCCCCAAAGGTACTGACTGGCCCATTTCAGCAGTCCAGGACCAAGATGGTGGAGATAAACAGAAATGTCCATGCTGCAAAGAAGGCAGGTTAGACAAACTGCAATATTATTACTATTCTAATAAATGATCAACAAACAAGTACATCTTCTAACAGAGCTCCCTCTCAGATTAATTATGACTGCAATCCAGGCAGCTCTTAAAGAGACAGTACACAGAGGCTATACAGGCACTCGCTGGCAATACATTTAAACTGATAAAACGCAGGACACCAGCCTGGCAGTGAGCATTTAGGCAAGCTCAAGGAATATTTTTCGGGAACCCCCATTTGTAGGGGGTTTATACTTGCTTGGTTTTTGTCAGTATCACTCTGCCCATTTTGTACTCCACTCCTGGGTTTCTATGGGCCAAGTGTGTTATTTTGCATGTATTGGCATTAAAACCCAACTGCCATAACCTTGATCACTCTTCCAGTCTTTTCAGATCCCTTCCCGTCCTTTCCACCCCCTCCGAAGTGTCCACTCTGTTGCAGATCTTGGTGTCATCTGCAAGAGGCAAACCTTCTCTTCCAGTTCCTCTGCTATGCCACTTATAAAGACATTAAAGAGGACTGGTCCCAGCACTGATCCCTAAGGTGCCCTGCTGGTCACCCTCCCTTCCTCGGAGCAAACTCTGTTTACCACTACCCTCTGTGTCCTATCCCCTAATCAGTTTCTTACCCAGGTTACTACCTTATTACCCACCTCCAAGTTACCCAACCTGCTTACTGGTCTCCTATGTGGAATAGTGTCAAAAGCCTTGCTGAAATCCAGGTAGGCCATATCCACTGCTCCTCCCTGATCCAACTCCTTGGTCACTCAGTCAAAGAAATCTATCAGATTTGTTTGGCGTTACCTTCCCCCTGTGAAACCATGCTGCACTGGATCCTGTAATCCATTAGATACAAGATATTCCACAATCCTTTCCTTTAGTAGTGTTTCCATTAACTTATATAGCCCCGGCACCATATGCTAGTGGGCTACCCCCTTGCCAGCTGTCCCTAGTACCAGGCAAGGGGCCTGGGCCCTGCTACAGTGACAATTGGGTGTTTGTTCCCAGTAATATTGATAATAGCATGGTGCCTCCACCCAGAGTAAGATGTCAGTGGGTCAGGTATCTGCATGGTACAGCCCCCTGGGATACTGTACCTACCCACCTCTCCAACCAACTTCTCTGCACATTGTGTTGCCAATAACCTTATTCCACCATAAACCACATATCTTTGCAACAGGCAAGCACAATGAATTTCACTAACACAGCAATTTCAACAAACAAACTCACTGCTTTATTTGGGGGTTAGGACTAGGGAAGTGATACCGGGACATAGGATGGATGTGAAAGAAAACTGAAAGTTAGTGAAAATAGGCAACAACAATGAACATTTGAACCAGCCAGGCCAAGCCTACCCCCACTGGTTCCAGTGTCCTCAAACTGTCTCTAGGGGTACCTACTAGGTGCAGGTCTGATTGGTGCCGCAGGTTGGCCTGCTGTTGGGGCCCTGAAATATGTTAAAGCAAATGATTTTAAGAAAACCACTACAACTCCCTTTTTCCCTTCAAGGAGCCAGGTCCTGGGTATTCACTGTTTGTTGACCTCTACACCTGGTGTTTGGAGCTCCTTATTCAGTGCAGCAAGGCAGAAAAACAGGCCAGCCAAGATCCCTCCATCAGGATGGAACTTGCTTGAGGATCTTGCAGCTGGTCACCTTGATTCTAGTTCTGTCCGCCTGTCACCTTCACCCTCTTCTGGCCCATTGCAGAGCACTGTGGCAGGACCACACCAACCCCAGAAGGACCAGACTCGAGAGTGGCTCCACAGCCCAGCTCCCCCAATGGGTCATAGGTGCCCTAGCACCCCAGCAAGCACCAGTGACCTCCTGAGACAGTGAGTCCCTCTTAAGAGGGGTTAGCAAGTTCCCCCCCTGGCTCTGGGTGAGAACTCCCAAATGGTGGGGGTCCTCCTGCAGTGCCTACACTGAGTTCTAAGCGAGAAAAGTTTGCAGGCAGTCGCCCCAATAAAGTCCAGTGCCAATTTGAGTGGGTGATAGCCTCAATTTCAAGAAGCACAGGTGTTATTCAACAGGGGGATCCAAGAACAACAACCCCCCTGCACACCAATTCACACTTTCCAGTTAAGCAGTGTCCATAACCTTTTCTTTCAGCTGCAGCTGGGCCTCAGCTCTCAGCCACTTTACTCAGGACATACACAGCACCTGGCTAGCACCCCAATGACCAGAGACACTTTGCCTCTTCAGAATTTCAATGACAGTCCCATACAAGCAACAACCTCTCAGCAGGAACTGTGGCACTCTGATAACCCGCACAGTCCTCACAGCTAGTTCAGCTTCCTAGTGCAGGGTTTCTGCAACATTTAGTTTCTTCCATCAAAAAAAATTAAGCAACTTCTCCATACCTGGGGAATCACAGTCTAGTCTCTTTCTCTCTTTCCCATTCTCAATCCAGTCCTTCAACAAGCACCTGGGGGATCTGAATCACCGTTCAGTCTCTCTTTCCCCTTCTCAATCCGATTCGACCAATAGCAAATCTCCAGAAAGGGCCTGGGTAAGCCCCTGAAGTCCAACGTCCACTCTCACAGAATAGTCCTAACTCGTATAGAGCCCAGGAACAGACTGAAGAAATCCCAGAAAGTCCACACTGTTTCAGCCGAAAACCCAGCGTTCTGATTGGCTGATGGAGCATATCAATATTTGATATCCATAGAGATCAATATTTCTGGCTCATTTATTGGAGCATGATCTAGGCACCTGAATTAGTCCCCTCTTTTTCCCAGGAGTGCCTTTGTCCAAGTTCTGGGTGCCTAGAACACTGATTGGCTGTAATATGGGGGTCAAGTGTCACAAACTTGTCAGCTCCCATTAAGTTCTATGGAGTCCATACAGTTCCTCCAGCATTATAAGGTGAGTGCAGTCCAACATAAAACCTTAGGTAGTCAAACACCCCACCGAATCATAGCCCCAGCTGCCCCCTGTCAAACAAGCCCACTGATTAAGGGATAGCCTCTCTCATCCCTCTGTTGCTGCCCCCGCAACTCTGTCCCGCCAGGCGGCAGGCAGCAACCTCATTAATATTCCTGAAACTGCTCATTAATATTCATGACCCCTGAGTGGCCCCACTGTTCAAACTCCCATTTCATCAATATTAGGGCCTCTGCCAAATCCCCCTCAGGTTTCTGGTCCCCAAGGACACAAGAAGGGGCACCGGGACCACGGACAAACTCCCCGTTCTCGGACCACAATGGCGTTTGCCACATCAAAATGCTGGGAGCGACTGTGTGAGGGTTGGCTGAAATAAACATGCTGGCAGTTTACGGTCAAGGACTTATGCCCGAAAGGGCAGAAAAACAACACACTGGTGATGAAAGGAACACGGGGGAACCAGGGGCACTAGGAAAACTGGGGAAGAAAAGGGGAAATGCCAAGTAAGCCCCCAGAGGGGGGTTAAACCTACCTACCACCAATGCCAGGCTGACAGCAGGCCTATAAATGACCACCTCTTCCTTGCTACCACTTTTGTGAAGTGGGACTACATCTGCCCTTCTCCAGTCCTCCAGGACCATACCAGTTCCCAGTGATCCATTAAATAGGTTCATCAGAGGTGCAGCTAGTACCTCCCTGAGCTCCCTTGGATGTACCCCATCTGGCCCCATAGCTTTGTTCACTTTCAGGTTAGCAAGTGTTTCAGGACTCTCTCCTCAGAAAATGGATTAGTGCCCATTTCATTCCAATCAAAGCTCCTGGCACCTTTTCGTGGTCTCTCCCCTTTCCCGTCTACTGTGAACACTGAGCAGAAGTATTTGTTCAAGATGTTTGCATTTTCTTGAACCCCTCCGTACAGTCACCCCCACCTTCTTTAACTGTATATTCCCTCCCTTTGTCTTCCTTTTTCCACTAACATACCTAAAAAATGTCTTGTCCCCTTTTGATACTCCCTGAGTTTTATTTCCTGAGTTTGTGCCCTTGCATTCCTTACTGCTTTACCTGCCTCCTCCATTTTCCCAGATACACTTCCCTATCCTCCTTTCTCTGGGTCTTCATATACCTTCTGAATGCTGCTTTTTTAGGCATTACCTTTTCTGCTACCCCTTTGGGGAACCATAGCAGTCTCCACTTTCTTTTACTTTTGCTTACTTGCTTGGCACAGAGTTTTGTTGCCTTCACTATACCCTCTTTTAGTCGGGCCCACTTTTTCCTCCACCCCCAGTTCATCTCTGCCTGCTAAATCATTCCTGAAGCATTCACCCATTTTTGTAAAATCAGCCCTTCTGAAGTCCAGGTCTCTTGCCATTGTGAGGTTAGATTCCGCAGCTGTTCCTGTATTGAACCACACTGCAGAATGATCACTGGTCCCCAGATGGCTTCCCACCCTGATGCCTGCAACACTGTCCCCATTAGTAAACACTAGCTCAAGTATTGCCCTGCCACAAGTGGGGTCACTGACTACTTGATTGAAGAACGCCCCCTGCAAGGAGTCCAGGATGTCCCTGCTTCTAGCTGAAGCTGCAGTGGAGGGAGGGGCTCCACTCTACATCTAGCAGTCTTAAGTCCCCCATCAGCAACACCTTCTGCCTTTTGGCCATTTTGCCAATTGCTTCTAATATTTTCTTATCTAAGTCCTCCCCCTGTGCTGGAGGCTTGTAGATCACACCTGTTTGAATAGTTACTGCTGAGAGAAAAAAAATGAACAGTTTCAATTAAGACCCATGTGAAGTCCAGTTCTTGTCATCCTTAGTATTTCTATGAAATGGATACCTTTCAAAAGTTTTGAACAGCTAGAACCCTCATTTTAAAGACAAGTATTTCAAAGGTGTAGCCCACCAGTGTCTAGAAAGCTATAAATGCCATACAGAGAGAGAATATTGTTCTTTTCTGTGCTCACCGACAGGTTTCTGAACAAAATGGGATATTTGCTAATTGGCATAGACTCTTCATTAATAAATCTCATACAACCCCAGGTAGCCATTTTGAATAACCCCTGATGAAGGGATCCTGGCGGCCTTGAAGCGCTGGGCTGTTTGCACTTCATTGGTATGCGAACCATTACAATATGTATTTAAATATGTAATGCATTTTTGTTTGTTTATTTATGCTTCCATTTCATTAATATATAAAGATTTTTGAATACTAGCCTGGAATGCTGTGTATTTTGTTAACTGAGCCAATCTGAATAAGGTCAAGCATAAAACCTCTGAACTCATATATATGGTCCAGGGCTGACTGTAACTTAACACCCCATCAAAGAATGCTGTTCAATAGCTCTGCTATTATTCATGGATACAGCTGTCTTTGAGCCTGTTCTGAACTATACTAAAACATAACAAGATAAGTCTTTACCCTGGTTTAGTTAGGCTCGGTAAATTCAAATAAGGTGAGAGCATTGTTGCTGCTATAAAGCCCTGAGTAAAGTTTCTCTTTTGCAGTAAAAGTGCACCCAAATGAAAGTAAAACAGAGGGAAAGCACTTCTTGTAGGCATAGCCATAAAATCGTGCTACAAATGTAAGGGTTTTGATTGGAGAAGAGGTCCTGCCTTACACTGCCACCAAGCTGCCAGAGAGAGTAATGGCGGCTCCTGGGTTCTTGTCCAACTGCTAGTGAAGGGGAGTCATATCTACAGAAACTATCTTGTACGGTGCCTCCACCCAGACATAACCTATAGTGGGCTAGCTGACAATCCAGTACAGCCCACTGAAATGCTGTAGCTGCCCACCTCCTACTGTAGATAGTGCTTCCTGCCAACCCTGTTTCCATAACACAATGATCCCTTTCCTAATGGCACACAGGGTGAATAGTTAGACAATAAAGATAGAAGTGTAAAGCAAAAGCACCGGTTAGTAGCACAGCAGCCCCTGAAATGGAAAATTATACTTAGCACATAACTCCACAGGAAACGGGCCCCGTTTAATCATCCATGTAGACGAGGCCACAGCTATCCCAAGCAGCTTGTTAGTTAGGCTCTCGGAGGGATAAGTACACAAAAGCATGCCTGCCAATATTAAAGCCCAGCTAGGTGCAGCCCCTATTATGTTCTGTTAAATTAGTAGGCAACCCCCTGTGAAGCTTGGGTCTTCCTATACTGGAGGCTGCTAACCTCTTCCCCTGGTACCAGGCCCTAAAACAAAATGAGAAGCTCTTATACAGCAGTCCTTGGATATCCAGTGTTGAGAATTTGCAGGCCAGTAGACAGCAGATGTTGTTGCTGGTTAGTCGGCATTGGTCAACTTTAATGTTTAACACAGAACAACAGGCTCCTTAACAATCCCCCACAGGCCACACAATTGCTAAAATGGTGTCTCACCTCAGCAAACAAGGTATTTGCAAACCAGCCTGATGGCTGACTTGCATTAAACTCCGCACTCGCACACAATTCTTTGTAATGGGGCAGCCTGGTTTCTACTCACAGTTATCAGGAATGACTTCATGGGATGCTGCAGACCTCATTGGTTTTGAACTGTCTGTTCAACCTCTGTGACTCATGCACTCCAGAACTGAGTCTGTCCACTGTTGTGCACCATACTCAAGTTCCCTTTTATCTCCTCATGGCTGTCACTGGGAGCCAGAAGCCCCAATCTGTTCTGCTCAAAAGAAGGTTATATGCTGATCTTCAGCCGTCATCTCTCATACAGACCAGCATAGGAATGTCACTCAAATTCTTGCTCCAGTCCAGACACAAGGCCTGGATGATGCAAATTTACTATGGTCACCCAATGGTCTAGTTCTTTTGGGAGCCCTCACAGATCTGATTCCTCCTTCCCAGTCCACCTTATATTCAGGTCACAGCAGCACATGCCCAATTGGCCCCACCACTCCCCACTCACCATCCCTGATCTCTGACTGGGTCACTAAAGGCACCGATATGTTATCCCACCTTTTCCCAGTGACCCTGCATCAGTACTCGTACCGAGAATCCCATTGATTGGCTGTTCCCAAGTTCAAGAAGTCAGAAGATGACAGCCCCCATGGAGTCCACACAGTTTATCCAAATAACCATGGCTCCAACAAGTCTTTTCTGTAACCAGTCCTCCACTTCACACCAGGAAGATTCCTGGTGTGAAGTGTCACATCTGGAGTATAGTGTGCCGTACAGGCAACCCTACCAGAAGAAATATATTAACGTGCTGGAGGCAGTCCAGAGGAGGTTAACAAAGATGGTTAAAGGTCAGCAGGGCAGGAAATATGAGGGGAAGCTGGATGCTCAGAACATGTGCTCCCTGGAGGAGAGAGGGGAGAGGGAGACATGATTGAGATCTTTAAATATTTGAAGGGTATTAATAAGGTAGACAAGGAAAACCTCTTCTGGCTCAGTGGAAATAAAAACATGAGAGGACATTACCTTAAGCTGGAGGGGGTGGTTCAGGAGAGAGTCCAAGAGGCATTTCTTCATGGATATGTTGGAGGGAGTTTGGAATGGGCTCCCTGATGAAGTGGTATTACTAGAAACAGTGGAAGGCTTTGAATAGGGATGGTACAGAGTAATAGGTAGGCGCAGAGACAGCAAGGCAATGGCTGGAAAGGAGGGGAATCAGTTGGGGAGGGGAAGGCGGAGTCCTTAGCTGCCACTTGGGACTCCACAATACAAGCAGACAAATAGACCACCAGGCCTTATTCTGCTGTAAACATTTGTATGTTTGTAAGAGTCCTAAAGGGTCAGCACAAGTTTCCACTATCCAGATTCCAAAATGGAGGTTTACACCCTCCACCAGCTGAAGACTATGACTGCCTTCAGTCATTGAAGGAAGATCCAACAGTCCCATCCTAAAATATCAATATACTAGTATTTACAGCAATTGCTAGTGTAGACACATGATACCTAAGCTAAAACAGTTCACAGCAATGCTACAGTATATAGACAAATGATTCCTAACTGAATTAGCAATAACCCACGGAAGGACATGGGGTTATAGGCATTTAATCCACGCCTTGGGTGCATTGTGAGGCATGAGGCCGCAGGCTGAGTGTCCTCACAGCACCTGAGGCGTGGATTACATGCCTATAACCCCATTCCCAGGAGTGGGTTATTGCGTTTATAACATGAATTATGTTTACAACAAAAAAATTAAATTATTCACAAAGGTGTTTTTTTTTCCCTGTTTAAATAGGGAAAATATTAAGGTATTCTGCCAAATATTAATGTATCCTGCCAACTGTGGTCTGCATGGAAGATCTGTCATCTACTTACAGACTTTGAAGCCTATAGAGCTTTACGGAACACCTGCAAAAAGGAGATATGCCTGGCAAAAAGTTCTTATTGCAGGAATCTCCTTATGTCTTCTGCCTCCAACCCTAAATGGTATTGGTCCCAAATCAAGGAAATGCTTGGCAACAACAAGCCTCAGGCACCCACAGATATGCATATAAAGGATACCCACTGTAACCATTCGCTCACCGTTGCCAATGCCTTTAACTCCTTCTTTTCCTCGCTACCTTCTCCTTCCCCCTCCGAGCCCCCAAAAGCCTGGCCCGTTGCTTCTTCCAGAACCCCCACTCCCTCTACCCTGGAGCTGGCCCCGGTCACATACCACAAAGTTCTAAAGCTACTCAAATCCATTCCGGCCGCTGGCAGCTCGGGCCCTGATGGTATTCATCCTGGAATTCTTAGGCAGTTTGCTGCCTGGCTTGCTGCGCCCATTACTAGGCTTTTCAACCTCTCTATCAGCACTTCCTCTGTCCCCCTGGTCTGGAAATCGGCTAGAACAATTCCCATTTTTAAGAAGGGCGATGATAAACAACTGTCTAACTACTGCCCCATCTCACTTCTCCCCACTCTCAGCAAGCTACTAGAGAAACTAGTCCATCAACAGGTCTCTGAGTACCTTACCAAGTTCAAATTTCAATTCCCTTGTCAACATGGTTTTAGGGCTGGGCACAGCACCACCACTGCCCTGACCCAACTTACCAGTGATGTAAAAGATAATATGGACAAGGGCCTACTTACAGGTATGATTTTCATCAACCTTTCTAAAGCATTTGATATGGTCCACCACCCACTTATGCATATGAAGCTACAAACCATAGGAGCCTCAGACTTTACCCTATCCTGGTTCGGCAGTTACCTGGAAAACCGCACTCAGGCTGTTGCTTTCCATAAGGCTCTCTCCTCCCCCAATCCTATCACCCATGGTGTTCCGCAGGGCTCCATACTTGGTCCTCTCCTCTTTTCCCTTTTCCTTAATGATACTCCCAGTCCTTCTCTTCACAGTAGCATGCTCATATACGCTGATGATTTGGTGCTTTATTTCTTATCTAAATCCATTGACGACATTAACCTCAAACTCTCTCATGACTTTCAATCCCTTCAATCATGGCTCTCAGATAACCATCAAATTCTAAACATAGGTAAAACACAGGCCATGCTTTTTGGTTCCTCTAAAAAAGTGCCCTCTGAGGCCCCTAAGCTCCTTGTCCACCGCAGTGATGGAACTGCGGTCACTAACACCTCTACTTTCAAATACCTCTGGGTTACGCTCAGCCTGCTGTTGATTTTTGAGCTCATGTCAACAAGGTTTGTCGGTCTGTCAATGCAAAAATAGGTGCGGCCTATCGTGTGCAACACTCTCTCACACCGTCAGCCAGACTATCAGTAGCTAGAGGAGTACTTCTCCCTCAACTCCTCTATGCCTCCTGGTTCTTTACCCAGCCAATGCCAGTGTGATCTGGAAATGGGACACTTTTTACAGTAATATCTGTAGGTTCACCTTATCAGCCCCTCGCCTAACTCATCACTGTCTACTTTACTCTGGCCTGAACTGGCTGTCACCTAATGACCTCTTGGCTTATTCCCTAGGGTGTCTTATTGACTCCCTTGCTCGTCCACCTTGTCCCGACTCTCTGACTGACTTGCTTATCCCAGTCTCCCAATCCCGCACCCTTAGGTTCTCTTCCATCCCCATGCTCTCAGTACGTCTCTGTGCTACCAAAATGGGTGAACAGGCATTCTCCAATTTTGCTCCTAAGTTCTGGAACTCACTCCCCTTGCCGGTTAAAAACTCCACCTCCCACCTTGCTTTTAAGCATCGCTGTTCTCATACCTCTACACCCTCGGTAACTGCAAATGCACGTAGATGAAACTGCCACTAGGTCTCCTTGCTGGGTAGCAGTCTATGTATTACTTACCTCATGGTATGCTGGGTAGCAGTCTATGTATTACTTACCTCATGGTATATTATTTATAGTGTTTTAGTTTCATTGTGCACTAGATGGGCTAAGGACAGAAAATGTGTGAGCTTATCCACTAGCCTATTCACACTTCTTATTGTGCCTGTATAATTTGTCTACCTGTCCTATCCCAAGATGTATCTCAACCTGTATTATATTGTTTGTACTATGTCATTGTTATTATTTATGAACTTGTACAATTGCACTTATCTGTATTCTGTCTTGTACTCTCCCGGGTCGTACCTGAAAATAGGCAGGATTGTTGCCTAGCGCACTTATCCAGTAACCAAAAGCTAATAAATAAAGTTGAAAAGTAGTCTGCTGCACTGATACATGCGTAATTTACTTTATGAAAGTAGAAATGTCAGAAATACACTCCTGACATGATTTTTGACATTTCTATGTGCATAACATTAATCACAAATGCATATGTCACTGTCTTTTCTCCCCCAGCATCGTGCATGGCTCACTTTCTGTCCTCTCTCTTTCTCTCTCTGTCTCTCTCTCTCTTTCTCTCTCTCTACATCAAGGACACTGTGCTACTGCAAGAAAGAAAGAATTGCTCGGGGAAGAGGGTGGGAATACAGGGAATCACTGTGACCTTCTTGCTGTCGCTCTCTCTCATGCCCTCTGCCCGCAGCACACTGCTGCTAACTTAACCTACACTACAGGGACTTGAAGGCAGACTTGCTCATTGGGAGTGGAGGGAAGCACAGGGAATCATGGTTGTCACAGATTCACTCAGCAGATCAGGCCCTCTACTCCCAAAGTGCCAACCTCTGAGCGCAGTCTTGTGAACAGTGTAACAGACAAGGTAACCTTCTTGTCTGTTTTTGTGAGTTCGGATCAATCTTTGGTCTCTAGTTCTGGAGGGATTCAAACTGTTAACCTCTTGCTAGCATACCCAATGCACAGGCTCAGCTGTATCTGTCTTCAGGGGGCAAGATATCTTTGCCTACGAGCACCTAACCAGGTATGCAGAAATGAACCCTTTAAAACTTTAATAAAGACCTCAGATTTAAAACGCTTCTCTTTCCAGTTTGGTACCAATATACAAGCTATGTCTGCTGTCTGCTATAACCATAAATATTTCTCAGCAAAAGAAAGCAATTCAAAGACAGACCAGATTTTCTCTAAAATTAGAGTTTTTACTAAAATATATAATAATACATCAAACATACAATACAGAACTCTTATATCACATGACATACATATCTTTAAACAAAACAAGGTTTAAAACAGTGCAATTCCTACAACAATATTTAGATTTTGTCTAGCTTTCTAAATACCTGTTTTCAGTGCTCAGATGTTATCTTGGTCAGAGTCAGATAAAAGTGTCCCTGTAGTGAAACAGAATAATCTTTACAAGCTGTATCTGCCAGCCCCTTTTGGATGAGGTCATCCAGCTCCTCCTCTATCAAAATATCTAAAAAATGTGTATTTCTATACAACCACAGGATGTAATTTCAGGTATTAATTCTGCAACCTTAGCATAACTTAATTTCAATGACACCTCTTTTGATCTCATGCTGTACCCTCCTCACACAGGCTTCATATGAGCATTTATGACCTCTCACCTCTATGTAATAATCTGTGCTTTCTCTTTAATGTCATAAACCTTTTTTATGATTTTCCCTCTTAACAAAGTTAACCCCAAACAACTCTGTAATTAACTCAGAGAAACAGGATCCTTGATTAAAGTCTTCCAAGTAACACACTGTCTCTAAAAACTGAGTGTGTGACACATACTGTCAGCAGTTCTACTGGCCTGCAGTTGTGAACTGAAATCTGGGGGGGGGGGGAGATGAGTGAGGTAATTCCTAGAGCATTTGATTTTTTTCAGCAGAGACAGTCATTAATACATTTTATATAAAAAAAAAATTGTACAGCACCCAGAACGGGCTGTCTACGTCACAGTGGTCACCTTCTCTACCTCACCTAGCTGCCTCCTGCTCACTACGGCAAACATTGCTGCTGGGCTCCTATGATGTACTGACTGAGATAATACTACAGCACACTCTCTGTCTCTATGGGGGATCGTCATGAGTCCACTTACCTGCCAGGGGGAGGGTTTCTCACTCTGCTGAGAAGACTTACTTGCTGTGGGGGGCGTGGCAATCTCTGTGCAGGAAACCTAAGTGACAATTACTTCACCTGGCTGTCTTCTGCTCCCTACAAATGCTGCCAAAATAAACAGATGTGGGAAGGTGCTACCACAGCAGCTGCAGGGTGACGTGGTTGCTCTCTCCCAGCAGCACCATACACTGCCTGTGTGTCTCTCTCTCTCTCTCTCTCTGTCCTAACTCTCTGTGGTGATTCTTCTCCATCTGGCTCAGCATGACCCTGCTCATCCCATGAATGAATGAGGTAGCAGGTTGGGGGAGCCAGCCCAGGAGCAAGAACAGAAAGCGGAGTGCCGCGACTGCCACATGGATGTTTGGTAGCCCAAGACAGCACTTTGCCACATGCTGAGAGACAGACACACAGCCCACGGTCAGCATGGTTCAATGGCAGTGCGCTCTCTCCCCGAACAGGTGCTACAAACTACACCACATTGCTCTCAGCTACCTGTTAATGGCTGCCTGTGCAGTTTGTGTTCTGCAGCAGCTAACGAGGGCCAACGCCACACAGGGATCGGTCCTCGGGGAGCTTCACACCAGCTGTCAATTAAATAGTGAATTTAATCCACAGTCAGGGTGATGCCCTTTATCCAGTGACATTCTCTGCTCTCCTGAACCCATGTCATAAAAGCATTTAATCAACATTATCCCACTCAGTAAAACATATTGGTTATTTTAATGGCCCTACCGAATCATATCCTAGGAAGAGACCAGGGCTTAACATATACAGTATGCATATATCCCATTTACAATCCAGAACATCCCACAGTACTTTGAAAGTCAAAAATTAAAAATCAAGGAGAAGTCTGTTCCTATCATAGTCATTTGACTCGGTTATAGGAACAAATAAGTCACTCAACTAGCTTCATTTACAATGCTGTAAGCTATTTATTTTTATCACACAGACAATTTTAAGCATCTCCCACACACCACCAACATTTTGGGGGTTCAGACCCCTTCCGCAGGGTGGAATGGGTTACCTTCAACAGAATGTAACCCATTCCACCGCCAGGTCATTCCCCCCTGACAGGTCATCCCTGAAGTATTAAACCATCTCTATAAAATCTGCCCTCCTGAAGTCCAGGACCCTCACCCTTGTGTGGTTCGATTCCACAGCCATCCTTGCATTGAACCACACTGCACAGTGATCACTGGTCCCCAGGTGGCCTCCCACCTTGATGTCTGCAACACTGTCCCTGCTAGTGAGTACCAGGTCCAGTACTGCCCCATAGCGAGTGGGTTCACTGAGTAGTTGCCTGAAAAACATCCCCTGCAGGGAGTCCAGGATGTCCCTGCTTCTAGCTGAAGCTGCAGCTGGAAGGCTCTGATCTACATCTGGCAGACTGAAGTCCCACACCAACAGCACCACACCCTTTTCTGCCATTTTGCCACTGGCTTCCACCAGTACCTTATCTATCTTCTCTCCCTGCACTGGAGATCACACCACTACAAATAATGGCTCTGTTCCCCATCTCCAGGATGACCCACAGTACTTCTGCCCCCCCCCGTGTTCCCTGTATCTCTGTTGCTTTTATGCATCCCCTCACATTAAGCACTACACCCCCTCCTTTCCTTCCCACCCTGCCTTTCCTAAACAGAGTATAGCTTGGTATGACCATGTCCTAGTTATGGTTTTCAGCACACCATGATTCGGTAATGGCCACAATATTCGGTCCGGCCTCTGCTGTGATAGCCTCTAGGTACAATGCAGTACACAATACAGTACACAGACAGGTTCTGAAGTTGTTCCTTGTCAGTGAAAGGAGCATTACCACAATGGTCATCAAACATAAGCTTACCAGGCAAGGCCAGGTTCTGCACCGAAATGCACCCCCCCCATTGGGCCCCCTCTACCAGCCCCTGACCCTAGGAGATTCCACAATAGGCTGAAGGCAGTACTGGCACTGGCCAGCAACTTTGCCCTACACTGACTATCTATGCTGGCACTCCGACAGAGATATGGCATCCTTGTAGGACCATCATATCCCATTGATCCCTGCACCCCATGCAGGAAGGGACCCAAATTGGGACTGGCAAGGGCATCTGACTGGATGTTGAAGATACACTGTAAATGTAAGGACTTCTACCTATTCAAAATGATTCAAGTAGTAAACCTTTGCTTTTAAATCAAAGATGTCTTTAATATTTTATTCTTCTTCTGAAATGTTTTTTCTCAAATAGCTCAAATCAGCTCTCTTTTGGTTAACGTTTCAGGACTAATCCTTGTCCCTTCCTCAGAACCTTACAGTTGTAAATTAAATTTACATAAACTGTTATCATATTACATAATGTGTAATCACTTGTGTAAGCAAACGTATATACATTGGTATCACAGTAAGCAAGGGGAACATACCTGCTAATGTTCACTGGTCACCCTTTAATTTCACTTTTCACCACTTGAAATGTCTATTTAACACTGAAATAAAAAACATTTTTGGATTCAATTCACATTGTGCCTGTGTAATTATGTCTGCTTTTCTTACTTTACTTACTTTAAGTAAAGCAGAAGGAGAATAACAATAAGACCATTCATTCTTCTTTAGGTATGTGTTTCCATTACCTGAAATAATAATATGGGTCAAAATAAAAGTAAAAACGTTTTTTGGAGTAAATGTTTGTGAGCATATGGCCTTATAAATGTAACAGATACTGATTCGAGTGAAAAGCAGTCCCTGACTACTAGTGATTTTTTACATAAACTTAATTCATATGTACGCACATTAAGAAAAACAAGGATTTTAAGCCCAGAAAATATGCCTCGCGTTTCCCACAACTCACCCCCCCATTACACTAAAAGTAAAGTAAGAAGAAGAGACATAATTACACAAACACAATGTGAATTGAATCCAAAAATGTTTTTTGTTTCAGTGTCAAATGGACATTTCAAGTGGTGAAAAGTGAAATGTGAAATATGAAATTAAAGAGTGACCAGTGAACATTAGCAGGTATGTTCCCCCTGCTTACGGTGATACCAATATATATATGTTTGCTTACACAAGTGATGTAAGCAATAATGCCCGACAGGGTGTGTGTCGTGCTGGAATAACGTCACGCCAGGTGGTTAGCACGAGGCCGCAGTAGCTGAGGCCAGCCTAACAACTGAGGCATGACGTTATCCTAAACGACACACACCCTGGAGAGCATTTTTGCTATTATACAATGGCCTGTTATAATAAAATAAAAACATTTTAAAGAATGTTTTTATTAGTGTGAAAAAATATTTTTGTTTCTTAAAAGGAGATGCGAAAAAAGAGTTCTAGCTCCAAAAAATCATCTACAGGTTCACAGTGAGGCTGAGACTAGACCCGTGATGTTGTACTGGGATAACATCACGGGTCCAGCCCAAGACTGACCAATCAGAGTCCAGGATTTTTTCTTGCCATTGTATAATACACATTATGTAATATGATAACAGTTTATGTGTATTTAATTTACAACTGTAAGGTTCTGAGGAAGGGACAAGAATCAGTCCTGAAATGTTAACCAAAAGAGAGCTGATCTGAGTTATTTGAGAAAAACATTTGAGAAGAATAAAATATTAAAGACATATTTAATTTAAAAGCAAAGGTTTATTAATTGAATAATTTTGAACAGGTAGAGGTCCTTACATTTACACTGTATCTTCAATTACGGTTTTTTAAGTAAATCCCCCTAAATACAACCAATTTTAAAGTAAACAAGAAGTATTCACGTAAGGGAACACAAGGTGTGAACTGCTGCATTCATGATTCTCATCTGACTGGATGCCAATAGTCTGGACCAGCTTCAGTTCCCCCTGCCCTACATGCAGCTCTACATCAGTAGGGTGTGGTGGCTGAGGGTTGCAGATGCCATCCATTGCAGACTGGCATCGGGGTGCACAGAGGTGCACTTGATCACCTATGTAGACTTAGCCCTGAGACTGCTCAGTTTAAACATAGGTTATATTTCTTTTAACTTTTCCTTTTTTTTCTGGGAGAAACCTGCTCTTCAACAAGTGGAGCTAAATCTTCTCATTTATTTTACTTTCTACCATTCACTTATTCAGAAGTTGAAAGTCACCTTTAAAAGTACAATTTTCAGCCTTTCTTTTGTGTTATGTAGGCTGAGAATACTGATTCAGATTTAGAATAAACTGCTGCAGGTGTAAATGCTGTCTAAGTGTTTGGTTCTGACTGGGAGGTAATGGGAAAGTATTATAAATCATTTGCACGTGTATGTGAGTTGGCCTCCGTCCTCTGCAAGTAAAGTAGTTCAGATAATCTATCAAGGGCACCAGATGCCTCGGATAATTCCCTTTTCAGTAAGATAGGATGCTCTAGACAATATAATTAATTGGGACACTGAGATGTGTCTCACATGGTGTCATCTTGTGCAAGTCTGAGTGTGAGGACTGCAAAGCACTCAGTGCCCTAGTAACTCATTATAAGTGACAGATAAATATAAAAAGGAAACACACATGTGGTGTCAGTGTGGCTCAGCTGGTAGCACATCGGCCTCTATGCCACAGCAGAATTGGGCTCATACCAAAAACACTAGTACCTGAGTGCAGTACTAATGGGATGCTGTACTGCTGAGGTAGGCCATCCTTTGGATGAGACGTTAAACCGAGGTCCTGTCTGCCTTTTCTGGTGGTTGTTCAGGTAGATGTTAAACATTCCATTTCTTTCCTCAAAAAGAGTGGGGGAATTTTTTTATTAAAACAAAAATAAAACAGACATAAAACAAAAGACACAGAACTCAAATAGGAAGTACAATATTCAAAATATATGAAAAAAGAAATCAAAAGTCAGAAATCAAGTAAACATAAAATGCAGAAAATAAATGGATCAGAAAAAATATCCCAAAACCTTATTGCACTGCTACAGCGTTCTACACAAGAAACATATCCTGCTCTGTATCAGGGTGGTATCCGGAGTATGGATTTCCATAATTTCTGCATTTCAGGAGCTGACACAGATTTAGCATCAGATTCATACACCACAGTACATTCTTTAGTCATTGCTTTTATTAAACCTCTAAGAAGAGTATCCTGTTGCTGCAAGACATACTGGCACAGTACCTGCCATATACTTCCTTTTATACAACTGGGGTGAGACAAAACTGTACAGACATATTTACATGGCAATAGGACCTGGAGTGACAGGAAATCATTTATCATCACTAGAGGTGGGTCATCACCATTTATCATTACTAGAGGTGGGACATCACCATTTATCATCACTTGAGGTTGGTCACAAAGGAGCTCTTAACCAATGGGAGAGCAGCTTGAGCAATGCCTGATGACATCACAGATTCACAGTGACCTCTGCTGCACTCAAAACAGAGCAGTGAAATCTAACAGAAACAGTTTATATAAGCAATAAGACATTACGGGGTGTGCATGGAACAGATTTTACTGCACGCCCAAGGGCGTAGTGAGGCACGAGGCCATAGGCCGAGTACCTTCAGCCCCTGGATGTGCGGTAAACTCTGTTCCATGCACACCTCCAGAGTGTCTTATTGCACTTATAAAATGGGCTCCATTTTTTATTTTTTTTTTACTTTTTACAGTTAGGGAAAAGCATGCTTATAGGTAGAAACAATAGATTTACTTGTGTGCACTTATGATAAAATAGTCCTTCCGCCCACTGCAAATGATGTCATTGTATTACTGCTGGACAAAGTTTGCCCTTTGCTGGCATCAAGATTCAAGATATGGAATGTTTATCATGGAATGTGTCCAATGGATTCAAAAGTCTGTTCAATTCCACTAGCAGAATGTTCTTTTCCTAACATACTACACACACACACACACACACACACACACACACAACATATAGGATAGTGTATGCCTAACCATTCACAACAAGGCTATTATTTACCTGAGTCGTTACTATGATGACTGTTGACCTCGAGAGCATGGCTCAAGAAGTCGTTCAGTCGTCACAGTAAAGACGAGGGTAAAGAGTAGCCAGGTTGTGAACGGTTTGGCATACACCGTTCTATATAGCATTAGTGTATGATCTAGCTTCACAAAAAAAAGAACAGACACAGCGGTTCTTTTAAAACAAGTTTTAACTTTTACTGTGGCACAACACAAGCTGCATTTTACAAGAATTCTTTGCAGTTTATGAATACAGGGCATGAAAACATTCTGTGGCAACAACAGAGTTTAAATAACAGGTTCAGTGCAAGGAGACTCACAGTTTGCAGCAGCTATTCACAGTCTGCAGAGACATAAACAGAGAAGGGGAAAGGGATGGGGGTACAAAACATTTCCCGTTCTGAGGCTGGTTTTGAGTGGACTCAACTGTAGCTGCCATCGCTATGACAACAAGCTAACTGGTGAGGTTTTACCATTACAAAAGATATGAGACTGTCACTTTATGTGTGTCTGCTTTAACTAACGCGTCTTGCTGGGCAAAGTGAATAGAATGCTCTAATAAGTCAACTAACTGTCAAATGTGCTGCTCGAGGACACGCCTGTGTGATGACCATACTGCAGCAGAACGAAAAGTTGTTCTGCTGCACTACGAACGTCACTTGTACAGCAGAACAACATTTTGGTAGTGATGGAATTCGGGACATAATTACATTCCACCATACACTATAAAGGCCTCTTCTACAGCCAGAGACTCAACTATCAGGGCAAGCAGAAGAGATTTCCCTGATGTGCAGGTAAAGATAGAAGGGGGATTTTCAATTGTCAGCAAAGAAACAGTTGTAATGAAAACTATAAACAATACTTAATGTTTCTAATTTGTTTATGTGTGTAAGGAAAGTGTGATGATCATGAACAGAACATACAATTAATTTGTTTTATTTTTTATTTTAAGGTAGTTTTATTTTTAAGGACCAGTTGAAGGTTTTTTACAGTGTAATGGTAGCAGCCATGTTTGTGATGGAAGATCAGTTCTGGTTGTAGGGGGACTGACGGAAGAGAGTTCTGGTTGCAGGAGGACTGATTTGCTCATTGTGTGATATGGTTTAGGACCAGGATGACTGTGCATGAAACAGATTTCGTGCATGGTCACATTATATATTTTGACCAATAAGACTTCATTATTTTGGATGCCCATTTGATAATCTTAATTAAAATAACTAATCTAAAAGCTTTACAATTTCAAATACATTGTATAAATTGGATACACAATGGCCTCACTCAGAAAATGACATTTATCATCAATACCCCATAAATCAGGGTGTCAAAATGCAAACTAGAAAATAATGGTTCCTTCCATACTTGAGCAAGTTCATTCCATAAGGCCAGGATGTAAGGAATATAAAGAAAAGGTTTTCCACAATTTCTAAATGGAGTTCACAACTCTGCCTCAATTAATCACTCTCCTCTAAGCTTTGTTCCTGTGGTTCCTAAGGACTTTTATAAGATGGCCAGGGACAATGCTTTGCTTTCATTGGTGAGGAGCCGTCAGCTGACCGTAGATTAATCCTCACTTAAACCACAGTTGCTCCTCACAGAAGCCCTGAGACAGCGTGTCTGAGTGTAGCACACCCCCTGCAGCTGACAGCTCAGTCACAGTTTGTTGGCACTGTCCTACACTACAGTGCCATGTCAGCGAGCAGATCAGCATGGAGCAGAGTTACTGTGTCAGTTTCTCCCTGTCGGGCAGTTTGTCCATCACAGAATGAGTGGACAAACAGTACGGGGGTGAGCATCAGCCATGAAAGAGACCATAGTAGCAGAAGGCAGACAGTGGTAATTCATCCACTAGAGCCCCACAAAGTGAGTGCAGCAGTTGGCACATCTGCCTTAGCCCCCAAGAAACTGATGCTCTAGAGAAGTGGAAAAACGAAGCCAACAAACATAAAACTACAGTGTGGTCGGTGAACATCTTTGAAGACTGGCTACAGCCAAGCAAGTGGCACATTTGTAGTCCAGGCACAATGTGCTAATGGGCTATTACCCCCTGCCTGTTGGCCCTCTAACAAATTAAGGGGCCTGGGTCCTGCTTCGGTGGTGATCGGGGGTTCTGTCCCAAAGTTATAATAAATAGTGCAGTGCCTCCACCCAGAGTGAGTTAGAAGTGGGTCAGGTGACTGGCTGGCACAGCCTCCTGGGGTGCTGCACCTACCCACCTCCCCTGCCAACCTCCCCATATACTGGATACCCTACAGTTTGTTACACCATGAGCCATAAACCAGAAATAACTTGGCAGACACACAAATACCCTGTACGCAGTAATTTCAAACAGTAAACTCACAGCTTTATTGGGGGAAGGGTTAGGATAGTGGTACCTGGATGAGGGATAGCTGTGGGAGGAAAAGGCTGTTAGTGAAGTTGCAAACCAGAACAACTTGGGGCCTCAGGCCATTCCATCACACAGTTGCCCACTCCCACTGGTACCAATGTTATACCCTGAGTGTCCCCAGGGGTACTCACTAGTTGCAGGCCTGAACATTGCCACAGGTTGGCCGGCTAATGGGACCCTGTAAGTTTGAAAGGGTAAAGATCAATTTTACTACCTACCCCTCTTTGGTTCCAAGGGGAAACCCTAGGTACTCAAGATCTGAAGAATTGAAACAGCATCTCAACAGAGCTTCCCAGCAGTCCAGGAGTGAGGAGCTCCGTCCATGAAACACAGCAATGTGCAACAGGATAGTGGTGGTTTCTTTAAAAAAGACTTGATTTTGATTGAAGGTCTCGTAGTTTGTCCCCTTGATTGAAAATCTAGCCACTTCTCACCTTCAGCTTCTTCTGGCTCATTGCAGAGCTCCAAATACAGGTCCCAACCAGCCTCAGAAGGCCCAGATCTGGGAGTGGCTCCACAGCCCAGCTCCCCACAAGAGTTGTAGGTGCCCTAGCACCCCAGCAAGCATCAGTGACCTCCCAAGACCAGAGGCCCAACTCAGAAGGCATTAGCAAGTTCCTTCCCTGGCTCTGTAGAGTGCCTCCAAAGATGCTGAGTTCATTCTGTTCCTGCACTAGCTCAGCAATTCCAGGGGCAGCCAGGCAACTTCTCAGTCTCACAATGCCAGGGCTGATTGGCTACCGAATTTGCAGTCCTTTTAGAACAGCCTCGATTCACACAGCAAGGAGCAGCAGCAGTAGGGACTGTGGAACCTGCAAGTACCTGCACACCATTCCTCACTCAGTCTCTGAATGTCCAAACAGCTTCCAAACGCAGCTTCAGCTGGGACACAGCTCTCAGCCAATTTGTTCTGTACACAAAACAGGTTTCCAAAGCCTGGCTAATACTCCTTTTCCTGAGATGCTTGGCCTCTCAAAGCAGCTCTCCAGACTTTCAGATGTCAGTGCAGGATTTCTGCAGTACCTATTCTCTCCACATGAAACAGCACAGTTATAAATACCTGGAGAGTTCCCAGAGACAACTCACTCCCTCCCTCTTCCTCTGGCAGAATCACCTTTTCTAACAGCAAAATCCACTGCAAGGCATGTGAAAAGCCACGGACAATTATCAGCCAATCCATACAGTTCCTCTTGACCTAATTAGAGCCCAGAAAAAAACTAACTCAAACCCAGAGAGTCCTGGGGTTTTACTTGAGATTCCAGCCTTCTGATTGGTTGCCCAGCGATATCAATCATCAATAACCATAGTGATCAGTTCTCCTTAATTGTCCATTGGTAAGGGATTTAGGTGCCTGAAAATAGTAAACTCCTTTTCCCAGGAGTCCTTTAGCAAAGTTTTGGGCATCTAGACACATCATTGGCTGCTAAAGAGGGGTCAAAGCATCAGCAACATGGCGGATCCCATACAGTTTTATAGCAGTCCTCACATGTTTCCACAACAATGTTGTGGTGCAGCCCATAGGAAAACTTTTATTAAAATCAAACACCACAGACATGAAGGCCCAACTGTGCCCTTTCAAACGTTGTCATTATTAAATATTTACATCCAGTATTTTCGCTGTCACTGTTGCCGTTCTGCATCACCCCTAGGCAGCACCCTAATTAATATTCATGTAGGCTCATATTTATTCATGAGCCCTCGCCATGTGCTCGAATTTAAACTTAATATTTTCCCCTCAAAAAGGCCTCTCATCAGCCTTGCTCTGGCCTCCAGTCCCCAAATAACTGAACTGGGGCACTGGAACCAAGAAGCACTCCCCGTTTTGACCACAAACGGTGGTTGGTAACATTAAAGTGCTTTCTTAGCACGTGCGCGATTGCTGGCCAGCATAAAGGAATGCCGACGGTCACGGTCTAACATTTTAAGCCCGAAATGGGTGGAAAAAAAGTACGGTGGATATTTGGGGAACACAGGGCACCAGACAAGACTCGAGCTGCGTCAGAAACATGGGAGAAAGATCAGGGACACCAAAAATGGATGGCAGGAAATGGGGCAATGAAGATAAGCCCCCACAGGGGGGTTACACATTGATTTGAGAACAATCAGCCCTGTTGAACTCAGTGATCTACTCTGCCAGTTCTATGCATCTGTGAGAATGACCATGGGAAAACAGTACACGGTCAGCTCATTTATTGGCTTAAGAGCTGGCCTCAACAGGCATTTGAACAATGTGGAGTTCAATCATCAGATGAGTATAGTCACTGACATAGAGTTCACAGCCATAAATAATGTCTTTGTAGCAGTGCTCAAAGAATACCAGACGGCCGGGCTAGATATGTTACCACACCACCCCCGCATCACGGATGCTGACCTCCATGCCATCCGCACATGTCCCAAATTGAGTGCAGACACTGGCTACAAGCTAGTTCATATACTCTGGTTCAAGCAACAGCTGGGCCTAGCTCAACATGGCAGAAAGGGGCTTACAAAATTGTGGCACTGCTCTTTTACCCTTGGAAGAGATGAAAATGGGCAAGAATTTATCACGCTGAAATGTAATGAGCCAACCAAGAATCACAGCTTGATTAATGAGAAAGACAGAGGGACACTTCATGTCTCCAGGTGCCCTCCCAATGCCCCTGCTTTCTACTTCCACCCCAAGAAGCTACTACAAAAAGTCCTTGATCAGCATTAGTGGTGGTGCAGACAACAGCCTATGCGTGTGAATTATGTTGGTGAACTGATGTCCCAGATCTCCAGTGATGCGCAGCTAAGCCCCCGATATGCCAATCACTACATTTGGAGTACAGCAGTTCATCTCCTCTCAGAAGTGGGGCTGGCATCATGGGAGATCATGTCAGTCACTGAGCATCGCTAGGAGAGCAGCCTTCGTAACTACTGGTCTGCCTCCAGCACTGATCACCACAAGTGGTGCAACATTCTTAGTAGCAGCAGCAAGCCATCCCCCCTGAGTAGCACTGCCAGCAAGTCACTCATGAATCCCACTGAACAGGCACCAGCATAGGTGCTGGAACTGGGGGGGGGGTGAAATGGGCAGTAGCCACTCCACTTTTTATTTCTGTATGGCAAAAACTAGTATAGAAAAAGTGCCCTTTGTACCCTCATAAGTGCCCTTTTGATTCTCAGCCCCCACAGCTTTTACTATCTTCAGGCACCCTTGGGCACCAGAGACATCAGACACCAACTGTCCCAGTACTGGACAGCTCACACAGAGCTCCAGTGCACCCAGCATGCCAGAATGTTACCCCTTTCATCTGGAGCATTTCACCAGCAACGGCACTGTCAATTTCTGTTACTACAGTGCACCTGTCAATCCCTCCCATCCCTCAAGTGCCACAGGGCAGTAGTAGCTGAGTTGGACCCGGCAACCACCTGCAAGTTGACTGTTGTATTTCACTTTCAGTTGTAGCACAAAGTTTGTCTTCAGTACCTGACGTGCACCTGAGTGCTTCTGCCAAGTTGTAATGTGTCCTCGGTTTCCTCTTGCATGTTATTGTTCCCATAAAGACCAACAACCTCCCGCAAGTGCGCTGTTTTATTCCAGTTTAAGTTGTAGCATAAAGTTTCTGTTAAGTGCCTGAAGTGCAGTTAAGAGCATGTCTCTCAACTTGTAATCCCATCCTCGATTTGCTCTCACAAGTTATTATCCCCGCAAGGTGCACAGCACATCTTTTCTCACAGTCATACATCACGGTCAGCCTTTTGTTCTTCAGCAGTCACATGTTCCTGATATCTACAGTATGTGTGACTTGCAGTTTATTGATGTTTGTACTGTTTAGCGATGCTCTGCCTGTTGTTTTGGAGCAGTCGCACTTGCAGCACTTCGCTCATATTAGTAAGGCAGCAGTATGTTGCATGGTGCTATCTTCGTTACTCAATAAATGTTCAGCTGAGCAACTTGCACATCTCTAGGCTCTCCATGTGTTTCTGACCCTGCACTTGCATTGTCCCTGGCCATGTTTATTTATTTATTTATTTTATTTATTAAATCATTTCACCAGGAAAAAACATAATGAGCACGAAATAGCTCGTTTCCAGATGTGTCCTGGGGGAAAGGGGAGCATAAGAACTTTCTAAAAAGATATATACAATGGCACAAGCTAACATACAGAGAAATATAATGAATACAGAGGTGGATTAAATATACAGAATGTAACAGAAATACATAGGTATAAACAATAAGTGCAATATACAGTGGTAGCAGTTAGGTAACCTGAGTTCATACAATGTTCAAGTAGGTGAATACAATAAGTGCAAAATGCAGTCACAGTAGTTTGGACCCAGGGGAATGGAGGGAGGGTCAGCATACACTTAAAGATATTGGCAGGAGGGAGAGGTGTGGGAGCAGAGAAGAGAGATTAGTGAGGGTTTTGAAGAGGCAGAGTGAATGTTTAAGGGAAGAGAATTCCAGAGTTAAGGAAAGTGGAAAGAGAAGGCTGATTGCCCAGTAAGAGTTTTGCAGGAAGGAAGCTTAAAGGAGCAATATCCAGAGTTTTGAAGGGAGTGGGGAGGGGGGGAGGATGGAGCGAGTAGGGAGTCGAGATGGGGGGGGGGTAGGGAGGATAGCCAGAATTTGGAAGTAAAGGAGGCACAGTGGGACAGATGGTGATCCTCCAGGGAAGGGAGGGAAAGAGCAGAGTAGAGAGTACAGTGGTGGGTGTGGGTGGGGCAGTTAAGAGCAAAGCAACAGAAGGCGTGGAAGAGTGGATCCAGTCTGGCCAGGGAGGGTTTAGGGGTAGCACTATTGACAATATCGTTGTAGTCAAAGATGGGGAGAATCATCTTGGTAAGAATGTCTCGGCAAGCTGGGAGGGGAATACAGCTCTTATGCCTAAAGAGGGCACCCAGTTTAGGGTGGAGTTACTTATGAATAGCATATATGTGCTGGGAGAAATGTAGGTGACAGTCAAGCCAGAAGCTAAGGTATTTGAAGGCAGGTATGTGGTCAATTGGGATGCCATCTAGGTCATAAGTGAATTTACCCACTTCAGAGCATGAGTTACCTGGGGAATTAA
This sequence comes from Neoceratodus forsteri, assembly GCA_016271365.2. Lineage (NCBI taxonomy): Eukaryota > Metazoa > Chordata > Ceratodontiformes > Ceratodontidae > Neoceratodus > Neoceratodus forsteri. Next base: position 1,453,732,964 of record CM057452.1, read on the forward strand.
TCCATGCCTGGGGGTTGGGGGTTGTCGCATGAGGACGCAGGCTGAGTGTTGAGAACCCCCCCCAGGAGTGGATTAATTCCCCAGTAACTCACACTCAGTTGTGGGTTAATCCTTACTTATGCAACTGTGGTAACTGAGCAATACTGCATCCCACATTTTCACAGAAATGCAGAATTCCTTAAGCTGTACTGTTACCTGTTGTTTAGGGATTCTTGGAGAACACTCAAAAAAGGGTTCTTCTGAAAAAAATGTTGTCAAGATCCTATCACAGATCCCTGCTTGGTGGCATTGAGGGTTGAGGTGCTGGACACCACACCTCATGCTACACCAGCAACTGGGGTTTGGGAGTGAGCTCGGGTCGCAGGGGTCGGGAGGGGAAGACAGGATTGAGTGTCCGGAGGACTGCTCTCCTGTTCTGGGAGGGAGGGGGGACCCGATCCTGTGCTCTGGTGGCTCCTGGAGGCAGCTGGGAGCATGGTAGCTCTTGATCCAGCCACCAAGGGGATTGGCCACGCCGGCAATCCTGTGGGCATGCACGGCAGCATGCATACTTGGGCTAGACACATTGCACATCTGAGCCTAGGGGGAAAGGGAAGAAAGCTGAAAATCCCCTGGCTCTCCAAGGAGGCGACGGCAGCCTGAGTGACTCGGCCCACATCCCCAACACCGGACTTTTCTGGCTGGTTCCCCTCCGGCCCACCTGGTTCATGACCCGGCTGTCTAGATTCCAGATGAGGACATCCAGTAAGTTGACGGGTAGCCCCGCCCCAAGGGGCATAGATCCAGGGGGCTGGCTGTGGCAGTGAGTTGAGTGGTGAACCTGGCCAGGAAGTTTTGGTGGGAAGTTAGGTGCTGTAAGTTGGGTGGGTATGCTTGAGATATCCCATGGAAGCTCAGGTGCTAAATAGAACATACAAAAAAAAAGTTCCTATCATAGAACCTGTACTTTGTATGTTACTTAAAGAAAGTTTCCACAGCTTAACCTTCTTAAAATGGGTCAAAATACACCCAGCAATCTTCTCTGGGAGTCCTCTGAACAATGTAAGAGGACCAGTGACCCATTTTTTTAAACACTAGGTACACTTCCCCCAAAAAGGGGAACCCAAGGTCTATTTTATTGTACTAAGATCGGCTGTATAGTGACAGAAAAGAATTACAAAAAGAGAATACTACAGAGTTTACCATAGATGACCCCCCATCTTTTAAGGGGTAAGATATTTATTTTACAAATTGGCTGCTCCATATCAGTCTAAAAATACACTATACATTTTTGCTTCTTGTCCTAAAGGAGGATAAACCAAACTTAAATAAAGAGAAATTGGAAAAAGAAAATATTTCCATAAAAAAAACACGTTTTTGCTTAGTCACGGTCCACGCTTTCCATCATTAAACTTTAGCATTCGTAATCTGCAGCTTTTCTTCCCAGTCTGTGGCAGCCATGTCCACTTTATCAGATTTTACACCTAAAATAGCTAGTGGGCCTTGTTCCAGTGCTAGACCTCCAATGGCTAACCATCCCACTCTGTCAGGGCTAACCAACATGCATTTGCTTTTCTGTAAGTTAATCTGAATCCCAGATTCTGTACCAAATTCCATCAAACACCATAATGCCCAGCCTGCTGCATAGGCAGATTTGGGGGGGGGCTAAGGGTGCTATTGCTCCCCCATCATGGAGCTCCTCTATTAGTAACACACTGTGCTGCATTCTTAATCGGTATGCACTAATGCCTCCATGACAGCCACCTAAGCCACACAGGTCTCATCTGTCCTCCAGTGTCCTGGTAGTGCAGTAAACAACCACCCCCACCTGCATTACATAGTTGATCCCCTTCCCCACCGGAAAAGCTGGTCTCCAGCATGAATCTCTTAATAACTTTCATCTTGCGCCATGTGGTCAGGCCCCAGCAATGTGGCAGCAGCTGGTCTTGCCTTGGTGAGTCTGAGCATTCATTTTCTACTTTTGCAGGCTTGGTACAGCTACTTTGTTCATGCGCAGGGAGGTTTCGTGCATGGAGGGGTACAGCTGCAGTGAAGTGGAGTGGACCTTAACAATACAGAGCTCAGCCAGGTTGCCTGGTGCTCACTGCTCCTGATTTGCTGTTGCATCCAGTAGTGGATGTGGCTAGCAAGGGGTGCCTTCTTTAAATGTCTGGACTGCCGAAACAAGAGTGAGCTGTAATTCATTCATTCAGAAGATTAACGTTGGAGCAAGACAGGAGTAAGTGTACTACTGAGGAGCAGATGGTGAGAGCGGAGCTCACAAGTGAAGAGCAGAGCCCGGGGTTTCAGGCGGCAGCAGTCCAGTAACGTAGGGTCGGTGTGGACTTGGCAAACCAACACAAGGAGTTGGAGTGAGGTTCAGGTCATCTTCTGGTAGCTGAAGCAAGCTGTAGCTGAGAGCTCTGCTCATTAGGAGTTATGGGGTCATTGTGTGCTGTCTAGAGAGAAAGAGTTTGGCGGCCAGGTGACCAGAGACAGTACTCAACTAGGGGCACATAGACTTCAGCCTGCTGAAAATGGATCAGGTCTTCCTTTAATCAGGTACTTCTTGCTTAAGAAAGACGTTCACAGTCTCAAACTGTGGTGGGTGAAGGTGTTCTGTTGAATATTATGGCATGTGCAGGAGTTTCTGCATGCTTGGAGAGCAAAATTAGCAACAGAAGTCATAAGACCTTGTTTGGTACATTGACACAGGCAGTTACAAAACTGGAGAAAAAAGTGATAGAATCAAATATTTAGTTTATGTAGTTATATGTGTTGAATGGGGAAGGGTGCAAGTTGTGATGTACCCAAGCAAGTGCTGTTGCTAATAAAAAAAAAGCATTTTTATATTTGTTTAAAAACTGTTCTGCTGTCTGCTTACTGACTTCTTGGGCCTATCATAAAATGAGATGCCTCATACCATGGGGTTATCCAAGTAAAGGATATTTTAAAACAAAAAATATTTTATTTAAAAATACATTTTCTTTGGAATAAGTTGCTCTGTTTTGCAAAAATAGCGAGCAAACTTGAAAACATATTTTCAGAAACTAGATAGCAAAGTGACTTTGTTCCCATATTTTTAGTTATTGTATTTATTTTTTTACTGAGGTAAGCTTGTGGGGAAGGTTAATCTGTACTACAGGATAAACTGGGATGGGTTGGCTTTATGGTAATGTCGTAATGTACTTGCGTGAGTGACATCTGTGAACTTTTTTACTTGGATTGTCATTTAATTTGTCTGCAATTTGTCTTTATCATCAAGTCTCTTACAACTTGTCTCATTTTTATGTGTTTTGGATGTGCTGCTGCCCAGCTACAGTCTTTTGGTATTTTGTTTTATTTTTGGGGTGGGAGGGTATTTTGGGCAACATACTCTCATGGGGCTGTGGGACTCTGGGGATGGTGCTAGGGTACAACTCACAAAGCATGGGGAGGGAGGAAATAGGTAGAAATTGCATTAGAAACACCCTCCAAAATGCACCAGAATGCACCAAAGTGTTAAAACATTTCTGGGGGTCTAGGCGGCCCACCAGACCTCCAGTCAATTATTCTTATTTTTTATCTGACTTGAGCTCCCCTATCTATAGGACTCCTGGATCTGCCCCTGCTGCTGACTGCATCACATGGACTAAAAGGCAGAGATCATCTGCATATGCCACCAGTTTGTGAGGAAATAGCCCTAACGCAGTTATTTTTTATTACCATGTTGTTTATTTTTAAATCTCTAGAGCATTGCAAACATTTTCCTTCTCAACTATTGATGTTAAAGACAGAGAGAATGTTAAGTTTATGTCTACATGCAATTTTCCATTGTATAATCTTGGATATAGGATTGATTAATCTTTATTGGTTGATCTTAAAAAAAACGATCATCGCAATACATAAGGAATAAATATTATAGCATAAGCGTATTATAAGTAATACAGGTTAAATGAGTTAATATTGTAAAATGAAAATTCATCTAAAATACAGTATATAAATAAGTGCAATAAAATATGACCAGTATTTAAATATAAATAAAACCGCTACTTAACATCATCAAGCTTGCTATGTGAGGTCTTTGCTTGCATCTTTTTCCTAATTATCTAAGCTCTTTTTTTTTTTTTAGTAACTCTTTTTTATCACCTCCGTTACTGCCCTGAACTCTCTCTGGCTGCACTAACTCACCAGTCCATTCTACCGCCTACCATGGTCTCCGTCCTCATATATATATATTACTGCCCCCCCCCACTCGCCAGGCACTGTCCCCAGCTCTGAGCCCCCTGGGTCGGGACCGCCTACCCTCTTCTGGTGCTCTATCTACAATTTAGAGCACCCATCTGGCTTGGCGAGGTGGCTGAAGGGGCGGAGACGGAGACCCAGTGTTAGGCGTGTGACGGACAGCCCTGTAGGGAGCTGTTGCCTATCAGAGGCAGTGGGGGATTTTCTTTGTATAGGTACAGTCCTCTGCGGAGTGTGGCTGGCAAGGCAACATTTTGCCATCACTCCGCTCCTGGCAAGTTCCGCGCCGCTACTTTGGTGCCTCCGGCCACCTCCAGAGCTCGATCTCTTCCCTCCCCTGCCAATCCCTGATGACTCGGGCTCGCTCCCAAACCCAGGTCACTGGTTAGTGTCAGTGGCTCAGTAGGTAGCACACTCGCCTCTGAGGCTGGGAGATCAGAGGGCTGTGGGTTCAGTTCCACATCTGGCACTTGGGTTAATATCCCAGTACTGACACTGTAGTGCATCATGAGAGGGGTGCTACACTTCTGAGGTGCCATCTTTCGGATGAGACATTAAACCAAGGTCCCATCTGCCTGGATTGGTGGTAGTTCAGGTGGATGTTAAAGATCCCATGGCACTTATCGAAAAGAGTAGGGGAATTTCCCCGGTGTCCTGGCCAAATTTCCCTCATTCACTAAAAATACCACCAACAGCTTAATCTGGTTCAAGGTCAGTTGGCATTCATCTGTATTTCTAGTGCACTTACCCGGTCATCAAAAATGAAATAAATAAAATAAATAAATAAACTGGCATGGCTCGAGGTGTGGCGTCCAGCACCTCAACCCTCAGCGCCACCAGGCCGGCTATTATCTGAGCTCTTATGAGAAATTTAGATACTCTAGAGATTGTATAGTCATCCTCTGTGGTAAATATTGTAGTAAGGATTTCATTGTCATCCACAGAAAACAAAGAATCTACTACTGGCTTAATGCAAAACCTTCTGGCCTTATCGTACCAGTGACACTGTAAAATAATATGCTCCAGGTCTTCAATTTCAGATTTATTATAACTGTAGTATTGGCTATCTTTATTTAAGGTCTTGGAGAATCTGGCTGAGAGAATATTGGATGTAAACTGTTACATTTTATATTTAGTGAATATTTTTCTGGTGGCAGGATCCGCCAAAAAAAACAATTAGTATCGAAGATAATGGTTACAGTTGAACTTGCTATACGATTTAAAGAATTTTGAATTTGTAATGTGTAAGTCCAGTTGGTTATACTATACTGTGATTTTTTTAGAATGTATGGTGTATATTTAAAGCTTATCAGAATATTATTTTTCACGTAATATGTCAGATTTTTCTAGTGATGTAAGGAGAGAATCTCGGATATGTGGGAAAGCCATTGTGAGGGTTTACAGCCTAAATCAACCCGCTTTTGTTTTTCATAAACATTTTCTTGACAGTCTGGTGTCAGTCTGTTAAGCCTAATCCAAAAATTAAGAAGTCTGCTATTTGCCATGGCTTGTAGGTTAGGCATCTCCAGTTCCGCCCTAACAAAACATGCCAGAGTTGTACACGAGTCCAAGTGCAAACTGCACTACTTGAAGTAGTGGTTTTCTAGTGCTTCAGTGCTTGAAGGGGCCCAGATTACTGCAGCGTAGAGTATCTGCTAATTGTATTTAGCCTGGGAAGCAATCAATAGGGAATGAATAGAATGTCCACCAAATGAATGATTAAATTTCTTAAGGCCACACACTGCTGCTTTTGCCTTTGTCGTCATACTTTCAAATAGCTTTTTCCAGCTTTAATTCCAGGTAAACTCTACCCCTAAGTAACAATAAGAGTTAACTACATCTAAAGTTGTTTGGTTTAAAACCCATGAATATTTTCTTTTGTTTTTACCACAAGTAGTAATCTTGGATTTTGCCATGTTGATTTTTAAGTCTAGGGAACATGAGCATTCATATAATATATCCAGCTCCTTCTGAAGGCCAGAACATGTTAAAGAAATTAATATTAGGTCATCCACATAGGCAAGTGCTGGACAACTCATATCATCAATTTTGCGTAAATCACTATCAGACTATTCTAGTTCCTGTAACAACTTATTTATGTACTGAAAAAAGGTTTGGAGCCAGGACACAACCCTGTGTGACTCCTTTGTGTTTTGGGAATGGATCTGAAAGTTGTCCATCATGGCCAACTCATACACGGGCCCAAGTATCTGTGTACTGTGACTGAACGATGTTTGTCAAATCAGGGGATATGCTAACATTTCTATAAGGCTCCATAATGCCTGGAGAAGCAGTTCTGTAATTTCAGTTCTAGACTGTCTAAGAGAAAGTTGGAGTTCTTACCATCAGCATTTTTACTGAAAAAATATTGCGCTATCTCTTTAACACTAGTCTCTACTGTTTCTGTCCATTTTAGTCTCCTCAGGGATTTTTCCTTTGTGTTAGTATTATATTTCACTATACACTTAGGATTATGATTTTGGTCATCATTTTTGTTTAGTAAAGCTCTGCATTTTCATATCAAAGGAAAATTGTCAAGACAGCAAGGTCAGACCAATACGTAGGTGGTCTGCTCCGCAAAGCTAAATCAATGACAGAACACCCTCGTTGTGACTAGAATGCAGGGGAACCTTCCTCATCCTCTTTAAATCTGATGTTCAATGGAAAGAGGAGATTTTTCCCCATAAGTTCCAAAAGTAATTTGCCATCTGAATTATTTATTTTATCCAAGGAATTTCTTTGATACAACGAGGCTTGTGGAAAAAGTCAGTTTAGTATAGTTTTGTTACAGAGGCCAATGTACGTCCTGATTCCAGCATTAAAGTCTCCCACAAAAAGGATATAATATTCAGGGAGTTCAAGCTAAACTTCAAAGATTTTGTTGTTCGATCTGTCCCAAATGGAGTCTGAATAGAATTGTAATCTGCTGGTGGTACATATATATTAAAAAGAATTATCTTTCGATCATTATTTTGCCAATCTAAATTCTGGAGCAATATCAAGGAACTCAGTGGGAAATCATACTTCCCTACCTCTGTTCAGCTCATAGTAAATGGGGATTCCACATAGGACCCTGCTGCTATCGCTGAAGTCCTCAACTCCTCCTTCTCGGACCTCTCCCATATACTACCACCGAACTTCTTCAACCCCGCCCCCCAACCACCCCCCGACACCTCGGACATCAACAACACTACACCCTTTAGACTAAGAGTCATCTCCTGCTCCGAGGCAAAATGCTATCTCTCCAAAGCCCTGGCTAGCGCTCACTATAGCAGTGACTCCCTGGATCTCAAACTCATTCGGCTGACCCTGGATGTGACACTACCCCATCTCACAAAAATTCTCAACCTGTCCTTATGCCTTAATCAATTCCCTTCAGCCTGGAAGAGAGCCATAATTACCCCTATTCTGAAGAGTGGCGATCCCACAGTCACAAGCAACTATAGATCAATATCAATCCTACCACCCCTCTCCAAGGCCCTTGAAAAAATAGTATCTGATCAGCTTACTGACTACCTAACCAAACACAACTTACTTTGCAGAGAACAGCATGGTTTCCGGAAGGGCCACAGTACCGTCACCGCCCTTACTGAACTCACTTAATTCATCCATGAGGCCCTAGACCAAGGCTCCATGGCTGGGGCTATCTATGTGGATCTGACCAAGGCATTTGACACAGTCAGTCATGAGCTACTGCTCGCGTCTTCCACCCCTCAACTTTTGTACCTGAAGTCACCGCCTGGTTCAAAGACTACCTCTCAGGGTGGACTCAACAAGTCAAGATCAACACAATCTCTCCTCATGCAAACTAGTATGCTCTGAGGTCCTGCAGGGTCCATACTTGGCCCCTACTTTTCACCCTCTTTAAACTCTCCCTAAGTCTTGCAGTGGTCGCTTGCTACTCTACGCTGATGATGCAGTAGTGTTCTGGAAACACCCTCAGCCTAGCTCTTTCCAACTAGCCCTGCAGGACTACTTTAGGGAGCTAGAATCATGGTTCTCTGAACACCACCTTATAATCAATCACAAGAAAACGAAGTCCATGCTCTTTGCACACCAACAAAGCCCCCATTGTCATGTGCCCCTACTTGTAAAAAACTCACATGGCTCTGCTCTAGAGGAGGTTTCATGTTTTAAATATCTCAGAATCACATTAGACACCTCCCTCTCCTACCATAATCACATACAACTTGTCTCCTCCTCTGTCAACACTAGATTGGGGATCCTTTACAGGCTTAAGCACTGCTTAACTCCCCAGACCATGCATCTTGCTGTCTCCTCCTCTATCCTTTCCTTTCCTTGGTGAACTACGGAATAGTCATTTATGGATCTGCTGATCTAACCGCCCTACACTGCATCAACATTGCCCTTAACAAAGCTTGCTTCCTAGTCACAGGTTGTGACAGGTTAACACATACATGTGAGCTTTATACACATACTGGTTGGCTTAACTTCCAGGGCAGGCTAAAGTACCACACCTACGTCCTTGCCAAAAAAATACAACTCCAGCAAGCACCTATCGGCCTCCATCTGATTATCAGCGCAGCTCCCCACAGGCAGACAAAAAGACTCGCAGCTAACACTTCCCTCTTTGTCTCCCACTGTAGAACATCTCTTGGGCAAAGATCTTTCCGCTACCATGCCCCACTATGGCTTAACAGCCTACCGCCCCCAATCTCCATGACTCATAGTCTCAACCTATTTAAGGCAGGTCTCAAAACCCTACTTCTTGACTCGACATTCTGTGACCGTAGTTAACCTGCTTTATTTTTGGTGCCAGCCCTCCTCAAATGTCCCCCTACACTCCTTTTCCCCTGCCCAGATATTTGACTCGGGGTCCCTCTAGATCCTACGAAACTGCATCTTGTACTATTCTGACATGGGGCATCTTGTATGCCCCCAGTTAATGTAACCATCTAAATAAAATTAAGCTAGGACTGTATAACCCTGTACTGTTACTTTAATACTATATGTGTATGTTTTTCATTACTGTATGTGTATTTCTTTTTTTTTTAATTTGATCTGACGTGGAGCCTTTGCGAAAGAGTCTATGACTCAAAGGATTGTAATTCTGATTCTATTCAATAAACAATAAACAATCTAGTGGCCAAAAAGTTCTCATCATGACATAATTATTCCATATAATCAAAAGTTCCTAATTTGACAAAACTCATTAGATCACCAGCAGCTCTTCCTAAGTTAGATCTTCTTTTGGCAGTTATGTGGAATAATTGATAGCCGCTTAGAAAGGAGGTCAAGCGGGAGCTATGCCAAGTCTCCTAGTGACATATTATAGTGAACTGGGAGACAAAGGTAATCCATTCTTTATCTAGCAATTTGGATCCCACACCTGCGATATTCCATGAGATGATCTCTCCATCTGTTGTCTCCATATCATGCCAGCTTCTAGTTTTAATTTCTGAACCAAGTCAGTAATTACAGCCAGCTAGGGAGTAAAATGGTTTGGTAGGTTTGCACCTAAATGAGGAAGGAAAAAATGTACTGAAGGCAAGGATAGGGAAGCACATTGAGGTGCATTTAAACTAGGAGAGGTGGGTAGCAGGAGGGATAGTGGTGTTCAGAGGCCTAGTGATGTGAAACCAAATGGGCTTACCCCCATGATAGCAAGGTAAGGACGAAGGCAACTACTAAGGTAGCGAACATAAGGGGAGAGAGGCAGGAGGGAGGGTAGAGACAAGGGTTGGAGGGTGGTAACACTAAATGCTAGGAGTCTGGGGAATAAGGGGGTGGAAGTACAAGCTCTCTTGGAGGTTATGGACTTGGTGGCTATAACCAAGACATGGGCCACCCAAATTCACAACTGGGACATGACGGTTCCAGGGTATAGATTACATTGGAAGGATAGGGAAAAGGGAAGGGAGGAAGGGGGTGGCACGGTACATAAAGGAGGAATTAAAATGTGTAAGGGAAGAGGGAGACGAGACAAATACAGAAGCACTGTGGGTGTAACTACAGGATCCCAAAACTAGATCACTAAGACTAGGGGTGGTGTACAGGCTTCATTCTCAGACTGAAGGGATGGACAGGGTACTGGCAAAACAGATGAAGAGGAACTGTGGGAAGGGGCGGTTGGTGATAGTAGGGGACTTCAACCTGCCAGGGGTGGAATGGGACACACCTACCACAAAGAGCAGAAGGGAGCAGGTAATGCTGGACGCCTTCCAGGAAAGCTTTCTAGTACAGTTGGTCAAGGAACCAACTAGGGAAAAGAACACCCTTGACCTCGTACTGATGAACGGGGAGTGAGTGAGGGATGTGAGGGTGGAGGAACCACTGGGGGGGAGTGATCACCGGACAGTACAGTTCCAGTTACAGATGGCTAAAGAGAGGATGGCATCTGGCACAAGGGTGCTGGATTTCAGGAATGCCAACTTTAAGATGATGAGGAAAGTGGTACAAGGGTTCCTGTGAAAAATTCAACTGGGTATGGACACACAACAAAGGTGGGAACTGATAAGACAGGGGACAGTGGAGGCAACAGAAACTTGCAGCAGGGCCCAGACTAAGAAGGCTAGGGGGAAGAAACCCAGCTGGATAAGTAAAGAGGTGCTAAACAGGGTGAGGAAGAAAAGGGCAGCTTACAGGAGATGCAAAAAATCCGAGAGGGAGGATAGGGAGAAATACCTGAAATAAGCGAAAGAAGTGACCAGGAGGGTAAGGGCAGCCAAAGCAGCAAGGGAACTCAGGCTGGCGTAGGGCATATAAAAAGGAGAGAAAGACTTCTTTAGGTACTTCAGGGAGAAAAGAAGCTGTAAAGACCAAATTGTAAGAATTAAGAAGGATGGGGGATGGGTAGAAGAAGGGGGTGAAAAGGCAGAAGTGCTCAACGACTACTTCTGTTCAGTCTTTACAAAAGAAAAGGAAGGGGTGCTACCCATAGTAGGAGGGAGGATAGAAACAGATGGGGGCACGACGGATGGAGAAATGACAGTGGGGAGGGTGCTGGAGGGGTTAAGGGCATTGAGGGTAGACAAGGCTCCGGGACAGGATGGAGTACATCTGAGAGTGCTGAAGGAGCTGGCAGAGGTCCTGGCAGGACCCTTGGCAGACTTATTTAATTCATCTCTAGATGCAGGATGCATACCGCAGGACTGGAGACTGGCTCACGTGGTTCCCCTCCACAAGAGTGGACTCAAGGACAAACTGGGAAACTATAGTCCAGTAAGTCTAACATCCATAGTGGGGAAGCCAATGGAGACCATCCTAAAGGATAAGCTAGTGCACTACTGAGGTGAATGGGGTGTGGGACAGGAGGCAGCATGGCTTCGTCAAGGGCAGGTCATGCCAGACCAACCTGGTGGAATACTATGACTGCGTGATTAGACAAATTGACAGGGGCCATGCGGTGGATGTCCTGAACCTAGACTTCAGGTAAGGCCTTTGATCCAGTACCACATGGGAGGCTTGAAATCAAGCTACAGGGCACAGAGGCAGGAGCAAAACTGGTGGGGTGGGTGGAGAACTGACTACAAGATAGGCAGCAGAGGGTGGTGGTAGGTGGGGAATACTCATCCTCTAAGCCTATGACAAGTGGTGTTCCACAGGGTTCGGTGTCGGGCCCAGTGCTGTTTGGCATATTTATTGCATACATCTCGGAGGGCATCAGCAGTAAAATCAGCCTATTTGCGGATAACACCAAGATGGGAGCAGTGGTGGATGACAAGGGGGGGTGGCAGGGGCTACAGGAGGATCTGGCAAAGCTGGAGGCATGGTCTGACAGATGACAGCTCGGGTTCAATGCAAAAAAATGCAAGGTGCTACACTTTGGAACAAAAAATTTGAGGAGAAGCTACCATCTGGGGGGAGTGCAGCTGGAGGTAACAGAAGAGAAGAAGGATCTGGGAGTGCTCATCACAGGTGCAATGAACAATTCTGCACAATACAGAAAGGTAGCAGCAATAGCCAACAAAATGCTGGGGTGCATTGCAAGGGGAATTACCTCGAGAAGAAGGAAGGTTATTCTACCATTATACAGATCATTGGTTAGACCCCACCTGGAATACTGCGTGCAGTATTGGCGCCCGTACCTACAAAAGGACATTAGGCTGCTGGAGGGGGTGCAGTGTAGGGAAATGAAGATGATTCAGGGCTTGGGGGAAATGCCATATGAGGTCAGACTAAGACAGTTAAACATGTACACACTGGAGGTGAGGAGGGACGGGGGGATATGACTGAGATCTTCAAATACATGAAAGGGATAATCAAAATGGACACAGAGGGTCTATTCAGGAGGAGGGTGGGGAGAGACACTAGGGGCCATTACATGGGATTGGAGGGGGGTAGATTCAGGAGGGAGGTGAGGAGGCATTTCTTTACAGAGAGGGTGGTGGCAAAGTGAAACGCACTACCAGCTGAAGTGGTGGCATGTACCACAGTGGAATGCTTCAAGAAGGGGTGGGACAGGACAAAGGGGAAGGTAAAGGGAGGTAAGAGGAGGGGGATGGGGTAGCTGCTGAATAGGGAGCTAGCTGTATTCACGAGCAGCCTAGAGAGACCAGGATGGGCTTTTGCTGCTAGCAATTTTCATATATTTTCATAATTGCCATCTGAGAAGGAAGTATCTTACAGTAGGAATGTCTGTGGGTATTGTCTTTATGGAGTGGCCACCCAGTTCCATTAACTTGTTCCTGATGAGGTCTTCTACAAGGTATAACCCCATTTTATCTAATATACTGATTCTTCCTAGGACTGTGTTTGCTATTACTCTATGTAACCCCCTTACAAATGGGGGTTCCCAAAAAGTCTTCCTTGAGCTTGCCTAAATGCTCATTGCCAGGCTGGTGTCCTGCGTTTTAGCAGTTTAAATGTGATTATCAGAGCTTGTATAGCCTCTGTTTACTGTCTCTTTAAGAGCTGCCTAATTGCAGTTTAAGTAATCTGAGAGGGAGCTCTGTTGAAAGATGTAACTATTTACTGAAAATCATTTAGAGTGATAATGATAATGTAGTTTGTCTAACCTGCTTTCTTTTGCAAGGACTGTTTTGTTTGTCTCCACTATCTTGGTCCTGGACTGCAAATTGGACCAAACAGTACTGGTGGGACCTAAAATGTAGCCGGACTATAGGAGCTGTCTGAATTCAAAATCTGTAGGAACTTTAGTTTGGAGCTTTTTTTTTGCCTTTTTTGCAAATGAAGGGGGAGCTCTTGCTTTGACTGACGGCCAAATCAGCCAACCAAATCTTCTGGATCTTGGGGAAGTCCCGGGCTGCTTGCAGTTTTCAGTTAGAACTAAACTGGAAGCTGAGTAAGAAGGAGCTGAAGTGTTTCTGAGCAGCAATCCTTAGTGGATTCGCATGGGAGAACTCTGAAAAGGCTACATTTTTGGCCTGCATGCCGGTGTGCTGCTCCTGAGAGGGAGAGAAGAGAATTATTTTGGACTAAATCCAAGTTTGTGTAACTAAAGTAAGCTGCTGAAGTGGGCCAGGCTCAACCTGAAGAAGACCGAATATTTTTGCTGAATGCGATCGGCCTGTCAGGAGTTCCAGCCACCCCTAAGCTCCTGGTGTGTGTGTGCAGAGACTTTGCGATTGTGCCCAGGAAGCGCTTTGCCTGGTACAGTAGAATTCCCGTACGTGTAAATGTGCTATGAGCTGCTAGTCGGTTGTGAGTTAGTTCCCCACTGTGTGAACTGTGTTCTGCTTGCTGGAAGCTATATCCAGCCCAAAACGGACTGCTTCCGAACTTGTCTCCATGTGGTCTGGGCTTTGCCAGACTGGCCCAGCCAGACTACCCACTGCACAGAGAAGCCATCGATGAGAGACCTGTCTGGGGATCAGCCCCCTGCTCCATGCTTAAACAGGAACGATGCCTCTGCGACTTGTGTGGGCTCTGCTTCTCCTGGCATTCCAGATCAACCACCTGCAGTCTCGATTTTCGTCCAACCTCTGTCCAGTCTTGGGTATCGTGAGTAAATACCAGGGTAGCTCCCTACAACAACAGCTTAATCTGAGTATGTCATCTGATTGTCTTGTTGTTTCGTTTCCTTTACAAACTGAGCCCTCTGGCTCCAGATTACAAATATTGTGTATTGTGCATGTTGTGTTTTCCATCATAGGGCCCCAACCAGCTGCAACCCCAGGCAACTGTCCTGGCTAGCCCATCTCTTCTCTACCTGGGTACCCAGAGGTGGACTGTGTGGGGGGACTTAAAGCGCATGCAAAACTGCTTGATTGATATAACATTTAAGCTAATTAACCTGATTTTGCCCTCCTCCCTTGTTCAAGTCCTCTGAATAAATCAGATCTAACTTTTTCTGTATGTAATCTGACTGTGGTTCCAGTTTGTGCTCAAAGTACTGTACTGTTGCTATTTGCTGTGCTTAACCTTGTTTTACAGGGGGTCCCCAGGGTCGAGCCAGAGGAACCAGCCCTGGTGGTAAGTGCAAACAGTGTGAGTACTTGTGTGGTGTACCAGGGGTATTGTGAAAGTGATTATTGTACAGTGTTCAGGCCACTAGAGGGGAAAGAGGGGAGTTACAGTGTCCCAGAGGGCTGTGCCCAGGTTAGCTTGACCACTACCAACCCTGACCTCCAGGTGGAGGCACCTGTTTCAGAACTCAGGCCCCTTAACCTGCTACTAGCCAAGCAGGCATGGGTAGTAGCCCTTGGGATAGCGCCACCTAGGGGTTACATTTTGGAGGCTCACCGCTGGGATTTTGTGTCTTCTAGTGGCCAAAACTACGAATTATTGTCAAACATATATGGCTATCCCAACAGAAGTGGCTGTACACCAGTTGGTGGGGTGGTGTACTGGGCATGAGATTGACCCCCAAAATGCTATATTTATCCTGGATATTCCCCTGGGTACCAATAAGGACACTGTAGAGGGAGTACTTTCCAAGGTTGAATGTTTACAAAACCCTGTGGTGGTGGATCGACAGGCTAATTTGCTCGCACAAAGTTTCATGGCATTAGTAGAGTGTAAGGATCCAGTAGACAGTTCCAAAGTGCCACAGACTATCACCCCCGAAGGAGCCATCACTGTCTGGAGAGTGATAACTAAAGACAGTAAAGACCCCAGAGAGAATGAGCCCCCCCACTATCTGAGACTTTTGAGGAGAAATTTGCTAAGTTGTTGCTGGAGGAAGGGAAAACTGTGGAGGACTTAAAGAAACTATTCCTGCCACCTGGGGGTGTTCCTCCCACAACACCCCCTCCCATTCCAGCACCCGTTATTGCCCCTCCTTCTGTGCCCATGCCAATGCTGGCTCCTATGTCTGTACCTGCCATTAGTCACGACTCTTGCCGAAGGTTGAGAATCTTCTCCGGCACCCTCCCCACCCCCCAAGGGGAGGATGATTGGGAGACCTGGATAGATTGTGTTGCCCCTTTGGTACCTGAATGGCAGTGTGCGGAGGCTGAGAAACAGAAAAGGATCATAGAAAGTTTGAGGGGTCCCGCCCTAGAGGCCATTAAATTTCTGAGGTCCACAAACCCTGATGCATCTGCCCAGAAGTACCTATCTGCACCCGAAAGCAATTTTGGGAGCACTGAGTCAGGGGAGAACCTGATGTGGAAATTTCTAGGTACAAAACAATGGCCAGGGGAAAGTTTGTCTGCATATGTTACCCGTCTGGAAAGAGTGCTGCAAAAGGCTTACCGGAAAGGTAGGGTAGCCGCCAGTGACTTAAACCATGTGAGGTTGGGGCACATACTGCAACATGCAAAACATTCTAAATTGCAGCTTCTTCAATTAAGGCTCCCAAATAGAAGGGATAACCCACCGGACTATTGTGACTTGATAAAAGAACTCCAGGAGGCTGAAGATGAAGAGGGGGATTGTAATTCTTGGGTGAGCGCAGCCCAAGTGATCACAGCATCGGAAGGTCCTTCCGAAGTGGGGACCAATGAGGATGTGCCGCCATGGGATGAACTGCTGAGGGAGTTCAGGGAAACAAAAAACAGTCTCTTTATGAAGACCGCTCCTGCAAGTACAGGCACCGACCCTTATCCAACTGCATCTGCTATGGGGGTTGGGGTGTCCACCCAGGCATCTCCTGCTGACAGCAGCTCGAAACTCGATGCCTTGACTATGAAAGTAAGAGAATTGACAAGATGTCTCCAAATAGTCACCATACAGCAGACAGAGATGGCACCAAGGTTTTCAGTTGGTAATACCACTGCCCCAGCTCCCAGTGTGATGCCTCAGCCACCCCAAATCCCAGAAAATATATTTTGCCATAATTGTGGGAAGGATGGGCACATGAAGAGGGAATACCAGTCCACAAAAGACCTACTGTAGATAAAGTTGTATACAGGCTTCAAGGAGAGCTTCAGAGAATGAATCAGCGGTCAAGGAGTACCCAAAATGACCGCAGTGAGGGTTCAAGAAGTAGTAACTCAAATCCCTATGTGGCTAAATCATCTCTCCAGGCCCCTGCTGCTGTCCCTCCAGACTGGTCCAAAATAGTGGGCCCTTCAATGGAGACTACCGTGGCTGTGAATGGTATTCCTACTCGGGCTGTGCTGGACAGTGGGTCACAAGTGGCCATTGTATTTAAGGACTGGTATGACAAACACTTATCTGCTGTGCCCTTACAATCCCTGGAAGACCTACATGTGTTGGGGCTGAGCGACAAGTCTTATCCCTACCTAGGATATGTCTGCCTCTGGTTGTCATTTCCTGCAGCTGTAACTGGTGTAGAGGAGCAAGTTGAGACACTGGCCTTAGTGTTTCCCCTTACTGGACTGTATGATGGGGTTCCCCTGTTAATTGGGACCAACGCCCATATGTTTGGGAGACTGGCACAACTCTGTCATGAGAAACAAGGTCGACGGACTGGGAGGGGCTTAAGAATTCCCGCTCTGATCAAGAGGGCCTATGATTTGCAACAGAACCCCAAGGGAGTGGACCAGGATGCACCGGTAGGGGTCGTGTGGAAGAAGGATCCTGATTCAATAGTACCGGCCCCTAATGCCCAGTGTACAGTTCAAGAGGATGTCTGCCTCCACAAAGATGTCAAGAACAAAATACTGATGTTGGACACGCCAGGCGATGGAAAATTGCCAGAAGGATTATTGGTTAAGGCCAGCATCTTGCCAGCTCATGCTCATGCCTATGCACGACGAGTGATGGTCCAGATTCATAATGTGTCAGATTGGGAGATCTAGGTGAGCAGAGGATGCACCCTAGATACGGTACACTGTGCAGACACTGCAGTGTTGCCCAGCAATAAGCACTCTGGCAAGACAGATAGAGTGACTCCCGACTTGTTTGATTTTGGTGACTCGCCATTGCCAGCTGAATGGAAGACTAGAATTAGCCAGAAACTTGCCCAGAGAGATCAAGTGTTTTCGTTGAAGGAATGGGATGTGGGATGTGTCCAGGGTGTGGAGCATCACATACACCTGCACGATGAACGGCCATTTCGAGAGAGGTCTCAATGCCTAGCCCCTGCAGACATAGATGATGTGAGAAGACACTTGCAGGAAATGCTCGCGGCTGGTGTGATACAAGAATCCAGGAGCCCATATGCTTCTCCCATTGTGGTTGTGCATAAGAAGAATGGATCTGTGAGAATGTGTGTTGATTATTGAACTCTGAATCGGCGTACCATCCCCGATCAATACACCATGCCCGTGACAAGATGCTCTGGATTGTTTGAATGGGAGCAAATGGTTCTCAGTGTTGGATCTTCGCAGTGGATATTACCAGATTCCGATGGCTCCAGAGGACCATGAGAAGACAGCCTTCATCTGTCCTTTGGGGTTCTACGAATTCCTGAGAATGCCACAGGGGATATCAGGCGCCCCAGCCACCTTCCAGCAACTGATGGAACGAGCGGTGGGAGACATGAATTTACTGGAATGCCTGGTGTACTTGGATGATGTCGTTGTGTTTGGGAGCTCCCTAGAGGAACATGAGAGTCAACTGTTCAAAGTACTAGACCGACTGGAAGATTTCGGCCTCAAGCTGTCCATCGACAAGTGCCAGTTTTTCCAAACCTCTGTAAAGTATATGGGGCACATAGTGTCTACAGAGGGGATAGAGACTGATCCTAGTAAAGTTGAAGCCTTGACTACTTGGCCCCAGCCCCACAATTTGAAAGAACTACAACGTTTCCTGGGATTCTGTGGCTACTACCACCGGTTCATAAAGGACTATTCCAAAGTGATTCGGCCATTCTTGAATCTTACCCAGGGTTACCCTCCTACCAATCGGAAATACAAAAAAGGGTCCATCAAAGAACCAGACAAAGCATATTTCCACCCAAGTGAACTTTTCGGGTCCCGGTGGATGCCTGACTGTGAAGCAGCTTTCCATAAAGCCATATACCAGCTCACCCACGCCCCCATCCTCGTTTATGCTGATCCCACCAAACCCTATGTGCTGCATACTGATGCCAGTCTGCAGAGTCTAGGAGCTGTACTGTATCAAGACCATGAGGATGGTTTGACACCAGTGGCATTCACCAGTAGGAGCTTGACCCCGTCAGAGTGGAACTACCCTGTGCACAAGTTGGAGTTCCTTGCGTTAAAATGGGCCATTGTCGACCAGTTTCATGATTACCTCTATGAGGCAAAAATATTGATGAGGACTGACAATAACCCATTGACCTATGTACAGACTTCAGCTAAGTTAGACGCCACGAGGCACCGGTGGCTTTCTGCATTGTCAACATATGATTATGCTGTCGAATACAGACCAGGCCTGAATCACATTGTTGCTGATGCCCTATCTTGGAGGCCCATTTCCAAGAGCGACTGGGTCAGGCTGTCTGAACCTGACATCCAAGCATTGTGCCAAAAGTTTGATAGAAATGAACAGATGTCTACAGACTCAGCGGACTGGTTAGTAGATTGCTTGGGCCCCTCTGACACCTGCATACCGGCTGCGTATCGCCACGTCTCTGCTCTAGATATTAGTGCACTACCTCAGTTTGACAATGACAGCATTCAGTGGGCTCAATCTCGAGATCCTATGATTCAGCCAGCATTTGACGCACTTCATGCAGGAGAAGATGTCCAAGTTGCGTTCCTCTGATCTACAAACCGCTTTATTGTTTAAAGAAGGCCCGAGGTTGAAGCTGCTTAATCAGTTGTTGTATAGAGAGACTGTAGATTGGGGTGGCCAAATTGATAAGCAACAATTGGTCCTGCCCACAGCCTTCAAAGATTTGGTACTGAGGTCCCTCCACAATCATATGGGCCACCTCGGTATCAACCGGACCCATGACCTAGTACGATCTCGATTCTACTGGCCCAAGATGGGGGCCGATGTTGTAAGGACTTGTAGTCACTGCCTGCAGAGAAAGCCCTGTCTCAGAGGGCTGCCCCCCTTGTCAACATTACTACCAGCACCCCAATGGAACTAGTCTGCATAGACTTCTTGAGTTTAGAGCCTGATCAGCGAAACACTGGCAATGTGTTACTGGTTACGGACCATTTCACATGGTATGCACAAGCTATTCCCACCAAAGATCAAAAAGCATCTACCGTGGCCAAGGTGCTAGTGGAAAATTTCTTTGTCCACTATGGTGCCCCCCCAGTAAATTCACTCTGATCAGGACCAGGACTTTGAGAGTTGGCTAATCAAAGAAATGCTTTCTCTATGGGGGGTGCGAAAGTCAAGAACCATCCCTCATCACCCGCAGGGGGATCCTCAACCTGAACACTTTAACCGCACCCTACTAGACATGCTAGGCACCCTCCACCCAAAACATAAGCATAAATGGAGCCAGCAGATTAGCACCTCGGTACATGCATGCAATCGCACAAAGAATGATGCTACCAGGTTCTCTCCCTACCGCCTCATGTTCGGGAGAGAGGCCCGGCTGCCTGTTGATGTCTGTTTTAGGGTTTCTCCTGATGGGGTCCGAGCCGAAGATTACCTGAAATATGTACAAAAACTTAAAGCTCAATTAAACCATGCCTATCAACTGGCCCAGACAATGGCCGCCAAAAGAAATCTAACCAACAAAGAGAGAGACATGATAGAAAAGTAAAGGCTCAAGAGCTTAGACCTGGAGACCATGTGTTGTTGCAAAAGTTAGGATTGCATGGTAAACACAAAACTGCTGATTGATGGCACCATCTTCCCCATGTCATAGTTGGAAAGCTGGATGATTTGCCAGTGAACAAAGTGCACCCAGAGAATAACTCCAAATCTGTCAAGACCATGCACCGTAACCACTTGCTACCTATTGGTCAAGTTATAATTGAGGCTGAACCCACCAAGATTGATTCCCCTGGACCAGTGACTCGTGATGCTGCAAGAAAGAAACAGAGTCAGCCTGCCTCCATGGTTTCCGATTTAAGACTTTTCCCGTAGCAGGCCCAGAATGATAGTGACTGCCAGTCTAACTCGGATGACAGTGAGAGTGATAATGCCTATTACCCCTCATATGAACTGAGTCAGTTGTTTCGTGGAAATCCTATGTTGAATTATGGGGATGAAGCTGGACCTTCTGGACTGCCTAATGCCCTGGCATCATCCTTGGAGCCAATGCTCCCTGAAGGTGAAGTGCAAAGTATCACATCTGAGGATGCTGAGTCTTCGTGTATCATGGAACTGTATGATTTGCCTGAAGGAGAGGCTGATGGTATGAGTCTTTCTGGTGACATGCCAGAACTTGAGGAACACTATGAGAGTGCTGAAAACCCTCCTTCAGTGCCAGAGTATCTTCAAAATGAGCCAAGTGTGGACTTCCGGTGACGTCACAACACCGATGGCAGCCTAATTCGGAACGCTGGTGCCCCGGGAGATAAAAGAAGTGCATCATCTGGCATCGAGAGGCTAAAACGCATTTATTAGTTCAGAGCAGCCTCTGTATTAGCCTACGGAATGGGACGGACGAAAAAGAGACACAATATTGAGGGGAAAAGTGATGGCAGAGGTCGATCCTCCTCGAGGCCTCCAAGCCCAGCTGAGTCGCGTTCCTCCCTGATCACGGCTTCGGGAGAAGATTCAGATGGCTCGGATTCAGATGCAACAGCAACGTTCACTAAGGCAGACGGGCAAAGAATGTTAAGGCTTCTGCATAGAATCGACGCCAGAATAATGGGCTTACAAAATGATTTCAAAAAGCTGGAGGCGTACGGCTTCTGTGGAGTCCCATGTTGAAAAACTGCAAACAGAGCACATGGCCTTTGGCAGGTCTTTGGCATACCTGCATAGGAGAGAGAAAGATTTAACTCTGAGGGCGGAGGATGCGGAGGCGAGAGCTCGTCGCAATAATATTCGAATATTCGGCATCCCTGAGGGAGTAGAACCACCATGCATGGAGGATTATATTGACTCTTGGTTAAAAATGGAACTGAATTTAGGAGAGGACTTTAAAACTGAAATCGAGAGGGCACATAGATCTGTTGCGACGAAGCCTAAAGAGGGAGCACCCCCCAGATCGATTATAGTGAAATTCTTGAGATACACGACAAAAGAGAAGATCTTAAAGTTGGCATGGGCGAAAAAGAATCTTAATTTGGATGGTCAAAGACTATTTATCGATCAGGACTTTCCTCCTCAAATGATGACCCAACGGAAGAAAGTTTTACAAGTAGTCAAAGCTCTGAGAGAGAAAGGTCTCAGAGCATACCTGCGCTACCCTGAGAAGCTTTGGGTACAGGATAAAAGACGGGCCAAGATCTTTGACTCATTATTAGCGGAGGTTCCGTTTCTCACCTCCCAGGAGGTACAGATTCTGATATTAAGGAGGAACAGGCCGAGAAAGAGATCGAGGAGCTGCTGTGGTCGATTGCTCCAGGTTCCAGGAGATATCTGAAGAAGAGAGGAGAGGCCTTGTTACCTCTACACATAGATATGGCGAGATGGCTGTGTGCCAAGGAGAATTGAATAAATTTCCCGGCAGAAACTGTGTAAAATTTGGAGACTGGGGCCCAAAAATGCCATGGTGGCCCAAATACATATTGTGGGAGGGGTAGCGAGAGGGGAAGACCCTCGGGCTCGGGGAAGGGAGGGGACCTCTTTTCTCGCTTAGTTTTGAGCCCTAATTGTGCTTTGGTCAGCAGGGCTCCCCTCCTAGAACTCTTAAAATTTAACAGCTTAAAAGTTTAAAAATGTAAACCTCTTACATTTGATGGGCCTGGACTCGTTGCGGTCCCCTTGGCAGGCTCTGGGTGTCCGGTGTGGATTAGAGGGGTGTTGCTAGTGGGAAGGTTTTTTGTGAGGGAACATATTCTCAGGGTAACGCGGTTAGAGTCCCTTCGGATTATCAGTGCAGTTAGGTGGGAAACAGTCAGGACATTCATTCATATTTTGGTTCATTAATAATGTAATTACGTTCTGGATTGAGAAAGGTAGGATCGAAATTTTTTTTTTTTTCTTTCTGGGTGAATGAAGGGTTTCCGGTGTTTTCAAGTTCTGTGCATTTGGGGGGCACATGGGCCTTGTATGAAAACAACTCCTGTCCCGATATTTTGGATGAACAAATGGGACTTAGGGGATGAGGTAGTTGCGAACTGTGAGAAATTTTGGTTTATGTTTTAAGCTGTGTGACTTTTTGTTCGGCCTCTCGGCTGTTATGGAGATATTAGACCCGGGGCACCTATCTCCTAAAGCTGCCTTAACCGGAATATTTCTTTTTTTATTCACTAATAGGAGAGGGCATGTCTCTTGGGATTTCTGAGAGCAGGCCCTTTAGTGCAGTGGCACTTTTTCTCCTACTCAGCTAGGGCTTGTCGCCTCTAGCAACTGAGGAGTTGACATTTCAACCCTCAGGTTCTCTTCTAGCTCTGGTTGAGCTAGTGGGTCTCAGTTTTTACTGTAACCCAATCCCTTGTTGTTAATCTCTTTTCCCTGGAGGGGGGACAGTTCAGGTTCGGTAAGGGGAGCTGTTTTTCCCCCTCTGATCCCCCCGCATTGTTTGTTTGTTCGTGTTGTCCCGTTTTACCTTGTTGATAGGTTTGCTGGAAGATATAAGAAGTGTTAAGATGTTTGTGGAGTATATTGTAATATGTTGTTTCTTTTTTATTTCTTTCTTCTCTCTGTCTTTTTGTCTTTTACATGGATCGGACTTGCTTATCTGCATAGTATCCAGGCCACCCGGGTGGTGGGGAGGTTTTGAAAAAAGAGGCCTAGTTGATGTTAGTGATTACCGGAATGGCATCACTTAAAATAGTCTCGATTAATGTTAAAGGGATAAATGGGGTGGTGAAAAGGGCAAGAATCTTACAAGAGTTGGGAAGGTTGAAATGTGATGTGGCCTGTCTTCAGGAAACTAGGTTATCCGATGCTAACACACTAAATTACTGAGAGCATGGGTGGGAGGGTTCATGCAGACTTTGTTCAGAAGCTTCGAGGGCTGGAGTAGTTATTTTGTTGCGTAGAGGCCTTCCTTTGAAGGTTCACAGAGTTCAGAAGAGTGGGCGGGTCATTATGTGATAATTTCGGAGAGTTTATGGGACAGAGCTGTCATCTGGCGGCGGTGTACGCCTCACACCCCTTCAGGAATTTTCTTCAGGCAATTCTTTCTATAGTGGACTCTCTCTCCGTAGAGTGATTATGGTAGGGACTGGAATTGTGGAGGATGGTGTGTTAGACAGGAGTGGGGGGTAGGGGGTAGGACTGCTCTGCTCTAGGGCTTCTTAAGACCCTGGTAATGGAGGGTGGATGGGTGGATCCTGGAGACAGCAAAACCCATCGGTTAGGATTTCACTTTTTATTCACGGGCCAATTCTTACTCTAGACTAGACAGATTTTACACCCAAATAAAACATGCCAATGAATGTAGATATAATTATTCATCCTGTGACTTTCTCTGATCATGCGATGATTAGTGCGAGGTTAAATGGTCCGGGATCAAGGCAAAGGGGTTGTGGAGATTTGATCCTGGCCTCTTAAATGATTCTGGATTTGTTTCCCAAATGAAAGAATATATTGGCTGTATTTGGAGGAAAATAGGAAGAGGATACCTATGTTCGATTTATTTGGGATGGGTTAAAAGCAGTTCTGAGGGGCAAATTATAAGCTATTCATTCCTTAATATATAAATGTTCTCAAGAAAGGTGCAAGCTACTGGATAGTATAAGTTTTTAGAGAATGAGCACAAAAATAAAAGATAAACGTACTACAGAAATTACAGGAGGCTAGAGAACAGTACAATAAAGAGATGATGATTAGGACGGAGTAGCCTTGAGATATACCAGACAAAGGTATTATGAATCGGAGGGAGGGCTTCTCGCCTGCTGGCTCTAAGGCTTCGAAGCAAGAAGCTGAGAGATATATCCCGAGACTAAAAATTACGGTACTCAGGACATTACCTCTGATCCAGATCAGATTGCAGGCAGCTTTTGTCAATATTACGAGAGCTCTACTCTGCAGAAAGAGGTCCAGATCATGGGAAGGTGGAGAATTTTCATGCGTATTGCTTTACCGAGGCTAGATGAACCCTGGGAATCAAGTTAGTGAGAAAATTACAGAGCACAGGTGAGAATGCCATTTAAAACCTTAAGGGAGGGGCCCTGGTCCTGATGGGTTTGTGGGAGAGTTTTATCGGCATTTGTGGATGAGCTGGCCCCATTCTTCACTAAGAGGTGTAATGCTGCAGGGAGAGGGTGACCTCCGCCTCGTGGGAAGAGGCGGTAATCACATTGATTCCCAAACTGGGAAGGACTCTACGGAGTGTGGGAGTTATCGACTCAATTTCTTTAATCAATCAAGATGCCAAATATTTGCTAAGGTTTTGAGTCATCGATTGCAGGAAGTTGTGCCAGTTTGGTGCACAAAGATCAGACTGGTTTATTCCAGAACGCCATATTCAAGATAATATACGATTGTTGCTCATCGTCTTGGCCCGCCCAGGGCATTCCCACCTGATTTTTTCGGGCGTGATGTCATTGATGCGGAGAAGGCCTTTGACCGGATTGATTGGTACTTCTTGGATCGGTCCTGGAGAGGTTTGGGACAGGGAAAATTCCGGAAATTGATAGCAAATTTATACAGGAGCCCTAAGGCCAGGGTGAAAGTGAATGGGGTCATTTCAGATGTAGTAAGGATTAATAGAGGACTAGGCAGGATTCCTTGTCCCCGCTATTATTTGCAATGTGCATAGAACCCTTAGCGGCCCTTATAAGGCAATCAAAAGAGTATAAGGGTATTCGAGTGCAAGGAACCGAAACTAGAATATCATTATACGCGGATGATACTCTGTTGTACATCTTGGACCCGGAGAGGCAGGTACCTCTGATAGACTCCCTATTGCGGACTTTTAGTGAAGTCTCGTGGTTTAAAATAAATGATACCAAATCAGTTCTATTGCCCCTGGGGAAAATGAAGGATAATGCGCTCCCGGTGATAGGCAGGTATGGATGGGCGAAAGAGGAGATTAAAAACCTCGGGGTAAGAGTGACCAATGATATTTCGAAATTATACTCCATTAATTACTCCCTGTTGCTGCAAAAGGTTCAGGAAGACGTGCATAGATGGGAGGAGCTTCCACTTACCCTGTTTGGCAGAGTCGAAAGTGTTAGAATGAATATTCTACCTGCTTCTTATTTTTGTTTCAGTCATTACGCTCAGGCTTCCTGCCCTTTCTGGAAGTCAATTAAAACGGCTCTGTCCCGATTCATATGGTCCAGCGGAACACCCAGGGTAAGATGGAAAACTCTTCTTGGATGTAAAAATAAGGGTGGTCTGGGCTTGCCAGACCTTAAGAAATACTATTGGGCCGCACAGATTCAGCCTTTGGTTTCTCTTATGGGGGATGGTGATCTTCCCTGTGGGTCGAGATGGAGAGACCTGAGTCTGTTAGGGGGGATATTAGGGACCTGATATTTATGGATCGGGTTGGGATCCAGAGATTAAAAGGAGGCAACCCTTGGACTGAGCGGATAATTGCTGTGTGGCGGGAGATCAACAGAGCTTTTGGTATGAAACTTTCCCTTGGGATGGATTCTCCGATCAGGGCCTGCCTTGACTTTGTTCCGCTGGGATGGGACATGGGTTTTTTGAGATGGAGCCGGAATGGGCTAACTAGAATTGGTCAGCTATATGTAGGGGGAAGAGTTAAAACCTTCCAAATGATTTCGCAGGAGTTTATTCTTCCTCCTTCTGACTATTTTAGATTTTACAACTCTGCATTATTTGCAGGGAAGCTTCGAAGGGGTTGACTCAGAGAAGGGGGTAACAACCCACTAGTGGAGGCTTTGGGAGTGGAGGTCAGTAGAACTGGGACTGGGGGGTTTATCTCCAGGACGGTAAGCCTATTCATGGACCTGGAACCAGATCCCTTGGCATTGATCAAGGCTAATTGGACTAGGGAACTGGGTAAAGTCATAACTGATCCAGGGTGGAGAATGATATGGGATGCAGTATATTCCACCACCGCCTCTAATAGTTGGCGAGAGTTCAGATGGAAAGTGGTTGCCAGGTATTTCCGGACTCCGGTAATCACTAAACATTTTGGTCTATACCCCTCTGACCTTTGTTGGAGAGAGTGCGGGGGTACTGGGACCTACAAACCTATTTTCTGGGATTGCCCACACTTAAGTAATTACTGGGAACAGGTGAGGGATCGAGTAAGTACCATTCTGGGGATAGTGATTCCCAGTGATCCATTGTGTTGGGTCCTGGGTCAATATCCTGAAGAGGTTAAATCAAAAGCTCATCGATACCTATTTGACGTACTGGCAGCCTCTGCTCTTAAGGCAATAACCCAACTTTGGCTTACTAAAACTTCCCCTACATTGGAGGGGTGGTATAAGAATATCCTTACAATTCTGGAAATGGAATATCTTACCTCTAAAGTGAGATTGCAGAAGGAAAAATTCAAGGCCAGATGGATGCCCTTCTTCAATTTCCAAGCGCAAAAAGACCAAATTAGTGTATTGGACATTTTGGTGAAGTATATGTGTCTTTGAGCATTTGACAGGGTGTTTTTTTCTTTCTTGAATGGTTAGGGTTATATGTTGGCGGATTGTATTTAAATTGAAGGATGCAGAGCAGACAGCAGTAACCCGACTATGTAGTCTTCCCTTTTTTTTTTTTTGTGTGTTCGTCTCTCATTCATCTTGTTTCTGTGCTATCTTCTTATCAGGTCCCTATGTGAGAGACTTGTTTGTCTAAGTGGCCTTAGAGCACTAAGTGATCTGGATATTTCTTTGACGGAGAAGGTCCGGTCAAGAACGAACTGATAAGCGGGTTTAAATTGGTTTCCTTACCCTTCCTATGTTGTTTACGGACAATACTAATTTATAATTCCAGACATGTGTTCAATATCTTTATAAGGCTTTTAAACTGTCTAACTGTTTGTACTGTCGATGTACGGAGATGTAATAAAATAAAATTACTATTTCAAAAAAAAAATGAGCCAAGTGTTGTAGAAACAGAGACTGCAGAGCAAGGGGCTGACAGTGCTCCCAGCTTGGACATTCTCCTTCATGCAGAGGCACCCCTCACAAGTGATGAACGCTCCAAAACCATTGCTGAAAGTACAGAGACTGTGGTTGTTTACCCCAGAAAGACTGGCCGAGCTGTCAAGCCAGTGGTGCGCTTCAGTTACGATTCCCCCGGGAGGCCAGTGGATTTGCCTCTCAGTATAGTCCACAAAGGTGTTTATGTCGCTCAGAGCTCACTGCCCAAATTGAACTTGACGGCCCATTCCAGGTTACTTGTTCTGCCCTCTCACCATGGTGCCCCTGCCCCATCCAGCCCCAAGTTAGCTGATAGGGAAGGGCCCCCTCTTGCACTGTTTAGAGTACAAGAAGTTATTACATGATTCTGTATAGTAATGTTCAATTTACTTGTGTGAAATATGCGTAATGGATTGTCAAAATGGAAATTATATAGTGGAATACATTGAAATGTATAGTAAAGTGACAAGTTATGCCAATTGATGAATCAGATAGTACTTGTATAGCATGCTAATGGTATAAATATCTTGTATATGTTGCATTTTCAATGTTATGATGGTACAGACTTGACGCGGACACCAAGTTTTCCCAGGCAGGGAAGGGTGTAACCCCCCTACAAATGGGTGTTCCCAAAAAGTCTTCCTTGAGCTTGCCTAAATGCTCACTGCCAGGCTGGTGCCCTGCATTTTATCAGTTTAAATGTGATTACCAGAGCTTGTATAGCCTCTGTGTACTGTCTCTTTAAGAGCTGCCTAATTTCAGCTTAAGTAATCTGAGAGGGAGCTCTGTTGAAAGATGTAACTATTTACTGAAAATCATTTAGAGTGATAATGATAATGTAGTTTGTCTAACCTGCTTTCTTTGTAGCAAGGACTGTTTTGTTTGTCTCCACTATCTTGGTCCTGGACTGCAGATTGGACCAAACAGTACAGGTGGGACCTAAAATGTAGCCAGACTACAGGAGCTGTCTGAATTCAAAATCTGTAGGAACTTTAGTTTGGAGCTTTTTTTTTTGCCCTTTTTTTGCAACTGAAGGGGGAGCTCTTGCTTTGACTGACAGCCAAATCAGCCCACCAAATCTTTTGGATCTTGGGGAAGTCCCGGACTGCTTGCAGTTTTCAGCTAGAACTAAGCTGGAAGCTGAGCAAGAAGGAGCTGAAGTGTTTCTGAGCAGCAATCCTTAGTGGATTCGCATGGGAGAATTCTAAAAAGGCTAAGTTTTTGGCCTGCATGACAGTGTGCTGCTCCCGTGAGGGAGAGAAGAGAATTATTTTGGACTAAATCCAAGTTTGTGTAACTAAAGTAAGCTACTGAAGTGGGCCAGGCTCAACCTGAAGAAGACCGAATATTTTTGCTGAATGCGATTGGCCTGTCAGGAGTTCCAGCTACCCCTAAGCGCCTGGTGTGTGCAGAGACTTTGCAATTGTGCCCGGGGAGCACTTTGCCTGGTACAGTAGAATTCCCGTACATGTAAATGTGCTATGACCTGTTAGTGGGTTGTGAGTTAGTTCCCCACTGTGTCAACTGTGTTCTGCTTGCTGAAAGCTGTATCCAGACCAAAACGGACTGCTTCCGAACTTGTCTCCATGTGGTCTGGGCTTTGCCAGACTGGCCCAGCCAGACTACCCACTTCACAGAGAAGCCATCGACGAGAAACCTGCCTGGGGATCAGCCCACTGCTCCACGCTTAAACAGGAATGATGCCTCTGCGACTTGTGTGGGCCCTGCTTCTCCTGGCATTCCAGATCAACCACCTGCAGTCTCGATTTTTATCCAACCTGTGTCCAGTCTTGGGTATTGTGAGTAAATACCAGGGTAGCTCCCTACAACAACAGCTTAATCTGAGTGTATCATCTGATTGTCTTGTTGTTTCATTTCCTTTATGAACTGAGCCCTCTGTCTCCGGATTACAAATATTGTGTACTGTACATGTTGTGTTTTCCATCACAGGGCCCCAACCAGCTGCAACCCTGGGCAACTGTCCTGGCTAGCCCATCTCTTCCCTACCAGGGTACCCAGAGGTGGACTGTGTGGGGGGACTCAAAGTGCATGCATAACTGCTTGAATAATATAACATTTAAGCTAATTAACCTGATTTTGCCCCTCCCTTGTTCAAGTCCCCTGAATAAATCAGATCTAACTTTTTCTGCATGTAATCTGACTGTGTTTCCAGTTTGTGCTCAAAGTACTGTACTGTTGCTATTTGCTGTGCATAACCTTGTTTTACAGGGGGTCCCCAGGGTTGAGCCAGAGGAACCAGCCCTGGTGGTAAGTGAAAACAGTGTGGGTACTTGTGTGGTGTACCAGGGGTATTGTGAAAGTGATTACTGTACAGTGTTCAGGCCACTAGAGGGGAAAGAGGGGGTTACAGTGTCCCGGAGGGCTTTGCATAGGTTAGCTTGACCACTACCAACCCTGACCTCCGGGTGGAGGCACCCGTTTCAGAACTCAGGCCCCTTAACCTGCTACTAGCCAAGCAGGCAGGGGTAGTAGCCCTTGGGATAGTGCCACCTAGAGGTTACACTCTATTTTTAAAAGTAAAGTCTATTTGACTTTCCACAGAAATGTTGTTCCGCCTGTGTGCTTGGATAACTCCATTTCTACCCAGGGGTACAGTATAAGATACTGTATTTGAGAAAAAATGACAAAGAGATTTAGTTAATTTGGTATCTGATTCCATGTAAGGTTGTCAGAACTTGTTCGAGAAAGATTCGAACCCTCCTCAAACCCTGGTGTTTGAGTTCTAATTTAGAACTTGAACACTAGAGGGTTCGCAAAAGGGTTCAACTTTTTTTTATTACTTAAACGGCACTGCAGTGCCACTGCCTGCTGTTTCCTGGGGTGGTGAGGTCGACTCTGGACACAGACACTGGGAGGGACGACGCAGGGGTATAATTATGGGGGGATGAGGTGGCAAAGGTGAGCACATTTGTCATGCCCAACACTCAGCCTCTTTTGCTGCTGCTGCCTGCTGGTGTGCCAGGAGAGCCTGCCATTCCGGGGGGTGTTGGGTTTCACTAGTGGGTCCTGGGACAGAGAGCAGCAAGAGAGTGTGGTGAGCTGCGGGTGGCGGCTAGACAGTTAGATATAGCTGGGGGGGGGGCATCGCTGTACAAGCTGGCCTGGCTGGAACTGAGAGGAGCAGAAGTGAATTGTAGCAGGGAGGGAGAAAGTGACGAACCGCACTGCACCCAGAAGTAGCGGAAGCACACACCACCACCAATAGCGAGGTGTCAGGACGAGCGGGCGGGAAACTGACTGCTGGCATGGAGAGAATTGTGGTGCTTGTGTCTAGGTGTTTGGTGCTTCACTTCCCCCTCCTCCTGTGAATGTCCTACCTTTTTAAAATTGAATGCTGCTGCTGCGTCCACCCACTGATGCTTTGCTTGCCAGTGCTGGGAGTCGGTCGCAGAGTCTTTATGGCCTGGGATCGAGCAGTATAGAACTGAGAGCACCCGTGAGTGACTGCAAGGGGGGTTTATTCGGTCGGGGCATCGGTCAGGCTGAGACAGCAGCCTGTGGAAGTTAACTGGAGGCTGTCAGCTGGAAGTTTGGAAGGGAGAGGACAGAGGAATACAGACTGCTGGTGGCTCGGGTGAAGGCTGCTGCTGCAAGCAACAGCTAACTGGGAGGTAGGACTGGTGGTGCTGCAGTTCGGTGGGTGGGGGTGAGTAGTGATTGGGGATAGCCAGCAGCATCATCATGCTGTGGGGGCAGGACTGTATGATTTCTATGCTGTATGGACAAAAATAAGACAAAGTAATTAAGCAGAGGAGGTGGTGGGAGCGAGGGGATTACAGTTTGCACAAGGCAGTTGTAAGCTGGCAGGTGATACACACTACTGGCCATTTGATTTGGTGCCAGTCAGGGTCAGAGAGCACCCAGGAAAAGAAGCCTGCTGCAATCTAGGAGGCATTCTCTCTTCCTGTTGTGTCTGGAGTGGGTCAGTGGCTCTACCAGTGACCGTGACCAGCATAGCAATCAGCAAAGCAGCACAAAACTTCTCAATCTGAGCTAACATAGCTCTAGTCTGAAGGAAGGCAAGGGTAGGTGGTGTTTAATTATGTTTATTGGCGGTCTGCTCTGCTCTGCTGTGTTGATCGTGTCTACTGTACTGTCTACAGTCAGTGTCTGATTTAAAATGCTGTTCTGTCTAGTGTCTCTCCTGTGTGCCACCTGAGCCTGACTATGTCTGCTTTGGTAGGGGCTGCTGGGGGGGGGGGTTATATGGTTAGCCTAGCATGCAACTCCAGTGTTTTCCTCTGTGTTACCAAAATTAAACTAGTTAAAAAAAGAAAAAAAAATCACCCTTACCCTGTAGGTGGGTGGAATGGCACAAGGGAGTCATTGTGGAAAGGAAGGGACGAAGGAGAGAGAGCTATAGATCAAGTAAGGTCTACGGTGACAATGTAGGTAGGGAAAAATGGGCAGACTGGGTGAGTCAGGCAGTCCCAACAGCTGTTGAAAATCAAAAATAACGTAGATAATTTACTTTTTGGTAGGTAGCACAGCACTTGCGATACGAGGCTGGTTGATAGTAAGGTTGTCATCCCCCCCTCAACCTTTACATCAACATTACTCCTCTCAATGGACTGACAGCTGGGAGGGAAGGACTAGTTAAATTAGTGTGTTAATTATACTATTAGTGTACATGCACGCGAGTGGTACAAAGTGTACTGTTGAGTCATGTGACTCAGACTTTCAGTTGTGCAGCAGGAAATCATCGGGGCAGACTTAGCTGGGTGAGTAGCAGAGCAGACGTGTTGTGCTCTGCTCCATTTTTGGGAAAAATTACACTTTGAGGAGCGGCAGGCGCTGGTAGTGGTGTGGAAGCAAGGCATTTTTTTCTTTGTGGCAGAAATTACAGGGGGATCAATGGACTGGAGCAGCCAGCCAGTGGCAAAAGTGACAGTTGGCAAGGTGGTTTGTTGGGAAGGGAGTACAGGAGTAGGCAGATAGGGGGACTGTAGACTCAACTGACTGGGAGCCTTGGGGGTCTCTGTGTACAGGACAGGTCATCATCCTGCTGTGTGCACTTTGCTTGTACCTGTGACTCCCTCTACTTGGCGTGTGGGCCTGGCCAGCCTATCATCCTGCTGTGTGCACTTTGCTATACTGTACCTGTGACTCCTTCTACTTGGTGTGTGGGTCTGGTCAGCCTATCATCCTGCTGTGTGCACTTTGCTATACTGTACCTGTGACTCCTTCTACTTGGTGTGTGGGTCTGGTCAGCCTATCATCCTGCTGTGTGCACTTTGCTATACTGTACCTGTGACTCCTTCTACTTGGCGTGTGGGCCTGGTCAGCCTATCATCCTGCTGTGTGCACTTTGCAATACTGTACCTGTGACTCCTTCTACTTGGTGTGTGGGTCTGGTCAGCCTATCATCCTGCTGTGTGCACTTTGCTATACTGTACCTGTGACTCCTTCTACTTGGCGTGTGGGCCTGGCCAGCCTATCATCCTGCTGTGTGCACTTTGCTATACTGTACCTGTGACTCCTTCTACTTGGCGTGTGGGTCTGGCCAGCCTATCATCCTGCTGTGTGCCCTTTAAATGCAGTGTATCCTACCCAGTGTGTGACTGTGTGCACTGTGTAGTTCAGCAGCCAGTTGTGTGGTATCCTTAAATACTTGCCAGAAATATTTCCCTGTTGGAAGGAGAGACAGAAAAATCCCTTTCACTGTGTTGTGTGACTGTCTCCTATGTGGCGGACTGGCCATCCAGTCATCCTGCTGTGTGCCTTTTGACTGCACTGTACCCTACCCACCAGTGTGTGTGACCGTGTGCACCCCAGCATCCAGTTGTGTGGTATCTTTAAATACATGCCAGAGAAATATTTCCATGTTGGGAGGAGAGACAGGAAAATCCCTTAATCAATACAAAGAAAAAATATATATATCTGTGTGTCACTGTGTTGTGTGACTCCATCTCCTACGTGGCATACTGGCCAGCCCATTATCTTGCTGTGTGCCCTTTGACTGCATTGTACCCTACCCAGTGTATGACTGTGAGCAGCCTAGCACCCATTTCTGTGGTATCTGGTAATACATGCCAGAGATATTTTTTCGGGGGACTTTGGGGGAAGAGAAAAATCCCTTAATAAAAATAAATACATCTGTGTGTTGCGTCTTGCGTGACTCTGCCCCCTACGTGGCGTACTGGCCATCATCCTGCTGTGTGCCCTTTAACTCCTTCACTGTACCCAGTGAGTGTGAGTGTGTGTGTGTGTGTGTGTGTGTGTGTGTGTGTGTGTGTGTGTGTGTGTGTGTGTGTGGGGGTGTGTGACTCCTATGTGGTGTACTGGCTATCACCCTACTGTGTGCTCTTTGACTGCTGCACTGTGCCCAATATATCAGTTACACAAGATCATTTCTCTCTCCCCTTTTATTGAAAAAATGTTATTTCTCTTTCTCCTCAATTTCACGTGTATTTCACTATTATCTTCATTATTGGCAGCACAATTTAAACAAGGCATTTGTCAATGCCGAATGTTGTCGCACTGGCATTGCCTTTGATAGTGCATTGTGGAAACACATGTTTGGCAGGATGTGAAAAATGACAGCTGTACTGTTCATAAGGAGGTGTAAAAAAATGGCAGTGGTAAAAATGTGGCATGTAAGTATTGCAAATATGCGAAGTTACAAGGGTGCATGGGAAATGCGCAACGCACACTTGTAACACAGGCATTTTATGGAGTTTTGGCACCAGATTTTCAACATAGGCATTTTAGCACCTCTACTCATGTACAGTGTCACTGTCGTGTCCTCAAGCTGTCTCAAAAAGTGATTTCGCACAGCAACTGCGCTATTCTTCACCGGACATGCAAAAACATATTTCGGGCAGGTTATGTAAAATGACAGCTTTACTGTTCATCAAGAGGTGTGGAAAAATGCCAATGGTGGAAATCCAGAGTGAAAATATTATGAATGCACAATGTTACAGGCGTGTGTGCAAACTCCGCAATGTACGCTCATAACACAATCATTTTATGGAGTATCGTCACCAAATTTTCAACATAGGCATTGTAGGACCTCTGCTCATGAACAGTGTCACTGTCATTTTTGCAATCTGACACCGAACACTGATTTCCCACAGTGACCGCGGTATTGTGCGCCAGAAGTGCGGAAACACATTTTGGCCAGGATGTGAAAAATGGCAGTTGTACTGTTTATAAGGAGGTGTAGAAAAATGACAACATTGAAAATTTTGCATGAAAATATTATGAATTTGTAAAGTTACAAGCTTGTGTAGCAACTGCGCAACGCACGCTTGTAAAACAGCCATTTTTTGGATTTTTTTCCACCAAATTTGCAAAATAGGCTTTTTGAGAGCCCACCTCATGAACAGTGCTACTGTTCTTGGATTAATCGGTCCCAAAAGGTGATTTCGCGCAGTGACTGCGAAATCACCTTTCAGGACCGATTAACATCAAAACTGTGACAGAATACATGAGGAGGGGTCCCTAAAACCCCATGCTGAAAATTTGGTGCAGAAATTCCAAAAAATGCCCAAGATATGGAGCAAAGTTGAAAAAACCCTATTTAGTCCATTATACAGCTTACTGGCATTTCCTCAGTTCGCGGTCAGCTTTGAAGAGTGCAGATGTGTTCCCAGTCCAGCGAAGATCGTCGCGCCAGACTCCGGAGATAAGTTTGGGGTGGGGGGTGTGGGGAGGCAGGGTGCACAGTGGGTGGAGTGCGGCTGGTGGGTAGGGAGACTACGAGGGACCATTTTCAGTTTACAGGTACGAGGGAGAAAAAAAACACAGATGGTTTTCTTTTACAGGTCATTTATTTTGTTTGGGGTACAGTAGCTGATGGGGATTGGGCATCCCGACAGCACAGAAGAAGGTGGATATGATGCCAACGAGGTGAGGCCTCCCCATCGCACAGTACAGCGGGGAAGGGCGAGATGCCGACGGGATTGGGCACCCTGGTCGGCAAACAACGAGGTGGGGGATACATTCTGCCGACGGGAGTGGCTCCCCCATCGGCACATTACTTCACGGGGCAGGGCAAGCTGACCAGGGGATTGGGCACCCCAAAGTCGGTGCTGTCGGCAGTGTAGCGACCACTGTGCCGCCATACTACTAGCTGGCGAGCACGTAGGAAGGGTCCGCTACGTATGACGAGCTTTGCTCAGATTGCAGCGGAACTTTCCATAGATGTGCTCGCCAGCTTAGTATGCATGGTGTGGCGCCGGCATGCAGGCTGATTGGGGAATGAGGGATGCACCTACTGGTGCATGCCCTGCATTCGCCCAACAGTGACCGAGCCCCCAAATCCCCACTGCCGCAAGATGTTGGCTGCGCATGCGGGCCAACATAAAAATAGGGTTCGAGATCTAAAAAGTTCTAAAAAAGGTTAGAACCCTAGAACTTTTTCAAAAGTTCTAGACTAGAACTAGAACCCAGAACTTTAGAGGGTTCTGACAACCCTAATTCCATGTAGACCTTCGGTAACCCAAATAAGCTGACTGTTACAGGGTTAAAATCCCTAGCATTTTCTGTCTGTGAGCTATTTTCTGGGTCACAATTAAAAATGTCTGCCTTCAGATTTAACTGTTCTAATCTATGCCTATTAATCCACAGGAAGTTAACAATTCTGGGTGTGGCACAGAAAACACCGACAAAGTCCTTGTATTGTGACATGTTACTGTTTGGCCTGAATACTTTCTGAATGTCATCATCCCCTAAATTTAGACCTAAATCAAATTTAAAAAGTTCAGGGGTCCTCTGTCTTAACATATTTATTGTTTCATCTTCCACTTTTTTAAAGCCAACAATTCTTAGAAATGGACATTTTGGCCTCTCTGTGGATCTAGCAGGTACTAACGTGGGATCATCCAGGTGTGAGACTTGCACTCCCCAAGTACTCATTTTTAGAGCTTGATGAAGTATTGGCTTCTCCTTAAGGCTTATTCTTGAGTCATTTCCTTGTTTACTCCGACAGTCACTTGTTTCCTTATTTGTTATATACAGTATTTGTGAGCATTGTCAGTGTTCTCTTGGTTGCCATTTGTGCCTTCTATGTTGCCTTTAATCCATTTTTTGTCATACTGGTGGTTTGTTCTTTTTCCTTTCTCTCAGTCTCTATTGAATTAGAAATGAGAATACTGTCCTCTTTGTTTATGCACTTTAGTTGGAGGTCTATGTTGTATTCTTTTTTCTTAACATAGAAACATAGAATTTGACGGCAGATAAGGACCGCTTGGCCCACCCAGTCTGCCCATTTCCCTACCTACTGGATAAGCTGCAGATTCTAGTTAACCAGCAGCCTACTTCTTCCTACCCCCAACCCCCAGAACTGCCTTATGACTATCCCATGCATGCTTGAATTCCACCACTGATTTTGACTCCACAACCTCCTCCGAAGGTCGCTCCATGCATCCACAGCCCTCTCTGAAAAAATACTTCCTTAAATTACCTCTGAGCCGCCTCTCTATCTTCAAATTGTGCCCTCTTTGTTCTTGCACACCTCTTTTGAAAGATGCTACCTCTTGACTTTGTTGATTTCCTTGAGGTACTTGAAAGTTTCTATCATGTCCCCCTCCTCCTTTCTCTAGGCTATACATATTAAGCTCCTAAGTCTCTCTTCATATGTCCTCTCCGCAGACCCTGCACCATTTTAGTTGCTCCTCCTCTGGACAGTTTCCATCCTGTCTATGTCTTTGCGGAGATTGGGTCTCCAGAACTGCACACAGTACTCCAGATGGGGTCTCACCAGCTGTCTGTACAGAGGGATAATAACTTCCTGTTTTCTACTGGTGATGCCTCTCCCTATGCATCCCAGTATCCCCCCAGCCCTCCTTGCTGCCCTCTCACATTGCTTGCCCATCTTTAGGTCATCTGATATGACTACCCCCAGGTCCCTCTCCATTTTTGTTGTTGTTAGTATCTCACCCCCCATTGTGTACTCTTCCCCTGGGTTTTTGTTTCCCAGGTGCATTACCTTGCACTTCTTAGCATTGAATCTAAGCTGCCATACATTTGACCATTCCTCTAACCTTGCCAAGTCCCTTCTCATCCTTTCCACCCCACCCTGTGCATCAACTCTGTTGCAGATCTTAGTGTCATCTGCAAAGAGACATACTTTTCCTTCCAGTCCTTCTGCAATGTCGCTTATAAAGACATTGAAGAGGACCGGTCCTAATACTGAACCCTGCGGTACCCCACTAGTAACCCTCCTTTCTTCTGAGTGGACTCATTTACTATTACCTCTGTGTCCTATTCTCCAGCCAATTTTACCCAGGCTGTCATCTTGAGACCCACCCCAGGCTGGCTAACTTGATATTAATCTTTGTGTGGGACTGTGTCAAATGCCTTGCTAAAGTCTAGGTAGGCCATGTCCACAGCCCCTCCCTGATCTACTACTTTGGTCACCCAGTCAAAGAAATCTATCAGATCTGGTCTGGCATGACCTTCCTGCTGTGAATCCATGCTGCCTAGGGTCCTGTGCCCTCTGGCCTCTAGATACTCGACAATTCTTTCCTTTAGAAGTGATTCCATCATTTTCCCTATCACTGAGGTTAAACTAACAGGTCTATAGTTTTCTGCTTCTGCCTTGCTCCCACTTTTGTGAAGGGAATCACATCTGCCCTCCTCCAGTCCTCTGGGTACCACCCCATCCTCCCATGATTTGTTAAAAGGGTAGTCAGTGGTGTCACTAGTTCTACCCTTAGTTCTTTTAGAATTCTGGGGTGAATCCATCAGGCCCATTGCTTTGTCCACCTTCAGTTTTAAGAGTTCTTTCAGAACCCTTTCTTCTGTAAATGGGCCGTATCAACTTCTGTATCCAGCGTGTTACTACTGTTTGTTTTATGTACCTCCCTCTTCCTTTGCAAATACTGAGCAAAATATTTGTTTAGTATCTCTGCCTTTTCACAGTCTCCCTCTGCCCACCCTCCCTCCCCTTTATTAAGCCTCACTATCCCTCCCTTGGTCTTCCTTCGCTCCCTGATGTACCTATAAAAGGTTTTATCCCCCTTCTTAACTGAGTCTTGTGTCCATTTCTTGAATGATCACTGGCATCACTTACACTGGTTAAATTCTAAGACCCTGGGTCTTTTCTCTGTGCGGCTGGGACCTCATCAGACTTTTTCCTTTTTGATTTTTGTTTCTTTTTTTTTGCTTTTCATATTTTTTCTACAGTCCTCATCTGGCATTATTATGAGGGCTGAAAAGTCCAGCTTATTGTAATTTATTGAATTGTTTGGTGTGAGGGAGATAACTAATGAGGATTCTTTGGGGGGAACAATTTCATTTAAAGTGTTTTAAACAGCATCCATCTTAAAGCCCTGCCTTGCAATATCAATTCTTTTTTTTTTTTTAACTTTATTTGTGAACTCACACCAACCTGAACTCCTTCGGGAGTGGCCACTCAGTGGACGCCTTGATCCCGCCCGCCTGAAGCTCCCTCTCCCTCCTCTGTGACAGGGTATCTCCGTATTTTCCCACAGCCACCCAACCCTCCAGCTCGGAGCCCCCCGAGGCAGGGCCAACAGATTTACACCTCCTGGTGCTCTATCTATAATCCAGTCAGGTGGCCATCAGGATGGAGAATGGAAGAAGCAAGAGGAGGAGCCCGGCACTGGACGTGGTAGTCTGCACCCCCGGACCCTCCGTCATCTATCAGATGGCGGAGAGTTTTTCCTTAGATTTTTACACCCTTTCATCCCCCACCCTCCCAAGTGGAGCCCTGAGCGTGCAATGATGCCAGGGGATGTCCTGCCGTGGCTCCACAACCCTCTAGTGAAGCCCTAAGTGTGTCAGTGCCTTCAGTCTCCACCGGAGGCCACTGATGTGCGGGGTGTAGCCCCTTGAGCCCCCCGAGAGAGGAGAGCTGTCCTCCAGATGCTCAATCCTCCCTCTCCCCTGCGACCCGCGGCAGCCCAGGCTCATTTCCGAACCCAGGTCACCAGCGTGGCACGAGGTGTGGCGTCCAGCACCTCAACCCTCAGCACTACCGGGCCGACTTATGCAATATCAGCTCTAAGTACGGTATTTCAGTTTCCTGTCTCACTACTAAAAGTTGCTGTAGTAGCATTAGGCTGGCAGCATGCTGGTTTTGCATTACTCTAATTATGTCTTTACTCATGAAGGAAGGGCAGTAAGTCAGAGTGGTTTTAGAACTAATGCTGGCAGTTTCAGATGCCTTCTCTGCACTGTGTGATGGATTTCTGTTCCTGAATGACTCACTGAAAGTCGTTTCCTGTAAGCTCTGAACTGCACTAGATGGCATGAGTCTTTCTTTATTGTTTTCATCTAATTTCTTTAGCCCCTCAATCATCTTCTGCAGATCCTCAAGAACATTCTTAACGGAGTCCCTATAGGACATGACCTCCTCCAAGTGTCTAGGATGTTCTGAATATGGATGAGCCTCGTCCGCAGTCCCTGAAGGCAGCTGAGGAAAGCTCTGAGGTGAGAGCTCCTC
Source organism: Neoceratodus forsteri (assembly GCA_016271365.2). Taxonomy (NCBI): domain Eukaryota; kingdom Metazoa; phylum Chordata; order Ceratodontiformes; family Ceratodontidae; genus Neoceratodus; species Neoceratodus forsteri. Next base: position 1,453,772,927 of record CM057452.1, read on the forward strand.
AGTGTCCTGTGGAAAGATGAATAAGATGTCCTCAGCATCTTTTAGAGATGAGGGGTACTGCACCATGAAGGGGTTATTTCCCTTTTGCTTAATAGCATTAATTTCAGTCTCTTTTGGTTTCAAAAAGGAGCTCCTTAAGCATAATTTGGGACTTAATTTAGTACTGGATACATTCAGTTTCCCATTCCCCATATTTTTGTACCCATTATCTGTAATTTTGAGGTGGATGTGATCATTTGAGTCTCGGGATCATTTTCCCTCAACGTATCTAATTTGTTCTTATTTTTACCATCCTTACTCTGGGGTGGGATAATCAGAATTTATGTGACTTTTGATGATTCTTATCGGAAACCAAGTACAGCAATGTGTTTTTTTTCTTCCTAGTTCCCTGTTTCCCTTTGGGGAAGGTTGCTCTCCTGGTTTTGCAAATCTTATTTTGAGGTGTAGTCTTTTTCTTGGCCTGACTTCTGGTAGTAGCCATTTTGTCCCAGCAGAGGTGCAAAGCACTACATTCTCATTATATACTATCTGCTGTAAGCTGGGATAAAATACCATTGGTCTCTAATGAGTAAATAAATTGCCACTTCAGAAAAAAAATGTTGGAGTCTATTCTATAAAGATTGCCCTCTACAAAACTGCAGCAAGGAAATATAGCCTTCCAGGGTATTTACAGATAATCACTCAACAAGAAGCTGTGTTTCCTCTTGAGTCTTAAAAGTTTCTGACTCTTTGTTCTTCCTAAAGAACTGTTTTGGAGAGTTCTGGTGACTTTGTGGCAATGGTGGCTGGCTGATCTCTACTGCTCCCTGAACCAACCCAACAATCTGATAGAATCCTCCATCAAAACAATTTCAGTCCTACACTGCGAGGTAAATTCAAATCTTATACACGTTCAGGAAGCCTCCCCTTTCAAAAGGAAGCAAAAACTCCTCCAAACAGAGCACTATGAAACAGCTCCAGATTAATGCAGGCCTTGAGGGGCTTGAGACGTCAGCTTCGCAGGGCCGCACTCCAACAGAATCATCCTGGGACCCAGAACTAGAAGAGTATGAACCCTCTAACAAAACAGATAAAGCACTGCAAAAAATGCTGAAGTCAGTTAACAAGACAGAATATTCAATATCGGACCTTCAGATGGATATAAAGGGCCCGATTCATAAAGCTTCTGGCATGGCGGAAGGGGCTGGCACCAAAAAAGAATCGCGTAAGGTGCACTGTGCGCCATAAACTACAGTGGGAGTGATTCACAAAGGCAGCCTGCATCAAATGCAGGCTGCCTGCCCCAAATGGGGCTTATGCCATCCCTGGGCCCAGAATTGGGCTGCAACAAGGCACTAGGGGCCCTGCGGCAGACACAAGCTGCCACATCCCCAAAAATGGTATTCACAAAATGCACTCCGTGGACAGTTGTCTAAGTACCCTTAGACCAACCAGGGCTGGTCTAAGGTAACTTAGAAATCATCCCCTGGGACAGTTCAGTACAGTGGTCTAGTGCCCCCCGATCCCCAATGCTGCCGTGTTTGTTAGTAATAATTAGATCCCCCTCCCCAAACCCCAATGCAGCCGTGTATGTTATTAACAAATAGATCACCCTCCCTGAACCCCGATGTATCCGTGTATGTGATTAATGAAGAGATCCCACTCCCCAAACCCTGATGCTGTCAGTAGCATGTGATAAATACCAATATTCCCCTCCCCGATACCTGTTGCAATAAACCCATTTACAATTTCCCTGGCAGTCTAGTGGCACCCCCCACCCCCACCCAGCTGTGCCCATGCAGCCAGTGCTGAAATCATTGGACTAGGGCATAAGACTGCAGAGAAACACTGACCTTTGACTTTTCTTCCTTTAGCAGCTGCATAGTGAAGTCCTGATCTTTTTGCTTCCCAGTTCACTTCTGTGAGCTGTACAGTGCAGAGCAGCATCTTCCTAACCTGAACTGGTTTCTGAGTAAATTTTTTGTATTATTTATTGGGATCCTGCCAATGGGGGATTCCTGAAATAAGCTGTAGAGTTGATTTTCTGAATTAATTTTAAGTTGAACAGTATTTACATGCGTATTAGATTGTTGATGGCAATTTCTGCACTTGTATTTTAAAGTTTAAGACTGTTTCTGCATTTCTAATCTGTCTGGCTACTAGACGTTCCCCCTGACTTTGGCACCAAAGAATCAGGTCAGATACACACCCCCATTTAACACCCCTTGTTTTAGCTTCCTGTTGCAAATTGCTGCTGGCACATTGCCAGAGTATGGAACAAAGCCCCCCCATCCCAAGCTTTTTCAACTGTTAATTTTTGTCACCCCTCCCTGCTCTGAAACCTCCCCCTGACCACCACTGAGGCTTATAACTGTCCTCTCTTCTGTTCCTCTCTCCCAGGCTGATCATAGCCCATCGGGCTGGTACTGCTGACACGGTCCCCTCCACAAGCAACCTGCCCACCTAGGACAAGGCGAGAAGGCGCCTGCTGCCCACTCTCCTCCTTGGCTCACAAGGTAACATCTGGTCCCTGACCCAGGTCAAGGGAAAGGGAATTTTGGAGCTTTCCTCTCTTTTCTAATAAATATCTGGCACCCATCGCTGTGGGACCTGAATGGTTCCAGACAGCCCCGGAGCGCTGACATTGGTTTCCTGCCCAACGCTGCAGTCAGTGCTGAAATCATTGAACTAGGGCATAAGACTGCAGAGAAACACTGACCTTTGGCTTTTCTTCCTTTAGCAGCTGCGTAGTGAAGTCTTGATCTTTTTGCTTCCTAGTTCACTTCTGTGAGCTGTACAGTGCAGAGCAACATCTGCCTAATCTGAACTGGCTTCTGAGTGATTTTTTTATATTATTCATGGTGATCCTGCCAATGGGGGATTCCTGAAATGAGCTGTACAGTTGATTTTCTGAATTAATTTTAAGTTGAACAGTGTATACATGCATATTAGATTGTTGATGGCAATTTCTGCACTTGTATTTTAAAGTTTAAGACTGTTTCTGCATTTCTAATCTGTCTGGCTACTAGATCTCCCCCTGACTCTGGCACCAAAGGATCAGGTCAGATACACACCCCCATTTAACACCCCTTGTTTTAACTCCCTGTTGCAAATTGCTGCTAGCACCTTGCCAGAGTCTGTAACAGAGCCCCCCTCCCTTCATCCCAGGCTTTTTCAACTATTAATTTTTCTCACCCCTCCCTGCACTGAAACCTCTCCCTGACCACCACTGAGGCTTATAACTGCCCTCTCTTCTGTTCCTCTCTCTCAAGCTGATCACAGCCCACCAGGCTGGTACTGCTGACACAGTCCCCTCCACAAGCAACCTGCTCGACTAGGACAGGGCGAGAAGGCACCTGTTGCCCGCTGTCCTCCTTGGCTCACAAGGTAACATCTGGTCCCTGACCCAGGACAAGGGAAAGGGGATTTTGGAGCTTTCCTCCCTTTTCTAACTAAATATCTGGCACTCATCGCTGTGGGATCTGAATGGTTCCAGATGGCCCCGGAGCGCTGACATTGGTTTCCTGCCCAATGCTGCAGTCAGTGCAGAAATCATTGAACTAGGGCATAAGACTGCAAAGAAACACTGACCTTTGACTTTTCTTCCTTTAGCAGCTGCGTAGTGAAGTCTTGATCTTTTTGCTTCCCAGTTCATTTCTGTGAGCTGTACAGTGTAGAGCAGCATTTGCCTAACCTGAACTGGCTTCAGAGTGATTTTTTGACCCACCCCCATCCCCCACCTCCTTCCTTTATTAAATACACTACCAGAGCTGAGAGACCTGCCCACTTCCTGCTTGGCTACACTTCACTTTCCCTCTTAAAGGGAAAGCACCTAAGAGCTACAGCAAAGCACTTAAAGGGGTAATACCTAGATCCACAATACCAGGATTTCTTTATCTCTCCATTAGTACCTGCTTCCCCATTAGCAGGTTATAAAGCTCCTCCACTAGAGGGTGTATACTTAAGCAAGCATCCTTCACTTTCTACTTCCCTACTACAGGCTATTCAACTGGATACCTGAAGGAGCTTCATTTTAAGCATTACACCCCTTAACCTCGGTAGCAAAGCATCTCTGTTCAGCTACACTCTCTTTTTGTTGTCTACTACCTACCAAAGTCTTCCCCCCCCGCTACTCCTTGACTCTTAAGAATGTTTCCTCTCCTCTCAAATCCTTCTACCTCCTCCCCCTAACCTTATTTCTTACCCTCTCCCTACCCGCCCCTCCTGCTTTTGCCAGCCCAGGGCCCTATAACTCCAAATCCATCCAAACCCCAGCTTATATTCATGCTATTACTCCTGCCCCCCCCAATGTATTCTGGTCTCATTCCCTCATCATTTCACATGCATCCCTACTAACTTTACCAAATTTCTTTGCTGTTCTCCACCTCCTGCTTCCTCACTACACCACTCCCTTCTACCGCACTCACTCAGCCTCCAAGCTCCATCACTCCAAATCCACAAAGCTACACTTCCTCATCCTAGCTCTACTATTACTCACCTCGGGGGACATCCACCCCAACCCTGGTCCTGCTACTTCCTTCACCCCTGCCATCTCCCCCACTGCCACTGCCATACCCTTACCTAAACAGCCCTCATAAAGGGTTTCAAGATATTACACTTAAACATTCATAGCCTACTTCAAAAATTAGACTTCCTGCAAGCCATGGTTGCTGCCTTGAAACCAAACATTCTAATTATAACAGAAACATGGCTAAAGAATATGATTCCTGACCACTCAGTCTCCATCCCAGGTTACTCCATCCTAAGACTAGACAGAACAGGCAGGGGTGGTTGAGTGGCCATGTATAGCCACGCTTCCCTCAATACTTCCCAGTCTTCTCCTTCTCCAACCCAGCAACCCATGATGCCTTAGCCATCAATGTATCCCTCCTTTTCTCACTCTCTATCTTTGTAGCCAGTATCTATTGCCGTCCAAATGTCCAGCCTGCTATATCCCTTGACCTCCTAACTTCCATTACTTCCCACTCTCAATCTGGTGAGCTTTACATCCTTGGCAACCTCAATTTAAATTGGTTGTCCCCAACAACATCTACCACAAGAAATGCTATCAGTGGCCTCAACCTCACACAACTAATTACAGAACCCATCCACCCTAATCACAAGACCCAAAACCACTCCCTACTTGATTGAGCCCTAACTTCCCACCCCCATAGAATCATCGCATCCGGCATACTTCTGGATGCTCTCAGTGACCACAACCCAGTTTTCCTGGTCAGAAAAGTTCATAGCCCTAAATCCCTGCATAAAACCCTATAAATACAGACTTATAAATCCCTAGAATTGGAACCTGTCCTGCATAGCCTTGCCCTCTCAGAGTGAATCCCTCTAGCAAGCACCTCCTCAGTTGATAAAGCCCTAATCTATTTTAAAGACATCTTCCTAGCAAATTAGAATGCCTTCACGCCCCTAAAACAAACAAGGGTTAGAGGTCATCACCTCCCCGGATTACCCCTGAATTACTAGCCTGCCACAGAGCCAGAGATCGGGCCTGGATATGACACAAAGTCTCCCAGCTTCCAAATGACCTTCTTATTTAAAAAAAAAACTCTGTAATGCCTGCACCTGGGCTACCAGGCTAGCCAAAACAGAGTACTTCAAATCTACCTTCACGACAAACATCAACTCCCCCTCCAAGTTCAGGAGAGTGGTCCACGTCCTCTTTACCCTCCATCCTGTCCACCCACCCCTTACTTAAGATAAACGCCACCCTCATTTCTGATCCAGTTGCAGTAGCTACTGAATTCAACTCCTATTACACCACTTGTGCTGATGAGCTACTCCAATCCCTCCCAAACTATTCCCCTTCCTCTCACCCTTCTTACTGCCTATGAATGACTCCCCTCTGATTCCCCTTCTCCTTCGCTACTGTCTCCCCAAATGATGCCCTAAAAGCTCTGCTAGCGATCAACCCTTCAAAAGGCTCCTCCCCAGATAACCTTGACTCTAAACTATTATCCCTCTCAGCCCCAGCCATCGCCTACCCACTCTCTATTATTCTAAGCCTCTCTTTCTCAACTGCCTCAGTACCTTCTCCATGGAAACATTCAGTGGTCCTTCCCTTCCCCAAAGGCGGAGACCCCATCTCCCCTGGCATCTACCACCCCACCTCTCTTCTCCCTATCCTTGTCAAACTTCAGGAACATCTAGCCTTCTCCTAGCTCACTGCTTACCTGAATGACTCCTCCTTCTTCACCCCTTATCAATCTGGCTTCAGGAAAAAAAACACTCCACCACCACCTCCCTTCTTCTGCTCACTGATTCTGTCCTCACAGGAATGGACAATGGACAAATTACCTCAGCCATTTTTGTCAATCTGGCCAAAGCCTTCGACACAGTCTCCCAGTCCCTTCTCCTTGACACCCTATCAACAGCTGGGCTATCCCCCTTAGCCACAGACTGGTTCAAGGCATACCTCACTGGCAGAACCCAATGAGTCAAGATCTCTGATGCAATGTCCACACCCCACCCGATAAGAACGGTCGTCCCTCAGAGATCAGTGTTAGGCCCCATACTATTCTCTATTTTTCTAAATGATTTACCATCCACCTGCTCTCCATGCTCCTCCATTCACATGTACACTGATGATACAGTCTTGTATGCATCTGGCTTCTGCCCACCAAGGTTGCATCCAGCTTGCAGCACGACTTCAACAAAGTTCAGCGTTGGTTTGCAAACCACCAACTATCTCTCAATGCCAAAAAAAACTGTCTCCATTCTATTGCTATTCTCCCTATTTATTAATAATCTGCCAACTTTCTGCAAAGGCCCAAAGATCATCCTCTGTGCAGATGACATTGTTATCTATAGATCAATGGAGGATCTGGACAAACTCAGCAGAATGCTATCCAAAGACCTAAAATCCCTGGAAGAATGGCTGTCCACAAATAAACTTCTACTGAACTGCACAAAAAACCAAAGGGATGCTGTTTGGGCTCAAAAACATTGCACCCAATAGATCAGACACACTAAACCTCTCCCTATCGCCGGGGAAAAGGTGGCGGTAGCGGGTTCGCTAACATACCTAGGTTTCACCATTGACTGGGAACTCAACTTCAAGGCCCACATAGATCAACTATCTAAAACACTGAACCAAAGGATGGGTCTCCCTGTACCGACTCAGCCCCTACCTTACCCTGGGGTCACGAGCCAAGATTGCCCATGGCAACCTGCTACCCAAACTACTGTAGGGCTCCCCTGTGCTCCTCTCTGTTAAAAGCACTGAGATGAGTAAACTTAAGACACTGTACAACAGGATCAGCAAATTCACTGTAGGGGCACCCCAAAGAGAACACCATTGTCAGATCCTGCAAGCCCTAAAATGGCCCACCCTGGAAGGTAGACTACACTATTCATCTCTATGCCTAGCCTATAAACTCAGATTGACCACTGCTCCACCTAGCCTGGCAGAGTTACTTCAACCTAAAATAAATAGCAGGACTCTAAGATCATCAAACAGACAGCTTCTCAAGGTTCCCCAGACGCAGTCCTCTCAAGGGTCCAGGGCTTTCTCATCCCTCATTCCTCCCTTATGGAACACGCTTCCACCCAAACTCCAAGAATGTGAATCACTCGGAGGCTTCAAAAAGGGACTTTAAACGCACTTGCTGGAATTAAACCAATGCACTTGTATTCACTGAATTTCACACTAGATTCCTGTTGCTTGCATGATCTCTGATTATGATTGTTGACCTCACCTAATGTGTATGACAAAGAACTGATAATAGTCCCCTTTATACACTCTGTCCGCCTAAATGACTGACTCCTTTCATGAACTATAATTTAACTGTATGCTGTTGAATTTAAGGTAAAAGTTATATCCTGTTGTATTATTGTGTAATTAACCCTGGGTCGCCCCTGAAAAAGGGACTATTACTGGTCTCAGCGGGCCTACCCGGTTACCAAAATTTAAATAAATAAAAATGACCTTCAGCACCAGGCAGAGACTTACCAGGCTTCCCACTCTACCCTCCTTCCACACCCTTGATGGGACTTTACTCAAGGACACATCCTCCTTCAGGTATTTAGGTGTCTGGCTGGACCAGCACCTGAACTTCTCTGGTCATATCGATGCCATTCGGAAAAAATTGCATCTCAAGCTCGGTGCCTTATTCAGGAACAGTGCCTGCATCCCACTCACGGCTAGGTGTGAGATTGTCCAGAAGATGATCCTACGTATCTTCGACTACTGTGACATAGTCTACAGTGCTGCCCCTAAGTCCTTCCTGGCCAGATTAGATACCCTCTTCAACTCCTTGTGCTGTTTTGCCCTTGACGCCCCCCTCTGCACTCATCATTGTGATCTCTACCATGCCCTATCTTTCCCTTACAAACCAACGTCTCTCGCACTGCGCAAAATTCACCTCCAAGCACTGGCTGGGTGAACTTCCCTCCTATCTCTCCCTGCCTTTACAACCACCCCCTTTCCTCCCTAAGATCTACTGACTCATCTAATCCTGGTGGTCCCATGTCATTCTCACCTTATTGGCTAATCGAGGTTATTCTTATCAGCTCCCAAAAATCTGGAATTCACTTCCCCTCAAATTCGTCATTCATCCTCTTGCAACTCCATTAACTCTGCCCTCAAGAACTTCCTTGCCCCTTCCTGTGCCTGCCATGACCCTCCCTAATCCCCCCAAGACCATATTACCATATGACAACTCCCCACCACTCCTATTTCCCTCTGATCGTGCTCCTCCTTGTCCCCTACTCTCTCTCCTCCTAAAGTGTTCCTCCCTCTTCTTTCTCTACCCTTAATCTATCTCCCTCTAGTGAGCTCGATCACTGCCTTGTGTAGGCAGGATCCACAGCACACGGTGGGCAACAACTTTATCCCTTTACCTATTTCTCCTTTTACTGTACCCCCTCAGTCACTGCTAGATTACTGCCTTGTGCAGTCACGGTCACCCAGCACATTTGTGGGGTACTACCCCCCTACTATAGTTGACCTCTGCTCAGGCTCATATGCCTACTCCCCACCACTCCTATTTCTCTCTGATCATGCTCCTCCTTGTCCCCTACTCTCCCTCCTCCTAAAGTGTCCCCCCCTTCTTTCTCTACCCTTAATCTATCTCCTTCCTGTGAGCTCAATCACTGCCTTGTGCAGGCAGGATCCATGGTGCATGGTAGGCAAGAACTTTACCCCCTTTCCCCTATTTCTCCTTTTACTGCACCCCCTCAGTCACTGCTAGATTACTGCCTTGTGCAGTCAGGGTCACCCAGCACATTTGTGGGGTACTACCCCCCTACTATAGTTGACCTCTGCTCAGGCTCATATGCCTACTCCCCACCACTCCTTTTTCTCTCTGATCATGCTCCTCCTTGTCCCCTACTCTCCCTCCTCCTAAAGTGTCCCCCCCTTCTTTCTCTACCCTTAATCTATCTCCTTCCTGTGAGCTCAATCACTGCCTTGTGCAGGCAGGATCCATGGTGCATGGTGGGCAAGAACTTTACCCCCTTTCCCCTATTTCTCCTTTTACTGCACCTCCTCAGTCACTGCTAGATTACTGCCTTGTGCAGGCAGGGTCACCCAGCACACTGATGGGGTACTGGCCCCTACTATAGTTGACCTCTGCTACCCCCTCCCATAACATCCCTCCCCCAACACCCCTCTTTCACATCACTATATATAAATAACTCTCATCATCCTACCTGTAGGGCTGTCCACTGCCCTGCACAGATAGAGATAACAGGACACTGTTGAATTTCAACTCCTCCCCTTGGATAACCCTTACCTACAGTACCGCTCTCTCATCACCCTGCCACAATCTACCTCTCCTCTTCTCTTAACCCCCTTCCGGTTAACATAGCCTAACACTGGCTTACCCCTACACTCAATTAAGCACTTGTAACCTATCCCTATACCCCCTCTTATATGCACTTTAGTCCACCCTGTCATCTCTGTTTGCCTCAAAAATTGTGTTCTGTCTGCGTCTCTCCGTAAATTTCTGTTCCCTTCTTCCATTCTACCCTCCACAATTTTTCATTCCCTCCTTCCATTCTTCCTCTCTTTACTCCAGGCACTGTAAATCTTAAATATATATGTTACACTAATGGCTACCAATTACTATTGGGTCACCTTACCATCTAGTGCTACATACTGCCAAGTTATTATATATGTTCCAGTGTTACCAACTGTCACTAAATGTTGCCAATTTGCTATATGTGTCTTCATATCTACTATACTTAACTGTTGCACTGTTAGCCAATATTATCCACCTGTAATCCCTCCTGCTCTCATTGTATGCAAGTAAGCAAACTGCATTCCAATATTGTAACATTTCTCTGTATTCTATCCCATTGTTCCCTATCCCCCAGGTCAAATCGGGAGACAAGCAACTTGTTGCTCAGTGTGTCTTCCTGGTGAAACATTTCAATAAATAAAAACAAATAAATAAGACTTAGCTGTCGAGACCCTACTTGTTAGAGAATCGGGTGCAGGGTCCCTGGTGCATCGGGCTTTGGTGCAAGCTGCTGTTTGCTGTAGCTTGCACCACTCCATGCCTGCTTTCAGAATAGGGCCCAAAAAGTATAAATAACAGAGTTAATTCCAATGAACAAAAAATCTCCAAAGTGGCCGAAGCCCAAGAAAGTAATGACAAAATACTGCTTTCCTTACTACAACGAGACAGACAAATACATGCCAGACTTGAAGATGCAGAGAACCGGGTATGACGGAATAATTTCTGTATCTATGGTGTGCAGGAAGGAGCTGAAGAGGGATACCCTACCCCAGCTGATTTTATTACATATTTACTAAAGTTGACATTGTCCTTGCCTTCCAATTTGCCCCAGAGATTGAGCAGACCTATAGCTTTCTGGGCCTTCACCTGGCTGACCCGAAAGCCAGACCTAGGTCATAGATTATCCAAATCTTACATTACCAATCAAAAGAGTACATATTACTTGAAGCCTGGAGACACGAAGATCTAAAGTTTGCAGGAATGAGTATCTACTTCGACCATGACTTCTCAGCAGAACTTCAAGCAAAGCATCTACAAGTTCACTATGTGATAAGAGAACTGTGGGAGAAAAAAAAAAACAAGGCTCATTTAAATTTCCCTGCCAAGCTAAAAGTGTACCTGGAGGGAGGACCAAAAGTCTTCAACAACTTATCAGAGGCAGTCCTTTTCCTCACGGGACAGAAGTTAATCATCCCCAACCAGGAACTAGAAGTGTGGGGCAGAAATTGTTGGATAGTTCCTGGGGAATGGTTTCAAAGGGACTCAAGAGAAACCCTCTGTGATGCCTCCCACAGCAAATGGCCCCAGAAATCATCAAGTTGATGAAGAAATCAGATGCTTCAGGAGAATCTCGCCATATGGGGACAGCGGAGAACTTTATCACACCCAGGTGACTTTCCCTCTTAAAGAACACTTGAGTATAATATTTTTTCTTGGGATGCCTCTTGGTTTATGAGGGATCCAGCATGTGTATGAGAAGCATGATTGCACAAGCGGGTCAGCTGGCCTGAAATTAAAAGCAGACTGATTGAGTTACATTTTTTATTTTACTTTCTTTCACTCCGGTCATGATCCCAAGTGCCTCTCTCAGGCATCCAGCTTGAGTCCTGCCCTGCCTGAAGTCCACCTGTCCACTCCTTCCTCAACCCGCCCCGCAGCTGGCACCCCCAGCTTAACCCCTCCAGGGTGGGGCTGCCCCTCCTACCTTGGGCGCTCTTCAACCATAGACTCCAGCTGCAGACATGAGCCCCAGGCAGAGGATCCATTAAGGTTGGCTAGGTTGGACCCAGCTGTGGGTATGTAGGTTGGTGCCGTCACCTACCCCTAGGACCGGGTTTTTACATTTTTACGTCCCTTCCCTCCCATGCATGGGCACGCCTTGATGCTTCTGGTGCATGGCAACCATGCCTGCGTCAGCCATGCTGGTACATGCTTGCCTGGCTTGCTGCAGTACCCCTGGTCTCCACCGGGGGTCTCTGGCTCGCCGGGCCATCCCATCCCCTTGATCCGGGGAGGAAAGCACCATACAGGTGCTTAGTTCTCAACCCTTCCCCTGCCGGCACCCCGGCACCCAAGTCCATTCCCAAACCCAGGTTGTCGGTGCAGTGCGAGGTGTGGCATCCAGCACCTCAGTGCCACCGGGCCTGCCTGATTGAGCTTAGCTTGAGTGGGTGCTGTGGGTGAAGAGGGGGATTAATGAACAATGGCTGGAATGTTACTAACAAACATTTGTTTTTCATTTTTCCTTTGGGTTATGCAATGGATGGATTATTATTGCTGGGGGAGGAAAGGAGGGGGTTCTGTCTACTAAGGAAGCAGACTAAAGGGATGCTGATGGACTGGGAAATGATATTCCACTGCTCAGAAACTGAACTTAGAATGCTGAATTAGTTCTGTGTGGTTGCGAAAGGACTATGCCATAGATGTGTGGCTATATTTAAGTTACATTCAGGGACATAAAATATTTCATAAACTGAAACATTTAAGAATCAAAGTATACAAGGAAATGGCATTTATTCCCTGCCTGCCCTCACCTATATTGGAATATAATATAAATGTATAATCTATGGAATGGATTTTTGATGTTGGGGAGAGAACAAAAAAAGGATTACATGGTTCTTAGTGATGGAGGGGTACCGGGGGATCCCTGGAACATTCCTGAGGTACAAAATGCAATATACGCAGTAGAGATATGATAATTTGTTCACTTAATTAACTAGATAAGGAGGGAAGATGTCAGGAAAAGGGGCTATTATGCCCATGATGTAAATCGGGTTGAGGGGGAGGGTAGAAAGTTGGCTTATGCCATCATTCATCTAATGTACTTGGTTGGATGGGTTGGAATAGCTAACATGTTGCAGCCTTACCATTTAGTGTGCTTTTACCAGCACTTTGAGGATCAATAAGTCCTGATACTACACGCTACACCATGAGGACACTAGTTCATCCTCTTAATTTTTCATCAGTGGTGATTTGCAGAAATGTACAATCTCACCTAGGACGTTAATACTTTGGTTAATACTTCAGATTTAGGACAACAGAAGGCCAAGGCCCATAAGTGTTGTCCCTACTACTCAGTGGTGATAACCTGAGTTATCATCCCTTATAAACTGATCTAGTCTAGTCTTAAAATTTTAAAAATTTGGTGCATATACAACTGTTCGAGGCAGCTGATTCCATAGCCTTATAGCTTTAGGAACAAATGCAAATTTCCGTAAATCACTTTTTGATATCTTTTGTATCAACTGCCTCTTAGTTCATATATAATGTTGTCCTTATGCAACAGAACAAGTTCATTCATCATACATGGATCCTCTAATAGTTTGTACAGGAGTAGGATATCGCCCCTTTTTCTTCTTGATTCCAAATTCCATAGACCTAGGACCCCTAGTATCTCCTCATAAGGTTTACTTTTACAATGTGTTATAAGTTTTGTAAATCTCCACTGACTTCTTTCTACAATGTGTAAATCTTTCTTTAAATATGGGCTTCAATGCTGGGAGCAATAGTCTAAATGAGGTCTAATACAAGATTTGTATAGGGAAACAAGTACTGATTCGGATCTGGTATGAAAGGATCTACAGACACAATTAATTAAGTGTCCTGCTTTGTTGGCTATAAGACTACATTGTGACCAGTTTTTAAGGTCATTACTTATATATACCCCCATGCCTTGCTCACCAAATACTAGTCTTAGTTTATGCCTTCTATGTAATAATTTTGCTTGATGTTGTTCTTACAGTACTAAAATATAATACAATGCATTTGTCCAGATTAAAATTCATGTTATTCCTATTTACCCATTTGATAATACTATCTACATTTTGTAAGATTTTGTCTAGAATTCCACCTAATTTGGTGTCATCTGCAAATGTTTTTTTTTTTTTTTTATTTTGTATTCAATCTAGGAATTACAACCCTTTGAGTCAGGGGCTCATTTACAAAGGCTCCACATCAATGACATTAGTTAGGACATACACAGAGTAAGAATACTGTACAGAGGCAACCATGGGCTAAAACAATTTCAGGGCACCACCGGTAGAGCAAAACAATTTATGTCACTATTATTTACAGAGTTTTGATAGTAACAGAGAAACCAAAGCTATAAAGAGTAGTTTAGATTAGCAGTCACAGTAGCTGTTTAACAGGATATGGGTACAGAGCACTGGCTTAAATGGCCCTATCCTAAGGATTTTGAGGGCAGCATCTGAGAGGGAGTTCATCCAGTGGGGGGCCCTGTAGGAAAAGGATCTTTGGCCAGCAGTGGTCCTTGCGAAGGGGATGCAGAAAGTAGTAGTGCTAAAGCTTCTAGTAGCCCTTGTCGGCATGCACTCTTGAAGGAGTGATAGACAGCCCGGGGGAGCTAACCCTAGTTGTATTTTTTTGGCCATTAGGCAGGAATGATTGAGAAATCGCCCCTGGAAATTTAGCCAGGATGACTGTAGCTAGAGGTCACAGGTATGTGTAAGGTGATCACAGCCTGTGGCTACCCGGCAGGCTTTGTTGAGAGAGCGTTTTATGCTGGACAGGGCAGTGTTGGAGGTGGCACCATATATAATTATGCCATAGTCTACTAGGGGAAGGATGGAGCAAGAGATTGCTAATCGAAGGGCAATGGGGGGAGATAGGGCCTATATTTGCAGAGAAGGCCAATTCTAGTGTTAATGGCAGAGCAGGTCAATGCAATATGCTCACAGAAAGTAAGGTCAGAGTCAAGAGTGACCCCTAGGTATTTAAAAGTGGAGACTGCATCCAACATGGCACCCTGTGAGTTAAGTATGGATAATCTGGTCATGCTGTTTTTATGTTGTTTTGTGTTATCAATTTATTGCCTTTTGTTATATGTAAGTCACTAATGAAGATATTAAATAGTAGTGAACCCAAAACGGACCCCAGGGTACACCACTGGTGACCCCCATCTCTGATGACATGTGTCCGTTAAGTCTAACACTCTGTGTTTTATTGGTTAACCAGTTCTGAATCCATTTAACTAAAAGTGGTTTGATTCCTAGATGTGCTAATTTTGATACCAGGATGTTATGAGACAAGGTATCAAACGCCTTCCTAAAGTCCAGCATTAATACATCAATTGATTTTCCCTCTTCCAAATTATGTTCAACATAGTCATAGAAACTAATAAGGTTAGTGGTGCAGGATCGACCCTTAGTGAAGCCATGCTGGGTAGGGTCGACTTGACCATTTCTTACTAAAATTGTATTATGTTCATCCTTAATTAAACTCTCAGTGATTTTACCTGCTACAAGGTGAGGCTAATCGGGCGATAATTGCCAGGTTCTTTTTGCTTCCCTTTTTGAAGATTGGTATAACCACTGCCTTACACCAATCCGATGGTACCTGTGCCTCTAGGATATATCTATGCCCAATATCTGCTATAATGGGGGCAAGAACTTCTGCTAGCTCAATTAGGAGTCTGGGATTCAATCTATCAGGGCCTGGTGATTTATCAACTTTCAGTGCCCTAAGTGTTTTTTAAGAATAAAATCAGTAGTAATGAAAAAGCCAGGGTCTAGGTCTATTATTTTGTCCAAAAGGACACCTATAGTTTGCTCAGAAGGTTTAAAGATAGATGCAAAATGGTTGTTAAATTCACGTGCCATGTCCTCAGGGCTGTCATACATCTGATCATTAATCTCTAATGGTCCAATCGTCCTGTTACTGCTCTTTAAATTATTAATATATGCATAGAAACCTTTAATGTCATGTTTGTTTGTAGCCAGCCTATGCTCTAGGCTACATTTGGATTACCTAATCTCCTTTTTAAGTTGTCTTAAAATAGACTTATAATTAGTAATATTCTTTACTGTTGAGTTACTTTTCATTTTGGCAAATGTACTTTTTTTTATTTATTAGTTTTCCAACTTTATTACTAAACCACAGTGGCTTCTTCCCACACATGTTGTATACCTTTTTAGTAGGAACATATGTGGATTCTAAATCTGCTAAAGTTTTAGTCGGTAGATTCCATGACTGCTCAACAGTTAAACCCTTGGTTAATGTCTTCCAGTCCAGAGCAAGTAGTTCTCTGCTCATCTCCTCATAATTAGCCTTAGCGTAGATTTTATATTCAGTTATTCCTGGGGTGAATCTCATAGCTTTACTGATTTTGAACATTATTATGAAGTGATCGCTATTACCTAAAGGGGGGCTGTGGTTATGTCAAAAATAGGATCGCCTATATTGGTTAAAAAAATCCAATATATTATTATCACGGGTAGGGACATTGATCTATTGGTCCAGGCCTGCTGAGGCTAGTACTGACCAAACCTTGTTTGCTAAATAGCCAGTAGATGAATCATTACTCCAACTAATATCTGGCATATTTAGGTCTCCTAAAGCTAGTACCTCTTCCCCATCTGCCACATCGGCTAGGAAATCAATGAATGATTCGGTGTCTTCTTTTGCAGTATCAGGCAATCTGTAAAAGATGACCAGTTTAAATTTTTTGCCTTTCATTCTGGTGATGTTGACCAAAACAGATTCTATGAGACCATTCTATGAGGACTTGTGCCACTAGCTAGTCCTGCTCTGCACTGTCCCTCAAAGGCCTAAGTCATATGGTTCCTCCTCAATGACCTATGCTACTTTACCCTGCTCATGCCCCCGTGTTGTTAGTACAGCATACTGACTGCCCAGTATCTATGTCTTGTAATCACTTAATGTCTGTTATTTGCCAATTTTCCACTGTTTGCACTATTGTTATGGTGAGCATCAATTACTGTATTATTGTGTTGCTAGTACAATATACTAACTGCCCAATATCTATGTTTTGAAATCACCATATGCCTGTTAATTTTCCTATTTACCTCTATTTGCACTATTACTGTGTTGAATATCTATGAATGTATTCTTGTTCTCACTCTGTATTATTGTGTTATGTATCTATGGTTGTATTAATGAATTCACTCTGATGTGGAGCCTTTGTAAATGAGTCTCTGACTCAAAGGTTTTAATTCCAATATCTTCAATAAACAAATTAAAAAAAAATGTAGTTCATTTTGTTCAGTGACAGTGCAAAATGTTGTCTTACTAATTCTAGTACTCCTTTCATGTGCTGCACTTCCAAACAGCAGTGCACTTGTTACCAAGTTATTGACAAACAATTGTTATTTAAGTTTGTTGTTCCAATGAAAGTTAGTTACTTATAGTTTTTACACTCCAGTATTTACAACTGGAGCTATAAGTTCTTGTTTAATTGTCTGTCGCATAAAAGATTTTCTGATGGTTGGTTGGTGGGAGATTCAGGGGTCTGGGTGTGCTATGCCAAAGTGGATTTTGTACATATTAGGATATAGGAGGGGTTATAGTCCACGTCAAGTACAAACAGAAAAATGTAAAAGGGATACACTCCCCAATAAAATGCATTACATTGTTAGGAGAATTAAACAGACTAAATTGTGCAATTGCATTCCTGCAAGAAACACACCTGCCTATGCTAGAGCATTTGAAATTAAGAAATTGGGTTGGAAGGGTGGAGGTAGCATCCTCCCCTAGTGGGTGACATGCAGGAGTTGCAATTTTTTTCAGAAGGAGAAGCCCATTCCAAATTGATACAGTGGAGGAGGGGTCCAAGAGTCACTTCCTACAAGTCACAGACAACTTTTATAGATAAACAGTCCATCTTATCAATATTTACACACCAAAAATTAAGACCTACCCCTTTCTAAAAGAAATTTTTCACAAGACAGCAACTTTGCCACAAGGGCAATTGATCATTGGTGATGATTTTAATACAGTATTATACCCTAATATGGATAGATACTCAGACTCCATAAGCTATAACAGAAAAGTATTGAGACTCCTGACTTCCACTGTGGAAGAGATGGGACTATGTGCTATTTGGAGGGATCAACATAAGGGAGAAAAGGATTTCACCTTTTAGTCTGTGGCTAAAAAATCATATTCTAGAATAGACTTTTCTCTTGTTCAAAAAAAATATTCTCACTGTATTACTAATTTGAAAACACAAAATATAACAGTATTGGACTTTAGGAAGGCTGACTTTGGGAAAATGTGAGAGTGCCTCAGAAAAGCACTAGCAAATGGACAAGAAGGAGGAGGGGTGGAGGATTAATGGGGAATAATCAAAACAGCCATCGCAGAGGCAACAAGCCTTTGTGTGAAGCAAATCAACAAAACAAAACAAAGGAAAAAAACACTATGGTTCTCAAAAGAGGTGGCAGGGATGATTAAGGAGAAAAGGATAGCATTCAGAAAATATAAAGAAACACAGAAGGAACAGGATGGAGAACTTTATCAGTTAAAGCAGAGGGAGGCAGGGAAGTCAGTCAGAATAGCAAAGGCACAAACTGAGGAAAAGATAGCCAACTTTGTTAAGAAGGGGGATAAAACCTTTTATAGGTAAATTAGGTAGTGAAGAAAGATCAAGGGAGGGATACAGATACTTAATAAAGGGGAGGGAATGTGGGCAGAGGGTGACAGTGAAAAAGCAGGGATACTGAACAAATATTTCTGCTCAGTATTCACAACAGAAGAGAAGGGGGAGGTACCTAAACCAAACAAGAGAAAAACTCCGAATGGGGGGGTCGATATCAGTCCATTCACAGAAAAAAGGGTTTTGCAAGAACTCTTGAAACTGAGAGTGGACAAAGCAGTGGAGCCTGATGGGATTCACCAAAGCATTCTAAAAGAACTAAGGGTAGAACTAGTAACACCACTGACTAGTCTGTTTAACAAGTCATGGGAGGATGGGGTGGTACCTGAGGACTGGAGGAGGGCAAATGTGATTCCACTTCACAAAAGTGGGAGCAGGGCAGAGGCAGAAAACTACAGACCAGTTAGTTTGACTTCAGAGGTACGGAAAATGATGGAATCACTTCTGAAGGAAAGAACTGTTGAGTACCTAGAGGCCAGTGGGGCACAGGACCAAAGGCAGCATGGTTTCACAGCAGGAAGGTCATGTCAGATGAACCTAATGGATTTCTTTGACTGGGTGACCAAAGTAGTAGACCAGGGAGGGGCTGTGGATATGGCCTACCTAGATTTTAGCAAGGCATTTGACACAGTCTCACACAAAAGATTAATATACAAGTTAGCCAGCCTTGGAGTGGGTCCCAAGGTGGTAGCCTGGGTAAAAAACTGGCTGGACAACAAGTCGCAAAGGGTAATAGTAAACAGAGTCCACAGTGAAAAAAGGAGGGTAACTAGCGGGGTACTGCAGGGTTTGGTACTGGGATCAGTCCTCTTTAATGTCTTTATAAGTGACATTGGAGAGCACCTGGAAGGAAAGGTATGTCTCTTTGCAGATGACACAAAGATCTGAAACAGGGTTGATACACAAGGTGGGGTGGAAAGAGTGAAAAGGGACTTGGCAAGGTTGGAGGAATGGTCAAATATGTGTCAGTTCCGATTCAATGCAAAGAAGTGCAAGGTAATGCATCCGGGAGAAAAAAAAACCAGGAAGAGTACACAGTGGGGGGTGACTTAATAACAACAACAAAAATCGAAAGAGACCTAGGAGTAATTATATCACATGACCTAAAGGTGGGCAAGCAATGTGAGAAGGCAGTAATGAGGGCTGGGGGATACTGGGATGCATACGGAGAGGCATCAACAATAGAAAACAGGAAGTTGTTATCCCTCTGTACAGACAGTTAGTGAGACCCCATCTGGAATACTGTGTGTAATTCTGGAGACCCTATCTCCGCAAAGACATAGACAAAATGGAGGCTGTTCAGAGAAGGGCAACCAAAATGGTGCAGGGTCTGCATCAAAAGACATATGAGGAGAGACTAAAGCAGCTAAATATGCATACCCTTGAGGAAAGGAGGGTGAGGGGGCACATGATAGAAACTTTCAAGTATCTCAAGGGAATTAACAAAGTACAAGAGGGTAGTATCTTTCAGAAAAAGAGATGTGAAAGAACAAGGGGGAACAATTTGAATGTAACCCCCCTGTTACCAGGGGTTACTAGAATCCCAGTAAGACCTAGTGGTAGGCAGGGAAGGCAGCTTGTGAAACTCCAGTTAAATGGATTTCACACTGTCTCACTCTGTTCTCAGTCTCAGCTGAGACTGAGGGATGACATCACCATAGAACTTTCGGAGCTGCATAAGCCATATTGGAATCTGCAGTTGGGAGTTAGGTTAGAATGTTGGGAGATTTTGAAGGGAGTTGTATGTGAGCAGTCTTGAAGAGAGGAGCACAGCAGTCTGTGCACAGGCTCTTGGAGCCTAAAGCTCTGATATAGAGCTACTTTAAGGGAGAGGTGTGTGTTTCCGCCAAAAGAGGAACACAGCAAGCTGTTCGTGAAGTGGTGGAGACCGCTGTTACTGGTCTCTGAGCCCCATCCCTGAGGAGATGGGGGTGAAAAGGTTTGCCTGTCATTCCAGGGGCAATGCTCCTGGTTCTGGCTAGGGCTTATTTTTCAAGTTGTGCTGCGGCACCAGAAGCTGTCAAGAATCGCCTGTGGGGCACCTGCAATCAAAGGGTGAGTTCTGCTCTTACATAGGGCCTATGTTTCACCTAAACTGCTGTAAAGTGGGGATTGGACTGCTTAATCAGTGGGAGGCCTAGAGGAATAGGCTAAGCCAAGTAAAAGTATGTTCAAGTCCAGCACAAGGGGAAAGCCAAGACATGTAGAGGAAATGTGCTAGCATGTACCGTTTAATCTAGACTGCCAAGCTTTTCAGAAAGAGATGTTTAAGTATGTTCGAGTCTAGTACAAAGGGAAAGCCAAGACATGTAGAGAAAATGTGCTATGCATTTACCCTTTAATCTACCCTACCAAGCTTTTCGGAAAGAGATGTTTAATGTCCAGAGAAATGGCCGGGTATGAATTGTGGAAGCTAGAGGTGGGAGACCCCCCATCATTAGTAACCAGATTCACCTCTACGCATTTGCTCTGTGGCCCTTTTACTTTCCCTCAGGCACTTGGCCAGTGCTGAGGAAAGTACCCAGACGTGGGATTTAAAAGGAAATGTCCCTTATGGAGTCGAAGGCTCTAAGATGGTTTAGGGAGCCACCGGAAAATGTGTCCATGTCAAATGGAAGGTGTTCGAGTGGCCGGCAGGGGAGCTGAGCCAGGGAAATCCCCAAATAGTGTACAAGTTGGGCTGTGTACCCAAAGCAGCGTGCAAGTCCAGACTGTGTGCCTGGTGGGTTCAGAGCCTGAGGGCTGAAGTGTTGAGGAAGTGTTCTGAGTCTTAATCTGCATTACCAGAAGTGTAGCCCTGTGGGGGTCCATCTGTGCTTTGTTTTGTTCTGCTTGGATGTAAATAAAGCCACGCTTTAGAATCCCATTCCTGGTATTGGACATTATAGTTATTGCTTCCTGTGTTCGGATTTACTTGGGTGCCCCTGTGCAGAGTAGCCAAACCTAGCCCTTGTGCCAAGTAACCTATTCCTCCCCGAACCCAGTCCCCACCTGGTACTGCTGTCAGCTTCAACAGCATACCACGTGTCATTTGCAAAAAGGCAGGGGTGAGGGGTTACATGAAGATAGAGGGAGGACGGCTCAGAGGTAATGTTAGAAAGTATTTTTTCACAGAGAGGGTTATGGATGCATGGAACAGCCTTCCTGAGGAGGTTGTGGAGTCAGGAACAGTGGGAGAATTCAAGACTGCATGGGACAGGTATAAGGCAATTATATTGGGGGGTAGGAGGAAGTAAGCTGTTGATTAACTATAATCTGCAGCTTATCCATCAGGTAGGGAAATGGGCAGACTAGGTGGGCC
Source organism: Neoceratodus forsteri (assembly GCA_016271365.2). Lineage (NCBI taxonomy): Eukaryota > Metazoa > Chordata > Ceratodontiformes > Ceratodontidae > Neoceratodus > Neoceratodus forsteri. The sequence continues at coordinate 1,453,794,600 of CM057452.1, forward strand.
AAGCAGTCCTTATCTGCTGTCGAATTCTATTTTTCTATGTTTCTATAACATTATCAGACCATGTCCCAATTTTAATTACATGGCACAGACCAATGAGGAACAGAATATTGGTGTGGCGATTAAATGCCTCACCTTTAAATGACAAAAAGTTTACTAAAAAACTCACAGAAACAATTAAAGAAATCTATGAGATTAATATCAACCAGAAATGTTCATCTTTGTCAACTTGGGAGGCAGTTAAGGTGGTGGCAAGAGGGGAGCTGATCAGTTTTGCAGCAGCCAGGAAAAAACTATCACAGTTAACCAGGGACAGATTATTGGCTAGACTGAGCAATCTTGAAAAAGAGCATAATAAACACAACACTCTATCCTCAATTTTGAAAAATATAACAGCAGTGAGGGGGGAAAGAAACCCAAAGAGCAGATGGGCAACTTAGATTTCTAGGCCAAAAGTATCACGACACAGGTAGTCAAGCTACCAAATTATTGGCATTTCGCTTGAGGAAGGCCCAAGTGGATAGAACAGTCTCACATAACTGAATAACTAATAAAGTTAACCCGTCTAATCCTGGGAGTAATACCACAGACATAGCTGAGCAATTTAAGCAATTTTATCAGCAATTATATTCAGAGGAGGTCAGGACTTCAGATATAAAAGCTAAAACTAAGAAATTCTTACAGGACCTAAACTTATCAGATGAAGCCCAAGAAGAACTAGATGCCCCAATTTTGGTACAATAAACTAAACAGATAATTAAGTCCCTTCTATCAGGCAAAACTCCAGGCTCAGATAGTTTCAGCTCTGCATTTTACAAAAAATGTATAAATGTACTGGCCCCTATCCTAACAAGTCTTTAATGACTGTCTAAAAGAAGACTGAATTCCTAACACCTTGAGAGAAGCAATTATGTGTGGTTCATAGCTCAGTGCTTATGTTACATACTGTAGCTGGATGATGTAGATGGTTGTTGGATACAGAGGCCAGCTGTTAAGTAGATAATGGTTGCTAGGTACTAGTAGTATGGAATGATTTGTGCTTAGGTACTTTAGCATAAACATGATCAAGTCAATGATTATAGTACGTGTGAATTGGATAGTATGAGCTATGAGCTTGGATGCTTGAACTGAGAATCGTTTGTTTTTATTTGATGGTTTTGGCTTTTCTCTGTATCCCACCTATAGGAAGGAAGCTTTGTCTAGTATTATGAGACCCCCCCAAAAAAAATGATATCAACGATAGTTCTGTATCTGACTGATGAAAGAGTCAAGCAGGAATACACCCCTAATAATATGAGTAGATGATCACCTCCTCCAACTCCGGAGAATGTGACCAGTAGCATGCAGGAGAGGAAAACCCCCCTTGGGGGAAACCTCTACGGACCCATGGCTACTGACCTGCCCGTCCTTCTGGGCATACTAAAGGAGATGAATCCTAAATAATCTAATCAGCTAATCCAAACCCCAAAATGTAGAACCCAGTCCAGAGAAATGGAGAACTGAAGAAGTATGGAATTGTGACATGTCAGGCGAATAGAGCAAGCATCCATCCAGAAAATCCCAAGTTCAAGAGTCCATGCATGCCGGAATGAAATGAAGTGGCATCCATGGTTGAAATGAATGTGAAGCGAAGAGTCGCAGGTGGTGAAGCATTCCAGCAGGTGAGGATGACTTCACAGAGGAGATCCAGGAATCAAGGCCCAGCATCCACGTCAGAAGAGAATTGTTGAGTCAAGCTCAGCATGGCAAGATCAGCAAATGAAGGCTGTGGCGATGAAACACAAGAACTGGCACATGCCACTTAATAGGGAGGATGGAGCAGCAGGAACCTCCAATCCAGAGTGGAAGTGAGCATCTAGTAGGTAGAGAACGTAGTGAATATGTAGAAGTAGGTCAGATGAGTTTCCAGCTCGCGAGGAGCGCATCAAGTTGTAATTGCATGTTAGAAGGGATGACCTCTAGGCCCAGAAAGGGTGAAGCAGGTAGTACAAGCAAGCAGTATAAATAAGAGGACCTGTACGTAAGTCAGTTGATAGAGTAAATAAAGCTGCAGGAGCAGACGTAGTAGCAGGGAAGTAGCATGGCAAGATGAGGTACGTAAGAAGGCGAGGGGCATGAAGAATGGTACAAGCTAGAGAATCAGAGAGCTTCATGAATCCAATAAGTTGCATAACAATGTTGACATCTAAGGATCGAGCCAGGATGATAACATAGCTAGAATGGACTTGTGAAGAATATCCTGACCAGTCCTAAATTGTCGAGCATAGGAGTCCTAGATGGCGATAACTGAAGAGGCTGAGTCAAATGAAGTAGCATTGTCACAGGGTCCGAGAAGCGGTAGAGCATAAATCAGGATAGTGAAGGTCTTCAGGAGAAGCTCAACTAAGTGTCCTGGAAAGAGTGAAGCAGCAGTAATTCCACACAGCTGAAGCGGCAGGGCAAAGCATCCAAGAATAGATGATGAACGAAGAAACGTCCAGATGCGAATCCATAGTAAATGAGCTTCCAGCTGGCTGACACGGCAACAGGTAGGCGTTTAGTAGAATGTGTGAATCACCAGGCCCCGAGCTGGGTGAGGCAGAAGTAGAGCAGAAGTAGGTAAACCTCCCAGCCCAATGGGCGAAGGCAAGTCGTAGAAGTAGACGATTAGTAGGTAAATCTCCCAGCCTAATGGGCGAAGGCAAGTCATAGAAGCAGGCTATTAGTAGGCAAACCTCCCAGCCCAATGGGAAAAGGCAGGTCGTAGAAGCAGACAAGTAGTAGGTAAATCTCCCAGCCCGATGGGCGAAGGCAGGTCATAGAAGCAGGCAATTAGTAGGTAAACCTCCCAGCCCAATGGGTGAAGGCAGATCGTAGAAGCAGGCGATTAAGGTGCAATAAAATATAGGAACAAAGGACCTCCGGGCTCATAGGGACATAGTCTGACTAAATGCGATGGCTAACCTCCGGCCCCACAGGCGAGGCAGGTTGCAGAGCAATGGTAGATAATGCAATGGAAATGTTGAACTGCATGCAATGTAGAGGGTCACATCCTGGTATGAAGAGATCGCAGTAAATACATAAACATAGGTTAGAAGGATGCCAGTTCATGCGGAGCACAGTAGATTGAAATGGTAGGTTAGACGTGATGACCTCTAAGCCCTGGGAGGGCGAAGCAGGTAACATGAGCAAGTAAGATAAAGAAGTGAACCTGTATAAGTTGTAGTAGTAAGCAAGCTGCATGATGCAGATGTAGTAGCAGGGAAGCAAGCAAAAGTGTCTGAGAATAGAAGAAGAATGTCGAGACCTCAAAATGCGAATCCATAGTAAGGCGCTCCTGGGCTGGCTGCCACGGCAGCAGGCAGGCGTATAGAAAATAAGTGAACCTTTAGACCCTGAGCTGGTGAGGCAGGTGGAGTAGAAGTAGCATACCCTTGGGCTGAAGGTGAATCAGGTCATAGAAGTAAGCAAATATATTGCAGCTGGACCCCACGAAAGTCAGCTGGTAATGTGAGCGAGGTGGCAGCTAGACCCATGTGAGCTAACATGCACAGTTGGACCCCTGGTAGGTCAGTCGGTAGGTAAGTAGGGCAGCAGCCAGCCTGACTGAAGCTAGCATGCACAGCTGTACCACATGTAGATCAGCAGGTAAGGTAAGTAGATAATGGCAGCTAAGCCCCACGAAAGCTAGGTGCAGCTGGACCACACATAGGTCAGCTGGTAATGTAGTAAATAGTGGCAGCTAAGCCCCAGAGGTTAGGAATATACCTGGCACAATAAGGAAGAACCTGATCATGCTTCCATTCCCGCAGGAGAGCAGCAGACATATGATGAGGGACAGAATGGAGATGGAGCTGGCATGCCCACCCAGGTTATGCGGAGGAAGAATAGGGAGAACTTCCGATGTTGATTGGAAGCTTGGGCAAGAAACAGGCCTAGTACTCAAATAAGCCACGGTGTCCGTATCCTAGATTAGCTGGCAGCAAGCAGCAGATGGAACAATGTAGCCCATCTCAGCTCATCGTGTGGTTACGTAGGGGTAGAAAGTGGGGTGGCAGGTACATGACATAGGAACTATCCTGGATTAGTAAAATGGTGGTAGGCAGAAAAGAACAAAGGCATACCGTGCCAGTAATAACGTTGAGAATTGCAATCCGACGCTATATGAGACTTCTGAATGAAGGGCAATAATGAGCAAGTCGCCATCAATAGCAGCGGGCAGTAGTAAAGACTACAAACGTAATTCAGGAGTAAAGGCATCTTGTGCAGAGCTCTGTTGAACCCCCCCATAGTCACTGGATACTAACCTAGCATTTGACTGCAGACTCCATGACGACAGCAGCCCCTAGTTTCTGCATGGAGATGAACCCGGAAACCCTCGCCAAAGAATGCTTCCAAATAGAGTTTGCCCACCCGTGTAGAAGTCGGCATGCACGCCAGGAAAACAAGCTCCAAGGCAGGTGTACACCATCCAGCAGTCGAGAGGAATGGAGAAGTGGGGTGACTGCACCATAGGGGAAGCAGAGGCGGAGAGAAAATGGAGGCATGAGCTCCGAGGCAAGTGCTACAGCTACAAATAGGTGAGGAAAACTACGGTAACACGGGCAACGGCTGCTCTAGAGCAGAGAGAAGAAAAGAGAAGGCAGTGAGGCAGCTAGCATAGGCAAGAGGCAGGTATTGAGGAAGAAGCAACAACAAGGGAAGCACAGGAAGAAGGGAGACAACGAGCAAATGCACGGACAAGAAACGACGAGGGCACTGGAAGGGGGGGATAGAAAACAAGGGAAGAAAGAGCAGCCGAACACCGGTGGTACCACTAGCGAGTGCGACTCGCTCTAAGCAGAGCGGGAGTCTGCTGTTTGGTTTAAGTAGGATGTGGGGGAGGAGCTCTTCCCCCACATAACCACGGGCTTGCGCCCTTCAATTATCAGCATCATTCCTAAACCATGGAAACCTAGAGACATATGCGAGGCATACAGACCAATCTCATTACTAAATCAGGCTGTGAAGATACTGTCCAAGATATTATCCATTCAATTGCAAAAGTATATGGAATACTTAATACATCCATACCAAACTGATTTCATCCCAAATAGGCACTTAGCAGATAATATCCACAAACTGCTAAACATTTTATCCTATAGCTCCTGTACCGCAACAGCCCAACTAGCTCTTTTTCTGGATGCCAAAAAGGCTTTTGATTGATTGAACTGGGAGTACCTGAGAATGGTAATGACAACTATGGGAATAGGCACCAAAATTTTACAATGGGTATTTTTATGCTACACACGCCCCACAGCCAGAATAAGAGTGAATGGCACCCTTTCCACCAGCTTTAGAATAGAAAGAGGAACCAGGCAGGGGTGTCCTCTCTCCCCTTTGTTTTTCGCATTAAGCCTTGAATCTCTAGCTGTGACAGTTAAGGAATCTCAAGAAATTCAAAGAATTAGAATAGGGAAACACTGCTGTAAACGTTCCTTATATGCAGATGATACACTGGTGTATATGGAAAACCCAGCCCTCTCAATCCCTAGTTTAATAAAATTATTCAGAAAATATGGGTCAATTTCAGGGCTCAAAATAAATATGGACAAATCAGAGGCTCTGATGATAAAAGGAAAATTAAGTACAGATTTTAAAACACAGATGCCATTTAAATGGGTGAGAGAGAAAGTCAGATATTTAGGGAGATGGATACTGAGAAACCTTTCAAAATTATACTCTTACAATTATGGCACACTAACCAGATTTTTACAGACCTAAAGAGAAGGCAGGCATTCCCTTTGTCCTTGTCCAGTAGATTAGAGACAATAAAGATGAACATATTGCCTAGGTTGTTATTCCTTTTTTCTATGCTTCCATTGTCTATCCCCAGGTCTGACATGATGAAAATACAACATAAGCTATCTAAATTTATCCTGGCAGGTAGGAAGCCCAGAATTCAGAGGATGGTGCTACAAGAGGTCAAGAAAAAAGGAGGTTGGGGACTAGAAGAAGAATAATCAGCATTTATATAGCACTTTTCATACATCCAAAGCGCTTTACAAGCAATGCTAGACTGGTAGTGAAGTGACTGAATGTGTGGTGGCGGCCATATGCGCATCATCACCACCACACAGCCTGGATAATTGCATGAACGGTTTATGGAAGGGAATGTTGGCCAGGACACCGGGAATGTTCCTATTCTGCGAAAGAGTGCCCTGGGTTCTTTTACTTCCACCTGACACCCACCAGGACGGGCAGAAGGGACCTCGTTTAACGCCTCATCCGAAAGACGGCACACCCCAGCAGTACAGCACCCCCCAATACTGCACTCGGATGCCAGCGATTTTTAGGTGCAAGTCCAATCCCAGTGTGGGACAAGAACCCACGACCTTCTGGTCCAGAGGCAGATGTGCTACCAACTGAGCCACGCTGACACTTGACTACCAGACTTTCAAAAATATTATTGGGTCGTACATCTAGTCCCACTGGGCAAGATGTTGACCCCCATTCAGCAAGTTCAGTGGTGCAATCTAGAGGAAAATGCCCACTCTCAGATTCCACTGGCAGCACTCCCATGGCTAATCTTGCCCCAAACTCTAAAAACAGTGGAAAACAGGTGGACAAGACACACTTTGTCCATTTGGCTACAGATTAGATCACTGTGGGAAATATCTACTTATATCTGGTCTTACATCCCCTTGTACAATCTACCAGACTTTCCATTAGTATGGGAAGATGCTTGCGATGCTAGATGGGCTAGACAGGGTCTGAGGTTTTTGACTCAGTTCATGACTGGGGAAATTATAAGAGATTATAACTCCATGCAACAAGAATACAACTTGCCACGTTAAGATTTTTACAGGTAACCTCCAATGCAGGCACTATATTCAAACCTCAGTGGGGATTACCATGCTGACCTAACAGGTCCCAGAAGGAGTGATGTTAATAAATAGCAAAGCCAGATCCTACGACATAAAACACTTGATCTCGCAATTTTACAAAAGCTTGCAGGATGACTCGGCAGTACTAGCCTTTCGAAACATCCAGGATTAATGGGAGGGAGAGCTTGGAGAGGTGATAACCGAACAAAACCGGACCAAAATTTGGTGTAATAGCCGTAGAACCACAAACCCCTTAGTCTGGAAGGAGTTTCGGTGGAAGATCTCAGTGAGGTTTTTCATTACCCAGGTCATATCAAAGCACTATGCATGAATATCAATGGCTGTATGCTGGAGAAGATGTGGGAGATCTGGTTCCCACTTTCCTATCTTTTGGGGATGCCCCAAGGTTCAAGGGTATTGGATCCAAGTGGGAGACACTATTAAAAACATCCTGGAGCTAACACAGGATCTTGCCTTTATGCACTTGGTTCTAGGTTGTACCCCACAAGAAATTAAATCAGTAGGGCAAGAGTATCTATTTTTGATTTTAACAGTTACTAATCTTTAAGTAATTATGCAGAATTGGTTATCCCCCAAAAAACTAACACATTGGATTACTAATGTAAAGCATATTAGGCAGATGGAAGCAATTACAGCAAAACTTAGATTCCAAACTGAAAACTATAATGCTCATTGGCTCCCATTTTTCACTTATGTAGAGAGCTCCAAGGGAATACCAGTGCTGGAGCAGTTAACATAATAGGATCTGAGGAGATCACTTGTAGGGAACAGTTTTTCTTTTCTTCTTGCATATAGCACAGGAGTGGATGCTTGTATTGTTTTAAGGCACTCAGATTATTAAGGAACTACACTGTTTACACTGACAGTCAAACTTTTATTGTTATTTTAGAATGTTTTTATTAGATTAAAAATCAGAGCTATTAAAAAGGACATCAAACATCTTAAATATAAGGTTAAAAATGATGGATAATGAAGTCTTAACTCTTACAGTGTAATACTGTTACAGAAGACATTAAGAATATTCTTGTGTAGTCGTACGATGTATAACCTTGTAATGCCTTTTGCTCTCAATAAACTACAAATTCAAAAAAAGAAGAACTGTTTTGGAGAAAGAATGCTTGCAAATGCATTATGTACAGGCTGGTGATATGACCAGTCTGGTGCATAATTTCAAAACCTTTTTTTTTTTTTTTTTCTTATACTCCTTACTTTCTCAGCGGAAGGTGTTGCCTATGGTGCCCCTTTCAGCCCTGCAACATCCGGCACCCCACTGGCTGCAACTCCATTCTCAACGTCTTCCCTCCTGTACACAATCCAGGTCTCGACCCAGTGAGTATGTAACCCACACAGTGGGGAGTTCCAGGTGAGCCGGGCAGGAGGAAGAATCCTTGGTGCGTCTGGTGTGGTGCCAGTAGGCCGAGGCTTCATCTCGACAGATGATTCCTCTTTTCTTCCTTTTTCTTCCTACATGGGCATGCAATGACATCTGGGACATCACAGCACATGCACCCACATGCTGTACATCCTATGTCTGCCCTGCCATCCCCATGCTGTCTGTGCTACTACGCACCATCACCCGGTTGTCACCAGGAGCCAGTGTTGCAGTGGCTATAAACCCCCAACCTCCCCAGGAGAGGAGAGGAGAGCTGTCCTCTTGATGCTCAATCCTCTCCTCCCCAGCCAACCCCCAGCAACCCAAGCTCTTTCCCGACCCCAGGTCGCCGGCATGGTTCAAGATGTGGTGTCCAGCATATCAACCCTCTGCGCCACCAGGCCAGGCCTTCAAAACCTTTTCAATTGTAAAATCTCCCAATTAATAATTATTATAAATATTGTAAAATTGTGTAAAATGTCATGCATGAACAACTTTGAAAAACCTTTAAGAGTGTAAAGGAACTAAAAAAAAACGTGATCACATATATAGCTTTCATCTGGTATCTGCAGCTTACTCATAGGCTGATGTCAGAGTGTAACTGAGAAAATACCCCCTTCCCAATCCTATGTTCTTAATTTTAAGCACAAATAGAGCTAAAAATATTGTAGAAAGTTAGCCACCCAATACAAAGTCAAGAGAAGGGCGACTAAGATGGTACAGGGCTTGCACCACAAGACTTATGAGGAGAGATTAAGGGACCTCAGTATATACTCACTGGAGGAAAGGAGGGACAGAGGGGACATGATAGAAACATTCATTTACATCAGAGGCATAACAAGGCTGTGGAGGGGGGGATCTTCCAATACAGGAGGAGTACAAGAACTAGGGGGCATAACAAGAAATTGGAAGGTGGTAGGTTAAGAGCGAATATGAGGAAGTTTTTCTTCACAGAGAGGGTGGTGAATGCATAGAATGGTCTGCCACAGGAGGTGGTGGGAGCGAGCACTGTGGTTGAATTTAAACATGCATGGACAGGCAGAGGGGACCATAGAGGTTAAGTGAGGGGGAGGGTCAAAAGCTGTAATCAAGTACATGACTTAGGGCAGACTGGATGGACCTAGCATTCCTTATCTGCCAACAATTTCTGTGTTCCTATGTTAAGAATCTGAGGTCATGAATGGAAACCGACGGGGGGGGGGTCCTTATGCAGTTGGCAAAGCTTGAATCCTATTATCCTGATCTATTTTCTGCAGAACTGGGTTCAAACCAAAACTATATAACAGAGGGCTCAGTGGGCAACCCTGCCTAACACCTATATGTACTTGACAAGTGTCCCCCAATTTACCATTAATAAAAGGAGCAACTGTTGCTACATCATAAAGCAGTTCCAACCAATCTACAAATAATGGAAGGAAACCATACTTTCCTAGTACCTGAAAAAGGTAGGAGTATGCAAATCAGTTGAATGCCTTCTCTTGGTCCATTGCCAGGAGAAGGCCCTCTTGTTCTTCTACTTAACAGGTGTCAATAATTTCTCTAATAAGCAATAAACCATCTGATATCTGTTTACCGAGTACCAAGCACAATTGTGCAGGTTTAATCAACTGACCAGCAACCTTCGCCATTCTCTTCCCCAAGATTTTGTTAACATTTTCCAGTCCGAGTTTAACAGACTAATGGATAACCAGTTTCTCATCCGCACTCAAATCTTTTTTGTGTAAAAAAATTAATAGCTGTTTTACAAAACTATCTCTCAGTTCTTTCCCCAACAAAACATTAAACACAAATACAAGTTCTGGTAGCAAAGTGAGAATAAATGTTTTGTATAATTCCTTTGGTAGCTTATCTTCCCCTGGGGATACCCCTGTATTAAGGGATTTTATGGCTTCCAGTACCTCTGCTGCATACTGTATATTTCTGTTACTAGGCAGTTTGTTCTTGTTCTGTCAAAGTAAGATAATTTATATTCTTCATAATGGAGTCAAGAGATTCTGTTGTTGGGGACCCAAAAGTTTCCTCAACATAAGACAATATAGCTCTCATTATCTGCAACTGTTCTATACACTAACGTCCAGTAAATCCTGTAATACCATATTTCTATCTTGAACCTTTTCTTTGCAGATCTCAAAGGAGTTTACCTGGCATGCCTTCCCCTGGGCCCCATATTTCTGTGCCATCAATAAGAAACATGCCCTGTGTATTGCTGGTCTTTCATTTATTTATTTATTTATTTATTTGCAGTTTGTATCTGAGAGGTGTACGAGATTTCTGAATCTGTAGCTAATATCAAAAGTTTCTGCAGCTGAGGCCTGAGCATTAGATATTTTAAATATGTTTTCATTCTGTAGGTGCAAGGAAGATGACTGAAAAAATGTCTTGTGGTTAAGTGTGGTACCTTCCCATCAAGCCAGTGAGTCCTCATAGAAGTCAAAGACAGATCTTCTTGCTTCCAAAAGGGCTCTAAGCTGAACGTCTATGTCGGGAAGAGTTAGTACTGAAATATTTAATCTCCAAATTTCTGATTTGCTCGGGGATTCAATGCCTGCCCAAGCTTAACTGAAATGATTTTATGATCTGACCTCACCAATGGGGTTGAAAATGCTCTGTGCACCAGGAACCAGGAAGACAAGAACAACAAATCATTTCTAGTGGACAGTGACCCATGATCTGGGTGAGAATGAAGAAGAGAGAAGGTGTCGATTAACTCTGCCATCTTTACCATATTTTTCAGAAACATAATATCACTGTAAATCTTTCCCATGCTTCTTCCTCTGTCCTGCAAAGACAGGCCACAGTTAACATCCCCATCAAACATATTTCTTTAGTGGAGTATAGAAAAGGTGGTATTTCCTGAAATACCTCAATCCAGGCAGTATTCACTTGAGGGGCATAAATATTGATCAATCAAAGATTTTGCTGTAAAATCTGGACAACTAAAATGAAGGTTGTTCCAGGAATTAAGTCCACCAGCCTTTGCAGTTTAGCACTGAAGGAATTAAAAAGAATGCCTATGGATGGCCGGCCTGCACAACGGAAGACAGTTTTAAAACTAACATCAAACACTGTATCCCCAGGTGGATGAATTAGTGCATCTATCTCATTCACAAATAATTTTAAACTGTCTTTTAACAGCGGGCATCTAACAAGCACCCTATCTGGTGTTTCTGTCATGCCCCCTTTATATTTAAGACACTCTGCATTCTTTCTCTTTGCCGGTTCAGCTGAGAAAAAAAATCCAAGAATAGTCTAGGTCCTGGACCCTTCTGAGATGTAGGTTTACTGAAGCCTGATTTCTCTCCATCATCATGGGCCTGGTCTGAGCCAGACAGAGCATTTTGTTGGTCATCATGGGGTTTGTTCTCTAGCAAAGTGGTAGGTTGTGGCCCAGCTCCCATCATAATGTTCTGTTCCACCTTACCTGGCTCAGGTGCATTAAGGGATGCATTTTCTTCAGGCCCCGAGAGTCTAGGTAACTGTTCTGCATATTTACCCTGAGACAGCTGAACAGGCAGAGTCATTAACCACAAAATTTATAGACCTTTGCTCACTCCAGCCACCTTTTTCACCCCCAGCACTTCTCCAGTTGCCTGTGTACCAGTATCATGAGATACAGTCTCGGTCACCAGTCCTGTGGGGAAGAGAACATCAAGTACTGGACTAGAAGGGGACCTTACTGCTTCTGAAATATCAATATGTCTCATAAATGATGAGGAAAGGACTGATACAGGTTGCGAGTACACACAAGTGACAGCAATAGTCAGCAGTGCAGCCGGCAGTACCTTATCTCCAGCATTCTCCTCCTGCCCCGGATCTTGTTCAGCTGGATGGGATATAGTATGCTCTGAGTCTTTGAAAAATGTTACAGTCAGTAAATCTGTCAGTTCAAGTGAGGAGAGCAAGTGAATCAGACTTAAAGCTGTCAGTACTGAGTTCCCAGCTGTAGATACCGGCACCTCATTCTCAGTACTGTAACCGGGAGTGACCATCCAAATTGTGGCCCCCATTTTTTTCTCCCTGCCAGCTCTGCTCAAATGCTCTGCAACAGAGAGTGAGGGAACCAGGGGCTCACCCTTAGACTTCAAATCAAGCACCTGTCTTCTCGCAGCTCTGCAGCATCTGCTTTTGCTGCTCTGACGTCTTAACTGTTCTACCTCACGGCTGGTTCTAGGGCTGTTAGCGTCAGAGTCCCTCTCAGTGCAACCCTGAAACTGTAAGGAACTGTCACTCACCTCGGCCAACTTGGCAGAGGTGGACCATAACAGCCTTTTCTGTTTCTGGCATTTCTGCTCTTCGTCAACTCTCAGCTTCAGAAGCAGCATTTTTTTCTTTTGAAAATCCATCTGCAAACGTTGCTCAGCATGTCTCACCGCTTCATCATTCATGGAGCAGGACAGTGAAATCTCAATGTCTTGCAGCTCACCTTGTACAGGTAAGGTAACTTCATTACCTATGGCAGGTTTCAGCAACCAGTGCTACATGGATTTGAACTTCAGATCCCTCCATATGGGCTTCCTTGATACTCTGGATGGGGAGGGAAGCAGACTCCTCCAACAGGGCCACCATTCCTCCTTTCTCCTCACTGTCTGTCATCTTCCCAGAGGAAATGTAGATGGTCCCCTACAGGAAGAGTAGGGGAATTTTTATTGATAACAGAGGATAAATCATGCAAATGTTATACAGAAAGAAAAAAGTGTTCAATTCACACAAGAAGGATACAGTATTCAGCTAAAAAAAAACACTACAATAATCTATAATAAATATACAATTCAAACAATATACAAGATGAAGAGAAAAAATCAAGGGGTTATACAATGTATTTCAAAAGTTAGAAACCCAAGGAATGTAACGTAGCTGTCTACTGCATATTTCTAGGTTCCCCACAGGGTAAATCCACAATAACTTAATTTCTCCATAACTGTTGCATTTGTTGGGGTAATGTACTATATTCTTCCAGATCATGAATCTTTTTTAAAGCAATGGTTACATTCATTACTTCTTCTTCGTAAGCTATTAATCTTTGTTATAATACCCAAGCACATCTAGATTACCTGATGTAATACTTCAAAAGGACCCCTACCACCTGCAATGTTGAGGTATCAAATTTCAACCACTGTGTTGAGTATATGCCAAGCACCAGTTCAGTATGTGTAAATGACAACAACAACAGTTCTTGCCATTGACTAGCAAGGTAAGACCATAAAGCTTTAACATAAGGACAGTCAAATAAAGATGGTCTTGCGTCTCCAGTACTTGAGCACAATTATTCCTAGGGCAGTAACGTTCCGAGACTTGTTTACGCTTGTGGGAGTTACAAACTCCCACTTTCCCATAAACACTCAGCCACTGTATGTCCCACACAAATGGGGACAAACACCTATCATTAAGTATCCCATCACTATAACCCATTGCTTATCCGTACATCATGGCATTTCCATGTCACCCAAAAAGAAGGTGGCCTGTATCTCTGCATAGGCTTGTTTTCTTCCAACCATCAGAAGCCTTGTCAACCCCAGTTTCCATTGCTTAATTTTAAACATAGTATCAATAATACACTCTGGACAGTACCCTGGTTTTCGAAGTACTCTAGGAGAATTGTTACGACGTTCAGTCACATAAAGCTGCAACCAATCCAGGACATCAATAGTCCATGCTTTATCATTAGGTCGCAGAGCAACATAAATATTAGATGCTATGACTATACTGTAGTAAAATACTATAGGATTTACCATACTCACACCCCCCTCTTTTTTAAATGGCAAGTAAGATTACATTTAAAGGGGTTCCGCCCACTGCCCCAAAAGGCTTGAAAGAATATACTTAGAAGCCTGATCTCCATAGCTCTAGGTAAGGGGAAAACATAACTAATATACATAAAAATTGGGAGAATCCAAGTTTTAATTATTTACTTATTTGAATTTTGGTAACCGGGTAAGCCCGCTGAGACATTACAGTCCCTTAAAAGCACTCTCTTCAGTTTAGATATGTTTGTTTTTCCAAAAATTTACTTTTGTTTGTGCTGCCTGAAGACCAGCCTCCCAGTTCTTTTCAGCCATATTCAAGGCACCAAAAATGACTCCGATCACAGTAATATCCTGCTGTACGATAGAAATACCCACTACACTCTGAGGGTACAAAGATACTAGAGGTCCAATACCCACTCTCTTACTTTTTTGAAAATTAATCCGAGAACCAGAGGCTTCTGCAAAGCCTCGTAACTCTTTACTAACATCAGGGCCCACGTCTGAAGATTTAATCGTTAAAACAACATCATCTGCATGTGCCATGATGGAAATCAGGGAAGATCGAGGCCCCAGAGAGAGGCCTAGAATTTGTTCATTCTTTTGAATTTTACATAAGAGGGGGTCAATGCCAAAAACATCCAGCAAGCTGCTCAAAGGGCACCCCTGTCGTACACCCTTTCCCAACTTACATGGCTTCCCTAGCCATTCATTCACATAGGGCTTCATAATGGCCTGGTCATATAAGCTTCTAATCCAAAAGACAACTCTCCCAGGTATGTGACACATGTACAGCATTTGAAACAAATAATCATGGGAAAGTTTGTCAAAAGCTTTTTCCTGGTCAGTAGATAGGAGAAATCCTGAAATCATATTCTGATTGCTCCACAAAAACAATTCATGAAGCCAGAATAATGCATCCTGTATACTACGTGTTTTCATTGAACACAATTACTGATTACTGATAACTTTCTCTGCAACTGCACCCAGGGGGCTAGCCAACATTTTAGTCAATATTTTATATTCTGAATTGAAGAGGCTCAAAGGTCTCCAATTTCTGAGATCTGCTTTATCACCTTTTTAGGTATGAATATCATTAAAGCAGAGCGGTGTGATCTCAGAAGACTCCCAACACTCAAACAATAATGAAACAATTCAGCCAAAATTAGCGCTAACTAATCCTGAAATTTCCTTAGAAATTCTGCACTCAGGCCCGGTGGTGCAGAGGGTTGAGGCGCTGGACACCACATCTTGTGCCACGCTGGTGACCTGTGTTCGGGAATGAGCGTGGGCCACTGGGGGTTGGTAGGGGAGGAGAAGGATTGAGCATCTCAGGGACTGCTTTCCTTCTCCAGGGAGGGGGGTACCAGTAGTTGGCGAATGCCTGGCCCCTAGCGGAGGCTGGGGGGCAGAACGCCGATGCTGACAAGGTGGGCTGGGATGAGGCAGATGCCTGGAGGAGTGTGCATGGGAGCATGCGCATTGCCACTGCTCGCATCATTGCACACTCCACCCCCGAGAGGAAAAAGAACAGGTGAAAAATGCGGTTGCATGGCTTGATGGCCATCCTAGGATGCATTTGGCTCTGAGCGTGTCATCCCCAGAGAAGCCAGGATCCAGACTTCGAGGTGAGAAAGGGGGCTCGCTGCCACCCTGCCATGGGGGAAAGCTGTGGGAGTATGACTGGGGGTGAGGGCCTTCATGGAAGCCGGGTGTGCACCAGGACGGCAGCCAGATGTGTGCAGACCAAGGGGGAAAAATACATTAACAAAAAAAAAATAATTCTGCACTCAGACCATCATCACCTGGGGCTGCATTATTATGCAAACCTTTGATGGCAGCCACCACTTCAATAGTAAGAATAGGGGCTATCAGTGTTTCAATTTCTGAATCCAATAATGGGGGTACCTCCATGTCTGCCAGATAAGATCTGACATAAGGGTTTACTGGGTCTGCCGTAAAGGTCTTAGGAACATGCTGATTTACAACCTATAACAAGTCATCTCAGGAGGTTACCAATATCCTTCAGCTATTATTTAATCAATCTATGGATCTCTTGTCTGTTTGGGACTCAGGGATGTATCCAGACTTTTGATCCCTATAAAGATTGTAGTTCCCGGGAACTGCAATCTTTATAGGGATCAAAAGTCTGTCTAAGTCCCTCGAGTCCCAAACCACATTTCCTGTTGCAAAGATTGAGCTCTGTCATATTGTGTTTTTTGCATCTGTAACTTAATATTCTGAATTTGGTTACTATAATCAGATTTCTCTATTTCTGACCTGGACACAAGTTTTTGTAACTGAGAATATAGTGTCAGATATTGAAGATAATTGTCCTGGGATTTGTTACCTGAAAAAGACTTCAAAAATTGCACAATGTCCCATTTACTGTCCTCCTACCATTCATCAGTAGTGCCATAAAACCCCCAAACCGACAACCGAGCTGCCCGTAGTTGTGACCACTGGTATAACAGCTCAGGGTCATCCAATCTATTATTATTCAGCCTCCATAAGCCTTTACCATGAACAGGGGCACTGCCCCAGTAAATGCAACAGGTTACCATTTTATGATCAGTATAGTCATAACAAGTATTAGCCAAGAGGACTGAAATAATCTGGGATATAAATATAAAATCAATCCTTGTTGACAAGGCTCCTTTGTGAAATGTGTTCCCTCCCCCTGGATGTAACACCCAAAAGGCATCTCTCAACTTGGCTGCATGAAAAGCACCATTCAAACAGTTGGAGTCACCGAACATTTTCATGGTTGTGAGACCCCGATCTGTTCTAGTTGTGCCACAATTAAAATCACATCCCCAAAACGCTAGTCTGGAAGTGTGTAGAAAGGGCTGAGTAGCAGAGAACAAAGTAGCTCTTAAAGTTTTAGTCTGCAGAGTATAGATAGCTACGATCCACAGACGATGGGAACCAAATGTTACATCCAAAGATAAAGCCCTTTCGGGATGAATTTCCATCAATTTAGTAAATTTCAATCTGCTGTCATTAAATAAGATTCCCATACCATCACATTTGTCTATACCACTAGACCAAAAAGATGGACCTCTCGTCCAAACCCTAGATGCTTGATTTATTTCAAAAGTGGTCTTCAGTCTAGTATCTTGCACCAGTATAACTTGGCTATCTAGGTCACTGACAGCGGTAAGAACAGTTGTACATTTCCTATAACCCTTAATGCTATTCACATGAATAGTCAAAAACTTAATGGAATCCATGAAGGAGACGCAACGTGGGGATAAAATTAACAGAAAGAAGGGGGGTCCCTTTAGGTCACAAGGGAAGACCTTGACCGAGTCTGGATCCTCTGGGGGAGGGCTGAATCTGTCACTGGCGGGTCCAAGAGGTCAGTAGAAGGTTCGATAGAAGAAACCATATCAGGTAGGATTTCCATATCTGAAACCTCAGAATCTGAGTTAAAGTGGCCAGAGGCTGTATTCAGAGCCAAAAACCTATTTTTAAAAGGGCTTGTAGTAGGTTTCTTTGATTTCTTACCATTAGGGGTAGTTTTACCTCCCACTTGTTAATGCCTCCTCCCCTTGTATCGTACAGGGTGAAAATCTGCTTCTGCGGGTGAGGGGGAGGAGGCCCAGATTCCTGCACTTTATCCATAGCCAGGTCCCTGGGCAGAACTTCTGTCGTTTCCATATCTGTTGGAGCGATTAACATAGGGATAGTTAGCAGAGGGGCGGGGGAATCAGCGACCACATCCCATTGTTCAGTTGCTCCGTGGCTTCCTCAGGTGGCTCAGGCTGCTCTACAACCATCCCACTGTAGGGTTGCGCAGCACAATCCTCAGAATTCTCAAGCTGTGGAGTTGTTGTGGTGGAAAGGGCTGTCACCCTCTGGGTCAAAGCCTGGGCTGCTCCAGATTGCTGTACCTGTGTTTCTAGGGTTTCTGGGGACACACACTCACCCTTATTGTGCAAGGCCCAGGGGCATCTAGCATAAGAGTGACCCCTTCTCTCACAAAGATTACATTTGAAGGTATTTAAACTATCTTTCATCAGATGCTCATACTCCAGACAGTGAATACATTTTGCACTGTCACATGCATTACTGAAGTGAGTTCTAGAACCACACGTAAAACAAGATTTTTGCTGCCCATAATAAAACAGAGTACCGCTATCCCTGCCCAGAAAGAAAACACTTGGCAAATGCTAAACCCCAACATCTGTATTGTGCAACTTGACTTTAATTTTCCACCCACCCATCCAGATTTGTTCTGAATCTAGGATTTGGACTGGTGCACCTAGAAGCTCACACCTATTCCGCAACTAAAAAAGATCTGAAATATTAACCCCCTTATTTTTAAATAACACAGTAACAGTTTTAATCTGGGGTTTCTTCAAAGCTACTGCCAAAATTGGACTCCATAAAGGAGTCTTAAACAAATCATTGTAGCGATCCCAGAACCTGTCCAGGCCTGCAATATGCTTGAAACTGACATCAGAGTTAGCATCTCCCATGTGTATAAGGACATATATCTCTGAGGAGAAAAATTTCATAGAGTCTTTAAGCAAAGTAATGGCAATATAAACTCTGTAAGGGGGAGAATCCAGGCCTCCTTTATATATCAGTCTCACAGCATTCTTACGGGTGGGCTGGCTCCCCTAGAGTCTGGAATAACTCAAAAACTTTCTTGGGTTCTCTCCCCCGTTCCTTCAGAAGAAATAGTGACTGTGTTAGCAGGTGTGTGTCAGAGTGAATGTGCTCAGAGAGAGAGAGCAAGAGGGTGCTGTTCAGGGGCAATCCGCCCCACTGCCCTCCCCCCCAACTTAACACAGTCAGGAACAGACACTGAAGTCTCCATACTTTTTTCCACCCAGTTAGGGGAGTTCAAAGGATTCCTAGCCACAGCCACTTGTCTATATCTTTGCACTGCCATATCAGTAACATCAGGTTCCTATTGTCCTGCTCCATTCTGGAACCATCTTGCATTAAGCAGAGCTCTCTCTCCAGGGACCAAGCTTGAGCACCTGCTTGTTTAGGGTCTGAGCCCTTTATAGTCCCACAAATGGATGCCGAAGTGGCACCAACCAAGTTACCATGTCCAGATAGATCTGATAGCATCGCAAGCCGCAAAAGGTGCCATTGTGTATCAACCTCCTGCCCAATCCCCATACCATGCCTCAGAGGGGTTACCAAGATGGGCTACGAAAGTTCTGGTACAGGAGCATCCTAAGAAAAGTCAATAACAGTACCTGTAATATGAGGAGACACCTCTGAGTGAACAGGTGTCTGGGATCCGTCTAGCAGTACCGTAGAGTATCCTCCTCTCATTCCTGCTGCAGTGAAAAGAATGTAGCCATCCTACCATGCTCAGGTCCAGAATTCTTTAAATCTGCAGGACAATCCGGTCTCTGAACCTGTGACATCACAGCTGCCAAACCAAAACGCTCCTGATCAGAGCATCCAACTTCCTGCACCACACCTGGCTTCTTCCTCCCATCCTGGCATTCCTGGGCTGGAAAGTTCAATTTTTCTGCAAGCAATTTCTCCTGTTTCACAATGACTTTGGCAAATTGCAATGTTTACCCTCCAATTCCAAAAAAAGATTGTCCTCTACATCTTGTGCAGTTTTCCGTATGTCCGAAATGCCCTCCATCTTCCTTTTTGGCTTAGTAGCCGTACTCAAAGTTTCCACAACCAGTTCCTCTGAACAATCCTCAAAGGCCTCTTGCTGTTCAAAAGCAGGAGGGAGGCCGTCCCCCCTGCTCCCTCCACCTCCATCTCCAGACTGACTTTGGAGGCAGCCATCCCACAAAGGAACAGCAGCACCCCCTACCACAGAGTAGGGCAATTTTTTATTTTAAGAAAAACAGTTACATTCAAACATTTTTCAACATATAAAAATCATATACATCTTGTACCTTCCAATTTGTTATACAACAATAACAGGTAATTGATAAAAAAACACAGAAAGGAACAGTGGACGTAAAACGGTAGAAAAAAATAAAACAATACACACTTTAAGTAGAAACTGTTGTAAACTAAACAAAATGTTTCCAGTAAACTTTTGCTTTAAAATTATTCTGTTCTACCTCTCTTTCATAAATGTTTTTTAAGTTTTGCATCACTTGTATTTGCACTTGATGTATGGAATACTCTTTTTGTTGTAAAATAAAAGCATACCTGGCTTGCCAAAGGTAGTATACAGAGAGAAAAGACTAGTCTCAGTGTGCTTGGATGATATTTTGAAAGGGATGGTGGAAACAGACCCAACACCAATGTCTCATAGGTAATTTGAGTATAACATACCTCTCCCCAAGAGAAGAGAATCAGATCCCAAAACTGCTGAGTATAAGGGCACAGTAAGAACATTTTTTCCTGGGTTTCCAAGAGACCCAAGCATGTGTGTGTGTAGGACACATACGTTCCTCTAGTACTTTATGTTTATGGGAGTTCCTGATTTCCAGTCTACCGTGACTGGAGAGCCAGGTGATGTCCCAGACTTTCAGAGGGATTCTTTATCAATGAGCTGTAGATATATATCTGTAATGTACCCTTCGTATTGCAGTAGCATTTGAGGAGTCTCGTAAAAATTTGAATTTAAAATAGAAGAGTACAGAGATCATCTAGAATTACTAGATATCATCTGCGGAGTAATCTGCCATTGTTTCAACTTTTTACAAGTTGAAGAAAAGGAGAAAGGAATTTTTAAAGCTTTCATGTTTCAGGGAAGAGCAAGAGAGGCGGACTCCCAGGCTGTAAGGAACTCTTACAATAAGGCTTTTGTTTGCCTAAGCCACACTGAACAGGGGTCATTTAGTAAAGGGGGAAAATTCTGGTACAGAAAAATACAAAAGAAAAACAACACCGGGTGTACCATTCGCACACCACCCAGGCAATAATCGTGATAAGCATGTAACCTTTTTATGGGGCTTAATCTATTGCCCCAAAACCCATGAAAGAAAATGTTCATAACTTTTGTCTCCAAATTTAGAGACAATGGAAAAACCTTTGCAACATGTAGAAATATTGGGATTACTAGTGTATATAATAATGATACCCTTTTCCTTTTTGAGATAGTCCTGTTTTTCCAGGCAGATACTGTTTGTTCTGCTTTATGGGCAGTTTGGGACCAATTTAGGGCAGCATCATCTTGGCTCCCAAACTGTAGCCCTAAAATTTTCACTGGTAGAGCTGTCACCTGAATGTTTGCAAACTGTAAGGGATCTTCTAAGTCAGATGAAGGGGGAAACATGAAAGCCTGACTCTTCTCAAAATTAAGTTTGGAACCTGAAATATTTTCAAAATCCAAAATTACCTTTTGTAAGGCAGTTTGATTAAAAGATGGGGTAGTGCAGATGCAGAGGTCATCTGCACAGGTGCAAATGTTCAGAGCAGAGCTATTATCATAGAGCACTATCCTCAGAATTTCAGGATGATTTAATATCTTTCTAAGGAAGGGGTCAATTTGGAAAACGTACAGGAGGGGGCCAAGGGGACATCCCTATCTTACACCTTTTATACTACAGAACGAAGCTCCTGGGGTTCCATTTATATAAGGAATCATAATGGAGGAGGTATATAATAATGATATCCATCTAATGAACTGTTCCAGAATACCATACACCTGCAATACTTGAAAGAGATAGTTATGGTCCACTCTATCAAATGCTTTTTCCTGGTCAAGGGCCAGGATTAAGTGCTGTGAGGTCACTCCTTCTCTATGAGAGATAATGTCTCTCAGAAAGGATAGATTATTAAATAAAGACCTCTTTTTAATGGCACATGTTTGCACTGGGCTAGTCACAATTTCTGCCATGGGGACAATCTGGATAGGAGGATTGAGGCTAAGATTTTGTAATCTACATTTAAAAGGCTTATGGGCCTCCAATTTTTAAAGTTTCTTTTGTCTCTTTTTTTAAATAACAATATCACTGAGGCTTGAGATAAACTCTCTGGGAAGGTTTCAGAGTTAAGAATCTCAGAAAGGACATCTGATAAAATTGAGCTGAACAATTTTGTAAACTTCAGATGGAATTCAACTGTGAGACCATCTGCTCCTGGCGAATAATTTTTTTTCAGTTGGTTAAATGCCTGTAACACTTCATCTGGGGTTACTGGGGCTAATGATGCATCTTTAATTTTTGGATCTAAATTTGGGATATCTGGATTCCTTAAGTAAGCAGGATCCCAAGTGGCTGGAGAGGGAGAACCAAACATATTAATTTAAATATGTATGTGCAGTTTTTCTTATGTGCTTTGGGTCTGTAAAAACCCTATGTGAATCGATATCCAAAACGTGTTCAATGGTTGTGTGATGCACTCTGTTTTGGCAACTTTTAAAAATGTCTAAAGATGGCCTGGAGCCTTGAGTCCCAAATTGCACCTCCAGCTTCAAAGATTCAGCTCTATAATACTGAATCTTTGCCATTTCTGCCTTTATTTTATTTATTTCAGATGTTAACTCTAAATTGTTTTCGAAGGCCCTTAAAATAGTGGAAAACAGCTGTTCTCTTAAAGTAAGGTAGCCTAAGTACTTAGTTTTAGAAATTCTAGTTGATAAATTAATAAAAAAGGATCTAAATTATTTTTTTGTGTCCAACCACCAATCAATGATGTTATCAAAAGCCTCTAGAACTGAGTACCTTGCTACCATTAAGGAGATAATTTTTTTCTCTATGCATGGCTGTGATAGGAGAGAGTTATTTAACTTCCACCTGGAGACCTTTTTTGGACTAAAATTGGCACTAAATTTAGTGGTGCAAGTTAAAGAGACCGCAAAATGGTCCGAGATTTCTCAGGGAATGGTTTGGGCATGTTTTGGTTGTAGATTATTGGATAGAAAAAGGTAATCTATTCTCGTCGCTAGGGTTCCTTTAAAAAATGTCTTTGCACCTTCTTGCTGAATTTCTGTAAAAGCATCCATGAAACCCGTTGCTGCCAGAATGGACTTTAAGCAGTTGGTGTGACCAAAAAGTTTGGTTGTGCACCCCCCTCTGTCAGCTATGGATAAGGGACAGTTGAAGTCCCCTCCCAAAATAACATGTCTTCTAGTGTGTAGAAAGGGCTGTATCTGCTTGAAGAGATCAGATCGAGCTGCTGTGCTTTGGGGTGCATAGATATTCAAGAATCTAAACTGAATTTCCTGACTTCCGGTGATGTCACCGTAATAGTGGGAGGTTGAATCTGAAGGCTCCACAACCACCCCTCCTTAATCTAACAGCATCCTCAGCAAAAAACCTTCTCTGCTGGTGTTTAAGTGGCTTCTATATACTACTGATTGCAGGAAAACCGCAAAAGACAAAAGGAGCAAAACACTCAGCATCTACGGGCAGGATGAAGCAAATGCTGCTGAGCAGGTCACAAGAGGGCCTATCAACCCTGCCCTCGCATAGACGCTGCCCCTCGGAGTCCTCTATTAAACTGGACCCAGAGAAGGCAGACATTCCTGAAGGCACGGCACAGACCCTATAACAAATTCTAGCCACAGTAAATAAAATAGATACTGCCCTGGCTGATCTAAGGCAAGATGTGCGTATGTTGGATAAAAAAAAAATCATCTCCAGCAGGGTCCTCCCTCGAGGACAACTTACCCATCTCAAACACTACCTGAAACTGCAAGACTGGCTACCTATTTAGAAGGCGACGGATGTTAACTTGGCTCTTGACTTCTTCATCACTACTTTCAACAGGGCCTGTGACCTCTTTGCCCCTGTTAAAAAACGCAAAGCAAAAACCCTCTGTAACCCTTGGATCACTGCGGTGCTTCTTTCTCAACTGAAATTGAGGGATAATCTCTGGGCGATAGCTAAAGCTACTGGAAAACAATCTGGCATCCAAAAATACAAACAAGCCCGAAATGCCTGCACTAAAGCCATCCAGCTTATGAAAAATTCCTATTACAAGGATGCTCTCACTAACACCTGGGGAAATGGTCGAGCTTTCTGGGAAAATATCAAGGAAATTATGGGGAAGCAGCCAAAAACCTCTCCGGCCATGCTAATAGTTGACGGATCAACTACCTTCAACCCAGTGGTCATTGCAAACACCTTCAACGCGGCTTTTACAGACCTCAGTGCTGTCCTCCCTACTGATTATTTTGAAAAAAACACCACCTCTTCTAGCCCCCCTTATGCTGTGTCAAATCACCCCCTTTTCTACTTTAGGTTGAATGAAGCACACTGCTATATTGCTGCTGCCATCTCTAAATCCAGAACTAGTGGTGACACCTTAGACCTTAAGCTACTGTTACCCTTGATGATGTGCTTCATCCGTTAACAAAAATCCTTAACCTCTCTCTCAGCTGCGGTCAATTTCTAGATAGATGGAAAACTGCGATCGTGACCCCTGTCCACCAAAGTGGTGACAAGACCAGTCACTCAAACTATCACCCTATCTCCATACTACCCCCACTCTCTAAGGCACTCGAGTGCATCGTGGCAGACCAACTCACCGACCACCTGGATAAATACAATATACTATGTGCCCAGCAACACAGCTTCTGGAAAGGACACAGTACCGCCACAGCCCTCCTTGAGTTTACTGGTTCAGTACATAGCTCCCTTGACAATGGCCTACTCACTAGGGCTGTCTTTATTGACCTCTCCAGGCATTTGATACTGTCCACCATGAGCTGCTTATTGACCAACTACTGAACGCCAGTCTTTCACCTGACGCTGCACTATAGTTTAAAAGCTACCTAGCACACCGGTCACAAAGAGTAAAAATTGCCAATGCTTTTTCAGATACCCTGCCTGTTTGCTCTGGTTTTCCCCAGGGGTCTATATTGGGCCCCCCCCTCCTGTTCAGCCTCTTCTTAAACTCCCTACCTCAATCCTGCTCCAAACAAATCAAACTGTATGCCAATGATACAGTTGTATTTTCCTCACACAAAGACCCTACGGTATTACAACGCAGTCTCCAGCTTGGTTTCAGCACCGTTGAGTCATGGTTCCATAAGCATAAATTTGTCCTTAACCACAAGAAAACTAAGTCTTTGCTTTTCCGCAGCTCTCACAATCCGCACAACAAACACCATTTGGCTATCTCCACCACTCAGGGGAATACCCTCGAACAGGTTCAGTCCTTCAAATATCTAGGGATACTGCTTGACCCTAATCTTTCATATGGAGCTCATATTGACAATGTGGCCAGAGCTGCCAATACACGTCTTGGTCTACTTTACAAACACAGACAACATCTTACCCCGGAAGCACTGAAGATTGCTGTACAGATTTCTGTGGTCTCGGTCATCGACTATGGACTCATCATTTACAGCTCTGCAATGACGACAACCCTCAGATGAATATCAGTTGTCTTAAAGAAGGCCTGTCGGCTTATTACTGGTGCCCACCGTCTCACCCACACTTGTGACCTGTATGCTCTGACCGGTTGGCTCCAACTATCAAACTGCATTAAGTATCTCACCTATACCATGGCGAAAAAAATTTACCTTGGACTTGCACCCCCAGGTGTCTTAGCCCTGTTACACCAAAGCTCCAACTGTCAGAGCTCTAGGAGATCCAGTAGGCAGCTTCTGAAAGTTCCCCGCTGTCGCACTTCCCAGGGTCAACGATCTTTTGCCTACAAAGCTCCACTTTGGCTAAATGGCCTCAGCCCCACCATCTCCTCAGCTCCAACACTTGGTATGTTTAAAACCAGACTTCGGCACCATCTCATTGCTGCCAGCTCCTGTGATTGCTTCACCTAATCCTAGAATCACTATCCCGGCCAGCTCTTGTGGCCCTCGCCTCTGACCAGCCATTTCAACCACAACTCAGCATCTGTGTAACCCCTGTAGCACTTTTCTTACCTTTCCCATCCCCCACCACCTCATCCCCTACCTGCTCTGCATCCTACTGTGTCCTATTTCCCCTTGCCTCCACCCCCTACCTACTACACCCTACTCTGTCCTATTTCCCCTTGCCTGCCCCCTCTCACCCCCTTCCCCTGACAACAGCACTTCTAACAACTCTCTGTCAGACAAATGCCTGGTTGCTTCATCTTCCCGCCCTTTCCCTCCCCACCCCATTATGATTATTCCAATGTCTCAGTATGCATTCTGTTTGTAATCACCACATTGTTGTTGTTCTTTAATTTGTTTCCTCAATCTGCATTTTCTGACGTGGAACCTTTGTAAAAGAGCCTTAGCTCAAAGGTAATTGTAATCCTAGACTTAAATAAATAAAATAAATAAAATAAACGTTTCTGCCAATGATTCCCGACTTATCGAGTTGTCTGAGGCCCAGGAAGGTAATGATCGATTACTCCTCTACCTACTGCAGCAAGACCGAGAGACACAAGCAAGGATGGAGGATTTAGAGAACCGATCTCGCCGCAACAATTTCAGGATCCACGGGATCCCTGAGGGAGCAGAGGAGGGCTTTGCGATGACAGGCAACTTCATTCAGCAGCTCCTCTGAGCTACACTCTCCATCCCCGTGGATTTAAATTTAGAAATCAACCATACACACAGACCACTGGTCCCCAGATCGAACGACCAGTCAGTCAGGCCCTGCTCCTTCATTATAAGAATGCTCCACTTCCAAAGCAAAGAGTGGATCTTACATGAAGCCTGGAGACATCGGGACCAAAAGTACCACAAGGCCACAATATACTTCTACCAGAATTTTTCATCGGCCCTGCAAGCAGAGAGGCAAAGAGTCCAAGGAACAATAAAAGAACTTAAAATAAAGAAAGACATTAAGGTGCAATTGCTTTTCCCAGCAAGGCTGAAGCTTTATTTAGACTCAGGTACAAAAGTTTTCCCTTCCTTGGTGGAGGCAGTCCCTACACTGAAAAATCTAAGCATCCCAATCCCCAACTTGCAGACAGAGCTGATCGAGAAGAAGTTAAAAGTGGGAGCTTGGAGTTTAATTAACCGGGGCATGACAAGAAAACAAGGTATTCCAGGATCCATCTCACAATCAGCACTGGGAGACATTGCTAAATTAATGCAGCGAGCCGACCGAGGAGAACAGGCCTGGAACCCTGCCAAAGCTGCAACCTCACCCTTGAAAGAATTATCCACTTCCCCTGAGGTGCAGTGTGATATATTTATCAGAGGCCTCTAGCATTTCCAAAGGCTTGTAAGAGGACTATCACTTGAAAGAACCTTAGGGGGGGACGTGATGTGAGGTGTCTGATCATTCAGTGATTCATCTGATCAAACAGTGTCAGTGGCTCAGTAGGTAGCACACTCGCCTCTGAGGCCGGGAGATCAGAGGGCTGTGGGTTCAGTTCCAACACCTGGCACTTGGATTAATATCCCAGTACTGATACTGTAGTGCAGCATGAGAGGGGTGCTGCACTTCTGAGGTGCCGTCTTTCGGATGAGACGTTAAACCGAGGTCCTATCTGCCTGGATTGGTGGTAGTTCAGGTGGATGTTAAAGATCCCATGGCACTTATCGAAAAGAGTAGGGGAATTTCCGGTGTCCTGGCCAAATTTCTCTCATTCACTAAAAATATCACCAACAGCTTAATCTGGTTCAAGGTCAGTTGGCATTCATCTGTATCCCCCTCCCCCGGGTCGTGCCTGAAAATAGACAGGATTTGTCTAGTGCACTTACCCGGTCAACAAAAGCTAAATAAAAAAATAATTCTCGATGGCTAAAAAGCCATTAGACCAACA
Source organism: Neoceratodus forsteri (assembly GCA_016271365.2). Lineage (NCBI taxonomy): Eukaryota > Metazoa > Chordata > Ceratodontiformes > Ceratodontidae > Neoceratodus > Neoceratodus forsteri. Next base: position 1,453,822,175 of record CM057452.1, read on the forward strand.
ACCAAAGGGGTTGGGGGGCTGTCATGAAAACAGAAGCGAGGAGAATTATTTGCCTCAAATCAAGATCTGGTTTCGAGCCTACTAAGGTCATAAATAGATGGGGTTACAATATAACATGAAAACCGGACCGGATATTACTTGGTAGGGGCGAGTCTATATTTTCCAGTGGGCTCCTGTTGATATACCCGGGGTAAGTTATTTCTAGGGAAGTACAATAAATGAGAGTACACTGGCTAGAGGGAAATTAAGGGATGAGGGCACCTCCCCTAACTTCAACCACACCACAGTGGTATCGAGCTCTAACATGGGGGTAGGCATATTCTGATGGGAAACTGAGGAAATGTACTATCTTGTTAAAACAGACTTGGGGGGGTTGGGAGAGTGTTAGGTTTACAGGTTTTCTCACTTAAGTGACATCTTCTAACTTTAAGTTGTGAGCAGGTTACACTAACTTTAGTAACAGCTACTACACCCCTATAGAAACACCACTTGGGTTCTAGAATAGTCACAAACAGTGACTTCTTACAGTAGTTAGTACCGTAAAGATTTCCCTAGGAAGTCAAAAACTAAGTTCATTGTGTTGAAGTTAAATGCTTAATAACCAGAACTGGTTGACTTCTATTGTTGAAGCACTATGTTTTGTTTTTATAATTGTTTTCAAGGTTTCTCAATGTGGATTTCTACTACTTGAAAGTAGGATGAAGGTATTAAAATGGCTTGGAGGAGGGGCAACATCACAAGATAATCAGATGAATGGGAAGCAGGGGCAGAAGTGCTTTAGTAAAAAATGGCTCAATGAAATATTATTTCTTACAATTTCAATGGAATTACTGTAACTCCCCAATAAAAAGAACAAAAATATTAATAGAACTAAAGAGATTGGATTGAGATGTTGCCCTCCTCCAAGAAACGCATCTCTTGGATCTGGAGCACTCTAAACGTAAGCGTCAATGGGTGGAAAGAGTGAAAGCGGCCGCACATAATGTTGCAAAAACAGCGGGAGTGGCAGTACTAATTAAAATGGACTGTCCCTTTGTGGTCCATGAAGTAGACAGAGCTTGCCACGGTAGATTTATCAGGGTGTCAGGAGCAGTACAGGATAAGGCAGTACATCTGGTAAACATTTACGCACCCAGTGTAGGAGCTGACAAGTTCTATACTGAACTTTTCCAAAAAATAGTGGAGCTTCCTAAAGGCCTCCTAATCCTAGGGGGTGATTTTAATGCGACCTTCTGTCCAGCAGTGACTCGATCCTCAGGTCGAACAGCCACCTCCGTGACAGCGAATAAGAGGTTAAGGGCCCTGATGGAGGAAGGGGTATGATGGACGTCTGGAGGTCACATCATAAAAAAAAGGGACTATACATTTTATTCAGCGGCCCAAGATTCTTACTCGTGAATAGACCTATTTGTGACTCATAAAGCGGACCTCTACCAGTTCATGACCTCCCAGATCCATTTGTTAACTCTGTCTGACCATGCTCCAATATCCACCAAAATTAGTTGGGGGTCAGAATTCAGATGTACCAGTAGGAGACTAAATATATCCTTGTTAAACGACAAGAATTTTGTACAGCATACTGACCAGACTATCATAAACCTTTCAGTGGACTCCCCCATGGCAGACTGCTCACCATTGCTATGGTGGGATACCATGAAGGCAGTGGTGCAGGGTCAGATGATAAGTCTGGCATCTGCCAAAAAGAAAATCAGAGACAAAAAGCTTATATATCTACAAAAAGCAATTAAAACCCTTGAGTGTGAACATAAGAAAAACACTAAGGGTGGGGAGAAAATTCTAAAAGAATTAATGAAAAAGAGGGCTGAGCTTAATGCTTTGGAAACTGAAAAAGCTGAAGGGATTTTATGTTTCTCTAATCAAAAATATTATGAGGGGGGAGGGAAAGCACTCAAATTATTGGCACTTAGATTAAAAAAGGCACAAGCAAATAGATATGTCCCATACATACAGAACAGAAACAATCATCATAATGGGTGGTGGGAAAAAACAGGGAACATAGTTCTAGCATTTAAAAGGTACTATAAAGAAATATACACTGAGGAAAGGAATCTACAAGAGGTAGTAAACCAGACGAATATCTTCTTAGATATTATAAAGCTCCCCAAATTATCCACGGATATGCAGAAAGAACTATCAACCTGTATAACAGAAAAATAAATCCAATCAGTAATCACAGGCCTCCCCTCTGGAAAATCCCCTGGACCGGATGAATTTCCAGCAGAATTTTATAAAAAATTTAAAAAACTCTCGCCCGAAGCTTGACATAGTCATGAATGCTATTTTAGAAGAAAAACAACTTCTGAAGTCATGGCAGGAAACCTTAATTACAGTAATACCCAAGCCTGGTAAACCCCAGATGCACTATGAGTCCTACAGACCCATATCTCTCTTAAATCAGGATTTCAAAATTCTAACCAAAATTTTGGCAAATCGATTACAGAAATATATTGAGACCCTAATACACCCAGACCAAACGGGATTCATACCCCACAGACATATGTCTGATAACATCAGAAGATTGCTTAATATTTTTTTTTTTTTTTGGGGGGGGTCCTCCGTCTTCCTTCAGCCTAGTCACGGCCCCCCGGAGCTCCCACCACCTGCCCATTTGCCGCCCCTCCCGGTCACCCCCGGCTTTCCCCCCAGAGGGCAGGGCGCGCACTGGTACCCCTAGCTCCAGTGCCTGGAACCAGTAACTAGTTGGGGTAGCGCGGCAGGGGTGAATTGAGCCCCGGGAGGCTTCACCTAGATGGAGGACCTCCCTCCTTTTTTTCCTCCTTAGTTTTCTCCTCCTGGAGGCGGGACATGCAGTGACGCCAGCCCGCCTACCCTCCCCTGATGTATGCCAGTAGCGTGAGTGCTCCTCTCAGCCTCGCCAGGGGTCCCCAATGCCCGGTGCTGCCCTGACCTCCCGAGAAGGAGAGCAGTCCATAGGACACTCGATCCTCTCCCCAGCCAGCCCTCCATGACTCGGGTCCGCCTCGGCTGTCGCCGCGCCGCAAGTGAAATCCCACCGCCGCGCCTGACTGGGCCGGAAGATTGTTTAATATAATTACTAATAAAATAATTCCCCAACCCCCCAAATTGCAATTTTTTTAGATGCTGAAAAAGCCTTTGACCTGCTAAATTGGAATTACTTATGAGAAGTCCTGATCTGTATGGGTTTTGAAGGGTCATTTTTGCAGTGGGTAATGGCAGCTTACCAAAACCCTTGGCCAGGATTCGAGTCAATGGCACAATTTCAGAAATATTCATAATAGGAACAGGCACCAGACAAGGGTGCCCCTTATCACCCCTGCTTTTTGCAATAGCTATGGAACCTTTAGCTCAGGCAGTCAGATCAGAAGACAGGATCCAGGGAATTCAAATAGAGGAGTCCTTGAACAAGATCTCCTTATGTGCAGATGACACCCTGATCTTTCTGAATGATCCTGATGCCTCAGTCCCCCCCTTCATTAATATCCTAACCCAATTTGGTAAGAACTCAGGTTTTAAGATCAACATGGATAAATCGGAGGTCTTGCTTTTAAATGGCTGTACATCAGCTGCAATCTGTAGAAGGATCCCTTTCACCTGGGTGAAAGAAAAAATAAGATACCTGGGGATACAGATCCCAATCAGGATGTCCAGACTTTACCAACTTAATTATGGGGCACTCCAGAAAAGGGTCTTCACTGACATAAAAAGATGGCAAGTACTTCCCCTTACCTTCACAAATTGGATAGACACAGTCAAAATGAACATACTGCCCAGGTACCTTTTCTTATTTACAAACTTACCATTGCCTTATCCAAGAAAGGACTGGCGGGAGCTTAACCAGAAACTGTCTAGATTCATCTGGGCTGGGAGACGACCCCGGAAAAGTTGGGAACTGTTTACGGAGACCAAAGACAGAGGAGGGGGGGTCCCAAATTTCTATAATTATTATAAAGCCGCTCAAATGTTGCCGATTATAAAAATGCTGAACCCAGAGTATAGAGGAGGTGGGTACCTTATGGAAAAGGGGACACACTCAACAATTCCTTTTAATCTCAAACTAATTAAGAACAGATGGACCCGACACACTATTAAGGCAGTGGTGGAAAATCCCCATAACGGTGTGGGAGGTACATTCCCCTTGACTGTCTCCATAAATTCCCAACTAACCTAAGGGATAACTGCTTTCATCGCTGGCGAAGCCGGGGCCTGTGCTCTCTTACACAGTTTATTCGAGGGGCAGTATAAAATCTTTTACAGAATTGCAACAAGAATTTGGCCTACCTAAGACAGATTTCTTTAAGTTCCTGCAGTGTCGACATTACATAACCACTACAATAGGGGTATCAGCCCTGATGTGTAACCCACCCCTACCAGTAACTGCCACATATAAAAAAAGTTGCATGGCAGATGCCAAAGGTTGTATATCCTATATGTATAAAACACTCCAAGAGGAGGTAGGGAAATTGTTTGTTCAAAAAAATAGAAAGAGAATGGCAGGCAGAACTGAACACCACTTTATCAGAAGAAGAGTGGAACAAGGTTTGGGTTGGGATATCCAAGACCACGGGTTCACCCAGATGGAGAGAATACAGGTGGAAGGTAATATCTAGGTACTTTATCACCCCAGTGATCTCTGCACACTATACAAATCCACCAATAAATAGGTGTTGGCAAAGATGTGGGGGCCGGGGTACACATGCCCATATTTTTTGGGAATACCCACAGATTGCCAATTATTAGTAGCTGGTTAAACAAGCACTACAGGCCATCTTCCAACTGAACTTTACTCTGACCGGGGAAAATATATTATTGGGCTTACCACCAGAGGAAATCAGATACGTCAGTCAAAAATACTTTTATAAAATGGGAAAATGATTTCAAGCAATCTGATTGGTTGTTAGCCATGCATTAGATGTGTCTAATGCACAGCTAAAACTAGAACCCCCATTTAGAATACACAGGCCCATTTTATAAGTGCAATATGCCACTCTTGGGATGTGCATTAGACAGTTCTAATGCACGGCTAGGGGACTGGACGCACTCGGCCTGTGGCCTCGTGCCTCACTACGTCCCCCTAGCCGTGCATTAGAACTGTCTAATGCACACCCCAACATGTCTTATTGCTTACATATTACATACTGGTGGTAGCGGCAGTAAAGGTGACTACCCAGTACTGGTTATAGCCTCATGCTCTATCTCTTGGTATGTGGAAAACCAATATACACATTATTAAAGAGATGGAAGCAGTCACAGCTCGCCTGAGACTATGCACAGAGCAATATAATGCAAAATGGTTACCCTACTATGACTATATTGAAAGTACAGAGGAAACTCCAGTATTGGAGCAATACCTCTTACCCAGAACATTAGAAAAACCTCAGACTTCCATGAGAGAAGCAAAAATGGAGATACGAGGTAACATGGCCTCACTCAGGAGAAGGGACAGTGACTAAACTAGGGCTAATAGTAGAAGAAGGACTGAAACTATATTTCTGGGGGCAGGGACACCAAAAATACTTTTGTTTGTATATCTTTGTGAGTAATGAATTAGAGATAATAAATCCACATCGACCAGTTAATTGTATTTTTTACAAACAGTTTTTATTTGTTATATGTTACATTGCTCTGTTCATTTTAATGAGATTGCTACATGACAGTATAATAGTTTAAAACACTTTATAAGAACAAGCTACAGGGGCAGAATTATGAAGTAATGAATACTAGTCTCCTTTGTAGAGAATGGGAACAGGGGAGTGGAGCAGGATACACAGCAGACTTCAGAGGGTGTAAACCAAACTTGCTCTCAACATGAAGAATGTCTATCTGTAAATGAAAAAGAACATTAATTGTAAGTATATGGATGCAATTAACTGCTCTTTATTCCTAATAACTAATATATGTCTGCCTAATATGTAATTGTATTTTGAACTATCAATAAAATCTTATTCAAGTTAAAAAAAAAAATAACTGATTTTCCCCAATGCATCCATCCAATAGAAGGCCCTACCTGGGCTTATGTATATCACTCTATGTATTGAGAAACTGTAACCCTTTAGTGAGATTCCCACTCTGTCACATAAATCTGGGCCCTGAGACCAAAATGATGGGCTCAATGTCCAGAATTTTTTTACCTGGGATATTTCATGCTCAGTTTTCAGCCTAGTGTCTCAGATGAAAATAACGTTATTTGGGAGGTCCTTTAAGAACTGAAAGGTGGTCTGGCATTTTTTATAAGCTTTTATGCTGCAAACATTTAAAGTGAGGGGGTATCGTTGGTTACCACCCATGGCTTAAAAGGGGAAGGGGCAGGACGAGTTTCCTATCAAGGGACCTTCCTATGATATTCCTTTCCTTTCTTTTGTACTGCATCAGACTGAGAGTCTGAAAAAAACTCTAGCCTTGAGGATGCTGCAGAGGAGTCTAAAGCGCCCTCTTCCCCCTCGGTATCACCCCACTACCTCCTTTTTGCCAAGGCTCGATATCGATTTCTAGTGACTACCGTGTTTCCCTTAGGAGGCGTATGGCCTGCTATCTTTTCCCTTTTTTCTTTGTTACCACAGGATTAAAGGATGTTTGTTGTGGGGGGGTGGCATTTCAGGAACTTTGTGGATACCACTAGTGGAAGGGGGGGAAGGGAAGCCAAGGGCTCCTGAGCAGGTCTGCTAGAAGAGAGAGTAACTTCCTGTACCCCTGAATCTCCTTCCTTGTCTAAAGGTGTTAGGGCAATAGTGGGATCAGCCACCAGGGAAGGAACAGAAGCTGATTTTTTTTAATTCTAACACCTGACATTTCTCAGTCAGTTGAACTGGGTCCTACTGGATCCTATCCATTCTACTGTTGTCTACCCAGGGACACCACTGATAGGAGTGCCCTTCTTCTTCGCATAAGTTACACTTCAGGGGGTTTGGGCTACCCAAACTTACATGACTGAATTCTAAACAGAGGTTGCACCTAGGCTTTTTAACACACAGAGCTAAGATGGGTTCGGGCCCCACACTTGTGACACATCTTAGGTTGACCCTGATAAAAACAGAGCCCTCTGTCTCTACCTATATGAAAGCTCCCTGGTAGTTGAATAATACCTTGGTCAGAATGTTTTAACTGAACCTTAATTCTCCAATTCCTTGTCCAAACTAGATCTTCATCTAGGATGGGGGTAAGAGTTTCAACCAGTATTGCATGTCGGCTATAGTTACCCTTTCATTCTTGAACGATAGTGTAATTGTTTTTATGGCTGGTTTAGTCAGGGGAATGGGAAAAAAGGGTTGCCATAAGTTAGTATTTGCAACCTGTGGGTGTTTAGCCCAAAATAGATCCAATGTCTGGCTAGTCTTAAAACTAATGTCGTATGTTACCTCCCCCTTCATATTTATTACGGCAAATAATTAATTCAGGTGAATACCCATTGCATCCTTCAACACTTTATGCAAAACTGTTCTCCTGTTTGGAGCAGTGTCAGCATTATCATTAAATTTTAAGCGAACAGCGTTCCTATGCTGAGCCAGCTCCCCCATATTTTTGAACAAATCTGACATATGAAGTCTTTTAGGTACCCCTGAAGTAGAAGCAGTATCTATCAATGTTCTCTCCTCTTCTTATCCCGGGACAGTGTCCTGATGTGGAGGCTCCTGTGGTATGAAACCCATTTGTGGAATTGTATCCTTTGCAACGGACGTGCTGTCAGCAGAAGTACCAGCTGGTAAATTGTCAGAATTCTGTGAGAAAACAGGGACTTTGTTTGTGGTATCCTTGCCAAAGTTAGAGCAGTTTTTTTATTATTTCTTCAGCCCTTACTGGGCCAGGGGATGTCCATGGGTGTTGGTCGGATTCGCGCTGCCATCCTGCCGCTTTCACAGTGGCTTCCGGTGATCAGGGTATTCCCGGTTCTTAAGAATCATTTGTACGCCCTCTCCACAGTGGAAGCTGATGCAGAGAAGTGCTGTCTTGCGGTTGGACAACATCTGGTGAGTCAGAGAGAGTCATGGTATTATCAAGAGTAAGCTGGGACGATACAGAAAAGGACGAGGAACTAGTCCCTGGTACAGAGGAAACGTCCGTATCAGAGTTACATTTTTCATCTTCTTGTAGGAGTTTTAGCAGAAATGTCTTGTTGGTTTTTAAAGCCTTCCATATTATTTCTTCTTGTGAGCTCGTAGTTGCCACTTGGCTGTCACTTAGAATTACTTGTTGTAGATATATCTTTCCACTTTTTGCAGATTGTTTGGAATTAATAGTTGTGTTTTGAACCTCCATTGGTTCCTTTTGTTCGATCCGTGCCTCCTTAGCTAACGGGGCTTGATTTTCATTTTTTTCCAACACAACTGGCCTTTCCTCTGTAGTAGCCATAGGAGATTCAGGTAGACTTCCAGCATCTTCTCCACCATCTGTCCGGCCAGCCACCACGTTGGCAGCGGTGGACAAGGGTTCCCCCTACAGACAGAGTAGGAGAATTTCCCCAGTGTCCTGGTGAAATCTCCCCAATTAACTAAAATACCACCAATGGCTTAATCTATTTCAGTTGGTTTACATCTGCATCCCCCACACCCCCCAGACAAGGTTGAAAATAGGCTGTATTGTGTAGCCATTGTTTACCCATCAACAAAAACTAATACAAGATTAAATGAAACACAGATTTACTGCAAAAGTGAAAGTTTGTAGCAAAAACAATTTGTTAGATTGTTCAATGCTTCCCCACCCTTAGTGGTGGAAGATAAAATAGCCCAACAGTCTTTTTTTTGTTTACAGTCCCTTTATAGCCCAGCTGAGGTGTAGCAGCTTGTGTTTAATGAGGTCCTGCTTTTACCTGTTTCTACAGCTGGGTGGACTGGAGCACTTGGGGGGGGGGTTAAAGTGTTTTTTGCAGTATTCAGAGAAACTTTTTAAATATTGTATAACATTCAGACAGTTCAGCTTATGTTTCATTATGTTTGTGTATTTATCTTACCTTACTCTTTACTACTGAGGATATAGGCATAAAAACAGAATCTCTGTGTCTTAGACGTCATCTCATCCTCCTGTTAGCCCCCTCCCCCACCCCGCTGAAATCAGAACCCTCCATATGAGAGATCACACTAATTCCACAGCAAGAGATTGTGACCTCTCAAACAGAAAATTATGATTTCAGTGGAGGGCAAGGCAATGTGCTAATATGCGTCCCAGGGGACAAATATGCTCTTTTTCATGCAAATATTCTCCATTCATAATAAAGAATTAGAGAAGCTAAATATAGAAAAATAATTAAATTTACTGCAAGCTGAATTTTGTATACATATTATATTTTAAAACATTTTCTTATATACAGTACTGAAAAAAACATTAAGTAACTTGCTCAAGGTCACACAGTGATTATTTGGGTATAGTGGGAGTTTGAACCTGCAATCTTCATATTCCTGAAATGGTGCTCCAACTACTAGACCAAACTGCCTTTAAAAAGTATATGATTATCATGTTCTGAGCCACATAATGGCCACCAAGGCCTAACAGCGTGGATATGGTACGGATAATAGACTGGAGCATCATTATCGTCCTGTATGAGGATTTTTTATGGGGGGGTCTCCCTGTCTCACTAAGGCTCTGCAGAGTACACCTTTACACACACAAGCAAAAGAAGTCAGGAGGAAAGAAATAAAAAAAAAACAACAAGAAGGAATCCCAGCAACAGCAAGCATAGTCAAAAAATCACCATCAGCTCACTGACAACTGCTCTAAATGTACAGAAAAATTTAGTCAAAGAAATTTCTAAGGAGCTGTCTTTTGGTGCCCTTGTCATGAGACCAGATCACTCCTAGTGTATGTGCTACCATGAGAGATTCCATGAAATTGCTTAGTCATCTTAATTATCTTACAACTGCCAGAGACTGCAATAGACCCAAATCTGACATCCCATGACAATTTTCACTGAATAATATAATCAGCTCCAGTGAAAATGAACTAGAGATCTGAAGAAGATAATACATTAACTGTATTATATGCTTCAGGCCAAAAATGTTTCTTACCCCCCTCCTTCCTCCTACATCTTCACATTCCCTCTCCTTCCCCTCCGGGAAAACCTCCATGGGCCAAGCTGCCTTCTCATTTTGTTTCCCTAAGCTCTGGTCCTCTCTTCCCTCATCTACCCACTCAGTCTTATCCTCTCCTCCCCCAAATCCCTTCTATGTGACTTTACTACCCTCTCCTGCAACTTTTCCTGACTCCTGACCCTTGTGTTCCCAGCTCCTTGTGTTGTCCCCTCCCCCTCCCAGCTATGAGCAATTTTCTATCCCCGCCCCAGTCTTAACTGTGCCTATATCAGTTAGTCAAATTTGGTATTATTTTCTTGTTTTGCTCCTAAACCTACCTTCTGTACTGACATTGATAGATCTCACACCTTAGCAGTCTGGTGGCAGTAATCTGCTACCGTCTGGCATTGCTCCCAGTACTGCATAGCACTCGTACCTTCATTTGCATTGTTAGCCATCTTTATTTTGTGTTGCTCTATCTGCCTGTAAATTATGAATGCACACTGTTATGTATTTTTACTTTTATTTTAGTGTACTTTTACTGTATTTTTTATTATTACTGCATCTTACATTATGTCGTATTTTCACTTGCACATTCTGTTTTGTACACTACCCTTCCCCCATCCCACCAGGACACATTTAAAAACAAGCTGTTTACAGCTCAATATGTCTTTCCTGATGAAACTTAATTAAATGCATGCATGCATGCATACATACATACATAAATAAATACATATGGAATCCATGGTATCCAGCGGCCCTCAGTGTATTATCTGAGTGTCTGCATTATAAATGTATTTATAAAATTGATAAGTACATTCCTTCATTCTGATTGGTCAGGACTGGTTCATGGTGACAGTGCAACCAATTAGTAGCATTTTTTGGTTTGAAAATTGTTTTTTTATATTCAAAATATTCCTTACAACCCCATTTTATAAGCACAATAACACACTCCAGGGCACTGGTTGTACTGTGTCAACCTCATTTTCAGGGGCTGAAGGCATGCAGCCTGTGGTCTCATGCCTCACTATGCCACTGGGCATACATTTGTGAGAGTACTACCAACACCCTGTCACGTCTTATTGCTTACATACTGAAGTGGATATCTGCTCCTTGCCAGCAAGGAGGAGGCTAGCAACTATAGGCCAGTCAGTCTTAAATCAATGGTGAGGAAATGACCAGTAATGGAAACTCTACTAAAGGAAAGATTGGTTGAGTATCTTGAATCCAGTCAGTTGCAAGACCACAGGCATTATGGATTCACTGGGAGAACGTCAGGCCAAACAAATCCTTTAGATTTCTTTGACTGTTTGACCAGGGAACTAGATCTAGGGCGGGCAGTGGACATGGCCTATCTGGACATTAGCAAGGTCTTCAATGCTGTGCCACACAGGAGGCTGATAAAGTAATTGCGCAGCCTAAGGGTGGGACTCAATGTGGTAAATTGGATTAAAAACTGGTTAACGGATAGGAGATAGAGGACGACTGTTAATAGTACTCACTGTAATGATGGGAGAGTGATCAACGGGGTGCCACAGGGCTCTGTACCTGGACTGATCCTCCTCAATGTCTTCACAGGTGACATTGTAGAAGAAGGGAAAGGGAAGCTATGTATTTTTGCAGGTGACACCAGAAAGAACAGTTACGTAAGAACTTACCATAATATTAGATCTTCAAGAGAATATTCTCCATTAGGTCACACCTTTGGAATTGTATGCCGTCAGCATCAAAACCATTCAGAAACTTTTGCTAGCCATGAGTCACCCATAATGATGTGCAACATTGGCGCACATATAACGTGGGTGGCCCCAACATTTCTCAGTTCCCTGACTGAGACAAGCTGCAGAGAACCTCTTATTGTGGGGAACCAGAAGACCAAAACTAGTACCAGGCAAACAAAGAGAGGCATAGGACTGGAAATAGAATGCTGGAATAAAGCCTTAGGCATACCATCTAGTTTTTCCCCAGAAAACAGGGGAGGGAGGGAGGGAGGTGTATATGGCCCAGTGGATGCGACTCTCTCAAAGATCTTCTATTACAGTAAGTTCCTCTATCTTCATCAAGGATATCTCCTCCATTAGCCACACTTTTGGAATGATTCCCAAGCAGTACAAAGCACCCAGGGAGGATGATACAGTCTGATGTCTGATGTGTGATCAGGACAGAAGGCTGTCCACCACCACAAGTCCAAAGTCAGCATGTCTACAAGAGACGATGTCTAGACTCTAGTGCTTAGTGAAAGTACAGTATGTACAGTGCTCCATGTGGCTACAGCACATATCTCAGCATCAGGGACATTCTGGAAGCAAGAGACCATAGCCCTCATGGAGTATCTGCAAGCAGCACTAGGAAGTTCCTTACCATACCTCCTATAACAAAAAACTATTCAGTTAGCCAGCCAATTGGACAGGCACTGTTTGGATACAGGTGTACATGCATACATTCCTAAGGATGAATGAAACAAAAGAAGTTTTTAGCAGCTCTGAATGTGATTAACATTGCAACTCAGTGTTTTATGAACATCAAGAGTATGGAGCAATACCTCACCCTTATTGGCATGCTCCGGGTAATAAACAGGAAGGCAGATTATTTGGCTCAGTGTAAAGTCTAACACCACCTTGGATAAAGTGGTATGTAAACAGACTGCGCCTTTGTGAAAATCAAATAAGAAGGCTCATTTGTTCGAGCCTGAAGCTTGGAAATTCTACAAGCAAAGATCATGGCAACTAAAAATGTTTTCCATAAAAAGAAATGTAGCCCACAAGTTGCAGCAGGCTCAGAAGGAGCCAATGTCAATTTTTCAAGTGTGAAGTTCAAGTCCCAAAGGGGGCCTGAATTATACTAAGGTTCATATTAAGGTTTAAGGAGTCAAGGAGGCAGTATGCCAATGTGGAGTCCTACCAGTTTACCCATAATAGCACAACCAATTTCTTTCTAGTACATAGGTGTCCAGTTTTCTTTTAAATTCTTTTTTATCTTTACTAATTATTATCTCCAGGGGCAGGCTGTTCCAAGGATTCATCACTCTCTGTGTAAAGAATGGCTTTTTCTTGTTAGTAAAGAATCTTTTGGTCTCAGCTGCAGTGGGTGACCCCTTGTTCCTAGAGTATCATTTTTAAATTCAAAGATGAATTTGTTTATTAGATAACTGTCCTCCGTGATGCAATAACAGAGGAGCATGTCTCCCCAAATCCTTCTTGTTCCTAGTGTCATGAGATTTAACTTTTGAAGTTGCTCATTATATGACAAGATTTTAAGGTTATCTATCATGTTGGTTGCACCTCTTTGAACTTTTTCTATTTGATCCTCGATTCCCTTTGTAATGGCCTCCCATGCCTGGCTACCATAGTCCAAAACCGGTCTCACATATGCCCTGTACAGAGGTATCAGCACCAACTTGGCTCTGCTTTTAATATTTCTTTTTATAGTCCATAATAGCCTTTTAGCCTTGCTTATCTGATTATGACAACGGTTATCATATGTTAATTTCCCTGTTATGGTTATACCTAAATCTTTTTCCTCCACTGTTTTCCTTAGTGGTAGTCCATTCATAAAATATGTGTTCTTTTTGTTGTGTTGGTCTAGATGCATTACACAACACCTATCTGTATTAAAAAAAAAACTCCCTTTGTAGTAACCCATTTACCTATTCTGTCAAGTTCTGCCTGTAGAATGTTAATATCTTCCTGATTATTTGTTACTCTGGCTATTTTGGTGTCATCTGCATATTTATTTGTTCAGCATGTTGAGAGTTTGTCCATGTCTGATATAAAATCTAAAACAACAAGGATCCCGGAACAGAACCCTGTGGCACCCCACTTGTCATGGATATTGGATCCGACAGGTAACCCTTTGTTGTAACTCTTTGACTTCTTCCAGTCAGCCTGTTTCGAATCTATGCAGTAATTTTATGATTTACTTTTATATTTATTAATTGTTGTATTATGGCTTTGTGTGGTACTTTATCAAATGCCTTAGCAAAGTCGAAGAAAATGCAGTCCACAGACGATCCCGTCCATTACGGCTGATAGTTTTTTGTAAAAACACAGTAGATTTGTTATTGAAGTCCTGACAGCCATAAAGCCATGCTGCTTCTGGTCTCTGCAGCCATTTTGTTCTATGTGTTTATTTATCATGTCCTTTAGAACCGATTCCATAATCTTTCCTGGTACAGATGTGAGACTTCTAGGGCAATAGTTTTCAAAGTTTGTTTTATTTCCCTTTTTATAAATTGGGATGTCTATGGCTAATAGCCAGTCTGTAGGAATTTCAATTTTTGATATTGCCCTCATGTATAGTAGTTTTAACGGGATGGCTATTTTGGGTGCTAATAATTTTAATATATGCGAAGAAATGTTATGTGGTCCTGATGAGTATGTACATATCAGTGCATTAATTTTGTCTTTTAGATTGCTAGATTTTTTCCATATATTTATTCTTTCAAATTTTGTTTTTACATTGCCTTAGTGTTTTCTTGTGTTCTCCCCACTTCTGCATAGTTTTATTCTTTTTCATATTCATTATAAAGTCTTCCCTTTTTCTTTAACAGTTTTTTTTTTATATTCTTTGTAAACCACTGTGGTTTAACTCCTATATTCTTATATTTTTTGATCTTCTTTATATTTTTATCACATACCAAGAAAATCTGTTCTTTTATTATATCCCACATTTGGCTGGCTGTTTTATTACTAAGTGCTTTTCCCAGTTTATTTTCGCTAGATCATCATTAATTAGTTTTTGGTTAACCATTTTAAAATTGTACATTTCTCTGCAACTTTTATTTATTGGTATGTATTCCTCAATACAGAAATATACTATTTTGTGGTCACTATCTCCCGGTGGTGCTTGAATCTCACAATGTTTTATATTTACTTCCTCTTGACTCATGACGATGTCTAATATACTTTTCTTTTTGGTATTGTTATGTGTTGTTTCATATTCAATTACATAGTAGCTTTCAGAAGAGCATCACTGCCTGCCTTAGTAGCTTTCTTGTTCATCCAGTTTATGTCTTTGTAGTTTGGATCTCCAACAAATACAACACAATCTATTTCACATGCTTTATCCAGTTCTTCTAATATTTCCTTTGTTAACTGATTATCATTGCTAGGTGACCTATAGTATATTCCCATTATAATATTCATGTTCTTTCCTGTCCCTATTTTAATCCATACTTTCGGTATTACTATCCTGCCTTTTAATTTTGTCTGCTATAAGACTGGACTCTATATGGTTAGCTATATATGCTGCTACTCCTCCCCCTTTCTTATTTTCTCAGTCAAGGTGATATAAATTGTATCCCTGAATTTAATTCGCCCACTCTTCTTTTCCTGTCCACCATGTCTGTGTAATACAGGCTATGTCGGATTTGCCTGTTGGTTTTACTAGAACTTCTATTTATTCTTTTTTATTTTTCAGGCTTCTAGCATTTACCAATATACAATGTAAACCTTTAATATTTAAGGCCATGTGTTTTTTTTGTTTTTATTCCAGCATGGATTCTTGTTTCCCATCTGTTTTATCACTCCACCCTCGGTTATAAGTTTTAAATTCTCAGGAGGCATGTTCATACTTATTGTAGTAGCTAGGGTCTTTGTTTCAGAGTCATTCAGGTGCAGACTGTCTTTTGCATACAAGTGACCAAAGCAGTAGACCAGGGAGGGGCTGTGGACATGGCCTATCTATACTTTAGCAAGGCATTTGATACAGTCCCACACAAAAGATTAATAAACAAGTTACCAGCCTGGGAGTGGGTCCCAGGGTGGTAGCCTGGGTTAAAAACTGGCTGGACAACAGGACACAGAGGGTAATAGCAAACAGAGTCCACTCCAAAGAAAGGGAGGTTACTAGCAGGGTACCGCAGGGTTCAGTATTGGGGCTGGTCCTCTTTAATGTCTTTATAAGTGACACTGCAGAGGAACTGGAAGGAAAAGTATGCCTCTTTGCAGATGACACAAAGATCTGCAACTGGGTTGATACACAACACGGGGTGGAAAGGATGAGAAGGGACTTGGCAAGGTTGGAGGAATGGTCAAAAGTATGGCAACTTAGATTCAATGCAAAGAAGTGCAAAGTAATGCACCTGGGAAACAAAAACCCAGGGGAAGAGTGCACAATGGGGAGGGGGAGGTATTAACAACAACAAAAATGGAAAGGGACCTGGGGGTATTCATATCAGATGACCTAAAGGGAGGCAGGCAATGTGAGAAGGCAGTGAGGAGGGCTGGGGGGATACTAGGATGCATAGGGAGAGGCATCACTAGTAGAAAACAGGAAGTTGTCTTCCCTCTGTACAGACAGTTGGTGAGACTCCATCTAGAGTACTGCATGCAGTTCTGGAGACCCCATCTCCGCAAGGATATAGACAGGATGGAGAGAATCCAGAGGATGGTAACTAAAATGGTACAGGGTCTGCACCAGAAGCCATATGAAGAAAGACTAAAGAAGTTTAATATGTATACCCTCGAGAAAATGAGGGAGGGGGGACATGAGAGAAACTTTCAAGTACCTCAAAGTAATCAACAAAGTCCAAGAGGATAGCATCTTTCAGAAAAAGAGATGTGCAAGAACAAGAGGGCACAGTTTGAAGATAGAGGTGGCATGGCTCAGGGGCAACATGAGGAAGTTTTTCTTCACAGAGAGGGAGGCGGATGCATGAAACGGCCTTTATAAGGAGGTCATGGGGTCAAAAACAGTGGGGGAATTCAAGAATGCATAGGACAGACATAAGGCAATTATAGTGGGGGGGTAGGAGGAAGTAGGCTGTTGGTTAACTAGGACCTGCAGCTTATCCAATTGGTAGGAAAGGGGGCAGACTGGGTGGGCCAAGCCGTCCTTATCTGCCATCAAAGTCTATGTTTCTAAGTACTTCTTATGATAAAAGGCCTCCCAAGTATTTATGAATGTTATTCCCACATTAGAACATCTGTTTGCAAGTCTAGTGTTGTTTCTTTGTATTGTCCTTTTTTTTCCTCATGTCCTTTTAGAACAGGTAGAATGCTTGAGATTACTGCCCTAAAAGGGCACAGAGGCAGTAAGTAAGTAGGGGAAGAAAAAAAAGAAAATAAACAAACAGAGGAAAGAGTAAGTATTCCTAACAACAGTTAGGGGGCCAGAAAAAAGACATGATAGGGAGTGGTGCAGTGCAGTGGCTGTGGAGCAGCAGTCTTCCAGGAGACATTCTGGAGGATGCAGTGTTATCCCATCTGCAGGCACCTCTCTGGGCTGAGGGAGGAGGTTGCTCATACCTCCAGGCTGAGTTGGCCAGGATTTGTGGGACCTCCTCTCCCACCCAGGGACCACTCAGGGTCACTGCCATTGCCTCAGAGGTTGCCAAGAAAGAGGAGCAGTTGGACCACAGTGGGCTCTGGGAGGGTGAGGGTGGTGGAACAGAGGTGCATCCCTCCAGTTGTACCTCTCCACAATTTCTATGCCATTCTGGAAAAGTGTGGTTCCTCTGTGGAGGCACCCACAGTGGAGACTAAGGAGGATGCTGGGAACCTCCATAGAGGAGACCCACAGGAGGGTGACATGGGACCCCACAGTGGAAGGAAACAACTCCTGGTGGGGGACTCCATTGTTAGGAAGGTAGAACTGGGGAGGAAGGGGAGAGGGAGGTAAGGTGTCTGCCTGGCACCATGGCTTGGAGGGACAGGGAGCGAATCCTCAGGATCCCAGGAGCAGCTGCACAGGGGAGGGAGCTGGATGTCATTGTCCACCTAGGGACAAATGACCTGGCTAAGAAAGGGATCAGAGCAGTGCAAGAAACATTTGTGGAGATGGGGAGGGGCCTTAGACAAATAGCACACACGGTAACCTTCTCAGAGGTGCTGCCTGTCTATGGCACAGATGAGGCTAGGGTGCCCCACACCATGGGATTCAATCAGTGATTGAAAAACTGGTGCAGAGCTCAGGGATTTGGCTTCATTGGGGACTGGGGGTCCACCTAGACAGATGCAGGCCTATACTGGCATGATGGCCTGCATCTGTCCAGGAGGGGAACCAGGATCCTAGGTGATAGGTTTAAATGCTTCATTGGCAAGCATTTAAACTAGCCAAGGGAGGAGGCACTGGAGAAGAGCAGGGAAATCCTAGCCCTCCAAAAAAATCAGGGTACTAAGTGAGGTAGACACCAACATAGAGATGTCAATAGGGAGAAGCACAGGGGTAAATGGAGAAAGTGACAAACATAATAAGTACAGGGATGGGGCAAAAAGGGGTAAGGCCATCAAGAAATGGAGGGTAATGAGTACCAACACCCGTAGTCTGGGCAACAAGCTCCCTGAACTGGTGGCCTTGATGGAAGAGGGATGCCTGGATATTGTAGTAGTCACAGAAACATGGTACACAGAGAACCATGTCTGGGATGTTAACATACCAGGGTACACAACCTACAGGAGAGACAGGGAGGGCAAAAGGGGGGAGAGTAACTCTCTATGTAAGGGAAGAGATAAAAGCAACTGAACAAAAGAGTAAACAGGGAGAAGAGAAGGCACTGTGGGTCACCTTAGAGACTGGAAATGGCACCACAATCTGCACAGAGGTTGTATACAAACCCCCATGTCAGGGGGAAGGAATGGACAAGGATATGATAGAAGGCATACTTAGGATGGCAGAGAAAGGGGAGATACTGTTGATAGGGAACCTTAATATGCCAGATGTTGACTGGAGCATCTTTGCTGCAGCCACATCCAAAAGCAGGGCCATTCTTGATGCCCTTCAGGTGGCATGCCTCAGACAGCTAGTTTTGGAATGTGCTCGTGAGGAGCAATCTTAGACCTTATGCGGCTCAAATGGGGCAGTGAGAGGATCTCAGATCTAGAAGTGGGTAGCCATTTGGGAACAAGTGATCACCAAACAGTGTGGTTCACGATAAACTCAGCTACAGAGTCCAAGCCATACAAAGTGAGAGTTCTGGACTCAGAATGGCTGACTTTGGCAAAATGGGAGAGTGCCTTACAAAGCACTAGCAAACAGGCTAGAAGGAGGGTGGAGCAACAACGGAAATATGAAAACTGCCATCACAGAGGCAACAAGCCTTTGTGTGAAGCAAATAAACAAATCAAAAACGAAAGAAAAGCCACTATGGTTCTCAAAAGAAGTGCCGTGAAGGTTAGGGAGAAAAAGATAGCATTTAGGAAGTATAAGGAAACACAGAAGGAGCAGGACAGAGAACTATACCAGTTAAGGCAGAAGGAAGCAGGGAGGGTAGTCAGAATAGCAAAGGCACAAACTGAGGAAAAGATAGCCAACTCGGTTAAGAAGGGGGATAAAACCTTTTATAGGTATATCAGGGAGCATAGAAAGACAAAGGGAGGGATAATGAGGCTGAATAGAATGGATGGTGGGTGGGCAGAGAGTGACAGTGAAAAAGCAGGGATACTGAATGAATACTTCTGTTCAGTATTCACAAAAGAGGAAGTGGGGAAGGTGCCTAATCCAATCAACATCTTTTAAACTTAGATTGTGGGCTTTTAGTGACACTGTACTTTCTTTGTTGTCTTTACTTATA
The DNA here is from genome assembly GCA_016271365.2 of Neoceratodus forsteri. Taxonomy (NCBI): domain Eukaryota; kingdom Metazoa; phylum Chordata; order Ceratodontiformes; family Ceratodontidae; genus Neoceratodus; species Neoceratodus forsteri. The sequence continues at coordinate 1,453,841,684 of CM057452.1, forward strand.
ATTGTTTTTGGGCTGTTGAAAATGTAAAACATAGTGACGGTGTAATTCTGTGCTGTCTTTAATTGCTTCCCTTCCCCCAACTCTTAATTATATGCCCTGTTAAATCTGATTGACAGGAGCTAAACACGGGGTATAGTAAGGCGTGTGAAGTAGGAGGAGCATAAGGAGGAAGAAGCCCACCCTCAGCATGACAAGTGTTTTGACTCATTTACTTATTTATTGGTTTCTTTTTTTTTTTTTTTTTAAAGAAAATTATCTGAGGATCAGTGGCAGGATTTTTAGGACAGTAAATTAATAAAAAGGGAACTAGGAGAGCTTCAGTAGCAGACAAGTAGTGGAACTGCAGTATAATGTGGGGAGTGGTGCAATGCAGTGGCTGTGGGTCAGCCATATTCAGGCAGACCTTCTGGACACTGAGGTGCTGCGCTATCTGCATGCATCTCTCTGGACTGCGGGATGAGGTAGCCAGACTCAGAGCGGAAGTAAACTGGGTCAGGAGTACCATCACCCCTATCCAGAGACCACCCAGTCCAATGCAACTGCCTCAAAGGATGCCGAGAACGAGGAGCACTTGGATGACAGTGGGCTCAGGGAGGGTTAGAGCGGTCAGGCAGAGGCACATCTCAGATCCTATTCCACTCAAGAACTCATATGCCACACTGGCAAACGAGGACAACCAAATAGATGGACCCAGAGAAGTGGAAGGAAAGGATGTGGAGGTTAGCCAAGGAGGTGACCTCAGCAGGGAAAGCAGTGGACCCCAGAGGAGGAGGAAGTGAATCCTGGTGGGGGACTCCATCATAAGAGGGATCCAGCTAGGAACACAGGAGGGAGGACAGGAGGTGAGGTGCCTACCAGGTGCCACTGCATGAAGGATGGAAGGAAGATCCTGGGGATCACTGGGAAGGCAAGGCGGAGGGTGAGCTGGATGTCATTATCCACCCTAGGTACTAATGACCTGGCAAATGGGGAGCCAAACGAAGTTCAGGAAGAGTTTAGGAAATTGGGGAAGGGTCTCAAGCAAGTAGCTACTTCTGTCACTTTCTCAGAAGTACTACCTGCAAGAGGCAAGGGAGAGCATAGGAGTGCATGCACCAGAAACTTTAACTCATGGTTGAACAACTGGTGCTGTGAGGAAAGGTTTGGATTCATTGCTGACTGGGGACCCACCTGGAGCGATGGAGGTTTCTTCAAGCCTGATGGCCTGCATCCATCCTGGAGGGGAATCCAAGCACTCAATGATAAGTTTAAATGCTACATTGACCAGCATTTAAACTAGCAAAGGGGGGTGGCTGGCAAGCAAGGAGGGTACCTACTTGCTCACCCCCCACAGCTAGCAGTGGAACCAGTGAACCAGAGGAGTGGCCATCTCTGCAAAGCAGTGTGCAAAAGATGGAGATTAGTGCCCAAGAGGTATAGGCAGAAAGGGGCAAAATTCAGCAGAAGGGTGGACAGCAAGGAGAACCAGGGATAAAGGACAACCAAGGAAGGGCTGAGTAGAACAGTGAAACAGTCTAGGAGGTCAAATCATGGAAAGTCATGTGTGCAAATGCCAGGAGCCTTAGCAACAAGATGGAAGATCTGGAGGCTGTCATGGTGCAGTCAGACCTGGACATATCAGGCCATCACTGAAACCTGGTGTAATGATAACCATGACTGGGAGATGGCCATACCTGGCACAACATATTCAGAAGAGACAGAGCAGGCAGGAAGGGAGGAGGCGGCACTGTATGTGAAAAATGACATAAGGGCCACAGAGATCCAGGAGGAACAAAATGGGGAGAGATACTGTGGGTTAAGCTGGAAAGGAAAATGGGAACAAGCCATCCGCACAGGTGTGGTCTACAGACCACCAGCCCAGGAGGAAGAAACAGATAGGAGCTGATGCTAGCCATACAAAGGATGGCAGACAAGGGTGAGGTAGTACTGGTTGGAGACTTCAATATTCCAGACGTGGACTGGAGCATCCCAGCAGCAGCATCAACTAGGAGCAGATTTATCCTGGACTCCCTTCAGGGTGCCTTCCTCAAGCAACTGGTCATGGAACCAACTCAGCAGAAGGCAATACTGGACCTTGTGCTCACAAACAGGGACAGTGTGATGGGGGTAACAGTGGGGGAGCACCTGGGGAACAGTGACCACCAGTCATTGTGGTTTGAAATCACAGAAAGTGCAGAACCAAACCACACAAAAACACGTATCCTGGATTTTAGGGGCAGACTTTGGGAAAATGGGGCGATACTTGAAAGAGGCATTAAGGGAATGGGACAGGAATCAGGGGTTGAGGAACAGTGGCGTATTTAAAATGGGATTACAAGAACAACAGAATTATGCATTAAGCAGGTTAGCAAAAGGAAAGGAAGAGGAGACCATTATGGTTTTCCAAAGAGGTAGCAAAGAAAGTGAAAGCCAAAAAGATTGCATTCAGGCAATACAAAAAGACACAGGCAGAAGGGGATAGGAGAAGTACCAGGAGAAGCAAAGGGAGGCAGGGAGATCAGTAGGAGAAGCCAAAGCTCAGACAGAAGAACACATTGCAAAATCAGTGGGTAGAGGGGACAACATCTTTTGCAGGTACATAAGTGAGAAAAGAAAGACAAAGAGAGGGATAGTGAGACTGAAGGGGGAGGATGGGGGCCGCGTGGAGGATGACAACAGTAAAGCTGACATATTGAACAGGTATTTCTGCTCAGTCTTTACTGAGGAAGAGGAGGGTAATGGGTCTGAAGGAGTACAAGGGTGAGAATGGTGCAGAAATGGACACAAGTCCCTTTACAAGAAAGGGTCCTGAAGGAACTGGAAGTAATAAGAGTTGATAAAGCAATGGGGCCAGATGGGGTGCACCAGGTCCTTAAAGAACTAAGAGAGGTGGTGGCTGAACCTCTGGCTATCCTGTTTAGCCGATCACTGGAAACAGGGAGGTACCCAAAGACTGAGGACAGCAGATGTAGTCCCCTTATACAAAAGTGGAAACAAAGAGGAAGCAGGGAACTACAGACCAGTCAGCCTCACCTCGCTAGTGGGGAAGATCATGGAAGCACTACTGAAGGAGAGATTGGTGGAACATCTGGTTGTCAATGGACTACAGGACCCAAGGCAGCATGGTTTCACCAGGGGGAGGTCATGTCAGACCAACCTCATTGAATTTTTTGACTGGGTGACTAGGGAGGTGGATCAGGGGTGGGCAGTGGACATGGCCTATCTGGACTTCAGCAAGGCCTTTGACACTGTGCCACATAGAAGACTATTGCACAAACTGGGGAATATGGGTGTGGGCAGGACAGTAGTGTGGTGGGTAGGTAACTGGCTGGTGGCAGGACACAGAGGGTGGTGGTAAATGGCTGTCACTCCACAGAGGAAGAGTGACCAGTGGGGTACCACAGGGATCAGTGCTGGGACGGTCCTATTCAACATCTTCATCAGTGACATTGCCCAGGACCTAGAAGGCAGAATTTCACTGTTCGCTGATGACACAAAGCTCCGTAACAGAGTAGACACACCAGAGGGTGTAGACAGAATGAGAAGGGACCTGCAGAAACTTGAAGAATGGTCAGGGGTTTGGCAGTTGAAATTCAATGCGAAGAAGTGCAAGGTAATGCATATGGGGCACAAAAACCCTGGCACAATATATCAGTTGGGGGGTGAGGATATAGCATGCACAAAGCAGGAAGGGATCTTGGGGTTATCATCTCTGATGACCTCAAGGTAGGGAAACAGTGTGACAAGGCAGCAGGTAAAGCAAATAGGATGCTGGGATGTTTAGGCAGGGGCATCACCAGCAGGAAAAGGGAGGTCATAATTCCACTATACAAGACACTAGTGAGGCCCCACCTGAGTACAGTGTACAGTTCTGGAGACCATACCTACGTAAGGACATAGACAGGGTAGAGAAGATTCAGAGGAGGGCAACAAAGATGTTGCATGGATTGCATCACAAGTCCTATGAAGACAGGTTGAAGGAACTGAACATGTACTTCCTGGAAGAGAGGCGGGAGAGAGGGGATATGATAGAGACATACAAGTATCTCACAGGGAGGAACGGGGTGCAGGAATACACTATTTTTAAGCAAAAATGATGTTCCAGGACTAGAGGGCATGGGATGAGGTTGGAGGGAGGACGATTCAGAGGAAACATGAGGAAGAATTTTTTCACAGAACGGGTGGTGGACAACTGGAACACCCTGCCAGAGGAAGTGGTGGGGGCTGAAACAATCACGGGATTTAAGAATGCATGGGATAGACATAAAGGAATTCTGGAGGTCAGGGGAAAGGGGCAACAGACTTCTAGGAAAACATAAACTGAACTTACAAGTTCAAATGGGCAGACTGGGTGGGCCATAGGCCCTTATCTGCTGACACCATCTATGTATCTATGTATCTATGTAACAGAAGCACTCTGGAGAGAGGGGTCAATCCCAGTACTTTCACAGAAGAAAGGGTTCTGAAAGAACTCCTAAAACTGAAGGTGGAAAAGCAATGGGACCAGATGGAATTCACCCCAGAATTCTAAAAGAATTAAGCAGAGAACTAATGACACCACTGACTACCCTTTATAACAAATCATGGGAGGATGGTGTGATAAATGAGTACTGGAAGAAGGCTGATATGATTCCCCTTCACAAAAGTGGGAGCAAGACAGAGGCAGGAAACTACCGACCTGTCAGTTTGACCTCTGTGGTAGGGAAAGTGATGGAATCACTTCTGAAAGAAAGAATTGTTGAGTACCTAGAGGCCAGTGGGGCACAGGACCCAAGGCAGCATGGGTTCACAGCGGGAAGGTCATGTCAGACGAATCTAATTGATTTCTTTGACTGGGTGACCAAAGTAGTAGACCAGGGAGGGGCTGTGGACATGGCCTACCTAGACTTTAGCAAGGCATTTGACACAGTCCACACAAAGATTAGTAGTCAAATTAACCAGCCTTGGAGTGGGTCCCAGGGTGGTAGCCTGGGTAAAACATTGGCTGAACAACAGGACACAGAAAGTAATTGTAAATGGAGTCCACTCTGAAGAAAGAGGGGTTACTAGTGGGGTACCTCAGGGTTCAGTACTGGATCCAGTCCTTTTTAATGTCTTTATAAGTGACATTGCAGAGGGACTGGAAGGAAAAGTATGCCTCTTTGCAGATGACACAAAGATCTGCAACAGAGTTGATACACAAGGAGGCGTGGAAAGGATGAAAAGGGACTTGGCAAGGTTGGAGGAATGGTCAGAAGTATGGCAGCTTGGATTCAATGTAAAGAAGTGCAAAGTAATGCACCTGGGAAACAAAAACCCAGGGGAAGATTACACAGTGGGGGGGAGGTAGTGAAAACAACAAAAATGGAAAGGGACCTGGGGGTAATCATATCAGATGACCTTAAGGTTGGCAAGCAATGTGAGAAGGCGATAGGGAGGGCTGGGGGATGCTGGGATGTATAGGGAGAGGCATCACCAGCAGAAAATAGGAAGTTGTTATCCCCCTGTACAGACAGTTGGTGAGACCCCATCTGGAGTACTGCATCCAGTTCTGGAGACCCCATCTCCGTAAGGGCATAGACAGGATGGAGGCAGTTCAGAGGTGGGCAACTAAAATGGTGCAGGGTCTGCAAGAGAAGCCATATGAAGAGAGGCTAAAGGAGCTTAATATGTATACCCTTGAGGAAAGGAGGGAGAGGGGGGACATGACAGAAACATTTAAGTATCTCAGTGGAATCAACAAAGTCCAAGAGGGTAGCATCTTTCAGAAAAAGAGATGTGCAAGAACAAGGGGACACAATTTGAAGATAGAGGGGACGGCTCAGGGGCAATGTGAGGAAGTATTTTTTCACAGAGAGGGTGGTGGACGCATGGAACAGCCTTCCTGAGGAGGTTGTGGGGTCTAAAACTTTGGGAGAATTCAAGAATGCATGGGACAGACATAAGGCAATTTTTGTGGGGGGTAGGAAGAAATAGGCTGTTGGTTAAATAGGATCTGCAGCTTATCCTCTAGGTAGGGAAATGGGCAGACTAAGTGGGCCAAGCGGTCCTTATCTGCCACCAAAGTCTATGTTTCTATGTCCCAAACTTTTTATACCATTACTCAAGTCCATTATTTCATCTGCAATATCTTTATCATGATCTTTTCTGACATTGTTAATTCCTACATGAACTACAGTCATCTGCACTCCTTTATGGGGATCTATAACCTTTGGCAGGATATCTTTTACATTTCATTATTTTTGCTCCCAGTAAACCGTTAACTTCCCTGTTTGCTTCGTCTGAACCACAAATAATAAAGTCTGTTCTTCTCAGGATTGAGTCTCCAATTACAAGAACTTTTATTTCCCCTATTTCCTGTTCGTTATCATTAGACACACTTAGTTGGGCATATCTGTTTGATAAGGGTATTTCATTGTTCCCCATTGCTCTCCTCCCTTTTTTCTTAGGCCAGTTTTGTACCATAGTCCAGCTCCACCTATGTCATCATTAGTATAGTTTATTTGTAATATATCTTCAGACTCCGTGCTGTTACCTTCTATTTGTGCTTCCCGCTTTTCTCTTTCGGTGTGGCATTTATTTCCCTTGGTGTGTTTTTTTTTTTTTACCTGCTCCCTTAGGAAGTTTACTTCTCCCATTAATGTTTCCATTTCTGTACATTTTCAGCAAATAAATCATCCAGGTGTTGTTTCAGATTCCCAGGACGTAGACATTATACAGCTACAACATTTAATTATAGTACCATCATTACACAGGGGCCCAGATATTCAAACAGAGTTGTGCCGGCGCAACCCCGCATTGTGCCCCAGTGGGATATTGAAAAGGCTGCCTGGTGCAGTGCAAATCCCAATGCGCCAGGGTGCAATGCTAATGTATGCGACGTAGATGCAGGGGGCTTGTCCATGCATATGCGGCACATCCCGATATTCAGCCCGTGATGTGCGGCCCATATGCTGGCACAACCCTGCATTGTGCCACACATAGGGGCTCAAAGTTGAGCCCGTGAAATGGTGGAACAACTCCTGGCCACCCACATGTGGGCTGCTATATTGCAGGGCACAACACAGCAGCTGCCAGCCGTGGGTGGCCACCCGCCCACCCAGAACACCATCCACAAGCACCCACAGTTCCTTGGTAATCCAGTGGTACACCTCTCCCTTCCAATTCCCCGATACATGTATATTACATCATTCCCTGGTAGTCTAGTGGACTCCCTTCCCTCCCAATTCCCCAATACATGTATATTATGTCATTCCCTGTTAGTCTAGTGGACCCCCCTTCCTCCCAATTCCCCGACAAATGTATAATAAGTCATGCCCTGGTAGTCTAGTGGACCCCCCTTCAACCCAATTCCCCGATCGCTGGTAAATCACCATAACATATGTCCCTGGTGATCCAGTGGCACCTCCCACCCTCCCACCCACTAAGACCCTTGCCCACCCTGCTCCCCATCATCAGCGGTGGACTAATGGGCATGCAGGGCAACTGTATAGACAGTCCCAAATATGTGAATGACTTCATTTACATATTCGGGACTGTCTAGTACAGTATGCCCTGCAAGCCCATACTGTACCTGTCATTCGGTGGGTGGCTGGTGGTATGCAGGCAGGTTCATACTAAGGGTTCATACTAAGGTGAAAGGAAGGAGCTAGTAGGCCAAAGCCCATGATGCTCCTATGCTAATCCATATAAAAATAAGCCAAATCATATCCTGACAAAATCAAATTGTCAAGACGATGTTTAAAGGATGCTTTAGTATTACTAGTAACCACTTCTGATGGTAAACGATTCCAAGGCCCAATAATCCTGTCCGTAAAGAAATACTTACGACTGAGATGCTTAAAAGGTTTACCAGTTAACTGGAGAATATGACCTTGTGTGTTATATACTGATTTTTTAAAAGAGAGACCGCATTCAGACATAATGTAAGGATCCTGGATAACATCATATAGAAATAGAAGATCACCCGAACGCCTTTGTAATTAATGGCATTAATTTTAGCTTATCCAGCCTAGAGTCATAATGATAACAATTCTAACCCCAAGATTTTTTAGTATATTTTGTTGAACTCCTTCAAGAGAATTTATTTCAAACATCCTGTAAGGACACCATAATTGAGAAGAGTATTCAAGGTGAGGTCGAATATAAGATCTAAACAGGGTAACAACACATGCTTATCTTGAGATTTAATATTACGAGAATAGACCACATGATTTTATTAGCTGTACTTATAACAGAAAGTATATGCTTGAGTAGGTCAGATTATCCGATATGGATATTCCCAGGTCTTTTCTTCAATAGTGGAGGATAATGGATGATCATCCAAAATATATGGAAAGTTTAAATTATTAGTTCCTATATGCATAACTTTACATTTAGCGCGCTTAACTTCATTCCCACTGTTTAACCCAATTATTAATTACATCTAAGTCATGCTGAATGCAGGAAATTTGGTCAAAGTTGGAACTGGGCCTCAATTTTAACATCATCTGCATATTTAATGGTATAGGAGAGACAACAGTTAGTTAAATCAGAAATGAAGGCTTGAAAAAGACAATGGCGAGAACCGACCCTGAGGCACACCACTAAGCACTCTACCCATCTCAGAGAATGATCCATTTATCATCATCTCTGAGTCCTATCGGAAAGCCAATTCTGAATCCATTTAACTACAAAACTATTGATACCAAGAAGAATAAGTTTATGAATGAGAGCCCAATGTGGTATAGAATCAAAAGCTTTGCTAAAGTCAATAAAAATAACATCACACGCAACCCTATTATCCAAAAGGGAGCTAAGATTCTCATAAAAGCAAAGCAAATTAGTAAGACAGCTTCTTCCCTTCCTAAAACCATGTTGTTCCCGGTCAGATTTATCAATTATTGGAGACATAGTGTCCTTAAGTAGACTCTCCATGAGTTTACAGACAGCAGATGTCAAACTAACAGGATGATAATTTTCCTATAAATGTTTGGAACCCTTTTTATGAATAAGAACCACAAATGCCTCTTTCCATTCACCAGGAATGTAATTGTAAAATAAGAAAAGCTCAAATAGTATTTTTAATGGAATGGCAATATGTGCAGATACCAAATAAAGTAGATGACCAGTAATTAAATCAGGACCAGGGGAAAATTTACCTTTAAGTAATAACAATTTATTAAGAATAGATTCTTCAGAAAAAAGAATAGGATGATCAGAGGATTCTGTAAAGTGAAAGGGTTGTGCTATTGATGAAGAAAAAACTTTACAGAATTTGTTGTTGAAAACGTCTGCCATAGCTTTAGGCTCGTGGATTAATCTATTATTAGATGTTAAAGGTCCAACCAAACTAGGGCTTTTTCTGAGGGAATTAATATAAGAGTAAAATAGTTTAGAGCTGGTTGCAGGCCGCCATAATGGGGAGAGACCGGGGAAGGGGTCCTGTGTGGTGGGAGGGATGGGGGTGCCACTGGATCACCAGGGACATATGTTATGGTGATTTACCAGCAATCGGGGAATCGGGCAGGAGAGGGGTCCAGTAGACTACCAGAGCATGACGTAGTATACATTTACCAGGGAAACAGGAGGGAAGGAGGGTCCACTAGACTACCAGGGAATGACATATTATACATTTATTGAGGACTCAGGAGGGAAGGGGTACCACTAGACTACCAGGGAGATGTGTGTGCTATGGCACTTTACCGTGATCACGGCTATGGGGCAGGAGATCCCCGGGTCCCCCACTGTGCATACATCATGCTGTGCAGGGCACCAGGCACAAATCATCGGGCTGCCCTGCGCAAGGCATGCAAATGGGGCCATAATGACATGCAAATGGCCCCATTTGTGCATTGCATATATTATGGCCTCATTTGCATGCCCTCTGCTGAATATCGCAGGTGCTGTGGTGCATTTGCACTGGTGCATCCCCATGCTCCCTATCTGTGGCTTGCACCAGCGCAGTGCCACTGCGCTGTGCACAGTCTGTGCCATATTCAATGGTGCTGCGCCATGGTGTATCACAACTGACTATCACCTGGCCCTGACCCTGGCGCATCCCAGTTGCGCTGCTCCCAGGCTTGTGCCACTGCCCAGCACAGTCTGAATAGCCAGACCAGGATGTTCAGAAAGTCTTCCGAGGGGTTATAGGCCTCCATTACTTACTATTATTTATTGATTTTCCCTCAGTGTTCTTAAATAAATGTCCTAGGCTATAATTTCCTAGAGACTGTACAATTTCCCCCTAGTCTAGCAATCCTTAATTACTTAAGCTTTATTCAGGTGTTTACCAGAGACTGACCTGCTATAGGTTTCTACTTGAAGATTTGATTATGGGCCTGTTACAGTTTCCTGTCACAGGTTCCCTGGTCCACACCGGACAGGCAAGACTTGTGCCTAGACGTGTGTGTCTCTGCATGCATCTTCATGCACAATGACTTTGCCCTCACCCCACTCGAGCTCACGCCCACTCGCTCTGGGCGCTCTTTAAATAGTCACAGAAATCAGGAAGTAGCCCCCTGGTCACATGACTATCCACTCAGGCTAGCATGTTCCAAAAAAATAAAGTATTTTTGCCCAGAAAAGGTTTATTCAGCTATTGTACAGTCCCCAGATGTATTTTTCACTGTCTGTAGGCAACAAAGAGTTTTTCCCTGAGGTTGGTGTTTAACTTTCTCTCGCTCCTCCTAATCTCCCACTTCCAGCTGTACTCAGTGCTTGTTGCTGTGGTCACATACAACCAAGCACTCCCAATAGGTACTGCAGCTCAAATCTGGTAATTTAAATTAATATTGTAGGTCCAGCACAGAGTCTTACTGTCTCACAGCATAATTTATTTTATCTATTGTTTATTTATTGAAAAGTTTCACCAGGAAGGGCACACTGAACAATAAATTGCTCACCTAACAGTGCATCCTGGGGGAAGGGAACAATGGGAGAAAACAACACAAAAGCAACGACAGTATTTACAATCAAGTGACATAAATCAATTTAGACAGTAAAGTGGGACAAAACTGCAGTAAATCAGGGTTACAGCACTACAGCAACAGCAATGAACATAAGCAAGGTACAACTCAACAAGGTACAGTACAACAAGATAAGCCGTAGCCCTTTTTTTTTTTTTTTTTGAGGGAGCAAAGCAATGTAACTTCATAGCTGGACACAAAAATAATGAGCGTAAAGTAATATTCAGATAAGTGCATTACTCACTACATTTACATGCCAGCAGTTTTCCGATAATAGTTGGATTATTGAGATTTCAGATATCGGTATCAGAAAATTGGTAGTCATGTAAACAGTAATTACCCACTTTTCATTCATTCATTATCCGTCAAGTCTAGTTTTCTGGTTTTCATGGGTGGAAAATGCTCAGTATTATCAGAAAAGCACAGTATGTAAACACTTATTTCCGATAACTGTCTATTGAACATGCGCTGTTTGACATGGAATGTCAGCCTAGTAAATACCATAAACGCTTGTGCTGTTCTTTGATTACTTCTGTGTTTACCTCAGAAGGCTGTAAGGTTGTCAGGCTGTCAAGTGATTGTAAATGATCAGAAAGTAAACAATCAGAAATGTAAGTGTGCTGTCATCTCTATTTGAATTTACCTCTACTTTCTCCACCACCAGTTGCCATTCATTCCGTTCCATGTACTTAATATCTTTCCTGAAAGGTCCTGTAGTCGGCGAGCAGCACAACACATCCCAATACCTCCACAGCTGCCAGCAGACTGAACAGTAACTTAATTCTAAGGCATACATAATAATTTCATTTGCTGTAAGGATGGGCTTGTAGCTTATGATGACAACTGATCTGCCGGTTCAGTACTTGAAGATGGTTGATTGGCATTGCTCCTCAACGATTAGCTGATATGCTGGGGTAGGAAGACGAACATGGAACCTGTTGGGTGTAAATCCCCATATACCATTCGTGCGGTCTACAAACATGTGGCACAAAGAACACATTACAGACAGGAAGGCAGTAGGCTAACCACACATTAGTCTCCATACAGCAGAAAGTCAGAACAGACACACACACACTACAGTAGTTCTCAAGTACCCTGACTTTCCCTCAAGATTTTCTCTGGCTCTCAAGTTGTTATTTTTTTTGTGACTGAACAGCGAGGATTGTGACCACAAAATAATGTTAATATAATGAAGTTACAAATTCGTGTTCTTCAGAAACTGCATCTTACACTAATCCCTTCATTCTATCAGCTTTCTGAGCGAATATTACCATTTTTAAAGAAGTGTTCCTGATTTGGGGTCTTTAAGCCTTTTCTCTGGTTTATGAGGCAAGATGTTGATAAATATGGGTACTACAATATATAAATGCAGTGGTCATTTCAGACGTCTTCCGATGTGGAACACTGACCCACTGGACATAAATAGGGGTTGAATGAAAAGGGTGTCATTAAGCTCAACCGAGACCCGATTCTTAAAGCAACAGTGCAAAATCATTAGTGGCCCAGACTGTCCCCAAGAGCGAAGATGGGTCATCATGATTAAAAACTGTGACACTTGTTACAGCCCCCCCTTTTTAAATTGGAGTATAAATTAGTGCATATACTTAAACTGAAAAAAATGCAAGTAAGATCACCAAAATAATAGTGCTGTGTAACGAGTCTAGGGGGAAACTCGTGTTCGTGGGTCATTAACTCACTTGTTAAATCGAAAACGTGTTTCCTTTCAGGGATATCTGGCTAGGTGTCATTCCTGCTAACCCTGAGAGGTTGCTACTGCAGTCTTTTGTCTAGATTTAAAGTCCTGGATTGCTTTTCTGTTCTGGAAATCAATTAAGGCCATGGTGATTGCTGCGTTCCAGCAGCTGCTGGTCTCATGCAGACACCGAAAGTCAATCATCTCATCTGAACATCTAGATGCAGTATTTGAGTTTGATTCCCACATCCCCATCTTATGTAGTGTGTGATCCCAAGCATTTTATTTCCATATTATAACCTTGTTACTTCAACTTATTATGTATCCCCTGGTTCAGCAATCAACATTTTCAAAGTGATACATTCTCAAGTGGCACCTTACTGTTCTAAGCAATGAATGAGGGCTTGGGTTTTTTTTTCTTCTTTTTGTGTGTGTATTTTATTTTAATAATACTTGTTATAATGCTCAAGACAGGTTGATGTGTTGAATGATGGACCAGTGCTGGAGATACATATTTTGTGTTATTCTTTTTATATACTGTCCCAGCTTTGGGGGAGAGATACACATAGTGTGTTTTGTCAGATATACACACAGCACCAAATGTTGTCATTCCTACATCTGTGTTGTCAGATAGCTGCAGTTGGATAAAGGGAATGTGGAATGGTGAGGGACATATTCATACTGGATGGATGAGGGAAGTCAGAAGTTTCATCTCCATGTATCCTTACCCCTCATCCTCTGTGCCACTGCGCATGGAACCACATGATGCAGTTGCTGTCCATGCCATCAGGGGTCACTCAAAATCATTGTACTGGCCATCAGGGCACATAGACATCGGGATAGACGAATCCCTTGGGTGACTATCCTGGGTTGTCTGTGCACCATGACATAGCCACATTCCATTATGTCATCTGTGTTGGTTGTTCCATCTGACATTCCCATTACTGGTATGTGCTGTGGATGGCGGTCAGTGGAGGTATGATTATGTCATAATAAATGCCATTTTCCATTGGTGGTACGGTTGGGCCTGTCTGTTTGACATACTGTCAGTGAAAGTGCAGATTTACACGCAGGTCACAAACTTGTTCAACATGTTCTTGTGGATGTCGGACACATTTCTGTTTGGTGTGTCCACGTGGGTGTCAGTGACCTGGGTGATGCCATACCCATGTTACTGCCCCAGTGGTGCTCTAAATGACATAGCATTGGGGCATGATAATCTGGGTATGTTGGTGGTCATACCCCAATACCTTCTACCCTGTTGGGTATCATTACTTACTTCTTCACACCCAGAATGTGACTGTTAGCCGCCTCAGTACTTTACTTAGATAACATCCCAGTTGTCTCAGTTTACTGTTAATGAGTGTAGCAACTGTGTCTAATACAGATTTTAGCTCTGGTGCTATTTTAGCCTGCTGCCATTCAGTTAATGCATCATAATACATTGTTTTCCTACACACTCGTGTGGCTGTAGTACAGACTCATTAATAAGGAAATGCTACATTGCTTGTGTTGGAGGGGGTAAATTCTCATGTTGTATGCCATACACTACAAATGACAATGCTTGATGGTCAGGTGATAACCATGTTGTAATCATCTCTCTTGGTTGATATGACAATTGTAAATAACTTGAGCTGTAGTTGCGATGTTTACTGTTGCTGTAGCAATCACTCAAGGTAATCACACCATGGTTATCAACTGTACATCAGGCATCATCCTCTATTTATTAATATAAGTAATTTTAAAGTAACTGATGTGCAAAAACTGCTCAGTCTATTGAGGACAATTTTGTCACATTAATAGTAAAGTAACATAACATACTAACATACCAACATACTTACAAGATTGCAAGATGGTGGCTGAGCTGAGCCAGCCAGAGTACTAGCTCCGTTTGTTCTGTTTGCTCCGTGTGCTTCGCGTGTCCTAAGTGCTTTGTTTATTTTAATTTTTGTTTTAGATCAGGTCAGGGTTGAAGAAGTGAGTCAGACTAGGGCTCTGAGTATCATCAACCGATTTTCGGTTCGTCGAGTTTCGAGTGCCGAATTCCGGCTTGAAGAGTCCCGGGTGTTGATTTTCTCCGCCTTTTCGGGTTCGATCTACGTGCCACGGTTTCTGTGGCGGTGTGCTGGGCTGTAGAGTCGGGGAGCTGCGGAGGGTGCTTCTGTTTACTCTGTGGTGGCTGCGTTGTTTGCACCATTTCTGGGTTGTGGGGTTCCATGTTTCTGGCATTGCCCCCCAGTGAGCCTGGTGTTCGTCCTGACCGTATACTACATCGCAGTGTGGCAGACTGAGTCGGAGAGTAGCGGAGAGGACCCTGCATCATTTCTCTGGGTGGTCTTGCTGTTTGTCAGGAAGTCACGGTTTTGAACTGAACCAGATTTGAGTATCCACCCGTGTTCAGGGATCTCTGAACAATCTTGAGGATCAAGCTTCTTAGGACCCCTCAGTCATCATCTAATGATATTGTGGTACAGGGTTTTCTGTAACTTACAGGAGTCTGTTTTTAATTTGTAGGGGTGTGTTGTTCACCTATTGGTCTCCAGCCGGGCAGGAGTCGCCCTGGGTGCTTCCCAGGGAGCTGGGGGGGATCAGGGCCTCTTCTAGGCTGCCTCGGGGTCAGCTGTGGGGCTGACCTGCGAGACAGCTTTAGCAGTAGGCTGCTGACCGAGTGGGGTAACACTCCTTGCAGAAACATATTTGTCTCCTGAAAGTATTTTATTGCCTTGGATAACTAATTGGCATTTGAGGAGCAGCCGCTGGAAGATTTTTGGCTTCCTGCTTGTTTATTTGAATTTCCAGACTTTTTGCTAAGACCTTCTGACTCGTCTGGATTTATTGTTGGATCACCAGAGTACTGTTTTCTAGTCTTATTAATTACTGGGCTATAGGTGGTGAGAGTGTTGGTTATTTTATTAATTTTATTACAAATTTGAATTATTTATTTGACTCCTGCCATGTGAGAGGTGGTACTAGGAGATTATTTAATATCTCTAGCAGTGCTGCATGTGAGAGGTGCTGCACTGTTTTAAAGACTAAACTTGTTTAAAATTCAAATTTGTTTAATATTTAATAAGCTATTTTACTGCGTTTTAGATTATTAGTTTCTATTTTAATTTTATTGTTTGGTTATTTTTGAGTTGATTTTTGGTTTATGTTAGTTTATTTGTTTTACTCTCCCTTCCTCTGTGAGAGAGAGTTGGGAGAGTGTGTTAATGAGTGTGGTATTCTTAGGTTTATTCTTAGGTTAATTTTTGTGATTTATTTAATATTGACGGTTGGGCATTATTCCCCCACCAGGCTCAGGGAACTTCGTCCTTTCGAGTGCCCACCATTATCATCCGACACCTATTTTAAGTGTCGAGCATTGGGCATTCTAAAGAGGCGAGGGCGAAGGTGGAAAGCTGGGCCTTGTGGGGGACAGGAGAGGGGAGGGCAGATTGGGGTTTTAGGGTCCAGAAGACGTCCTGGGGTGAAATGGGGTCAGGATAGAGGTTGCTCTTATCTTGTCCCCATACCCAAGAGTCCTGAAGATATCGGACAGGTGCCGAGGTCTTCCCCGACATCTCATCCTGCCTTGGCGGTGTTGTGCAATGCCAGATCTATAAAAAACAAGACAGCTATTATAGCTGATCTTGTTGGGTCATCTGATCTGACTTGCATTACCGAGACCTGGCTGGATGAAAATGCTGGCCCTATATTGGCCTTGGCAACTCCAGCTGGGTTCTCGGTAATACACCGTCCAAGGCTGGATCGTAGGGGCGGAGGTGTGGCCATTATGTTTAAATCTGAACTGGGCCTTGTGGATGTTCCATTGGGGAACACCAGATCTTTTGAATATATCCTGGGCGAGGGTGCAGGTTGTGGGATTCTCCTCGTCTACCGTCCACCAGGTGACGGTGGCGAATTCCTACAGGAGATTGCAGACTTCATTGTCGACCTTGTGTTGAGGTTTCCCAGATTAATATTTCTGGGCGACTTCAACGCCTGGGTCGACGATGAACTCTCCCATTTTGGTCAAAGTCTCCTCCAGTTGATGAATACACTGGGCCTGACACAGGTTGTTACCTCCTCTACCCATATAGGAGGTCATTCACTAGATCTGGTCTTTCTCTTGGGTATGGAGATCACTGACTTGGGGGTGGAACCAGTCAGTTGGTCAGACCATTACACCATAAGGTTCAGTTTCAGGGCCCCCTCTAATAGGTCTGCCTCTACGGAGATGGTCCAATACCGCCCTTTAAGGGGTATTGGCCCCAGTGACCTAATGGCGGTGCTGGACCTATCGAGTTTGTCGGGTGAATGCATGAGTCCAGATGGTCTTGTACTTGCCTATAATAAGGCTGTGGGAGATGCCTGGACAAAATTGCTCCTGTTAGTGTGTCGCCTCTCACCATCCGTCCAAGGAGTCCATGGTTTGATGGCTCCTTGAAGGAATTAAGGCAGTAGGCGAAGGCTGGAGAGGTCTGGCGAAATCGGGTCTTGATGTTGACAGGCTTAGATTGTAGCCATTATGATGACTACCAATCAGAAATCACTCGTAAGAAGGCAGAATTCTGTCCAGAGATTTCTGCTGCAAAGAATCGACCGGCTCAACTTTTCGGACTGTGGACAGACTGTGCAATCCAGTCTGTCTTCAGCCTAAAAGCTTTCTCTCAACTTAGATGTGAGAGTTAACGCAGCTTCTTTGCAGATAAGGTTGCCAGCATCAGGTCCGGCATTGGTCCGACCTCTCCTTCGGGGGATTATGGTGAACAACGGGCGGTACTTAATCCTCGGCCTATTTGGTTGGATTTTCACCGCCCGGAATTCGTTGACATTGTGAGGATCATCCAAACAATGCGTCCAACTAGTTGTAGTTTGGATCCGGGTCCTACACCTCTGTTAGTAGGTTGTGTAGAAGTTATCTATCCAATCCTTGCTGACACTGTCTGAAATCCTTGGAGAGGGGTTTTTTTCCTAACCCCTTAAGGAGGCAGTAGTTCGACCACTCCTAAAGAAATCCTCCTTGGATCCAGACTGTCTAGCTAACTACCGGCCTATTTCTAACCTGCCATTTGTTGGTAAGGTTATTGAAAAGGCAGTTGCACTGCAATTGGATGAACATCTCACCTCCCATAATGTCTATGATGCTCTCCAATCTGGTTTCAGGAAAAGGCATAGTACTGAGACTGCCCTTGTTCGGGTATTGAGTGACCTCCTAATGGCCAGAGATCGAAAGGCTTGTACCATTCTGGTCCTTCTTGATCTTTCTGCCGCATTTGACACTGTAGACCATGAGGTGCTATTGGGAACTGTGGGTTTTGTGGGCTGTCTGGTACAGTCCACGAGGGAGTTCGTTCTTACCTCAGTGGTAGGTCTCAGAGGTAGTCACTGGAATTTATTCCTCTGACACCTTCTCCCTACCATGTGGGGTCACAGGGCTCCATTTTAGCTCCCATGTTGTTTGCAGTGTATATGCTGCCATTAGGAGAAATCATCAGGAGATACAGCTTGAGCTTTCACTGCTATGCAGATGATACTCAGCTGTATCTATCCTTTCTCCCCGATCAAAGTGATGCACTCTCCGTACTTAACAACTGCCTGGATGAGATCAGAATTTGGATGAGTTCGAGCTGGTTAAAACTCAATCCGGATAAGACTGAGGTATTGGTTGTGGACCCAGGTCATCCTGGGAGGGGTTTGGGTGCAGGACATCCATCAGGTTTATTACTTGGTGGTGTCACGCTCTCTACTCTCGACAGGTGTGAAATCTGGGCGTTATTTTTGATGACGGTCTGACCCTGAAATCACAAGTGTCAGCTGTTGTCAAATCCTCTTTTACCATCTGAGGAATATCGCCCAGGTGAAACATCTGATTCCCCAGGAGGACCTTTTCGACTTTGGTCCACGCCTTTGTTACCACCCGCTTGGACTACTGTAATTCCCTATACCTAGGGCTACCAGGGGTTGATATCCGCCCTGCAGCTGGTGCAGAACGCTGCAGCCAGGCTTTTGACTGGGACTTTAGAACCAGTCATATTACCCTGTCCCGCGAACTGCACTGGCTGCCTGTGCGGTGGCGGATCACCTTTAAGGTTGGTTTACTAACCTTTAAAGCCCTACACGACCAGGGACCCGGTTACCTGAAAGATCTTCTGGTTCCCTATTGCCCCCTCCGCTCCGCCAATGAGGGATTGCTAGAGATTCCCAGGGTCCGTTTGAAGTTGTCGGGATCTCATGCCTTTGCCTTTTCAGCTCCTACCCTGTGGAATTCTCTACCTCATTGGTTAAGAGAATGCCCGACCGTTGACAGTTTTAAAATTGCCTTAAAAACATATCTTTTTACTTTGGCTTTTTCTTTATAGTTTTGATTGTTTAATGTTGGATTTTGTTTTATTTATTCTGTACAGCGCCTTGATTCTGAAAGGCGCTTTAAAAATAAACATGAATTGAATTGAATTGAAATACTAGAAGCCAGCAGAATAGGGCAAATTGTCTGTCATGTCTACTCAGTATCCAGACACCTAGTGGGTGCTCTCTACTCCGCCCCCTCCAGCCGAGGGTCTTCTTAGACTTTAGTTTCCCTTTGTACCTGTCCCACCCCTTCTTGAAGCCCTCTACTGTGCCCTCCTCCACCATCCTCTCAGGCAGTGCATTCCATGGCTCCACCACCCTCCCAGTGAAATAATGCTTCATAATTTCCCTTCTGTAATTTCCACCCTTCAACTTCCACTAATCCCTCCTAGTTGTTCCCACCTTCTTTAGTCTAAAAATATCCTTGTTTCCACACTCAGTTATTCCCTTTACATACCTGAAGACCCCTATTATATCTCCCCTGTCCATCCTCTCTTCCAGTGTGTACAGCCCAAGTCTCTCCTCACAGGACCTCTCCTCCATGCCCTGAATCATCCTGGTCACTCTCCACTGGACTCTCTCTAGCAGTTCTATATCCTTCTTCAGGTGAGGTCTCCAGAACTGTACACAGTACTCAAGTTGCAGCCTAAGCAAGGCATTATATAGAGGGAGGATCACCTCTCTCTTCCTGGATGTAATTCCCATGGCTATGCAGTCCAGTATCCTGCTTGCTTTTCTGCGGTTCTTCTACAATTTTCTGAGTTACTCATTTTGATGTCTACCATCACCCCTAGATCCCGCTCACCCAATGTGACCCGTGTTTTGACACGTAAATGAAGTACTTACAGTTTCGGACATTAAATTTCAATCCCCAACTCCTTGACCAACCCTCCAGGGTATTCATGTCCCCGGACTGTCACTCTCACTTCTTCCAAGCCCACCAGTGCTCCCAGTTTGGAATTGTCTGCAAATAGACTCAGCCTACTTCTAACCCTCCCCCATATTCCACATCTCTTCTTTAGACCCCCCTTTATGGATAGGCTCTACATAAGCCATCCTCCAGTCTTGAGGGCATCCATCCTTTCTGCACAGAGGTCTTAAAGAGTGCTGCCAGTGGAGCTGCAAAGTAAGTGTCACTTGTGTGTTGAACAATTGTATAAAAAAAGGTCACAAATCCGACTCAATTTTTTGGGTTATAATTCCATCGTACAAGGAACTACTATCCATAAAAGAGAAAAATGAATACCATAATTATAAAAATAGGTAGGCTAAACCAGCCCATAATAGCTCAAGCTCATCATGCATGAAATATGTTAAAAAAATTGGCTTCTTATTTCCTGGTCTCTGATTGGTTGGTACCCCTGCCAGGGGCTACATTAAATTTCAATAGATGACCAGGAAATGTAAAGTACCAGTCCAAGGTCCCCCTCACCCAGAGGCATGCTGGCTCATGGGTTAAGAGTGGCAATAGCAACATACAGGAGGGTGATAGGCTTCTTTAGCTTGGATTTGAAAGGCTGAAGATGGGTAAGGCTTATGGTGGCGTCTGGTAGCTCATTTATCCATGCTGGTGCCCTGATGGCAAAGGCTTGTCTGCCCAAGTCAGTCCTTCTGAATGGAACAGCTAATGCATATTTGGTAAATTTGTTCCAATATGTTCTAAATCCAGTCTCACTGCCAAACAAATCCTCAGAGTATTTGACACCTTTATTGACTTTCCATGCCTGTCTGGCTTGCCCCACTATTCCTAGTGCTGCTCCTTTGCTACTACATTTTGCAGACCTACATGCAGGACCACTCTTGCTTATGCAATCATTGCTTCATGCTTGCCGCCATCCCCTTGGCTTCGGCCTCTGGGATGTCTGCTGCACTCACTACTGCATCCGACCTTTGCAAGGTCTCAGTGCTTCAATTCTCATTAAGGTCTCAGCACACCAGTGCTCATTCAACTGCTCACCAGCTTTTCAGCTCCCTATCAGTTTCTGGGGCATGCCAGCCATACCATTCTGGCGCAGGGTCCCTGCAGCCGATGGTCTCGCTCTGCATTTTAAGTCTGCATCTTGAGTGTGCCCAACTTGGTGAAGGGTCCTTCTCTGTGAAACTGTGAAAAGATATATAAAAATAGTAGACCATTTTATATGCACAATAAGACACTCTAGGACATGCATGGAACATATTTAACCGCACGCCAGGGGTTAAATGCACTCGGCCAAGGCCTCGTGCCTTTTTACGCCCCTGGCCATGCGGTAAAATATGTTCCATGCACATCCTAGAGTGTCTTATTACTTACTCAACAAATGTATGATTAAGCTATATACAACAATACAGTTATTAGCACGAAAGGCTGTAATGTGTAAATAATATGAAAATATATGTAATTTCTAATGTTCTTTAATAATACTTCTTTTCATTTAATTTCATTAGATATTGATATGTCATCTGCAAAGAACCATCCGTACTTTTGGTAAGATGAGGAAACAGCAGTACTTATCAATTGCTTGAAAGAGTTGGATATCATTAGGCAGTTAGATGGAAGAAAAGCATGGAATAGTGATATATACAGGAAAGTTGTTGAAAAAATGATGTCATTCAGATTTATAAGAACTGTCGATCAAGTAAAACATAGGTGGAAGTTCCTTAAAACATTATACTTCAAGGCAAAGAAAAACAATGGGCAAAGTGGGGCGTCAAGGTCCACTTTTACATTCTACGTAGAAAGGGATGAGTTGATAGGTCACAGACTGTCTTCTATGATGGAGTCTAATAACCTTCATGTAGGTTTTCCTGATAGGGGCCAAGACAACTGCCTGGCTCCCGAAGATGATCACATTGTTACAGAGTCAGCCACAGGTTAGTTGTGATGTGGTACTATGAAATGACTCTCATTCTGTGTGAACCATCATAAAGCAGGATGAGGGAAGGTGCCTATTGAATGGGGACCTGTATTTGAGGGATCTTCTCAGGGGCCTAATTGTTTGAGACACCCTGCAGAGGGTGACTACTCCATGGTTATATTGCAGATAGGACTAGTTGATGGTGCATAGAACAAATAATAGTGACAGTTATACATTTAAGCAATAAGGCACAGTATGATGTCTGCTATTACAAAACAGAGTCCAGGTTTTAAAAGTACCAGCTCGCACCGCTTTACCATGTCAAGTGTATCATTACTTGCATATCAAACACCCTGCTGTTCCTTATTGCAACTATATGAATGATCCATGTGTGAAATATATATAATTACTGGCTTTCATTTTTTCATGGAGAAAGTTGGTTTTATTTTTGCGTTCCTATGACCTTGTGCGCCACTCACTGGTCTTCCCTACCATAGCTCCATATCTCAGTGTCCCTCACTATCGCGCCTAACTTAATTTTTTATTGAAAAAGAAAAAGAATGTCTACGGTCCAAACTAAAAGGAAACATTACCAGCTTACAAGTTTCCCTGTCCCAGACAGTTACGCGCCTGCCACCAGCAGATCTCCAGACTTCTTCAAGCCGGAAGGACGCCACAGAAGCCGCCAGCAGTAAGTCTGATGAACAAAACTACCCGATCTAATACACCAAGAAAATGTTTTTCCCGAATATGTAGGGCACTGTTAACTTGGCAGACTATTGAGAATGCACAATCCGACTGGTCCACGAGTTGCTGAAAACAAGTCTATTTGCTTATTTTCTATAATTGCTAAGCTCTGAAAAATGCCGCCAGCAATGTATAAAATAAAATATAAAATTGACCTGTATAAAACTCGATTTACACACACCCTCATTATGAGGATACTTTACAAACCCCTCGGGCTTTGCCCTCGGGTTTATGTAGCATCCACAACTGAGTAATGTAAAATCTAGTTACCATACCACCCCATATAATATTCTATGTAATATGTGTTTACTTATTTTTTTTGAAAAGCCATTTCCTCAGCCGTGTGTTATGCAGCAATAACACAAGGCAGTGTAGTTCTACGTGCTAATAAGAGCATGCCCAGGGTGTACGCTGAGTGCCTTATGCCCTGGCGTGCTCTTATCAACACGTAACCCACATGGGGTGTATTGTCGCTTATAAAATGGGCCCCACAAGTACTTATTTAATGGGTCTTTAAGTAACTGTTTTTTAAAAAAGAACAAAAAAGTAAAAACGGAGAGTTTAAATAAGTCAAAATAGTAAAAATAGTCCCATTTGGAAACTGTTTCATCAGTAATAGAGAGCTGGCTATGTATTTCTTGCTATATAGTTCTGTTGGTTTTACTACACACACACACACACACACACACACACACACACACACTTTTTATTTCCTTTTGTAGTGTGATAAGTGTAACTGCTCAGATCCTCCATTTGCTTTAGAGGGACTGCAGGTTTTGACAGCCAGCCTGTAACTGAATACTGTCAGTGCTGTAACATGATATCTTGTGTCATATTTAAACTAGCATGGTGTGTGTTTAAGAACTTGTGTGAAGTTACGTTTAGGTTAGGTTAAGTTTAGTTTATTTTTCTGATGTTGACAGCAAAGTGTACAGTTCAGAAATCTGTGCAAACCGGCCGAGAGTGTTACCATGCAGGAACACATGTCGACGTTGTCCAGTTTTCTGACAGTGCAACTTGCTGAGTTACTGCTCTTTGAAAAAGTTATATTGGGAGTTACTTTTAATTCATTTTTGTTAAAATTCAGGTGCCAAGAGTCTAAATCCTGCAGAGAGAGAGTCCAAAGTTGAAATGTGGGTGGAAGTCCGAGCGAGTGTTGCCATGGCAATGCACAGTGACATTTGTCACTATTTTTATGCAGGTGTGGTTCGATAATTTGATTAATTATCTTTCTAATGTCAGCGGGTTTTGTTAACAAACAAAGGAGAGTGTCAGAAAAAGACAGAGAAGGGATTGTGCAGTTTAAAAAGTCTGCCACTGTCATTTTGAAAGGCATGTGATTATAGGAGGTAAAACGGAGGTGCAGAGAAATAGCAGCCGTGGAAAATAAAAATAAAAATATTGGTACTTTATCTTTGTACTGTGTTTCTGAAATACTTTTGTTGTTTGGATTTTGAGATTTGTACCCGACTGAGCGCTGAAGACCAACTTCTGGTTTTGTGGTCAGGTTGGGAGTACTGTGCACTTTTGAAATTGTGGTCCTGTGTTCTTTTCAGTGCACAGGGTAAATGATATGTTGTGGTTATGCAGTCGCAGTGGGCAGATTAGTGCCGGTCGCCTATGATACTTCTCATAAGAACATGGCTCTGAAGGGCTATTAGTCAATAAGATTTCTTGATTCTTAATGCCCATTTTATAAGCAGGATTTACCTGGTCATGTGACATATTTGACCAATGAGTTACATGAATGTATCACACCATTGTATAATTGAGTTTTTGGGCGGTGGATGAGTGTCTCCAATGTGGTGGTCCGGTCAAGTCAGATATGGAGCTTGGATTGGCACAGTGTAATAGAAGGATGTAAACATTCTTATTTAGGTATATCAGGTGACAATCAGGTAAGGTTGGGGAAATGGAGGTTGGAATACAAAGTAGGAGCATATGTCCTTCCTGTATACTTTGTATCCTGTGATTGCCAGATCCCAGTCCTAATGATCAGTTGCGTTTCTGTGACAGCTGAAATGTCAACCATCCACACTGTTAATAGTGCCTGAATCTCAGCAGATTTGTTGCCTAAGATTCTTGCATTCACCGAGACCAGCCTCCATCCTGCCTCATTCCCTTCATTGGCCTCCATTTCCTTCCTTCTGTTCCCTCTTTTTTCAGCCACCGTGTGACCTTCCCTGCTAGCCTGGGGGGTAGGCTCCACTCTATCAGATACCATTTTATCAACCATGTGTTGAACTCCATAATCCTCTCCTTTCTTACTGTGTTTGCACAGGGTGCTGGGAGCACCTCGCTGTCCTAGCTCTGTCAGGACATCAATCAGCTCAATTGTGTATTTCACACTGTTTGAAACATGTAAGAAATAACTCAGGACTATGTTTCTGTAGTTCTGAGATACCATTACTCCCAGAACTAAACTGGCATAAAAACAAGGGAACACACATTATATTGCATTACGTATTCTAGCTGCATCAAAAAATGTAAACTCGCTAATTCAATGTATTGCAGACTTGACAGTAGATAGAGAGCAAGAAGAACAAAGTATTGCACAAGATGCAGCTGGAGATGCAACACATATTGAAGAGCATAATGAAAGTAATCATTGCGCAGTGTGGACCATCAAAATACATCGGAAGATGATGGCGGACGATGCTGGGGAAGGATGCAGTTCATGTTCACCACCAAGTATGTATAACGGTAGTATTACTCAAATCATGATGTGTATAGCAATAAGGCATGATGGAGTGTGCATGGAACACATTTACCACATGGCCAGGGGCTTAATAAGGCATGAGGCCAAAGACCGAGTGACTTTAGCTACTGGCTGTGCGTAAAATGTGTTCCATGCACATCATGGAGTACCTTATTGCTCTTTATGTGTTCACTATATATAGTTCTGTAAATATGATATTTTATAAGCACAATAAGACATTCTGTTTTTGCATCATGGTGTGACAGCCGCCTCCCTTGTGGGTACCTGAACTAATCCGCTCACCTCGTGTTAACTACACTCCTATAAGTGTGGTTATGACATCATAATGCACACACCATCATGTCTTATTGCTTGCATCACCCACAGCCTGTTGTGCCTTTATGTCAAATAATGTAGTCCTTTATATAGAGGATAGCTGGGGATCAGGTGATAGCCGCACTGTAATCACCTCGGTGGTTGCTAGGCAACATGGTAAACCTCAGAGTGCAACCTCGAGAGGTTTACTGTAGCCCTTAGCAACCATGAGAGGTGGTTTCAGTGTGGTTGTCACCTGAGCACCAGCCATCATCTTTTATAGTGTATGGTCAAAAAAACACTGTTTGCATTCTATGTGTGAGAATTACGGAACTCTGGTGCATACTTTTTTGTTATGCCACTGTTTGGAAGTTACGAATTGTGGTTAACAACCTTTAAAATTCTAAACAGTGCATAACAAAGCTGTGTAACTGCTGATTATGGTGATTAATAGCACTTACCATACATTATACTATTCTATAATTTTTTTGTCATAAGACATTAAAATGTTGTTGTTAACTGTTTTTAGGACCATTGCCTGCAAAAAAAAAAAAAAGAGGCAAACTAGACGAAATAATGAGCCACTGATCTCAAGAGCAACATAACTTTATTAAATCATTGGATAAGCAACGACGTGCATGACAGGACTGGGAAGAGAAAATTAATGAAAAAATGATGAGAGATTTTATCGAAACATCAACAAACGCATCCAAGGAAATTATGCATTCATTCTTTCAAGGGATGCATAATCTACTATTTAATCAGTCACTAATCACCCCAGTCAAAACAGGTTACTATTAGTCATTCTTTATAAGTCTTTCATTATGTTAGCAACAGACTGCTGGAAGTTTAGCGTTTACATCATGTGACATGACAATAGATTATGATATATCAATAAAGATCCATTAATCTGATTGGATAGAAACTAAGTACTAAATGCTGATATCCATGTTGCAGTACTACTCAACAACTGTACACACCTTTAATGGTAAAATTAATATTATACAATGGGGTATGAAATCTTGTAACCTCACTGGTCAAAAACACATCACATGACCGTGATAAATCCACCAGTAAACCCACTGTAAAAGTTTTATATCACTGTAAAAACAGGAAAAATAGTTGATCATTGTATAATAGCAGTATGCCGTGACAGAAAGTGGATATTTACCACTTCTGGTGTGGTTAAGTCATTCGGCTGCGCCTCGTGACCAAACCACACAAGGCGTGGTAAACCCACAAATATAACCACTCTCTGTCATGGTATATTGCTTGAATAAAACTGTCTCAATTTCAGGTTTGCTTACTATGTTTATTGCTTACTCGTTTAAGTTTGTCCTATTTTTTTAGTGTCATATTACCTGGTTGGGGGGAGGGCATTGCCTGGCTGAGACCGTGCATATCCTAACTGTGCTAATTTGTGTACAGCTGCAATCAGGGAGGTGTACTGTTGGTCTTCATCACTTTAATTTTTCTGTGGCTCTCCACTCAGGATGCAGTTCATGGCCTGTGGGGGGCATTACTTGGTTGAGGCCGTGCATATCCTAACTGTGCTAATTTGTGTACAGCTACAATCAGGGAGGTGTACTGTTGGTCTTCATTGCTTTAATTTTTCTGTGGCCTCCACTTGGGATGCAGTATATGGTCTGTGGGGGGGACATTCTGGCTGAGGCTGGGCATATTGCTTTAACTTTGCTGTGGTTCTCCCGTGTTGCAGTTAATACAGTTAGGAGTTGCACTGAGTCAACCAGTCAAGGCCCACCTCCCCAGATCAGGCATATAGTTGTAATGAGACCAGAAACATCAGATACTGTAGTGTGCATTACTACCTGTGAAATATCTAGGAAAAGTACAAATGCTTTAAACATATTAGTGTAATACTGTGTATGTAAAATTGATGTAAATTAGCACTGCTTGTGTACAACTAAATATATAATGATACAGCGTAACACATTTAATTTATTCAAGCTCTTTGAAATATTCTAGGGTCGAGAGGTGTGATCCTGTTCAAGCAACATACCATCAAATCCCTCAGAATAATACGTATCAAGCGAGAACTCAGCCTGGAGGTGATTTCCAACGTACAACTTCACCATATCTACATACCTTTCAGACAGATTTTAACATACAGTATAGTATGAGAAACAATGCATCGGTTGAACCTCTTGATGAGGTTGATTATATAATGTAATGACTTAAATAATTGCTGAAAACTTACACAGTTGGTAATATAAATGTAGATGCAGTTAAAGACTAGTTATTGACATTGTTTATTGTATTCTAAGTGCCAGATATTCGTCACTAGCAATAATAAAAGTTTCATACTGGTTTCATCTTTGCATGTTTAATGATAGCCACAATATAATTAAACAAAATGCAGTATTACACTTGTCATTAATAATTTCAATGTGATTTTCAATGTGTGAATATGATTGGCAT
Organism: Neoceratodus forsteri; assembly: GCA_016271365.2. Taxonomy (NCBI): domain Eukaryota; kingdom Metazoa; phylum Chordata; order Ceratodontiformes; family Ceratodontidae; genus Neoceratodus; species Neoceratodus forsteri. The sequence continues at coordinate 1,453,869,647 of CM057452.1, forward strand.
TTAACTGTATCAATGTTAATGTTCATAACTAATTGAAAAATTATAATAAACAATTACTATGTTACTATATACCACATTCACAGTACGTTAATGCTAAACTTTTTAAGAGAAATAGTATTATATGATTGTTTGTGCACTGCACCACTGAATTGTAAATGAATTTCAGTTCAAAGCCTGTCTACCTAGACCTTATGGTTATATAATTAAGATGAATAAATGTGTGAATAATAATACATACAGCAATAGTAGAGTTGCACTTGCAATAAATATGAAATGTACGTAATATCAATATGTTTCTGGCATAACATACATTACATAGATACATAGATACATAGACATAGATACATAGATCATAGACAGTGTCGTGCAGATAAGCCCTATGGCCCACCCAGTCTGCCCATTTGAGCTTGTAAGTTCAGTTTGTTTTCCTAGAAGTCTGTTGCCCTTACCCCTGACCTTTAGAATTCCTTTATGTCTATCCCATGCATTCTTAAATCCGTGATTGTTTCAGCCCCACCACTTCCTCTGGCAGGGTGTTCCACTTGTCCACCACCCGTTCTGTGAAGAAATTCTTTCTCATGTTTCCTCTGAATCATCCTCCTCAACTTCATCCCATGCCCTCTAGTCCTGGAACATCTTTTTGCCTAAAAATAGTGTTTTCCTGCACCCTGTTCCTCCCTGTAAGATACTTGTATGTCTCTATCATATCCTCTCTCCCTCCTCTCCTCCAGGAGTACATGTTCAGTTCCTTCAACCTGTCTTCATAGGACTTGTGATGCAATCCATGCACCATCTTTGTTGCCCTCCTCTGAACCTTCTCTACCCTGTCTATGTCCTTACGTAGGTATGGTCTCCAGACTGTACACTGTACTCCAGGTGGGGCCTCACTAGTGTCTTGTATAGCGGAATTATGACCTCCCTTTTCCTGCTGGTGATGCCCTGCCTATACATCCCAGCATCCTATTTGCTTTACCTGCTGCCTTGTCACACTGTTTCCCTACCTTGAGGTCATCAGAGATGACAACCCCAAGATCCCTTTCCTGCTTGGTGCATGCTATATCTCACCCCCAACTGATATATTGTGCCAGGGTTTTGTGCCCCATATGCATTATCTTGCACTTCTTTGCATTGAATTTCAACTGCCAAACCACTGACCATTCTTCAAGTTTCTGCAGGTCCTTCTCATTCTGTCTACACCCTCTGGTGTGTCTACTCTGTTACAGAGCTTTGTGTCATCAGCGAACAGTGAAATTCTGCCTTCTAGATCCTCGCAATGTCACTGATGAAGATGTTGAATAGGACCGGTCCCAGCACTGATCCCTGTGGTACCCACTGGTCACTCTTCCCTCTGTGGAGTGACAGCCATTTACCACCACCCTCTGTGTCCTGCCACCCAGCCAGTTACCTACCCACCACACTACTGTCCTGCCCACACCCATATTCCCCAGTTTGTGTAATAGTCTTCTATGTGGCACAGTGTCAAGGCCTTGCTGAAGTCCAGATAGGCCATGTCCACTGCCCTCCCTGATCCACCTCCCTAGTCACCCAGTCAAAAATTCAATGAGGTTGGTCTGACATGACCTCCCCTGGTGAAACCATGCTGCCTTGGGTCCTGTAGTCCATTGACAACCAGATGTTCCACCAATCTCTCCTTCAGTAGTGCTTCCATGATCTTCCCCACTACCGAGTGAGGCTGACTGGTCTGTAGTTCCCTGCTTCCTCTTTGTTCCCACTTTTGTATAAGGGACTACATCTGCTGTCCTCCAGTCTTTGGGTACCTCCCTGTTTCCAGTGATCGGCTAAACAGGATAGCCAGAGGTTCAGCCACCACCTCTCTTAGTTCTTAAGGACCCTGGGTGCACCCTCTGGCCCCATTGCTTTATCAACTCTTATTACTTCCAGTTCCTTCAGGACCCTTTCTCGTGTAAAGGGACTTGTGTCCATTTCTGCACCATTCTCACCCTTGTACCCCTTCAGACCCATTACCCTCCTCTTCCTCAGTAAAGACTGAGCAGAAATACCTGTTCAATATGTCAGCTTTACTGTTGTCATCCTCCACGTGGCTCCCATCCTCCCCTTCAGTCTCACTATCCTCCCTTTGTCTTTCTTTTTCACTTATGTACCTGTAAAGGTTTTGTCCCTCTACCCACTGATTTTGCAATGTGTTCTTCTGTCTGAGCTTTGGCTTCCTTACTGACCTCCCTGCCTCCCTTTGCTTCTCCTGGTACTTCTCCCTATCCCCTTCTGCCTGTGTCTTTTTGTATTGCCTGAATGCAATCTTTTGGCTTTCACTTTCTTTGATACCTCTTTGGAAAACCATAATGGTCTCTCTTCCTTTTCCTCTTGCTAACCTGCTTAATGCATAATTCTGTTGTTCTTGTAATCCCCATTTTAAATACCCACTGTTCCTCAACCCTGATTCCTGTCCCATTCCCTTAATGCCTCTTTCAAGTATCTCCCATTTTCCCAAAGTCTGCCCCTAAAATCCAGGATACGTGTTTTTGTGTGGTTTGGTTCTGCTCTTTCTGTGATTTCAAACCACAATGACTGGTGGTCACTGTTTCCCAGGTGCTCCCCACTGTTACCCCCATCACACTGTCCCTGTTTGTGAGCACAAGGTCCAGTATTGCCTTCTGCCGAGTTGGTTCCATGACCAGTTGCTTGAGGAAGGCACCCTGAAGGAGTCCAGGATAAATCTGCTCTAGTTGATGCTGCTGCTGGGATGCTCCAGTCACGTCTGGAATATTGAAGTCTCCAACCAGTACTACCTCACCTTGTCTGCCATCCTTTGGATGGCTAGCATCAACTCTATCTGTTTCTTCCTCCTGGGCTGGTGGTCTATAGACCACACCTGTGCGGATGGCTGTCCCCATTTTCCTTCCAGCTTAACCCACAGTATCTCTCCCCCATTTTGTTCCTCCTGGATCTCTGTGGCCCTTATGTCATTTTTCACATACAGTGCCACCTCCTCCCTTCCTGCCTGCTCTGTCTCTTCTGAATATGTTGTAGCCAGGTATGGCCATCTCCGTCATGGTTATCATTACACCAGGTTTCAGTGATGGCCACAATGTCCAGGTCTGACTGTACCATGACAGCCTCCAGATCTTCCATCTTGTTGCTAAGGCTCCTGGCATTTGCACACATGGCTTTCCATGATTTGACCTCCTAGACTGCTTCACTGTTCTACTCCAGCCCCTTCCTTGGTTGTCATTTATCCCTGGTTCTCCTTGCTGTCTGCCTTCTGCTGAATTTTGCCCTTTCTGCTTATCCACCTCTTGGGCACTAATCTCCATCTTTTGCACTGCTTTGCAGAGATAGCCACTCCTCTGGTTCATGGTTCCACTGCTAGCTGTGGGGTGAGCAAGTGGTACCCTCCTTGCTGGCCTTGCCACCCCTTTGCTAGTTTAAATGCTTGTCAATGTAGCATTTAAACTCATCATTGAGTGCTTGGATTCCCTCCAGGATGGATGCAGGCCGTCAGGCTTGAACAAACCTCCATCTCTCAGGTGGGTCCCCAGTCACCAATGAATCCAAACCCTTCCTCACAGCACCAGTTCTTCAACCATGAGTTAAAGGTCCTGGTGCATGCACCCTATGCTCTCCCTTGCCTCTCACAGGTAGTACTTCTGAGAAAGTGACAGAAGTAGCTACTTGCTTGAGACCCCTCCCCAGTTTCCTAAACTCTTCCTGAACTTCCTTTGGCTCCCCATTTGCCAGGTCATTAGTACCTAGGTGGATAATGACATCCAGCTCACCCTCCCGTCTTGCCTTCCCAGTGATCCCCAGGATCTTCCTTCCATCCCTCCATGCCATGGCACCTGGTAGGCACCTCACCTCCCTGTCCTCCCCCTCCTGTGTTCCTAGCTGGATCCCTCTTATGATGGAGTCCCCCACCAGGATTGCTTCCTCCTCCTCTGGGGTCCACTGCTTTCCCCGCTGAGGTCACCTCCTTGGCTAACCTCCACATCCTTTCCTTCCACTTCTCTGGGTACCTCTATTTGGTTGTCCTCATTTGCCAGTGTGGCATATGAGTTCTTGAGTGGAATAGGATCTGGGATGTGCCTCTGCCTGACTGCTCTAACCCTCCCTGAGCCCACTGTCATCCAAGTGCTCCTCATTCTCGGCATCCTTTGAAGCAGTTGCATTGGACTGGGTGGTACCTGGATAGGGGTGATGGTACTCCTAACCCAGTTTACTTCCACTCTGAGTTTTTCTACCTCATCCCGCAGTCCAGAGAGATGCATGCAGATAGGGCAGCACCTCAGTGTCCAGAAGGTCTGCCTGAATATGGCTGCCCCACAGCCACTGCATTGCACCACTCCCCACATTATACTGCAATTCCACTACTTGTCTGCTACTGAAGCTCTCCTAGTTCCCTTTTTATTAATTTACTGTACTAAAAATCCTGTCACTGATCCTCAGATAATTTTTTTAAAGAAAAAGAAACCAATAAATAAATAAATGAGTCAAAACACTTGTCGTGCTGAGGGTGGGCTTCTTCCCCCTTATGCCCCTCCTACTTCACACCCCTTACTATACCCTGTGTTTAGCTCCTGTCAATCAGATTTATCAGGGCATATAATTAAGAGTTGGGGGAAGGGGAGGAGGGGGCAAAATTTGCAGCAATTAAAGACAGCACAGAATTACACCACCACTATGTTTTAAATTTTCAACAGCCCAAAAACAATTATAAGTAAAGACAACAAAGAAAGTATAGTGTCACTAAAAGCCACAATCTAAGTTTAAAAGAAAATAGCATTACCAGTTACTCAGTTAATTGAATTGAATATGTTTCCTTCCTTCCCTTCTGGCTTCTTCAGTGATTTTAAACACATGCTGATAGCTTTCTTGAATGTTTCTGCTATTTTATCTCAACTGTAATTGTTGATTGTTGAATAGCTGAATTCCGCTTTTGGATAAGACGTTAAAACGAGGTCCCATCTGCCTGGATTGGTGGTAGTTCAGGTAGATGTTAAAGATCCTATGGCACTTATCGAAAAGAGTAGAGGAATTTCCGTGTCCTGGCCAAATTTCCTCATTCACTAAAAAATACCACCAACAGTTTAATCTGATTCAAGATCAGTTGGCATTCATCTATATCCCTCCCCGGTCGTGCCTGAAAATAGGCAGGATTTGCCTAGCGCTCACCAGTCAACAAAACTAAATAAATAAATAAATATACATATGTGAAATGGCTAATGGTTATGCTGTTTTCTGAGTGGAAAATTGGCAGCCATGTATCCTGTCAAAAGTTCTCTAACATCGTGTCACTTGTACATTCCAAATTACATCTGTTGTTTGTAGGTTGTGGTTGACCTAGTTCAGAACTATGAACATCCTCTAACCATCCAGAGTGTACCTGATCTTTCTGTTGTTCACAGAAGTTGTGGAGGCCACAACAAGTTGCAATCACATATGGAGTAAATTGGTAGTCAAAGTCACTCTTTTTTAGCAACACACATCATCTGCCTTTCAAACATCCAAATGCTATTTCAACCGCAATGCGTACAGAACTCAGATACACATTGAAAGACTCTTGAGCATGTGTGAGACGAGATGAGTTTAAATAACCCTTTATTAACCATTCCATTAAAGGGTAAGCTGGATCATCAACAATGTACATGTTAATTGTCTGATTGTCTATAAGCCGAGGTTCCTGTTCAATAATAAAAAAAAAAGTTAGCCACCAATTTTAGTATCCTGTTTATAACTAGAATTTATATAGTGTCACTACATATGAAGCATTCAGTAGATTTACAAGTAAACAATTAAGCAATGAGGGGTGTGGGTTCTCGGAGTATTTACCACGGTTAGAGTGGGTAAATCTGTGTCAGTCATGATAAAAAGCCCAAGAACCCACATCCATCAAGTGGCTTATTGCAATTATCCCAATAATTTGATATAATGATTAAATAACTCAGTGATTAGTACAGCAGTGTTTGTTTTATGTTTTTTTTTTCCAGCGATGCATGTAGCAGCTGTTTTGCATGGTATAATAAGGCATTACCAGGGGTAGATTAACAGTCTGTTAATCTACTACTGTTGATGTAATGTGGCACAAGATGAATTTGAGTGTCATAATGCACTCATAAGTGGTGATAACATGACTGTTTCTCTAACTCGAGTGAATGCTTTACTGCTATTATAAAACACTGTTCCAAAAGAAAGGTGTCATAAGTATACCTTTTTGAGTGTTTTCTGTATTTGAAGATAAAGTTTAAACAAAATAATTCTCCCCACTGTAGTTTAAGAATGCTGGTTCAAAATCAGAATGTAGCATATTCCATTGCAAAAATAATACCCGTTATTCTACCAATTATAACAGGTGTCATGCATTATTAGTTAAATAACAGTACACATGATCAAGTTGTGCCTTACTGTTACATTATCCAGACACCATCCTTTATTTGATTAACAGATAACATGTAGTTAGAAGACAAAGAACCTCTGTTGTACAAGCAATGAGGCAATGGTTACCCAAAGGACATTTGGCTGGGAAGCCAAGTTTCAAAGAAATTCAAAATCACACATGGCCCCACAATGCAAAGCATCATGGGCTGCATATGCAAATCACCACAGAATATTATGCTGGTTCAATTTTAAGCAGAAATGCATGGTGCCGAAAGGCCTCTCATACAGTTTGCAAAGGGTTCGCATGAGTCCTGGTAGGATGAAACACGTGTCTATGTCTTCTGTTGGCACCCTTTGCAAACTGTATGGGAGGCCTTTCGGCACCATGCATTTCTGCTTAAAGTTGAACCAGCATAATATTCTGTGGTGATTTGCATATGCAGCCCATGATGCTTTGCATTGTAGGGGCATGTGTGATTTTGAACATGTAGTTAGGTTATATACACAATAAAAACCAGTGTGATCAATGCACAGATTAATTCATGATTACTTTTGGAAGTTCTTCAGAACGAGCGAATAATGTGGAGTTCCTCAACACTTTGGCATCATGAGTACTTCCAGGTAAACAACAATTAATATTCCAAAAGCTGAAAGACAGCCAACACACAATATTGTGTTAAATGACACAAGCATACGTATTTGCTTTCGGTGTAGCATGACATAAAAAAAAAATAAGTAAACAAGACAGAGAAATGGGATATTACTCAGGGGCGGGGCATGGATAGGGGGTGACTGCATCACTCTGTGAGGCAATTCACATCAGTGGATTCCTGGGGCTGGGGGTGTGGGCAGCCCTGCAGGACTTGTACTGTATACTTCAGGAGGAGTGGGGGTGTGGGCAGCCATGTGGGGCCTCTAATGTACACTTCGTGTGGGCTTTGGGTGTGGGCACCACCACCTAATGTAGCTTGCTGGGCATGGGGGTGGCACATGCTTTACCTGCATCTGACCCATTGAGGCTCACGGCATGCTCGCCAGATGCGCCCTCTGTTCGGCGTACCTGTCTGCATGTTGCAAGATGTAGGACTTAGACATGGAGAACCTGCCACTTCTAGAGTAAGGCTCAGGGTCAATGTCGCAGTTGCGATTGGTGAAAGTAGCGTTTGGTGGTAAATTGCACAAACCCTTAGGAATTGGTCTCATATTGAAATGTATGACTCAGATTTCGATTGCGGAGTATAACACAAATGTAGATTCCTTAATATTCAATTAACATAAAAGAGGAAAAATGATTTACCAATATTTGTGGTCAGCAACAGCTTGCAATACATATGATGGCCAGCCTTTGTGATTTACAAAGTCTCTATACCCTTCTGTTGGTGCCTGTATGGGAATGTGTGTACCATTCACACAACCTATGACCTGTGGTAATCCATGACATTTTTCAAATGCAGCAGCTATTTCAATGGCTTCTGATTTTGTCGGAACCTTTATCAGATTTGGTAACACATTTTCAAAGAATGACACACAGAACAAGTGTTCATACTTATGCACAGTATATTTATTAATTCCATATTGGTTAGCAACCAATCTATATTCATGGCAGCTACCCAGCTTGTACAACACCAAGGCCACTCTCATCAGTAGTGGAATTGGCCTACGTACGTATGCAATATCGGGTTTCATATATGGTGCTATAATGTGAACAAGATTCATAAAGGATGATCGAGACATTCGAAAATTCTCTCTCCAATCCACATCGTTGAATTGAGATAAAACAATTCTCTCCCACCAGTCCTGACTGCGTACTTTCATCCATATAGCATGGTCACGAATATGGCAATCAGATGCTGCACATATCACGTTACAGTTCAATACATGAACATTGTAACATGAAAGTAAGTAGTCATACTGATCAAGACGTTTCATTCGCAGCATTGAAATCAATTTACATTCCAAATCTCTTTTAAGCATCAGTATATGTTAAAGCAAATTGGATATCATGATTATCATGCATTGATCAATTAGGTACATTACTAATTAATTAAGAATATATATTTTTTTGTCTGTGAAAAAAATTATACTTGGTTTGACGATCACTTTGTGGTTTAACTTTTCTTTCTTTCCTGAATCCTGCGCTGGAAAACCACAAAGAGTTGAAGCTAAGTATAGATGATGTAATTGCTCTTCACTGTGTATGGAGCTATGAGTTGAAAATTTCAGTTAGCTAGCGATTCAATAAATGTGTCTTTACAAGGTCAGGGTAACTATCTGAAAAAAAAAAAAATAACATAAGCATTGAATTATTTTCTCCTAAAAATTTAAATTAATAGTTAGCAGTAAAGATTATCAGTACAAGAAACATAGTGAACCATATGAGTTTTCATAGATGTGCCACCTCACTTCCAACGCCCTGCTCCTTCTTGCAAGAGTGGTCTCACCTCACTTATCCAAGTTCTTATATTTAAATTCTTTATCAAAAAGTAAAGAAATACAATGCAAAATACTTTGTTTATGCACCATTTAGTGTTAAAACACAAAAATTCAGGGGTCATTGTAGTTGTGAGGCATAAATGTCACCCCATTCTTATCCACCGTGGCTTGTGAATGTAATTTCAGATGGAATGGGGTGACATTTAATATTCACATCCCCAATGACACACCCTGTCAGCTGTCAATCTTGGGATGACAGTTGGGTCGGGGGGGGTAAGGGGTAACCATAGAGATTTTTCATTTTCTGATTTTTTATGTTTTAACCCTAAATGATGCATTAACAAAGTTTTTTTTTCATATAATATTTCAGACAAAAATTCCAAACCAATACATGTCTGAGCTGTCTATGACAGCAGTTCAGATGCAGTGGTGTACAATTTACATCAAAACGCCGCTACAATCCGCGATGGTAACGTGTAGGCAATTTACATAATGCTGTCGACAAAATGCAAAGTGCCTACACGTTGACACTGCATCTGAAAAGCTGTCATAGACAGCTGGCCTCCCCACCACAAACAAACACCCAAGTAGCACACTGGGAACACACCCCAGCTTACTCATGCACCCCACCATCAGACACACACGCACACTGTATGACTGACGGGGTCCATAAAATGACTTGTCACATGCGGGCATTATGCTATTTCAATGCACCCTCATAAGTACACGAAATAAATATTTTCAGTCAAGATTTTCAACATTGACAGTTTTCCACACCTCCTTATGAACAGTACAGCTGTCACTCTGTCGAGGAGGAGGAGGAGGAAGAAACTGGGAGAGATGATCACTAGTGACCTAAGGCCACATCTATAGTATGGAGTTCAGTACTGGTGCCCACACCTCAAAAGGACATTGTACAATGGTGTGTGAAAGTACTTTAATCTCATTGGTCAAACATGTCACATGACCGTGGGTAAATCCCACATAACCCGACTGAGAATGGTATTTGTAAACAACATAATTAAACACATTTTAAATTTATTTACATATGGGTCCATTGAATAATCACAATAAGGCACTCCAGGGTGTGAGTTATTGGGTGATTTACCCACTTCTTGTGTGGTTAAGTCACTCAGCTGTGCCTCCTGACACACCACACAAGGCGTGGGTAAGTAAGCAATAAGACATGACAGGGTGTACATGGAACATATTTTAGTGCACAGCCTTGGCCAAGTGCCTTTAGCCCCTGGGTGTGGTAAAATATGTTCCATACACACACCTGGAGTGTCTTATTGCGTTGATAAAATGAGCACCTATATTTATTTTTATTTTTACAGGTAGAAAAATCTTGCTTGCATGTAGAAAAAAAGACTTTAAGATGCTAATTTATGATATAATAGTCCTTCTGCAGACACTGAGTTATATTATTCATGAGCTCATTTGCATTTCTGACTCCAGGTTATGTGTACTGTGCAGTCTGTGCTGCAAACGAGTGCTGAAACATATTTCAGATTTGCATTTATGTGACTCCAGTTTGCTATAATTGTAGTGTGCACAGTCTGCAAACGAGTGCTGAAGCATTTTTTTTTGTAAACACGCATGCTGAAGTACGTTATCCCCAGTCCATGTACCTCCAGCCAGCAGTTGTATGTTTGTGCTGCTCTCATGCGGTTGCTCCCCCTCCGTTGTTGACCGAGTCTTTCTCTACATTTACTGGGACATTTTGATTCCTCTGATTAAGAGACCCACACAGTAGAGAAGAGCAATTGCTACGGAAAACTACCTGGGAGCAAGCAGCGGAAAAACAGACTAGACAGCAACAGGATCTGACTGCCATACAAGACGTGAAATAGTGCTGCTTCACAGGGGCTGACTGCCGGAAAGAGACTTGTGGTGGGGTTTAATGGACAGTAACAACAATCATTAGCAGGAATTTGTAAACTACATTCTATTTAAAATGCACACATCTGCTCAAATGTTGATAAATTAAAATGAAATAAATGGAGCGTTAGTGAATGAACAGAAGATGGCGGCATTTTAAATGCCAACATTCTAACACTCCTGATTTCATTTGGAAATGCGGTTCTGCTTCTCCGACCTTTTTTTTACCCATGCAAGGAACATATTCCATGCATAGGTAATTAACCAATCAAATTGCTTGATTTTAGCCTACCCATTTTATAATTCCCAATAACACACACACCCTGTTGTGCCTTATTGCTTAATTAGCCTGCTGGAGAAGATCCAGAGAAGATCTACAAAGATGATAGCTGGTCAGCAGGGTAAGACATACAAGGATAGGTTGAGGGCACTGAACATGTACTCCCTGGAAAACAGGAATGAGAGAGAGAGAGAGAACATGTTTGGGACTTTCAAGTACTTGCAAGGGATTAATAAGGTTGATAAGTAGAATCTCTTTAAGCTAAGTGGCAACCATAACCTGAAGGGGCACAGTCTTAAACTGAAGGACGGCATTACAAACTGATAGTATAACTGTTCATGTGGTGGGTGCACAAAAAGTCCATTTTAAAAACTTTGAGTATTAATAACAAAAAGTGCCTAGGGCATTATGTGTTTGGCCCATAACTCCCTGCCCTGTTGGGACTGACAGGTGTCAGGGGTGTGACTTAGGATTGTCAACAGTAATGCTCATGCTATTCCACCAGCACCCCCACCCTCCAGCCAGAGACAGGCATCGAGGTGCACCTTGGACCCTTTGCCACCCAGAGTTCACCCATTCTCTTATACTGTGCCCAATTCAGTGTATTTCATAATGAAATGAAGTGAATGTAAAGCCCAAACACCAAAATCTACACCTTGACACTTAATGTCTACTTAGAAAAAAAACAACAACCATTTGCCCATGGGAACAAAAGTTCAGCTTTAATAATTACACCTTGGTTATTATATTTTTTTTGTTGCATTGGAACCTTCATAAAGTCATGCACTGGCCTTGTGCATATTGGTAATCCCACCCCACCACCACCACCATCACCCCCAGTGAATTAACATACATGTACAAATGTCTGCACTCAGTCTGGTTCCTGTAAACCACACATTCAGAGCAGCTTTCAGCACCTTGACCACACAACCCACTTTTATTCATTAGCAACAGCCTGGGTTGACTAAGTACATGCAGGTTCTGTGTGAATAAGGTTGCAAAGCATGTCACAGGAACATTGTAAACTGCCACCTTGCTGGCCATCAGGAATTGTTAAAAAAAATGTATCCAAATACAGGACTCTATTGCATGGCACTAGAGGCAAGGTCAGTGTCACAGTAGACTTGATGCAGGTGATGTAGAGCCTTTAGGCTACTTGCATGCAAGCAGCAAGTGCAAATGGTAGAGGGGTAGGCTCCTGGCCTATCTCTAGGTAAACATATATATACTGTTTGGAATAGGTTGTCTGCATGCCTGCCAATTATACCTCTCAAGTGTCCCTGATTTTCAGAGATATCCCTGATTTTGCCTCAAAATATTACTCTGTCCCTCCTAAAATTTGTGTTTTTGTGGCTAAACAGTGGGTACTGTAAGCACAAAACAATGTCAAGCATTAAAGTTACAGACTTGTTCTTCTTTAGAAAATGCATTTAGCTCTAAGCCCCATATTCTACCAGCTTTCTGGGTGGATAGCTCTAATTTTGAAGATGTGTCCCTGATTTTTGTCCTTTGTCCCTGATTTTTTTAAGCCTTGTCCCTGATTTACAAGGCAGGAGGTTGAGAGGTAAGGTATGCTGCAAATCAGAACCACATATGTACTATAACTGCATTACTTGTTAGACAATCTGTGAGGTTGGTAAGTGGGATAGCTACTGCATAATACCATTTTTATAGTTTCTTAACCAGGATAAACAAGGTGAGACAAAACAGGTTTACAGACGACAGAACAGGAGCACAAGGAGACCATGTGATTAGTTATAGATCACAGAGTTAGAGGCTGTGGTGGGATTTGAAACTGCAGTATCCTGGTTCCAAACCATGTGCGCTCACCACAACATTACACAATCACCACTAAGTGGTGGTAGTGGTAGTGATGGAGTATTTTATATTATAAAATGGGCAAAGGATTTCAAGCAATCTGATTGGTTGTTAGCCGTGCATTAGAGCTGTCTAATGCACAGCTAAAACTAGAACCCCCTTTAGAATACACAAGCCCATTTTATAAGTGCAATAAGCCACTCTGGGGATGTGCATTAGACAGTTCTAATGCACAGCTAGAGAAGACTAGCGCACTCAGCCTGTGGCCTCGGCCTCACTACATCCCCAGACATGCATTAGATCTGTCTAATGCACACCCCATCGTGTCTTATTGCTTACGTAGTCAACCTGAACAACCACTGCAATATACACTGCCACTGATTGGAAATCACCACAATGACATTGTACGGCACTGTGAAGACATCTCTTTGCTTATTATTCACAAGACATAACCACCATCTGCACATAGAATGCTGGCATGCCCTTTATGGCTTATATGCATCCAAACAGGTTACAAGGCCAGTCTATTAAACATTATCTGCATGCACTGAATTTTGGACTGGTATTGTCTCTACTGGCCAAATGCTATCATTTCCAGATATCTCAGGTTTAATGTGGCTACAACAGGGACTGGTTATAGAAGTTCCAGGCATCCTGTGCTGGACTGGTAGCACTCATCCTTGGTTCCCAGCTCAGGGCATCCATGTTGTCCAAGCCAGTACTGCAACCCTCTATTTGACAGAAAAAACACTGTCTACCACCCATATCCTTTACAGCTCTGTTATGCCTTGAGAAATGATCCAAACTTAAAGACAGCACTGTGACACTGCTGAAAGGGACATGGTTCAGATTTCCCAAATGGCTGCATTTATTTATTTAGGAAATTGAAATTACAACCATTTGAGTCATAGACTCATTTCCAAAGGCTCCGCATCAGAATAAAACTTAGACGTTGTATGTAGGTGATGCACCTGTATCGAGTATTGTCCACTGGGTCCATCACTCTCTTGGATGCAAAGGGAGCTATATCTGAAACCACATCCTATTTGTGAAGAGCTAATGTGGTTTACAGCAGCATACATTAATTTGCAGATTCATCTGCTAGCAGAGACTAAGTCAGTCTAGACCTGCCCTCTCAAAAAAAAAATCGTGGACTAGCTAACTTTATCCCTCCCTGCCCTGACACAGAATATTACTGTGTTGTGTTTTCTGGTGCCCAAGGCTTCCCCCACCTGGACCTCCTCCACACTCTCCCCATATGTCAGGACCATGTCCAGCAGGTTGCTGCCCCTTGTCAACTCCCTGACTAACTGTTGAAGAAATACCCCCTGCAATGCTGCTAATATCTCCCTGTTCCTTGTCAATGCTGCATCTGGGATTTCCCAGTCTACATCTGGGAGGTTTAGGTCCCCTACCAGTAGTCAGGGTCGGACTAGCCCACCTGGATAACTGGAAATTTCCAGGTGGGCCCCCTCAGTTGGGTAAGTGGTTACCTTCTGAACTCTGAAAACTTTTGCATTTATCTTCTTTTTTCTAATTAAATGGGATATCTGGGACACAATTGATAATTGTAAGATGCAAACACAGAGCTAGTGTATCAGATTGAAGTGGAATATTGATACGAGTGTGTCAACCTGGGCCCTCCTCTATTGATTTTCCAGGTGGGCCCTTGTGTCTTCTTTCCAGGTGGGCTCTCTGTACCCTAGTCCGACTCTGCCAGTAGTAGTACTCCTTTTAGGGCTATCCTTGTGATTGCCTGCGTTAACTATTGATTGCCCTCCTCTCCTTGCGTAGGAGGCCTGTATAACACCCCAGCCACAAGGATTCTCCCATATTCCTGCCTAGCGTTCACGACATCAGCTCAGTCGCCCCATCCTCCTCTTGTTCTTCAGTTGCATATATGCCTTCTCTGATGTATAAGGCAACCACACACACACACACACACAAAATCTTTTACTCTCCTGTCCCTTCTGAACATTCTGTAACATGGAATTGTAATTTCCCAGGTGTGATGCTCTGTCCACCAGCTCTCACTTATTGATACTATATCTAGCCCTTCATCCCCATGATGGCCTCCAGGTCCACCATTTTATTTCCTGAACTCTGGCCATTGGCTGCTAAGCCCTTCCACCAGGTTCCCCTCCATTTCCCCTTCACCTGTCATCATCATGCCCAACATTTTAGCACTATCTGGGCGGGGGTCTGTAGCCATACATTTCTCCTTCCTTTTTGGGCCAGATTTTTATTTAACAATCTGTCAGACAGGATCCCTAAACCTGGATTCCAGACTAGCCTCTGCTTGTAAAATGATCCACACACCTTGCATATTTTATCAAACGTGTTTTATTTTTTCAATGAAAGTTCAATACTTACTTATGAACTACTGTGTTGTATGTGCTTAATTTAAGTATTGGTACCTACTGAAAATAATTTTTCCACATTTTTTTTCCTCTTTCTCTCAAATAAATACAGTTAACAAACATGCATGCAAAAACAAGCTTGACACAAATTGCAAATCTTGATAACAATTTATCAAACAGTTAAATCAGTTCATAATATCTTGCAGTATGTATTCTTCTGCAAGGAATAAAAACACTGAGTGAAATATTCATTATTTTAGTACTTACTGTATACTTCATGCTCTTTGATACTGATTAAGGTGTGTCCCATGACCAATTACTGACTAAAACCTATCTTTCCTGCATTCTCTTGAAAACTGTGGAAATGCCTTATAAAGCTGAAACTGAACTCCGTTTTGTTACCAAACGTATGCATTGTGAAACTGTGTTTTAATCTGTT
The DNA here is from genome assembly GCA_016271365.2 of Neoceratodus forsteri. Taxonomy (NCBI): domain Eukaryota; kingdom Metazoa; phylum Chordata; order Ceratodontiformes; family Ceratodontidae; genus Neoceratodus; species Neoceratodus forsteri. Next base: position 1,453,885,209 of record CM057452.1, read on the forward strand.
GATTTGTACATGTTTTGTCATAAATGCTATTTCACACTATATTGATATCATTTATTTTAATTTACTAAAGAATTCTGATGTGAACAGATTTTATTAGTCCTTGTACAAATAAAAATAGAATCGGACATAATGTATATTAGGTCATTCCATAAAATTTATAAGCTCATTCTATTCACAAACACTGAGCTAAATAACAACACAGTTGCAGCACTTACAAAAAGAATGACACACACACACCTATTTGCAAAGTGGGCCAGGTGGTAAGAAATATAATAAACGACACTTCCTTTGTGTATGTACTGGTTATTTCATGTATTTAAAACCACTTCTATGATGGATGCCAGCCGCGTTAAATTGACTTAAAAAGGTTTAAGTGAATTAAACTGATTTAAACCCACTAGTCTGGACATGCATGTAACCACAGCAAGGAGGAAATTAAACTCATCTGGTTAAGAGGGAAGTGTCTGTGCAAACATAATGCAAGTAGTGTTGCACATGTGTCATACTATTAGCATATAAACACACTGACAGAGGACAGATCAGGCAGGAATGACAAATGCAAAGTGGGGCAGAACAGTAAGGATCTGGTTAATGGTAAGAGGGTGAGGCTGCAGAGGGTAGTCCATTGCAACTGACACACCCCAATGGTCTTTCATGCCATAAAAATACAAAATAAAAAAAAAGTTATGCTACGTTGATTTGGGGAAGACAGACAGTGGAACTGAATACACACACACACACACACACACACACAATTTCAAGTAGTCTATACGTGATCCTTCAAAAACTGAGCTTCAAATCTGCGGGTAATCTTGTATCATACTGGAAAATCTACAAGACCAACACAGGGAAATTTCCATGGATTTACAGGGAAAATACATAATTAATCTGGAAGGACTCTAAAATACAACTGTTCCCAAGATTACCGCTCTTATGAGTACAATACTCTCTAGTACGTCACAAGTCTCTCATCCACAGTACCAGAGACCAAACTGCTGTCATCTTTCACATCACACTCAGACTCCACTTTTTCCCTCCTGCTTTTGTAGGGTGGGATGAGGACCACTCTATCAGGAATGACCAGTACATGTCTACTAAAGCTATGAATGTAACAGTACTTGGACAATACTACTGTACTTAATTAGTACATCCATGCTACTGCAGAACAGGGTATCAAATGAAATGTTTCTCGAAGGAACACAAAACCCAGGAAAAATGAAGAAATACACACCACAATAAACAAAGAATGAAAGAAATATAAGCAAAATAAATAATATTCAAATTTACTATAAACAAATTTTGAATATTGATCATCCTTACAGCAATGGTCAGGTAAGACACCAGGTTGCTAAAGAAACATCTGTGCATGACAGTCTCCAGACAGTCTAAACTGTGTCACGCTCAGGAGTTTCTCAAGCTCAAACAATGCATGCTTGAGGATAGAGATTTATCAGATTATTGTGCCACATGTAAACGCACTGAGTGCCTGACAGTGTTTTCAGGAATTTAGAAAAAACATCATGTAAACAGAAACATCTTCCAAATAACCTGATTATCAAAAAATCTGATTCAAGACAGGAATCGGAAAACTAACAGCATGTAAATGTGCTGAGTGAAGTGACAGAATTGACAACACAGGAAGCAGTTTGGTGCAACCCTTTTAGGGTGGCAGCAACTTCATATGGTACAAGACAGCGGAGCGGAGTGTAGTAAGGGGCAGGAGCAGTTTAGCAGAGGGGTAAAATGGAAGTGGTGTTAGCTGCAGGTGTAGTTTACTGAGAGGAAGTTGTTCAAGGCTAATGATAAGGAGTAGGGGGAGGAGGATAAGCGGATTTCAGGGGGAAGAGAATTCCATAGCTTAGGGAGGTGATATGAGAAGCTGATTGGCCTGTCATAGTCAAACAACGAGGAATAACTAATTGATGAGAATCATATGATCTAAGACAGTGGTCCGGGAGGGTAGAGTGGATAGTAGGGAAGACAGATAAGGGAGGAGAGAGCCAAACCAATATTTAGACACAAATTTTGCACAGTGGAGAAGGCTGTGATTTTCTAAAGAAGTAAGAGATAGGGAGTGATAGAGGTTACAGTTGAGAGTGCAAGAAGGGGAATCAAGAGCAAAACGACAGAAAGAGTTGAAGAGGGTGTCCAATCTGGCAAGGGAAGACTTGGGCGTGGCACAGTAGACTACATCACAGTAGTCGAAAATAGGTAGGATTATCTTCTGGATAAGTTCACGCCTTACCAACAGTGGGAGGCAACTACAGTTCCTAAATAATGCACCAAGCTTGGAGCGCAGCTTCTTCAGGATAGCGTCTCCATGTCCAGAGAAGTTGAAGTGTCGGTCCCACAGCATCAACCTCCAGCTATTTACAGACTACAGATAGGAGGTTTCATATGAAGGATACCTCTCAGAAAAGTATGGGACACTTTTAATTGTGCAACTGTATAGCCTTCAAATGCTGATATGACAGTCAAATATGTTTTTATAGAGGAATACTGCAGACCTGAATCAGATATTGAAAGCAAGCACTGTGTTAAAACAGAGTTCACAGGACACATAAAGGGTCTGTATTCTGAAAAGCCGCCCACAAAGTAAAACACTTCTGCAAGCCCCCCAAACAGGCTTACCTTTTATGGAACTCACCCTCTGTGGCTCCCCTCTGTTCCTTGGGAGTCATTCAGTTGCCCTAGTGGGGTTTGGACCCATGCAGTCTGTCGGTGGCTTCTGCTGTTCCATGCCACTCCATTGTGGTACCTGGCCTTTAGATTGGGGATGGCCAGGCACTGCTTTAGTGTTTCCTTGCCTCCGGGTGTGTTGGGGGCAGATTTACAGTCTTGGGGGTTGCTGTGGCAATGGGACTGCAGTTTGTAAATGATAATGGTGGTCCACACTATGGATCACGCACGGCCACCAGAGAAGAGAGCAGGAAGGAAAAGACAAGAAAAAAACTCAGTGGAGCGATTGCTCTGGGTTCTGGGTCCGGTTTTTGGTGGGGCTGGGTGCGGGACCACAAGAGGACTTAGGGGAAGTTTTCAATATAAAATAAATTGTAAATAGTTTTTGCCAGTCAGCGCTAATGGGCATGCGCAGCCGGCAAGTCTCAAAATTTAAAGAGGCAGTAGCTCCAATAGAAGGCTGTTGTTTTTCAATGCCAGCTGGCGCCATTTGGGGCAACATGTTGTAAATAGTTATTTGGGACTGCAGGTCCTAGAGTTCTTCAGGGAGGACAGATAGTGTGGTGCCAGGGAGTCGGGTCCCTAATTGGACCCCAGGGCATTTGGCACCTTTTGGGGAGAGACAATATAAGGGACTGATTTTGGCACCCTGGGGGGGGATTCAACAGTAGAGAGAAAAAAGGGAAGGTTGGAGTGGGGCTGATTGCCCACTCAGTCATACGGGTGGGAATTTTATTGTTTTGTTTGGCCAGCAAAGTAGTCAGGGATAAGACATGGCGGTGGCCATTAATCCATGAGCCCTGTTTAGGGCTGGCTTGTGGTCTTGGTCCCTTGAGAGGGACAGAAGAGAAAGTGTGCTGCCAGAAAGGGAGTATCTTTTTGCTACCTTGGGAAGCACAATGAAGGAACTGAGGACGTGGAATGAGGGGTATAGTAGGAGCCAGGGTCCTGCAGCCCCCGGTCCTGATTTATCCCTCTGGCTGGGAGTTTGCAGTTCTGGGCATTGTGACTCAAATAGGAGTGGATAAAGAGGGTGGTTTTGAGAGTTTGGCCATCCCTATGGAGGTCCATGCTCCTTGCGGGAGCTAAGGGAGAAGCTGGAGGGAGGAGAAAGTATTTGCTGCCTATTGTTTGCAAGGGAATGATTCAGCCACAAGTGGTTTTGCAGCCTGTGTTTGGACTTTTAGCTACCTAGGCTATAGGTAGCCACCTGAACTAACATCAATGTGACCTTTGCAGCCCAAAGTACCATTAGCTATGAGGTAACCTGCACGATCTAAAGCAACTGAACTGTTTAATTTGCTCCATGGAGTGACTGTTTCCATTTTATTCATCTGTTCATTAAATGGATCCCTGTTTCCTGCAGTTTGGTGTTTGCCTCATTAATTGAAGGAACTGTTTGCTGCTAAAAGAAGTTTGCCTCCACAGCAAGCACCAGTGGGTTCCAGGGCTGATCCTAAAGAACCAGCCACCGTCGCAGGAGTCATCAAGAGGCCTGCCTGGTGAAGACTGTCTACAAAGGCCAACCGGTTAAGTAGGCAAGCCAGGCAGGTGAAGATCTGCATCATCCCAGTACAACATCCCTTCAGCGTCTGCCGGCCAGGAAGCAATCCCCCCAATGGAGTCCATCCATCACCAGCACCACCCGTGGGACTCGGGTACTGTCTTCCTGCTTTATTTCTGGACTGTGTTTTCTTGGGTTGTACAGTGCCCCCTCCCAACAATTTACCATCTGCATACTCCTAGATGGGGATGGAGGCTTACACTTCCATTTCAAGGAGTAAGTATGTCTGGTAAAAGCCTTTCTAGCTGCAAGCAAGACATCAGCAACCTTAGGTGACACCCCAAAATGTGTGAAGGCTATGTTTTCAGGAGGCATGTATGCAGACGTATGGACTTTAGGTCCAGATGGACCAAAGGCCCCTGTGACACAAACTCTGACACAGCAGCAGAGGAACAGGATGCTCTGTCCCTGGTGTTGTAGGAAAGGAAACCATATCTGGCAAGGTCATGAAGAGCTTTGAAGATGATAGGGGCACTCTCTGCTTTCAGCTTGAGCAGAATCCTTTGTGTGAGAGGAATGGGGGAAATGCATACAGTAATTTCCCTTTTCAAGAGAGCCCTTTCCAAGAGAGGGAAAATCAGTTTCACCAAAAAACTCCAGGCCCTGAGGCGAGAAAGCAAAAATGCAGCAGTTTTGCGTTGTGAGGGGACGTAAAAAGGTCCGACTCTGGATGAACCCATCTTGAGAAGAGGCCATTTACCATGGAAGTAAGCAGTTCCCATTCATGAAAAAGAGACTGAGACATGCTTACCTTGCCTGCTAAGATGTTTTGGATACCTAGGAGAAACACAATCGACAGCAGAAGGCGTGAGACATCACCCAGTACCACATTCTCACTGCTTCCCTGAATTGCGGATAGGAGTAGGTGCCCCTTGTTTGTCTATGTAATGCATGACACTGACATTGTCCATCTAGATTAGCAAAGGACCAGGGCAGTGATGATTCTGAAATGCTTGGAGGCTATATAGGACAGCTCCATTTCCAAGACATTTATGTGTAATTCAGTCCCCACCCTGCTCCTGGACCCTTGTGTCTAGAATGAACCAAGATGAGCACCCCAAACAGAGCCTGAGGCATCCGTAGTGAGTATCTGCACAGGAACTGGTACAAAGAATGGAACACTCTTTGAGTATATTGTCACAGTTCATCCACCATAGCAGTGCTGAACAAAGTGGGAACATGGCAAGAATCATTTGTTCCAACTCACCCGTCAGTTGATATCGTTGTACTCTGAGGTCTGGATATTCAAACTGCACCCAAAAAGTGTGCAACAGCAGGAGGAAGCACAAGTCCACTGCGCCCATGCACAAAAACTGCGCAGGTCAAGATGCGCCTGCGGCATATGACTGAATATCGCATCACCTGTGCAATAGCGCAACCAGAGATGTGCAGTTGCGCATTTCAAATGCACCATAGCGCAACCAGGGATGCCCCATGGAGCAGGGCAGCAGTGCAACAGCACAACCAGGGATGCACAGGGACAGGATGCAGGGGCCCACCACCCATGCCACAGATGGGCAGAGAAGCACACAGCAGAAGAGACATCGCCCCCACACCCCATGCACTGCACAACCGGTGGAGAGCTGGAATAACCACCGGCCCATGGATACCAGCAACCAACCCACAGCCGGGGCATGGTGCCCCAGCACACCCCCTGGCAAGCTGTGACCGGCACACAAGGATGGCCGACCACCCCATGCCACACCATCCCACCAATGCAGAGCACACCCTGCACCATGATCCCCATACACCCTGCCCAGGAGTAGCGCCCAACAGTGCAGGACACCCCATGCATGCCACCACCCCCACTGTGACAATGCAACCCTGTGCACCATGGAGCCATGCAAGGCAGCCCCACCATGTGCACCCTGCAGCGGGTGGCAGCAGACAGCGATACAACAACTGCATACACAGTGCCGCCCTGCATGTCCCCCCCGAGGTACAGCTGAGAGACCGACCATGCGTCAGCACACGAGGTACCCCACATGTGACAGGGCATGCCCCGGACCTCACCACCAGTGGTACAGCACCCTGCACACCCTCCCAAGGACACATCCCATCCCAGCACTGGCCACAAAAGCCAGCACAGACACACACAGTGTTTCATGGAAGCATGCGCCACACAGGATGCAACACAGTGCATTGACAAACACCCACCCGTACCCAAGGGCACACAGTAGCGGGTCGACCAAGCCACTGGCATGTGGCCATGGCAGCTGTGTACACATGGCCAGTACCCTTACATGGCACAGGTGTGCCAGCCACCCTGCGCAGGCACCATGAAACTGTATGCCACCAGCATGCGGCCGGAGCACAAGTGACAGACAGTGGAGCACATCCCCTGAAACAGACACAAGCGACAGCATGGAGGGGGGACAACAACAGTGGAGGCCACAGTGCCACCAGAGGCAGACATGCACCATACTGGTGACAAGAGGCAACCTGGCTTTGTGCCGGGTACAGTGGTTGTCCAGCATGGACAGCCACCACTGACATGCCAGCAGACTATGCATATCACAGACATGCAAGGGTGTCAGCTGCACAGGCCATGGATGGTCTGACAAGGGTGCCATGCACACAGTGCATGCACCGTGGACCACTGCACACAGGCACCAAGTGCACAAACAACAACACACAAACCACAGAGAGTGACTGATCCCCCCGCCCACACCACGGGCGGTTCCCTTCGGACACACACACACACACACACCCTTCTTGCCACCCCACGCCATGCACCACTGCAGCTGAGCACCTGTAGTCTGCTGCAAATCAGAGACCACCACAGTTGTCATAACAAAATGTATGTATTAAAAATATAAACACTCAAACATATATACAAGGGTGGGGAAAGAGCCACAAACCAGGTGGGGGCGGGCATGGGGCAGGGGTGTACAAATGGGAGAGGGAAGAAGGGGTGTGAGGGTGGGTCCAGGTGGATTAGGTGTGTCAGGGGGTCATGGAGGGCCTATTGTCTTCCCCGCTCTCCACTCCTGTGGCGCCTCCGGGTGCTTCTCCTCCAGACCCTGTGCCGCTCCATCCTCTCCAGCAGTGCCAGGGATGCCCACGCCAGCTGCAGCAGCTCCTGCATGCCCCATTCTAGGGCCATCCAGCATTGTCCACCTAGGACAAGGGAGCAGAGTCAATACGTGTGACTGTCCAGCTCCGTGCAGGCCACCCATTGTGCATGGCATACAGCTGTGTGCCACACCCCTGTGATGATGTGCGACCACCCACAGTGACCGCATCCACAAGACCTGCCTACCCAGGCACCCATGGCCATGCAGACTGCTGAACACACCCACCGCCCATGTCCCGCACAGCACTACCGTGGCCGTACAGTGACATGGCTATGCGGTGTGAAGACAGTGGCACAGCCATATACCCAGTGCACGCATGGATCACCATTGATGCACTCCCAGACATTCAGTGCCACTGGACAGTGCTGACTGTTACAAGTTGCATGCATGGCAGTGGTGTCAATGGATGGTGGCCATGCCCCGCTGCCCACCCTGTTACACAGCAGGCAATAGTAATCATGGATGTAAGGCACTCACCATCATCAGGCTAGTCTCTGCACCTCTGTGGTCTGGCATCCCTCCCGGCCTGCTGGTCCTCTTGGCAGCACCTCCTCTCCCTCGCCCGCCGGTGCTCCTCTGGGCCTAAGGTGCAAACAAGGAGAGAGAAACATCAGAACAATCTGGTAGCAAAGTCCCCCTGCCCCATGTGTGTGCAATCCCACACAGCCATACCCATCCACCCCCCCACCCTGATACCACCACCACGGCCAACACTGGATGGCCCCCCAAGTGCCGGACACATGCAACCATGAAAACCATATGGACGTTAACAGTGTATGGATGGGGCACCTACCTGGCCATGGCACCGTGCCCCTCCTGGCATGTGCCTGCAGGTGGGCAAGCCTGTCCAGGTTCCTACGCTGGAGGTCCCCATATCGGTGGCGACACTGCTTGGCCGTGCACCCGATTCCCGTGGCCTCCTCCAGCACCACCGCCACCTCCTCCCATACTGCACTCCTGGCCCTGTCCAGGAGTGCATCTCCAAAGTGCCCCAGCATGGGGCTCTACTATGCCACCAAATTGGCCAGCTCCACCTGGCTCCAAACAGCAGCCCTCCTCCGTGCCATCTCTAAAGCTGGTTGGAGTCAAAATGGCGCTTCGATGGCGGTCCGCCCACATGCAGATGCTGCGGCGGTACAGCGCTGCCATTCCCTATCGCGCTGTCACCGAACAGCACGATAGTGGTGCACCCATGCAGACGCATGGTGCCTAGGGGGCAAAGGTCGGGCACAGGGTCAAAGGTCTCTTGCGCACGGACTGAAACAGCGTGATTAGTACTCAATGCGTGTAGCACGATTGGGTGCCTGTGTGCCACCTCCTGTAGCGGCCTACCGCGCTGTGGCCCCAGTGTGCCTATGGCGCCCCAGTGCCACAGCGCCATGTATGTGAACAGCGTAGTAGCGCCACTGGCACAATGGTGGCCGTGCCCTGCATTGCCTCCCACGCACAGCACATCAGCAGCGTGGCAGGCATCTGCGTCATCACCCCAGGCATGCGCAGTTCGGTGTGTACTGTGCATGTCACAGAAATGCACCCTTGCCTGAGCACGTTCAACACAATTGCGCAAAGCGCAACAGCACAATATTCAGTCGGCATATGCAAATCAGCTAATCAGCCATTCAATGGTGCAGATACTGCATTTGCATCCACTTAAAATTGCGCCTCACCTCATTTGCTTGCATTGCGCTATAAAAATGCGACATTGGGCTGCACTGGCCATAGTCGGTTATTGCAGTCTATTGTGGTGAGTTGCAAGCTGTTTGGGAGTGTGGACTGTGGTGTGTGGGACATGCATGGGACTGCACAGTCACAGGTAACACCGGTCATTCTCACAGGATGAATAATGAGTGATCGTGAGGTGGAGGAAGAGGAACAGAGACGTGGGAGGAAGAGGAGGCCTAACTTCACAAAGGCAGAAACAGATGCCCTGTTTGAGGCCTACCTCGACCAGGCGCCGCTGCTCAGCGGACGGCGGGAAACACCACAGGCCCGTGTTGCTGCATGGGAAGAGGTGGCGCATGCCGTCAACTGCATGGCAGCCACCAGCAGTCTGTGCAGGAGTGCAAAAAGAAGATGGGCATGGACAGGAGGAGGATTAAGGACAAGGTGGCTGCCATCAGGGCAGCATGGTCTGCGACCGATGGGGGACAGCCAGCTGTACAACACCTGACCCCACAAGAAGAGCAGGTTGCTGGCAGCATGTGGCGTTGTGCCATCGAGGGTGTTCCAGGCGGTGGATTCCAGACGGGTGGTAGCCCGTCACTGCATGGTAGGTCCTGGTCTGTCAGTGGGGGGGAGACAGAGTAGGGCAAATACATTAATGCTACTGTGTTCCCTTAAAGCTCCTGAGCGTCTACATGGGTCAGCGGTGGTGGGCTTGTCCACTGAGGGTGGTACCATGGACATAGAGGAGGGCCCATCCACCTCCACAGCCACACAAGGGTCAGGATGACAGTGGGCCCACCTGGATGTCCGGACTGATGTTGGTGGAACAGGTGCGGAGGAGGCCCTGCCCGTGTCCCAGCATGCTAGCGTCCATGGATGCCAGCATGCTGAGACTCAGGCTGGTGTCGGATTCATCACTGATGATGATGGAGCTCACTTCATGGACAGTGATACATGTGGGCCGCAGGATGGCCACACAGCAGGTGACATCACAGGCATGGCCGTGGGTAGTGCCACCGTGGAGGCCTGCGTGACATCACAGTCCCAGCCTGTGCCTGTCTGCACCAGTGGGGCAGCACTGGTGTGTGTCTAGGACAGTGGAGCTGTTGCGGCCACTCCGGCGGCACCGTTGAGTCCTGGAGAGCGGCAGCCAGAGGGGCAGTGTCAGCAGTCGGCCAATGGCCATGGGGGTACAATGTCAGGGGGCGGCGTCAGTGCACCGCCTGTGGACATGCCCAGGCCTGGCCCTGGTGTGCAGCGCCCACCCTCAAGGGGTGCTTCCCATCAGGGCCACAAACACCATGAGGGACAGCATGACAATCAGGCAGACGACCTCTTAGAAGAGCACACCCGCATACTCCAAGAATCAGTCGATTAGCAGGTGCTGCTTGTGACGGCGGTGGATGCACTCAGTGCAGCTCTGCGCCAGGCAGAGGAGCAGCACAGCAGAGATACCGCTCTGCTCCTGGCAGGGATGGACCAGATGCGGGAGGCTGTGACCGCTGCCATTGACAGGCAGACACAGTCAATCACAGCTGTCATGGCCACAATGGGCACACTGTTATTTGCCCATGCGTCGCAGACACCGTGCAGTGCAATGTCCACCCCCCATTCCTGGCGTCATGCGACACCCTCCTTATTGACACCAGGTTCAGCTGTGGGCATCCTGAGCATGCCTGGTGCAGGCATGTTCCGATTGCTGCAGACCCATCTTGTGAGCAGTCGGCGTTCACACAAGCGGAACCCTTGAGGGACTGTCGGTGCCACCCATGAGGCCATTGGTCAGCCTGTCACTGCTGGTGGGTCTCGGCGGGGCTGCCCATGCATCCGTGGTGGCCATGGCACTGTGGCATGTGACTGACCTGTCTCCCACCATGGCTACTGTCTGATGCTGCCCTGTGTGCATTGCGTTGTTCAACGTGCAATGCACGGGTGAGGTACCCGGCCCTGCACGCACACACACGTTCCATCTGCATACCCTCCCGGCTGCTGTCTGCTGTGGCATGTGCATGATGATGCCTGTGTTGCGCTGTCCACCACTGTGCAATGGTGCCCAGCGTCTGACACACGCACAATGACAGGCACTGGGCGTGGTGGTCTGTGGACGTGTGTGTGGCTAGGGGTGGCGGTTGGGGTCGGCGTGCCTCCTACCCTTTGTGCATGTCTTGTGAGGTGTGTGTGTGTGTGTGTACATATGTGTGTGTGTGTGTGTGTGTGTGTGTGTGTGTGTGTGTGTGTGTGTGACCGCGTGCCATGTTAGACCTTCCCATCCCTGATGGCGTGTGCGGTTCCATGCTCGGCCAATTCCCTTAACGACATGCACCCCTTGGGTTTGTCCATGCATGTTTGTGGGTTGTGCCCTTGCCACTGGTGGTTGCACATGGCCCCATGACTTACCTGGGTTGGTTGAAGTGCTCCTCTGTGATGGTGTCCCGGTGCAGCTGTGCCATCCGGATCAGTCGGGGGTCCCTTCGACCAAGGGGGGCTGCCCATTACCATCTTCACCAGCGTCCTCATCATCCCCATTGCTGTCCCTCTCTTCAACCTGTATGGCTATCCCACAGTCATTGGCCATGTTGTGCAGGATGCAACAGGCCAGGAATAGCCCGCAGGCCTTTGAGGGGCTGTACTGTAGGGCACCGCCAGACGTGTCCAGGCAACGGAAATGTGCCTTCAGCATCCCGAACACCCGCTCGATGACATTGCGTATGGTGGCATGTGCCTCATTGTAGCATTGCTGTGATGGGGTCGCAGGCCGTAGGTATGGTGTGAGCAGCCAGGGACAGAGTGGGTATCCACTGTCACCTGTGTGTAGAGGGTGGACATTAGTTTGGTGATCAGCGTCGCCCTGCCTTGGGCCATCTAGGCCAATACCCATGTCACCTCTGACTATGCCCTTCCCAAGCTCCATGTCTTTTTGCGTGGTTTGCATACTCAACCACTAGGTGGCCAGTGGGAATGTCCCCACTCTTGAACCTGTGACACAGTGTGGACTGGTGCCAGATGAAGGCATCATGTGGTCCCCCAAGGTGCGTGGCACAGACATTGATTATGTGCCCCCTGGCATTGCACACCACCTGGCAGTTGATGCTTGCATACCCCTTCCAATTCATGTATGCAGCCCCTTTGGGGCCAGGTGGCGTGCGGATGGCCACATGGGTGCAGTCTATTGCCCTGAGCATGCCAGGCATACGTGCTACCCTGTGGAACTCCTGTATGTTTGCTGTGCGCTCCGCCAGTGTGCTGGGGAAATGAATGTACTCCGCAGCATGTGGCAGCAGTGCGCTGAGGAACTGGGTGAGGAGGCGTGACGTGGCTGACTGGGTTATGCCTGTCATGTCCCCTGTTGGTCTCTGGAAGGTACCCGTGGCGAGCAGGCACATGACAGCTGTCACTTTGGTCTCTACTGACAGGCATGGCTCCGTCGTGTGGGTGCCTGCATCACATTACGCACAGCTCACGAGCCACCTCAGGATCTCCCAGTTCAGGCGGTACGGCCCATGATCTCAGTATCAGTGTACAGCTCCAAGCTGGTGGCAAGCTCGGTACTGCTTGTTGGGGCATACCGCTGGCCGGGCCCTTCCACGCCCGCCCCTGCTGCCTGCCTTCTCACCCCTTATAACTGCCTCCATCTGGATGGTGGCACTGGCCATATCCTGGCTTGTGTTACCCCCGGCAGCTGTTTCTGTGTTCCCCCGCTGTCCTTGCTGCACTCCCCTGCACCAGGAACACCTCCCTATAGTGGCCTCAGTGCTGTATGGCACTTCCCCCTTTTGACCTGCACTGTGGCACAGGCTCCCCACACCTTCCCTGTTCCTGGGGGTTCCAGGTGCTCTGTCCTGCTCCTGCCCTGTCCTGCTCACAGTTTCTGCGTGCCTGTGTGGCTGCCTGCAGTTCACCAACCTGTGGCTTCCCTGTAGCGTTCTTGTGCCTCTCTCTTGTTTCTTTTTATTTTGGATCATTTCTGCTATCGAGCAACTTCTGTTTGCTCCCCTATTGCACATGGCACATGTTGTTGAATATCGCACTGCGCCATTTATGCATGGTTCCTCCCCCTTCAGTTGCACATGCATTCATTATCATTGCGCTCTTGCGCATTGTGATTTGGGGGTGCATCTGCCTCCTGCTGAATATCGCAGAATGGTGCATTTTCGGACTTGCGCTGGCGCATCCCTGTTGCACCTGGCGCATCCCTGTTGCGCATTGTGCAACCCTTTTGAATTTCTGGGTCTGAGTGTTTATTGTGGGATTCACATATGGAGCCGAGCCAATGGCATTGTTACTATGGCAGCAACCATCAGGCCCAGGAGATGTAACACTGTCCTGGCAGAGATACAGTGTCTCCTGTGTATCAAGTGTGTTTAAGCAATAAGGGCGTCTGTCTTGTCCTGTGGCAGGAAAGCACACCCCTTGTTCATGTCCAATACCACTACAATGGATTAGCAGCATTGCCATGGGATCAGTACTGACTTTGGCACATTCACTGTTATCCCTAAGGCCTCAAACAGCTGCATTGTTTAGGAAAGAGTGTGAAAAAGAGCTCCCTGGAATTGACCTTCAGGAGCCAATCATCCAGATAAGGGTAAACCCCCTGTGAAGGGCTGCCGCAACCACTGCTAATCATTTGGTAAATACTCACAGTGCCAAGGATAAGCCAAATGGCAATACTGGAACTGATAGTGCCTGCCCTCCAGCATGAAGTGGAGGTATTGTCTGTGGCACTGTCTGATCTTGAGATGAAAGTATGTGTAACCCCCCCCACAGGTGGAGCTTACCTTATTTACCCATCAGGGGCTGCTCTGGTTCTGCCCGTTTCTCCTGCTGCTCCCTTGCTGTGCCCCCGTTGCCTCTGGCACCAGTCCTGGGGTCCTGTGGTGTCCCTGCAGCTCTGTCCAGCCCTCGCTCATGTCTTCTGTAGTAAACAGGGGCCAGAGGAGCAAAATCATGGGACCGCCATGCTGCCTGCACTGTGAGTGTGCAAGTAGCAGTCCGCACATGTGCAGAAGCACATTTTGGTCTTCTCGCCACGATTGAGGCAGAGTGGCAACCTCTCTGGTGCTTCTGACCCCAGTATGAGCTATTCAGGAGTTGGAGACACAGAGGAGGCAGCTTAGGAGCGGCCACAATGTTTATTTTAGAAGCACCAATAGCGCTATACAATGGAAGCATCATGAATATTAACGAGGCTCAAATTAATATTAATGAGCTCTCTGCCAGCTGCCTGGGGGGACAGTGTTTCGAGGGCAGCGATGGGCTAATGGGAGCACTTTGATTTATAATTCTGCAGCCGGGTGATAGTGGGGAAAGGCTGCTAAAGAACTGTGGGGCAAATGTTTATTTATTTATTTTATTTTATTTTAACATCAGTTTAAAAACCTGTATATGTATATAAAAACTGTATGGTTTGGCTGCTAAATAAACATAAAGCTGGTACTGCTGTACCAACAGAATGGGACTATTGTGATAACAGCCATGTGTGGTCCTTTGACCTCAGTCCAGAGCCAGCCAATCAGATTTCTAGGCACCTAAAATCTTAAAGAACTGACCGCTGGGAGAAGTATGAACCACAATTAAGGCGCCCAAATCAATATCCCATCAGTAATCAAAGAGACTTAATGTTTAGTAATATTTGTGATGGACAACATGTTTCAGCCATTCAGAAGCTGCCGTTTTCGGAGAGAACACCAGGGACAGTTACAGTTTGGGGCAGTCTGGTTTGGGCTCTGAGAGAGATAGGAGGGCTCAGACTCTGCTGTGAGAAGAGTTTGGAAGTCAGCCAGAGGCTTTCACAGCCAAAAGACTGGAGATGTTGCATGCATTCAGCACCTGAAAACCCCAGGGAAAGAGAGTGTTTTCTGCTGTTTCCTGCATCATACTGAGGAAGCCCTCAGCTGGGAAAAAGTGCTCAGACTATTTGTCAGAAACTGCAGTTGGCCTAACATGGCTGTAAGCTGAAGCTATCAGTGGAAGAGAAGCCTGCGGAAGCTCCTGTGCTAGGGAACCAAAGAACCTTGTGAACTCCTGCTGTCTGGAATTGGGGGCTTCAGCAGAGAATCTGTGTGCTATTTAGCCTGAAGCCACTCAGAGTCTCATGCCAATGTGATTCTGTTCAGGCCCTCTGGAGCCAGGTAAGGGACCAGCTAGCCTTTACCAAGTGGGGTGGATTGAGAAGCAGGGAGCCACAGGCATGCGCCTGAGTGCTAGGACACTTTTGACTCTTCTGGAAGAGTTAGACCATGGGGTCACTCCTTGGGTCTGGGCTTTTTGTGTACAAGGAAACCCTGCGTAGGGCTCCTCCTCTCCAGCGAAGAAGGTGACAAGTTGCCAGACTCTGCTATCAAGGCAGAAGGTGACAAGCTGTCAAATCCTGCATGTTGGTTAAAGGGTGACAAGCTGCTAGATAAGCCTGCCAATTCCAGCGAGCCCACAGCAACCCCCATTGCTTTTTCAGGCCCCAGTTCTCTGGCCTGCTTTCAATCAGACCATGTGAACCTGGACTTCAAAACTGTGAGTAAAGCAGGGCCTGCCCTGCCCTGGGGAATTTATTTAAGGTTTCCTATCAGTTTAAAGTTCACTCAAGCTACAGTTTATTCATCGTAGTTGTTTAAAGCTTGTGATCAGCTACAGTTATTTAGAGTTACTGCAAGGGCCTCAACGCTGGCCAACCTGTGGCAACATCAGGCCTGCACCAGTCTGGGAGTACCCTCAGCAAGGACTGTTAGGGGAAGCTGGTACCAGACAGGGAGTTGTGCATGTATACTGGTTGGAGGGGGTGTATCGCAAAAAGGTTTACTGCTGAAGTTAACCATTGCCAAAATCATAGCTATTACACTGCATTTCTCACGGTATTCCTTTGTCCAGGTATCCCTTCTCCTATCCCTATCCCGGTAAATAAAGCTGTGTTTTGTTTTGCAAATTCTGTGCATGAGCATGTTATTAGCTACAATCACTAACTGCATGTGTTTTACCGTACTGGTTGTGTTCTTCTTGGGTTTTTTTCACATGCTGTGGTGGTATTTTTAAACTGTAACTAATAAATAGCCTTTTTTTAGAGAACCAAGGCATGCAGAGTCTTTGTTGCTGTTCATATTGTGCTTTCTAGTCTCTGCACCCTCAATTTGCAGTAGAGTGGCTCTTGTTGTTTTGCATTTTACTGTACTACAGTTCAGAGTGGTATTCTATGTGGGGGGAGTGACTGGAAGGGGAGGTGGGTAGGTACAGCATCCCAGGGGGTTGTACAGTGCAAATATCTGGCCCACTATAATCTTACTCTGGGTGTAGACACCATGCTAATTGTTCATAACTTTGGGACAGAACCCCCGACTGTCACCAGAACAGAACCGAGGCCCCTTAACCTGTATTGTAGTAATCAGGCATGGGTAGTAGCCCACAAGTACATGGCGCCAGGGCTACATATGCATCCTTTATGTCCAATAAACAGAACCAGTCCCCTGTTTGCAAGTAGAGAACTGGGACTTGATGAGACACCATTTGAAGCTTTTTATATTTGATATATAGATTGAAGTCTCTAAGGTCCAGCACAGGACGTAAATCTCTTGCCTGCTTTGGAACTAGGAAGTAGCTGGACTAGAACCTTTCGTTCCTGATTTGTGGGGCAACAAGTTTGATAGCATGTTTTTGAAACAGGGTATAGACTTCTTCTTCTAGAATAGACAAGTAAGCCGGCCCAGTGGCGCTGAGGGTTGAGATGCTGGACACCCACATCTTGCACCATGCCAGCGACCCGGGTTCGGGAACAAGCCCGGGTCATCAGGGGTTATCCAGGGAGGACTGGAATCGAGCATCTGTGGACTGCTCTCCTAGTCCTGGGGTGGGCTAGGGAACTTCTCCATGCCGTAGCGGCCCCTGGGGACACCCGGGGGGGGCATTACTAGTGTCGGTGATAATAGAGGGGCAACGCAGCGGATGTCAGCATGTTGTGCCTGGATGTCATTGCACGTCCATGCTCCAAGGGGCTAACTGGAGGAAAAATGACTGGGCGCGGCCATGCAGCTTGATGGCTGCACTCCGAGAATCCCAGAGGACTATGGCGGAGTCCTGTCGGGGAGGGTCCGGGGCTGTCCTGGCTGGTAGAGGCAGAGGGGAGCCCTCCAGCAGGATGGCATGATGGCCATCCCGGATCCTCCTGGGTGCAGTTTGAGATACCCAGCTCTCCAGGCGGGTGGAGACAGTGGCTGGATGCCCCAAGCCGGAGTGTGCTGCAGCGGGACATAAAAATAGCCGTGATAAAAAAAAAGAATGGACAAGTAGCCAGGAGGGTAAAAGGAATGAGATGGAGGGTGAACTAGGGAGGGGTGTTCTATCAATTCCAGAGCATGCTCCTTTTCTATTGTTTCCAGGACCCACTCGTCTGTAGTGATCTCCCTCCACTGCTTTAGATGCAGGGAGATCCTTCCCTTCACTCTCACCCCAGGAGGCAACAGCTCAGGGGGGAGATGGAAGAGAGTTAGGTGGAATTGGGGCTGGCAGGGCTGCCAGGACCAATTCCTTTGGATGCCTTTGCATGGGCACCAGGGGGAATGGACCCAGGAGGGTACAACCACCTCTACCACAGGACAGCTGATGGTGGATATGTATGGTCATCTCTGGCAGCAGGCCCATGAAAAGATTCTCTACCACCTCCTCTAGTGGGCATAGGATAAAAGGACTTCACAGATCATAAAGTCATTTTGGAGGACTGAAGTCCACAAAGTGCATTTTCAACATCATTACCAAATAGTTTGGAGCCCCTGAGAGGAGCATTCAAAACAGCCTGTTGCACATCAGTAGCAGAACCAGCTACTCTGTGCCAGGCATGATACTTAATGGAACTACCAGAGGCTGCAGCCCTAGCAGAGGCATCAGCCACATCATTTGCCGAACACAGTAAATGTTTGCCAACTTCGGAACCAGCTGGCACGGTTTTAAGCAAGTCAGTCTTGGCAGGACAATCAGGAAATACCTATGCTACAGAATGTACAGGCATCCGTAGGCTATTCTGATATTTTATCATATGGGCCTGGTAATTAGCAATTTGCAGGCCTAAGGATGCTGAGGCATAAGTGCACGTGCCCATTATATCCAACTTCCTAGATTCTTTATTTGGAGGTAAAGTATTCATGTGCCTGGAAGCCCTAGAATGATCATGAGCACCCATAATAACACAGAGTCAATTTCAGTCTGTGCGGCATGACAAGGATTAACAGATGGAGCAGGATACTGTTTATCAGCCTTCCTTGGAACTGCAAGCAGAGCACTGGGGCTCTGCCAAGCAGCAAAGGTACAGTAGCATCCTCTAGTGCAGGATATATAGGAGGAATAATTATTGAAGATATGGAAGGAACCTTGAAATATTCCATGAGATCCCTTCTGATGGAATCTTCCTCCACAACAGCAGAACCCATGGCAGATTGTATTTGCTGCAGCATAACCCATAAAGATGGATCCTCAGGGGAAGACCTGAGTTTATAAACCACAGAGTCCTTGCTGCAGGATGATAGGGTGGAGCTAGAAGGCATGTTTCCTTCTTCAAACTGCTCCTCACCCCTGTATTCCTCCTCCAAATGCCCCACAATGTCCATGAGATCAGGAATATATATTTCACCTTGTCATCATCGTCAGGAATGGTGACAGGAGCCATACAAGGGGCTAGTGACATAGACAGCGGCTGAGGAGAAGGAGGAATCATTGGTGTGCTTCTGGAATCTGTCAAGGAAGGTCCTGGTTCAATCAGCCTTATCGATGTCAGACCTACCACCAGCTGCACTGACAGTAAAAGGTGACATATCATGTCAGAAAATGAAGCCAGCACAGCCTGGGAGTCGACAGTGCCCCAAAATGGGTCCAGGACTACCTGTGTTGAATGTTTAGAGCCCGATGGTGGCAGTGACATATCACCCATAGTAGGCATGGTAGTGCCTGAGCCAAGCCCCAAACTTGGTGTCACATCGACTGTCGGGAAGGCTGTATTCAACACAGCCAGAGCAGGCACCAACAAGGACATACCTGATTTCAATGGTGACCGCAACCTTGGCAGTGAAGCAGACTTATCTTTGTGCTTGTGCTTATGGCCTGAAGTTGAGGAGTGCCTTCATTACAATGGTGTACAGTAATGGAGAAACAAAAGCAGAACCCACAGCCTGTTCTATGACTTTCAGTGTTTTTTGGGAAAGGAAGGTTACTTAGGCCTTCCATCAGCATGGTCTTATAACCTCATTGAAACTCTGGGAGATGTCATAGGCCCTCACATCATGAGATAGGCCCAAACAACACACACAAATAGTGTGAGCATTGTCCTTGTAAATTTTGTAGCCACAGGAGTAATAGTGGAACAGATGTTCTCTGTTCTTCAATGGCATAGAGACCATGATAAAAAACTATACAACCAAAAATAACAAAAAACAGCAACAATTAATTTGATGTTGTTTCTCAGCAAGTCCGACAAGGATGATTGATGGCAGGAGAAAGAACCAAGGAGTGTTGGCACTGCCCATGTTATACAAGGAGTAACAGTACGCGTTATTGTGGACAGCCCCCAGCTAGCAAATTTCTAAGTGGTCCTGGCGCTGATGGCTTACAGTTCTAAAGGTGCTGCCCAACTGAAGAAATATCCTCAATGAAGAGTCTGCAATCAGGTAAACACTCAGGAGGGGTGGAGAGACTGCACAGGTATCTTGGGGAACTCAAGGAGTGGTCAGAAGAATAACAGTTGAGGTTCAATGTCAAAAACTGCAAAATCAAGCAACTAGGGCATGAGGGCAGGAGCTGAGTATAAGATGGGGGTGGTACTGACAGTCACTGAACAGGATAGAGGCCTTGGGGTTATCAAATCTGAGGACCTCAAGGTGGCAGGGCAGTGTGACAAAGCAATGAGTAGGGCTAGTGGGATGCTAGGATGCATAAGGAGAAGTATCTCTAGCACAAGGAGGGAGGTGGTATTGGCACTGTATCGCTCGCCGGTGAGATCCCACTTGGAATATTGTGTCCAGTTTTGTAGACCACGCCTCAGAAAGGACATAAACAGGGTGAAGGCAGTCCAGAGGAGGGCAACTAACATGGTGTCGGATTACACGAAAAGTCCTACTAGGAGAGACTAAGGAATCTCAACATGTACACCCTGGAAGAAAGGGGTGTGAGAGAGAGGTGACATGACAGAGACCTACAGGTACTTCACAGGAGTGAACAGAGTGCAGGAGGGAAGTCTATTTCAAATGAGAAAAATTACCTGAACCAGGGGGCATGCAATGAAGCTCAAGGGGGATGAGTTCATGAGAGATGTGAGGAAATATTTCTTTACTGAAAGGGTAGTAGATGCCCAGAACAAACTGCCAGTGGAAGTGGTGGAGGCAAAAACAGTGGGGGGCTTCACATGTGTGTGTGATAGACTTAATGTATATTAGAAAATAGGCAGAGAGGCCGAAGGGTTACTAGAGACCAAACAGGGTCTGCAGAGACAGATTAGGTATGGAACATCTGGCAGACTGAGTGGAAACAAGCCATAATTTTCTGTTTGCAGATTCTATGTTTCTGTCTCTATGATCTTTACAGTTTTGGTTTCAAAACACAATCGATTAAATCCTTAGCAAACCCCTGAGGTAAACACAGTACATCATACTGAAACTCTGTGATGTGGAAAACTGCTAAATATAAAGGGCTTGTATTGTCTGGGCTTAATTTAATTTTGTCATAGCACAGGTGTACACACAGCAGGTGAATACACAGGGAAATGGGCAGCTAATTTTTCTAGAAGACCTCGCAAGAAAAGCATAATTACCACTTTTGGATGCTGCAGCTGTGATTTGCTTTTTTTTAACATAATGGCATCTACTACAAAGAATATTTCAATTTATTTTTCCTGGCAAGTAGTCCAGCGTCCTGTCCATAGGAATATCAAGAGGGACAGCCTTTGTTTATTTTTTAGTTGCTTAATACTTTACTTACAAAGGATGATGTATCGTCTTATTTTCGGAGGGGGGGAGGTCCTGGTTCAACTCAGTTTACAGCTGGGAGGACAGAAGCATGAGGAGGTCAAGAGACTTGCTGGGGATCAGACAGAGAATGGCTTCAACCAATGAGCAACTGCTACAAGAAATAAATGCATTCCTAACAGAAATTACATCTACCCTGCAAACGATGAGAAGTGAGGTGATATACTTAAAACTGAACTAACCAGCATGCAGAATGCACTTAATTATCTTTCAACATGCACTGATAAAATAAGTACTCTTCTGCTGGCAATGCATAAAAAACAATTACAACTCAAAAATAAATGCAGTGATCTCGAAGGGAGAAGCAGGCGAAATAACCTATGTCTGTATGGTCTCCCAGAGAGCACCGATGCTCCTCACAAACAGATTTCATACAAACATTGATCAGAGGCACTCAATTTTCCCATCAGTGAACCCCTCCACCTCGTGCGAGTTCACTGGGCTTTGGGAACTAAACCCTCACAAGGAGCAAGACGATGTTCAATTGTTATGAGATTCCTTAGCTATGTCACTAAGGAAAAAGTCCTGTCCAAAGTATGAAAAAAAACTGTTATTTGGGAGGCCCATTGGCTATACTTTGATCAGGACTATGCACCTGCTGTCCAGGCCCAAAGAATGGGTACTCCCCTTACCTCAAGGTCTTACCCCAAGTGAACCTAAAGTTTCATACTCTGTACCCAGCAAGGCTCTGAGTTCATTATCCAGATGGAGCCGTCTTATACCACATGGATGATAAATTACAAACGAACATGCAACAATTGGGCCTGGCCGTACCTCAACCTCCCAGGCCTCCCTTACATCACAGCGGCCAAGCTCATCCCCATTGACTCCTCACAGAACCAGTCAGCTGAGTGCCGACCCACTCCACCAAGAACATTGTTGGCTGATGCAAAGCACCAAACCAGGATATGCTGCAGACTATTAAAGACCTGCTTCAGCACTTCCAGGGAACCCCAAAAGACTAACAAACAAAATAACTTGTAATTACTTGACTGTATGAAGTTCTCTAAGGGAGGATTCCAGTAAGACCTGTGCATATCTAAAAGTGGCAGGAGGTACCAATGAACGTGGAATTGCTGCAACTTCTAGTTAAGGTACTCAAAAGTTTTATAGATGGGTGACCAGGGTGGGGAGCTCGTGGTAGAAGAGCAGGGACAAGCTTCCTAATTTGGCAGAATGGTTGGTGTGTGGGGTGGGGTGGATAATCCTGGTTGGCTGCGGTATGCATCCCCCACTAGTTACAGTCACCGCTTGGTTGGAGATGATTATTTAAATGGAGAAGAGTGTGGTTCATAATGGAGCCCTGACAAGTAGAGGACTGCTGTTCTAGAATATTTGGATGCGGAGTTGCATCTAAACTTCATAGAGTGCTGGTGGGTGGAGCTTAACTATAACTGAACGAGTCAATGGTATTAACCAGAGAAGCGTACTGGAGCCCATACATATTTGACCAGTTTCAGGGAATGAGATCATTCAGTGGAAGCCCTCCCCAGAGCAGCATAGCTATATACCATGCCAGTGTGTAGTAAATGAGCAGAGCACAGTGTCTCTCCCACAGCAATGCAATTTGGTGGCTCTGAGCCTGAACTCCTCAGAAATATTCAGTAATAGTAACTCCAGCAGCAACATGACAGGGGGTGCACACTGGGGGTCATGGGGGATTTTCAGGCCTCCTCTGCTGGTGCCCATTACAAAAAAAAATGAGCCAATTTATAGATCCCACTCCTTGTTTCAGGGGTTGTTGCCTTGGCTTCCTCTCCCCTTCCACCAGAGGTAGACCTGTCACTTACCACTAATGAGTACAGCCTTGTGGAGGCACACAGGTCTGCACCCATGTAGGGACTCCAGTGCATTCAACATGCCTGGATAAGGGGACTTCCTTATGGAGTCTAACTAACTGAGCAACCTCCCTTGAACTTACCTTATCAGCTCACCTACCTAAAGTCTTCTCTTCAGACCTGTGACACCTTCTAGGATCACTGAAAAATTAGAGGGATCACATCTCAATGCAGGCTTTGAACATTTATCAGGCTAAACATTTTGCATAGTCTGTCCTTATAAAGAACTATTTTTTCTACACGACCTCTCGGAGCACTAATCCTTGTTGTGGAAAGGAGACCTGTTCTCCTGGTGAAGTCTTTATCACACAGAATGTTCTGTGTTGGGGGCCCAGGAACTCCCTGAGCAACCCTCTTCAATGTCATTTAGCGTCTAGACATTGGGTAGGGGTATTACATACAACACTTCCTCCATTGGAGGTCTCAGACATTACACCTTGAGTGTTTTCCTTACTATGTTAATGTTTTTTCAGCTTTTTTCCCCTTTTATTACCACAATGCTGTTTCATCAGCTTGTTACATAGATACATAGATACATAGACAGTGTCAGCAGATAAGGGCCTATGGCCCACCCAGTCTGCCCATTTGAGCTTGTAAGTTCAGTTTATGTTTTCCTAGAAGTGTGTTGCCCCTTACCCCTGACTTCCAGAATTCCTTTATGTCTATCCCATGCATTCTTAAATCCTGTGCTTGTTTCAGCCCCCACCACTTCCTCTGGCAGGGTGTTCCACTTGTCTACCACCCATTCTGTGAAGAAATTCTTCCTCACGTTTCCTCTGAATCGTCCTCCCTCCAACTTCATCCCATGCCCTCTAGTCCTGGAACATCTTTTTCACTTAAAAATAGTGTATTCCTGCACCCTGTTTCTCCCTGTAAGATACTTGTATGTCTCTATCATATCCCTCTCTCTCCCTCCTCTCCTCCAGGGAGTACATATTCAGTTCCTTCAACCTGTCCTCATAGTACTTGTGATGCAATCCATGTACCATCATTGTTGCCCTCCTCTGAACCTTCTCTACCCTGTCTATGTCCTTACATAGGTAAAGTCTCCAGAACTATACACTGTACTCCAGGTGGGGCCTCACTAGTGTCTTGTATAGTGGAATTATGACCTCCCTTTTCCTGCTGGTGATGCCCTTTCCTATGCATCCCAGCATCCTATTTGCTTTACCTGCTGCTTTGTCACACTGTTTCCCTACCTTTAGGTCATCAGAGATGATAACCCCAAGATCCATTTCCTGCTTGGTGCATGCTATATCCTCACCCCCCAACTGATATATTGTGCCATGGTTTTTGTGCCCCATATGCATTATCTTGCACTTCTTTGCATTGAATTTCAACTGCCAAACCCCAGACCGTTCAAGTTTCTGCAGGTCCCTTCTCATTCTGTCTACATCCTCTGGTGTGTCTACTCTGTTACAGAGCTTTGTGTCATCAGCGAACAGTGAAATTCTGCCTTCTAGGTCCTGGGCAATGTCACTGATGAAGATGTTGAATAGGACCGGTCCCAGCACTGATCCCTGTGGTACCCCACTGGTCACTCTTCCCTCTGTGGAGTGACAGCCATTTACCACCACGCTCTGTGTCCTGCCTCCCAGCCAGTTACCTACCCACCACATTACTGTCCTGCCCACACCCATGTTCCCCAGTTTGTGTAATAGTCTTCTATGTGGCACAGTGTCAAAGGCCTTGCTGAAGTCCAGATAGGCCATGCCCACTGCCATCCCCTGATCCACCTCCCTAGTCACCCAGTCAAAAAATTCAACAAGGTTGGTCTGACACTGACCTCCCTGTGGTGAAACCATGCTGTCTTGGGTCCTGTAGTCCACTGACAACCAGATGTTCCACCAATCTCTCCTTCAGTTAGTGCTTCCATGATCTTCCCCACTACCGAGGTGAGGCTGACTGGTCTGTAGTTCCCGCTTCCTCTTTGTTCCCACTTTTGTATAAGGGGACTACATCTGCTGTCCTCCAGTCTTTGGGTACCTCCCCTGTTTCCAGTGATTGGCTAAACAGGATAGCCAGAGGTTCAGCCACCACCTCTCTTAGTTCTTTAAGGACCATGTGGTGCACCCCATCTGGCCCCATTGCATTATCAACTCTTATTACTTCCAGTTCCCTCAGGACCCTTTCTCGTGTAAAGGGACTTGTGTCCATTTCTGCACCATTCTCACCCTTTGTACTCCCTTCAGACCCATTACCCTCCTCTTCCTCAGTAAAGACTGAGCAGAAATACCTGTTCAATATGTCAGCTTTACTGTTGTCATCCTCTATGCGGGCCCCATCCTCCCCCTTCAGTCTCACTATCCCTCCCTTCACCTTTCTTTTTTCACTTATGTACCTGTAAAAGGTTTTGTCCCCTCTACCCACTGATTTTGCAATGTGTTCTTCTGTCTGAGCTTTGGCTTCCCTTACTGACCTCCGTGCCTCCCTTTGCTTCTCCTGGTACTTCTCCCTATCCCCTTCTGTCTGTGTCTTTTTGTATTGCCTGAGTGCAGTCTTTTTGGCTTTCACTTTCTTTGTTACTTCTTTGGAAAACCATAATGGTCTCCTCTTCCTTTTCCTCTTGCTAACCTGCTTAATGCATAATTCTGTTGCTCTTGTAATCCCCATTTTAAATACTGCCCACTGTTCCTCAACCCCTGACTCCTGCTCCAATCCCCTTAATGCCTCTTTCAAGTATCTCCCCATTTTCCCAAAGTCGACCCCCCTAAAATCCAGGATACGTGTTTTTGTGTGGTTTGGTTCTGCTCTTTCTGTGATTTCAAACCACAATGACTGGTGGTCACTGTTCCCCAGGTGCTCCCCCACTGTTACCCCCATCACACTGTCCCTGTTTGTGAGCACAAGGTCCAGTATTGCCTTCTGCCGAGTTGGTTCCATGACCAGTTGCTTGAGGAAGGCACCCTGAAGGGAGTTCAGGATAAATCTGCTCCTAGTTGATGCTGCTGCTGGGATGCTCCAGTCCATGTCTGGAATATTGAAGTCTCCAACCAGTACTACCTCACATTTGTCTGCCATCCTTTGGATGGCTAGCATTAGCTCCCTATCTGTTTCTTCCTTCTGGGCTGGTGGTCTATAGACCACACCTGTGTGGATGGCTGGCCACATTTTCCTTTCCAGCTTAACCCACAGTATCTCTCCCCCATTTTGTTCCTCCTGGATCTCTGTGGCCCTTATGTCATTTTTCACATACAGTGCCACTCCTCCTCCCTTCCTACCTGCCCTGTCTCTTCTGAATATGTTGTAGCCAGGTATGGCCATCTCTCAGTCGTGGTTATCATTACACCAGGTTTCAGTGATAGCCACAATGTCCAGGTCTGACTGCACCATGACAGCCTCCAGATCTTCCATCTTGTTGCTAAGGCTCCTGGCATTGGCACACATGGCTTTCCATGATTTGACCTCCCTAGACTGTTTCGCTGTTCTACTCCAGCCCATTCCTTGGTTGTCATTTATCCCTGGTTCTCCTTGCTGTCTGACCTTCTGCTGAATTTTGCCCCTTTTCTGCCCATCCACCTCTTGGGCGCTAATCTCCATCTTTTGTACACTGCATTGTAGAGATAGCCACTCCTCAGGTTCACTGGTTCCACTGCTAGCTGTGGGGGGTGAGCAAGTAGGTACCCTCCTTGCTGGCCTTCCACCCCCCTTTGCTAGTTTAAATGCTTGTCAATGTAGCATTTAAACTTATCATTGAGTGCTTGGATTCTCCTCCAGGATGGATGCAGGATGTCAGGCTTGAACAAACCTCCATCCCTCCAGGTGGGTCCCCAGTCACCAATGAATCAAACCCTTCCTCATAGCACCAGTTCTTCAACCATGTTAAAGTTCCTGGTGCATGCACTCCTATGCTCTCCCTTGCCTCTCACAGGTAGTACTTCTGAGAAAGTGACAGAAGTAGCTACTTGCTTGAGACCCCTCCCCAATTTCCTAAACTCTTCCTGAACTTCCTTTGGTTCCCCATTTGCCAGGTCATTACCACCTAGGTGGATAATGACATCCAGCTCACCCTCCTGTCTTGCCTTCCCAGTGATCCCCAGGATCTTCCTTCCATGCCTCTATGCCGTGGCACCTGGTAGGCACCTCACCTCCCTGTCCTCCCCCTCCTGTGTTCCTAGCTAGATCCCTCTTATGATGGAGTCCTCGACCAGGATTCACTTCCTCCTCCTCCTCTGGGGTCCACTGCTCTCCCCGCTGAGGTCACCTCCTTGGCTAACCTCCACATCCTTTCCTTCCACTTCTCTGGGTGCCTCTATTTGGTTGTCCCCATTTGCCAGTGTGCCATATGAGTTCTTGAGTGGAATAGGATCTAGGATGTGCCTCTGCCTGACTGCTCTAACCATCCCTGAGGCCACTGTCATCCAAGTGCTCCTCATTCTCAGCATCCTTTGAGGCAGTTGCATTGGATTGGGTGGTCTCTGGATAGGCGTGATGGTACTCCTGACCCAGTTTACTTCCACTCTGAGTCTGGATAACTCTTCCCACAGTCCAGAGAGATGCATGCAGATAAGGCAGCACCTCAGTGTCCAGAAGGTCTGCCTGAATATGGCTGCCCCTCAGCCACTGCATTGCACCACTCCCCACATTATACTGCAATTATACTGCTGTTCCACTACTTTTCTGTTACTGAAGCTCTCCTAGTTCCCTTTTAATTAATTTACTGTCCTAAAAATCCTGCCACTGATCCTCAGATATTTTTCTTTTTAAAAAAAGAAAATAAACCAATAAATATATAAATGAGTCAAAACACTTGTCGTGCTGAGGGTGGGCTTTTTCCCCCTTATGCCCCTCCTACTCCACACCCCTTACTATCCCCTGTGTTTTCTATGTCTACCTGTTGTTTTCCATTTTGGGTATCACTGGTATTACTGCTTACTGATGTCTGGAGAGTGGAACAGACATGAATTAACTTTACTATTGTTAAATTCTTGTGTCTGAATTTCTTTGCTCAGTTGGCAAAGTTACAGTTTTACATTAGCGGATGGCACAGCATAGCTCAAGATTATGAGGGAAATATACCAGGGAGCCATGCAGAGTGAGAGGGTCAAATGGAACAGGAGGGAAATCCTGTTTGTCATCTCTGGAAGTTAATAGATATCACTTTATTCAGCTTCTTACAATGACTCTGGTTATATCCTCAAAATGTTATTATTATACTATGTGAATGGCATGCACCAACCCATAAAACACTCCTGTTTACTGCAAATGTTTCCCAGGGAGTGACCAGATGTTCTGCCCCTCCAGGAGACCCACTTTTTACCCTCTGAGCACCAAACATTCATGCAAATTTGGTTTCTGGTGGTCAAAGCATCTTCTCACTGTAGTGGGAGGCGCAAAGGCACTGTGATCCTTCTGCCTAGGGGTACACCATTTGTTATGTGGAATAAACAATTGACCTCAAAGGGAGATTTGTAATCCTAATGGGCCACTTACATGACAAGTTAGTAACTTTGGTGAGTGTCTTTATTCCCCCAATCTGATTAAAAAAGTGATGCAACATTTCTTTCAAAAACTGTAACAATCTCCCAAGGTGTATTAATTATAGAAAGACCTAAATATGATTATGAATATCTTTCTGCACACAACTGCTCCAGGTCAGCACAGGGCCACAGGGGCACATACGTTTTTTAAGACTACTACTTCCCAATTGGGGTACCTAGATGTGCGGCATCAATTTTTTCCAACCACACAGAAATTTATTCAATGATCCCCCAAACACTACACATCAGCATGGTCAGATTATTTTTTTGTATAACCATAGAACATTTAGAGGAAGTCTAAGCTATCTCCCATGGGCTGTGTTTCTTGTCAGATCACTCCCAAGTTTATCTATACATTTGGGAAAATGCAGAAAGCCCACATTATGGAAACTTAATGCCTCGCTTCTGAAAGTCCCAGAAGTCACTTGAAACATAGACGATAAATCCAAGAAATTACTGCAGACAATACAAAGGAACAGGTCTCACCTGCAGTCTTATAGGACACTATAAATACTGTGCTGCAAGAATACTTCATTGAACTAGCATCTGGTAAAAAGAAATTGAGGGAGCAGAAATACAGGGCTCTGGAGGAGAAAATGGCAACCTTGCAATTACTACCTATCCCAGGGGATGTGGTAGTGCTTCAACTTATTGCACAGACCAAATGAGAACTCCAAAAGCTAACGGATCAAAAGGTTGAACAAGCCTTCATGTACCTTCACCAATACTTTTATAAGAGAGGTGCAAGTGGAGCTTGTAGGTTAGCCAGACAGTTGCGTTCCAGAAAAAGCCCAGGCTTGTATCCTCCAAATAAGGAACCCAAATTCAAGATGTGTAGTAAAAAATCATACAGATATTTGAAACATTTTACTGAGTACTATACTACTGTTTATAAACAAGACTCTGTCTCCAACTGTGCTGCAAATAAAAAATTCCTGACAGAACTATGACTTCCGCAACTCACCCAGACCCAACAGGAGAGACTAATTGAACCCATAGCAATGAAGGAAATCCTAGAAGTTATCAAGAAGAGTAAATCAAGGCAATCTCCCAGACTGAACAGGTACCCCATCGAATTTAATAAAAAGCATATCAATACTATAATTCCTCTAATACATAGGATGTTTAGGTATATCTGGGAGAGAGAGTCGCCACTACCATCTTGGGATTATGCTATGATTTATTTATTTATTTATTGAGAGATTGGAATTACAAACCTTTGAGGCAGAGACTCCTTTGCAAAGGCTCCATGTCATGGAAGTACAAAACAAGAGAACTGGACAATACAATGAAAGATATTACAAATGAATGCAGAGGGTAAAACAACCCAGAGTCAAGTATGGTACAAAGGTAACAAGCAATACATTGAAAGGTATTTCATCTGACTACAGAGGGTAAAACAGTCCAGAGTCAAGCATGGTACAATGATTGCTGCTTTATTAAAACCAGGGAAATCCCCAGAAGACCCAGTATCCTACTGTCCCATTTCCATGTTAAATGTGGATTATAAGCTATTCAGTAGTTTATGGACTCAGATTGGACACCTTAATATCACAACTAGAAGACTGAAATCAGGCAGGGTTTGTCCACTCAAGACAGACTTATAATAATGTGCATCACACCCTCCACTTGATGGACCATGCCACAATGCCTTATTCCCATGGTGGTGGTCAGATTAGACACCAAAAAGGCATTTCACAAGGTGTCTTTGGGCTTTTTATGGGACACCCTGGAAACTATGTGTTTTCCAGATGAAACCCTCACCACATTTCAAGTGTTGCATGGTGCACCATAGGCCTATTATGAGGGCAAATAGAGCCTTTTCTCCACCTTTTCTGTTAACTAGAGGAACCCAACAGGGGTGTCCTTTTTCCCTGTTACTATTCACCCTCTATATTGAACCACTAGCAGTGGCCATACACTAGGTAGAGTGGGCATAGGGCTTGTCCCTGGGGGGGAGAGAGAAAATAGAATAGCTTTATTTGTGGATGATATTATCCTAACCTTGATATCACTGGAAGCATCACTCCCCAATACCGGGGACATAATCAAAACATACGGCACGTCATCAGGCTTCAAAGTGAATACCTCTAAAACTGAACTATTAAGCTTATATTGTACCCCCATGACTGCTCTGAAATCCAGACTCTCTGTCAGATGGAACAGGAGTGTGATAAAGTATTTTGGGGTTCAATTAGTAAAAGACCTTCAACAACTTGAACTTCTCAATTACAAGCCCATCACTCAACAGGCAGCCAAGGATTTACAGAGCTGGCAAACCCTGCTTTTTCATTGTTGGATAGAGTGGAAGCTATCTGATGGAACCTACTACATAGACTTTTATACTATTTCCAAAACCTTCAAATGGTTCTGAATGAAACTTATTTCCAATACTGGAATACAATAATCTCATGATTTATCTGGGGAGGTGCCCAACCCCATATTAAATATATTATTGTATAATTACCTAAGAAGAGGAGAAGTATCAAGCTACCTTATCTGTACTTATATGGTTTGGCAGCACAGCTGTGCATTGTATGCTGCTGACTCACCCAAACACATAAAGCACATTGGAAAACGATAGAATTTCATCTGAACGACCTCTTCGATGTTGATCAATATATATTGCTTACCCATTATCAGAAATCCCTATATCCCTGTTTACCAGGTAGACAGTTACTGTTATATGGCACTGGAGACAGTGCTGCAACAACCTTACACCACAACCAGTTCTGGTATGGCTTCAGTCCATGGCCCATAATAAGACCTTTCCACCTAATTTGCAGGATGTGACTCCTCGTTGATGGTGCAGAGGGGACTGACATACACATATCATTTTTACGCCTCTCAAGGTTTTCATCATTTCATGGACTTGCAAAGGGAGTATGCTCTTCCCAGATCAGCCCACTTTAGACACATATAAATAAGATCATATTCTTCTGGGACTGGGCTCTCAGTATAAACAACTCCCAGATAAGACACCAACCATTTACAATCTGTTAAAAGATCACCAACAGGGAAGGCTGTGGCCCCACTTAATTGGCAATATATACAGAAGTTGACTACAATTACTCCCTAACTCCTCCATCATTGTTTTTAAAGAGATGGAAAAAGGAATTACAGGCAGATCACAGTGAGGAAATATGGACTAAACATGCCTCGACTGACTATAGACTGACTTCCTCCACACAATTGAGGGACTTCTCCTGGAGGTGCAGAATACACCACTTCTGTGCACCCGCTATACAAGCCACTTATATGGGACCCCAACTGGGGAAGTGTTAGCATGAGTGCAGGGAGAAAAATGCAGATCACACACACACACATTGTTTGGTCCTGCCAAGTGCTTAGCACATGTTGACAAGATATAAAGGACACCTTTAATATAATTTTCTCAGATCAAGACTTATCCCTTCTTTGGCTCTCCTTTCAATACCCCCTATAGGTTTTAGAGGGCAGGTACTGAAACTCTTGTTAATACTAGTATTGGCAGCCAAAAAGGGGATAACCAAACAGTGGTTACAGAAAATTCCACCACAGAAATCCAAATGGATAACAGCGGTAAATAATTGTTATAGACTGGAGACATCCACAGCTACCATCCAGGGGAAAACAGGCAGAAAAATGAGGCATTCTGGAGATGCTGGGTAATATAGCAGCTTGAGGTGGACCTGTAATTTGTCCTAAAGGGCTTATTTGGATCCATTATTATTTTATTATAATTGTCAATCTCTTAATTTTATATCACAAATGAGAAATTTAGCAAGGGGGGGCAATAAAGAGCAACCTATGAACTGTGTTTTTATGCTATGCGTGTTACTGTACTTTATAAGTAAAATACTTATGTATTAAGTAACAACATTTTGGACCATACTGCTAATGAATGTTTATTCCTCAGTTTTTTTTTCTTTTCTACTATGTAAAACTGTCTGACAATAAAATACTGAATTAAAAAAAAAAGGAGGTGATGTTATTTAATGCTGACAGGCAGCATACCCTGTCACTGATGGAGGATTCAGGCCTGCAAGTGGAGCCGATCTGTGCTCGATTGCTTTCTTAAGGTACTGTTACATCTGTTTTGAGCTTTGGAAAAATGTGACTGTTTGAACTGTGGAGTCTGAGGTGAACTGTTCTCACTTGCCTCATGCATTTCTAGGCTCTCAGGACGAACTGTTTTCCCCTTCTCCCTGTTTGCAAGAGACTTAATTTGTTGATACTGTATTGCTGACTGCATGTGGATTGAGAACTTTCTTTGCCTCACCGAGGGAAGGGGGCATGAGAAGCCTTCTTATTTCTTTCCGTTTTCTCTGATGGACTTCTTTCATTTGAGGGGAGCAGTTAGCATTTAATTTTTGATGCCCCTTTATAAATTTCAATGGGGGGATTCTATGGGCCTGGAACATGCTGGGATGAAGGTCGAGACATGGAGGGGGAAGGGGAACAAAATTACTGCCTCTTGTTATGTTCTGAGCTTACAGTAATATGAAGTGTCTAAGTAATTTGTGGTGGGGCGGGGGGAGCGTCCTTGCTAAACTGTGGGTCGGGAGTGTAAAATCTTTGCTATATGCAATTCCAGTTACAAAGGGTAGGGAAACTCATTGAATAAACTGGTTTGAATGAGCTGGGGGAAGGAAATGGGGGATGTACAGTATATGGTTGCTGTTCATTGTTTGTTGGTTTGTTTTTTTGCTAACTACAAGATCCAGACATGCTACGTGATTATTATATGTGCACCATTTATTACTGCGAAGGATATGGGCCTGGGAGGTCTGGGCTATGGGGAAGAGTTGTGGCAGGGATCATGGCTAGCCCATCAGAATTAATAGTAGCCTCATGGAATGTCCGAGGGATATCTACTACTGTCAAATACACCATGTTATTAACTGGCCTTAAACAACAGGCTGTGAATGTTGCCCTATTATAGGAGAACCACCTTACAGATAAGGACCACACCAAATTAAAAAAAGGATGGGTGGGGGATTGCTATGCGGCATAGTACACCTCCCATGGGGGGGGGCCATTCTTTTACACAAGTGTTTGCTATTCAAGCTTGACAGAGTGGTGGCTGATCCTGTGAATGGTCATTATGTATTTGTAGAAGGTGAACTTTGGAGAAAAGACAACTTTGGGGAGTGTGTATGCACCTGCAGTACATGACCCTGAGTTTTATCAGTCCCTCTTGGCGCTCCTTATTGCGGAACAATTCCCAGGATTTATCCTGGGTGGTGACATGAACTGTTTGATGATCCCCACATTAGATCACTCTGAGGACAAGGGAACCATTAGAGGGGCTATTCGTAGCTGGCAAGCAGGGATGGTGGACTTAGATCTAATTGACGGATGGAGGGTGGCCAATCCCATCCTGCGGGAATATACTTTTTTCTCACACCCACACCAGACATGGTCATGGTTGGACTGTGTGTATCTCCCTAGATCTTGGTATTTTCGAGTGACCCAAGTTAAACATAGCCCAATACACGTTTCCGACCATGCAATGGTGCTTATGTCTTTGACATTGAGGGAGGAAGAGGTGGAACCCAGAACTGGAAGTCCCCTAACTATTTACTGGCTAATAAGGAATTCAAGGAATACCTACATGATCAGTGGAAACAGTATGTACAGGCTAACCTAGAAACAGCCCACTCCAAGGCTGTTTTTTGGGATGCCGAAAAAGCATTTATGAGGGGGTTCTATTATTAGTTATGTGGAGCACCACAAAAGGAGGATTAAGGAATGGACGGTAAACCTTGAGCACCATCTTAAGGTGTTCAAGAGGTGAGTGGCTCTGGGGAGAGGGGAGACGGTGCCTCTCACATGCTTGTTGTGATCAGAGAGGACTTAAATAATCTACTGTTTGGAGAGGCCAGGAAAACATGCCTATTTGTCCAAAAACACTTTTATGAATGGGGGAACAAGCCCAGTACTATGCTGGCAAATCTGATTCGAGGGAAGAGAAGCTCACACCTAATCTCTGTGATTAAAGGCCCGGATGGTGCACTGCAGAAGGACAAAACCTCATAAGAGATAGGTTCAAATGGTTCTGTCAAGAACTATGCTGAACACAGTGTGGGGATGTGAGAGCTAATAGGCAGGCATTTTTAAATGGCCTGGATCTGCCTAAGTTATCTGCACCTCAACAAGATTGGTTGAACTCTAAGATAACAAGGAAGGAAATAGCTACGGCAATTGCAGGGTTAAAAGGAGGCAAGGCTAGTGGACCAGACGGTTTCACCGCAGAATATTATAAGGCTATGAAAACCCCTGTACTTGACCATCTAGGGGTGGTGTTTAGTGCAGCCAGGGAAGAGGAAGGGACATTGCCCCAAACCTGGAGGGAAGCAGTGATCTGTCTGATCCCTAAAAAGGGCAAGGACCTGCCTGAATGTGCTTCTTTCAGGCCTATATCTCTTCTTAATTGTGACTCTAAAATCCTTGCTAAGATCCTGGTGAGCTGCCTAGACAAACTCCTGCCAGAACTGATTCACCCAGACCAAACCAGGTTCTTTTGGAACAGGTACTCCTATCATAACATGAGAACCCTGCTGAATGTGGTCTGGGGGGGCCTCAAATGGATATGAACCTGTCCACATATTGTCGATGGATGCAGAAAAAGCATTCGACTGGGTCAAATGGCAATATTTAATGGAGGTTCTGACCCGGTTTGATCTGGGTGATGAGTTTATAAGGCTGGTGCATCTGATGTATAGTGCCCCCCACGGCTCGTCTCCTGGTTAATGGAACTCTCACTGATAGTTTTGTTCTGGAAAGGGGGACTAGGCAGGGGTGCCCTCTGTCACCCCTCCTCTTCGCCCTAGTCTTGGAGCCTCTCGCTGTTGCAATTCGAATGCATCCTGAGATCGTGGGAGTCCTAGGACAGTCGGGCAGGGCTCATAAGCTTTCTCTCTATGCAGACGACATGCTGCTCTATGTTGCCAAGCCTGCCCAATCTATGCCTTCGCTCTTAAAATTGATTGACCAGTTCTCTAAATTCTTGGGCTACAAATTGAATTTAAGTAAATTGGAGGAACTGTGATTGGGGGAAGCCCAGGATGGGGAAGGTGAACAGGCCTTGGACTGGGGGTTCCGGAGAGTTCAGGGCTCTTTTGTATACCTGGGCATTAGAATTAAGAAAGACATCAGGACCCTGTATGATTTGAATTATACTCCACTATTGCAGGTGATTATAGCCGACCTGGGCAGATGGGGTAGGCTACCTATTACATGGCTGGGATGAATACATTTGCTCAAAATGAATATCCTCCCTAGAATCTTGTATAGCTTGCAAATGCTTCATGTGGGACTAACAAGGGCAGATACTAAACGATTAGAAAAGGCCTTCTCGGACTTTCTGTGGCAGGGAAAGCAACCGCATGTGGGCCTTGCCCACTTAAAGGACCTGATTGAGAAAGGGGGATTGCAGTTCCCTGATTTGGGTATTTACCACCTAGCTATACAGTGTTGATATCTACAAGACTGGGTGGGCAGACCCCGAGAGGCAGGTTGGCTAGACCTTGAGGAGAGGGGCTGCCCTGGCAGGGTCTTGGCGTATCTATATGGGAGAGGCTGGAGGGCATATGCAGGACTGTCTAAGCCGAACCCACTGGTCAGGTCAGTATTGGATAGCTGAGGGTGCCTGGCTCACCAGAGAGGACTTGCACAAGAGGAAACCTTGCTCCTTCTTGTAGCAGGGAACCCTTTTTTTCCTAGCCTGACAGATTCGGGTTTTAAGGAATGGGATGCTGCTGGCATACAGTGCTTCCAGGATCTGTATACTAAGGAGGGTTGGACTCTTTTGAGGGTCTACAGACCACAGTGGGGTTGGGGCATCAACATTTTTTTCAGTATTTGCAGATTAGGGCATACTGCAGAACTCTGGGGAGAGCACATGACACGGAGTCTATACTGGGCCAAATTGAACAATTGATACAGGATGGACGGAGGAATCCCAAAGGTACTATACGCAGGGTTGCCAAATCGGGTAGGCAATTACTTTCAGATATGACATAAAAAACTAGGCAGCTTTGGGAAAGGAAAAAGGGGAATCCTATCACAGAGGATACCTGGAAGGTAATGACCCAGCTTCATCAGGGCATCCTGATTTGTAATAAGTATATATGTAACCCTTAGGTGGCGCTATCCCAAGGGCTACTACCCCTGTCTGCTTGGCTAGTAGCAGGTTAAGGGGCCCGAGTTCTGAAACGGGTGCCTCCACCCAGAAGTCAAGGTTGATAGTGGTCAAGCTAACCTGGGCACAGCCCTCCGGAATACTGTAACCCCCCTATTTCCCCTCTAGTGGCCTGAACACTGTACAATAATCACTTTCACAATACCCTTGGTACACCACACAAGTACCCATACTGTTTGCACTTACCACCAGGGCTGGTTCCTCTGGCTTGACCCTGAGGACCCCCTGTAAAACAAGGTTAAGCACAGCAAATAGCAACAATATAGTACTTTGAGCACAAACTGGAACCACAGTCAGATTACATGCAGAAAAAGTTAGATCTGATTTATTCAGGGGACTTGAACAAGGGAAGGGCAAAATCAGGTTAATTAGCTTAAAGATTACATCAATCAAGCAGTTGTGCATGCGCTTTGAGTCCCCCCACACAGTCCACCTCTGGGTACCCAGGTGGAGAAGAGATGGGCTAGCCAGGACAGTTGCCCAGGGTTATAGCTGGTCGGTGCCCTGTGATGGAAAATACAACATGCACAGTACACAATATTTGTAATCCGGAGCCAGAGGGCTCAGTTCATAAAGGAAATGAAACAACAAGACAATCAGATGACACACTCAGATTAAGCTGTTGGTGCAGGGAGCTACCCTGGTGTTTACTCATGATACCCAAGACTGGACACAGGCTGGAGGAAAATCGAGACCGCAGGTGGTTGATCCAGAATGCCAGGAGAAGCAGGGCCCACACACGTCGCAGAGGTGTCATTCCTGTTCAAGCGTGGAGCAGGGGGGCTGATCCCCAGGCAGGTCTCTCGTCAATGGCTTCTCTGTGCAGTACGTAGCCTGGCTGGGCCAGTCTGGCAAAGCCCAGACCGCATGGAGACAAGTTCGGATGCAATCCGTTTTGGGCTGGATACAGCTTACGGCAGGCAGAACACAGTTCACACAGTGGGGAACTAACTCACAACCCACTAGCAGCTCATAGCACATTTACCTGTACCGGAATTCTACTGTACCAGGCAAAGTGCTCCCCGGTCACAACTGCAAAGTCTCTGCACATACTGGGAGCTTAAGGGTAGCTGGAACTCCTGACAGGCCAGTCGCATTCAGCAAAAATATTCAGTCTTCTTCAGGTTGAGCCTGGCCCACTTCAGTAGCTTACTTTAGTCACACAAGCCTGGATTTAGTCCAAAATAATTCTCTTCTCTCCCTCTCATGGAGCAGCAGCGGACATGCAGCCAAAAACTCAGCCCTTTCACAGTTTTCTCATGTGAATCCACTCAGGATTTCTGCCCAAAATTACTTCAGCTCCTTCTTCTTGAGCTTCCAGCTCAGAACTAAACTGAAAACTGCAAGCAGCCCGGAACTTCCCCAAGATCCCAAAAATTTGGTTGGCTGATTTGGCTGTCGGTCAAAGCAAGAGCTCCCCCTTCAGTTGCAAAAAAGGTGCAAAAAAAGATCCAAACCACAGTTCCTATAGATTTTGAATTCAGACAGCTCCTGTAGTCCGGCTACATTTTAGGTCCCACCAGAACTGATCGGTCCAATTTGCAGTCTAGGACCAAGATAGTGGAGACAAACAAAACAGTCCTTGCTACAAAGAAAGCAGGTTAGACAAACTGCATTATCATTATCATTCTAAATGGTTTTCAGCAAATAGTTGCATCTTTCAAAAGAGTTCCATCTCAGATTACTTATGCTGCAATCAAGCAGCTCTTAAAGAAACAGTACACAGAGGCTATACAAGCTCTGGTAATCACATTTAAACTGCTAAAACGCAGGACACAAGCCTGGCAGTGAGCATTTAGGCAAGCTCAAGGAAGACTTTTTGGGAACCCCCATTTGTAGGGGGGTTACATAAAAAAGCCTTCTATATATTTTGTCACAGACTATATTGCCCTCTTCTGACTGTTAGCAAGTTTAACCCTGAGGTCTCCTCGGTGTGCCCCCAGTGCAATGTTTGCATAGCCTCTTACTTTCATTATTTTTGGTCCTGCCCTGTTCTGCAGGAGTTCTAGAGGGAGGTGAGGCAGGAGGTACAGACACTTGTGGGTAGACCAATCTCACAGCTGCCCATAATAATGTTGTTTGGGATACAGGATGTAGGCGATGCGGAATGGACTCCTCTCCCAAGATGGCTCAGAGTCATACTAGTTATGGCACGACACTGCATTCTCAATACGTGGGTGTCAGCAGCCAGGCCCACTATACAACATTGGAAGACACTCATGTTGCAAGCTCTCACCTTGGAAAGGCTTACATATGTAATGCAGGATAGAGGGGAGCATTTCTGTAATACTTGGCAACCGTACTTAGCAGTCCTGTCACCTGCAGAGACCCTGACACTTGGGGAGGGATGGGTATGAAGGCTGGGAAAGCAAAGAACCAAGGAGAATATTATTTCTATCTTTGATTATAGATGGTGCTCAATTGAATTGAACAAAAGCATATTAATTTTGTCTTAAATAACTTAACTATTTGCATAAATGACTTTTTTTTTATCCTATCTATTAGATTATCATGCTTAGGGACCTGGATCTTTATGTATATAAGTTATGAAATGTTGTTGTGTGTCCTTGTCTTGTCTTCAGTTTAACTGTTTTGTTTGTACTTTTACTGAAAACTTGAATAAACATATGATGCAAAAAAAAAAAAAAAGGATCAGATAGTGAGTGGCTCTGCAGAATTTGAACCTGAGATCCCTGTTCACAATAAGGGCTTGAACCACTAGACTACTGTACATTGCCTCCCAAAAAATAAACAAATGATTAAAGAGTAAACATGGGGGGGGGGCCAGCGTCCAGTGAGGCAGGATGTGTTCACCTCCAGCTCCTGCATTAGCACTAAACCCAAACATTAAAAATCATATTGTTGACCAGTCAGACTTCACTAAACCTGGTATACTTACTGGACTCAGAGACTGCAAGCTGCAAGCTGCAGTAAAATGAAAGTTGCAAAAAATATGATGAGGAATCCGAGAAAAGGAGTAGGGGAGGGTGGCAAGAAAAAAGGGCAGCTGGCCACATCCTCAAGCAACAGGCATACATCTACAGGGCCTAGCACTGAAGAAAGCGACATCATGTTCCAGGACGTTCTGTAGGCTGTAAAAGGTCTGGATCTCAGAGTAGCAACTCTAGCTCAAAAAGTGACAGACTTTCAAACTCGTATTTCAGCCTGTGAAACACAATCATCGGCGACTCTGGTGGAAGCAAAGGGGGCAGCACTAAAAGCAGCAACCACAACAACATTGGTCAAAGAAAGTCAGACCCTTAACTACAGACTTGAGGCGCTTGAATATTACACCAGAGTCCGGAACCTGAGAGTGCTGAGATTCCCAGAAACCACTGAAGGCGATACCCCTACAGACTTTGCTGTAGCTTGGCTAAAAGATATTTTTTTGTTAGCGTGGGCTCCAACAATCCACCGTGCTTAATCAAATACCCCAGAAGGAGACCTGCTAACCTGGATACACCGAGAACCTTCCTAACTATGCTATTGGGTAGCCCGTCAATAATAGCAAGTGAATTTGAGCGATGTCAAAAGAGAAACTGGTAAAAGGGATACAGTGAATATAGAGCGTGTGACTTTTAGTGAGTTAGTAGTGGTAGGGAGATATACAGGAAGTTGATTATTGCAGAATGTAGGCATTTGTATGTCATTGTGCTTCCAAGCTGGCTGTCTAGTGGAGAAGATATAGTCACCGCCTACAAGCCTGGCAGACCTGGGTTTGATACTGGGTCTTCAGAGTTTGTGGTGGGGGTTTTGTTTGTTTGTTTGTTTGGGGGACTTTGTGTGTTATTTTATTTTTGTTTTGAGGAGCTTGTTTTTATTTCAGGGGAATGTGTCCTTACCGCTGTTCCACCCGAACAACTTTGTTCCTTCCTGAGCTCCTCCCCGCCCCCCCCCCTTGTTTCATCCCCCCTGGAGTTTGTTATTTTAAATCTGGGGGTGAGGGGGGCAAAGGGAAAACAAAAAGTATGGGTGTTTGCTGAATAAAATGGTACAAAAAGTTGCTGGGTTTGCAGCATGCTACACTGCTGTTCGCCGTAATGATATTCAGTGTTATATATTCGCTCATGTTTCCAGCGCTGTTTTACAGTCATGTTTATCACATGGAACCATGCTATCGAACATGCACCAGAGGGATAGAATCCTGGAAGCAGCCAGATGGATGGGCCTAATCTCCTTAAAAGATGACACGTAAGTTTGTGTCTATCCTGCCTTAGTTATTCCACCAGAAGTAGATGCGAATCATTCGATGACATGCGAGCTAAACTGAGATTGGTAGGCATAGCCCAAGCATTTCAATACCCAACAAGGCTAAAAATCGTATACTCCAGGAGAGTACATTTATTCAGAGACCCTCAGGAAGCCGGCAAACTGATGGACAGAATCTCCAAACAATTTGGAACTGCAAACCAAGCTGCAATAGAGGCAGAAGTAGACTTGGATTGTGAGACCTGATCCAGTGCCATGCAGTCTGTGAATATATTACACTGGGTGGTGGTCCATGCGGAGAGGGGACCATGTTCCATTTAACATCAGAACTGACTTTAATACTGAATGTGAACTGCTGTCATTTGGTCAGAGAAATGAAGTTGAATACATTTATGTGAAACTTTAGTCCGATATTGAAATTGCACACGTAGTTGATAATTGGTGTCAAAATGACAGTGATCTCATGGTCCTCCTCACATGCCCACCATCACACTGTAAGAGTGGTTGCTTTCACTGACAAAGGTGACCAGATGCCTCTCACTTGTGGGCACAAGACTTTGAAGTTTGGGAGACTTGTCTAATGTTTTTACATGTTCTAGTTTGTTCAAGGTTTGAACTGCTTAGTCAGCTAGGTGCTGTTCTGAGTCACACCTGACATAATCAGTTGAAAGCATTTATTCTCCCATCAGTGTATTATATGGCAAAGACTATCTCAGCTGAAAGAACTCAGTGAATTCTCAACATGCAGAACTTTAACAATGTCCGTATTATTATTATTTTTTTTTAAGTATTTTCTTTGCAAGATTCAGTGCAGGAGGGTGGAAGCTTAAGGGCTAATGCACACTGTGCTGTTTATAAGCAACATATAGAATCTAACCTCCACAGTTTGAGAGGAACTACTGAATACTATGGGCTTCGTGTTGATTAAGGTGCCAGTCAGGTCCATTATGGCATGCTGGCTTATGTGGTTTATCATCACTGTGTAAGAATATATTTAGCAATCTATTTTGCTTCGTTCTCATATGAAGATATTTTTAACTTTTAAACTGCAATTTTGTGTCCCCTACTATAAGTATGTGTCTGTATCGAATTAATTTCTGTAAATTGTCAGTTGTAGATAAATAAAGAAGTTCTTATAAAACTAATAAATACAATTAAAAAAAAGAGTAAATGTGAAGAAATGTTGCTAGTCATGAATTTTCTTATTTAGGATCAGTTCAGTTTCTTAACATATTTAGTATCTTCCAATGCTTTCACAAGCAAAACCAAGAAAGATTAGTGGTTACTGGAAGGGAGCATGAAATGCTCACAACACAATTAAGGACATAAAACACATGCATAGTAACTTACGAACTGCACAGTTCTTAATGAAATAAGGTGTACAATTTAAATTCACAACAAGATGCACAAACTATGTTAACTGATACCTTTTATTGGACCAACAGAGATTTACAGAAAATCCTTAGGCTTTCAAACCTACATGGTTCTTTTTCAAAATGAAAATGGCTGTTATTTAAAAAAAAAACTCTTTCTTTAAGATACCCAGAACTTGCACATTTTACACACGAATGACACAGATCAGTGAAGTAATTATATAAGAAGCACAACCAGAGATAAGAAAACAATCTTTCAAACTTTAGTTCTGTGTGGGTCAAAATGTCACAGAAGGAATGTTCTGTAGAAGTGGGTCTATAAATTATCGGATGCCAAAAATCTAACTAAAGAGAAACTGGAGACATTGAGTGTGTGTGTGTGTGTGTGTGTGTGTGTGTGTGTGCGCATGCGTGCGTACTTCACACTTAAATTAGTCATTCTGCATATGTGACTCTAAAGGCCATGTAATCACCACCCACCAGATAAAATCGGTTCTATGTGATAACGGCGAGTGCCAAATGGCGACTTGCATTATCGCAATGTCAGGGTGGCGAAAACAATTTTGTCACCCTGACAACCTCGGCGCACAGAGGAGCGGTGCTGGGGACTAGGTCCTTTTGCTTTCTGCCCCCCACACTCCCCCACACTCCCCTACTTAAGGATTCTCAACTCCAGGGGGATGTATGTCGGGGGGGTGAAAGCAAAAAAAAAAAGTTTTGGGCCGGGCACAACAAAACTGCAGTAGCACCCAGACCCAGACCCAAACCCAGAACCCCATGAATCACAAGCAGAGGCCAGCCCCGATGCCATGCCTGCAGCTCGGCAGCCAACCGAGTGCCACCCCTACCTCTGCTATGCCTCCTTCCAGGCCACACTTTCATGGCTTGCACTCCCCCACGCGTGAACATATAGCGACATCCAACCGCTACAATTTATACCACCACTTCCGGTCACCCCCCCTTCGCCATTCGGGCTTTTGCCCACATCACATCACCATTTTGGACGGCACCTTAATTCAGGCACCAATGTCACAGGCTACCATAAAATCATAATTATAAATACACAGCTATATAGATTAAATGAAACTGTGTATTCAGAATTTTGATTTTATTTTTTTAGAACTTCAAGATGTTTTTATTAAGATACAGTAACAAGACAATATCCAGAAGTACAAGCAAAGCTACAAAGAAATCATATCACTCTTATACAATGTCCTATAGTAAGTCTGTTCTTTATAGCATTACAATGTCATGAGTAGTTTATGTATTAGTATCTAAAAGCACTCTGCATAATATAGTCTGTAATTACAGGGTACATGGATTAACAATGGGCCACTATTGGCACTGTTTTCAGCCCTAAGAACGGATCTCTGTAAGATTGGAGGGGTTCTTTCTCCATCGTCTGATCTGGTCTGTAGGCCAAATGTCCACTTTCAGTAAGACTTGAATGTACTAAACAAAGCAAAGACAAAAGGAGTAGATATGTACAGTAGGTAAATTATCATGCTGTTATATTGCACACGTTTCTCCTCCTGTCCCCCCTTTTTTCACTCTAGGACTAAACAGACATGTAAATCCAACCAATAATGACCTCCCTATAAAGAAAGAGAAGGATGAAATGTAGCACTCGTATCTGGTAATCTAATCTAAATGAGGAAGACTAAACTGGAACATAATTCAATGCGCATCCTCACCCACCAAAGGGCACCCCCCCCCCCGAACCGAAGTTTGGATTTTCTGTCTACAAATAAATAATTTGTTTCCTTGTCAGGGGTCTTCTTCTAGTTGGGTTGAATGTCAAGGGTGCCATAGCTCCAGGAACCACTCATTTGTCAGTTTAAGCCAACTTGTAATATTTTCCATTCTTTCCAACTCACTCACTCTAATCCTCCAGCCACCCACTGTTGGGGGGGGGTTCGGAGAAAGCCATCTGGAAGTAATGCATTTAAGGGCAGCTACCCACAGGATCTGTCCCAATTTTCCTGCATTTTTGGGACAGGATAACAGGGTAGGAAAATCAAGTATCAGTTCAGTAAAGGTGCATGGGATAGTTAGCCCTATGAGTTTCTGGATTTCGGAGTGTATGTGAGACCAGAACTGCCTTAGGTTGGGACAGGCCCAAAATATATGAAAATGGGTACCTTTATCTCTGAAATTTCTCCAGGAAGTTGTGTTGAAGTGGCTGGTTATTGCTGGAGTAAGGAAGACTCTAATTAGGACTTTCCAATTGAATTCCCTCCAAGAGGGAGATGATGTCACCTGCCAGCCCAGCCCCATTTTAATCTTTCAGCCCACTGTTTCAGGTCTATTGCTGTTCCTGCCTCTTGTTCCCATTTGTGTCTCTGTGCATCTAGTGGCTGAGTCGTGGGGTTTGAGAGTATCAGGTATAATTCAGAGAGGTGGCAGATGTGAGATCTAATAGTCATGGTATGGTAAAAAAAGGACTCTAAAAGGGTTCTTT
Source organism: Neoceratodus forsteri (assembly GCA_016271365.2). NCBI lineage: Eukaryota > Metazoa > Chordata > Ceratodontiformes > Ceratodontidae > Neoceratodus > Neoceratodus forsteri. Next base: position 1,453,929,727 of record CM057452.1, read on the forward strand.
CTCTATGGATCTGGGGAAGAGTCCCTGGCGTGGAAAGAAAATGTCAGACCTGTAGGAATCTGTAGTGGTCCTGTCTTCGAAGAGAGTATTTTGCTTGCAGATGAGCAAACGAGGGACATCCCTGTGCATTTTGTGCATTGTAGAAAGGTAGACAATTTGTTGTTTGCCCAGTAGAGAAAACCTTTATCCAACCATGGGGGGGTAAAATGATTCCTCATGACAAATAAGGGACAGTGGGCCTAAGCCTTTTGGAGTGTTAGTAAGTTTTCGTAGTTGGAGGAGAATACATAGTAAGTGTTTGACCCATGGGTTGGTTATGCTTGTCCATAACTGTGCCAGTATTCTATAAGTGGGTAATGCCCATAAAGCCCACCCCTTTAAAGATGCTTCCTCTATCTGATACCAGCCAGACGAAGTTTATCTCTTGGCCCATGTGCACAGCTGGGCACCTTGCACTGCTCAGTAGTACTGGGGGAAATTAGGAAGAGCCAGACCAACCTCATCACATGGGGCTTGTAATAGTATTTTAGCTAGACGGGGTCGAGAGTTGGCCCAAATGAACTTTTGGGTCTCCTTATGCAGTTAACTCCAGAAGAATGTCAGTATGGGAATGGGAAGAGTTTGAAATCGGAATAATAATCATGGGAGGATGTTCATTTTTAAAGTTTGAATCCTCCCATATAGGGTCAGGGGCAATAGCTGCCACCGGGCTAGATCTGCCTGTAACTCCTGAAAAAGTTGTATGCAATTATTCTTGAAAAGCTGAGATATATCTGATGAGATTTTTACCCCTAGGTATCGGAAGGTATCGTTCTTAGCCCACACAGAGGGAAATGAATGTTTAAAGCTGGGGGATGGAGAGCCAGTTAATGTTAGTGCTTCTGATTTTTGTAAGTTAATCTTGTACCTGTTAAGGTGCCATACTCCCATAAAGTCTGCAAAAGATGGGGAAGAGAGTGGGACAGATCTGCTAGGAAGAAGAGGGAGTCATCTGCATAAAGTGCTATTTTCTGTTCCTTCCCTCCAGTCTGCACCCCTTTTGTGTTGGCATTACCTCTGATGGAGCAGTCCAGGGGCTCAAGCGACAGGGCAAAAGGGGAGAAAGGGGGCAGCCCTGCCTAGTACCCCTCCATAGTGGGAATCTGCCGGATAAAACCACATTTACTTTTACTCTGGTGTCTGGGGTAGAATATAAGGCCTGAATCGCTGTGATAAGCTTGTCCCCTAGCCCAATAGCCCAAACCTCTGCAGAGCAAGCAACATAAATGACCAGTCTACTCTGTTAAACATCTTTTCAGTGTCCATGCTGATAGCTAGTTGGAAAGATTTAGAGAGTCATTGGGCAGATATAATATTAAGTAGTCTATGGATGTTATCCTGGAGGAATCGCCCCACTATGAAACCAGTTTGGTCTGTGTGTATCAAAGTCGATATAACTAACTGGAGACGGTCTGCCAGGATCCCGATAAACATTTTTAGATCTACTGGTAAAAGGGAAATAGGTCGATAGGAACCACATTCCTCTGGGTCTTTATTAGGTTTGTGAATTATGGAGATGGGCCAGGCATACCTCTCAACCTTTGGTCACTGAAATGAGGGACGTGGACATTAATAGACACTTAAAATGAGGGACATGGCTGGCCTGCTGGTGCAGTGGTTGGATTTCCATCTGCAATGCCAGCGACCCGGGTTCAGGAATGGACTCGGGTCGCTGGAGGACCGGCCGGGGGGAGGAGGCTGGAGTGTCCAGCGATGGCTCACCTTCTCTGGGGGGAGGGTGGGGTTATGGCCCGGCACTTGCTGGCCCCTGGCGGAGGCTGGGGGAATAGCATAACGTCAGGCCTGATGTCTAGGGGGAGTGGCGGACGTTGGCGCAAGCCATGACTTCTGTGGCATGCCACTCTTTGGGGAGAAAACGGGAAAATGGTGCCTTGGTGGGGTCAGATGACGGCCTCCCGGACCCTTGCTATGGAGCTCCCTGACCCCTATCACCACCTCAGCAGCAACCAGGAGCATTGAGGATAGCCATAAAGGCTCTTCCCCTACAAAGGTAAGGGGCCCACCCAATGCAGGGATACATCGGGGTGACCTGGGCTGGCTGCAATATGGGGTGGTGGGGTCACGGGTTACCGAGCGAGGTCCTTGTGGGGCCCGAAGGAGAGACTGGGCTAAGGTGCAGGTGGGAGCATAAAAATAAAAAAAAAATGAGGGACAATAAGGGACAGAGACCTTCATAATGAGGGACGCATTCTCAAACATGGAGATACAAGCTCAGAACACTGTGGAAGCTCTTGGGTTTACTTGTACACATTTTATTTTTTAATTTAACATTTTAGAATATTATAAACTTCTGCTTTAAAGTCTGAATTTACAGCACATTCACTATGTGGACAGCACTTTTTCCATGAGGGACGGATGAGGGACATAGCAGTTTTGAGGGGTAAAATGAGGGATGTCCCTCGTAATCAGGAGCAGTTGAGAGGTATGGGGCCAGGTTCCAGGAGGCTGGGACTCCTCCCTCACCCCCCAACATCTCATTGAATACAGCAGAGAGTAGCTCCACCAGGACTGGAGCAAACTGTTTATAGAACTCAGAGGTGAATCCATCCATGCCCGGAGACTTCTCATTTTTCAGTTGTTTAATTTTTTTAACTATTTCTGATACCTGAATCGGGGCGCCGAGGGATTCCCTCCATTCATCACTCAATTTAGGAATCTGTAAGACACCTAGGTATTTGAGGGACTGTTCCTGATGGTCTGGTTTCCTATCTTTGGTGTACAAGCACTTGTAATATTTTTCAAAAAATTGTGCTATCCGTGGTGGGGAAGTGGTAGTATTTCCTCCATTTGGCTCTCGAAGCGTCAAAGCTGCCCTATTGGCGATCTCCCATCGTAGTTGCCAGGCTAAGGGTTTCCCTGCCCGATTACCATGCTCATAGCATTTTTGTTTGGAGTAACATAATTGGCCTTCAATTTGGGTATCTAATAGTTTATTTAAGTTTTTCTTGTTCTAACTCTGTCTTCACGGTTTCGTCTAAGGTCGTTATGTGTTGGTGTTCTAGGTCTGCCACCTTACGTTCTAATTCCAACCGTTGTTTAATCCTTGCTTTTTTGACCTAGGAAGCATATTTGATTATCTTCCCCCTCAGATAACACTTCAAAGCATCCCAATGGACCCCTGCACTGGTGTTTTGCGGTGGATTCAACTGCAAGAAGGTTTTGGTGTTGTCTTTAATCAAGGTCAGAAATTCTAGTTTTGTCGAAAGGCTGACATTCAGTCGCCAGAGTGTTTCAGAGGGTTTTGGAGTCATGTCTAGATGAATCAAAATCGGTGCATGGTCTGACAGAGTTATGGAACCTATCGAGGCTTTGGATACAGGGCCGTTGCCAGGTGGGGTCATGGCCGGTTTTAGGCACCAGCAAACCCTGCAATCGCTGGTGGCCCCCTGCTTAGGGGGGTCCCAACTAAAACAGTTTACCTTAATTATTTTAAATCTTTTTTATTATCTTCTTAAAACAGCAATAAAGGACTGTGCAGATTTTAATGTGGGATCATGATTTCATGAAAAGCCTTACAAAGCTATGACCCAGGCAATAAGAGGCAGATAGGTAACGATGGATGTGAGAGAAGGAACAGTATGCATTGACACTGCGGTCTCCCTTTAAATTTTTTTAAGATGCCACTAGTACTGAAAATACAATAAGATGATGTGTGTATTGGTTACAGTTAAACATATGGGGTGGTGGGTAAGTAGTGGGGCCCCATGACTTCATTAATCTGCTGGGGGCCCCCAAAACCCTAAAGCCGGCCCTGGTGGGGTTCGTCAGGTTCGAACAAACCCCCCCTTGTTCAGGAACAGTTTGATTTTTTTGTCAGTTACATTAACTGTTGTGACTGTCCCTTTAAATGTCCAACCTGTCCTCAGGCTGTAGTAAGAAGCGCCCACTAGTGGCTCTCTCGCTCACTGCTCTCTGACGTGTGAAACCACCACCCCCGGCCCTCAGATTGACCCTCCCCCAGTTCCCGATCTGTAGCCCAATCAGGGTTCTAGGACCTTGGTATCAAATCTCGTGCCATGCCCCCCATTGGCCAATCAGTTGCCAAGCTGAGGAAGTGACTGTCTGCATCTCCCTGACAAGTGTCCACCTCAGCTTGCTTATTTTTTACTGCAATGTTGATTTTCGGTGGATTCAAGGATGGAGCAGCATGGCGGTCGACGACTCAAGAGGAAAACAGCGAACAAGATGCAGATCAGGCGCATTAGGACTTTTTTAGCCAGCCTGGTAAAGTGCCCTAGCTGGTGGCTGCCATATATCGAGTTAATTCATTCAAGAGCCATGGAACTCTGTTCTACATTGGTTGTGGGGGCAGCCGGGGAGGGGGTAGAACGAGCTGGATAGACAAAGTAGTAAGCTGATTTTTTCAGAGGAGAGCCCTAATGTTTAATGTCTCTGGCTCCAACATTTAAGACTCATCTCCCAGGCTTGTATTTTGTCAAAGTCTTTTCCGGGCATAATAGCCACTCTGCTCCGGTTGTTGGTTGGGGTCCGGGGGGGGGTGGGAGAATGACTGAGTGCTCTCTTCTCATGTAGCAATGTTTGTTGCCCAACGACCGAGTGCTAAATAGTGTAAAGTTTCATTAGAGAGAGTTTATCTCTGGGGCAGCTTCACTGGCTCAAACGTTTGTGAGAACTCATCTCCCATCTAGCTTGTAATTCATCCAGCAGCTCGCTTTCAGGAGCGGGGGGGGAGAGGAATCTGGATGAAATTAAAACACTAATACACTTAGACCCAGATATTCAAAAGGGTTGCTCCATGTGCAACAGGGTTGCGCATGCGCAAGTCCTACATTGCGCCATTCTGCGATATTCAGCAGGAGTCAGTTGCTCCACTGGCAACAGGTTGCGCAAAAGAGCAATGCAAATGAATGCATGCTCAACAGGAGGGGGAGGAACCATGCATAACCTGCGCAACCCGATATTCAGTCGGGTTGTGCAGAGTTGTGCATGCGCAACCCCCAACCTGCGCCTGCACAACCTTGAGCCAAAAAAAGGATCAAGTTGAGGGCCACCCACAGGTGAGCTGCTGTATTGCAGGGCGCAACACAGCAGCTGCCACCCTGGCTGGCCCTCAACTCGGTCCCTGTGCTCCCCTATCAGCCCGATCAAGGGCATAGAGTAACACATACCTCTCAACTGTCCCTGATTTTCAGGGATGTCCCTGATTTATGACAGAATTTTCCTCTGTCTCTCGAAAATTCGTGTTTCTGTGACAGAACAGTGGGGACTGTAAGCATAAAATAATATCAAACATTAAAAATACAGACTAGTTCTTCTTCAGAAATGCATCTTATACAAATCCCTTATTCTATCAGATTTCTGAGTGAATATTACCAATTGTTAAGATATGTCCCTGATTTGGCATCTTTGTCCCTGATTTTTCAAGCCTTGTCCCTGATGCATGACACAAGAGGTTGAGAGGTATGGAGTAACATAGACCCCCCACACATCTCCACAGCCCGATCGCGGGCATCACAGTTCTAGAAACCCCCACATATCCGAAGCCGATCGCGGGCATCACAGTTACATGAAACCCCCCACATCTCCCACAGCCCGATCGCGGGCAGGCGTGGTACCCCTCCAGTGCCCGATCGCGGGCAGAAAGTAACCCTCCCCAACCCGAATATCTCCCTGGTGGTCCAGTGGACCGTAAAGCCCGATCGCGGGCAGAATGTCACATCACAACCCCCAAACATCTCCTGGTGTCTAGTGTCCCCCACCCACCCACGAAGCCCTTCCACCCGCTCCCCGCGGCCGGCGGGCGACAGCATCCACCCGCCTGCCGCCCGCGCCCGCCGACTGACTGTCCAGTAGGGCTGCCGCCCATTGGTGCAGAGCTACAGCCAATGAAGCGTGCAGCCCATACCGTACATGACAGTCAGATTTGTGGTGACGTCATTCACAAATCTGGACTATCATAACCTGACTACCATCGTATTTAACTAGCTCTACAACAGTCACTTCTTCTGGACTGATCATCAGAAAGCGGCAGAGCGGCAAGCGGGTGGGATGCTGTCGCCATGGCTGCAGGGGAGGCGGAGGTGGAGAACTTCGTGGGTGGGTGGGGGACACTAGACACCAGGGAGATGTTTGGGGGTTGTGATGTGACATTCTGCCCGTGATGAGCTTTAGAGTCCACTGGACCACCAGGGAGATATTCGGGTTGGGGGAGGGTTACATTCTGCCCGCGATCGGGCACTGGGGGTTCATACACGTTCTGCCCGCGATCGGGCTGTGGGAGATGTGTGTGTGTGGGGGGTTCATGTATTCTGTACCGCCCGCGATCGCCTGTGAGATATGTGTGGGGGTTTCATGTACTTGTACTGCCCGTGATCGGGCTGTGGGATATGTGGGGGTTCATGTACCTGTACTGCCCGCGATCGGGCTGTGGGATATGTGTGGGGGGGGTTTCATATAACTGTGATGCCCACGATCGGGCTGCATTGTGCGTCGGTCCCCGACGGCTGCTGCCTGGAGGGTGGCCAGGAGCAAGTCCTCGGGATCGGCGCACTCTACATGTAATGGTATGCAAATGGGGGCTACAACAGATGCACGGCCCCCGCGCCTTTGTACAAATTATGGCCCCATTTGCATGTCACCTTTGAATATCGGAAATTTGAGCATGGCGCATGGTATGCGCCACCGCAAGTTTAATGATCAACTCTGGCAACTTTGTGTGGCGCAAGTTCCACTGCGCGCGCGCTATGTTGTGGGAGTTGGGGTGATATTCAGCGAGTTGCTCAACAGCCGCAACTCCTTTGAATATCACCCCGGCCACACCCCTGCACAACTATTTTGAGCAGTGCAGGGGCTTGCGCCTCAGAATGGCGCAGTTTGAAAATCTGGGCCTTAGACTACTAAAACTGCCTGGAGAGATGAGGACTTTGAATTAGAGAAGTTCCTTCTTCGTGGAGAAGGGAGAAAACAAGTGCTAAGTTACTGCGTGCACTGAAAAAAGAAAGTTTAATTTAGATGGTGGTAATAAATGTCTCTGGCTGATCAAAGGTTTGATTTTATGGCTTGTTCAGTTCACTAGGTGCTCACTTTCAGCCACTGGGGGTTGGGGTCTAGAGGACGACTGAAAAAAAAATGGGTAATTGTAATGGTTTAAAGTGCTCTGGCTGACCAGCTCCTAACATTTGATTTTATGGCTTGTTCAGTTCATCAGAGGCTTGCTTTCCATAGTAACCATATACCAGTGCCCTGGCTGCCATCTGTTGTGCCCCAGCTGTGCCCTGGTAACCTTTTGCGGCTAGAGCCGCTACTGGCTGGGGGTCTGGACAAGTGGAACAAAAACTGGGGTATTGTAATGGTTAAAGTGTTAAACTGCCTGGAGAGCTACAGTATGTGAGAGGATTGAATCTGATATTTGAATGCAAAGTTCTTGCCCAGTACTGCAAGATGGAGGAGATTTTTTTGGGGGGTGGAGGGACGAGTACACAAACTGGCTGCAAGCATTGTGATATTTAATTAGAAAATGGCTGGCAGTGCTGTGAGGGGTGAATGGATTTGAATACAAAGTTCTTGCCCAGTTCTGGAGATAGTGGAGACAGTGGGGCCAGGGGAGGGGGTGTGGTGGGGAGGGACAGAGAGCACAAACTGGCTGCAAGCGTTGTGGTATTTAACTGGAAATGGCTAGCAGTGCTGAAGCCAGACAGCTTTTGACTAGTAGAATGTATTGCCTGGCTGCCCATTAGCCTAGCCTCTGACAATTTGCAACTGAGAACATTGGGGAAGATCTGATGGGCCAAAATTTTGGCTCTGGAGAATGAGGATAGATGGGGGTACCATTGTCTGAGCAGCTTAAAGAGGAACAGCCATGCAGGACTGTTAGCCCAATGCTTATAGGGGTTCTATGGATGCCAATGGAAAATTCCTATAATGTAAAGTCTTGCGGCGTGGGTATAGAACATTAGTGAAGTTTTCCAGTAGGCTAAATGCTTGCAGTGTGGGGAAGCAGGAGGGCATTTGCTCCACATTTTGTGGTCCTGCTCAAGGGTACTTTCAGTGTGTGATGAGGTAGTGAGAGTAAGTGTCTTTTGGGAGTGGGAGGTAATTATTCTGGTTGAACCATTTTAGTTGCCCTCCTCTATGCCTCCATCCTGTCTACGTTCTTGCAGAGATGGGGTCTCCAGAAGTGTGTTCTACCGGTGATGCCTTTCCCTATGCATTCCAGTACCCCCCCAGGCCTCCTTACTGCCTTCTCGCATTGCTTGCCTACCTTTAGGACATCTGATTTGACTACCCCAGCTCCCATTATGGTTTTGTTGTTAGTACTCTCCCCTCCGTGTACTCTTCACCTGGGTTTTTGTTTCCAAGGTGCATTACTTTGCAGTTCTTTGCAATGAATCTAGTTTATAGTTTGTGAATGAGCTAACATTTGATAAGGTTTGTAAAGGGAGAAGTATGTCTCTTTTATTTAGGTAGCTCCACACCAGTTACCTGCACATTGGCTGGGAACCACACCTTAATTAAGACAATTTTAGGCTGATGCGTCCTATATAAAGGAAGCTATTTGAGGTGGATGCTGTTTAGAGTAGGGACGCAGCTGATAGGTGGTCCACCTCAATGGTGGTAGCTGGGTGACTTCACTGCAGGGCCCTGAGGTGAATACCAAGAGACCCTCACTCATTTTGAAATTAAATTAGTAAATTGCCAATCGGGGGGGGTACACTGACTTTTTTTTTGTGTAGATGTATGCCATATGCAGTAGCACCCCTCTTTTGGAATGCCATTTATAGCTTCTGAATGAGCAAGGGTGAGCAACTAACACTGAATAAGGTTTGCATTGAATCTAAGCTGCCATATGTTTGACCATTCCTCTAACCTTGCCAAGTCCCTTCTCATCCTTTCCATCCAGCCTTGTGTATCAACTCTGCTGCAGATCTTTGTGTCATCTGCAAAGAGGCATATTTTTCCTTCCAGTCCCTCCGTAATATCACCTATAAAGACATTAGAGGACTGGTCCCAGCACTTATCCCTGCTAGTAACCCCCTTTTCTTCAGAGTGGATTCCATCAGCGACGCCACTGGGGAGTTTAAAACATGGGTTGAATTGGACCCACTGGCGTGCAAAGTGTGTCCTGTTATTCCGCCAATTGTTTACCCAGGCTACCGCCTTGGGACCCACTCCCAGGCTGGCCAACTTATTAATCTTTTGTGTGGGACTGTGTCAAATGTCTTGCTAAAGTCTAGGTAGGCCAGGTCCACAGCCCCTCCCTGGTCTACTACTTTGGTCACCCAGTCAAAGAAATCTATTAGATTAGTCTGATGACATGACCTTCCCACTGTAAATCCATGCTGCCTTGGGTCCTATGCGCTGCTGGCCTCTAGGTACTCAACATATCTTTCAGAAGTGATTCCATCATTTTCCCTACCACTGAGGTCAAACTGACAGGTCTGTAGTTTTCTGCCTCTGCCTTGCTCCCACTTTTGTGAAAGGGAATCACATTCACCCTTCTCCAGTCCACGGGTACCACAACATCCTCCCATGATTTGTTAAAGGGTATTCAGTGGTGCCACTAATTCTACCCTTAGTTCTTTAACAATTCTGGTGGGGGGGGGTGAATCCCATCAGGCCCCATTGCTTTGTCCACCTTCAGCTTTAGGAGTTCTTTCAGGACCCTTTCTTCTGTGAATGGACTGGTATTGCTCCCCCCCCCATCCAGAGTGCTTCTATTGTTTGGTTTGGGTACCTCACCTTCCTCTTTTCTGAATACTGAGCTGAAGTATTGATTTAGTATCCCTGCTTTTTCACTGTCACCCTCTGCCCACCCCCTCTCCTTTATTAAGCCTCACTATATATCTCTTGGTCTTCGCTCCATAATGTACCTATACAAGGTTTTACCCCCCTTCTCAACTGAGGTGGCTATCTTTTCCAGTCTGTGCAAAACAGAGTATCTAGTACACCACTGCTTCTGAAGGCCTAGCTGCCCCCAGACCCTTGTTCTAGAAGCAAGCTGGCACAACATCAGGTTAGTTCTGTACTATACCCAGCCAAATCCAGCTGCAGGCTCTGCCCTGAAGTGCAGTACTACATTAGTCTCAGGTACGGAATACATATATGTAATCACCCTGCAGCCAGCCACATAACATTATCTTTCCTTAGAGCAAGGGGTGGAGGAGAGTGCAGATGTGACTTATTTAACTTCAGAAAAATCAAGAAAATGCACCACAGAGCATCTGGTAGTACCCCAGAGAATCTGGGGATCTGGCAGGTCCCAGAACCCCCACTTTGAAAAAAAAGTTCACATGCAGGGCACGTGAGAATACCACCACACATCACAAAAGAACCCCCCCCCCCGCAAAAATCCTGGCAAAGGCCCTGAGATAGTTTTGGTATCCATGCCATCGAGACTAAAAAGAGGTCTATTCATGAATACATCTTATATTTAGGTGAATAATATGTGTAGTCATGACCTAGGGTTGAGGAAGCACCAGCCATCTACCAGAGCCAACTCAGAATATAGCCGAGATAGCACTTTCCCTGTCCTGGATGGCCCTGACTATCCAGTTCCTGCACGATCTAAGGACAGGTCCATAACAGCATTAAAATTTCCACCCACTATTATCAAACTCTTTGTGTCTACTACGGTGTCTTGGAGTACTTTAATGAGAAAAGGGAGGCTGGCTGACTCCTCGTTCGGTGCATAAAGATTCGGCATAACGCATTTCTGTCCTCTATATTCCCCATGTATTCTGATATATCTCCCCTCAGGATCCATGTCTACTTGCGTGATATTAAGCGGGGTGTTCCATCTGATCAGAATAGCTCCCCCTTGACGATGTGGATGTTCCACATAGTGAGATGTGAATACTTCCCCCACCCATCCCTTCTTGAGTTTAAGGTGTTCAAGGTCAGTTAAATGCATTTCCTGGAGGAAGGTGACCACAGCACCTTTTCTTTTAGGTTCCTGTAGTATGTAAGCCCTCTTAATTGGGTTATTTATACCCCTAACATTGAGAGATGTTATAATTAAGTCAGCCATGACAGATTCTGTAGAAGGAGTAAAGCGGGAGTCCATGAGAAGGGGACACGCACATCATCTTCAAATATGAACATGTATAAACAACAAAATACAACCATAACTGTGTGTAACTATGTACTACATGATCTGAGAATTCAACCATGGTCATGTCAATCGGCTTCAAGGTGAGTAAAACCCACTCCTCATCCTCATACAGTTGCCTCATGGGACGAAGTGAGGGGCTACATCCAGCAGCTCCTCTTCTAGTACTTGCCACTCCACAGGAGTGGGGAACCAGATGGGTATTATAGGTACTAAACACTACAGAAGGAGGTTTCCACAAAAGAAGGCTGGGTAGCTCTACCAGCATTCTATAGACAACTGGTGGTGTGGTTAGCACTCGTTCTCCAGTTCTAAGGCAACTATACTTAAAATAATCACTGCCAGCTGGGGGGGAGGACCCAGGGGGAGGAGGCAAAGTATTGTCTAGGTTTCCCCTGAACTTCAAGAGGTCTAGGGGATGTACCAAGGAGAGCTAGATGTGTGTCTTCCTAAAAAAACAATTGGAGACCTTATCTACCTTTGGAGATTGTTATCTTCGCAGGGACGTCCAACTAAGGGCCTCAGCAGCCACTTGCTGCAGGATGAGAGTGGAAGCTTCCTCCGGTCAACTCCAAGGTTTCTTGGGCCCCCTTAGTGTGTGCTCCCCCACACAGGTCCAGACCAATGCCATCACAAACAGTATTTAAGGCCAGAAGTAACTGCGGAACTTTGGGGACCTCCGCTTAGAGTCACTTTCTCCCCAAGTCAGCACCCGGTACTCAGATTAGTTGGGGAGGTTGACGGGGAGTTTTTATCTGGAAACATTATGTAGGCCCAGGCTCTATGTTTATGTTTAATTAGGTGTAGTATGCCATCAGTAGCTGGGGGACCCCTTCAGGCCCCACCCCCCACCCTCCAGGTCACCTTTATGCAAATCTTGTTTATATCCGATTTGGGAAGCCCTCCGTCTGTATTCTTCTCTTCCCGGAGACATCAGAAACTGTGCCCATCACTTTCCAGCTGCTCAGAGCATTAAAGTCTCACCCATCTAAGTGGCATGTCCACCTCCCTTTGTTTTGTCTGGTCACCACACCAAAAGAGGGGTGATCCCCACAAGTGCTCCCTGTCCCAGATTTATGAGCCTGCTACTTTCAGTGGCACCAATCAGAACCCATGCTCAAGGGGACACCCCTAGGAGCCCTTCTCCCCTCCCCTCATTCTTCTTGAGTGCGCCACCCCAAGGGCCCCCACCCAAACCCTTGCAACAGCTACATTTGATCAGGTCTCCTCTCTCCCCTGCCCCTCCCCCCCCGGCCGGCTTCAGCTTTATCCGAGCAATAAGAAAGAAAACACTGAGCAGATCCTAACGTTTTAGTGCTGTAAACTAAAGCGAGAAACACAACTGCAAACTATCAGGGTGGGGGGAGGGACCACACAGTTACAAATCTCCAGGTCACCTCTACTCTCCCACCTCATTCCCGCTCCCAACCGCATTTCTAAATCATTTTACCTACACTGGAAGGGCAAGCCTAAGTCCTTCAGCGTGCTCCCACACAGTTTCAGGTAGCCTGCGCTTCGGGTAGTAGGTTATTTATCCCTGTAGCTCCCTTCGGATTCTTTGCTGCGTTTTTGGTACTGAGTTTCTGCGGGGCTGCTTTAGTGGTAACCCTGTCTCATATAGTGGAAAAACGACTTCTCCCTGTGGCCGTGCACTTTTGGTTCCTGGTTTCGTTCATTCTCTGGCTCGCAGCATTTTCTCCCTGAGTTCCCGGTGATCTTCTGGCACTTGGATCCCCAACTTTTGTAGAAAAGGTAATGCTGCTTCCAGGTCAGGGAAATGCCTCAGGCCATCTTCGGTTTGAACACGGAGCTTGCCAGGGTATTCTACAGATGCCTGGTGTCCCGTTTGGTGGAGCACCTTCACAACCTGAAAAAACAGCTGTCTCCTGGCCAAAGTTTGAGGGGCATAGTCCTGATTGAAAAATAACCTAACATCCCCAAAATAAAGCTCCTTCTTATTTCAAGCTGTATGGAGTATTTCTTCCTTAATTCAAAAGTCCAGGAAGGCTAAAACTATTGATCATGGTGTTACCTTGGGGACAGGGAATTAAAGAGCGATGAGCACGGATGATCTGTAACTCTTTCTCCGCTGATAAGCTGAGTATCTCTTAAATGAAACTTTCTGTGAAGGTTACCATATTGCCCTCCTTGGTACCTTCTGGGACCCCATGTATTCAGAGATTATTTCTCTGGTTTCTGGTTTCTAAGTCCTCCAGTTGTTGGGCCAGGTGTTGTCCTCTGCGGTGCAGGTCTAGCAGGGCCGTGTTGTGGAGGTCTGTGGTTGCACTATAATCCGAGAGAGTATGTTCAATCGCTTTTGTGTGGCTTTCCAACAGCATTAGGTCTCTATGATCTCCTGAGGCTTTCTCTTCTAGGCATTGTAGTGTAGCATTAAGTTGTTTTAGCTCTTCAAAGAGCCTTTTTGAGGTAAAGGTCTTCCTCCATTTCACTTTTCACATACGAACATACAAAATTGCCAGCAGATACAGGCCATATGGTCTATCTAGTCTACTCGAGTGTGCAGCAATTTAGCCCATTAGACTACTGCTGCCCCCCTCCCATTAACTCTTCCCTTCCCAACTACCCCCTCATATGTACTTTCCCCTTGAATTTGTCCCACCCCCTCTTGAAGCACCCCACAGTCTGCACTGACATGAGTTGCTCAGGCAGTGTATTCCACCCTGTTACCACTCTTTTAGTGAAGTAGTGCCTCCTTTTTTCCCTCCTGAATCTGCCCCCCTATAACTTCAGGGAGTGCCCTCTGGTATCTCTTCCATACTGGAGAGTGAACCCACCCTGGAAGCCTACTCTGTTCATCCCCTTCAGGTACTTGAAGGTCTTGATCATGTCCCCTCTCTCTCTCTCTTCTATCCTCCAGGGTATACATGTTGAGCTCTTTTAGTCTTTCCCCATAAGTTCTATCCCCCAACCCCTGGATCATCTTTGTTGCTCTTCGCTGCACTGCCTCCAGTAGTTTGATATCCCTTTTCAAGTATGGGTGCCAGAACTGCACGCAGTACTCCAAGGGACCTGTACAGGGGCAATATGACTTCACCACATCTGGATGTAATCCCCTTGTTATGCACCCTAGTATCCGGTTAGCCTTAGCCATTGCCTTCCTACACTGGGCGAAGTGATTTAATTCCCCGGTCACCAGCACCCCCAGATCCTTCTCCTCGTTGGATGTGGACAGATTGATACCATCCATCCAGTAGCTGTATCCTTGGTTTTTGGCTCCAAAATGCATCACCTTGCACTTCTTGGCATTGAACCCAAGCTGCCAGTTGTGCGACCACTCCTCGAGTCTTACAAAGTCCTCCTGCAGTAATTTGCCACTCTCCTCCCCATCCACCTCCGCACAGATCTTGGTGTCACCGGCGAAGAGGCTGATCTTATTCTTGATCCCAACTGCTATGTCTGCGTTGAAAATGTTAAACAGGACTGGTCCCAGTACTGATCCCTGTGGGACACCGCTTGTCACTGGAGGCCTCAGCCTGCGAGGCAGTATGCGGCTGAGTCTCCAGTTTATTTCTGTGCGATTTTGCAGTTGACCCTGGCGGTTGATCTTTGTTTCATTGTCTCTACGACATTATGAAGTCTGTTATTTTTTGGTTTTGCAACAGGAAGGCAATTTTGGTTTTGTAGATTGGCTCGGATTGTTTTTGCTGATATGGAGCGAGAGAGATTAGGCTGCCATTAGTTTAGCACTGGAACCAGAAATCCTATAATTTTGATTTTAACTGATGGGTGGTGATTACATGGCCTTTAGATTCACACATGCAGAACTACTAATTAAAGTATTGAGCACACACACACACACACACACACTCTGTCTCCAGTTTCTCTTTAGTTAGACTTTGGGCATCAGATAATTTATAGACCCACACCTTCCTAACATATGAACATATGAATCTGCTAGCAGAAACAGACCTCATGGTCTATCAAAGACTGCTCATGTGTGCAGCTAGCACCCTTAGATTGCAGCTGCCCCAACCCCCTCTCCTTCTCTCCTATTCAGGACGTAATCAGCACTATCGACTCAGACCCTCCCCCGTTCCCCGTCCCATGCCCTTTTGAAACATCCCACCATCTTACTCGCTATCACCCCTCTGGTAGGACGTTCCATCTAGACACCACCCTCTCCATAAAGTAATGTCTCCTCATCTCACTCCTAAATATACCACCCTCTAATCTTAGCCCGTGCCCCCTCGTGTCCCTACCCTTCCTCAGCTTAAACAACCCATCCGCACCAGCTTCATCCCCTTCAAATACTTGAACATTTCAATCATTTTCCCCATCCTTCCTCTCCTCCAGGGAGTACATGTTCAGTTCGCTTAGCCCGTCCTTGTAGGCTTTTTTGTTGCCCTATGCTACACCCCCTTCAGTAGCTTAATGTCTTTCTTCACATACGGTTTGCCTGTACTGCCCACAGTACTCCAAGTGTGGTCTGACCAATGATCTGTAAAGTGGCAGGATCACTTTCCTATGCCTGGATGAGACTCCCCTTGCAATACACACCAGCATTTTGTTAGTCATAGCTGCAACTTTCCTACACTGAGAAGAGTTGATCATGCTCTCAGTTACCAACACCCCAAGGTTCTTCTCTTCCACAGTGATCCCCAGCCGCACCCCACTAAACCAATAAGTCTCTCTTTGGGTTCTTTGCCCTGAAGTGCATAACCTTGCACTTCTTCACACTGAAGCCCAGCTGCCAACCTTCCAACCACTCCTCCAGTTTGGTCAGGTCCTCTTGTAGTTGTTTCCACCCTTCTTCTTCATCCACCACCAACCCCATCTTGGTATCGTCCATGAACAGACTAATCCTGCTCCCAACTCCCTGTGAGATATCTGAAATGAAAAGTCCAAACAGCACTGGACCCAGCACCAAGCCCTGTGGTACTCCACTCACCACTGGTCTAGGTGTAGAGTTCCCCCACCATCGCCACCCGTTGATGCCTCCCCCTCAGCCAGTTTTCTATCCAGTTTGCCATCTTCGTCCTCACCCCCACAGACGTCAGTTTCCCCCCTAACCTCCCATGAGGCACTGAATCAAAGGCCTTGCTGAAGTCCAAATACAGGACGTCCACAGCATGACCCTTATCCAGCTCTCTTGATACCCAGTCATAATATTCTACTAGACTGGTCTGACAAGACTTCCCCGAGATGAACCCGTGCTGTCGCCCATCCTGGAGGTCATTTTCCTCAAGAAATGACACCAGCCTCTCTTTCAGTATTGCCTCCATAAGTGTCCCCACTATGGAAGTGAGAGTGATAGTATGGTAGTTGCCCAGCTTGTCCAGTGGGCTGTTCTTAAGAATGGGCACCACATGGACCACCCTCCTGTCCTGAGGCACACATCCCATGTCCAGGGAGGTGCTGAACAGGTCCTCCAGCGGCCTGGCCAACACCTTCACCATCTCTCACAGCACTCTGGGATGAATGCTATCAGGACCTGGCACCTTGTCCACCCTTAGTGTCCTCAGTCCCTCTAGTACTCTACTCTCCTCGATCATTCAATCCATCCCCCCAACCCCACCTTCCCATCCACGGAGGTAGTGGCCCACCCTTCTCTTGCATGAACACAGAGCAAAAGTATTCATTCAGTGCTTTTGCTCCCTCAGCCCCCTTTTCCACCCACTCCCCATTCCTTTTTATCCACACAATATAGTCCCTGCACTTCCTTTTTCCCCTGACATATCAAAAAAAGTCCTTCTCCTCTCCCTTAATGCCCTGAGCTAACTTTAGCTCTCTGGAGGCTTTGGCTTCCCTCACCTGCCTGGTAACCTCATTGGACCAACATACATACGTCTTCCTGTCCTCTTCTCTCCCTGTCCTCGTCAACGTTCAGAATGCAGCCCTCTTTGCCCTCACCACCTCCATCACTTTGCTGTTCATCCAGCATGGCCTCTTTGCTCTGCTCTTCTTGCTCAGGGTCCTGGCGCAAGCCTCCATAGCCTCTGCTAGCCCAAGTTTAAAAGTATCCCACTGTTGTTGAGCATCCACCTTTGTTCTGATCCCCTCTAGTCGCCCCTGCAGTATTTCCCTCATCCTCCCGAAGTCAGCCCTACTGAAGCCCACCACCCTTGTTTCTGAGCCTCCAGTTTCCCTACTCAACTTGAGAGTGAACCACACCACTTGGTGGTCGCTTCCCACTAGTGGGTCTTCCACCCTTATATCCCTCACTGCCTCCCCATTCGAGAGTACCAGATCCAGCATGTTGCCTAGCTTAGTTGGCCCGCTGACCAGCTGTGTCAGGATACCATCCTGGAATGCATCCAGGAGCACTTGCTCCCTGGTGCTGGAGGTGGTAGGGGTGCTCCAATCCACCTCCGGCATACTGTAGTCCCCCACAATCACCACACTCCCCTTCCTACATAAACTCCTAATCTGCTCCACTAACTCTCTATCAGCCCCTTGGACTGGGCTGGTGGTCTGTACATCACTCACAGCCTCAACTTCCTACTCTTGGAGTCCAGGAGCTGCATCCATAGTGCCTCAGTCCTCCCTTCCTCCCCCTCGTCTCTCGTGCATCTGATCCCATCCCTCACATAGAGTGCCACCCCTTCCCCTCTCCCTACCCCTCGGTCCTTCCCATGAATTTTATACCCTGGGATTGTCAGATCCCAATCCTGGTTTTGGGTGGCCCAAGCCTCAGTAATAGCCGTGACATCCACCCTCCCCTCAGCTAAGAGTGTCTGAAGTTCAGCTGTTTTGTTTCCCAGGTTCCTTGCGTTCAGGGAGACTGCCCTCTACCCATTCTCATCCAGCTTGTTCAGCTCCCCATTCTGGCAACCCTGCATGCTTGCTGCACACTTGCCTCCCCCATCTAGTTTAAATACCCACTTGAAACAATATATTCCTCCAGCTTACTCTTTAACACCCCTTTCCCGCCCCACTCAGAAGTAAACCATCTCTCATACAGTTCTCTGTTATTCCATATATCCCCCACCCTCCTACCAACCCATACCCTTCTGAGGTGCACCACTCCCCCAGCCATGAGTTGAACTCCTCTATCCTTTCCCTTCTTGCTTTGCTCACCCTTGGGACTGGTAGCAACTCCAAGAAGGCTACGGAGCTCCCAGTTTCTGAGTATAACTTCACCAGCTCCTCAAATCTCCCATTTACCAATTCCACCATGCAGCCCCCCCCCCAGGTCATTAGTGCCTACATGTACCATCACTTGAGGTTTCTTCCTTCCCCCAACACACTTTATCAGAGACTGCCCTGCCCTGTCTGCTGTCAAGCCTGGTACAGGTTCCACCCATATCTGACTTCGACTTTCACCCCCCCCCCATCTGATCCCCTTCAGGATAGAATCCCCTATCACTATAATTCCTCCTTCTCCACACACCCCTTGCTGCTCCCTCCTTCCATCCTCATCCTTCTCCTGTTCATCCACCCTTTCCCGGTCCTCTCTTGGACCTGGTCCCCCGTCTCCACTTTCTCCCTGCCTGCCCAGCATCCTGTTCCCCCCAGTTGCCTTCTCATGCTTATTAGTCCATCCTGCCCCTGTGGTTCACCCCTCCCTGTTCTGTACCATGTCACACACACACCCTTGGCCACAGCCTCCTACTGTTGCCCCTGTTGCTTTCCCCCTCCCTGTTAAACCTTTGTCTCAAAAGACCTGCACCCATCCCCCTCTGAAGTACTGGCCCCTGTGCACTCCCCCTTCTGCCCCAATCTGAGTGCTTCACCATCCCCAACCACTTCTGCTGCCAGTACTTCGTACCTGTTGCATGAACCTGTTCCCTACACCCTGCCCTTGCCCCTGCTGCTTCCTTGATAATGTTTCATAATACTTCCTGGCATTCTCCCCCCCCATATGGCCACCTTCCCCCCACCTTGATCACCCGAGGGGGTGCCCCCTCAACCACCATTCTCCCCAACTCACTCCTCATCCACTTATCTCCCCTTCCAACCTCTGGATCTCTGTGTACAGGTCCCCTAGCCTGTGGCATATGGGACACTCTCTTAGCCACCATAATGTACCCGTCCATATTGCCATCCCACAATCGTTGCAGATTACATCACCATTGTGTTAGAGAGAAAAGGAAGTGCAAAAGAAGAAGGAAACCATTTTGGTTCTCAAAAACAGTAGCAGAAAAGGTCAGAGGCAAAAGGCTGTCCTTCAGGAAATATAAGGGAACGCAGCAGGATGAAGATAGGGAGACATACCAAACTTTCCTAAGGGAAGCAGGGAAGGCTGTAAGGCAGGCAAAGGCCCAAACTGAGGAAACACTAGCACAAACAGTAAAAGGAGAGGACAAGAATTTTTATAGATAAATTAGTGAAAGAATAAAGTCCAGAGGAGGTATTGCTAAGATCAAAGGGGATAAGCGGGAGTGTGCGGAGGAGGACCAAGGAAAAGCAACTATCCTAAATAGATACTTCTGCTCAGTATTTACTGAAGAGAAGGTAGGGCAACTCAGCACCATGGACACAAGGAGGGAGGTGTGCACAAGTCCCTTCACAAATGAAAGGGTCCTACAAGAGCTCGCTAAGTTCAGGGTGGACAAGGCAATGGGACCTGATGGCATACATCCCAGGGTACTAAAGGAGCTAAGGGTAGAACTAGCGCAGCCATTATCAGAACTGTTTAGTGAGTCTTTGAGCACAGAAGAGGTCCCAGAAGACTGGAGAAGGGCTCATGTGATCCCACTCCACAAGAGTGGTAGCAGGGAGGAGGCAGGGAACTACAGACCAGTCAGTCTTACCTCAGTAGTGGGCAAGATTATGGAGGCACTAATTAAGGAAAGGATAGTGCAACACCTGGAATCCACAGGAGCACAGGATCCAAGACAGCATGGGTTTACAAAGGAAGGTCCTGTCAAAGTAATCTCATAGATTTCTTTGACTGGGTAACTCAAAGTAGTGGACCAAGGGGAGCAGTTGATGTCGCCTACCTTGACTTCAGCAAAGCTTTCGATACTGTTCCACATAGAAGATTGATTAATAAGCTGGGTAGGCTCGGGGTGGGTCAGAAGTTGGTCAACTGAGTGGCAAACTGGTTGACAGGCAGAAAACAGAGAGTAGTGGTAAATGGTATACAGTCAGAAGAGCTGCAGGTCACAAGTGGGGTACCTCAGGGATTAGTCCTGGAGCCAGTCCTCTTCAATATCTTCATCAGTGACATT
The DNA here is from genome assembly GCA_016271365.2 of Neoceratodus forsteri. Lineage (NCBI taxonomy): Eukaryota > Metazoa > Chordata > Ceratodontiformes > Ceratodontidae > Neoceratodus > Neoceratodus forsteri. The sequence continues at coordinate 1,453,949,989 of CM057452.1, forward strand.
GCAGATGGACTGGAGGGTAAGGTTTGTCTGTTTGCAGATGACACCAAGATCTGCAACAGAATAGATGATCCAGATAGGGTGGACAGAATGAGAAGAGATCTGGATAAACTAGCAAAATGGTTGGAAGAGTGGAACCTGGGATTAAACACAAAGAAGTGCAAGATCATGCACATAGGGAAGAGAAACCCTGAAGCCACCTATAGGCTGGGATGGGAGTTGCTGGCAGTTACAAGGGAAGAAAGAGACTTGGGTATCATCATCACTGATGACCTGAAATCATTCAAGCAGACCACTAAAGCAGTAGGTAAGGCTAGGGGGATGTTGGGGTGTAGTAGTCGTATCACAAGTCAGAAGAGGTAGGTAATAATCCCTCTTTACAGGACACTGGTTAGGCCCCATCTGGAGTACTGCATGCAGTATTGGAGTCCACACCTTCACAAGGACATCAACCAAATTGAGGCAGTCCAGAGAAGGGCAACCAAAATGGTGCAGGGACTGCATCAGAAAACATATGAGGACAGATTAGCAGACTCAATATGTATACCCTAGAGCAAAGGAGGAGAGAGGTGATATGATCAAACATTCAAACACCTTAAGGGCATTAACAAGGTGAAAGAGTCTAACATGTTTCAATATAAGAAAAATAGCAGGACAAGAGGACACAGCATGACATTAGAGGGAGGCCGATTAAGGGGTAATGTGAGGAAGTTCTTTTTCACAGAAAGGATGGTGGATGCATGGAATGGCCTACCTCAGGAAGTGGTGGATATGAATACAGTGCAGGACTTCAAACAGGCATGGGATAGGCATAAGGGAGCAATACAGATGAGTATGAATAGATAGGCCATTGACAGAACGAAGGCCGATGGCACATTCATAAGGTAGAAAAAGAAATGGCAGACTGGATGGGCCTTGTGGTCCTTATTTGCCATCAACTTCTATATTTCTATGTTTCTATTACTATTCTGTCCCTCCTGGTCCTCCTTCTGCCCCTGTTCCCCTAGGGCCTGCCCCACCCCTCCTTCTCGTCATCCCCACCACTGTCCTGCCATCCACATCAGTGGCGGAGCCAGGTTTAGGAGCATTTGGGAGACAGGGGGGCCATTCAGTCAATCATGGGCTCCACAATGGGCACTAAACAGTGAATAAAGATGGTGGCAGGGCACCACTACTCACACTGGAGCAGCCAGGAGGTGCGACTGCCCCCTAGCCCCTCCTAGCTGTGCCACTTATCCACATCTCCGCCTACCCCATTTGCCCCTGGTGGTCCCATCTTCACCCACCAGCTCTGCTCTCTTCCCCCACCCCCTTCACTATATCATGCCATTGTGTGTACTGCTCCTCCCCCCATCAACTGCAGCCGCTTAGAACCTTAATGTGTAAAGTATCAGCTTTACCCGTAAAGACCAGGGTTCAAGTTTAACATTGTTTTACTAGCCCAAAACAAGTGTAAATTGGCCAGGGCTAGTGCAGCTAACCCTCTACTTGTCTGTCTGTCTGTGACTAGTGCAGGTTTTCCATGGCTGTTAATAAAGTTAAAAATGCCCCTGCTTTAGCAGGCTCTAGTCCTGATGCTAATCTCTCTCAGTGTTGCAAAAGGGCCTAGTGTGATTAAAACCTCATTAAGAGCTGCAGTTATCTGGCAGTACAAGAAGGGGATCCCACAAAAGGCTCAATGTGAGTAATTATCACTCCATTGTCAGAACTTTCAGCTAGTGTCCAGGGCGTGAACAAGGGTAGAAGCTGTTAAGTCAGTAGCCTCCAGTTTTCTGAATGTGTCTCTGTCTGACAATTTGTCCCACATTATTAAGGCCAGTGCCCCTCATTTTCCTACATTTTGAGCATCTATATCCAACATTCCAGTGACAGAATGCTAAGAGGTATACAGGGTCTGCCCTGCAGGTGGTGGGTTTTATCCCAGACTCACCATAGCTGCTTCCTCTCCCCTCCAAATATCTCAACTCTACTTTCCCTGGACAGCACTGCAAACAACATTCTGAAATGACCATCCATACAGTAGATCCATATCTGTCATTACTGGCACGTGTAGGGCTCCTCAGCTCCTCTAAATGGACCATGCCGGCCAATGTCATCCTTGCACTCCCACCCTTATCCCACACAGCATGTCCTTTCAACCTAAAAACAAAGCTTTGGAGCATTTATGGTACAAAAATAAACCTTAATAAAATACATAATTTGAAAAGTTGAAATAGGAATTCCAGGGGTGCATAGATCATCCTATATAGAAACAGAGGTAGTATAGTATCATACCTGTGTACTGTTTACCCTGGCCTGATGAAAAGAGAATGTTTAAAAAAAAATATGTTGCTGTTGGGGCATAGCATGTTAAAATCAGCACTTTTAAAAATACAAATGTTATAAAGTTTTCTTCATCCCAAGCCCCTTATGTTTGTGTAGCCCCTTCCCAAAGAAATTCTAGATGTGCCCCTGGCTCACTTGACACTGTAAGAAAACTTCCAGAAGTACCGCACTTCAGTTGATCACAGGGTGGGGGCTGAGAGTATCTTTCTCTGCCCACCTCTGTTCATTGCCCTGTGGGTGGTGGTGCGAGTGTGGTGGGGTGCTTGATGATGTTGGCTATCGTGTGTGTGGAGCTAGGATTATTTGATTGAACACTTAACGTTGTGTTATCCTCTGTTCAGGGGGTGCAGAAAGAGGAAGAGAGGAGGCCATGGTACAAAATAGCGAGGGGCACACTGTGTGTGATGGCATTGCAGTCTTTTTTTCTGGTGGGGCCAGAAGCAATGTGGGAGCAGGGTAACTGTGCAATAATCTTGAGAATTTTCTTAGCTTGCATTTTTTCCTGTGTAAGTGATCAAAGTTTACCATTACAATTGGGTTAGTGCAACCATCTGCAGGCTAGTGCAATTTTGAATCAACTTGTCCTGCTGGCTAGTGCAAAGAAAAGTTAAGGTTGACCTCAGCTAAGATCGATACCAATCCTATCCACAATGACCTAAAACTATTCTAAGTATAATAGCAGCTATAGGCTAGATAGTTGAATACATTAATACAGATATATCATCCCCTATCAAAAACTTTACAGTACCTAATGGAGGATACCCTTGGAGTACTACCCCGAGTTTAGATTCCTAACTAGAAAAACAACTCACTGCCAGCTTTCCCTCCAAAGTGTGCCCATCTTCCCCTGCAGGCTAAAAGGAAATTCAGCACTGTAAGACTATAATTTCACCATTAAAACATAGACCTTTCACATTTGCATAGCCCCAGTTTAAGGTCGAGTTGCATTAACCAATTCAAAACATAGCCCCAGCTTTAAAGTAGAGACATATACTCATTCTTATTTATAGCAGAGCCCCAGTGTAGAGACATGTACTCATTCACATTTTATAGCATAGCCCCAGTGTAACATAATCCCATGTCCTAAAGTTCACATTCAATTATTTAGTCCCAACTCTAGGTGAGAGGCACAGTCATTTCATAAGTAGCACAGTACCTTGAATTTGGGCCCTTCTGCCCAGCCAAGCTTGTCCTCTGCCAGCCTCCCTGACCTCCTTTCCGCTGAACTCTGCCCAAGTCCACACCTGATTGGTGGGACCCCCTACTGGGAGTGGTTCTGAGTTCTTTTAATCTGGAGGTGGTGAGGGGTGGGTGAGAGGGAGAAAAATCCTCTCCTGATAGATGCTGCTCCTGAACTGTCCTTGGGCCTTGGCTATTTATAGCCCAGCTGCCGAGTTAAATACTGGTGCCCTCAAGCCCGACTGGCTCCTGCACTACCGGCCATCATGAAGCCCGATTGGCTCCCTCCTCCAGCCACGACTGACTAATTTTACTGCTCCTGGCGCCAACCCTTGGAACAGGCTGATCTGCTCCCCTTCCTCCCTCTGGCTGCTTTTGCAACTCCTCCCACCGATTCCCTGAGGCGTGGAGGTGGCCCAACTCTACAGCTCCCAATGAATGCTGCTCCACCTTTCTTATACCTCTACCTTAAAACTGGACTTGAACTTTTATAAAAAGGTTTTCTCAACAGTTTGAATTTTCATCCCATCCCCTTTTTCACTGCAGAGCCTTTTCACAAAACTGAGCAAAACTAAGCAGTTTGCCTGTACCCCCATCCCCCTTTTCACAGAAGGACCTTTTCATAAAACAGAGCAAACCCAAGCATTTTTAATGTACTGTACCACCCAGCCACTTTTTCATAGCAGGACCTTTTGATAAAATAGAGCAAAATCAAGCAATCTAAGGTTGCCCGAGCCCGTAATCCCGAACACAAAATCCTGACAGTGGGATTTTGCATTTTTCCGTGTTTATGGGGGCTTTGTCTTTGCACATTTCAATGCTGGGAGCTCTGGCCCCTGCACCCTCCAGAATTAATATAACAATCTTGGGGGTGGGGTCCCACTGTCAGATACTGTGGTTTGGGAGTACGGGCTTGGGCAGCTGTGGATCAGGGAAAGGAGTATTGGTTTTTCATAGTGATGCTGACTGAATGTACACTAAACCCTTTTTTCAGAAGGATCATCTTGTATAACAGAGCTAAATGAAGCAGTTTGAGTTCACCCCAACCCTCACCCAAAGAAAGACATAATAACAACTTTTAAAGTAGCTTGGATTTACCTCCCCAAAAGGCACACTTTAGAAACAATAGCCTTTCCAATAATCAAATTTTAAAATGGTCCCAACAAGACAAACATTAGAAACAACAGAGATTCCTAACATGGCTTCTAAAACAATTACGAAAGCAATACTACACAACAGTGTGCAAGTTGTGTTGGTATAAACTATGGTTACAGGTAATGGAGTCACACAGACAAACACAGTACAACCCATAAACACAAACTTTCAAGGATTCCTGTACTTTAGTTGTGGGTTCTTGAAATGTTCATGGAACCCCAACCAAGGTGTGTGGTTCTCAACCATCACGCTGCAGGATTTTCAGAACACAGTTTAAAAAACAATGTAAGCATTGCACTTATACCTACAGCTGTTCAGTGTTAAGAGAGAGTGCACTCCCACAGCTCAGAGACTTATGGCAGTCATGTTGCAATACCATACAATAACATGATATGTAAGTTTTATTTATTTATTTGGAAAATGTTTCACCAGGAAAGACAACATGAGCTGTAAACAGCTCATTTCCAGAAGCATCCTGGGCATGTAGTATTATTTAAGTATTAAGTACTACGTTACAGTCTAACATTCTGGTTACCAGTAAGTCATGTGACTAACATCCTGGTTACCAGTTAACTGAAATCCTTAGCAAGATCGTTATTGATTAGCAAGCATGATAAGCATTAAAACCATGACTAATTCCTTCACTGCTAAACACTTTTTGTGACATTTCTAAAGAAGTTTAACATGCAGCAGTTTTTTCAACTAACCAAATATATTTTATAAAACAAACACTAGCAAAGTGATGTGTACTCATAAAATACCATCATATCAGGGCTAAAGAGTTCATAAATCTACTCACCCTTTTGGCTTATGGTTTATGAGCTTGTTAGCCCCATTCAGTGGTATTATTTCCTTGCACACTACACTTTCCTAGCATTTATTATTAATATACTGTACATATGTTACTGCAACTTCATATATCAATATGTAAAAATGAAAACTGGTTTTAAAAAATTAAAATACTGTTGATAATTGTTGGAAGATTCTAATGGTTGTTCGGTAACAGATAAACATACTTTCTCTGTGTATTTATTTTGTTCACTGAGAAAGATTGGTTACATCTTGTAAACAGCAAGTCCCCACAAAGCAGATATTTTATTAATTAAGGACTAAAAAAAAAGAAAAATAATTTAAAATGCATTTTGTATCACTTCTCCACCCATAAGAAAGAGTGTCTTTTTGTGCACCCAAAATATGCCTTTTATGTGTATGTGATCAGTTATCACTTGCTAATGTAAATTTGTATGTTTTATACCAAACCCTTATTGTGGATTTGTACTCTCTTTAGAGTTTCTTAGTGGGTAATGACATCACAAAAAGACACAGTTACAGCGCACAAACATTTTATTATCAGCTATGCCAAAATGCAGGAAAATTATTATAAATGGAGCTATTGTCTCAGTTTCCCTTAGCCACGCACAGAATAAGTACATTATTCAGCAGCTTCTGCTCAGCAGCTGTTAGACTTCACTGTACCTAACCTTGAGTATTCTCAATGCTAGCATGAAATAACTTATGCATGTACACATGTGGTGAAATGTATCTTTTTCCTGTTCTCAGCAATTGGTATTACAAGCAAAGCTAACAGACCTAAAGATGGTAAATTTCTATGAAGTTTTCCCTTATAACTAAACTATAGCACATATACATAAATGGTCACTCAGCAATTCTGTATTGCAAGGACAACTGAATGGTACTTAGCACTAGTAAATCATTATTAACACTAACACATAGCAGCACATCTATTCCTATCAGTAATAGTTATACATAAAAGAAATATGTATATGAATGTATGAAGTAGACAGATCCCAAAAGCATATGCTAACACTAGGACTCACTTTCTTGAGATTCAGTCACTTTTTTTTCATAATACGTTGATTTCTGACCACCGTTCTGAACAGACTCATCTTTCTTTTTCTTACAGGGGCCCAAACTCCTGCTGTTAAGACATCTGCCTGTTTCACTCCTTCAGGGTTCACACGGCATTTAGCCAGTGTATTGTACCCTGGTTTCCCTGTGAACATTTCTTTAAAGGACTGCAGCACCCTAGTCATTTCTGCTGCTGGGGCAGGTATTCCCTGCTCAGAGAGGGTGATAACATCTACAGAGGCTCCTCCATGAATTTCATTAAGGAAATCTACAAGTGGATCTCTCTATCTTATTTTTCTCCTCTGGGTACTGTAGCTACACACTGCTAGGACCATTTTCTCTCTGTTGTGTTAGGAACTCACTATAATTATTTGGCTACTGTAGCCTACATTTGCATTTCCTATTAAGCAGGCAGCTCCATCATGTAATTTGCTTGATTTACCTCATTAACACAGGGCATGGTTACCTGCAAATTATTTTTTCCGGACAAAAAATAAAGGAGATGGGAAATGATTGTTACATAGTTAACTGCCCTTCCATCTTCCCTCCCATGCCAGTTATGTATTCTGATATGTCCTGATGATTTTTTGTTAATTAAATAAATAATCTAGTTTTGGGATGCCTTCAGATCTACATAGAGTTCCACTCTCCTCACCAGCTACTGCTCTTGATTTTCATATCTCTAAGACATTCTATGACATCAGAAACTCCCATTCTGTGGTATTCATCTGAAAGGACTGGAAATGTATTTGTGATGTCATAGAATGTTCAGGCAGTATGAAAAGAGAGAACAGCAACTGCTGAGCAGAGAGGGATTCCGGGTAGTTACAAAAGCAACAACATTAGATTAGTAATTTAGCAGCTTTTAAAAAAGGTCAGAAGCATATCAAAATACTGGACAGCCAATAAAAAATCAACTTGAGGACATATAGAGATGGAAAAACAGTTTCCTATCACCTTTAACGCCATCACACACTGCCCCATACCACTGGGATTTGGTCCCATGGTCTTACTACATTTCTGACTCTCTTGTACAGTGGCTTGGCATTCCTGGGTAAGACCCATGAACTCCTTGAGCCATAACCTGAAGTTCAGAATGTACTCCAAAATGAATTCCCCTTGGAATGCAAGTTCACACTCCCATTCATCTCTTACCAAATCTAAAGGCCCTTTACCCTATGGCCAAAGAAGAACTTAAAGGGTGAGAAACCCTGTGGACTACTGCAGACTTCACTCTATGCAAATAAAAGATGGGGTAAGTGCTTGTTTCAATCCCTTTCACATTTGTCTGTGAATGCTTTTAGCATTATTTTAAGCCTGAAGTTAAAACTCTTGACCAAGCCATTGGGGCTGGTATGGGGAGGCCCTAAATTGCCATACTCCACACTTCTCCCACGGACTTGTCATATGGTCTGACATAAAGTGTGTGCCCTTTTCAGACACACTGCTGGGGAAATGTCATTGTTTACTTCCCTTTCAAACTGCACAGGGGCACAGGTTAATTTACAAAAGAGTATATGTCTGTCTCTTACAGAAGTTGTACCACAAGATATGAAAGTGGCAAATATACATGTGGAAACAAAACCCTATAAACTACTGGGTATTTTTTTCAGGCCAGAAGACCTAGCATAATACAACTGGGAATCTCAAATAAATAAGGGAAGATATAGGGTGGCCAGCTGGAATAGATGGCGGATGAATAAGCACAAGAGAGTCTACTTGATTAAAACATTTCTTGTTCTAATTTTGTTGTTTTTAAGTTGTGTGTATCCAGTTCCTAAAAAGTTAGAAACATCTCTGTTATATTGTTTTTTCTCCTGTTTTGGGGAAAGCAGGCTTAATCCTATCCATTGAAATGTTACATATTTGCAAATTAAAGAACAGGGAATGGGAATGTTACACCCTATTGTATTTTTTTGGTCTGTCTTTTTATGTGCAAATATAAGACCAATAGTAGTAGAGGAAGGGAAACCCGGGGCCACCCCCTTTTTAAATTTTGCAATAATCCCTCCCAATTCTTCTCTTGACAGGGGAGTTAATAGTTTATTAATCTGCTCAGCCCCTAACTGCGGAAGTGCAGCAGCCTGTACAATCTGGTCACAATATTTATTCCCCACAGCTGGTATTGGCTGCTGAATTCTTATTTGGTGCTCAGTTTCCATCATAATTCCGGTATTATCCGATACCACCCCCCAACCCCAGAATCATTCACTAATTCTGTAATATTTCTTTTAAAAAGGTGAGTATGACACTCTTCAAAGGGATTCTTTTGATTTTTTTGAACCCTGGTTAACAAACCTTTGCTCAGCCTCTAAGGACTTATATATATGATACTGTAAGGTAACCATGTCTGCTTTAACCTCTTCAATCTGTGAAACACAATCCACTCCCTCCTGAGTGAGAAGACAAATCATGTAATTCCCCCCTTAGTTGTATATATTTATCATATTTTCCATGTTCCCTCATTCTTGACCTATTCTTAAGAAGCTCCGTAACACCCAACTTAGTGTTCTCCCACCATTCTACAGGTGAATCATGCAAGAAAAAACAGATACCCTATCCTGCAATATACGTTTCAGATCTTGAATATTATGTTCGTCTTGTAACAGGCTTGTGTTCAGTCTCCAAGTACCATGACTAGCAACTCTGGAGGGAGAGGCAGATACAGACAAGCCTATCAAAGCATGGTCCGAAGTTTCTATTGGAGTGGTTTCCACAAAGGATACTGGTAATAAATGAGATATAAACCAAAAATCAATACAGGTGGAGAGATTCCCTTTAAAAAGTGTGTGCCAGCTTCTGAATCAAAATGCTATGGGCATCTATAAGGCCTGATTGTTTCAACATAGATTGTAAAAAATTAGCATTGCAATAAACTTTACCTGACTGAGACCTTTTATCTATTTTTAATAAACTGATATTAACATCACCTCCCAAAATAATTTATTTGTATATAGATAGGGATGAATTTGTTCTAGTACATCAATATGTAATGCCTTTGCATGTGGGGCATACACATTTTTTTTTCATTTTTATTTTAGTCTTTGGTAATCGGGTAAAGCCCACTAGGCACAATTGCCTGTTTTCAGGGGTGATCTGGGAGCACTGGGTAGTTAAGTGACTTGCTCAGAGTCGCACAGTATGCAAGTGGAGGTTGTGAGAATCAAACCAAGGTCTGGTCTGCTGGATGTACCAAGTTCATTTATAGCTTGTTACTCTAACCTCTAGGCTATACTGCCAGCCATTTATAAACCGATAATCCACCTTCTCATAGATTATATCCAGAATCAATACCCTGCTAGGGACTAGATCAATCACTTTCTGTACTTCAATGTCTAGGGTGGCAAAGCAGATCCCTAAACCACTACAAAGCTCCGTACCCAAAACACATACCACCATAAGCATAACAGGCTGGTGCACTACAAGAACCCCAACCAGTTTTATACGCTGTACCTCATCAGGGGGTGGTGCACCCCTTAATGACGAACAGCATACAAAACCAGTCAAGGTTCTTATAGTGCACCAGCCTGTTATGCTTATGGTGGTAGGTTTTAAACTTTTTGAAATAAAGCCTTTGAATTTTTGAAGCAGAGGAGTGCGTCCATTTGCTTTTTACTTAAAACAGAAGTACATTTTCAGGGGAGTTGAAGTATTGCACTGTATCGTCTCTTACAAGCAAATTGAATTTAAACAGAAACCATTGCTATACTGAACTGGATCTGTGCTATGAGAAGGTTATGGTGACTCTGAGTTGTGCTCTCAGAAGGCAGAAGCATGGACAGGCATCAAGGCCTTCTACTTTTTGCCCTTTTTCTTAATTACAAGTTGATCCATTTTGACTGGCCCCTACCATTTTGTTTTTATGTAGCACTTGTATTCGGCTATTGTGCTTCACTCTTTCACCCCCTTCCCCCAAAAGACAGCCTTCCTGGTAAGAAATGGTGACCTGTATTAAAGGAGTTGCAACTACTATGGAGCCATGAACCGTGCCTCAAAAGCTTAAAAGTGTCTTGGCTGAGCTGCTTACAGCAACAGAGCCAGAGAGTGAGAACACTGTATGGCCAGCCAATAACAAAGCTTGGGAAAGAGCACTGTGCAGCCAGACACTTAGAAAACACAGTTCTGGGTGATACCATAGATACTGGCAGAGCAAGTATTGCCAGGTGGTAGCAGAGATGGGGCTACTCGGTAGTGCTCAGTAGCAGCCACTGCTCAAAAAAAGGAGACCGCAGTTTGAGAGAGACAGTGATTCTTGAGGTAGTTGTTTACTGTTGCGGCCACCTCCAGAACAGAAAAGAGTAGAGAGGGAGAGAGAATGAGCTGGGGTCATTGAATTGCTCACTTCCAGCATGAGTGCTGGGGGGGGGGATTAAAACTGGACATTAAGGACTGACAGCCTACCATGCAACTAAATGTCAAAATACAGAAAAAAGATGAGTGAATATCTATAAATTATTTATTTAAAACTGTGTTGAGTTTACTGCTTGGGTGGATTTTTTTTAGAAAGGTGTTAAAATCGTATATGTTAAACATATGGAAAGTCAGGGATATAAAGGCTTTAAACCTTACAAACATGGCTGCCAGAAATTCTGTTAAAAATTTTCTGAGAAGCATTGATACCTACATGTGCTGAGTCCAGGTTGCTGAAGGGTTTGCTGGACAGGTGTCGGATTGTCTGTAAGCACCTGGGTTCTGTGCCCTCTCAGCCAATCTGGATGCAGCAAATTCCCTACCCAATTTATAACAAGGTGTAAATGTTGACCATGATAGAACTTTGGACACATTGGTTGTTACATGAAAATTGGCCATTATGTATTGCAGAAACATAGAAACAGAATTTGTCAGCAGAAAAGGACTATTTGGCCCACAAAGTCATTAACACTGTATTATTAATACAAAATCATTTGTTTTTAATACAGACTTTGCAGTGTGTAAACACATTTACTTTTGGAAGGATGTCTGCTTTTGAAAAAGAGATAACTTACATAGTATTTCTGCATCATGTGCACTTCCTGGATATTCACAATGTACGTTCCAGAAGCAAGAAAAAAAGGAAAGAACAAAACATTTTCTTACATTTTATAATTTATTATGAAACTTAACTCACATGCAGTTATAAATTGTCTACTTCAAGATTAATGTGGAAGCATCAATATGCTGCCCTTCAAAAGAAAGTGATACATAATGTCTCAGAGAGGTTGAAGATCACTCACCAGCTTCACCCCTGCCCATTAAGATAGTGGCAGGAGACACTTCTTACACTGACAGAGCGGACATCCTAGAACAACTCAATAATAATTTTTTCACAGCAGGCCTTGCAGTCGATGTTTCATCCATCAGTAAGTTTATTGTCCACAGTGACACCAATGACAGCACTAGCTCTGGTACTGCCCCTAACCCAAGACACTCCTCCTTTAGCTTCCATCCAGTAACCTTTAAACAAGTGGAGGACCTCCTATTGACCCTGAATATGAAAAAGTGTGCTAGCGCTGATTTCTTAGAACCATTTTTCTTGAAATTAGGCTGCTGTCACCTGACAGCTCCAATCGCCCACCTGTTTAATAGTTCCCTGGCTCAAGGAGAGTTACCACCACTCTGGAAAATAACGCACATCATTCCCCTTTTCAAGTCTGGTGAGCCAACCGACCTGAACAATTACCGACCAATTTCTCTTCTTCTAGCCCTTTCAAAGATCCTGGAGGAAATTGTAAATTTACAACTTAGGGAGCACCTCGATACTGAAAACCTCCTAAACTCAGCCCAATTGGGATTTAGACCCAAGCACAGCATTGTATCTGCCCTTGCCAAAGTATCTAGTGACTGGCAAACTGCTCTGGATACTAAACAACATATTTATGCCCTCTTTCTAGACCTTAGCAAGGCCTTCGATACTATGGATCATACCATTCTGCTTAATGTCTTGAGTAGTATCGGCCTAGACAATACTGCCCTAAAGTGTTTCGATTGTTATCTCACTAACTGAATGCAACAAATTAAAGATCAAGGGGAACTGTCCCCGCTAAAGACCTTTCCATGGGGTGTGCCGCAAGGCTCTATCCTGGGCCTATTCTCTTCGCAATCTACATAAACCATATTGACTCTCACATACACACAGGCAACGTACATCTATTTGCTGAGGATATGGTTCTCTATACTATTAACTCCTCCCTACATCTTGCTTATGAGGAGCTTTAGCACAACTTCATCATCCTTCAGCACAACATACTAAAGCTCAAGCTCCTGCTTAACGCAAAGAAGACCAAAGCTATGATTATCTCTCCACATGTCTCCCAAACCTTAGGGCCATCAGCGAGCCTCCAGATTCATACCTTACTTGGCAAACCTCTGGAAATAGTGGATAAGTTCAAGCACCTGGGCATCTGGCTTGATAACAGGCTCAATTTCATGGTTCACTTGAACAAGCTAGCAAAAAAACTAAGACAACGACTAGGCATTTTTTATCAAACAAGACACCTTCTTACACTTGAAGCCAGGAAGAGACTAGTCCAAACAACTTATATACTGTTGCTTGACTATGCAGACTTTCTCTACAGCCATTGTCCTAACCAGGCGTAATGTGAACTCGACACCTTTTATCATCGCACTGTGAGTTTTATTCTTAATATGCTTCTTCGTACCCATCACTGCTTGCTCTATCAGATGCTAGCCTGGCCCTCTCTCACATTGAGGAGGCAAAAAAATGCTGTTATGTGGTTCTACAGGGCTTTAAACGATAAGCTCCTGGCCTATATCTCTAATCTTTTTGAGCAAGCCAAGCTAACGTATGGCCTAAGGAGTTTGTGTCTTGTCTCCTTCAAGGTGCCCAGAACAAGGACACGGCATGGCTTGGCTGCTACTAAGTTCTCCCTCCCTTTCCTCTGGAACACCATGCAAAAGACATTTAGGATTTCTTCCCTCCTGGGTCCTCACACTTTTAGGCTGTTGCTCGTTCGCAACCTAAGGGATTTGTACGCCTGCCACAGGTTACCACATTCCGACCACTCCCCTTGGCTCCTTAAATCCCTAGCACTGATACGTACCCCCTTATCACTTCTCCTTGCTATTTTTTACCACTTCCAGTCAAATTTTCTACCCTTCCCCTTCAGTTATGCCTCCCTAATTCGCAATCACCCTTCCCTCTACCCCCCCTTGTGGGGTCATCTCTGGGCTAGTATTCTTCATCCTCCTTCCTTTTATCTATTGTTTTGTAGTCATGTCATTTTACTTGTTTAGCAGATGCCATCATCATTTTTGAATCTCTGTACCCACTGTATTATTGTAATATTGGTTAGCTGCGCCTTGTATGTATTCCTCAGCTCTGTTGTAACCCTGTATCTCTACCTGTTCTACCTTGCCCAGGACCATCTTGCAAATGAGCTTGCTCAAGGATGATTTTGCCTGGTTAACTAAAGTTTGATTGATTGATTGATTGATTATGGTCAACTCACTCAGATCACACATTTTGTAACATATAACCTCCAGAACAACTGATGAGGAAAGTGAAACACCCAGCCCCCTTCCTCCAACCTCCATCTTAATCATTCTCATCTGTGTATGGAATTGTTACAGTCAACAACAATCAACAAACTTCAACCTAACCACAGTGACCAGCCTTTGTGAATGTCATAGTGTGAGCGTTTGAGTAGATGAGCAGATTTTTAGTAGCTCACTGTCGATTAGAGACACACCTGTAATGAGTCTGAATGCAAAAAATATTTGTGTTATATGATCCACAGTTGAATGGATAGTTGATTGCTCTTGAGTGGTGAGATGAGGTTGAACACTAGTATCCCAGTGAAATTTAGTTAACATATGTCTGAAGGGAGTAGATGAATTCCACAGTACTAACATTAAAATAAATATTAGTTACAACATGGACGATTGATGAGATTAGAAAAACTAGACAGAAGTGATGTGACTGAGCACTAAAAACACTAATGTTTGCTTAGCACCTCATATACTGTACACCAATATTTGCTTTTTTTTTTTACTTATCTGTATCAAAAATGAAGGCTAATCGGTCAGGTCTATATATGTCACACACAGCTAATCAAAATAAATCACGTATTGTCATGCAGATCATTGCATGTGCCATTTATCCAATGCTAGTGGTTGTTAAGTTTGATTGTTTTGTGCCATTTTTAACAACGGACATGGACAGAATTCAGAACTGAATAACACATCATAATATCATAGGTTGTAACCAATAAAGCATTATCAATTATAGTTGCGTTACCAGTATTTTTGATTGATTGCACCTCGAAGTATGTACAGTATGAAGGCCATTCCTTTTAAATAAAATCTCGATAGCCATCAGAAGGTGCAAGTATCAAAGTTTTTTGTTTTTTTGTCAATTCTATTTTTTTCACCGGGGCTTAAGGCATCTTTCCAGGGAACCCACTCGTCCGCTGCCTCTACTCCCTGCCTGAAACCCTCCTTACCTGATCTCCTCTCTGGCACTCCCTGCTTAGTCCAGCCCCCCAGATCACCCCCCACCCACCCATCCTTGGCAACCTTTCTGGGAATTAGAGGGACAGTGGAGGAATCTGGAGGACAGGACAGGAGACTAGGAAGTCAGGCCCAGTGTTGGGATATTGGCAGGACACTGGAACCCTCTTTGCCTTCACTAGTCCACCAGGGTTTTTCTCTTACAGGTTTCTCCCCCAGAGCGTGGTCATGCAATGATGGCAGTGCACCTAACGTGAAACCATCTGTCACCGCTCCACCCCTGACATTACGTCAAGCCTACACTTCCCTTGAGGTCCCTGGTCTCCACCAGGGGACGCTATGGAGTGAGGCTAACCCCAGTTCCTTCCCTGGGAGGGGAGAGCAGTCCTCTGGATGCTCAATCCTCTCCCTCCCCTGCTGACCCCCAATGACCCGAGTCCATACCCGAACTTGTGTCACCAGCATGGCACAAGGTGTGGTGTCCAGGACCTCAACCCTTAGCTCCACCAGGACAGACCAGGTGCAGGTATCATTATATGTGTACCATCTACACATCCAATAATTTGGGGTTAGCCATACGGCTTCACAAAGCATTCAGCAATCTTTATTGCCTCATTAACAATAGGTACTCAAATCAGCTCTAGAAGTACTATTGCATAAACTGATTTGTAAAACAAATATACAAACTTGTGGACTGTAGATTTATGAACACCAAACTAGTTCACCACAAGTCTGCACTCACAACAACTGAGAAGTTTGTATAGCACAATAGCAATGCACATATTGACAGGAATGGACTTGCAAACATGGGAATCATCAAGTTGCATAAACGGTGTTAACAATCTCAACAAGGTGCTTGAACGAAGAACAAGATATGTGAACATTTTACCTCGAGTCTGAATCTCTAGATTCAGACAGGACAATCTTCTTCCACCAGTGCTGACTGTGTACCTTCATCCACATTAAATGGTCATGCTTGTCATAAGAAGAAGCAGCACACATTCTTCAGCAGTTAAGTATATATGCGTTGCATATATTTATATGTATTAGAGGCAAAAATCTCTGTTTAATGCATTAGTTAGGGTTGTTCCACAGCGACAAAAGTGAGGACATTCGGTGTTAGGGTTGAAAGCCCCCCTTGGACCCCCCCAACAGGCATCGGGGTGCACGTTGGAGTCATCGACCCTAACTCTCACCCCATCACATGTGTGAAGAAGCAGAGGTATAGGAGAATGGGGTGAGAGTTAGACCGACAATCCCAAAGCACACCCCGATGCCGGTTGGGGGGGCTGGGGGGTCCAAGGAGGGGCTTGGGCTTTCAACCCTAACATCAAATTTCCTCACTTTTGTCACTGTGGAATAACCCTAACTAATGCATTAAACAGAGTTTTTTGCTTCTAAGTTCCCTTCTTTTTGAGAATGATGACGAGAAATAGTGAATGTAATGCGGCGGCGGGAGCCACGTGATGTCTTGTGACATAGTAACAGGAACAGCAACACAAACAGAAGCACGAACAGTGGCGCACATGATAACGCAAAGGTAAATGGTAAAGGAAACATTAACAGAAATGCAAGCTCAAAGTGACGCCGAAGCGAACAGTGACGCAAATGGACATTGAAGTGTGTATGAAAACGCAACTGGTAACGCAAAAAGTAATGGCAGTGGTATTTTAAATGGAAATGTTAAGTGTGACAGCAAAAAAAACGTGAAAGGGAACAGAAATGGAAACGCGAACACAAGCGCACACGTAAACGCAAACTGTAACGTACACAGGCATGGTACTGCAATTGTAAATGCAAATGGTAAAGTTAACATGAAGAATAATGCCAAAGGAAAGAGAAATGGAAATGGGAGCAGAAGCGCATACGGAAACACAAACCGAAACGTGCACGGGCACAGTACCGCAGTTGTAAACGCAAATGGTAATGGTAACAGCAACAATAACACCAAAGGAAACAGAAGCACCAAAGGAAATGCAAGCGCATATGGAAACGCAGATCGTAATGCGAACAGGCACAGTAACGCAATTGCAAACGCAAATGGTAACAGTAACAGCAAGGGAGACGCAAAACGAAAGAGAAACGGAAACACAAATGAAATGGCTGCTGAAATGCAAATGGTAATGCACACAGTGACGCAAACAAAAACACAAACAGAAACAGTAGTGAAAATGCAAATGGTAACAGTAACGAAAATGCACGCGAATGACAACGCAAAGGGTATCGTACACGGGAACGGTAACACAAACGGACATAAACGCAAGTGGAAACAGTAACTGTAACAGTAACAGAAGCGCACACCCTGTTTTTGCCAAACAAGTGCATACAGAAACACAGTGTGTACAAAGAATGTGTGCATTGTAATGGGGATCGAAACTTAAAACGAGCATTGGAAGTACTTAATTGCTAATATTTCAGCAACCGCATGACGTAGAAAAAAAATAAAAATTTCACAAAAATCTTAATTTTCCTGGCTAGGTTTTTGTTATTACATAGCCCACTGGGCTATGTAACTCACAAGAAAAAATCTGTATCTCGCATCGTTTTCGAGATACGAGCCCCGAAAGGTGTGACATATGCCACCATGCTAGTCTATGGGAAAAAATGCCAACTTCAGAGTATTGTAACTTTGTGGCCATGCAATATTTTTTCGCCAAACCACCAAAAGGCACATCTGTGAGATGTTGGCTGCCTTCCCTCCAAATTTCAGCCCAAAAGACTAAACCGTTTGTTTGCAGCAGGGTGGCAAAGAATTCCTGTCATTTTGGCCATAGCCTGAAAAGTAGTGTCACAATTTGCAACACTTTTCACAAAAATTTGTGAAAGAGTCATGTTTGCGACACTACTTTGCGACACTACTGTTTCCAGAAATTTGAAAAACATATTTCTGGGGTGCTTAACCCCAAAATAAAGACATGGCTAGCAACCTCAGAGTCCGACTAGGTGAACACAAAAATAATTGTGTGCCTAGATGGTCCCAAATTTAAATGGCAGACATTTTTCTGATCACCAGCTGAAAATAAAATGGCGGATTTGCAACACTACTAGGGTCATTTGCAAGAGTAAAAAATGCATTTGCGAAAGTGTTGGATATTTTAACTTTTCCCATTGACTTATAATGGGAACTTGTTTTTTGAATTACTTTTGAACTGTTCAATATTTTTTCATGAAATCTTCAAAAGGCACATCAGGGACCTTGGACACATGTTCCCTGAAGTCTTGGGACTTGTCGCACAAACTGTGCGACCTGTAGGCGAGAGCCAAGAAATTAAAAAAAAGCATAATTGCGCAATTGGTTGTTGCTTAATAACTCCACAGCCGTATATCCAACTAGCACAAAACTTGGCAGATCCCAAGATCTACCATGCCCAATTGAGCATACCAAATTTCAGGCAAATCTGTTGAACAGTGGCAAAGTTATTAAGGTGCACATGTTGACCCTTTAACCTTAAAAGTGCTACTCAACCCTAACTATGGTAGCACTACCGTGCTGCCATAATAGATAGATATATATATATATATATATATATATTATGGTAGCACAGTAGTGCTACCATAGTTAGGGTTGAGGAGCCATTTCTTGTTAAACCCAAAATTTTGCACCTTAATAACTTTGCAACCATTAAACAGATTTGCCTGAAATTTGGAATACACGATCAAGAACCATAGGCCTTGGGATCTGCCAAGTTTCGTACTGCTCGGTTATACAGCTGTGGAGTTATTAAGCATGATCTGTGCGCACGTTTACGCTTTTCTGGAATTCTACGGTCGCGCCTACAGGTCGTACTGTTAGCATTTCTGTTTGCGTTGCTGCTCCTGTTAGTATGCCACAAGACATCATGTGGCGGGAGCACGGGGTCCTTTGGGCCCCACACTCCCGCCACTGCATTACATTCACTATTTCTCATAATCATTCTCAAAAAGAAGGGAAATTAGAGGCAAAAAACTCCGTTTAATGCATTAGTTAGGGTTGTTCCACAGCGACAAAAGTGAGGAAATTCGCTGTTAGGGTTGAAAACCCTAACTCCGTCACCCAGCATCGGTAGGTAAGGCCATGCAACTACTAAGTGGGTAATGCGTTGTGTGCAGCTGCAATCAGGGATGTGTCGTTTGGTGTACATGGCCTCAGTTTTGCTGTTGATCTCCACTGAGCATGCAGTACCTGGTCAGGTGGGTGGGGATGTCTCGTAGTACATTTAGACAATTGTTTGTTATTTCTGTCACCTGCTGCTGGATGTCTGTCATTGGTTGTGTTGACTTGGTCCTCCCCCATACTTGAATGTGTGTGTGTGTCTGTGTGTGTGTGTGGTGCTGGGGGGGGGGTGAAATCGGAGTTAGGGTTTTCAACCCTAACAGCGAATTTCCTCACTTTTGTCACTGTGGAACAACCCTAACTAATGCATTAAACTGAGTTTTTTGCCTCTAATATATATGTATATATATATTCACTATAGGGATGGGACGAATATTTTGATTTGTATTCGCTTCGGATACAGATAGTGGGCTTTCAGCACTATTTGTATTCAGTCGAAAACTATCAGCCAAATCAATATGCATACTGAATACCACCCCCCACCCCATCCCTATCCCCGTGCAATGCAGGGAGCAGCTTTGGTGCCAGTAACGCTTTTGTTTGTTTACAGTATGTGACCTCTTGCATGACCTTGTTTAGCACATGGTTGTCACCAAGGTCACGTCAATTGGAAAGAATATGAAATGCCTATTACATTTCTTAATAAGTGTTTTTCACAATTGATACAGTCATAGAAACATAGAAACATAGACTTTGACGGCAGATAAGGACCACTAGGCCCATCTAGTCTGCCCATTTCCCTACCTACAGGATAGGCCGCAGATCCTAGTTAACCAACAGCCTATTTCTTCCTACCCCACACAAGAATTGCCTTATGTCTGTCCCATGCATTTTTGAATTCTCCCACAGTTTTAGACCCCACAACCTCCTCAGGAAGGCTGTTCCATGCATCCACTACCCTCTCTGTGAAATAATACTTCCTCACATTGCCCTGAACCGCCCTCCTTCTATCTTTAAATTGTGTCCCCTTGTTCTTGCAAGTCTCTTTTTCTGAAAAATGCTACCCTCTTGGACTTTGTTGATTCCACTGAGGTGCTAAAAGTTTCTATCATGTCCCCCCTCTCCCTTCTTTCCTCAAGGGTATACATATTAAGCTCCTTTAGTCTCTCCTCATACGGCTTCTCTTGCAGACCCTGCACCATTTTAGTTGCCCTCCTCTGGACTGCCTCTATCCTGTCTATGTCCTTGCAGAGATGGGGTCTCCAGAACTGGACACAGTACTCCAGATGGGGTCTCACCAACTGTCTGTACAGAGGGATAACAACTTCCTGTTTTCTGCTGCTGATGCCTCTCCCTATACATCCTAGTATACCCCCAGCCCTCCCTACTGCCTTCTCACATTGCTTGCTAACCTTAAGGTCATCTGATATGATTACCCCCAGGTCTCTTTCCTTTTTTGTTGTTCTTACTACCTCCCACCCATTGTGTATTCTTCCCCTGGGTTCTTGTTTCCCAGGTGCATTATTTTGCACTTCTTTGCATTGAATCCTAGCTGCCATACTTCTGACCATTCCTCCAACCTTGCCAAGTCCCTTTTCATCCTTTCCACGCCTCCTTGTGTATCAACCCTGTTGCAGATCTTTGTGTCATCTGCAAAAGGCATACTTTCCTTCCAGTCCCTCTGCAATGTCACTGATGAAGACATTAAAAGGACTGGACCCAATACTGAACCCTGCGGTACCCCACTAGTAACCCCTTTCTTCAGAATGGACTCCATTTACAATTACCTTCTGTGTCCTGTTGTCCAGCCAATGTTTTGCCAGGCTACCACCCTGGGTCCCACTCCCAGGCTGGTTAATTTGACTATTAATCTTTTGTGTGGGACTGTGTCAAATGCCTTGCTAAAGTCTAGGTAGGCCATGTCCACAGCCCCTCCCTGGTCTACTACTTTGGTCACCCAGTCAAAGAAATCTATTGAG
The DNA here is from genome assembly GCA_016271365.2 of Neoceratodus forsteri. Classification (NCBI taxonomy): domain Eukaryota; kingdom Metazoa; phylum Chordata; order Ceratodontiformes; family Ceratodontidae; genus Neoceratodus; species Neoceratodus forsteri. The sequence continues at coordinate 1,453,970,974 of CM057452.1, forward strand.
ATTCGTCTGACATGCCTTCCCCTGTGAACCCATGCTGCCTTGGGTCCTGTGTTCCACTGGCCTCTAGGTACTCGACTATTCTTTCCTTCAGAAGTGACTCCATCACTTTCCCTACCACAGAGGTCAGACTGACAGGTCTGTAGTTTCCTGCCTCTGTCTTGGACCCACTTTTGTGAAGGGGAATCACATCCGCCTTCCTCCAGTCCTCAGGTACCACACCATCCTCCCATGATTTATTAAAAAGAGTAGCCAGTGGTTTCACTAGTTTCTCCCTTAATTCTTTTAGAATTCTGGGGTGAATTCCATCAGGACCCATTGCTTTGTCCACCTTCAGTTTTAGGAGTTCTTGCAGAACCCTTTCTTCTGTGAAAGGACCGGGATCGACCCCCCTATCAAGAGTGCTTCTGTTAATTGGATTAGGCACTTCCCCCTCCTCTTTTGTGAATACTGAGCAGAAATATTTGTTCAGTATTCCTGCTTTTTCACTGTCCCCCTCTGCCCACCCACTGTTCATTCTATTCAGCCTCACTATCCCTCCCTTTGTCTTTCTACGCTCGCTGATGTACCTATAAAAGGTTTTATCCCCCTTCTTAACTGAGTTGGCTATCTTTTCCTCAGTTTGGGCCTTTGCTATTCTGACTTCCCTCCCTGCTTCCTTCTGCCTTAACTGGTACAGCTCTCTGTCCTGCTCCTTCTGTGTTTCCTTATACTTCCGGAATGCTATCTTTTCTTCCTGACTTTCACAACCACCTCTTTTGAGAACCATAGTGGCTTTTCTTTCATTTGATTTGTTCATTTGCTTCACACAAGGCTTGTTGCCTCTGTGATGGAAGTTTTGATAATTCCCATTGTTGCTCCACACCTCCTTCTAGCCTGTTTGCTAGTGCTTTTCTGAGGCACTCTCCCATCTTGCCAAAGTCAGCCCTCCTAAAGTCCAGTACCCTCACTTTTGTATGGCTTGACTCTGTAGCTGAGTTTAACATGAACCACACTGTTTGATGGTCACTTGTCCCCAGATGGCAACACACTTCTAGATCTGAGATCCTCTCACTGCCCCCATTTGAGAGTACGAGGTCTAAGATTGCTCCCTCATGAGTGGGTTCTGAAACTAACTGTCTAATGCCTGCCACCTGTGGGGCATCAAGAATAGCCCTGCTCTTGGATGTGGCTGCAGCAAATGTGCTCAGTTAACAACTGGCATATTCAGGTCTCCCATCAACAGTATCTCCCCTTTCTCTGCCATTCTAAGAATGCCTTCTATCATATCCTTGTCCATTCCTTCCCCCTGACATGGGGGTCTGTACACAACCCCTGTGCGGATTGTGGTGCCCTTTCCAGTCTCCAAGGTGACCCACAGTGCCTCCTCTCCTCCCTGTTTACTCTTTTAAAGTCCCAGAAACTAAAATTCAAACTAAAAAAGTTTTTAATAAGTAGGACATAAAATATAACACATGCCATTACTGCACCTGGTGATCTCAATACGTGATCATTTATTGGCTGAGAGAGGAACAAGAAGAGCTTAGTGTGCTATACCAGAACAGGGGTTTTGTGTGAAGTGGCGTGCAATGTCAGTGGGGAAAAATGGAGCCTGGTCTGGGACTTTTTTTTTCAATTTGCAAAGAAAATACTACAAAGGCAGAGTGCTTGTTCTGTAAGAACTGTATCTCCCATGGAAGTCAGACATATTAAAGACCAGAATTGCTTTCACTCTGCTTACATTTATTCTGAATATTGAAAATCAAAGCGGGCAGTTGTGGTTCCCCACAATATAAATAAATGCAAACTTACAGATAAACAGTGTTAGGGAACAGATTCCTCACATATCTGTCTTATGTTTTATAGTTACAAAAGTGTGATTTTTTTACAGGCCTGAGATGCAGCTGAGGCTGTTATTGGTTGTAAAGTGATTTAGTCACATTCCACAAATGCTTGTTTCACATAGTATGCCATTGCTACACATGATTTAGGTGTGGAAGCTGCAGTTTGTTTTGTAAAAAAATCTGTCACAGTCATTTTTATGTTTGCTTGCACGCATGTGCAAGAAACATAGTGCCACCATACGAGTTTTCATAGGTGTGGCACCCCCGCTTCCAATACCCTGATCGTTTTTGCAGGCGTGGCAGCAGGGCACCAATGAATGTCTGAGCTGTCTATGACAGCAGTTCAGATGCAGTGCCGTACAGTTGGAAGAGAGAGACCACTACAATCAGCAGTGGTAATGTGTAGGCAATTTGCATACTGTTGTGCCATCAGCAGTATACAAATTGCCTACACGTCACCCCCTTAGCAGTCATTCTCTTTCAGCTGTACGCCACTGTTTCTCCCAGCATGATGCACCCCCCATTTGCTGTGTGCTGAGGGGGTGCCCAATGTCCCTTGGCACATGCACAATCCCCTCCCCAAGCACACTGTATGTCCAATGGGGTGCCCAATCCCCATGAGCTCCAGTGCCCCCCCCAAAAAGCAAACTTCAAGTGCTACACTGGGAGCCCACCCCAGCATGGCAAAAGTCCCGCGTCGTCTTTAAAAAAAAAAAAAATTGTAACAAAAGAAAACAGTCCCTCGTTGACTCTCTTGCCCCCCAACCTGCGCCCACCCTCTGAGCACCCCACCTTCTCACACCTCCTTCACCCTATACTTACCTCTGAAGTCCAGCACAATGATCTTTGGTGGACCGGGAACATATCTGCACTCTTCAAAGCCAACCGCAAACTGAAGAAATGCCAGTAAGCTGTATAATGGCATAAATAAGGTTTTTTCAACTTTGGTTCCTATCTCGGTCATTGTTTCGAATTTTTGCACCAAATTTTCAACATGGGGTTCTTGGGACCCCATCTCATGAATTCAGTCACTGTCATCTGGTTATTCAGTCCTGAAAGGTGATTTCAAGGTCACTGCGCGGAACCATCTTTCGGGACTGATTAACGAAAAGACAGTGTCACAGTTCATGAGGTAGGCCCCCAAAAACCTTGTGTTGAAAATTTGGTGAATAAATTCCCAAATATGACTGTTTTACGTGCGTGCATTGAGCAGTTTCTACACACGCTCGTAACTTTGAAAATTTTTAATATTTTCACTCCAGATTTTCAACATTGCCATTTTACCACACCTCCTGATGAACAGTACAGCTGCCATTTTTCACACCCTGGCCGAAATGTGCTTTCGCACTTCCGGCACAGAATAGCAAGGCCAATGTGGGAAATCGGTGTTTGGGACACATTAAGAAAATCACAGTGACATGAGCAGAGGTCCCAAAATGCCTGTGCTGAAAATCTGCTGTAAAAATATCCCCAAACTAATTACATTATGGGTGTGAGTTGAGCAGTTTCTATGCACACTCGTGACTTCACCATTTTTTTTATATTTTCACTCCAGATTTTCAACATTGACATTTTTTGCACCTCCTCATGAACAGTACAGATGTCATTTTTTACATCCTGTTTGAAATGTGTTTTCACACCTGTGGCACCAAATGGCGCAGTCGCTGTGCAAAATCACCTTTCGGCTAACGAACTGATAGTGTCACTGTTCATGCGGTGGGGTCACAAAAATTCCATATTGAAAACTTGGAGTAAAAATACCAAGAAACGCCTAGGGCATTAGGGTTTTCGACCATAATGCCCTACCCTGTATGAACTGACAGGCATCAGGGGTGTGACTTGGGATTGTCAACAGTAATGCTCATGCCCTTCCACCCCCACCCCCACCCTGCAGCCAGTGACAGGCATCGGGGTGCACCTTGGACCCTTTGGCCCCAGAGTTCACCCCATTCTCCAATACTGCACCCATTTCAGCATGTTTCCTTATGGAATGAGGTGAATGTAAAGCCCAAACACCCCAGGGCACACCTCAACACTTGTCAGTGTCTGCAGAGTAGGGTGAGGTGAAATGTCGTGACCGTCATGGGTGATGACTCAAAGCCACACCCCAATGCCTATCCATCTCTGCAGGGTGGGGGTGGAGTTGGCGTCAGTTCAGTACTTCACTGCCATTCCTATACTGCATCTGTCTAATTCCTGCACTTCCCCTGCTAATGCCAACAAGCAAACATTCGGCATTGACAAATGCTTGTTTGTATGTGTTTGTTACTGCCTGCTCTCCTGTTTTCTGTGTGTGGCCACACTCCCAGAATGATGTCATGCAAGGGATCTGTCAACGTTTTACATACAGCAACAAGAAATTGTTTATTGGGATGTGGGCAGGACACTGGAACCCCCTTCGTTTATTGAAGCGTGTGGTGTGGCACCGCACCTTTACAGTTAATGGAGCCCCCCCTTCCCCGCATCCACCATACTTCTGGGTAGTGGACTTTTCCTTTTTAAAATAAAGTACTTTGTGGCATGAGAAAAACTCTGCTTTTCATGTAAAAAGCTAAACCACGGGGGTAAGCCTTGCAGGGGCGGATGCCAGAATTGAAGACAGCTTTCCTTTAAATGTTTGTTACTCAGAGGTGCAGTCCCTTATTTTGGTAGTGGGGACTGCAGCAAAGCACCTAATATGTAGACATATGATATAACCTAGTTCTAGAAGTAACCCCTTGCTCACTACTTTTCTAACATACTAAAATGTCAGCAGAATAGGCCTAATGGTCTTTCATGTCTGCTTGTTTGGTCAGCCCCCACCCTGGGAGCTGACCTTGTTGCCCCTCTTGCCCTTTCTGGCTTCTTCCTTCCCAGTTCCAGATATTCTCGCTGCACTGGATTTTGCTTCCAGAACCCTTCCATTGTACCTGTCCCACCCACTCTTGAACCCCTCCACTGTCTCTGCCTCCACCAGCCCCCTGGGCAGCGCATTCCATGGCTCCACTACCCTCTCAGTGAAGTAGCACCTCCTCCTTTCTCCCCTGAATCTCCCCCCCTCCAGCTTCCACCCATGTCCTCCAGTTGCCCCTCTCCTTCCTTCGAAGCACCCTGACTGCTCCTCCCCTATTTACCCCCTTCATGTACCTGAAGACCTCTATCATGTCCCCCCAGTCCCTTCTCTCTTGCAATGTGTACATATTTAGCTCTTCGAGCCTCTCACCATAGGTCCTGACCCCCAAGCCCCAAATCATTTTGGTTGCCCTCCTCTGGACCCTCTCCAGGAGTTCAATGTCCCTCTTTAAGTGTGGCCTCCAAAACTGCACGCAGTACTCGAGGTGCTGCCTCACCAAGCAGTTATACAGAGGGATTATCACTTCCCTCCTTCTGGAGGTGATCCCCCTAGTGATGCTTCCCAGCATCCTGTTGGCCTTGGCCACTGCCCTCCTACAAGTCTTTGATCTTTAATTGTTTGATGTCCTTGAATTGTACACTCCTGCCCTGGGGCAATTCACAGATCTCAGCTACTGGCAGGCTGGCTGATTGCTCTGACTCCCAACCTCTGGTAGCAATATCAAGCAGCAGCCCCTCCCATGTCTAGGGGTTAGGTGTTAACAGTCTTAGAGAAGAGGGGTTCCAGAGAACTGGTTGAGCAGCATATAAACTTTAAGTAACGTATACTTGTTTACAGTACCATAAGTCCTTTTGATTCAGCAATAAACTGGGATTCTGGATGGTAGCTGGGTGCCACCTAGCCACGCTCTGATGACTCTTTGCACACATGCTCGATGGCTATCAGTCCTGTAACATACTTTGAAGAAATTGCAGTGCATGGCAAACAGTTGTAACTTTAATGATTCAGCTCTAAACCAAACTGGATGCAACGGCAACATTTATTTTAAAACTTTAAAATGCTCAGACCACAGTATTTTCCTCCAGAGGCACAGTATTTACAGTTCATTCAATTGCAACCCACATGAACAACAGCCGCTGGCCGTGGCACCAACTTGCAAATGGGGGGACCCAGGGAATCAAACCCCAGACAAATGGAATGCCTTTGCCTCAAAGAGCCATTCTGGGCTCTTCTGTTTTTCCCTCGATCTTGTCAGGATCATTTATTTGGCATGTCCCACAGCTTGGTGTGCTTTGGACCATTTTCCCCTTACTGCTGTTCCCTTCTCATATATTTCGAGGCAGTTCCTACATTACATTCTCCTCCCGTGGGAGCGGGTTTAAACTTTTTTTTTTTTTGGCACAGTCTTTTACTTTAATGGGGCTCTGTTGTTATCCAGCTCTTAACTCGGGCACAGTCCTCCCCCCCCACACCTGCCGATCCACAGGCAAGGTTCGCCCAGGCTGGGGGGCCAAACTCTATCTCTCAGTACCAGCAGTACCTCTTAAATTAGCAGCCATACCTGAACAGTGGACACAGAGCAGTGCTAGGGGTTGAAATCTGCCACCTTCCTCCCCTCCGGAGACTTACAGCCCCCTCAGTCACCGGGCCCTCCATGGCAGCTACCTTTGTTACCTCAGCAGTGGAGCTGGATAGACTCCTTTAAACTTTCAAACCTTGCTGCTGCATCTTTTCTTGTCTGCTGCCCCACTGGTGGAATATGGGGTACCTCTGCACATGTTTGGGGCCAGGGGGCAATCTCCCCACCCCAGCCCGGGCCTCTTAGGGTCTGACTACTTGGCCCGCCCTGCAGCTCCAAACCCCTGCATGTCCGCACTCTTCAAATCCCCACTCGAACTCCTCTTGACTCTCACCATACACCTGTAGGTGAGCTTTTCTACTCGCCCTCCCATGCCACAAGCAGCACATGCATCCAAGCTCCCCGATGCCACAGGGCATTGAATTCGTACCCCCCCCCCAGTTTGGCATGGGGATTACACTTTCCCCCACAGAGATGCTTCACCTCCCGGGGAAGCTCCCTAAACTAGCTAGCCATGTCTGCTGTATCCAGTGGGGTAATGCGCACTGTCCCACAAGCCACCACATCCAGGTTCCACCAGTGTGGCTGTATGACAGCAATCTAACGTAAACTAGGTGGGGTACACCCACCTACCTGAAGTTCCCTGGCTCCACTAAGGGGTATGGCAACCCGACCTGACTTCCTGAGATGGACTGCTGGTACATCAGGCTGGCGTCCCATCCAAATTCACCCCCAAAGGGACAGCCTCTGTACTTTTTCCCATTCCGGACACAAAAATACCCACCAGGGTCAATTTCAGTCATCCCTTATAACATTTTCAAAACACATTTTCCAAAACTTTGCTTTTTTTTTTTTTCAACACATAATTCCTGACTATCTACTACTAAACACTATTAGGCTTTCTGGCACCACCAGGGGGTGGTAAACTAACCTCTAACTGCTTCTATGCTTCTACTACTCAACTGCTTCTACTGGCTTGATTAGGCACTGGCACTGGCACTGTTCCTGCCCCCCACCCCCCCCCCAGAAATGTCTGCAACTACCTGAAAACATTTTTACAAAAAATAAGTACAGCAAATTCTATCTAAAGTTAACCTACCTCTAAAATTCAAGCAGTCTAACCTACTTAACAATGGGAAAGGGGACACACTTTAACCCTGTAAAAAGTTATTTTGAAATGCACTGGTGCACGTTAAAGTCTATAGATAACTGTCTCTGTTAAACTGAGTCCAAGCAAGCCTTTTGGCACCAATGGGAAAGTGTGCACAATTACCAGGGGTCCCTACTTAACATTCCTACTAATTACTGTAAGCTATGTTATAATACAGTCCTATCCTACTAACTCTAGTGGCTATCTAACTAAAACTTCACACACTAGTAGTAACATTTACTTTAATGTCAAGTATAGGCATCTAAAAATATTATACTGTACTTTAAACTTTTTTTCAGCCTTTAGCAAAGTTCTAATAGGGCTACACTCCATGCTAACAGACAATTGTCTGTCTGTTTTTCCTTTTCATACAAAATGAAACAGTCTCACCAGGTAGTTGCTCTGAGTCTCTCAAGGCACAGTCCCTCAGTGCCAGGGGACACTGGTCTTTTAAGGTGTTTTCTTCTTCTGTGGGGCCTTGTATCTGGAGGATGGGTCATAATGTGCAAAAAAGAAGCAAGGATCTGGTTTGGTTCACGTCACTCCTCAACAGTCATGACTGATCACAAAATATTTAATTCTGTGTCCAACCCTGTCCTGCACCATGGCAAAAGTCTTGAACAAAGTGGTCCCTCCCAGCCCGATGAAGTGCAGCTAGATCTTGCCAGGGATGTAACCTTGTGTCTGTCGTAGGCCGAATCCTGGGGGGGCCACTCGATGCCTCAAGTATACTTTTTCAACAGCTCCTTGGAAGACCCAGTCTGATGTCCTGCACTTGATCAAGTCCCAAGTACACTCACTGACATACAGATAGTTCATGCCCGGGCACTCCAACTTTAGGTACCTCCTCATCCATCTTTCAGCTTGACTCTAGTTTGGCAAGGATCTAATGCTGGGCCATGGGGCCACTCCTCTCGATAACCAAATGCCATCCCTGTAATTAATTACTGTAAGGTCCAAGTGATGCCTGGCATCCATGTCCACCAAATATCTCTTACATATTTCTGGGAGCATGGGGGTGGTTTCAAGCACTCCAAGGATAGGTACTGCATAGGGCTTTGGAATGTCTCTTCCAATTACCAAGTCCTCAAACATTCTAGTAATACCCTCCTTTGGCTGTTCATAGATGGAAACAACATCAGTGGGGTCAATCACACTCTCCTCCACTGAGCAAGTGTCCTTTTCACTTAACTCTATTATTACATCTGGGTGAGCAGCATGCAGAGCTTTCTCCTACGTCATGGGGAGCGGGGGTTGCCTTTTCAGTGGCTTTGCTTCTTCTAGTTTCTTGGGCAGCATTTTAGGTCTCATGGTAGGTTCCCGGGTGGGATTTGACTGATGTGATGTTATACTTTTGTCCTGCAAGCCAAGCACCACAGCCTTGGGGGCCCCTGACTGCTCAGTTCTGTCCCTCACATACCCCGCAGCAATGCACTTTAGCTCTGAGGTCCACCCTCAGCCCCTCCCTCTACCACAGGGAAGTTCTTGGGTACCTGGCGATGGTACAGGTCTGGGCAGATGGCTGGGCCCTGGTACCACCTCTGTCTTTACTTCAGGTAGACTAGCTGCTACCTCCTCCCACTGTTCTAATGACTCCACAGTGGTGGCCTCACTGGCAGCAGGAGACACCTTTCTCTCTGATTGTGGTCACTGCCAGGGTGCAGTAGTCAGTGGCACAGGGGTCACATAGCTTCCTTTCTGCATCAGCATATTAGAAGGTGCAATCACCCTAGGAACATTCCCACATGAACAAGAAAAACACACGGGCTGCCTTAATACCCACTCCCACAGTGTCCACAGAAAATACATGACTCACCTGAGCCACTTCTCTCCACCATGTTCCATAGCCAGTTCACCAATCCTTCTGGTGCATTAATGGTTCAACCCCCAAATCCTGGAGCAAACACCATCCTCACATTATCAATGGTCCTGTGTACTTTGATTACCTGTCTTGGTATCTTTCGGTAATCAGCCTCAGCACAAAGTTCTCACAACCTTGGAGCAGTTGCTTTCAATTTTTTTCCTCAGCAGTAAATCCCAAAGTTAGCTTTACACCATGGGGTGCGGATGTTTGCAAAAAAAAACAAAAAACGTTCTCTCACTCTCAGCGGTTTCTCTCTTTCCACCACGAAGGTTTCCAGCAGTCTGACCAGAGACCACCTGACCTCCTCTTCAAATACTGGCATCTCATTAACAACATCCACCCATAAGTTCACTCAGATTTCTCATTAATTGTACATTTGTCACATTTTCACAAATGGGCTCCAGTCGCCATCTTGTCTCCTCACTAGGCACTGCATCTGATACTGTCTCTAAACTACCACAGAACGCTTGGGCCTAGCCTTCCATCTCCTCAGAATTCACTCCACGTCATGCCAGGTACTTTTTTTTTTAAGTTGTTTAACCAGGAGTAGCACACTAAGCTGAACGTTTTTTTACAGGTATGACCAGGGAGCACAGGGAAGTTAAGTGACTTGCTCAGGATCACACAGTATGCAAGTGGAAGCTGTGGGATTCAAACCCAGGTCTGGTCTGCTGGATGTCACCAGCTTTGCAGCTCAGAGCCTTAAACCACTGCACTATACTGGCTCCCGTAGGTGTGTAATTTGTGTCTCTTTCAAATCCCAGACGACGACCCCACGTTTGTAACCCCTTGCTCACTACTTTATCTTTGATCTTTAATTGTTTGATGTCCTTGAATTGTACACTCCTGCCCTGGGGCATTTCACAGATCTCAGTTACTGGCAGGCTGGCTGATTGCTCTGGCTCCCAACCTCCGGTGGCAATATCAAGCAGCAGCCCCTCCCATGTCTAGGGGTTAGGTGTAACTGTCTCAGAGAAGGGGGGGGGAGGTTCTGGAGAACTGGTTGAGCAGCATATAAACTTTAAGCAACATATACTTGTTTACAGTACCTTAAATCCTTTTGATACTGCAATAAACTGGGATTCTGGTTGGTAGCTGGGTGCCACCTAGGCACGCTCTGATGACTCTTTGCACACACCCTCGATGGCTATCAGTCCTGTAACATACTTTGAAGAAATTGCAGTGCATGGCAATCAGTTGTAACTTTAATGATTCTATCCCAAACTGGATGTAACAGCAATATTTATTTTAAAACTTTAAAATGCTCAGACCACAGTATTTTCCTCCAGAGGCACAGTATTTCCAGTTCATTCAATTGCAACCCACATGAACAACAGCCGCTGGCCGTGGCACCAACTTGCAAATGGGGGACCCAGGGAATCGAACCCCAGACAAATGAAATGCCTTTGCCTCTCAGAGCTGCTCTGAGCTCTTCTGTTTTTCCCTCGATCCTGTCAGGATAATTTATCTGGCATGTCCCACAGCTTTGTGTGCATCAGAGCATTTTTGTCTTACTGCTGTTCCTGTCTCATACATTTCTGGGCAGTTCCCACATTACATTCTCCTCCCGTGGGAGCAGGTTTAAATATTTGTTTTTTCGGCATAGTCTCTAACTTTAATGGGTCTGTCTCTCTGTCTGTCTCTGTCTGTCTCTCTCTCTCTCTCTCAGCAGTCCTAGCAGCTACACCACAACAGTAGACACAGAGCAGTGCTAGGTGTTGAAATCTGCCACCTTCCTCCCCTCCAGAGATGTGCTGTCACCGGTCCCTCCATGGCAGCCACCTTTGTTACCTCAGCAGTGGAGCCAGACAGGCTCCTTTAAACTTTCAAGCCTTGCTGCTGCATCTTTTCTTGTCTGCTGCTACATGGTGGAATATGGGGTACTCCTGCACATGTTTGGGGCCAGGGGGCAATCTCCTCACCCCGGCCCCAGACCTCCCAGGCCCCGAGTGCTCGGCCCACCCCGCGGCTCCAATCACCGCATATCCACACTCTTCAAATCCCTACTCAGACTCTCTTTGACTCTCACCACGCGCCTGTATGGGCACACTTTTTTATTGTTCCTTGCACGCCACAAGCAGCACATGTATCCAACCTCTCTGATGCCACAGGGCATCAGATTCATAACCCCCCCTCCCGGTTTGGCATGGGGGTTACATAGATGTGCTTGAAGAAGCTAAGTATGTGCGCACATGGGCAGGCTAGGTGGGCCATAGGCCCTTATCTGCCATCAACATCTATGTATCTGTGTATATCCTATGTATATTTATGTTACAAGGCATTGTGGGTACAGTACACAGCTGATTTGTCTATCTCCTTTATCAAAGTGCAGTCTTCTATGTTGGTAGTGCTTATAGCAGTACTGTTTGTAGAAAGGTTTCTGGGAAAATGTCTGTGTGATGCAGATAGGCCACAAAGATAATTTGCCAGTTTGTGTAGATGTTATTTGACTTTTACTGCCTGCTGGTGAAGTGACAAGTCTAACACAGCTCCATAGCTCCTGTCAGAATGTGGGACTGTGATGATACTTTTCAATGCTTATTTTATAGGGTTTGAATGCCTATAAGTTGTTCAGGAGTGTAATTATGGGTCAGACCACTTTCCTTTTTCTTTGGTGTCCAGCTTCTACTATGAGTCCGAACTTGCGAAAGAAAAATGATGTCTGCAATACCAAGACTGAACAACAGAGGTCTCTGGAGATGCATGCTAGAAATGGGCAATGTGACATCATATTCTCATGTGCTAATGCAGCTCTCATGGATAATGAGATTTACACAACCATGAAATGGAGACCTCCAGGACAGTTACAGGGGACTAGCATGAGCAAATGAGCAATAAAAACAAGCTAAAGCAAACACGTATATCCCTAACTACTACAGGAAAAGAGTTGTCTGTTGAGATGGAAACAAACTTTACAACATATGAAGGTGTAGTTCTCCTTTAATGAACAGTTCTGTATAATGATTGAGGTCTACGCTACCAGATTGGAGAAGACCTGGCAAACTGGTTTTGAAATGCGGATCCAACATTGTTGCTATCACATAATGTTCAGATTCCAAAATCATGGCAATCCTGTGATCCGTTTCCAAACAGAAAGACAGATTTTCAGCAAGAGCGACACCTGTGCTTGCACCTTGAGAGGGGTCCATAAGAAAAAATTACTCACCATAGTAATCTTGTTTCTTCAAAGGGATCACTCATTATGATTAAACTAAATACAGTCAGCCTCCTGTGTTGAACTGCCCGGAGAGATGGAATTATATGCAAATTATGGAGCTCTCATGTGGCTCATGCCACTTTCAAACTGCTGCACTCTTGAGTGCTTCAGATTCTTACGTAGCCTAACTGGGTATAAGACCCACTAATTAACAACTAAAATTCTAATAAAATAAAATAAAGTAAAATAAAATGTTTTGTCCTCTCAGGTCAAAAATACTCCATACAAACAAATCTAAGAAACTTGAGACCACATGGAAACCAACTGGTTAAACACAAAAGTGAGTCTCTAACTTAAGCCGTACAGGCAAAAACTCCCTACAGCAAGGAAGCAGAATAACCTTTATAGGTTCTAGTAGGGGAGACAGGGAGGGAGCTTTAATCATAATGAGTGATCCCTTTGAAGAAACAAGATTACTATGGTGAGTAATTTTTTCTTCTAACCCCAGGAATCACTCATTATGATTAAACTAAATGCAGACTACCAAGCAGTACCTTTGGAAGTTGGGCGAGAACCTATCTTAAAACAGGTTCTGCAGCACTGCTGTACCAAATCGAGCATCACTTCTGGATTCAATGTACAGGCTGTAATGGTTTGCGAAGTTGTGTACTGTTTTCCATGTAGCTGTTTTGCAGATTTCTAGTAGTGGAATTTCTCTTGAAGCTGCTATTGACGCAGATGTGCCCCTGGTGGAATGTGCCCCCAAGTCCAGGGGTGCCTGTTTATCCACCTTAGTGTAGCAAAGTTGTATACATGCCACTCTCCAGTGAGTGATTGTACATTTTGTGGCAGGCCTACCTCTACCTACTTCACCATAGGTAAGGAAGAGTTGTGACTGACTTGACCTGTAAGACTTGGTTCTGTCAATATAATGGCTAAGTGCCCTTTTGACCTCCAGTGAGTGAAGCTTTATTTCCAGAGAACTGAGTTCCCTGAAAAGAAAAAAGGTAGGGTGATAGACTGATTTAAATGGAAAAAATTAGATACCACTTTAAGAAGGAATTTTCTATTGTTCCTGAGGACCATCTTATCCCTGTGGAACAAGATGTAGTGTTTATCTGTGCACAGGACCTGTAAGTCACTGATCCTTCTGGGTATAGTGATAGCCAGCAGAAACAGAGATTTCCAAGTGACATATTTCAAATCTATAGCTTCCATAGGCTCAAATGGTGTGTCCATGAGCTTGGCAGTACAGATATTCAGATTCCAGGCTGGAACTGGTTCCCTCAGTGGAGGGAGACGAAGGCTGAAGGCCTTTAAATATTTTCTGAAGACAAGATGAGAGGCCATGGCTCTCTCTTTACCAGCAGAAAAGTAAGCAGAGACTGAAGCCAAGTGACCGTTTAGAGTCAAAGGCCTCAGTCCTAAAGAATGTAAGTGTGTCAGGCAGTCTAGGCAAAAAAACAAGCTAGCCTTGAAGGGGTCAATACCCTTACCTGCAACCCATATATAAAAAAAACCTTCCACTTAGAAGAATATGTTTTCTTGGTGAAAGGTTTCCTGGAACCCCTAAGCACTGGCAATACCGGCTCTGACAGTTTAAGGTTAGCAAATTCTAATTCCTCAAGAGCCAGACTTTGAGCCTCAGTGATTCAAGGTTGGAATACAGGATCCTGCCTTGAGAGGAGATCAGCAAATTGTGCCTCCTAGGCAAGTGACTTGGAGGAACTACTGATAGAGTTAAGAGACGCGAGTACCCATGCTGTCTCGGCCAAGCCGGTGAAACAAATATCATTTTTGCTGGTTAGTATCTCAATTTCCGCAGGGTCCTGAATATCAATGGGAAAGAAGGAAAGGCAGATAGAAAACTCCCCTGTCCAATCAAGGGCCAATGCCTCCAGGAGGAGTGTGACCCTGAGAAGGGGCCTGCAACAGTACATTGATCACTGGTGGTTTTCACCAAGGCAAAAAGATCCACCTCTGGGGTGCCCCATCCCCTAAAGATTGTACTGAACATCTGAGTGTTCAGGCACCAGTAGTGGTGGTCCTGACTTATCCTGCTGAGGGAAGCTGACAATACATTGTCTTTTCCTGCAGGTGCATGGCCGATTAGGATACTTTCACAGAGTATGTCATGGATCACAGCCCCATTGCTCCTGTGCACAGTGGGGCTGACCTGGTTACTACCTGTTTGTTTATGTAGTGCATAATTGCGATGTTGCCCATTCTGACTTGCACCACCCTGTTTTGAAGATGTGGGGCAAATGCCTGAAGAGCTAGGTAGACTGACTGCGCTCTAAGGGGTTTATGTGTAATAGGAACTCTGGGGGAGATCATGTGCCACTTGCTGCATGGTCAAACTTATGTGCTTCCCAATCTAAAAGTGAAGCATCTGATGTGAAAATTAAGGAAAGGTGTTCCCTTGTGAAAAAAAACACCCCTATTCTAAGGTTTTGTTTGTTCAGCCACTGCTGCAGTACCTGTATGAGGATGTGGGTGACTGGAGCCATCCTGGACAGAATCTGTTCTTTGTGACTAGCACTGTCCTAGGTAGAACTGGATGTTTCTCCTATGAAATCTGGCACCCAGAGCCACTGTGGGGGGCAGCTACCCTGTGCCCAGTAGCCTGAGGAATTCTCTGGCTGATTTGGGTTTTTCTGGTACAACAAGTTTGCCATTTGCAGAATATTGTTTACCGTGTCCTGTGGCAGAAAAGCTTTGCCTAGGGTGTTATTGAGTTCTGCTCCAATAAACTCCAGTACTTGTACTGTTGTTTTTGCTGGGACTTCTGGTCGTTTATGAGAAAACAGGGATTTTGTTAGAGCCAGGAAGTACTCTGCATGTTGCAGGGACCGACCCACTATCAACCAGTTGTCCAGGTAGGGGGAAAAAATGTTTTTTTGTTTTTTTTTGAAAGCCTTGAAGCAGAGATTAGGCCAAATAAAAGTGTTGCCAATTGATACTGGCCTGAGGCCAATCTGTGGGAATGATTAATGCCAGAGTGACATTCTGAAGTTTTGGCTTCAAAAATGTGTCTGTTTAACATTCTGAGATCCAGAATAGGTTCCTTATGAAGAAATATGTGGATAAAACCCTTTGCCCCTTTGGTTTAGGGGCACTGGTTCCACTGCTTTGATTGTACAAAGGTGTTTGACCTCTGTGTCCAGTAAGATTCTGTCTGCAGAGGTGACTGGTGTGAAAGTTCTTGTTCCCAACTTGGGAAATGAAATGAAATGAAGTTGAGTGCAGACACTGGCTCATTACCTCCAGGACCCATCTGTGGTGATAGTATGCCACACCTGGAGGTAGAGAGCCAATCTGCCACCCACTGGTGGTTCCACAAGGGGGAGATGCGACCTGAAGCAGCCCATCAGGTGTTCTGTGAGGGTTGTGTCTGAAGCTGAGGAGAGGGAGAAGCTCTTCCCATTGCTCTCCTGCCCTTTCCTCTGAAATAGCCTCTCGCTTGCTGTTGCGGCTGAGAGGCCTATGTCTGGAAAAAAGGTTTGGGATGAAAAACCCTACCCCTGCCTCCCTTATTCTGGGATCTATAGAAAGTAGAAGGTCTGTCCTTCAAGCTGCTATGAAAAGTAGATTTGTATTCCTCTACTTTTTTCATGTATGCTTCAGTTTTATTACCAAACAATGATTTATCCTCCACAGGGAAATCCATTGCCTTGGCCTGTATATCTGCGGTAAGGTTGGTGGCCCTGAGCCATGCAAATCTCCTAAGGAAGACAGCTAATGCCATTAGCCTGGCAACTGTGTCATTGGTGTCCACTGCCATATGGAATTGATATTTACTGGTATCAAGTGCAGCCCTTGCTGTTTCTTGCAGATCCACTGCTACTTCACCTGGAACCTAGTCGGCAAGGGCTAAAACTGTGTTCCAGAGTGCCTTTTGGTACTGTTCTCCATATGCCATGTAGTTGGTTGCCTGGTTAACAAGGAAGCAGCCATGTAACCCTTTTTTCCCATGGCATTAATTTTTCATGAGTCCTTATCCGGAGGGTGGGTAGACAGTTGTATTCTGGCTTGGTCACAGGCAGCAGCCTGAACCACCCCTTCAGGGTTGGGAAGGTGAAACAAAAAATCAGCAGCCGATCTGTCTAGCTGATACTTTTTGTCAGCTTTTTTATCTACCCCAGGGACAGAAGTTGGGGTCTGCAGTATCTGCGATGCTGCCTTTTTTAAGGGCTTATGCATTGGCAAAAGAAGTCGTTTTGTTGGAGTTAAACCCATCATATTGAGGAACTCTACTTCCTCCACATCTTCTTCAGTCTCCTGAAGAGTGAGATTAAAGGTCTCCACCATGCTTTTTACAAAAGCATAATGGGAGGAGTACTCTTCTGGGACCCTAGGAGGGGACCCAAACTCCTGCTCAGAGGAAACTTCAGGGTATATCGGTTCCCCTTCAAAATCCTCCCCATCCTCCTCACCATAAGTAATCTGAGGTTCCTGTGAAACAGGAACTGAAGGAGGAACCAATGCGGCCGGTGTAGGGACCGGGGCTGCAGCTTGCAGGGCTTGTAGGACCTGTAATGCCTTAGCAATGTCCTCAGCCGAGGGCATATTATGTTTGCCTGCTGGGAGCTCCTTAGCCTTCGAGGCCGGAGATGCAGTGACATGCTTCTCTTTGCACTTTTTCTTAAGAGGGACAGCCTCAGCCACTGTCTCCACAGTCCTCTTTGACTTACCTTGGTCAGGTTTCTCTGAACATTTGTCTGTGTCCTTAGCTTTGCCTCCATCCCTTTTAGGGATAGAGGTAGATGTACTAGTGTCAGCAGCAGAAGCAGAAGCCATTTTCTCTAGCTTTTTAGCCCTCTTTCTTAATGTTTTTGGACAGAAAGACTTGCAAATCTCACAATTAGCAAAAATATGACTAGTGCCCAAACAGAAAATACAAAGAGAATGTCTATCTGCCTTTGCTATAATCAGATCACAAGACTCACAATATTTGAACCCAGTGAGTCCTGTGCTTTTCTTAGGCTTATCTAAGTGGGTTTCTGACATTGAGTAAGCCGAAAAAATACCAATCTCAGGACAATAGTATATCTAGGAACCAGGGTTTTTAAATATAAACAAACGCTAACAGTTCCTGGAACCGAGCGCTATTCGGTTCCTTAAGAAAAACAGAACCAGAATTAACTTAAAAGTTAAATAAAATTAAGCGGTCAAAGGAACCGACTGCAAATAGGAAGTGAAAACAAAAAACCTAATGAAAATCTAGACAGAGGGAGTGGAACCCTCGGTTCCAGGGAACCGCAAGGGAACTGCTAAAAGACTAAAACTACACTACAATTATTAAAAACTAAACTTCTATGGCAGCAATCTGAAATAAAACTCAGAATGAGTACTTATCCACACAGATAATGAATTCTGAAGACAGTTGAAGGAGAGCTCTCCGGGACATCCTTACTAGGTAGGCGGAGTAAAGAATCTGAAGCACTCAGAGTGCAGCAGTTGCTAAGGCAGCAGTTTGAAAGTGGCATGAGCCACATGAGAGTTCCATAATTTGCATATAATTCCATCTCTCTGGGCAGTTCAACACAGGAGGCTGACTGCATTTAGTTTAATCATAATGAGTGATTCCTGGGGTTAGAAGTGCTGCCATTACCAAGCTGATGTGCTTTCCAGGAGGGCTGCCATCACTAGGTGCCATTGCTGTTGCCATTGTGAGAAGGAGGGGATTTGGTTTCCCTGAGGGCTTCTTGTGCATTACTGAAACAAAAGAAGAGACAGTGAGACCAAACATGTTTCTCGGAACGTTCCTCAAATGTTTCTCAGAATCTTTCCAGTCTCTGCATGTGAAGACGTATCAATGAAATGACTTGACTTATGGTTGCGTTGCCAGTACTCGCTTCATGTGTTGCTTCCTCAAATGGCTGTAACAACTGACAAAAATATGATATAAGATTCCATTGTCCAGAGGTGAGTGTAACATCCCTTTCCCTACTGCATGATCCAGGGTGTACTGGTACACTGCTTTGCATTGTTCTTGGAGTCTGTGTAACATGTAAAAGGTGGAGTTACCCCTAGTGGCAACTTTTTGCTTTAGCTGGTGAATCAGTAAGTTAGTCTGTTTTTTCAGTTCCCACAAAATTTTACAAGCTTTTGCAGAGTGCCTAAAGTGATAACATATCTTACCTGCAGCACCCAGCACATTCTGCACACTCCTGTCTTCACTGAGGACGTCCTGTACCACCAGACTGAGTGTATGTGCAAAACATGGTAAATACAGAAACCCACCATGCTTTTACAATGTTAGCTCCATCGTCTACAACCACAAATCCTGGGGAAAGGCCATTAGGGGAAAGCCATTCTGAGAACCATTTCTTTAGCACCTGTAAAATGTCCACACCAGAGTGATTTTCTTTGTCAAAGCTTGCAATACAGAAAGCAGTCTGTTTGTGAGGATTTTGTTGGTCCCTGGTGGTGCCAGAGGATGTTGCAGAGGAAAATGACACCCAGTGGGTGGTGACAATCATGTAGTCTGCTGTTTGACCACTCGGCCACATATCTGTTTTTATATGTACTTCTTCAATAGCCAATGACTGCCAAGCACTGTTTTCTTCTGGCCCAGTTCCCTATAGAGGGCTGGAACAGCCTTTCTGGAGAAATATGTCCATGGTGGCGGCTGATACCAAGGGGCAGCAAGTTTCATCACCTCCCAAAACCCAACAAAGTCAGCAACAGACAATGGTCGCATGTCCAGTGCAGTCATTGCAGATATTGCTTTATTTAACTGCTGAGCAGCTGGATGGCTTTGGTCATATTTTGTTCTCCGATCCAAAGCTGGCTACATCGTTAATTGTTTCTGAGGTGCAACTAGCACATTAAAATTCACTACAGGAGACAGAGAAGAACTAATTCTGCTTTCAGTTAGGGAATAATAAAGACCCAGCAGGCAAAGGGGGTGATGCAGTCAAAGTCCTGCTCAGTGTTTGAGGGGTTTTGTGCTGTATATGGAAAAAGTTACCTGTACCACCAGTGTGAGTACCAGCTTTAAGCTTTAACCTGTGCAAGTGGCACAAAGTTTGCATGTGTGCTTATTCTTTCCTTTCCACTACGTGTAGTGTCTGCAACTGCCTTTATGTTTTAATAACTGTACCTTTTGCAGATCTACTTTTCTTAGTTGCTGGTTCATCACCCAAGCTCTTCTTGATGCCTTTTACCGGGCCTGTACTTGTTGGGTACCATCACCTGCAACAGCAGACAGACAGACATGATGGGATCTCAGAGGACAAGGACTTGGAGCATGAGGACGCTTCAGTCAGTAAAGAGGATGCACCTACTATAGTAACCCCTAGGAGGTGCTATCCCAAGGGCTACTACCCCTGCCTGCTTGGCTAGCAGCAGGTTAAGGGGCCTGGGTAATGAAAAGGGTGCCTCCACCCAGAAGTTAGGGTTGTTAGTGGTCAAGCTAACCTGGGTACAGCCCTCCCGGACACTGCAACCCCCCTCTTTCCACTCTAGTGGCCAAAATAATATACAATAATTACTTTCACAATGACCCATATTCACCAGACAATCACCCACATTGTTTGCACTTACCACCAGGGCTGGTTCATCTAGCTTCACCCTGGGGACCCCCTGTAAAACAAGGTTAAGCATAGCAGATAGCAACAGTACACTACTTTGGGCACAAACTGGAGCCACAGTCAGGTTAAATGCAAACAAAGTTAAATCTAATTTATTCAGGGGACTTCAACAAGGGAGGGGCGTAATCAGGTTGATTTGCTTAAAGGCTATATTAATCAGTTTATGCATGCAGTTCAGAGTCCCCACACAGTCACACACTCTGGGTACTCAGGTAGGAAAACAGTGTGCTAGCCAGGAACGTTGCAGCTGGTTGGGGCCCTGTGATGGAAGAAAGCAACATGCACAACACACACTATTTGTAATCCGGAGCCGGAGGGCTCAGTTCATGAAAGAAAAGGCAACAAGACAATCAGATGACAATACTTTTAGATTTAGCTGTTGCTGCAGGGAGCTACCCTGATGTTTACTCACGATACCCAATATTGGACAAAGGCAGGATGAAACTGAGACTGCAGGCTGTTGAGCTGGAGTGCCAGAGAAGCAGGGCCCACGTGAATCACCGAGGTGTTGTTCCTGTTCAAGGCATTGAGCAGGGGGCTGATCCCCAGGCCGGTCACTCGTTGATGACTTTCTCTGCGTGCCAGGTATTCTGGCTGGGCCAGTGTAGCAGGGCCCAGGCAGATGGAAATGGATATGGATTCAGTCCATGGAGCTGGATTCGGACTCCAGCAAGCAAACACAGTTCAGACACACAGTGGGGAACCAAATCACAACCCACTATAAGCACACAGCACATTCACATGTAAGGAAATTCCACTGTATCAGGCAAATGGCTCTCCAGTCGCAATTACAGAGTCTCTGCACAATCCAGGAGTTCAGAGGTAGCTGGAAGTCCTGACAGGCTGATCACTAGATTTGCATTCAGCAAATCTTCGGTCTTCTTCAGTTCAAAGCCTGGTCACAATTCAGTGGCTTAATTCGCTCTCCAAATTTGGATTCAGTCTGAAAAAAGCACAAGTGCCCTCTCAGGAACAGCAGCCGGGCATGCATGCCAAACTCAGGCCTTTCCACAGTTCTCCTACGCGAATCCACTATGGATTGCTGCTCGAACTATCTCGAGCTGTTACTTCACTTCCCAGTTCAGATCTAGCTTAAACTGCAAGCACTGTGGGACTTTCCCCAAGATCCAAAAGGTTTGGTTGGCTGATCTGTCTGTCAGTCACAACAAGGGCTCCCCCACCAGGTTATTTTACATGCCAAAAGCGGAAGCCCAAAACTTCAATTACTACAAGTTTTGGCCCCATCAAGCCCCTGAAGGCAAGCTCCATTTTAGAGTCAAAAATGTACTGATTGGCCCATTCTGCAGTCCAGGACCAAGATAATGGAAACAAACAGAATTGTCCATGCTGCAAAGAAGGCAGGTTAGAACAAACTGCAATATTATTACTACTCTAACAAATGATCAGCAAACAAGTACATCTTCTAACAGAGCTCCTTCTCAGATTAATTATGACTGCAATCCAGGAAGCTCTTAAAGAGACAGTACACAGAGGCTATATTGGCACTCTCTGGCAATACATTTAAACAGCTAAAATGTAGAACACCAGCCTGGCAGTGAGCATTTAGGAAAGCTCAAGGAAGACTTTTCGGGAACCCCCATTTGTAGGGGGATTACACTCTTCCCTGCCTGGAGAAAACTTGGCGTCCACGTCAAGTCTGTACCATCATACAACAGTTAACATAAACTTATTACTTTACTATACATATTCACTATACTTTATGATACTATATCCATAAGGACAATACTTATGTATGTTTCATACAGGTAATACTGATTCCCCCATGATTAACATACTTGTGACACCACAATACTGATTCATATTATAACTTCCTGTACAATAAACAATGTAGGAGGGGGTCCTTCCATATCAGCTAACTTGGGGCTGGATGGGGTAGGGGAACCATACTGAGAAGCAGGAACAATCAACCTAGAAATGGCCATTGAGCTTAGTTTGGGTAGTGAGCTCTGAGAAATATAAACACCTTTGTGAACCACATTGACAGGCAAATCCACTGGCCTCGTGGAAGAATCATAACTGAAGCGGCAATACTGGCTTGACAGCTTGGCCAGTCTTTCTGGGGGAAACAGCCACAGTCTCTGTACTTTCAGCACTAACTTTGGAGCTTTCGTCATTCATGAGAGGTACCTCTGCATGGATGGAAATGTCCAAACTGGGAGCACTGTCAGCTTCTTGCTTTGTAGGCTCTGTTTCCACAACACTTGGCTCATTTAGAGAAGGTTCTGGAACAATTAGGCTTTGTAGCACTGAAAGGGGACTGTCAGCACTTTCATATTGTTGTTCAAGTTCTGGTGTGTCACCAGAGAGACTCAGACCATTAGCCCCTTCTTCAGGCAAGTCACACAGTTCCACTAAAAACAGGGAGTCTGCAGCCTCAGACATGGTACTTTGCACTTCACTTTCAGGGAGCATTGACTCCAAGGATGAAGCTGGGGGGTTAGGCAGTCCAGAAGTCCCAGCTTCATCCCAACAATTCTGCATAGGATTCCATGAAACAACTGACTCAGTTCATAGGAGGGGTAAATAGGCATTGTCACATTCACTATCGTCAGAGGTGGACTGACAGTCACTATCATTCTGGGCCTGCTGCAGGGGAAACCTTAACTCTGTAACTACTGGAGTAGGTTGACTCTGTCTCTTTTTTGCAGCAGCACAAGTCACCAGCCCTGGGGAGGCAATGCCTGCTGGCTCAGCTTCAATAATAACTTGGCCGATAGGCAGCAAGTAGTTACGGTGCATGGTCTTGACAGCTCTGGAGTTATTCTCTGGGCTTACCTTGTATACTGGTAGATTATCTAATTTTCCAACTACTGCATGAGGAAGATGATGCCACCTATCAGCAATTTAGTGCTTGCCATGTAGTCCCAAATTGCATAACAAAACACGGTCTACGGTCTGTAGCTCTTGAGCTTTTACTTTCTTGTTGTGTCTCTTTGTTGGTGAAATTTCTTTTAGCGGCAATTGTCTGGGCCAGTTGATATGCATGGCTCAATTGAGCTTTCAGTTTCTGTACAAACTGCAGGTAGTTTTCAGCTCAGACCCCATCTGGAGAGACCCCAAAACAGACATCAACTGGCAGGCGGGCCTCCCTCCCAAACATGAGGCGGTAGGAGGAGAACCCAGTAGCATCATTTTTGGTGTAATTATACTAGTGTACCAAGGTGCTAATCTGCTGGATCCACTTATGCTTGTGTTTTGGGTGGAGGGTGCTCAGCATGTCTAGAAGGGTGCGGCTAAAACGTTCTGGTTGAGGGTCCACCTGCGGGTGATAGGGGGGTGACTTTTTACTTCTGCACCCCCCACAGGGAGAGCATTTCTTTGATTTGCTGACTTTCAAAGTCTCTGCCTTGGTCAGAGTGGATCCACTGGGGGGCACCACAGAGGACAAAGAAATTTTCCCCTAGCACCTTGGCCACGGTAGAGGCCTTTTGATCTTTAGTTGGAAAAGCTTGTGCATACTGTGTGAAATGATCCGTAACCACTAACACATTGCCAATATTCCACTGATCAGGTTCTAAACATAAAAAGTCTATGTAGACCAGTTCCATGGGGGTGCTGGTAGTAATACTGACAAGGGGGGCAGCCCTCTGAGGCAACAACTGCAGGTCTTTACATGGTGCTCAACATCGGCCCCCATCTTGGGCCAGTAGAATCTAGATCGTACCAGGTCAAGAGTTCTGTCAATACTGAGGTGCCCCATCTGATTGTGGAGGGACCTCAGTATCAAATCTTTAAAGACCGTGGGCAGGACCAATTGCTGCTTGTCTACTCAACCACTACGATCCACTGTCTCTTTGTATAACAACTGATAGTGTAACTTCAACCTGGGGTCTTCTTTAAACAATAGGGCAGTTCACAAGTCAGGGCAACGCAACTGGGACACATCTTTCCCCGCACGCAGGGCATCAAGTGCTGGCTGAATAATTGGATCTTGGGATTGAGCCCATTGGATCCTGTCATTGTCAAATTGAGGTAGTGCACTAATATCTAGAGCAGAGAAATGGCAATAGGCAGCCAGTATGCAGATATCAGGAAGGCCCAAGCAATCTACTAAACAGTCCACTGTTTCCGCAGACATTTGTTCATCTCTATCAAACTTTTGCCACAATGCTCGGATGTCAGGTTCAGACAACCTGATCCAATCACTCTTGGAGACTGGCCTTCATGACAGGGCATCAGCATCAATATGGTTCAATCCTGGCCTGTATTTGACAGCATAATCATAGGTTGATAAAGCAGAGAGCCACCGGTGCCCAGTGGCGTCCAACTTAGCTGAAGTCTGTACATAGGTTAACGGGTTATTGTCGGTCTTCACCAATATCTTTGCCCCATAGAGGTACTCATGAAACTGGTCAACAATGGCCCATTTTAGGGCAAGGAACTCCAGCTTGTGCACAGGATAGTTTCATTCTGACGGGGTCAAACTCCTGCAGGCAAAAGCCACTGGTCTCAAACCATCCTCATGGTCTTGATACAGCACATCTCCTAGGCCCTGCAGACTAGCATCCGTATGCAACACATAGGGCTTGGTAGGGTCAGCATAGGCGAGGATGGGGGCATGGGTGAGCTGGTATATGACTTCGTGGAAGGCTGCTTCACATTTGGGTGTCCAGCAGGGCCCAAAATGTTCACCTGTTCAAAAGTATACTTTCTCGGGTTCTTTGACAACCCCTTTCTTGTATTTACAGTTGGTAGGGGGGTAACCCTGGGTGAGATTCAGGAGCGGGTGAATCACCTTGGAATAGTCTTTTATGAACCACAGTAGTAGCCACAGAACCCCAGGAAACATTGTAGTTCTTTCAAGTTATGGGGCTGGGGCCAAGTAGTCAGTGACTCAACCTTCTTGGGATCGGTCTCTATCCCTTCTGCAGATACTATGTGTCCCACATACTTCACAGAGGTTTGAAAAAAATGACACTTGTCAATGGACAGCTTGAGGCCTAAGTCTTCCAACTGGTCTAGGACTTTAAACAGTCAGGTCTCATGCTCCTCTAATGTGCGCCTGAACACAATGAGATCATCTAGGTACAGAAGGCATTCCAGCAAGTTCCTATCTCCCACCACACATTCCATCAGTCACTGACAGGTAGCCAGGGCACCCGAAATCCCCTGTTGCATTCTCAGGAATTCGTAGAACACCAAAGGACAGATGAAGGCAGTTTTCTCATGGCCCTCCATGGCCATCGGAATCTGGTAATATCCGCTGCGAAGATCCAATACTGAAAACTATTTGCTCCCATTCAAGCAATCCAGGGCATCTTGTATACGGGGCATGGTGTATTGATTTGGGATGGTCCACCGGTTCAGGGTTTGATAATCAATACATATCATCACTGACCCATTCTTATTACGCACAACCACAATGGGAGAGGCATATGGGCTCCTAGATTCCTGTATCTTGCCAGCAGCGAGCATTTCCTGCAGGTGTCTCCTCACATCATCTATGTCCGCTGGGCCGAGGGGTCGGGATCTCTCTCGAAATGGCTGGTCATCATGCAGGCGTATATGATGCTCTGCACCCTGGACACACCCCATGTCCCATTCTTCTAACGTAAACATTTGGTCTCTCTGGGTGAGTTTCTTGCTAATCCTAGCCTTCCATTCAGCTGGCAGCAGGGAATCGCCAAAGTCAAATAAGTCTGAGGTCACTCTCTCGTTTTGGCCAGAGTATTTGTTATTGGGTAATACTGCAGTGTCTGTGCAGTGTGCTGTAGCTAGAGTGCACCCTCTGTTCACCCGGACCTCCTGATCTGACACATTTTGAGTCTGGACCATCACTCATCATACAAAGTCATGGGCACAGGCTGGCAAGATACTGGGTTTAATCAATAATCCTTCTGGCAACTTTCCATCACCTGGTGCATCCAACGTTAATATTTTGTTCTTTACGTTTCTCTTTAGGCGGACTTCTCCATGGATTGTGTACTGGGCATTGGGGGCCAATACCAAGGAGTCAGGTTCCTTTTTCCACACTATCCCCACTGGCTCATCTGGGTCCTCTACATTGGGTTTCTGTTGTAAGTCATATGTCCTTTTAACTAAGGCTGGAATTCTTAGGGCCCATCCAGTCAGTTGCCCTTGTTTCTCATGGCAGAGTTGTGCTAGCCTCCTAAACATGTGGGCATTTGTTTTGATTAACAGGGGAACCTCATCATACAGTCCAGTGGGGGGACACACTAGTGCCAGTGTCTCTGCTTGCTATTCTACACCAGTTACAGTTGCAGGAAAAGACAACCAGAGGTGGACATATCCTAGGTAGAGATAAGACTTGTCACTCAGCCCCCACACATGTAGACCTTCCAGGGATTGTAATGGCACATCAGATAAGTGTTTATCATACCAGTCCTGAAATACAATGGTCACTTGCGACCCACTGTCAAGCACAGCCCGAGTAGGAATACCATACACAGCCACAGTAGTCTTCATTGAAGGGCCCACTATTTTGGACCAGTCTGGAGGGACAACAGCAGGGGCCTGGACAGACAATTTAGCCACAGAAGGGTTTGGGTTAAGATGGCCAAAGCCTTCACTGCAGTCATTTTGTGCACCCCTTGACCACTGACTCATTTTCCGAAGCTCTCCTTGAAGCCAGTTTACTACTTTCTGTAAGTCCTTCTGAGACCGGCATTCCCTCTTCATATGGCCATCCTTGCCACAATTGTGACAAATGACAGGCTCTCGGGGCATCCTTGGGGAAAACATAGCAGGGGATGCTGAAGCATCGATGGGAGATTGTGATCTGACTTCTGCTGGTAGTGTACCATGTCTCAAAAGTTCCTATAGGGTGGCAGTCAATTCCTTGAGCTCAGCCGAGAAGCCACCCTCAGTAGAGAGTGCCTGAGGGAGCACCTCCACCCCCATAACAGTCATGTCCTGACAGGGTCCAGGTTCTCAGTCAGCAGGGGATACCTCAGTGAATGCACCCAGTTGTACTTTTCTGACTTCCTTCAGCAACTCCTTCCCCCGTCGTTTAGCCCACGGTGGGACACTCGTAGTGGTCTCCATTTCAGAAGGGCCTTCCGGTGCCATGATCACTTGGGCTGCACTCACCCCATAATTACAATCTCCCTCTTCACCTTCTACCCCCCAGTGTTCTTTTATCAAGTCACAGTAGTCAGATGCGTTACCTCTCCTATCCTGGAGCCTTAACTAGATGATCTGCAGTTTAGAATGCTGGGCATGTTGCAGTATGTGCCCCAATCTCACATGGTTCAAATCACTGGCAGCTACCCCACCTTTCTGGTAAGCTTTCTGCAGAGCTCTTTCTAGGCGAATAACATACACAGACAAACTGTCCCCCTTCCATTGTTTGGTACCTTGGAATTTCCACATCAAAGTCTCCCCTGACTCAATGCTCCCAAAATTGCCTTCAAGTACAGATGAGTACTTCTGAGCAGATGCATCAGAGTTCGTGGACCTCAAAAATTTAATGGCTTCAAGGGTGAGGCCCCTCAAACTTCCTATGATTCTTTTCCACTTCTCAGCCTTCGCATACTGCCACTCGGGTACCAAGGGAGCAACATACTGTAGTCGATTCAGGTCTCCCAGTTCACACTCCCCCTGGGGGGTGGGGAGGGTGCCCGAGAAGATTCTAAGCCTTTGGTAGAAGTCATGACTAATGGCAGGTACAGATATAGGGGCCAGCATTGGTACGGGCACAGAAGGTGGGGCAGTAACAGGTGCTGGAGTCGGAGGGGATGTTGGGGAAGGAACACCCCCAAGTGGCAGGAATAGTTTCTTACAGTCCTCTATGGTTTTCCCTTCCTCCAGCAACAACTTAGCAAATTTCTCCTCAAAAGTTTCAGATAATGGTGGGAGCTCATCCTGCCCAGGGTCTTTACTGTCTTTTGTTATCATTCTCCAGGCGGCTAGGACCCCTTCTGAGGTAATAATAGTCTGTGGCACTTTAGAGCTGTCCACGAGGTCACTACACTCTATCAAGGGTATGAAAGTTTGGGCATTCAAATCAGTCTGTCGACCCACCACCACAGGGTTTTTTAAACATTCAACTTTGGAGAGTGTGCCCTCTACAGTGTCCTTACTGGTACCCAGGGGAATATCCAGTACAAGCACAGCATTTTGGGGGTCGATCTCCTGCCCAGTGCACCACCCCACCAACTGGTGTACAGCCATTTCTACTGGGTAGCATTAATCTTTTACAATAATTAATAATTTTTGGCCACTAGAAGGCACAAAATCCCAGCAGTGAGCCTCCAAGATGTAACCCCTAGGTGGCGCTATGTCAAGGGCTATTACCCCTGCCTGTTTGGCTAGTAGCAGGTAAAGGGGCCTGGGTAATGAAACAGGTGCCTCCACCCGGAGGTCAGGGTTGTTATTGGTCAAGTTAACTTGGGCACAGCCCTCCGGAACACTGTAACCCCCCCCTTCCCTTCTAGTGGCCTGAACAATATAGAATAATTACTTTCACAATGACCCTTGTTCACCAGGCAATTACCAACACTGTCTGCACTTACCACCAGGGCTGGTTCTTCTAGCGTGACCCTGGGGATCCCTACAAAACAAGGTTAAGCACAGCAGATAGCAACAGTACAATACTGTTGGCACAAACTGGAACCCCAGTCAGGTTAAATGCAAACAAAATTAAATCTGATTTATTCAGGGGATTTGAACAAGGGAGGGGCGTAATCAGGTCGATTTGCTTAAAAGCTATATTAATCAGACAGTTATGCATGCAGTCCCTACACAGTCACACACTCTGGGTACCCAGGTAGGAAAACGGTGGGCTAGCCAGGAACGTTGCAGCTGGTTGGAGCCCTGTGATGGAAGAATGCAACATGCACAACACACACTATTTGTAATCCGGAACTGGAGGGCTCAGTTCATAAAAGAAAAGGCAACAAGACAATCAGATAACAACACTTTTAGGTTTAGCTGTTGTTGCAGGGAGCTACCCTGTTGTTTACTCACGATACCCAATACTGGACACAGGCAGGAAGAAATCAAGACAGCAGGCTGTTGAGTTGAAGTGCCCGGAGAAGCATGGCCCACACGAATCACTGAGGCGTTGTTCCTGTTCAAGAAACTGAGCAGGGGGTTAATCCCCAGGCCGGTCACTTGTCGATGACTTTCTTTGCGTAGCAGGTATTCTGGCTGGGCCAGTGTAGCAGGACTCAGGCAAACAGAAATGGATACGATTCAATCCGTGGAGCTGGATACAGCCTCCAGCAAGCAAAACACAGTTCAGACACAGTGGGGAACAAAATCACGACCCACTATAAACACACAGCACATTCACATGTAAGGAAATTCCACTGTACCAGGCAAATGGCTCTCTAGTCACAATTACAGTCTCTGCACAATCCAGGAGTTCAGAGGTACTGTAGCTGGAAGTCCTGACAGGCGATTGTATTCAGCAAATCTTCGGTCTTCTTCAGGTTAAAGCCTGATCACAATTCAGTGGCTTAATTCGGTCTCCAAATTTGGGTTCAGTCTGAAAAAGAACAAGTTCCCTCTCAGGAATAGCAGGCAGGCATGCAGGCCAAACTCAGGCCTTTTCATAGGAGCCGGAAATGGGAGGGTGGGAGGGGTGCCCCCATCACTTTTTTGTGCACCAGTAGATTGTCCCTGCATGCTGCACACTCACTATGAATTATTATTATACTTGTAACGTACTGCCTGCAGTGCTTGCTCCATCGCTGTTTGCCTTAATCTGATGCTGCTATTCCACCCCCTGCTCTGCTAAAAGAAACCAAAGAAACTGACACCTGCTGCCTGTGTCAAATGCCTCGGCCAGCAGAGATGAGTTGTAAAGTAGGTAGAAGTTAACGGTAGCATAAGAACTTAACATTTCTTTTTATTTATATGCATTTACAGGGAAGTTTGGCAGCAGCTTTTACACCTCCATCCGTCTAGTCATCTCCACTCCTCTTTGTTTTAGTGCCTGGAGTCAGGAGGGATGATGAATACACACTTAACACTCATTTAGCGGTTAGTCATTAGACAGGCCTAGCCCACCAGCTACCAGCATTCCATTTAAGGTTTAACTACTTTATTACTCACTGGCACCTCTCGACAACAATAGAGTCACATTTAATTAAAGTAAGGCTTCAGCTTTTTTTTTTAATGATGTCCCACAATCGCAGAAGTTCTGAGAGCTAAGCCCTGCCCCCTCACCGCCCCGCCCAAGAAATGAGAGAGCGTCAGTGAAGTAAAAAGAAAAAAAACAGGGCACTAGAGCTATAGGGGGTATAAAAGTATCACACACACACAAATCCCATTTTGCTGACTCATTCTTCTGGCTTTTCCATTGGGGTTGACTTGAGTGTTGTGGAGTCGGACTTCACTTACGCTGACTGACTTGCTGCTGAGCCGATTCACTGGCCAGCTTTGGCCTGAGCTTCACTGTGTACAAACACAGTCTGTGTTTGCTTTTCCAGCCTTTTCGCAATTTTCAGTCTCCGCTTCAGTAAAGTTTTATTTTGTCTCCAAGCGACTCGACTCCTGACTGGCTGCTGCTGTGAAGAATCCATGCTGCTGTGAAGAATCCCTGCTGCTGAGTAAAGAGTTGACTAATTGAATTTGAGTAAGTCAAATGCCCAACTAGTCTATGTACTGTCATGATTCGTTAATTATTTGCAGTAAGCAGTTTGTTTTATTTTGATCAATGATTTTCCTGTCCTGCTGTGGCTGCCTGGAGCGAAGTGTATCTGAGTCTGCGGAATTAAAGGGACGAGATATCGTGCTAGGCGCTGTTTGCAGATGAGTGATTAAATATATATATATATTTTTATATATAAGATTTGCTGATTTCGGAATCAGAGGACAAAGTATTGTTTTTTTCCCTTGAATTTGCGTTGAAAATGCACAGCAAAGGCAGCATAACCACTCGCTAAATAAATCCTAGTAAACTCTACAAGTGGGAGATTAATCCATGCAATAGTACATTTGTTATCTAATATCTGAAGAAATCAGGCAGCATCAACTTTAGTGGAGCAAGATGTAGGCTGCTACATTCAGTTGGCCTGGCCAAATGCACTCTTCTTTGTTTTGTAGTACAATACTTGCCTCACAATGCTGGTACTTAGTTTAAATATGACATCTGGCAGTCAGAGATGTTTTAAAATGTGGATGTTTTTAGTGTGTATTCAAGTTTTTGTTCATCAATCCAAGAGTAGACTTCTTTACAATAGTTGCAGAGTTTCAAATGTGTAGATTGAGTCAGTACTAGGAAACATAGAAACATAGACTTTGACAGCAGATAAGGACCACTTGGCCCACCCAGTCTGCCCATTTCCCTACCTACTGGATAAGCTGCAGATTCTAGTTAACCAACAGCCTATTTCCTGCAACCCCTCACTATAATTGCCTTATGTCTGTCCCATGCATGTTTGAATTCCTCCACTGTTTTAGACCCCACAACCTCTCCAGGAAGGCAGTTCCATGCGTCCACCACTCTCTCCATGGAAAATAATTTCCTCACATTACCCCTGAGCCGTCCCCCCTCTAACTTTAAATTGTGCCCCCTTGTTCTTACACGTCTCTTTTTCTGAAATATGCTACTCTCCTGGACTTTGTTGATTCCCTTGAGGTGCTTAAAAGTTTCTATCATGTCCTCCCTGTCCCTCCTTTCATCAAGGGTATACATATTAAGCTCTCTCAGTCTCTCTTCATATGGTTTCTGATGTAGACCCTGCACCATTTGAGTTGCCCTCCTCTGGACTGCTTTGCATCCTGTCTATGTCCTTAGCGTAGATGAGGTCTCCAAAACTGCCCAGTATTCCAGATGGGGTCTCACCAACTGTCTGTATAGAGGGATAACCACTTCCTTTTCTACTTGTGATGCCCCTCCCTATGCATCCCAGTATCCCCTGGCTTTCCCTACTGACTTCACATTGCATACCCACCTTTAGGTCATCTGATATGACTACACCCAGATCCCTTTCCATTATTGTTGTTGTTAGTACCTCCCCTGCTATTGTGTACTCTTCTCCTGGATTTTTATTTCCCAGGTGCATTACTTTGCACTTCTTTGCATTGAATCTAAGTTGCCATATGTCTGACCATTCCTCCAATCTTGCCAAGTCCCTTCTCATCCTTTCTACCCCCCCTTGTGTATCAACTCTGTTACAGATCTTTGTGTCATCCGCAAAGAGGCATACCTTTCCCTCCAGACCCACTGCAATGTCACCTATAAAGACGTTAGGATAGTGAATTGTGTCTCCGAAGGGACCACAAAGGCTGCCTTGTAACTTCACATCAGATTGTTTCTTCTTTGAAATACTCCAAAAGTTTATGGCAGAAGGGTGAAAACACTGCATTAAATGGCACTGTGAATACTATCTTCCTAGAGAAAACCTAGCCTTGAGGAGAAAAGCTAACCTTATGAACTATACTTTGCGTACAGAAGACTTCCATTCTGCCAGAGGTAGAAGCTGCTATGAATCTGCACAAACTAAGGATTTTGTTTTGTCTTGCTATTAAGCAAAGGACCCCCATGTAAACTAGCTTCTGTACCTCATGAGGCCAGCACATTATCTGAGGGTGCAAACCCCAAATAGTTAAAAAATTTAAAAATACAAAGGCATGGGAACCTGAAATTGTTAACACTTTGAAAGAGGTGATACAGAGTTCTTTCCTGTATTATGTATTAAAGTAAATGCATTCTTAGGAGAAAATGTTAATCAAACGGGTAGCAAAGCATGAGATAAAGCGTGTGTGTTGGGGGGGGGGGCTCATGTAAACCATTGGGTTTAACTGGGTCTTTTGGATACAGACAACAATTAGTGGCTTCCATTTAAACATGTCACTTTTAAATGTATTTGCTTGTCTAGGAGTATTCTTCCCTTTTCCTCTTGAATGGTCCAGTTTCAGCACCACATAGATACAGAGAATGTCATAAAATGGTCAAGAAGCAAAGGTTATCTCAATCAGCCACTGACAGTTTTACAGCATTGTTTGGGACAAAACACACACACCACACACACACACACACACACACACACACACACCATAATTACAGCTGAAGCCTGTAGTAAACGTCTCCCCAAACTTTAAATGCGCATCTATTCATGGTACATTTTCACAGTTCAAGTTTTGAAAATATTTATCCTACAAAAACGAATTTTTTTTAGAGGAGAATATGCTCACTGTTTTTTATCGTAATAGTTAACCTGCGTGTCTGATGAAACAATGTGTGCTTTTGAAACTGCTTCATTCTGAAATCAGCTACAGTGCATTTTTGGAAACATAACTTCACTTACTGCTGCCTTTTACTGGGCAACTCTGAACTCACATTCATTATGGGCTGAAGTGAATAATATCAATAACATTGTACTTCAAGCTTGAAAAGGACACTAAGTACAATAGTACTGTTTTTTTTATTGTATTTTAAAACTTTTTACCCTGACTTGGTTTCTGTTTGAATAAGTCAATACAGCATGTGTTTTTGTTTATTTTTAGTAGTGGATCCCTTGTCTTGTCTCTCCCGACTCCTGGTCAGGTTGGTCAGTCCGGTCCCTGCAATACTGCCTAGCCTAGTCCCCTTTTTTGCTTTCTGATGGCTTCTGAAAAAAAAAGCCTTTGAATTCCTGGCCCCTTTATTTTCTTTTTGGCTGCCAGAGTCCGGATGATCTGGTTTCTTTTTCTTTTGTATTGTTTGTATCCTTTTTCGTTGGCAGGCTCAGGGCAGCAACAGCAAAAAAAAAAAATTATTGTTTCTTTGGGGTGGCCGGGTGGGGACTTCTCTCTGTCCCCCCTATCCATTATCCACCAGAAGGAGTCAAGCGGGATTCTTTTCATATTTTATATTGCGGAGTGGACGAGCAGGCATTTGCATTTTTTGGGGGTAATTTTGTTATCTGTGTTATGGGTTTTACTGATGCAATGTGCTGGCTATTGTTTTCTTTTGGATTTACTTTTTATTGTTATTTGTAATTGTTCCCTGGTTTTATTATAATAAAATGATAAAAAAAAATAAGTTGGACCTGTGGGTTGATTTTGTGATTGTTACCTGCAAGATTAGTGGTACCACAGTATTTTCTGTAAGTCAGTGGATGAGTATAGATACAGAGATTCCAGGTTCAGTTCTCTGCAGCGACTCAAACCTTTTTGCCTAAGGACATCTGACATCTACACTTTTTTTTTTAACAAGCTACAATAATTTGAGGGAAGAGTAGAGCTAGAGAGAGAGACATAACAAACAACGCAGTCTTACAAGCAAGGCAGTCAGATTGAAAGTACCACACAGTAGGTTTTTAAAGTTATTTCCTGCTGACAATTGTCTCCTAATTTAAGATTTATAGTATTTGCAATATGACTGTATAAAGTTCCCTGACAGATTTGCACCAAACATTGATTTATACTTTGTGTAAATGATCCTGGTGTGTGTCATTGTGACTGTTGTGGGTGCCAATTTACAAGCCTTAAATACATCTGAGTAATAAATTATAAGTGGCAAAAATACTGGTCTAACATAAAACTGTTAAGGTGCCACTGCACCTCTGTATTACATTGTGTGTGTGCATACATGTGCATTTGTATGGGCAGTGGATACACAGATAATGGCAGAAAGACACAGACTTTTATTATTCTGCATAGAGAGATAGGTATGTAGCTAGAAAGACAGACAAATTCTATAACATTCATCAGAGCCCATACAAAAAAATATATCTATATATAAATCCCAATTATGCCATCAGAAAATTTAATTGCCACTTTCTTAAAATGCAAATGCTGTCAATCCTCTTCTCAATATTAGCCATTTCCACTTTATATGGATAATGGGTTAGATATCCTGACAAAATTGATTTTAATTTACATATTATTCAAACAATAAAAATAATTTAAACTGATTCTTAAACATCACCACTGAGTCATTCTCTAATTATACTCACAGACCACTATGAGTAGTTATTTTTAATGCAGTGATAGTGTATGGTGGAATGAAGTTATACATGGAATTCCATGCCTGGAAAATGCTTGTTCTGCTGGCTGCAGTACTGATATCATTATGTTGTTCTGCTGCACTGATGATGTCAGTACTACAGCAGAACAACTTGGAATGCTGCCACATACTTGATTTCCCCATATAAGATAGTGCATGAGTACCAGTTAACAACAGGGCTATTCTTTCACCGAGTTGGTACTATGACGACAGATTACCTCAAGAGCGCAGCTCGAGAGGTAATCAATCGTCATAGTACCAATGAGGTGAAAGAACAGCCCTGCCGTTAAATGGTATGCATGCACTGTTCTGTATAGTGTATAGTATAATGTCATTGCCTCAAAAAAAAAATACTACCTCTTTCTTTTTAAAATAAGACTAACTGTCAGACTGCTGCTCGAGGATATCATGTGTGATGTCCGCACTGCAGCAGAACGAAAAGTCGTTCTGCTGTCCTGCGGACGTCACTTTTTGGTTCTGCTACACTACGGACATCACTAGTGCAGCAGAACAACATTTTGAGAGCGCTAGATTTCAGTGAACAACAATGTTCCACTATACACTATAATCCAATTAAGCTGAAATGTGTGTTGTATTTTTTTAACTTGAACTTGCAGAGACATCAGCATCACACTGTCAATAATTTTGGGCCTACCACCACCCCTCAAGTGCCCCCCCTCAAAACCAGCAGTTCACTGAAACAAAGTGCAGTGTCAGAAATAGGCATGGATGCCCATTCACTGTATTGAATGGCGGATGGGCAACTCTATGCACAACCAGTGTGTTGTGCCACCTCAGGGATCTGATTCCCATGGACCCCTCAAATGTCACTCTCAAGGTCACAGGGTATCAGAACCCCTCAGTCCACAATACACTGGTTATGCATAATCTCCCATCCACTATCCCATGTATAGTGACAGACTGAATTACTTATTGTACCATGGTGTGCCATGCGTTATTTTTTTAGTAGGAGAAAAAACTGCAATAAATAAAACTTACACTGTCCTGCCTTCCATTGAATGTAAATGGTTTTGTGAACTTAGGGAACAGGCATCAAATCAGTGGCAAAAAGCTATACAGGCCCTTCATGAAGCTAGCACTAGACTTGTGCACAGGGCTGTAATAACGTCAGTTGCCTTCTGCTGAATGACTGTGCCAATGCCGCTATTATGTATGTTTATACAGAGTGACATGGTCTACTGGAAAGCAGCAGTCATAGTGTGTGAACAAAGAAGAATTTAGAAAATAATAGATAAATACATAATCGTGCCCTGTCCAGCAGTTGTCATAACACTTAATAGTGTGGGAAGGAGGGAGGAGTAAGAGATCCCAAGAGAGGTTAAAACAAGATGAAGAAGACCTAGGGAAAAATAAGCAAGTTAGTGAAAGGAGACTAAAGACATAAAGAATGGATTATTCATTTATTTATTTATAAATTCTAACATGACAGTTTCTTGAGCAAAATCTCTTTCCAAAGGTAGACCTGACAAAAATAGCAAGAAAGCATAATGGTCTGAAAGCATAAACACTGTTTTTCTTTTTGTAACATCTGTGTTGGTCCAATAAAAGGTATCACACCACCATTTACTTCTGGATCTACTTTAGACTAAACAACTTAAATCCTTTATTGGTCAATGATGTGCTGAATATGAAATACAGAGC
Organism: Neoceratodus forsteri; assembly: GCA_016271365.2. Classification (NCBI taxonomy): domain Eukaryota; kingdom Metazoa; phylum Chordata; order Ceratodontiformes; family Ceratodontidae; genus Neoceratodus; species Neoceratodus forsteri. Next base: position 1,454,007,560 of record CM057452.1, read on the forward strand.
ACGGGTGCCATTTGTATTCATTTATACAAAAATGAGGTGACAGCAGCTTGTTTTCTGGTGTGTCCTGGGGGAAAAAGAGTTAGATGCGTATTTCACAGAAAACTGCACAATCAGTGTATAATGGTATGTTTTTAACCCTATTTCTTGTGGAACATGAGTTCTGGTTCAGTTTGCTGTATAACAACATGCAGGTCGGTCATAACTATTCCCACTGTTGACTGGTCTATTTCTCTGTTAAATACAGCCATCCTTGTAGATCTGGCATCTGGGAGCACTAGGTTTGCAGACCAATATAGCATCAATTTTTACTCTAGCACCATTTGTTATTTATTTTGTTTTAGTTAACAGATCAGCCACACTAGGCTGAAGACCTATTTTGAGGTGTGTCATCAAAACGGGCAATAAACAGTTCACGCAGGCTGGCGCAGCTTATAATAATACTGCCAGTTTATGTACAGATTTGTACAAATATATACATGGCTGAAAATGTTGATTAAAATAATCTTCCAGTAAAAAACTTAAAGCATAGCATTTGCTAGGAGATTGTGCAAGTAAGTGTTGTTTTAATTGTTCTAATTGCTTGGATTGCCAGGACTGACATCTCAGAAATCTAGGGAGCCTTATTTGCATTTAAAAGAAGTGATGATGTGCAAATGTGTCTGTAAACATTTTAGGAAGGTAGAACTGAGGGAGGAAGGGGAGAGGGAGGTAAGGTGCCTGCCTGGCACCATGGCTTGGAGGGACAGGGAGCGAATCCTCAGGATTGCCGGAGCAGCTGCACAGGGGAGGGAGCTGGATGCCATTGCCCACCTAGGCACAAATGACCTGGCTAAGAAAGGGACTAGAGAAGTGCAGGAAGAGTTTGTGGAATTGGGGAAGGGCCTTAGACAAGTAGCACACACGGTAACCTTCTCGGAGGTGCTGCCCATCTATGGCATAGGAGAGGTTAGGGTGTTCCACACCATGGGATTCAATCAGTGGTTGAACAACTGGTGTGGAGCTCAGGGATTTGGCTTCATTGGGGACTGGGGGTCCACCTGGAGTGATGCAAGCCTATACTGGCATGATGGGCTGCATCTGTCCAGGAGGGGAACCAGGATCTAGGTGATAGGTTTAAATGCTTCATTGTGCAAGCATTTAATCTAGCCAAGGGGAGGTACTGAAAGTAGCAGGAAATCCTAGCCCCCAAAAAATCATGGTAGTAAGTGTGGTAAAACACCAACATAGAGGTGTTGATAGGGAGAAGGGCATGGGTAAATGGAGAAAGTGACAAAGGCAAGAAGGACAGGATGGGGCAAAAGGTGTAAGGCCATCAGGAAATGGAGGGTATGAGTACCAATGCCCACAGTCTGGGCAACAAGCCCCTGAGCTGGTGGCCTTGATGGAAGAGGATGCCTGGATATCGTAGCAGTCACAGAAACATGGTACACAGAGAACCATGACTGGGATGTTAACATACCAGGTACATAACCTACAGGAGAGACAGGCAGGGAGAGGGGAGGAGTAGCTCTCTATGTAAAGGAAGGGATAAAAGCAACTGAACAAAAGAGTAAACAGGAGGAGAGGAGTCACTGTGGGTCACCTTGGAGACTGGAAAGGGCACCACAATCCACACAGGGTTAGGTACAGACCCCATGTCGGGAGGGAATGGACAAGGATATGATAGAAGACATTCTTAGAATGGCAGAGAAGGGGAGATACTGTTGATGGGAGACCTGAATATGCCAGATGTTAACTGGAGCACATTTGCTGCAGCCAATCCAAGAGCAGGGCCATTCTTGATGCCCTACAGGGGCAGGCCTCAGACAGCTAGTTTTGGAACCCACTCATGAGGGAGCAATCTTAGACTTCGTACTCTCAAACGGGGGCAGTGAGAGGATCTCAGATCTAGAAGTGTGTTGCCATCTGGGAACAAGTGACGATCAAGCAGTGTGGTTCACGTTAAACTCAGCTACAGAGTCAAGCCATACAAAAGTGAGGGTACTGGACTTCAGGAGGGCTGATTTTGGCAAGATGGGAGAGTGCCTCAGAAAAGCACTAGCAAACAGGCTAGAAGGAAGTGTGGAGCAACAATGGGGAATCATCAAAACTGCCATCACAGAGGCAACAAGCCTTTGTGTGAAGCAAATAAACAAATCAAAATGAAAGAAAAAGCCACTATGGTTTTCAGAAGAGGTGGCTGTGAAAGTCAGGAAGAAAAGAATAGCATTCCGGAAGTATAAGGAAACACAGAAGGAGCAGGAGAGAGCTGTACCAGTTAAGGCAGAAGGAAGCAGGAGGAAGTCAGAATAGCAAAGGCCCAAACTGAGAAAAGATAGCCAACTCGGTTAAGAAGGGGATAAAACCTTTTACAGGTATATCAGCGGATCAGAAAGACAAAGGGAGGGATAGTGAGGCTGAATAGAATGAATGGTGGGTGGGCAGAGGGGGACAGTGAAAAAGCAAGGATACTGAATGAATATTTCTGCTCAGTATTCACAAAAGAGGAGGAAGTGCCTAATCCAATTAACAGAAGCACTCTTGATAGAGGTCAGTCCAGTCCTTTCCAGAAGAAAGGGTTCTGAAAGAACTCTTAAAACTGAAGGTGGACAAAGCAATGGGGCCTGATGGAATTCACCCCAGAATTCTAAAAGAATTAAGGGGGAACTAGTGAAACCACTGGCTACTCTTTTTAATAAATCATGGGAGGATGGTGTGGTACCCGAGGACTGGAGGAAGGCGGATGTGATTCCCCTTCACAAAAGTGGGACCAAGACAGAGGCAGGAAACTACAGACCTGTCAGTTTGACCTCTGTGGTAGGGAAAGTGATGGAGTCACTTCTGAAGGAAAGAATAGTTGAGTACCTAGAGGCCAGTGGGGCACAGGACCCAAGGCAGCATGGGTTCACAGCGGGAAGGACATGTCAGACGAATCTAATAGATTTCTTTGACTGGGTGACCAAAGTAGTAGACCAGGGAGGGGCTGTGGACATGGCCTACCTAGACTTTAGCAAGGCATTTGACACAGTCCCACACAAAAGATTAATAGTCAAATTAACTGGCCTGGGAGTGGGTCCCAGGTGGTAGCCTGGTAAAACATTGGCTGGACAACAGGACACAGAAGGTAATTGTAAATGGAGTCCACTCTGAAAAAAGAGGGGTTACTAGTGGGGTACCGCAGGGTTCAGTATTGGGTCCAGTCCTTTTTAATGTCTTCATAAGTGACATTTATTTTTTATTTTTTTATTTATTTATTGAAACATCAGTTTAAAACCTTTGAGCCAGAGGCTCGTTTACAAAGGTACCTCGTCACAGTGAGGACAAACAGTACAGAACATGCTTATACAATATAGTCAGTTACAAAATAGGGCGAGACATATGAACATAAAGTGGTTACAGTTTTCAGATACACGGTCAAACAAGACCAAGTCGGTTCAGCATAAATTTATACAGCTATACATTAAAACACATTATAGATACATACAGAGAGGTGGAAGACCATAGATTGTGCTAGGAAAAGGTAGGGAGAAGCCACTCGGGGAGTTTTGTCAGACCAATTGAGCAGAAACAGACTAGATACAACCACAGCGGCAGGAGGTGAGTAAGTGAATATGGAGTGAGCTTTTAAAGCTGGAGATTGTAGGAGCGTTAGCGATACTGGTAGGGAGGGAGTTAAACCAGGATGGGGCTCTGTAACTGAAGGCCCTTTGACCACGTGAGGTTCTTGCCCTGTGTACTGACAGTGTGGCTATACTGGAGGATCGAGAAAGTAATGGTGGGTTTGCTAGGTGGATAGAGGCAGTCAACCCAGGTGGGGACATACCAAGGAGAGTTTTTTCAGTAAGGAGGCCGATTTGGTACCTGAGACGTTCATCTAGGTTGAGTAGATTAGCTTGGGCATATAAATGGCAAGTATGGGTTAGTCTGGGAGCCCCAGTAATTAACCTACAAGCTTTATTTAAGGTGAGGCGGATTTTGTTTAGGAAGTGTGATCAGCAGCCCCATACTGGCAAACCATAGTCTACTAAGGATAGTATGGAGGATGTGAGCAGTCGAGTCTAAGGGCGTCCGGGGGGAGACAGTTTTTGTGGCGGTAGAGCATACCCAGCCGCATATTGGAGGCTGAGGCTAGGGCCGCAATGTGGGCATGGAATGTAAGGGCGGGGTCGAAGAATATCCCAAGGTACTTGTACAAGTAGATTTGCTCGAGTGGTACTGTGGAACTGGCCAGGATCTAAAGAGGGAATTTACTAGCTTTGTTTTGGGGGTGGGCAAAGAGCATGGTTTTGTTTTTTTTAAGATTTATTGCAAGTCGGTGCTCTTTAAACCAGACTTCGGCGGTATTATAAGAAGATTGCAAGGAGTCCTGGAGGGAGATAGGGTTACGGTCGGAGGCAAATATACTAACATACTAACATACTAAAATGCCAGCAGAATAGGCCCAACGGTCTTTCGTGTCTGCTCGTTTGGTCAGCCCCCACCCTGGGTGCTGACCTTGCTGTCCCCCTCGCCTTCTCTGGCTTCTCCCTTCCCAGTTCCGGATATTCTTGCTGCATTGGATTTTGCTTCCAGAACCCTTCCCCTGTACCTGTCCCACCCTCTTGAACCCTCCACTGTCTCTGCCTCCACCAGCCCCTAGGTAGTGCATTCCATGGCTCCACCACCCTTTCAGTGAAGTAGCACCTCCTCCTTTCTCCCCTGAATCTTCCCCTCCAGCTTCCACCCATGCTCTCAGTGGCCCTTCCTCCTTCTCAAGCACCCTGACTGTTCCTCCCTATTTACCCCTTCATACCTGAAGACTCTATCATGTCCCCCGTCCCTCTCTCTTCCAATGTGTACATATTTAGCTCTTCGAGCCTCTCGTCATAGGTCCTGTCCTCAAGCCCCAAATCATTTTGGTTGCCTCCTCTGGACCTCTCCAGGAGGTTAATGTCCCTCTTTAAGTGTGGCCTCCAAAACTGCACGAGTACCCAGGTGCGGCCTCACCAAGCAGTTGTACAGAGGAGTATCACTCTCCTTTGGAGGTGATCCCCAGCGATGCATCCCAGCATCCTGTTGGCCTTGGCTGCTGCCCTCCTACAAGTCTCAGAGTTGTTCATCTTGACATCCACCACCACCCCCAGGTCCCTCTCAGCCATTGAGACTTGTAGCATTTCCGGGTGTACACTTGGCCTGGGTTTCTGCCCCAGGTGGAGTACCTTGCATTTCCCTATTGAACCTCAGCTTCCACTTTCTAGACCATCTTTCCAGAGCCTCCAGGTCCTCTGCAGGGCCACCCTCCCTCCTCCCCATCCACCACCGCCCCCAGTTTCGAGTCATCTGCAAAGAGACTCATCTCACTCCTGATTCCTGTCCTTATGTCAGATACGAGATGCTGGAACAGAAGAGGCCCAGGACTGATCCCTGTGGGACCCCACTCACGACCCTCCTGGGGATGAGACTATCCCACCAACTATGACCCTCTGGGTCCGGTCCTGAGCCAATTGCCTATCCATCTGATCATCTGGTTTCCCACCCCATTTCTCCCAGCTATCCAACAGGCCCACGTGAGGAACAGAGTCAAATGCCTTGCTGAAGTCTAGAAAGAGGACATCCACTGGTCTACCCAGGTCCAAGGCACTTGTCACCCAGTCATAGAACTCCACCAGGTTTGTCTGACACGATTTCCCTGGGATGAATCCATGCTGTCTATCATCCAGGCACCCTGACTTATCCAGGTCCTCCCCAGCCTCTCCTTGACAATGCCCTCCATCACCTTGCCCACCACCGATGTCAGGCTGACAGGCCTGTAGTTCCCTGCCACCTCCCTTGATCCCCCCTTGTGGATAGGCACTATATGCACCACCTTCCAGTCTTGTGGCACCCACCCTGTCCTCAGAGAGATGGTGAAAAGTTCTGCCAGGGGTTTCGCCAGGACATCTGTAAGTTCCTTCAGCCCTAGGATGTAATTTCCGCCCCGTGCTTTCTCCGCCTTAAGGAGCTGAGGGCTTCCTCACTCTTTCTGCTGTGATTTCACTTCCGTACCTCTTCTCCTGCTTAGCCCTCCCCACCTGCCAGTGATGCCTCCCCTCCCCAGACCTGCCGAGAGGGGCCCCCTCCTCATTATCTCTGTCTCCTCCCATGTATGATGCAGCACTCATTTTCCTGGTGAAAACTGAGGTGAAGTACTCATTTAGTACCTCAGCCCGGTCTTGTGCCCATCTCTCCCTGATGTAATCCTGCTAATCTGCCCTTCACCCTTCGGTTTTCCCAATGTATCTAAAGAACCCCTTTTTCCTCTCCAATTTCCTGGCCAGGTTCTGCTCCTTCCTTGCCTTAGCCGCCTCACCACCTAGTGGCCCTTCTAGCCATCAGCTCGACTCCCCTTGATCCCTTTCACCCTTGAGCACTTGAATTGCTTATAGGCTGCTCTTTCCCCACACCACCTCCTGGACCTCCCTGGTCCACCAACAGGGTTTTTGGGTCCACCGTATTTTCGCTCATTACTTGCACAGGTGCTGGTAGCATCCTGCACCTCTCCTGATGATTTCCACCTACTATCAGCCCCATGTCTGACCCAATCCCATCCAAATGCTCCTTAAGGATCCTTCCCATTTCCTTAAACTGCCCCTGAAGTCGGTTACTACCTGCCTTGTGCAGCCTTCACCTCCTAGGTCCAGGCAGAACCAGACCGTGGCATGGTCACTCCCCGCCAATGGGTCTTTACCCCAGGCCCCCAATCTGGTCACCGTCTGCCAGGACCACATTCAGTACCTGTGCTCCTGGTCGGTTCCTCACCTGCTGAGTTAGGAACGCGCTTGAAAGACATCCAACAACCTCTGTTCCCTGGTCACAGAGGATGTCATAGTCTCCCAGTCTGTTCCTGGCATGTTTAAGTCCCAACACCACCACCACCGCTCCTCTGCCCAGTCTGCAGTGTCTCCTAACATCTGCCACCAGACTGTCCTCCAGCTCCTCCGCCAGGGCAGGGGTCTATACACCACTCCATTTTTACCTCTGCCCTCTGTTATCAAGGTGACCCAAATCGCCTCCACGTTCCCTCTGCCTCTACTCCCTATGCCAATGCAGTTTTGACATCATTGCTACCCCTCCTCCCTTCCTCCCCTGTCCTTCCTGAACATAGTGTAACCCTCCAGGTTCAGGTCCCAGTCATGTCTTGCAGTGGCCCAAGTCTCAGTGACCGCTGCCACATCCACTGCTCCCTCAGTTAGCATCACCTGGAGCTCAGGCATTTTATTGCCCAAGCTCCTGGCATTTAGCAGGATTACCTTCCACCCTTTCCTATAGTTCCATTTCCTGCTCATGTTCCCATGGGATTCTGTTTCCCTGGTCTGCACTTTGCCAGTTGGCCTTTTCCTGCAATCCTCCTGGTCCCCAGGGGGTGGAGACAGAGTCCCTCCTTATCGGCACCCCTTGACAGCCTTTTCTCCCATCCCACCCTCTTCACAAGTTTAAACCCCACTTTTCACCAATGAACCCTCTATTTTCAACTTAAGGATTCCTCCCTCCAAATTGAGATGTAATCTATCTCAGCATACAGCTCTCATCCTCCCAGGTCTCCCCAATCCCCATCAACCCATACCTCTGGCCTCACACCACTCCCTGAGCCACTGGTTTATCTCCCAATTTTCCTTTGTGTTCCCCACTCAGCCCTTGGCACTGGCAGGATTTTGAGAAGGAACTGTGCATCCTATGTCATGACAGACCCTGGCGAGCTCCCTGAATCTTGCCTGTATCTCTAGCTCGCTATTTCCCTCAATGTCATTTGTACCCAGGTGGACCAGTATGTCTGGGGAACCCCACAACTTTTGCTGCCAGCTGATATACCTTGTGCTTAGTCTCAGCACCATTAGTCCAGGAAGCATCTTGTTCTAACTGGCCAGGCTTCTCCTCCCTATCCCATTTGATACCCTGATCATAGAATCCCCAGCAGGAGCACTCTGACCACCTTTTCCTCCATTCCCCCCCATGGCCTCATCCTTTACAGGCCCCTCCACCCAGCTGGCTCCTTGTTCCTCCTCCTATCTGGGTACCACATGCCACCCCCTCCTTATTTACCATGGCCACCCCCCCTCCAATCCTAGCCTCCTCCTCCTGAGTATCCTTGTCCTTAATTACCCCTCACTGCTCGCAACTGGTCCTTCTCCCCATCTGCTGAACTAGCCTGGCTCATCCTCCCTTCCTTCCTGTCTCCATTTGGTTCCTCCTTGCTTGTCATGCTCCCTGGCCTAAACCTCAGCTCCTTTACTGAATCCTCCTTGTACTTCTGGTCCTTCTTACCTTTCCTCCCAACTGGTCCTTCTCCTACGCTTCCTCCTCTTCCCTGCCCTCCTGCTCCTGATTCACTGCTCCCCATTCTCCTGCATTCCAGGTCCCCCTGTTCTTCCTGCTATCTGGCCCCTGCCTCCTGCCTCCCACTCCCACTCCTTTCCGTCTCTAACCACCTCTGTCATGGCTACATCACCCCCTCATCCTTGAGCAGAAGAAGAGAATCAGTGAATAGATGGAGTGTAAGGTCTGATCCACCCCTCCCGCTTTGCTTCCTTCTGTCCAGCCCTGGCCATCTGCCTACTTCCCTGAGAATGTTGTCCCTCCGTCCCCTTTGTGAGGGTCCCCAGTTACCTGCCTGCTTCCTTGGTAGTGTCCTTTGACCCTCTGCCAGGGTCCCTATGTGACCCTGAGTATTCTCCTGCACCCTTCCCTATACCCCCACCCCAGTGCTTGGTGCAACCCTGTGGGAGATTTCCAGCCCCTTCCCAACCATACACCCCTCCCCAGCTTTCTCCCTCATCCCCAACCTCCTCCCTAAGCTGTGCTAGCTGGTAGCACACTGGCAACCACCAAACTTCCAAGCCCAGTCCAGTATCATGGCTGCTCCACACCCTGTGCACCCCACCACCTCCCAAAGATGCCGGCCCACGATGATGTGTGGTTCTATCCCTTCCAAATAGGTTTCCTTGGTGAGCCACGGGTTCCCCCAGTCCAAGATACCCCTACTGTCTAATCAGGTCACCCACTAATCTTAGAGACAGTCCCACTGTACACCAGTAACCCTGTTACTAGGTGCAGTACAACACATTAAACTTATAAGGGAAATGAACAACTCCCTAAGGTCCTCTCTCCCAGCCTTTAAATCCAACTCCCAGTGGCTAGAACTACATGAGCTGCACCAGCAGCCTTTTCCTCCAATTGCAGGGCAGGTGTTCCCCTATAAATTTGCAGACTTCTGGGGAGGGCGGGTCTTGGGCAGACACCTGACTCAAGAGAGAGTGTATCAGCCCTGTGTCTCCCCTCCAAGCCCTGCAGCTAAAGAACCAGGCCCAAGCAAATCCCACAAAATAGATTTTAAATCAGAAGAAATAGGCCTCTACCAGCGCAGTCTGTTACACAGTGAAACATCCACAAAAAGAGCCCCACTTACAGCCACCAAATCAGTTTACAAACATCCAGCAGCCCCCAAAACAATACCCTGCTAGCCCCTTAGAAGTAAGAAAGAAAAGAACTAACCTACCAAATAAAATCCACAAGAACCCTGTGAAAACAACAGCAGCAGCTACTGTCCTGGAACACAACTGATCCTGTCCCTTCCAGTTCTTCTGAGAAGACAAAGCAGCTAACACCTCAACCTGATTCAGCTCTGCCTCCAGTCAATTGGCTGAGTGAGACCTGGCCAGACCATTAACACCCCTCCCCACTATGAACTAACCTTTACAGCTAATGGAGTCAGCACAAGGAATCAAAATTCAAGTCAAAGCCCCAAAATATGTTTGCTGCCAGAGGAAACAGGTCTCCAATTTAATCAGCTTCACTAACACCACATCAAAATAGGCTTGAAATTAACAGATATAGGTCTCCAATTCAAATAACCATCTCCAAGCAAATCCCACAAAATAGGTTTTAAATCAGAAGAAATAGGCCTCTACCAGAGCAGCCTGTTACACAGTGAAACATCCACAAAAAGAGCCCCACTTACAGCCACCAAATCAGTTTACAAAAATCCAGCAGCCCCCAAAACAATACCCTGCTAGCCCCTTAGAAGTAAGAAAGAAAAGAACTAACCTACCAAGTAAAATCCACAAGAACCCTGTGAAAACAACAGCAGCAGCTACTGTCCTGGAACACAACTGATCCTGTCCCCTTCCAGTTCTTTCTAATATAACGGCATCATCAGCATAAAGTAAGAGTTTACCCTTACAAGCAGCAGGCAAGGAATTGAGATATAGGGAATAGAGCAGGGGCCCAAGAATGGAGCCCTGGGGTACACTGGAGAGGATAGGGCCAGAGCTGGAGAGTGTCCCATTGAGTTTAACACACTGGGAGCATGCAGACAGGTAGCTGGAGCATCAGGAGACAGGCCCAACGTGGCTGAGGGCGGCCAGCAGGAGGGGATGGACAACAGTATCGAAGGCTTTAGATAAGTCAATGAAAACTGTACCAGCTAGAGAGCCAGAGTCCAGAGAGGAGTGAAGAAAGTTAGAAAACTCAAGGAGGGCGGTATTAGTACTGTGACCAGCACGGAACCCATGCTGTTCTGGGCAGAGGATGCTATATTTAGTTAGGTACTCAGAGATTTGGGTAGACACTATTTTTTCTAAGGCTTCGAGAGGGGGGAGAGGATGGAGATCGGTCGATAATTACCAGGTAGGGTCCTATCACCACCCTTGTGAATGGGGGTGACAGTGGCAATTTTCCAGATGGAGGGAAACTGCCCCAAGCAGAGAGATTTATTGAAGAGGCTGGTGATAGAGGCGATTACCTGGTCCAGAACCTGATGAAGGAGACAGGGGTCCAGGAAATCGCTCCCAGTGGTATTGCTTTTTAAGGCCTTGATAAGGAACGGCCTGACTTCATGGGCACTAACCTGGTAAAAGTGGAGCCAAGGGCACATGAGGATAGGGTCAGGTGGGGGGGATCGAAAAAGTTACTCGGCAGGATAGGGCTAAGGTCAGTGAAGGATTTATTGAGGTAGTTGGCAATATGGGCTATGTCAGTAGAGATGGTGCCATCAATGTTGAGTTGGGAGAGCGGGGAGGACGAAAGGCCCCATTCAGTTGTTTTATATTGTCCCAGAAGGTTCTCGCATTCCCCCAGGATGAGGTGAGTGAGGCTTTATAGTGATCAGTCTTGGCCTTGCGCATGGCCCAGGTACATTTATTTTGGGCAGCTGCATATGCCTGCCTGTCAGCGGGGTGGCCAGTTTCAGTGGCCAGGTGCCAAAGATTCCCTGTGCTTAAGAAGTTGAACCAGGGGAGGCATAACCCAGGGGGCATGCCGTGCTTTGGAACAGCGAACAGTGAGGGATGCAAAAATGTCACAGGCTTTGTTAAACGTTTAGGTGAAGAAGGTTAGTGCTGCATCAATATCGGAGGCGTACTGAATGGGGACCAGTCAACTTGGGCCAGGAGTTGCTTAAGGCCTTTCGGTCCACCTGATCTTAACCGCCATTGTAGGGTGGACTGAGCAATGGGTTTAGATAAGGAGGTAGACCACTGGAAAAGTATAGGGGAGTGATCACTGAGTCCGTCAGGGAGGACTTGGATATTCCCAATTAAATTAGGATGATTGATAAGGACCACATCAAGAAGAGTGCATGAGCCCATTCTAGGATTCACTCTTGTCGGTTGGGCAACGAGTTGAGTTAAGTCAATAGATGCAAAGGAGTTATGGTATCTGAGGAGGAGGGGCTTAGCCAGTTAATATTTAGATCACCCACAAGGATTTCATCAGAGGAATGGGGTAGAGAGGTAAGGTAATCAATTAGCGGGACCAGGGCCAACGCCTCATTTTTTGGTGGTATGTAGGCGGCAGTTAGATAGAGGGGGCCCCTAGATGGATCAGGGGTCAATTCTAGAGTAAGGGCCTGAGCACTGAACCCAAGGACAGGGGTTGGGAGGGCTAACCCTATGAAAGAATCTTTGATGTAGATAGCACAGCCCCCACCCCATCTGCCAATACAGTCCTCTCTATAAAGGGAGTAACCAGGGAGTGAGACAAGGGAGTCAGGGGTAGTAACTGACAGCCAGGTCTCCACTAGAGCAATAATGTCGGGTTTATGAACTGTGACCCAGCATTGGAATGTGTCAAATTTTTTCAGGAGGCTACGGATGTTCATTGACGCAATATGAAGCCCAGGAGAATCAGACGACACCCTATTGAGGGCTGGGCCTGGGTTGGGGTGTATATTCCCTGATAAAAGTAGGAGGAGAAGTACAGCCCTGGGCAGAAGGTGGTGGAAAGTAAGTTTGCGTCTGGCAAGATAGGAGGAGTAGGGTAGCTTAAGGACACAGGGGGTAGGCAGGTGGGCACAGCCTGGGAAGGCTAGAACAACAAGATGCCAGAGGGAGCATGGGGAGGAAGCTAGATGGGGGCTAGGGGGAGGATGAGCCAGGCAGGTGTACCTCGAGAGTGTAGAGGAGGAAGGTGCCAGCTCAAGAGCCCTGGTGGAGGGTAGGGCATGGGTGCAAAAGGGGACAACAGGTTGGTAACACTGCGATGCCATGGTGACACCAAGGTCCGATGGAGGCCCCAAGAGAAGGAGGAGAGAGAAGCAAGTCAATAGGAGGTGGGTGGGCATTTTCTAGGGGGCGATCTGCAGTCAGGTAATATGAGAAGAAGTAAACTAGCATAATATCAGCCAGTTACCGTGAGCGCCACTTTGGGTCAGTGGTAGTGGCACCGCCTCTGGAGCATAAGGTGCCAGGTTCAAAACTCACCTGGGGTGGGGCTGAAATCTGCGCTCCAGGTGAAGACCACCAGCTGGGTGAGGGTTCGAAACTGGGGTGCTAAATAGTGACTCCTAGTGGTCAGAGGTAGCTATAGACAAGTATGTAGTAAAGGGGATACAGGTGCCTAGGTGCTACAGGGTGGGGAGGGAGTGGGTAAAAGATTGTAGAGGTAGGTGGTAGGAGCAGAAGGAAATACAGTAGTAGGATAGGAAAAAGGGGAGAGGTAAGGTGGTAGGAGGATACAGAGATAGATTGAAGGCTAGGTAGGCAGGAAGTATTTAACAACTGGGGAAGGGGAGACAAATATATACAGTGGCCTCTAGTGGCTGGCAGGCAGGTATAACCTGCAAATGGGAAAGTGGGGACTTAGTATTTCAGCAGCCAGGAAGTGATGTCATAGAAGTGCACCAATAAATTGAGAGTCGGCGGTGGGTGGGTGGTTGGGGCGGATGGGACAGACAACGCGAAGCATCGGCGGGCTAGCACCCCACAGCAGTATCTCAGCGGGTGATGGGAGGTAGCCTTTACCTCTGAGTCCCGGTAGCAAATTCCAGCTCCTGCAGAGGGACTGGAAGGAAAAGTATGCCTCTTTGCAGATGACACAAAGATCTGCAACAGGGTTGATACACAAGGAGGCGTGGAAAGGATGAGAAGGGACTTGGCAAGGTTGGAGGAATGGTCAGAAGTATGGCAGCTAGGATTCAATGCAAAGAAGTGCAAATAATGCACCTGGGAAACAAGAACCCAGGGAAGAATACACAGTGGGTGGGGGGAGGGAGGTAGCAACAAAAAGGAAAGGGACCTGGGGGTAATCATATCAGATGACCTTAGGTTAGGCAAGCAATGGAGAAGGCAGTAAGGAGGGCTGGGGTATACTGGGATGCATAGGAGAGGCATCAGCAGCAGAAAACAGGAAGTTGTTATCCCTCTGTACAGACAGTTGGTGAGACCCCATCTGAGTACTGCATCCAGTTCTGGAGACCCCATCTCCAAGGACATAGACAGGATAGAGGCAGTCCAGAGGAGGGCAACTAAAATCGTGCAGGGTCTGCAAGAGAAGCCGTATGAGGAGAGACTAAAGGAGCTTAATATGATACCTTTGAGGAAAGAAGGAGAAGGGGACATGATAGAAACTTTTAAGTACCTCAGTGGAATCAACAAAGTCCAAGAGGGTAGCATCTTTCAGAAAAGAGACGTGCAAGAACAAGGGGACACAATTTAAAGATAGATGGGGGGCGGTTCAGGGGCAATGTGAGGAAGTATTATTTCACAGAGATGGTAGTGGATGCATGGAACAGCCTTCCTGAGGAGGTTCTGGGGTCTAAAACTGTGGGAGAATTCAAGAATGCATGGGACAGACATAAGGCAATTCTTGTGGAGGGGGGGTAGGAAGAAATAGGCTGTTGGTTAACTAGGATCTGCGGCCTATCCTGTAGTTAGGGAAATGGGCAGACTAGATGGGCCAAGCCGTCCTTATCTGCCATCAAAGTCTATGTTTCTATGTTAAACTGAGCTGGGTATGATGGAGGCAGCTGTAAGAGTGCTTAGAATGATTAATGATTTGTGTTGTTGTTTACATAGAGTGGCACTTGTTTGTGGTGGCACTGGCAGACAATGGCATGGAATCTGCCTTGCATGTTGGACTGGAGTATGGCACTGATGTGTTCAAGGGTGGTAAATGAAGTTGGCACTCTGCATGACTTGTGTGAGATAAACCACTGTGAGTGGTATAGGGAGCGTTGTTAAAAAGCAGCACCACTATGTCAGTGTCAGTGGCTCAATAGGTAGCACACTCGCCTCTGAGGCCGTGAGATCAGAGGGCTGAGGGTTCAGTTCCCACATCTGGCACTTTGGGTTAATATCCCTGTACTGACACTGTAGTGCAGCATGAGAGGGGTGCTGCACTTCTGAGGTGGCATCTTTCGGGTGAGACATTAAACCAAGGTCCCATCTGCCTGGATTGGTGGTAGTTCAGGTAGATGTTAAAGATCCCTTGGCACTTATTGAAAAGAGTAGGGGAATTTCTCTGGTACCCTGGCCAAATTTCCCTCATTCACTAAAAATACCACCAACAGCTTAATCTGGTTCAAGGTCAGTTGGCATTCTTCTGCACCCCCTCCCCCGCGTCGTGCCTGAAAATAGGCAGGATTTGTCTAATGCACTTACCTGGTCAACAAAAACGAAATAAATAAAAAATGTCAAAGTTTTCCCTGTGGGCACCATTTATAAAAAACTGAGGTTTGATGCAATTCTTATATTAAAACAATTCAGTGTTGGGTGAATAACGTATAGTGCTTGCGTGCACTGAACTGTGGCCTTTCTCTGTCCCCACCCTTGGTTGAAGAGCCAGGCAGTGAAAGGGAATTGAGACCCCAGCAGAAACATAGAAGCATAGACTTTGATGGCAGATAAGGACCGCTTGGCCCACCTAGTCTGCCCATTTCCCTACCTAGAGGATAAGCTGCAGATCCTATTTAATTAACAGCCTATTTCTTCCTACCCCCCACAAAAATTGCCTTATGTCTGTCCCATGCATTCTTGAATTCTCCCACAGTTTTAGAACCCACAACCTCCTCAGGAAGGCTGTTCCATGCGTCCACCACCCTCACTGTGAAAAAATACTTCCTCACATTGCCCCTGAGCCGTCCCCCCTCTATCTTCAGATTGTGTCCCCTTGTTCTTGCACATCTCTTTTTCTGAAAGATGCTACCCTCTTGGACTTTGTTGATTCCACTGAGGAACTTAAACGTTTCTATCATGTCCCCCCTCTCCCTCCTTTCCTCAAAGGTATACATATTAAGCTCCTTTAGTCTCTCCTCATATGGCTTCTCTTGCAGACCCTGCACCATTTTAGTTGCCCTCCTCTGAACTGCCTCCATCCTGTCTATGTCCTTGCGGAGATGGGGTCTCCAGAACTGGATGCAGTACTCCAGATGGGGTCTCACCAACTGTCTGTACAGGGGGATAGCAACTTCCTGTTTTCTGCTGGTGATACCTCTCCCCACACATCCCAGTATCCCCCCAGCCCTCCCTACCACCTTCTCACATTGCTTGCCCACCTTAAGGCCATCTGATACGATTACCCCCAGGTCCCTTTCTATTTTTGTTGTTGTTACTACCTCCCCCCCATTGTGTACTCTTCCCCTGGGTTTTTGTTTCCCAGGTGCATTACTCTGCATTGAATCCAAGCTGCCATACTTCTGACCATTCCTCCAACCTTGCCAAGTCCCTTCTCATCCTTTCCACGCCTCCTTGTGTATCAACCTTGTTGCAGATCTTTGTGTCATCTGCAAAGAGGCATACTTTTCCTTCCAGTCCCTCTGCAATGTCACTTATAAACACATTAAAAAGGACTGGACCCAGTACTGAACCCTGCGGTAATCACCTAGTAACCGTTCTTTCTTCAGAGTGGACTCCATTTACAATTACCTTCTGTGTCCTGTTGTTCAGCCAATGTTTTACCCAGGCTACCACCCTGGGACCCACTCCCAGGCTGCTTAATTTGACTACTAATCTTTTGTGTGGGACTATGTCAAATGCCTTGCTAAAGTCTAGGTAGGCCATGTCCACAGCCCCTCCCTGGTCTACTACTTTGGTCACCCAGTCAAAGACATCATTTAGATTCGTCTGACATGACCTTCCCGCTGTGAACCCATGTTGCCTTGGGTCCTGTGCCCCACTGGCCTCTAGGTACTCAACAATTCTTTCCTTCAGAAGCGATTCCATCACTTTCCCTACCACAGAGGTCAAACTGACAGGTCTGTAGTTTCCTGCCTCTGTCTTGGTCCCACTTTTGTGAAAGAGAATCACATCCGCCTTCTTCTAGTCCTCAGGTACCACACCATCCTCCCATGATTTGTTAAAAAGGGTAGTCAGTGGCTTCACTAGTTCTCTGCTTAATTCTTTTAGAATTCTGGGGTGAATGCCATCTGGCCCCATTGCTTTGTCCACCTTCAGTTTTAGGAGTTCTTTCAGAACCCTTTCTTCTGTGAAAGGACTGGGATCGACCTCCCTCCCTCTCCAGAGTGCTTCTGTTAATTGGATTAGGCACCTTCCCCCACTTCCTCTTTTGTGAATACTGAACAGAAGTATTCATTCCGTATCCCTGCTTTTTCACTGTCACTCTCTGCCCACCCACAATCCATTCTATTCAGCCTCGCAATCCCTCCCTTTGTCTTTCTACGCTCCCTGATATAACTGTAAAAGGTTTTATCCCCCTTCTTAACCGAGTTAGCTATCTTTTCCTCAGTTTGTGCCTTTGCTATTCTGACTACCCTCCCTGCTTCCTTCTGCCTTAACTGGTACAGTTCTCTGTCCTGCTCCTTCTGTATTTTCTTATACTTCCTAAATGCTGTCTTTTTCTCCCTAACCTTCACCACCACCTCTTTTGAGAACAATAGTGGCTTTTTCTTTCATTTTGATTTGTTTATTTGCTTCACACAAAGGCTTGTTGCTCTGTGATGGCAGTTTTGATATTTCCCATTGTTGCTCCACCCCTCCTTCTAGCCTACATGCTAGTGCTTTTCTAAGGCACTCTCCCATCTTGCCAAAGTCAGCCCTCCTGAAGTCCAGAACCCTCACTTTTGTATGGCTTGACTCTGTAGCTGAGTTTATCGTGAACCACACTGTTTGGTGGTCACTTGTTCCCAAATGGCTACCCACTTCTAGATCTGAGATCCTCTCACTGTCCTCATTTGACAGTACGACGTCTAAGATTGCTCCCTCATGAGTAGGTTCCAAAACTAGTAGTCTGAGGTATGCCACCTGAAGGGCATCAAGAATGACCCTGCTTTTGGATGTGGCTGCTGCAAAGGTGCTCCAGTTAACATCTGGCATATTAAGGTCCCCCATCAACAGTATCTCCCCTTTCTCTGCCATCCTAAGTATGCCTTCTATCATATCCTTGTCCATTCCCTTCCCCTGACACGGGGGTCTATATACAACCCCTGTGCAGATTGTGGTGCCATTTCCAGTCTCTAAGGTGACCCACAGTGCCTCCTCTCCTCCCTGTTTATTTTTTTGTTCAGTTGCCTTATCCCTTCCCTTACATGAGAGCTACCCCCTTCTGCCCTCCCTGTCTCTCCTGTAGGTTGTGTATCCTGGTATGTTAACATTCCAGTCATGGTTCTCTGTGTACCATGTTTCTGTGACTGCTACAATATCCAGGCATCCCTCTTCCATCAAGGCCACTAGTTCAGGAGGTGGTTGTCAGACTACAGGCACTGGTACTCATTACTCTCCATTTCTTGATGGCCTTACCCCTTTTGCCCCATCCCTGTTCTTATTGCATTTGTCACTTTCTCCATTACCCCTGCACTTCTCCCTATCGACATTCTATGTGTGTCTACCTCCTTAGTACCTGATATTTTGGGGGCTAGGATTTCCTGCTACTTTCCAGTGCCTCCCCTTAGCTGTTTAAATGCTTGTCAATGAAGTATTTAAACCTATCACCTAGGATCCTGGTTCCCTCCTGGACAGATGCAGACCATCATGCCAGTATAGGCCTGCATCCCTCCAGGTGGACTCCCAGTCCCCAATGAAGCCAAATCCCTGAGCTCTGTACCAGTTTTTCAACCACTGATTGAATACCATGGTGTGGAGCACCCTAGCCTCACCCATGCCATAGACAGGAATACCTCCGAGAAGGTTACCGTGTGTGCCATTTGTCTAAGGCCCCTCCCCATCTCCACAAACTCTTCTTGCATTGCTGTGATCCCTTTCTTAGCCAGGTCATTTGTCCCTAGGTGGACATTGACATCCAGCTCCCTTCCCTGTGCAGGTGCTCCCGCGATCCTGAGGATTCACTCCCTGTCCCTCCAAGCCATGGTGCCAGACAGGCACCTCACCTCCCTCTCCCCTTCCTCCCCCAGTTCTACCTTGCTAACAATGGAATCTCCCACCAGGAGTTGTTTCCTTCCCTGTGGGGTCCCATGCCACCCCATGCCACCCTCCTGTGGGTCTCCTTTGTGGAGGTACCCAGCATCCTCCTTGGTCTCCACTGTGGGTGCCTCCATAGAGGAACCACACTTTTCCAGAACAGCATAGAAATTGTGGAGAGGAACAACTGGAGGGATGCACCTCTGTTCCACCACCCTCAGCCTCCCTGAGCTCACTGTGGTCCAACCACTCCTCTTTCTTGGCAACCTCTGAGACAATGGCAGTGACCCTGGTGGTCCCTGGGTGGGAGAGGAGGTCCCACAAATCCTGGCCAACTCAGCCTGGAGATGAGCAACCTCCCTCCCTCAGCCCAGAGAGGTGCCTGCAGATAGGACAACACTGCATCCTCCAGAACATCTCCCGGAAGACTGCTGCTCCACAGCCACTGCACTGCACCACTCCCAACATATCTTTTTTCTGGCCCCCCTAACTGTTATTTGGAATACTTACTCTTTCCTCTGTTTGTTTATTTCTTTTTTTTTCTTCTCTCCCTACTTACTTACTGTCTCTGCACCCTTTTAGCTCCTGATCTTCCTGTTCTGAGACAAGAAGTGCCTATATTTCTCAGTAGTCTCCTTACTTGCTCGGAGTCAGACCTCCAGCAGCTAGGGGGGGACAGAGAGCTACTCTTGCCCTTCTAGGATGGTGAGTCTTTTGTGGCTCTGTGATCACTCACTTTCTGCTCCCAAACAGGAGGTTCCTGTTGTCAGTTAAATCCTGTGCCTATAAAAGTAGAACTTCGCTGCCAATGGCTTCCAATGGCTTCGATAGTCAAATGCAGCCATGTTTGTTTCAAATGCTGCATCAGTGCCAGAACTGACATGTTCCTTGCCTGATGAGGATTTTCCTGCAGCTGCAATTCCAGTGCTCCTGGATGGTAAGGCTTGCTCTGATACAGAAAACAGAGCTGCAGATCTTTTCCCCATGAACAGCAATAGCGATAGCAACACCATGCATGTCTCTGAGAATACCCAGCTCACATCAGTTGACCCAGTGCCTGAATCTGCTGTCTCTTTGTCTCTCCCCTCCTGTTCTCAGAATACCTGGGTCACTGCAATTGAAGAGTGTCTGAATTTGCTGTCTCTTTGTCTCTCCCCTCCTGTCTGAGAATACCTGGGTAACTGCAGTTGAACCACCAGTGTCTGAATCTGCTGTCTCTTTGTCTCTCCCCCCGCTCTTCTTTTTGTTGCCACAATATTAACAGTGTTTTTCAACCAAGCAGTGTTATAGACACGTCCATCAAACAAGTCATTCTGTGAACCAATGGGAGAATTGAAACAAGAACTTGTCAAACACAGTGGGTTTCGTCTTTCAGCTGGCTAACCTACTGTGTTTCAAAAGGATGTGCATTCTGCTACTACTGTCGGGCAGCAGTGGAAAGAAAACTAATCACAGGCAGTCATCGTGGTGAAACGACCTTCATTTCATCAGGAGTTAGTGATTGGAAGAAAGCAATTGACAAATTTAAGCCACATCAGACAGCATTATTCCACCATGAAGCTGTTGAGAAGTATACTGCATTCAACAACACAAGGATGAATGTTGGTGCTCAGCTCAGCCAGCATCTTGCACAGGGACAGGTGAGAAACTGAGAAATGTTCCCGAAACAGCTAAATGCAATACAGTTTCTAGTTCGGCAAGTACTAGCAATTAGTGGCAAAGAAGAAGAGGAAAGCAACCTGAGGCAGGAAATGCTGAGTAGGGCAGTTGACATACCAGAACTACTGAGATGGATCCAGGAAGGGAAATATCAGAGTTCAGATATTGTGAATGAAGTCATGGAACTCATGACACATCAGCTGCTGAGGAACCTTCTGGAAGAGATATGCAATGAATCAAATCTGTATGCAATCATAGCAGATGAATCTCGGGATATTAGCCAACATGAACAGATGACAATATGTATACGATGGGTTTCCCTGCCCCATTTTGTTAAACATGAAGATTTT
Organism: Neoceratodus forsteri; assembly: GCA_016271365.2. Taxonomy (NCBI): domain Eukaryota; kingdom Metazoa; phylum Chordata; order Ceratodontiformes; family Ceratodontidae; genus Neoceratodus; species Neoceratodus forsteri. Next base: position 1,454,028,150 of record CM057452.1, read on the forward strand.
ATTGGGATGTATGAAATAGCAAAGACTGACGCAGAATTCGTCACCAGTTCCATTAAGGATGTTTTAGTAAGATGTAATTTACCAATCAACAACATGAGGGGACAAGCGTATGATGGAGCAGCAAATATGAATGGATGTATATTTCTGGAACTGCAACAAGAATTAAGAGAGAAAATCCACTAGCATTGAATGTCCATTGTGCAAATCATTCCTTGGACCTGGTGTTGCAAAACTGTGGCAAAACAAGTGATGCCATTGAAGATGCCCTCAGCTTTGTCCAGAATTTAAGTGTGTTGATTCGGGGATCACCACAGAGGCTGGCTCTTCATGAAAATATTGCAGTGAATGACAGTGAGGACCCTTACATGATGATAGAAGGCCTGCACTTACTTTGTCCAACAAGATGGACAGCAAGAACAAAGAGCATCAAGTCGGTTCTCACAAACTATGGATCACTCTATGAAACCTTAGAGCAGCTGAAACAAGACAAATCTATGGATGTACGAAGTAAGGTCAAAGGCCTGTTGTCAATGATGAAAAAGTTTCTGACCTATTTTGGACTGGTTGTATCATACAATAATATTCAGCATATCAGAACAAGTGGCTTAAATCTTGCAAACAAAAACAATGACAGCAGAAAGTACAATGATGAGTGTAAACTCCCTGAAGAAAATTTTACAAAGCCAGCGCAATGACTTTGATCAGGTCTATGAAGGCATCAAAGAAACATATAGAAACATAGAATTTGATGGCAGATAAGGACCTTTTGGCCCACCCAGTCTGCCCATTTCCCTGCCTACTGGATAAGCTGCAGATCCTAGTTAACCAGCAGCCTACTTCTTCCTACCCCCAACCCCTAGAATTGCCTTATGACTGTCCCATGCATGCTTGAATTCCACCACTGTTTTTGACTCCACAACCTCCTCCGGAAGGCCGCTCCATGCATCCACAACCCTCTTTGTGAAAAATACTTCCTTAAATTACCTCTGAGCCCCCTCCTCTATCTTCAAATTGTGCCCCTTGTTCTTGCACACCTCTTTTTTGAAAGATGCTACCCTCTTGGACTTTGTTAATTCCCTTGAGGTACTTGAAAGTTTCTATCATGTCCCCTCCCTCCTTTCCTCGAGGCTATACATATTAAGCTCCTTAAGTCTCTTCATATGTCTCCGTGCAGACCCTGCACCATTTTAGTTACCCTCCTCTGGACAGCTTCCATCCTGTCTATGTCTTTGCAAAGACTGGGTCTCCAGAACTGCACACAGTACTCAGATGGGGTCTGACCAGCTGTCTGTACAGAGGATAATAACTTCCTGTTTTCTACTGGTGATGCCTCTCCCTATGCATCCCAGTATCCCCCAGCCCTCCTTGCTGCCCTCTCACATTGCTTGCCCACCTTTAGGTCATCTGATATGACTACCCCCAGGTCCCTTTCCATTTTTGTTGGTGTTAGTATCTCACCCCCCATTGTGTACTCTTCCCCTGGGTTTTTGTTTCCCAGGTGCATTACCTTGCACTTCTTAGCATTGAATCTAAGCTGCCATACATTTGACCATTCCTCTAACCTTGCCAAGTCCCTTTTCATCCTTTCCACCCCACCTTGTGCATCAACTCTGTTGCAGATCTTTGTGTCATCTGCAAAGAGACATACTTTTCCTTCCAGTCCCTCTGCAATGTCGCTTATAAAACATTGAAAAGGACCAGTCCTAATACTGAACCCTGTGGTACCCCACTAGTAACCCCCCTTTCTTCAGAGTGGACTCCATTTACTATTACTCTCTGTGTCCTATTCTCCAGCCAATTTTTTACCCAGGCTGTCATCTTGGGACCCACTCCCAGGCTAGCTAACTTGTATATTAATCTTTTGTGTGGGACTGTGTCAAATGCCTTGCTAAAGTCTAGGTAGGCCATGTCCACAGCCCCTCCCTGATCTACTACTTTGGTCACCCAGTCAAAGAAATCTATTAGATCTGTCTGACATGACCTTCCCGCTGTGAATCCATGCTGCCTTGGGTCCTGTGCCCTCTGGCCTCTAGATACTTGACAATTCTTTCCTTCAGAAGTGATTCCATCATTTTCCCTACCACTGAGGTTAAACTAGCAGGTCTGTAGTTTCCTGCTTCTGCCTTGCTCCCACTTTTGTGAAGGGGAATCACATCTGCCCTCCTCCAGTCCTCGGGTACCACCCCATCCTCCCATGATTTGTTAAACAGGGTAGTCAGTGGTGTCACTAATTCCACCCTTAGTTCTGTTAGAATTCTGGGATGAATCCCATCAGGCCCCATTGCTTTGTCCACCTTCAGTTTTAAGAGTTCTTTCAGAACCCTTTCTTCTGTAAATGGGCTGGTATCAACTTCTGTATCCAGAGTGTTTCTACTGTTTGTTTTAGGTACCTCCCCCTCTTCCTTTGTAAATACAGAGCAAAAATATTTGTTCAGTATCTCTGCCTTTTCACAATCACCTCTGCCCACCCTCCTCCCTTTATTAAGCCTCACTATCCCTCCCTTGGTCTTCCTTCGGCTCCTGATGTACCTATAAAAGGTTTATCCCCTTCTTAACTGAGTTGGCTATCTTTCCTCAGTTTGGGCCTTTGCTGTTCTGACTGCCTTCCCAGCTTTCTTTGCTTTAACTGATACAGTTCTCTGTCCTGTTCCTTCTGTGATTCCTTGTACTTCCTGAAACTTTCTTTTCTCTTGAACCTTCACTGCCACTTCCTTTGAGAACCATAGTGGTTTCTTACATCTTTAGTTTTGTTTATTTGCGTCACACAAAGGCTAGTTACCTCTGTGATGGCAGTTTTATTATTCCCATTGTTCTTCCACCCTCCTTCCTGCCCATTTGCTAGTGCATTCCTTAGGCACTCACCCATTTTGGCAATGTCAGCCCTCCTAAAGTCCAGTACCTTTGCCTTTGTATGTCTTGACTCTATTGCTGTGTTTATTGTGAACCATACTGTTCGATGGTCGCTAGTTCCCAGATGGCTACCCACTTACATCTGTGATCCTCTTCATCTCCATTTGAGAGAACCAGGTCTAAGATTTCTCCTCTCGAGTGGGCTGTGATACTAGTTGTTCTAAGGCATGCCCTGTAGGGCATCTAGAATAACCCCACTCTCTGAAGTGGCTGCTGCAACTGCACTCCAGTTAACATCTGGCATATTCAGATCACCCATCAGCAATATCTCCCTTTTCTGCCTTACTAAGTATACTTTCTATCATTTCCTTGTCCATTTCCTCCCCCTGAGAAGGGGGTCTGTATACAACCCCTGTGCGGATTGTGGTGCCATTGCCGGTCTCCAAATTTACCCACAGTGCTTCTTCTCCTCCTTGTTTTCCCTTTGGTTCTGCTGCTTTGATTCCTTCCCTTATGTAAAGAGCTACTCCTTCTCCTCTATTACCCTCTCTGTCCCTCCTGTAGATAGTGTATCCTGGTATGTTTACGTCCCAGTCATGGTTTTGTGTGAACCATGTTTCTGTGACTGCCACGATATCCAGATGTTCCTCCTCCATCAAGGCCACTAATTCAGGAAGCTTGTTACTCAGACTACGGGTATTGGTACTCATTGCTTTCCATTTTTTGATGGCTTTACCTTCAGTTGCAGCATCCCCCACTGACCTTTCTACCTTGGTCTTTTTCTCATTTAGTACCCTGTTTTGTAGGGAGAGGCTGAGATTTTCCTGCTGCTTATCAGTGCCTCCCCCCTTGACTAGTTTAAAAGCTTGCCAATGAAGCATTTAAACTGATTGCTCAAAAGACTTGTTCCCTTCCTGGACAGATGCAGACCGTCCTGCCAGTATAGGCTGGTGTCCCTCCAGGTGGAACCCCAGTCACCAATGAAGCCAAACCCCTGTGTTCCACACCATGTTTTCAACCATTCATTAAACTGCATGGTGCAAAGTACCCTCGCCTCACTCATGCCATTGACAGGGAGCACCTCTGAGAAGGATACTGTGTGTGCTACTTGTCTTAGACCCCTCCCCAGTTCTACAAAGTCCTTCTGCACTGCTCTAATCTCATGTTGAGCCAAGTCATTTGTCCCTAGGTGGACAATGACGTCCAGCTCAGACTCCCGTGCAGCTGTTCTCGTGATCCTGAGGATGCGCTTCCTGTCCCTCCAAGCCATGGCACCAGGCAGGCACCTTACTTCAGTTTTCCCTGCTCCCCCCAATTCTATCCCCCTAATAATTGAGTCCCCCACAAGGAGCTGCTTCCTTTCCTTGTGGTGTCCTCTGCCTCCTTCCTGTGGGCCTCCCTTGTGACAGGTGTCTTCAGCCTCCTTAATCTCCTCTGTTGGTGCATCCATAGGGAAGCTGTGCTCCCCCAGAATGGTGTATGGATTGTGGAGTGGAACAACTGACTGGGTGTGCCTCTGTTCCACCATCCTCACCCTCCCTGAGCCCACTGTGGTCCAACTGCTGTGCTTTCTTTGCAAACTCTGAGGCAGTGGTGGTGGCTCTGGTGCTCCCTGGATGGGGGAGGTTCCCTTCTTACCATCCAGTCTGGCCTGGGAGAAGGTTCCCTTACTGCTGTCCAGTGTGGACAGCACAAGAGAAAGCACAACTACTGAAAAATGTGAAGGAGCCAAAACTTCCCAGACAGCGCTATGTCCCAGCAAGGCTGCAACGTGGTAGTGCACCGCATCACCATCCCAAATCTGCTAAGGACTGGTATCGACAAATGTACTATGAAGCCATTGATGCTTGTCTTGTTGAACTAGACCAATGTTTTGATCAAGAAACCTACACTTTGCTGTCATCCATGGAGAATTTGTTGCTTCAAGCAGCCAATGCAAAGGCGTTTTCAGTTCCTCCTCAGATCACACAGTTGTATGGAGATAAGGACTTGGACATTGACATTCTGAATGCACAACTGAACTTGCTCCCAGGACTTGTGCAGCAGGTTTTGCCAGAGGTGAGGGCAGTAACTTCAATCAACACCATTATTGATGCCTTAGTGGGAAAAGACTGCCAGCAGCAGATATTGTATTCAGAAGTAGTGAAGCTCATTCAAATTTACCTCCTTGTCCCAAGGAGTACAGCAACTGGGGAAAGATCCTTTTCAACACAGCGGAGGATAAAGTCTTACTTAAGAAGCACCATGACAGAGAAGAGGTACAATCACCTAATGCTGTTGAACATTCACAAAGAGAGAACAGACAACTTGGATCAGACTCAAATTGTTTGGTAGTCTGTGCAACAAAATGAAAGACGACGTAAATTTTTCAGAAAAATTTGATGGTGAAAACCTATACTTTAGGGAACAATTCATATGCTGGTAAATTGGTTGATTGGATGATTCGGTGGCCACCAGGGCCTGGGAATGACTTGTCCAGCATACCAGCCTGAAGTGGCTACCAGAGCATCCAGAGGATTCATTCATGGCAGAAGTATAGATGTGATGGTAAATTGGTTGATTGGGTGATTTGGTGGCCACCAGGGCCTGGGAATGACTTGTCCAGCATACCAGCCTGAAGTGGCTACCAGAGCATCCAGAGTATTCATTCATGGCAGAAGTATAGATTTGATGGTAAATTGGTTGATTGGTTGATTTGGTGGCTACCAGGGCCTAGAAATAGCTTTTACAGGCATACCAGCCTGAAGTGGTGACCAGAGCATTCGTGGGGTGATTTGGTGGCCACCAGGGCCTGGTAATGGCTTGTACAGGCATACCAGCCTGAAGTGGTGACCAGAGCATTCATGGGATGATTTGCTGGCCACCAGGGCCTGGTAATGGCTTGTACAGACATACCAGCCTGAAGTGGTGATCAGAGCATTCATGGGGTGATTTGGTGACCACCGGGGACTGGTAATGGCTTGTACAGGCATACCAGCCTGATGTGGTGACCAGAGCATTCATGGGATGATTTGGTGGCCACCAGGGCCTGGTAATGGCTTGTACAGGCATACTAGCCTGAAGTGGTGACCAGAGCATTCATGGGGTGATTTGGTGGCCACCAGGGCCTGGTAATGGCTTGTACAGGCATACCAGCCTGAAGTGGTGACCAGAGCATTCATGGGGTGATTTGGTGGCCACCAGGGCCTGGTAATGGCTTGTACAGGCATACCAGCCTGAAGTGGTGACCAGAGCATCCAGAGAATTAATTCATGGCAGAAGTATAGATGTGATGGTAAACTGATTGGGTGAATCTGTGGTATGCAGTTGCAACAGTACAGGAATGAATGAATGAGCAGATGGCTTTCCTCTACTGAAATCTTAGGGAATAGTGGCCCATTTCCAAATGTAACCTACTCCTCCATCCAGACTTTGCTGTAAAATCTGTTTTATACCCATATTGTTGTACAATAGTATTGTTTACTGTCATTGTATACTATGATTCATTAATAAATACACTTTACATTGTACACTGTGATTCATTAATAACTAAGCTGTGTAAACTTATTGGCTCTGTGTCATTTCCCCAGCCTCAGGAGTTTACCTTGTCGCTTGTGGTTGGGCTTAACTGCTAACTTCTATCCTGAAGTTAGTGGAACCAAAAACTCCTAACTCATTAGTGTGAAGACTGCATGCTTGGGACTAGTGATACACATATTACTATGCCATCTCTCTGTTTCACCTGGTCAGCCCCTGTATCAAGTTAAGCACACCATGTGGAGCTATTGGAGAAAATGGTCGACAGCTGCTCTCTTAATACAGCTGCACACTTCAGCAGACTTAGACTGGGTGGTCTATTTCTGCTGGCACATTTGTATGTCTGTAATTGCATAAATATTCCTATATGGGACTGCATTCTTAACGTTATGATCATCATATGTGTACATTTATTGTATTTTTGTATGGCAAAAACTAGTGTAGAAAAAGTGCCCTTTTTACTCTCATAAGTGCCCTTCTGAGCCTCCGCCCCCTCAGCTTTTACTATCTTCCGGCACCTATGGGCCTTTCCACTGTTCTCCTGTGCAAATCCACTACTGATTGCTGCTCAAACTATCTCGAGCTGTTACTTCTTCACTTCACAACTCAGATCTAACTGAAACTGCAAGCAGTGTGAGACTTTCCCCAAGATCCAAAAGGTTTGGTTGGCTGATCTGTTTATCAGTCACAACAAGGGCTACCCCTCCAGGTTATTTTAGGCGCCAAAAGCCCAAAACTGCAATTCTAACAAGTTTGTGCCCCACCAAGCCCCTGTAGGCAGGCTCCATTTTAGAGTCCCAAATGTATTGATTGGCCTATTCTGCAGTCCAGGACCAAGATGATGGAAACAAACAGAATTGTCCATGCTGCAAAGAAGGCAGGTTAGAACAAACTACAATATTATTACTACTCTAACAAATGATCAGCAAACAAGTACGTCTTCTAACAGAGATCCCTCTCAGATTAATTATGACTGCAATCCAGGCAGCTCTTAAAGAGACAGTACACAGAGGCTATACAGGCACTCTCTGGCAATACATTTAGACTGCTTAAACGCAGAACACCAGCCTGGCAGTGAGCATTTAGGAAAGCTCAAGGAAGGCTTTTCGGGAACCCCCATTTGTAGGGGGGTTACACTATAGTAGAAGAAGCACTTCTTGTGACTTTATTTTCTTCTGAATTGCTGTCTTTGTCTTGGAAGCTTGTTTCACAGGCCTACTCACTTCCATCTTTATTTTTTGTTGTGTTTCGCAGATGCCTTTTTGTTACGTAGTATGCCATTGTCACCCATGTTTCAGATGTTGAAGCTCCAATTTATTTTGTAAAAAAAAATCTTTCATAGTCATTTTATGTTATATCTTATCAGCACTTTGTCCTCCAGTTTTCTGTGTGCGGCCACACACCCAGAATGATGTCATGCAAGGGAACTGTCAATGTTTTACATACAGAACCAAGGGATTCTGGGTAAATTATAAAAGTGATTTAAATGTTAGCAACTCAGAGGTGCAGTCCCTTATTTTGGTAGTGATGACTGCAGTATAGCACCTACTATGTAGACATATGTAGCAAGGCATTGTGGGTGCAATAAGGAGTTGTTTTCCAATTTCCTTATTGTGAAGTGCAGTCTCATATTTTTGTAGTAGCTTCAACAATAAAAGCTCTTAATGTTTATTTTCAAAACAAGGTATAGTGCATATAGCAGGGGTGTCCAACCTTTTCAGGGTCATAAGCCACTTTTAAATTTCTGAGTAAGACTTGAGGCACAACAACATGCAGCCCATACCATACCCAATGTGCGGCCCTCGCCATACCCATATTTACTCATACTAAGCCATATTTGGGACATAAAATAATAACATGATCATAATAGATAGTCAAAAATCATATTTTAAGTTTTATTAAGTAACAGTAATTAAAATGCAACCCCCTTACAAATAGGGGTTCCCAAAAGTCTTCTTTGGGCTTTCCTAAATGCCCATTGCCAGGCTGGCATTCTGTATCCTTCACAGTTTCAAAAGTGTTTGCATGTGAGTACCCTGTTAACCTCCGTGCCTGTCTCTTTAAGAGCTGCCTATTTCATAGTGCACAATTAATCTGTGCAGGGGACGTGTAGTTTCAGCCTCGAGTCCTGCCCAGGTTGCAGTATTATTGCTCCACTCTGCCATCACTAATTGCTCAGAGGGAGCCCTATGAGAATCTGTGACTGTTTACTGATTAACTGCTTTAATAGTAAAGATATTGTAGTTTGTCTAACCTGCCTTCATTTGAAGTATGGACATTTCTGTTAATCACCAGCATCCTGGTTCTGGACTGCCTAGTTTGGACCAATCAGTACCTTTGGGGACCCTAAAATGGAATCTGTCCCCAGGGGTCTTGTGGGAGTGAATTTCTGTAGGAATTGTAGTTTTTGCACTTTGGCACCTAAATGGACCTGGAGCGGGGAGCTTTAGCTGTGACAGACAGATGGATCAGCCAACCAAACCTTTTGGATTACTGGGGAAAGTTCCAAGCTGTGTGCAGCAGAAGTCAGTCTGAGTTTGGAGTTGAAAGAGTGAACAGCTTGAATGATTCGAGCAGCTGCTCCTGTGTAGTGCGCAGGGGAATTCGGCAGGAAGACTGTGTTGGGCCTGCCTGCCACCATCTTCATAAGTGAAGAGGCCTTATTCCTGAGACTAGATTTCATCCGAAATTGCAGCTTTGCGATCGGAACCTGATTTGTGACAAATTGTATTTTCCTGAAGTGGACTGAAGATTTGCCTCGGTGCGATTGGCCTGTCAGGACCTGAGACTGCCGCAGAGCATATGGTTTGCACAGAGACACTCAACTGGACTGCTATCTGAACTGTGGTGTTTGCCTTGCTGTTACTGTAAGTGTGCTGAATGCTGATAGTGGGTCGCGATTTGGTTCCCCACTGTCTGACTGTTTCACACTTGCTGGAAGCTGCATCCAGCAACTACCGGACTGTTATCCATATCATTCACTCAGTCTGGGCTCTGCCACCTTGGCCCAGGCAGCTGCTCGCGCCACAGAGAAAACCATCGACAAGAGACCAGCCCAGGGATCAGCCCCCTGCTCAACATCAAGAACAGGAACGACACCATGGTGAATCGTGTGGGCCTGCTTCTCCTGGCCATCCAGCTCTTCATCCAGAGGTCTCCATTTAGTCAGTCCTGTGTTCTGTACTTGGTAGTATGAGTAAACATCAGGGTAGCTCACTGCAACAACAGCTCAATCAAAGTATGTCATCTGATTTCATTGTTTTGCCTAATTATCACGAACTGAGCTACCTGGCTCTGGATTACAAATTGTGGGTTACTGTGCATGACTATTTCTTTCCATCATTAGGGCCCCAACCAGCTGCAGTGCCGGCCTACCCTGGGCAATGCTTCAGGCTAGCCTTTACCAACCACTTGGTACCCAGAGTATGTGTGACTGTGTTGTGGGACTTGCCATGCCAATTAACCTGAATCTTTCAGATCTTGAATCAACCACCAGTTTCTGCCCCTTCCTTGTTACTGCCCCCTTGAATAAATCAGATCTAAATCTTTTTGCATTCAAACTGGTTGTGGTGTACCTCTGTATTGTAAATACTGTGGTATTGCTGTTTACTGCTACTGGCCTTATTTTACAGGGGGTTTCCAGGGCTGAGCCAGTTGGACCCACCCTGGTGGTAAGCGTAACAAGAGTGGAGTTAAACCTGTTATCAGGGGCAAATTGCAATTGTGTAATCTGTGAGTTACTTAGGCCACTAGAGGGAAAAGAGGGGGGTAACAGTGTCCTGCAGGGCTGTACCCAGGGCAGCTGCACTGCCACAAACCCTGTGCACCTGTTTCTAGTACCCAGGCCCATCAACCTGCATCTGGTCATGCAGGCGGGGGTAGTATCCCTTGGGATAGGGGTTACAAAAAAAATAGTTGTAATTTTAAAATAATTATTCAGAGTTGCTCTGGAGCTTCAGATTTTCTTGCAGGCTTAGTAAGAGTTACTTGTTGAGCACTCAGGGCACTTTTCAGCTCCTGTACTTTAACATTTCTCAAATTTCTAAGACTGTGACGTGTACTTGACATGTAATTGACAAACCCCTCAAGTGCCACACCAAACTGCTTCGAGAGCAACATGTGGCTCACAAGTTACAGGTTGGCCACCCCTGGCATATAGCTCTAACCCCCCTACAAATGGGGGTTCCCGAAAAGTCTTCCTTGAGCTTGCCTAAATGCTCACTGCCAGGCTGGTGTCTTGCATTTTAGCAGTTTAAATGTGATTGCCAGAGAGTGCCTGTATAGCCTCTGAGTACTGTCTCTTTAAGAGCTGCCTGGATTGCAGTCATAAGTAATCTGAGAGGGAGCTCTGTTGAAAGATGTAACTATTTGCTGAAAATCATTTAGAGTTATAATGTAATTTGTCTAACCTACCTTCTTTGCAGTAAGGACTGTTTTGTTTATCTCCACTATCTTGGTCCTGGACTGCCGAATTGGACCAATCAGTACTGGTGGGAACTAAAATGCAGCCAGACTACAGGAGCTGTCTGGAGTCAAAATCTGTAGGAATTGTAGTTTTGGGCTTTTGGAGCCTTTTTGCACCTGAAGGGGGAGCCTTTGTTGTGACTGACAGACAGATCAGCCAACCAAACCTTTTGGATTCTGGGGAAAATCCCAGGCTTGCTGGCAGTTGAGTCAGATCTAAGTTGGGAGCTGAAGAAGCAACAGCTTGAGACAGTCAAGCAGCCGTCTGAGTAGTTTCGCATGGGAGAACTGTGGAAAGGCCAGAGTTGTGGCCTGCATGTCTGCCTGCTGCCCGTGAGAAGGAGAGAAGAGAATTATTTTGGACTAAATCCAAGTTTGTGAGAACAAAGTAAGCCACTGATTTTTTGCCAAGCTCATGCCTGAAGAAGACCGAAGATTTTGCTGAATACGATCGGCCTGTAAGGATTTCCAGCTGCTTTTGAATCCGTGGTTTGTGAAGAGACATTGCGATTATGACCAGAGAGCAGTTTCATTTCATTTTTCATTTTTAATTTTTATACTTGCAAATCCAGATGAGCAAGATTGCCCATTTTCACTGGTGACAAGTTCAATCTAAGAATACAGTATAACAATACAAACATTGAGAGCAGACCATTCAATCCAATAAAGTGCAATTACAGAAACAGATACATTATGTTTTCGAAAAAAACCAGTATTTTAACCTTTTCTTAAAGCATCGAATGAGATTACTCTCAACAATTACTGACAGTATCTTATTGAAAAAAGTGGGTGCTCTAAATAATAAAGATCTTTGCCCAAAGGTGGTCTTAAGAAATGATATTTTAAATTTAAATTTGGACTGGGACCTAGTGGATAATGCATTTATTGCTCTGGGAAACAGAGAAGTAAATGGGGGAAGAAGGTTATATTTTACTTTAAATAAAAAAGTACCCATTTTAAAAAGAACTCCGCCATCGAAAGATAGAGAATAAGACTGTTTATACAAGGCAGAACAGTGAGTTCGAAAAGGCAAATCTAGCCAGAATCTTAAGGCTGAATGATATATCACTCTGAGCGGGCTCAAAACATTACAACATGAGGAGGTATATATAAGTATTCCATAATCGAGTACCGAAAACAGGAAGCTATGGACTAAAAGCTTTCTTGATTCGAAGGTCAAAAGGGACTTAGCTTGATAGAGAATACCCAATCTTTAATGCAGGGTTTTCCTAAGGCTCTGAATATGAGGTTCAAAAGAAAACTGATTATCTAAGGTTATACCTAAATATTTGAAAACTGAAACAAATTCAATTTTATTACATCTTCTATCGATAATTAAAGGAAAATCAGTGGATGCCTTCTTGTTCCAGGAAAAAAACATTACCTTTGTTTTTTCAGAATTCAAAACCAAATAATTTAAAGATAACCAATCCTGCAGATGATCAAAATCAGTCTGAAGATGGGAGAGAGCAGTGTCAGATCTGGGATTAGTACAAAATATAGCAGCGTCATCGGCGTAAAGAATCATCTCTGTGTTAGTACAAATATTTGGGGTGGAATTCATAAATAAAGAATAAATGAGTGGCCCCAGGATTGAACCCTGGGGTACACCACAAACTAAAGGAAGGGTATGGGATAAGGATGAACCAATGATAGTTCTAAAAGATCTATTACATAAGAAATTTTGATACCACATAATTACATCCCCAGAAAAGTGAAGACCATGAAGGACACCCAGAAGGAGATCGAATTCAACCAGGTCAAAAGCCTTGGTGAGGTCCACGAACAGTGCCGCACATGAGTGTCCTCTGTCAAGTGCACCTTGTACACTGCCCATGAGCCCCACCAAGGCTGTTTTGGTGTTAAACCCTGGCTTGAACCCATGTTGGTTCCCTGAGAGTAAAGAGTATTTCCCAAGGAAACCTAAAGTTTGGTCCATCACAATCTTTTCCAAAATTTTTGATATGGGCGATAGAAGAGATACTGGTCGATGATTAGTAACAAAGGAGGGATTTCCATTCTTCAAGATGGGTTTTATAATTGCCCATTTCCAACTACTTGGGAAAACATTGTGGGATAAAGAAAAATTAAAAATTTGTGCTAAAGGATAAGCAAAACAATCTATGCCTAATTTAATAATCCTGATATCAACTCCATCCTGACCCTGGAGGGGTTTTGGATTATTTTTCAAAAAATATTTTTTTACTAGAAAAAGGATAATAAGTTTAAAGTAAAACTTTGGGTTAGTGTCATTGTGGATGTTGTTAGGATCAGTTACACCATCCAAAATTATGGGGGTTCTGTAGGAACCAAGATTCCCAAAGTGCCTGTTAAAAAGGTTAGAGACCGAAGAAGGATCACATATACTTTGTCCATTTTGGAGAATGGTGGGGGCAGAACCTGTTTTTTGTCTTCCCATAATTTTATTCAGAAAGTTCCAGGTTTTTGAGGATTTGCCCTGGAGTTTCTTTGTTCATTTAAACAATAAGCAACCCTAGCTTTCCTAATTTGATTTACACTTGTTTCTAAGTGTCTTATGCTCTTGGAGAAGAGCAGAAGTTCTTAATACCTTATATAGCTTCCAACATTTATCACATTTTCTCATGAAGTGAATGAGGTCCCTTTCAATCTTTATTCAGTTTTTGCAAGAAAAACTTTACAATAGAAAAAACCTATAGCTTCAAAACTAAATTAATAAATAACGGAAAACAAGAGAAAAATTAATATATGTAATGTGCACAGTTATAATGGGTAGGCAGTTAATTCATACATAACTACTCAATCAGAGGGTAGGAGCAAAATCCACTTAGTACAGTGCAGCATTGGCAGTAAAGGAGACTTAAAATTTTCATCATGAAACAAAATCTGTACGTAAGGGCATTATATATATAACCCACTTTCTCCATTCATTTTCAAAGGCCTTCAGTTTCTTATTAAGTATGCAGTGAGCCGCTCCATCTTATATAGGTCTATCATTATTTGCTGCCATAGTTCAAGGAGGAGAGACGGGCCCTCCACCTCTTGGTGATAGCTTTTTTGGCAGCTAATAGGGCCAGATTCAAAAAATTTTTAGAGGGAATCTCAATGGACTCCTGAGGGTATACACCAAAAATGAATAAATGAGCGTCCAAAATTAAGTCGGAGGATATTAGCTGATGGAGAACCTCACTAAGTTGGGAGAAAAAAGGCTGTAGAGCCGTACAAGACCAAAAAACATGGCCCAAGGTTGCAGAAGAGTATCCACATTGTCTCCAGCATTCTGCTCCTATCTGAGACATGTACTTCTGGACTACCACAGGGGCCCTGAAGTATCTAACCGTGAACTTCCAGGAAAAGTCCTTCCAGTTACCAGAGCTGACTCCCTTATACATATTTTTCAAATGAGTCTGCCAGTGGGAAACAGACAGCTCAGCTCCCAAGTCTCTTTGCCAGGCCTTTCTGATTTTATCAAGCGATTTGCTCTGCAACTCGCACAAGCTTCTATATATTATAGAAATCAAATGCCGCTGAGTTGGTCTCCCATCTATGGCCGATAAAATTATGAGTAGGAGGTTAGCAGGAGGGAAATCCGACCATTGTGGTCTTCCTAGTGAATTAAGATAATTCCTAGTTTTGGAAGTATCTAAATCTGTCAGTATAGGGGATATTATATTTTTGAGTCAGCTCCGTTAAGGAAAGAACAGTTCCTTTGGGCATGAAATGGTACACCAGATGAAGGCCCTTCTTGAGCCAGGTGCGATATCCGCAGTCCATTTTACCTGGGAGAAAGGCATCCAGGTAAGAGAGGGAATAGATGGCTGATCTCCAGGGTTTAAATTCCTTTGATAATAGAATTCTTTGCCAGGTTTTGATTGTTGACTGAGTATATGGGTTAGATATCATATCTGTCCTTACTGTAGGGGGGGAGGAAAGCAGGGCTTCATAAATGTCTATAAATTCTTTTCCCTCCATTTCGACCGATTTCCATCTGGAAATATACATTTGAACCAACCAATATATAGGTATTCTTAGTTGACAGGCCTGATAGTATAACCTAAAATTTGGTAGGGATAAGCCTCCTAACTGTTTTGGGAGCTGTAACGTTGTAAGACTAGTTCTGGATTTCCGGTTTACCCAGATAAAGGAAGAAATTTTTTTCTGTAGGGTTCGGAAAAAGGCATCTGGGATTAGAATTGGTAGGGTCTGAGCAAGGTAAAGGAAACGAGGCAAGATCAACATCCTAACCGACTCTACACATTGTATCAGGGATAAGGGGAGAACCCTCCATCTCTCCAAGTCTAATGAAGTCTTGGATAAAAAGGGGATATAATTTAGTGTAAACAGGTCACAATCTGGGGGACCGATTTGAATTCCAAGATATTTTATACTTTTCAGATGCCATTTAAAATTATAAGCTTGTTTCAACTCAGCCTGTGGGATAAAGTTCCAAGCAAGAACTTCTGTTTTGCTTTCATTAATTTTGTATCCGGAGATAGCTCCAAATTTTTTTAGGATGTCCCATAGAAGGGGGAAGGCAGCTTCGGGGTTGATCATATATATTAAAAGGTTGTCAGCATATAATGCTAATTTATGTTTTATTGATCGGACCTCTAGCCCCATCAGGCCATCCTCCTGCCTCAGGGCCTGAGCCAGGGGTTCAAGGTACATTGCGAATAACAAAGGGGAAAGGGGACATCCCTGTCTGGTACCTCGAGAAAGGACCACAGGGCTAGAGAAAGAGCCGTTTATCTGAATGTAAGCTTGTGGGTGTGAGTACATTGCTTGAATAGATTGTATAGTAGTCTGCGGGACACCAAAGTACTCTAGCACCTCCCACAGAAAAGGCCATTCGACCCGGTCGAATGCCTCCTCTACATCTAAGGAGAGAAGAAGAAATCGGGAAGCACTGTCCTTCACGTACTGCCATAGGTGCAAGGTTCTCTTGATGTTATCTTGTGTCTGTCGCCCTGGAACAAAACCTGTTTGGTCTAAGTTTATTATTTCGGGTATAAAAGTTTCAAATCTTCTGGCCATTATAGAGGCAAACAACTTATAATCTACATTGAGGACTGAAATGGGTCTATAAGATGAACAAGATGTTGCATCTTTACCTGGTTTCAGGATACTGGAAATGTATGCGTTTCGCTAAGAGTCTGGGATAGGCTCCCCAAGATGCACTGCTCTACAAGATTCAAGCAAAATCGGGGACAGGTCTGCTCAGAAAGCCTTATAAAACTCCCCAGTATAACCATCTGGGCCCGGACTTTTGTTGGCTTTAAGGGCCACTAATCCTTGCTCTAGTTCAGATATAGCAATTGGGCTCTCTAAAATTTGTTGTTGCCTCTGAGTTAACTTTGTTAGATTAAGATTTTCCAGAAAAGCCTTCATCACCTGTGACTCTTCAGAGCATTCAGATCCATACAGGCTCCTGTAATATCCCTGGAAGGCCCACTCAATTTCTTTGGGTAAGGTGACTATCTTTTTAGAGCTAGGGTCTCTGATTTGGGTAATATTTGTTCTAGATCTGTGCTGCCTGAGCCTGTGAGCTAACAAGCGAGTAGCTCTAGGGCCTCCTTCATAATATTTTTGCTTGAGAGGCTGCAACGCTTGCTCTGTGCGTATATCTAGAATCACCTGGATTTGTTGCTTAGTCGCTAGCAGAAGAGAATATGCCCCCTCATCGCCTGCAGCATGAAGGGACTGCAAATTTTTAAGTTGCAGGCTATCAAGACGCTGCTGCTGCATCTTCTTGTGGTGTGTAGCATACTTAATTATTTCTCCTCTGAGCACAACTTTAAGAGTGTCCCATAAAATCCCCTTTTTGGTTTCCTGTCTAGTGTTATCCTCCAGAATCTGTTTTATTTTTTGATGCACCATATCTCTAAAATCTTTTTGATTCAGTAAAAAATTATTAAACCTCCATAAGGTACTAACCTTGTTTCTAGTCCATGTCATATTTAAGGTGAGGATCGAGTGGTCAGATAACACTGTTGGGGACTGCGTACAACTTTGTACCCTATATAAGTGTTCTTTGGATATATGCATGTAGTCTATACCAGTATATACTTTATGGGGAGCAGAATAATGTGTATACTCCCTTTTGTTAGGGTGTAGATTACGCCATACATCAGTCCAGTGTGCCTCAGTGAGATATGCCTGCACAACACGACCTATTTACAGTGAAACTTCCAGGAGAGGAGAGGATAGAAACTACCCCTCCGAGAAACAGGAACCCAATCCTTAATTCAGAAGAGGGTCCCATGGGAGGAAATGTGATCTCTTAAAAGGTCTCCTGCTAGAAGTGTCCATGTAAGATGTGATCAGGTTATGATCTCCTCCCATTATTAAAACTCCTTTACTTCTCTCCACAACCTTCTGGAGCAATACTTTTCTCCCCGTTGGGCCCTCACCCGGAGGCATATATATAGAAACAAGAGTAAGCTCCTGTTCCGCTAGACGGCCCACTGCAATGGCAAGACGACCATCTGGATCCAGATATGAATCTGTTAGAGTAAAATGGACCCCCCTAGGAATCAGAACAGCAGCTCCCCTACGCTTTCCTCTGCCATATACAGAGGCTACTATTGTAGAGAAGCCAAATTTGGCTAGCTTTTGGTGCTCTTGTTTATTCAAATGGGTTTCTTGTAGTAGAAGAAAGGAGGGTTTCAGTTTTTTAAGGGAGGAGATCACCTTATACCTCTTGATGGGGCTATTTAGTCCATTAACATTGTGGGAGCAAATCCTAATTATAGGGACAGGATCCATCCTGAAACTCAGGAGCTTGTACTGAAGACATGACAGCTGTTAAACAGAAATTTACAAAAAGATTGACCAAATTTGGTATATAACCCTTCTCTGTTACCATCCGCCCCCTGGCCTTATGGTAAGTAGGCAACCTATAATCTGAAGCCTGACTTCTAACCTGGCCAGGCCCTAAACCAATAGAGAACATGTGCACAGTATAACGACAGAATAAACAGTAAAATTCAACAGTCAAATGCCAAAATAACCTATTTACAGTGAAACTTCCAGGAGAGGAGAGGATAGAAACTACCCCTCTGAGAAACAGGAACCCAATCCTTAATTCAGAAGAGGGTCCCATGGGAGGAAATGTGACCTTCGGGCAGGTCAGGCCTCCCAACCCCTTGAAAAGTCGGGGTCGAGTATTGGGGATGTCAAACCATAACTGCTCCACAGGGCATAACAGAGAATGCTGCGCAGGGTTTAGATGTTAAACTACATCCATCCCAACCCTCGGCTAATGGAGAATAGATTTAGTTGTTAGCGCTCTGAAAATTTGTATTATTTAAATTGGTGAACCAGGTTGGAGGGAAAAAAAAAAAAAAAAAAGGGGGGGGGAAACCCCTTCGGATTAGTGATAGACATACTGTTTAAGCTCAATAGTCACCCATATGGGCACAGGCATTGCATTAAGTAGGAGGAAAAGAAACAAAAGGGGGGTCCTCCGCTGCTCAGCATTGTCACTTCAGCGAGGTTGAATGTTAGGAGAGTCCACTAATCCACTAAGTCCCCTCAAAGAAAAATGAACCATCCGACCTTCTTCCGCATCTTCAGGTGTTCACGTTGCAGCAGTCCATTTCTTGATCCTTGGTGGGCGCGAACTTCTTATATAGCTCTTGACTTCTTGCAGGGAGTAAATCTTCTCGTTTCCTGAGTTTCCTGAGCTGCCGTGGAGTCCTGCCAATGTGACCGGGGGACGTTTTTCTTGTTGCACCGTACCGGTCGGGTTGAAACCCCATCCTCTTCTCTTCAGTTCCGCTGTTATATCGTCAGGATTCGCATACATAACATTACCAGAGTCCCAGAAGACCCAGAGCTTAGCTGGGTAGGGCGTTTGAAACTTGATCCCTTTTTCTTTTAACAGCCTGAGTATCGGAGCATATGCCATCCTTTTTTTAACAATGTCTGTGGGATAATCATTGTCAAAAAATAACCTAGCAGAGTTATATGTGGCGTTCTTTTTAGTCCAGGCTGCCTTCAGGATGTTTTCTTTATCCCTATAGATAGAAAATTTAAGGACAATTGAGCGGGGTCTCGCTGATGGATCAGTGGGTTTCCATACTAGGGCTCTGTGTGCTCTCTCAATTTTAAACAAAAAAGTAGGAGGGAGAGCCAAGGCGTCTCTGAGCATGTCCATAAAAGTCCTCCATCTTCCAACTTCTGACCCCGAAGTCCATATATTCGAGGTTGTCCCTCCGAGCGCGCCTCAGGTCAGTGATTTTCTCTTGCATGCTTTCATGCTGATCAATTAGGAAGTCCACTGCCCGATGGAGCGATGTGTTTATCTGCAACTTCACTGGCAGCCTCCTCGAGCGATCTAATCTCTTCAACTTGAGAGTCGATTTTGTAAGGTGATGAACTCCCTTTTGTTCTCAGCTTGGAATGCTTTTATTTCGATAAGAGAGTTTCATCCGAGACCTTGATAACCTTTCCGACTCTCTATCTGTATCTGGGTCTGGATCCCCCATCACGCTGCTAGCCGGAGAGGCGCTGCGGCTGCCTGCAAGCCTGTTTGCTAATCCGGATGCATCTGCCATAAACGAGGGTCTTCCTGAGTGCGATTTTGCTTTATTCTTGCTCCCCGTCATACCTCGTCTTCTTTTGTTGAATTTTAAAGTATATGACAGCTGATTAGGGAGAGAAATGCCGACGAGTTGTTCAGGAGCTATTCCACTAGGCAGCCATTCTAGATGGTGACGTCACCGGAAGTCCTTGTGACCCATTCTTGTTTAGAAGATCTAATTCTTATTTTCTTTTGGGGGGGGGCTCTATTTATGATTGCATTATAGGCTATACAAAAGAACTCCCACATTGCATCAATATTGGTGCAAGATGATAGGGGGGACAAACCAATTTCGTTAAACAGAGCTTCGATTCTCTGGGAAGTCAAATTAGCGAAATTTCTACATTTGACCTATCTGAGTGGAATTTTGGGCAGTCTTACAGACCATTCGCATTTAATGGGATGATGGTCACTCATGATATCAGGCATAACTTCACAATTAGTTAGCCTATCTACATGAGTGACCATGATCCAGTCAAGAATAGTCCCTCCACCTGTTTTATAATTGGGCCTTGTAATTTCCTCTATTAATTGCATAACGCCCAGATCAGACAGAGTTTCTCTAATTTCATCTTTCAAACTTTTGTCCCAGCTGCAATTGAAATCACCAAGAGAAATCCACTCTCTGTCAGAGGGTAGAGCCTCACGAAATGAAGTCAACAATCCAAGGCCATAAGATATTTTGCCAGGAGGGAAATAAATTGTACTAAGGGTCAGATGTTTACTTTGTCCAAAAATCAAATCAATGGAGATCATATTGCATCCTGAATTTCCCAGAGGGTGATCAAGGACAATATAATCCAATTTACAAAGGATATACATTAAAACTCCACCTCCCCTTTTTCCTTCTCTATCTTGTCTGATTAAGTTATAATTAGGGAGATGAATCTCTGAATCCAGTATACTACTGTGCAACCACATTTCGGAAAGGGTGATAACATCAAATGAATGGAATTGGGAACAGGCAACAAACTGGGTCCATTTAGAAAGCAGACTCTGAATGTTTAAGTGTACAATCTTAAGTGTAGGGGAAACTAAGCCCTTATGGACACCAGCTGAAGTTAAATCATGTTCTCCTATTAGTGGGACATTAGGCCCGGGGTGTGGATGCACTGATCCAGACATAAGTAGAAGCAACATTAATAATCTTTTTAGATTTAGTCCTATTCTCTAATTGTCTTTCTCTTTTTGTTATAGTATTGATCAATCTATACATAGGCTTACTAAGTTGAAAATTGAGGGAAGGGCAGACTACATAAGAGGAAAAATAATATGGGGACAAAATTCAAACAAACCCTCCCTAATGAATCCATTGTCTTGATTTGTACAATATGGGCAAGAGTAGGACAACTGAAAACTATCTTTTCTATCATATAAAACACCAACTGAGATTGGGCAGTTTGCCTGGTACAGTACCGTTTCCTTACATATAAATGTGCTGTGTGTTGTTAGTGGGTCGTGATTTGGTTCCCCACTGTGTGAACTGTGTTCTGCTTGCTGGAAGCTGTATCCAGCCCAAAATGGACTCTATCCGAATTTGTCTCCATTTCGCCTGGGCCTTGCCACACTGGCCCAGCCAGACTACCCGCTGCACAGAGAAAGCCATCGACGAGAGACCTGCCTGGGGATCAGCCCCCTGCTCCAAGCTCGAACAGGAACGACACCTCGACAAATCGTGTGGGCCCTGATTTTCCTGGCACTCCAGATCAACCACCTGCAGTCTCAATTTTCATCCAGCCTGTGTCCAGTCTTGGGTATCATGAGTAATCAGGGTAGCTCCCTGCAACAATAGCCTAATCTAAAAGTGTGTCATCCAATTGTCTTGTTTTCTTTTCACGAACTGAGCCCTCCGGCTCCAGATTAAAATTAGTGTGTGTGGTGCATGTTGTTTCCTTCCATCACAGGGCCCCAACCAGTTGCAACGTTCCTGGCTAGACCACCATTCACCATCTGGGTACCCCGAGTGTGTGACTGTTTATGGACCCAGAAGTACATGCATAACTCTTTGATTGATACAGCCTTTAAGCAAATTAACCTGATTACGCCCCTTCCTTGTTCAAGTCCCTTAAATAAATCAAATCAAAGTCTTTTTGCATTAGGGTTGCCACCTTTGGATGAGATGAAAACTGAATACTAAACCACACTCCCAAACTCCACCCCTAACTCCGCCCCTTTTATGACTTGTAAGGGCATCGCTTGGACTCTGATTCACTTGATTTATTCAGAATTGCTGCTGATATTGCATTGTGTACAACTTCTTTAAAGTACATCATGATTATTATTTTTGGTTTGTTTGATTTAGATTTAAATAATTTAAATTTCGGTGTGTGTTAACATTTGATGGGGTTCAGGGGACTTTCCATCATGTGTACACAGCTTAGCTGACACATCGAGTGACTACAAGGACACCTCTGACAACCGGCTATTTTGGAACAGGTGGCCTTTTCTGGTAAAACTCTTTCAATAAACAAACTACACCAGTAATGGTGGACGAGCTGTAATTACAAATATCATCTGCCATTTTAAGATGTGCTGCTGTCCTTCCCATTGCTCCTACTCTAAAGCTGTTTGTAATGTCATAAAAGTTTTTAAAAGTGGTAGGAACCATTCTATGCTGTTAAATACCCTATTTTATTTCCATATGTCATGCATACCAGATACCATGATATGTGATATACAGCGTGGAGGCAGTATTGCGCAGTGGTTTAAGGCTCTGAGCTGCAATATTGGAGACCAGGGTTTGAATCCCACAGCCCAGACTTGCATACTGTGTGACCCTGCACAAATCATTTCACTCCCCTGTGCTCCCAGGTTGCACCTATAAACAAACTTCAGCTTAATGTGTCTCTTCTGGTAAAAATAAATAAATAAATGTTTGATAAATTACCTAAATTTGCAGTGCCATCAAATCTAGATTGTGTTCCTTTCTCCTCACCAGCTAATGCTCTCTCTCTCTCTTCCTTTTCTCATTTCTGTGGCTTAGCATGACATTAGCCACACTATTCTGTGCTGTTCATCTGAGATGCCTGGAATGGTCTTCCTGGAATATCCAGGTAGTATGAAAATTGACAGCAATAACTACTGAGGAGAGAGAGGTGTAGTACTGCTAGAAAGTAAATAAAATATTAGATTATTAATTTAACAACAAATGGGGTAACAAATATTAAAATATAGGACAGACCCTAAAAGAAACAAGCATTTGTCAATGCCGAATGTTGCTTGCTTGTATGTGCTGTTTAGGTATTTGGAAATGACAGTTTCATGCCTTCCTCCCAAGACATCCACTGTGTCTTTCCGTTCAGTATTCACAGAAGAGTGGGAGGGGCAAGGGCCACAGCAGTACAGCAGTTGCCAAGGGGGTGAAGAGGTGGAAAATAGTCCATTCAAAGGCAAGAGAGTCCTGCAGGAGCTCACTAAATTGAAGGTGGACAAAGCAATGGAACCAGATGGCATACGCCCAAGGATATTAACAGAACTGCGAAGGGAGATAGCAGTACCTCTGGCAGCCATGTTCACTGAGTCATTCAACATGAGTGGATTGGAGGAGGCATGTGGTCCCTCTACACAAGTCCGGCAGCAGGGAGGAGGCAGGGAACAATAGGCCATTCAGCCTCACCTCAGTAGTGGGAAGATCATGGAGACATTGCTTAAAGAAAGGATAGTGGGGCATCTAGATGCCATCGGAACCCAGGACCATAGACAACATGGATTCACAGTGAGGACATCATGTCAGATAAATATATATGGTTGATTTATCTGACTGGGTGACAAAGGAAGTGAATCAGGGTGGGGTAGTGGACAACGCTTACCTTGATTTCAGCAAAGCCTTTGACACCATCCATATAGGAGGCTGATAAACTAGCTGGGTAGGCTGGGCATGGGGGAAAGGGTGGTAAACTGGGTTAGAAACTGGCTAACAGACAGGAGGCAGAGTGGTGGTAAATGGTATGCAGTCTAGGGAGGGGCGACCAGTGGGGTGCTGCAGGGATCGGTCCTGGGGCCAGTTCTGTTCAATGTCTTCATTGGTAATATTGCAGAACATCTGAAGGGAATTTTTTCACCAAATTTTCAACATAGCCATTTTAAGACCTCTGCTCATGAACAGTGTCACTGTGATTTTCTTAATTTGTCCCGTACATTGATTTCGCACACCGACTGCGCCATTGTGCGCTGCATGGGCAGAAACACGTTTTGGGTGAGATGTGAAAAATGACAGCTACACTACTCATAAGAAGGTGTGGTTAAATGGCAATGTTGAAAATCTGGAGTGAAAATATTGAAAATCATGAACTTACGAAAGGCATGAGGAACTGTACAATGCACGTCAGTAAAACAGTCATTTTTTGGAATTTTTTCACCAAATTTTCAACATAGCCATTTTAAGACTTTGCTTATGAACAGTGTCACTGTGATTTTCTTAATTTATCCCGTACATTGATTTCGCACACCGACTGCGCCATTGTGCGCTACATGGGCGGAAACACGTTTTGGGTGAGGTGAAAAATGACAGCTGTACTTTTCATAAGAAGGTGTGGCAAAATGGCAATGTTGGAAATCTGGAGTGAAAATATTGAAAATTCGCGAACTTACAAACGTGCATAGGAACTGTACAACGCACGCTCGTAAAACAGTCATTTTTTGGAATTTTTTCACCAAATTTTCAACATAGCCATTTTCACACATGCCCACACAATGCAAAGCATCATGGGATGCATATGCAAATCACCACAGAATGTTATGCTGGTCCAACTTTAAACAGCCATTTTAACACCTGAGCTCATGAACAGTGTCACTGTGATTTTCTTAATTTGTCCCGTACATTGATCTCGCACACCGACTGCACCATTGTGTGCTACATGGGCTGAAACACGTTTTGGGTGAGATGTGAAAAATGGCAGCTGTACTACTCATAAGAAGGTGTGATAAAATGGCAATGTTGGAAATCTGGAGTGAAAATATTGAAAATTTGCGACCTTACGAAGCGCATGAGGAACCGCGCAACGACGCCAGTAAAACAGTCATTTTAGGAATTTTTCACCAAATTTCAACGAGCCATTTTAAGACCTCTGCTCATGAACAGTGTCACTGTGATTTTCTTAGTTTGTCCCGTACATTGATTTCGCACACCGACTGCGCCATTGTGCACTACATGGGCGGAAACACATTTTGGGTGAGATGTGAAAAATGACAGCTGTACTGCTCTTAAGAAGGTGTGGTAAAATGGCAATGTTGAAAATCTGGAGTGAAAATATTGAAATTCTGAACTTATGAGCCTGCGTAGGAACTCACTGCTATGCACTCGTAAAACAGTCATTTTGGAATTTTGGCGCAAATTTTCAACTATGGGGTTTTTGGGACCCCTTCTCATGAATGATGTCACTGTCATGGCATTATTCAGGCCCAAAGGGTGATTTTGCGCAGTGACTGCATAGTGACTGCGAAATCACCCTTCAGGCCCGAATAACGCCATGACAGTGACATCATTCATGAGAAGGGTCCCAAAAACCCCATGTTGAAAATTTGGTGCAAAAATTCCCAAAAATGCCTGAGATATGCAACAAAGTTGAAAACCCCCCATCTAGCCCATTATACAGCTTACCGGCATTTCCTCAGTTCGCGGTCGGCTTTGAAGAGTGCAGACGTGTTCCCAGTCCACCGAAGATCGTCGCGCCAGGTCCGGAGGTAAGTATGGGGTGGGGGGGTGGGGAGGCAGGTGCGCAGTGGGTGGTGCGGGTTGTGGGAGGGGGCCAGGAGATCATGTGGGGACCATTTTTCTTTGCAGGAAAAAAATGGAGCGACGCAGGATGTTCTAGCACTGAGGTGGGCTCAGCATGGCACAAGGATGGTTTTAGGGGCATTCAGCCAGCGGGGGATTAGGCACCCCGTCAGCTAAGTTAAACACCCACGCTGGGTGGGCTCCCAGCATGGCACTTACTACTGGGGGGAACACAGCTCAGCCGACAGGGATTGGGCACCCGTCGGCCATACAGTGCGCAAGGGGATGGGACGCACACACTGCAGTCTGTGGGAGCTGCGCATGAGCAGCCGATATCTTATCACTGCTCACTCAAGCGTAGTTCCCCTTTCAACTGTATGCCACTGCATTTTGGAGCTTGTCATAGACAGCTCCAGAATGCATTGGCTTACAGAGGCCGCGCCTGCCAACACACTGACTGAATTGGAGGAGGAGGTGACACACCTCCGAAATCTCCGATGATGGCACTGTGTTTCTTGCACATGCATGCAAGCAACATAAAAATGGTGAGCATTTAAAGATATAAAAGTATTCCTTATCACAGCAGTTAAAGACCATACTCACAATGCAGCCTAGAAAAGATTAGGTTGATTTGCTGCTAATGGTGTTAATTGCTCTACTTTACACCTCTCAGACTGACTGGTATACAAAGGTTTGCATGACATCAGAATTTGTTTGTAATATGAACATGCAAGTAAAATGGTGAAGGTTTTAACAGAATCTGTTTTACAAATATGTGAGTAGTCAAAATGACTGAAAAAGTACTGCCTCTGAATAAATCTGGATTAGCAGGTAAAGTTTCTGAAACACATTGTACAGTCCACACTGGACAGGAGGCTACCCTAATGTGGTGCCTGTCTGAATGTTTAAGGGTTTCAGAAAAATGAAGGTGTTAATTAAGGTGGTATTGTTTACCCTTCCCATGAATAATCTTCCAATTTGCTGATGTGAAGGTAGAGGTGACAACTGAGCAGACAGGGACACATTTGGCTCTCTAAGTGCCCTGCACTTGAAGGCACTTCCTGGTTAGCATGCACTACAAGCAAGCAAGCACACTGAAATGTCAGACACTTGCTTGCAGTCAGATGAGAAGAAAATGAAACAGTTAGTGGGGAATCTCACAGGTGCTGCTTGACCCACCATAAAAACCGAATTTGCAATGGTGAAAACAGGAGGACCAAATCTGGACCTAGAAAACCGAATCATTCGGTCAAAAACCGAGTAGGTGGTAACCTTATTTTGCATTTACCCTGACTGTGGTTCCAGTTTGTGCAAGAGTACTGTACTGCTGTTATTTGCCGTGTATAACCTTGTTTTACAGGGGGTCCCCAGGGTGGAGCCAGAGAAAAGTCCTGGTGGTAAGTGCAAACAGTGTGCGTACTTGTGTGGTGTATCAGGGGTATTGTGAAAGTGATTATTGTGTATTGTTCTGGTCACTAGTAAGGAAAGAGGGGGGTTACAGTGTCCCGGAGGGCTGTGCCTCGGTTAGCTTGGCCACTACCAACCCTGACCTCTGGGTGGAGGCACCCATTTCAGAACTCAGGCCCCTTAACCTGCTACCAGCCAAGCAGGCAGGGGTAGTAGGCCTTCGGATAGCACTACCTACGGGTTACATAGTATCTAGCTGACAATTTCTTTACTGAGAGATGTAGTCCCCTACTTCGGTAGTGTAGATGTCTGCAATACCAAGACTGACCAACAGAAGGTCTCAGTTTGAATGGTAGGAGATTGAATCACAACTCCTACAGGTTATTACTCCCATGTGTTATGACAAACCTCACAAAATCACTTTAATATACAATCATTTTTGCAAATAATAGTTACTGATCATGAGTGACGCCAGCTCCCTTCCAAGAAAATCCCAGTACCTAACCATACTACCTTCCTCTGTCACCTTGGGGAAATACTGTAAGTGACAATGATTATGAGTAGTGCATGTCTCAAGGCAAGGCATGAACAGGTTAACTAGTAAGACTACAAGTTGGGCTACTATGCAACTGCCAAGAGCTGCAACCTCCCCCCCATTCAAAAAGATTTCACATTACTAGCTCTGCTTGTACAATATATTATTTTATAGGACTACGCACAAAAAAAAGGACTTGTCCCGACTCCTGCTTGTGTGGGATATGGCTGTGGACACTGCAAACAGAGGCTACTCAACTGCCAGGCTACCCCCTCCCTTCAAAAAGGTTTCACATGTGATGCAAGCCTTTACTGGCTCTGTTTGCACAATTTATTTTTTTTACAGGACTATACAAAAACAAGCATTTGTCAATGCCGAATGTTGCTTGCTTGTCTGTGCTGTTTAGGTATTTGGAAGTGATAGTTCCATGCCTTCCTCCCAAAACATACACTGTGTCTTTCCATTCAGTATTCACAGAAGAGTGGGAGGGGCAAGGGCCACAGCAGTACAGCAGTTGCCAAGGGGGTGAAGAGGTGGACAATAGTCCATTCAAAGGCAAGAGAGTCCTGCAGGAGCTCACTAAATTGAAGGTGGACAAAGCGATGGAACCAGGTGGCATACACCCAAGGATATTAACAGAACTGCGAAGGGAGATAGCAGTACCTCTGGCAGCCATGTTCACTGAGTCATTCAACATGAGTGAATTGGAGGAGGGCACATGTGGTCCCTCTACACAAGTCCGGCAGCAGGGAGGAGGCAGGGAACAATAGGCCATTCAGCCTCACCTCAGTAGTGGGGAAGATCATGGAGACATTGCTTAAAGAAAGGACAGTGGAGCAGCTAGATGCCATTGGAGCCCAGGACCATAGACAACATGGATTCACAGTGGGGACATCATGTCAGATAAATCTGGTTGATTTCTTGACTGGGTGACAAAGGAAGTGAATCAGGGTGGGGCAGTGGACAACGCTTACCTTGATTTCAGCAAAGCCTTTGACACCATTCCATATAGGAGGCTGATAAACTAGCTGGGTAGGCTGGGTATGGGGGAAAGGTGGTAAACTGGGTTAGAAACTGGCTAACAGACAGGAGGCAGGAGTGGTGGTAAATGGTGTGCAGTCTAGGGAGAGGGCGACCTGTGGGGTGCTGCAGGGATCGGTCCTGAGGCCAGTTCTGTTCAATGTCTTCATTAGTAATATTACAGAACATCTGAAGGAATTTTTCACCAAATTTTCAACATAGCCATTTTAACATCTCTGCTCATGAACAGTGTCACTGATTTTCTTAATCTCCCAAACATTGATTGCACACACGAATGTGCCATTGTGCACTCGTGCGGAAACACATTTGGGCGACATGTGAAAAATGACAGCTGTACTACTCATAAGGAGTGTGGTAAAATGGCAATGTTGAAAATCTGGAGTGCAAATATTAAAAATTTGCAAACTTACGCGCGTGCGTAGGAACTGCGCAGCACATGCTCGTAAAACGGTAATTTTTAGGAATTTTTTCATCAAATTTTCAACATAGCCATTTCAAGACCTCTGTTCATGAACAGTGTCACTGTGATTTTCTTAATTTGTCCCATACATTGATTTCGCACACCGACTGCGCCATTGTGCGCTACATGGGCAGAAACATGTTTTGGGTGAGATGTTAAAAATGACAGCTGTACTGCTCAAAAGGAGGTGTGGTAAAATGGTAATGCTGAAAATCTGGAGTGAAAATATTGAAAATTCGCGAACTTACGAGTGTGCGTAGGAACTGCACAACACACGCTCGTAAAACAGTCATTTATAGGACTTTTTACACCAAATGTTCAACATAGACTTTCTGAGAGCCCACCTTATGAACACTGGCAGTGTCGTTTTGTTAATCAGTCCCAAAAGGTGATTTCACGCAGTGACCGTGAAATCACCCTTCGGGCCCGATTAACGCCATGACAGTGCAAGAATTCATGAGGAGGGGTCCCAAAAACCCCATGTTGAAAATTTGGGCCCCAAATTCCCAAAAATGCCTGAGATATGCAACAAAGTTGAAAAAAACATATCTATCCCATTATACAGCTTACGAGCATTTCCTCAGTTTGTGGTCGGCTTTGAAGAGTGCAGGCGTTCCGGTCCACCGAATCGTTGCAAGCTCGGAGGTAAGTATGGGGTGAGGGGAGTGGGAGGCAGGGTGCGCAGTGGGTGTGTGCGGGTTGTGGAGGGGGCAGGGAGAAGCGCCGAGGACAGTTTTATATTTACAGTTTTTTTAATAAGATGACGAGGGACGCTTGCCACGCGAGGGTGGGCTCCAGCGTGGCAGCTGGAAGGCTGTTGGGGGGCTGGAGCCGATGGGGATTGGGCACCCGTGTACGCATACATCATTTGCCACGCTGGGGTGGGCTCCCAGTGTGGCACCTGGACTCTTTGGGGGCGTGAGCCAACAGGGGATTGGGCACCCCGTCGGCCGACGTACAGTGTGGGGGAGGAAGGCGCAGGAGCACGCAGTGTGCGTGTGTGCTGCAGGGTATGGAGGGGAGCTCTGCTTACTGAAGTGGAGCCTCCTTTCAACTGTATGACCACTGCATTTTCAACTGCTGTCATAGACAGCTGCAGCAGTGATTGGGGAACTGGGGCCGCGCCTGCAAACACAATGACTGCATTGGAAGACGGGTGCCACACCTCTGAAAACTCGGATGATGGCACTATGTTTCTTGCACATGCGTGCAAGCAACATAAAAATGGTCCTTTCCTGACTCCTGCTTGTGTGGGAAATGGCTGGTGACACTGCAGACAGAGGCTACTGAAGGTTTCACACATGCCACAAGCCTGCCCTTTACCGGCTCTGACTGCAGTGCTTGTGTATCATTTTTTTTTTATTCTTGGCTACTATGCAACTGCCAAGAGCTGCCCCCCAAAAAAAAGGTTTCACATTACTAGCTCTGCTTGCACAATTTATTATTTTACAGGACTACGTACACAAAAAAATGTCTATGTCCTGACTACTGCTTGTGTGGGAAATGGCTGGTGAGACTGCAGACAGAGGCTAAGCAACTGCTGGGCTGCCCCCTTCCTCCAAAAAGGTTTCATATGTGATGCAAGCCTTTACTGGCTTTGTTTGTACAATTTATTTTTTGCAGGACTACGCAAAAAAATGATACAGTCCTGACTCCTGCTTTTGTGGGAACCGGCTGTGACAATGCAGACAGAGGCTATTCACTGCTGGGCTGCCCCCTCCCTCCAAAAGGTTTCACATGTGACGCAAGCCTTTACTGGCTCTGTTTGCACAATTAATTTTTTATAGGACTACACAGAACAAGCATTTGTCAATGCCGAATGTTTGCTTGCTGGCATTGGCAGTGGTAATGTAGAAGTTACAGAGCTGCGTAATAGGAATGGCAGTGAAGTACTGAACTGAAGCCAACCCCACCACCACCCTGCAGAGAGTGACAGGCATTGGGGTGTGCATTTGGGTTGTCAGGCATAACAGCCTCGCCATTTCACCACACCCCACCCTGCAGACACTGACAAGTGTCACGGTGTTCCTTGGGGTCTTTGGCCCTTATGCGCACCCCATTTCATTAGGAAATGCGGTGAGATGGGTGCGATATAGGAGAATGGGGTGAACTTTGGGGCTGAAGAGTCCAAGGCATACCTCGATGCCTCTCACTGGCTGCAGGGTGTGGAATGGTATGAGCATTACAGGCAAGAATCCCAAGTCACACCCTGATGCCTGTCATTCTGTACAGGGTTGGGCGTTATGGTTGGAAACCCTAATACCTCAGGCATTCGTTGGTATTTTCACTCCAAATTTTCAACATTTTTTGTGACCCCACCTCATGAACAGGGGGAATATCAGTTTGTTAGCCGAAAGCTGCTTATGCACAGCGACTACGGCATTTAGCACCACAGGTGCAAAAACATTCCGAACAGGATGTAAAAAATGACAGCTGTACTGTTCATGGGGAGGTGTAAAAAATGGCAATGTTGCAAATCTGCAGTAAAAATATTTAAAAAAATGGTGAAGTCATAAGCGTACATAGAAACTGTGCAACGCACACCCGTAATATAATTAGGTTGGGGATATTTTACAGCAGATTGTCAACTCAGGCATTTTGGTGCCTCCGATCATGAACAGTGTCACTGTGATTTTCTTTATCAGTGCCGAACAATGATTTCCCACAGCGACCATGCATCTCAGCGCTGAAAGTGTGAAAACACACTTCAGCCATGTTGTGAAAAATGACAGCTATACTGTTCATAAGGAAGTGTGAAAAAATGCCACTGGTGAAAATCTGAACTGAAAATATTACAAAGTTATGAACTTACGAGGGTGCGTGGAAACTGCGCATTGCTCACTCGTAACACAGTCATTTTATGGACTTTTGTCACTAAATTTTCAACATAGCCATTTTAAGACCTCTGCTCATGAACAGTGTACCTGTGATTTTCTTAATCTGTCCTAAACATTGCTTTCACACACCAACAGCACCATTGTGCGCTACATGTGCGAAAACACATTTTGGGCGACATATGAAAAATGGCAGCTGTACTGTTCATAAGGAAGTGTAATAAAATGGCAATGTTGAAAATCTGGAGTGAAAATATTAAATTTGCAAACTTACGAGCATGCATAGGAACTGCGCAACGCACGCTTGTAAAACAGTCATTTTTAGGATTTTTTCACCAAATTTTCAACATAGCCATTTTAAGACCTCTGCTCATGAACAGTGTCACTGTGATGTTCTTAATGTGTCCCATACATTGATTTTGCACATACTGTGCCATTGTGCACTACATGGGCGGAAACACATTTTAGGCAAGATGTGAAAAATGACAGCTATACTGCTCATAAGGAGGTGTGGTAAAATGGCAAAGTTGAAAATATGGAGTGAAAATATTGAAAATTCGCGAACTTACGAGTGAGCGTAGGAACTTCACAATGCACCCTCGTAAAACAGTCATTTTTAGGAATTTTTTCACCAAATTTTCAACATAGCCATTTTAAGACCTTTGCTCATGAACAGTGTCACTGTGACTTTCTTAATTTGTCCCGTACATTGATTTCGCACACCTGACCGTGCCATTGTGCACTACATGGGTGGAAACACGTTTTGCGTGAGATGTGAAAAATGACAGCTATACTACTCATAAGAAGGTGTGGTAAAATGGCAATGTTGAAAATCTGGAGCGAAAATATTGAAAATTCGCGAACTTACGAGGGTGCATAGGAGCTGTGCAACGCACGCTCGTAAAACAGTCATTTTTAGAAATTATTTCACCAAATTTTCAACATAGCCATTTTAAGACCTCTGCTCATGAACAGTGTCACTGTGATTTTCTTAATTTGTCCCGTACATTGATCTCGCACACCAACTGCGCCATTGTGCACTACATGGGCGGAAACACATTTTGGGTGAGATGTGAAAAATGACAGCTGTACTGCTCATAAGAAGGTGTGGTAAAATGGCAATGTTGAAAATCTGGAGTGAAAATATTGAAAATTCGCGACCTTACGAGCCTGCGTAGGAACTGCGCAACGCTCGCTAGTAAAACAGTCATTTTTAGGAATTTTTTCACCAAATTTTCAACATAGCCATTTTAAGACCTCTGCTCATGAACAGTGTCACTGTGATTTTCTTAATTTGTCCCGTACATTGATCTCGCACACCAACTGCGCCATTGTGCGCTACATGGGCAGAAACACATTTTGGGTGAGATGTGAAAAATGACAGCTGTACTGCTCATAAGAAGGTGTGGTAAAATGGCAATGTTGAAAATCTGGAGGAAAATATTGTACCACACCTTACGAGCTCATGAGGAACCGCGCAACGACACCGTGAAAAAGTCATTTTTAGGAATTTTTTCACCAAATTTTCAACATAGCCATTTTAAGACCTCTGCTCATGAACAGTGTCACTGTGATTTTCTTAATTTGTCCCGTACATTGATTTCGCACACCGACTGCGCCATTCTACGCTACATGGGTCGGAAACACATTTTGGGTGAGATGTGAAAAATGAAAGCTGTACTACTCATAAGAAGGTGTGGTAAAATGGCAATGTTGAAAATCTGGAGTGAAAATATTGAAATTTCGTGAACTTACGAGCCTGCGTAGGAACTGCAAAGCACGCTCGTAAAACAGTCATTTTTGGAATTTTGGCACCAAATTTTCAACATGGGGTTTTTGGGATCCCTTCTCATGAATGATGTCACTGTCATGGTGGTATTCAGGCCGAAGGGTGATTTTGCAGTCACTGCGCAAATCACCTTCGGCCCAATAACGCCATGACAGTGACATCATTCATGAGAAGGGGTCCCAAAAACCCCATGTTGAAAATTTGGTGCAAAAATTCCCAAAAATGCCCGAGATATGCAATAAAGTTGAAACCCTCCTATGTAACCCATTATACAGCTTACCGGCATTTCCTCAGTTCGCGGTCGGCTTTGAAGAGTGCAGACGTGTTCCCGGTCCACCGAAAATCATCGCGCCAGAGTCCGGAGGTAAGTATGGGGTGAGGAGGGGGTGTGGGGAGGCTGGAGTGCGCATGATGGGTGGGTGCAGGTTGTGGGAGGGGTTGGGGAGCGGCGCGTAGGACAGTTTTATTTTACAGGTTTAAAAAAAAGACGCCGTGGAAGCTTGCCACGCTGGGGTGGCTCAGCTGGCACAAGGACTTGGGGGCGCTCAGCTGACGGGGATTGGGCACCCCTACCGCCAAAGGACTACAGTGCTTGCCACGCTGGGGTGGGCTCCCAGCGTGGCACCTACAACTGGGTGGGTGGGGGCGCGGCTCAGCAACTGGGGGCACAGCTCAACCAGCGGGATTGGGCACCCGTCGGCTATACAATACGGGGCGCGCACGTCTGTCTGTGCATGGGTGGGGGAGCTGCGCGTGAGCAGCCGATATCTTATCGGTGCTCACTAAAGCGTAGCTCCCCCTTTCAACTGTATGCCACTGCATTTTGGAGCATGTCATAGACAGCTCCAAAATGCATTGGCTTACAGGGGCCGCGCCTGCCGGCCCACTGACTGAATTGGAGGAGGAGGTGACACACCTCCGAAATCTCCGATGAAGGCACTATGTTTCTTGCACATGCGTGCAAGCAAACATAAAAATGGTCCTGTCCTGACTCCTGCTTGTGTGGGAAATGGTTGGGGACACTAGAGACAGAGGCTACTCAAGGTTTCACACATGATGCAAGCCTGCTCTTTACCAGCTCTGACTGCTTGTGTATCTTTTTTTAATTCTTGGTTAACCAGGTAAGGCCCACTAGGCACAAGTGTCTGTTTTCGGGGGCAACCCGGGAGCTTTGAGGTGGTTAAGTGACTTGCTGAGAGTCACATAGTATGCCAGTAGAGGTTGTGGGAAATGGGAATCAAACCCAGGTCTGCTAGATAACCTCAGACACAGCTCTACTATATCCTGTAGGCTATAGCCAGCTGCTTTGTGTCATTACAAAAACAGCACTGTAACTGTTTGTGTGGAGTGGTGCACTGTGCTATGCTATACACTTGGGCTAGAGCAAAAGCACTGAAGTCTTCCAGTCCCCCTCCACACACACAGTCTCCTGTTGTACTTAGTTTAACTTTAATTTAACATTAAACTTGTTGCCTGCTGGAAACACTCTGCTCTTTAGTTTTTCTTTCTCAGCAGTCTGGCATCGGGATGTGCCCCCCCCCAACACACACACATACAGTCCATGGCCCCTCCCTCCTTCCTTCCTTTTTTCACAATTTTGTATGTGTTTATTTTTTAATTGAGGGCTTCCTCCTATTCTCATTAGTGGTGTGGTGGTGAGGCGGGTGAACAAAGATCCCTGACCCCAACCCAATCCCTTCCCACCGGGTCACTCCTCTGGCTCGAACCAGAAGCTGCTGCTGTTGCTAAGTGCTGTGCGACCCTCCATCCTTGCCAGCTGTCTATAACAGCACAGAGGTCAGAGCCACACTCTTATATATAGTCCGACTTGTGCATGCACAAACTGGAGTATCTTGTGGTGTGCCAACTCTCCTCCACATCCTTTGACCTCTACACCTACAATGCCTTAAGCCTTTCACATGGGGGAGCTTGAAAAAGCAAAAAAAAAAAAAAAAACAACAACAAAAAAAACAGCTCTAAGCTCCAAACCAAGCCAACAAGGTCTGGCTTGGGTGTGTAATGGAACCGAACTGCATGAGTTCGGAGTGACTCGGTTTCACTAGCAGAGGTTCTGCACACCTCTAATGCAAATGACAATGGATTATGTCACATGACACAATTGAGTTCTTCATTTCATAGACAGCTCATAGCTCTAGCCAGTTCATAGGCTGAGAATGCAATCAGACAGGGTGTGTAATTATGGAGCTATAATTGCATGGCTCGAGGGTGTTGTTAGGCATGAGGCGCTTGCACCAAGTGCCTTTAAACACCTGAGAGCAAAATGCAATTATTCCCCATAATTACACACCCTTAAGTGCCTTATCATACTTACAACGGAGAGAAAAATAATGAGCCACTGTTGGAAACAATATGTATTTATTGTATTATTGTAAAAACTAAGCTGCTTATTAAGTGGCTCTGGGTCATTCCCGAAAACAAGCCTTGGCTCAGTGTGTTTACATGGTGAACAATGTGATAAATAAATAAAATGAAACTTATGTATGATTTGGAATGCTACAAAATAATTGAATTTGTAGCTGGCAGACAAAATTGTCCCTTTGAAACATAGAAACATAGAAGTTGACGGCAGACAAGGCCGCAAGGCCCATCCAGTCTGCCCATTTCTTTTTCTGCCTTATGAATGTGCCATCGGCCTTTGCTCTGTCAATGGCCTATCTATTCATACTCATCTGTATTGCTCCCTTATGCCTATCCCATGCCTGTTTGAAGCCCTACACTGTACTCATATCCACCACTTCCTGAGGTAGGTCATTCCATGCATCCACCACCCTTTCTGTGAAAAAGAACTTCCTCACATTACCCCATAATCGGCCTCCCTCTAATCTCATGCTGTGTCCTCTTGTCCTGCTATTTTTCTTATATTTAAACATGTTAGACTCTTTCACCTTGTTAATGCCCATAAGGTGTTTGAATGTTTCGATCATATTACCTCTCCCCCTCCTTTGCTCTAGGGTATACATATTGAGCTCTGTTAATCTGTCCTCATCTGTTTTCTGATGCAGTCCCTGCACCATTTTGGTTGCCCTTCTGTGGACTGCCTCAGTTTGGTTAATGTCCTTGTGAAGGTGTGGCCTCCAGTACTGCACGCAGTACTTCACATGGGGCCTAACCAGTGTCTTGTAAAGAGGGATTATTACCTCCCTCTTCCGACTTGTAATACCTCTACTAATACACCCCAACATCCCCCTAGCATTACGTACTGCTTTAGTGGTCTGCTTGTTTGATTTCAGGTCATAGGTGATGATAACACCCAAATCTCTTTCTTCCCTTGTGACTGCCAGCAACTCCCCTCCCAGCCTATAGGTTGCCTCAGGGTTTCTCTTCCCTATGTGCATGATCTTGCATTTCTTTGCGTTAAACTCCAGTTGCCACTCTTCTGACCATTTTGCTAGTTTATCCAGATCTCTTCTCATTATGCCCACCCCATCTGGATCATCTACTCTGTTGCAGATCTTGGTGTCATCTACAAACAGACAAACCTTACCCTCCAGTCCTTCTGCAATGTCACTGATGAAGATATTGAAGAGGACTGGCCCCAGGACTGATCCCTGAGGTACCCCACTTGTGACTTGCATCTCTTCTGACTGTATACCGTTTACCACCACTCTCTGTTTTCTGCCCGTCAACCAGTTTGGAACCCAGTTGACCAACTTCTGACCCACCCCAAGCCTACCCAGCTTATTAATCAATCTTCTATGTGGAACAGTATCGAAAGCTTTTCTGAAGTCAAGGTAGGCGACACCAACTGCTCCCCTTTGGTCCACCACTCTGGTTACCCAGTCAAAGAAATCTATGAGATTAGTTTGACAGGACCTTTCTTTTGTAAACTCATGCTGTCTTGGATCCTGTGCTCCTATGGATTCCAGGTATTGAACTATCCTTTCCTTAAGGAGTACCTCCATAATCTTGCCCACTACTGAGGTAAGACTGACTGGTCTGTAGTTCCCTGCCTCCTCCCTGCTACCAGTCTTGTGAAGTGGGATCACATGAGCTCTTCTCCAGTCTTCTGGCACCTCTCCTGTGCTCAGAGACTCACTAAACAGTTCTGATAATGGCTCTGCTAGTTCCACCCTTATCTCCTTTAGTACCCTGGGATGTATGCCATCAGGTCCCATTGCCTTGTCCACCCTGAGCTTATCAAGCTCTTGTAGGACCCTTTCTTTTGTGAAGGGACTAGTGCACACCTCCCTCCCCCGTGTCCACGGTGCTGCGCTGTGGGCCCTGCCCTACCTTCTCTTCGTTAATACTGAGCAGAAGTATCTATTTAGGATAGATGCTTTTACATGGTCCTCCTCCTCACATGCCCCCTTATCCCCTTTGATCTTAGCAATATCCCCTCTGGACTTTCTCCTTTCACTAATGTATCTATAGAAATTCATGTCACCTTCTTTTACTGTTTGAGCTAGTGTTTCCTCGGTTTGTGCCTTTGACCGCCTTACTACCTTCCCTGCTTCCATTAGGAAGTTTGGTATGCCTCCCTATCTTCATCCTGCTGTGTTCCCTTATATTTCCTGAAGGCCAGCCTTTTGGCTCTGACCTTTTCTGCTACTGTTTTTGAGAACCAAAGTGGTTTCCTTTTTCCTTTGCACTTCCTTTTCTCTCTAACACAATGGGGTGTTGCTTCAAGTATTACATCTTTAATTCTTGCCCACTTTCCCTGTATCCCCTCACCTGTATTTCTTTTTGCCAGGGATAGCTTAACTCTGTTGGCCATCTCATCAAAATCAGCTCCTCCGAAGTCTCATATTTTTGCCTTGGAATGGGATGATTTAGTTCTAGTGGCCAAACTGAACCTTACCATGTGATGGTCACTGGCCCACAGGTGACCTTCTACCTGGAGATCCGTGATCCTTTCCCTATTAGTCAGTACTAGATCTCTTTGAGCAGCTCAAGTCCCTGTTCAGTGTTGAAAATGTTTCCGTAGCTAATTTTGCAGCATCAATGTTTGCCACTTCCAAGAAAAACTAAAAAATGAAAGGAAAAGAAATGCTGATGCTGGGTGAGAAGGAACAAAGAACATTATGTAATCCCTCCCCCCCACTGTAGAGTGTGTACCTGTTTTGTGCATGTTATGTCTTGTTTTAGGTCCCATAATTAAAGAGTTAACTTTCCCTATGCTGCACAGGTGGGAGCTCCATGGGTGGGAGGTCACCGTTGGTACACAAAGTTCTAAAGTTTGGGGTTTTGGGCACCTTTGAGGGAGTGTGTGGAAGGAGAGTGAAGAGAAGAGCCCGGGTGTAAGAGGGCATGCGGCAAAGAGTGGGGTCAATTGCCCACTCTCTGTGGGGTCCCAAACTGTCTGACGGTTGGGGTATTCACAGTGTGGCAAGTGACGTGGCAGTGGCTGTAACCTGGTCCATGGAGTGGCCCACGCAACATTTCCCCCTGTAACATTCCCTCCGGCGCTGAATGATGAGATCAGTGGCCAGAGACAAGAGTGTTTGTAGAGAAGGTTTGGGAGCCCTGGTCCTTGTGCAGTTTTCAGAGGGAGGGGGAGAGAGAGAGAGACAGAGAGACAGAGAGACCAGTGGGAAGAAGCTGAGCCTGCAAGTCAGAGGGAGAGTACGGTTACGGCCCCAGAGTCAGAATGCCAACCCGGTTGTGGCAACTCCAGTAGTGCCATGGGAATGTTTATCCATGAAGCTTGAAGGGAAAGTCACTCGCCAGGACTCAGGTTCAGTGAACTAGGAATATGTGGAGGGAGAGTGTCAGCTCTAGATGTCAGAATGGCAAGCTGTTTTGTGACAGCCATGGTGGGGACATCCGCCCTATGCCCGAAAAGGGACGTCACCTGCCACAGCCTGAAAGTTTGGACTGAAACCAAAAAATGGGGAATGAACAGTAACCCTGTTTCTAAGGGGCTTGCTGCTGATAAGCCCAAGTTTGGACCAGTGAGAGATGTGTAACTCCTAGGTGGTGCTACCCCAAGGGCTACTACAACTGCCTGCTTGGCTAGTTGCAAGTTAAGGGGCCTGGGTAATGAAACGGGTGTCTCCACTCGGAGATCAGGGTTGGTAGTGGTCAAGCTAACCTGGGCACAGCCCTCTGGGACACTGTAACCCCCTCTTTCCCTTCTAGTGGCCTAAACACTGTACAATAATCAATTTCACAATACCTCTGGTACACCATACAAGTACCCACACTGTTTGCAATTACCACGAGGGCTGGTTCCTCTGGCTCAACCCTGGGGACCCCCTGTAAAACAAGGTTAAGCACAGCAAATAGCAACAGCACAATACTTTTGGCACAAACTGGAACCACAGTCAGATTAAATGCAAACAAAGTTAAATCCAATTTATTCAGGGGACTTGAACAAGGGAGGGGCGTAATCAGGTTGATTTGCTTAAAAACTATATCAATCAGACAATTATGCACGCAGTTCAGAGTCCCTACACAGTCACACACTCTGGGCACCCAGGTAGGAAAACAGTGGGCTAGCCAGGAACATTGCAGCTGGTTGGGATCCTGTGATGGAAGAAAGCAACATGCACAACATACACTATTTGTAATCCGGAGCCGGAGGGCTCAGTTCGTGAAAGAAAAGGCAACAAGACAATCAGATGACAACACTTTTAGATTTAGCTGGTGTTGCAGGGAGTTACCCTGATGTTTACTCACGATACCCAATACAGAACATAGGCAGGATGAAATCGAGACTGCAGGCTGTTGAGCTGGAGTACCCGGAGAAGCAGGGCCCACACGAATCACCGAGGCATCGTTCCTGTTCAAGGCATTGAGCAGGGGGCTGATCCCCAGGCCGGTCTTTCGTCGATGACTTTCTCTGCATAGCAGGTATTCTGGCTGGGCTAGTGTATCAGGACCCAGGCAAACGGCAATGGATATGGATTCAGTCCGTGGAGCTGGATTCGGCCTCCAGCAAGCAAAACACAGTTCAGACACACAGAGGGGAACCAAATCACAACCCACTATAAGCACACAGCACATTCACATGTAAGGAAATTCCACTGTACCAGGCAAATGGCTCTCCGGTCGCAATTACAGAGTCTCTGCACAATCCAGGAGTTCAGAGGTAGCTAGAAGTCCTGACAGGCTGATCGTATTCAGCAAATCTTCGGTCTTCTTCAGGTTAAAGCCTGGTCACAATTCAGTGGCTTAATTCGCTCTCCAAATTCGGATTCAGTCTGAAAAAAGCACAAGTTCCCTCTCAGGAACAGCAGGCAGGCATGCAGGTCAAACTCAGGCCTTTCCACAGTTCTCCCACGTGAATCTACTATGGAGTGCTGCTCGAACTATCTTGAGCGGTTACTTCTTCACTTCCCAACTCAGATCTAACTGAAACTGCAAGCAGTGTGGGACTTTCCCCAAGATCCAAAAAGTTTGGTTGGCTGATCTGTCTGTCAGTCACAATAAGAGCTCCCCCTCCAGGTTATTTTAGGCACCAAAAGACCAAAACTACAATTACTACAAGTTTTGGCCCCACAAAGACCCTGTAGGCAGGCTCCATTTTAGAGTCCCAAATGTACTGATTGGCCCATTCTGCAGTCCAGGACCAAGATGATGGATACACTCAGAACTGTCCATGTTACAAAGAAGGCAGGTTAGAACAAACTGCAATATTATTACTACTCTAACAAATGATCAGCAAACAAGTACATCTTCTAACAGAGCTCCCTCTCAGATTAATTATGACTGCAATCGAGGCAGCTCTTAAAGAGACAGTACACAGAGGCTATACTGGCCCTATTCGGCAATACATTTAAAACAGCTAAAACGCAGAACACCAGCCTGGCAGTGAGCATTTAGGCAAGCTCCAGGAAGACTTTTCGGGAACTTCCATTTGTGGGGGGAGGGGTTACATCCTTCCTTGCCTGGAGAAAACTTGGCGTCCGCGTCAAGTCTGTACTATCATGCATCAGTTAACATAAACGTATTACTTTACTATACATATTCACTACACTTCACAATACTATATCCATAATGACAGTGCTTATGCACGTTTCATACGTGTGATACTGATTCCACTATGATTAACATGCTTGTAACATCACAATACTGATTCATGTTATAACTTTCTGTACATTAAACAATGTAGGAGGGGGCCCTTCCCTATCAGCTAACTTGGGGCTGGATGGGGCTGGGGCACAATACTGAGAAGGAAGAACAATCAACCTGGAATTGGCCATTAAGCTCAGTTTGGGTAGTGAGCTCTGAGAAATATAAACACCTTTGTGAACCACATTGAATGGCAAATCCACTGGCCTCACGGGAGAATCATAACTGAAGCACAATACTGGCTTGACAGCTCGGCCAGTCTTTCTTGGGGGGAACAGCCACAGTCTCTGTACTTTCAGCACTAACTTTGGAGCTTTTTTCATTCGTGAGGAGTGCCTCTGCATGGATGGGAATGTCCAAACTGGGAGCACTGTCAGCTTTTTGCTCTGTAGGCTCTGTTTCCACAACACTTGGCTCATTTAGAGAAGGCTCTGGCACAATTAGGCTTTCTGGCACTGAAGGGGGGCTGTCAGCACTCTCATAATGTTGTTCAAGTTCTGGTGTGTCACTAGGGAGACTCAGACCATCAGCCCCTTCTTCGGGGCAATTCACACAGTTCCACAAAACACAGAGTCCGCAACCTCAGATGTGATGCTTTGCACCTCACTTTCAGGGAGCATTGGCTCCAAGGACGAAGCTGGGGGGTTAGGCAGTCCAGAAGGCCCAGCTTCCTCCACACAATTAGTCATAAGGTTACTTCAAAACAGCTGACTCAATTCATAGGAGGGGTAATAGGCATTTTCACACTCACTGTCATCAGAGGTGGACTGACAGTCACTGTCATTCTGGGCCTGCTGCGGGGAAATCTTAACTCTGTAACTACTGGGGTAGGTTGACTCTGTCTCTTTACTGCAGCAGCATGAGTCACCGGCCAAGGGGAGGCAACGTCTGCTGGCTCAGCTTCAATAATAACTTGGCCGATAGGCAGCAAGTGGATATGGTGCATGGTCTTGACAGCTTTGGAGTTATTCTCTGGGCATACCTTGTATACTAGTAGATCATCCAACTTTCCAGCCACTACATGAGGAAGATGGTGCCACGTATCAGCAATTTTGTGCTTGCCATGTAGTCCCAAATTGCGTAACAACACATGGTCTCCAAGCCGTAGCTCTTGAGCCTTTACTTTCTCGTCGTG
Source organism: Neoceratodus forsteri (assembly GCA_016271365.2). Lineage (NCBI taxonomy): Eukaryota > Metazoa > Chordata > Ceratodontiformes > Ceratodontidae > Neoceratodus > Neoceratodus forsteri. Next base: position 1,454,070,494 of record CM057452.1, read on the forward strand.
CCTCTCTTTGTTAGCGAGATTTCTTTTAGCAGCCATTGTCTGGGCCAGTTGATATGCATGGTTCAATTGAGCTTTCAGTTTCTGTACATACTGCAGGTAGTTTTCAGCTTGGACCCCATCTGGGGAAACCCCAAAACAGACATCAACTGGCAGGCGGGCCTCCCTCCCAAACATGAGGCAGTAGGGGGAGAACCCAGTAGCATCATTTTTGGTGCAATTGTATGAGTGTACCAAGGTGCTAATCTGCTGGCTCCACTTATGCTTGTCTTTTGGGTGGAGGGTGCCCAGCATGTCTGGAAGGGTGCGGTTAAAATATTCTGGTTGACGGTCCCCCTGCGGGTGATAGGGGGTGGTTCTTGACTTCCGCACCCCCCACAGAGAGAGCATTTCTTTGATTAGCCGACTTTCAAAGTCTCTGCCTTGGACAGAGTGGATCCGCTGGGGGGCACCATAGTGGACAAAGAAATTTTCCACTAGCACCTTGGCCACAGTAGAGGCCTTTTGATCTTTAGTTGGAAAAGCTTGTGCATACCATGTGAAATGATCCATAACTACTAACACATTGCCAATATTCCGCTGATCAGGTTCTAAACACAAAAAGTCTATGCTGGCCAGTTCTATGGGGGTGCTGGTAGTAATATTGACAAGGGGGGGTAGCCCTCTGAGGCAGGGCTTTCCTTTGCAGGCAATGACTGCAGGTCTTTACATGGTGCTCAACATCGGCCCCCATTTTGGGCCAGTAGAATCGAGATCATGCCAGGTTGAGAGTTCTGTCAATACCGAGGTGCCCCATGTGATTGTGGAGGGACCTCAGTACCAAATATTTAAAGACCATGGGCAGGACCAATTATGGCTTGTCTACTCGACCACTGTGATCCACTGTCTCTCTGTATAACAACTGATTGTGCAACTTCAACCTGGGGCCTCCTTTTAACAATAGGGCACATCGCAAGACAGGGGAATGCAACTGGGACACATCATTCCCCTCATGCAGGGCATCAAGTGCTGGCTGAATCATAGGATCTTGGGATTGAGCCCACTGGATCCTGTCATTGTCAAATTGAGGTAGTGCACTAATATCTAGAGCAGAGAAATGGCAATAGGCAGCCGGTATGCAGGTATCAGGAGGGCCAAAGCAATCTACTAAACAGTCCACTGTGTCCGTAGACATCTGTTCATCTCTATCAAACTTTTGGCACAATGCTCAGATGTCAGGTTCAGACAACCTGACCCAATCACTCTTGGAGACTGGTCTTCATGACAGGGCGTCAGCATCAATATGGTTCAGTCCTGGCCAATATTCGACAGCATAATCATAGGTCAATAAAGCAGAGAGCAACTGGTGCCCAGTGGCGTCCAACTTAGCTGAAGTCTGTACATAGGTTAACGGGTTATTGTCGGTCTTCACCAATATCTTTGCCCCATAGAGGTACTCATGAAACTGGTCAACAATGGCCCATTTTAGGGCAAGGAACTCCAGCTTATGCACAGGATAGTTTCGTTCTGATGGGGTCAAGCTCCTGCTGGCAAAAGCCACTGGTCTCAAACTATCCTTATGGTCTTGATACAGCACAGCTCCTAGACCCTGCAGACTAGCGTCTGTATGCAGCACACAGGGCTTGGTAGGGTCAGCATAGGCGAGGATGGGGGCGTGGGTGAGCTGGTATATGACTTCATGGAAGGCTGCTTCACATTCGGGTGTCCAGCGGGGCCCAAAAGGTTCACCTGTTTGGAAGTATACTTTCTCGGGTTCTTTGATAGCCCCTTTCTTGTATTTACGGTTGGTAGGGGGGGTAACCTTGGGTGAGATTCAGGAGCGGGCGAATCACCTTGGCATAGTCTTTTATGAACCTGTGGTAGTAGCCACAGAACTCCAGGAAACATTGTAGTTCTTTCAAGTTATGGGGCTGGGGCCAAGTAGTCAGTGACGTGACCTTACTGGGATCGGTCTCTATCCCTTCTGCAGATATTATGTGCCTCACATACTTCACGGAGGTTTGAAAAAAATGGAACTTGTCAATGGACAGTTGTGATCAAAGTCTTCCAATTGGTCTAGGACTTTAAACAGTCGGGTCTCATGCTCCTCTAATGTGTGTCCGAACACAATGACATCATCTAGGTACACTAGGCATTCCACCAAGTTCAAATCTCCCACCGCACATTCTATCAGTCGCTGAAAGGTGGCCGGGGCACCCGAAATCCCCTGTGGCATTCTCAGGAATTCATAGAACCCCAAAAGACAGATGAAGGCGGTTCTCTCATGGTCCTCTGTGGCAATCGGAATCTGGTAATATCTGCTGCGAACATCCAATACTGAGAACCATTTGCTCCCATTCAAGCAATCCAGGGCATCTTGTATATGGGTCATGGTGTACTGATCTGGGACGGTCCGCCGGTTCAGGGTTCGATAATCAACACACATCCTTACTGACCCATTCTTCTTATGCACAACCACAATGGGAGAGGCATATGGGCTCCTTGATTCCTGTATCATGCCAGCAGTGAGCATTTCTTGCAGGTGTCTCCTCACATCATCTATGTCAGCTGGGGCAAGGCGTCGGGATCTCTCTCGAAATGGCCGGTCATCATGCAGGTGTATATGATGCTCTGCACCCTGGACACACCCCGCATCCCATTCTTTTAACGAAAACACTTGGTCTCTCTGGGCAAGTTTCTTGCTAATCCTAGCCTTCCATTCAGTTGGCAGCGGGGAATCACCAAAGTCAAATAAGTCAGAGGTCACTCTCTCCTTTTGGCCAGAGTACTTGTTATTGGGTAATACCGTAGTTTCTGCACAGTGTACTGTAGCTAGAGTGCACTCTCTGTTCACCCGGACCTCCCAATCTGACACATTTTGAATCTGGACCATCACTCGTCGTGCAAAGGCATGGGCACGGGCAGGCAAGATGCGGGGTTTCACCAATAATCCTTCTGGCAACTTTCCATCACCTGGTGCATCCAACATTAATATTTTGTTCTTTATGTTTCTATTTAGGCAGACTTCTCCATGGATTGTGCACTGTTTGTTGGGGGCCAATACCAAGGAGTCAGGTTCCTTTTTCCACACTATCCCTACTGGGTCCTCTTCATTGGGTTTCTGTTGTAAGTCATATGCCCTTTTTACTAAGGCTGGAATTCTTAGGGCCCATCCAGTCAGTTGCCCTTGTTTCTCATGGCAGAGTTGTGCTAGTCTCTGAAACATGTGGGCGTTTGTTCCAATTAACAGGGGAACCCCATCATACAGTCTGGTGGAGGCACACACACTAGGGCCAGTGTCTCTACTTGCTCCTCTACACCAGTTACAGTTGCAGAAAAGGACAACCAGAGGCAGACATATCCTAGGTAGGGATAAGACTTGTCGCTCAGCCCCCACACATGTAGGGCTTCCAGGGATTGTAATGGTACATCAGATAAGTGTTTGTCATACCAGTCCTGAAATACAATGGTCACCTGTGACCCACTGTCAAGCACAGAGTAGGAATACCATTCACAGCCACAGTAGTCTTTATTGAAGGGCCCACTACTTTGGACCAGTCTGGAGGGACAACAGGGGTCTGGACATATGACTTAGTCACAGAGGGGTTTGAGTTAGGATGGTCAAAGCCTTCACTGCAATCATTTCGTGCATCCCTTGACCACTGACTCATTTTCTGAAGCTCTCCTTGAAGCCGGTTTACCACTTTCTCCAAGCCCTTCTGAGACCGGCATTCCCTCTTCATATGGACATCCTTGCCACAATTGTAACAAATGACAGACTCTCGGTGCATTCTTGGGGAAAACATAGCAGGGGATGCTGGAGCATCGATGGGAGATTGTGATCCAACTTCTGCTGGTAGTGTACCATGTCTCAAAAGTTCCTTTAGGGTGGCAGTCAATTACTTGAGCTCACCCGAGAAGCCACCGTCAGTAAAGGATGCCTGAGGGTGCACCCCCACCCCCATAACAGTCACGTCCTGACAAGGGCCAGGGTCTCTGTCAGCAGGGGATACCTCAGTGAATGCACCTGGTTGTACTTTTCTGGCTTCCTTCAGCAAGTCCTCCCCCCACCGTTTAGCCCATGGTGGGAAACTCATAGTGGTCTCCATTTCGGAAGGGCCTTCTGGTGTCATGATCACTTGGGCTGCACTCACCCCATAATTACAATCTCCCTCTTCACCTTCTACCTCCCAGAGTTCTTTTAGCAGGTCACAGTAGTCAGGTGGGTTACCTCTCCTATCCTGGAGCCTTAACTGGATGGTCTACAGTTTAGAATGCTTGGCATGTTGCAGTATGTGGCACAATCTCACATGATTCAAATCACTGGTAGCTACCCCACCTTTCGGTAAGCTTTCTGCAGAGCTCTTTCTAGGCAAGTAATATACACAGACAAACTTTCCCCCCTTCCATTGTTTGGTACCTTGAAATTTCCACATCCAAGTCTCCCCTGACTCAATGCTCCCAAAAGTGCCTTCAAGTACAGATAGGTACTTCTGAGCAGATGCCGCAGTGTTCGTGGACCTCAAAAATTTAATGGCTTCAAGGGCGGGTCCCCTCAAACTTTCTGATTCTTTTCCGCTTCTCAGCCTCCACACACTGCCACTCGGGTACCAAGGGGGTAACATAGTCGATCCAGGTCTCCCAGTCATTCTCCCCCTGGAGGGTGGGGAGGGTGCCCAAGAACATTCTCAGCCTTCGGTGGGAGTCATGACTAATGGCAGGTACAGATATAGGGGCCAGCATTGGCACGGGCACAGAAGGTGGGGCAGTAACAGGTGCTGGAGTGGGAGGGGGTGTTGGGGGAAGGAAAGCCCCAGGTGGCAGGAATAGTTTCTTGAAGTCCTCTATGGTCTTTCCTTCCTCCAGCAACAACTTAGCAAATTTCTCCTCAAAAGTCTCAGACAATGGTGGGAGCTCATCCTCCTCAGGGTCTTTACTGTCTTTTGTTAACACTCTCCAGACGGCTAGGACCCCTTCTGAGGCAATAATCTGTGGCACTTTAGAGCTGCCCAAGAGGTCACTACACTCTACCAAGGATATGAAAGTCTGGGCTATCAAATCAGCCTGTCGACCAACCACCACAAAGTTTTTTAAACATTCAACTTTGGAGAGTGCTCCCTCTACAGTGTCCTTACTGGTACCCAAGGGAATATCCAGTATAAGCCGAGCATTTTGGGGGTCGATCTCCTGCCCAGTACACCACCCCACCAACTGGTGTACAGCCATTTCTACTGGGGAAGCCATTAATCTTTAACAATAATTCATAATTTTTGGCCACTAGAAGACACAAAATCCCAGCGGTGAGCTTCCAAGATGTAACCCCTTGGTGGCGCTACCCCAAGGGCCACTATCCCTGCCTGCTTGGCTAGCTGCAGGTTAAGGGGGCTGGGTAATGAAACCGGTGCCTCCACCTAGAGGTCAGGGTTATCAGTGGTCAAGCTAACCTGGGCACAGCCCTCCAGGACACTGTAACCCCCCTCTTTCTCTTCTAGCGGCTTAAACACTGTACAATAATCACTTTCACAATACCCCTGGTACACCATACATGTACCCACACTGTTTGCACTTACCACCAGGGTTGGTTCCTCTGGCTCAACCCTGGGGACCCCCTGTAAAACAAGGTTAAGCAAGTACCCACACTGTTTGCAATTACCACCAGGGCTGGTTCCTCTGGCTCAACCCTGGGGACCCCCTGTAAAACAAGGTTAAGCACAGCAAATAGTAACAGCACAATACTTTTGGCACAAACTGGAACCACAGTCAGGTTAAATGCAAACAAAGTTAAATCTAATTTATTCAGGGGACTTCAACAAGGGAGGGGCGTAATCAGGTTGATTTGCTTAAAGGCTATATTAATCAGACAGTTATGCACGCAGTTCAGAGTCCCTACACAGTCATACACTCTGGGTACCCAGGTAGGAAAACGGTGGGCTAGCCAGGAACATTGCAGCTGGTTGGGGCCCTGTGATGGAAGAAAGCAACATGCACAACACACACTATTTGTAATCCAGAGCCAGAGGGCTCAGTTCATGAAAGAAAAGGCAACAAGACGATCAGATGACACTTTTAAATTTAGCTGTTGTTGCAGTGAGCTACCCTGATGTTTACTCACAATACCCAATACTGGACACAGGTAGGATGAAATTGAGACTGCAAGCTATTGAGATGGAGTGCCCGGAGAAGCAGGTCCCACATGAATAACCGAGGCGTGGTTCCTGTTCAAGGCGTTGAGCAGGGGGCTGATCCCCAGGCCGGTCTCTCGTCGATGACTTTCTCTGCATAGCAGGTATTCTAGCTGAGCCAGTGTAGCAGGGCCCAGGCAAATGGAAATGGATACAGATTCAGTCCGTGGAGCTGGATACAGCCTTCAACAAGCAAAACACAGTTCAGACACACAGTGGGGAACCAAATCATGACCAACTATAAGCACACAGCACATTCACATGTAAGGAAATTCCACTGTATCAGGCAAATGGCTCTCCGGTCGCAATTACAGAGTCTCTGCACAATCCAGGAGTTCAGAGGTAGCTGGAAGTCCTGACAGGCTGATCGCATTCAGCAAATCTTCGGTCTTCTTCAGGTTAAAGCCTGGTCACAATTCAGTGGCTTAATTCGTTCTCCAAATTCGGATTCAGTCTGAAAAAAGCACAAGTTCTCTCTCAGAAACAGCAGGCAGGCATGCAGGCCAGACTCAGGCCTTTCCACAGTTCTACCATGCGAATCCACTATGGATTGCTGCTCGAACTATCTCAAGCTGTTACTTCTTGACTTACCAACTCAGATCTAACTGAAACTGCAAGCAGTGTGGGACTTTCCCCAAGATCCAAAAGGCTCGGTTGGCTGATCTGTCTCTCAGTCACAACAAGGGCTCCCCCTCCAGGTTATTTTAGGTGCCAAAAGCCCAAAACTACAATTCCTACAAGTTCTGGCCCCACAAAGCCCCTGTAGGCTGGCTCCATTTTCGAGTCCCAAATGTACTGATTGGTCCATTCTGCAGTCCAGGACCAAGATGATGGAAACAGACAGAACTATCCATGCTGCAAAGAAGGCAGGTTAGAACAAACTGCAATATTATTACTACTCTAACAAATGATCAGCAAACAAGTACATCTTCTAACAGAGCTCCCTCTCAAATTAATTATGTCTTCAATCCAGGCAGCTCTTAAAGAAACAGTACAAATAGGCTATACAGGCACTCTCTGGCAATACATTTAAACTGCTAAAACGCAGAACACCAGCCTGGCAGTAAGCATTTAGGCAAGCTCAAGGAAGACTTTTCAGGAACCTCCATTTGTAGGGGGGTTACAGATAAAGCAGGGGAGACAGAGAGTGACAAACTTTAGTTTTCCTTCTGCCTTTTGCAGGGCCTGATTCAGCCTCAGAGAAATGCTGCCCAAATTCAGCAGTGACCATCTTGGCCCAGAAGAAGCTGCCCAAGTTTAATGGGGCCATTTTGGCCACAATGTATTTATTAAGCTCCCTATGAGGACCCCTACAGTCCAGAGGTACAGATATCTGTTTAAATGGCACTATGAAGTTTGTTCATTAAATGGGATCCCCCTGTTAACATTACATTTGCGTGGGCATCAGTTATTTGTGTGGTACTATTTAAGCCTGCCTAACAAGAACTGCCTTCCAGCCCAGCACCAGAAGATGGCACCCTTTGCACCATGGACCCACCCAATGCCAGCCATTCCCAGTAAGATACAACTTTTGATTTCTGCTGCTGTGAGTTCCCACTCCCCTTGGACAATTACCACCTCATACCCCTTGACACTGGGGAAAGGGGCCTTACAAAGTGGGGGCTCATCCAGAATGGCATTTTGGGGGTGCCAGGACAATTTTGGACTACCCTCACTGGGTGCTGAGCAAGGCACGGACTTTCTAAACTTTCTTTTTGGCTTTTTGGACTGCAAAAAATATAGTGTAGGAGTGAGGAATTTCACACCTTCTTGAAGGACAGTGTGGCACCAGTGGGTCTGGAGCTGGTGCACTTCACAGGGCCAGAACATGTGCAGCTTATGTAAATCCCCTGGGGCATTCATCCTGATTGGACTTTGGGAACTTTTAGGGGCGGCGTTAACCATTGCTGGGTATGTTTGGATCGTGAGAAGGGAGATTGCAACAGGTTCTTGAAGAGTAAGTAGTGGTGCAAAGTAAAAGAAAACATAATTTTCCAATTTTAAGATGGCTAAAGCTCCAGAGATTTCTGAGGTAACAGTCCCCTTTGTCATGTTTAGGAGAATGTGGTATGTGGTTGCAAAGTCCACCATTTCCAAGAATGTTCTGTGCCAGCTCAAGGGCCCTGGAGTGACTCTTTTGCCAGTGTGTACAGGATGCCAGCAGAAGGCCTTTTTGAAGGTGGAGTGGCCATCTTTCCCAAAGGCTAGTGGGTCTTTTGCATCAGAGGAGTTGGCCCATCAATGGCTGAGAAGAGTTGAGTAGCCAATTCAGAGTGCCAGCAGCACAGAAAGTTAAGAAAGCCAGCCATCAGCTCCTTAGCCCCCAGAAATCTTCTGAACCCAGTGGAGTAGCTCAGCTGAAACCAGCAGCTCTGCCCAAAGTGCCAGTACTAGTGGCCCGAGGAAGAGGTTAGGGCCGAGGAGCACAGATGAAGTTACTGACCCCATCAGACTGTTTGATGTCAGAGAAGCCATCCCTGAGTGTGGCCAAAGAACCAATGGGTGCAGCTGCACCAGAACCAAAGTAGTAGCCTAAGAAGCCAAAGGAAGCCAGTGCCCCCCCTGCTGCAGCACAGAAGCCAAGTGACCCTGAGTCAGTAGACGAGCCTGTGGAGGGTGCAGCTCAGCTTAGCGATGATGACTTAGAAAGGGACATTCTGTCCCTTTATGAATCTGTGTACCTGACCCCTTAGAAAGATCAACCCAGCCTGGCCACTAAAAGCCATAAGCAGAGTGAACAGTGTGAAGAGGTACAGGATGGAGATCCTCAGGTGCGGAGATACCAAGAAGGAGTATGGCTGCCAGATGGTTAGGCCCCAAGGACCAAAGTGAGAAGCCAGCTTGAATGGTCACAGGCCGAAAGGATCATCCGGAGGAAGATATGGCAGGAGTACCCAAATACATGTACCCATACCTGCCTGAATGGATATGGGACAGCACTGAAAAAAACTGCCTGGATTTGGTGTATTGGAGCACCCTAGACAAGCTGTATATAAAAAAAAGTACAGTTTCATACTTACCATAACGATAGATCTTCAAGACGATCTCTTGCAGCAGGTCATATACTTGGGAAACATCTGCCAGAGGGTGCTCTTTCATGGTAGCTTTAACCAGCAGTGTTGACTGGGGTCCACCCATGATGACGTCAGTCCATGCTGTATAAATATGTGAGTGGCCTCAGTTCCTGGCTGGTGATCAGCTTGAGGAACAGGACACCAAGAGGAACCGATGAGATCTGAGGCATCGCCCAGTAGGGCAATGAGATAGAAGCAGAAGAATGCTGTCCTAGAGAAGGAGGAGGAGGAGGAGGAAGGCAGGTGGGATCATGACCTACTGCAAGAGATCCTCTCAAAGATCTACTGTTACAGTAAGTATTAAACTGTACTATCTTCTCCGAGTGTATCTTTTGCAGCAGGTCATACACTTGGGATGATTCACAAGCAGTCAAGTAGGAAGGGTGGTTAGGACAGGAGGCCCTGGAGAACAGCGCAGCAAAAGGCGGTCCACCACCTAGAGGCCATGTCAAAACTGCAGTGTCTAGTAAACATATGGACTGTAAACCAAGTGGCAGCATCACATATATCAGTGACAGAAACGCCCCTGAAGCATGCTGCAGAGGTAGACGGCTGTGGTGGAGTGTGCTTGCATAGCACCAGGGAGAGGCTTGTGGTATTTGGTGTAGAAATAGGTGGTACAGTGTGCTAACCAGTTGTTCAAGGTTTATTTCGAGATGGGGTTGCCCTCCTTTCCGGGAGCAAAAGCATTGGAGAGTTGCTTGGATTTGTGGGAGGGCTTAGTGCGAGCTATGTAGTAACGCAGGATGTGGTACATATCCAGAGTGTGGAGAAGGGTCTCTCCCTCGGGGTTCATATGATCAGGATAGAGGACAGGTAAGTGCATGGACTGGTTTAGAGTAACTTCTGAAACTGCTTTCGGAAGGAACTGGGGATTTGTGAAGAGGGATATTGTGTCCTTATTAAAAAAAATGGTAAGGCTCATGGCACATGAGGGCCTGAAGTTCTGAGATGTGTCTGGCTGAGGTGACAGCCACCAATAAAAGGGTCTTCCAAGCAAGGAAGCGCATCTCATAGGTAGCAGCTGGCTCAAACAGAGATAGGGTTAGTTTTTTCAGAATAAAGTTGAGATCCCAGAGTGGAACTAGATTCTGGACAGGGGGCTTGAGATGCAAAAGACCCCTGAGAAACATCCTGGCAAGGTCTACTTGAGTGACCTGATGGTCTCCGATGGATTCATGGAAAGCCGAGATAGTGGTCAAATGCACTTTGATAGAGAAGTAGCTTAAACTCTGACTGGGCAGGGCAGAAAGGTAGCCCAAAATATTAGTTGTTTTTTTTTTAACTCTATTTTTGATCCTACCCAGAGGGGAACTCTCTCCAGCATCCTTCCACCCTCAAAGCTCTACCTCCTGCCTGAAGCACGCTACTCCACGCCCCGCACCAACCTGGCAGATCCCCTGGTTCTGCACCCTCTGAGGTAGAGCTGTCCTATCCTCCCAGGGCACTCTATCCACAAACTAGTTTGCCAGGCGGTCGGGGGGGATGTGAGGAGAGGTGCCCAGCCTTGGAGTGTGGCTGCCAATGGCTGATGGTGCCTTTGCCTATCCCCACCGGCAGGGAATTTTCTTAGTTATGCCCTACCTCCCCCTTCAGAGCCCAGATGTGCAATGACATCTAACGATGTCTGCCACAGCTCTGCATCCTGACTACTTGGCCCTGGAGTGTAGCAGTGCCTCCGACTTCCGCTGCGTGCCACTGAGTTGCCGGGATGTCCCTGGATCCTTACCCAAGAGAGGAGAGCAATCCTATGGACACTCAATCCTCTCTCTCCCTGCTGACTCCCGGTGGCCTGGGCTCATTCCCAAACCCGAGTAGCCAGTGTGGCGCGAGGTGTGGTGTCCAGTGCCTCAACCCTCAGCGCCACTGGTCTGGCCCAAAATATTAGTTAAAGGGCAGGAGGAAGGATCCAGGCTTCTGGCAGCAGCCCGTATGGCAAAGCATTTCCATTTGGCAGAATATGTCTTTCTGGTAAAAGGTTTCCTGGAGGCCAGAAGAATCATGGCCACAGAGGAAGAGAAGTCCATGTCAATCTATAAAGACAACCTCAGGAGCCAAGCAAGCAAATCAAGGGATCTGAGATTGGGATGGAGAAGGGTCCCGTGGTTGTGCATGAGCAGATCGGGTTGGATGGGAAGGGGAAAGGGATATGTTACTGACAGTTTCTAGAGGAGGGGGAAACAGATCTGTCACAACCAAAATGGAATGATCAAAATCAGGGAGGCCCTCTCCAGCTGGAGCTTGAGTAACACTCGTTGAATAAGTGGAGCAGGTGGGAAGGCATATAAGAAGTGCCTGTGCCAGGAGAAGGACAGGGCATCCATGGAGTTGCCAACTGAGTCTGGGACAATCAAGCAATATTGAGGTAATCTGTGATTGTCTAGAGAGGTGAATAGATAAATGTCCGGAGTGCCCCACAGGTGGAATATGTCTTGGAGAACCTCATTTGCCAATGTCCTCTCATGGCCCTGTGAATGACGACTCAGGTGATCCGCAACTATGTTTTGGGCTCCTGGAACAAGAACCGCTACCAGATGAAGGTGAAGAGACAGGGCCTGATGCCAAACCTTCAAACCTCATGGCACAAAGCTTGTGACTTTGTGCCTCCTTGCTTGTTGATACAGAACACTACGCAAACATCCGATTGGATCTGCAAGGGACCGGGGATGACAAATGACTGGAAGGGGATAAGGAATGACTGAAAGGTCTGAAGAGCCAGGCGATGGCCCACATCTCAAGAATGCTGATGTGGAGGGACACTGCATCTGTTCCCAATGACCCTGCGTTTGGTGAGGACCAAGATGGGTGTCCCAACCCATGGTGGAGGCATTTGTCATTAGTGTTTGGGTAGCAGGGGGCCAACTGGAAGGGCATGCTGATCCTGAGGTGTGCAGAATCCCACCACCAGGAGAGGGCCCACCACAGTGCTGGGGTCACATGAATGGAGTCTTCAAAGTCCCCTGTCTATTGGTGCCACTGGCGGCAAGGGACCCACTGAACTGGGTGCATGTGTAAACAGGCATACGGCACAATGGAAATGGCAACCACAATGTGGCCCAGGAGCCACATAAACTGGCACATGGTAATTTGGGAAGCTGCAAGGCACTGCAGTGCAAGGGAGAGGAGCTTTTGAGGCCTGTCTTCTGGGAGAAAGGCCCTGCCCTGTGCAGTATCTAAGATTGCTCCGCTGTATTGGAGACATTGAGATGGCTCCATGTGGGATGGGATGTGTGTATTTCGATATGAAGGTATGCGTCTTTCATGTCTAGGGCACATAGACAGTATCTTTGGTTTAAAAAAGGATAGACTGTTTGCAGAGTCACCATGTGGAATCTTGTACTGGATGAGCCAGCTGAGATCCCGAAGATCTATGACAGGACGGAGGTCGCCTGTTCACTTGTGGACCAGAAAGAAATGTGAATAAAAACCCTTGCCTAGCTCAGATTGAGGCACAGGTTGTACTGCCTGCTTTTGAATCAAAGAGTGGAGTTCATCCAGCAGAACAGGAACATGGTCTGGCAGGTACAAAAGCTGCCAAGGCGGGTGCAGAGGTGGAGTGGCTGTGAGTTCCAGAGTATGGCCTGTAAGAATAATTTGCATCACTCGTTCATCTGTTGTACTATGTCTCCAGGCCTCTGAGTGGAGAGAGAAATGGCCGCCCAGTGCCTCCGATGCCTCCGGAGGATGGCAGGGGAAGCCGGAGGAGGATTTAAAAGGTAGTGGTAGTGGCAGCAGCTGCAATGGGGCGGATCTGCTACCCTTGGTAGCCGAGGCAGAGGCACTGCCAAGAGACTGGGACAGTTGTTTTCTGGTTGGCTGGTAGGACGGTTCTTTCTGGAGAGAGAGAGGCATGATGAAACTGAAAGGACTGAAATGGTAGTCTTTGAGAGGAAGACGGCTAGGCATGATACATCATGTGGACCATTCAGATAGTACAGCCTAAGGCCTGCAAGTCATTAAGGATGCCTTCTGTTTCTGTGCCAAAGAATTTGTACCCACGAAAGGGAGCATTTAAGATGGACTGTTGTACATCAGGTGTAAAACCTGAAACACAGAGCCACGCCATAGTGCTGGAGGGAAATACCAGTTGCCGAGACACATGCAGAGGCATCTACAGCATCGTAGCCTGCATGGAGAAGATGCTGAGTGATGCTGGCACCCATCTTAAGGTTAGCTAGCAATTGGTCAGTGTCTGTAGATTGGGGAATCTTTGCTGCTGCTTCAGTGGTGGCATCCCAAAGTGTTTTCTGGAACCTGAGCATATGCCCCATAAAGTTCAGGGTACGTATGACCAGGGTGGATGAGGTTTATTCTCTTTTCCCGTCAAGTCCAATTTTCTGAACTCCCCTGTCAGGAGGCAGCCTACTCAAGTCTTTGGGATGCCTGGTCCTATCATGTTCAGCATTTATGACCACAGAATCCATCTGGGGAGCTATTGCAAAAAAAGGGGTGGTCTGCAAGGGCCTGATAAGGTTTTACCACACCGCAGGAACATCTCCGACAGCAACGTCCCCCCCAACGATGGAATCACGGCGACATCCCCGACACGGATGCATCCTGATGAAGACTGGCAACACCGACCAACACACTTTTATGCAGCAATGCGGGGGGGGGCTGCCCCCCACTCCCCCTACTTTAGATATCTAACTCCACGTCACACAGACTGTGGAGTTAGATGCATGTCCCCCATCACTGCCGTGTAGCACCTGCCACCATAATGTCTGTTGCCGTCGGGGTGTCGCTGTGGGGGTTTCGCTGTCGTGTGTCATTGTGTGGTTGGTATACCATCTGGTAAAGGTGATCCACCTTCTTAGAAATGGGAGGGATGGTGTAAGGATAGTGCCAAGCTGCAGAGATGGCATCCTGATAGGCCTGGATAAGTGGAGGGGACCACAGTGACCAGGTCCTCTGGTAAGGCCAATATTCAGCCAGGTGTCGGTGTTGCTGGTCTTATTCAGTGATTGTGTACTCCATGACATGCTGTAACTGGGTCATAATGTCTAAGAAACTGGGATCATCTGGAAGAGAGCAGGGAGTATAGAGCCTGGGATCCTCCCCCACCAAGGACAGAATAGAGGCGCTGGAGGGGGAATACACCCCCTCATTCTCAGCTGAGTCCTCTTCTTCTTCTTCTTCCATATAGTACAAATCCTCCTCCTCCATGGCCAGGCAGGAAGGAAGGAGGAATGGGAGGCTCATGGTGAACCCTCTTTCTGGGAAGGGGCAACAGAGATGAGGGGGCTGGAGATAGAGGCTGTTGTATGGCCTGCATGACCTCCAACACCGTTTTGACCACAGAGGCAATGGTGACAGCAGGAACCACTGACAAAGCAAAAGAGAAAGGAGGAGGATCCCCCATGGACCCCATGCAAGAGGGGGACATCACTGAGGGGATTGGTCTGGGCTGTGGATAGGGCCAAGAGCCCGAAGCCTGAGAAGCCGCACCCAATGCCTGGACCAACAGGCCATGATGAGAGACAGATCAAGATGTGGTGGCAAGGACGGTAAGTCCATCGAGGCCAGACCCCGACCCATGCTACAGGACCAAGAAGGGGCAGAAAATGGAGACATCAATGAATGCTGGAAAGTAGAGGCCATCAACAAAGAAGCCAGTCCCATGCTGGAGTGATGGGTCATCAACGAGTGTTGAGGACTCACTGATAGAGGGGCCTGGTCTGTATCCAGGACCGAAAAAGCTTCGGAGAGGTGCGGTGACAAGAGAACTGACAAGGTGCTCATCCACAGAGCAAGGTCTTTGTCTCTTCTGGTGGCCTGAATGCTCTGAGATAAAGCCACCAAGATCATCTAGGTTTTTTGCACTGGAGTGGGACAGGCCTGTGCTGTCAACGAGTGACCGGAGGTGGAAGCCGTCGATGGCTGGGGACCCTTACCTTTATCACTCAAGGCCTTGTCTTTGTCTCAGTGCGTGTGCTTGGATGAGAAACGGTGGCTTGACTGGGATACCTGGGAGCTCATCGGCAGGAACTGAGATGAAGAGAAGTGGGACTGCAATTCCTTTTCTAGAAGAGTCACCTTCTGCCCCATGATGTATGAATCCAGTTCTTGCAGTCGTCCATGACGTGTAGCCTGGTTGGATTCCTGGCAATGAGGACAGGATTGAACATTGTGGACAGCTCCCAGACACCGAACACAGAGAGACTGGTTGTCAGATCTGTAGATCTTTCTTCCACAATGGCACTTGCAGAAAAGGGAATCCGAACTGGACGTAAGGAAAAACAAAAAAAAGTGAACTTTCATTGAAGGTAGCGTCTATGTACTTGCGGCGAAAGCAGCACATGAAGTGAGCTGGGAGATGGCGGGAAAAGAACTGTGGCCACTAGGGGCCCCCAGTCAACACTGCTGGTGAAAGCTACCATGAAAGAGCGCCCTCTGGCAGATGTTTCCCAAGTGTATGTTTTGCTGCAAGAGATACCCTCGAAGAAGATAATAAGTTAGGTCTAGAAAGTTCTAACATGGCCCTGCAGGAGATACAGCGCATTGTTAAAGGGATGTGTTCCCAATACATCTATGAGGGGCTTACCATCTTTAAAACTTTTGCATCGGTCCAGGACCTGAGTGGGAAGCAATCCAAGCACTGTGTGAGTGGACTGGGCTTGTTTGGACAAGCAACTATCAAGCCAAATCTCTGATATTACTTCTCCAGGCAATGAAGTGACTGTTGTGACCTGAGGACTCTCTGCAGTTCATGGCTCCTTGGTTTCTCTTGTTTACACTCCCTCAGAGGTGCTGCAAATTAAGCAATAAGGCATGACGGGTGTGTGTTATGGTGGGATAACAGCCCACCTCAGGTGAGTTGAAGCACAAGGCGTAGGCGAGTACTTCCAACACCTTGACGGGCTGTTAGCCCACCATAACACACCCCCTGGAGTGCCTTATTGCAATTATGAAATGGGTCATTTTTAGTAAATGTTATGTCTTTTTTAAACATATTACTTTTAGCTGGGCTGTTGTGCTGGGATAACGGCCCAGCTGATAGCTGCTCTTGGCCAATCAGGAGCCAGCATTCTTTCTACCCGTTTAATAATATTGAATAAAGGACTTCAACTGACTAGACTGTCAGCATAAAATGGGTGAGATAAACCCTTGTTCTGTGTTATCTTTTTATTGACAGTAATTGCAGAGACTTTGGGGCATTTGAGCAATCATATTTTGAAACTGGACACTGCCTCGGTGCTAAAAGGGGGGAAGTGGGTAAAAGTGTTATTGTTTTAGGCTGTATTAATTATTGTTCCAGTTTCTTGTTTACAGGTGTTACTGGCATGCATGTTTGAATAAAAATGTTTTTTCTAGGTAAAGTGAATTTATGTGCTGCTATTTTGGTACTGCTTACAATTTTTCGGATATGGTTTTGGCAGCATGGCAGCCATTAGGTAGGTGGGCAGCCTTTAGAATAACAGTCTGGGTAGAGTGATTTCAAGGCTGGGATGCTGCCCCTGTTTTGCCTGGCAGTCCGTCCGGAGTGCTGCAGGTGGTGAGTTGCCAGGAAGAGAAGAATGGTTGGGGCACCAGTATTTAGGTCCCACAGTTTGGTGGGGATAGTAGTGTATGTGCTGCCAGTGTAACTGAGTCATTGGATGCAGTGAGGGAGTGAGTATACCTCTCCATTTTCCTATTGGTAAGGTGACTGGAGTAAACACTCAGCGAGGGTGGTGAGTGTTTAAGTCAGTGGAAAGATGTAATCCCCCTTGTGCAGGGTGTGTACTTATTTTGCGCACGTTATATCTAATTTAGGTCCCATAATTAAAGGTTAACTTTCCCTCTGCTACATCAGTGGGAGCTCCATGGGTCGGAGGTCGCTGTTTTTGTGAGAGATTATAAATTTTGGGGGTTTTGGTACCTTCAAGGGAGAGTATGGAGGAAGAGTGAAGAGAAGAGTCCGGGTGTAAGAGGGCGTCCGGGGCAGAGCGGGGCTGATTGCTCGCTCTCTGTGGGGTCCTGAAGTGTCCAATTGTTGGGACATTCATAGTGCACTGAGTGACGTAGCGGCAGCCATAACCTGGTCAGCAGGGTGGCCCATGCAATATTTCCCTCCTGTAACATTCCTTCCAGTGGTGAATGATGAGATATGTGGCTGGAGAGAAGAGTGTTCATGGAGGTTTGGGAGCCCTGATCCTTGTGCAGCTTTCAGGGAGAGAGAGACTGCTGGAAAGATGTTGAGCACACAAGTCAGAGGGAGAGCATGCCCCCAGAGTCAGAATGTCAGCCTGGTTGTAGCAGCTCCGGTGGTGTCGTGGGAATGTTCGCCCATGATGTTTGAAGGGAAAGTCACTTGCCAGGGCTCAGGTTCATTGAACTAGGAGTACGTGGAGGGAGATCGCTGGCTCCAAATTTCAGAATGCCAACCTGGATTGTGGCAGCTACAGTGTGGACATCCACCCTATGCCCAAAAGGAGGAGTCACCTGTCACAGCCTGAAAGTTTGAACTGAGACCGGTAAGTGGGGAATGAGTGGTAGCCCCATTTCTAAGGGGCTTGCTGCTGATGAGCCCAAGTTCAGACCAGTGAGAGATGAATCAGGGGAGATAGAGAGTGACAGACTTTAGTTTTCCTGCTGCTTTTTGCAGGGCCTGATTCGGCCCCAGAAAAATGCTGCCCAACTTCAGCAGTGGCCATCTTGGCCCAGAATAAAGCTACCCAAGTTTAGTGGGGGCCATTTCGGCCACAATGTATCCACTAAGCTCCTTGTGAGGATCCCCATGGTCCAAAGGTACAGATAAACTGTTTTAAATGGTGCCATGCAGTTTGTTCATCAAAAGGGATCCCCCTAATAACTTTACATTTGTGTGGACATCAATTATTTGTTTGGAGCTGTTAATGCCTGCCTAACATGAAGTGCCTTCCAGCACAACATCAGAAGATGGCACCTCTTGCACCATGGACCATGGACCCTCCCAACACCAGCCATTCCGGGTAAGGTACAACATCTGATTTCTGCTGCTGTGTGTCCCCTTCCCTTGGACAATTTCCACCTCATACCCCTAGACACTGGGAAGTGGGGCCTTACAATTACACTGTAGAAAGAAACAGGCAGTTTCTATAGCTTTCTTACTGGGAGGTCTACGGAGTCAATGCAGTTTTGGAATGCAGCTCTAGCTGGTCATTTCAAACAGAGCACTTAGATAGCTCTGGAGACTGTTTTCCTTTCTATGGCACTGTAGGGAGATGCATGTTGATATTGTAGCTGAACCGGTGCACAGGCTAAAGAAGTGCAGGAGTGTAAACACAGTGCCTAATTCAGGAAGCATGACACAGAGCTTGTGCCATGCCTGCGTTATCCACAACTTTGGCGCAGCTATGCCAAAGCACTGTGGCACAATGCAGCCCAATTCAAGCTGGGCTGGCGCAGTTGCGACCCTTACCACATTTTACAGCAGCTTGTGCCAAAGGTTTGGAGCAAGCCCCATAAAATACATCCCCTTTTGACACACAGGAAGACCAAGGGAAGCTGGTCTAACCCACTGCGTCTGGTGCACCCAATCGTGAATCTTGATTGGCAGCCATGTGTCTGCCACAAGCCCCCTGCACCATCTGTTCAGCCCACTGGGGACTTGTGGCAGATGCAACCTTTGGTAAATTGGGCCCAAGGTCTCATAAGTACATTTCTGTACTGGTCTCTCAGCCAATCAGATGGGTCACATTTTTCTCACATTGTCATAATGGGGCATAGTTCCTGGCCAGTTTCTGTGTACCACTGCTGTTCTGCAAACCAATTCCAATCTGTAATACCTTAAGCCTCTGTTTTGTTAACTAAAGGCCTTTTTTACTATTTTATGTTTCAAGCCATCTACAATATAAAATAACACATGGGCAACCATACATAACGTGGCTGTGTTTCCATCCTGGGGTTCTGATGACATCAAAAATCTCTCAAGCTTTCATTTGGGGGTCTCTTTCATTGCATCAAAACCCCTTAATGGAAACTGCCTTGCTGGGCATGGTTGTTCGTGCAGAATTCTGTATGTAATGCATCACTGGAACTGGTCTCCATATCTCTCAGCTGCTCCTCAGTGTTGAGCCACGCTATCTACACTTACAACAGTGACTTCCAGGCCCAGCCAAGTTAGAAAAAAACACTAACGGCAGTATCACAAGTATTCTATCCAGGAAGGAACCAGTTAGGAAATCATGGAGTCTGTTGATTTACAAATTCAGGGATCTGCCAAACAATTCTAGGTGCACAGATTTTACTCCTTGAGAGTTTCTGTGCAGATTTAGTCATTCTAACATCAGATACTACAAAACATTCACAAATGTTTTCTTCTTTTCAGGGAACAATACAGCCAAAAAGTAAAAAAAAAATATTGTTTTTGTAGCCCCTTGATGTCTAGGGGTATGATGGTGGAAGTCAAAGGGAGGCAGCATTTTAACAGAAAGGAACAACATACCTGATCTGCCTGATTACCAGACCTGATACAACCAGGTTGCCCCATGTTTCTACATGCAGAGCGGCGTGACACAAGAAATGAAAACTGCGGGTCTCCACCTACCTGGTCTTGCCAACATTGCCTCTGAGGCCTTTGCAGACAGTTTGTACCAGGCAGGCCTTTTGTTGTCTCTTTCAATGGTCCTCCTGCTCTTTGATCTACAGACAGTGCCGGTGCAGTACCCCAAACCCCTTAGTTTCCACCCTGAAACACACTCTAGCAGCTGAGCTGTGGAGGCACATGTTCTTGTTAACAGCAAAAGAGTCCATCCAAATGAACAAGACAACACTCCAAAACTGCAGGAATGAGGGGGATCCCATATAATGAACAATTAATAGAACAGAGAACAGTCACTCCATGGAGTAGTAAAACACATACAGTTTCTCTCTGGACCGAGAGGTCACATCAGAAGATCACATCTGAGCAGTTAATCCAGGCAGCTACCTAGGTAGCAAGGAAGCCAAAGTCCCAATGAAAACAGCTTAACTTAGGGCCAAATCAGGCCTTTCAAATAGAGGCAGAAACAGTTCTCATCATTTCCCTCTCATTCTTTCTTCTTAAGCAGGGCCGGTGTTAGGACTTTGGGGGCCCCCAGCAAACTCCATCTCTGGGGCCCCTCGATGGGCCCCCGCATCCTCCTCCCCGGGCCTCCTTCCCCGTTCCCCCTCCACAAACCCCCAGTAATCTTTGTACATCAATCCAACTACTGCATGATTTTTCAGACACAATCTGACCTGGAGACACTAGAAGTATTACGTTTCTAACAGATAGTTAATAGAATAAATTGCAAAAAAATTGCTCCTCTCCAGCAGCTGCAATATTTGTTTTTACCTCTGCTGTTCTGCTCTCTACCTTTCCAGACTCCCATATCCCTGTACTTATGCTGCAGACACGGACCTGTGGGGGGAACAGAAATGTTCAAGTTGAGTTGGAGGAGGTGCGATAAACAGCCACAGAACCTATTGGAGCCCTGTGATTGGTTCCAGCACAGGACCTCCTCCCACGCCAGCACGTTCTGTGCAGCACAACAGAGGACCATGGGGAACATGAAACCTCCCTGGGGAAAGAACTGAAGGCAGGATGGTGGCGTGGATCATGTGATGGCGTGTCTGGCATTCCTTCGGGAAATCGGGGCCCGATTTTCTTGCCAGGTACTAATAATGCTGCTCAGCTATGGGATGCTGTGTTGATCCAGGCAGGGAGTGGGGTGGGACAGACCAAAATTATGCTGCCTGGTGCCCGCGCCAGACCCGCTACATATGCCGCCTGCGGCCCGCTACATTTGGGGGCCCCCCGCGGTCGCGGTGTTCGCGGGTGCCTAACGCCGGCCCTGTTCTTAAGGGTGGGAGCACAGACCTCTTGAGGGCTGGCCAACCCTGCCCATGGCCACTCTCAAACTTCAGCTCCTCTCAATGCCCTGTCCAGGCAGGCAACTTCACCTCAGGCAACAAATGTGACTTCCCCCCCCAGCCCTGTCCTCCAGTACTGGGCAAGCATACCCTCGGGCCCATATGGGACATGGGGCTGTCCCTGGATCCCTGGTTCCCTATCATACCCCTCATCTCACAGGCTCCCATCTTTCTCCTCTGTCCTTCCAGACTTTTCCAGGCAGATCAAATCTCCTCTGGGCTCTTCCAGACCACAGCTTTCTCTTGGGGTCCCATTCAACAGTGATCCTCAGGGACACGAGCAAACAAGCCCACTCCCAGGCCGCAAGTGTAGTGTAGGTACTCCTCTTTTCCTTCCTTTGGCTGAGTTTACAGCCAGGCCCCCGACCAGGGCTCTATTTGAATGGCCACCACCACGTCCTTCTGCCCTCCAAACCAGGCAAGCCCAAAAACACCAGATCCTAAATGGCCAAGCGGGCAATCACACCTGTCCAAACCTCTCTCTCTCTCTCTTCTGATCTACCCCCTTTCCCACACTGCTCCAGCTTTTATCCTCTCCCAAAGGTGCCAAAAAACACCTGTTAAGCCAGAGTTACAATCTGGACCGATTTCAATGGGCGCCAAATCCACCCTGTGTCCCAAAGACCTATGGGACCTGAAGTCCCTAAAATAACTATTTACACTTGCTCCTAAGTCAGCACCAGCCGATGCCGAACTACCCCCTGAAAATGGAGCAGCCACTCCTTTAAATTTCTGTCACTTGGCAGCCACAAGTGTGCAGAGCATGGGCCACCACAACTATTTGCAATTTTATTTATTTTTATTGTTTTTTTTTCATTGACTCCCCACAGTACCAAGCCCGGCTGACCCAGAAAACCGGACCCAGGACCCACCATGCACCTGGAGGTGTCATGGAACCAACCTAGGCACTCAGCCTCCCCGCCAAAGGCCGAACCACCAGGATCCAACATGGTACAGAGCCACCAAACCACAAACCAAGAGTGCAAGACACGAGTCCCAACTGGGCCAATGTCACAACCAGCGCTGTGGGGAGGACCCAGAGCTGCAGTTCCCAAATGTAAGCCAAAAATCTCCAATTAAAATATGGTAGTATCAGACCAGGTGAAATAAAATCCTGGTTTATAAAAGAGGCAAGAGATAGAACTACATTAGAACTGTCTAGCATGCCCTAAAAGTATGGGGGTGGGGGGTGGGTGCTTCAGTAGGAAATTGGATAATGTAACATGAGTATTGTATTAAACCTGTACAGTTTTGTATATTTCTGTATGGCATATTTTTGTATTGTATACGTTTGTATTGTATGTATGTGACTTTTGTAATTGTGTATTGTATACTTTTGTATTGTATGCATGTAACTTTTGTAATTTTGTATTGTATACTTCTGTATTTTTGTATTGTATGTATGTAACTTTTGTAATTTTCCACAAAGAACCTCACTGGAAATGAGCCTGTCTCAGCTGAGCTATCCAATTCATTCATCTTATGTATGTAATGAATAACATTTTTACTACTACTTCTAAGCCAATTGGGGGGGGCTTACATTTTCATTTTCCTTGGCGAAGAAGAAAAATACACAATAAAGCCACTGTTTATCGAAATGTGCACGGTTATAGTGCTGCATGTGAACTAGGTAATGCAGTCTCTAGGCATTAAGAAAAAAATGTGATACCTTTCTTGCTAATTTCAAGACACTTGTACTGCATATGTCACAGACTGGCATACTTAATAGTTTTTGTGAGCCTGTAATATTTAATCAATAAAGCACGGCAGGGTGTGGGTTGTTCTGGGATTTACCCATAATTAGTGTGGTGTGTCACAAAGCCGCAGTTATATCGGACTTGATTTCTACAGTCAATCTGGCTTGCATTACGGAAATCTGGCTGGCTGATGACGCGGGGCTAATTCTGGAGAAATTGTGAGTGGCGGACATTGTCCACTTCACCCCTAAATCCTGGAATTTCTTGCCTTATCACCTCTGGGTCTCCAAATCATACACATTCTTCAAAAAAGGATTATTCTGTTACCTTAAATCTTCTGACAAATGTTCGTGCTCATGACTTCATCAAATCTTACTGCCTATTCCTGTTCCTCCTGTTACTACGCTCTGCCTCACATACCTGTTTAAATTTACCTGTAAAATACCTATGTATTCGCAGGAACTATGTGCGCTTACTTACTTGCAATTTTACATTACCTATTTTTGTTCCTAATTTGTTGCTCACCTTGCCTGTTTTGTTGCAACATATAGTTTTTTTCTCTTTATCTAGGACCTCTTTTGTTTGTGTTTTATCTGTCACTGCCAGTTAGTCTTGGTTTATTTGTCTCAAACATTATTGTAACTTAACTATGTACTAACTGACATTGCAATGTACCTACCTGATGGTTGGAATTTGTGCACTTTTCTGTATCGTCTTCGGTCATTGTATCCAGATCACTGTATTACTGCTGTTACCTGTAATGTACTCTCCCGGGTCATGCCTGAAAATAGGCAGATTGTTGCCTACTGTACTTAGCCGGTAAACAAAAGCTAAATGAATAAATAAGGGATATGCAATGGAAGCAAGTGTAATAAATGATTTATCTGCACAAGAGCAGTTTGACCTCAGGTAACCTCACAAATGGCGTAAGACACGAATGTGGTGTCCGAGGTCAAACTGCTCGAGTGCAGATAAATAATTTATTACACAAGTTTTCCACTGCATATTCCATTTATGCAATTCTTTTGGTTTTGCTTTTGTAGGGGGCATTTGTTAGTCAAAAAAGTGAATAAAAATTGAATTTTCTGCTATTTTTTGCTGATTATAGAAAATCTAAAAGGAATCTAGAAACAAAACACATCTCATTTTGTAGATATTTTTATGCTGAACAACTTTTGTGCTCAAAGTACCATACTATCGTTTTTTGTTTTTATGTTATTTGCATTTGTTTGATGAAACAATGCACAAAAATTGAATTTTTTTGCTGTTTTTCACTAATTCTGAAAAAACTAAAAAGCATCTATAAATGAAACACCACTCATTTTGTAGATATTTCTGTGCTGGATAAACTTTGTGCTCGCAGTACCATGCTATCATTTTTCATTTTAAAGTTTACATTTGTTTGTGGACAAAATGAAACAAAATATGAATTTTCTGCTATGTTTTTGCTAATTATCAAAAAAATCTATAAGGTATCTATAAATGAAATACCATTCATTTTGCAGATCATTTTGTGCTGCACAACTTTCATGTTCATAGCACTGTGCTATCTTTTTTCGTTTTAAAATTATTTGAATATAGTTAGTACTGGTACTGAAGCTGAACATTCTAAATTGGTTCCGGAGTGACTGTGACTTATCTACTATGTGAATAAATTGGTGACGATGCATCTACTATGTGGATAAATGTAAAATTTTGAATTTATCCCATAGCAGCTCAGATTTATCTCATAGGATTTATGTCCACGCCTATTGCATAAATAAAATTACAAAATCAGTTATGAAAGCTGTTTTAACAATACCTGAGAAAACTGAAAATACATTGAGGATGAATCTAAGGATGCCAGAAATCAATTTTTGCTAAAAAAAAAAAAACTAAACAATGACATTTTTCTTGTTGAACAAGTACTGCTGCTTTAAAGGTGTTCTCACCAGCAGGAATCCAGGTGGCACTGGACCTCTCGGGTGTGATGGCTGCATGTGGGACAGGATCAGAGGAGGTAGTGGTAGTCTTTAACAGGTTGTTGCCTCGGACCTTGATGCTGTCGCACAAGTTTGTATACGACCCATGTCTTCTCACTTAGGATCCCCGTGGTTTGGCAGAATCTTAGGTAAAGCCTATGGGTCAGAGATTAGAGCATTGTTGGCTGAAGTCTGGACAGACTGGCTCTGAAAACTTATTACGTGAGTATCAGAGGGCAATCTCTCATAAGAAGGCAGCATTTCTGTTCGGAGAGATTGTGGTGGGGAGAAACAGACTGGTTCAGCTTTTCCAGACTGTAGACAGGCTGCTATGTCCTGCCTGACTCCAGCCTGTAAAGCGATTTTTATCTGCCCAGTATAAAGAATTTGCTCAGTTCTTCTCTGACAAGGTGTCTTCAAGTCAGGTCTGGGATAACCCCAGCTGGACTGTTGCAGCCCAGTAGGGGCAGCAGGTTGTCATAAGCAGCACTCCTCCTGTCTGGGACAAGTTTAAGCTGGTATCAGTGGAAGAAGTTATGAACATACAAACATACAAAATTTGCCAGCAGATAAAGGCCTAGTGGTCTATCAAGTGTGCAGCTAGCACCCCTTATTCTGCAGCTGCCTCCCTCCCACCCTTCCCTCCCTTGACCCTTCCCTTTCCCTGTCCCAGCCTTTTTGAAGCAATCCACTGTTCTACTCGATGCTACTTCTGGTATTGAGTAACATTCCACCCAGCTACCGCCTCTCCATGAAAAAGTGTCTCCTTATCTCCCTCCTGAACCTTCCTCCCTCCAGTCTCATATCATGGCCCTGGGTGTCCCTCCTCTCACTTACTTTGAACAGCCCCTCCATACCTGTCTTGTTTATTCCTTTCATGTACTTGAAGGTTTCAGTAATATTCCCCTGTCCCTCCTCTCCTCCAGCGAGTACATGTTCAACTCCCTCAGGTTTTTGAGGTGATCTGAGTTGCAGCCCCTTATTGTGAACTGGACCTGGGTCCAACATACCTCCTAGTGACTGTGTGGAGTCTCTGGGCCCAATGTTTGCTAAGATAGTCCGGTGCTCCCTTTTGGAGGGGTCCTTCCCAAGCACATTGAAGGATGTGCTGGTGAGGCCCCTTCTGAAAAAAAACATCACTGGACCCGGACTGCTTGGCAAATTACAAACAGCTCTCTAACTTTCCCTTCTTAGGAGAGGTTATTGAGAAGACGGTGGCTCTGCAGCTCGAGGCCCTTCTCATTGCCTTGAACAGCTATGAGCCACTCCAGTCCAGATTTAAGGGAAAGGGAACATTGTTTAATCAGCAGTAGCACACTAAGCCGAAGCTTGTTTCCAGATGCGACCTGGGAGCACAAGGAAGTTAAGTGACTTGCTCAGGATCACACAGTATGCACCTAGGTGGCTGTGGGATTCAAACCAAGGTCTCCAGATCTGCAGCTCAGAGCCTTACCCCACTGCACTATACTGCCTCCTAAGGCCTAGGCATTGTATGGAGACTGCATTGGTTAGGGTGCATAATGACCTCCTCAGGGCCAGAGATGGTGGAACAGTCACTTCTCATTCTACTTGCTCTGTCACCAGCCTTTGACACAGTGAACCATAGGTTGCTGTTGGAACAGCTAAGGGATTGTGGATTGTGTATTGTGGACTCACTGGTAGGGTCATCTGTTGGTTTGAGTCCTTCGTCAGTGGCAAGCTGCAGATGGTGATGATGGGAAATTTCTCCTTACTCTTGAAGTCCCTACTGTGTGGCATGTGCCTGGGCTCGATCCTCTCACCTATTAACTAACTAATAAAAATATTAGCATACTTGTCCAATCTACTCTTCTAGGTCCTTCCTATGCTGTGCACCTGTAGGTTTTCTTTTGTCCTAACCCTTGCCAGCTCCACACTGTTATTTCTTATCCAAATGTGGTGGCCATCTTTTTTTTTTTTTTCACTTTCTTTTTATCCCCTCTTTACTGTCCTCTCAGTCCACTCCTTTGGACCAATCAATCCCCGTAATTCCTCTCATGGTATCTGCCCCTGGAGTGCTAGGCTTGCTCCGTTGTCTCCCTACTGTGCTCCTCTTTCCTCCAGACAGCCTGCACAGTGGGGTCTGCCCATGGGTAGATGACCAGGGGCAGGGATCGGGCATCATCCTGGCCCGAGAGGGTTTTTTTCCGCTTTTCTTCCCTTGGTTCTTCCTTCCCTGAGGGTGTCGGTACAGAGGACTGACGTCCAAACAGATGGCGTGCTGATGCACGGCATTGTCAAATGCCCACAACATCCTCCCCAACTCTGAAGAGCCGCCTGGTGCCCTGGTACCCATACTTCCACTGGCATCGGTGCGTCAGGTGCTCAGAACACCCCAGAAACCCACTGGACAAGAAAATGGTAGAGGACATTCTCAAAATGGCTGAAAAAGGGGAGATACTGTTGATGGGGGACCTGAATATGCCAGATGTTAACTGGATGACATGTACTACAGCCACATCCAAGAGCAGGGTCATTCTTGATGCCCTGCAGGGGGCAGACCTTAGACAGCTAGTGTTGGAGCCCACTCGGAAGGGAGCAATACTAGACCTGGTACTCTCAAATGGAGAGAGGATCACAAATTTAGAAGTCAGTAGACATCTGGGAACAAGTGACCACGGCACAGTGTGCTTCACAATAAGCACAACCATGGAGACAAGCCATACAAAAACAAGCATACTGGACTTTAGAAGGGCTGACTTTGGCAAAATGGGTGAATACTTGAGGAATACACTAGCAAATGGCCAAAAAGGAGGGGTGGAAGAAAAATGGAGAAAAATCAAAACTGCCATCATAGAGGCAACAAGCCTTTGTGTGAAACAGATAAAGAAAACAAAGCGGAGTAAAAAAAACACTATGGTTCTCAAAAGAGGTGGCAGGGAAGGTTAAGGAAAAAAAGGCTGCATTCAAAAAGTATAAGGCATCACAGAAGGAGCACAACAGAGAACTGTATCAATTAAAGCAGAAAGAAGTGACGAAGGCAGTCAGAATAGCAAAAGCTCAAACTGAGTTAAAAATAGCCAATTCAGTTAAGAAGGGGGATAAAACCTTTTATAGGTACATTAGGGAGCATAGAAAGGTTAAGGGAGGAATAGTGAAGATTAATAAGGCAGAGGGGAGGTGGGCAGAGGGAGACAGTGAAAAGGCAGAGATACTGAATGAATACTTTTGCTCAGTATTCACAAAAGAAGATGAGGAGGAGTTACCTAAACTAGACAATAGAAGCACTCTGGGTAGGGGAGTTGACACCAGTCCATTTACAGAAGAAAGAGTCCTGAAAGAACTCCTAAAACTCAAGGTGGACAAAGCAATGAGGCCTGATGGGATTCACCCCAGAATCCTAAAAGAACTAAGCGAGGACCTAGTGACACCACTGACCACACTTTTTAACAAATTATGGGAGGATGGGGCAGTACCTGAGGACTGGAGGAGAGCAGATGTGATTCCCCTTCACAAAAGTGGGAGCAAGGCAGAAGCAGGAAACTACCGACCTGTAAGTTTGACCTCAGTGGTAGGGAAAATGATGGAATCACTTCTGAAAGAAAGAACTATTGAATACCTAGAGGCCAACGGGGCACAGAACCCAAAGCAGTATGCATTTACAGCAGGAAGGTCATGTCAGACGAATCTAATAGACTTATTTGACTGTGTGACCAAAGTAATAGACCAGGGAGGGGCTGTGGATATGGCTACCTAGACTTTAGCAAGGCATTTGACACAGTCCCGCACAAAAGATTAATAATCAAGTTAGCCAGCCTGGCAGTGGGTCCCAGGGTGGTAGCCTGGGTTGCAAACTGGCTGCACAACAGGACACAGAAGGTAATAGTGAGTGGATCACATTCCGAAGAAAGGGGGGTCACTAGTGGAGTACCTCAGGGCTCAGTACTGGGTCCAGTCCTTTTAACATCTTTATAAGTGACATTGCAGAGGGTCTGGAGGAAAGGTATGCCTCTTTGCAGATGATACAAAGATCTGTAACAGAGTTGATACACAAGGGGGTAGAAAGGATGAGAACGGACTTGGCAAGGTTGGAGGAATGGTCAGACATATGGCAACTTAGATTCAATGCAAAGAAGTGCAAAGTAATGCACCTGGGAAACAAAAACCCAGGAGAAGAGTACACAATAGCAGGGGAAGTACTAACAACAACAAAAATGGAATGGGACTTGGGGGTAGTCATATCAGATGATCTAAAGGCTGTTAAGCAATGTGAGAAGTCAGTAAGGAGAGCTAAGGGGATACTGGGATGCATAAGAAGGGGCATCACAAGTAGAAAAAGGGAAGTGGTTATCCCTCTGTACAGACAATTGGTGAGACCCCATCTGGAGTACTGTGTGCAGTTTTGGAGACCTCATCTACACAAGGACATAGACAGGATGGAAGCAGTCCAGAGGAGGGCAACTAAAATGGTGCAGGGTCTGCATCAGAAATCATATGAAGAGAGACTGTGAGAGCTTAATATGTATACCCTTGATGAAAGAAGGGACAGGGGGACATGATAGAAACATTCAAGTACCTCAAGGGAATCAACAAAGTCCAGGAGGGTAACATCTTTCAGAAAAAGACGTGTAAGAACAAGGGGACACAATTTAAAGATAGAGGGGGGACGGCTCAGGGGTAATGTGAGGAAAATTTGTTTCACGGAGAGAGTGGTGGATGCATGGAACTGCCGTCCTGGGGAGGTTGTTGAGGCTAAAACAGTTGGGGAATTCAAACATGCATGGGACAGACACAAGGCAATTGTAGTGGGGGGGTGGCAGGAAGTAGGCTGTTGGTTAACTAGAATCTGCAGCTTATCCAATATGTAGGGAAATGGGCAGACTGGATGGGCCAAGTGGTGCTTATCTGCCATCAAAGTCTATGTTTCTATGTTTCACCCTAGGAGGAGGAGAGCATCTGTTGGGATGCTCGCTCCTCCTCCTCCCCTCCAACCCCTGGCGACCCGAATCCATTCCCAAACCCGGGTCACTGGTGTAGTGCGAGGCGTTGTGTCCAGTGCCTCAACCTTCAGCGCCACCAGGCTGGTGGCCATCTTTTTTTAATTGAGAAAAAACTGTATTAAAGGACTGAAAAATTCCTCAAATGTATGTGGAACTAGAAAATTTTACTACAAAAAAAACTGGAAGATGGATGGAATCTTTTATAGTGAAAAATGGTGGAGTCAAATGTTTTGCCCAATTTTATTGCCCTGCAGCTTTTATTAGGCCTGTAAAGTTTTTTTCCTGTGTTTACTTTAATGGGGAGCAGCACTGATGTTTCCTGAGTTTCTATTATTCAGTATGAAGTACTGTAGCTATAAAGGCAGGGCACTCCCGCATGTCTAGGGGCATATGGTGACAACGCTCATCTGAAGGAGCACCCACCTAACGCTATGAATCTCTGTTCCACTACCTTTACCTTTGTCACATCAGGTCAAGGTGAATGTTGACCAGGGTGACCAATGCACATTTTCAGGGTACCACTAACATGACACCATTCACAAATGAGTGTCAATGCTGGAAACTGGGATCAAGCAGGATGCCTGTTTATTGCTGCACTGATGTCACGTAGCTGTAAAGAGCACTACCTTTGCCCCAGTCAGTTCATCAGTCTGCCTTACTTTGCTGTTGCTGGCATGTTCAGTCAGCTTTTGTTACTCCAACCTAATTGTCAGGGGAGATACCACCATCCCTGAAACCTGGCTCCTAAAGCTCATCCCATTTGCTAGTATAGCTGACTATATCAGCTGCTCCCCTTTTTCATGTCCCACTAGGGGGGGTTACTCCTAACCACTCTTTCTTGAAATCTGGATACCCCTTTGCCGTCTCGCTTTCTCAGGTGACATGAACCCAACCCAGGCCCTCCGGCTGACAGTGCTCCTATGGACTCATCCCACTGGTACACAGAAAAGGGGCTAAGACTGGCACATATAAATATTAGAAGCCTGAGTGCTAATTCTGCACAACTCGAAGCTTGTATAGTCCACAAGTCCCCTGACATCCTAGGTCTGTCCGAAACCTGGTTAATCCACCACACACTGGATTCCTTTTGTTTGATCAATGGATATAAGCTCCATAGGTGTGATCGCCCATGGGCAAAGAGGAGAGGTGGAGTCTTGTTCTATACCAGGAGGATCTTGATGTTACAGTTTGCTCAGTCAGTGCTAGCTGTCTAGGTGAAACAATTCACATAGTTATTACTCTTGGTCTCACTAAGAAATTGAATGTAGTGTGTACCTATAACCCTCCTAAAAATGGTCTAACAGGCCTGACCAAGGTTAGAGACTACCTCTCCTCATTGAAAGGCAGATAAGAGCTCATTATAATGGGTGACCTTAACCTGGATTGGCTGGGAAAAAGCTGTGATCTATATGCCGCAGAGCTTAGTCGGCTTTACCTGTCTCAGCTGGTCACCTCCCCAACCAGACAGTCTAGTTACAGCAGTCTCCAGTCTTTTCTAGACTGGGTTGTCTCAAATAAGCCTGAACGGATCAGCACTGTAGGAGTTTTACTGGACTCAATCAGTGACCATTCCCTGGTCTACTGTGTTTGGAGAGCAAGGGCCCCTAAAACCCTCCCCAGAGAAATTCTCTTCAAAGATTTCTCGAAAATGGACACAAAAGCCTTGTTCCTGGAGCTACGGAACATGGACTGGGCCCCTATGTACAATACCTGTGACACAGAACACGCTGCTCAATACCTTCTTACCACACTTTTGAATTTACAAGATAAATATGTCCCACTAAGCAAAATGCTGTATCCAGGGTATTGCTACCTGGTAACTAAACTCTTCACTCCTGGCCTCTCTCAAACTGAGGGATAAAGCCTGGAGCAAAGCAAGGCTTTCACAGTCCCCAGCTGACAGGACTGAATATAAGAAGCTCCGGAACCTATGTAAGGTTTCCATCAGAACTGCTAAGGGCAAGTACCACTGTCAGTTACTTAGTACCTCTGTTAATGACTCTCGTAGTTTCTCGTGTCATATTAACACCTTTCTGGGAAAAAATAATAGAAATACCATCTCAGATATGGTTGTAGATGGCTGTAGCTGCAACACCCTGCTCACTACTGCCGAGGCTCTAAACTCTAGTTTCACTGACCTATCCTCCTACTCTGCATCTCCAGGGCTCATACCAGTGTCTCCGAAGAGTAACTCTAAACCTTCAGACTCTCCCTTGTATCTTCACCCAGTCTCTGAGTCTGAAGTCCTGAGCTTACTCAAGCCCATCTCTCCTGCTGGGTCAGCTGGGACAGATGGACTCTTACCGAAATTCCTAAAAACCATTGCCCACTCTATAGTCCCTCCAGTTACTCTACTCTTCAACCTGTCCCTACTTACAGGGCGTGTCCCCTCCCTCTGGAAAACTGCTCAAGTAGACCCTGTTCACAAAAAGGGGGACACCACCAATTTGGATAACTACCATCCTATTGCCGTCCTCTCTACAGTCTCTAAAATGCTCGAGAAAATTGTATCCACACAGATCTCGGATCACCTCCAATTGTTCAACCTCCTCACCTCAGATCATCATGGATTTTGATGAGGGCACAGTACATCCACTGCACTCATACAGTTTACAAATGATATCAGACTAGCAATGGACAATGGCTCTCTCACAGGGGCTACTTTTGTAGATCTTATGAAAGCGTTTGACTTAGTAGACCACCCGCTGCTCCTATCAAAGTTGTCTTCTCTTGGCTTCTCCACTTCTACCGCTGCCTGGTTCCAAAATGACCTCTCGGAGCATCAGCAGTATATCCAGATCAAAGGTGCCAAGTCCTCCCTCGCTCCTACCCATATTGGAGTGCCCCAAGGTTCGATTCTTGGCCCTCTCCTGTTGATGATCTTCATAAATGATCTCCCAGTGCCTACTGGCCCCTGGTCAGCCCTGCTATATGCAGATGATCTGGTTCTCTACTCATCCTCTCCAAAAATATCAGACATCAACCAGAATCTCAATCATAATTTCAATACCTTTCAGCTCTGGCTATTGCAGAATAAACTTGTCCTGAACAAAAAGAAAACTGTAACTATGTTCTTCGGCTTGGGTTCAAAGCTTCAGCCAAATACCCAATCTTTATGCTTCTCAGCGCTTGATGGCGCTCCCCTTAATTCAGTTACCTCCTTTAAATACCTAGGAGTCACCCTTGACCCTGCCTAAGACTTTGACCTGCACCTAGCCACAGTCCTCAAATCCGTAAATATTCAAATGGGACTGGCATATAAGATTAGAAAGAGCCTTACACCCGTGGCTAGGTTGGCCATTGCACAGGGGATCCTGAGACCCAAATTGGCATATGGGTTAATAGCCTAGCCAGCTACTACTGGTCAGTTCCTGTGAAAGTGGGATGTCTGCCACAATAATATCTGCCACTTTGCGCTGTCACTACTGAAACGTACTCACCGTTGCTCACTATGTTCCAGCCTGGGATGGCTTACCCCTCTAGCTTTCCATCAGTTGACCGCCTCTTGTTTCATAAAAAATATAATCACCTCATAGATCTCTGACAAATTGGCCTCTCTGCTCATGCCTGTGACCTCTGCCTACCCCCTGAGTTCAGTTGAAAAATCCCTGCTTGTCCAACCTAGATGCAAAACCAAAATGGGTGAAAATGCCTTCTCGGTTTCTGCCCCCAAACCATGAAATACCCTTCCACTGAATCTCGGAAACTCCCCTTCTGTAAGCAGTTTCAAACAGGGTCTTTGTAAGGCACTTTTATCCTTTGAACCCTGCTCCTGCAGTGTTCCCATCCACTCCTTTGCTGGCTCCTCCTAGCTGTCTAACGTCACCCACCTCCTCTACCCACTTACCTACCTGGATAAACTTGCTACCCTCTCTTGCACTTACCTACTACACGTTGATACAAAAACTGTTAGTCTCTGCACTTATATTAAAGAGTTCTGTTACTATATATTGTTCTTGTGACTTTACTGTCATTTGCTGAATATTTTGTATAGGTGTACTGCGCCTGTTCAAGCCTGTTCCTATACTGTACAGTACCATGATCACCTGACTATTATTTGTATATACTGTTGTATTCTTGCCCTCTGTTGTATTCTCCTGGGTTGTACCTGAAAATAGGCAGCCATGCTGTCTAGTGTACCTTCCCAGTCAACAAAAACTAAATGAATAATTACGGTTTTGAGCACATTCTTTACTGTACTGCTATACTGCTGCATCTAACCCTCACTGTGATTGGGCATATGTTCTCTGTAGCTCCCTATCTATAAATCCCTATCTCCTATTTTTGGGGTCTACTAGGGGATTGCACCCATAAGACCAGTGGCACTATCCCAGGCAGGATAAACCTTACCCTGGGAGCAGCTGTGATGGCTCGTGGCTTCTGTACCAGCTAGTGGCATCAAACAGAATTCAGTAAATAAGCCCATGATCTGTTCCTAAGAAATGAACAGTTGTTCTGTCTGTCTGTACCTTCCTTATGGCTCCACACTGATAGCTCTTGTCGTCCAAAGTGATGGACTCCCATACTCGGCTCCATCCCAGGGACTTACCATCTCTATCTCTTGCCAGGCCCTGGATTATACATTACATGACTGCCTAGGCCTTTTCTACCACTCAGTAATTTAATGAACATTCATTTACATACTTGCTCTCTCCCTTATGTACTGGTGACGGGAGTGAATCCGCAAGGATCCTGGTAACCTCCCTTGAGGGGTGGCCCACCACTACTCCCTGGCTGTCTATCATGTCTCAGTCTTTCTTTTCCCTTGAGGCAGGACCTCTGATTAGGTCCTTCTTCTAATGGCTGGCATTCTTGGGAGTTCTTCCACTCCAGGACTGCGGCTGGGTCCCGAGCTTCCGGAGACCTCACTGGAGGGAACCAGTGCTACCTGGGCCCAGGGACCCTGTCACATCCCTGAGGAAACAGGCCCTTTTGTGCAGTCACAGCCAGACAGGCTGGAATCTCCCTCTGCTGTTCCCTTCTCTCCTCTCCCCTGGGCACTCAGCTTGTCTCCCCTCATGTAGTATAAAGGGGGAAAAGGCAGGTACTTAAATATTCATGCTCCAGGTTTCCTGCTTCTGAATGAGTCAGAAAACTCAGAGCCCTAATTCCAGACACCCTAGTTCCAAGCTGGACCCATTAGAGGGTACCTCTCAGGGTCAGGCTTAACCTTTCAAGTGCTCTATAGTAGAGGCTGGTTATACTGGGATTTTCAGTTTTGTTTCAAGTTTCTTTAGCTAGAAACTGGATTTGTTGTTATCTTAATGTTAGACCAATGCCGACCCATGGGCCCATATAATTACACATTTGGAAGTCTGGGTGTCCATCCCCCTTCCCCCCCTCTTCCTGACATTGTCCTCACCTGAAACTTAGGAGCCCCTTGGTAAACTTATTGCTGGATCAAACTGGATACCAGTTGAACTGTATTATCTTATAACCCAACCACTTGGTGGCATAAAACAAAACTGTGTACCTGCTGTTTAAAGACATGAATTTATTTGAGGGGGAAAGAAAATTTGGAAATGTAAATGATTTGCCTGTAAATGCTTATTAATTGTAGAATAATGATGTACAGGAATTGGTTACTGTCGACTGTCTAAAACTTTAATAAAAATGATATTACAAAAAAAAAAGAAACTGGCTAAGTAACAGAACTCAGAGAATGGTAGTAAATGGAGTTCGCTCGGAGGAGGATAAGGTGACAAGCGGGATGCCTCAGGGGTCAGTACTGGGACCAGTCCTCTTTGATGTCTTTATTAGCAACATCACAGAGAAGCTGGAAGGAGCTGTTCGTGGATGGCACAAAAATCTGCAACAGAGTGGACACACTGCAGTGGGGGGGGGGGGATGAAAGAAGATCTACAAAAGCTGGAAGACTGGCCAAGGATTTGGCAACTAGTCTTCAATGCCAAAAAATGTTACAATTATGCACATAATGTAGGACACAAATTCCAAAGGTAACGTATCAGTTGGTGGGGGGGAGGTGTTATCAACCATGCAACAGGAAAGGGATCTGGGGGGGGTCATCATATCTAATGACCTGAAGGTAGCAAAGCAGTGTTATAAGGCAGTGGGAAAGGCTAGTAGGATGCTGGGCTGCACAGAGAGGACTATCACCAGCAGAAAAAGGGAGGTGGTGGTGTCCCTGTATAGGTCTATGGTGAGGCCACACCTGGAGTACTGTGTCCAGTTCTGGAGGCCCCATCTCAAGAGGGACATAGATCGGGTGGAGGCAGTACAGAGAAGGGCAATCAAAATAGTGCATGGCCTGCATTAGAAGCCCTTTGATTCAGGGAGTTAAATATGTACTCATTGGAGGAAAGGAGAGACATAGAAACATAGAAATCATAGAAATCTGTCAGCAGAAAAGGACCCCTATGTCTCATCCAGTCTGCCCCTTATCTCCTCCCCCAAGATAGCAGTGACCCTCCCCACCTTACTTTCTACCCTTGTGCCCCCTCCCCCTCCTTTGTGAGTTTCATCATTCTCTTGTGCTTCCTGGATCTTTTCCTTCCTTTTCTTATTTAAACCCATGTAGTTATCCCATGTCCTCTTGAACTCCCCCACTGTTTTCACTTATACCACCCTCTCCAGCAGTCCATTCCAGGGGCCTACCACCCTCTTGGTAAAGTAATTTCCCCTCTTATTTCCTCTGCATTGTCTACCCTCAAGCTTTAAGCTGTGTCCCCTAGTTTTTGGATTCTCTTTCCTCTTGAAGATGCTCCCTTCCCTCACCTTGTATATTCCCTTTAGGTATTTAACAGCAGTGTTGGGTAAGTTACTTTTTCTATTTACGTTCAATTACATTTGGAAACTTGTTCCAGGAAGCTCTGTGCAGTCACTAGCAAGGATGGAGAGGTACTAGAAAAAGTAATACACCTTACAATTATAGTTACGTATTTCTTTTTGTACAAAAACAATACAAAAATAATAAATAACTATAACAGATTACATTTTTTGAAAGCAATAGGTTAGTTACTAGCTGCTTTCAAATAAATGTAATCAATTACAGTTACGTATTTCTTTTGTATAAAAAGACATTTAAGTAATTGTAACTGTAAGGTGTATACTTTTTCAGTACTTCTCCATCCTTGATGTTTCTTGCTAATAAGTTTCAATAATAAAGTAATAGAAAAGTAACTTATAACACTAGTTACAAGTTTTTATCACATCCCCCCTCCCCCTCCTTGTTTCGAGGGAATATACGTCTAGCTCCTCCATCCTCTCATCATATTTCCACTGATGCATTCCTTGCACCATTTTGGTCACCCCTCTCTGGACCCTTTCTATATCCCCATTTTGGTAAGGTC
Source organism: Neoceratodus forsteri (assembly GCA_016271365.2). Taxonomy (NCBI): domain Eukaryota; kingdom Metazoa; phylum Chordata; order Ceratodontiformes; family Ceratodontidae; genus Neoceratodus; species Neoceratodus forsteri. Next base: position 1,454,107,505 of record CM057452.1, read on the forward strand.
TCCAGAACTGTACGCCACACTCAAGGTGCAGACAAATCATGGACCTGTATAGGGGAATTATTACTTCCCTTCTCCTACTTGTAATACCCTCCTTATGCATGCCAGCACTCTGTTTGCTTTTCCTGCTATTTTCCAGGTATTTTACTATCCTTTTTTTTAGGAGGACCTCCATAACCTTACCTACCAGTGAAGTAAGACTGACTGGATGATAGTTATTTGGCTCCTTCTTGCCACTGCTCTTACGTAAATGTACTACATCCGCCTTCTTCCAGTCCCCTGGAACTTTCCCTGTATCCAATGATATACTGAACAGCCTCGTTAGTGCTGCTGCTAATTCCTCCCTAAGGTCTTGGAGCACCCTGGGATGTAGGGCATCCGGACCCATTGCCTTGTCCACCTTTATCTTACCCAGTTCCTCCAAAATCCTACTCACCTTGAACGGGCTAGTATCCACCCCCCAACGGTCTCCAAACCCCACCCCTGCAGCTCTGGTCCCTTCCCATCCCTTTCTATTGTGAAAACTGAGCAGAAATACCTGTTTAGCAAGTCTGCTTTTTCCACGTCCTTCTCCATCATAGTTCCCCCTTCCCTTTCAGTCTCATTTTACCCTGCCTATTCTTTCTTCTCTCACTGATATATTGGAAGAATTTTTTGTCTCCCCTGCTGGACTTCTTGCTATCCTCTCCTCCATTTCTGCCTTAGCCCTCCTGATTGCTTGCCCTGCCACCCTTAGCTTTTCCTTGTATAACTCCCCGTCCCCTCTTCCTTTTGCTTTTTTTATGTGCCCTGAAAGCTCTCCTTTTTCCCCTATTGCCCTTGACACCTCTTTGGAGAACCAAAGCAGCCTCCTGTCCCTTCTGCTCTTGCCTACCTTTCTAATGCACTGTTCCGTGACTTTCAATATTACTCCCTTTATTGGTCCCCACAGTTCCTTCATGTCTCCCAGCATTTCCTTGCTTTCCATCTCTACCCTGAAAATCTCCCTCAGTCTATTGAAATCTGTCCCCTGGAAGTCAAGTACCTTAGTGGTGGTTCAACTCCCTTCCTTCTCTGTCCTAAATCTAAATCTAACTACTCTGTGGTCACTTGCTAACAGATTTTTTCCCACAGAGACCTCCTCCACACTGTCTCCCTTTGTCAGTATTGAAAGTAGCCCCTCCCCTAGTAGGCTCTCTGCATAATTGTTGCAGGAGTGGGTCTTGCAGGGATTCCATTATCTCCCTACTCTTTGCTGATGTTGCTGATGGAATCCTACAGTCCATATCAGGGAGAATAAAATCCCCTACCAGCAAAAGTTCCCTCTTGCTAGCCATCCTTTGTACCTTCTGCATAAACTCATAGTCCGCTTCCTCCCTCTGATTTGCTGGCCTGTAGACCACTCCCAGGCATATTATCTCCATGTCCTCCTGACTAACATGACCCAGAGGACCTCCGCCAATCCCAGACTTTCCTGCCCTGCGGTCGCCATTATCCCATCCTTTACGTATAGTGCCAACCCCAACCACCACCTTTTTTCCCCATCCTGTCCTTTCTAAAAAGGCTGTACACCAGGATAACCACTTCCCAGTCATGATTTTCTGTCTACCATGTATCCATTGTGGCAAACACACCCAGCCCCTTACCCACCATCATGGCCTCCAATGCTCCCTTCCCCCACCCCCATACTTCTGGCATTTGCTACCAAACCCTTCCACCAGTGTCCCCCATACTCTATCTTTTCCCCTACCTTCCCTGTCCCCTCTTGTGAAAGAGTGCTAACTAGGCAAGATTCTCCATGTTTTTCTACCTTCCCTTCCCTAGACTCGTACTCCCTCTCATTTAGTTTAAATCTTTTCCTAGGACCCCATCTATATAATCTTGGAGCTTTGTCCTCAGCACCCTAGCTCCCCCTCATTTACATGTAGTCTGTCCTTCATGTATAGGTTTTCCCTTTTCCAAATGTCCCCCCATTCTTCTATGCAGGTGAATCCCTCCCCTTTGCACCAATCCCTGAGCCAATGGTTGAAGTTCTTTATTCTCAGCTGCCTAGCTGTGCTAGTGTAGTGAACAGGGAAGACCTCTGAGAAAGCCAGAGAACTAACCCCCTCCCTGCAGCCCCTTGCTAGCTCTCTGAACCTGTTCTGTACTTCCCTTATATCGTTTCCAGCCAGATCATTAGTCCCCAAGTGCAGGACTAGGTGCATCTTTTCCCCCAGTAACCTAATACCCTTCCTTAATTTTTGTTATCGCCCTTCCAGCCTCCACCCCTGGCTCACACAAGACCGATCTCCTTTTACAGGCCACCATTTTCCTTAACCAGTGGATTCCCTTTACTATGGAATCCCCAAAGACCATTACCTGGTCTGTACTCTCTTTCCTTGTAAGTACTCCCATGCCCCTGTCCTGGATTCCCTTCCTTGGATCCTTTTTACCACCACCCCCCCACACTCCAGTCCTCATACCGCATACCTGTTCACTCGTATTGTTGTCCTGTTTCTCCTGCATTCTCCTTTCTTCACCCCTCCCCAGTTGCACCTGTTCCTTTTTTCCCTTCCTTCTCCTCCTGATAGATTCTCCTTACTCCCTCCGTTCCTCCTTCTCCCCAGTGCCCACCTTTTTCCTCCTTGCCTCCTGCAATACTTTCACTCTCCTTCCTTTTCTCCCCACATCACAGAGTCCTTTTTCCCCTCATCCCGATCTCCTCTCCTCCCCCTCGCTGTTACCCCTCTGTCTTCTTTCTAGACCTCACTTAGTTCCCTCTCCTCTTGATCCCCCCATTCCTGCATCTTAGCTAACGGTGAGTACTTGTTTGAGACCCATACACTGCCTCCTATGTTTGCCTGCCTACACCCAAGTGTATTGTCCCCATCATAAGTCTGTGCCTTTTGCCCTGCCCCTCCCCTTTTTTCCCCACCTCCTTCCATCCATTTTCCTCCCTACCTCCTGATCTGCCACCTCTCTTGCCACACATCTCCTTTCTTCCACTGTCATCTTTTTCCTGCTCCATCCCTTAGCATTGTCCGTACCATTGCATTTTTCACCCCCTTCCTCCTTCTCCCTACCCTCCACTCCATCTCCCTTCTTAGCCAATTTAATTCAGCTGCAAGCTGCCTCAATTGTTGACATACTGGGCACCCACCAATTCTCCACAACGTGTTCATAATGACCACCGTGCCACATCTATTGCAGCCTACTATTCCTCCCCTTCTCATTGGTCCTTTAAATGTCAAATGCCCCCTGTGCCCCTCCTCCTCTCCTGTCACCTCTCGCTTTTGGGATACTCTATTCCCAATCTTTCTCTCTCGTCCTTTGTATGCCACATATTTGAATCTGTATTTCCTCTTTACCCTTGTTCCTGGCAAATTCCCTAAGATAGAATCCTTTACCATTTTCATCTTTCAATTTCCACCCTTTACAATACACAAAAGTGTTCCTAATATATTTTCCCTTTTACTTATTTAAAGAGTTCCTGATATATTTTTTTCTGTTACTACACCCAGTCATTGCTATGTTTGGCTTATATATAGCTCATTTGCTATTCCAAGTCAGACTTTTACCTGCTCTGTATTAATTCAATGATAAAATCATGCTGACCCTTATGCTACATTCCTTTGACCCTTACGCTATATCAAGTAGGACTTAAACCATTTCAATGATCCCCACAACAGCAACAGTAACAACACTTTCAGAATGCCATACTAGCCTAACCTAGCCATGATCTGCCACACTCTAACTGTGCTAGATATAGAAATAGATAATACTGCATCAATTTTCTTATCTAGTATCTAACAAAAATCAATTTCCATATCAACCACAATTTCTAATAGATATATAAATAGAATTATACTGCATCAATTTTCTTATCTAACGTAAGTCAATTTCCAGATCAATCACAATTTCTAAAAGATATTTATTTATTTGTATTTTGGTAACCGGGTAAGCCCACTGAGACCAGAGGTCCCTTTTTCAGGGGCGACCCAGAATTAGTTACAGAAAGAGACACACAATAGCATTCTTTACAGAAAAGGACACATTCTAGCATTCTATACAGTAGTTACAATAATTACATAAATGTACATTAGCAAGGGGCGACACAGAATAGTTACAGAGTAAGACACATAATAGCATTCTTTACAGAACAAAGACACATATAAGCATTCTTTACAGTAGTTACAATAATTACTAAAAATATACAGATATAGAAATAAATACTGTATCAATTTTCTTATCTAATATCTAACATAAAACAATTCTCAGATCAACCACAATTAAATTGCCCAGTTCCACAGATTTAAACAACAGATACAGATTTAAATGTATATGTGCCCTTTATCCCTGATATTTTCAGCAGCTCCTCCTCTTGTGGTTGTTTTATTTATTTATTTATTTTGACTATCGATCCTCCCCTTGACAGAACCTAAATTCTCCTCCCTTCTAATGGAGCATCGAAGAATGTGGGGAGGTGGTGGAGCATGGTCGGGTAAAAAACTGCAGGTTGTGATGCGGGCACAGTCAGGAGCAGGACTCCTGAGTCTCTGCTGAAGTCCTCCCCACGCTGAAGTCCTCTCCATGCAGAAGTCTTCTCTACATTGAAGTCCTCTCTGGTACGGGGGAGGGGGAGAGCTACCAGCAACAATCCTCTCTGCTCTCCAACCCCCAATGGAATTCTCCCCTTGCAGCCAAAGCAGCGGCTTTTAAATGCTGCTCCACTTTGTTCTTTTTTGAAATTTCAGCACCCTTTTTGTGATTGGCTGAAAAATTAAAATTACGCACCTACCGTAATTCTTGATCTTCTTGGACGAAGTCTCCACCACTGATTCAGTTTAATGGTACTACGCCGGAGGTGCTAGGACTGAGCAGGAGTGAAAAATCTTCAGGAAGGCTGGCGCTGGGGTAGGACTATGCATGTGCTGTGCCGTGAGACCAGCTCACACCATATAGGCTACCTCAGCGTTGACCCTCCAACCGCCTCAATACCTTTTTTACTGAGGAGGTGCAGCATAAACTAACCTAGTGAAACTAACTTATGTCGGACATAAGATAGTCAGAAGGACCCATATAAGAAGCGGCAACACAACAGAGTCTTCACGGCCCAGCCATTGAGAGAGTGAAGACCAAAAACAAGATAAGTGAGCTCAGGGGATGGAGGGTGGGCATATGAATGAGTGGTGGAGACTTCTTCCAAGAAGATCAAGAATTACGGTAGATACGTAATTTTCCTATCTTCCTGGACATAAAGTCTCCAACACTCATTCACACTAATAGGCGAGTACAAAGCTAAAATAATCCCCTGAGAAGGGCAGCAGGAGAGAGGAGCTCACCCAGGACAGAATTCCATTAAGGATTGTCCTGCCAAAGGATGGATGCTATTTGGCATGGACAGCCAAAGCGTAATGCTTCACAAAGGTGTGCACAGAGCTCCAGGTAGCTGCATTGCAGATATCTGCAATGTGCACATTCAGAATTTCTGCCAGAGATGCTGCAAGTGTTCTGGTAGAATGGGCTTATACCTTGCCTTCCAGCTTGACCTGCACCATGGAGTAGCAATGGTGGAGACATGCTACCAGCCATGCCGAAATACGCCTGATGGCAACAGGCTGATTCAGCCAGGCCATGCTGAACTAGACAAACAGTTGCTTTGACTTGAGGATCTCTTTTGTTCTGTCACTGTAGAACCGTAAAACTCTTTTAGCATCCAGAGAATGTAGGGTACACTCTCCTTCATTCTGGAAGTTCAAAGTAGATCGGAAGGACCAAGGGCTGGTTCAGGTGGAACTCCAAGACTACTTTAGGAAGACATTTAGGGTGGATTCTGAGAACTACCTTGTCCTTGTGAAATACTGTATAAGGAGGGTCTGTGACCAGGGCGTGTATTTCAGACACTCTGCAAGTGGAGGTAATGGCTACAAGGAAGGCAGCCTTCCAGGTCAGGAACTTCAAGTCGCATGTTGCTAAAGGTTAAAAGGTTTACAAGTGAGCATGTCTAGCACAAAGTTGATATCCCAAGTGGCTACTGGTCTCCTGACTGGTGGCCTAGTGGGGAGAATACTCTTAAGGAACCTCTTAACCAAGGGCAACTGAGCCATTAGCATAGAGTGAATACGCTCATGAGAATCCGAGGTTGTGCAGAGATGAACCTTCACCATTGAGTATTGTAACCCTGTATTTGACAGGTCTAGCAAATACTCTAAGACTTTGTTTGGTGGGCAAGAATAGGGGTCCAGGGAGCACTTTGCGTACCAGGTGGAGAATAGTTTCCACTTCGACATGTAGGTTTTTCTAGTGGATGGCTTGCGTGCTGCCAGGAGAATGTCAGAGACTCTATGGGAGATGTCAAATCTACCCACCTCTATCTCTTCTGGAGCCAGGCATGGAGATGAAGGGACCTCAGGTTGGGGTGGACCACCGGGGCCTGGGTCAGAAGTTCCATTTGAAGTGGTAGTTGTCTCAGTAGAACTTCTGACAATCTGTTGATTAATGGAAAACAAATCTGACAAGGCCAGTATGGGGCAATGAGGATCATTCTGCCCCCCCCCCGTGCCTCCAGCATGCGCAGCACCCTCTGAATTAAGGGAAGAGGAGGAAATGCGTACAGAAAGTGTCTTGTCCACCACAGTCTGAATGCATCCTGACAGAAAATGCCAGGTTCTGGATTTCTGGAGCAGAATAGAGGCATTTTTGAGTTGAGTGGGGATGCAAAAAGGTCTAGGTCTGGTGTGCCCTACTCTTCGATGAGCGACTGCACGATGTTTGCATTGAGAGACCACTCGTGTGGGTCCACCTCCGTTCTGCTGAGGCAATCCACTAGATTGTTCTGGACACAAGGCAGGTAGACTGCTTGCATCAGAGCTTCGTGTTCCAGGCACCATTCCCACACTCTCACTGCTTCCCTGCATGGAGGGTAAGGGTGTGCTCCACTTTGCTTGTTGATGTGGTACATCACTGCTTTGTTGTCCATCTGAAGGAGAATTGTTTTCAACAGAGGATGTCCTTCAGGGCTCGGACAGCGTACAGGACAGCCCTCTGATTCCCAGGACATTTATGTGGAGTTGAGACTTATCCTGATTCCACAGATCCTGGGTGTGGAAATCCTGACAGTGAGCTCCCCAACCTATTAAAGATGCATCTGTGGTGATGGTGATCTGTGTCTCCAGTGGAACAAAGGGAAAGCCTTGAAGTAGGTTGTCCTCCTGAGTCCACCCGGTGAGTGACCACTTTAGAGTCCCCTCGATTATTTCCACATCTATCATCTTGATGTGAAAGGACTGTGGATGTGTGGTCAGGGACCACTGAGTGCTGAGCATCCACTGAGTGGTTCTCATTTGAAGATGAGCCAAAGGCACCGTGAACACTGATGATGCCAAGAGGCTCAGAATCCGCTGCATCCAGAGAGCTCAAACTGCATTGTTCTCTTTGACGAAGTGAGCCATCTGGAGGATATCATTTCTACTGTCCTCCAGAAGGAAAGCTCTTGCCCTGGAGGTGTCCAGGAGGGCTCCTATGAAGAGAAGTTGCTGAGAGAGCTGTAGTTGTGATGTTTCCAGATTTAACAGAGCTCCCATGGTTGTGAGGAACCTGGGAGCCATGGTTACCGCTTCCTGTGTCCATTGCCTGGAGAAACTTGCTAGGAGCCAGTCATCCAGATATGGAAATACTTGAATTCTGAGCTTCCTAAGATGCACTGTGAGTACTACAAAACAGTTTGTAAAGACTCATGGCACCAACCCAGTGGTGCTGAGGGCTGAGGCACTGGATGCCACACCTCGCACCATGCTGGCGACCCGGGTTCGGGAACTAGCCTGGGCCACTGGGGATTGGCAGGGGAGGGAAAGGATTGAGCATCCGGAGGACTTCTCTCCTCTCCTCTCTCTCTGGGGAGGGTTCCAGGGCTGCTCAGCATCCTAGTGACCCCCGATGGAGATCGAGGACAGCACAGGTATGCCAGCCAGAATAGGGGGTGGGAGTGTGGCAGACGTCAGCAGATGAGCCGTGCATGGACGTCATTGCACATCGCACTCCCAAGGGGGCAACTATGGTAAAAAAAACACCTGATGGGGCACCAGAGGCAGGATGCACATCCCACCATTGGCCTGATCTCCGATGGACTCCTGGCCAACCCTGCAACTATGGTAAGCCCTCTCTAATTTCAGTTAGGCCACTGAGGGTGAGCGGGCCCAGCTCGGGGAGTGATCAGGTGCACTAGGGCTGCCTGGTTGTTGGGGAAGTTCCATTCGGACTGCAGGGTTCAGGCAGGGAGTAGCAGTCCTTACCACGTGTGCACCCCAGAAGGATGCCCGACCTAGGGGGAGCATAAGCATAGTCTACCAAAAAAAAAAAAAAAAAGACTTGCAGCGCCAAGGACAGCCCAAAGGGCAGTACTCTGAATTGGTAGTGCTGACCCAGTGCCACAAATTGGAGATACTTGTGGTGGCTTGGGTGCACGGAAAATGTTGGTAGGGATCCTGCATGTCCAGGGAGGCCAACCAATCATTTTGATGAATTAGAGGTAGAAGCGTACCGAGCAATATCATCTTGAATTTCTCCTTGAAGAGGAATTTAACTTCCTTAGGTCTAGAACAGAGTGCATACCGCCTGTCTTCTTTGGAACTAGGAAGTAATGGGAGTAGAAACCTGTGTCCTGTTGCTCCTGTGGAACTACTTCTACTGCCTGTTGTTCAGAAGGCCATGAATCTCAGAAGCGAGGAGGTCTGACTGAGTGATAGACAGACTGGGCTGTCGTTTGGGTGGATGATCCGGAGGGGTATCCAAAACATTTAGAGAGTAACCTTCACAAATTATCCAGAGAACCCATTTGTCTGAAGTGACTGACTTCCACTGGTTGTAAAACTGAGTCAGATGAACTGCTGAAGAAAAGTCCCCCTCGGACAGCTGAGGTGGGACCTAGGCCAGAATTTCAGAGGGTGGCACTAGGTGTCTTCAGGCCCTGTGCCTTCTGCTGCATTTTCTTTTGTGGCTGGGGGGCTTGATTCTTGTTGAAGCCCACTCTGCCTTTACCACGAAAGCACTGACAGTTATGAAACCGCCAGATGTTTCCGCCCCGTTGAGGGGCAGCAGGGGCCAGTGTGGCCGTCTTAATGGCAGTCCTAGTTTTCTGCGTGGCCTCCAGTGCCTGCTCCACCTGTGGGCCAAACAGATAAACTCCATCAAATGGCAAATTCATGACTCTTTGCTGAGCATCATTTGTAAACGCTGAAATCTGTAACCATGAGTGACATCGGGTGCATATCCCAGCTGCTGCTACCCTTGAGGCAGTGTCAAAGGCATCCATAGCAGCCTTAAGTTGCTGATTATTGGACTCAGTACCTCTAGTAATAGTCTGGAGAAGCTCTGAACTAACTTCTTTCTCTGGAAGAGCTTCCACCGAGGTTTTCAGCAAATGCTAGAGGGTGTACTAATACTGTAAGAAATAGCCCTGGTAGCTAGCAATATGCATTCCTAGGGTAGCAGTGGTGAAGACTCGCTTCCCCAATGTGCCAGTCTTATAGGATTCTTTATTTACTGGATGAGTTGTAGACTCCTGAGGGAAAACGGCTTTGCCGTTTTCTGCCAAGACCACTATGGCATCTGCAAAGGCTTGAGAGGCTAGAATTGGTCGATCCTTAGGGGGAGTGTACTTCCTGACTTGGCCACTGAAGGAATAAGTGCTGGATTGTCCCACACCATCTGCGAGAGAGTCTCGAAAGAGGGCTGTACCGGAGGTGTCAATTTCACAGGGTTTCCGTAGCGTGCAGATACTGAAGGCGCAACAGCTTCCCCAGATCAACCTCTGAAATCTGGAGAGAGAGTATGGAATTCATATTCTTCAGTAGAGATTTAATGGACAGGTCCTCAACCAAAGGCTCTGCTGAAGTAGAGGGCTTACTTTCCACTCCGAAGGGTGAATCTTCATTGAAGTCATCTCCTAATCACAGATTAGAATCAGGCTCCATATCATCACCTACTAGCCCAGGAGTTTTAATATATAAAGGAAATGGAGGAAAAGAGAGCAGGAGGAGGTGCTCCTCGAATTGGAGTTGAGAATCCCAGCACCCGAGTCGGCGCCACCAAGATCGGTGTCAAAGGCGGTGCCACAACTGGCACCGCGCAAGTGCCCGGTGACCCCAGCCCAAACCTCGGGGCACTCAAGGATGAAGATCTGAAAACATCAGCAGGAGAAGGTAGTACCTGTGCTGGCCCCCTGCACCTCAGCCATGTGAGGAAGAAAAGCACAAGAGCATGGCATCGATGGCACTGAAGGTGTCCCGTGACTAGGCTGACCCAACAGCCCTGCACACAGGTTCAAAGCCCCTAGACCCGAAGGCCCTGGGGTTGATGCTGCAGGCTCGGGAAGTTGGGACAACTGGCAAACCCACTGTCCCATAAGAGTAGCTGAATGATGAAACTGCTCACCAGAAGACCCCCCCAGGAGGCGAGGAGGGACTATAGAGTCAAGGATGCTGGCCACTTGGAACAATGGCCGCAGGTGACCGCAATGAGTCTGAGTCAGCCTCCTGTTCCCTATTACCGACAATCATTGTGCATACATTCCAGAGGGCAGCCTCAAGTGGTACCGCTTCTTCTTTGACCGGTGGAACAAAGAAGAACTCGAGGCCAAGCAGTGCTGGGTTCCCGACGAAGATCGAGACGGGGCCTGGTTCTTTTTGTGCTTTCAGGAGGACCACCCTTCCTCATGAGCATTGGGCTGCCTGTAGTCAGAGCCCCCCCTCCATACAGCATGGCAGACTGGACCCAGCCCCGCTGGAAAAACAGCTTTCATGCAAAGTCTCCCCACTGTCACTGGCCCCATTCATGATTAACTCCAGCAAAAGCAGGCTGAAGAGGACTTCTCTGTTCTTTCATTGAAGAAAAGAAAAGCTTTTTTTAACACTGAATAAATAAATAAATAATGCTAAAACTTAATTAAATACTGAACAACTAAGCTGCTGTCATATAGACGTGAAGATTTGACTCCCGGCAGGCGAGCATTGTCACTGAAGCGCACTTGACGGAAGGAAAAAAGGAACTGAGGCAGTTGGAGGTTCGACGCTGAGATAGCCTATACAACATGAGGCAGTTTCACAGCACCGCACATGCACAGTCCTACCCCAGCACCAGCCATCCTGAAGATGTTTGGCTCCAACTCAGACACAGTGCCTCCGGCGTAGTCCCATTAGTGTGAATGAGTAGTGGAGACTTTATGTCCAGGAAGATCAAAACTGCCAGTGGTGATTCAGTTACAGTCAGAAGCAGGACTCCTGAACCTCTGCTGAACTCCTCTCCATGCTGAAGTTCTCTCCATGCTGAAGTCCTCTCCGGTGCAGGGGGGAGAGCTACCAGCAACAATCCTCTCTGCTCTCCAACCCCCGATGGAGTTCTCCCCTTGTGGCCAAAGCAGTGTTTTTTTTTAATGCTGCTTTGTTTTGTTTTGTTTTTTTTAAATTTTGGCACCCTTTTTGTGATCGGCCAAAAACAAAAACTGCCAGTGGTGATGTAAGCATGGTCAGAAGCAGGACTCCTGAACCTCTGCTGAAGTCCTCTCCATGCTGAAGCCCTCTCTGGTGTGTGGGGAGAGCTACCAGCAACAATCCTCTCTGTTCTCCAACCCCCGATGGCATTCTCCCCTTGTGGCCAAAGCAGCAGCTTTTAAATGCTGCTCCACTTCGTTCTTTTTTGAAATTTCTGCGCTCTTGTTGTTATTGGCCAAACACAAAAACTGACGGTGATGATGAGGGCACGGTCAGAAGCAGGACTCCTGAACCTACGCTGAAGTCCTCTCCATGCTGAAATCATCTCCATGCTGAAGTCTTCTCCGGTGCAGGGTGAGAGCTACCAGCAAAAATCCTCTCTGCCCTCCAACCCCCGATGGAATTCTCCCCTCGTGGCCAAAGCAGCGGCTTTTAAATGCTGCTCTGCTTTGTTCCTTTTTGAAATTTTGGCATCCTTTTTGTGACTGGCAGGAAACAAAAACTGCTGGTGATGATGCGGGCAGGTCAGGAGCAGGACTCCTGAACCTACACTGAAGTCCTCTCCATGCTGAAGTTCTCTCCGGTGTGGGGAAAGAGCTATCAGCAACAATCCTCTCTGCTCTCCAACCCCCGATGGCATTCTCCCCTTGTGGCCAAAGCAGCAGCTTTTAAATGCTGCTCCACTTTGTTCTTTTTTGAAATTTTGGCACTCTTTTTTGGCTGCAAGGGGAGAATGCCATTGGGGTTGGAGAACAGAGAGGATTGTTGCTGGTAGCTCTCACACACCGGAGAGAGGGTTTGCATGAGAGGACTTCAGCTGAGTTCCAGAGTCCTGCTTCTGACTATGCTCGTGATCACCACTGGCAGTTTTGCTTTTGGCCAATCACAAAAAGGGTGCCAAAATTTAAAAAAACAACAAAGCAAAGCAGCATTAAAAGAAAAACACCGCTTTGGCCACAAGGGAAGAATTCCATCGAGGACTGGAGAGCAGATAGAACCCAGCAGTGTGATTGGCCAAAAACAAAAACTGACGGTGATGATGAGGGCACGGTCAGAAGCAGGACTCCTGAACCTCCGCTGAAGTCCACTCCATGCTGAAGTCCTCTCCGGTGCAGGGGGGAGAGCTACCAGCAACAATCCTCTCTGCCCTCCAACCCCCGATGGAATTCTCCCCTTGTTGCCAAAGCAGCGGCTTTTAAATGCTGCTCTGCTTTGTTCTTTTTTGAAATTTCGGTGTCCTTTTTGTGACTGTCAGAAAACAAAAACTGCCAGATTGATGATGCAGGCAGGTCAGAAGCGGGACTCCCGAACCTACACTGAAGTCCTCTCCATGCTGAAATCCTCTCTGGTGTGGGGCAAGAGCCACCAGCAACAATCCTCTATGCTCTCCAACCCCCTGATAGAATTTCCCCTTGTGGCAAAAGTAGCAGCTTTTAAATGCTGCTCCACCTTGTTCCTTTTTGAAATTTCAGTGCCCTTTTTGTGACTGGCCAAAAACCAAAACTGCTGGTAGTGATGCAGGCACAGTCAGGAATGAGACTCCTGAACCTCTGCTAAAGTCCTCTCCACACTGAAGTCCTCACTGATGCGGGGGTAGAGCTACCAGCAACAATCCTCTTTGCTCTCCAACCCCTGATGGGGGTATGTGTTAGGTACAGGAGGGTGGCATATTGCACAGAAAGAGATACTCAAGGACAAGGGGTCTCATATGAAGCTGGAAGGGGGAGACTTACAGGAGATGTGAGGAAATATTTCTTCATGGAAAGATTGGTGGATGCCTGGAACAGCCTCCCAGCAGAGGTGGTGAGTACCAAAACAGTAACAGGTTTCAAACATGCATGGGATAAATGCAAAAGGACCTTGGGCTGGGGGGTGGGGGTAAGCCAGAGATCATTTAGGGTCTATGGTGAAACAGTAGGTAGAGACTTTAGGATAGACTAGGTGGGTCAGTAGGTCCTTTTCTGCTGACAGCTTCTATGTTTCTATGAATCGTGGATACTGAAGGGCAGTTCAGGAGGACTGTGAGACCATGGATTCAACATAGTATCAAAGAAGAATACCTCCTCTGCTTCAGTGGACTTTTAGGCTCAAGAAACAATACAGTGGGTTAGCAGTAGCAGCATTGCAAGAATCATTTTTACGTTGGTGGTGGACCCAGCATGGGGTGGCACTGGATGATCAGGACCCCACCTATTTGTTCCAGAAATCAGTACAACTTGGTGTAGAAACTTTAAAATAAGAACAATAACACACAGTACCACCAGAAATTGGTTTAAAATAAATTGTAATACAGTAAAACCTCAGTTATTCGAATGTGCTGGGGGACATAAAAATGTTCAGATAAATGGGGGTTCAGATAACCAGGAGACCATTGACAGCACACAATGCAGTACAGTACTGTATCAACAGACTGCTGATGGTTTTAAAGTTTTTTGTACCACTGTAACACATTTAAAGCAGAGAGAGCTGAGAGTGACAGAGAGAAAGTGAGCATGGTCTGCGTACTGCCTGTCCTGTGTGCAACGAGGGTGAATGTTACAGATTGTATGAGTATCGACGATCGTAAAAAGCAGCAGAAGAAAAAGGAAGCACATAGGAAGAGTGACCACTGTTGATTGCATGAATGTTAGCAATCAGAAGCAGCAGCTGAAACAAAAAGTTTTTAAACAAGTTTTTAGGTTATAACTCGACCAGTGTATCTAGCACACAAGTATCTACCAGTAGCCGTCCCGGTGGTGCCAAGGGTTGAGGAACTGGATGCCACACTTCATGCCATGCCAGCAACCCGGGTTCGGGAGCAAACTTGGGCTGTCAGTGGTCAGCAGAGGAGGACAGGATGAAAAAATTACTCACCTTAGTAATGTTGTCTCTTCTAATGGAGTCTTGCTATATTATGACATATGCAGTTTGTCCCAGCCTTAGAACTGCTCCGGAGGCGAAAGAGTCAACTTCCATGCCAGGCATGGAACCCAGAGCTCGAGCTCGGTTGAAAATTCTATCTGTTGTTCTTCAAACTTAAACTGTCAGATCTTTACAAGCAAAAACTCATTAAGACTCTGTGTGGAAGCTGTAAACCTACACTAGCCAACTGGCTACTTAATTAAATAAACACATTGTTTGGTGCCACAAAGAAGACTCAAGTCAGGAGACCCAAAGAAAATGACAACACAACAAAGATCACCCCAAAAGGAGGGGTGAAAAGCAAGGTGGGCATCTAAAAAGTGCCAACGCTGCCCTGCCCACCCACATCCCCAAGAGTAAGGTTCTGAGAGGGGCAGGCAGGGGGGGAGGTCATAATATAGCAAGACTCCATTAGAAGAAACAACATTACTAAGGTGAGTAATTTTTCTTCAAACAACATGAAGTTTTGCTATAGTATGACATATGCAGACTAACAGCAGTACCTCCATGGAGGAGGGACAGAACCTACTTAGGAAATAGGCTCTGAAGCACAGCTGTGCAAACAAGCATCACTCCTAGCCTGGATGTCAGGGAGTAATGCTTAGTAAAAGTGTGCACCATTTTCCAGGTAGCTGCTTGACATATCTCTAGGATAGAGATGTCCCTGGCAGCAGCCAGAGACGAGCTGTACCTCAGGGAGGAGCCCCAGGCCTGAGGGAGGAACTTTACCCAGTTTTCATAGCAGAATTGACACACAAGAGACGATCCACCTGGCAATGGATCTTTAGTGGCAGGTTTCCTTTGCCAACCTCACCATAAGTGAGGAACAGTTGAGGAGTTAAACCTGTGACCTTTGGTACGATCTATGTAGTAGCTAAGTGATCTTTTGACATCTAAACTGTGCAACCTCCTCTCACCAGAAGAGGAATGGCCAGTGAAGTACACAGGGAGAGATATAGATTGATTAAGGTGGAAATCTGAGACCACCTTAGGCAAGAACTTTCGGTTAGTCCTGAGGCCTACCTTATCTCTGTGAAAGGAGATAAAATCAGGCTCCACTGACAATGCTTGTAACTCACTTATGCACCTGGCAGAAGTGATGGCTACCAAAAACACAGTTTTCCAAGTCAAGTACTTAATCTCTGCTGAAGACAAGGGCTCAAAAGGGGGTTGCATAAGCTGGGCAATGCAAATATTAAGATCCCAGGCAGGGGAAGGATCCCTAAATGGGGGGTTGGTGTGAAGCAACCCTTTGAAAAACTTGGAGAATTCAGGATGAGCTGAAAGAGAAGAGGGCTTACCTGCTGACAAGAAAGCAGACACGCTGCCAAGTGCACTTTTAGGATAGCTGGTCTCAGCCCCAAGTATTTAAATGAACCATATAATCCAGGATCATGGTAAGTCAGCAGATTCTGGGGAAATATATTCCTCAGAGCACCATATGGAAAAACTCTTCCATTTGGAATTATAAGAAGTCTTGTGGAAGGCTTCCTAGAAGCCTTCAGAATATCCAATACACCTTGGGAAAGGTGTAGGCCAGCAACTCTAACTCTTCAAGAGCCAGGCCTTGAGATTGAGAGATTTGAGGTTCAGGTACCCAAACCCTCTCCTAAGCACAGGATAACAGATTGTGATTCCTGGGAGACACAGGGGACGGTGGACTGCTAAGGACATAAGGAGTGGGTACCAGGGCTGTCTGGCCCAGTCTGGTGCAATCAGAAACATCTTGCAGGATTGAGACCTGATTTGAACTAGCACTTTGAACAGGAGAGGGAAGGGCGGAAAGGCATAGAGAAACTTCCCTTCCCAACTGAGAAGGAAGGCACCCAGGGGGGCTGAGCCCAACACTGGGGGCCTGCAACAAAAAAGAGGAAGTTGGTGATTGTCTGGGGCTACAAAAAGATCTATCTGGGGTGTGCCCCATCTGGCAATACCACCTCCAGAACTAGGGGATCCAGAGCCCATCTGTGATGGCCTTGGGAAATCTGCTGAGAGCATCTGCCAGGACATTGCCCTTGCCTGGGAGGTGAACTACTACAAGGAGGTGTTCAGGGAGTAAGCCAGAGACCACAACTTCGTTGCTTCGGTGCACAAGGCCGTAGACCGAGTGCCCCCTTGCTTGTTGATGTACGACACTGTGGTGGTATTGTCTGTTCTGACTTGAATAACCTTGTTCTGAACAGATTTGGAAAAAACTTGAAGTGCTAGAAAAACTGCTCTGAGTTCCAACAGATTGATGTGGAGCAGAGATTCCTGAGGGGATCCCAATCCCTGGGTGGTAAGGCCGCCCATGTGAGCTCCCCACCCTAATAGGGATGCATCTGTAGTAAGGATTAAGGAGTGAGACTGAGGGGTAAGGAGGACCCCCTGTCTCAAATTGCCCTGGTCCTGCCCCCACTGAAGGGCCTGGATCAGGGTTCGAGTCACTGGAATTAATTTGGTTAGAGGGCCCTTTCTTTGAGACCAAAAGGCTCTCAAATGGAACTGGATGACCCTCATCTGAAATCTGGCTCCCTGCACTACTGCTGTTGAAGCAGCCATGTGTCCCAGGAGCTGTAGAAAATGTCTTGCTGGTCGAGAGACCCACAGGGTGAAGGAGGAAGCCAGAGAAATCAGGGTACTTGCCCTTTCCAGAGGAAGGAAGGCTCTGGCTTCTTTTGTGTTCAGTTCTGCACTTATGAAGGTGAGAAGCTGGACAGGCTCTAGGACTGACTTTGGAAGATTGAGAAGAAAACCTAGAGAAGTTAGCAGTTGATGAGTTACTTGAAGGTGTAACCTGACTTGGTCCGTAGACTGGCCTACTATGAGCCAGTCATCCAAGTAAGGAAAGATGGCAATTTTTTGCCTTCTTAAGTGGGCAACTGCTACTGCCAGGCATTTTGTGAATACCCTTGGGGCAGATGAAGGTCAAGGGCATTGCTCTGAACTGGTAATGACCTGAGGGCAGTTCAGCTGAGGTACTTTCAATGGGAGCTTCTGATGAGAACATGAAAATAGGCATCCTTGAGGTCCAGGGACACTAGCCAGTCCCCTGGCCTTAAAGAGGGTAAAATAATTCCAGAGTCACCATTTTGAATTTTGGTTTTAAAAGGTGTTTGTTTAGATACCTGAGATCCAGGATGGGCTGCCATTCTCCTGTCTTTTGGGTAAGGAAGTACCTGGAGTACAACCTTTGCCTTGGTGTAGGGTGGAACCCTTCCACAGCTCTGAGAGCCAGGAGGTAGAGACTTCTGCCTCCAGGGCAAGAGCCTGTGAAGGATTTGCAGGTGGAGAGGATCTGATTCTCATCTTTGGAAATTTTTTGAAGCTGAGAACCAGTCCCTGGCTTACTACTTCCAGGACCCACTTGTCTGACGTTAGAGACTCCCAGTCCTGGACAAAGTAAGCCAGTCTGCCCCCTACAGGTAGTGGAGAATCAGCCCTGGATGCCCCATCAGGGTCTCTGTTTGGCAGGGGCTTTAGGCTGAGGGGTGGAAGCAGGCCTGCCTGCACCCCGTCTGCCTCTCCCTCTAAAGAACCCCTTCTGTGCAAAAGCTGAAGAGGAATCCTGGCTTGGTAAAAGGCCTATGAAAAGGCCTACTCCTGCCCCTCGGAGGCTGCCTTGGAAAGTGACTTGCCTTTCCTTGGCTGTGCACTCCTATAGGTGGTCCTATATTCATCCATTTTCTTTCATGCAATTCTCTGTTTGTTCCCCAAACGAGAGTTGCCCACCACAGGAAATCCATGGCCTTAGTCTGGGTATCCTGTGACAGGCTAGTACATCTGAGCCAAGCCATTCTATGGAGAGCCACAGATGTAGCCATGACTCTGGATGATACATCATTAGAGTCCACTGCTGCATGGAATTGCACCTGGATGCCCTAATACCATCAGCGCCACCTGCTCCAGCTCTTTGCCAGCTGGCCAGGAACCTGCTTTGCTAGAGCTAAAACAGTATCCCATCTGGATTTTTGATATCTAGCAACATAAGCCATATAATTAGCCTGTCTGAGTCCTAAGGAAGCTGCCATGTACTGTTTCTTGCCATGGCATCTATCTTTCTGGAGTCCTTGTCAGGGGGGTGAGAGGCTAAGGGAACATTTACCTTATCACAGGCTGCAGCCTGCACCACCCCCACATGGCTGCATTGTTGTGTAAGGAACTCCATATCAGAGCCTGATAATGCATACCTTTTGTCCATTCTTTTATCAACAGGAGGTATGGTGTAGGGAGCTTTTAAAATCTTTACTGTCTGTTTCCAGAAAGATTTATGCAGAGGAATAGACAGACTCCTAGACTCTGGGATATCCATCATTTCTACAAAATCAGGCTCCTCCTGATCATCCACAGCTTCCTCCATAGGGAGCTGGAGGGTTTCAGCCACTATTTTTTTTTTTTTTTAAACAAGAAGTGAGAAGGGGATTCAGAAAGCCTAGGGGGAGACACTCCTGAAGGTCTGTCTGGAGAGATGTCCGGTTCAATGGGCACATCCAGACTTTCAAAACCACATTCACTCTCCTCATACTCCTCTTCCCCCTCCTCTGGTTCATAAAATTCCCTTAAATAATCCTCCTGAACCGGAGGAACCAACCGAACCGAGCGCTTACCTGATGATGCTGGTTCGGTCGGAACCGGGGAGACTGAACAATTTTTATTGCTTTAGCTATTTCTTCAGCAGTAGGAGAGGGAAGCTTTGACTCCACACCAGCTAATTTTCTAGATTTCTTTGTTGGAACCGACTCCTCAGAGTCGGCTCTCCTTTTGCCCGAGGAAGTATCGCCCTGGTCAGAGGGCACTCCCTCCAGTTCGGTTGAAACCGAACCAGGCTGGCCATCTGGGTCAGCGGACTTTATGGCCTCCCGTTCCCTGAGTCTACCAACTCTCTTATCCAGGGTAGCTGCAGGAAAACCCATGCAAATCTGGCAGTCTGAATTGAGGTGGTCAACCCCAGACAATAAACACATGTGGTGTGGGGGTCAGCCTTGGCAAAGGCTTCCCCACATATAACACAGTGCTGAAACCCAGTGGACCCGTTTTTTCCTTTGGGTTTCTCAGACATAGTGCCAGCCTAACCAAAAACTTGCCCTTTTATGGCAATCTGCCAAGCAAGACTCCCTTATCGGTTCCCAACCGTGTCACGGTTCGTGGAAACAAGGGTGTAGACAGGCATACTCACTGTACACATTTGTGTACAATTTTGTTGAGTGCCTGTCACAAACCAGAAGCCACTCTGTTAATATTATCATTCTAATCTGTAGTATTTGGGTTAGTGTAGGCCACTGAGGAGTGTCCAATACATGTATAACCTCTTTAGAGAGTAGGGGAGTCATCTGACAACAATCTGACTTGTTTGGAAGGGGGTGCCATTTGGAAAGGATGTGTACATTTTTTATTGGGGGGGTATAACTGTTGGAGACTGTGTACAAAATGGAAATTTCTGGCTACACTCCTGCGTGGAAAAAAACATAATTAAATCCGTTTTTTTTTAGAACCGATAAGAATCGGGAACCGCACTTCTAAAAGACTGTAATGTAATAGAAGTAACTTGATCGGTTCAAACCGAACCGATAAAAATGTTTACAAGTTCCACACAGAAAAATAAATGTAAAACCTATCTAGTACTTACAATACCACAGATAGAGCTCGAACCGACCGGTTACGGTTTAATTTCGGTTAAAAAAACCAAAACTTTTATACTTTAACCGACAAAATGAACCGTGTTAAAGAAGGAATCTCCGGAGCGACTGTTCAGTGAGGCGGAGTAAAGAATCTGACAGTTTAAGTTTGAAGAACAACAGAGAATTTTCAACCGAGCTCGAGCTCTGGGTTCCATGCCTGGCATGGAAGTTGACTCTTTCGCCTCCGGAGCAGTTCTAAGGCTGGGACAAACTGCATATGTCATAATATAGCAAGACTTCATGTTGTTTGAATGAGCATCTGGGGGACTGGTCTCCTGTCCAGTGAGGGAGGGGGGTATTGAGCCTGGGCTCTGGTGACTCCTGGCGGCAGCTGGAGCACAGTAAGCCCACAATCCAGCAACCAAAGGGATTGGCTGCGGTGGTGATTTTGTAGGGCGCACCCACGCTAGATGCAGTGCACATCCAAGCCTAGGGGAGGGCACACTATGTGAAAAATCACCATCCTTGGGGATAGGCAAAGGTACCTCTACCCCCACCGAGCCACACTCCCGATACTGGACCCTCCTTTCCAGGCTGATCATTCAGCCCGGTTTACTAGATTGTAGATAGAGTGCCCTGGGTAGATATGGTGGCCCCACCTCAAGGAGGGTTCAGAGCTGGGGAGTTTCACTGGGCTGGTTCAAGTAGATGGAGGTGTCTCAGGTGGGAGGTAGAGCTCGGGGTGAGGTAGAGGATGCCAGAGAGAGTTCCCTGAGGATGGTGCATAAAAGAAAGCTAAAAAAAAAAATAATAAAGTGTTTACCAGTTACATCGGGTGTACAGGCATGGAGAAGGGAGAAGGAAGTGTGCCAGTCATCTGGTGGGAACCAGACATAAGCACTGCAGAGCAGGGTGGGTAATGGCAGCAAGCCTTTTATATCAGGCAGGTGGAAGGAACCACACAGCAAGGGTTACCTTTGTTGATCGCATGACAGCTGGTAGTCAGAAGAAGCAGCTGAAAAAAAGTTATTTTTTTCTAAACAAGTTTTCAGATTACAACTTGACTAGTGCATGTAGCAGGCAAGAGATTGGGAGGCTAGAAAGTTGGGCAGTATGTTTAAGCAATCTACCATGACAGGGTCTGGATTACGTTAAGATTTACAATGCCTGGTGTGTTGTTTGATCACGAGGCCGATAGGCCAAGTGAGCAAAACACACCAGGCGTTGTAAATCCTAGCATGACCCACACCCTGGAGTGGTAGATTTCTATTACACAATGGTTTTTGTTGTTTGCAGTTTCTGGGGGAAAGTTTATTTGTGTTTATATAGAATATGATTTTTGTAGTAGTGTTGCTCCACAAGGAAAAGTAGTCCCTCACTGTCTTTTATTGTAGTGGGAGGTAATGTAGATGTAGTTTTATTAGTAATTTTTTTTTTTTTTTATTCAATGAGTAACAAGTATTTTTTTAAGATTTTTTTAAGTTGTTTTAAGTTTTATTGATTTATTTGTAACATTGTTCAAACTGTTTTAAACTTCTTTTTAACTTTTTATTAACATTTTTTTATGAAGTAAGCAGTGATTTGTTGACTTTGCAGGAGCTGTTTCTGATGTGCAGTTGTTTTCATATTGTTGTGCCTTAAAATTTTTTTCTTTTCATGTTGAGGCTTGTGGGTTAGGTGGTGTGTGACGTACTTTTGTGTGGTTCGCAGTGGAGCTCTGCCGGCAATGGGAGAGGTTGTGTTCGAGCTGGAGCGCTTTCTGCTTCGTGATGGACTGTTTTCTTTTTCAGGTTGGTGATTTTTAGCGGGATGCTTTCTTTTTTTTTTTTTTCACTTTATCTTTTTATTGAAATTCAAGTATATAAAAAAGCACACATCTTGTACATTAGAAGACTATATCCTCCACGTAAGGTATACAGTAAAATATCACTTAACAAAACACAGTATTTAGGGTAAACATATTGGAGAAGCCTTATATACAGGTATTGATAATAAAACACAAACCTAGACAGGGTGTGAGTGGAGAACAGAAGGATTACAATCAATAGGGTATTATAGGATCAGAAATAGCAACCATGTACGAAATACATGCTAGGGCAGGCTATGGCAAGGCATTGGGGATGATTTCTTTTGAGAGGTTATTTCGTTTGGTTTTTGACCTGTTGGGGAGAGAAAAAAAAATATTAGTTATTTTGTGGTGGCTACTTGAATGTTGTGGTGGTAATTTATTTATTTACCTGTTGAAGTTGCTGAGAGATGCTCCGATTCTTCTATCTGTATTAGTAATGACCCAGATAGAAGTTGATATTCCCATAGTTGCCCAAGCGGCTCATGGTGGGAGGGGTTACTGTCTGCAATGCAATCCTGGATGGTTGCTGCTAATGATGCACACTTTGGGTTGATGAAGTGGCGCCATTTTCATCTTGCAACTGCACAGTTTGCTGAGTTTGGTCTTCGTCTAGCAGGTCTTCGGTTTCTGTTGTTGTTTGGGTGTTCTGTATGTGGCTCTGGGACACAGTTCTTTTTGATGCATTGCACTCACTCATCTGACTGCAGATTAGCATGTGTTTTTTTTTATCATTGGAAGACTGTGGACGTATATATATATATATATATATCTATACGTCCAGATCTATATACATTCACACATATTCAGTTCTTAAAGGGTTAGTTTGGTGAATTGGCTGGGAAGTCTGCAGCTGTCTTGTCATTGTTTGTTGAGGTATAGTGTAGTACTGATTGCTTGCTGATGGCTGACTATGGTATAGTGGTAGGTAATATTGCATTTCAGGGATAGCAAGTTGTGATGCTGGAGGGTGACTGCTGTTTCCTGCAGTTATGGAGCCCCATGCTTGATAGTGCAGGAAGTTTGGTTTTCTGTAACTTTTCAAGGAAGTTTCATTCCTGTGCCCAGTTATATTCATGATGTGGAGGGATTTGAACCCTGCTTCTGTTAGAAGTGTTACCGCTGTAGCCCTTAGACAGTGATTGGTGTATAGAGTTTCTAAGCCAGCTTCTTTACAGAGTTTGGGGAGCATTTTGCCTAGAAAGTTAATTCCCATTGGTTCTCTGATGAACCACACTTTCTGCTTTTAAGTCTATGTCTGGCAGCTTTCTGGGATGTAGGAATAGGGCAGGTGGATTTGGGAGTAACTTTTCCAGATATTTTGGGTAACTGGCTATGGGGCATAGTGGATCATTGGGTCTCTCAAACACAAATCTTTTGGCTAGGTGTTGTGTTTGGTTGTGTATTTTTTAATTGTTTTTTGTATCCTCATTATATGCTATTGTTAGGTACCTTAGTCCGTTTGGTGCAATATTTATGAAAAATTAGTCTACTTTGAAGGCTCGTACACCTTCATTCCCTCATCTGGCGAGGTGGAGCTGCAAGTCTAATAAGACTTTATTAACTAAGCCTTTGGCTGTGTCTAGAGATAATGCTACTGAATGTCTCAGAGTCAATCAATCAATCAATCAGTCAAAATCTTTATTTATCCAGGCGAACATCATTGAACAATGCTCATTTACAAGATGGACCTGGGTAGAACAGGGTCAAGGTACAATACATTTACATACAGTCAAAATATCTACAATCACAACAAGAGTTTATAGTACCAATTTCAAGTTAATTAGAACAGTGACACAAATGGGCTTGCAGCGGTGCGAAACATTCATATGATCTAGGTAACATGTACACAACAATATCTAGGTGAAATTGGCAAAGGTACATGGATAATAAATAGAGAATAATGGATGTGGAAGGGTTTGATATGAGAATTTAATGCACACCCAAGTTGTGGGATGCTACATAAACCCCACGGGCGAAGCCCGAGGGTTTTATCAAACATCCACAATGAGGATATGCGTGGCTCAATACTCCTCCCATATTTTATTTTTTATAATAACAGACCAGCAATTTTTCTCCAGCAGTTTGTGAGAGTGTTTGGCCCCACCCACATACAGAATGTTGACCAATGAGGCAGCAGCCCTGTTTGACTGGCATGGCTCATGAATGTCATAACAACCAGCTGGTTGTTATGGAAAATATCAACCTGGTCAGTACATTGAGAGAAATTGCTGACCAGTTATTATATAACAGTAGCTAGCAGACAATATCATTACATACATCGCCTAGTACAAGCCATGACAACCAGAGTATTCAGAACAGGAAGGGGGATACCAGGGGGTATATTATAGAGAAGGGGAGGGAGGGGGAATGCAGGTGGTGGAGGGGGAATGAAGGGTTCAGGAGGTAATAGTGAAGGGCCACAAAATGACACAGGGAATACAAAGACATCGGGGCAAGGGGGACAGGTCTCAAACGAATGGAAACAAGAACTCCTACCACATAATGGTAGACGGGGAATTACGATATGCTGAGAAAAGTAGAAATAAGGGATAACACAGATGGAGGTCAGATGAAGAAAGTAAAAGAAAAGTAGAACAGAAAATAGGTGAAAGTAAGAGTGGGGATAAAAACTGAGAGACCATGGCATGGTATAAGGAGAAAGGAAGAGTCAGGAGACACAGCAGATGCAGAGGCTGACTAGGGAAGGGGGAAACTGTTGCAAAGTTCCTTAAATGAATGGGCATATAATGTCTTGAAGGTAGAGAGGCTGACAGGGATGCTCAGTTTCAGCGTGTTTTGCTGTTTGTTCCATAGAGATGGCAGCACAAAATTTATGGCTGCTCTACCAAAGTGTGTTTTAACCTTGGGTACTTTCAAATTAATAAAGAAGTAACTTCTCAATTCATAATTTCCTAACACGCTTAGTGGAAGACAGTCAGAAATATATTGGGGATGTTTTTTGGTGACAGCTCTGAATGTCCAGAGTACAGTGTTTCTGTTCCACCTGTACTGGATGGAAGACCACCCCACGGCAGCATACAGGGAACAATGATGAGTGGTAAGGGGTAGACCAGTTATAAACCTCAGGGCTCTATGATACAGCATGTCCAGTTTTGCAAGATAAGAGGCAGGGCACTGACTATAAAGGAAGTCCACATAGTCAGCCAGGGAAAGAAACGTTGTTTGGATCAACCGCAGCTTAGCATCTCTAGTCAGAAAGGGGTTATTCCTGAAAAAGAGACCTAGCCTCTGCCGAGTAGAAGCTTTTTATTTAGAAGCTGGCTCTGCAGAAAATTAAATTCAGCTTGCAGGTCTCCACAAGCATCTTCTGGTGTCGGGCGGCTTAGGTAAAGTACTGTGTCATCTGCAAACAAGTGAATACTGGCCTTATGCTGTCATCGATGCTATTTATGTAAATTGCAAACAGTACGGGACCTAGGATGGATCCCTGAGGCACACCTCTTTGTAAAGGTTTAAGAGGTGAAAGTTCACCTTCTGCCTTAACCTGCTGAAGCAGGCCTGTGGGATAGTCAGTAAACTATCACAAAGATAATGGGTCCAGACCTATTCTCCTCAGGGAGGAGAGAAGCAGTCTGTGGTCGACAGTGTCGAAAGCCTTGTTTAAATCCAAGAACACGGCACAGACAAAGTTTCTATTCTTCAGGTCTCGCTGCCAGTCATTAGTCACTTTAGCCAAGGCTGTAATGGTGCTATGTTTTGCTCCGAAACCAGATTGCACAGGATTTAGTAGGTTCATAGTTTCTAGGTAGGTTCTCAGCAGTGTGCTTACAATTTTCTCCAATAATTTAGACAGTATGGGAAGAAGGGAAATCGGCCTGTAATTGTTAAGATCACAGGGGTCCCCTGATTTAAACAGAAGAATAACATGGGCTGTTTTCCATAAGGGTGGGAGGATCCCCTGAGACAGTGATAGGTTAAATAGATGAGTAATTGGCACAGCTAGAACATAATAGGCGATCTTTAGAAAATAGGGGTCTAGGGAGTCAGCACCAGCACTTTTCTTAATATCCAGCTTTTCTTAATATCCAGAGTGTGCAATTTTTCTTTGGTTAGGGATTCATGGTGGGTGGGATGGTCTTTTCCTGACTTTCTATAGGTTCTGACTACCCCCTTGAAAACGTTATTGGATGTTGTGAACGCAGAGTCAGTCATGATATTTATAGCTCTGCTAATGGCGGTGGGGGGGGGGTCATTAAGATACCTATTAATTCCTGAGCATAGGCCTACAAAACTTGTGAGAACATATTGGGTTCCTTGGCTGGTTCTCACTGAGCTATAGAACTGCCTTTAAATGCTGTTTAGGTGTTCTGGTAATGCCGTTTTAAGGTCAAAGGTGATGTTTTTCTCATTTAATCAGTCAAAGAATATATTCATAGCCCACCTGGTTTGCTTTTCGGTGGTTTGTTCATTTCTATATAGTTCTAGTTGCTCGAGGTCTTGCTCAGTGGTGATATTGTGCCTTTGTTTTTTTCTTGCAGCACTGCAACATGTTTTGATTTGGCTATGGTGCAACCGGTTCCTCGGCTGGCAGCTGTATGACTGGTTCCTGGGCTGGCAGCTGAGATGGCTGTGGAGTTTGTGGGTCAGTTGCAACGTGATGGTCCATGATGGGCGTGTGGCCTGAGGTACTTTCATTTTCTGTAATGCCAGGTATGTTTATTGCATCAGGAATTTGGTAAACTTCGGCAGTTTTGGCGTTGGAGTTGTCGGAACAGAACTCCAAGTACTCTTTCTAGCTCTTGTAAATCGATTAGAACGAACAACAGTTCAATTTTTTTGATTTACCCACATTTTTTGTATAACACTTGTCGGTGAGTTCAAATGAGCGATGTAGCGTGGTGCTTAGAAATGTAGTGAAAGGGTGGTGAATCATATGGATATGTGCCTGCTTGACAGGAGTCACAGTTGGTTGGTACTTCTTCCCATTGGTACTGGTGAGGATTTACAATGGGTTCAAAGTGCCAACCAACCAATCAGGGAGCGGCATTTTCAGAACCCATTGTATAATGTGTTACTAACAACCGAAAAACTGGTCTTAATCACCTAACTATCTGCTAATTCTTTACCCCCCTCACACCAGGTGTTTCTCATTGAGGCAAATGGTTCCTATTAGCAACTAATTGCTGCATAGGAATCACAATGGAAACGTTTCACGGCATTACAGTTCTTGCTTCACTGACTGAAAACAGGGAACATTTCTCAGTTTCAGATAACTGAGAGTTTAGGATTAGAAGGGTTCAGATAAGTGGGGTTTTACTGTATTAAGAACCCCCAGACAGGATGTAGGTAGGGGCCTCAGCAAAACTGGTTATTAGCAACTACAGGAAGCCCATCATAGATAACCAAGGCCAAGTACAGTTGCTATATAATCTTAGTAAGCAAACCATAATTATTAGGCCCACCCTGGAAAGGTGTTATTAGGGGCCTCAGTAAAACAGCCTAACTGGCAACAGTAGAAAACCTGTAGTCACTGAGGTCAAGTAGGGCCACTCTAAAATCTTTTAGCAAACTGTATTATTAGGACCTCCCAGCTAGGATGTTCACAAGGCTTCAATAAGAGGAAGGTACCAACAACAAGCAAATTATAAAATTAGGTGCACCCAGATTGGGGGTAGGCAGGGCCTCAGTAAAGCAGGTTAGTAGCAGCAAACAAGTTGTGGCAGGATACCAGCAACAAACAAAGCAAGTGTTAGTTACAATGTACCTGGATAGCATTACTGCAGCTTAATAGCAGTAACCAAGCCTAGTGACAGATACAGGGAGCTGTCCTACATGCAATGGAACCACAGTTCAGTGATTGCGGAGGTATTACTGGAACTTGTACTGATTAAATGTAATTATCAACTGCGTCTGTGTGAGGGGTTATCTTGCCGATGGCTATAAGGCCAGAGGGAACAAAAACAAACACATTTAATAAGAAACATACAAAACAAAAAAAAATAAGCTGTGTCGCCTGTTACAAGGTGACTGACTAAGAACGAAGTGACCATAGTCATGCCTGTGTACAAGAAAAAAGAAAACAGGAATAAAAAATAAAGAAAAAAAGAAATAAATGTGTGGCTGGGATTAATCTGTCTCTGGCTGAAATGTAGAGCGTGGAATGAAACATAATGGGGACACCAATGCTGGCAAAAAGAAACACCACAGCCAGCTCTAACTCAGTGTCAGCTAAAAATTCAGCCTAATAGAAAAAAGAGCAAAGGAGAAAAGTGCCTGTGCCCACTAAATTCTATGTATTATTTAACTTGCTTGCTTTACTATATTTTCTATGGGCCCCAATTTTCATCTGACCATGTCAGGGTGGGTGAAGGGATCCTCTAATTCATGTGTCATTTTGCACCCTACTTTTTGGCTTTTTCTTTGCAGGTTGGTCCAGGTCAGGTCAAAAACAAAGAATTTTTAGACAGCAGGATGCAATGTGTCTCACACAGTGTAGTCTGTACTTTTATGCCACTGCCATTTTACATTTTGTGGTATTTTTCTCCTAAAAGAATAGGTTACTCACCTGTAAACATAGTTATAGGAGTGGTACAGTTGATTCTGCTTGCGAGCACATGGTCGGGGGCAACCAAAAATGTGCACACAACCGAAAATGCACTTAACTGAAAACAGCAGGGGGTAGATAGTAACAGACGGGTGTATGACGCACTATCAGTAAAAGCATTTAATTATTTTATTTCAAACATAGCTAATACTTCAACAAGACATGTACAGTAATAGACATTTAATCAAAAAGTAAAAAATAACATTTTTAGAAAGAGTAAAGTGTTGTACGGTATCTAACTTTTGTAAAAGATAAAGACTGCAAAACAAAGCTAACGTTGTGCGGTAGCAGTGAGCGCGCAGACTAGGAGAACTATTGTTTACAGTTAAGCAGTACAGCATAGAACAGCAGTAAAGGAAACAGCAGAGGTGTAAAGGTGTACATTACCGGTGAACTCACAGTCCAGGAGGATTAGACAAATAAAAGTCGGTAATGTGGGCTTGTCTGGCTGAGTGTGTGGTAAGTGACTCCAGTCTTTTCTCACAGAGATAAAACCAGCTGAAGCCAGTCTGCTCCCTTCTACCAATGTAGTGCCATATATTCCACATCATTTGCCAAACTTCTCCCGTAGTGGGCACCTGGACCTCCAGCTCGTTGTCTTCCTCCTCCTCCTCCTCATTATTTTGGCTGTTGGCACCAATAACCGAGGCAAAAATGTCCTCCTCTGTTAGCTCCCTACTTGCAGGGTCTTCACTGCCCACTGCCACGAATGCACTGAAATGTGATGGCGACATTCCAGATTAAGGAGGCACAGTCTTGATTGGCTGCTCACACTCAGGCTCTTGTTCCTGTAGTTCACCAATGCCTGCTTTCTGGAAACAATTTTGGATGGTCTCTGGGCTCACTTCTCCCCACGCAGCGTGAAGCAGGTGGATGGCATCAAGGATGATTATGGACTTCGCTATGGTGTCACACCTCAAGTCACTGATAGCTATCCAGGAGATCAAACAAGGTAAACTGAGATTGGTGCGCACAACCGAAAATCAGTTTGCACACATCCAGTTTTTTTTGCATTGAATAGATATGCAGTGAAATGAGACCAGACGAGAGTGCGCACATAACTGGAATGCGCACACATCCGAATGGCACACAAGTGGAATCGACTGTATATGGTTCACATTCACACTCTGGCATTTCACTGGAATGATGTTATTGGCCAGAACGTCTTTAAGCTACACTCCTCCCACCACCCAGGTGGTATAGCCCTGTGATGTCAGATTGCGCACACTGGAGCAGGGTCATGTGCCACTTGCCAGGGGAGGCTGGGTGGGTTACATGGATGTGAATCATATACATTTATACCTAGAAAGTACGGTTACATAAGATCTTACCATGACAGTAGATCTTCCAGGAATGTCTCTTGCAGTAGATCATTACTTCTGGGAGGTTTCAGCAGGTGGTGCTATCACATGGCAGCTTCTTCCAGCAGTCTTTTCAGCAGGGATCACCCACACATGACATCACTTCCTGGCTCTGTCTATAAGAGTGGGTGGTCCCTGGTATTCTTCAGTCCAAGGGAAACCAAGGCACCAATAAGTTCCAACCCTTAGTTCTTAGATTATGATTTTCCCTATTAGAACTGGAAAGGGGATGGAGGGTAGGAAACTACCTACTGCAAGAGACATTCCTGGAAGATCTACTGTTATGGTAAGATCTTACATAACCGTACTATCTTCTATGGAATGGTTTCTTGCAGTAGATCATTACTTCTGGGAGATTCCCAAGCAGTTATATCCTAGTAGAAAGGACAACTGTGGCATTGTGCCTTATAGAACAGTGCGGCTGAATGACCAGTAGTTATCTAAAGGCAGTATCCAAGTTATATTGTCTGGAAAAGGTCTGGATAGTGTACCAGGTTATAATGTTGGTGATAAAATAATTGGTAAAACAGGCCAGAATGGCTGATAGTGGTTTTCTCCTGTGGAGTGAATCTGATCAAGACCCAATAGGGGTTTATTGTATTTATTATAACAATAAGTCATGTGATGGATTCATCCGTATAATGGAGCGACTTGTAGGTCTCGGTGGCCTGCAGCCAAGGCAGTATAGCCTAGAGTAGGGATTCTCAAATGTTGAGGCCAGCCTCCCTGGGGTGGCCCCAACCTAATTCCAGGGGAGGCTCAAGCAAGTCTGAAAAAGTACTGTATTTAAATTTTGAGTTTTATATATTTTGTGTGACGAGATGAAGCAAACTGAAAGAGGATAGTAGTAGGTGAAGGTTATGTATTTATTTACTAATAGGTGACAAGGGCAGGTGGATGAGCCAAGGCTCATTTCAGGTGTAGCCGGGGAAGGGTAGGGAGTGAATACGTTTCAAAAGGAAACTGCAAAACAATCAGGAAATACACAATGAACAATAGTACAAACAAATATGAACAATAAACTAATAACGAGTGGTGGTAATTGATCAATTTGTAGACTGATGGCAGAACAACCCAGATACTAGGGTTGAGCATAGAAGTGCTAAGAGCAACAGCAGGAAGGATCAAAGAATTTCCAGAGAAGTTGCTTAGGAGCAGGGAAGGAGGGGGAGAGTCAAAGTAAGTAGGAAGGTTATTTCATATTGAGAGGAAAAAGAGAAAGTAGTCTGACCCATGAAGGTATTGCAACAAGGGGTAACAATGGTTTAATTTTATTTATTTAGTTTTTGTTGACCAGGTAAGTGCACTAGCCAAATCTTACCTATTTTCAGGCATGACCCAGGGAACGGGGATACAGATGAATGCCAACTGACCTTGAACCAGATTAAGCTGTTGGTGGTATTTTTTAGTGAATGAGGGAAATTTGGCCAGGACACCAGGGAAATTCCCCTACTCTTTTCGATAAGTGCCATGGGATCTTTAACATCCACCTAAACTACCACCAATCCAGGCAGATGGAACCTCAGTTTAACATCTCATCCGAAAGACGGCAACTCAGAAGTGCAGCACCCCTCTCATTCTGCACTACAGTGTCAGTACTGGGATATTAACCCAAGTGCCTGATGTGGGAACTGAACCCACAGCCCTCTGATCTCCTGGCCTCAGAGGCGAGTATGCTACCTACTGAGCCACTGACACTGCAAGAATGAAAATAGCAGAGCAAGTAATCTGGCCTATGGAAGGGGAGGGGATTACAATAATCTGAATAATATTTATTTTATTTATTTGTTTTTCAGATAACACCTTTAAGCACATGAGCTCTTTTTCAAAGGTTCCATGTCAGTATAAGACAAAGAACTGAATGTGAGCAAGTACTCAAAGGGGTTTCAATTTATTCATGGTGTACTGCGCAAAGTACAGTATGTTATTTTTCTTTGGGGAGGCCCAAGATTATTTCAGTTTTTGGGGGAGGCTCAAAATCTTTTCCATGGATTTGGGGAGGCTCACTGTGTCAAAGTCTGAGAACTATTGGCCTAGAGGTTAGAAGAATGAGGTGTGAACAAGCTTGGTACATCGAGCAGACCAGACCTGAGTTTGATTCTCACAACCGCCACTTGCATACTGTGTGACTCTGAGCAAATCACTTAACCACCCAGTGCTCCCAGGTCACCCCTGAAAACAGGCTCTTGTCCCTAGTGGGCCTAACCCGGTAACCAAAGACTAAAATAAAATTAAAAAAAAGTATAGAAGTTGCAAAAAAGTCAGATTGCATGGTGGAAAGGGTCTGAACAGGAGGCTTTAAGTACAATATGTCCCTGAGAAATATTCTGGTTATCCAGTTTCTGGTACAGACATAGTAGAAATGGACAATCAGCTGAGGTTTTCAGCGAATAATCTGGTGAAATAGTATAAGGCTCTTGTGAGTAGGCAGTAATATGAGCCCAGGGTTTAAAATGAAACCCAAATGATACAAATGTGTCCATTTCAGAGTGTTACTTAGTAGCTTGTCATGGAAGCAGCAAAGAAATGTCTGCTATGTTGTCATAAATGATACAAATGTATCCATTCAGGATTGTATGTGTTACTTAGTAGCTGTCAGGGAAGCAGCAAAGAAGTGTCTGCTGTGTTGTCATGTATTTGTAATTTTATTTACAAGGGAGTCCTCGGGCGTTAAGCCTGGGGATTGCAGACCCTTCAGGTTATGGTGTTTTAGGGTTTCTCCCTTTGCATTTGAAGTCTGGTTTGGGTATTAATTTGACTGTAATGGCTACTAAGTGTTGTTGTAGCCTATAATGCCAGATCTGTCGAGGCCATGTATAGGCCTGTTCTCTCATTGGTCCATTAATACTCTGTTGATTTTTAGTGATATAGGATTGACAAAAGAGAATCTTTCCCATGGTCAGGATGTGGCATTAAGGATTTTTTATTTATTTATTTATTTATTTTTTTAGGATATAAATAATAGTTATAGTTCAGGTATTTTATGTGCAAATCTGAGACGGTGATCCCTTTATTTGTTCCATTGGGTAAACAGATATTTGAGTAGGGGTTCTGGATGGCGGGTAGGTATAGGCTGCATGGCAACATCCAAGGCAAGAGATTAATATGAGATTGTGCAGTGGGATTGATCCACGGGCCATGTGTCTGATTTGCGTTTTGGTGTTCCCCTTTTTAAAAGTTACATCTGTTATTTGCATTTAATGTTGTAATAGGCCCTGGTTGAGGCTAGAGTCAGTGTCCACCATGGAAGGTCACTATACGATGCAGGCGGGATCCAGATGTGATGGTCTGAGCGACCCGTACTTGGTCTCCGCTTTAAATTGTCCACTGTTAGGGACATACACCTCCTTGTCTCTTTTTTTTTTTTTTTTTTGTAAAGCCTCTTTGTTTGTGTCTCTGAATATAAAGGCAGAATAACCCCACAGTTTCACTGAAGCCCTATGGAGAGGGTAGGGTTTCAGATATGTGAAATCATAGAGGTGTGGGCACTGTTGCTGTCAGAATGAAAGGCCAGATAGGCTCAGAGGTAGTGAATGTGCCTTTGTTATTTATCCTTTGTTTATGGAAAAACACCTCTTTAGTTGTGATCGTTCTTTCTCATTTTAAAATCATCTATATTGGTTATGTTATTTGTAGTACGGTTTTTGTACAACATGTAATAGTCTGCCTGAGGCTTGTAAGTCATCCAGAATGGTTTATGTTGCTGGACTAAACAGTTTGTCGCCTGAAAACAGGGTGTTATCCACTTTATGCTGTATAACATGTATAAGGCAGGGAACTGTGGACCAGGCCTGACGTTGTATAGAAATGCTTCTGGCAAAGTATCCATTATATCATATCCCAGTCTTAAAGGATGTCGGTAAAGGTATTAATTATAGGCATCAGTTATTCCTTTTCAGGTAAAGGAGGTGATAAGAATATCCAACATATGCTGGTATTTAGCATATGGCCCATACAATTCAGTATCAGAGTATTCAGAATACCTGGGCAAATATTCTCCGTGTAATTAAGGTTTCTAGAGTTTTTGTCTGGGGTTGTTGACCCTATTATTTCTGTATTTGTAAACTGAGAAAATCATCAGGGGTGAGGTAACCCTGGAAGGTTGAGCCTTGTCATCGTCACAAAAGGACATTGCAAAATAAGAGGAGTGTGCCTCCTAAAAGTCCATGTTAGGAGCCCCATCATAATACATCTCCTCTGAGAGGTCCTTCATTCTGTGTGGTTTGTTCACAGAATAGTATTCCTCCATAGGTATCGGAGGGGATAAGGAAGGAGAGAGTTTCAGCTCCGTTTTGTGTCCTCTTTGTAGGAGGTGTAGGTATAGTGTGAGAGGAGTGGGGTTCAGGTGGATTGGCTGTATGATCAACCCCCAAGGATTATAAAAATTATTTTTTTTAATATGCTCAATATTAGGTACCTGTAAGGTGGCAGGTCAATAATTCTGTGAGCCTATCATGATTATTATACCTGATGGTAGTGGGCATTACAGAGGATGAATGTATGCCTCCTAGTAGTATAATCCTGCACTCCTTTGGTGAGGAGTTTTTGTGTGTGTGTCATATAATAAATGTGGTATATCCATAGGGGTAAAATATGTTAGTTTGCCCCTTTTTCTCATGAGATGTGACCCCATAATATGTGGTGAGGTGTCCTCATGTGTATATGCAGGAAGACATGAGATGTCTTTATCATCAAGTTTAGGGCCCCCGAGGGGCTGACATTGAAATAATAGTCTCCATTGATTTAGAAATAGCCTCTAAAATAAGATTTCATGATGAAAAACCTGCTCCATTGACAGGGTAGCATAAAATATGTGCTCCGTTGACAGCATAGGAACTGCCATTGATGGGGGTCATAAATGCAGGTTCCATCTATTGGGAAGGCAGTCCCACAGTGGAATTCATGGGCTCCATCGATGGGGGGGCAGTCCCGTCAATGAGAGAGTGAAATCCATGTGCTCCAATGATGGGAGAGGCATTTTAAGAGCCTTTGTCAATGAGGGAGTGTGCTCCATCAACGAGAAGTGTTGTTTTGATGCCGTCGTCGATGGGAGGGTTGTCTCCGTCGACAGGGGAGCATAGAAACAATGCTCCATTGATGGGGAAAGCACTCTCATGTATGAGGAGGTTGGTATTATGTGCCCCCGACAAGAGACTGAGTACGGTATATAAGCTCCATCAATGGGAAAGCCGCCCATGTATGAGGAGGCTGGAATCATGCACCTCGTTGGTGAGAAAGGCTGAGTATGTGCCCCCCCATCGATGGGGAAGGCACTCCCTTGTATGAGGAGGCTGGCTGTATAAGTGAAGCACCATCAATGGGGAAAGCACTCCCATGTATGAGGAGGCTGTCGACGATAAAGCTATGGAAATGCCTGCTGTCGACAAGGGTGTTTTTCCCATCGATGAGGAACGTCTCTTTGATGAGACAGTTTTTGTTAAAGTTGCTGTTGAAGTGTGGCATGGCAGGACTTGGGAAGAAGGTAGTTCCTTCTCCTTTTTTGGTTTGGAAGATGACTCAGTGGATCTGGAGCCCTTGGTGTGAGCCCCTGAGTCTGTAACATAGTATTTTGTCTTCCATGAAAAATATTTTTTTAAAGTTGTTGTAACCTTTTGATTATAGAGTTTTGTTTCTGGCATAAAGCACAGGAGTTGGTGTCATGTATGAAGCCCAGGCAACCTCAGGCTATAAAGGTTCAGTTCTCATCACTGACTGCCTACACAGAAGACTGAACTAGCTGCTGTGTGAGCTCAAGCCAGAGGGAAAATGAACGGAGAGTACCAGGGACCACCCACTCTTATAGGCAGAGCCAGGAAGTGATGTCGTGTGTGGGTGGTTCCTGCTGAAAAGACTGCTGGAAGAAGCTGCCGTGTGATAGTGTCACCTACTGGAACCTCCCAGAAGTAATGACCTACTGCAAGAGATCATTCCATAGAAGATCTACAGTTACAGGTGAGTAACCTATTCTAGTGGCATGGATATGGTTCACTTCTCCACACTCTGGAAAACTCCTAGCAGTTTTCCAGGAGGAGAGGGAAGGCATGCACCCCCATTTAGCGAACAGAGACTGGAGAACTGAGGTCTCAAAACCCACATCCCCGCGTGACTCAAAGCTGGTGTGTTAACATGAAATCAAGGTGTATGCCGATTTCCAAGTAACAGCCCATAGATCTCTTGTGTTGGGACATCCCTGAAAGCAGCCACTGAGACAGTGGTATGTCTGGTGGAAATTGGAATGATCCCTGATCCCTATAGGAGTCTCCTGACCAGTCAACCTAAAGCATAGGTCGATGCAAGATGTGATCCACCTTGCAATCATTCGCTTTGCTGCCGGTGTGCCAGGCACGGCTTCAGCAAAGATAGTAAACAGCTGGCAAGCCTGTCCCTGAACTCCAGCTGTATGCACTACACAGTAGGAGAGCGCTTTCCACAGGTTTAGGATACAGAGCCTGCAGTGGGCCTCCAAAGATGGGTTGGTAAAATATACTAGTAAGCTAATCACCTGGTTACGGTGAAACACTGATACCACCTTCAGAAGGAATTCTGGACTGGGGCAAATGACGACTTTCCCTGTGGAAGACCAGATAGGAAGAATCCACTGAGAGCATCTGGAGCTCCCCAATCCATCAGGCAGATGTAACTGCCACCAAGAAGGCTGTCTTCCATGCCAGGTGTGACAACTTACACCTGTACACTGTCTCAAAAGGCTTGCCCATGAGCATAACCAAGACCAGCAGTAAGTCCCATGGTGGAGGTGGTTCATGCACCAGAAGAGACAAGTGGGGGCCCGAGGCCCTCAAAGTGCCCGACTACCATTTCCTGGGCCACCATCAGCATACCAGCCCATGCCCTGTAATCAGAGATGGCAGACAGGTGCACCTTTAGGGTCATCACTCACAGTACCAACCTGAAAAGGGACCAGAGTTAATCCAGGATACTAGCCATAGGGCAGGCAAGGGGAACAAACTCCCTGCCCTGACCCCAAGTGGAAAATCTGTTCCATTTAAAGGCATAGCACCTACAAGTCGAGTCTTTCCTGGAGGCCTCCATCATGTGGAGGACATCCTCAGAGAGACCCAAGGCCTGGAACTCTAGCAACTCAGGAACCAGGCTGTGAGGTGCAGAGACTGAAGGTCCAGGTGCAGGACCATCCCCTAAAGTCTGGTCAGCAGGTCTGGATGGAGAGGCAGTCGCTGTGGAGATCTAATGCTGAGGCTGAAGTGATCCAGGAACATGAATTGCTGAGGCCAGTCTGTAACTATCAGGATTAACCATGCCTTGTCCTTCCTGACCTTGACCTGTACTCTGTGGATCAGAGGAAGGGAATAAAGATGTACATGAGGCCTGGGATCTGGGGCCTTCATGGGAAGAAAGGTGTACATGAGGCCTGGGGTCTTGGGTCTGACGAAGGCATCTCCCATCAGTGTCCCAGACTGTAGGGGTTGGGCACAAAACAGCCTCAGTTTGGCATTCTCCCAGGAGGCAAACAGGTCCACTGAGGGTAAGCCCTACAGGGACAGTAGGTGGTTCACCACCTCCTGATTCATAGACAGACCACTCATACAACGTCTCTCCTACATGGCTGAAAGCTTCTGCCAGCTGATTGTTCTCCCTCATAACATGAATCTCCAGAAAACAGGTGTCTGGGCTGCTCACAAGGGTCCAGATGTGGAGTGCCTCACACCACAGAGGAAGGGAGTGTGTGCTGCACTGTCTGTCAGGTTTTGTCTGTCTGGACTTGAATGACTTGACCCCTAGTAGCAGAGCAAATTCCATCAGAGCCAAGTGCACAGTACAGAACTCCAGCAGGTTTATGTGGTGATGTGACTCCCTGGCAGACCAAAACCATGGGCCGTGTGATCTCTCAGGTGTGAGATGTGTTCATCATCAGCACATCAGTCGAATCTGGGTGGACAAATAGTATTCCTTCCTTCCTTCAGCTGTTCCGGGACAAGCAACCACTGGATGGGGTCCTCCATTGACTGGGTCATTGTGACCAGCTGGTTCAAGTGGCCAAGGCACTGGGACCACTGATGACCCAGCTTCCACTGAAGGTGGGGTATCTGCCAACAGATCTAGTGGACCACGCTGGTGCAGGATGCCATGTACCCAGTAGCCATAGTAAATCTGGGCAGGGCACAGGAGTCCAACCTGAAACACCTGAAATGATCAGACGAAGGAGGGAAGATCCTGTAACTGGTCCACTGGGAGGTGGGCCTTGGTTCACAGGCAGTCTAGGTCTCCCCTAATTTTGTTTTTCATTCTTTGTTTATTCCTCTCTGACACCACTGCTGTGCCAGTCCCTCTGGGTTCTCCAAGGTACCCATGGCTAGGCCTATTACTGGATCATCATTAGTGCCCTACCTCCATGTGTCACTTGGCTTGTCCTCCCCCCCAGCACAGAAGGAGAGAGCAGCTTTTCTTCCACTTCCTCCTCTTTCATTCCCTCCCACCTGCTTGTGGTCTTTGTCAGGCAGCAGTCAGGATGTCCAGATTCAGTCCTTGAAGTGTGGTACCAAAGGCCATCAGGCCAGCTGTGGGGCCTTTTTCTTCATGTTTCTTCCAGCCCCGAGGACATCTACATGCAAGGCATGCTGCTGCTCCAGATCCTGGCCAATGTCCTCCCCTCCCACAGTACCCCCAGAGCTGCACCGCCACCTGTGGTCATCCAGATGGCAGTACTGTAGCAGGGATGGTAACCCACCCTCCCTGGAGGAGGAGAGTGTCCTCTGGGATGTTCAGTCCTCCTCCTCCCAGCCAGCCCCCAGCAACCCAAATCCGCTCCCGCTGCAGTGATGGGCCAACTCCCCCAATGATTTTGATCATCTGCTCAGTACCAGTTTGAACTTATCCAAGTTGACCAACAGGCACAAGTCTCAGCAGATCTGGAGAGCAAGGTCTGTGGCTCTCTCCATGGCCTTTCTGGATAGACCAGCTATCTGCCAGTTGTCCAGGTAGGGGTACACTCTGACCCCTAGGCGCTGCAGGTGGGCTGTCACCACTGTCATGCATTTGATGAAGACCCTGGGTGCAGAGAAGAGGCTGACGGGCACGAGCTGGAACTGGTATTGGAACTGGTATTGGACCCCTTCCATTCAGAAATGGAGGTACCAGCAGTAGGACCTATGGACAGGAATGTGGAGAAACACATCCTGGAGTTCCAAGGAGCAAAGCATGTTTTGCTCCAGGGATGGTATAATCTGGCTCAGAGTGACTATCCATAACTTGTGCTTCCATATGGACTGGTTATAGTATGGGACATCAACTCCCCATCTGTTTTGGGACCAGGAAGTACATGGACACTTAACCCTGACTGGCCAGTGTGTCACTACCAGTGGTACTGCCCCTTTTGCAAGGAGCTGATTGATGTCCTCTCTGAGAGTGGACAGCATGTCCTGAGACAACCCAGACTCTCAAGATGCATGGAGGCAGTAGGGTGGGAGAGCCTTGAAGTTTAGAGATAATCCTCTGCCCACTCCATCCCACACCTACAGTACTTGTCCACTGTGATAATGTACCAATGTGGCTAGAAGTGACGTAGTCAGCCTCCAACTGGCAGAGCAGTTGGGGACAGGACAGGACAGGTGAAGGAATGACACCCCAAACCCTTCACTGTGTAGCTTTTCTGGGGGCACCAGTGGTGGCTGTTGGAGGGGCACCACTACCCCCATCACCCCCTCTTTTGTGGACTATGGGCCCCAGACTTCAGCTTGGGGCAGCAGACATAAAACAGCCCCTGCTGGGGCTGCTGCAGGGGAGATTGTGACTGAATGGACCAATGCAGAAAATCCTTCTTTTTAGGCTTTTTCTTCAGTTCTTCTGGGACAAAGTCACAGATTCAAGAGATGCAATGGACTTCAACCTGCTAGATTCCTTGTCCAGAGGCTTGTCCACATCCCACTGGTGTCCAGATTTATGGAACACTGAATCCGTGACCAGGCCTTCAGCCAAAGAGTAGTCCAAAAACCTTGAAAAGGAGCCTGTAGGAACTGTGTACATGCAGACCATACAGGCTGAAGGTGCTGGGCAGGGTGATGGAGGCTGCCAAAGCACCAGGTCCAGTGCCAAGATGGCTTCAGCCACTGGGAAGGCAACCCCCGGGGATTCATCCTGGTCCAAAATGTCTATGAGAGGGTACTTAGCCCTCTTCTGTACTGGTTCAAATGGGATGAATGTGGACTCTGAGATAAGTTGGAGAAGCCCACCAAAGGAAACCAGGCAATGCTCAGTGGAAGGTTGCTCGACTGAGCTACAGTCAAAGAGCTGAGTCCCTAAGGAGGCCCTGGAGTCCTGATCTGAGTCGCCTAATGACTCCTCAAAAACTGCCCTTGGCCACTGTTCACCACGGACCTACTGGGAATCCTCATCCATGCATGCCTGGTATCAAGGCTTGGGTTTAATATCCCCAATTTTATCACTTTCACCCCTCATTTCATGCCAGCTTGCACTTTCCCCTAGTTTAGCTGTCTTCATACTCTCAGAAAAGCTATTTAGCTGAACTCGGGTGTACTGAGCAATGAATGAGCCTTCTAGTGCTTCAGTGCCTTTTAGAGCTGTGACCACACATTGGGAGCCAGCATGGTTGACATGCATGGACCACAGGGGTATCGCTTTGATATGGAATTATTTAAAATCACTTTACAGTCAAAATAAATACAGCATTACATTCTACATCATTTATGACAATGCTATAAAAACTATAGCCACGTTTAAGGACCCCTCTGCAAAAGCGAGTAAAACATGGACAGTCTCCCTTTAAGAACTAGCTGTGGGCTTATACAAAGGATCATGTTAAGGATGGATAAGGGTCGAGAGAGCAGACTACCCATGATTTGCTCCTATAATGTTCTTACTCAGTACAGTAACAAAGGTTTCCACCTGACAAAGTATAATTTGTCCAGTGTGGTTTTGAATTCATTTTTGTCCTGCTGATTATAATATGGGTTGAAAATTTACTCCGTACGTTTACAATTTGTATGATGTAAAAATATTTACATTTATCCATTCTGAATGCTTTTTTTTTACTCTGTAGCGGACATCTTCTTTATTCTTAAGTAATATAAAAACAATGTAAGCAATAAGGCAGCGGCAAAGGCCAACAGGATGCTTGGATGCATCACTAGGTGGATCAGGAGGAGGGAAGTGATACTCCCACTGTATAACTGCTTGGTGAGGCCGCACCTCGAGTACTGCGTGCAGTTTTGGAGGCCACACTTAAACAGGGACATTAAACTCCTGGAGAGGGTCCAGAGGAGGGCAACCAAAATGATTTGGGGCTTGGGGGACAGGACCTATGGGGAGAGGCTTGAAGAGCTAAATATGTACACATTGGAAGAGAGAAGGGACCAGGGAGACATGATAGAGGTCTCAGGTACATGAAGGCAAATAGGGAGGAGCAGACAGGTGCTTGATGGAAGGGGCAACTAGAGGGCATGGGTGAAGCTGGGGAGATTCAGGGAGAAAGGAGAAGGTGCAATTTCACTGAGAGGGTGGTGGAGCCATGGAATGCACTGCCCAGGGGGCTGATGGAGGCAGAGACAGTGGAGGGGTGCAGGAGGGGGTTGGGCAGGTACAGGGGAAGGGTTCTGGAAGTAAAATCCAGTGCAACGAGAATATCTGGAACTGGGAAGGGAGAAGCCAGAGAGGGCGAAGGGGGCAACAAGGTCAGCTCCCAGGGTGGGGGCTGACCAAACGAGCAGACACGAAAGACCGTTAGATCTAGTCTGCTGACATTTTAGTATGTTAGTATGTAATAATACCTGACAGGGTGCATAGTATTGGGCAATATTGGACCACCCGGGGTCATAATGAGGGCCTTAGAGGCTCTAGAAGGTCTGGTATTGCCCAATACCACCATCCCTGGAGGGTATTATTGCACTTAGAAAATGGCCCTCAAGTAACATTTTTAATAGAATAGAATAAAAGATTAAAAACAAGCCTAATAAATGTCAAAAATAGAATAAAAATAGATTTTTTTGTAAAGTAGCCCGTCTACTGAGCTATACTTGCCAGTAGAGGGCACTGCTGTGTAGCAGACCTTGTTTGACTGAGATGGATTGCTGTCCTAGGGTTTCATGGGAGTTGTAGTCCTATCTGACAGAGATGGGAAGGGGCCCGAGGCCACAGTAGGGAGAGAGAGAGCCAAAGAGTCAGGTGTGGTTTAAAAAAAAACTGAAGAGGAACACTCCAGTGACTAAAAAGAGGATGAAGCACTCAGATTTTGCCTGCAATGTATGCGGTTCATTACTGTTTCTGCCAGGAGTTTGGGGTGGAAGTGCTGTCAGGAAACACAGGAGCAGGACTTGTTTGAAATTGATCCCAGAGAAAGACTCACGCTGCTAGTTAATGGTGCTCGTGAGGGCAGGAGTGGTTGGACCACCAGAGTCTGGTCCAGTTTTGTTAAAAAAAAAAGGTAGTTTATGCTGTTTTGTCTTTTTAGTGCTGTAACTGTTTTAATTATTTTGTGTAGGGACCTCTTGCTCTCTTATCAAGTAGACAGTAATGGCAGAAAATAATTTTCAAATTTTAATTGCCATTAAAATACCAGTTAAACATTGGAGAATCCAGCTGATATTGTTTCAGATCATTTATAAAATGGGCATGAAAAATCTGGAGACCTGA
The DNA here is from genome assembly GCA_016271365.2 of Neoceratodus forsteri. Taxonomy (NCBI): domain Eukaryota; kingdom Metazoa; phylum Chordata; order Ceratodontiformes; family Ceratodontidae; genus Neoceratodus; species Neoceratodus forsteri. The sequence continues at coordinate 1,454,149,843 of CM057452.1, forward strand.
TTGGCTGGAAGCCATTTCTAGACATGTCCTTATCGGACATAATCTAACAGCAGGCCCTACTTGTGCCAGGCAAGACACAGCACATGGGGAAATCAATCCATGCAGCTGCTCTCCCACTGCACATCCTCAGCTAGCATCCAATGGAACAGCTGCAGCAGAAGAGTGGTGGCAGCAACAGAGAAAGAAGAAAAAAAAAACAGCGTATGCAAGATTTCCCATTCCTTGTTCATGCAGAAACCCAGCTGAACAGCTTACTTTTTTTTGTGACAGGCCTGCCCGTTCGTTCCATTACTCCAGCTACTCCCAGTATTCTCCACTATCGCCAAATAGTCTGCCCAGTACACATGGACCATTTCTTTGATCTGTAGAACCCCCCCCCCCATTCTTGCTGTCCTTGAAACGAGAGCCGAAAGAACAAGCAAGTCCTTAACACAAAATTAAGTGCACTACTGCCTCCAAAAAATCAAGCCGCAAAGACTTTATTGTTATACTTCAGTGACAGTCACTGTTTGAAAACCACAATGTATGAAACCAGTCTGTACGGTGGCCACTGAGGGATAACTTTGCTCCCGGTCAAGCCAACCACTCAACGAAAATGAAAACAAAGACCAAAAATTCAGTAAAACAAACAAAAAATAAACAAAAAGAACACACCCACAAAAAAAAAATAATTTGTATATGTTGGGGGGCAAGAAACAAGAACAAAAAAGCAGTCTATATGGAGGCAACTGAGAGACGCACTCACTCCCAATCAAGCCAGCTGCTCAACATAAATGAAACCAATTAAAGACTGAAATTCAGATTAAATAAATTAAAAGGACTCACAACAAAGAATTTGTGTATCTGGGGGTTGGGGACAAGAAAATTCACCCCTAACCAGACCATCCCATTCCAATACAATGACAAGAACTACTTTTTGTTTTTTGTAGTCATATGGTCATATTTATTTTTTATTTATTTATGTATTTGAAAAAATCAGAATTACAATTGTTTGAGTCATAGACTCTTTTGCAAAGGCTCCACGTGAGGTAAAATAAAAGAACAAAGCAAAACAATAAAGATACATGTACAGCAGTAGTACAAAAATGCAGGTTAGACAATCTTGACTTAAGTTAGCACAGCAGGTTACATCAACTGGGAGCATGAGGGAGTCCCTGGGACAAAGTTAAGACAGGAAACAATTTCATAGGGTCATGAGGGACCCAGAGTCAAAATACCTGCATAACGGGATAGGTAAATATTGGTTGACTTGGGAGGGAGGTTAGCAACAATCAACTAAATGTTAAAGGGTGTTACTGCGACTGAGTAGGTTCCTAGGTAAACTGACTCAGCAGTTGGTGAGAGGAGGATAGGGATAGGGTGGGGGTTAATTATAGGCTGAGTTGTGGAGTCGGGTTTTGAGACCTGATTTAAATTGGTTGAGACTATGGGTCAATGATATGGAGGACGGGAGGCTGTTTAGCTAGAGAGGGGCCTGGTAGCTGAAGGATCTTTGTCCGAGAGATGTTCTACAGTGTGAGATTAGCAGGTTGGGGTTAGTTGTGTGCCATTGTGTCCGCCTATTGTGGGCTGTGCGTAAAATCAGGTGGAGGTCGATAGGGGCTAGTTTTAGTTGTATCTTTTTGGCCATGAGGCAGGTGAAGTATTTGAGTCTGCCTTCGAAGTTTAGCCATCCAGTATGTTCATAGAGATCACAGGTGTGGGTGTGCATAGGGAGAGGCATCACCAGTAGAAAACAGGAAGTTATTATCCCTCTGTACAGACAGCTAGTGAGACCCCATCTGGAGCACTGCGTGCAGTTCTGGAGACCCAATCTCCGCAAAGACATAGACAGGATGGAAGCTGTCCAGAGGAAGGCAACTAAAATGGTGCAGGGTCTGCACCGGAAGACATATGAAGAGAGACTTAAGGAGCTTAATATGTATAGCCTCGAGGAAAGGAGGGAGAGGGGGGACATAACAGAAACCTTCCAATACCTCAAGGGAATCAACAAAGTTCAAGAGGGTAGCATCTTTCAAAAAGAGAGGTGTACAAGAACAAGGTAGCACAATTTGAAGATAGAGGGGGGGTGGCTCAGGGGTAATTTAAGGAAGTATTTTTTCACAGAGAGGGTTGTGGATGCATGGAACGGCCTTCCAGAGGAGGTTGTGGAGTCAAAAACTGTGGTGGAATTCAAGCATGCATGGGACAGTCATAAGGCAATTCTGGGGGGGGGGGTAGGAAGAAGTAGGCTGCTGGTTAACTAGGATCTGCAGCTTATCCATTAGGTAGGGAAATGGGCAGACTGGGTAGGCCAAGCGGTCCTTATCTGCCATCAAATTCTATGTTTCTAACTTGTCACAACCCAAGACTAATCGGCAGGCTTTATTAAGGGTGAGGTTGATGCTGAGCAGGGCAGTTTGATCTGCTGACCCATAAATGACTATCGCGTAGTCTACCAAAGATAAGATAGAGGAGGATACAGTGAGGTGCATGGCTTGGGGGGACAGGCAGTGCTTCTGTCTATAAAGGATCCACAGTCTCATGTTGATAGAGGAGGAGACCTGTTGTATATGGGTGTGGTAGGAGAGTGAGGTGTCTAAGGTGACTCCGAGATATTTAAAACAAGAGACCTGCTCCAGGGAAGAGCTATGGGTGCTTCTTATGACATGGGGCACGTGACAGTGGGGGCTTTGGCGGGGTGCGAAGATCATGGATTTCGTTTTGTTGTAGTTGATAATAAGGTGGTGATCAGAGAGCCAGGTTTCTAGCTCCTTAAAGTATCCCTGCAGGGCTACTTGAAGAGAATTGGGATGTGGGTGTTTCCAATAAACTACTGCATCATCTGCATAGAGCAGTAAGTGACCACTGCAGGATTTAGGGAGGGAGTTAAGGAAGAGGGTGAATAGCAGGAGGCCCAGTATTGACCCCTGCGGGCCTCCAGCACGAACCGGCTTGCATGTGGAGTTAGTTGTGTTAATTTTGACTTGTTGCAACTGACCTGAGAGGTGATCCTTGAACCAGGCGATGACTTCTGGAGTAATGTTAAGGGAGGGGAGGGTATGGAGTAATAGTTTGTGACTGACAGTGTCAAATGCTTTGGTCAGATCAACGTAGACCCCCCCGCAACAGATCCTTGTTTTAGGACCTCATAAATTGTCTAGTACTGGGTGGGGGTCCCACCAACTTCCACGTGGTCAAGGATCTGGCGTGATCCTTGACAATGGCTTGACACTTGATGCTCAGGTGTCAGCCATCATCAAAAGTGGATTTTACCATCTGATGAATAACGCCTGGATCCAGGCCCTTATACCAGCTGAGGACCTGACCACACTGGTACATGCTTTTGTCACATCCAGGTTGGACTACTGCAATGCCCTGTACCTAGGACTATCTGGAGGCAACCTCCACTGGCTGCAGCTGGTGCAGAATGCAGCGGCAAGATTATTAACAGGCGCATGAAGGTTTGATCATATTACGCTTGTCCTCCGTGAACTGCACCAGCTGCCTGTTAGGTGGAGAATTGTCTTCAAGGTTGGGTTACTGACCTATAAGACCCTACATGAAGGGGGACCAGTCTATCTGCAAGATCTCCTTGTGCCCCATCATCCGTCCCTGGTTTTCCGTTCCTCCGAGGGTTGCCTTCTTGGTGTTCCCAGAGTTAGGTTGCGGCTTTCGGGTGATCATGCATTTTCTGTTGCCGTGCCTACCCTGTGGAATTCATTGCCTAATCATCTTCGGGAGGCACCCTCGGTGGAAACCTTTAAAAGAGTTAGCAAGCAATGTGAGAAGGCAGTAGGGAGGGCCGCGGGTATACTGGGATGTATAGGGAGAGGCATCAGCAGCAGAAAACAGGAAGTTGTTATCCCTCTGTACAGACAGTTGGTGAGACCCCATCTGGAATACTGTGTCCAGTTCTGGAGACCCCATCTCCGCAAGGACATAGACAGGATAGAGGCAGTCCAGAGGAGGGCAACTAAAATGGTGCAGGGTCTGCAAGAGAAGCCGTATGAGGAGAGACTAAAGGAGCTTAATATGTATACCCTTGAGGAAAGAAGGGAGAGGGAGGACATGATAGAAACTTTCAAGTACCTCAAGGGAATCAACAAAGTCCAAGAGGGTAGCATCTTTCAGAAAAAGAGACTTGCAAGAACAAGGGACACAATTTAAAGATAGAAGGAGGGCGGTTCAGGGGCAATGTGAGGAAGTATTATTTCACAGAGAGGTAGTGGATGCATGGAACAGCCTTCCTGAGGAAGTTATGGGGTCTAAAACTGTGGGAGAATTCAAGAATGCATGGGACAGACATAAGGCAATTCTTGTGGGGGGCAGGAAGATATAGGCTGTTGGTTAACTAGGATCTGCGGCCTATCCTGTAGGTAGGGAAATGGGCAGACTAGATGGGCCTAGCGGTCCTTATCTGCCGTCAAAGTCTATGTTTCTATGTTTAAATAAAGGTAGTGAATTCAATGAGGGCTGTGGAGGTGCTGTGACCCCACCAGAAACCGTGCTGTTCGTGGCAGAGTAGGTCGTGTTTGGATAGGTGGTCGGTATTTAATATTTTTATGAACACTTGTTATACACATTTTTTAATTAAGTACTTTACTGGGGGCCCAGGTTACCAACAGAATAAACTCCAAGCCTGATAAGTGCACTTCCCAAATACTAAAGGCACTTATAAAATGGATGTTAGAAATCCACAAATCCAATTGGCTACTACATCTTCTGAGCTGTGTCCTATAGCCACTCCTGAGCCCCATAACAACAAAAAATCAGTGAGCTCTGCCAACACTAAACAGAAATACTCACTTACAGAGCTCACTGAAGCGGTTGCGCCAGCACCTAATGAACCCGGAAGAGCGATACCGTAGCCCCCACCCCCCGAGCAAACCTTCATTTTGCACCACTTCCACTTTACAAAAAAATATTTTTTGTAAACGTTACCTGCCACTTTACAAGACCAGCTTCTCCAATAAATCCAGGAAACAAACCGGACCACGAGGAAACAACCAACTGTGAGCTCCAATTATGACACGTCCATGACACAACTTGCAAAGCACAGCCCCATTCCTCCTTAGTTTCGTTACCACACACACAAAAAAAAAAACAGTAACCATCTCTGTCACCTCATCCACTGGTTGCTTTCTGAATCTGCCACCCAACTGAGCTCATTAAAACCGAACTGCAATTTCAAAATTCTACGGCGGTCTCCCAAGCGGACCTCAAAACCGGAAGTCGGTCCTCCTCTGCGCTCAACTCAGTCAACTTTCACCTCTCCATACAAAAAATGTATCTCACATTCAAGTTCCCTAAACAAAAGGAAATAGACACCGTACAAAAATAAATCTAGTCAGGAAATCTCCTCACAGTTCACTGAAAAACTGGAAGCAACTGTTAAACAGTCGTCTCGATCACTTCACTAGCGACAGAATTCTTCAAAATAAAATTAAAACTATTATTGCTCCTTTGCTGCATTAACAATATTGGAACATTTCCAACACAGCCAATATCTGTGTGTGTGTGGATGGGGGCACCATGCAGTAGACATCACATAAAATACAGAAACAGAGGGACTATTTTACCACTATCCTTATTAAATCCTCAATTTAAAAATATTTTCCCATCTTTTTTACACTTTTTTTAATGAAATACTTACTTAGGAACCCATTTTATAAGTGCAATAACACACTCCGAGGTGTGGGTTATTGCCTGAAAGAGAACACCCAGGTGCATAAGGCACAAGCGCCTCGTGCCTTAGTACACCCCTGGACATGCTCTTATCAGGCAATAACCCCACACCCCATCACTTGTTATGACTTGCTCAGCACACATCCAGGAAATGCTATTAAAAACCATGAACCACAACTCACTAGATCTATCTCATTCCATTCTCTAATTTTAAACAACATTGTAGCCCTGTATACACAAGGCCAGTCAAAAAATTAAAGAATCAATCTTCACCATATAATTTTTCTGCTGGACGAAAAAATATCAAATAATTGGGAAACATGTGGTTATAAGATGAGCTATATTTATTTATATCATAGGGGCCATAAATGTGGCACATTATTATGTATGTTTTCAATATTTAAAACACAGATAAGTAGGGTAGGCTGAGACAAGATTTTAGGAATGTCTATGTGATCTACTGTGCCTATGGTATAGGGGAGTATAGTTCAAGTGCTGAAGCAGTGCATCATGGGTATGCAAATTAGAGGAGTGCAAAACCGGGTGGCAGGGGTTGGGTTTGAAAAATCAGCTCTGGTTGTGGTTCTTCTTTTGCTTTTGGATTCATGGTCAATATTTATTCAACACAGAAAGTGGTCTGTATCTTCATTTTAAAGTATAATTATACAGGAAACCAGGTTAAAGTCTGTAGAAAAACAGTTTAATAGCATGGCAGCCAGCAAGGCCCAGCTGTCGTTCACAGGAAATTAATCCTTGTAAGGCATTTTGAGCAGTGCTAAAGTTGAATAAGCACATAGTTTCATTAATTTGCTGTCTAAATTCCTAGCAGTAATGACAGGAGACAAAACACACCGAATAAAGGGACACAGGCTGGGGCAATGAAACAGCTGAGTATAGCAGTACAGTCCGACACTGGCAGTACAGCCTAGAGGTTAGTGTAAAGAGATGGTCCAGCAGACCTGGGTTCAGTTCCCACAATCTCCATTTGCACACTGCGTGACTGTGATCAAATCATTACTTACCTGCCCCAGTGCTCCTGAGTCACCCCTGAAAACAGACACTTGTGCTGAGTGGCCCTTACCTGGTTACCACAGAATACCACAAAAAAGTAACCCTAAGCTACCTTGTTTAGTCTGTGAAGCAAGTTGTGCACTGCTAGTGCTAACAAATGTAACTTGGTGACTGACGGAGGGTAACAAGACTGGAGAACACGGTAAATGACAGGTGATCGTTTAAGATGAGACACATGTTTCTTAAAAATAGCAGCATGCACGCACAGAATACACTGGACCATCCCATCCTTTTTAACTTTTTTTTTTTTTTTTAGATAAGCAGACTTGTTGTTTGTGTTACCAACAAGGGGCCCCCACAGTTCTGACATTTTGTTTCTCAGTTAGGATGCCGTGCACTACAGCGCACCCGATGCAGAAACAAACAGGGTCCAGAGCCTCGTCTTCGACATCTGTTCAAGGAAAGGCGCAGCCCCAGGTATACCACAAGCAGCGGGACAGGAAGGTAGCAGATGCACCTGCAGAAGAGAACTGTGTCCCCAATGCCCTCATCCCATAATATGTATAAATTTCCCCAGCCCCAATCCCCATAATATAGAGTACCCCCATCAAATCCCATCAGTAAATCCCTAGTAGTCTAGTGGCCCCCTCTCCTGCAGTGCCAGCCCACCCCTCTCCCCTCACCCCTCCTGGCCAGCGACTGGCACAGCCCTCCTCTCACCACCATGGCCAGCCGTCGACTGAGCTCTGCTGAGGGTGCGTACAATACATATCGCACTCAGTGAATGACAGCTGCTGTCATTCACTGAGTGTGTACAATATCCCGTACAATTTGCGCTCCGGCAGAGCTCAGTTATCAACTAACATGGTGATGAGAAGGGCTGTGCCAGTCGCCGTCCGGGGCGGTGAGAGTGGTGGGCTGGCATTGCCGAGATGGCGGGTGGGGACCACTAGACTACCAGGGATTTACTGGACAGGATGTGGATGGAGGGGGATTATTCACATCAAGGGAGATCAGGGCTAGGGGAACTTATTCATATTACGGGGGATTGGGGCTGGGGGGAATTTATTCACATTACAAGGGATCAGGGCTAGGGGAATTTCTACATATTATGGGGGATCGGGGCTAGGGGAATTCTTACATATTAGAGGGATCAGGTCTGGGGAAGGGAATTCAGACATATTATAGGGATCAGGGTTGGAGTGGGTCCGATAGCCCATATGGGCTCCACAGGGTTCGAGGGCTGTCCCTGATAGTATGGATTTGGGCATGTGGGGGGAAGTGGGCATTTGGGGGGATCCGGACATGTTGGGGGGGATCTGGGCATTTGGGGGGTGTTCTGCAAGCCCATATAGGCATGTCGTGTGGCATACTTGGGGAACAGGGCTGTTAGGGGACTGTACCCCACAAGTGGCAACCCACTGTGGATGGCAAAGAACACTTACACCAGCTTAAAGCTGGCATAAATGTTCTTTGATGGATGTCCACTGGGGGTTGTTTCTGAATCCCAATTTGGGGACTTAGCAGCCACCCTTTTAGAATAGGGTGCAACTGTTGCCATAAACCCCCTTACGCCATGTCTCAAGGGGGTTTATGGTGCATTGGTCCACTTGGGCACAGGCAGCTTGCAGCATGTCGCAGGCTGCCTTTCTGAATCTGAATGTGCTATTTGCACCATTTTTCTGGACGCAAGTTGCTTTGTGTCATGAGTTGCCTTTTGTGAATCCGGCCCATAGAGTATAACCCTCCCATTTTTTCCTGTTACCTCCTTGAGAAATTATTGAGTTTATGCATAGTTATTGTTATAAATTATATGTATTAAATAGAGAGTAATAGTTATAAGATTTATACAACAGACAACACTCCTCAGAGAAGAACTGGCTTTGATTGACAGAGGTATTCCTCTTTGATAGACAGCTGATCTAGAAAAGGAAAAAACACAAAAACATAAGAAATAGAAGGAGAGAAATGATATAGCTAAATCCAAGTCAACACTGTATAATGTAAAAAAGATGAGTTGTTAAGTCAGTTTGGATGTTGATAACAGAATGGATAATGTCTATATGTATGTAACATGCTATGATACAAATAAACTTGAAGTTTAAAAAAAAAATAAGAGTATAACCCTCCCACCCACCATTTTGAACTGATTTTGGTTTTTAATAAGCCAGCAGTGTTGTTTGTGTTACCAGTGATGGTCCCCACAGTTCAAATTTTTTTTTACTCAGGGGCCAGGATATTCAAAGGTGCATCCATGTAAATGACACCACTCCCTGGTGGTCTAGTAGTCCCCCGTATGCCCGATCGTGGGCATCTGTGTAACTAACACCACTCCCTGGTGGTCTAGCACTCCCCTGGACACCCGATCATGGGCATCTCTGTAAATAACACTACAACCTGGTGGTCTAGCGGTAACCTCCCCCTTCGCTCGATCATGGGCTGTTGAAATGCAAGTGATAGCCCTGGTGGTCTAGCGGTAACCCCCCTTCACCTGATTGCGGGTCGCTGTGTAAAGAAAGAGGTACCTAGTGGTCCAGTGGTACCCCCTCCCTACCCCAGCACCCCCTGTCATTGGCAGGTGGCAGCAACCAGCTCGCATGCCACCCGGCCGCCCGGCCGCCTGCCAAATGACAGTGTTCATTCACAGATCTGGTCCTGTGTAGTACAGTATGGTCTACCAAGCCCATTGGTTCACACTGTGGACCAATAGGCGTGCAGACTGTACTGTCGCTTGTCATTCAACAAGCAGCCGGGTGGCAGGCAGGTGATACCGCAGCCAGCCAATGACGGGGGCATGCTGGGTGGCAGGGGACCTCTGTGGGTGGGTGGGTGGGGAGGGGCACCACTAGACCACCAGGTACCTCTTTCTTTACACAGCGGCTAGTGATCGTACGAAGTGGGGGTTACCGTTAGACCACTAGGGCTATCACTTTCATTTCAACAGCCCACAATCGGGCGAAGGGGGCGTTACCACTAAACCACCAGGGTGTAGTGTTATTTACACAGATGCCTGCGATCGCACATATGGGGGCCCGCTAGACCACCAGGGCAATCTCTGTTTGTACAACGGACCGCGAACGAGTGTACGGGAGTGGGTGGGGCTGCATTTGCACGACAGGGTGTCGATCCCCGAAGGCTGCTGCTTGGCAGGGCGCCAGGAGCAAGTCGCTGGGTATGGGCGCACTGCATTCAAATGGAGCCATAATGACATGCAAATGGTCCCATTTGCACCTTGCATGCATTATAGCCTCATTTGCATGCCCCTGGTTGAATATCGCGGGTGATGTGCCTAGCACAACTGCACTTGCACTGGCGCATCCCCCTGCTCCTTTTCCGTGTCTTGCACTTGGGCCGTGCCACTGCACCATGTGCAGTGTGTGTGCCCTCCCTGCCATATTCAATGGTGCTGGGCCATGATGTAGCACTGTTGAATATGCCTGGTCCATGCCCTGGCGCAGCCCTGTTGTGCTGGCCCAGGCTTGCGCCACTGCCCAGCGCAGTCTGAATATCCGGCCCTGGATGTACATGCCCACTATTTTTCTTTTGTAGTACAATGCCATGAAAACTAAACTGGTAATTATGTAAAGAATACCCACTTTTATGTAGTGTTTTTATTTTATTTTTTTCTTTCATAGATGACTATCATTCAAGAGCAGCAGATCAGTCAGAACTCAGAATGGGGTTAGAAGTTATCCAAGAAAAATTGAGATTAGGTATAGGGTACATACTGTAACTGGAAGACATCTACCAGAAAGTAATACAGTCATTTACAAATTTAGGTTAGCCTTGCAAACAAAAGATTGAAAACAAATGTGTGTGTGTGAAATTCTTATCTCCTACATGCAATAATCATGCAGACACCCCCATGGAGTTAACTGGTAGGTTTACTGTACTGTAAAACACACTGAGAACAACTGAAGAAAACAAGTGCTACTGCCCTACAGATAAGGGTTTATATATCTAGACTATCGCATGCACATTGGCAAGGCATAGGCAAATCGTATATGCTAATTAACTTCCTTACATCTTCTTCTCAATTAAACTTTTCCCTCCAAACATAAAACGTTTAAAGTTCTATGTAGCTCAGAGTTTTTGTGAGCCCATGTAGTCACGATGCCAGGCAGGCTTTCGGATTTCCCTTCCACTGACATAGCAGATCCTCGGGCTGGAGCTGGTGCCAGTCAATTGGTCCCAACTGCTCAGGGGCGGGGCCAACTCCACAGGCTCACTCTGTGACTGTCCCAGCATCACTTGTGGAGGGATCTGCACTGCAGGCACCTCTGGGATCTCATCATCCTCCTCCGTGATGTCGTCCTGCTCACTTCTCCCTTCTTCTCCTCGGATGTGCAAGTTTTGTGGACCACAGGAGCAACGTGGCTCAGGAGTTAACAAAAGATCTGTCTTGTTTCTGTGATATAATTTCCCATTAGCTTGGACCATATAGGGGCATGTCTTTTCAGTATGGCATTCCACAATTTCAGGAGTCCAGGTATTCTCAGGTGTTCACAAGTAAACAGGCTGTCTCGGTTGTAAGGCTGGGGGTGGTCTGGTGTGCAAACTGTAATAACATTTTTTGTCTTTCTTAAGTCCTTTGCAATGTAGCTCGCACCTCAACTTCTGGTACTTTTAATTTAAAGGAGAACTACACCCTCATATCTTGTAAAGTTTATTTGTTTCCATGTCAATAGATAACTTTTCTCCTGTAGCAGTAGGGATAAACGTGTTTGCTTTAGTTTGTTTTCATTGCTCATGCTACTCCCCGGTAACTGTCCTGGGGGGGGGGGGGCTCCATTTCATGGTTGTTTAAATCTCATTGTCCATGACAGCTGCGTTAGCATATGAGAACATGATGTCAGGTTCAATGTTAAAAGCACCACCTCATAACAGCGTCTGAAACAATGGCGAACACAAAACATCGACTAGCAAGTTAGCAACCGAGCATCATAGTGCAGCATATATCGCTAAAGCGTGAAAATAGTGCCATTCAGAATAAAGTAAAGCAAGGTTACCAGTACCAAGCTGTATTGCGAGTCTTGCTTTTGAGCATTTACATGTGCCCCAGCTATCTGTTTTTGTTGTTGTCATGTCAATATAGTCTGTCATAATTTCTATCTGCTCTATATTACAGTGCTAGCTCGGGTATTTATTCTACCCAATATGTTCCTTTTTCAAATGCTTCTTCTTGAACAAAAAAACTGCAAGTCGGAGCAGCAAACCTTTTCATTTTGTAGTAAAGAAAACCCCCTTTGGCAGCAGAACGCAGTGGCTGTATGAAATGTTGGGCACTCTGGTAAGCAGAGTCTTGTGTGTGTGTGTGTGTGTGTGTGTGTGTGTGTGTGTGTGTGTGAGAGAGAGAGACAACAAAAATCTATGCAAGTCAGTATTGATCCTCCAGTTATTTGAGATAAATATGACCCTATTTCTTTCAGCCTATTCAGGGGCTGCTACTGAACTGTCGGGCGCTCTGGTAAGTAGAACGGAGAAGAGAGTGGCAGCATGCTTCAGGCTGTAATAAAATTAAACAGCTGAGCCGTGTGTGTGTGTGTGTGTGTGTGTGTGTGTGTGTGTGTGTGAGAGAGAATATGTTGTTGCCCGAGAAACTACAAAAAACTGTACTCTGTTTCTTTCAGCCTTTTCAGGGGCTGCTCCTGAACTGTTGGGGGGAATTTGGGGATCTGTTGCATCTCAGGTTTGGGACGGATTTACAAGTTGGCAGTCGCAATATTTGTAATCTTAATGGCAATTTTATTCGCTATTATGGCTAATTCGCTGTTGTTATAGTCACCCTTCATGTGCTCACTATTTGAAGTCGCGTTTTTTTTAAGTCACTATTATACAGTCGCGATTATCACGGGATACCTAATGTCACATTGCCCATTTATACCATGTATCTCTATGCTGAAAGTCCAAATATCCTGAAAAAAACTCTCTGGAAACACATAAACTGAATGCAGTGTAACAGAAAAAAACTTGCATTACAGATCAGACAGTTTGCAAAGGTAAATATGGTATTTTACATCTTTGCAGCAACATGTTTTGCTAAATAATAACCTGGCAGGGACTGTCCATTCTCAGACAACCTGCCGGGTCTGAACAGCAGGGTTCAAATGTGTCAGGTGATATAAAGGCAATATGTTATTTACATACCCATGATGCATTGCTTTAACTCATAAAATGTATCCCCATACTGTTGTGTACAACAGGTAAAGCAGATTGTTTTAAAATCATGCTTTATTAAAGACCAGAATTGCTTTCACTCTGCTTACTTTTATTTTGAAAATTGAAAATCAAAAATGGGCAATTGTGGTTTCCCACAATATAAATAAATACCAACTTACAGATAATCAGTGTTAGTAGCACAAATCTGTTATTTTTTTTATGGTTGTAATACTATAAGATTTAATTTTTCTGAGTTGTTGTTGATGGTATTATTAGTGGCAAAATGACGGTTACATTTTGAGAATGCTTATTTCAGCTAGAATGCTATTATCACACATTTTGAAAATAGGCAAGTAAAATTTTTGTCTTCTGATTTGCTTATTCTCTACCCAAACCCTAGGTCATCTGAGAACAGATCTCCAAAGAAAGTAGTGCTCATCAACAACAAGGAAACAATAATGCCAGATATAGTATCTGTAGAATTTTATTTCACCAATTGTGAGAACCCCTAGTGCCTCGGCAGAGTGCCTTCAAGGGGGTATAGTCGGAACTTTATCTGAGAACAGACCCTTGGTTACAGTAAGTGCCAGTGGCACGGACCTGAGCACAGAACTCATGGGGCCAGTTAGAATGTTCAAGTTTCAAACTACCACCATTATTTTCTTCTGGTGTGAACACCAGCCTCCTTTTTAAGGTGCCCCACACTCTGCCACTCAGTGCAGGCTTCAGCCAACAGAAGAAAAAGTTGTTTTTTTTTGTTCGGTTTTAAATTCGTAGCGCTAGCCCATTGTGTGCTCTGCGCTACTGGCAAAAGCTGCTCCCAGCTCACCCTACCTGCAGCCATGCTTTTTCCCCACTTGGTAAGTGAACGACTGAGTGAGACAGCCCCAATACACAAACTGACAAACAAACCCTTCACAAATTCCCCAATACTCAGTCATCATTTTTGTTTTGCTTGGGACAGGCAGCTTCACTGCAGTCTGTCCTGTACAGCACCAGCAGTCCCCGCTGCCGAATATTCCAAATGCCAGTGTTCTAGTCCTAATTAAAAAAAAAAAAGATCTTAGTGTTAAAGCCATCAGATCGGCTTTTCCACAATAGTCTCTGTGCCTCCATCTCCCACAGACTCCTTGCTCGCAAATGAAAATAGAAGCCGGCAGTAATATCAGCTTCAAGGCAGTCTCTTCTCGTGTCCTCGGACTCCAGGCTAACACGGCGCTTCACTAATGATCTCTATTCTCTGTCTTTCACCCTGAGCTTGCAATATGTATAGATAAAAGCTCTACCACCAAAAAACATAGCCACAGTGTGTGTGGAGGGGGCTCTTTAACTCACTGCAACGACCGCTACTTTGGGGGCGGAAGGGGGGGAATGTCGCACAGGCACTTCACAGGGCAGCGGCTGTAAGAGGGGGACAATAAAAATATTAACAAAATTCAAGCCTTAACAGTAAAAAAAGGCTTTAAAACTTGAGCCCAGTGAGAGTGAGTGTGTGTGTGAAGGAAGGTACAGTAAACCATGACAACCAACTCAAAATGTAACATTTCGGAGGCTTCAGAAGCACAAAAGTCTCTAGGTTTAAGAACAAAAACAGCATTCAAATATAGGTGGAGGAACTATTTTATTACAAAAATCTCAAACAAATTTGTGTTCTAACATTTAAACATTAAAGTTATGTTCCCAAAAATATAAAATACAGTTGCCAATTTTCTAAGTGCAATAATACCCTCCAGGGTGGGCGGTATCGTGCAATACCGGACCTTCCAGGGGCTATAAGACCCTCCACCTGTGGCATCGAGCCTCATTACGCCCCTGGGCAGTCCAGAATTGCACAATACCGCCCACCCTGTTGGTTATTATTGTTTACTTAGATGTGTTTGTTTCTGCCTACCCTCCCATTTCCTGTGTGGGGCCACACTCAGAATGATGTCATGCAAGGGATCTGTCAATGTTTTATATACAACAGGGAATTCTGGGTAAGTTACAAAGTTGACTTAAATGTTCATTACTCAGAGGTGCAGTCCCTTATTTTGGTAGTGGGGATTGCAGTAAAATCACCTAATATGTAGACAGATAACCTAGTTCTGGATATGCTTGAAAAAGTTAAGTATGTACCTAGACTTTAGCAAGGAATTTGACACAGTCCCACACAAAAGATTAATAATCAAATTAACAAGGCTGGGACTGGGTTCCATGGTGGTAGCCTGGGTAAAACATTGGCTGGACAACAGGACACAGAAGGTAATTGTAAATGGAGTCCACTCTGAAGAAAGAGGGGTTACTACTTTGGTACCACAGGGTTCAGTACTGGGTCCAGTCCTTTGCAATGTCTTTATAAGTGACATTGCAGAGGGACTGGAAGGAGAAGTATGCCTCTTTGCAGATGATACAAAGATCTGCAACAGGGCTGATACACAGGGAGGCTTGGAAAAGATGAGAAGGGACTTGGTAATGTTGGAGGAATGGTCAGAAGTATGGCAGCTTGGATTCAATGCAAAGAAGTGCAAAATAATGCACATAGAAAACAAAAACCCAGGGGAAGATTACACAATGGGGGGAGGTAGTAACAACAACAAAAATGGAAAGGGACCTGGGGCAATCATATCAGATGACCTCAAGGTTAGAAAGCAATGTGAGAAGGCAGTAGGGAAGGCTGGGGAGGATACTGGGATGTATAGGGAGAGGCATCACAAGCAGAAAACAGGAAGTTATCTGTCTGTACAGACAGCTGACGAGACCCCATCTGGAGTGCTGCGTCCAGTTCTGGAGACCCCATCTCGGCAAGGACATAGACAGAATGGAGGCAGTCCAGAGGAGGGCAACTAAAATGGTGCAGGGTCTGCAAGAGAAGTCATATGAGGAGAGACTAAAGGAGCTTAATATGTATACCCTTGAAGAAAGGAGGGGGAAGGGAACATGATAGAAACTTTTAAGTACCTCAGTAGAATCAACAAAGACCAAGAGGGTAGCATCTTTCAGAAAATGAGATGTGCAAGAACAAGGGGATACAATTTGAAGATAGAGGGGGAACACCTCAGGGGTAATGTGAGGAATTATTTTTTCGCAGAGAGGGTGGTGGACACATGGAACAGCCTTCCTGAGTTGGTTGTGGGGTCTAAAACTGTGGGAGAATTCAAGAATGCATGGGACAGACATAAGGCAATTCTTGTGGGGGTAGGAAGAAAAAGGTTGTTAGTTAACTAGGATCTGCAGCTTATCCTGTAGGTAGGGAAAAGGGTAGACTAGGTGGGCCAAGCGGTCTTTATCTGCCGTCAAAGTCTATGTTTCTATGTGCACACATGGGCAGGCTAGGTGGGCTGTAGGCCCTTATTTGCCGTCAACATCTATGTATATTTATTTAGCAAGGCATTGTGGGTGTAGTACATAGCTGATTTTTCTATTTTCCCTTATCAAAGTGCAGTCTTCTCTGTAGGTAGTGCTTACAGCAGTACTGTCTGTAGAAAAGTTTTGGGGAAACTGGTTTTGTGATGCAGACAGGTCAAAAAGATAATTTACCAGTCTGTGTAGATGTTGTTTGACGTTTACTGCCTGCTGGTGAAGTGTCAGGTCTGAAGTGGCAGCTCCTGTCAGAATGTGGGAACATGATGATACTTTTCTATGCTTATGTTATAAGGCCTGAATGACTATAAGTAGTTCAGGAGTGTACTTATGGATCAGACCACTATTCTTTTTCTTTGGTGTCCAGCTTCTACCAGAAGTCCAAACTTGTGAAAGAAAAAGAATGTCTGCAATACCAAGACTGACCAACAGAGGTCTCTGGAGATACATGGTAGAAATGGGCAATGTGACATCATATTCTCATATCATGCTAGTGCAGCTCTCTCTCATGAACAGTGAGATTTATACAACCATAAAATGGAGACCCCAGGACAGTTACAGGAACTAGCATGAGCAATAAAAACAAGCTAAAGCAAATATGTATTTCGGAAAGAAATGAGGAGACACTGGTTCACAGAGAGGGTGGTAACAAAATGGAACGCCCTACCAGAATGGGTGGTATCATGTAAATCTGTGAACAGCTTCCAAAGGGCATGGGGCAGGGAACAGTGGAGAGTGAGGGTGGGGGTGGTAGTGGGATGACAAAAGGGAGGGGGGTTAGGGCAGTTGCAAACTAGGGGTGTCGTCTGCACACTCGAGCAGACTTAGATAGACCGGGTGGTCTGTTCCTGCTGGCACATTCATATTCATATCCCTAACAGTTACAGGAGACGAGTTGTCTGCTGACATGGAAACAAACTTTACAAGATATGAGAGTGTAGTTCTCCTTTAAGGCGTACCTAGTAGCCACGGTAAACTGCTCCTGCTCCCTTGGGTGAATGTCCTACTTAGGGTCCTGTACTCCCTCATGCATTGGCGTAAGCCTTGTTCTACTTATATGATGTCTTGTGTCAACCGTAACAATTATGCACTTTCCAGGATGGGATGCACTTTCCAGGATGGGATATATTCATGTGTCTTGTGTCCTGTGCCCGTTGTGTAAAATTCTGTACTTTCCTGGATGCAATACATTTTACTTTATTTCCCTGTTCACTGTATAAATCTATTCTTGTTAATGTTCACTCTACAAACCTATTGCTGTAGTTCCAAATATTTTCCCTGTGCTCTGTACTGTGCTTGATGCACTGTATTTGTGTCCTTTTCTGTCATCTACACGGCCCGGATTGTGCCTGAAACGATCCTTTGGATCAGTGCACCTACCCCGTAAACAAACAAACAAATAAAATATGTACTGTATATGCTGCTAAATATCTCAGTGTATGATATGCTGCTGTACATGTGTGCCACTAGATATTTGCCCCATTTACACTAGTTTATATACAAAGATACGATGAAGCCAGCAGTGTAAGGCCATTGGGTCTATCTAGTCTGCTAATATTGCAGGGTCTTCAGCTTAAGCTACTGACCCTGCCCCCCCAACCAATCTTCCCTTCCCCTCTCTCTGCCCCTCCCTTGTCCCTTATTTTCCCCTTAACTCTATCCCAGCCTCTCTTGAAGCTGCCTACCATTTTCAATGAAACCACCTGTAGCTCCTCTCTGGCACCATCCTAAAGAGGGCCACTGCCCCTGGCTTATTGGCCATCACAAGGCCCAGGGGCCTGGGTTCCCAATAGGTGACCTACGGGGGTCCTTTCCCAAATGTTGACATAAAATGGCAGTGCCTCCACCCAGAGTACATATCAGTGGGTCTGATTATCTGCAGTACAACCCCCTGGGATATTGTACCAACCTACCTCCCCAACAGTTACCCCAGGCATGGACTTAGCAAGTTCGAACCTTCCCACATTCAGTTACACCATTTACTGTACATTTTCCATTCCATACAATAGACAGGTTCACTAAAATTAGGCTCTGGATTCATATCTGCTGCAAAATAACTTCATGCTTTATTTACAAGGGGAGAGGGTTTATGATGGGGTAAGTGGAAACAGAGTTCAATTAAGCATTTTGATTCTGCATTTCCCCAAATTACATTTCCCTTTTATTCAAACCTTCATCAATGCAGCCACCAGATCTGTCTGACTAGCTAACTGCTGCAAGTGTAACCCAAGCCCAGACACACAGTTCCCGGTCCATTTTAAACCCAAAGTCCTTCACTGGGTACCCAGATTCTAGTTACAGGCCTGAGGTGCAGCTAGTAAACGGCATTGGCACACTTACTATTTAGAGCTAAACGTTATCTTGCCCTCTAGTCCTTAGCTTGACCTCCTGCCCTAGTGGGCAAACATATTTACAGTCTCCAGGTGCAGGGCAATTCCTGCAATTTACTCACGGTTCTGCATAACCTGTCCTTTGATGGCACAATTCACTGAAGTCCTGGGGATTGATGGATCGCAGGCAGATCAGTGGGCACAGAAGCTGCAGCTTGCTCTCTCTCTCTCTCTCTCTCTCTCTCTTTATCTTGCTAGCAGATCTTGCAGCTTGTCCCCCTTCAGCCCATTACTGGCCCTGTTGCAGGGCATGTGCACAAGGCCTCCCAACTACAGAGGATCCAGACTGGGGAGTGGTTCCGTGGCCCGGCTCCCTCCGATCAGAGCACCCTAGCACTCGGGTACAAGACCCATGACCCCCTGCAGCGGCAGACCCCACTTGATGGGGGTTAGCAAGTTCCCCACCTGGCCCTGGGTGTCAGCAGAAACAATTCAGCACATTCTCTTCTGCTTCTTCTCTTTCCTGCCAGAGTGTGCAGCCACAGCAATCTGTTTCTCTCTTTTCCTTGCTGTATCTCAGGTGCAGACAACAGGCAGCAGACCATGAGAAACATCTGTCCATCCTTCTGCTTTCATAGTCTCTCAACTTTAACACAGCCACATTCTAGCTCTGGCTGACACATATCACCTACACTCACAGTCCCTGTTCTCACCGTGCAGGTACATAGCAATTCTCTAACTAAAGAGGCTTACTTTTCCTTTTCTGTTTCTCTGTACATTTATATTCTCTTGTTCCTCATCCTCTGTATCCTGGCTTAGATGCAACCTTCATTCTTTTCCAGGCTCAGAATGCAACCTTGGTCTTTTCAGGCTTAGACCCAACCTTTGTCCTTTTATTCAGGCTCAGGACACAACCTCTGTCTTGCAATCTGCAGCTTTCCCTTTTCCATTCGAGCTGCGCTTCTCTCACTGCTGTGGTGCAACTTCAGAACAACACAGAACTTTCAGCATCCTGCAGCTTTGCCTTTTACTCTCTGCCAAGCTGCTTCTTCCTTTTCCCAATGGGGCAGGCACTCCCTGCCCTGGGGGACAAATGGCGGGCAGCCCCATGGCAGGCCCATCTCGCAGCCCCAATCTCTCCAGGGGCAGCAGTCCCCCTCCCTCTGGTGGAGCTCCCATTGAACTGACTCCAAGACAACTGTCCCTGCTTTATTTAGAACCCTTTCTTCACTTCCCGTTGGCTGGAGCCACTGTCCGTGGGCAAAAATTAATATGTATGAGGCTCCCTCGATGCCTCATTGGTGCAGAAAAAGGTGCCTAAACGTTCCCCAGTATTGTCCCCCAAAAGTCCTTTCAACCAGTTCCAGAGTCCCTGGCAAGTCTCCCGGCTCGGTGGTTGGCTGGCTGGTATCACATGGCTGCAAAACATGGTGGCTATTGTAAATAGTGTCCACACATTTTAACACTATCCCAGGTTTCAAGTGTCCCTGCAGCCAAACCCTTTATCTTACATTAGCCCCAGCATTTGGTAGCCACCCCTGTGTCCTGTAAAGTGACTGCATTCATCAACACATTCCCTTAGCCCTTTTCAGTTGCTGCTGCTGTTTCACATAATGCCTAGGCAGCACACACAGTCCCACTATTAATTCATACAGTGTCCCACTTCTGTCTCCAGGATGCAGTCTGTGTACACTTTTTATTTATTCACTTTTCCACAGAGTGCCAGCCTTCCCTTTTCGTTTTTTCTCCAGTACTTTATTTATTTTATTTACATTCTCCTCCTGCCTGTCGCTAGCGCTATTCTCTGTACCCCCAGTGCGCTAGACAGGTTCGGCTTATCAATATTCATGAGCCGCCTCATCAATATTCATGAGGTGGCTCCCTCTAGCTCAAGCGGGATTGGCACTCACAAAAAAACAGGTTACTCACCTGTAACAGTAGTTCTAGGAGTGGTATATGTTTTCATCCACACTCTCTGGCATGTCCCTTTCCCCTTTAAATCTGGCCAGAAGTCTTCAAACCGGCTCCTCCAACCCACCCGGGTGGCAAATACCTTGGCTCTGCCCCATGACACCAGATCTTAGCCCGCTGGAAGCAAGGTAGTGCGCCTAAAGCCGGGGAGGTCGGGTGGGTGCATGTGGATGAACACCATATGCCACTCCTAGAACTACTGTTACAGGTGAGTAACCTGTTTTTCTAGGAGCGTGGATATGTTGTTCGTCCACACTCTCTGGCAGACTCCAAGCAGTTCTCCGGGAGGAGGGAGGCAAGGCGCACACCCCCTACTTGGAAAATAGAGATTGGAAAACCGAGGCCCCAAAACCAGCATCCCGGCGTGACTCAAGGTCAATGTGGTAGTGGGTGATGAAGGTGTTTGCTGACTTCCAGGTAGCAGCCCAACAGATTTCCTGGATAGGGATGTCCCTGGAAGCAGCCACCGATGCAGCAGTATGGCGGGTAGAATGAGCTCTTATCACTCTGGGAGGCTCCTTGCCCGCCAACTCATAACACAGACCTATGCATGATATAATCCACCTTGCAATAGTCTGTTTGGCTGAGATTCTGCCAGAAGCGGCTTCAGCGTAGGTGACAAACAGCTGGCGAACCTCGCCCCAATTTCTGCCGTCCTCTCCTTATAATGGGAGAGAGCACATCTCAGGTCCAGGGTATGGAGCCTGTACTCGGTGTCCGAGGTGTAATTAGGGTAGTATACCGGCAGAGTCAACACCTGCTTAAGGTGAAACTGTGACACCACCTTCGGAAGGAATTTCAGGTGGGGGCACAGGACAACCTTGTCCCTGCGGAAGACCAGATAAGGGGAGTCCACCGAAAGCGCCTGGAGTTCCCCTGTCCTTCTGGCTGACATGACAGGCACCAGGAAGGCAGTCTTCCACGACAGGTGTGAGAGCTCACACTTGTGCATGGGTTCGAATGGCTTGCCCATGAGCTTTGCCAAAACCAGCAAGAGATCCCACAGAGGTGGAGGTTCACGCACTGGAGGGGATATGTGATCCAGGCCTTTGAAGAAGCGCCCGACCACTGTCTCCTGTGCCAAAGTCGTCTAACCAGCCCATGCCCGGTAAGCAGAAATGGCTGCCAGGTGCACCTTAAGAGTCGATGACCGTAGACCCCCTTTGGAGAGAGACCAAAGGTAGTCTAGAATGTTAGCCACAGAACAGGATAAGGGGTCCAGACTCTTGCCCTGACACCAAATGGAAAATCTTTTCCATTTAAAGGCATAACATTTCCTGGTCGATTCCTTACGAGATGCCTCCACCACGGTGTAGACATCCTCAGAAAGAACCAGAGCCTGGAACTCTAGCCACTCAGGTATCAGGCTGTGAGGTGCAGGGATTGAAGGTCCAGATGGTATACCTTCCCCTGGTTGAGTGATATCAGGTCCGGGCGTGTACAAAGCCACTCCGGGGCCCTGCAGCTGAGGCTGAGGAGATCTGGATACCAGAACTGGCATGGCCAATCTGGGGCTACCAGGCTCACCTTCGCCTTGTCCCTGATCACCTTGAGAAGCACCTTGTGGATCAAGGGAAATGGAGGGAAGGCGCAGAGGAGGCCTGGGGTCCATGACCTCGAGAAGGCATCCCCCCTGCAGTGAGCCCTGCTGAGGGGGGTGGGCGTGGTACAGTCTTAGCTTGGTGTTTTCCCTTGAGGCAAACAGGTCCACCAACGGTTTGCCCCAATGGGAGAACAGACTTTAAGCTACCTCTGGATGGAGAGACCACTCATGGGACATCTGGCCTATGCGACTGAAAGCATCCGCCAGTTGGTTTGAGACTCCTGCCACATGGATGGTTAGGAGATCCACCTCCAACCGGCTGATGAGGGTCCAGATGCAGAGTGTCTCCTTGCATAGCAGATTGGAGTGTGTGCCACCCTGTTTGTTGAGGTAGTACATGGTCGTGGTATTGTCCATATGGACTTGAACCACTTGACCCCGGAGCTGAGGAGTGAATGCTGACAGTGTCAGTCTGACTGCTCTGAGCTCCAACAGGTTGATGTGGCATCGGGACTCCTCGGGAGTCCAGAACCTGTGGGCTCTGTTGTCCCCCATGTGGGCTCCCCAGCCCATGAGAGAGGCATCGGTCATGAGAACAACCGTCGGCTCAGGGGGAACAAATGAGATCCCTTCCTGCAACTGGTCTGGGACGGTCCACCATTGGAGAGCATCCCACATCCTCTGGGTCACAGTGATCAGCTGGTCAAAATGACCATGGTGTTCAGTCCACGGAGCGGCCAGCTCCCACTGGAGGGGGCGCATGTGCCACCTGGCTCAACGGACCAATGAGGTGCACACCGCCATGTAACCCAGAAGGTGCAGGAAGTCCCGGGCAGGGCACAAGTGCCCAACCAGAAATGATTGGGCAAAGGAGGAAAGAACCTCTGCCCTGTCTGCTGGGAGCCGGGCTCTGGCTTGACGAGAGTCGTGCTCTGCCCCGATGAAGCCCATCACCTGAGAGGGCATGAGTTCCGACTTGGCCTCATTGATAAGGAGGCCTAGTTGGGAGCAGGTTCGAAGAGCCAGATCCCTGGATCTCTCCACCTCCTTGAGGGAGGAATCTGCCAAGAGCCAGTTGTTGCGATAAGGGTAGATTTGAACTCATCGACACTGGAGATGGGCTGCCACCACTGCTATGCACTTGGTGAAGACCCTCTGAGCCGATGACAGACAAAATGGCATGGCTCGGAACTCGTACAGGGTCCCCTCGACCCTGAAGTGGAGAAACTGCTGATGGGACGGACAGACTGGGACATCAAAGAATGCGTTCTGTAGATCCAGTGAACAGAACCACATGTTTCGCTCCAGGAATGGTATGATCTGGTTCAGAGTTACCATCTGGAAGGTGCGAGACCTGAGATACTGATTCAGGTCATGGAGATCTAGGATGGGGAGCCAAGCCCCCATCCGCTTGGGCACCAGGAAGTACCTGGACATGAAGCCTGGGTCTGCAGGAGGATCCAGCACTGGAGCTACCACCTCCTTGTGGAGGAGCTGAGCTATGTCATCTTGAAGAGCTGACTGAGTGAAAACTGAGATCCTTTCCTCCCGAGGGGCACGGGCTCGGCTGGGAGGGTACTGCTTTAATTCCAGAGGCAGCCCCTGGCCGACCACTTCTAGAACCCACCTGTCTGAGGTGATATCGGACCAGGCGGAAAGAAAGTGGTGGAGCCGGCCCTCTGCAGGAGGACCCAGAGCTGGCGTGACGGGTGTAGGGGTGGCAACCCCCGACCCATCACTGAGCAGGCTTAGAGGAGGGGGAGGAGGCTCCTGAACCGGCACCTTGGCCTCCTTTTCCGGGCTGTTGAGGACCCTGCTTGGGCCTGGGTTGCCAAACTTGAGCCTGCTGTTGCCTCTGTCCTCCTTGATAGGAGGGCTGCCTAACCGCAGGGGAACAGTGCCGAAAGGGCTTCTTCTTGCATTTCTGCTGGTTCTTGCCTGAAGAACCCTTCTCAGAGGTAGCATCCAAGGTGGCACTGGACTGCTCTATGCGCTGGAGGTGACCAGCCACTCCTGGACCAAAGAGGTCAGTGCCTAGGAAGGGCACGTCAGCTAACTTATGCTGGGTATCTGCTGGGAAGCAGGATAACCTTAGCCAAGCCCTGTGGTGAGTGGCCACTGCGGCTGCCAAAGAGCAGGCACAAGAATCTCCAATGTCCAGGGCCATCTGGAGCTGCTGTTTTGCAACAGCATGGCCCTGACCACGGACTTGCTTGACCGTGGTCTGCATGTCTGCCGGGAGATGAGGGAGGACTTCGTCTAATGACCCGAGGAGGGCATGAGAGAAGTGTGCCATAATGACAGCTGAACTGGCCTGACGAAGGCCTAAGGAAGAGGCCGCATAGACTTTGCGGGCAGAGTGGTCCATATTTTTGGACTCTTTGTCTGAGGTCTGTCTGTGTCGGCCGAGCTACCAGTACATCTAAACACAGAAGCAGTCACCAGAATCTCGGCCGAGGGATGCTCTGTGAACCCCACCAGGGACCCCATGGGTACCGTGTACTTGTGGGCCATGTGGACAGATGGAGCTGGGCAGGAAGCGGGGCACTGCCAAAGCTCAAGGGCCAGGCCAGTGATGGCTTTGGCCACTGGAAAGGCCTCCATCGGGGTATCCCCCTCTTGAGGATATCCGTGAGGGGGTACTCTGCCTTTTTCTGGATAGGCTCCAGGGGCATTCCGGTGGACTTGGAGATCAGGCGGAGAATGCCCTGGAAAGAGGAAGGGCCTTCCTCTAATCCGGCCACGGACGACTCATTATCTCCTGGATGAGAGTGTAACCCCGTGTCATCAGAGTCCAAAGAGTCAGGGTACAATGGCCTACTGCCTAAATCCCCTTTGATCTGCTGAGAGTGGTCGAGGGTAACCCTAATGGACAGATGTCGGGGAAGCCCAGTGTCTGTACAGTCCTCCTTTGAGGGAGCCCCTCCCTGAGGCTGCTTAGGCAGTGGCTCCACCAAAATCGGTGGAGATACCAGAGTAGGCTGAGCCAGGATACGCGCTGGCCCACTGGGAGGTGGAACCGAGGCCTTCAGTTCTGGAGGGGGTCAGCGTCAGCTTAGGAGGCAGGAGCCAAGTAATGGCTGGGGTGGCTGGTGGGGCCGGCTTCTGCCAGGTCAGAATTAGCTGTTGCCACATCAAGTCATCATAGCATCGACGGAGTTTCTGCCGAAGCCTCTCCTCGTCCGAGGAGGATGAGGACCGGTGGCGGCATCTCTTCTTTGAATGTTTATGGCCCTTTTTCGGCCATTCAACCGAAGGAGTCCTGGTCCTTGATCGAGACCAGTGGGGTCGGTCCGTTCAATCGGGGGACACTGGAGTCAGTGAAAACCAAGGTTCCGGTACCTTTTCCTTGATTGGGACACCTGAGGGCAGTTTCTCCTCGTCGGGAAAGGAAAGAAGAGGCATCCTTTCTAAGTAGTCGTCAACTGGAGTCGGTGTCAACGGCTCAATTGGGTCGCGAGTAATCTCGGCTGGTTCAGCCATTTCCTCGGTCTCAGTGCCTTGGCCAGATGGAAGGTCCATGAAGCCGGCAGCCGAGGAAGCGACCTCGACCAAAGTCGAGATCACTTGTTCCTGGGACTCAGACCTCTCTCGGTCCCAGGAGCATCTCCTTCGAGAAGAAGACTTGGGGTCCTTATCCCTCTTCCCAGGATGGGAGGAGTGCGAGCCCGAGGGCACCTCACCCCTGGTGGGAAGGGACTGGCACAACTCCCTAAAGGAGCCCAAAAAGGTAGAGCCAAGGTTAAGAAGAATGAAAAACCCATGACTGGCTGAAGCCTGAGCTGCTTCCTCCTCAAAAGCAGCCATCTGCTCTAACTGCAGGGCGGATCCCGCGACCACGGAAACCACCCACCTTGCCTCCTTAGATTTCACTGGCGGGTTTCTGAGCTCTGGTCTCCCCAGTTTTAGGCGCGCCTTGTGGTCGTCCAGAACATTGGGATGGAAGGCCAAACAGAAGGTGCAAGACGTGGTGTCATGACCGACACCTAGGCAACAGACACACGAGAGGTGGAGATCGGTGCGCAACATTTTCTGGCCACAGGGACACTGGTGAAATCCGGGGGACAATTTTTCCTCCATGTCCGATGCGCTGAGATCAGAATTGTGAACTCTGATGAGTTTCAAGGTAATTTGCTGTGAAGACAGACATTGAGAATCCAGGGCCTGCGAATTTGCTAAGCAGCACGAGGGAACCCGAATCTTCCAGTGGAAAGGAAGATCTGGCATCATGGGGCAGAGCTGAGGTATTTACCACACGGGTGGGCGGGAGGAGCCAGCTTGAAGACTTCTGGCCAGATTTAAAGGGGAAAGGGACATGCCAGAGAGTGTGGACGAACAACATATCCACGCTCCTAGAAAGTATATTTTCTGCTTCCCGGTTACCTCTCCCTTCCAGCTAAGTGCTCTGGTCCCTCTTCTACATTGCCCTGAGACCAGGACCACTGGAGAGGCAACTCCAAACTGTCTGCAAACAGCCACATGAAAATGCATTACTGCGCATGCATGGAGTTCGCCGGCACTGCAGTGACATTTCAAAAGCTGGCAGCTCCACGAACTTGCTCCTCTGGTCCCGCTCTCTCTAAGAAACACCGCAGGGGCTAGCAAGAGAGAACCAGGAACACAGGGGCAAGCCAGGAAACCAGGACCTGGACAAAAAAAGAATGGGAGTGGAAGCAAAACTCCAGGGAAACTGAGCCTTTTTCAGGGGCTCACAGGTAAGCCCCTGACAGGGGGGTTACACTCCCTCTCCTCTTAAATGCTTGGCATCCGCGCCAAACCAACGGACTTAATCTCAAGTCATCTCTGTAACCCAGTCCCATTAACAGTAATATCAAAACCTATGACATCCTACTCTATACATAGGGTTACCTATTCTATACAATTACATCAATCCATTTTTTATTTTTCATCTTCAACATCTATTCTCACCAGTTTACACCTTACCCCATCAATTCATAGCTTTAGATGGTATAAACCTTCCCCGGGGACCCTTGGCACCATTCTTTTTCAAGCGGCACTATTTTTGGCGCAATTTTCACCCTTGACCACTAGGGGGCAAGCACTATCCCACTACCTCATTGACCAGTGATGAGCAGCCCAAGACCAGTTTTGGCATCAATATCACGTCTCCATTTCTTATCATTACCCTTTTACCATTTCCATCACTTGCAAGGGTCCCCAGTTTTAGCGAGCTGGGGGGTCCATGCTGGGCGTGACTGGCACAAGAAATCCCAGTGGTGCCTCCATGATGTAGCCTCTCTCACTGGCCTCACAGGTAAGCCCCCGACAGGGGGGTTACACACCTCCTCTGGATGCACATTCCAAACTGCTACAACCCCTCCATGAAAAAGTGCTTCCTAGCCTCTCCCCAACTTGAAACTGTGTCCCCTCGTGTTTCAGTTCCCACAAAGCTTGACGAGACCCTCTTTGTCTACCCAATTTATTCCTTTCAAATAACTGAATGTCTCACTCATATCCCCTGTCTCCCTTCTCTCCTTTGGGGAGGACATATTCAGGACCTCCATCCTCTCCTTGTATGTCCTACACTGCTGGCCAATGATCATCTTTGTGCCCTCCTCTGGACTGTCTACAGTAGGTTTATGTCCTTTTAAAGGTATGGGTACCAGAATTGTGCACTGTACTCCAGATGTGGCTTCACGAATACCCTGTACAAGAGTAGTAAAAGTAGAAAAAAACTCCACACCATGGGACAACGGTGACCTGGAAATTCTGGAACTCACAACACCAAAATGGAGAACCCCATACAAAGACCGAGTCAAACTAGCAGGAACTAGTGGAAATACATTTTTATTAATAAGCTGCTAAAAAAAGTACTTACAAGACTTTGGCATATGTAGAAAGTTCCCTAAGTGGAGGACTGGTGGAACATAATGCATGACATTTATAAAAAGGAGCAAATGACCTATACATTCCAGGACAGATTACCTGTCTTCGAGATACAATGGTGCAGGCGGGTGATGTTACAAATGGAGGTTTATTCCAGCTTTGTCCCATAGATCTGGATGACCCCCTTTTTTCTTTTCTTTTTTCTCCTTTTTCTCTCCCCCCCTCCCTTTTTTTAATTTCTTTCTTCTCTCCTTTCCACTACTTTTTCCTCCCTTTTCATCCCATCACTGGTTCCTCACCTTGGGGCCTCTGATGCCTAAAACCCCTGCATCACTTTCTTTCAGTTTGTCTCTCTTTTTTCGCTCTCTATCCAAAGGATGAAACTATTGTATTTGGTGGCCAAAAATAAGTACCTTAAATACATCAGGGTCTTGGTAGAAAGAAAAACATGCACCACAGAAATCTAGGCCATCTCTGTTTAGTTCTATTCAGCACAGACACTGGGGGAACAGTCATCTCAACACATACAGGAAGATTCACACAGGCTCACAGGAAGTACACTTCTTAAAGCCGCACTGTCTCGTAACAGTTCTTAAAGCTGTACTACACATAACAATCCCTCCTGACTTAGCTAGAAAGTATGTAAGTCAATAATTCAGAAGTAATAGTATGAAGCTATTAAAGTTATTACTGCAATGTCCCTTTTAGTCAGTCTATGTCATTGGCTGTATTTCTACAAGTCCATCTTCTTTGGTGGATGACTTTTTTTTTCAAATTCTGTTTTTTATGCTCCGCTCACCTCTGAACTCTTAAGACAAAAGGAAGTTTCCGTGGTTTACAAAACTTAGGGACTGCATTAGACTTTGTAACTAGCTTGGCTTTAGCTGTTGTGCAACATCCCAGGCCCTTCCCACAGCTCTGGATACATGTGTAAAATCTCCCCAGGCTTGGGCGGGTTACTGCTTTGTGGTACCTGGACAGCAGCAAGTAGGCCAAAATCTGCTGGATCAATATGAATATTTAGAACAACATGAGCGTCTCTGCCCAAAATGTTGACACCCTTTTTTTGAAACCAGAAAAATTAAAAGTGTACTAGGCAAATCAGTTCTGCGAACCAAAGTGGTAAATGAGCCCAGTGGCTGAATTGGTTGCCCTTCAAATGCACGCAGCAACTTATTACAAGAAGACAATGGGGGATTATCCAGATCAGACCATGTTTGATGGTTAATAAAAGTAACTGGGGAAGCAGAGTCTACCATTAAACGCAACTGACACCTCCGTATGTCAACTGAAGTAACACATAGAAAGGAGGAACATCTTTAGTCTGCATTTGTGGTACAATAGGAACCACTGTACTGTCTGTGCTCTCTGAACTGATCACTGCAGTTTTCCTGCTTCTGCAAACCTTAGCAATAAGACCCTGACGTTTATATGCATGACACTGAACTTCTTTGAATTTGCACTGGTCCCTGCTATGCTGAGAAGACTCACATGATGCACATTTGTACTGGTCATGCAGTTTGGGTGGAGTGGTTGAATTTTTCTTTGTAATCAGTGGTTTAGACTTAGGTGTGAGCTGTTTCAATTTGGGGTTTACTGCAGTTACTTGTACCTCATTTTTAGTGTCCATCTTAGCATGTGCTTCATTTTCTGCAGCCTCATACATTTGTGCCAACTGTAAAAGTTCATCAGCAGACTTCTTGACACTTACATAAAGTAATTGCCAAATACGATGTTCATTATTCAACCCCATAACAAACTTATCAGCTAGATTAGATTCAAGATGCTCCCTGCTCCACTCACATATGAGAGCTAAGCGTTCGATCTCAACCAAATAAGATTGTAATGACTGACCTGGTTTCTGCTGGTAACTGTAGGATTTATAACGTTCAGCCCTTAGAAAAGTTGTTAAACTGTATTGTGCCTTCAGCTTAGCCTTTAGCTCTTGATATGACAAATCCTCCGGCCGGTCCAGTGCACACAGACTGCATAACAGTTTGAAGGTTTCACTCCCCAAGAAAGTACAAAAAGCAGGTCGAATAAGTTCACCCTGTAGCTGATCATTTGCTGACTGTATGGCAGGATTAAGTAATAACCACTGATCAAACTGTCTGGACCATGTATCCAAGTCCGTTCCTGTAAAATTCTCAAAGCTGGCTGAAGTTGCCATGATACTCCACAGTTCCAAACTGCTTACTTGCCTCCAATGCAGAAAGTCACAAAGTGATGCAATTCAGTAAGCTGTATTACGTGGCTGGAAATAAGTACCTTAAACACATCAGGGTCTTGGGAGAAAGAAAAACATGCACCACAGAAATCTAGGCCTTCTCTGTTTACTTCTACTCAGCACAGGCACAGGGGGAACAGTCATCTCAACACACACAGGAAGATTCACACAGGCTCACAGGAAGTACATTTCTTAAAGCTGTACTGTCTCTTAGTTCTTGAGGCTGTACTACACATAACAGGAACCATGTTATCGGCTTGGTGTACATGGACTTTATTACCTCCTAAAATGGATGTGAAAATACAGTAGCTTCTCCTCATTTGGATAATATAACCATACTGATTGGACAACTGTTCATATCCACCATACCGCTGTTCAGTGCTATACACAGTCTTTTGTCATGCCCTCAACACTGACCTATAACAGCATTTATATTTTCAGTCACACTTTTCTGACTCTGTATGTCTAATTGATTTGCTTTCTTCTCTTTATCTACATGACAATGTAATTACGTACTTAAGTAGCTCTGTCTAGTGTATCATTCTTGTTCTTCGATTTTATACATTTGTTGAATAAAATTCAAGTTTAAAAAAATCTTTATTAGAAAAGTGTCTCGAGTACAGAATAAATTAAAGCTCCACATTGCAAACTGCCACCTCCCTCTCCATGAAAAAGTGCTTCCTAGCCTCTCTCCTAACCCCTCCCCCAACGGCCTTTGAAAAAGCACTTAGGATAGGTGGCCCACTTACCTGTGGAGCTTTACTTATGAATGTTTTTGTACTCAAGACATTTTTCTAATAAAGATTTATTTGCATTGGTTCTGCTAGTTTGATTCGGTCCTTGTATGGCTGCTCCAGTTTTTTGTTGTTGTGAGTGCCTGTACAAGAGCAGCATTACTTCCTCTTGCATGCTACCGATCCCTCTGGCAGCCCATATTTTATTTGCCTTTGCTGCTGCTTTTCTACATTGGGTGGAGTGTTTCAGGTCACTAGTGATCATCACTCCCAGGTCCTTCTCCCCTTCTGATGCAGATACCCCGATCCTTTCCAAGTTGTACTCAGTCCTCAGGTTCTTAGCTCCAATGTGCAAAACTTTGCACTTCTTTGCATTGAAGCCAACCTGCCAAATTCTGCACCACCTCTCTAGCTTTTCCAGATCCTCCTTTGGTCTTGCATCCCTATTGCTGTGTCCACCCTCCCACAGAGCTTGGTATTGTTCACAAATTGGCACATTTTGCCCTTAATGCCATCCCTAATATCAGTGAAGACATTGAACAGTACCGGTCCGAGCACCAAGCCCTGTGGGACCCCACTGGTGACCTCCCTGGTGCTGGATAGCTCACCTCTCACACCATGCTCTGGGTCCTGCCCCACAGCCAGTTTTCTACCCACCTGGTCAACTTCTAGTGAACCCCTAGATCCACCAACTTCCTGATCAACCTCTTGTGGGGTACAGAGTCAAAGGCCTTGCTAAAGTCCATGTAAAGGATGTCTACCATGTGGCTCCTGTCACTGTTTTAGTGACCCAATCAAATAAGTCAATCAGATTGATACAGCCTCCCTCCCATAAACCCGTGTTGCCTCTCATCCTGGAGACCAATCTCATCTAGATCCTCTATTAACCTTTCCTTAAGTATGGGGTCTCCATGAGCTTGCACACAATTGAGGTTAGACTGATCAGTCTGTAATTCCATTGGTCATCCTTGGGACCGCTCTTATGGAGAGGCGCTACATGTGCCATTCTCCAGTCCTGTGCTACCATGCCCGACTCCAGTGAACTACTGAACAGGCCAGCCAAGGAATCTAAAAGCTCCTTTGCCAGCTTCCTTTGCACCCTTGGGTATATGCCATCTGGGCTTAGGGATTTAGTTACCCTCAATGCTAGCAACTCTGTTCTCACCATATCCACCTCTATCAAAACATCTGTGCCCCTGACCCCTTCTCCTCTTCTCTCCCCCCCCCAGTGGCACTGGTCCATCTCTCTCCCCCTGGTGAAGATGAAGCAGAAGTACTCATTTAGTACCTCTGCTTTACCCCTATACTCCTCCATTCACCTGTCCCCTTTCTTGAGCCTAACAATCCCATCTTTCTTGTCTCTTTTCTCACTAATATAGTGAAAAAAGGCTTTTTCTCACATTTTAATTCCTTCAGCTAGCTGCAGTTCTTTCTGAACTTTAGCCCACCAGACTACCTTACCTGCTATGCTAGCCATCTTTAAATAGTCCTCCCTGTCTTCCTCCCTCTGTGTCCTCCTGAATTATTTTTAGGCTAACCTCTTGTCCTTTACTATCTGGGTGACCTCAGTGCTAAACCAGCTGGGTGCTTTGGCCCTCTATTTCTTCCCTTTGAACCTAATGCACTCCCTTGTGGCAACCATTATTCTCTCCTTGATGATGGATCACCTTTGGTCCACCCCCATATCCACTCAGATGCTTGCCAAGTGATTCCTTAGCAACTCACCCATCTTTCTGAAATCTGACTTTCTAAAATCCAGGATTTTAGTCTTAGTGGGGGCCTTTTTCCTGCCTGTGTCCAACCAGAACCACACTGTGTGATGGTCACTCCCACCCAGGGGCTCCTTGACCTTTATATCCTGGATGTGGTCACTGTTCGTTAGTGCCAGATCAAGGTTATCCCCCTCTCTGGTGGAGTCTGTGATTCCCTTAGTCAGCATCCCACTTTGCAGCAGATCTAGGATCACCTGACTCCTGCTACAGACCATGACCGGTACCCTTCAAACCACCTTGGGCAGGTGGAAGTCTCCCACTATTACCACTTCTCCCTTCCCTGTGGCAGTCAATATTTGTGAGTTCAATTCCTTGTCTCTTTCCTCCTCCTGGTTGGGTGGTCTGTAAACCACCCCAAATCTCACATTCATCCCCCTGTTAGACAGCAATTGACACCACATTGCTTCTGCTCTCCCTCTTCTAACTCCTCCCTCATAGAAGTTATACCCTTTCTGATGTAAACCACCACCACCCCCTTTTCCTAATTTCCTGTCCCACCTGTATAACTTATACCCAGGGATCGAGAGGTCCAAGTCATGGTTAGATGTAGCCTATACTCTGTGACCACTGCAATGTCCACTCCCCTGTCTGCCAGTAATGCCTGCAGGTCATCCATCTTGTTTCCAAG
This sequence comes from Neoceratodus forsteri, assembly GCA_016271365.2. Taxonomy (NCBI): domain Eukaryota; kingdom Metazoa; phylum Chordata; order Ceratodontiformes; family Ceratodontidae; genus Neoceratodus; species Neoceratodus forsteri. The sequence continues at coordinate 1,454,183,071 of CM057452.1, forward strand.
ACTACGTGCATTCAGGGACACCACCTTCCACCTAGAGTCTGAGCTTCCTTCCTTCCCATGTGCCTGTCTCATTTCTCCCCATTACCTGCGGCCCCACCCCCCGCTACTAACTCCTTCGCACCCCCTCCACCCTCCAGTACTCATCTACTGGTATGAAGGGAGGTCAGCTGTCTCAGGGCCTGCAGGTCCACTTGCCCCTCTCCCACCCAGTAGTTAAAATTAAGTTTTTGGTTTATGTACCCCACAGCTTGTCCCTGAGGACCCTCAACCCCCCACTACTGAGGTGAAGTCTCTCTGGTGCAAAAAGTATTTTATCTGACCAGGTCGCTCCCCCCCCAGTCCACAATACATTCATATCCTTCCTCCTTGCATCACTCCCTCAGCAAGTCATTGAACTCCTGTTTCCATTTCTTCCTGACCATACTGGCTCACCGTACTGGCAGCACCTCCAAGAATGCCAGCAATCTGACTACCTCTCTGCAGGTCCTCCCTACCACCCTGAATCTTTTTTTTTTTTTTTTTTGCAATTTATTGTGGAACTGGCAGGTGGCTATAGCTACTCCCTTGGAGGAGTACATCTTTCCAGCTTAGCATCCCACACCAGTCCTGTCAGTAAATTCCCCACAGGTTGCCCCCCTCGTGACAGGGCCGGGGGTGAGGAGTGTCAACTTTCTCCCCTTCCCTGGAAAGCCAGCATCCAGATTCTGGGGGTCGGTGCAGGCGCAGCCATGCCACCACAGAGCCTGCCAGCTCTATTTTTCAATTATATGTTCCCCAGGCCCCACAAATGTGCAATGGGTAAATGGCTGGGCTCCACCTCCACAGAGGCAGGCTCACACCCTGGACTTGGGTCCCACCCCTTTCTGGGCTGCTCACCTGTGCCAACACCTAGCCACTGCTGAGTGTCAGTTGACAGTGAGCAATGCTGCACCCCTCCCTGAGGAAGGAGGCTGTCTGGGGCGGCAGTCCTTCCTCCCCTATAACCAGGCATCCCGGTCATTCCCAAACCGGGTCGCGGCGTGGAGTGAATGTGGCATCCAGCACCTCAACCTTCAGTGCCACCGGGCCGGTGATCACCCTTAATCTTTTCTATATTACCCCCACCTCCTCGGCTAAATCAGTGGTACCTAGGTGTAATACTCTGCTAGGCTTCCCCCAACTCCCCTCACCAGGTCCCCAATTTTTGGGCACACCCTCTCCGCTGTTATCCCTGGCATACAAACCACCTTCCTACCTGTATTTAGGCCCCCTTTCTTGCCTCAGTAAATACCCTTAATTATGGCATCCCCTAGTATTACCACCCTTCCGCCCCTCCATTCCTGCCTCCATCCTTTCCTTCTTTGACTGCTGTACAACTTCTCCCCCACCTAACTGCTTTCTCTCCATCCATTTTAACACCCCACCCTTATTCTCCCCAGACCCTGTTTGCCTGATGCCCACACAGCCTCTACTCGCCCTTCTGTCTGTCTGTCCTCCCACCCCCTCCATGTCTTTTCCTTTCTGGCCACCCACACACACCCTCACTTCCCCCCTCTTCCCATCACCCTATTTCTGCCCTTTTCCACCCCTACTACACATTCCATGTTCTCTCTTCCCCACCCACCATGACTACTTTGTACTGTTAAACCCCTCTCTTCTGTCATACTCCCCCAAACTCTATTGTCTGAACCTGACCTCTCTCCTCACCTTCTCTTCTCCCCTCCTCACTTCTAGACAATGGGTGAAATTTAGTCCTTAAAGGCACCCCTATTAATGTTCCCACTCCAATTGCATCTGTCACAGTCCCATCCCTTCCCCTGCCACTTGCAATTCCCCCTCCCTGGGCTCCCCTGTCCTCCAAGGCATAGGTACCACTGGAGCTTGGGTGATCCCCTCTACCTCCATCCCCTGCCTGCCAACCTCACTCCCCTGCACATTCCCCATCATTCTTTCTCACCCCTGCCCTGCTCCTCCTACACTCCATGCCATCCTCCCCAACTCCCATCTGAGCTGCCTTACTTCTGCCCTTAGATGCTCCAAGCTCCTGTACACTGGACAGCCCCCTGTTACCCACGTCATCCCCAGGAATACTGTCACCTCACAACCATTACAGCACACCACCCTCATCCGACTATCATAGATATATATATATTTTACAAGGGCGTGGTTGCACCCCTGTAGTTAGGGTCGAGCAGGCACTTCAATGTTAAACTCAAACGTTTGCACTTTGATAACTTTGCAACTCTTGAATGGATTTGCATGAAATTTTGTATGTGCCATCCTGTGGTGTAGGTCTCTTGATCTGGCAAGTTTCGTTCCAGTTGGATGTGCAGTCTCCGAGTTACGGAGAGGTGAAAAAACATGTTTTTACCCATTGACTTTGCTGGGATTTTTCTTTGAACTTGCCTACAGCTCAGAAGGTTTGTTTGTTTGGTATGAAATTTTCAGGACAGAAAGGGACACAGATGTGCCTTTTGCTTGTCTGGTGAAAAAACAACAATCTGTTTTTTTTTAAGTTATTACAATTAAAAAATTTGAAAAAAATAATTTCTGAGCATGCTCAATGGGCACTTCAATATAGCCGGTTGATACGAAAGGGGAATCTGGCATTGTATGAGAAAATTCCTCTTTTGTATGGCCGCCATCTTGTTTCCAGTTTGTCTGAAATTCAAATGTGGAAACCTCCCAAAATGATATTCTGGAGAAGAACCAACACATGTAGCTTGCCTATTGTGACCCCGTAGGTACATTCTGCACTTTACTGTTTGGAAAATGCCCTTAAAATGTGTGTTATTTAACATTTAAATTATTTGTTCGTATTGGCATCATATGTCGTAGGATCTTGGTTCGTATGATGATACGAACTAGAATCCTACTTCGTATGACTCTGATACAAACAAAGAATTTAAATGTGGATATCTCAGCCATTTTTTGTATTTTCTCACCAAATTTTCAACATAGGCATTTTGGGACCCCATCTCATGAGCAATGTCACTGTCATCTCGTTACTCTTCCAGAAAGGTGATTTCGTGGTTGCTGCACAGAATCACCTTTTGGGACAAGAAATTACCTTTCGGGACTGATTAATGAAATGACAGTCCCACTGTTCATGAGGGGAGGTCCCAAAAAGTCCATGTTGAAAATTTGGCGCAAAAAATCCCCAAATGGCCGTATTACAAATGTAGTTAAGTTTCTATGCTCGCTCATAACTTCGCCAATTTTTTATATTTTCACTCCAGATTTTCAACATTGCCATTTTTTCACACTTCCTCATGAACAATAGAGCTGTCATTTCTCACATCCTGCCTGAAATGTGTTTTTGCTCCTCTGCCGCAGAATGGCGCATTGCTGTGCGAAATCAACTTTTGGGATGGATTAACAAAATCGCAGTGCCAGTGTTCATGAGGGGATTTCCCAAAAAGCTCATGTTGAAAATCTTGTTAAAAGATTTGCAAAAATGGCCATGTTACGAGCGTGTGTTGTGCAGTTTCTAGGCGCGCTCATAACATCGCTAATTATTTCATGCTTTCCTCATGGTTTTCAACATTACCCTTTTTCACACCTCCTAATGAATAGTATACAGCTGTCAGTTTTCACACCTGCCCAAAGCATGAATTTGCACCTGTGGTGCAGAATGGCGCATTCGCTGTGCAAACTCAACTTTTGGGACAGATTAATGAAATGAAAGAGACATTGTTCATGAGGTGGGGTCCCCAAAATGCCATGTTGAAAACTGGGTGGAAAAAATCCTAAAAATGCCTGAGTTATGTGTGTCTGTTGAATTGTGGTGCCCGTATCTCGAAAATGATATGAGATGCAGATTTCATTGACCCATCTTGTGTGGCGGTCTCACTGTCATGATTACAACGACATTGGAATTTTTTTCATAGCTGCTAGGGTTGCTGAGATATTGGCAAATTAGTGCTACAAGGATTTCTTGCCCTAAAGGGCTGCTGTATGGCTCTGTTTTCATGTGGATGTGGGAGCACAGGGGCCCAGAGGGTTCGCACTCCCACATATGCATACCATTATGCAAAAAATAGGCAATGTGAAAGGAGCGCAGGGCACAGAAGGCCCGTGCTCCCAATAACACATACCAGTTACCAGTTACATTACACTTTCTCAAAAAGAAGGGAAATTCATTGCAAAAAAACTCAGTTAATACATCAGTTAGGGTTTATAGCACAGACAAAAGTTCGGAAATGTGATGTTAGGGTTACACCCCTACCAGCCCCCCACACACCAACAGGCATCAGGGTGTGCGCATTGGGGTCATCGGGCCTAACTCTCACCCCATTCTCCTATACTGCGCCACCTCAGCTTGTTTACACATGGAATGGGGTGACAGTTAGGCCGACGACCCCATCGCACACCCCAATGCCTGACATTTCCAAACTTTTGTCACTGTGCTACAAACCCTAATTGATGCATTAACAGAGTTTTTTTTTTTTGCAATGAATATATATATATATGTGTGTGTGTGTGTATATATTGGGGATGAGGATAAAAATTGGCAAATAACAGCAGTATTATTTTTGAGTGGTCAGACCTACAGTGAGAATATTGCATTTTTCCTCACTGTAGATCACTGAGCTAAACCCACGCTAACCTGCGCAAATCACGCAAAGCTGCGCAAAGGGTAAATTTTCCAACAATACGGACACAAATTTTATAAATCAGATACGGGGTGTGCAGTCGTGTGACATGGAAAATATTTTCACTCCTGCATAGTGACCCCTGGATTCTCATGCATGGCTTCACCACTCGTGAACCCAGAGGTCATGCTAGAGGACTGAAAATATTTTCCATATCACACTCATGCCCATCACGTATCCCCTATTTATATAATGGGGTGAGGATAGCAATTGGCAAATAACAGCAACATTTTGAGTGTTTAAACCCACAGTGAGAATATCGAATTTATCCTCACTGTAGGTCATTGCGCTAAACCCATCCTAACCTGCGCAAGCTGTGCAAACTTCTTCAACAATACAGCGCCCCATTTTATAAATTGGATACATGATGTGTACTCGTGTGACATAGAAAATATTTTCACTCCTGCACAGTGATCCTTGGATACTCACTCGTGGCTTTGCCACTTGTGAATTCACTCATGAATCCAGAGGTCACTCTAGAGGAGTGAAAATATTTTCTATATTACATTCCTGCCCATCACATAGTAACATAGAATTTGACAGCAGATAAGGACCGCTTGGCCCACCTAGTCTGCCCATTTTCCTACCTAACAGATAAGCTGCAGATCCTAGTTAACCAACAGCTTACTTCCTCCTACCCCCCACTAGGACTGCCTTATGGCTGTCCCATGCATTCTTGAAGTCCCCCACTGTTCTTGACTCCACGACCTCCTCAGGGAGGCTGTTCCATGCATCCACAACCCTCTCAGTGAAAAAATACTTCCTCACATTACCTCTGAGCCGTCCCCCTCTATCTTCAAATTGTGCCCCCTTGTTCTTGCACATCTCTTTTTCTGGAAGATGCTACCCTCTTGGACTTTGTTAATTCCCTTGAGGTACTTGAAAGTTTCTATCATGACCCCTCTCTCCCTTCTTTCCTCAAGGGTATACATATTAAGCTCCTTTAGTTTTTCTTCGTATGTCTTCTGGTGCAGACCCTGCACCATTTTGGTTGCCCTCCTCTGGACAGCCTCCACTCTATCTATGTCTTTGCGGAGATGGGGTCTCCAGAACTGCACACAGTACTCCAGATGGGGTCTCACCAACTGTCTGTACAGAGGGATAACAACTTCCTGTTTTCTACTATTGATGCCTCTCCCTATGCATCCCAGTATCCCCCAGCCTTCCTTGCCTTCTCACATTGCTTGCCCACCTTTAGGTCATCTGATATAATTACCCCCAGGTCCCTTTCTATTTTTACTGTTGTCAGTATCTCACCCCCCATTGTGTACACTTCCCCTGGGTTTTTGTTTCCCGGGTGCATTACCTTGCACTTCTTTGCATTGAATCTGAGCTGCCATACATTTGACCATTCCTCCAACCTTGCCAAGTCCCTTCTATCCTTTCCACTCCATCTTGTGTATCAACCCTGTTGCAGATCTTTGTGTCATCTGCAAAGAGACATACTTTTCCTTCCAGTTCCTTTGCAATGTCACTTATAAAGACATTAAAAAGGACCGGTCCCAGTACTGAACCCTGTGGTACCCCGCTAGTAACCCTCCTTTCTTCACTGTGTACTCCATTTACTGCTACCCTTTGCGTCCTGTTGTCTAGCCAATTTTTTATCCAGGCTACCACCTTGGGACCCACTCCAAGGCTGGCTATCTTGTGTATTAATCTTTTGTGTGGGACTATATCAAATGCCTTGCTAAAATCCAGGTAGGCCATGTCCACAGCCCCTCCCTGGTCCACTACTTTGGTCACCCAGTCAAAGAAATCTATTAGATTCATCTGACACAACCTTCCCATCGTGAATCCATGCTGCCTTGGGTCCTGTGCCCCACTGGCCTCTAGGTACTCAACAGTTCTTTCCTTCAGAAGTGATTCCATCATTTTCCTTACCACTGAGGTCAAACTAACTGGTCTGTAGTTTCCTGCCTCTGTCCTGCTCCCACTTTTGTGAAGAGGAATCACATCTGCCCTCCTCCAGTCCTCGGGTACCACCCCATCCTCCCATGATTTGTTAAAGAGAGTAGTCAGCGGTGTCACTAGTTCTACCCGTAGTTCTTTTAGAATTCTTGGGTGAATCCCATCAGGCCCCATTGCTTTGTCTACCTTCAATTTTATTAGTTCTTTCAGAACCCTTTCTTCTGTAAATGGACTGGTATTGACCCCCGTCTTCAGAGTGTTTCTCTTGTTTGGTTTAGGTAACTCTCCCTCCTCTTCCTTTGTGAATACTGAGCAGAAATATTCGTTCAGTATCCCTGCTTTCACTGTCACCTCTACCCACATTCCCTCCCTTTATTAGCTTCAGTATCCTCCTTTGGTCTTTCTTCGCTCCCTAATGTACCTATAAAAGGTTTTATCCCCCTTCTTAACAGAATTGGCTATCCTTTCCTCGGTTTGGGCCTTTGCTATTCTGACTGCCTTCCCAGCCTCTTTCTGCTTTAACTGATAAAGTTTTCTGTCCTGATCCTTCTGTGTTTCCTTATATTTCCTGAATGCTGTCTTTTTCTCCTTAACCTTCCCTGCCATCTCTTTTGAGAACCATAGCAGTTTTTTCCTTCGTTGTGTTTTATTGATTTGCTTTACACAAAGGCTTGTTGCCTCTGTGATGGCTGTTTTGATCACTCCCCATTGTTCCTCCACCCCTCCTCCTTGCCTGTTTGCTAGTGCTTTTCTGAGGCACTCTCTCATTTTCCCAAAGTCAGCCCTCCTAAAGTCCAGTACTCTTGCTTTTGTTTGGCTTGATTGTATGGCTGTGTTTATCGTGAACCACACTGTTTGGTGGTCGCTTGTTCCCAGATGGCTACCCACTTCTAAATCTGAGATTCTTTCTCCGTCCCCATTTGAGAGTACCAGGTCTAAGATTGCTCCCTCCCGAGTGGGTTCCAATACTAGCTGTCTGAGGCATGCCCCCTGTCGGGCATCAAGAATGACCCTGCTCTTGAATGTGCCAGCAGCAAAGGTGCTCCAGTTAACATCTGGCATATTCAGGTCCCCCATCAACAATATCTCCCCTTTTTCTGCCATTCTAAGAAAGCCTTCTATCATTTCCTTGTCCATTCCCTCCCCCTGAGATGGGGGTCTGTATACAACCCCCATGCAGATTGTGGTACCATTTCCTGTCTCCAGGGTGACCCAAAGTGCCTCATCTGCTCCCTGTTTACTCTTTAGTTCTGTTGCTTTGATCCCTTCCTTTACATAGAGAGCTACTCCTCCTCCTCTTTTACCCTCCCTGTCCCTCCTGTAGATTGTGTATCCTGGTATGTTGCCATCCCAGTCATGGTTCTCTGTGCACCATGTTTCTGTGACTGCCACAATATCTAGGCAACCTCTTCCATCAAGGCCACTAGTTCAGGGAGCTTGTTACACAGACTATGGGCATTGGTACTCATCACCCTCCACTTTTTGATAGCCTTACCCTTTTAGCCCCATTTCTGTCTTTACTGCCTTTGCCTTTTTACATTTAAATCTGTTCTGCTCCTAATAACTTTTGTACCTTGGTGTTTACCTCACTAATCACCATGTTTTGTGGGGAGGCTCAGTTTCCCTGCTCCCTTTTCAGTGCCTCCCCTTGGCTGTTTAAATGCTTGCCAATGAAGCATTTAAACCTCTCACTAGGATCCTGGTTCCCCTGGACAGATGCAGACCATCGCACCAGTATAGGTCTGCATCCCTCCAGGTGGCTGCCCAGTCCCCAATGAAGCCAAAACCCTGAGCTCCACACCAGTTTTTCAACCACTCATTGAATTCCCAGGTGAGAAGTGCCCTAGCATCTCCCATGCCATAGACAGGCAGCACCTCCGAGAAGGTTACCGTATGCACTACTTGTCTAAGACCCCTTCCCAACTCTACAAACTCCTCTTGCACTGCTCTGATCCCATTCCTAGCCAGGTCATTTGTCCCTAGGTGGACAATGACATCCAGCTCCCTCCCTCTTGCAGCTCCTCCCACGATCCTGAGGATTCGCTTCCTGTCTCTCCAAGCCGTGGTGCCAGGAGGCACCTTATCTCCCTCTCCCTTCCTCCCCATTTCTATCCCCTAATGATTGGGTCCCCACCAGGGTTGTCTCCTTCCCTGTGGGGTCCCATGCCACCCTCCTGTGGGTCTCCTTTGTGAAGGTTCCCAGCATCCTCCTTGGTCTCACTGCAGGTGCCTCCATAGAGGAACCACTATCCACCAGAAGAGTGAATGATTGTGAGAGGTACAGCTGGAGGGATGCAACTCTGTTCCACCACCCTCTCCCTCCTTGAGCCCACCCTGGTCCAGCCTCTCCTCTTTCTTGGCAACCTCTGAGGTAGTGGCATTGGCCGTGGTGGTCCCTGGGTGGGGGAGGAGGTTTCACGAGTCCTAGCCAGGTCAGCCTGGAGATGGGCAACCTCCTCTCTCAGACCAGAGAGGTGCCTGCAAATAGGGCAGCATCGCAGCCTCCAGAATGTCTCCCGGAACACTGCCACCCCACAGCCATTGCACTGCACCACTCCTATCATGTCTTATTTTGTGTCCTCTCTACTGTTTCTCTGGGTGCTTATTCTCTCCTCTTCTTACAACTCTCAACCTTCCTGTTGTGGGACAGCAACTTCCTATCTTCTTCAGTAGCCTCCTTCTTTCTTGCTCAATATCAGACCACCAGCAGCTGGGGGGGGGAGAAGTGAGCTACTTTTTTCCTTTAGGGTTGACAAAACCAATGTTTCTCTATGATCCTTTCCTTCCTACTGCCAAACAGGAAGTTCCTGTTGACAGTCAAATCCAGTGACTATAAAAGTAGAACTGGCTTTGGGTGGGATGGAGGGCAATTAGTAAGAAAAAAGGCTAGCAACAGGAAGTTGTAATTTGACTCACCTGCTTTTATAGTGTCTAAACCACACCCCCAGGTAAGCTCTCTTTCCTCCTTCTGGTTTAGCAAAGTCAGCTGATACAGTACCCTTCCCTGCACAGAACACACACTGACTTTCTTTCTTTTCTTTCTTTTTTTAACCCTAAATAAGACCCCTTCTACTTCTAATAAAGTTATCTGTCTACTTAATCTTAACAGACACTGACTCCTGCTGAGATATACGTTTTAAATTAATAAGAAAATGTAGCTTCTTTTAGTTAGCTGCTTTCTGCTCTACAAGCAAGACTAGCAACAGGCTATATCATATATATATATGCACACACACACACACACATATATATATATATATATATATATATATATATATATTATATATATATATATATATAATATATATATCAGTTGGGATGTTAACAAATGCCCCAAAAATCCTGTTACCTTAGGCAGCTGACCCTTGATTCTCCTACCCCCAAACTCTTCCTTGAATGATAGATAGGAACCAGCTGCACTCCCTTGCCTATTTTACCCTTGTGGGCTAGTCCCAGATAGTAGCTGACTGCCTCTCTAGCACTCCCCTAATCTCTAGGGATTAGCTGCAAGCCCCTACCAACACCTGACAGTGTGTCTTCAGTCCTCTTTTCCATACCTACACTCCGCCAAACAGAATGTCTGTGGCTTTACTTGTGGTCCTCCCTGAGAATGGCCAGCTGACACCCATAGATGCCACTTAGTAAGATGTCACACTCTTGCTTCAAAGCACTCATGCTTTGGGGTTGCTTGGCCTTGTCAGTATTATATAGGTACTACAGCCTCCCTATAGGATGACTGCAGCCATGTGGCCCACTCAGCTCACCAACGGAGCCGGCTGTTGTGGCTGAACTCCCTCCCTCAGCACTCCCACTGCAGACATGCTCCCTCCTCCCATCCCCCACAATCCCCACAGTCACCAAAAACACATTCATAACCAAAAAGCCACAACAAAATGTACTTTTCCCTACATGAAGTTCATGCTCCTGTGATCCACTGCCCTCCGATACTCTGTGGCATTCTCAGATGGAGAGAGAATGATCGGACTGCAAAGCCAACCTTTAAGGACAAAGACTACATCCTTCCTATTGGAGGGCTGCAGCCACATGACTTGCTGGGCTCACCAATGGTGCCAGCTGGGCCGGCTGAACTCCCTTCCTCAGCCCTGCCACTGCACACATCCTCCCTCCTCCCATCCCCCCCACCATCCCCACAGTCACCAAAAATACATTAATAACTGAAAATAAACACCAACATGTAGTTTTCCTTGTACTTATCTAAGGCTTCTGTGAAAACTGTGCTCTGACGCTCCGCAGCATTCTCAGGTGGAGAGAGGAGGATTAGACTGCAAAGTCAGGCCTTTGATGACAAAGACTACAGTCTTGTACTGGAGGGCTGCAACCACATAGCCCACTGGGTTCACCAATGGTGCCAGCTGGTCTGGCAGAACTCCCTCCCTCAGTGCTCCCACTTTAGACATCTTCCTTGCTGCCATTACTCCACAATCCCCAGTCACCAAAAAACACATTAATAACTGAAAAAAACACACCAAAGTGTACTTTTCCACACACTCTGCTCAGGATCCTGTGATCCTCTGCCCTCTGATGCTCGGCAGTGTTCTCAGATGGAGAGAGAGACGGATTGAACTGCAAAGCCGTGCCTTCGAGGACAAAGATTACAGCTTCCCTATTGAAGGGTTGCAGCCACATGGCCCACTGGGCTCACCAATGGTGCTGGCTAATCCAGTTAAACTCCCTCCCTCAGCCCTCACACTGCAGATGACCTTATTTATTTATTTATTTATTTATTTATTAAAATGTTTCACCAGGAGGGCACACTGAACAACAAGTTGCTCGTCTCAAGGTGTGACCTGGGGGGGGTAAGGGAGTAGTTGGAGGAGGAGTGTTATATTTCAGGAGAAGGGAATTCCAGATTTTAGGGAAATGATGGGCGAAACCAGTCTGACCAATGAGGGTGGAGCGGCAAGGGACCGTCAAGTGCAGGCGTCATTTGATCTAAGAGAGTGGGTGGGGGGAGGTGGAGTGGACAGACAGGATGAGAGATAGGAGGGAGCCCCCGAACCAGAATTTGGAGGTTAGTTAGACCTTACTCCTCCCAGCCCCCCATGATCCCCACTGTCTCCAAAAACACATTAACAACTGAAAAAACACACAAAAATGTACTTTTCCCTGCGCTTAGCTCAGGCTCCTGTAATCCTTTGCCCTCCAATGCTCGGCAGTATTCTCAGCTACAGAGAAATGGTTTGGACTACAAAATCGGGCCTTTGAGGACAAAGGCTACAGCCTCCCTACTGGAGGGCTGCAGCCACGTGGCCTGCTGCGCTCACCAATGGTGCCGGCTGGTCCAGCTAACTCCCTACCTCAGCCCTCCCATTGTAGACATCCTCCTGCCTCCAGTCCTCTCACAATCTCCACAGTCACTAAAAACACATTAATAACTGAAAAACTGCACCACAATGTACTTTACTCTGTACTTACTGCAGTTCAGGCTCCTGCCATTTTCTGCCCTGCAACACTCAGTGGCATTCTCAGGCAGAGAGAGAAGGATCAGACATTTTGGAGGGCTGCAGACACGTGTCCCAATGGGCTTATCAATGGCACCAGCTGGTCTGGCTCAACTCCCTATCTCAGCCCTCCCACTGCAGACATCCTCCCACTTCCCACCTCCCATCCCCCCAATCCCCACAGACACCAAAAACACATTAATAACTGAAAAATCACACCAAAATGTACCTTTTTTCCACACTTAGCTCAGGGTCCTATGATCCCCACCCTCTGATGCTCGGTGGTATTCTCAGGTGGAGAGAGACAGAGACGGAGAGAGAGAGAGAGAGAGAGAAGGATTGGACTGCAAACCTGGGCCTTTAATGACAAAGACTACAGCCTCCTATTGGAGGGATGCAGCCACATAGCCCACCTGGCTTGTCAATGGAGCCAGCTGGTGCCGCTGAACTCCTTCCCTCAGCCCTCCACTGTAGATGCCATCTCTTGTCCCATAGCCCCATGATCCCCATAGTCACCAAAAACACGTTAATAACTGAAAACCCACACCAAAATGTACTTTTCCCACACTTAGCTCAAGCTCTTGTGATCCTCTGCCCTCCAATGCTTGGCAGCATTCCCAGATGGACAGAGAGAGCAAGAGGGATCAGACTGCAAGTCCAGGCCTTTAGGGACAAAGGCTACAGCCTCCCTATTGGAGAGTTTCAGCCACAAGGCCCACTGAGCTCACCAATGGCACTGGCTGGTCCAGCTGAACTCCCTCCCTCAGCCCTCCTACTGCAGATGACCTCACTTGTCCCATCCCCATGATCCCCACAGTCACCAAAACCACATTAATAACTAAAAACCCACATCAAAATGTACTTTTCCCCACATATAGCTCAGGCTCCTGCGAGCCTCTCCCTCTGACACTTGGCAGCATTCTCAGGTGGAGTGAGAATGCCGCTAAGACATTGCAACTTTGCACAAAAAAACAATAACTACCTCACCGATACATCATTATTTGTTTTTTGTTTTTTTTATCTTTTTACCCTCCTACATGCCCCATCTCAGCCATTCCTTCAGGCGTTAGCCAAGGCTGAATCCAACCCATCTCACTCCCCAAGTCACCGTTCCAGATAGCAGCTGACCCCAGGGTAACCCTGATGTAACCTTTTCGCGGGGCCAGTCACCCTCCTCTGAGGGGAAAGGCACCGGTGAGGGGGACAGACCAGCGCTAATGCTTGGCCTCAAGATGCTGGTTGGACAGATGGCTCGCGGGACATTGATGGCCTCAGACAGCCAGGCAGCCATCATCTGGCTGAACATGGAGTGGGTATTTCTGCTTTTCGTAGCAGTCCCTACATTGCGTCTTGCGGTGCCTCCGGTCTCCACCGGGGGCCACTGCAGAGTGACGTTACCCTGTACCCACCCCAGGAGAGGAAAGCAGTCCTACAGAACCTCAATCCTTTCCTTCTCCTGCCAGCCCCCAGCATCCCGAGTCTGTTCCTGAACCCAGATCGCCAGCGTGGCTCGAGGTAAGGCACCAGTGCCTCAACCCTCTGCGCCACTAGGCCGGACCCATTATTTGTTTTAAATAAGAAAAATAAAGATAAAGCAATGAATTTAAAATATAATTAACAATACAAATATTATCCATATGTCAAGTCTTATATATGTTAATTCACAATTCGTGTTCAAATTTGTTATTCGACAAACAGTGTATGCAACTATTCGGTACTCAGTCGAATAGTAAAAATAACTATTCGTCCCATCCTTAATTCATACAAAAACTTGCCTTCAAAGCTTCTTCGTATTATTATTATAAAAAGTAGAACATTTGTCATCAGGGTGAAGATGTTGGGAATAAAAGGCATATTGGTTATGGCAAATCAAAATACAAACAGCTATAAACTGGAGCCAGGAATTCTTGAGTAGATTAGTGGACATAAATTAAATGTATTTGTGTTCGCTGCAAAGTAACATAACAGTTGGTGAAGATGTAGATGTTGTTATACAGTTTAAAAAAATGGGCAGGCTGTGTGGGCCCAGTGGCCCTTATCTGTTGTCACATTCTTTGTTTCTATGTAATTATTTCAGCCATTGGAAGTTTAATGTAGCATGCAATGTATTTCTACATATCACTTGCAATTGTTGCTGCAGTATAAGAAAAACAGAACTTGCGATGGACCCAAAAATTAAAGCAACAGAAAGAATAATTGTCCAGATATAGTATGTATAATCACAATAATTTAATATTGGTGGTGATAGAAAATTATACATGGAAAAATCGAATTCAAAATTATGATCATTCTTAATATAATGATATATTTAGTTTGTTAACCGGGTAGGTGCACTGGCCATAAAACGACTACATCATTTGTTAATCCAAGTCAGAAGCGCACACAAAATAAATAAAAGGCTTCTTTAAAGTCAGTGGCTCAATCACATTGTGTGCATAGAAACGATTAAATATTTACATAACAGGGAGTAAGGATAGAATGTATATTCTGTGCCACATTAAGGTCATAGGGGATGATTAACAGACTGTTAATCTGACCCCTCGTCATCCCTTATTTCTTCAATACTACTTATAGTTGTACTTTTCTGAGATTCTTTCCTAACCATCAAAAACATTCTTTGGTATCCTTTCCTGATTACCATGGAATTTCTTGCAGCTTAACCCTACCCATATGAAATTTAATCTATGGCTTTTTTTGAGGTCTTTTGGTTTGTGTGCATTTGTGGTAGGTGATAAACATTCTGCCAATTGACTTCTGTTGAAGTGTATATTCTTGCATTCTATGGTAAACAACATTCAATTTATCAAATGTGTGGAAATACATATGATAGACAGCAAGTGATGGATTACTTCCTACTAGTTGCTGTTAAAAGAAAATAACCTTTTTTTAAAAATGGTAAAAGTTGGCATTTTTTTAATATCTCCGTTTCCACATTTTTATGTTTGCTTGCACGCATGTGCAACAAAAATAGTGCCATCATATGAGTTTTCCGGGTGTCAGCTCTTCCAATTCAGTCGATTGTATTTGCAGGCGCGTCGCAGAGCGTAATCACTGCTCCAGCTGTCTATGACAGCTGAAATGCAGTGGCATACATAAGTTGAAAGGGGAGAGCTCTGCTTGAGTGAGCAGAGCTCATTGTCGCTGCTGCGTATGCACACCGCGTGTCCATGCGCTCTTTCCCTCCCCCCCTTCACACTGTACAGCTGACAGGGATGCCCAATCCCCCGTCGGTTCCACACCCACCCCAGCAACCAGGTGCCATGCTGGGAGCCCACCCCAGCGTGGCAAATGATGTAATGGCCTACGGGTGCCGAATCCCCGCCGGCTCCACTGTCTCTCCCCACCCCCATACTGTCGCCGACGGGGTGCCCAATCCCTCGCCGGGCTTCACTGTCTTCCCCCCAGTATAGGGTGCCACGCTGGGAGCCAACCCCAGCGTGGGCAACAGATGCCATGGCCAACGGGGTGCCCAATCCCCGCTGGCTCCATGCCCTCCTAGCTATCCTTCTGCCACGCCGAGCCCACCCCAGCATGGCAAACATCCAGGCCGTCTTTTAAAAAAAATAACCTGTAAAGAAAACGGTCCCACGCAGTCTCCTGCCCCCACAACCCGCACCCACCCACGCCACCCTGCCTCCCCACACCCCCACCCCATACTTACTTCTGGAGTCCGCGCGATGAGATCTTGTGGATCGAGAACACGCTTGCACTCTTTCAAAGCCGACCGCAAACTGAGGAAATGCCAGTAAGCTGTATAATGGGATAGATAGGTTTTTCAACTTTGTTGCATATCTCAGGCATTTTGGAATTTTGCACCAAATTTTCAACATGGGGTTTTGGGACCTCTCCTCATGATTATTGCACTGTCATGCGTTACTCAGGCCCGAAGGGTGATTTGCAACCACTATGCGAAATCACCTTCCGAATGATTAATGAAAGCGACACTGCCAGTGTTCATAAGGTGGGCTCTCAAAGCCTATTTTGAACATTTGGTGGAAAATTCCTAAAATGACTGTTTTACAAGCGTGTGTTGCTTGAGTTCCACGCAGCACGTAAAGTTCGCGAATTTTCAATGTTTTCACTCCAGATTTTCAACATTGCCATTTTACCACACCTTCTTATGATCAGTACAGCTGTCATTTTTCACATCTCACCCAAAATGTGTTTCTGCCCATGTAGCGCACAATGGCGCAGTCGGTGTGCGAAATCAATGTACGGGACACATTAAGAAAATCACAGAGATACTGTTCATGAGCAGAGGTCTTAAAATGGCTATTTTTAAAATTTGGTGAAAAATTCCTAAAATTACTGTTTCGGCGTTAGACTACTTGGATCTCATAACAAGTAAGTTCGCAAATTTTCAATATTTTCACTCCAGATTTTCAACATTACCATTTTACCACACCTCCTATAGAGCAGTACAGTTGTCATTTTGACATCTTGCCCACAACGTGTTTCTGCCCATGTAGCGCACAATGGCGCAGTCGGTGTGCGAAATCAATGTACGGGACACATTAAGAAAATCACAGAGATACTGTTCATGAGCAGAGGTCTTAAAATGGCTATTTTTAAAATTTGGTGAAAAATTCCTAAAATTACTGTTTTGCGTGCATTATGCAGTTCTACGCTACTCGTAAGTTCGCAAATTTTCAATATTTTCACTCCAGATTTTCAACATTACCATTTTACCACACCTCCTTATGAGCAGTACAGTTGTCATTTTGACATCTTGCCCAGCGATGTTCTGCCCACATGTAGCCTTTACAATGGCGGCAGTCGAGTCTTAATCAATGTGGACATGTTAAGAAAATCACAGTGACACTGGTCATGAGCAGAGGTGTTAAAATGGCTATGTTGAAAACTTGGTGAAAAATTCTCCAAATGACTGTTTTAGGAGGCGCGTTGCTATTCCCTCATGCATGGCAAGGTTCATTTGTAATATTGCACACCAGGGCCAGATATTCAAAGGGTTGTGCCATGCGCAACAGGGTTGCGCGTGCGTAACTCCAAAAATGCGCCATTCTGCGATATTCAGAAGGGGCCAGTTGCGCCACCGAAAACATGCTGAGCAACAGCGCAATGGAAATGAAGGCATGCGCAACCGAAGGGGGCGGGTCCATGCATAAAGTGCGCAATGCGATATTCGAACACTTGCGCAATGCGCAAGAGTGGCTCAGCCGGAAGTTGCGCAGTAGCGGAATTGAGCCAAAATAAAAAGGCACAAGGAAGCGGCGCAAGAACCCTAGCAGGCCACAAACTGGGGGAGAGAGACAGAGACAGAGAGAGAGAGACAGAAGCTGGAAGGGCAGACAGGGGCAGTGGGTCCAGGAGGACAGAGAGGCCAGTGGGGGTGCCTGGTGCAGTGGAAGCAGCAGTGGGGGCAGCGGGGTAACACAGGAACAGCAGCCGGGGCAGAAGCCGGGAGATGGACAGTGCCAGCTTCCACATGGAAGCTGTAATGAGGGGTGAGACACCATGCTGCGGGGGCGTGGCCACAGAGGGCCCATTGGCGGTATGCCCCGACAGAAGCGGTATCGTGTCCGCTTCAACCGAGCTGTACACAGGCGTTGAGATCGTGGCCCGGGTACCGCCTGAACAGGGCAATACTGAGGCGACTCTGTGAGCTGTGCAGTGATGTGTTGCAGGCACCCTCACGGCGGAGTCACGCTCTGTCTGTGGAGACCAAGGTGACAGCCTGCATGTGCCTGCTCACCACGGGCACCTTCCAGAGGGCCGACAGGGGACACCACAGGCATTCACAGTCGACACGTCACGCATCCTCACCCAATTCCTCAGCGCACTGCTGCCTGCGTGCTGCGGTACATCCATTTCCCCAGCACAGCGGCGAGTACAGCAAACATGAAGGAGTTCCACAGGGTATGCGTATGCCTGGCATGCTAGGGGCCATAGACTGCACCCATGTGGCGATTCATCACGCCACCTGGCTCGTGACCAGGCATATCGGAACCGAAGGGGTTTTCCAGTGTCAACTGCCAGGTGGTGTGTGATGCCACTGGGCGCATATCAATGTCTGTGCCACACACCTGGCGGAGCACATGATGCCTTCATATGGCACCAGTCTGCACTGTGCCATCGATTAGAGTAGGGACATCCCACGGGTCATCTAGTGGGTGAGTACACATATGGAATGCAAACTCTGGGCAAGGGTGGGAATGACACAGGTGCCATGGTAGTGGCACACAAGGATATGGGCAATATGGACCTGACATGACACTGCTCTCCACTATCTCCACACAGGTGACTGCGGATACCCACTCCGTCCCTGGCTGCTCACACCGTGCCGGTGCCCCACCCCAGCACAGCTACGCTTCAATGAGGACATGCCGCAACCGTAACATCATAGAGCGGGTATTTGGGATGCTCAAGGCGTATGCTTCCGATGCCTAGACACCTCTGGCGGTGCCCTACAGTACAGCCCCAAAAGGCCTATGGGATATTCCTGGCCTGTTGCATCCTGCACAACATGGCCAAAGACCATGGGATAGCCGTTACAGGTCGAAGAGGGGACAGCGATGGGGCGCCAGTGGCGCGGTGATGTTGGTGATGAGCAGCCCCTAGGACGGAGGACCCCGACTGACCGGCAGGCCCCAGCTGCACGGGACACCATTGCAGAGAGCACTCGCCCAACACAGGTAAGTCAAGGGACATGTGCAGGCAACACTGTCCATGCGCCAAACCACAGGCACACAGGGGAACACCCGTGCATGAAGGTCAGGGAGTTGAAGGTTCCAGGCATACCAATACACCATCAGGGAGGGTGAGCACTCATGGACACACACACACACACCAGGCAGCGTGCATGGGCAGAAGCACAGCACTGCGGAAGCGACATTGCCAACACACAGCACCACCGACCACCCCACCACCTGTACTGTCCAGTACGGTGTGTCAGGACCTGGGCACCCTTGCACCTTGGTGTACAGTGCAATGCAGGCATCATCATGCACATGCACCTGTGGACAGCAGTTGGGAGAGTGTGCAGGTGGTCCGTGTCAGCGTGGTGAGCAGAGCACAGCAGTGCACTGCCCACCATGACACACGTACTGGGCAGCACCAGACAGGGCCGCACTGGGAGACAGCTCAGTCATGTAGCACTGTCCCACAGCCACCACGGATGCATGGGCGGCCCCGTCGTGGCCCAGCAGCACTGGCAGGCTGAGCAGGGACCACATGGGGTGGCGATGTTGCACCACCAGGGGTCCCACTGCGTGAACGCGCCCTTGCCCGCACAGGGGTCTGCATCATGCCAAACAAATGTGCACCGGGGTGCTCGGGATGCCCACAGCAGAACCCAGCATCGACAGGCCTGGTGTCGCACGGCGCCGGGAAGCGGGGTGGAGCGCACTGTGTGGGGTTGTGGTGGGGCACCTGACAGTGTGCCCAATGCGTCAGCGACAGAGACCACTGCCTGGATCAGCCTATCAATGGCGGCGGTCACATCCGTCCGCATAAGGACCAGCTCAGCTCGGTCCCGAGCACACTCCCTGCTGTGCCGCTCCACGGACACAGATAGTGCCTCCACGGACCTTGCAACCCGCCCCTGCAGCTGTACTGATTCCTGCAGCAGGTGGGTGTGCACATCCAATGGGTACTGTGCCCCAATGGCATCGTGACCCCCAGGGTGTGGACGGTCCCGGTGCACAGCACCCCTTGAGGGTGGGCGCTGTTCGCCAGGACCAGGTATGGGCGGATCAAAGGGTGGTGGACATGTGCCACTGCTTGACACTGTACCCCAGACCTGGTGTTTGACTGCTGCTGCGCCCTCCAACTGCTGAGCCCCAGGTCCACCTGTTCCACCTCCGTGCTGGCAACAGTGCGGACACCTGCACAGCCACCAGTGCTGCCCACGGTGCTGACAGGCACAGCCTGGGACTGTGCCAGCATGCTGGTACACAGGTGTGAACCAGGAAGGCCCAGGGGCACGTGCTGGCCTGCCATGTGTCCGTCATGGACACACACCTATCACTGCCATTGCAGGCCTGCTATCATCAATGGTGCAGGTGCGTGCCACTGCCATAGGCACAGCATGCTGGCATACCTGCATGCCGGACTGCTGAGACACAGGCTGTGCACCCCCCGCACCCGTATCACTGACACCAGAGTTGTTGGCCCAGCGTGCATGCTGCTGCAGTGCCTGCTGGCTGGTGGTGGAGGTGGATGGTCCCTCCTCCACGTCCAGCAGGTCTGCATCACTGTCTGGACCCACCACCACCACCATCTCCTGAAGACGAACAGGATCTGTAACAGAAGAGATACATGTGAGTGCATGTGAACAACACCCCCCAACACCACCACCATGTCATACCGTGCAGTGATGGGCTTCCACCTGTCTGGAATCCTCCGCCTGAAATACGCCGCAATGGCACTCGGCTGCATGGCCGTGACCAGTGTCTCCTCCATTGGGTCAGCTGCAACACCACTGGCGGGCCCCACCAGTGCCAGCACGTGCCACCCTGAGGCTGCCACCTTCTCCTTCCAGCCTCCTGCGGTCACTCCCCATCTTCTTCTTGCATTCCTGCCGGGCGCTGGTGGCTTCCGTGCAGGTTGACGGCCCGAGCTACCTCCCATGCAGCTGCACGTTCCTGAGGGGTGCCCCTCTGTCCACTCAATAGTGGCTCATCCTCCAGGTAGGCCTGGAAGAGGGCCTCCGTCTCTGCCGCTGTGAAGTTCGGCCTCCTCCTACACCTGCCATCCTCACCCTCAGCTTGGCTCTGGTCAGTCATGGTGATCTGTATGGGTGGAAGTGGACACCTGTCACTGTGCAGTCGACAGCATTTCCCCATGAGCATAGGTGCCGGCCCGGGGCGGAAGCCCCCCACGTTTCTTCTCCGTATGGCAGATACTGATAGAAAGGGTGCCCTTTGTCCCTTTCTAAGTGCCCTTTTCATGCTCAGCCCCCTCAGCCTTTATCATCCTCCGGCACCCTTGCCCATGAGCATTGTCCTGAGCATCACACAGCATGTAACTCACCTCTCACCTGCAGTAACCGAATCTGGCCAGCACAACCCACTGTCGTGTTTTATAGCGAACACATGCAAATGAGGAGTGGCAACTTTAATGACATGCTAATCGCGCACTGCACCTTTGAATGGCTGATCGAGATGATTTTGCATATGTCGGCTGAATAATGCGGATTTGCGCTTGCATATCTGGAAGGGCCGGCTGAGCCAATGGCGCAGATTTGCCTGCATGTTACACTGCATGCGCATGCCCAGACAGCTGCGCATGCGTCTGTCGCGCTGCAGACCTGCTGAGCGCGATAGGCAATTCAGGCCATGGCCACCATTGTGCCAGTGGCGCTATAGCACTGGGCACTCTATGGCGCTATGGCACTACTGCGCAATAGTCCACTGTGGCACTGGTACGCAGCTTGGCAGTCACACAGGATGCCTATACGTCTGACGGCACTGTGTGTAGCCTTGCGTCATTGCCGTGACCTTGTGTATGCCCTTTGCCCCCTTGCGCTGTTTGCATGCCATGTGTACGTCCCTATTGCGCTGTCTGGTGACAGCGCTATGTGAAGTGACGGCGCTGTTCGAACAGCACGATTGGAGCCTGTGGTGGTCTATTGCGCAACATCTCCATGTAGGGTTATAGTGCAGCGAAGCGCCATATTGCCTGCTGTAAACTGGCTGAGATGGCTAGGAGGAGGGCAGTGAGTTGGAGCCCACCAGAGGTGGCCAACCTGAGTGGCCCTGGTGGAGCCCACTGTGAGGCACTCTGTGGTGAGGCCCCCCTCACCCACGCCTAGGATACGCGTGTGGCAGCAAGTGGCCACTGACCTGGTGGAGGTCACTGAGCAGGGCGGTCTGCTGAGCAGTGCCGGCACCGGTACAGTGACCTCCGCCGGAGGGAGCAGAACTTGTTGGCCAGGCTGCGGGCACGTGCCAGGTGGGGCATGGTGCCTAGGCCAGGTGAGTGTACCATCTATGCACCTATATTCTCTGTAGGGGTGTGTGTGTGCTTGTGTGGCTGTGCATAGGTGACAGCTTGGACACGGTTGGCTGTGTCACTGTGTGCAGCTGTGCGATGGATGGTTATGGCTGTGTGGGCGGGCACTCTCACTGGGGCAGGGGGCACTCTGCTTTTGAGTCACACTGATGTTTGTCTCAACATATGTCTCCCACAGGCCGGGATCTGAGGATGCAGGGCCAGGATGAGGAGGGCTGTGCCAGGGCCCCGGTGGCAGCAGGAGTCGGCACCCGGAGAGGGCAGCAGCAGCAGCCGCAGCAACAGCAGCAGAGGCAACAGCGGCAGACAGAGCTGCTTGAGCAATGTGAGTATCATGACTTCATGGATGCTATTGCATGCTGGGGGTGAAGTCCACTAGCCCTGCACAATACAACCATGCAGGAAAGGGGAGGTCATAATTCCACTATACAAGACACTAGTGAGGCCCCACCTGGAGTACAGTGTACATTTCCGGAGACCATACCTACGTAAGGACGTAGAGTGGCCAAGGAAGTTTCAGAGGAGGGCAACAAAGATGGTGCATGGCTTGCATCATGGGTCCTATGACGACAGGTTGAAGGAACTGAACATGTACTCCCTGGAGGGGAAGGGGGAGAGAGGGGATATGAAATAGACATACAAGTATCTTACAGGGAGGATCAGGGTGCAGGACACACTTTTTGAAGTGAAAAAGATGTTCCAGGACTAGAGTGCATGGGATGACGTTGGAGGAGGACGATTCAGAGGACACATGGTGATGGACTGTCTTCACAGAGCGGGTGGTGGACAGGTGGAACACCCTGCCAGAGGGGCAGGCGGGGGCTGACACAATCACGGGATTTCAGACTGCAGGGGACAGACATGAAGAATTCTGGAGATCAGGGGTGAGGGCAACAGACTTCTGGGAAACAACGTGAACTTACAAGCTCATATGGACAGACTGGGTTTGCCATAGGCCCTTATCTGATGACACTGTCTATGTATCTATGTATGTAGGCACGACACAGGTGACATGCATCACTGTGCAGTATCACAGCACGTCTGTGTATGCATCACTGGTGGTCCAGGCATGCACTGGGCACATAGCTGTGTAACTGGCATCGCACCACGTTGCCACGTCACTTGCCAGCCTTGTTTGTACTGTGATGGACGTGGGCAGTGTGTGTGGCCAGTGGTGCACATAGCTGGTGCCGCCAGTTTGTGATGGCCATGTGCATGTTCACTGTGGGTGGGTGTATGCCATCACAGGTGTGGGACATTGGGCTATATGGCTTGCAGGTTGGGTGATGTTCAGGGTTGTGGTCAGTCTCAGCCATTGACTGTGTTCCCATTTTCCTAGGCCTCGAGGTACTCAGGAGGATGTCCCAGGATCTTCGGCGCCTCACCCAGGTTGCACTTCAGAACCAGGAGATCCTGCAGGCCATACAGCGCCATGGTGATCAGCGAAGGAGGCACAGGAGGGGGCGCCAGCAGGGGGAGGACCAGCAGCCAGCTGGGCCGCAAGCCCACATTCCTTCCCTTCTCCCATCCCTATCACCCTGCCTTCCCTCTCCAAGTTTTTATTCCCTCCCTTGAACACCCCTGCCTTTTACCCGTCCCCCCCACTTGTACATAGTTTCACTTGGTTTTGTGATTAGTCTTTTAAATATACATTTCTATTTTGATATGAATACTGTGTTGGTCTCTGATTTGCAGCTGGCTATGGGTGCTCAGTTGCAGGGGTGTACATGCCATCTGGGCTGGTATGGTCCTGGGTGTGTGTGTGTGTGTGTGTGTGTGTGTGTGCATGTGTGTGCATGGGGAGGTATCTCCAGCATGGCAGTGCCTTTCGGTTGGTCTTGCCGTCTGCTGCCACCCACTGCTGGGTGCACAGGGTGTGTCTGGCTTGTAGGCTTCTGTGTTGCACGGGGCTGATGAGTGCTGGGGGGACTGCATGGTTTCCTGCAGTGCCAGTCACTGCACATGGGTGGTGTCTTGGGGTCACAGTGCAGGGTGTGCTGTGCGTACGAGGGGCTGATGTGCACTGTGGTTGTCAACCCCCTGTGTGTGGCACTCTCCGCCTGCCAGTGGTTGTGCTGGGGTGTCATGGCTCTGCTATGCTTTGTTGGCTTGTCCCCATGGGCAAGTAGATCATCTGTCCCACCCCCAGTGATGCTGTTCTTGGGGTGCGCGGGTGTGGTGTGGGTTCTGCAGTGTGTTCCTGTGCCCATGTGTGGCATGGCTGGCGGTGGGCCCCAGCCTGCCTCCCTGGATGTGCAGTTCCATTGCTCTGGGGGCTGTGCTTGCGCTATGGCAGCTCTGGATTGCTCAGCTGAGCTTCCCTGGTTGCTCCATAGTGCAACATTTTGGCTCAGCTTCTCCTTCCTGGTTGCGCGATGGCGCAGTATGTGCGATATTCAGACGTTGGTTGCTTGCGCAATTTGCTCTGCTCCATGTTTGAATATCGCACCTGTTGCGCATTTGCGCAACTGGTTTGTGCTTGCTCCTGCTGTTGCGCTCATTTTGAGCGCAGTTTGAATATCTGGGCCCAGATTTTCAACAGTGCCATTTT
The DNA here is from genome assembly GCA_016271365.2 of Neoceratodus forsteri. NCBI lineage: Eukaryota > Metazoa > Chordata > Ceratodontiformes > Ceratodontidae > Neoceratodus > Neoceratodus forsteri. Next base: position 1,454,207,598 of record CM057452.1, read on the forward strand.
ACCACACTTCCTTATGAGCAGTGCAGCTACCATTTTTCACATCTCGCCCAAAATGTGTTTCTGCATATGTAGTGCACAATGGTACAGTCAGTTTGCGAAAACAATGTTTGGGACAGATTAAGAAAATCACAGTGACACTGGTCAAGAGCAGAGGTCTTAAAATGGCTATGTTGAAAATTTGGTGACAAAACTCCATAAAATGACTGTTACAAGTGAGCATTGTGCAGTTTCCACGCACCCTCGTAGGTTCATGAATTTGTAATATTTTCAGTCCAGATTTTCACCAGTGGCATTTTTCCACACCTCCTTATGAACAGTGCAGCTGTCATTTTCCACAACATGGCCGAAATGTGTTTTCACACTTTCAGTGCAGAGATGCATGGTCGCTGTGGGAAATCATTGTTTGGGACAGATAAAGAAAATCACACTGACACTGTTCATGATCGGAGGTCCCAAAATGCCTGTGTTAACAATCTACTGTAAAAAAATTCCCAAACTAGTTACATTACGGGTGTGCGTTGCACAGTTTCTATGCACGCTCGTGACTTCACCATTTTTTTAAGATTTTCACTGCAGATTTTCAACATTGCCATTTTTTATACCTCCCCATGAACAGTACCACTGTCATTTTTCACATCCTGTTCAGAATGTGTTTTTGCACCTGTGGTGCCAAATGCCATAGTCACCGTGCAAAAGCATTTTTCGGCTAACAAACTGATATTGCCACTGTTCATGAGGTGGGGGTCACAAAAAAAACATGTTGAAAATTTGGAGTGAAAATACCAACGAATGCCTGAGGCATTAGGGTTTCCGACCATAACGCCCCCCCTGCAGAGTATGACAGGCATCAGGGGTGTGACTTAGGATTCTTGCCTGTCATGCTCATACCATTCCACCCCCACCCACACCCTGCAGCCAGTGAGAGGCATCAAGGTGTGCCTCGGACTCTTCGGGCCCAAACTTCACCCCATTCTCCTATACCGCACCCATCTCACCGTATTTCCTGATGGAATGGGGTGCGCATAAGGGCCAAAGACCCCAAGGCACACCGTGACACTTGTCAGTGTCTGCAGGGTAGGGTGTGGTGAAATGGCATGGTCATTATGCCTGACGACCCAAAGGCACACCCCAATGCCTGCCACTCTCTGCAGGGTGGTGGTGGGGTTGGCGTCAGTTCAGTACTTCACTGCCATTCCTATTATGCAGCTCTGTAACTTCTACACTACCAATGCCAGTGCCAGCAAGCAAACATTCGGCATTGACAAATGCTTGTTATAAGCACCATAAGAAATGTCTCGGTGTTGGTAGATGTGTGATAAACAAACTTTCAGGTGTTGAAGTCACTGGATGTAAATGCCTCACTCCTCACAAAAATTCCACGCATCTGTTTGTCAGATCAAACACATCATGTTGTGTATTATTGCTTACGTGTGTGTCTGTGTGTGTGTATTAAACACATGTTTAAAGTACATAAATAAGAATCAACATTATACAAAACAATAATCAGGCATGCTAACTAAATTTTGAAGTTGATATGTGATTTGTGTGATGCAGGAATGTGAGCTGGAATGATCCATCTGTCAAGTTTGCGCAGGGTTTCAGACTACTGATTGAAAATCATTAACAGTTTCCTGCTGAGGGATATTCATACACTACTGACGATCACAGTGATGTATAAGATTATCATATATGCTTTATTATTAAATATAATTGTTATAAAACTTTTGTAATAAATGTCAACTGGGCAGATTATAAAATACAAAATTAAATGTGCTTCTTTGAATGTTGTCTTGCATGTATAAGAAATCTGCTACACAAAAGGTATGAAAGAGACATAGAAAGCTGTGAAAAGAAAAAAGTTGAATAATTTCTTACATTTAATAAATTTTACAAAGGCAGTGCAGCTGACAGCAACAATACTACAAATCACAGAAGTGGTTCTGGTGGGATTCGGACATGAGTTTTCGTACATCTCTTTTCAGTGCTCTAACAACCTCTTTTATTTATCAAACCTGGTTCTATAACTAAATGTATCATAATAATTTCATCACCATTTATTTAGTGGGTGTTACCAAATAGAAAGGGGATCACTAAAAGTGACCAATTAAAAAAAGGACTCGGTCAAAGCGTGACAACTGTTCTACTTGTAGTAAAAATGATTTAATATATACATTAAGTCTATGAATAGTGTTCAAATTGTAGATTACGACAGAGCAGTATTTCTGATTACCATATTTTCAGCCTATTCTTCAATAAATGAATGTTTCTTGTAATAATGTTCATATGAATGGTTAATACTGCCTTTAAATTGATTTTTTTATAATAGGTTTAATAAAAATGAAATCCAACCACACAGAGAAACAGTGACATGTAATTATGTTTAACTATGTAGATACAGAAATACAAATACTTAAATTAGTCGTAATAGGTTTAATAAAAATTACATGCACCCACACAAAGAAGTAGTAACATGTAATTACATTTAACTACATAGATTCCTAAAAAGAAATACTTAAATTAATCATAACTACAAAACTATACACTTTTGTGCTTTAGTTTTGTGTACATTTCTTTACATAATATTCTTTGCAAAACAAAAACTTTCTTAATGCACCAGTTAGGGTTCAAGTTAATGCCAAAAAAGTAGGGAAATGTGGAGTTAGGGTTTCCAACCTAACTCCACCTCCACTCCACCTCCACCCCCACCCCCAAGCTGCAAAAGGAAAAACATTAGGATTTTGGGTCTCTGAAATCTTGGCAAATCAGTGGTAGGGTCTTCCTTGGGGTTCTCAACCCTAATGCCCACCCTGTTCCATGAGAAAACATCAGATGGGATCTCATTTCTTTGCAGGCCCTGAGTGAAGAAAGCTACAACAGACTGTATTGGCAACATGAGGTGAGACATACTTCTGTACCTTTGAAGAGTGTATCACTGTGAGACACTGGCTTTGAGGTGTACCTTGTACTTCAGTCAGGAGCCTATGGGTTGGGGGAAGGAGAGAGCATTAGGGTATACAACCCCAAGGAGGACCCCACCACTGATACACCAAGACTCCAGAGACCCCCAAACCCTACTGTTTTTTTCCTTTTGCTGCTTGGGGATGGGGCATTAGAGTTGGAAACACTAATGCCACATTTCCCTACTTTTATGGCATTAACTTGAACCCTAACTGCTGCACTAGCGAAGTGTTTTGCAGAGAATTTTATTTTTCAGATAGTAGAATTGGGACCTGCAGAACAGATGCAGAGGGCCCTGTGCCATGGGAATACACTGTCCACCTACAGAAGTACAGGATCCTTGTGGGTCCTGCACTTCTGTGCAGTGACAGATGTGAAGAATTCATGGGGCTGTCTGGTGGGCTGCAGAAGCACAGGGCCTTGTGGTTCCTGCACTTCCATGTGGCTGCAGATGCAGACACACAGGGCAAAGAGTCCCTCTGTCAGCCAATGCACAGGGCCTTCTGCCACCTATGGGTGCAGGGCCCTATGCAAAGTGGACAGCTGTCTTTATTATATGGTGGCTGGGCACTTATGGACAGCCCTGAGGCTTTCACTCCCTGGCTGGAGTGGGGTGCCGCATAACAGCACCATCCCTCCACCCTTACCCCCATCCAGCTGGGTTACTGAGCTCACCACAAAACTCAATGTCACCGGCACAGGATCACAACACATACCCACTAGGGTCAAGGTTGGCACTACATACAAAGTTTCCTAACAATTACATTTTATTTTTAATTTTGACCCCAAATTTTCAAGATAGGGGTTTTATGACTCCCCTTATAAACATGGCATTTCTAGTAACTTGACTGAAATGTTATTTCACACCAGAAGTGCAAAAACATGTCACGTCCAGGATTTAAAAAAATGACACCTGTCACATTTATGAGGTAGTGTGGTATTTATATATAATTTGTATTAGATTGTTTTTTATTGGTGTGATTATGTGAAACTTGGAAAATGTGCACAGGACTGTCTTGAAAACTGGATTGTATTATCCAAATGACAAGTATTATTCCTGTATAAAAATAACATTTTTACTACTTTTACTACTACTATTAAAATGGCTATGTTGAAAGTTTGCAGTCAAATATTCAAAATTAACTGCGTTATTAGTGAACATTGAAATACTGCAAGGTTCAATCAGATCCTGTGCATTTTACTGTATCTGTATACCAAATTTTCATCATAGCCTTCTTTCTACCCCACCTCATGAACCCAGTAAGTGACAATTGTCAACTCCCCACCGAAATGTCATTCCACACCACCAAAACGTAATTCCATGGCACAGGTGTGAAACACATTTTGGACAGGATTTGAAAAATGACAGCTATCACATTCATGAAGGGGTGTGAAAAATGGCTGTGTCAAAAATTTGGGGTCAAAATATTTAAAAGTAGCAATGTTATGAGCAGGCGTACAAAAATTTCAGCATACATTCATAACTTTGTCATTTTTACATATTCTGACCCCCAAATTTCAACATAGCTTTCTTATGATCCCACTTCATGGACAAAAGCAGTTATTTTTTTCAAATCCTGTCCAAAAGGTGATTTTGCAAAGGGACCATGAAATCACCTTTTGGGTCAAATTTGCATAATTTTACCACCATTGGTTATGAAGTGGGATCCCACAAAGGTCATATTGAAAATTTGGGGTCAAAATATTCAAACATGACAAAAATATGAATAAAAGTTCAAATCCCCATTGAAATACATTAAACCACAACCACACTTACTTGATTTTCTCAGAGTGCAGTCATTGGTTCCAGCAGCAAGACATGTCTTCGATCGGAGAGTGGATCCACGCTGTGGGACTTGTCCAGGTGAGTGAGGGGGTGTGGGGGATCATATCAGTGAGGGACCATTTTCTTTTTTACAGGGTTTAAAAAAACTACATCACGGGACAGTTTTCTTTATTTCAGGAGATATATTCAATCTGACACTGGAGGGTTGGGCACGCTACTGTTGGGCTCATGTTTAGTGGCAGCAGGGATAGGCACCCTGGTGCCGCCACATACTTTATAGGAATGGGGGGAGGGAACAACCTGGAGGGAGGGGAGGGGGCGCAGATGAGAAGCAGTATAGAGGTGGGCACCCCAGTTCACTTATATAATTAAAAATTGGGAACGGCGGGTGGGAGATCTGGTGGGGAGGAGTAGAAAGAAGAGGTTCCAGGGGTGGGCACATCAGTCTGGTGAAGAAAGAATTAGATAAATAGACAGACAGATACATGATAGATAGATAGATAGATAGATAGATAGATAGATAGATAGATAGATAGATAGATAGCGAGACAGAGATAGATATATAGATATATAGATAGCAGCCTTCTGCTTATGTTATCGTTGTACTTATACCTTTCGGCACTTTAAACTCTTGGCACTTCATTTCAATCCTACCCTCGAGCCTTTTCCCTCCACCCCTCACCCCTGCTTCTTCCCTGCTTGTTCATCTTCAAGCTCTTCTCCTACTCCTCCTCACCTTCTCTCTTCCACTCCCCACCCATTCTTTTATCTCATGCCACCTCTTTTGCAACTTCTTCCCCTCCTTCACCCTATGTTTCTCTCTCTTACCACTCTCCCACCCATATTACTCTTTCTCTTGGGTTTTCGACAAGGCCTACTTGGCTGCCCCCCTTCCTGGCTAAACGTTACCTCTTCTCCCTCTACTATTAATTTGTCTTTCTCCCCCTTACTTCACCAGCACCCCTCTTCTCTCTGCACTTGTCCCATTTCTCTCCTTCTACCTCCCTCTCCCCTCATCACCTCCTTTGCAACTCCGTTCCTTCTTACTCCGCTTCCTGTGCAACTCATCTCCTTCTCCCTCTTTTCTCTCATCCCCTACCTTACACTCCATTACTTTCTCTCCTAGATTTTGACATGGCCTCCCAGGCTGCCCTCTCTTCTAGTCCACTCTACTGTTATATTGAGTAACATTCAGTGCTGTTTTGATTGCTTTCGATGTATTAGTTTTTTTTAAGTATATTCTTGATGTCCACTATTTACTTAACTATTGTTTACCTTGATTTTTTTTGTACTACTGAGATGGAACTTTTGTAAATGAGTTGTATTGCTCAGAGGTGTTGTAATCCAAGACTCAAATAAATAAATAAATAAATAAATAGACAGACAGACAGACAGACACACTGACAGACAGGTGGCAGTGTGGTAGGGCAGTAGATCGCCAATGGACTTTTTTTAGGTTAAAAAATAAAAAGATCAATGAGGGATGGTTTTCTTTATTGTAGGGGAAGAGAAGTGGACACTGGGGATTGGGCACCCCAGTGCTGGCATGATCTTTGGCTTCACCAGTGGTGGAGACCCTGGTGCCACTACCTAAATATAATGGGTGGGGTGCATGTTGCAGGATGAGATTTCTTTTTTACAGGTTATGGGGAAAAAAGATCAATGAGGGACAGTTTTCTTTATTACAGGATGAGAGAAGCTGACACTGGAACTGGACACCCAATTGTAGGGATAATGTTCAGTGGCACTGGCAGTGGGCACCCCAGAGCTGCCACATATTCAGAAGGAGTAGGGTGGCCTGGAGGGGAGTGAGGCAAGAGAAGTAGTACTGGGGTGGCCACCTCAGGCTGCTTATTGTTTAAACAAAAAAAACAACAACATGGGGTAGATGACTTGGAGGGCAGGGGGAGAGAAGTGGGAGGGCACCCTGGTCCACTTAAAAGTAACAAAAAAATAGACAGATAGATAGTGTCCCTGGTACTCTAAAATAAGAAAACTTCTGTTGGTCCCATATGCACCTTTGGGAAATGCCATAGATAGGCCAAAATTTATGTCAATCCTTATGACAACAGAGGATATAACAACTATAAAGAATGTTGCCAAATTCTTTTTTTTATGTTAATGGATTAGAAAAAGGAAAATGCTAGAACCTAATCCATGGTTTCTTGATGATAGTCTGGCATCCAAGAAGCACTCCCTTAGAGTGAAATGTTTGGTCTGTGGGTGTGGCCAGAGAAAAGACTTTTGGGATTAGGTTGGATTACTATCAAGTTGCCTTCTGTATACCTCTGGTAATATTTGTACATGTTATATTTATTACTAGGATGATTTTTTGATGTTTTGGTTTTATCTGTTCTGTATTTTGGCAGTATTCTTGTTACTCTGAATTTTATGACGTATTTGTGCTTTTGAATTGTAGTGATTTTTTGTCAAACAATAAAAGTGAACTGATTAGATAGATAGATAGATAGATAGACAGATGACGTTTTTTTCCATAGTTCTTTCTGAGCTGAGGACCTTCTTTTGTGAGTTATGTACTTCTTTCAGAAGCTGAGGTTCTCCTTTCATGAGTTCTTTCATGATCACAACAGAAGAAGGTTGGCTCATGAAAGAACAATGGAAAAAAACTATATCCACCATCTTCTTTTGTGAGATGAGATTTTTCTTTCATGAGATGGAAATCTTCTTTCATGAGACTCACAAAATAAGAATTTTGGCTCATGAAACAAGCCTTAGCAAGGAATGTGGGGATGTCCCAAAACCATAATTCTGGGCCATTTTTTCAAAAACAAACTCCAGAATGGATGTAAACAGGCCCCATTTAGCAAATGTATGTGTTAACTTTTTTCAGAGCATCATTATTATCGGTTTAAAAAAAAAAAAAAAAGAACAAGATGGCTGGCATATGAAAGAAGATGTTTTCATTGTGAAACAAGAATGTCAGCTCACAATGGAAGATTTTTCTTTCGTGAGGAGGAAATACTTTTTTTTGTATGAAACACCTACATTATTTGAAAGATCCTACTGAGCATGCTCAGAATTGAAATTTAAAATTGTTATAACTATGGAACAGATTAATATTTATTCACCAAACCAATGAAAGGCACCATTCTAGAGAAGCCCATTCTACCCTGAGAATTTCAGAATAAGATTCCACACCATCTAGGCTGTAGGTGATGACAAAAAGACAGCAAAAACACCACTTTTTCCTAAAAATGCACTACTTAAATCTCAGAATCCACACAGCCAACCAGAACAAAAAGTGCCACATCAACAGACTTTGCCCCAAAGACCACACACGCAAACCTTTGTGCAATTCTACTGAACAGGGGCAAAACTATTAAGGTGCAAAGTTAGGGGTATAACAGTAAACAGCCTACACAACCCTAACTATAGGGGCACTACCACACTCCTTTAATACTACTTAAGACTGATGATGGTTAAATGAACTGACAAAATCAGTTGAAGTCACTCCTGGTTTGCATATGTGTGTGAGTATGTGCATTTGAGTTAGAAGGGTTTTGTGGAGTTGGGGACCAGCAACCCAACATATCATACACATCATATAATGTAGAAAAGAATATGTATACATTTTAAATAAAAGACTGGGTTTTATTTATTTATTTATTGAGTAATCAGAAAATACCTTTGAGTCAAAGACTCGTTTACAAAGGTTCCACGTCACAGAAATACAGTACAGACAGACTTTACGTAACAATTCAAATTGAAACAGAATTCAGTAATGAAGACCAAGTAACAGTGAAGGCTAACAATCATCAACTAGGGTAACTTAGTACAGTTGGAGATACATGGCACAGCTCAAGGATATATCTTGGGACGAGGAATCTGGGAAGGCAGGCCAAAGGCTTTGGTCAGCAAGAGGGGGGGAGAGAATAGGGGTTAAATGACAATCACAGGTATCTGAGGCCTGGAGGTGGTCCCTAAGATAGGCTTTGAATGGGCCAATTCTATTTTCATTTACAAGAAAGGTAGGAAAGCTGTTCATGGGGGGGGCTCTAAAGTTGAAGGGCCTTTGGAATTGTGAGGTACGGCAGGATGGGACCAAGAGAAGAGGCTTGGCAGAACGTTGAGTGTGCTTGAGCTTTGGGGCTGGGTGAATAACAGGGGCTAGCTTTGGTGGGCGAGAGGCCCAGGGTAAGTTTTTTTAGCCATGAGGCAGGTATGGAACTTGATCCTATTGTTGAGATTGAGCCAGTTGGTGGAGTTATAGAGGGAGCATGTACGAGTGAAATGATCACATCCCAAAATGAGGCAACATGCTTTATTTAGGGAGAGACAAAGTTGGTATAGGGCAGAGGTGTTTGCAGGGCTATAAATAAGAATGCCACAGTTGAGCAGGGAGAGGACAGAGGAGGAGACAGCGAGCCTAAGGGCAGCTGGGGTAAGGCAGTGCTTGAAGTGATACAGTAACCCCAGCCTAACATTGAGGGCTTTAGACAGGAGATGGATGTGTTGGTGGAAGTTGAGTGTAGGGTCTAGTGTAATGCCCAGGTACATGAAGGAGTCTACTAGCTCCAAGGGGGTCCGACTGGCAGTAAGAACCTGGGGGCAAAGTGCCTTCCGGGTGTTGAGTGGATGAGAAAAAAGCATAAATTTAGTTTTTTTATAGTTGAGAATAAGGCGCTGAGAAGAGAACCAATTTTCAGCACAGCTAAAGGCAGACTGGAGGGAACGATGGAGTTGAGAGGGGGTCAGGGTCAGAGGAGAATAGGACAGCATCATCCGCATACAGTAACAAGTTGCCAGGGCAGGCCAAGGGGAGGGAAGGAGTTAAGGAAGAGGCTAAAAAGTAGAGGTCCTAGTACTGATCCCTGCAGGACACTTGAGAGGACAGGCAGTCTTTTGGATAAGGTGTTACCAATTTTGACCTGCTGGAAATGGTTGGAGAGGTAGTTAGACAACCAACCAAGGGCGTCCCGAGAGAAACCGATGTTGGATAGGGTAGTTAGCAGGAGGGAGTGGTTGATGGTATCAAACGCCTTAGTGAGATCGAGGAAAACAGTGCCAGTGATATGACCCCTGTCTAGGATGGAGTGGATGTGTGCGGTAAACTGGAGCAGGGCAGTGGTAGTACTGTGGCCTTTCCAAAAGCCATGCTGTTGCTCGCAGAGTAGGTTGTATTTGTTGAGATGGTCAGTGAGCTGATCATAGACAATCCGCTCTAGTGCCTTGGATAGGGGAGGAAGAATGGAGATGGGGCAGCAGTTATTGACAATAGTACGGTCACCATTTTTAAATATAGGGGTGATGGAGGCTGATTTCCACCTAGTAGGAAATATACCTTGACATAGGGAGCGGTTCAGTACATGGGTGAGGAGGTAGAGAACCTCATGCAAGGTGAGCCACAGCAGTTTCAGGTCTAGGGTATCACTACTGTAACTAGTGTGACTTAGGGCTTTTTTAAGGTATGGTTCTGCAGAATTGGGTGTAATACAGCATAGGTGAAAGGGAGGGGCTGCAGCGGGGGAAGGAGAGCTGTCCAAGGGAGGGTCAAAGAAATTGGGGGGGGAAAACGTGGTTGAGGTTTGTGAAGGTGTTGTTGAAAGCAGCGGCTATACGGGTAGGATCAGATGTCATGCACCCGTCAACCATTAACTGGTTAGGGACAGGGTTGGGGCCTTTCCCTCAGATATCATTGATGTTGTCCCAGAATTTGCATCCCAAGCCCCAGGTAGCAGTTAAGGAGGATTTATAATACTCAGTTTTTGCCTTGCATAGGGCCCATGTGCATTTGTCACGGGACCCTCTGTATTTTTGTCAATCAGCAGGCCAGCCAGTTTCATTGGAGAGGTGCCATAGTAAGTCTCTAGTCCGCATAAGGGCCAGGATATAGTCCAAAATCCAAGGTACCAGGTTGCCTTTGACCATTCTTTTGGTAGGAGGGGCATATTTGTTGCATATGGTGTTGAATGAGAGAATGAAGAGGTCAGGAGCCCTATCAGGGTCAAGGATGTACAATATAAAGGACCAATCCAAGTCCCTGAGGTGTGATTTCAGAAGGGCAAGTTTGCCAGGGCCCAGTTTGCATTGTAAGGTTATTTTGGGAGGAGATCTGGGTGCCTTGTGGACCAGGAGCAGAGAACAGGGGAGTGGTCACTAAGAGCATTTGGAAGAACCATTGTGCTTATGATTTTTTGAGGGCGACTGGTGAACACAAGGTCTAGCAGGGAGGATGACCCAGTAAGCCAGTTAAGGCAGGTTGATGAAGTGACTAGTTAAGTAAGGTCTTGGGCAGTGGCAGCATCGACTAGTTGCTCGGTGGCCTTATGTAACCAATTAATATTAAAGTCCTTGAGAATTATTTTTTTCTGTACTGGATGGGAGGGTGGACAGGTAGGACAGTACTGAGTGGAAGGCCTGCTTCTGGTCCCTGGGAGGAAGGTATACAGCTGTAATAAGAAGGGGGGTTTGGGAGAGTCCCAAAGTGAGTTTAAGAGTATGGGCCTGGGGACCTGGAGTCAGCTGAGGGATGGGGAGCAACTGTCCATGTAGCGTGTCCTTGGTGTAAATGGCACAGCCTCCCCCACGCTCACCCAGTCAGTCAGCGTGGTATACAATGTAACCAGATAGTGTTATTATTGAGTCAGGAGTCCAAGGGGAGAGCCAAGTTTCACCCACAGCTATAATATCAGGCTGATGTTGCTGAACCCAACCCTGAAAGGCATCCCACTTTTTTAATAGACTGTATACATTAAGGGAGGCAATATGCAGCCCACCAGCAGAGGGGTGAGTTGGTGCTGGGGAAGCAGACGGTCCAGGGTTTGGGTGTATATTTCTTGACATAAGAAGAAGAAGGAGGAAGAGGAACCTAGATACTGGGTTCCAGTGCAACCTTTTGTGGAAACAGGACTTTGTTGCTAAGTGCCCGTTTGGAACAGAGAAAGTAGGAATGGAGAGGTTTATTATAAGAGGGGTAGCAAGGAGGAGGAGTTGATGTGAGCGGCGGGGAGATTGAGTCAGGGGTTGCAGGTAGCATGGTGACCAGGAGAAGCATGGCAAGCATAGGGTGATACCACTGGGTCGGCACCCATTAGAGCATATAGAGTGAGAGTAGGCCATATTTGGAGCGGCAGGAATAAGCAGCCACTGGTGCTAATCTATTAAAGAGGACACAAGGAGTGCCGTGTACACTTGGGCTAGTACAGAGGCAGTGTGGAGGGAGAGAAAATGCAGATAGTGGAACAGAAAGGAGGTATAGGCCCTCTGGTGGTGGAAAGTGATTAGCTGCAGAGGGAAAGGGACTGATAGGCTCAAGCGTGCCACGTGATCCGCGCCAATAAATGCAAGGGTTCACCAAGGGGGTGGTGGGGAGTGAGGGCAGCTGGCGCGTATGGCGTCAGCGAGACAAGCAAAGGCAGAGAGGAAGAGCCTCCTGGCGCTCTGACAATGCTGTCCGTACCTTCAATTGGGGAGTATGCAGTTGGGGGAAGGCTTCTTCCGTGGATCCCTCATGACCTCCTCGCGGTCCCGGTGCCGGAAGCTGTAGGAACAAGATTGAAAAGAGGACTTCAATTTATGCAGGACCTTCATGCAGGGTAAGACTAGCTTGCGAGGGGGTTGGAGCTCTATAAATTGATTTCAACAGGGCTGCTTACTGAATTCAACAGGGCTAATTTAATGAAGTGCAGATAGAGAGAGGTCTTTCTTATAAAGAGAAGTTTTTTCTGCTGAGGTGCAATGACTACAGGTTTAGCAACTGTGGCCAAGATTTCATCATAGCTGCTTAAGGCGCAGTGCAGAGCAAATAAGTTTTATTCTTTTATGAAATAAGTTAGTTGCTTGTGCTGAGCTGTTTCGACCCACCAATTACCTATGCAGCTAACTATTCCACAGATTAAAACAAGGCAGTGCAGAGGAACACATGATATACTATTTAAGTAAATAAGCTACCGTCTGCAGCAGCAATTGAAACAGCCTACTACAAGAAATGCACAGAAAAGTTGGTTTCTTACAGGAATCGTACCACATTACTACTTAAAACTATGCTGATAAACCAACATTTTCAGGTGAAATAGCAAAAAATCTAATGCTGAAAAACTATCTGTGGGCCTGTGCCAACAAGTATTGCTATTCTTTAATTGAGGGCTTGCAATCAATCCTGTTGCCAGTCGATGCTAGTACGCAAAAAATGGCCAAATTCAAACAAAAGCAGAAGGAGAGAGCCTCCTCGGCTCGACAACATTGTCCGTACCTTCAATCGGGGAGTTTGCAGTTGGGGGAGGGCTTTTTCTGTGGAGCCCTCACGACCTCCTCACGGTCCAGGTGCTGGGAGCTTTAATCGAGGAGTTTGCAGTTGGGGGAGGGCTTCTTCCATGGAGCCTTCATGACCTCCTTGCGGTCCCGGTGCTGGGAGCTTCAATCAGGGAGTTTGCAGTTGGGGGAGGGCTTCTTCCGTGGAGCCCTCATGACCTCCTCATGGTCCCGGTGCTGGGAGCTGTATTTGAAAGTGGATATACATTTCTCTACATATACTGTATTATAATTACAAACACATCAGTCTCGCAATACATACATTTTTTACTACTGATTCTGGAATCATTCTCTGGCTAGATTTGAACCTGGTTCTTCAGATTAGTGACACAAATCTGCATCAGTAATATGTCCATACATTACATTATGTCACGTCAATTGATTTATACTTCTTCCAGTCTATTTTTTCTGACACCCCCCAACTGCTATTTTTTCCAATCCCCCCCTTCACCTTACACTTTTAGAGGCACAAATAAGTGTCCAGCTGACAAGGAAAACGTGCAATGACAAGAAAATTGTGCATCTGTCTCTCTTTCTCTTGTCACTTGGTTTCTTTCTTTGTCATCCTGACACTTCTATGTGACCAAAGAAGTGTGAGGTGTAGATGATGGGGGTGCAGAATGAGGGGATCGGTTAAATAGTTAAGTAATAAGACATAATAGGGTGTGTGTCATTGTGTAATAATGTCACGCCCTCAAGTGGTTGAAGCACAAGGCCACAAGCCTAGTATGTTCAACACCCGAGAAGTCATGCTATTACACAATAACACACATCCCTGGAGTGCTTTATTACTATTATACAATGGTTCCTTTATGCATAAAATAAAAATATATATATATATGTGTGTGTATATATATATATATATATATATATATATATATATATATATATACAGTTTAAAATCTTTTTTTCTATTTTTGTCAGTGCAGAACCTATTTTAACAAAAAAATAAAAACAGTTCCTTTTTGTGTTTTTCCAGCAAGAAGAGCTGTTATGGCTTGTGTCTCTGTTTCTCATCTTCCTGTGTCTCTCCTGAAAGCTGGACTCTCTGTCCCCCCCCCCCCATATCCTGGTCATACTCTCTGTCGGCTGCTCTTACCCCGTGTGCAAGTAGAGGTGGTGTTTATTCTTTCTCTCAGTAGAGTTTGTGTAATTAAAGTTTCTACTGGGAGAAAGATCAGTTTTGTTTTTAGCTGCCAGTCGCTGCTTGAGTGAAAGACATAGGATGCCCGAGATTGGAGGATGCAAGGTTGCCGTACTGGTGAAGTGAAGAAGTGGGTTTTATTTTAGGGTGTTAGCAAACGAGTTCTTTAAAAAAAAAATAGCGTTTCTTTTCAGAAGGGGCTTTAATACAAACTGCTGCTGTGCGCAGCCTTTGAATGAAATGTGTAGCTGAGTGCGTGCTACGGTAAAAGATATTGTGAATCCACGGTTGATGTGAAAACTTGCAGTTTGGGTTGTGGGCGACTGGGATTTCCAAAATATGTTGTATAGGACCTTGTAAAATATGTGATTTACTACTCTGACTTGGTCAAAGTATGGTAAAATCATACTGGTGTTTGAAAGCGTCTGGGTGGTGGCATCGAGTGGGCAGTGATTTTTTTTTTTTATGTCATTCGATCATATGTGTGCTGGGACTAGATTTGTGATGTACTGGCATAACATCACATTTCCAGCCCCAGACTGACCAATTAGAGCCCAGGATTCTTTCTTGCCATTGTATACTACAGAGGATAATGCCTGGGATTTGGTTGATAACTGCGCTGTAATCACCTTGAGTGGTTGCTAGGACAACGTAGTAAACCTCGAGCGCACCGCTCGAGAGGTTTACTGTTGCCCTGGCAACTACAAGAGGTGATTTCTGCGTGGTTATCTACCAAAATCCCAGGCATTATATTTTATAGTGTATGGGACAAGAGATGCTAGTGACACCAATCTGGATGCCACCAAGTAAACAGAACTGATTTTAAATTAAATCAAAAGAATAGTCCACAGTGATCCGGTTGGTCCAAACAGGTCACACTGAAAGCCTTGGCACTGTATTGTGGGTAGTATCGCTGCATCATCTTCTGGGGGTGCACTGTACAGGCATTTGAAGATTTATGCAGCACATTGCAGCCTACGGAGCACTCTTACAGTAAGTAATCTGGAAGGGGGCAAGAGAAAAAAAGAACTTCTAAGCAAACAAAAAAGAACAGCAAATGAGAGTCCCACTCCCAGGCTATTATTCCAAAGCTTTACTATGCTAAAAGTTTTAAAAGTGCTGCCACAATATGGCACTAACAGGCCGCTGCTCTGATAGACCCCGACCGGTTTTGTGCTCTAGCATGTCATCAGGGGGAGGTACTATCTCACATACACTGATCCATTTAAAAGACATATCTTAAAGGTACCTTTGTATGTCCTTTTCCAGGAAATAGGAAGAAATGCCCCAGGCTTCCTCATCATTGGAGTTTTAATAAGGGACTAACACTAAAGGGACAGTGACAAGTGAATGGAACTCCATGTATAGTGGTAATGACTAGGAATTCTTACAGTGATCTGAGTTTTAATGATTATTGTTTAGTAAGAAAAAAATACTTACCATAGTAATCTTGTTTCTTCCCAGTGATACTCAGGTATTCATAACTTTATGCAGTAAGCCTTCTAGGTAGAACTGCCTGGAGAGATGGAACATATGCAAATGATGGAATCCAGTGAACACAATTACAACATATGTGCCAGAAGTTACATTTATACCCCTGAGAGCACAGTATTCATGAGTGTAGAGGCTAAAGGTTCCAGAAGGGGAGGCAGGGTGGGAAGTTATGAATACCTGAGTATCACTGGGAAGAAACAAGATTACTATGGTAAGTCATTTTTTCTTCTAACCTCGGTAATACTCAGGTATTCATAACTTTATGCAGACTACCAAGCAGTACCTTTGGAGGTGGGCACAGAACCTTACTTCAGGAACAGACTTTACAGGACTGCTGTGCTGAACCTAGCATCACCCTTGGATAGAATATCCAGACTATAATGCTTTGTAAAGGTGTGTACTGTTTTCTAGGTAGCTGCTTTATAGATATCCACCAGGGGAACATCTCCGACAGCTGCTATGGCGGCAGCTGTGCCCCTTGTGGAATGGGCCCTCAACCCTGTTGGGGGCTCCTTTCCAGCCTTAAAGTAACAAAAACTGGATATGCTATACTATTCAGCGAGAAATTTACCTTTTTGATGCTGGGTTACCCTTTCCCACATTCTCATAGGTCAGAAACAGCTGTTTTCTGTCCTGCCTATGGACTTTGGTGGCAGTCAGGTAGTAGTTAAGAGCTCTTTTGACATTCAGACTATGAAGACTCCCTTCACCCGAACTAAAGTGTTCAGTGAAAATGACAGTTAAAGTAATGGTTTGGTTCAAATGGAAATCAGAAACCATTTTAGGAAGAAACTTCCTGTTTGTTCTCAGGACCACTTTTTCTCTGTGGAATGAAATGTAGTCATGTTCAATGCAGAGAGATTGGAGCTCACTGATTCTTCTGGCAGAAGTCGTTACCTCAAGGAAGACAGTTTTTCATGCAACATATTCCAAATAAGTTGAAGACATAGGCTCAAAGGGGGACCCATGAGCCTAATTATACACATTTAG
The DNA here is from genome assembly GCA_016271365.2 of Neoceratodus forsteri. Lineage (NCBI taxonomy): Eukaryota > Metazoa > Chordata > Ceratodontiformes > Ceratodontidae > Neoceratodus > Neoceratodus forsteri. Next base: position 1,454,224,241 of record CM057452.1, read on the forward strand.
GTCCCATGCTGGCACCAGTTCCCTATGAGGGGGGTGCAAATGTGCCATGCCTTTAAAGAACCTTTTGAAGATAGGGTCTGAGGCCCGAGAAACATTCTGTCCAACTGAAATGTAAGCAGATGCTGTGGCCAGGTGGACTTTAAGGTACTGGACTGCAACCCCAGTGAATGCAAATAGGTAAGACAGTCCAGCACAGCTGGGACACCAGCCTGTGCTGATATGGGCCAGGCCCTTAAACAGCCTTTTGAAGATAGGATCTGGAGCCATTAAAACATTTTGTCCAGCTGATATCCAAGCAGATGCTGCAGCTAGGTGGACCTTGAGGATGCTGGACTGCAAGTCCAATGAATGTAAATAGGTAAGATAGTCAAGCACAGCTGAGACCCCAGCATGTGCTGGTACCAGTTTCCTGGTTAAACACCAAATAGTAAACCTTTTACATTTTGAAGCATAGATTTTCTTAGTGGAGGGCTTCCTGTAACCATTTAAAATGTATAAGACACTTTCAGAATGATGCAAGCCTGCATATTGTAGGCCTTCAAGAGCCATACCTTGAGCCTAAGTGACCTGAGGTTTGGGTACAGGAGCCTCCCCTGGTTGGAGGTTAGCAGATTGTGCCTCCGAGGAAGGTGTATTGGTTCAGACCCAGACATGGAGAGTAGCAGAGAGTACCATGGCTGCCTGGCCCAGTCTGCTGCTATCAAGACCATTGATGCTGACTGGGATCTGAGCTTGAGAAATGCCCTGTACACCAGAGAGAAGGAAGAAAAGGCATGTAGGTGCTTCCCTGACCAACTCAGAGCCAGAGCATCCAGGGGGATTGTTCCCGGATCTGGTGGTCTGCCATAGTACTGTGGCAGGTGGTGGTTCTGGTGGGACACGAACAAGTCTACCTCTGGGGTGCCCCACCTCCTGAATATCATTTGCATCACCTGACTATTCAAGGCCAATTCATGATGGGACTGATTGATTTGAGTCAGGGTGTCTGCCAAGGTATTGTCCTTGCCAGGAAGATGAATAACCTGCAGGGGCCTATGGAGCATATTAGACTCCATATTTTCATGAGTCCTGTGCAGGGAGGGCTTGACCTTGTCCCTACCTGCTTGTTTATGTAGTACATTGTGGTGGTATTGTCTGTACTGACCTGTACAACCTTCCCCAGTACTAGGTGTGTGAAAGCCTTTAGTGCCAGCAACACTACACTTAGCTCCAGCAGGTTCACGTGCAGGAGTAACTCTGCACTTGACCATGTGCCTTGGCTGGTGTGAACCCCTAGATGGGTGCCCCACTCTAGTAGAGATGCATCTATTGTCAGAACAACTGATGGGGACTCTTAGTGAAAAAGAAACCCCTTCCCTTAGGTTGGTTTCCTTTTTCCACCATTGGAAGGCCTGTAACAATGTTTTTTGTTACTCGAATTAGTTTTGAAAGAGGGTCCTTTCTCTGACACCAGTGAGCCCTGAGGTGAAACTGAATGTCCCTCATCTGTAACCTGGATTCCAGGACTGTGCCAGTGGCAGGTGCCATGTGTCCAGTAGCTGAAGAAACTGTCTTGCAGTTTTTGGTTTATTCAGGCTGAATGAGCCCATCAGTGGAATACTTCTTGTCCTGCTAATGGCAGGTAGGCCCTGCCTTGCAGGGTATTTAGCTCTGCTCCTATGAACTGTAGTGCCTGAGCAGGCTAAAGGACAGACTTTCTTTAGATTTATCAGGAACCCTAGAGACTCCAGAAGCCCCTGGGTGAGTTGCAGATACTCCCACTTGCTGGGATGATTTTACAACCACCAGCCAGTCGTCTAGATATCGGAAAACTGTGACACCTTGTCTTCAAAGGTGTGCTACAACACTACCAAGTACTTTGTGTATACTCTTGGAAAGTGACCTGATGGAAGTCTGAACTGGAGGTACTTTTGTGTGAGACACCTCATAGGGATGCGAAAATATGTAAGCATTAAGCCACGACGGAGGTGGGCTCTAATGCTGGATTGATGCATGGGGGTGCCCGGGGCCCAGGGCCGGGGCCTACCCTCCCTTCATCATCTAATCGCGATAAGCCACCGACGAAATGTTATCTTGCTGTATAGAACCGGCGAGGGACAGAGTCGCCAGGAGCCTATTTTGTCTCGCTACAACTATATAAGAGGAGGAGGCGGTGTGCTGAGCAAACTTTTACAGTGCACTTACAGATCGGGTAACAAACCGGCATTACGATGCTTATGCGGTCAAAAGACTCTGTACCTGTAATGATACCAAGCAGCGCAGCTGACATGCTCCTCCAACAGCTGTCCCAATGTACGCGGCTAGTTGTTTCTTATCACCCGTTGGAGGTCTCAGGTGGACGCCTCCCTCGCCACGGTGTGCGTGGTCACAAATTTGCATGCGGGTCAATCACTTCCCGGTGCCTCTCGTACAGTTCTCTGACCGTACACCACTTCCCTGCATGGGGTCTCTGTATGGGACTGGTTCACCTATCGCTCCTGTGCGCGCTTGCTTGTCTTCCCCCCTCCGCCCGCCTGCCTGCCTGCCTCTGGATTGTCTCACTCTTGGTCTGCCACGCTTCCCTCGCTAACACTCGCTCCCCTGCTGTGCCCAGTGCTGCTAAGCTGGGGGTCTGGCTGCTCAAGGTACTGCCAAAGTGGGCATGGTATATACCCTGGGTTAATACCCGCTTCGGATGCCATCTCGTGACCGTCCTACGCTTATTGGGTCACGCCATCACAGGCACACTATTAATGCCGTGTTACAAGTGTCCTTTAAGTCCAGTGGTGCTAACCATTCCCCTTTTTGGAGTGTTGGCAGAATCAGTGACACTAAAACATAGGGAAGGGGAGGCAGAGGCAGATAATTTCACAGCAAGCATTGTTTATCAGGCCATAGCTGCACCTCAGTACCCTGAAGTCTAAGCTAGGCCACCACTCCCCATTGTCTTTGAGGTAACTTTTGCAGTACTAGGACAGGCTCCACTGTCTATGACAGTAACAGGTTTTGAACCTCTTTTTCCAGGAGTTTTCTCTCTACATCTGTAGATGGTTTGAAAATTTTTGGTTTTACTACTGGAAGGAATTTGAACACACAGACAATCTGACAAAGCCTCTTTCACTCACTACATCCAGGGTCTGTGGTACCTGAAGTACCCCTGCTGTAGGTACTGCTGATACTGAGGTGCAGCTATGGCCTGATAAACAATGCTTGCTGTGAAATGATCTGCCTCTGCCTCCCCTTCCCTATGTTTTAGTGGACGCGGAAGCTTTAATTTCATAATTGCTACTGTAGGTGGTTTTGTACGCATCCACCTTTTTCATGTAAGCCTTTATCTTTCTCCAAATAGGGAATTACCCTTGACTGGGAAATCCATAGCCTTGGTTTGGGTATCCTGAGTGAGGTTTGTGACTCACAGCCAGACAAACCTCCTCTGAACCACTGTATTTGCCATCCATCTGGCAGCAGTGTCATTAGAGTCAGCAGCCATCTGAACTGTCATTTGGCTGCTCCCAAACCAAATTTAGCTATTTCAGCTAGATCATCTGACAGGGAAGTCTGGGCCTTGACTGCCATAGCAAGGACAGACTGCCATAGTGACTTTTGTTATTGAGCAGCATAGGCTTGAAAGGGTGGCTGCCTGATGCCCAAGGAAGCTGATAAATATCCCTTTTTTGCCATGTTGCCAATTTTCCTGGAATCCTTGTTAGGAGGACAGGATGCCAGGGGTATCTGTCTTGTCACAGGCTGTCAATTGTACTACTCCTTGGTGGACATGGTGGGAGAATAATAATTGAGCTCCCTCCCTCCCTGTCCAGCTGATATTTCTTATCCAGCCTCTTATCAAGAGGGGGAACAGAGCTTGGAGTTTGTAAAATCTTTAAAGTGTATTTCCTGAAGAATTTATTCGCAGGAAGGAGAAGCTTTTTTAGTGGGTGTCAGCCCAATCATTTCTCACGAACGTGAAGAGTAAGCAATAATTCTCAGATGCTCTGTGGGGAGAGCCAAACTCCTGTACAGGGGAAACCTCAGATTCAATAGGTTCCCCTTCTTCCATTTCATCATAATCACATATTCTTCCTCTTAAATAATAGGAAGACTGAGCAGAGGAGACAGACTGCTTTGCAGGGGTCTGCTGCTGAGAGGCAGATAGCCTTTGTAATCCTAAATGACCTTAAAGGCCTGTGCAATTTCTGCAGGAGTTGGCAGGCTTTATAGCAGGCACAGAAGTCCCCAAATGCTGTCCAGCAGGGGGGTTCTGTATGCTTAGTTTTCTTTGATTTCTTTGAAGGAACCGGGGAGTCAGCCGGTTTAGCAAGCCTCTTAGGAACTGCTAGTATACCCGTCTCAGGGTAGCAGTTGCAGTAATTGTTGTGGTTTCACCCACAGTAATCTATAGTGTCAGCTGGTCAGAGCTTGAGGGACCCTTAGGTGGTGATAGTTTTTATGTTTGCTTGCACGCATGTGCAAGAAACATAGTGCCATCATCCGAGTTTTCCAGAGTTGTATTGGCCTCTTCCAGTTCAGTCAGTGTGTTTGTAGGCGTGGTCGCAGTGTGTCAATCACTGCTCCAGCTGTCTATGACAGCAGTTGAAAATGTAGTGTGTACAACTGAAAGGAGAGCTCGGCTTCGGTGAGCAGAGCTCCCAACACCGCGCCTGCGTATATTGCGTGTGACGCGCCTCCCCATGCACATACTGTACAGCTGACAGGGGTGCCCAATGCCCTGTCATTATGCCGCCTCCAAAAGCGGTGCCACGCTGGGAACCCACCCCAGCGTGGCACACGTCGCGTATGGCTTGACGGGATGCCCAATCCCTCGCCGGCTCCAGGACCCCAAACAGCCTTTCCAGCTGCCACCTGGGAGCCCACCCCAGCGTGGCAAGCGTCCCCGCATCGTCTTAATAGTAAAAAAAATCTGTAAATTGAAAACGGTCCGTCGCAGTCTCCTGCCCTACCCACACCCACCCACGCATACCTGCCTACCCACACCCCTCACCCCATACTTACCTCCGGAGTCTGGCGCAACGATCTTCGGTGGACCGGGAACATGTCTGCACTCTTCAAAGCTGACCGCGAACTGAGGAAATGCTGGTAAGCTGTATAATGTAATAGATAGGGTTTTTGTCAAGTTTGCTGCATATCTCGGGCATTTTTTAGAATTTTTGCACCAGATTTTCAACATGGGGCTTTTGGGACCCCTTCTCATGAATACTGTCACTGTCATGGCGTTAATCAGGCCTGAAGGGTGATTTCGCAGTCACTGCGTGAAATCACCTTTCGGGACCAATTAACAAAACAACACTGCCAGTGTTCATAAGGTTGGCTCTCAAAAGCCTATTTTGAAAATTTGGTAGAAAAATTCCTTAAAATGACTGTTTTACAAGCGTGCATTGCACAGTTCCTACGCACACTCGAAAGTTCACGAATTTTCAATATTTTCACTCCAGATTTTCAACATTGCCATTTTACCACACCTTCTTATGAGCAGTACAGCTGTCATTTTTCACATCTCACCCATAACGTGTTTCTGCCCATGTAGCGCACAATGGCACAGTCGGTGTGTGAAATCAATGTACTGGACACATTAAGAAAGTCACAGTGATACTGTTCATGAGCAGAGGTCTTAAAATGGCTATGTTGAAAATTTGATGAAAAAATTCCTTAAAATGACTGTTTTATGAGCATGCGTTGCGCAGTTCCTACGCAAGCCCGTAAGTTCGCGAATTTTCAATATTTTCACTCCAGATTTTCAACATTGCCATTTTAGCACACCTCCTTATGAGCAGTACAGCTGTAATTTTTCACATCTCACCCAAAACGTGTTTCCACCCATGTAGCGCACAATGGCACAGTCGGTGTGCAAAATCAATGTATGGGACACATTAAGAAAATCACAGTGACACTGGTCATGAGCAGAGGTGTTAAAATGGTTATGTTGAAAATTTGGTGAAAAAATTCCCAAAAATGACTGTTTTAGGAGCGCACGTTGCGCAGTTCCTACACACCCTGGCAAGTTTGCGAATCTGTAATATTTGCACACCAGATTTTCAACAGTGCCATTTTACCACACTCCTTTATGAGCAGTACAGCTACCATTTTTCACATCTCGTCCAAAATGTGTTTCCGCGCGTAGCGCATAATGGTACAGTCGGTTGTCCGAAAACAATGTTTGGGACAGATTAAGAAAATCACAGTGACACTGGTCATGAGCAGAGGTCTTAAAATGGCTATGTTAAGTTGGTGACAAAACTCCATAAAATGACTCTGTTACGAGTGAGCATTGCGCAGTTTCCACGCACCCTCGTAAGTTCATAAATTTGTAATATTTTCAGTCCAGATTTTCACCAGTGACATTTTTCCACACCTCCTTTTGAACAGTACAGCTGTCATTTTCCACAACATGGCCGAAATGTGTTTTCACATTTTCAGCGCAGAAATGCATGGTCGCTGTGGGAAATCATTGTTCAGGACAGAAAAAGAAAATCACACTGCCACTGTTCATGATCGGAGGTCCCAAAATGCCTGTTTTAACAATCTGTTGTAAAAAAATTCCCAAACTAGTTACATTACAGGTGTGCGTTGCACAGTTTCTATGCACGCTCATGACTTCACCAGTTTTTTTAAGATTTTCACAGCAGATTTCAACACTGCTATTTTTACACCTCCCATGAACATTACCATGTCATTTTTCACATCCTGTTCGAATGTGTTTTGCACCTGTGGTGCCAAATGTCAGTAGTCAGCTGACAAAAGCAGTTTTCAGCTAACAAACTGATATTGCCACTGTTCATGAGGTGGGGGGGTCACAAAAAAAAAAGTTGAAAAATTGGAGTGAAAATATCAACGAATGCCTGAGGCATTAGGGTTTCTGACCATAACGCACCACCCTGTAGAGAATGACAGGCATCAGGGGTGTGACTTGGGATTCTTGCCTGTAATGCTCATACCATTCCACCCTCCACCCACACTCTGCAGCCAGTGAGAGGCATCAAGGTGTGCCTCGGACTCTTCGGGCCCAAACTTCACCCCATTCTCCTATACCGCACCCATCTCACTGTATTTGCTGATGGAATGAGGTGCGGCATGGCTAAAGACCCCGAGGCACACCGTGACACTTGTCATTGTCTGCAGGGTAGGGTGTTGTGAAATGGCATGGTCATTATGGCTCACGACCCAAAGGCACACCTCAATGCCTGTCATTCTCTGCAGGGTGGTGGTGGGGTTGGCTTCAGTTCAATACTTTGCTGCCATTCCTATTAGGCAGCTTTGTAACTTCTACACTACCAATGCCAATGCCAGCAAGCAAACATTTGGCATTGGCAATTGTTTGTTTCTTTAGCCTTATCCAGGCATTTTTCAATAGTTTTCTCAGGACATGTATTGCAGATTTCACTCTGCTTTAAAATGCTCGTGTCCAGGTAGGCAAAACAAAAGAATGTTTGCCTTAGCAGAATTTCACCACACTCAATACATGGTTTGAAACCGGGATCACCAGTTTTCTTCTTGGTTTTTCTAACATTTTTAATGTAAAACTGATAAAAGTTGCAACCGCCAAATAATGTTTTAATTTAAAGTTTATTTAGCAGTTGCAGTCGGTTCCAGAACCGGGACTATCAGTTCAGGAATCAGTATTAGCGGTTCTCAAAACAAGCTAAATTTAATAAAATTAAACATAACTAATGGAGTTTTTTAGTCAGAAAACTCTGATAAATATAAAATAAACCTCGGTTTACCCCCGGTTATACCGAACCAGGAGAAACCAAGAAAACTTACGATTTAAACACTAAAACTATGGGTATACTTAAAATTACAAAAAGTAAAAGGCAACAAATGAAATGTAAAGAATACTTTTATATTTTATAAGGTTTCTCATGTCAGAACAAGATGATGAGGAGAGGATCTCTGAGCGTCTAGTCTTGACAGGCGGAGAGAGAAATCTGAGGGGTTTAGAACTAAGGCAGTTAGTAGAAGGCAGCATTTGAAAAAGTGGCTTATGCAAAAGATTCCATCATTTGCATATTTATTTATTTATTGATTGCAGTTTAGGATTAATACCTTTGAGTCCTGGGACTCATTTACAAAGGTTCCGGATCATACACAAAACAATTAGTCAAACATACAGGTTGCAGAGATTACAACAAAAAGTTAGACAAAGCATATCGGTCACATACATTTGAATGATACAAGTTAGAATACACTGAAAGAACAGTTTGTTTCAGTCAGGTTACAAATAAAATAGGAGGAACATGGTTTCAAAGGTATAAACCATTTTAATGAGGGAACATTCAGGATACAGCTCAAACAAAGGAAACAGTTTCAAAGGAAGTGCTTTAGTCTGTTAATTTAGGGTCATCCGGCCCCTGGGATTACTGGCCATACAGATGGGGACTAGCTATACAGAGAGGGAGTGGGTGGGGGAGCAGCCTCAGGACGGCGTTGTTGTTTTGTGGAAGGGTGAGAGTTGCTGCAGTGATGCCAGCAGTGTGTGGGGGGTGCAAGCTGGAGCTCAGTAGGACGCAAGTGGTGGGGGGAGAACAGGCGTGGGGAGAAAGCTAAGGGGAGAGGTACTGGAGTGGGGGAGAGGTGTGAAAGGAGGTTGGGATATAAACAGCAAGGGAGGTAGGTGGTGTGGTAATGGAGGGGTTGTGCAGGAGAGGAATGGGGTGGGAATATTAGGGGCAGGAGAGGGTGGGGTGGGAGGTGGAGGGGGATGGTGGTGTTGAGGGGATGCTGTGGGAAGAGGGGTGAGGAGAGGTGGGTTATTTGGGCTAAAGAGTCCTGTAGTTGGCTAGTCAAAGCATGCACAGGCCAGTTCATGATGCAGTAGCCATGCATATGTTCCATCACTCTGGGGAGTTCTACCTAGAAGGCCTACTGCATAAAGTTATGAATACCTGAGTATAGTGTATGGTGGAATGCGGTTGTGTATGGAAATCCATACACCGCAAAAAGTCATTCTGCTTTAGTAGTGACGTCCTCACTAATGCAGAATGACTTTTCATTCTGCGTTAGTGAGGACGTCACAATACAACCGCCCCCAAACAGCGCTGTTCATTGGATAGGGGGCGGTTGATGAGCAGCAAAATGAGACGGGAGCGTCTGGCGGCAAGGACTGATCACGGAGAAAAAACAAAGTAAGAATACTTCTTTTGGGGGGCCATACATTATATAGAAAAGTGTATGGGAGCCCCCATACATAACCAGCTATTCTAATACCTTGTGATTTCCAGTGACGATAGGGACCTCTCAAGCTTTGCTCTCAAGGTCCTCACTTATCACTGGAAACCACTTGGTATTAGAATTGCATGGTTGTGTATGGGCTCCCATACACTATCCTATATATAACTGGGGTTAGAATGTAGTGATTTTGTGAATGATGCATACATATTTATAGCACTGTGCACTTTACTGTGGTGATTTTACCCATCTGAGCACTATCACTATCATTACAAGTATTGGTGCATATACCTTTGAGATATGTTTTTTAGATAGATCAGTGTCTGTGAGATGGTACCTCCCCCAATAACAAGCTAGAGCACAAAACCAGTCAGGGTCTATCGGTGCAGCGGCCTGTTAGTGCCATATTGTGGCAGCACTTTTAAAACTTTTTGCACAATAAAGCTTTGGAATAACAACCTGGGAGTGCGGATCTTGTTTGCTGTACTTTGAACTTTGTTGATCTGGCACCTCTGTTCAGTGGAGCATTATTTGCTGCTTAAAACAAGAAAAAATCAACTAATATTTCAGTAGGGCAATGATGAAAGAAAGTGTACTTTTTCAGCAAACAACAATGGACACACATACGCAAAGCAGCCAAAGCTGTTATGGTATCATTGCAATGTAGTCAAGAGGGATTAACAACCTCTTGACGTCACTACGATACCATAACAATGTTATAAACTTGGCAATTTCAGGTAATAATAAGCCTCTCCCATACATTATTAAGCAATAATGCATGATAGGGTGTGGTGTATATCATGGGATATCTTCACGCCTCGGGTGGTTGGGCATGAGACCCCAGACTGAGTGCATCCAACACCCAAGAAGTGACAATATTCCATGATATACCACACCCTAGAGTGCATTATTGCTATTATGAACTGATTTATATCTTTTATAATGGCAAAAGAAAAAAAAAACTTTTAAAGAATCCTTTAAAATTGAGTTTCTGGAGTAGTGTAGGAGTACTTTGTAAAAAAATAGTTCTTGGAGGGCTGTGGTCAGCAGGTTGTGCTCTTGTGATTGCATGACTCTTTAATATTCACAGAGTGACCCTCTTCACTCTATGAACTGTGCTTTGCCTAATGTTTTTCTTTACGCAGAGGTGCTTTTACTGTATTTAATGCTTCGTGGAGATAGGAAAGGCAGACTGAACACTGAATGACAAATGCTTAGTGAAAGTGAGTGGAGGTCAAGATTGAGCGTTGTGTCGAGTGTGAGTGTGAGGAGCAGCACACAAGTTTGAGGTGAGTGCCTGTGCCAAAACTAAAGTGGCGGGTGATACGGTAAAGTTAAAAAAAGAAGACTGGTTGCTGTGGCAGGAGAGTGTTTTTTCTCTCCCTTTGTTCTTGGTGCTTGCTATTTCTAATATCAACAGTGATTGCGGTTCTGATTATGAAGCAGCAGTTAATGCTGCCCAGCATATTGTGCAATGCAGTGCTGTTTGTTGTCAGGTGTTGTTCTTTCTTTTCTTTTAATCAGAAACCTGCACGCTGTGAAGGTTCGCGGCTCAAGCATGTGTCGGTCAGTGTCGTCACTCGAATTAGCATTGATGTAAGCATCGGTCGGCAGAGGTTGCAGTGGGTAACAGGTTTGAAAAAAAGAGTTTAACTCAGCTGGAGGGACTAGTGTGTTCTGCAAGCTGGCAGGACTACTGCTGTGGTCCCAACAGGATTGGTATGCCACGGAAGCTGAGGAGAGTGTTTATGTCTGTACTTTGTGGCTGGTAATTTATTTTCTACCGACCGTGACTTCAGCACAGCTGTTCAGCTGCCTGTTGCCATCAGATTGATTTCATGTGGCTGGTTTTGATAGAAGAGGTTGGTAGCTGGAGGTGTTTTTGAAGCCATGAGTATGTAGTAGGACATCATCACAGCTTCAAATACCTCTCAGCCAATCAGCTTCCCTGAATTTTTTCATCCAACTCATAATAATAATTGGAATATATGTACATCAACTGACATGAGATAATCTCACGTATGGACAGTACTGTTGCAGATTTATGTCAGTAGACAGAAGTACCAGGTTCAAATCTCGACAGTCAACAAAGAAAACCACAGCATTTTCACCAGTGCAGGTCAGGTGCCTCTGAAGGCTTTGCTGCCCCAACAACCAAGAAATACAGAACCAGTAGGCACTCCAGAAGTACAGTGTTGAATGAAGAAATCATAAGTCAAAGTTCAATTTTGCAGGTTTTATTGTGCACAACACAAAGTAAAGTCATCCGACACTGGTAAACAACTGAGAATCATTACCCAGATGCCTCAGTGCATTGTCCCTTGTTACAGCTTTATCAGGAAACTCTCTGGAGTGCCTACTGGTTCTGTATTTCAAATTTCAACAGTGCATGCTTCCATAATCATCAGAATAAAATATATGAATTGTGAGAGTAATGCATTTTTTACCTCAATAAGCTATTTATAAGTTTATAGGAATGCAACAATCACGCACAACTTTGAATATTAGTGATTTACTAACTAACTATTTAATCATGGGGGTGGTAAGAGTGAGAAAAGGAGTCAATGGAAATCTTTAAACAAAGGTCTCACCGCATGTTCATCATTAAACATCAAGATTGCCAACATCCGTGAGTGGCCCTGCATCAAAATATATACTTACGATTTTAAATACTGTATGAAACATTACTAGCAGCAATATGGCATACAATAAATACCAGTACAGGAGACTGCAAGGAATTATGTGACTGAACTATCATAGCTAACCAAATCTGACAGGTTACATAGTCTTCAAGTAACACAGACTTGATGAAATCATTTTGAAAATGTATCAGAAAACCAAAAGACATGTTCTGCTCTCCCTGGCAGATCAGGAGGAGGTGGGTTTTGAAGCTTGTGTCCTTGCATAAGCTATTAATCTTAGATGAAAAACAACCCCCACAGAATGTCCTGACAGCAGATCACAGGTGCTACTATTATCTCCGACTCCTACCATCCTCACCTCAGACTTGGCAACAATAGACAATATTTGTGTAGCATTTTAAACAGTGAGTAAGATTAAATTGTATACAGATGGCTGCATCTGTTTTTTTCCACACCACACTTGTCTGATCTCTCTATTATAGCTCTGCTGTTACAGCATCACTGTACACTTCTTCCACATGTTAATGCCACCCTGCCTCTGTCTTTGATCTCTAAGCTTCTGTAAAAAGTGAAGCTTGAAATTACACTGCCTAGGCTATTAACTATAACAAAAATAAAATGGCTGATTAAAAAAAAAAAACAGAGGGTCCAAAAACACATCTTCGAAATCAGAATTACTGTAAAACTTGACCTTTTCACTGTCAAATATTTTTCACTATATTCGCTGAATCACTAATTTGAACTAAAATTAATTTGTGTTAATTAGTGTTAGCATTTTCATCATTACAGTGTATGTGGTCCTAATGTCTTAGTGCTAAATTATGCAATTATGGCTACATTTGTGTTTGCACTAACATTTCTTTGCATAAAAATAAGTAGTTTTGCAGCATTAGTGTGAGGATATCAGCTGGACTAAACATGCATCAGATGGTGTAGGATGTAGAGTTTAGAAGAAAAATTAAAAAAATTAAAAAAACAGATATCAAATATACAGTGTACATGTAAACCTGGTGACTGAGCACAATTATAAAATTCATTGTTCAGGAGTTCAGTGTTCATGCTTATTATCATGTTTGCTTGTGCATGCATGTGCAGCAAACATATTGTCATGCATAGTGGCATTCAGAGGCCTGTCACGCTGCAACCAATGCAGCTCAGGCTGGAGAGGGCTCGACAGAGACAGGTCAATGATCAGCAAGGCTACTGGTTGAGGGACAGAAACTTCATGTAGTTGAAAAGAGGCAGACACACCTACAAGGCAGCAGCTGCCTCCTTTCATCTACAAATTGTCACCCAGCAGCCAGCTGAGCGGCGTCATTATCAGCCTATTCCTGTAAACTAATGTGCCAGTCCTGGGCTCAGCCCTGCTCAGAGTGGGGAATTCAAATAAAGAAAAAAACCCTTCTGGGCTAAAACCCGCTCTGAGCGGGAATTGTGCAAACAAAAAAGCCCCTCCTGGGTTGGGAGACCCCGCTGAGACCTCCCTGTCCTAATATTTACCAAGTACCCCCCCCCCCCGTAACACTGGGGTGCTCAGTCCTCGGTGTCACCCTTGGTCCCTCAGTCTTTCTTATTTTATTTTTAATTTTTAAATTTTAAACCTGAAAATGAGAAAATTGTCCATCGATGTATTTTGGTAATTTGCAATATTTTAACCCCATATTTTCAAAATAGTCTTTTTTTTCACACCACCTCATGAACGTGACTGGTGCTGTTTTTCAAATCCTGACCAAAGTAAGTTTTTGCATTGTGGCATGAAATCATGGTTCAGCCAGTATTTTATAAATGACACTTGTCATGTTCAGGAGGAGCACGGGGAATGGGTAATAAAAAGACTATGTTGAAAATTTGGGGTCAAAGTGTCAGAAAAAAATTATGAAGTAACACTGTTTGCAGTGATGACTTTTGGCCCAGTGAGGGCCAAGTTGCCATCCTGTGTCGGTGACCTCAGTTCAGTTGCGAGCTCAGTGAGCCAGCTGAATAGGTCCAAGGCTGAGATAAGGTGCTGTGGCATGTGGCATTGGCCTAGCCTGGGGAGGGACACAGCAATATTCTGGTGCACGGAAACACCTTGTGGTGGGCCAGGGTTTTATATGCCTGCATGTTGAGGCCTCATGGGCTCATGCACAGTGTCAGGACAAGTGGGTTGGCAAGAAAAATGGGGAAAGAATATGTGTGTGTGTGTGTATATATATATAGAGAGAGAGAGAGAGAGTCTTTGCAAACAATGGCATTAATGCACCAGTTTAAATGTTAAAAAGCTCTGTTTAAATGAAAACTAACCTTTGCTGACTTTTTTCTTGATTCACAGGCTGTGCTGTTTGTGGTGGGATTGGAACATCGGAACTGTGTTGTGCCGGAAGGCAGGACAAAACAGAGCACAAGACCACTCAGGGCTAAGCAGGAAGCCTTTTGCAAAGCATAAAATCTTGGAAGTTAAGTGTCTCCAGGCGCACTTAGCATTGGACAGTGTCAAGAAGCTGGAGAGCTCTGTTTAAATTAAAACTAACCTTTTACATGATTCACAGATTCTGCAGTTCGTGGTGGGACTGGAGCATCAGACCTGTGCTGCATGGGAAGGTGGAACGAAACAGAACACAGGACTAAACAGGGCTATGCAGGAAGCCCTTTGCCAAGGATAAAATCTTGGGAGTTAAGCTTCTCCAGGCACATTTAGCATCGCACAGTGCAGAAAAGCTGGGGAGATCAGTTTAAATTAAAACTAACCTTTTGCTGACTTTTTCCATGATTCACAGCTTCTGTAGTCCATGGTGGGATTAGAGCATCAGAACTGTGCTGTGCCAGAAGGTGGGACAAAATGGAGCACAAGACAAATCAGGAAGCTCTTTTTTTATATAGCTTTTTGCTCCCAGTTGCCACCTCCTGCAATACTTCGGCAACAGGGAGACATAAGTACTTTTTTGATTGGTTTTCTCCCTCCTAGCCCTGGGACCCCAGAACATGGCTGTATGTGCCCGTGGAAGTGAGCACGCACCCCATGGTTATAGTGACGGCCCCTCCCCCACCGGCCTAGCACTGAGTCTCCCCTTTGGTGCTACAACCAAACATCCACTCAGTGGCAGTCAATAGCCTGGAAGACTCCAGCTCCTCACTCCCCCTCCCAGCTGACCCACAGCAGCCCAAGCTTGCTCCCGAACTCAGGTCATTGGCGTGGTGCAAGGTGTGATATCCAGCACCTCAACCCTCAACACCACCAGGCTGGCCCCGCAGGAAGCTCTTTTCTAAGGATAAAAGCCCTTCCACTCTGAAGTCTACCAGCACATTCATGCCCCAGCAAGTGAGTGGAACAAGTGTAAAACTGGCATCTTAGATGTTGCAGGCATCAGCAGGAGGAGGCAGTGAAGTGGGGAACTCTGCCAATCAACTAAGGTAAGGCACCTGTTAACTCTTGTTGTTGTATTCACTGCTAGGAGGGGCAGAAGGTAAAAAGAAGGCCCAAACTGGGAACAGGAGCAAGACCCAATCTAGGGTAGTAGTATAAGGGCATTTAAACCAGGTATGGGGAAACTCAGGTAGCGACAAAAAAAAAAGAGAAAGCTAGAAGCAGCCTATCAGGGATAAGGATACATAAGCGTTTCCAGGTAGAACAGGGAGAACTTATCTAGGGTGAGAGTAAAAAGGAATTTAAACAAGGTACAGGGGAACTCTGGTAGCAACAAGAACAGAGGTTGAGAAAGCTGGGAGTGATGCGGTGCAGTGGATGTGGGGTAGCAGTTTTCAGAGAGACACTCTGGAGACTGCAATGTTGCTCCTTCTGCACACACCTCTCTGGGTTGAGGGAGGAGATCAGTAGACTCCAGGCTGAGTTGACTAGGATTCAGGGGACCTTTTCTGCCACCCAAGGACCACCAAGTCTGCCACCGTTATCTCTGAGGATGGCACTGAACAGCAGTGGCCGGACTATGGTAGGCTCTGGAATGGTGGGGGGGATGAGTCAGAGGCATATTCCTCAATTTGTGCCACTACATAAGGGAAGAACTAAAGGGTAAAAGGGGATGAGAGGAGGCACTGTAAGTCAACTTGGAGACAGACAATGGCACCACAATCCACATAGGGGTTGTACACGGACCTCTATCTCACAGGGAGGAAATGGACATGGTGGACAAAAAAAGGTGTGGCGATGCATTGCTCACTTCAATACTTTTGTACTGAAGTCAGCGGTATGTTGCCGCACTTTTTCAGCAACTGTAGCATCCCCTGCCTCCTCCATACTTCCGGGTTCTGGAGTTTTGAAAATTAAAACACAGCAAGTTGCGGCACAGAAAAATGCCGCTCTTGCTGTTAAAATCTAAACTGGATGGTAAGCTGTCCAGGGGCGGGAACCCACATTTTGGACAGCTTTCCTTCAAAGCAGAAGGAAGCAGGGAAGGCAGTCAGAATAGTGAAGGCCCAAACCGAGGAAAAGATAGACAACTCAGTGAAGAAGGGGGATAAAACCTTTCATAGGTACATCAGGGAGTGAAAGAAGACCAAGGGAGGGATAGTGAGGCTTAATAATGGGGAGGGGATGTGGGCAGAGGGTGACTGTGAAAAGGCAGAGATACTGAACGAATAATTTTGATCAGTATTCACAAAAGTAGAAGAGGGGGAGGTACCTAAACCAAACAACAGAAGCACTTTGGATGGGGGGGTGTCGATACCAGTACATTCACAGAAGAAAGGGTCCTGAAAGAACTCCTAAAACTCAAGGTGGACAAAGCAATGGGGTCTGATGGGATTGACCCCAGAATTCTAAAAGAACTAAGGAGAGACCTAGTGACACCACTGACTACCCTTTTTAACAAATCATGGGAGGATGGTAGTACCTAGAGGCCAGTGGGGCACAGGACCCAAGGCAGCATGGATTCGCAGCAGGAAGGTCATGTCAGACAAATCTAATAGATTTATTTGACTGGGTAACCAAAGAAGTAGACTAGGGAGGGGCTGTGGATATGGCCTACCTAGACTTTAGCAAGGCATTTGACACAGTCCCACACAGAAGATTAATAAAAAAGATAGCCAGCCTGGGAGTGAGTCCCAGGGTGGTAGCCTGGGTAACAAGCTGGCTGGACAACAGGACCCAGAGGGTAATAGTAAACAGAGTACACTCTGAAGAAAGAGGGGTTACTAGTGGGGTACAACAGGGTTCAGTACTGAGACTGGTCCTTTTTAATGTCTTTATAGGAGACATTGGAGAGGGTCTGGAAAGAAAGGTATGCCTCCTTGCAGACGACGCAAAGATCTGCAACAGAGCTGATACACAAGGTGGGGTGTAAAGGATGAGAAGGGAATTGGCAAGACTGAAGGAATGGTCAAAAATATGGCAGCTTAGATTCAATGCAAAAAAAGTGCAAAGTAATGCAGCTGGGAAACAAAAACCCAGGGGAAGAGTACACAATGGTGAGGAAGGTACTAACAACACAAATGGAAAGGGACCTGGGGGTAGTTGTATCAGATGACCTTAAGGTAGGTAAACAATATGCAAAGGCAGTAAGGAGGGCTGGGGGGACAGCTCAGGAGCAATGTGAGGAAGTATTTTTCCACAGAGATTGAGGTGGATGCATGGAACCATCTTCCTGAGGTGGTCATGGGGTCAAAAATAGTGGGGAAATTCAAGAATGCATGGAACAGACATAAGGCAATTATAGTGAGGGGTAGGAGGAAGCAGGCTGTCGGATAACTAGAATCTACAGCTTATCCAATATGTAGGAAAATGGGCAGACTAGGTGAGCCAAGCGGTCCTTATCTGCCATCAAATTCTATGTTTCTATGAAAGATGTGAGGGTCTTCTGTAGCAAAGACCCCAAGGAGTATAGAAGAGAACCCCAGAGGAGAAGGGTGCAATTTCTGGTATAGGATTCAAATGTCAGGTGGTTAGATTTAGGAATAGGAAGGGGGGGGGATTAGGTGCCTATGTGACACCATGGCCCGGATGATTGGGAAGTGGATCCTATGGATCACTATGGTGGCAGGATGGGAGGCAAAGCTGGATGTCATTGTCCACCTGGGGACTAATGACCTGGGTTGGGACAGGCCTGGGATAGTGCAGGGGGAGTTCAGGGAGCTGGGGAGGGCCTTAGGCAGCCTGCTCAATGGCTTTCACAGAGGTGCTGCCTGTGTACTATGGGGTGAGGGACAGGGCTGTTTGTACCAGGACCTCCAGCTCATGGTCGAGGGAATGATACAGAGAGGAGGGGCACACCTGCATTGAGGACTGGGGATCCACCTTGAGGATAAGGGCCTTTACTGGGGCGATGACCTGCACCCATCCAGGAGGGGAAACGCAGGTGGACGGTTTAGATGTTACTTTGATGAACATTTAAAGTAGCCGAGGGGCTGGCAGAAGAACTTGGGGAGAAAGAAACTGCCACCCCCCCAAATGTTGAAGTACAGAGTAGGAAGAACCCAAAGGGAGTGTAATCCACCAGAGTACAAATTAAAGGACGCAGGGTGGTAGAAATAAAGGGGAATGGGAGCATTAAAAAGAAAGGGGGAAGAGGGAGGGCAAAAAGGAAAGAAGGGGGGTAACAAAGAGAGTGGTAACAAAACCAGAAAGCTATGTGTCCAAATGCTAGAAGTCTAGAAAATAAGATTTTGGATCTAGAAGCCATCATGGCAGAGGCTGATCTGGATATTGCAGTCATTACCAAGTCATGGTACACTGAAAACCATGACTGGGACATGGCCATACCAGGCTATACTCTGTTCAAGAATGACAGGGTGGGAAGGAAATGAGGGTGTGTAGTATTTTATGTGAGGGAAGGCATAAAAGTGTCAGAGATACAGGGAATATGGGTGGGGGGCAGAGGTACTGTGGATCACCCTAAAGACAGGGAATAGAGCCTTGATTTGTATTGACATGATCTACAAACCTCCAGCACAGGGACAGAAGTTAGATAAGGTACTGGTGGAAGACACTGGCAAGATGACAGAAAGGGGAGAGGTGCTGCTGGTGGGGGACTTCCGTCTGCCAGATGTAGACTGGAGCCTCCCAGCTGTGGCTTCAGCTAGAAGCAGGGCTGTCCTGGACTCCCTACAGGAGGTGTTCCTCAGGCAACTATTCATTGGACCCACTCACGATGAGGCAATACTAGACGTGGTACTCACTAACAGGGACAATGTTGCAGACATCAGGGTGGGAGGCCACCTGGGGACCAAAGATCATCGTACAGTGTGGTTCAATATAAGGACGGCTGAGGAATCAGACTACACAAAGGCAAGGGTCCTGGACTTCAGGAGGGCAGATTTTAAAAAGATGGGTGAATGCCTCAGGGATGACTTTGCAGGAGGGAATGACCTGAGTTGGGTAGAGGAACAGTGGGCGAAGCTAAAAAGGGCTATGGTGAAAACAACAAACCTCTGCGTCGAGTAAAAGGAAGAGGTAAAAGAGATCATTATGGTTCTCAAAAGAGGTGGTAGAAAAGCTAAGCACTAAGAGGGCAGCATTTAGAAGATATAAGGAGATGCAGAAGAAGAAGGATAGGGAAGCTTATCTTGGGAAATAGAGGGAAGCACGGGAAAGCAGTAAGGAGCGCCAAGGTGCAGACTGAAGAAAGAATAGCCCAGGTGGTAATGAAAGGGGACAAGACTTTTTTAGGTATGTAAGTGAAAAGAGCAAGGTCAGAGGTGGGACTGTATGGATAAAAAGGGAAGGGGGACTGTGCAGAGCGGGACCAGGAAAAGGCAGACATCCTGAACTAATAGTTTTGTCCAGTGTTCACAGAGGAAAGAGACTGGGAGGGGCCACAAAAAAAGTAACAGGAGCACTGGAGGGAGGGAGGAAGGGGGGTGGACACAAGTATGTTTTCAGAGGAGAGAGAGTCCTGAAGGGACTCACAAATCTGAAAGTGGACAAAGCAATGGGGACAGATGGAGTCCAAATCTGATTGATGTCTTTGGCTTGGTGACCAAGGAACTAGATCAGGGTGGACATAGCCTACTTAAGATCAGTAAGGCATTTCGAGACAGTTCCACATAGGAGACTACTAAGCAACCTGAGTAGCTTAGGAGTGGGTCCAAAGGTGGTAAACTGGGTAAGGTAGCAGAGGATGGTGGTAAACGGAGTTCACCCCAAGGAAGGGAGGGTGATCTGTGGGGTGCCTCAGGGATCAGTGTTGGGATCGGTACTCTTCAATGTCTTTATAAGTGACATTGCAGAACAGCTGTAAGTGAATGTCTACCTCTTTTAGGATGACACCGAAATCTGCAATAGGGTGGACACTCCGGGGGAGCTGGAAAGGATGAGCAGTGACCTGAGAAAACTTGAGGAGTGATGGAAGGTATGGCAGCTGGGTTCCAATGCGAAAAAGTACCAAATAATGCACTTAGGGCACAGAAACCCAGAGGCAGAGTTCAAAATAGGTGGAGTGGTATTGATGACCACCAAGTAGGAGAGTGACCTGGAGGTAATCATATCTGATGACCTAAAGGTGGCCAGGTAGTGTGACAAGGCAGTTAGGAGGGACAGTGGGATGTTGGCGTGCATAGGGAGGGGTATCACCAGCTGAAAGATGGAGATGGTGTTACTTTTGTAAAGATTGCTGGTAAGATCCCACCTGCAGTACTATGTCCTGTTCTGGAGATCACATCTCTGGAAGGATATAGACAAAGTGGAGGCAGTCCAGAAGAGGGCAACTAAGATGGTGCAGGGTCTGCATAAGAAGCCCAATGCAGAGAGACTATAGGACCTAAACATGTACGCCCTGGAAGGGAGAGCAGGGATATGATAGAAACCTTTAAATACCTCAATGGAGTATACAAGATACAGGAATAAAATATTTCTCAGAAAAAAAGTCCTCAAGAACAAGGGGACATGCTATGAAGCTGCGGGGGGGGGGTAGAGTCAGGAGAGATGTGAGAGAGTACTTCACAGAAAGAGTAGTGGATTCCTGGAACAGCTTCCAGCAGAGGTGGCAGGAGTGAAAACAGTGATGGGGTTCAAGAATGCATGAGACAGGCATAAGGGAATCTGGGTGGAAAGGAAGAGATGGAGGGAGAATGGGCCTGAGATCAAGTAGGATCTGTGGTGATACTATAAGTAGGGAAAAATGGCAGACTAGGTGGGCCAAGCAGTCCTTACCTGCCAGCAAATTCTGTGTTTTTATTTTTCAAGTTAGGGGTCAACTTAATGCAACAAAAGTAGGGAAATGTGGCATTAGGATTTTCAACTGTAACTCACCACCCCCACCCCACCTCAAGCAGAAAAAGGACCTTAATTCTAAGATCTCCGGAGTTTTGGCGAATCAGTGATGGGATCTTCCGTGGGGTTGTCAGAACTATTGCTCACCCCTCCCCGCAGCCCACAGCCACCTGTTCAAAACACGAGGTACAGCTCCAAGCCAGAGCTTCACAGTAATGTACCCTTGAAAGATAGAGAAGCATGTCTCACCACATGTTGACAACATAATCTGTTGTAGCTTTCTTCATGCAGGGCCCTGTGGGCCCAACATGAAACAAAGGGCTCATATTTGACCTTGATTGCTCAGGGGAGGGGGTGGGCATTAGAGTTGACAACCCCACAGAAGATCTTACCACTAATTCACCAAGACACCAGAGACCTAAAACCCTAATGTTTTTTTACTTTTGCTGCTTGGGGGTGGGCTGGGGAGTTAGGGTTGGAAACCCTAACACCACATTTCCCTACTTTTGTTGAGTTAAGTTAAACCGGTGCATTAATGCCATTTTTTTTGAAAAGAATCTCCTTTCTTTTTGAGATAGTGGAACCTGAACAGATGCAGATGCACAGGGCCCTCTGGGCAATGTGCCAAGGAAAGACTCCATCTACCTATGGAAGTGCAGGGCCCTGTGAGCCCCACAATTCCATGCAGTGACTGATGTCAAGATTTCATAGGGATGTCTGGTGGGCTGCGTGCTTCCATGTGGCCACAACATACAGATGGACAATGCAAAGAGTCCATCTCTCAGCCAATGCACAGGGCCATCTGCCACCCACGGGTGCAAAGGTGCAGGGCCCAATGCTAAGAGAAATATTGTCTTCATAGTACCTGTGCCCACATGGGCAACCCTGCACAATTTCTTCCTTGGCTGATGGTTGGTGTCACATAACAGTGCCATCCCCCAGCCTCGCCCCATCCAGCTGGCTCACTAAGCTTGCCCCCAAACTCAGCTCACAGCACAGGATCACAAAGCATTACCCGCTGGGTAAAGGCTGGCACTACACACAAAGTTTCTTTGTTTTTGTGCTATCTTTTTACTGCCTGCCCATCAGCCAGCCTCGCTGATCTCTCCTTCAGGGGCCCCACCCCTGCCGCCGCCACGATCCTCTGTTCCTGCCGTCCGCTGCTCCCTCATCCTGCCACTCCGGTTGTCCCACTGTATGCCTTCAGTGGGGGCCCCCCCTACCCGGGAGGGGAGACTTTCCAGCACCCACAGGCCACCTTCTTCCATTTTTGCCAGGGTGGCAAGAGGTGCAGCACAGGGGCTTTCTTGCTACCACGGTGTCAGGAGGATGGGGCTGCCATCATTTGGTGGAGAAGTGGCCATTTTTTCCTGGTTTTCTCCCCACCCACACTGGATATACGCCGCAGCATCCTGGCTGCCTATGCATGTGACAAGTGATCACCCATGCCGTACTGCGCAATGCCGGACTCGGCCACCAGGAGCCACCAAAGGGCAGTGCATCCCTGCCCCCCTGAGGAGGAGAGCATCCAAGAGATGCTCTGAATCTTCCTGCCAGCCTCCGCTCCTGCCGACCCAGGCTCGGGACATGAACCTGGGTCACTAGCGTGCCAGGCGATCACCTATCGCCTGTCCTAATACAGTTGGCCACACACAACATTTCTTAATGTAACGGCCACTCCCCCTTTGTCTATTTGCAGCTTGTCAGCAAAGCAACTTCCACCACAACAAAGGGTATCACCCCTGGCATGTGGGCAACATCTGGCTCGGGTATCTAGGAGGTGGGGGTGGGTTACAAAACAACATTTCTATTTATATCCAGGTCCAGGGGAGAGGTGCCAGGGCTATGGTGTGTCCTATCTGTGGGGCCCCAAAAACACACATAGGTCACTCAAGAGATGGAATGCCCGTAATCAGAAAATTGTGATTGTACTGTATGGCTTTTATTTCTGACAGAATGGTAATAGAAAACTGGTGGTGCCCCCAGGGCTTGTAGCTGTATGAACAAATGGCACTCTTGTAGCAGGTAAAAACATTTCACAACTCTTTGTTGCACTACTTCTCACAAGAACACTTCCCACAGACATCCACCCCTTTGTTTAGAGATCTCTGGACTTTACCAGTGCATTTATTGTGGTTGTTGCCACAGTACTAAATTCGAGTACCGCTAGAAGAACTAAGTTAACACCTCTGACCCTTCCTTGTAATCAGTTAGGTCCCTTGAAACCTGGAGTGAGGGGTCAGCTCACTCTGGCCAAGGCTAGACTCACTCTGCCATTACATTTTAGGAAAACCAGATTCTCCAACCATACAGGGTCCACAAGAGACATCCTTAAAGTCACTGCACATTCTTTGTGCAAGGGTTCTGAAAGCCTGTATACTTAACCTTGTTGGGCTCCTAGCAAGGCAACAGCCAACCCACAGCTGAACAACAAATGACTCTTGTACTTACAGCATGTTTTGCCCTAAGACATTTGCTAAAACACTTGAACTCCACAGTTCTCATCCAAAATCCATAGCTTTTTGGTTTGCAAAACACAGAGTCTACATGTTGGGCAGTTCTGTTAGTTCTCACAGTCTTTTGGAGATTTTCCCCAAACTACTCACTGAATCTTCACCCCCATTTCTCCTGCTGAACAATCTTCAACCCCCTTGGGGCTTCACAGGATTTGGTAGCCGCCACGTCCCATAAAACCGGCCACTGGTTACTGTACTAGGGCAAGAAAATAACAAACTGAGCATCCTTCCCTCTGACAAGTGGCCTTGGCAGAGCACCACTTGCCTGTAGAACTCTCAACTCCAAACTCCAACTTCAGACTGACTCACATAAGCCCAACAGCAGCAGAGCACTGAGGCTTATGCTGCTGTGAGAGTTCTAAATTCTTTTACATCATCTCCTGCCTCAGCAGAGCTAAGCAGGTGATGATGTAATGTATTGCAGAGCGTTTTACACCCTCTGGAACTGCCCAGGCTTACTGCCTGATCTAAAACTGATGGGATCCTAGTAACTCCAGGGACTGGCTGGTTACACTGATAATTATTTAGTTTTTAATTTTGACCCCAGATTTTCAAGATAGTTATTCTAGGACTCCCCTTATAAACATGACATATGACACTTATAGTATACTGGTTGAAACATAATTTCGAACCACAAGTGAGAAAACACACCTCATCCAGGATTTATTTACTATTTACTAGATAGATAGATAGATAGACAGACAGACACATACAGACTGATGAAGAGAGACATGAAAGCGAGAGAGAGAGAGTAGGGGATCGCCGGCTCACTGCTCCAACTGAAGCCATCAGAAAGACTCCAGCTCCATCTTCACAATTCAAGAAGTCCCGCTGTCCTTGTACTGAGAACACAGGTGAATGGATCCTCTCACATAACTGAGCACCCTGGATTTTTGGGTGCCCAGAAACATTATTACCTGGGCAAATAAAAAAAAACAGAATCTAGCTAAGGGGGTCCTGTTTATATAGGCTCAGGTGTTTGTTTTTTTGAAAACACATAATTTTTATCTATTTTCAATGTTTTCTAATAAAAAAAAAAACAAGATGGTAGCCATCACAATCGATATAAGCCCCTCACGATCAGTGTTTTTTTTTATCATTCATATCAGGGGGTTACACAAAAACAAAACATTAAATCCTTATAACGCTGGAACCATTTAATATTTTTTCATGAAACCTTCAAAAGGCACTGGCCACATCTACCCTGAAAGTTCTGTGAGAAATTTTGTACCATCTAGGCTGTGCGTGAGAGCAAAAAAAAAAAAATGTTAAGTATAGGGGCTAAAAATCTTCGTTTTTCCAAAAATCAGCATTCTAGATGTCAGAAGCTGCAAAAGATGCCTATACAAAACTTTTCATGTCTTAAGACTTTGCCACGCTGGCCACGCATGCACATTTTTAGGCTGTTTCATCAAATGGCACAAAAGTTATTAAGGCACAAAAGTAGGATTTAACATTGAGCACTTCGCTCAACCCTAACAGCAGGAGCACTACCGCACCCCTATAGTATCTATATGGAATAAGACATAACAAGGTGTGGTTTATGGCCTAAGAGCTCACCCTTGGTGCATAATGAGGCATGAAACACTTGCACCTGCACCTGGGAAGTGCTCTTATCAGGCCATGAACTTCACATGGGAGTGTCTTATTCCACTTATAAAATGTGTCCCCAATACAAAAAAAAAAAATTCACATAAAAAGTGTAAAAAATTTGTTAAAATAGAAAAAAAACAGAAAATAAATACCGAAAAATAGAAAAGTAGTCCTGTTATGCAATAGAGGTGTATAATGAGAAAGGCATTAGAGGGCAGTGGTGTCTGTCTTCACGATTAACCCTCCCCCCACACACACACACACACATATGCATGCACACACCTAGGAAAATATATTTTTTTGTTTCCGTACAGCTTTTCCTCCGCAGGATCCAGGGCATTTTCACGGCCCTGCCCCATCCCCATCTTCCTTCCCCAATGCTACTTGTGGTCAGGCACACCCAGGGAGTCCCCGACTCTTTGGTGGGTCAGGGGAGGGAGGACTGTTCCGCCCCTCCCCCTTGAGTACACGATCAAGTTTGGACCGCGAGTTCTGGGTGTCAGTGCGAGTCTGCAGACAGGCAGGCAGGGCTTTACAAAGCCCCCAGTCCCCTTTTCTGCTTTTTTCACTATTCTCCAGCAGCCAACGTGAGTGTGTATGTGGCGGCATGCACAACTCACCAGGCCGCAGACTTCCCAATCCATGCCGCCCCAGCCTGCACTACAGGCCTTCACCTCCCTCCCCAGGAAAGGAGACCGATCCCTCAGATACTCAATCTTCTCCTCCATGGTTGACCCCTGGCAACCCAAATCCAGTTCTGAATCTTGATCACCAGCATGGCGCGAGGTATGGTGTCCAGTGTCTCAACCCTCAGCACCACCAGGCTGACTGGAAAATATGTTTTCAGTTTTTTCTTTCATTAGTTTGTCAGGCTGTCTTTGTTAATGAATGAGAGAACAACTGGTTTTAGTAGCAGCAACTGTGTAGCGAGCATGTCCGTTAGCAGTCGCCATAGCTAGCACTTGATAGTGCTTTCCTGATCACAGCACTGCAGTAGAGTATCAGTTTGCAGTCAGCAGACATGTAACACCTTCAAAGCACATCATGGATATGCCACTTATGGATTTTCAGTCTTATTGTCACAAATGAGATCCCAATCATGACAATTTCATTAATTAAACTCATGTTATTAATTGGTTCATTTTTACCTTATGTACTACTACAAAGCAAACATTCTGCATTGACAAATGATTGGGGTATTTTTGCATTGTATTTTGTAAGCTCTGCAGAGCAACTTCTCAGCTGGGCAGGTTTGGTTCCTCCAAAGATTTTCCTGCCAGCACAGCCTCTTGCTTTCAGCTTAAAAAAATCCTGATTAGATGTCTCTGCAGACAAGGGCTTTCCCATCCTGCTAGATGCACCAAACCTCAGTCGCTGTGGCATCGGAAGCATTCAAGACAATATACAATGTTTGAAAGTCCAGGTCCAATTTGTTTTTTTCCATAGAGCTATTTACCCCTTGGGTGGCTTATCTGCCCCGTCCTCCCCTCCCCCCAGCCAGCAACCACCTCCCCCAGACTTACCTCAGTGGGAGTCCCCCACAAATTGCCCCCCGTGGCAGGAATGGAGGGGGAGGACCATCCTCCTCCTCCCCAGAGTCCATATCCAGATTGCAGCAAGGAAATCAGGTGGTAGCATGGGTCTGGGGAGGTGCACGGAGCATCAGTGAGCCCTCGGATCCCCATTTCCATTTACTCCCTTGAGCTGTGTTGACACAGGTTACACATGCATGTAAAGGTGCACTTGCAACCTAGAACCTTGGTTCTCCTCCACCTCTGACAAACTGTCTGCCACTCAGGCATCGGCACTCCCACCAACCCTCCACCTGGTGGCAGCCAAGAGCTGAGTCAGGCTGCCACTCCATCTGGGAGAGGAAAGCTGCTGGCAGCTGCTTCAGCCACTCCTGGCACCCCCCCCAACAACCCCTGCCAGCCCGAGCTCATTCCCAAACGTGGGTCACTGGAGCAGCATGAAGAAAGGTGCCTGTCAGAGCCTCAGCTCTGTGCACTACAGGGCCGGTGACTGATTCCAATTTTAAATTATTTTCTAACCCAAATATGCCTGCCATGTGGTGAGAGCACAAGTGAAGCATACCTAGCTGCCGAGGCTGTTGGCTCCACCCCCATCAGAATTTCACCTTTAAGTGCTGAGATCACAGCTTACTTCTAACTCTCAAGCCTAAACAACTGCAAATTATAGCACCAGAATGAGCACTCACGTGTCAGACATGGACTGAGCCTTCTAACAATGCCTGGCACCAAAGAAAAAATTACTCACCTTAGTAATGTTGTTTCTTCTAATGGAGTCTTGCTGTATTCTGACATATGCAGTTAGGTCCTGCCTTTTAACTGTCCCAGAGGACAAAGAGTTAAAATTTCCATGGCCAGCATGGAATGTTCACGCGAACTCAGCCGAAGCCCCTGTCTGCTGTTGTTTAAACTCCAACCGTCAGATCTTTACGAGCAATACTCACTAGAAGTTCTGTGTGGAAACTGTAAAACTCAAAACTAGCCAACTGGCAACTATAGCTATATAAAACGTTTTTTTGGTTTCAAAAAGAAGACTCAAATCAGGAAACCCAAAAACAAAACACATCCCAAAACACAAGCACTCACTCAAAATAAAAGAGGGTGAAAAAGGGACACCCCTAGGGTGCCAATACTGCTCCTGCCCACCCACATCCCAAAAACTAGGTTCTGAGAGGGGAGGCAGGGGGGAGGTCAGAATACAGCAAGACTCCATTAGAAGAAACAACATTACTAAGGTGAGTAATTTTTTCTTCAAACAACATGAAGTATTGCTGTATTCTGACATATGCAGACTATCAAGCAGTACCTCCATGGAGGAGGGACAGAACCTACTTTGGAAAGAGGCTCTGAAGTATTGCTGTGCCAAACCGAGCATCACTCCTAGCCTGGATATCCAGAGAGTAATGCTTGGTGAATGTATGGACTGTTTTTCAGGTGGCTGCTTGACAAATTTCTAAGACAGGAATATCCCTGGCAGCAGCCAGAGGAGCAGTGGTACCTCTACTGGAATGAGCCCTCAGGCCTGAGGGTGGAGTTCTACCCAGTTTCTCATAGCAGAATTGTATACAAGAAACAATCCACCTGGCAATAGATCTCTTAGTGGCAGGTTTGCCTTTACCAACCTCTCCATATGTGAGGAACAACTGGAGGGATCCAAACCTGTGACCCTTGGTGCACTCTATGTAGTAGCTCAGGGCCCTTTTAACATCTAAGCTGTGTAGCCTCCTCTCTCCAGAGGAGGAATGGTCAGTGAAGAAAACAGGGAGAGACACAGACTGGTTGAGGTGGAAATCTGAAACCAATTAAGGCCTAGGCCATTAAGATGGACCATATAGTCCAGAACCGTAGGCAACTCAGCAGATTCTGGAGAAATATTTTTCTTAGAACACCAAATGCTGAATCTTTTCCATTTGGAGTTGTAAGTCTTTTTGGTGGAAGGCTTTCGAGAAGCCTTAAGGATATCCAGAACCCCTTGGGAAAGATACAGATCAGTAAACTCTAACTCTTCAAGAGCCATGCCTTGAGATTGAGAGACCGAAAATGTGGGTACCAAATCCTCCCCTGAGAGGATGTCAACAGGTTGTAATTCCTGGGAAGAGACAGGGGAAGGTGGACTGCTAGGGACAGCAAGAGGGTATACCAGGGCTATCTGGCCCAGTCTGGAGCAATCAGAATCACTTTGCATGGTTGTGACCTTATCTTGATTAACACTTTGAACAGGAGAGGGAAGGGGGGAAAGCATACAGAAATTTCCCTTCCCAATTCAGGATCAGAGCATGCAGGGGGACTGAACCCAAGACTAGGGGTTTGCAACAAAAGAGAGGAAGTTGGTGATTGTCTGGGGCTGCAAAAAGATCTATCTCTGGAGTGCCCCATCTCGAGAAAATCACTTTCAAAACTAGAGGATCTAGGGTCCATTCGTGATGGCCCTGGGATATTCTGCTCAGAGCATCTGTTAGGACATTGTCCTTCCCTGGGAGGTGAACTGCTATCAGAGAGGTTTGCAGGGAATAGGCCAGGGGCTACAACTTCATTGCTTCTGTGCACAAGGCCGTAGACCAAGTGCCTCCCTGCTTGTTGATGTACCACATGGTGGTGGTGCCTGTTCTGACCAGGACCACCTTGTTCTGCACAGATTTGGAAAAAGCTTGCAGTGCCAGAAACACTGCTCTGAGTTCCAAAAGATTGATGTGAAGCAGAGATTCCTGAGGTGACCACAGTCCTTGGGTGGTAAGATCCCCCAGATGGGCTCCCCAGCCCAGAAGGGAAGCATCTGTGGTATCACTGAATAAGACTGAGTGACAAAAGGAACCCCTTGTCTCAAATTGTCCTGATCCTGCCACCATTGCAAGGCCTGGATCAGGGTTTGAGTCACTGGGACTAGTTTGGTAAGGGAATCCTTTCTCTGGGACAAGAAGGCTCTTAAGTGGAACTGAATGTCCCTCATCAGGAATCTTGCTTCTTGGACCACTGCTGTGGAAGCTGCCATGTGGCCCAGAAGCTGAAGGAAATGCCTTGCTGGTCGAGACACCTGCAGGGTGAATGAAGAGACCAGTTCTATAAGGGTCCTTGCTCTTTACAGGGGAAGGCAGGCTCTTGCCTTTATTGTATCCAGCTCTGCCCCATGAAGGTGAGGAGCTATACTGGTTCGAGAACTGATTTTGGAAGGTTGAGAAGGAATCCTAAGGAAGTGAGCACTTGCTGAGTCATTTGCAAATGTGACTTGACTTGGTCTGGAGACTGACCTACTATGAGCCAGTCGTCCAAGTATGGGAAGATGGAAATCTTTTTTCTCCCTAGGAAAGCAACCACTACTGTCAGGCACTTTGTGAAAACCCTTGGGGCTGATGTTAGGCCAAAGGGCATTGCTCTGAATTGATAGTGGCCTGAGGGCAACTCGAACCTGAGGTACTTTCTGTGGGAGCACCTGATGGGGATGTGAAAATAGGCATCTTTGAGGTCCAGGGAGGCTAGCCAGTCCTCTGGCCTTAGAGAGGGAAGATTATTCCCAGAGTCACCATTTTGAACTTTGTTTTTTAAAGGTGTTTGTTCAGATATCTTAGGTCCAGGATGGGCCACCATTCTCTTATCTTTTTGGGGGTTAGGATGTACCTGGAGTACAATCCTTTGCCCCTATGTAGGGTGGGAAACCTCTCTGAGAGCTAAGAGGGAAGATGGATTTGCAGGTGGGAAGGATCTGGTTCTCATCTTGGGAAATTTTTTGAAGCTGAGAACCAGTCCCTGGCTTACTACTTCCAGGACCCACTTGTCTGATGTTAGACACTTCCAGTCCTGGACAAAGTAAGCCAGCCTGCCCCCTACTGGTATGGGAGAATCGGCCTGGGCAGACCCATCAGGGTGTCTGCTTGGCAGGGGCTTTAGGCTGAGGGGTGGATGCAGGCCTGCTCATCCCCCCTCTGCCTCTCCCTCTAAAGAACCCCCTCTGAGAGTAAGAAGAGGAGGCCTGAGCTTGGTAAAAAGTCTGCCCCTGCCCCTGGACTGCTGCTTTTGAGGAGTAGCTTGCCTTTCTTCGGTCTGAGCACTCCTGTAAGTGGTCCTGTACTTGGCCATCTTTTTCATGTAGTTCTCTGTCTGCTCCCCAAACAGAGAATTTCCAATAACAGGGAAATCCATGGCCTTAGCCTGGGTATCCTGTGATAGGCTAGTATATCTGAGCCAAGCCATCCTCCGAAGAGCCACAGATGTAGCCATGACTCATGATGAAACATCATTGGAGTCCACAGCAGCATGAAATTGTACTTTGGATGCCTCAGTCCCATCTGCAGCCACCTGCTCCAGCTCCTTAGCAAGCTGGTCAGGGGCCTGTTTAGCCAGAGCCAGCACAGTGTCCCACCTGGACTTCTGGTATCTAGCTGTGTAGGCCATATAGTTAGCCTGCTTGAGTCCCAAAGATGCTGCCATGTATTGTTTCTTTGCCATGGCATCAAGCTTCCTGGAGTCCTTGTCTGGGGGGTGTGATGCCAAGGGGATATTTGCCTTATTACAGGCAGCAGCCTGCACTGCCCCAACATGGCTGCATTGCTGGGAAAGGAACTCCATGTCTGAGCCTGAAAGAGTATACCTCTTATCCATTCGTCTGCCCACAGGAGGTATGGAATTAAGAGTCTTAAGAATTTAATGTGTCTGTTTCCCAAAGGATTTGTGGAGGGGAATAGACAGTCTCCTGCACTCTAGGATGTCCATCATCTCAACAGAATCGGGCTCCTCCTGATCCTCTACTGCTTCCTCCACAGGAAGCTGGAGGGTCTCAGCCACTTTTTTGTAAAACATAAAGTGAGAAGGGGACTCACAAAGCCTAGGAGGAGAAACACCTAAAGGTCTGTCTGGGGAGATGTCCGGGTCAATAGGCACATCCAGACTTTCATAATCACCATCATCATTCTCATACTCTCCTTCCTCCTCCTCCTCCAGTTCATAAAATTCTTCCAAAGTGTAATCCGGAAATGGGGGAACCGACTGAACCGAACCCCTGCCAGATGGTGCCGGTTCGGTCGGAACCGAAGTAAGCAACTGCACTATCCTTATCGCCTTGGCTATCTCATTGGCAGTTGGAGTATGAATTTCTGGGTCCGAAACGGACGGTTTATCTTTTCTTTTTCTTTTTACCGGAACCAACTTCTCCGAATCGGCTCTCCTTTTGCCCGAAGAAGTATCGCCATGGTCAGAGGGCACTCCTTCTGGTCTGGTCAGAACCGAACCAGGCTGGCCATCTGGGTCAGTGGACTTTTCAGCCTCCCTTTCCCTCAGTCTACTTAATCTCTTTTCCAGGGTAGATTTGGGAAAATTCTTACGAATTTGGCAGTCTGAATCGAGGTGGTCAAACCCCAGACAATAAACACAGGTAGTGTGGGGATCAGCCTTGGCAAAGACTTCCCCACACACACTGCAGTGTTGAAACCCAGTGGGCCCGTCTTTTTTCTTGGGTTTCTCAGACATGGCCAATCCTGACCAAAACGTACCCTCTTTTAGGCAATCCGCTAGGCAAGACTCCTCTATCGGTTCCTGACCGTGTCACGGGTCTTGGAAAAAACACATAATAAAATCCTTTTTTTTAGAACCAATACGGACTGGTTACCACACACTAAGTAAATCACAAACTTTTTTACCTGAAAACTGATCGGTTCAGCCAAACCGATCCACAATTTACAAGTTCCACACAGAAACTACACAGAAAACCTATCTAGTACTCACGGTACCACAGACAGAGACTTGAACCGACTGATCGATAACAGCAATTCAGTAGAAATCGAGTGAAAAAACGACACTTCAACCGACTATTTTGAACCGAGCAAAGGAGTAATCTCTGGAGCGACTGTTCAGTGAGGTGGAGTAAAGAATCTGACAGTTGGAGTTTAAACAACAGCAGACAGGGGCTTCAACCGAGGTCGCAGTGAACATTCCATGCTGGCCATGGAAAGTTTAACTCTTTGTTATCCGGGGCAGTTGAAAGGCAGGACCTAACTGCTTATGTAAGAATACAGCAAGACTTCATGTTGTTTGAAGAATAATTTTGAAATGGAGTTTGTTTCTGAAAGTCAGGACAACTCCCCCTGAAGAAATGACCACCTATCACAAAACTCTGGGGTTTCTAGTTGTACAAGTAGCCCTACAATTTTAATTAAAAAAAAATACTGCTTTGTTTTGAAACATTGGTGAGCAGCAGACTGGTTCAGTTCTTTTCAGTTTGCATTGTTGCTCTTAGCATAGCTCCCCTCTAGCACTTTATCCTAAGGAACCTGGATTTTCTGCCCCTCATCTTTGAAATGACAGAACCAGCCAGTGCCAGAATTCACAGATTGGGGTCCAGATCACTTCTCTTGGCCCTCTCCCTCTCCTGCTACACAAGAAAATTGCCTTGGATGGCAGTTCCAAGATTACGACTGATGTGAGTCTGCCTTAACAGCTTTGCAGCAGCTTAGTTTTAAATTTATATTTTTCTGTTGTTTTCTTTTTAGCTTAGTTGTTAGGGTTTTTAGTGAGTTATATTAGTGAGGGTGTGTTTAATTTTTTTTTTTCCGGGGTTCTGTTGATGTTTTTGTTTAAGTTTTTTAACTTACAAGCTTTTGCTTTAGTTGGCGTTTCAGCTTGTTTACAGTGACCCGGTTCTGCTGTTTGTTACCGAGTTTTGACCGCATTTTACTTTTAACAGTATAGCCTCAGTGCAGCTAAGCATTTTAGCTTATTTGCGGTGACCCGATTCTGCTGTTGTGTTACTGGGTTTTCAACCACATTTTTATCTTTTAATAGAGCAGCCCAGTCATTATACTGAACCCATTTTTGCGAATAGCATTCAGGAGGTATTACCTTTGAACTGTGAACTGCGCTCATGAATTGGAACACCATTTTGGAAGCCCGGATGCAAAGGAGATCATGCCGGAGCTGGGATTTCCAAAATCAGTCATTAACATATATTCCTCTTTCTATAATGACAGCTCAGGAGGTGGTGAGCTTGCCTGACCCTGGCATTTTTAATTCTTTTGATCGACAATGTGGGACTTTGTTTGGGTCTGGTGGTTTTTGCTGCTGAGGAGCGTCTCGACCTGAGCTCTCTGGGGTTAGGGGTTGGGCAGGAGTTCATCAGAGAGACTGCTGCATTTTGGTCCACCCTGGTGTCCAAGGTGAGGGCTCGGGCTGAACTATCTGTAAACCACTTCTATTTTGACTGCATGATTGACATTTAAATATCAGTCAAGGACTGATATTTTCATCTTATGTGGCCTGGAAGCTAACTGACTTTGACCTGTGGTTGGAGCCAGAGACTGCAGCCTGGCTTGACCCTTCCCCAGAGTAAGTAGGCTGGGTGAGAGCTCATCGGTGGCTGTAGCTTTTTTCCACCTTGGTGGCTTTTCGGAGTGGCACTGTCAGGGGATTGCACTAGTTCTGGGGCCCTACTTCAGTGGGATGGGGTCGGTGCTAGACTGATTGCAGTCTGGTTCTGGTTGCAAGGCCTTGGCTGGGCTGGCCAATTTACATCGCTGATGTGGATTATTTGCTCCCCCTTCTTTTTGGAATGAAGGAAACTGTGTTGCAATACCTGGACTGAGAAGTGGTGGAACACGTTAGTGATTTGAGAGTTCAATTGATACTTGGCCACTTGACTGGTGAGGCAGTGAGAGGGCCTCTGGATTTCTTTATTTCATTTTTTCTGATTTACTCGCTGTGGTGAGAGAACAGCATTTGGACTTTGAACTCTTAGAGTGGGGGTGAGGGCCCTACCTCTTCAAGCATGTTATTATATGATCATTTTGTTGAACTTCATCTGATACTGACTCACTTATTTATTATTTATTTTGTTTTTTATTATTTTATTGTTTATTGAATGGTCTATGTTAATTAGTTTGTGTAACGTTTGGACAGTACATTTATTTTTGGTATTTGATTTGGGTGGGATTAATTAATTTGTGTGCGGTAGTTATTATCTTAATAATGTGCTGGAGAGGCCAAAAGATGGTCAGGCAGCATTCCCCCACCAGGCTCAGGGAACTGCACCCTTTAGACTGCCCTTATTTATCAGTGGGGACTTATAAACACTGTCAATCCTTCAGGATTGCCAGGAGGCGCAGGAAGGGGCCGGGAACTGGGCCTGCTGGGGGAATGGAAAGGGGGGGACAAATTGAGGTGGTAGGGACCAGGCAGTACCCTAGGGTGAAATGGTGCCAGGACAGGGGTAATCCCTGTCTTGTTCCCGTACCCAGGGGCCCAGCAATTGATGCTGGTCAGGAGTTGAGGTCTTCCTCAGCATCTCATCCAACCCGGGCATTGTTATGTAGTGCCAGGTCCATCAAAATCAAGACAGCTATTATAGCTGATCTTGTTGAAATGGTGCATCTAGCATGCGTCACTGAGATCTGGCTGGACAAAAATGCAGGCCCTATATTGGCCTCTGCAGTTCCGGCTGGGTTTTTGGTGATTCACTGCCTAAGGTTGGATCGTAGAGGTGGGGGTGTAGCCATCTTTTTTAAGACCAAACTGGACCTTGTAGATGTTCCAGACAAGTGGGGACCACCATATCTTTTGAGTGTACATGGGAGAGGGTGTAGGTTGCAGGATACTCCTCATCTACTGTTCACCAGGTGAAGGGGGTTTATTCCTACAGGAGATTGCGGACTTCATTGTCGACATGGTTTTGGAGTCTTCCAGATGGATTATTCTGGGGGACTTTAATGCCTGGGTTGAAGATGAACTCTCACAGTTTGGTCAAAATCTCCTCCAGCAAATGACAATGATGGGCCTTACACAGGTAGTTACCTCCTCTACCCATACAGGAGGTCACTCATTGGATCTGCTGTTCCTCCTGGGGATGGAGATCTCCAACTTGGGGGTGGAACCAGTCAGTTGGTCTGACCTTCACACTGTAGGGTTCAGTTTTGGGGCCCCCCCAAATGGACCTACCCCTTTGGAGATGGTCCCGTACTTCCCCTTAAGGGGAGTTGCCCCAGATAGTCTATCGGCGGTTCTGGACCTATTGGGATTGCTGGGTGAAAGCACAAGTCCAGGGGACCTTGTACTAGCCTATAATAAGGCAGTGGGAGATGCCTTGGACATGATTGCTCCTGTTTGTGTTCGACCACTCACTCTTTGCCCAATGTTCCCTTGGTATGATGGGTCCTTGAAGGAGCTGAGGTGGGTTGGTCGAAGGCTGGAGAGAGAGCTTGGTGGAAGTCCGGCCTTGATGCTGACAAGCTTAGATTGATGGAACACTATGTGGGCTATCAGTCAGAAATCACCCCTAAAAAGGCAGAGTTCCAGTCCAGGGAGATTTCTTTTGTGCAGACTCGACCAGCTCAATTCTTCCTCACTGTTGACAGATTGTGCAGTCGTCTGTCTCCAGTCTGGCAGAACCTTTTCACAAATTAAGCGTGATGAGCTAGCTCAGTTCTTCGCAGATAAGGTTGCCAACATCAGGGCCGGAATCAACCCAGTTCTCTCTATGAGGGGTTGTGGAGGTCGATGGGAAGTAGTGAATACCCAGTCTCCCAGTCTATCTGGATGAATTTCAGCCTAACTGGAATTCATGGACATTGTGAGGACTGTCCAGTCTATGCACCGAACCTGCTGTAGTTTTGATCTGGGCCCTACCCCTCTGTTAGTGGGGTATGTAGATGTTATCTGCCTGATCCTAGCTGAAATTGTATGGAGATCCTTGGAATGGGGAGTCTTTCCAGACCCCCTAAAGGAGGCAGTCATTCGACCACTCCTTAAAAAACCCTCCTTGGATCTCGATGATCCAGCTAACTACCGACCTGTCTCTAACCTTCCCTTTGTGGGGAAGATTATTGAGAAGGTGGTTGTATTGCAAATGGACAATCACCTTGTAACTCATAATGTCTATGAAGCTCTTCAGTCTGGTTTCAGGAAGAGGCATAGCATGGAGACTGCCCTTGTTTGAGTACTTAATAATCTCCTAATGGCGAGAGATTGAAAGGCTCGTACTGCCTTTGTCCTTCTTGATCTCTCAGCAGCCTATGGCACTGTGGACCATGGGTTGCTTTTGGAGACCCTGCGGTTCCTTCATGGACTGTCAGTTACAGTCCTCGAATGGTTTCGATCGTTCATCGTAGGCAGGTCTCAGAGGGTGGTCACTGGAATTTATTCCTTTGACCCCCTCCCTCTGTCTTGAGGGGTGCCACAGGGCTCCATATTGGCACCCATGTTGTTTGCAGTGTATATGCTGCCATTGGGAGATATCATCAGGTGATATGGCTTGAGTTTTCACTGCTATGCAGATGATACTCCGCTGTATATATCCTTTGAGCCTGGACAGGTTGATGCAGTCTCTGTGCTAAATAGCTGCCTCTCTGAGATCAGAGAATGGATGAGCTCGAGCTGGCTGAGATTGAACCCAGATAAGACTGAGGTGTTGGTTGTGGACCCGTGTCGCCTGGAGGCAGGTTTTGGGGCTGGACACGTGTCGGCCTATGGCTTGATGGTGTCCAGCTTGTTACCTCAGATTGGATGCACAACCTGGGCGTTATTTTTGATGACAGTTTGACCCTGAACTCTCA
This sequence comes from Neoceratodus forsteri, assembly GCA_016271365.2. Taxonomy (NCBI): domain Eukaryota; kingdom Metazoa; phylum Chordata; order Ceratodontiformes; family Ceratodontidae; genus Neoceratodus; species Neoceratodus forsteri. Next base: position 1,454,261,345 of record CM057452.1, read on the forward strand.
GGTGTCAGCTGTGATTAAATCCTCATTTTACCATCTGAGGATATCACCCCGGGCGAAACACCTGGTTCCACCAGGTGACCGTCCAACATTGATCCATGCCTTTATTACTACCTGTCTTGACTACTGCAATGCCATCTATGTGGGGCTGATATCTGCCACCTGCAGCTTGCAGAACTTTGCGACTAGGCTGTTGACTGGCACCTCTAGGACCAGTCACATTACATCTGTGCTGCGTGAGCTACACTGGCTGCCAGTTCAGTGGCTGATCACCTATAAGGTAGGCTTGCTTACCTTTAAAGCTCTACCTGAACAGGGACCCACCTACCTGAAAGATCTCCTGATTCCCTACTCCCCCAATCGTCCTTTCCGATCCGCCAATGAGGGATTTCTATAGATTCCCAAGGTTCATTTAAAAACTTCTGGAGCTTGTGCTTTCTCATTTGCAGCACCAACCCTGTGGAATTCTCTACCTCGTCAGTTAAGAGAATGCCTGACCATTAGTAGTTTTAAAAGCATGCTGAACACTTATTTATTTTCTTTGGCTTTTCCAGACTAATTTTAAATAATTTATTCTGCTGCTTGCTTTTTAAATCTTATATTTATGTTGTGTACAGCGCCTTGATTTCAAAAGGTGCTTTATAAATAAAGTATTGACTGACTGACTGATCTAGGCTAGCCCAGTTTTTTGCAGAGCAGCTATTTACTGTACATTTAAACAGATTAATCTTTTTTTGGACTAAGGCGCACCACCTCCAGTACCATTTTTGTGTGGATTGGGTACAGGCCCAATAGGGAGACATTTATTCACCCCCACATTTGCAGACATCTTGAGTTCCCGTTATGCTGCCTCACAGTCCAAAGTAAATGACCACACTCAAAGTTGATTAGCTTACCAGTAGAGGGCCTGCAAGGGCAGAACAATGAACTACAGAAGTTCCAGTAAGACAGCATGTGCCCACACAGCAGATGTTTTTACAGTGCAGCTAAAAAGAAAAAGAAATTCAGCTACATTATGTGTCACAGTAAGCAATGGCCCATTTTCAAATATCTGGAACAACACCAATAATTAAGACTGTAAATAAAAGTAACTGTCACTGAGAATTCTATGTAGCAAGTTTTAAAAGTTTGGGGTTAGGATTATTAGAATCACCAACAGCCCAATGCATGCCTCCATGCCACTAACACAGGTTTTGGGATGGACTCAGGGAGCCAAGATGGTGACAGCCATGGCGGGAGAGTGCTGCCGAGTGCAGCAGATACCAACCTAGAAGAGAGAAGGCAAGGTTGTGCTGTAGCAGTGGCCCCTTGCGTTGGGCTGGGGAGTCTACTCCCTTGTAAGGGGTGATACTTGTGCACAAATGTGCTGTGCAGCAGTATACAAGGCCAAACAGTGGCAAGGCCCACCATTGGGGTCAGTGGGAGGAAACATACAAAAATACCAGCAGAAGACCTTAAAGTCTATCAAGCCTGCTCGATGTGGAGTCCATGCAAGATGCGTTACATGACACTCCACCCCCCCATCCCTTGACACCCTTACCCTCCCAATGACCTTATTCTATCCCCTTTTCAAACACTGAACCATTTTCTGGCTTACCACTTCTTCTGGTAGTCTATTTTACCTTGCAACCAATCTCTCTGTAAAGAAGTACCTCCTGGCCTCCTTCCTGAAACTTCCTCTCACCAGCTTACACCTGCTTCTCTTTGTGTTCTTGTCCTCGCTGAACCCAGATAGATATCTTAGATCACCTTTATTAATACCCTTAAGGTTCATGAAAGTGTCAGTCATGTCCCCTTGCTCCCTTCTCCTCAAGGGAGAACACGTTTAGATATTTTTTTATTAAAACGTTATGGGTCTACAGTATAAATTCCATGAGAGCAAGCCTTGTTTATAGAACAGTCCTAGTGAATAAGATAACTAAACACGACAAATTAATAAGCATACATAGTAACACATGCACACTTATATACTATCAGGTGAATAACACAACAGGTAACTTAAAATCTGTTACTCATGAAAAACAGTTACAAATGGATTCACCTGTCTGTTCAAACAAGGGCCTTTGCTGGCCTCGGGAGAAAATGAGGCATATAAATCATAACACTATTATTATGACAGTGGTAGATCGTCTTGGGCCCCATGGCGTGGATCCCTCACTGCAAGCTGGGTAAGCTGGGGCTTGCAGAGGTCAGGGCTTGGGCAGTCACATGGGGGTTCACCTGCAGACCTGAAGATTGGGTGGATGGTGAGGGAGGACAAACAGCTATGTAAAAAATTAAAAAGAAATAAAGAACCAGATTTCTTAGATGCTTTGATTGCAAGTACTGTAGGTTTTCAAGTACTTCCTTAGAGAAGACACATTTAAGCGTAAAAGACTCTCTATTTATATTCTGAAGGGATGATACCGACTATCTGTAGTTTACTAAATGAAAACTGACATTGCTGTCCTCATTAAGGGTGACATATGAAACAACATAATATGTTCCAGATTAGCCAAAATTAGTAGCAGTATCATCCCCCACCAGCGATTCTCACCAAGTTTGCATAACAGGTCTTTAACCCTTATGCTACTGGCAGCATTAGAATGTATAGGAATTCTGGACTGATATATCATTCTGTGACAAAGCAAGGGTTAATACTGTGACAACACCAGGTAACAACAATTAAATACGTTTATAAAATGGGCAGGGAAAATCCTTTATTTTGATTGGTTAGTAGTCATGCATTAGAAACGTCTAATGCATGGCTACTAACAAGTTTAGGTAACCACGGCTTCAGGTTTATGTGAGTCTAATCGAATGTTCATTTTTAAATTGCCGCCATTATTTTTACCGCTAACAGTGACATTGCTCTAACACTGAAAACCTCCTATTAAAACACGCCCAGTTCCTACAGATTACATTTTTTTATTTGCTTTCTCCACCCACCATGCCTTCATTTGCTCCCTTATTAACCTGTGTAGCTCACTGTAATTTTTTTATCTGATCATTGCGATCAGTCCCCAAACCAACCTCGCCCCTGCCTGCCACTCGCTCACAAACTTTTCTCCCACCCACTCAGCAACTCGCTGTTTCTTACCTCTCATGCCGTGCTCAAAAAAATAAAAAAGAAGCATTTACCAGCACATCACAGAACTACTAGAAATAAATATTTCTTCTAGTTTTGTGCTCTCCTGAGACTGGATTTGATGCCAGTAAATTGTTCCATTTTTGCTTTCTTTCTCACTCTCTCTCTCTCTTTCTGAATTCCTTTTTTTTCTGTAGTTGAGGTATCTTCCAGCTCGCGCTTGACTCGTCTTCCACTCCACCTGCAGTCCTTACATGCCGCTCTTTATCCTAACATTAAACAGCCACTAAAAATCCCTGGATTTCAGTAATAATATAAATATATTTTCTAAGCTACCTGTTCAGTATTCAGTATTCAGTAATGGCGGGGGGCTCCGGAAACCATGGCAACCCCAGATACAAAGTCAGCTACGGTGGCCACAGCAGGACAAAAAGCACAAACTAAAAAAACTGGCAGAGGAACTATATTAGGTCAAAATACATACAAGTGTTACTTGTTTCAGTATTTAAAGCAACAAATATTAATTTTTACATATATATAAAATGCAGATCCCCATTTTATAAGTGCAATAAGACACTCCGGGGGTGTGCATTAGACAATTCTAACACACGGTCAGGGGCTAAACGCACTTGGCCTGCGGCCTCGTGCCTTATTACGCCCCTGACCATGCGTTAGAAATGTCTAATGCACACCCCCCTCGTGTCTTATTGCTTACATAACTGTTCAGTGGAAGCATCTGCTGGCATCCCTTCCACAGGGCTTGCCTGTGTCCACCCTGAGATGGCCCAACTCCTGGCCCACTTACTAAGGATGCAAAGCCTCTCTGGCTAGTAACCGTACTATCAGAAGAAATTTAACTTAGGCCATAGGCCTCAATCTAATCTGTGTGATGCCATGTATAACATGACTAAGGGGTTCCCTTGGGGCCTTATCACTGTTACTATCATTTATCTGCTCTGAATACCTCTGTGCTTTGACACTCGCTGGAGGTCTCCCCCCCCCCAAAAAGCAGAGTTTTAAATATCCTGTATTGCAATCCTCTCTTGCCTCTGATGACTACATATTACTACACATCATGATACATGGTCTAGTAAAAAGAACGGCACCTACTGTATGTACAGGGATTACTAATCAGAATGTCTTGACCACCCAATTAGGTACCACATGTAACGCCCAGCGTAGTCTCTCACTAATACTAAAACTACTATGCACTGCAGATGTGGAAACTAACTCAGGATCATAAGTAACAAAAAAGTATTGATCGGCACAAACCTAGACTCTTCCTGTGTATAAAACAAAGGTTTAAAAACAGTTCACATGACTGTTAATAGCCTCAAAGATTAAACCTGGACTGGCAGTATAGCTTAGAGGTTAGAGCAACAAGCTGTGAATGGGCCTAGTACATCCAGCAGACCTGGGCTTGCTTCCCACATCCTCTACTTACATACATACTGCGTGACCCTGAGCAAGACTCCCATGCTGCCAGGTCACCCCTGGAAAACAGGCATTGTGCCTAGTGGGCCTTACCCGGTTACCAAAGACTAAAAAAAATGCACAAGCTGGAAGCCTAGGCTGATTGTATATGCTCCAGATATACTGACTATATCTAATACATAGCTGAGGCTCCACATTGCAACCCATGAAGTCAACATACATGACTGCTTGGTCACTAGCAAAGATCATATAAGCAAGAAAGGAGGAGCTTTACTGTGTGTGAAAGATACCTTTAATGCTAAGGAGCTTCCCACTATCCTGCCAGCAAAACCCTGCTGCAAATGTATTCTGATACAGATACTCCTGGGAGGAAAAAGCCCTTACTGAGCTGTTGTTTCTAAAACCTACCAGCTGAAGCTAAGTATAGTTTATCTGACTTCATTAACTGCATGACAACTGCTTACCATGGCGAAACCCTGGTTCTTTGTGATTTTAATATAAACTGGTCTGACGGACTGGGTAGAAACATGCACACTGGTCGAGCTAAGATCAGCATCCTAAACTTAAATAAGCTATCCCAGAGCCTACCCACAAGAATAACAAGACCAGCTAACATACTCTACTAGACTGGATCCTTGTAAGCTGATTTGACAGGGTACGTGCTGCATGGATGTTTGCTGATACTCTTAACAATCAATCCACCCTTTTTATGTTCACTATTGTGCTTGGACAGTGGATTTTGAGAGGTGTGCCACTGTAGGTCCAATGCAGGGCAGCCTGTAATGAGCTCAACAGTGTCAAACTAATCACTGGCCAGGCTGAGCATGACACTGCTGTGGTCTTCCTAGGTAGAAACTTTGTGTAGTTCAAAGAAAAGAACTGCTCAAATCATAAGGCAGCTCTTTCCACTGATCTGCATAATGCCACCCAGCAAGCAGAGCTGATCACCATCATGATCAGCCTGCTGTGGTCTTCCCTCCCCCAACATAAAAAAAAAATCACTTCCAACATCAGGGTATCCAGTCCCTGGCTCCGGCTGGTAACTCCCACCCCACCCACTTTCACTGTGCGACACCGTGGAGCCCATTCCCAGTGCCACTGAACATAACACTGACACTGGGGTGTCCAATCCCCAGTGTCAGTACCTGAAATGAAGAAAACCATCCCTCAATCCCTCCGAACCCCTTCCTTCTTAATTTTCCGACACAGGGTTGTCTAATCCCTGGTGCCGGCTACTACTCCCAACCCACCCATTTTCACTGAGTGACACTGGGGAGCCCACCCACAGTGCTGCCAAACATAAAACCATTCCTCATTCCCTCCCAACCCTTCCTTGTTAATTTTCCGACACCGGGGTGCATAATTCCTGGTGTCAGCTACTACCACCCACCCCTCATGCCATCAAACGTAACACTGACACTGGGTTGCCCAATCTCCAGTGTTAGTATCTGAAATAAAGAAAACTGTCTCTTGTAGTCTTTTTTTTTGTTTTTATACACTATGTAAAATAGAAAACCGCTGATGAATGTCTGTTGCCACCGATGGGCCACCGCCACCATTACCCTCCCACTCAGCACCCACCACCCCACAGCCCCTCACTCTTACTTACCTACTGGGGGTCCAATGCTGTAATCCTCTCTGGACCAGAGACACATCTTCGTTCTTCAATGCCGAACTAGGAACTAAGAAAATCAGGTATGTGGGTCACTGTATTTCAATGGTTTTTGAACTTGCCCTCATAACCTGGTCATTCTGGAATATTTTGGTTTTGGTATGTCTCAATTTTAACCACTGTATTATTGTCCACTGTATGTAATTTTTGCTGTATGTATCTAATCACGGGTCACCCCTGAAAAAGGGACCTCTGGTCTCAGTGGGCTTACCCGGTTATCAAAATCTAAATAAATAAAAATACATTTTCCCCCAAAATTTTCAACATATCCTTTTTTGGGACCCCACCTCATGAACAATAGCAGTTAAATCTTTGTGCTGTATACACTGCAATTAACCTTTATACCACCTTTGGTAACAAGTCAAAAATAGAAACAAAAGAAAAAAATTACTCACCTTAGTAATGTTGTTTCTTCTAATGGAGTCTTGCTATATTATGACTATTGCAGTTTGTCCCACCATTAGAACTGCTCTGGAGGTGAAAGAGTTAACTTCCATGCAGGGCATGGAACTTAGAGCGCGAGCTCGGTTAGAGAAGCTCTGTCTGGGATATTTCAAACCGAAACTGTCAGATCTTTACGAGCAAAACTCACTAAGGTTCTGTGTGGAAGCTGTAACCTACACTAGCCAACTGGCTACTAAAATATCAACACATTTTCCTGGTCCCAACACCAAGACTCAAGTCAGGGGACCAGAAAAAGATAACATAAGATAAGATAAAATAAAATAAAAACACAACACCCAAACACCCTAAAAAGAAGGGGTGGAAAACATAAAAAGGGCATCAATAAGTGCCAACAGTGAACTGCCCACCCCATACCCCAAGTAGAAGTTCTGAGAGGGGCAGGCTGGGGGGATGTCATAATATAGCAAGACTCCATTAGAAGAAACAACATTACTAAGGTGAGTAATTTTTCTTCAAACAACATGAAGTCTTGCTATATTATAATATTACAGAACTACACAGCAGTACCTCCATGGAGGAGGGACAGAACCTACTTAGAGATAGGCTCTGAAGCACGGCTGTGCCAACTGAGCATCCCTCCTGGCCTGGATATCCAGGGAGTAATGCTTGGTGAAAGTGTGTACTGTTTTCCAAGTAGCTGCTTGACATATCTCTAAGATAGAGATGTCTCTGGCAGCAGCTAGAGACGCAGCTGTACCTCTGATAGAGTGAGCCCTCAGGCCTGAGGGGGGAATCTTACCCAGTTTTTGATAGCAAAATTGGATACAAGAGACAATCCACCTGGCAATGGATCTCTTAGTGGCAGGTTTCCCTTTCCCAACCTCACCAAAAGTGAGAAACAGTTGGAGGGAGTCAAACCTGTGACCCTTGGTACGCTCTATGTAGTAACTTAGGGCCCTCTTAACATCTAAGCTGTGCAACCTCCTCTCACCGGAGGAGGAATGGTCAGTGAAGAACACTGGAAGCGAAATAGATTGATTAAGGTGGAAATCTGAAACCACCTTAGGCAAAAACTTCCTGTTAGTCCTGAGGACTACCTTATCCCTGTGAAAGGAAATAAAGTCAGTCTCCACTGACAAAGCTTGTAACTCACTTATATGCCTGGCAGAAGTGATGGCTACCAGAAATAAAGTTTTCCAAGTCAAGTACTTAAGCTCTGCCGAAGACAGAGGTTCAAAGGGTTGCATCAGCTGAGCAATGCAAACATTAAGATCCCAGGCAGGGGCAGGGTCCTGAATGGTGGATTGGTATGGAAGCAATCCCTAAAAACTTGGAAAATACAGGGTGAGCAGAAAGAGAAGAGGGCTTCCTGCTGAAATAAAAGCAGAGACAGCTGCCAAATGCACTTTCAGGGTAGCTGGTCTCAGTCCCAAAGAATTAAGATGGACCATATAGTCCAAAACAGTGAGCAAATCAGCAGATTCTGGGAAATATGCTTCCCAGAACACCATATGGAAAACCTTTTCCATTTGGAATTATAAGTAGCCCTAGTTGAAGGCTTTCTAGAAGCTTTCAAGATTTCGAGAACACCTTGAGAAAGTTGTAGATCAGCAAACTCTAACTCCTCAAGAGCCAGGCCTTGAGGTTGAGGGATTTGAGATTCGGATACCAGACTCTCCCCTGGGCACAGGTTAACAGATTGTGGTTCCTGGGGAGACACAGGGGAAGATGGACTGCTAAGGACAGAAGGAGTGGGTACCAGGGCTGCCTGGCCCAGTCTGGAGCAATCAGGATCATCTTGCAGGGCTGAGATCTGATTTTGACTAGCACCTTGAACAGGAGAGGGAAGGGGAAGGCATAGAGAAACTTCCCTTCCCAATCGAGGAGAAAGGCATCCAGGGGGACTGAGCCCAACACTCGGGGCCTGCAACAAAAAGTGGAAGTTGATGATTGTCTGGGGCTGCAAAAAGATCTATCTGAGGGGTGCCCCATCTGGCAAAAACTATCCCCAGTACTCGGGGATCCAGTGACCATTCGTGATGGCCCTGGGAAATCCTGCTGAGAGCATCTGCCAGGACATTGTCCTTGCCTGGGAGGTGAACTGCTATGAGGGAAGTGTTCAGGGAATAAGCCAGAGACCACAACTTCATTGCCTCGGTGCACAAGCCGAAGACCGAGTGCCCCCTTGTTTGTTGATGTACCACATTGTAGTGGTGTTGTCTGTTCTGACCTGTATCACTTTGTTCTGAACAGATGCAGAAAAAACCTGAAGTGCTAGAAAAACAGCTCTGAGTTCCAACAGATTGATGTGGAGCAGAGATTCCTGAGGGAACCACAATCCCTGGGTGGAGAGGTCGCCCATGTGAGCTCCCCATCCCAAGAGGGATGCATCTGTAGTAAGGGTCAAGGAGTGAGATAGAGGGATGAAGGGCACCCCTTGTCTCAGATTGCTCTGATCCTGCCACCACTGAAGGGCCTGGATCAAGGTTCGAGTCACTGGGATCAACTTGGATAGGGAATCTTCTTTGAGACCAAAAGGCTCTCAAATGGAACTGAATGTCCCTCATCTGAAATCTTGCTCCTTGCACTACAGCTGTGGAAGCAGCCATGTGTCCTAGGAGCTGTAGGAAATGCCTTGTTGGTCGAGAGACCTGCAGAGTGAAGGACGAGGCCAAGGCCACCAGGGTCCTTACCCTTTCTAGGGGAAGGAAGGCTCTGGCCTGCTTTGTGTCCAGTTCTGCACCTATAAAGGTGAGTACCTGGACAGGTTCCAGAACTGACTTTGGAAGATTGAGAAGAAAGCCCAGAGAGGTAGCAGCTGCTGGGTAACTTGCAGGTGTGATTTGACCTGGTCTGGAGACTGACCCACAATGAGCCAGTCGTCTGGTAGGGAAAGATGGCAATCTTTTGCCTTCTTAAATGAGCAACTGCTACTGCCAGGCATTTTGTGAATACCCTTGGGGCAGAGGTAAGGCCGAAGGGCATTGCTCTGAACTGATAATGGCCTGAGGGCAGTTCGAATCTGAGGTACTTTCGGTGGGAGCTTCTGATAAGAACATGGAAGTAGGCATCCTTGAGGTCCAGGGAAGCTAGCTAGTACCCTGGCCTTAGGGAGGGTAAAATCATTCCCAGAGTCACCATTTTGAATTTTGGTTTTAAAAGGTGCTTGTTCAGATATCTTAGGTCCAGGATGGGCTGCCACTCTCCTGTCTTTTTTGGGGTAAGGAAGTACCTGGAGTACAGACCCTTGCCCTGGTGTAGGAGAAACCCTTTCTACAGCTCTGAGAGCCAGGAGGGTTGAGACTTCTGTTTCCAAAGCAAGAGTCTCTAGAGGGTTTGCAGGTGGAAAAGATCTGATTCTCATCTTTGGAAATTTTTTGAAGCTGAGAACCAGACCCTGACTTACTACTTCCAGGACCCACTTGTCTGATGTTAAAGACTCCCAGTCCTGGACCAAGTAAGCCAGCCTGCTCGCTACAGGTAATGGAGAACCGGCCCTGGGTATCCCATCAGGGTGCCTGTTTGGCAGGGGCTTTAGGCTGAGGGGTAGGAGCAGGCCTGCTTGTACCCCATCTTCCTCTCCCTCTGAAGAACCCCCTCTGAACATAAGCTGAAGAGGAGGCCTGGGTTTGGTAAAAAGGCCTGTGAAAAGGCCTGCCTCTACCCCTTGGGGGCTGCCTCTGAGGAGTGGCTTGCCGTTCCTTGGCTTGTGCACTCCTATAAGTGGTTCTATATTCATCCATTTTCTTCATATAATTCTCTGTCTGCTCCCCAGAGAATTTCCCACCACAGGAAAATCCATAGCCTTAGCCTGGGTATCCTGTGACAAACTAGTACACCTGAGCCAAGCCAATCTACGAAAAGCCACAGAAGTAGCCATGACTCTAGAGGATACATCATTAGAATCCACTGCAGCATAGAATTGCACCTTAGATGCCTCAATACCATCAGCAGCCACCTGCTCCAGCTGCTTGGCAAGCTGGCCAGGGGCCTGTTTGGCTAAAGCCATGACAGTATCCCATCTAGATTTTTGGTATCTTGCAACATAAGCCATATAATTTGCTTGTCTGAGTCCCAAGGATGCTGCCATGTATTGTTTTTAGCCATGGCATCAATCTTCCTGGAGTCCTTGTCAGGAGGATGTGAAGCCAGGGAATATTAGCCTTGTCACAGGCTGCGCCTGAACTACTCCCAACATGGCTGCATTGCTGTGAAAGAAATTCTGTATCAGGACCTGACAAAGTGTACCTCCTGTCCATCTTTTATCTACAGGAGGCACAGAATTCAGACTTTTAAAATTTTTATTGTTTGTTTCCTAAAGATTTATGTAAAGGAATAGACAATCTCCTGGACTCTGGATATCCATCATCTCTACAAAGTCAGGCTCCTCTTGCTCATCCACAGCTTCCTCCAAAGGAAGCTGGAGGTTCAACAACTTTTGTAAAACAGAAAATGAGAAGGGACTCAGCAAGCCTGAGGGAGATTCTCCTAAAGGTCTGTCTGGGGAGATGTCCGGTTCAATGGGCACATCCAGACTTTCAAAGTCACATTCACACTGTTCATAATCATCCTCCCCTCCTCTGGTTCATAAAACTCCTCTATATCATATTCTTGAACCGGTGGAACCTGACCTCTTGCCAGATAGTGGCGGTTGGACAGAACCGGAAAGTGACTGGACAATTTGGATTGCTTTCTATCTCTGCAGCAGTTGGAGAAGGATTTTTGACTCCACACCTGCTGATTTTCTAGTTCTCTTTGCTGGAACTGGCTCCTCCAGAGTCAGCTACGTTTGCCGAGAAGTCTGCCTGGTCAGAGGGCACTCCCCTCTGGTTCGGTTGGCACGAACTGGGCTGGCCATCCGGGTCAGCAGACTTTTGGCCTCTCATTCCCAGAGCCTACCAACTCTCTTATCTAGGTAGCTGCAGGGAATTCTTACAAATCTGGCAGTCTGCATTGGGGTGGTCAAACCCCAGACAATAAACACATGTGTGTGTGGGTCAGCCTTGGCAAAGGCTTCCCACAGACACTACAGTGTTGAAACCCAGTGGGCTGGTTTTCTTTTGGGTTTCTGAACATAAATACCAGCCTAACCAAAAACTTGCCCTTTTTCGGCAGTGCCAGGCAAGACACCCTTATCGGTTCCCAACCGTGTCACGGGTCGTGGAAAAAACCGTAATGAAATCCGTTTTTAGAACCGATAAGAACCGGGAACCGCACTCTAAATGCTTCAGAATAAAGTTTCCACACAACCTGATCGGTTCAAACCGAACCGATAAACATTTACAAGTTCCACACAGAATAAACCTATCTATTACTTACAATACCATAGACAGAGCTTGAACCGATCGGTTTGCGGTTAAAATAATGATAATCGCGGTTGAATTTAACCGAGAAAAAACTCTTTAAACCGAGAAAATTAACTGAGCAGTAGGAGGAATCTCCGGAGCGACTGTTCAGTGAGGCGGAGTAAAGAATTTGACAGTTTCGGTTTGAAATATCCCAGACAGAGCTTCTCTAACCGAGCTCGCGCTCTAAGTTCCATGCCCTGCATGGAAGTTAACTCTTTCACCTCCGGAGCAGTTCTAATGGTGGGACAAACTGCAATAGTCATAATATAGCAAGACTTCATGTTGTTTGAATAAGCTTTTTTTACAAAGAAACATAGAAAGTGAGGGACAGAAAAGACCTGAATAGTCCAGCCAGTCTCTCCCAAGATTTCATATTTGGTGACGTGCTGTTCTCCCGCCCAGTCTCACCATCCCTTCTATACATTTCTGGTTTGATTTCTCTTGAATGCCACTATTATCTTTGCCTCCACAACCTTGTCAGGATGTTTGTTCCTCCCATCCACCATCCTGTCTGTGAAGTACTGTAATACTTCCTAGTGTCCTTTTTGGCCCTCCCCTTCCAGCTTACGCACATGCCCCCCCCACCGTGGATGCACTGTTTCTTACTTTGAACACACTTGCCATGTCCACCATGTTGCCCTCTCCCTTCTGTACTCTAGTGAACACATGCTGAGACTTTTCAGTCTCTTACTGTACCCCTTGCCCTGCTGGCCATGGATCAACCTCATAGCCCTTTGTGGCACTGTCTCTAATCTACCTTTGACCTCCTTAGGTGTGGCACTCAGAAATGGACATAGTATTTCAGTTGCAGTCTCAAGGCTGCCGTAGGAAGAGCAATATTACTTTCTCTCTTCTGCTAGTAATCCCCTTCCTATGCTCCCCAGCATTCTGTTAATACCCCAATATGCCCTGATGCACCAAATTCTCCAGACTGAACATCACTATCTCTAGTGCTGCCTCAATTGTAGCTTCACTCACCCGGTGTATGAGGAAACAGTCCTGAGTGACACCCACAAATCATTGCCTTTTCTGACTCCTAAATACTGGCATCCTGATGGCTAGACAGAGCTAAATTAAGTACGGGGGCGGGAGGAGGACCAGCATCAAGGGAAAGAGATGATAGAAGAAGAGTGATATTAAACAAAATGACCTAGGGGATATTCAGGGAGGGTATAGGTTCCTCTGAAGGCTGGGATTGGAGAGGCACCCAACAAAACAGAGAGGGGTCACCTGAAAGGGAACTCAGCCAGGCAGAAATCAGAAAAACTGTTAAAACAGGAGACTAATGGAATAGCAGACTTCCTGAAAAGCTGAATGCATCAAAGCCAGAAGTCTTGGAAACAAAATGGGGGACCTTCAGACCTTAGTGGAGGAGAGTCAGTTGAACTTGATGGCAACTATAGAAACCTGGGCATGCCCAACAATGTGTGAGACCTGAACACACCTGGTTACTCAGTCCACAGAAGGGGCAGAGCAAGAAGAAAGGGTGGGGGAGTTGCTCGATATGTTAGGGAGGGGATCAAGGTCACAAGGGAGGTGGTGGGTGGTTCTGGGACAGAGACCCTATGGATCTTGGTCGAGTCAGAAGTGCACCATGAGGCTGGGGGTGGTCTACAGACCATCAGATCAGTGTGAGAAATCAGATGAAGAACTTGAGGGAGAGATCAGACAGGTCATGAAGCAGGGGGCAGTGGCTGAGTTCAATCTACTGGACATAGATTGGAACATCCTGGTAGCCAGTAGTTAGAGAAGCCAATCCACACTGGATACATTCCAGGATAGCTTCTTAATGCAGGAAGTCAGAAATCCAACTATGGAGAGGATCACCCTGGATCTGGTGCTGTTTAACTGTGATTACATCAGAGACATAAGAGTTGTCAAGCCACTGAGTAGTAGTGATCACCTTGTGGTCTGGTTTAATCTGGATAAGGGAATGGAACACATGAATACAAAAACTCAGGTGCTTGAATTCTGTAGGGCAGATGTCAATGTCATGAGTGAAAAAAATGCAGGAAGACTTAGAACAACTCAAAGGGGACTGGGTGGGAAGAAAATCAAGCATGCTCAAGGACAGCCTTTAGAATGTTACCAGCTCTTACCGGAGATAGGTTAGTAAGAAGACAGAGAAGACTGATGTAGTTCTCTGGGGAGGTGAGGTCAGTAGTGAGGCAGAAGAAAGCAGCTTTCTGGGAGTGGCATAAAGGAGGACAGAGAAGAATACTTTGACATATAGAAGGTGGTCAGCAAACGTATAACGGGCTAGCACCGAGCTGAGGATAGTGGAAGATGTAAAGAAAGGGGACAAGACTTTTTGATATATCAGAGAAAAATGACAGACCAAAGAAGGTGCTAAGACCCGAGAAAAACTGGGTATAAGATGGAAAAGGAAAAAGCAGAACTACTGAATGATCATTTCTACTCTGTGTTTACCAAGGAAAAGGGGGCCTTTACCGTGGTGGTGGGGGGGTGGGTTGGCAGAGAGAAGGAGACAGGGGCACTTAAACAGAAACATAGAATTCTAGGGGCAGTAAAAGATTTGCAGTCCATCCAGTCTGTCCGGTCCCTACCTTGGTACTGATACCAGTCTAGTGTTGGTGAGGCCATACTTTGCTTACACACCTACCATGCTACCCCTCCTAGTCTGCACATTCTAAGTCTCTCCACATGGTCCCCTAAACCTGCCCCACCCATGTTTAAATGTATGTTTAAAATGTGCAGAAATTATTACTGCAGAGAGAGCTCTCATGGGACTTCTAATCCTAAAGGTGGACAAGTCTCCAGGCCTGGATGGAGCACACCCCAGGATGCTAAAGGAGATTGTATGACTGCTAGAAGTGGCCATAGAAGACCTGTTCAATGACTAATTGGCAACAGTTGAGGTACAAGGAACTGGACAGCAGCAGATATTGTCCCCCTCCACAAAAGTGAAACTAGTGATGATCTGGGAAACTACAGGACAGTAAGCTTGACATCCATAGTAGGCTAGCTCATGGAAATCATTCTGGAGAAGAGACTGGTAAAGTTCCTGGAGGACAGTGGGCTCTAGGACAGCAGGCAGGAAGGGTTTCTGTCAGGATGGTCACGTCAAACCAGTTTGCTAGACTTCTTTGACTGGGTCATGAACGTCATTGATAGGGGACTAGCAGTAGTTGTGTTTGGACTTTAGTAAGACCTTTGATTCAGTACTACACATGAGACCAGTAAAGAAGCTAAGAATTGTGACACTTGGACAGCTGGTTCTGATTAACCTGTGCTTTTTGTAATATAAAAATGTGTTATTGAATGTCTCTCATGAGAGATGCTGACAGTCTGTGGAATGACAAACCCCAGTTTTAGGTAATAGGTATTACCTGGAAGGCCAAGAGATAATTACTGGCTACAAGAGTCCATATAAACTTTTATAACAATCAGAGGAAACACAGTCAAAACGTACATGGTGATACAAAGCATGTTGCACCTCTGTGAGATCTGGCAGAGAGACATAACAAGTCCTTAATGTCCTGGAAAGGGGAAGCTGCTCATAAGATCAAAGAAAGTCTTATGAGAACATGAGTTATGCTGAGATCACAGAATTTACCTTTGATAAGACATCCTGTTTTGCATAGATATCTTTTTTATATATATTCTGACAGGGAGGAGCTAGGTGACCTCATGCAAAGAGGTTGGCAAAGACAGTTTTTTAAACAGTATTCTGTTTTCCTTCAGACACTTTTATCTACACTCTGATAAAGACACATCTTTGAGCACTTTAAGCAGGTACTCAGAGAAAGACACGCATCTAAGTACTGCAGTAGGAATTGCACTGTTAAAACCTTGTTCTTTTAAAAGATTGTATGGTTCTTGTGATATATGATTCTGTATTTTATGTTTTACATACTTTTATCTACTTTAGTAAAACTCTATTTTTAGAGCCTACTTGGTCTGTCTTTGAATTTCTTTCTTTAACAAGTGAAGTATATATGGTTAAAGCAGACACTATGCATAAGCTTGAATGGCAATACCAAACTGGAAAAAGGTAAGAGTAATCTG
Organism: Neoceratodus forsteri; assembly: GCA_016271365.2. Lineage (NCBI taxonomy): Eukaryota > Metazoa > Chordata > Ceratodontiformes > Ceratodontidae > Neoceratodus > Neoceratodus forsteri. The sequence goes on from CM057452.1 coordinate 1,454,277,297, forward strand.
AGGTCTTTATTAGAGTTTTTAAGGGTTCATTTTGTACACCTGGTTAGGTGCCCATAGGCAAAGATATCTGGCCCCCTGAAGACAGAATTATCTGAGCCTGTGCATTGGATATGCTAGCAAGAGGTTCACAGGTTGAATCCCTCCAGAACTGAGACTAAAGGTTGATTCGAACCCGCAAAACAGACAGGAGGGTTACCCTGTTTCTGTTAACTGTTCACATGACTGTGCTCGGAGGTTGGCACTGTGGGAGCACAGGGTCTGGCCTGCTGAGTAGGTTTGTGACACCTAGGGGTGGGGAACAAATGACAAAGTGGGTGGGAAACTGGTTGGGGGAAGAACACAGAGAGTAGTAATTAATGAAGCGTACTCAGGAATGAGGAATGTCACAAGCAGGATTTTGCAGTGCTTAGTGCATGGACCAGTACTATTCTATGTATTTGTTTAGAATATAGAAGAGAGCGTCAAAGGTAAATTCTCCCTTTTTGTGGATGTTACGAAGCTCTGAAGAGGGCTAATTATGAAGAATGGATTAGCAGGGAAGATTTGAAAAAGCTGGAAAGTTAGAAGACAACATAATATGTTAGCATCTGAATACAGTGGAACTGTATCCATAAGTAATGACTGCACTACATCATTAAGCTATGTAAGTCGATACTTTATCTTCTGCAATAAAGTGGAGTTTAAAAAAAAGTTGGAAAGGTGGGCAGGAATCTGGCAGCTGAGCTTTAATACAAAGAAGTGCAAGATTATGCACGTCAGGAGGAGGAACACAAGGGTTAATACCAGTTAGGGGTATCACCGTTATGGTGTCAAGAAGAAGGACTAAGAGGTAGGAATCTCAAGTTCCCTCAAGTCACAGTGCAATTAGGCAGTGGGAAAAGTAAACAGGATGCTCTGTTGTTTATGCAGGTGTATCAGCAGCACATGCAGTGTGGTCATATTTATTTATTTAAGAGATTTACAAGGAAGGCACGCTGACCACAGTACTGCTCGATTCCGGGTGCGTCCTGGGGGAAGGGGAGCAGTGGAGAACTACGTAAGCAATAATACCCAACAGGGTGGGTGGTACTGTGCTATACTGGACTGGCCAGAGGCGTAATGAGGCCCTATGCCGCAGGTGGAGGGCCTTATAGCCCCTGGAAGGTCCGGTATAGCATAATACTGCCCACCCAGGAGGGTATTATTGCGCTTAGAAAATAGGTACTGTAAAAGAAAATAAGCTTAATAAAAAATGTTAATAAAACATTTATTTAGAATAAGATTTTTAGTAAAATAGTTCCTTCACCTACTTTACAATGAGGCCTTTAGTCCTAGTAGAGATTCTGTAGTTACCTTCCCCTCCCCCCCCCAAAATAATGCTGGTTGTATGCAGTTGCCACCTCCACAATAGGTTGTTACTTCACTGCCCCCCCAACACACACACACACACACACACACACACACACACACACTCTCCACTTTTCTTTTGTTTCTTTATTGATGCTTTTTTGCCCTGTGTCTTTTAATACTGGGGTAGGAAATGTTGCAGTTGCAGTCAGAAGGAGAAAGCGCGGTCTATGTTTTTCTTTGTGGCTTCACTTTTGTCTCCTCCTTCCCACGCCGCACTGATATTAAAATAAATGTCATATTCCTGTGAAATCCCTGAGGAGATAAATTTTATTTTTTCCCTAAGTTTCATTCGCACGTTTGAGCTATACAGGTGACAGGTGGGCGGACAGATGGGTGGCTGAACTAGCATCCTGCTGAGGAGGGACATAACATCCAAAACTTAAAATCGAGGAGCCAGGTTAAAAAGTAAAATAAGCTTGTGATAAGAAGTTATGGTATTCGTTTACTTGAGGTGGGGTACTGAGCACAGCTAGTTTTGATAGTGTTGGCAGTAGCGCTGGTACAAGAGACTGAACTTCGTTTTGGTATTGGAGCACATGGATGGCTTTCAAGAAGGCAGAGTTATTTTTTTTTCAATAGAAATGAGGGTGGATCTAGGGAATGGGGTTTGGTTTTTTTATAAGAATAAATTGCAGGAGACTTTGTGGGCAGGGTTTGTGTGAGTGGTGGGGCAGAGTCCGTTTCATCAGCAGCGTGAATGACTGAAGGCATGGCCGTTGGTCAGAAGCACTGTCGTATGCAGTTGCGAGGGCTAGGGGGGTGGAGGGGTCGAATTACTCACTTCTGTTGTCTCCCCTCCTCTCAGATGTGTGCCATTATTGCTTTTTGTTTCCTTTTTTAGCATTTTCACAGTGGCGTGGTTGAGAGATGGTGTCTACTGTCGGCAGATGTACAGCAAGCAGGACCCATAATCAGAAAATAAAATAATGGAGATCTTGGCCCTTTTGACAGAATCGGTGATCTAGCAGTTGACTGTGTTTAGGCTCTGAGGTGAGCACTGTCTGTGCTACCGAAACCATAAGGTTATTTTAAAAAAAAAGTTTACTTTGGTTAAAGACTATGCAAAAAAGGAGTATGTAGCACAGGTTGGGGGGGTGGATCTCTTGCTAAGCGAGAGAAAAAAATGGTGGCTATTTAAAACTTAACATATGACATAGGCAAGGTACAGTGGCAAGGACTGGGACCAGAACTTGGCCATGAGTCTCGCACAGTGGGACTGTCTATGATCCTAGAGTAATGGGAGGCCCAGAGTCTGGTAGAGAATGCAGAGATGTGTGGAGGGCGGACAATCGAGAGCAGAATGGCAAAAGGAGAGGAAGAGAGGGTCCAGTCTGGCCAGGGTGGACTTACAAGCGGCGCTGTAGACTACGTCTCTGTAGTCAAAAGTAGGGGGAATCATTTTCTGCACAAGTGCATGACAGGCTAGCAACGGGATGCAACCACGGTTGCAATACATGGCACCCAGCGTGGGGTGGAGCTTTTTGTGGATAGCAACGACATGTGCAGAAAGGTCAAGGTGCTGGTTGAGCCAGACCCAAAGGTTTCTAAAGAAGGTGCTAGCTTCCAAAGTAGCTCCATCCAAAGTGTAGAAGAAGGGGGTGGAGGGTAGCTGGGAGAGTCTCTGCCTCGTGCCGAAGGTCATTGAGACCATCTTGTTGGCGTTAAGAAAAAGCTGATTAGCACAAAACCAGAGCTGAACATTGTTGAAGTCCTGCTGTAGCCTGGTCACCACCTCAGTGGTCAAAGGGACTGATGTGTACAGCACCATGTCGTCCGCATACATGTGGATGGATGTGTGTGGGAAGGCAGTGGGCAGGTCATTGAGGAAGATGAAAAATAGGAGTGGTCCAAGGACCGATCCTTAGGAGAACTCCAGTGGTGACTGGAAGGGAGGTAGAGGTGGAGTTTCCAATTCTAACAGATTGGGACCTGCCTACCAGGTAGGAGTGGAGCCAGCTGGAGGCCTTGGTAGAGAGCCCTGCAAGACTGAGCATGTCCAAGAGGACAGCATGGGAGACAGCGTTGAATGCTTAGTCAGGTCGACAAAAATAGCTGAGGTGATGTGGCCTTTATCCATACCAGCCAGAATGGAATCTGTGAGCCAAAGAATGGAAGTGAAGGTGGAGTGGGACTTCCTGAAGCCAGACTGGTAGCATTAGAAGAAGGAGGAGGAGTTGAAAAATGAAGAAAGCTGAGAGAGGACAAGGCGCTCCTGGAGTTTAGCCAGTATGGGGAGGAGGAAAATTGGGCAGTAGTTACTGGGACAGAGGGGTCACCGCCCTTTGGAAGCTGGATAACTGTTGTGTTCTTCCATTCCGATGGGAAAAAAGCTAAGGAGAAAGAGAGGTTGCAAAGAATGGCCAGGGGATGGCAATAGCAGGAGCAGCCAGGTAGAGCATTTTGGAGACCAGGCTGGAAGGGCATTTGCCTTTGGACAGATTTAGGGTCGTCAAGGTGTTCTAAACTTCTGAAGGGATGACCTGATGGAAGGAGAAATCAGGAGCTGTGGCTTGTGCAGGGGGGTGGGATTTTGCTGGTAAAGAGGAAGAACAAACAAAAGTGACAAGGTACAATTTGTGAAAAACGAGTTAAATTCTGTGGCCACTACAAGAGGATCCGTTATGGAGGTACGGCCTACATTTAAAACAGGGATAGGAGGCTGGGAGGGTGTGGAGAAGAGCGATTTGACCATCTTCCTTGGTACAGATCCCTGCTACACCCTCACCTGTAGTACTGTCTCCAGCTCTGGATTCCCTGTATCAGAAAGGATACAAATAGACTGGAGGCCATCAAGAGGAGAGTCACAAGAATGATACAGGGTCAGAAGGGAAAAGGGTACGGACAGAGTCTGGAGAGCCTGGACATGAACTTGCTGAAAACTAGGAGGGAAAGAGGAGATATGACCGAAACTTTCAAATACATGAAAGGCACCAGCAAACTGTTAAAAATCGTGAGTACCCAAGGAATACTAACAAACGGGTGTGGGGCAGGTTCAGGAGAAACAAAAGGTAACAGAGGTTACTCACCTGTAACCATAGCTCTACTACTGGTATTCAGTTTACAACACTCTTATTATAAGGAGTGCATGGCAGGGATTCACAGTGAGGCTCTACAGTCACTGAAATGCTGAAGCCTCCTCTGGCAGATCAGCAGTAAAGCAGACAATTAGCAGGTGGATCACATCCTGCATCACCCTCTGCTGTTGTTGGGTTGATAGGGAGCCACCCGTGGGGTGGAATGCTCATTCCACCAGGCATACCACTGCCTGAATGGCTTCTCCCAGTACATCCCCAGTGAGGAGATCTGCAAGGCTGCTACTTAGGCTAAAGCATACATGTTCATCTCCTACTACAGCACTGATGTTTTCAGTCATTGCTGCTTCTGGGGCCTTAGTACTCTACACTCTGTTTGCCAAATAGGAGTGTGTGCCTTGCTCCCCCTTCCCCCCCCCCCGAGGAATGCTAAGAGTCTGCCAAAGGATGGATAGTGAACTAAATCCAAGTTGATAAAAATAGAGGATGCTTCAATGAAGGTCACATGACCAAAAACGTCAGCATGTGACACTAGCTACTGAGAAAGTGCTCTAGTGTATTACGCTCCTGAACAGTTTTCTGAGAAAGAGACATGCAAAAATTAAGTTACGGAGTTGGACAAGTTTTTAATAGTTGTGTGGCTGCTATGTTTGGCTCGACTTAAAGGTGGACTGCAAGAAAGATTTTGGAAAGAACGCTGGATGACTGCACATCTATTTCCTTTGGTATGCTGCTTCCTGCATGGCCCAGTGGGGACCAAAAATAGAGGTTATTCACCTGTAACAATAATTCTATTATTTGTAGTCAGTTTACATCCACACAACCCATCTGACCTCCCCGGTAAGAGATGCACATACCCCTGCTTCCAGCATGCAAGATCCGACACTGATGGGGTGGAACAGGAAGATGATCCCCCAGGTAATGGGAGGAGTTTAGCTTGAAGATGTCCAGTGTCTGTGCTGGTTCTCAGCAACAGCCAAAGTGGGGATAGTAAATTGTATCCACAGTCATAGCAGTATTACTTCATGGAGAAGGTGGTGGAGGGGTGGAATATGCTGCCAGGGGAGGTGTTGAATGCAAGCTTCAGGAAGTGGGTGGGACAAATATAAAGGGTTAATCAAGAAGAGAGGTGGTGGGAATGGACCTGTAAATGACAAGTAGCGGCCTCACATCATGCAGGTAGATAACCCTCAAGGTCTTCTTCAGCTGGCTTGTTTCTATCCTCCGGTCTATGTCTGAAAGGTTGAAACAGTCCATTAACACTATTTCTCCCAGTCCCACTGCTTTTCTTAACTCCATCTCCAAAGCTTCATCCATCTCCTCCATTTGATATGGTGGCATGTGCAGTACCCCTACACTATGCTTCCTCCTCCTCTTCCATCACCTGTATCCCCAGTATATACCTCTACCCCCTCCCTGATTGTTGTATCTTTTGACACCCTAACATCTTCTCTTATGTGCACTGCCACCCCCTCCTGTTTTTTCTGTACTTCCTGAAGAGCCTGTACCCTGGGAAATTTAGCTCCTCAAAGTTCAGATCAGCCCAAGTTTCAGTAATGGCCACAATGTTTATTTTCTCTGCAGCCAGTACCACTTGCACTTCATTTATCTTGTTGCACAGACTTCTGGAATTTGCGTACACCTTCTATTTGTCCACCCTTCCCCGTCTAGGCTTCCTTCCTTCCCCCCTTTTCCCCACTTCCCCAATAGTCCCTACCATCCCGTCTGTTTGAGAGGAACAAGAAGGCCCCCGCAGTAAAACACATTCTGGTCCCTGTCCCCTACTGTAGCCATCCCCTATCTAGTTTAAACTACTAATGAAAACCTGTAACTTCTGCCTCAGCACCTTGGTGCCCTCTCCACTCAGATGCAGATGGCCCCTTACTGTCATCATCCCAGAAGGAACTCCAGTCCCCCCCAAACACAAAACCCTCCCCTCCAAACTAAACTGTTAGCCATGCATTAAACACCAGAATACTGGACTTTGTATTCTTTCCTGCATGTGGCACTGGCAATACCGTAGAGAATGTTACCGTATCTGCAATTTCTTGCAGCCTGCTACTTTGTTCTCTGAACTTTTTCTTAACCTGATCTACAATGCAGTGCACTAGATCACTGGTTTACTCAGTTTGGTAAGACATAAGTAGGCTTGCGCCCATCTAGACGATCTCCCATGACATTGTGGGTGTATCAAGGGTTTCTATGATTCCATCTGAGGAATGAATCTAATCTAGATTTAAACATCTCAAATATTGCTCGGTGAAACAGTGTCTATTTTCCCTCCCTCTGACTTAGTCAAACTTTCAGCCATGTGTTGCCCCAGGGAGGCTTAGTTTTATATGATGCAGAGGCATTGACTAGCCTCCCCATCCCTCTGACTATAGAATCCCCAGTTATTATTGCCTTCTTACTGCCCTTCCTATCTTTGATTTCTGAACTCCTGTCTGGCTCATCATTCCTGGATTGTGCCTCCACCCTGAGAGTACTGAGTGCTCCATGAGGTTGGGGCTGTTGTCTTGTGCCTCCTCTGCCAGATTGATGAAGGGGTTCTGAATGTGCACTCCTAGGAACACTATCCTGCCTGAACCAACCTGCCTCCCTTTCCTCCCCACTACAGTCCCTACCCCAAGCAAACCTTTGGGGGAATCCAAGGTAACGGAAAAACAGCACCTTGAGTCCTGCTTGCATGGTCTCTCCATAGGCACTGAACTTCAGCTCTGAGGTGGGTAACTCTGCTGTAAGGATTTCAAACTTCACACACACTGAGCACTTCTGGTGATATCAAGGCCTGACTGGCAGCTTGAAACAAGAGCTCCTTTCCCCTCCCAAGGCATCAAAAATCACCTTGTAAGTTAAAACAGCTCCAAACTCATTGAAATGCCTTCAGGATCTGAGGGTGAGGAACGCCAGACCTGTTCCCAGTCTCTTAAATCACAGCAGCAGAAGGATGGAGAAAGATTCAGGTTAGGGAGTGTAGACCAGCACCACAGCATGTCTCCCTGACACAGAATATACCTATATATTCCCCTGGATTGGAAGCATTACAACGTTTATTTCTTTCAAAAGGTTAGCCCTGTTGGGTTTACATTAGTTGTTATTGTTATACTGGTGGTACGGATCTGTGACTGGAAGTGAGTCTCACAGGGGAGAGGGGGACCTTATCCAGGGGCCTAGCCACACTAATTTTTACTACACCTTGCTATGGCTAATCTCAAGTTAAAAATCCTTCGATTATAATGTAACTGGAATGACCCACCCTATAAAACGTAAGTAAATTATCATGTATATAAAACAACAAAAAACAGACTTCACACTGCTACAGGAGACTCACTTAAAGAGCTAGTGTACTGCCTGGAATTAAAAGTAATTTTCAGATGTAGTCAGCTGTCATTTCCTATACTTGAAGTATTTTTTTTTTTTATTTTCTGTTTCCTAATTAGAAGATTTTCCACCTGGCAGTACTGGGCTGATGTGTGGAGCAGCACTCTGTTTGGAGGCTGGAAAAAAGTCAGTTCTGTTCCTCTCATTACTTTTTCAGAAATGTGACCAAACACCTTTAGGCACCACAATCATTGCAGCCTGAGCAGTGACTTTCACAAGTTACCAGTCAAAATGCAGGAAATTGTGATATCATTCGTAACCAAGAAGAGCCAGTCTCTCCTGTTTCATGTGAAAGAGAATAATATGGCAGTGAGAAATGGTTCTTATCTGTTACTAGTGATGTCACAGTCAGTGTGGTCTCACTGTTGATGTAGTGGGAGGAACAGAACTTGACTTTTTTTTAGCTTCCAGACAGAGTGCAGCTCTACACATCACCCAAGTACTTCCAGGTGGAAAATCTTCTAATTAGCAAACAGAAAAGAAAAAATACTTGAGATATGTGGCGTTTTGGTATTTTGTCTGCCACTAGGATGCCTTACCTCCTGGTATTTTGCTTTCCCATCTGGTGCTTCTGCTGCAGGAGTCATTAGGTACCGAACGAACTGAGTCGGATGCATAAAATGATGAACAAGATAAGGTTTATTTAGGAGCTAAGGAAAGCACATCTCATCAGCACAGGGAACATCCTAGACTGACCAGAGGACAAAGAAATTTGCCCTTCCCTAGCCCCAGCCGGACACTAATTAGAATAATGTGACCATAGCTGGCTGACCATTACTGTTCCTAGTTAAAAAGGTGGCAACTAATCTTTAGTGCCATGCTCAACTTTGTACTCCACATCACCCCAGGTATTGTAAACATGAGTACCACTCGAACAAGTAAAGACATTGTTATGCATGAACAACAATAGAAAGTAGTAAAACCTTAGTAACAGTAAGTGAACATTTAACAGTATTGTGGAGACATTACTAGAAGACAATTAATTAGTTGATTGATTGAAAATGCTAAAATTTAGAAGAGAAAAAAATTAAGATCATACAGGAATTGAGAAGCAATTTGCAGATTAAGACAAAGAATTAACAGAATCACTGCACTGAGTTGAAATAAATTCACTGGATTCTGTGGCTTTTACGGTCAGTTGGAATTGCTGAGTGGGTGGCTTGAACTAGTTCTTGACAGGATGTGATCAAGTCAGGAAAGGGGATCCATGCGTTGTGAACACTGTTATACCCACACCATTTAACACGGTATGACCAAGATCCAGTGATGTACTTTTTGTGCAGAATCGTCTCGATCTGATATACTGTTTGGGGTATAAGAGAGTCCTGAGAAGATGCAAGAGGCTGAGAAGTTCCAGAAAGTTCATCTGGTTGGGCAGGAAGAACGGGATCCAGCTGATAAGTGTCAGTACCATGAGGTGCTGGTGGAACAGTTGTCAAGCTGTCAGCAGGAAGTTCAGTTTCTGAAAGGATTGTAGGTTCCAAAGAAGCTTCATTACTTGGGGGACTGGGATCATCAGGGAGAGAATCATACAAGTACCCATGCTTCAACCTGTTAATGCGAATTTTATTGTGTACCAGCTGCCCATCTGAATTTCGGCGCAAGCGAACATGAACTGGGGGAAGCTTTTGCACAATGTAAAATGGCCCAGTCCAGGGGTGAAGCAGTTTTCTGGTGGCGCCTGGAACAAGAACAGGTCAATACAAATATACGATGTCCCCCACAGAAAATTAAGGATCATGACACTTGGCTGCAGACATTCTTTGCATTGCCATTTTTCTCTGTCCCAGGGTGTCAATAGCAACCCATCTCGCAAGCTCAAGCTGTTCCAACATTGGGATGATGAAGGAGGAAGCTGACTTTGGGACCTCTAGCAATGAGAGATCTTTGTCCAGAGGTGTTCTTGGGTAACGTCCATGGACTAGGAAAAATGAGGTGTACTCTGTGCTGTCATTACAAGGGCTGGAGTTGTATGCAAACTGAATGAAGGGAACAAAATGATCCCAAGTGCCATGAGTCTCATCCAGGTACCTGGATAATGTGTTAAGAATGGTCGACATCGTTCTCTCACTTTGTCCATTGCACTGTGGATGGTAACTGGTTGTATGAGTCTTTTTGATGTTCAGAAGTTTGCAGGTTTCTCGCACAATAATAATAATAATAATTTTATTTATAACGTGCCTTTCAAATACCAAGGCGCCGTACATAAATAACAAATCAGAACAATAAAAGAAAAATCATTAAAACATACAATTAAAACAAGACATTCATACAGGTCAATATTATAAAAATGCAGTTTCCCATAAAAAAGTCTTCAGACCTCTTTTAAAGCCCTCTACAGAAGTGCACTCCCGTAACCAACGGGGTAGAGACTTCCAAAGGGTGGGGGCTACATAAGCAAATGCCCGAGCACCTGAAGATTTCAAATTTACCCTTGGAACCTCTAGCAACTCCTCGTTGGCCGGGTGGAGCGATCGATTCAGGTGATAAGGAACCAGAAGTTCTTTCAGATAGCCTGGGCCCTGATCGTGTAGCGCTTTGAAAGTAAAGGTGATCCACAACCGAATTGGCAGCCAATGCAGTTCGCGCAGCACCGGAGTAATATGACAGGATCAGCTTGAACCCATCAAAAGCCAGGCTGCAGCATTCTGCACTAGCTGCAGGTGACGGATTTCAACCCCAGAAAGCCCTAGGTAAAGGGAGTTGCAATAATCCAAGTGCGAGGACACAAATGCATGAACTAACGTTGGCAGGTCGGCTGACGGAACAAGATGCTGGATCCTGGCGATGTTCCTAAGATTGAAAAAGGAAGTCTTAATGACAGCCGACACCTGCGATTGCAGTGTCAGCCTGTCATCTAGAACCACCCCCAGGATCTGCACCCGTTCAGAGGTTGGGAGAGAAACGCCTCCAAGAAAAATTCTGGAAGGCGCGACAACACCTGACCCCTCCATCCGATGACCCGGGTCCACAACCAGAACCTCAGTTTTATCAGAATTCGACCTCAGCCAGCTAGAATTCATCCACTCCTGGATTTCGGTTAGACAGCTATTAAAGACCGAGAGAGCTCCAATCTAGTTGGGGGCCAAAGAAAGAGAGAGCTGGGTATCATCTGCGTAACAGTGAAACCTCAGCCCATACTTCCTTACAATGTCTCCGATGGGTAGCATATACACTGCAAATAACATGGGTGACAATACTGAACCCTGGGGCACCCCATAAAACAAAGCAGTTGAATCCAAGGAAAAAAACCCAGACACAACTCTTTGTGATCTTCCAGTGAGGAATGACCAGAGCCATTTTAAAACGGTTCCAGATATTCCACAAAATAGCCTCAGGCGTTCTATCAACACCATGTGCTCTATGGTGTCAAAGGATGAGGAAAGGTCTAGGAGAACCAAAATGGAACAATTCTTCCAATCTCTAGCCATCAAGAGATCATTGAGCACCCGAACCAGCACTGTCTTGGTACTATGTCTTTTATGAAAACCGGACTGGAAGGGTTCATAGATGTTATGGATGGTCAAATGGTCTTCCAGTTGTGCAACCACTACTTTCTCTATCACCTTCCCAACAAAGGGAAGGTTAGAGATAGGTCTGTAGTTTTCCAGACAGTCAGGGTCCGTGGTAGCTTTCCTCAAGAGGGGTGTTACCACCGCCTCTTTCAGGGAGCTAGAAACTCACCTGATTCCAGGAGCACCTGACTATCTGAAAAGGATTGGACCAATGATTTCAGTACAGCCCAAAATTAGGGAGGTTGGTCCAGGATCTAAACAACAGCACGTAGGGCGCATATGCTGGATGATCCTCATGACATCAATGAACTCCAGCTGACTGAAGGAACTCCAGGAAAGCCGAGGCACCGTGATCTCACCCCGGTTCACGGCAACCCCCATAGAATGTGATGGCGACAACTCAGCCCTAATGTCGGCCACCTTATTTACGAAGAACCGAGCAAGCTCATCGCACTCCAATTGCAATAAAACTTTCCAAACTTGAAGACAGACTGGGTTGCACAGTCTGTCCACAGTTTGAAATAGTTGAGCTGGTCAATTCCGAGCAACCGCAATCTCCCTGGACAGGAACTCTGCCTTCTTACAGGTGACTGTGGATTGATAGACCTGATAATGATCCAGCAATCTAAGGTGGTCGGCATCAAGGGAGAACCTTCACCAGCAACGCCCTAACCTTCGCCCCTGTCTCCGCATTGACCTCAACGTCCCATCAAACCAAGGGGACTTGGGACAGAGGGAGAGGGGGCGAACACGAACTGGAGCAATGAGATCCAGAGCCCCAGCAATGGTCAGACAGGTCACACAAGCCGCCTCAGGATCACTGCTTGCCAACGCGGAAGACGAGAGGTCAAGTACCGCCGCAAGGCCTTGGGGATCTATATCCCGCAAAGGGCGGTACCTAACCAACTCTGTAGGGGCAGACCTTCTAGAAGGGGAGCAAAAATTAAACCCCACGGTGTAATGATCTGACCACCCAACAGGTTCCACCCCCACATCGGATGACTCGACCCCTAGAAGGAAGATTAAGTCCAAAGAGTGTCCACATTTATGTGTAGCAGAGGAAACCACCTGTGTAAGGCCCAGCGTTGTCATTAACTGGAGGAAGTGTTGACCAAATTGCGAGAGTTTGTCGTCAACCCTGGTTTTGAAATCGCCCAAAACCATCAATCTATGTGATTCAAACGCTATATCGACGACGAAGTCCGCCACTTCCAGAAGGAATCACTTCTCATCACCGGGTGGAAAGTAAATGAGGGTGATTTGAATGCATACACCTGCTACAACTATACACTCAAAGGACTCAACCTTCCCCACTAGTACCTCCGTGAGGCCAAGTTCGGTCTTAAAACAGACCGCAAACCCTCCCCCCCACAATCCAATCTCAGGCGGTGTAACACCAAGTACCCGGCTGGAGTCTTGGCCTCCAAAATGGGGCCAGAGTTATCATCCAGCCAGGTCTCGGTAATGCAAACCAAGTCCACCATACCAACAAGATCAGCAATCATTGCGGTCTTGTTTTTAATGGACCTGGCATTGCACAACACTGCCCAAGTTGGACGAATCTCGCGGGCCGCACAGGCCATCTGCCCACTATAACCAGTAGTGCCCTTGACTATGGGCACCAGACATGGAAAACCACGGTCAGGATTCCATTTTGCCCCAGGGCACCTTCTGGTATTAACCACCCCAATATGATGACTCCCCTCGATCATCCTCCCCTGTTCATGACCCCACACCCTTCTCCCCCTCCTACGCACAATATCCAGTGCTCTATAACATTGGTAAATCTCAAACTGAAGAGGGGGAGAATAAAAAGGGTGAAGGGCACGAAGAGAGGAGGATGAGTAGCTCACCGCTGTGGGGGCTAAAGGCCAATACATGCTGCAAACTCGACTACACAATGCAATAAACAATACCAAAACTAAACTAAGAACAATAATATCCCACAAAAAAACCCTTCTTAATGCAAAATAACCCATGAAACAAATAAACAACGTTTATATCCCAAAATGTAAACTAGAAATCACAATCATAAATTAATAAACTAACAACAAACTCAAAATAACCCCCAAAACCCACCCTAACACATTAAAAACTCTACTTAAAATATATATTACCCTACTCTACATATACTGAAGTTAGCACTCCTGCACTTAAATTTTTATATGAACACTACATTCCTTCCTCACAGAATGTCATTTATGACAATTTCTCCCCCCCCCCATCCTCTCACAGCCCAGGAGATGAGGGGAATTAGGCACTCTCACTGCCCCAGAGGTCTAATCCACAAAAAGAGGTCAATAATTATTTCAACCCCCTCTTATGACTAATAAAATAATATTCTACTGGTAAAGTAAAGGAAAATGAAAGAGACTCTGGCACTCTCACTGCCTGAAAGAGTCCCAATCCACAGGACAAGTTCTGGAAATATTCCAATCTCAACTTAGTTGTACCCCCCCAGGTTCTCTCACAACCAGGAGGGCAGGAAATTAAGACACTCTCACTGCCTAAATTTGAAATCGGATCCACAAAAAGTACAATATCAAAATAAATCACAGAAAAATGTAGACACCTGGTCCTCTCACCACCAGGAATCCATAAAATAGTTAACTACAGAGGGGATGTAATCCATTTTCAATATCATCATTCATAGAAGTGCAGTCGATGCATGATCCAGTACAGGGGAGAGTAAAATATATCCAAATGAACAAACTTAAAACCAGGCCAGATGCAGAATGAAAAAAGGGGGGAAGCCCTCCCCACCACCACAAACAGGTCCTGATCTCTCCCGAGACCCGCAGCTACAGAGGCCTCAAACTAGGCCATCAGGACGCCAATAATGGCTTCAGCTCCCTGGAGCAAAAATCTAACCAGCTCCTGCTCGGTCCCTAGGATCAGGTAAAACCCTGGAGGTGGTGGAAATTCAAGGAGCTTCCTCACCCAACACAGTCCACTGGAGGATGCAGGGCTCGCCCTCAAAATTGCTGCCCAACAACAAATATCAATCCATTCAAAGCACTCCACAATGTCGCAAACGGCACTGGCATCAATCGTCAATGGTGACAGCCCTGAATAAATCCAAAATTTCTAAAGGTAATTCCAAAACTTTGGAGACAAGACAAACGGAGTCAAAAGTGAGCACTTCAGATCCTCAGCATTATCCCATCAAACAACTCCTGACCACAACAAGTGGCCTGCGGGCTCCAAATCCCCAGTCACACAATTACAGTGACTCCATACGGCAATCAGTATTAAGCCCCGATGTCTCCAAAGATCATCCCCATATCGCCTCATTCTTCAGAGAATAGCTGTACAATAGAAGATGCTAGCTTGCTCCACGCCGCAGCTCCCTCCACAGCATAGCACTAGTTCGCCCCGCAACACGGTTATTAAATTAACGCAGTTATAAATCTAACAAAATAAATAGAAGTAACTTAAGTAAAATAACTTAAAAATAAATATGAACTGAAAATGTAAAAGCGCAGAAACGGGAACCGCAACTAACTAGCAACCAGCTACACAGCCAGCTTGGTGGCTATACTTGCAATTTTCCTTTCCTTTCCTTTCCCTCTTGTCTAGATGAGAGGTAGTTAGTGCCTCTGTCTGAATGCAGGTACGCTGGGGTACTGTGATGGCAAATGATTGTATTGAGGAAGGCACTTGCTACTGTAGCAGCTTTAATGTCTTTTAATGGGATCAGTTCCAAGTATTTAGTTAGGTAGTCCACAAAGACAAGAATGTACTTGTTGCCAGAGTCAGGGCAGGTAGGCAGGGGCCCAAGAATATCTGTGCTGACTCTTTGGAAAGGGTTCTGTGGCTACAGGCATTGGAATGACGTGTGCCTTGGTTGGTTTGGCGGAGGCTTTCTTTGGGAACAGGGCTGGCAGGATTTTACAAAATGGACAATGTCCTTGTTCATGTGAGGCCAGAAGAAGTGGAGTCTTGTCTTTTCAAGAGTTCTGTGAATACCCATATGACCTCCACAAAGTGGAGAGGCATGAGTGGATTGAAGAACTTCAGAGACTAGAGAGGCTGGCACAACTAACTGTACATGAATTCTGTTTGTGCGATGGCCTTTGCCTTCCTTGGCCCAAATGTAAAAAAGCACTCCGTCACTGAGAAAATACTGTGACGCAAAGAATTGTACATCCTGGCGGTGTTTCTTTTTTTGCGGTAAAGTTCCAGACTCAAGATAAGTGATGATGTCTGTAAACTGAGGATCAATTCTTTGTTGAAGTGTAATTGTGGCCAGGGAGATATCAGTTCTGGAGGTTTTAAGAAGTTCTTCAGCTACTTGCAATAGTTGAGGATTGGTACATTTTTCTGTAGAAGCATCTGGGAGCAACAAAGTGACTTGAGGTGCTGTAGGAGTGTCCACAGGGAGGTAATCTGTGGAGCAGAAGGGGATAGCTTGTAGGCAGGCTTCTTCGTCAGGAGAGGTTGCTATGGAGGGATACCGTCTCCGGCTTACAGCATCGGCATTGGAGTGAACTCGACCTGGTCGGTATTGGATTTCAAAATTGTAGCCTTGCAGTATGGCAACCCATCGGGCAAACATTCCTACTGGTTCCTTCATTTCAAATAACTATCAGAGGGCTGAGTGATCCACGATGGCTGTGAAGGAGGAGTAGCGAAGGTAGCAGTCAAACTTCTTTGCAGCAAAAAGCACAGCTAGGCATTCTTTTTCTGTGATGCCACAGTTTTGCTCAGCTGAAGAAAGAGAGCGCCCTGCATAGGAAACAACTCATTCTGTTCCATCTTGGATTTGACACAGCACAGTGCCCATTGCAAAGGATCTAGCATCTGTGTAAAGCCTGAATGGCTGGTCAAAGCAGGGATAGGCCAATGCTGGGGAAGAAATAAGTGTGTCTTTCAAGGTTTCAAAGGCCTCTTTGCAATCAGAAGTCCACATGTAGTCGCATCCCCTTTTTGTGAGAGCATACAAGGGAGCTGCAATGTTAGCATAGTTGCAAATTAATTTTCTGTAGTAGCCAGACAAACCTAGGAAAGCTCTAAGGTCTTTGAGGTTTGTGGGTTGTGGATAGTCTTTTACTGCAGAAGGCTCATCTGGGTGTGGTGAGATGCCATGCGAACTGAACACATGCTCCAGTTAATGGATTTGATGTTGAGCGAGGCAACATTTCTCTGGACAGAGTTTGAGGTTGGCTTGTCTGAGACGTTCGAACACCTCTGAGATGCTGGAGGTGTTCTTGGAAAGTTCTGCTGAAGATAATAACATCATTGAGATACACTAGGCAAGATTTCCAAGACAATCCACACAACACAGCCTCCATGATGCGTTGAAAGGTGGCTGGGCCGTTCCAAAGTCCCATAGGCAGACGTTTGAACAGGAAAAGCCCCAAGTGGCAGCACCAGGCTGTGTATAGATCTGAAGCTGGATGAATAGTAACTTGGTAGAATCCACTCTGCAGATCTAGAGTGCTGAAGTAGGCTGGGCTGGCTGCACCAAGGCTCTCTAAGGCATCCTCTGTGGTGGGTAAGGGATGGGCATCCTGCACTGTGAGGGCATTGAGCTTTCTGTAGTCCACCACAAACTGATACCCTTTGTCCTTCTTGACTACCAGCAAGTGAGGTGAACCCCAGGGACTGGTGGATTCCTCAATAATGTCCTGTTTGAGCATGTCCATGATTAAGTTCTCTAGGATTTGCTTTTGTTTGTGTCCTACTTTGTAGGCTTGCTGGCGAAATGGCTTTTGGTTGGGCTGCACCTCAATGGTGTGTTGCAGGGTATCGTAGCATCCAAGCTTATTATCAGGGCCAACAAAGACATCTGAGTAGGTGTTCCAAGAACTCCAGAAGTTGCTGTTTCTCTGTGGGACAGGCTGGGAGCTTTGAGGCAGAGAGACGCTGGCTGAAGGGCATGTGCATTTCTTGTGAAGTGGGGGTGCTTGCGATGGTACTGACAGGACAACTGTTAATAAAACCAGGCCAAGGTTCGGGTAGAAGCTGAAGCTGATTCCCTGAAGACAGACAAACAAACTTCCCGATACTGGCATTCTTGGAGATAACCACTTGTTTATCTGTGAAGTTGCAGCACTTTTGGAATACTGAATTGCCGTGCACAGCAGGCAGGGTGTTCCCTGGAAGGAGACCTGAATAGTGCAAAGCTGGGGATCCTGTGACAATGCCAACAACACCTTGGGGAAGGGGGTCACCTCGAATCTTGGCAATCAAAACCATCTCTGACTTAGGAGGTACAGTGACTGAGTCTATAGCTGCAAGTTGCCTCCGGGGATCTAGTGACAGTTTGTTTGAGGCAAAGTTCAGTATGGCTTTGTGTGCCTTGAGAAAGTCCAGGCCAAGGATCACGTCTGTTTGAAGTTCAGGCACTAAGTAGAATTTAACCATAGCTTGCTGTGAGCCGAAGTGGAGCTTGAGATGGACCACACCAGTGATAGGTACGGTAGCAGTGCTTGCAGTGATGATGTATTTTAGGTCAGCTGGAGATACAGTAGGTACATGGTGAATAGCTGGATTGTCTAGGATACTGCTGTGGATCACAGAGATTTCTGCTCCAGAATTGACCAAGGCATGCATGGACCAATTACCAATAGTGATGGGGACGTAGTTTGCAAGGAGGGGCGATCTGACGACAGGAACTTTGGCTCCTTTAGGCGAGATTGTGCCTGACTTAGCAGCTGGAGGTTGCTGTTTGCTTGTGTTATGCGAGTCAATGGGGAAGTGAGTTGCTTCATTTTCCTGCCCAAGATCCCCTAGTTTGTTGGGCGGTGCTGAATTCCCTGGTCCTGTGAATAGTTGCTAGCATATTGCTGACTGAGCTGCGGCAGATGCCTGTGGCTGTCTTGAGTCCTGTGAAAGTTTTGCACTTTGCAGCAGACTGCAGCAGTGTGACCCTTGAACCCGCACCACTAACAGGTCACTGGCTCCCATGAAGATGAAGGGTGCTCGGGTCGCTATGGAGGTGGCTGTAGGGCATTAACAAGAGTTGCAGTGTGAGCTTCAGTGGGGTAATGTATGCTGTTGACAGTTGAAATTAGCTGGTCAATCATTTTTTGTTGCTGTTGGACACAAGTAGCAAGTGCAGCCAACTGTGAGGACTGTGGGTCCTGAATAGTGGTAGGCCGAAGCATGGAAATAAGACTCTTGGGCTAACCGGGCCACTTGGATCATGTCTAGCCAGGTGGTTGGCTTTTGTTGGATAACATAGGTATGAAATTGTGGCTGCAGGCCCTGGACAAATGCTGTAATATGGTCTTTTTCCGATTTTTGTAGAAGTTTGCACCATAATTCAATGTCCATTATAAATGCTTCCATTGATTCGGAGGGTGGCATAGTGCACTCCCATAGTTGCTGTTCTAACAACCAGGGTGGATGAGCTTGTATGTAGTAGTTCTTGAAGGTGGAATACAGAGTGACATTGTTCCATCTCGTCTGGTCTGGAAAGGCACTGAACCACGATATGGCCGTCCCTCTCAGGATGAAGCGCATAGTGTTGGAAATTTGCAAGTGATCCATCCAGCCATTGAAGGAGGTCTAAGCCTGAAATTGCTCAAGCCAGGTGATAGCATCTTCATGAGGTAGTGCTGAGAATGGTACTGGCTGCAAGCTGGAGTGGACTGTTGAGTGTGTGGAAATAGCTTTAAGGTAGGTGAGGTCATCCTAGATGGCCTGTATAGTGGGTGTTCCTTGGGCTGGAATGGATGACAGGATGTTATATAGCATAGTTTCAATCTTGAGACCCCATGCTCTTGAGGTAGGTGAAGGTGGAGCCCCAGAGCTGACAGTGCTCGGGGTGTTGGTGTCCTCAGAAGACACTGTTGGAGAGGGGTTGCATGGCCCTGAACAGAGGTCATAGGGATGAGTAGGAGTGGTTGTCATGGAGAGAAGGAGATGCCTTGGAAGAAATGATTCAATAAAAAGTTTTTTGTTTTTTTTTGTAGACAAGTACAGTTATATGTAAGCAATTTTCAGCAAGGGGCATCTCAATAAACAACTGCCACTCTAGTTTGGTGTTGTCTGTTATTGAAATAAACTTTTCTTTTGGAAGATGCAGCTATTTGTTGCAGTGTCCATTCATTTTAATGGGTGCCCCTCAAAACCATGGCTGCCGTTACTTCCCATGGAGTGAGGTCATTTTGAACAAGCTGATGCCCCTCACAAAGATGGCCATTGGATCTGTAACATAGGCGTCTTAGCTAATTTGACATTCCCAATATGGCTGCCAACGGGGGGAAGGGTTGCTTCCTGTTTTGTAGTTGTAGGCAGTGGCTTTTCTCACAGCAAATGAAATAATGCAAGATGGCCACTCTGCAGTCTGTTCAAAAGATGAATGGTAGGCTTTGGTTTGGCTGAGTGACTCCCACCCAGGCTATCCAAATTATTTGTGTTGAGAGATTTATTGCTCTCTTCAAGGTTTAGAAGCCTCGAATACGTTCTTCAGGCAGAACTGGCAAAACAAATGTCTGTGTATTGGAAGGCACCTCGACTTAAAATAACAGAAAGCCATATGTCTCTGGTTTAAGAGTTAATGATGAACAGGCAGTCCCCAGCCTGTGGTACTCAGGCTAGCATGATTGTAATTTACAGTTCATTCAGTTAGCAGGCTGGTAATATGCAGCACACACATTTTTTTTTCATAGCCTACAATGTTAGAGAAGGGCTGTAGGCTGCTAGTTAGCAGGGTTAGTATGGAATTTTCATTTGCTGGAGCTACAATCCAGAGACAGCATCTGGAAAAATACTTTTAAATTGTGTTGCTGCTATGCTGGTTTTATAGTTTGGTGGCTGATCCCTGCAGCAGAGGGCAGTTGGACAGGGATTGCAGTGTATATTCTGTGCTTTTGCTGGCTGGGAGCTGAGTTTTAGATTTTGGTGTGCTTTCTAGACATGGAGTTTGCAGAAGCCTGCCAAGGTTTGTAGCATGCAGCTCCATGGGGATGGTGGAGCCATAAAACAACTGTATACCTTAGTTGCACAGACAGTGTCCTAATTTGGAGCACAGTTATATGCAAGGAGACTTACATATGCTGAGGCAGAATGCAGGAGGCTTACTTTAATAGAGAACAGTTCAGTTTTAATTTTCCTCTCTGCTGCCAAGTTTATTCTTTCTGAGCATGCATACAGTTCAGGCACACTTAGGTGATGACTTTGGGGTACCCAACAATGCACAGCACGTGAGATGGGGGTCTGGGCAGAAGAGGAAGGGCTGCATTCTCCACCATGTGTGGTGTTTTGGTATTTGGTATGCCACTAGGACCCCCTTATATCCTGGTATTCTGCTTTCCCATCTGGTGCTTCTGCTGCAGGAGTCACTAAGTACCGAACAAACTGAGTCAGACGCATAAAATGATGAACAAGATAAGTTTTATTTAGGAGCTTAGGAAGGCACATCTCATCAGCACAGGAAACATCCTAGACCAGGGTTTCTCAAATTGTGAGGCCAGCCTCCCTGGGGAGGCCCCAGCACGTTCCAGGGGAGGCTCAAGCAAATCTGAAAAAGTGCTCTATATACATTTTGAGTTTTAAATATTTTTTGTGAATGGATGTGGCAAACTGAAAGAAGATTTTATAGTAGGTGAATTTATGTATTTATTTACAAATTGGTGATCAGGAAAGGCAGACTGAGACAAGGCTCATTTTATATGTACCCAAGGAAGTGTAGGGAGGAATGCAATTCAAAAGGTAACTGCAGAACAGCCAAGCAATACAAAATGAGTAATACAGAAAACAAAAAGGGATAATGAACAAATAATGAGAGGTAACAATTGACCAATCAGACTGGTGGCAGAACAACCCAAATACAAGAGCTAAGCAGAGAGGCACTAGGAGAAAAAGCAGGAGGGAATAAAAAGGATACAGCACCTGAGAAGTTGCTTAAAAGCAGGGTAAGAAGGGGAGAGACAGAGGTGGGTAAGAAGGTTATTTCAGATAGAGAGGAAACTGACAGAGAACGCAGTCTGACCCATAAAGATACTGCAACAAGGGGTAACAATGGTTCGAGAGTCAAAACAAGGGAGCAAGTAGGCTGGCCTGAGAGGTGGGTTAGAAGTGGGGGTTACAATATGCTGAATAAAATCAGAGCCAACTACTCAAAGGAGTTTCACTTTATTCCTGGTGTACTGTGGAAAGTATGCCATTTTTCTATGGGGAGGCCCAACATTATTTCAATAGTTAGGGGAGGCTCAAGATCTTTTCTATGGCTTGGGGGAGGCTCACTATGACAAAGTCTGAGTACTAATGTCCTAGACTGACCAGAGGACAAAGGAATTTGCCGTTCCCTAGTCCCAGTTGGACACTAATTAGCATAACATGTGCCCATAGTTGGCTGCCCATTACTGTTCCTAGTTAAAGGGGCAGCAGCTAATCTTTAGCTCCATGCTCAACTCTGTACTCCACAGATATAAGAAGTGATAGCCAGGCAGTACATTAGCTCTTTAACAGAGCCAGAGCATCATAAGCTAAATTTTATTTATTTATTTAAAATCTTGGATTAACACCTTTGAGGACAAGCTCATTACATAGGTTCCACGTCAGGGCAAACAGACAATGAGAATGTAATACAGATTAGGGAGAAACAAATATCAACACCAATTGTACAGGAAGTTTTATAATTAGTAAAGTCACAGTTGTAGGCTATGTACAAATAGCCGGAGTCAGTTGCAATAACTAAGGCAATATTAGACAAGCTATGTATAAACAGATGAAGTCAGTTTACAATAATGTAGGCTTTATTACAAAGGAAGTGGGACAGAAAACAGTCAAGACAGGAACTAGAGGAGGGGGAGGAGGAGGAAAAGATAAAAGGAATAAGCCCAGTGGGCTACATCTGACGGAAGGAGACTAGCTCTTCTGACTGTAAGTTCCATGCTGTGGGGTGAAGGCAGAGGGGGGAGTACAGGTTACTGGGCCTACATGAGGGAAGGGGAGAGGATGAACAAATAAAATTAGGTGTGAAAGGATGGGAGGGATATGGGTAAGGGAGAGGGAAGGCAGGGGAGAACAGAGTACTATAGGGGGGAAATAAGAGCAGAAGTGATTAAATACCAGGAAGAGTGGAAGCCAACAGGAGACAGGATAGGTTCAATGTAGGCAATGTAGGAGGGGACCAGCGATTGGACTGGATCCAGGGCCAGAGGAGGAGGAGTCTCTAGAAATGTAGCAAGTAAGTTACTGAAAACAGTCACAGCTGGCGTTCACAGTTAGCTGTTGTCTCAGTTATATTTGGATTTCATCAGGTGCACTCCTCATACCAAGCTGGGTATAGGAGGGGTGTGGTAATCCTAGTTCTGAGTAACACAGCCTTTGAAGTGGAACAAGATATTTTAGATAACTAAGGCAGATATGCCTTTGTAAAAGGATTGTATAATGCACAGAAACTTACTCTGGTCTCTATATATTCACCACTGGCTAGCACCTATACTTTCTTCAGGCAACTATTCTCAGTGATTGTGGATGCGGAATTCTCCATCCCTGGTTTTTCCCTAATACGCCAGGACAGACAGGGCAGAAAGAAGGGTGGCGGCACAGCCATGTACGTATCCTCCAATCTCCAGTTCTCTAGAATCCCCCTGCCTGCCCCTTTTCCTTCTGTGGACTCCCTTCTAATCAAAATCCTCTACCTCACTCCATTCCAATTTATATTGCTGGGTCTTACTGTCCACCTGGTACTCCTCTGAGTTGCATTATTGACCATCTTGGCAACCTGAGGTCACACACGGAGGGCGGGAACTTCATATCCTTGGGATTTCAACCTGAACTGGCTAGGCAGTGCAGCCTCCAAATCGCGTCCAACAAATAAATGCCTAAACCTGTCCCAGCAAATAGCGGAACCCACTCGTCTAAACCTTAAATCAAACAAGCACACACTACTGGATTGGGCTTTAACTACCCACCCCATTGGATCTGTAAAGCTGGCCTTCTACCCGACTCCCTCAGTGATCACCATATGATTTTATCGTGAGAAAAATCTTACTTCATAGCCCCCCACCCGTGTGCTTCAAAACAGAAGCTATAAGTCTCTTAACCTGACTGCTCTCCTAAGTGACCTCTCTAGTATTGATTGGTCTTTCATCCCTAGGGCCACCTCTACAGATGATGCCCTGAACTTTTCTCTACAAATTTCTCGCCATCTGGGACCGACACGCACCCTAAGAAGATCCAGGTAAGAGGCTCACTACCATGGGTAACCTCTACCCTTATGGAACTCCTTCTGCACAGAGACCATGCCTGAAATCTTTTAAGGCCACAGGTGATCAAACAGCCCAGCTACACTACGGTCACTAAGAAACACCTGTACAAGACACATACTACTGACTAAATCTAATTACTTTAAAACTGCTTTCAATAACAACTTCTCCCACCCACTCATTTCTGGAAGTCTATTAAATCCTCCTCTCCCCACCTGCCCAACCCCTACTCCCACTCTAAACATTGTGGTAATTCCATTACTGATCCTAGCCTGGTTGCTCTGAGTTTAACTCCTACTTTTCCTCCCTGTTTTCTTCCATCCATTCCTCTCATCCCTATCCCTTGTCCACTCCTTCTGTACCTACCCCAGCCACCTTTCTACCTCCGCCCAGTCTCATCTAGCCAGGTACTAAAAATACTGCAGGCGCTGACCCAACAAAGGGAAAATGCCCATCGGCCTCGATTCCAAGATGCTTCTGCTCTCTGCACCTGCCATAGCATACCCACTAGCACTGCTCTTTAACTTGTCCTTCAAACTGGGCAGTCCCCAACTCATGGAAGCAAGCCACTGTCGCTCCACTACCTGAAGGAGGGACCTCTCCTCTCCATCCAACTATCGTCCCATATCCCTGCTCCCTGCCCTAGCAAAGATTCAAGAGCCACTGCTCTCTCAGCTCTATCATTATCTCGATTCTATATCCTTTTACCCCTTCCAGGCGGTTTCAGGAGAAATCACTCCACCACCACCTCCTTCTTCGTCTTACTAATGCAATCCTCACGGGAATGGATAAAGGAGAATTAACAGCTGCCATTTTCATTGACCTAGTGAGGCTTTCACACAGTCTCCCATCCCTGCTGCTGGCTAAACTTACCCAAGCAGGACTGTCAAAACGCAGTCGACTGGTTCTACTCCTACCTGGCTGACAGGTCCCAATCAGTCCGCATTGGCTCGGCCAGATCCACCTCACTTCCTGTCACCAGTGGTGTCCCCCAAGGGTCTGTACTCGGCCCGCTGCTGTTCTCTATCTTTCTTAATGACCTGCCTGCTGCCTGCCTACAAACATCTATCCACATGTATGCTGATGACACGGTGCTGTTCGCCTCTGGCGCATCCTCTAGTGCAGTGACAGCCTGCCTACAGAAGGATTTTGATTCCGTTCAACGTTGGTTCACCTTAAACCAGCTGCACCTAAACCCTAAAAACAGTCCTCACCTGCTCCCGGTCCAAATTAGCACGACTCCTGCACCTCCTACGCTCTACACTTTGAATAGCTCCTCACTAGAGGCCTGCACCTCCTATCATTATCTTGGGGTCTGGCTAGACCAGCATCTTGACTTTTCAGTGCATATCGATGCACTACACAAAAAATTGCAACCTATGTTGGGAGCTCCCCACTGAATAAAACTGTGATCCCCCAACACTAGACAAGCAATATGCAAAAATGATCCTTCCTGTTCTTTGATTACGGCGATGTCGCTACTGCACCGCACCCCAAACTTCCTAGCTAGGCTGGATCCTCTTTTAACTCTTTTGCCGCTCTTAAACCTCCTCCCAATACCCACCACTGTGTCCTCTACCAACTCTTGGACCTCCGCCTTCATAACAGAAGACTGCTCCACTGCGCTTAAAACCTCTGGCAAGTTCTGGTCACATACCCTCCCTCCTACCTGTCTTCCTCCTTAGCCACCCTCTCCTCCTACTTATGCTCTTCAAAATATCGATGCTAGGCTCCTACATATCCCCACAGATCCACCCAGTCAGGCCAGGCTGCTTTCAGCTTCAGGTTGCCCAAACTATGGAACTCCCTGACAGCCAACATCAGACATTCCTCAAGCACTCCTCAACTGAATGCTCTTCTCAGACTGCACTTCGCTACCGACTGCAACTGTAACCTCCCCCCTTAGTCCTCCCCCTCATCTCCATAATCCTCCCAGTTGTGCAGCAACTTATTCTGTTACTAACTTGTATTTCTGCTCCCTACGCATGTCTGGTAGCACATTTTAGTGATTAAGTATCTATAACTGTACCTGTAACTTTACTGAACTATCTCACCTACCGCTGTACTCTGCCAATGTATGTTCTTGTTCTGCTGTAACCCCCCTACCCCCAGGACGCATCTGGAATCGAGCAGTACTCTGCTCAGCATGCCTTCCTGGTGAATCTCTTAAATAAATAAATAAAAGGTGTGGGGGGGGGGCTTCTTACTTGTGGTGTGGTCCTAAATTTGACCATGCCATCACAGCTAGATAGCACTACAGGGATCCCACGCAGAGAACACCAGGCAGCAAAATAGTTTAAGGCACTCCTACAGGAGCTGGGTCTCAGCAACATCCGGAGGCACAGTTTTGGAAATAGGACAGGTTACTCTTTATTCAGCTGCACACCGGATTTATTCCAGGTTGAACCTCTTTCTGGTCCTACAGGAGATGGCACCCAAACTTTCTAGCTGCAAGACTGGTCCTACTGGACTTTCAGACTATACCCCATTACACTAAAGATGGAAGTACAACCTCCAAAAAAATCAAGGTTCTGGAGGATGAATGTATCCCTCCTTCAGGACAAGGCAGTTGGGAGAAAATTCCAACCATCACACAGCAAACAGTGGGGAAAACTCTTCCCCAGATATAACACTGGGCATTTTTGTGGGAACAAGATCAAGGCTGTTGCCAAGGGAAAATTAACAGCTATTGCTACAGGTAAGAAAATAAATTAATGGAAAGACAGAGGCGATTACAGCTCCAGATTTTGGACCTAGAGGGGGAACAACAAAGAAAACTGAATAAAGAGAGAGGAGAAAGGAATTACAGGAATTAAAGAAAGAATTGAACACTTTCTTAGACTACGAAGTAGAGCAAAACTTGATGTACTTGTAGCAGCATTATTATGAGGAGGGCCTTCGGGCGCTGAGATTGCTAGCCTGTAGGTTTCATACACAGAGATCTAGGGAGCATATTACAACAATCTTAAACCATTACACCCAGCTACGGATGCTAGGGTGTCTGAAATAACCCACATCACAGAAGCTTTCCAAATTTTTTATAACATTTATATAAGGGGAAACCAGGACAATCCCAACAGAGTACAGATGATTTTCTCAAAAGTTGCAGCCGCCCCAAATCACACAAGAACAGGATGGGATGTTAATCGTGCCTATTGTCTCAGAAGAGATTCTGGAGGTAATAGCTAATAACAAGACAGACAAATGCCTGGGAACTGATGGATATCCCACAGAATCTTAGAAAAATTTCAAAAAGGACATGCTGCCCCTTCTTCAGTGTGCATATAGCATTTCCCTGATGGAGGATGAGCCCCATCTTGGAACTCTACAGTGATCTCCATGATCACGAAGCCTGAAAAGGACCCTACATTATGCCCCCATACCACCCCATATCTATCTTAAATATCAACTATAAATTCTTGACAGGAATCTTCCCTAAATGTTTGAAAGGGATAATTCCCACATTAGTTGGTCTAGATCAAACAAGTTTTGTAGTGGGCAGACAAGCACAAGACAGTGCCTGGTGCACCCTACGTATCACTGACCACTTAAATCACACAAAATAGCCTGCTATAACCATGAGTATGGATGCTGAAAAAACATTTGACCAGGTTGACTGGAGCTATTTATATCAGGTCTTTGCCAGGTTCTGATTTCCCCCACCTTTCTCAGTTATATACAAACCCTATATGCAGCATCTCAAGCTTATGTTAGGGCAAATGGTCACCTCTCCTCATTTTTCTCCCTGGGCAGGGGCAAATGTCAGGGCTGTCCACTGTCTCCCATCTTGTCTGCATTATACATACAGCCCCTTGCCTAGAGGATAAGAATGGAATAAGAAGTTACGGAAGTCACAACAGGGGCACAGAGCACAAAATGGTGCTATATACTGATAATGTTCTATTCTTTCTGACAACCCTGCAGACATCCCTGGACAAAGTGACGGAACAGGTATGTGAATTTTCCCAGTATTCAGACTACACCCTACTCGCTCCCAAAACTGAAGTGCTTATATAACACTTTAACCCATCTGTAGCCCTACGAGACAGACAGCCCTTGAGATGGAGCTTGCAAAAAACTGTAAATATATGGGTATTTACTTGCAGTTGGGCACTAAATCCCTTAATTGTATTTATTTTGCAATTCAGAGTTTATTAACATTTCAATTAAGTTACAAATAATTCTTTGCATACAATAGGAGATCCAGACAGGAAAAGAATGAGAAACCGCATAGCAATTATTAGGATAATCTGTTACTAATAAAAAGCATGTATCATGCATTTAAATTCTAAACCTAATATGAACAATTACAGTAATATAACTTTAATATCACTAAAGAGGGTACAAGCATTTCAAATATATTCGAACAATATTCCTATAAATTAGAATTGTAATCCAGAAAGAGACCCCATGTTAGATGGAATAAAGTTTTGTCCAGAATCACATAACTGATTCTGTTATTATTTGCCAGAGACCCAAGAGAGTCAAACCACTCCCTTACCAAAGGATATCTACTTTCTTTCCAGTTCTGTAAAATTAGTCATATAAAAGCTAGAGAGACAGAAAGGATCAACGTTTTGGTATATCTTTGAAGGTCTTTGAAAGTATCTCCCAGTACATATAGCATAGGTTAAAAGGGAATCTTAGCTTTAAGTATAGACTGGCAAAAACAGTGCCAAAATACATAGCGTAGGTCTGCCTCTGGAGATCTGCATGTCCAGCAATTATCCATTGTAGACAAGCTCATTTTTTAAAGTTGTAAAAGAGAATAGAGGAAATGGTGAAGAATCTTAAACTGAAGGGGCTGCAGGGGAAGGTCTGCCTTTTTTCAGATAATATGAAGATCTGCAACAGTGTGGACACCCCAGAGGGGGTGGAGGCTATGAGAAAGGATCTAAGGTTGCTGGAGGGATGGTTGGAAACATGGCAGCTAAATTCAATGCCAAAAAATGCACAGTGATGCACATGGGGTGGAATAATCCACAAGCAAAATATACACTGTGTGGAAGGGGGGAAGAAATGAATGCAACTGAGCAGGACACAGATCTGGGAATCATAATCATGGACAACCTTAAGGAGGGGACCCAATGCAGCAAGGCAGTGAGTAACGCAAACAGAATGCTGGCATGCATAGGGAAGGGGATAACTAGTAGAAATGGGAGGTGCTGATGACACTTTACAAATCCATGGTGTGGCCTCACCTGGAATATGGGGTTCAGTTTTGGAGACCTCACCTATGCAAGGACATAGATTGCGTGGAAGGAGTACAGAGAAGGGCCACTAAGATGGTGGATGGACTAGGTGGGAAGCCATATGAAGATAGGTTGAGGGTGTTGGATTTGCACCCACTGGAGATCAGAAGGGGAGAGGGGGGACATGCTAGAAATGCTCAAATATGTGAAGGGGATCAATAAAGCGGGAGGGAGCTTATTTACAGGGAAGGTAGGCACTAACATTGGAGGGCATGGGCTGAAGGTGGAAGAAGGTAGGTTTAATGGAGGGGACATTACTTCACTGAGAGGGTGGTGGCACTCTGGATCTGTCTGCTGGTGGAGGGATTCAAGAGGGCATGGGACAAACACAAGGGTCTGTCTAAGGTACGGAAGGGGGAATCTATGGGGGAGTGGGACAAGTAAAGAGGGGGGATGGGCAGATTTGATGGGCCAACAAGGTCCTTTTCTGCAGACATATATCTATGAATCTATGAATTAATGTTCTCTGAACCTCCCCTGCAACATTTATATGCATTTTCCCATATTTTGGACCAGTTTCTGCACAATATTTGTAAGTTAAAGCCATTTTCACACTTGTATCTAACCCAATCTGTTAAATCATTGTCATATTCTAAAAAAAGGCTATAAATATGACTAGCCCCTTTTCTGAGGAGAGCTACTTTTAAAAAGTTGCACCAATCAGGATTATCCAGGAGAAACAGGTCAGTTCTCAAGAGTAAAGCATCCCGAATTTGTAAGTAAAGCCAAAATGGAAACTTGCATATTATATGTTTGTCTGAATTCTTCAAAGAGCATTATAAAATGGGCTCAAGAAATCCTGTAACCTGATTGGCTACAACATCTTCTGAGCCGTGTCCTTATCAGAAGATATTGTAGCCAACCGGCACTACCCTCCAGTCCTGAGCCCCACAACACTACGGAATCCGTGAGCTGTGCCAATGCAAAACAGAAACACAAGCTGGCACAGCTCACACCGAGAAACAGCACTTACTCATTGCGAGCGAGGCAGCAACTGAAAAACCACAGCAACAGAAAAAAATCACTTCGATGTCTACTTTCCTGCACAACCACTGCACAAGACTCATAATATTGAATGTAACTGATTTTTACTCACTCCCGCTCAAACAGTTCGTGGCAGTAGCAGTGCAACGGTCCCGTTCCTCAAACTGCTAGCCAATACACACACCTCGGTGATCTTCAATCCTGATTCAAGAATTTGCCCACAATCCAAAGACCACGGTTAACAATAAAAAAATAAAAGAACCGCATTTTGTTTTCTATGTTCCCTCGTGTCTGCCCATGAACTGGATTGAGCACCGAAACTCACTTCAAAAACATCACCATGATGTGAGAACTCGACCGCAATCTCCGAGCCCGACGCAAAATCGGAAGTCATTTTGCAGTATTTTGATCCCACACAGATCACCAGCACAGCAACGTATTTTTCATTATTTTCTCAGCTACCCCATATCTCCCATGAAGTCTGTGCCTCTCATTCGTACCCAAAGTCACATTAAAAAAGAGGATGGTGTAAAAAATGCATCACAATCTCCGAAGCCAACCGCAAGACCGGAAGTAATTTCTCAGCAGCTGGCTCTGCTGTCACACACACACACACGCACACACAGCGAATTATCTAACAAAATAAATCAAGTGCCAATCTGGGGAAGGGGAGCAAGCTATCTGCAGGGGGAGGCAATCGGGGGCGGGGAACACCACCCTAAATGCCCTATAGTGCCTATCAGTACAGCCCTCAATACAGGGACTATTTTACTCCTTCAGACATTAAAACCTCAAGTTTTAAAAAGTGTTTGCATTTTTTGTTACTTTTTTTTTTCTTAAATACTACCTTAATAGGGCCCATTTTATAAGTGGAATAAGACACTCCAAGGTGTGGTTTATGGCCTGATAAGAGCACTTCCCAGGTGCTAAAGGCACTCGGCGCTCATTACGCACCAGGGGTGTGCTCTTATCAGGCCATAAACCACACCTCATCGTGTGTTATTCCTTATGTAAATAATTCTGGCTATCTAATAAGTCTCCAATCATTTTAATCCCTTTTTACTTTATGCAACATCCTTAATTTTATTACCATCAAAGATGAGGGCAGGATTATTCCAGAGGCATGAACAATAGAGGCAAGAAATTAGCATGTTTGAGAGTTGAATATTTTTTTTTTTTACAAGCTAGGGTTGTGATAATCAAGCAGGGGTGTTTGGATAGCATTTTAGGCATGGCGACGAACAAGAGATCTGATAACTTTAAAGGCTTAACTAATTCACTTTCTATTTTAAACCATAAGGGGTAATACAAGGTGCCTGATCACATAAACCATGTTGCTACTTGCTTAAGTCTGAAGGCCCAAAAATAACCCTGCCACCAGGGTAAGGCAAAACCACCTTATTGCCTAGAGGCACTCAGTTTTCTAGCAGCTAGACAATGAGATTTATTATTCCATAAGAAAGAAGATATTAATGTATTTAATTTGTAGAACCATGTTCCCCTAATTAAGGTGGATAAGTTGTTTAAAACGTAAAAGACCTCAGTAGCGATAATCATTTTAATCAAATTTATTTTGCCCTACAATGCTAAGTGAAGCTTAAACAATTTCTCTAAGTCTGTCATTGCTTCAACATGAGTTAAATATCCTTATTCCTGAGTAGGTTATTCCCTCTGGTGCCCATGACATTTTATGATCTCTATTCTGCCTGCTCTCTTCAAAGGAACAGTTAGAAAGCATAATGCCTTCTGACTTGGACCAATTGATGAACAAGCCAGACAAGGAGTCAAATTTCTGAGGAAAAGATTTTAGGTTCTGTAATGAGAAGTGTGGCTGAGTTAGGGTTAATAGGATATCGTCCGTAAAAGCAAATACTTTGCAAGAGTCATTTCCAGATTGTACTCCATGAATTCTTCTAGCATTCATTATTCTTCTAATCAAGGGTTCTATGGCTAATACAAATAATAAGGGGGATAAGGGACACACCTGCCTTGTACCTCTGTACAGATGGATGGAATTAGAAATTATATCATTTATAAAGATGGAGATGCTAGGGTTCTTGTAAACTATTAAAATCTATTTTCTTAACACAGGGCCAAAATTGTATGCATCTAACACTGTCTAAGAATTGTCAATCCAGGGAGTAGAAGACTTTTCCTATGTCTAAAGATATTGCTAAAATAGGAGATTGTAGTTGTTGATGTCTTTAGTCAGCCCAAATCACAGAAAATAACCTGAGTCAATTATCTGAGGCAAGCTGTCTTTTCTTAAATCCTACCTGCTCTTTCCCAATCAGAGACTGCAAAACGTATGCCACTCTATTGGCTAAAATCTTTGTAAGTATTTTATAATCAAAATTTAACAGCGATATGAGCCTATAGTTGGAGCAGTCTAAGTGATTGTTACCGCTTTTCCTTGCTAAGAGACATATTATGGCATCATTCATAGAGTGTGGCACGTTATTTATGTCCAAGGACTCTTGAAACATAGAGGCAGGATGTTTGCAAATATTTGGACTCAGATGTTTAGAAATTTCACACAGCAGGCCATCGGGTCACAGTGTTTTTCCATTAGGGGCTTTGTTAATGACCTCAGCATTTTCCTGTATGGAAATGGGTTTATTTGTATTTTATCAGATCCTGATACTATGGGTAAATCTGCCATTCTTAAGAAGTCATTTATGGATTCAGGATCAGCTGTTTTTTGTGATTTGTACAAATCTTTGTAAAAGTCTTTAAAACATTTATCAATGGCCTTTAGATTATTTGAAACATTTCCTTTACTGTTTTTAGTTCCATTAATAATGTTTTGACTTTGCTGTTTTTAAGGCAGTAAGAATTTTGTCAGGAGTCCAGAATTACAGTGCTGGTGATTGGCCTCCTCTACTCTGAGACATAACTCTGTACACAATCAATCACTGGAGACTTTCCATACCACCATGTTCTTTTTATTGGTTTAGATGTGTTTTGGGGGTACTTCCTTTCTCTGTTACCCTGCTACTGGTTCTTTTAGAAAAAATAAGAGAAACTCCATGTGGAATGTGTTTTACCTGGATCAATCTGCTTTGAACGTGGTATATACTCTATGTAATCATTGTCAATGTATTGTCTGTTCTGCTTGTACATCTGACAATAAAGTGTAAATGAAAAATTTCCTACACCTAGCCCCTCCTCCCCACTTGTGGAGCACACTCTGGATATTGGCCATTCCATGTCCCGTGAAACTGACTACTTCATATATCCTCTGCTCCTACCTGCCTGAACATGGTAAAGACAACTTGCAGTACTTTACGTAACTGTAGATCTTCCTGAATGTCTTCCTTGTAGAGTACAATTTATGGGTCTAAGTTGGAGGTGCTAGGATCCCATGGAAGCCAGGACATTTGGGGGCTGGTGGCATGGGCATGTCCCCACACCCCCACTTCCAATGTGTGCACATTGGTATATAGTGGCATCAGCTCCTAACTGCCTCAGTACCTTTTTTTTACTGAGTAGAGATAGCGAGTGAAACTAAAAGTTATGAGCAACCTAACGATTAAGGGAATAAGATAGCCCCGCTGGCCCCTATAAGATAGAAATATACCTCCAACATGAAAACAGTGTCTTCACAGACCTTACCTGTCCAAGGCAGGAAGGACAATAGAACAACAATAAGAATGATGTACTGAATATAGAGGTTGAAGGGTGGGTTGTGGTGCTCAATATAAAAGATATTAAGGATGATCTACAGTCCTGTAAAAACAAGTTACTCACCTGTAACTGTAGTTCATACCTTTCAATCTTTTGTCCCCCAAATGTGGAACATCGCCTCTCAAAATGTGGAACAAATTAGCAAAATGTGGAACACTTAATCAAATCTTTGCCTAGGAAGCTCAGAACACTGTTAAAATGTTTGCATTTATTTTCAGAAAGTCTGTTATTACTTGAATAATATAATTTTTGCATCATTTACTATAGATTTTTGCTTTCAAATCATAATACTGAATGTGGAACAAGTCCTCACAATGTGGAACAGGGAGCTTTTGTGAAGTAAAATGAGGAACGTTCCTCATAATGTGGTACAGTTGAGAGGTATGCTGTAGTTCTAGGAGTGGTAAATAGTGTACATCCACACTTCTGGGAACTGGAAAACAGAGCAGAAGGAGCAATGGGGTGCCATAGTGGATGACAGTATCCTTTCAACTTTACCCCCGCCATGATGTAGCAGTGATGGAGGCAATTCACAATCCATTTAGACAGGCACTGGATAATGACAGAGACCCTTCCGCAGTTGCTTTGCCTAGCTATAGTCCTTAATTCTATCGCGGTAGAACCTAAGGACTCTCTTGACATCAAGGGAATGCAGTATCCTTTCCCTCTTCATTCTCAGGTTGCGAACGTACGTAGGCAGACTTGTTCATGCTGTAGCTGACACCACTGTAGTTAAAAATTGAGGTGTATTTGCTGGACCACTCTGTCCTTATGAAAGACAGTATATGGAGGATCCGTGACTACAGCCTGGATTTCAGACTCTCTGCATATGAGGTGATGGCTGCTAGGAATACTGTCTTTCAAATAAGGAATTTCATATCACAAGTAGCAATGGATTCAAAAGACTTGCAAGTGAGCATGTTCAGCACATGATTTAACTGATTTTTGTATTGGGGCCTTGTGTGCAACATTCTTCTTAAGGAATCTTTTGAATAGTGGCAACTGAGGCAAAGCCATTGCAACCACAGCTTCATGATATACTGAAACAGCAGTCAGGTGGACCTTGAATGAGGAGTATTGTAGTCATGAGGGAGATAGTCCAGCAAATCTTTCAGAACCTTTTCAGTAGGACACATGAAAGGGTCCATAGGGATTCTGGAACACCAAATAGAAAAATGCCACCATTTTGCCTTGTCACCTTTCCTAGAAGATGGCTTTCGGGCTGCTAGTGATACCTCAGAGAGATATTAAACATGTTCAGTTCTGTATCTTCAGGTGCCAGGCCTAACGATGAAGGCAGGGCAGACTGGGGTGGTCCTGACAGCCCTGGGTTTGAGTTAATAAGTCCATTCTGACTGGCACAATCTTTGGTTTGCTGTCAACCAAGACAGAAGCGGATACCATACCTACAGTGGCCAACAGAGGGCTATCAAAATCATCTTGTCTCCTTGTGCCTCCAGTATAAGTAGCACTCTCTGATGAGAGACTGGCAGAATGGTGTACAGATAATTACTTGTTCACTGCAGCCTGAATGCATCCTGACAGAAAATACCAGACTCAAGATTTCTGGAGCATAACTGAGGTAATTTGATGTTGAGGGAGGACACAAAAAGTTCCATGTCTGGGGTCCCTCACTCATCTACAGGGACTACACGACATTGTCCACTAGTGAACACTTATGAGAGTCTGCCACTGTTTGGCTGTGATTGTCTGCCAGAGTGTTCAGGACTCCTGGAAGATGCATTGCCTGAAGTAGGGTCTCCTACTCCAGACTTAATTATCACACTCACACTGCCTCTCTGCAGTGGTCTCCTCTTGGTTTGTTGACATCATATATGACACATCTGTTGCTGGTTTTTTTTTTACTCTCTCTTTTTTATTCCCCATCACCTCGTTCTACTCTCAACTCTCCACTCAATCAAAGCTCCCAATGCCACAAGTGCTGTGACCTAACCGACTTCAGGGTCTGCCCCTAGAGCATCTCAGCTCGACTCCCCTTTGACCTTAAGAGTCCAGATCCAGGTGGGGTGAGGACAGGTTTCCCCTTACCTTGTCCCCCGAATGTTCACAGGGAGAGGGCCTCGGCACTGCGGAGTCTGCCCTGATATTATCAGTGGTGGCACGCCTGCTTGCTGGGGAGATCATCACCTAGGAGAGGTGAAGGATTTTTCCTCTGCCCCTAATGCCAGCGTGCAATGGGGAACAAGGGGTCAGGCATATGCAGAGACATGCATCTGCCTCAGTCCCCTGCCAGCACCGACCCACTACAATGCTGCGTTTTTCTCCTTTGCACCGACTTCCCTCCAGTTCACCAGGAGGTGGCGGTATAGCGGCGGAGAAAGTTGCAGACTCCCCCCCCGCCGGAGAAGAAGAGCAAGCCATTGGGCGCTCATTCCTTCTTCCCCCGGCCGACCCACTGATAACCCGAGTCCATTCCCGAACCCTGGTCACCGGCGTGAAGATCTGTTGCTGGTTTGAAAGATACTGTCTTTTGACTGAGCAGATCCAATAAGGCTTGCAGACTATAAAAGAGTGCCTGCATCTCTAGCACATTGTTGTAGAGATGCATCTCCGATTCACTGCGGACTCCTTGAGTTTGAAGATCTTCACAGTGGGCTCCCCACCCTGCTAATGAGGTATCTGTGGTGAGAGCCACCTGTGGTTCCAGTGGAGAGGAGAGGAAGACTTGAAGGAGATTCTCCTTCACTAACCAAAATGAAGAGACCACACTAGTAGTTTAATCACCTACATGGGTTAGTTTTGAGGATGGGATGCTTGTAACCACTGGGTGCTGAACATCCACTGAGTTGTTCTCAAGTGCAGCCTCGCTAAAGATGTGGAGAACACTGATGATGCCATAAGCCCCAGCATGCGCTGAATGGAATGTGTTGGCTCTGAGGGGTTGTCCCTGATAAAGCATGCAAGCTGAACTATATTGAGTTCACTCTGCTCTGTGGAATAAAAGCTCAAGCCCAAAATGTGTCCAGAACAGCAGCCTCTGGGAGGGTACTAAGACTTGTGGGTGCTAAGTAGTACTTCCATCAAGGACAGAAACTCTGAGGCATTAGCCTCTACCTGTTCTGCTCCCAATCTGGATAAGTTCTTTATTAGCCAGTCATCCAGATAAGGGAAGACTTGGAGTCCTTGCTTTCTGATGTGCACTACCGGTACTGCAATGCACTTTGTAAAGACACACAGTGCCAAAGAAAGCCCAAAGGGAAGGACTCTGAATTGGCAATGCCCCTCACCCACACACAAAGAACCTAAGGTGTTTGATGGTATACATTTTGCGTGTGCAGACAAGCTAGCCAGTCTTGACCCCAGGGAGATCACCTTGAATTTTTCTTGCCCCATGTACATGCCGAGCTATCTGAGGTTGAGAATGGGTACATGCAACCAGATTTTTGGGAACAAGGCAGTAGCATGAGTAGAACCCATTGTTATGCTCCAACTCCAGTACTATCTCCACCACCCTGTTGACTAAAATTACCTACAATCTCTTGAGCTAGCAGCTCTGCCACTGGGTCTGAGAGTGAGAACTGCCTTCTCAGAGGCTTGTCCAGAAGGTTCTCCAACAGTTTTGGGAAGTATCCTTCAGATGATCCGTAAGACCCATTTATCTGTCATGATGGATTCTCATAGCTGACAGAACTGGTTCAGGTGTCCTCTCACCGGACAGGAATGATCCAGCATAGGCAGCTAAGGAGAACACGGCCCTTCAATTCAAGAGAGTCTCATTGAGCACCTTGGGCACCTGCACCTTCTGCTGCAACTTCTTTTGCTGCTGCTTTTCTGCAGTCTGAGCTTTGTACTGCTGTTGGAAACTTCTTTGGGGCTTACCAAGAAAGAGCTATCTATTCTGGTAAAACCTCACCTCTCCCCCTCTGGTGGTAGCTTGGTTTACTCTGGTACATTTAAGGGACAACTTTTTTCATTCAACTCCAGGTGTGATTCTTCCACATGCCATCCAAAGAGATAAGTGGCACTGAATGGTACATATGTTATCTGCTGTTGGCAACTATATGCAAAGCCAGGAGTCTGCAGCTAGGAATGTCTCCAAATGCAAATCCTTGCAACTCCAGAGTCGGCTGCTACATCAAAGCATTCCATGGAAACTTTCAATTGGTTGCAATTTTAACTCACCTTAAGCAATAGGTACCATGAGCTCCTCTTCTGTTTGCTGGTCCTGCTGTCCTCCCTGGCCTAAACACAGTCACAGAGGATTGTACCTAGCCTTGGGAGACATGGAAACTGCGTACCTACCATAATTCTTGATATTCTTGGATAAAGTCTCCACCACTCATTCACACTAATGGGAGTACACCAGAGGCACTAGGATCCAGCGAGAGAAAACTTTTTCAGGAGGGCCGGTGCCTAGATGGAGCCGTGAGGAGTTTACACCAGCCCCGGCTCGTGGTAATAACTATCTCAAACGTCAACCCTCCAATTACCTCAGTACCTTTTTTTTTCTGAGCAGGTGCAGTGTAACTAACCTAAAAGGAGTAAACTAAAAATCGGACATAAGATAGTCCGAATGACCCATGTAAGAATGGTCAACAATAACGTCTTCACAGCTCAGCCACTGAGGGAGTGAAGACCATAAACAGAGAAGTGAGCTCGGGGGATGGTGGGTGGGTGTGAGAATGAGTGGTGGAGACTTCATCCAAGAAGATCAAGAATTATGGTAGGTATGTAATTTCCATATCTTCCTGGACATAAAGTCTCCACCACTCATTCACACTAATGAGAGACTACCGAGCTAATAATCCCCCCTGAGATGGGCAGCAGGAGATAAAGAGCTCACGTGCTTAGGACAGAAGTCCGTTAAGAATGGTCCTGCCAAACGACATATGTCATCTGACATGGACATCCAAGGCGTAGTGCTTAACGCAAGTATGCACAGAGCTCCAGACAGCCGCATTGCAAATATCTGCAATGGGCACGTCACGGATTTCTGCCAGAGATGCCGTGACTGTTCTGGTAGAGTGAGCGTACACTCTGCCTTCCAGCTTGACCTGTGCCATGCAATAGCAGTGGTGAAGGCATGCCACCAGCCAACTGAAATGCATCTGATAGCGACAGGTTGACCCAGCCGGGTCTCGCTGAAGGAAACAAACAGTTGTTCAGCCTTGCAAATTTCTTTCATTCTATCTAGATAGAACCGTAACGCTCTCTTAACTTCCAGTGAATGAAGGGTACACTCCCCATTATTCTGGAAGTTCGCAAAGTAGGTAGGAAGGACTAAAGGTTGGTTTAGATGGAATTCTGAGACAACCTTAATGAGAAACTTAGGATGAGTCCTAAGAACTACTTTGTCCTTGTGAAATACAGTGTGTGGGGGTCCGTGACCAGGGCATGTATTTCAGAAACTCTATGGGCTAAAGTAATGGCCAGAAGGAAGGCCATTTTCCAAGTGAGGAACTTCAATTCGCAAGTAGCTAGAGGCGAGAAAGGTCTACAAGTGAGCATGTCTAGCACAAGGTTAATGTCCCAGGCTGCAACTGGACATCTAATAGGAGGTTTAGTATGCAGAATACCCTTAGAAAAACTCTTAACTACAGGCAACTGAGCCAGCGACACAGAAAGCACTGGCTCATGATGTGCTGAAATGGCACAAAGATGAACTTTGACTGTGGAGTACTGCAGACCTGTATTTGAGGGGTCTAAAAGATACTCCAAGACTTTATTCAGTGAGCAGGAAAAAGGGTTCCAAGAGGATTTTGCACAACAGATAGAGAAATGCTTCCATTTAGCTGTGTAGGTTTTTCTAGTGGCCAGCTTACATGCAGCCAAAAGAATATCTGAAACTCTACGAGAAACATTGAACCTATTCACCTCTATCTCTTCAGAAGGCAAGCGTGAAGGTGAAGTGACGTCGGGTGGGGATGGACCACAGGACCCTAGGTCAGAAGGTTTGTCTGAAGGGGAAGCATCTTCGGGGGGAGGGGTTCCGATAGTCTGTTGAGTGGGGGGAATCATATCTGCCAAGGCCAGAAGGGGGCAATGAGAATCATTCTGCCTCCCTGAGACTCCAATTTCAGTAGAGTAGTACCCTCTGAATTAAGGGAAGAGGAGGAAAGGCGTATAGAAAGTGTTTTGTCCACTGCAGCCTGAACACATCCTGACAAAAAACGCCAGGTCCTGGATTTCTGGAGCAGAAGAGAGGCAGTTTTGCATTGAATGGGGATGCAAAAAGGTCCAGGTCTGGAGTCCCCCACTCTTTCAAGAGTGACTGACTGAATGACGGTTAAGTTGAGAGACCACTTGTGAGGATCAGCCTCTGTTCTGCTGAGATGGTCTGCCAGCTCGTTTTGTACTCCTGGAAGATAAACTGTCTGAATCAGAGCCTTGTGCTCCAGGCACCACTCCCACACTCTCATTGCTTCCCTGCATAATGGGTAAGAGTGCACACCGCCTTGTTTGTTGATATAGTACATCACTGCCTTGTTGTCTGTTTGAAGGCGACTGTTCTTGTGACAGAATATGTCCTTCAAGGCCCCGGACTGCATAGAGGACGGCTCTCATTTCCAGGACACTTATGTGAAGTTGAACTCATCCTGAGTCCATGTAAACTGGGTGTGGAGATCCTGGCAGTGGGCTCCCCAACCCATCAGGGATGCGTCCATGGCAGTGGAGATCTGATGATCCAGAGGGACAAAGGGATATCCTTCCAGAAGATTGTCCTCCTGAGACCACCAGGTGGGCGACCTCTTCGGAGGTTCTGTCGCTTTGATGAGAAAGGACTGAGTGTGAGTGGTTGGGGACCACTGAGCATCCACTGAGAGGTTCTTATGTGAAGATGAGCCAAGGGTACAGTGAAAACAGAGGATGCCATGAGGCCCAGCATCCGCTGCATCGAGATAGCTTGAACCAAGCTGTGTTCTCTGATGTATCGGGCCATCTGTAAGATATCACTCCTTCTGTCCTCTGGAAGAAAAACCTTCACACAGGAGGTGTCCAGAAGTGTTCCTATGAAGAGGAGCATCCGGGAGGGCTGCAACTGCGATTTGTTGAGGTTCAGCCGGATTCCCATGGAGGTGAGGAAGTCTGAGGCTGTGTCCACAGCTTCCAGAGTCTCTTGCCTGGAGGGACTCGCTAACAGCTAGTCATCCAGATATGGGAACACCTGTATTCCAATTTTACTGAGGTGTGCCACGAGAATTGCACATTTTGTAAAAACTCGAGGCACTGAGGATAGCTCAAAGGGCAGGACTCTGAACTGATAGTGTTGAACCAATGCCACGAACCTCAGGTATTTGTAGTGCTTTGGGTGTATAAGAATGTGTTGGTAGGCATCCTGTATGTCCAGGGAGGCTAACCAGTTGTGCTGATGAATCAAAGGTAGCAGGATACCAAATAATATCATCTTGAACTTTTCCTTGTGAAGGAACCTGGTTAACTTTCTGAGATCCAGAATGGGGCGCATGCCGCTGGTTTTCTTTGGGACCAGAAAGTAATGGGAGTAGAAACCCATTTTGTTGATCCAGTAGAACTACCTGTATTTCTACTGCCCTGTTGTTCAGAAGGCCTTGTACCTCGGAAGCAAGAAGGTCTGACTGTACTGCCGACACCCTGGGCTGTCGTTTGGGAGGATGATCTGGAGGGGTTTCTGAAAGATTGAGAGAATACCCCTCACGGATTATCCAGAGGACCCATTTGTCTGATGTTATAGATTTCCACTGGTTGTAGAATTGTGTCAGATGTCCGCCCACTGCTGAGGAAGAGTACCCCTCGGATAGCTGAGGTGGGACCTGGGCCAGAAACTCAGGTGGCACTGGGCGCTTTGGGCCCTTGTGCCTTCTGCTGGGCTTTCTTTTGTGGCTGAGGGATCTGGTTTTGGTTGAAACCTCCTCTGCCTCTGCCCCGAAAGCACTGACGGTTGTGAAACTGTTGCTTGCTGCCACCCCCTCAGGAGGGGGCGGGCGCATGTCTGGCTGTCTTAATGGCAGACCTAGTCTTCTGTGTGGCCTCCAGTGCTTGCTCCACCTGAGGTCTGAACAGGTACATACCATCGAAAGGTAAGGCCATGACTTGCTGCTGGGCGTCATTTGTGAAGCCCGAAGTACGCATCCAGGAGTGGTGATGGGTGCAGACGCTCTCACTCGAAGTGGTATCGGCGTCCTTTGCAGCTTTAACTTGTTGGTTATTGGACTCAATACCCCTAGTAATGGTTTGAAGTGACTCTAAGCTAACCTCCGATTTAGGCAGAGTTTCTACCATTGCTTTGAGTGAATGCCAAGGACACACTCATATTGAAATGGCTGTCACTCCACAGAGGGAAGAGTGACCAGTGGAGTATCACAGGGATCAGTGCTGGGACCTGTCCTATTCAACATCTTCATCAGTGACATTGCGCAGGACCTAGAAGGCAGAATTTCCCTGTTCGCTGATGACACAAAGCTCTGTAACAGAGTAGACACACCAGAGGGTGTAGACAGAATGAAAAGGGACCTGCAGAAACCTGAAGAATGGTCCTAGGGGTTTGGCAGTTGAAATTCAATGCAAAGAAGTGCAAGATAATGCACATGGAGCACAAAAACCCAGGCACAATATATCAGTTGGTGGGGGTGAAGATATAGCATGCACCAAGCAGGAAAGGGATCGTGGGGTTATCAGCTCTGATGACCTCAAGGTAGGGAAACAGTGTGACAAGGCAGCAGGAAAAGCAAATAGAATGCTGGGCTGCATAGGCAGGGGCATCACCAACAGGAAAAGGGAGGTCATAATTCCACTATACAAGACACTAGTGAGGCCCCACCTGGAGTACAGTGTACAGTCCTGGAGACCTTACTTACGTAAGGACATAGATAGGGTAGAGAAGGTTCCGAGGAGGGCAACAAAGATGGCACATGGATTGCATCACAAGTCCTATGAGGACAGGTTGAAGGACTTGAATATGTACTCCCTGGAGGAGAGGAGGGAGAGAGGGGATATGATAGAGACATACAAGTATCTTACAGGGAGGAATAGGGTGCAGGAATACACTATTTTTTAGCGAAAAAGATGTTCCAGGACTAGAGGGCATGGGATGAAGTTGGAGGGAGGACGATTCAGAGGGAACGTGAGGAAGAATTTCTTCACAGAACAGGTGGTGGACAAGTTGAACACCCTGCTAGAGGAAGTGGTGGGGGCTGAAACAATCATGGGATTTAAGAATGCATGGGATAGACATAAAGGAATTCTGGAGGTTAGGATTAAGGGGCAACAGACTTCTAGGAAAACGTAAAGTAAACTTACAAGCTCAAATGGGCAGACTGGGTGGGCCGTAGGCCCTTATCTACTGACACTGTCTATGTATCTATGAGAAATATAGCCCTGGTAGCTGACAATCCGGATACCCAGGGTTGAGGCGGCAAAGACTCTCTTACCTAAAGTGTCTATTTTGCGAGATTCTTTGTTTATAGGCCGGGGTGTAGATCCCTGAGGAAGGACAGCCTTATCATTCTCTGCCAAGACTACAATAACATCAGCAAAGGCTTGTGAGGCCAAAATGGGGCGATCCTTGGGAGGGACATACTTCCTATCTATGGACTTGACCATGGAAGGAATGAGAGCCAGATTCTTCCACACCATCTGTGAAAGGGTCTCGAAAGAGGGCTGTACTGGAGGGGTTAAATCCATAGGGATTTCTGGAACATGAAGATACTGGAGACGCAAAAGATTTCCAGGATTGATTTCTGTAGTCTGGAGAGAAAGAACAGAATTTAAATTCCTGAGCAGAAACTTAAAGGAAAGGTCTTCAACAACAGGCTGTGCAGGAGGATTGATCCCTGCTCCCAGGGCAGTGTCAGCATCAACATCATCACCCAGGTGAAGAGCTGGATCAGGCTCAAAGTCATCTCCTGACAGTCCAGGGGGGACTGTATAGACAGGAAAGGAGTGAAAATCAGGAGGAAGAATAGAAGCAGAAAGAAATAGAGTCAAAAACCCTTGAAGACCAGATGGTGCTGCAACCATCCCCGGCGCCATCAAGGAAAATGGCACAGAGAACAAGGAAGGAGGCGCTATAGGAAATGGCGCCACACCTGGCACTGACAAAGAGCACAGTGCCAACAGAGCCCCTAGTGCTGACAGGGCCCACGGTGCCACAGACAGTGCTGACAGAGCCCCTGGCACTGCAGACGGCGTCGACAGAGCCCCAGGCACTGCAGACAGCACCGACAGAGCCCACGGTGCTGCAGATGGCACTGACAGAGCCTGCGGTGCCGCAGACGGCACTGAGAGTGTCACAGGGTCTGAAAGCTGCGATTTGAGATAAAAGAGGGAAAAATGGCAGGAGATAGAGACATCGGTGTGGACCCCTGCGCCGCAGCCATATGAGGGGGAAAACACCTGAGCACGGAGTCGACATCACCAAAGAAGGTGCCCTGCAACTAGGAAGGCCCAACCGCTCCACCCGTCCCTCCGAATCGAACGTCCAAGGCCCTGATGTCAGACTGACCGCTCGGCAACTGGACCAACCTCTGAGCCCACTGTCTTAAGAGCGCTCACTGATGAAGTTGCTCATCGGAAGCTCCTCCAATAGGCAGAGAGGAGCCTGTGCCAAAGAGGCCAGCCACCAGAAACAGAAACCGGCAACTCCGACATAGGTGAAGACCGGTGCCTGACCCTAATAACCAATTGTCTATGTGCAGATGAACCAGAGGGCAACCTCGAGTGATGCCATTTCTTCTTCGACCTATATGTCGAAGAAGAAGTCGAGACCAAATGGTGCCAAGAATGGGACTGTTTCCTTTTATGCTTTCAGGGGGACCGCCTTCTCCTGAGCATTGGACCGACATTGTCAGACCCCCCCGGGAGGGCCGTGGACTGGACCAGGCCCGGCTGACTGAACAGCTTTCATAAGAAGTCTCCCTACCATCACCTGACCCACTCATGGTCGACTCCATCAATGGAGGGCTGAAGACTTCTCTTGTA
This sequence comes from Neoceratodus forsteri, assembly GCA_016271365.2. NCBI lineage: Eukaryota > Metazoa > Chordata > Ceratodontiformes > Ceratodontidae > Neoceratodus > Neoceratodus forsteri. Next base: position 1,454,321,621 of record CM057452.1, read on the forward strand.
CAATTGTTAAAATAGTAATATAATCGGTACTGATTCAAAATAATCTACAAAACAATAAACTGAACCATTGCTGCTAGTGAAGTTTAACTCCTGGCAGGTGAGCGACGTCATCACTGAAGCGCACTCAATGGCAGGAAAAAGGGAACTGAGGCGGTTGGAGGGTCGACGCTGAGACAGTCATTACCACACGAGCCAGGGCTCACGGTTCCGCTCCTCACGGCTCCATCTCAGGCGCCAGCCCTCCTGAAAAAGTTTGCTCCCGCTAGGTCCTAGTGCCTCTGGTGTATTTCCATTAGTGTGAATGAGTGGTGGAGACTTTATGCCTAGGAAGATCAGCAGAACCAGCAAACATCTGACTGGAACTTATAAAAGCTCTAACACGGACTGCAGGCTATTGAATCTCCAATCGTTGCAGGCCTCCTCTGATGTCAGCTGCTGGAAATTCTGGGATATGTAGTTACAGAAAATGTCATCTTGCAAGTCCGTAGAATCAGTCTGATACAATCTACTTTACTGCAGTAAACTGTAAGTAAAAAAAAAAAAAGTTTTTGCAGCACAAAATGCAAACCGGGACTGGCTCCACACTTGGGTGTTGGGCTCTTAATTTTGACTGTGGTTCAATTTACCCTGCATACACAATTTCAAAATGTTTTCCCTACAACTTAACCTACCTTTTTTGTCTCAAAAATAGCCTCTTCTTCCACTTGCTGTACCCATTGTTGGCAGACTGTTTAAAAACAACCACTTGTAGGAGTGAAATAATTAATAACAAACTACAGTATTGCATTCTGCTGAAATAGCTGTGTGCTACGTTAGTGGTGCCTATGGTAAAGTGCTCTACATTCCCAACTGGTGTTCCTTAGCTGTCCAGGTCAGGCCAGCCTTGGAAACAGTACATGTTGTAGTTAGATTTGTTCTGCTATACACGGTGGATGTTTTTCAACTCTGATCTCATGTGAGCACAGTAATTTCTAATTTGGTGTCATTTTTCATTTTCATTTTACTCATATTCGGAAGAACTTAGAGTTCAGAGCCCATTTTGAAAGGTGTCCAAGTCGTAGAACATACTACATATTACAATACAATAAATAACAAGCAGTGGTTCAATACTGGACAGTGTGTAAGTAATGAGCAATAGTGTACAGGATTATTAAATAATGTGATAATGAGACAAACTTAAGTTTATTATACCTACTGAACATTTTGTCATAAAAATAAGATCTTGAATGTTTTTTAAAGGAAAATAGGGAAGGAATTTCACAAAAGTCAGTAGGCAGCGAGTCCCATACTTTAGTGGCTCTGTGCAGGAAAGATGCTGCCCAAGGACAGTCCTCTTCACCGGTGTTTGGAGCCTGCCACCGCATATCGCATGTGTAGTGTACCTGTTGGCTACAAAGGTAAAGAATTTTTGAATGCCTACTGTCATGAGTCCTAGTACACCCTTCTTGCACAACAGTGCCAGCTGGCAGGGCACTCGGTGATAGAAGGGCAACCAATTTAGGTTAATGTACAGATAACATGTGTGAGCATCACACTTGAGATAAAGTGCAAATTTACAGGCTCTACTAAAAGCCCGGGAGATTTTCTTAAGGTTGACTTTGTTAGCAGCAGAATACACCACCGCACCACAGTCAATAATTGGTACTATTAGACTCCGGAGCAACATCATTTTAACCTCTTTGTGAAATTCTTCCCGATAAAGTGAACCAAGCTATTGGTGAATTTTCTCAACCACAACATCTGTATGCTAAGAAAATGAAAACAGAGGATCAAGAATAACCCCCAAATATTCAAAAACCTTCACCAGTTCAATGGGGTCCCCAGAGTGTGTGGTGATGCACAGGCTGGGACTGTCCTTGAGTCTGTGCCTACTTCAGAACAGCACTGTTTTAGTTTTCTTTGCACTGATTATCAATGTGTTAGCAGAAAACCAGTTGCAGACTTGTATTAAAATCATACTGCAGACATTGTATAAACGTATTCAAATCCTGATTTCTAAAGAAAATAATCCACATTCGATAAGGATCTGGAGTAGTCACAGACTCTAGAAATGCTGCTAGTGAACAAACTAAATAACAGGGACCAAGAATAGATCCCTGGGGAACACCAGAATTAAGGGACAGTTTCTCAGAGACGGCAGCACTACACCTTACTCATTGTGAGCTAGTGTCCCGATAATCTAAGAACCATGTGGCAGTCTCATCTGACAGGCCCATCTCCAGATGTTTTATTATTATCAGAATGTGGTCAAGCAAATCAATGGCCTTAGAAAGGCCCAGAAAGGCTGCACCAACGTATTCCCATCTGTCCAGGGCCACATGGAGATTCTCAGTCAATTCGATCAAGACAGTATCAGTACTGTGATATTTACAAAAGCCATGTTGTTCCTTGGCCAGGAGATCATGCCTGGAAATGTCATCCAGCAGTTGATGGCTAATGATTTTTCCCAGAGTCTTGGGGAGGGGGGCAATAGAGAGACAGGCTTATAACTAGAGACAGAGCATGGTCACTCGACTTGCGTACATTCACAACAGTTCTCCTCAATCTCTCCTCAGCATTTGACACCATGGACCATAGGCTTTTATTTGATTGACCCAGGGAGTATGTGTGACTCACTAGCAAAGTCATCTGCTTGTTTGTGAATCCTACCTCATGGGAAGGACACAATGAGTAGTAATAGGAAGTTTTTTTCCCTGCTCTCAATGGACATGCATTGTGGTATATCCCTGGGATTGGTCTTTCACCCATGTTGAGTGCGGTGTACATGCTACTCTGGACAGGATCATTAGACACTATGAAGTTGAGATGATACTCAGCTCCATCTGTCTTGTGCACCTGAGACACATGGTGTGGTGGATGTGCTAAATCAATGTTGGGCTGAGATCCAGGACAGGCTGTCACTGGGCTGAGATTCGACCCGGACAAAACTGAAGTACTGGTGACTGAGCTGGATTGGATGGGGATGGCAACTGCTAGGGGGAGATGGGGCTTTGGTTTGGCAACTCTAGGTTTTTGGCAGCTGCGAAAGGTGAAGAATCTGGGTGTCATTCTGGACAAGGGGCTGAATTTGAGGCTTAGGTGTTGGCAATAGTCCGGAGTGGCTTTTAACCATCTGAGAAGCATCAGCTGGATTCGATCCCTTATCCCCCCCCCCGAGGACTTGCCCCTCACTGGTGCATGCTTTTGTGACAGTTGGATTACTGCAATGCTCTATACCTTTGGGTCAGTGGCAGTACACTAGGCGCCTACAGTTGGTGCAGAATGCAGCTGCTAGGTTGCTGACCGTCCTTCCGAGATCAAGTCATATCACCCCGGCACTGTGTGAACTACACTGGCTGCCAGTTAAGTGGCGAATCTCCTATAAAGTTGAGTTACTAACTTAGAAAGCCATACACAGACTGGGTCAGGGTTACTTATGTGATCTCCTGCAGCTTCACATGCCTATGCGCCCCCTCCGCTCCACCAAGGAAGGTCTCCTGATTGTCCCCAGGGCTGGCTTAAAACCTTGGGGGCCTGGTCCTTCGAGGTTGCAGGTTTGGTTCTTTGGAACTCGCTCCCAAATGCCCTCATGGAGGCCTCTTCAGTGGAGGCCTCTGAAAGGTGGATTAAAGCATACTTATTTGTACAGGATATGTGAGAGTTCCTATTGCCCCTATAGTTGAATATCTGAGATATTATGCAGTACATATTAGCTGGCTGCTGAAATTTCACTGCTGTAAAACTATGTTATCTATTAGTATCATTTATTTAGGATTATATTTATTTTATGATTTGGTGATATCTTTTTTATTGTACTGGCGCCCTGAGCCTCCAGGGAAGGTCGCCATAAACAAATAAAATATACTACTGTGTACAGTGCACTGCTTCCAAACATCAGGTAAAAAGCTATACTGTAACAAAAAAGTTAAACAGTTTTTGGATCAAGACTATAAGTTCATCAATAGCGAGCCTGAACAATTTCATGTCTATTTGGTCAGGACCCACTTCTGTCTTGGCTGGTGATTTCATCAAATATTTCCCAACAGTGTTGGTTGATAAATGTCTAAAGCAAATTTTAGGTACACTAGAACAAAGGTTCAAAGATTTACTTAGTTTTTATTTACAGGTGGGCACACTAGACAGTACAGTTACATAAGAACTTACCGTAACAGTAAATCTTCGAGAGGAGCTCTTGCAGCAGGCAACACCGGTAGGACTTAGCTGCCAGGTGCTAGGACCACACATAAATCTTCTAGCTAGCAATCTACAACGGGGAATCGCCCCTGATGTTCGCATGCCGATGTCCACCTATGGAATAAAAGGGTCAGTCCCCCAGCCCAACCTCAGTTCTCCTGCCAGAGACCCCAGCACAGATAGAAAATGGATAACTGAGGCAGTTCCTCAAAACTGAGGAAAGCAGAGTAGCCGAGAAGGAAAGACAGTAATCAGGGGGCATGAGGGAGGGAGAGCAGCGCCTGCTGCGAGAGCTTCTCTCAAGATCTACTGTTACAGTAAGTTCTCATAACTGACCATTCCCACTGAGGGGCTCTGCAGGAGGCAGCGGTAGGACTGAGTCCCAAGCAGTAGAGGAAAAGACCCAGTCAGTAGGGAGAGGGAAACAACAAGCTGAAGACATTCAGGAAAGGAGACCCTGAAGGACTGCAAGTCCAAGCCTGCCCCATGCCTAGAGTCAATGTCCAAACTGTAATGCCTGATGAAGGTAAGGACAGAACTCCAAGTGACAGCTGCACAAATGTCTGCAGTGGACACATTCCTGAAGGAAGCAACTGAGGCAGCCATGCCTCTGGTAGAATGGTCTTTAACCAGTCCCAGCAAAGGTTTGTCGTACTTGCGGTAGCAATAAACAATACAGTTAGCTAACCACTTAGGCAAACACTGTTCAGAAACAGGAGCCCCTTCTCTCCAGGGGCAAATGGAACAAACAATTAGTAAGTTTTTCTAATAGAATGGGTATGATCCAAATAGTAGCAGAGCACTCAATGAACACCCAGAGTGTAAAGTAAGGCCTCCCCCTGACTGGAATACTCAGGATAATAAACAGGCAGGTGGATGGCTTGATTCAGTGTAAACTAAGGTACCACCTTAGGCAAAAAATGGAAATTACATACTTAACGTAATTCTTGATCTTCTTGGATGAAGTCTACACCACTCATTAACACTAAAACACGTCCATTAGTGTGAATGAGTGGTGGAGACTTTTAGTCCAGGAAGATATGGAAATTACATACTTACCGTAATTCTTGATCTTCTTGGATGAAGTCTCCACCACTCATTCACATGCCCATTAGTGCGAATGAGTGGTGAAGACTTTTAGTCCAGGAAGATCTTAGGATTTTTGTACACAAAGACACCCTGTCTTTGTGAAAAACTATATAAGGCTCTTTACACATCAGAGCCTGAAGCACAGAAATCCTCTGAGCAGAAGTAATAGCAACCAAAATATTAAAATTACATACCTCCCGTAATTCTTGATCTTCTCTTGTATCTTCACCATTCATTACTGCTGGGTGTAAGCCAGAGGCGCGCACCTGCACGGGAGTTGTTTTTTTTTGGGGTGGGGGAAGAGTCGATGCTGATGGTGCCACCCATGAGGCTGATGCATTGTGTGGCATATGAGGGTTGGCCGTTAGGTGCTGCAGACTCCTCCTCCACCCCAGTTCTGTCCTGTTGAGGAGCGGTGAGGAAAAAAAGGGAGGATAGAGAAAACCAAGGTGAGGCAAGAAAGCCGAGAAATAGGAAAAGAAAAGGATATAAACTGAAAAAGAAAGAAGCCGACCAGAGGACAGAGGGATTAGACTTGTTTTCCTAAGTGGCCATAGGGCTCCAAACCTTGTGCAGCAGCACAGAAAAAGGAGAAAAGAGAGAGAGAGAGAGAGAGAGAGAAGAGAAAGATACAACATCCATAGGGGAAGAAGGAGGGCCCTCTGCTGTGCTGAGCTGGAAGACCATTGGTATACTTTAGCCTCAAAAACCTGAAAGGTATGAAGACACAGGTGCAAGGATCCCATCAACTTCAAGGACCACTGGACAGAGCTCCAGAACAAGGGAATTTGAAATGGTCTTGGAGAATATAAGCATGGCAGAGTCAGCTCCCCCAACCCTAAACCCACAGTTGGGATGAAAGTCCTGGAGCATGGTCCTCTACAGTTTATCACCTGACGGCTTAGTCAAGGGGTAAAAATACCCTTAAACAAGAAAGGATTCTGTCCAGAATGACCTCTAAAAGTAGAGGGGAAAGGAGGAAGAAAATCCCTACGCATCCTCCCACAAGATGCACTGACGCAGTCCCCATATCAAGAAGATGAAAACAAAATGGATCAAGATCCATGCCAAGTTATGGAGGACACCACAGTGCACCCCCTTGAGAATCTCAGGGAGTTCTCTCCGAGGCCAGGGCGAAGAACCTACTCGCCACCCTCCTAGGATGAGCACTCTGTGAATTTAGAGAAGGAAACAGAAGGCCCTGAGGTACCAGGAGTATATTGCCCCCAACTGGCCTCAAAGAGGGGAGGGCGAGCAGGGTGGAGGCGGCACCCAGGAACTGAGGCCAAAGAGAGGAAGGTGGGTGGGAATCAGTAATGAATGGTGAAGATACAAGGGAAGCTAAAAAATTATGGTAGGTACGTGATTTTCATATCAATCAATCAATCAATCAGATAACGCTTTTCAAATATCATATCTTCCCCTTGTCAATCTTCACCATTAATTACTGCTGGGTGAGTACCAAACCCCCTGGAGGGGACCTGGCACTGCCCTGAGGAAACAGATTCCCTCAGCCTCCTGCAGGGGAGAAACAGGAGGGAGAGGCCCTATTGCCATTCAAGGTCAACATGGCCTAAGACTGGTCAGGCTGAGGAGGTGTCCCCTGTGGCGGGGGGATGGAAGATGCCCCTGAAGATTCCTCCTCACCATGCAGGAGAAAAGACAGGTCCCCTGGAAAGCAGAGGAAACCACCCTACGCCGGGCAATGGGTGACAATCTAGATAGGTGAAGCCATGCATCCACCTGATGCAGATTGCTGTCCCTGCCAGTCTGGAAGCCACCTCACTGGTGTCGTACAATGCCCTTGCTTGATGCCTTGCAAGCTCCAGACCTTGTGCATAGAGGGCAATGGCTTGCCTAGATTCCTCCGAATCAGGCAAGGATGCTAAAACCTGTGCCAGCATCAACCACAGGTGCCTGTTGTAGGCAGTGCCGTGAGCCTGATGTGAGCTTATGCAGAGTAACACATGAGCCGAAGAGAAAACTCTTTTCCCCTGCTGGTCAAACACCGTGAAATCCGGATCTGGTGGTTGATCATGCGCCAGGTGTTGAAGCCCAGAACGAGTATCCAAAGCCATCAGCCCTGAGGGTGGGTGAGGCAGAGAACCAAAAGACTCCTGGGAAGCAGAGTACCACCTCTTGCAGTCTATTGGGGCTGGGGATGAGGCAGCTGGTGACTGCCAGGGGAGGATCTATGCTTCTTAGAAGGGGATAGGCCAGGAAGGCACCACTAGGTGGTTGGCACTAAACCCACTCAGAAGAGTGCATCACCCGCTCGGCATTGCATCTTGCCACACGGGAAATGTGGAGTTCCTGAACTAACCTTGAGAGGAATTTCTGATATTCAGTGAAGTCAGTGTTGGAGGAAAGGTGGACAGAATGTTCCTCTTCCTCAGATGAGGAAGTCAAGGAAATAGAGGAGCTTGGGTTTTCAGAGTCCTTCTGCGGCGGGGGAGACAGGTGAAAGTCCTGCTCGTCCATGGCTCTAACATACCTAAGGAAGACTGCTGCAGTGGCTCTGAACATCTCCCAGGTTATAGGTCCCATAGGGCCCACATGGCCTGGGAGAGAGAGGGAGGTGTCTGCAGAGATTGGGGAAGGGCACCTCACCAAAAGTGCCCGACCTCTGCCAGGGCTCTCGGACCCTGCAGTAGATCCTCACAAGTGGGGGGATCTGGGGGTCGATCCAGTCAGCGGACGCTGCAAATGTGAAAACAAATCCTGGATGAGCCCTGAGATAAAATCTCCCCTGTGGTGCGACTGAGGCTGCATGGTTCCAGAAGGGCAACCCTCAGTGCTGCCCACCAAGGGTGTCCCTAAAGCCTCAGAGGAGGAAAAACAGGCTTAGCACTGTGGCTCCTCCCCAACCCCTGCAGGGTTGTGGATGAAGGCCTCTGTACCTCACCCTGGCCTCTCAATCCAGTGCTAAGAAGTCCCCCAGTTCCACAGGCCCCCCCCAAGGAAGGCTGCAGAAGAGGAGGTCCCTGTCCCCACAGAGAGGCCATAGCAGCAGCAGAGATGGCAACTGCCCTAGCCCCCGAGGTCGAGACCACCACACCAGGCCCCCTTGAGTTGCTATCCACCATAGCGCCCCCAACACCGGAGTTGGCGTGGGGGGGCCGCAGAGACCACAGACTCTGGGGAGCCCAGGAGGTGAACACTAGGCCACCTGGTGCCGCGTCCAAAAGGACTCCTTGACTCCGAGGAGTTGGGGCGCGAGTCCTGATCGGCCAGTGAGTCATCCGCCTCCAAAGAGGAGGAGACCACACATACCACTAGACTAGCGACCCTGGGAGCGCTCCTACAAAAGGCATTGCGAATGGCACTGCCGTGGGACATGGTGCCACCTCGATCACCGGTAAGTGAAAAGCACCGGGATCCGAAGCAGCACCGGCAGGCGGCACCAAGGGTCCACTGCTGCTGGGCCCAGCAGACATGGGCCGCATCACCAGGGAAGTCTGCACCTCCGAGGAGGTGACTGCCATAGTGGTGCTCTCAACCCAGCTCTGCAGGGAACCGAGACGTTCCTCTGGCACTGCGGAAGAAACCTCCTTGAAAGCAAGGCTGGAATCTGAGGAGGTTTCCTCCTCACCGGGCCATATAGACCAGGGAGGGGACCCAGAGGCAGAGTCAGGAGATCTTGCCATGGCATCCCTAGAATGACACCATCCTCCGAAAGCTGGCAGGGCCCTGCCGACTTTAAATGCACAGATCTCAAGAATGTGAAGGTCCATGGAGAAACAGGCATCGCAGTTATCCATATCGTAGTTGGGACCCAAGCAACACAGACAAACACCATGTTGGCCCGTCACGAAAAAATTTTTCTTAACCCCCGAACCAGACATGATGCAAAAGTAATTTGACAAATTCATAGAAAAAGGACCCGGCGCCATTGGTAAGAAACAAAAGGAATGAGGTTACTGGTTTCCAACAGCATGGGGAGATATTCAGAACTGGGATGGAGACAGAGATAGCAGGAATGGTGTTGAATTGACAAAGGCCTAGTGATGTAGCAGTAAACTTCCAGAACTCATGCAGCAGGTGTAACCTCAATGGCGGGAGAAACAGAACTGTGGTGGAGGAGGAGTCTGCGGCACCTAATGGCCAATCCTCATGCACCACGCAATGTGTTGGCCTTGTGGGCAGCGCAGTCGGTGTCGACCCCCCCCCCAAAAAAAGCTCCTTTGAATGGTGCACACCTCTGGTTTACATCAGCAGTAATGAATGGTGAAGATTGACAAAGGGGAAGATTAACATTTTCCACAAAAGGAAGCGTAGCTCACGGCTTGTGGTTGGCTCAAAGGGAGGTAGAGTAAGCATCTCCAGAATAAAAGTACAGTTACATAAAAACTTACCGTAACAGTATATCTTCGAGAGAAGCTCTTGCAGCAGGTTCAAACAATGAGGACTGATGCCACCTGGCAGCGGTTCTGGCAACTTTTTCTCTAGCAGTACTAACATGGCTCAAATGGGCAGACTAGGTGGGCCATAGGCCCTTATCTGCCGACACTGTCTATGTATGTATCTATGTATCTATGGAGAGCATCCCCACCAATGTCGGCTTGACCTCAGACACCGCCCTATATTAGGGAGGAGTTCCCCACATGCTCCAGTTCTTGGACAGCCCCCCCATCAGGCAAGGAAACCGGAAGGTCAAAAATGACAACTGGTAGTCAATGGATGACCTTTCAAGCAGAACTATGCCAATCTGGAAAGGACCTGATCCTTGGGGGAAGAGGGTGGGAAATATACCTGCTGCAAGAGCTTCTCTCGAAGATCTACTGTTACAGTAAGCTTTAAAGTAACTGTACTATCTTACTTCGAGCAGAAGCTCCTGCAGCAGGTTTAAACAATGAGGACTGAGTCCCAAGCAGTATAAACTTATGACAACCCCTTGGGAGGGGGGAACAAACAGGAGCAGGGAAAAACAGAGGGAAGAAACCTCAGGAAACCAGGCCCTGCAGGACCGCCAGGCCAAATCCTGCTCTGCGCCTGGAAACAATGTCCAAGCTGTAGTGCCTTACAAAGGTGTGCAGGGAGCTCCAGGTAGAGGCAGCGCAAATATATGCCATCAGAACTCTTTTAAGAGTGGCAAACGAAGTAGCAATAGCCCTCATAGAGTGAGCTTTAATTGGCCTTGAAGTCGATCTATGGTGCGTCTCATAACAGCAGGAGATGCAATGGACCAACCAGTGCGAAAGCATCTGTTTGGTGAACGGGTGACCTGCCAACCGAGGAGCAAAGGAAATAAACAACTGATCAGACTGCCTGATCCCCTTGGTTCTAGCCAAGTAACACCTGAGAGCCCTGTGGATGTCCAGGGAATGAAGAAGGGCCTCTCCCCTATTGGAATGCTCCAGGTAATAAACTGGGAGCTGAACCGACTGGTTTAAAGTGAGCTCTGAGACCACTTTCAGCAAAAATTTCGGGTTTGTGCGCAAATCAACCCTGTCCTTGTGAAAGACCAGATAGGGTTCACTACACATTAAGGCTTGCAGTTCAGAAATGTGCCTAGCCAAAGTGACAGCCACCAAAAGCAGTGTTTTCCAGGAGAGGAAACGGAGCTCAGTGCTCATGGTCGGTTCAAAGGGAGGAAGAGAGAGAGCTTCTCCTGGATGAACAGAAGATCCCAAGGAGGAGCAGGGTCCCAGATGGGAGGTCTGAATGCAGAATGCCGCATAAAAAAGCTTTGGAAACCTCCATCTGAGCCACTGTCTTACCCGACACGAAAGAATGGTAAGCGGAGATGGCAGCCAGGTGTACCTTGATGGAGGAGTAACTAAGGCCTTTCTCAAAAAGAAAGAGTAAGTATTCAAGGACAGTATTAATTGGACAGACCAATGCGTCCACCTGCTTCGCTGTGGCCCAGATGCAAAACCTCTTCCATTTCAAAGCATAAGTGGCCCTGGTGGCAGGTTTCCTAGCCTCAACCAACACCTGGGCAACCTGATCAGACACCCCAAAATGGACCTTTGCTAAGTCCTGAGGAGCCATGCGTGCAGGTGAAGAGAACGCAGGTTCGGGTGTAACAGGGACTTGTTGTCCTGTGACAAAACATATGAGGTTATAGGAAGAGGCTTCAGAGGCGCTGCCACTAGACACTGTAGTAATGGAAACCAAATCTGGTGAGACCACATCGGGGTGATCAGAATGATGGTGGATGACTCCGACTGGGCCTTGAGAAGGACCTTCTGAAGAAGAGGGAAGGGAGGAAAGGCATAAAGGAACCTCCCACTCCAACAGAGGGATAACACGTCTTGCCAGGAAGCACCAGGCTCTGGACCTAGCGAGCAAGAACTGGGCAGTTTTGCATTATTTTGAGACATGAAGAGATCCACCTCTGGTGTCCCCCTCAAGCAGAATATGCGATCTGCCATGTCTTGGCGCAATCCCCACTCATGAGCTTGTGACCGTGTCCTGCTGAGCATGTCTGCCAGCTCATTCTGAAGCCCAGGAACATGTACTGCCATCAGGAACAGATGGTGATCCAGGGCCCAATCCCATACCCACACTGCCTCCCTGTAAATGGGGTAGGAATGAGTGCCGCCTTGTTTGTTGATGTAAAACATCACTGCGGTGTTGTCTGTCTGCACCAACAGATGGCTCAGCGAAAGGACCGATACCAAGGCTTGAAGGGCATAGAGCACTGCTCTCATTTCCAGGACATTGATGTGCAGATTCGGTTCTAGGGAAGACCAAGTACCCTGTGTGCGATGGTTCCCCAAGTGTAGCCCCCCATCCCAGGGATGAAGCATCCATTGTGAGGGACTGGGTCAGTGCCCCCAGCTGAAACAGAATGCCCTTTAGGAGGTTTTCAGACGACATCCACCAGCGAAGCTCTCGGCTGATTGGCTCTGATATTCTGACCAAGGCGTCCAGATTGTCTGACATCTGGTCCCACTGAACCTTCAGGGACCACTGGATGGTCTACATTCGGAGACGGGTCAGAGGGACCAACACTATGGCAGCCGCCATGTGTCCCAGCAACCTGAGGAGCAGGCGAGCCAGCACCTCTGAGGTAGAAGAGACTTGTTATGCGATGGTACAAATGCGACCCGCTCTGTCACAAGGAAGAAAAACCTTCCCGAGAGTGGTATCCAGAGAGGCTCCTATAAACATGGAGTATCTGGGATGGAGACAGATAAGACTTTTCCCTGCTGATGGTGATTCCGAGATCCTGAAACAAAGAGATGGAATCCTTGAGAGTCTCCAACAGGTGGGGCCTGGAATGGGCCAGGAAGAGCCAGTCATCCAGGTATGGAAACACAAAGTGGCCTCATCTTCGAAGTGCTGCGGCTATGACTGCCAAGCACTTCGTGAAGACCCTTGGGGCCAAGGAAAAACTGAAAGGGAGGACTCAGAATTGATAGCCCTCATTCTCGAACCTGAATCTGAGAAATCTCCGATGGTTTCTGGTAATCGGGATGTGCAAGTAAGTGTTCTGCATGTCCAGGGATGCTATCCAGTCTCCTCCTGAAATGAGAGGGAGGAGAGTGGGAAGAGAAACCATCTTGAATTTCTTGTAGGAGATCCATTGATTGAGATCATTGAGGTCCAGAATGGGTCTGAGATCTCCCGACTTCTTCGGAACCAGGAAGAAGTGGAAGAAAAACCCCTTTCCTGACTCCAGAATCAGCTTGATAGCCCTCTTTTCCAGAAGGGAGGATATCTCCTGTCTGATCAGGGCTCTGTGTTTCCTTGGGTACTGGGACGGGATGGGGGGTGATCTGTCTGGTGGAACAGATGTGAACTCTACGGAGTGCCCAAACTCCACGAGTTCTAGAACCCAGTGGTTGGAGGTCACCTGAGCCCACGCATCTGCGTAGAGCAAAAAGCATCCTTCTAACGGCTCTCCTGCTGGAGTTACCAGAGGAGGAGGATGGCCTGAGTAGTCAGGCATTGGGTGGGGGAGGGAGGGAGGGTGGCAGTGGCTGCTTCAGGAGGTCTAGAGGCAGATGCTGAGGCACCTCTGGCTCCCCCCAACGACCAAAGCCACTTCGTTGAGCATGCTGATGAAAACGAGGTTGCTGTGATTAGTGTCCCCCACGGCCATGAAAACTAGGCTTTCTGACTCACCCCTGCTTCGAGCAGTACATGAACTGCATGGAACGGACAGCCTTTCTGGAGTCTTGCAGCCTGGTAATAACTCACTCCATGTCCTCGCCGAAGAGCACAGGGCCTCTAAAGGGAGCATCCAGAAGGTTGACTTGCATGTCTGGATCGAACCCAGATACCCGAAGCCAAGCATGGTGTCAGAGGCAAATGCCAGTGGCGGCCGCCCTAGAGGAGGTGTCCACAGAATCATAGGCCGAGCGCAGAACATGAGTATCCACATCTGAGCCGGTCTGCAGTAGCTTGGTGAGCTCAGTCCGCTGAGGACAATCAGGCAGGCTCTGCACTAAGTCCAATCCTTGTCCCCATAGGGCGTTCTGGAATTGGACCATGTGGATTAAGAAGTTAAGACTCCTTATGCTACAGGTGGTAGCAGAGTACACATTACAGCCCATTGAATCCAGCTGTTTTGATTCCCTATCAGGCGGCTGGGTGCTCAGGTGTTTGGGCCTCTGCTAATGATCATGAGCTGCTGAAATCACTGAGTCCGCAGTGGGTGGTTCGGCTAAAAAGGGATGGTCAGCAGGTGCCCGGTAGAGCCAGTGGGCCTTTTTTGACACAGCAGGAGAGGAATAGGGGCACTTCCAGATCGCGTGGGAGACATCAGCAAAGGTGTCAACTAAATGGTGGGGGGATGACTGCTGGCTTTGGATCTTTTTGGAGGAGGTACTTAGCCAACCACAAGTGCTCAGGGTCCAGCGCCTCAATGTCCCAGCCTATGTTGGCCTGGATGTGCCTCATTACCTCCATAAAACTGGCGTCATCTGGAGGAGATTTAGGAAGCCCTTCTGTGTCCCCAGTGTCTGGCTCCAAGTAGACTGAGGAAGAGTCTGAGTCTACATAGGATGTGGTGGGGGGAAGAGGGAGAGGGGCTACACTTCTTTTCCGGAGGAGGAGAGGGAGAACGGGAGGAACTGTAGGAATGGTCCCTCTTAGATTTCTTGTTGTGCTTCTTTGGAGGAGGCACGTCGTCCCCCTGACCACTAGGTTCAACTCGGTCAGGAACCAGTTCCGGAGTGGGTGGAAGCACCCCAGCTGGCAGGTCCTTTTTAATTGTGTCCCACCAGTGGGCAAAGAGCTCTTGCACCTGAGAGAGGTGCAACTTTGGAGAGTCAGGTGTAGGCAGAGGAGTGCCCTAGCCTGTACTGGCGCTGGCCCCGTCGTCCGGGGGGGGGTGCTGGCGTCGGGTCCAAACCCCTGTTGACCAGTGTCGGCCTAAGGGGAGAAGTTGGAGCGGTGTCAGAACCACCGTCATCGGGGTCCGGCGTCAGGTGGACTGGCGACCATGGAGAAGGGGTGTCTGAGCTGACATCGGGCATCGGGGACAGAACCGGTGTCGGACAGACCCGCGTCTGTTTCACCACTACTGGCAGCAAAATAACCTTCGCCGGGACTGGGGCCAAAGGGGTAGTGGGCAAATGAGGGTCCGGCGTCCGCTTGTCCTTGTGACCCGACGGGCGTCGTTCCTTGTCCTTGCATGGATGACAGTCGGTCTTTTGGCTTGAAGTTTTCTCGGCCGAGCGTCTCGGTCATAGGCCTTATGTTTTGGTGGGAGGGAGGAAGCCCTACTAGCCGAAGGCCCAGAGGCCTTACTTGACTCCCGGGAGTCAGCTTTTGAGGAGGATGCTGAGTGGGAGGAGCTCTTACCTGAACCCTTGGGCTTTTCAGGTTGAGAGACCTTCAAGGGCTGGGGGGAAGTAAGAGAAGAAGAACCACCCACCGATGAAGGCTTGACTGTAGTGAGGCAGGAGTCATGGCCCGACAATCCGGACTTCGATCCCGAGGACTAATGCTTTGAGTGGGATCTTCCTCTGTCATGGTCCCGATGTTTTTTATGGTGCTTGTGGGCATCCTGAGGTTCGAATTCTCCCAGCAAAGAGGCCCGTTCCATAGCGGCGAGTTTTGATTCTGCTAGAAATTCTGCAAGGGACTTCTGGCGCCGGATTCGAGTCCTCGAATTAAAGGCCTGACAATGAGGGCAGGCGTCGGTGTGATGGTCGGGCCCCAGGCAATAAAGGCAAGCAGAATGTCCGTCTTTCACGGGAATCTGTCACCCACAAGCGCACTTGTTCGAATGAGATGACAGAGTATCGAAATTCCAATTCTGAGATGAAATCTACCATGTGGAGAAGAGCAATCGGTACTAGCCGAAATGCTGAACTAACCCTGACCGTGTGGCAGGAAAGAACTGGAGCACATGGGGAACTCCTCCCTTAAACAGGGTGGCATCAGGGGTGGAGCAGACATCAGCGGGGGCCTTCCCCACGTCGGTACTGCTAGAGAAAAAGTTGCCGGAACCGTTGCCAGGTGTCGTCATTCCTCATTGTTTGAACCTGCTGCAAGAGCTTCTACTCGAAGTAAGATCAAAAGATCCCATGGCAGGACAGGGTACCTAGTGGGAGGCTTCATATGTAAACTACCCCACAGAAAAGTGCGGAAAAGATCCAGCTGGGCAATAGTTTTGCCCTCAACAGGTGCATGGTATGCAGAGATGGCAGAAAGGTGCACCTTAAGAGAGTCTATACAGTTAATTGAGTCTATGCAGTAGTTCAGACGCATGAGTCTGTGCTTAGCCTTTTAAATTGGAATTTGTCTTATTTGTAGCATTTACTGCTGTAGCCACGGGTGTGCCTTGACCCAGGAAGCAGTCTAGCAACTGGTAGCTTTCATGCCTATATGGGGAAACTACCGGTTGCTATTGTGAGCATTATATTTATACTGCTGATAGTTCTGGTGCATTACATTGAAACACACTAGTAACAGAGCTCAGGGAGGAATATTTGCTTGTGCAATACAGCTTTTTGTGGTGCGAGTAAGCTGACCCAATCCCAGGTGTTCTGGGTCAGGGGATTTCAATTACACTCCTCTGCAAGTGGGCGAGCACGAGCGGGCATGTGCGTGTGTCTGCGTGACAAGACACACGCTCTAGCACATGTCAAGCAGGGGAAACGGGGCAAGGATCTGAAGAAGAGCAGATACTATCTATCAGGTGAGCTGCAACATAGCAGACCACAGAGACAAGAATCAATAGTGTACATGTCAGCCAGGTATCTCGCCTAAACGATAACAGGAAGTACTGGTCAGCATTTATTTGCATCAGATAGTAAACGACTGTTAGCGCGTTATAGGAAGTTCATCCTATGAGTAGGTTTACACACATACCAGTTGCTATTGTGAGCGTTATATTTATACTGCTGATATTTCTGGGGCATTACATTGCAACACACTAGTAACAGAGCTCAGAGAGGGACCTCGCCTAAACGATAACAGGAAGTACTGGTCAGCATTTATTTGCATCAGATGGTAAACGACTGTTAGCGCATTATAGGAAGTGCATCCTATGAGTAGGTTTACACACATACCAGTTGCTATTGTGAGCGTTATATTTATACTGCTGATATTTCTGGGGCATTACATTGCAACACACTAGTAACAGAGCTCAGAGAGGGACCTCGCCTAAATGATAACAGGAAGCACTGGTCAGCATTTATTTGCATCAGATGGTAAACGACTGTTAGCGCGTTATAGGAAGTTCATCCTATGAGTAGGTTTACACACATACCAGTTGCTATTGTGAGCATTATATTTATACTACTGATATTTCTGGGGCATTACATTGCAACACACTAGTAACAGAGCTCAGAGAGGGACCTCGCCTAAACGATAACAGGAAGTACTGGTCAGCATTTATTTGCATCAGATGGTAAACGACTGTTAGCGCGTTATAGGAAGTGCATCCTATGAGTAAGTTTACACACATACCAGTTGCTATTGTGAGCGTTATATTTATACTTCTGATATTTCTGGGGCATTACATTGCAACACACTAGCAACAGAGCTCAGAGAGGGACCTCGCCTAAACGATAACAGGAAGTACTGATCAGCATTTATTTGCATCAGATGGTAAACGACTGTTAGCGCGTTATAGGAAGTGCATCCTATGAGTAGGTTTACACACATACCAGTTGCTATTGTGAGCGTTATATTTATACTTCTGATATTTCTGGGGCATTACATTGCAACACACTAGTAACAGAGCTCAGAGAGGGACCTCGCCTAAACAATAACAGGAAGTACTGGTCAGCATTTATTTGCATCAGATGGTAAACGACTGTTAGCGAGTTATAGGAAGTGTATCCTATGAGTAGGTTTACACACATACCAGTTGCTATTGAGAGCGTTATATTTATACTGCTGATATTTCTGGGGCATTACACTGCAACACACTAGTAACAGAGCTCAGAGAGGGACCTCGCCTAAACGATAACAGGAAGTACTGGTCAGCATTTATTTGCATCAGATGGTAAACGACTGTTTGCGCGTTATAGGAAGTGCATCCTATGAGTAGGTTTACACACATACCAGTTGCTATTGTGAGTGTTATATTTATACTGCTGATATTTCTGGGCATTAAATTGCAACACACTAGTAACAGAGCTCAGAGAAGGACCTCGCCTAAACGATAACAGGAAGCACTGGTCAGCATTTATTTGCATCAGAGGGTAAACGACTGTTAGCGCATTATAGGAAGTGCATCCTTTGAGTAGGTTTACACACATAATTGTGTTTGTGCCTTCACTTACAATCTGTTTATACTGTGTTGTAAGGCTCAATAAAATGAATGCAGAAGAAATTTATGAGACGCCGGAACACACAATTGACTATTTAGTTAAAAAATCAGTATTGCTGGTATGCACCTTATGTGGCATGTTTTCAAAACACCAGGATATTATGATTAGTGAGAGAGATTATAAGTGTACCAAATGTGAGTTACTTTGATTGTTCCAGTTGGAAAACGAGGAACTTAAGCAGAAAATAAAAGATCTACAGGACATTATTAAAATACAGGAGTTTGTACAAAATGTAGAAAAGGAAACTGATTTAATAACAATGAATAGGAAAAGGACATGGAGTCTGAATGATAGTCCTGAACACTTAATGAATCAGGCACCAAGATCTAAGAGATTAAAAGAAATATCGAATGTAAGGGGAAAAAACAAAATTCACAGGTTACAGTAAGGAAAAAGACATCTCAAAAAGTAAAACATGCACTTGAACTGACAAATAGATATCAGGAACTTGAAGTGGATGAATCTGAAGAAGACAATCTAACCCCAGGTCAAAATTACACAGACACCATCAACAATACTGAGAGGGTAGATGTTAACCAATCTACGCCGACTGTGAACACCCGCAGCTCATCCAAAACAACTCTGGTCATACCAAGAGCTAGGACTTCACAAGGCCAAAGGGCGTTCCCTTACAGAGCACCCACCTGGTATAACTCCCTCCCTGCCTGTATCTCTGACTCCCCCTCATTAGCAAACTTTAAACTCGGCCTCAGAAACCATCTGCTCATCTCACGCAGATGCCGCTGCCACTAACAAAAAAAACCCTCTGCCAATACTCACCGAGCTGCACTGCCCCCTTCCTTCTCACCTCCTCCCTCTACGCACCCTTCATCCCCGGCCTTTCCCTCTTCTTCTGCTCCCCAGTCCCTCTCCTCTCTCCCCTCCATCCTCTCCGACCTTGTACGGAGAACGCCCAACCGCTGATGGTTTTACAATTGCTTTAAAGACATATATTTTTAATCTGGCTTATTCTCTTTAGTTATAGTTGTTTATATATTGGATTTTACTGTTTTATCTATTTCTGTACAGCGCCTTGGTTTCGAAAGACGCTTTATAAATAAATATGACTTGACTTGGCTTGACCTTCACCCTCCCTACCCTAATTTTTAACTTTTGATTTATTTACTATCATATGTATTGGAACCTACTGTAACCTTGAATGGCAACTCTTTTGAAACTGTATTATCTGTTGTCTCTTGTGCTGCTGTCTGTTGTCCTCTATGTGACGAGGTACCTTTGTAAATGAGCCCCTGGTTCAAAGGTTGTTAAATTGATGTTTAAATAAATAAATTAATAAAATAATACACATAGCCTGACTCAGTGTCAGGTACAAGCAGAGGATTCCTTTAAGTTTGTTTTTGGGGATTCAATTATTAGATGCTGTGATATTTATATACGTGGAAATAAAAAGGAGCAGGTCATGGTGTCATGCTATCCTGGGGCATGTGTTCATGACATAGCCAGGATCATACCTACAGTAGCCATACCCCCCAGAGTCCTTTATTACTTTACATGTAGGGATGAATGATGTTGGAAAAATGCACGAGAAAGATATATGTCATGACATTATTGAACTGGCTATGTCCGTAAAAAATCAAGGGCATATGGTTGCTATATCCAGTATACTGTCGATTCCAAAGGCACATAGGGAGAAAAACTGTACAATTCAGCGTATTAACACAATATTAAGCAACATGTGCAAAGAAAATCATCTGTTACTGGTCAAAAATGAGTCTATTTTTAGAAACAGGAGGGATTTATATTCAACAGATGGGTTGCATCTTTTTTTTTTAACCCTGTATTTATGCTCCTCCTGCCCTCTTCTCTCCACTCTCTCTCAGACTACCTTAACCTGTGTTACCTCCCTCATCTGGGTCTGCTCCTAGAGGACACGGTCCACTAACCTAGGTGCCCGGATAATCCCCGGGTAGGGTGAGGACGCACCCCCCCTTAACTCCTCTGAACCATGCTTTTTGCTGCGACGTGGACTGGTACAGCAGATTCTGCCCAATGAATCTGAGGACACAGCGAGGAGTCGTCGCCTAGAAGAGATGAGGGTGATTTTCCCCTGTTCATTCCCCGATGCCGGTGTGCGATGAGGGCAATGAGCATGGAGGCATGCTGAGACATGCCTTCTGCTCTGCCCCTCTGCTGACATCTGCCCTATCCCTGTGCTGCTACTCCCTCCTACTGCACCTTCCACCCAGGCTCCCCAAGGTGGTATTATTGCAGCAGAAGCATGCAGGTATCCCCCCAGAGAAGGAGAGCAGCCGTTGGGTGCTCAATCCTTCTCCTCCCCACCCAACGCCCAGTGGCCTGTGCTCGTTCCTGAACCCAGGTCACCGGTGTGGTACGAAGTAAGGCGTCCAGCGCCTCAGCCCTCAGCGCCACCGGGCCAGCAGATGGGTTGCATCTTTAACATTCACAGGGTCAGAAAATTGGAGGCTAACATAAATCAAGCCATGGGAACTGGCAATTTAAATGGTTAGTCGGGGGGGGGTAACCAGCAGCCCGTTACTTCCACATCTTCTAGAAAATTATCTGCAAATAATTATAAAAATGAATTAACCTTTCTGTATCTAAATGTAAGAAGTCTTAACAACAAAATGGACAAACACCAAGGTATTTGTTAATCAGAAATCACCTGACATAATTTCTGTTCTGAGACATAGAGAAAGAATGATCCTGATGGTTGGGAAAACGAGGTTCCTATATATATATATATATATATATATATATATATATATATATATATATATATTACCTTTGAAAATATGAGAAATAATAGAAAACGCGGTGGTGTGGCCCTTTTTATTAAAGAAAATTTGAGCTTTCTGGATATTACAGCTAAAATAAAAACTAATGCTACATACAAATCTGACTGGGTGAGGCTTTAAGGAAATGTTATTAAATCACTTGTTATTGGATACATATATTGTCCCCCTAATAGTACAATGGAAATAACAAAACAAATAATGTCTGAGATTGTTACAGCAGAAGCTAAGAGAGATACAATTGTAATGGGAGATTTCAACATGATAGGAATAGATTGGACAAATGTTGTTCCCAGACATTCTGAGGGGGGCACTGATGAGCAGCTGGCTGAACAGACACGTTCCTGGTCGTTCCGCTCGTGCAGCCGCTAATTAATAGTAAAATAAACTAAAAATACCTTAAAGCAGACAAACAACAGCATTTCACGGTGCAGGAAACCAGTATGGACGAGTACTTAACCCCTAATCTAGCCAAAAATCAGTGAGCAGCAGGAAAAGCTGAAAGAAGTGTGCGCCGGTCCCCGCAGGAGAAAATTCGGGCCTGGTGTCTCTCTCTGCAGTGGAAGTCACTGCATTGGGAAAGGAGTTAACTGGCCATGTAATCGCAGCACTTGAGCCACGATTAATAAAGCTTGAAGATAAACTGGACAGCTGACTATAAGAAGTGCTAGAACAACAGGCCCAGCAGAGTTCTAGGTTGGCAGAAGTGGAGGAGAGGTTATCGAGGCTGGAGGATGAAGTACTTACAGTACCTGAGCAGGACATGGCACTCCAAAAGGAGCTAGTGGAGTTCAAGGAAGCTTATGACTACCAAGAAAATTATCATAGGTGTTTAAACCTTCGGCTGAGAGGGCTACTGGAGGGGCAAGAAGGTGGTGACATTCTGGATTTCTGCAGTAGAGCTTTTCTGGAGCTGTTGGGCCTACATACTAAGCATGGCAAGGTAAAATTGGAACGGGCCCATCGTGCTGTGCTCCCGCGTCCGCTTGCAGATCAACCACCTCGCCAAATCATTATGAGGTTCCACAATTACCGGGATCGCAAGGCGACCCTGAAGGCTTATAGAGCGAAGGGCACACTGAGCTATGAGGGTAGTCAATTATTCATCTCACAGGATTATTCTGCAAGGTTGCAGAAGAAAAGGAAAGCGTTTAATGGACTTATGGTCCAGCTGAGAGGCATGAAGATCAAGAATTTTCTGGTATACCCCACCACATTAAAAATCAAGCATGAGGGGGTGACCTTCTCATTTTGGGAACTGGAGAAAGCTGAGGAGTTCATGAAGGCCCTGAAAAGGAAAGTGGGATGAGAGACACAAGGGAAGAGCATCCCTGGGGAAATGGTAATTTTTTTGCCAAGAGGAGATCTCTTGTTATTCTACTTTTCTCAGGGTTTTTTTTGTGATCTGTTGGGACATATTAAGTAAAAGTAATGCTCACTTCATTTACTTGCCCTCACATGGAGCTGGAAAAAGGAAAAGGAAAATGGGCAATTATTGGATTTGGGGATGTTGGACTTGATTGGACTGGGACTCGCCCCTTTGTTGTGATTGGATATAGTAGTCTAATCTACTCCCCCTTTGTTTTTTGTTTGTTCAGGGAGCTCCCCGCTGATGATGGCACTATGGAGTGGCAGGCCTTGAGCCCTGATATCAGACTTCTGAAAGGTAGGGGCGTGAGTGGGCTTAGCGCATGTGTTAAGAAGGTGCGGCCTAGCTCTTGCAACCCTCATGCTCATCCTTCTTACTATTCTTGGGTTTGATGAGGTATTAATACTGCCTATCTAGGGGGGAATATTTGTACATGAAAGGGATAGTAGGGAGGGTGAGGGGTCTGATCGTGAGTCGCTTTGTAGAAAATATTAATGGGGGAGGGGGGAACCATGAGGAGATTCTGTATTATTATCTTGCTGCCTTTCTCTCTGCGGGGACAAATTAATTAAAAGAAATGGTCCCCTAAAAGGGCCAAAGTCGATGGGTATGACATTCTAGGGACTTTTTTATTTGCTCGCTCTCACATGGAAGGGGGAAGGAATATGGGGTGGTTGTTGGGCTTGCAGATGGGGAGCTCGATCGCACTGGGATTTACCCCCTTTGTAGAGAATGGGTCTTGTGGCCTGTTACATCCTTGCTGTTTATTAGGGGAGCCCCAGCTGGTGGTGACTTGGTGGAGTGGTGGGTCTTGAGCCCCGGCGCCGGACTTGTGGAGGGCAGGAGCGAGAGTGAGCCTGGCGTGAATGTTGGAAGGTGCGGCCTGGCTCTTGCGCCCATCGTACTCTCTCGTTTCTTTTTGCTGGGGCGGGGTGCCGATTTTGTTTGTTTGTGAAGAATGGTTGCAGGGGAAAGGGTGAAGGGTCTGAGCATACGGCAGCTATGTAGCGAGCTGTAAAAGGGGGATGGGAGAACTGAGTGAAGGCAGGGAGAAGAGGTGGACAAGGAAGATAAGAGGTTACGTGGGCATAGTCGATTTCTGACCTCGGCAGAAGTATAGCTGCTGAGGATCGAACTGACATGGGGGTGTCCAGTGGGATGAGATCAATATAAGCTGCCCAGGCTAAGCCAGAAAGAAGGGGGGATAGGAGGAGCTCTGGGCACAAGGAGGAGTGACTCACAATTAAGGGTGGGCTGTGGGGCCGAGCAGCTGTGTGAAGATATGTACTCAGGGGAGAGATAGAGGTGAATGGAGATCTGCATCAGGATGGGTTTGATGTTTTGAGCTGCTCACAAGAGGCTAATACCGGGGGAGTGGCTGTAAGGCGGAGCGGCGGGACGTGCATTTCAGTTGAAGAGAGGGTATTACCTTTTTTCTTAGGACACCTATGCTATATTTTTTCTGTTTTTGTTTCATATGTTTATTAGTGGACAGTTATCCACATACAGTTCATAGCCAACAGCTATAACAAATCCATATAGTACAGTCATATACATTTGTCACAACACTTAGATAATAGCATTTCAGACTTCGTTCCCCATTACCGTCCGTTTTTTATTTTTATTTTAACTATCCCTTCCCCAAACCCACTAACCCCTTACAATTAACTATTAACTCGGTCTGTGTCCCTTCTTTTTGTCTCATCCCCATCTTACATAGAGGTCCATTCTCTCAATTAAATAACCCACTACCTTCCAGCAACATTCTTTCCCCCATGCTTAGAACACCCAAATATTCTGCCCAGTTTCTCTCAAATCTGTCTTCCGTCCCTTTTAAGCTGTATGTCAGCTTATCCACAGCTAGAACTTTCACCGTGAATTCTTTCCACTGGCCCACCGTAGGCCCCAGAGCTGTGGTCCATATATTTTGTATCCCCATCCTAGCCACTATAAGTAACACCTTATCCATCTAGGATAATGAACCCATTCCCCATGTTCTTCTCCTTCCATCCCTAGCAACAGTGGTTTTTGGGAGCTCTCAATGGACTTACCTCTCATGGATGTAATTTCTTTAGATATATCTTGCCAGTAAGACTTTATCACTGGGCAACCCCAATAATAATGTTGGTATGTTCCCCTATTTATTTTGCACTTATTGCAGAACGGCAATACCCCTGGACAGAAGCTGTGCACCATAGCTGGTGGGTAGTATAGCCTCTGAATATATTTGAATTGAGCTTCTTTATACTTGTTACACACTAGCAGTCCCTGGTGGGATTCTAACATCAGCTGCCAGTTAGCTTCACTGATTTCCTCCCCAATATCCCGCTCCCACCATACCTTTGCCTTCTGGGGAGGGTCCTGAAAAAAACTTTTCCTATCCAGCTTCACCGCCCTCCCTATTAATCCCTTCTCACACCTATTGGCCCCCATTATTTCTCTTTCCACATCCTCCATCAGTCTTCTTGTTTCCCTAGATCCGATGAGCCGCTTATAACAATCCCTTACTTGGAAGTACCTATACATGTGTGAAGTGGGCACATCCACCCTCTCTTTAACCACCTGGAATGTAGATATGCTTCCCCTTATGTCAAGGTCGCCATGCATTTTACTCCCTTGGCCTGCCATAGTTTGAATCCATCATTCTCCAGCCCTGGCAAGAAATCCGGGTTCCCCACCAGTGGGACCAGTAAAGTCTGGCATACCTCAATGCCTTGTCTCTTTTTAATTTTCCCCCATGCACATAAACCTGCCACGACCATCGGGTTAGGTGCATCCAGCTTTCTGTACTGCCTAAGGCCTTCTTCACATATGTAACTCGAGATTCTCCCTGGGGCCCCGTCCTCTTCTAGCTCGACCCACCCGGCCTCCTCCTGTCTGTGAACCCAGTTTTGTATGTACCTATATTGCATTGCCAAAAAGTACCCCATTATGTCCGGGAAATTTAACCCCCCTTGTGCTACTGGTGCTTTTAACCATTTAAAACTAATTCTGGGGTGCTTGCCCCTCAAGACAAAGGTTGTAAATGCACCTTCTAGTTTCTTTATATCCTGAGCTTTCAAGCTGAAAGGGATCATCTGCATTTTATATAAAATTCTGGGCAAAACGTTCATTTTAAGGAGGTTGATCCGTCCCATCCAGGAGATATTCAGCTCTTTCCACCTACTCAGGTCCTGTATAATTTCCCTTATCAGTGGTCTATAATTCGCCTCATATAGGCTCCCCACTTGCTTTCCCACTTCAATACCCAGGTATGTGAACGTATGTTGCACTCGTTTTAACCCCCAGACTTCCTTCCTGTTACTCCCTCCCAGAAACATGATTTCAGATTTTTGCACATTAATTTTATATCCGGAAAAAACTGCGAATTGTTTTATTACTGACAGCACCTTAGGGACTAACACATTTGGTTCTGTCAAAAACAGTAAGACATCATCCGCATAAAGAGATATGACATGTCTCCCCCGATACCCTTTATAGCAGACTCATCTCTAATTTTGATTGCTAGGGGCTCTATTGCCAGCACAAATAGCAAGGGTGATGGGGGCATCCCTGTCTTGTTCCCCTATATAGTCTGAATTCTGGGATTGCTACTCCATTAATTAAAACCTGTGCCCTCAGGTGTACATAGAAAGCCCCTACCATCTTTTCAAACTCTTCCCCCAGCCAAAATTTCTGCAAAATATGCAGCATATATTCCCACTCAATTCTATTGAAGGCTTTCTCAACATCCATTGAAAGGACGCAAGCCTCACCTGGGTGCCTCTCCCCCCACCAGATAACATTCAACAGCCTCCTTAGGTTATGGTAGGAGTGTCTGCCTTTAACAAACCCAGTCTGATCCGGTTTGACCAATAGAGGGAGTACCTCTTCTAGCCGGTCTGCTAGGACTTTTGTCATGATTTTGCAATCATGATTCAGACGCGAGATCGGTCTAAAGGACCCGCATTCCCCCAAATTCCTTCCTACTTTGGGAAGAACCATAATTACAGCCTGGCAGCACATGCTAGGTATCCCTCCCCCTTCTTTGGTCTCTTGTAGGATGTTACGCAGTGAGCCCGGCACTTCTTCTTTCAACAGCTTGTAAAACTCCGCCCCCAGCCAGTCAGGTCCTTCCCATTTTTCAAATGGCTGATTGCATTTTTGACTTCTGTTACCGTTATTTCTTCCCCCAGCTTTTCCCTTTTTGCCTCACTTAGACTGGGTATTTCCATCTCCTTGAGGAAGCCGTCTCTTTCTCCACCTTTCCCTTGACACTCGGCCCTGTATAACTCCTCATAGAACTCCTTAAATCTATTACAAATTTCCCCTTCCTCCTTAAGTATTTTCCCCTCCCTATTTTTAATTTGCACTATCCTATGACTATTTTTCCCTCCCTTCAAAAGCCGGACCAATAGGGGGCCTGCTTTATTGTCCCACTCCTACATCCTCCGTTTTGCGAAGAAAATGTTAGTATTCACTTCCTTGCCCAGATTTATATTAAGCATCTCCCTCACCAACCTAAGCTCTTTCTGTTTTCCCTCTACTCCTTCCCCAAAGACCTCCTTCTCCAGGTCACCTATTTTAATTTCCAAGTCCCTTTGCTTCTGCCTTTTATCTCTTTTTTCCTTGGCTGTGTATCCAATTATAACCCCCCCTTACCAATGCTTTACCAGCTTCCCAGTATATACCTTCACTTTCCACCGTACCCTTATTTGTCTCCTCATAAACTTTCCATTGCTCTGTTACAAAATCCAGAAACTCCTCCCTCACCAACATGTATGTGGAAAATTTCCAATGACCCCTCTGCACCTCCTTCTGACCCAGGGCGATCTCCATCTCCACTGTGGCATGGTCAGATAGAAATATCGGGCTATGCCTCATTGCACTGGTATACTGGTACAAGTCTCTGATGGTGTATATATAGTACAGCCGTGACCAGGAGCGATGTGGGCTGGAGAAGAAAGTGTATTCCTTCGCCCCCAGATTAGCTGTTCTCCATCCATCATGGACACTTGTGCTATATTAGCAATTAGTGTCGGTGGAGTATTAGAGGATGGTGGTTTGTGGGAGGACAGGAAGACTAAAGCAGAAGAGTAAGGGGAAGGGTATAGGGTGGTTATGAATTTGGGAAATAAGGGCTGGTGGGAAAACATGCTAGGTGTAGGGAGGAATGGGGGAAATTTGGGGGTGGAGGAGTGGAGGGGAGAGTTCACAGAGTTAAAAACATTTTTTCTGTTAGAACTGTTAATGTTGTTAAGATAGCTGTGTTAACCATAGACGCAATCGATGGTGTGAAATGTAATGTTACTTTGCAAGACTGTTTAAAATGCTGTTGTTTAAAAGGGAAAAGAAAGGGGAAATGAGCCAAGAGAAGCAGGCCAGATCTGGAAAGGTTACATTATGACACATGGCTGACGTCACAGATTTAAATGTTATTTCATGGAATGTAAAAGGCATAGCAAGCCCGGTAAAGAGGACAACACTTTTGACTGCATTAAAAAAAGGGGGGGGGGGCTCAGGTGGCCCTGTTGCAGGAAACCCATCTGACGGATTTGGAGCATGCAAAATTGGTATGGAACTCGGTGGAGAAATGTTACGCGGCCTCCTTTTCCTCTTATAAGAGAGGTGTTGCGATACTCTTATACAAGAACCTTCGCTTCGAGGTTAAAAAGGTGGTGCGGGATCCGAGAGAAGGCAGGTATATTTTTGATACAGGTTTGTTACAGGGAGAGAAACTTACGTTTGACTGTATTTACACCCCGGTGGCATATGAGATGCAATTTTATTCCTCTTTGCTGGGCTTGTTGGTCCGGGAACAGTTCCCTGGGCTTATTATGGGAGGGGATTTTAATTGGACTATGGATGCACACATGGACCATTCTGAAGGGAAGGGACGTATCTCGGAGGTTATGAATCAGTGGCAGATTGGGGTAGCAGATGTGGACTTAGTGGACGGGTGGCGGTCAATCAACCCAGGGGCGAGGGAATATACATTTTATTCGAACCTTCACAAGACCTGGTCTCATTTAGATTATATTTATTTTCCCAGAAGCTGGGTGGGTAAGATAAGAGAGATATCCCATAGTTCGATCTTCATCTCAGACCATGCCATGGTGAAGTTGAAGCTGATGGGTAAGGTACCTGGAGGGACACCCCCAGCCTGGAAATTTCCCATGTACCTGATTAAAGATTGGGCTTTTAGGGAATACCTAACAGAACAGTGGAAACTGTATGAGGAAACAAACTGCACGCAGGAGCTCTCCAGTGCTATTTGTTTGGGGTCTAGTAAAGCCTTTATGAGTGGGGCTATCATAGCCTATGTAGCAAAAATTAAAAAGCAAAATAAGTGTAAGCGAGAGGAACTGGAGAGACAAGTAAAGGAACTGGAGAAGCGGGTTGGGGGAGGAGAAAGGGGGGAAACCCCTAGGTTACTACTAACTGCCAGGAAGGCTCTTAATACACTGCTGAGAGAAGAGGTGGGGAAATCATGGTTTTATTGCCAGAGAAGGATTTTTGAATGGGGTAATAAGCTAGGACCTATGTTGGTGAGACTGATGAAAGGGGGTAGGCACCCAACACATATATTAAGAGTACGGAATGGAGAAGGAAGGATCTGTATTGGCTCTGGGGAAATAGCGGAATATTTTAGGACATTTTATGAGTTGCTGTATAAAGCTGAACACACAGAAAAAGAAGCTCACATACGGAGATTTCTAGACAGGGTAAAACTGCAGATGGTTACGGAGGGGCAAAGGGAATTGTTGGGGCAGCCTATTTCAAGAGTGGAAATTTTAAGGGCCATTCAAAAAATGCAGCAAGGAAAGGCTAGTGGCCCAGACGGGTTCCAAATTGAATATTACAGAATCCTGAGTGGTCAGTTAGCTGGGGTGTTGTGTGAGGTGTTCAAGGCAGAGGGTGAGACAGAGATCCCAGTGCTACCTGACTCTTGCTATGATGCCAGTATTTACCTGATACCCAAGTCAGGGCAAGATAGGCTCGATTGTGCAGCCTACTGACCCATCTCGTTGCTTAATGTAGGTTTGAAAATCTTAGCTAAGGTTCTCGCTACCAGACTGGAGAATATTCTCCCAGACCTGATTCACCCAGACCAGACCCAGGCTCATTAAAGGCTGACAGTCATATCATAATGTGTGGAGATTACTTAATGTAATATGGAGAGCAGACTGAACACAAAAGAGAATAGGTGTGGTCTCTCTGGAAATGGGACTACCTATTTGAGGTTATGGCCCGGTTTGGTCTGGGTGACTCATTTATAGGTTGGGTAAGAGCTATGTACCTTAAGCCGAGTGCATGAGTTATGGTGAATGGATGCCTGTCACAACGATTCATGTTAGGGAGAGGCACAGGGCAGGGATGCCCCTTGTCCCCTCTCCTGTTCGCCTTGGCAATCGAGCCACTGGTGGTGGTAATATGGTAGCATAAGGAGGTGGAAGGGATTGGTGGGGCAAAGGGGATGGAACATAAGGTGGCATTATACGCAGATGATATGCTCTTGTTTATAGGAAACCCGCGAAGGTCCATGGGGCACCTGATGTTTATTATTGAGGAGTTCGCCAGTTTTTCTGGGTACAAGATTAATGTTGGAAAATCTAAGATGATAGGGTTTCCGGATGCCAGCATGGAATTTCAGCAAATGGGATTTAAAGTGGTTCAGATGGATTTTAAGTATCTAAGGATAAAGACAGGGTGGAGGTAGGGGGATTTATATAAGTTGAATTATCCTCCCATGATTAAGACGATTTTCGCAGATCTTAAAAGGTGGATGCAACTCCCTATCTCGTGGTTAGGGAGGATCAACCTGATAAAAATGAACATCCTTCCCTGAATTCTGTACCCTATGCAGATGTTACAATTGAAACTAACTATAGGGGATGTAAAAAGAATAGAGAAGGGGTTCTCAGAATTTATTTGGCAGGGCAGGAAGCCCCGAATTAGTCTAAAGCAGCTTAGGGCAAATAGGACTAAAGGGGGACTTAATTTTCCAGATCTAGGTATGTACTATATGGCAGTGCAGCTCAGAGGGATAGCTCATTGGGTACATCGACCATCGGTAGCAAGCTGGGTAGAGTTAGAACAGTGGGGGACCCCAGGGAGACTCACTGCATATTTGCACAATAGGGGACTTCGAGTATATAGGGAGCTGGGGAATGGTAACCCCTTGGTCAGGGAGACACTTGAGGCGTGGCAACACCTATGGAAGCGGAAAGGCCTGGGGCAAGGGGAGACAATACTGTTAATGAAAGTGAGGAATCCCATTTTTCTACTGGGGATGGAGGATGGAGGCTTTCAAAAATGGGAAAGGAGAGGGGTAGATAGTGTGGGTAATCTGATAGCGAAAGGAGAGCTCAGTGCATTTGAAAAGGTTTGGCAAAACCTGGGGCTGGGGACATCCCACTTATACAGACGCCTGCAATTAAGAGCCTTTGTGGGCAAGTTGGATAAGAGTGGTAGGGAAGGGATGCAACTGAACATGCTTGAACAGCTGGTGTATCATGCCAAGAAAGATCCAAAGGGTTTCATAGGGAAGGTTGCCAAGCAGGGTAAACAAAGACTACCAGATTTGACTGGGAGCACAAAGGCTTTATGGGAAAGATATTTAGGTCAATGAATTTCTGGGAAGAATTGGAAAGTGGCCTTAGGTAGTTCCCAAGTTTCTCATGGGAACATATGATAATATTGCTATCCCCCTTACCATTATCTTTAATAAATCCCTTAAAGAAGCTAATGTCCCCATAGACTGGAAAAGAGCCACTGTTACACCTATTTTTAAAAAAGGGGTGCACCATAAGGCTGAAAATTATAGACCAATCAGCCTTACCTCTATTCCATGCAAATTATTAGAAAAACATATTAAACACTTAATTGAAGAGGAGATGCTGGCACTAAAACTAGCTGATGTTGCACAACATGGATTTAAATCCGGACACTCCTGTACAACTAACCTGTTAGCTTTTTATAACTTAGTCAGCAGTAATCTGGATCTAAACATACCGGTGGATGTTATTCTGCTTGACTATAGTAAAGCATTTGACAAGGTTTCACATTTCATATTAATAAATAAATTAATAGCATTAGGTTTTTCTAACTGTATCGTGTCTTGGGTTAATAACTGGCTCTATAATAGAACTCAAACTGTCAGAGTTAATGGGAATTATCAGAAGAAAATCAGTGTTAAGTGGAGTCCCTCAGGGTTCAGTGTTGGGCCCCACTTTGTTTAGCATTTCATCAGCGATCTTATTACTTCATCACAGAATACTTTATCCAAATTTACGGATTACACTAAACTGGGAGGATGAGTTGATAATGAAATCAACAGAAGTTCCCTTATAAATGATCTTCAAAAAATTGAATCATGGGCGGCAACCAATAATATGCAATTCAATGTGTCCAAATGTTCAGTGTTACATTTTGGTAAGAAAAATCTAAAACAAACATATCATCTTAATAATATAAAACTTAGGGAATCCCTCGTCGAAAAAGACCTGGGTATATCGGTTGACAACAGATTATCTTTCTCAAATCATTATAATAAGGTTGCTAATCAAGCCAATGCCCTCCTACGTAGGACTAACAATACCTTTACCCTTAAAACTGAGGAATGTATTATGGCTCTATATAAAACCCATGTTAGACCCCACTTAGATTACGGTTCACCATTGTGGAGTCCCTATTTGGCCAAGGACATTTCAAGAATGGAGAAAGTCCAAAGGAGGGCCACTAAGATCGTACCTCATCTTTCTCGCTATAACTATGAAACTAGGCTCCATAACACAAAGTTATATTCACTAGAATTTAGAAGACTAAGGGGAGATCTACTTCAGTTATTTAAAATTCTACAATCAGCTACATTAATGAGTTCATGTGGCTTATCCTTTGCATCTAGAAAAATGGTACCCAGAATACATAACAAACAAACTGAAATCCAGAAAACAAGAACAAGCAAAAGACAACAGTTTTTTACTGTTAGAGCCCCAAAAATCTGGAATTCACTACCTCAGGAAATTGTGGACTGCCCGAATATTAATACATTTAAACTTAAAATTGATAACTGGCTTCTTGAGAGAACATAATCTACCAATGATCCACATTGTGTGGAGGACATCCACGATGGGCTTCGGCCTTCTTTTGTCCTAACTACCAAGTAACCAAGGTATGCCGGAGGGCATAATGGTATGTAATAAATTCAAAGAGGCCTTTTTTAAGTTTCTACACAGTATGTATTAGACCCCAGCAGTGGTACACAGGGCACACCCCACGATATCCTCGCAGTGTCGAAGGTGTAATAGAGACATAGGTACTTATATTCACTGCTTCTGGTCTTGTCCAGTATTGGTCAATTCTGGGGGGAGGTAGTGAAAGAGGTGAACCAGATAGCTGGAAGACAATTGCCATGAGACCCCCTGATATGTTTGTTTGGAGTTGAGGTAATTGGAGGAGAAAAGGAGTGGCTGCCACTTCCTAGATGGATAAGGGTTCTGTTTGTATTGGCCCATCATTGTATCCAAAATACCTGGGTTTCAGGGTCTAATCCTACAGTGCTGGAGTGGCGGCAGGTAATTCTTCACTCCCTCACACTGGAAAGGCTGATGCAGGTGGTCAGGGATAGGGAGGAGGCATTTGTGAGAGAATGGTCGCCTTTCCTAGCCTCTTTGAGTGTTTCTGAAAATGTGATGTTCAGAATGGGGCTGAATATATGAGTTAGAATGGAACTTGAATATGTGGAATGGATTGGAAATATGATTCTTTTCTTTTTCTTAATGTTAATAATAGATTACACACACAATTGCATCTATTTGTTTTTGTTATTTGTGTGTCTTTTAAATGTCCAAGTTTGTCTGTAAACTAAAAACTGTCAATAAACAGAATATTCAAAAAAAATGTTGTTTCCAAATCAGAACTGGGGACTGAGTTTACTAATGTATGTAGTGAGCTGAATTTAACATAACATTTTCAGCAACCAATGAGAGGAAATGAAATATTGGATTTGGTGTTAGCAACACCTAATATTGTTATAAAAGATTGTTATGTAGATTCTCCTTTGGCAACTAGTGATCATAACTCGATTTGCTTTACTGTGGATTACACATATATACCTAAAAATAGTTGTACATCAATATTTCTCCTGAAAAAAAAAACAGATACAAAGGGTATTGAGAGGGATTTAAAGAAAATAGTATGAAATAATGTTTTTGAAGGATAAATCAGTGGAAGATATGTGGAGGTTTATAAAAAATACCATCTTGAAGGTAGTATCAGACAATATTCCACAAATTAAGAAATCTGTTAAGTATAAAAGACAGTATTGGTTAAATTACAATATTAGAAAATTAATCAAAAATAAGTCAACGTTATACAAAAAATATCAAAAGAATGGTAATGTTGATACATACAAAACCTTTAAACACATACAAAAAAAGTGTAAAATAACAATTAGACAAACTAAAAGGAATATGGAAATAAAGCTTGCCACTGAAGCAAATAAATCAAATTCTAAACAGTTTTACTCCTATGTTAATTCCTTGAAACACTCTCAGAACTAGATTGGTCCAATATTGGGAGAAAGAGGAATAATTTCTGAAAACAGACAAATGGCTGAGGCATTTAATGATTTCTACTGTGATGTATATGATAAGGGCCGGTACATACATCAAACTGTATATATAAGACCTGATGAAGAAAATCATTTCCAGGAAATTACTGAAGAGGAAATTGAGAAAAAGATCTGTGCATTGAAAACAGAATCTTATCCAGGACCAGATAAAATATCTGCTGGAATTCTTAAAATAATATCCATATACATCACATCCCCATTAAAAATATTGTTTAATAATTCTTACATGCAATCCCAGGTACCTGCTGATTGGAAAGTTGCTCATGTTGTACCCATTTTGAAAAAAGGGGGTACGTGAACTGGTGCAAAATTATCATCCAATTAGTCTAACAACTGTTATTGGAAAAATCATGGAGAGCATAATTAAAGATAGAATATTAGAACAAACTAATAATATCGATCACGATCAGCATGGCTTTGTTAGGGGTAGGGGGTGTACATCGAACTTGCTAGTCTTTTATGAACAAATAAGCATACACTTGAATAATAATATACTATGTGATGTGATGTTTTTGGATTTCTCTAAAGCTTTTAACCGTGTACCACACTGGGCCATTGCTGAAAAAATGATAAAAATTGGTATCCCTGCTTTAATAGTTAAGTGGGTAATAGACTGTCTGTCCACAAGAACAGAGTGTGTTACAATAAATGGTCATTTGTCTGGAGTGGGGTCTGTTACGAATGGAGTACACCAGGGCTCCATCCCCGGTCCGACACTTTTCAATGTTTTTACATCTGACATCACTCAAAAACTAAATAGTACAGTAGTAAAATATGCAGATGATTTAAAGTTAGGTGGCCCTTGCACCAACACTGTGGAAGGGGCAATACTTCAGCAAGATATGAATACCATCTTTCTCTGGACCCAAGAATGGGGTATGAAACTGAATATGGAAAAGTGTAAAGTACTTCATTTGGGAAGAAAAAACAATAAATTGAATTATTTCTTGGATAACGTTTTACTTAATCAAACGGTTAGTGAAAAGGATCTGGGTATATATATAAGTGACAACCTTAATACACCTGCAGTGTCAGTGGCTCAGTAGGTAGCACACTTGCCTCTGAGGCCGGGAGATCAGAGGGCTGTGGGTTCAGTTCCCACATCTGGCACTTGGGTTAATATCCCACTACTGACACTGTAGTGCAGCATGAGAGGGGTGCTGCACTTCTGAGGTGCCGTCTTTCAGATGAGACGTTAAACCAAGGTCCCATCTGCCTGGATTGGTGGTAGTTCAGGTGGATGTTAAAGATCCCATGGCACTTCTTGAAAAGAGTAGGGGAATTCCCCCGGTGTCCTGGCCAAATTTCCCTCATTCACTAAAAATACCACCAACAGCTTAATCTGGTTCAAGATCAGTTGGCATTCATCTGTATCCCCCTTCCCCGGGTCGTGCCTGAAAATAGGCAGGATTTGTCTAGTGCACTTACCCGGTCAACAAAAACTAAATAAATAAATAATACACAGAGGCAAGTTATGGAAGCCACTAATAGGGCACATAAGGCATTATGGTCTATAAGGAAGAATATTGTGTCTCGATCTAGTAAAGTCCTCGTTCCCTTGTATAGGGCATATGTCTGTCCCCATCTTGAGTATTCATCTCAGATTTGGAACCCTTATAAAGTATTTGAAAGAAAAAAGATGGAACAGGTACAACGTCGTTTCACAAAAAGAATTAATGGCCATAGTAATATGACTTATACAGAAAGATTACACTTTTTGGGACTTATGTCTTTGGAAGTACGAAGGGCTCATGGGGACATTTTGTTCCTGTATGATGTTCTTCAGGTACCTAAATTGATGTGTGACTTGGATATAAGCTTTAAAAAAATAACATGGAAATAAGGGACATCCATTACAAATTAAAGGAAAAAGGTTGATAACACATGCTAGGAAATATTCCAATACTGTTAGGGTGATAAATTTGTGGAACTTGTTACCACTGTATATTACAATAGCAGAAACCAAGAGTATATTCAAAAACAGGTTAGATAAATATATTCTGGATGGTGCTGATTTAAGGTATTACAGATGATGATGGAACTTAACTGGACCTTGGCCTTTCTGTTCCTATTCCTATCCCTATCTTAGTATGAACCTTAGTATGAAGAGAAGAGTAACCCAGACTGGAATCCAAGAGCGAAAGGAGGTACTCCAGGATGAGGTTCACTGAACACATGAAGGGATCCATGTACTGAGTGGTGGCCCAAATAGAGAAGCATTTCCATTTCATGGCATAAGTGGCTCTAGTGGAAGGTTTCCTAGCAGCCACTAAGACATCTGCCACGTGAGAGGAAACTCCAAAGCTGGCAATATCTAAGTCTGCAGGAGCCACACATGAAGATGTAGTGACTTGAGGTCCAGATGGACCAGAGTGCCTTGCTCCTGGGAGAGCAAGTCAGAGCAGAGGTGCAAGGGGACTGGAGGTTCCACTGCCAGTTGCTACAGTAATGGAAACCATATCTGATATGGCCAGTAGGGAGCTATTAGAATCATCTCTGCTCTGATTTTAACTTGATGAGAACCCTTTGCAGAAGCGGAAAGGGGGGGAAGGCAGACAGAAACCTCCCTGTCCAGGAGAGGGACAATGCGTTGCAGCAGAAAACACCAGGCCCTGGACAGAGCGAGCAAAAATTGAGCAGTTTTGCATTGAGTGGGGACACAAAGCGGCCCAGCTCTGGATGGCCCCACCTAGGAATCATAGGAATGATACTGAGCCAAAATGGACTTTCGTCCTATATGCTTGCCATCTAGTTTTAAACTCTAATTTTATTTATGTATGCATCCCATCTAGATTTAAAAACAGAAGTTGTTTGGCTGGCCACAATCTACAATGATAGTCTGTTCCAGTCATGTATAACTCTTTGGTTGAACCACCACGTACTACGTACTTTCTTTCTATGTGGTGCTGTTAAATGCATAGGGTGAGACCTAGTGTTGTATACACTTGAGTTTATTTCAAGACCGGTAATTTCCCAAAGATCATCGTTCTTCCATGCCCTGTGCACTAGGCACATGTCACCCCTTTTTCTTCTCTCCTCCAGGGAATACATATTCAACTCAGACAGACGGGTCTCATAGTTTTTATCTGCCATATTGTGTATTGCTTTAGTGGCTCTCCTCTGTACTCTCTCCAACAATGCAATATCTCACTTTTTATATGGTGTCCAAACATGGGCACCAAATTCCATTCCTGGTCTAACCAAGGATATGTACAATGGCATTATAACAGCCCTACTTCTAGGTGATATGTGTTTTAATATACAGTTTAAGATTCTATTTCCTTTTTGAGCTATTTTTTGACAATGTGATGAAAAGGACATGTCACTGGAAACTATGATACCCAGATCCCTTTCCTCATCTATTGTCTTTAAAACAGTATTTCCTAATCTATAAGGTATTTTTGGGTTTCTATTCCCCAAATGCATGGTGAAACATTTATCTTGATTTAATGTCAAATTGAATTTATTTGTCCATACTTCTATGTTATCAATTGTATCTTGTAAGACAGATGAATTTTGACTAATATTTATTTCTGCACCTATCCTGCAGTCATCTGCAAATTTTTGTAACCAAACGGTATTATGTTTTATTTGAAGAGATGATACATATAGGTTAAATAGGCAGGGGCCCAGCACCAAACCCTGGGGAACCCCACTAGTTACCTCTGACTGTTCAGAGAGCTCCCCTCTAATACACACTCGCTGGTTTCTATTTTCGAACCAATTTTGAACCCAGTTTATTATGAATAGATTTATAGTTAATTCACTCATTTGTTGTATGAGTTCTGGATGGAGAAGCTTATTGAAAGCCTTGGAAAAATCAAGGAACAGCACATCCATTGGAATTCCCACATCGAGTCTATCTATAACGCTGTTATAGAATGCCAGCATATTTGTCTGGCAGGACCTTCCCTTCACAAATCGATGTTGAAAATGGTCTATGAGATGATTTAATTTTAGATTTTCATTTATCTTATCCTTTAATATTCCCTCCAATATTTTTGAGGGAATAGCAGTAAGACTAATAGGTCGATAGTTTTCAGGGTCAGTCTTGTTACCTTTTTTAAAAATTGGAATAACAATTGCTGATTTCCAGCAATCAATTACTCCCCCTGTATCCAATGATTTTTGAAATATATAGGTTAATGGGGGGGCTATTATCTCTGCCAATTCTTTAAGTATTTTTGGGTGTAAACTATCAGGACCCGGGGATTTGTTAGGATCCAGTTTAGCTAATCTTGTTTCGACTTCAGTTGGTTTTAATACTATTCTTTTGAATTTATATCTGGTATTACAAATGGATGTAAACCTTTTTTTTTATTATAAACAGTCGAGAAATATTCATTTACTAGGTCTGCCATTTCTTTATTTTCAGATGTTGAATCCCCATTTGTTTTTTTTAAGGGTCCTATACTGTTTGAGTTCCCCTTGATGTTATTTATATAAGCATAAAAGACCTTATGATTTCCTTCTAGTCTATTTGCTAAATTTATTTCATAATTTATTTTAGCCTTCTTGATTTGTTTTTTTATTTGTATATATTGAGTCCTAGTTTCATATGATCTATTTGTTTTCCACTTTTTAAACAGCCTGTGTTTTCTGTTTTCTAATTTTTTGATTTTCAGTGTCCACTATTGTATTTTTTTATTGTTTCTCAGAGGATACTTTCGTTTAACAGGAATGTTTTCAATTTCTTGCTGCTTAATCTTAGTGGAGAAAATTTCCCATATATCACTAAGTGATTTTTTTATCAAAATCTTCTTTCCACTGCCAGTTTGAGAGGTTTACTTTCATCTTAGCAAAATTTGCTTTGCCAAAATCAAAGATAACTGTATTACCCCTTTGTTCATTTAATAATTCAACTAATTTAAATTCTACTTTGGAGTGGTCACTAGTACCTAAGGGTGCAGTTATCTTGCATTCACTTATATATCTCCCATGTTTGTTAGGACCAAATCCAATATATTTTGTCCCCTTGTCTGATCTTCAACACGCTGTACTAATCCAATTTGGTCACATGCATTTAGAAACTCTCTCTCTAAGGGTGTTACTGTAAGTGATGCTTCCCATTTAATACCAGGTAAATTTAAATCTCCTAGGACTAATATTTTGTCAGCTGGATTTAATGACAACATTTTATCTATCAAACTCTTACTGGTTTGTGGGGTTGATGGTGAACTGTTGAAGAGATCTTCTACCATGGAGGGTAGAAGTTCTCACTCATGAGTTCTTGACCTGGATCAGGTTAGGCTGTCGGCCAGGATGTTTTGGATGCCTGGAACATGTACTGCTACTAGCTCCAGGTTCTGCTGTATGGCCCAATACCAAACTCTCACGGCCTCCCTGCAAAGAAGGTAGGAATGCGTTCCCCTTCG
The DNA here is from genome assembly GCA_016271365.2 of Neoceratodus forsteri. Lineage (NCBI taxonomy): Eukaryota > Metazoa > Chordata > Ceratodontiformes > Ceratodontidae > Neoceratodus > Neoceratodus forsteri. The sequence goes on from CM057452.1 coordinate 1,454,360,758, forward strand.
CTTGTTGATGTAGGAGATGACAGACATATTGTCTGTCTGAACCAGTAGAGGTCCTGGAAGGAGATGAGGCTGAAAGTCCTGCATGATGTAAAGGACTGCCCGCATCTCCAGAACACTGATTGGAAATGCTGCTCGCACTCTGACCAAATCCCCCCCCCTCGAGTCTGATGATCAGCCAAATGGGCACCCCAACCCAGGCCCAAAGCATCCGTCATAAGAATCTACTGCAGAAACTCTGTCCTGAACAAAACCCCCATAAGGAGTTTGGAGGGGTTCTGCCACCATTCCAGGGTCTGCCTTACTGGACTGGAGACTAAAACCTATTGGTGCAAGTCATCGGAGCGTTGGTCCCATTTGGCTTAAAGGGTCCATTGGGTCACCCTCATGTGAAGGCGGGCCAGGGGGACCGTCGCTGTAGCAGCTGCCATGTGTCCCAGAAGCTGCAGGATGGACCTGGCTGGAACCTGATGAAAGGAAGAAATCAGCCGAGCCAGTGCCACTAGATGTTCTGCCCTGTCTTGGGGCAAGAAGGCTCTTCCCAGTGCCGAGTCCAGGACTGCCCCTATGTACTGAAGTCATCTGGCTCCATGAAAGACAAGACTTAGGAAGGTTGATAGTAACCCCCCCCCAAGTCTGGGACAAGCGGAAAGTGATATACAGAGTCTGAATCAACTGTGCCCTGGAGAGGGCTGTTAACAGCCAGTCATCTAGGTAAGGAAAAACGTAATGTCCCTGACTGTGAAGGGCCACGGCTACCACCACCAGGCACTTGGTAAAGACCCAGGGGCTGAGGAAAGGCCAAAAAGGAGGGCCTGAAACTGAAAATGGTTCCCCTGAAAACAAAAACGGAAGAACCGATGGTGGGGCGGGAAAACCAGGATATGGAGACAGGAATCCTGCATGCCCAGTGAACAGAGCCAGTCTCCCTGGTGGAGGAGGGTTATCAGACCATGAAGGGTGACCATCCTGAAGCACTTGTACTCTATATAAAGGTTCAGGTGGCTGAGATCTAGAATCAGTCTCAGATCCCTGGTCTTCTTTGGGACTAGAAAGAAGTGGGAGTAGAACCCTTTCCCTCTTTGTGCCGGTGGGACAGGTTCTATGGCTTTTTTGTGCAGAGGCACCTGGATCTCCTCCTGGATGAGGGCAATGTGGGCTTGAGGGTAATGGGAGTGCAGAGGAGGATTGTCCTAGAGGAACCTCTAAAAACTCCAGAATGTGCCCCCTTTCTATCATCTAAACTACCCATTGGTCTGAAGTTATAGTGTGCCACCTGTCTATGTATAGGGTAAAGCAACCCCCAACCCCTCACCCAAGGCTGCTGCTGGGGGAGGGGTTCGGGTAAGGAGTCATGCAGTAGCACCGGGGGTGGGCAGAGTGGCTAGGAATGCTCTGCGGACCCTAGAGGCAAAGGCTCCAGCCTGCTAGGTGACGCCTTTGCACTTGAAGGCATCTCCGGGCTGCTGACCCTTGGAATGCTGTCTAGAGGTCCAGCAAAAGGACTGGCACTGGGTGAGTTTGGGCTGGAAAAGGTACAAGAACCGTATGACCACAAGGCCTTGCCCAGTTCTTGGAGGTGAGACATAATGTCCTGGACGTCTCCACCAAAAAGGACAGGACCCCAAAAGGGGGCATACAGGATCTTCGCCTGCATGTTGGATGCAAATCCTGATACCCTGAGCCAGGAATGCCAGCAGATGCAGATTCCTGTGGCTGCTGCCCACCTAGTGGCATCTACTGTATCATATGCTGCCTGGAGCATGACTGCTCATGTCCAAGCCTGATTTGAGGAGCTGGATCAGCTGGGTCTTAGTCAAGTCCTCTGGGAGGGTCTGCACCAGGTCAAGGGCCTTATCCCACAGTGCATTTTGATACTGCACCATGTGGGCAAGATAATTCTCGGTTCGGATGGCTAGGGTGGCTGAGGCGTAGACACACTTGCTGAACTGGTCAACCTGGCGAGACTCCTTATCAGGAAGGTGTGTACCATGGTGCCTAGGTTTCTTGGTTCAGTCATCAGCCGCATTCTTGACCACTGAGTCCACCTCTGGTTGCTCCCCCAAATAGGATTTGCCAATGGAGGCATGAAAAAGGCGGTCGGTCTTCTTGGCTAAGGCCGGAGTGAAGGAAGGATGGTTCCAGGTGATCTTGGTAACGTCCTCATAGGACTCAATAAGAGGTGGCACCACTAAAGGAAGAGTCTCCTTTTTGCAAAGACAGACCGCCAGATGGCATTGCTCAGGCTTTAACTCTTCAGTTTCCCATCCCATAAGTAATTGTATATGCTTTATAACGTCCATAAAGGTAGGATCGTCAGGGGGAGATCTAGGAGTCTCCTTGAGGTTCTCTGGATTGGAGGACTCCCAAGAATCATCTGAATCTTACTTAGAGAAAGGGAAGGAACCTTCACTCGAGGGGGTCACTATCTGGGACCAGCGTCAGAGGGTGACCTTCCTCCTTACGGTGATCCATATGACCAGAAGGCCTGGGAGACTATGAACAGCTGTTGTCAGCACAGTCCGGGCCCTCTAGGAACAGAGTCCCTGGGAAGCAGAGTGGGGGACCTCCTGGGGGTTATCCTTTCCTTCATGAAGGCCCACCAGGCTGAGAAAAGTGCATTACAGTCCACCGGAGGAGGTGGAGTATAAGGTGGATTAGGATACTGGGGAGGCAGCATTGGGTATTCGAGCATTGGGTAACCTGGAGTTGGTCCTTGGGGCGTTAGGAACCCAGGCATCGGTCTCTGAGGCCCCGGGTAACTAGGCATCAGCCCCTGAGGCAGAGTCCTTGGCGCAGATCCCTGAGGCCTTGGGAAGCCCATCAATGGTTTCTCATGTGTCAGCTGGGGGTTGCACAAAGGGCCAGCCAGTGAAGGCTGAGGGGGCAGTGATGACAGCTCAGGAGTTGTCGGGGTCGATACTGGGACAGCAGGTGTCAGCCAGACAGATGAAGGCTGATGCCAGTCAGGCAAAACAGCTGGCACAGACCCCGAAGAGGATGCAGGTGCTTGTGAAGGGAGAGCAAGCTCCTAACAGAGGCAGAGACATTGCCAGTGAAGAGGAGACTAACGCTTGCTCTGGTATTGCTTAGCGGCATCAGCTCCTGAGTCAGGAACTGACATAGACAACCCAGGACCGGGGGATGATAGGCAAGGACTCCCCCAAGGAAGAATCCCTGGTTGAGCCACTGGTTGAGGACCCACTGGATGGAAGGGCCTGAACGATAGGGGCAGAGAGGCAGGGGAAAACGTCTGATGCCCTGAGGAGCTGCTGCCCGAGACTGAGGGTGGGCAGCTGAAACACTGACAGCCCTGAAGAGGAGAAGGGTACCAGAGGAGGAGGAGGGGCCAACCTCCCATGGGAGAAAGATCCGGAGATGGCCGCCGGCTTATGCGGTGAGTGAGAGCGGGAAGCTGACTGTTGCCAATCTCTGTGCTCGTCCCGATGCTTATGCTTCCCAGAGGATGACTTCTTCTTCTGGGCAGGGGAAGAAGTTGAAGCCCCGGAGGCTGGGGTCGAAGAGGGACTCTTGCCCTGAAGCTCCTTCTCCATCTTGGCTGACTTCTGCTGCAGCAAGAAGCTCTGGAGGGTCATCAAATGGCATCTCTGTGTGGCCTGGTTGAAGTCCTAGCAATGCTGGCAGGCCTTGGTGTCATGGTCAGGGCCTAAGCAGAGCAGGCAAGAAGAGTGGGCGTCCTTGGAGGGAAGCTGCTTGCCACAAGCACACTTCGTAGGATTGTCTGAAGACAAAGCTGAAGAAGACATGCACAAATGTAAGGAAACACAGAATAAACAATGAACTTTGCAAAGAAATAAATAAAAAACACGGTTATAGCGTGAGAAAAACGACAGTCAACTGAAGCAGGTGTTTGTGGAGGTCCGATGTGCACGGGTTCACGGCAGGAGAAGAACTGAGGTTAGGCTGGGGTACCGCCCCTTTTTATACCATAGGTGGATGTCGGTGTGCTGACGCCAGGGGCAATCCCCCGTTGTGGATTGCTAGCTAAAAGTTTTCCGTGTGGTCTTAGCGCCTGGCCAGCTAAGTCCTAACGGTGTTGCCTGCTGCAAGAGCCCCCTTCAAAGTAAGATAAAACATTTCCCTATTTTCAGGCATGACCTGGGAGATCACAATAGTGGAGATTGACACAACAATGTGCAAAAAATGCAGAGGGTATACACAACTGCCTGGAAATAACATAAAAAACTAAAAATCAAAAATGAGGGTCATGGTTGGAAAATAACAGCATTTACTGTAAAACCTTTTGCCACGTTAATGAAAAAAATGTATAAAATGGTAAACAACAACCACAGAGTCAGTTTAAACTATTGTGTTCAGCCTTTAGGGCAGTAGGAGATTGAGGACAATTTCTGCCTAGCATAGAATTTAAATTGTTCCAGATTTCCAAGGGTCATTACTGGCATTCAGCTGCCTGGACTTGCTGTAATCATTTTTTGCCCTCCTGGTTAGTTTTCTACAGCGGATTCTCAAGTTCCTTGTATTGTATGAGATGAAGTTAAGCGCCAGAGCTTCATAAAGTTCCCAATACTTATCCCTTTCCTTTAAACATAGAAACACAAAAACGTAGAATGTGACGGCAGATAAGGACCGCTTGGCCCACCTAGTCTGCCCATTTTCCTACCTAACAGATAAGCTGCAGATCCTAGTTAACCAACAACTTACTTTCTCCCTACCCCCCACTAGGACTGCCTTATGCCTGTCCCATGCATTCTTGAATTCCCCCACTGTTCTTGACTCCACGACCTCCTCAAGGAGGCTGTTCCATGCATCCACAACCCTCTCTGTGAAAAAATACTTCCTCACATTACCTCTGAGCTGTTCTCCCTCTATCTTCAAATTGTATCCCCTTGTTCTTGCACATCTCTTTTTCTGAAAGATGCTACCCTCTTGGACTTTGTTGATTCCCTTGAGGTACTTGAAAGTTTCTATCATGTCCCCCTCTCTCAGTAACTCAGTAAGCAACTCAGGAGTGAGCAAACCGTTCTGCCACATTTTATTGTGCAGGGAGAGACCTTGTCTCACCATTTCCAGGACCCACCTGTCTGTAGTAATATTTTTCCACACCTGGAAATAGTGTGCCACCCTTCCTCTCACTGTACAGACCTGTCAGGGGTTCTGTTTGGCTTGCACCTTGGGCACTCGAGGGGCTGCAGCCTGCTTTGTACCTTGCTTACCTCTGCCCATGAAGAAACTCCTCTAAGGAGGGTTATCATAGGTCGTATAGGTGTGGTGGACATAACCCTTGCCCCTTATCTCACCTTTCAAAGGTTCTATGGGAAGTGGAAGCCTTCTCTTTCTCAGTCTTGCTTTTGTAGACAAGTCTTACATTCCTTCTGCCTTTTCATGTAGGCCCCAGTTTTGTTACCAAACAGGGAATTCCCCTCACAGGGGAAATCCATTGCTTTAATCTGAGTGTCCTGGGAGAGGTTAGTAGTCCTGAGCAAGGCAAATCTCCTTATGGCCACAGCATGGGTCATGACCCTAGAAGTGGTGTCACTGGCACCTACAGCAATGTGAAACTGGTATTTACTGGCATCCAAAGCAGCCTTTGCTGTGTTGGCCAGGTCCTGGGCCAGATCACCAGAAGCTTTTCACTCATGGACACCACAGAGGTCCAGAGGGCCCTCTGGTACTGAGCTGCATTGGCCATACAGACTGCCTAAGCAAAAGAGAGGCTGTGGTGTAAACTTTTTTGCTATCCAGTTTCCTGGAATTCCTCTCTGGGGGTTGAGAGGAAAGTGGGACCATAGCCTTGTCAAAGGCAGCTGTTTGGACCACTCCTTCATGATCAGAGTGAGTGTTAACGTACTCAGTGCCATGCTTATCCAACTGGTATTTCTATTCTGTTGTTAATACCAGTAGTTGAAGAGCGGTCCACTAGAATTTTTAAAGTGACCTTTAAAAACTTGTGTATGAGCAGGAAAAACAGGTTACTCACCTGTAACAGTAGTTCTAGGAGTGGTATATGTTGTTCATCCACGCTTACTGGCAGGTACCTATGCTGCTTTAAGATGGTCCGGAAGGTCTTCAAGCTGGCTCCTCCCACCCACCCAGGTGGTATAACCCTCGGCTCCGCCCCATGATGCCAGATCTTAGCCCGCTGGAAGCCAGGTTGTGCGTCAAACCCGGGGAGGTCGGGTGGGTCAGTGTGGATGAACAACACATGCCACTCCTAGAACTACTGTTACAGGTGTTTTTCTAGGATCGTGGATATGTTGTTCTATCCACAATTACTGGCAGACTCCTAGCAGTTCTCCGGGAGGAGGGAGGAGGGAGGTGAGACACACACACCCTACTTGGGGGAAAAGGGACTGGAGAACTGAGGTTCTAAACCCAGCATCCTGGAGTGACTCAAGGTCAATGTGATAATGGGAAATGAAGGTGTGTGCTGACTTCCAGATAGCAGCCCTGCCAAGTTCCTGGATAGGGACGTCCCTAGAAGCAGTCAGCGGTATGGTGGGTGGAATGAGCCTTAAGCCCTATGGGAGGCTCCCTACCCGCCAATCTATAGCAGAGGTCAATGCAAGATGTAATCCATCTAGCTACTGTCGGCTTTGCTGCAGGTCTGGCAGGTGTGGCTTCAGCATAGGTGACAAACAGCTGGCAAATCTCCTCCCGAACTTCTACCATATGCTCCTTATAGTAGGCAAGCTTTCATCTCAGGTCCAAAGTATGGAGCCTGTACTCTGCCTCCAAGGTGTGATTGGGGTAGAACACTGGCAGAGTAATCACCTGGTCAAGGTGAAACTCCGATACTACCTTCGGAAGAAATTTTGGGCGGGGGCGCAGAACAATCTTGTCCCTGTGGAAGACCAGGTAAGAAGACTCTATGGAGAGCTCCTGTAACTCCCCAGTTCTTCTGGCTGACATGATAGCCACCAAGAAGGCTTTCTTCCATGACAAGTGTAACATCACACTTGTGCATAGGTTTGAATGGCTTGCCCATGGGCTATGCCAAAACCAGCAGTAGATCCCATGGAGGTGGAGATTCACGCACCAGAGAGGATATGTGATCTAAGCCTTTGAAAAAAGCACCAGACTACCTCCTCCTGCACCACCGACTGCTGACCGGCCCACGTCCAGTAAGCAGAGATGGCTGCCAGGTGCACCTTTAGGGTTGTTGACTGTAGCCCCTGCTGGGAGAGGGACCAAAGGTAGTTCAAAAAGCTAGCCACAGTGCAGGACAAGGGGTCCAATCCTTTGCCCTTACACTAGATGGAGAATCTCTTCCATTTGAAGGCATACAGTTCCTGGTCAATTCCTTACAGGATGCCTCAACAATGTTGAGGACCTCGTTGGACAGACCAGGGTCTAGAACTCTAGCCGCTCAGGAACCAGGCTGTTAGGTGCAGGGACTGAAGGTCTGGATTGAATACCTTCCCCTGACTGACCTAGAGCAGGTCTGGGCATGCTGGAAGTCACCTCGGGAGCCTGGAGCTGAGGCTGAGGAGATTTGGATACCAGAACTGGCGCAGCCAGTCTGGGGCTACCAGGATCACCTGTGCCTTGTCCCTCCTGACCTTGATAAGCACTTTGTGAATCAAGGGGAGTGAAGGGAAGGCACAGAAGAGGCCTGGGGTCCAAGGTCTTGAGAAGTTATCCCCCTGCAGCGAACCCTGCTGAGGAGGGGAGAATGCAAATGAAAATTACATACCTATCGAATTGTTGATCTTTCTGTGTATCTTCACCATTCATCACTAGTGGGTTATAGCACGGGCTAAGACCCCGTGGGGAGACTTTTGTTTTTCCCTATGGGCAGAGTCGGCCTTGGGGCGGCCCGTCCCTCGGGAGCCGACGTTCCATGTGGCGCTTGCAAGGTTGGTTGTTCACTGCCGTCGACTCCACCCCAGCCCTAGTTCTGAAATGCCAGAGTGTGTAAGGAAAGGGAGGTGGGATGGGGCAAAAGAGCCCAAGGGATAGATAAAAGGAAAAGATATAATAAACTAAAAGGAGAAATAAACGACAGAGGAGACAGAAGAGAGAAACTAGAATAGGAAACTGGGGAAGGGAGATGGCCCCAATCTCTGGAAGGAGAAGCAGAAAATATAGGTAAGGGAGGGATAAGGGAAGGGGGGGAGAAAGAGAAGCACACCCCCAGGAGCGGATTTTAGCAAAATGATAGTCCAACACTGGGCTATCAAGGTTCAACTGCCAGAGACAAGGTCTGAAATTTAAGCAGCATGGGTCTAGAAAACCAACCTTAAGAGGGGTGCAGGCTGTGGGTGTGTTTCAAACTCTTTCCCCACCATCCCAAAAGGGAAAAATTAAACTTCCATGATGGCATTAAGGAAAAACTGAACTCAAATTTTTAAGTTCATAAATCAAATATAGGAGGGGGCGGTGCATCCCCAACACTCCACTCACTCCCTAGAACTGAGGGAGAAGAGATAAGAGAGAGAGAGGCCCCCCCACATACCTCAATAAACCCCCCCAAGGGATTCATCCCTGTGTGTCTCTACAGTCCTCTTCCGCCTAACCACGAGGAAGAGGAGAGCAAGGAAAATTAACAGAAGACACATTGGGGGGGGGGGTCCAGAGACTGAGGCCCTAGGGGGAAGGAGGGTGGGATTTAGTGATGAATGGTGAAGATACACAGAAAGATCAACAATTACGATAGGTATGTCATTTTCATATCTTATCTGTGTCAGTCTTCACCATTCATTACTAGCGGGTGAGTACCGAGCCCCCCAAAGGGGGTCCTGAATTACCCCAAGGGACTAGGTCCCTTAGCATCCAGTGGGTGAGACACCGGAGAAGAGAACCCTTTCAAGCCTGGGGAGGCCTGAGACTGGTCTGAGTGAGATGGGGACCCCCAGTGGGGGAAGGAAGGTGCCCCGAAAGTTGCCGTCTCACCCTTCGGGAGAAAAGATGGGTTGTCCGGTATGTGGAGTAAATCACCCTACGCCAGGCCAGGGGTGATAACCGGGACAGGTGAAGCCATGCTGTCCACCTAATGCAGATTGCTGTCTCTACCACTCTGGATGCCACCTCACTGGCATCATAAGATGCCCTTGCTTGGTGCCTTGCTAGCTTCAGACCCTGCGCAGAGAGGGCAATGGCTTGCCTGGATTCCTCTGTATCAGGCATTGAGGCTAGGATCTGTCCTAGCCTGGACCACAAGAACCTATTGTAGGCTGCAAAGTGGGCCTGATGTGCTGCAATAGAGAGGGAGATCTGTTCCGAGTAGAACACTCTTCTCCCCCAGAAATCAAAGTCTGCAGAGTCTGAGTCCAGGGATGGTCACAGCAAGGGGCGCGAGGCCCATAAGGGGTGTCCAGGGAAGTCAAACCCGAAGAGGGATGAGGCAGAAAACCTGGAGACCAGGGGGGAGTGCAATACCGCCGGTGTCGGTCCCTTGGGGCTGGATCAGTGGAGAAGGAACGTAGCCAGAGCCGATGTGACGCTTCCTGAAAAGGAATAGGCCAGGTGGGAGCCAAAAGGTGAGCCGCACTGTACTTGCCTAGAAAGGCACCCGTCACATGCTCAGGATTGCTAACCAGGACTGGGGTAAGATGGAGCTCATCCAACATCCTCGCGAGGAAGCACTGATAAGGAGAGATCAGAAGCTGGGGAGATGTGGACAGATGGTTCCTCTCCCTCCATGGAGGGGGAAGAAGATGAAGACGAGCTCCTAGGTTCAGGGTCCGGCTGCACGGGAGCATGGTGGAACACCTGCTGGTCCAGGGCATGGAGGTAGGTGGGGAAATGTGCAGCGGAACCTCTGAACTGCTCCCAGGTGAGAGGTCCCCGATGACTGGGAATACCTGGGACAGCTGGGGATGGAGACAGAGGCTCAGGGGGCAAGCTCCTAGCAACAGGAGAATGGTCTTTGTCAGGGCAGGGGGGGTCAACAAGAAACCCTTCACAGGGAGGGGACCTGAAGGCCCCAGCAGCTAACAGCTGTTCAACTAGGTCGGAACAGTCAGAGCTGTGCACAAAGGAAGACATTCCTCCGTGAGGTAACCAGGACTGTGAGAGTGCAGAAGGACGGCCCCTGACCTCAGAAGTGAAAGTCCCTCTCGAGGACTCGTCCAGGGAAAGGCGAGGGTCTGCACTGTGACTCCTCCCAGAACCTGGCCGGGCTCCAGTGAGGGCAGGCTGCACCACACCCCTACCCCTCAACCCCTCAGAATCAGAGTGGGACCTCGTCCTCGTAGCCACCAGCCTAGGCAGCTAGCAAGTCCGGGCGGCCTCCGAGGAGTCCACCCAGGGAGCAGCACCCTTCCCTTCCTGGCGTGCCCCGGGCTGCCCCAAACTTGGGCTGTCCAAACACACCAGGGAAGGGGGTGTCCCAACTGGAGGAGCAGAAGTGCTAGTGGAACCAGGCAGCATGGCTATAGTCATGGGGACCACTGCTGGCTGGTCACAACCACTGACCCTAGGGACTACCAGCGAAAACTGGCCCCCAGAGGAAGGCTGAGTGGGGGCCGAGGTTCTGGAAATGGAGGGGTCCGATAATTCTGAAGAACCTAGGAGCCAGCCAGGATCAGACCCAGAGTCCGCCTCCGAGGAGGTAGGCTCCAAAGTCCGAGGCCAGACCATGAGCCAGAGCACCTTCTAGCCTGGCACCGCGAACAGTGCCGGAGCAAAGCACGGCCACATGCCCGGCGCCGATGCTCACCCTGGCACCGCGAGCAGCACTGGAGTCGGGAACAGTCCCGAGCATGGTGCCACACTCCCTCCTGGTGCCGCAAGTGACAGCCAAGCCCAGCACAGCACTGCGCCTGATGCCTACACCCACCCCGGTGCTGCGAGTAGCACCGGAGTTGGGCACAACCTGAATCTTGACACCCGCACAGCTCCCGGTGCTGTGAGTGGTGCGAAGCCAGGAATGCGATGACCGCTGGCGCCAGGCAGAAACTAACAATGCACCATCCCGGCACGCTTGAGAGTCCCGATGCAGCGGATGACATCCAAGTTACAGCACCACCAAGAGAGGTCCAGGCGACTGTGGTACTGCTCTCAAGCACATTGCACTCTGACAGGCATGGGACCAAGAGCGGCGCAGCGAGACGGTGCCGGTCCAGACCCGGAGGGCCCAGAACACGACACCGAGGGAGCCTTCTCCTCCAAAAGGGTGACTGCCAAAGCAGTACTTCCCGACTGACCCCCAAGAGGGCCAGACTGGGCCTCCTGCACCACGGAAGAACCCCCTGCCATGGCACGGCTAAGAGAGGCCGGGACTCCCTCCTCCATGGGCTGTATAGGACCAGGAGGAGACCTGGAGGAAGGGCCAAAAATCCATGCCTTGGCCCACCGACTGTGCACTCGTCCTCCAAAAGTCGGTGGCACACTTCCGACTTTCAACGCATGGTTTTTGACAACTCAGCGGTACATGGAAAAACAAACGTCGCAGTTGTCCATGTCGTTGTCAGGGCCAAGGCAGGAAAGGCAGCGGTCATGCTGGTCTGTCACGGAATAGAGGCGGCTGCAGGGGCAACGTCGCATTGGACACCGCCCTGCTTTCAACGTTTGTTTGCCCACCGGACGAGACATGACTGTTAATAAATACAAAACAGTACACAATGCCACTTTAAAGAAAAAGGAAAGATCTTACCAGCTAGAAGTGACGCTGAGTAGGGTGAACAGAACCGATGCACACAAACATGCGAGGCCGACGAACTAGGCTGCAAACACAGATCCAGCAGATTCTCCACACGAGGTCTTCACTCAATGGTGGGAGAAGAAGAACTGGGGCTGGGGTGGAGTCAACGGTAGTTAACGGCCAACCCGCGAGCGCCATGTGGAACGTCGGCCTCGAGGGCAGTGCCAGCCCTGCGTAGACTCCGCCCATAGAAAAAAAATAAAGACTCCCGCGTGGTCCTAGCTCCAGCGCCATAACCCACTAGTGATGAATGGTGAAGATTGACACAGATACGATCAGTCTCAGCTTTGTGTTCTCCCTGGAGGCAAACAGGTCCACCTGGCGGGGGGGTTCCCAGAGGGAGAACAGATCATGTACTACCTTTTGGAGGAGAGACCACTCGTGAGATCCCTCTCCATCTGGCTGAGGGCATCGGCCAGCCGATTCGAGGCTCCTGCTACATGGATGGCTAGGATATCTGCCTCCAGGCTGAGCACGAGCGGCCAAATGTGGAGAGCTTCCTTGCAGAGGTAAGGAGCGCATCCCACCCTATCTGTTGAGATAGTACATGGTCGTGGTGTTGCCCATCTGGAATTGGACCACTTGACCCCAAACAAATGGAGCGAAGATGGTCAGAGCTAGGTGGACCACTCAGAGCTCCAGCAGGCTGATGTGGCATTGGGACTCCTGAGGGGACCAGAGGCCATAAGCTCTGCTCTCCCCCAGATGGGCACCCCAACCCATCAGAGAGGTGTCGGTCGTCAGAGTGACCGTTTTCTCACGGTGGGCAAACTGGATCCCTTCCTGCAGGTGGGATGGGATGAGCCACCACTGGAGGTCATCCTGCATCCTCTGAGTCACAGAGACCAGCTGGTCAAGATGACCTGAGTGCTGAGACCACTTGTTGGCCAGTTCCCACTGAAGGGAACGCATATGCCAGCGGGGCCAGCGGACCACACTGGTGCAGGTCACCATGTAGCCCAGAAGATGCAGGAAGTCCCCAGCAGGGCGCAGTCGCCCAACCAAAAATGATTGAGCAAATGAGGAGAGAACCTTTGCCCTGTCCGCCGATAGCCGAGCTCTAGCTTGGCAGGAGTTGAGCTCTGCCCTGATGAACTGAATCACCTGCTCAGGTACGAGTTCCGACTTGGCCTCATTGATCAGGAGGCCAAGTTCCACGCAAATCTGGAGGGCCAGATCTGGACTGCTCTACCTCCAACCTGGAGGGACCTGCTATCAGCAAGTCATCCAGGTAAGGGTACACCCAGACCCCTCAGCGCCTCAGGTAAGCCGCCATCACTGCCATGCATTTGGTGAAGACACTGGGGGCTGAAGATAATCCAAAGGGCATGGCCTAGAACTTGAAGAGGATTCCTTCTGTTCTGAAACGGAGGAACCGTTGATGGGACGGATGGATTGGGATGTGAAAGAATGCATCCTGAAAATCTAGGGAGCAGAACCACATTCCTAGCTCCAGGGATAGTATTATCTGAGCCAGAGTTACCGTCTGAAAAGTGCTGGACCTGAGAAACCCATTCAGGTCATGCAGATCTAGAATGGGGTACATGCCCCCCGTCTGCTTTGGCACCAGGAAGTACCTGGAGACAAACCCTGGGTCTGAAGGTGGGTCTGCTACTGGGCGCACCACCTCCTTTAGGAGGAGCTGGGCCAGGTCAGCTCTGAGAGCCACCTGAGAAGCTACGGACAACTGATCCCCCCCCGCTGGGTGCGGGCTCGGTACAGAGTGGCCTGCTCAAATTTCAGAGGCAGGCCTCGACTGACCACTTCTAAAACCCACTGGTCCGTAGTGGTAACAGACCAAGTGGAAATAAAGTGGCTGAGCCGGCCCCCCACGGGAGGACTCAGGGGAGGCGTGACGGAGTTCAGGGAGGTACCCCCTAACCCGTCACTGGGCAGGCTTGGAGGAGAGTCCAGCGGGAGGACCACTGGGACTTTCCCCCCCAGGTTTCCTGAAGGAGGAGGCCACGGACTTGACCCGAAGATGCCAAGTCTTATCCTGCTGGCCCCGCTGCTGGTGTTGCTGTTGGGTCAGTCTGGCCGCAGGGGTGGAGGAGCAAAAGAGCTTACGGATAGCATGCTTGGAGCCCTTGTCCTTTTGGGCAGATGCAGTAGAATCCAAGGTGGCACTGGACTTCGCCATGCACTGGAGATGACCCTCCATGCCTGGCCCAAAAAGGTTAGTATCCAAAAAGGGTACATCTGCCAACTTGTGCTGTGTATCTGCCGTGAAGGTCGAGATGCAGAGCCAAGCCCTGCGGCGTATGGCCACCACAGCCACTACCGAGCGGGCAAAAGAATCAATATCCAGAGCCATCTGGAGCTGCTGTTTGGCCACTGCCCTCCCTTGATCTGGGACCTGCCTGACCATAGTCTGAGGTCAGTCAGGAGATGAGGGATCAGCTCATCCAGGGAGCCCAAGAGGGCGTGTGAGAAATGTGCCATGGTAATGGCCAAGATGGCCTGATGAAAGCCTAGAGAGAGAAGGCTGCATAGACCTTTTTCCCCGAGTGGTCCAACTGCTTGGACTCCCTGTCCGGGGGTCTCTCCACATCTCCCTTGTTACCTGAGCACCGAAAAATGGAGTTGGACACCAACCCCACTGCAGAGGGGTGCTCCGTAAAGCCTGACAGGGACCTCATGGGTACCGCATACTTGTGGGCCATGCGTGCAGAAGGCACAGGACAGGAAGCAGGATGCTGCCACAGCTCCAAAGCTAGGCCCACAATGGCCTCAGCCACTGGGAAGGCCTCTGCAGGAATATCCCCCTTATCCAGAATCTCTGTGAGGGGGGTACTTAGCCTGTCTCTACACAGGCTCTAACTCCATCCCCAAGGACTCCGAGATGAGCCGACAAATGCCCATCAGCGAGGAAGGACCCTCGTCGACACGGAACCCCCCCCCAAGGATTCTGCATCCACCAGATGGGAGACCATGGAGGAGTCCTCAGACTCCAAATGTAGTGGACGCCCCCCTGCATCACTCTCCACCCTCCTTGGGTGGTCGGGGGTGAGAGTGACGACAGCCTATGAGGCAAGCCTTGGGCCAACCGAGAATCCTTGGTCGGTGCTCCAGACTTAGGCTGATCAGGCGGCGGCTCCACCCAAATCGGTGGAGTGGCTGACTTCAGCAGAGCCAGTGCGGTCGTAATTGGCACCTTGGTGGCGGCGTCCGTGGCCGACGTCTGTTGCTCTGGCGAGAGCCATTTAATGGCCGGAGTCGAAACTGAATTTGGTTTGAATCCGGATAGGACCAACTGCTGCCATATGAGATCTTTGTGGCATTGATGCAACTTGCGCCAAAGCCTCTCCTCAGCTGAGGAGGGTGAAGATGATGATGAGCGGCGGCAGCGCCGCTTGCCGTGACGTTGGGACCGAGACCGACGAGTGTGGGACTTTCCCGATGTTAAAGCCAAGGAGCGGGACCGAGACTTCGACCATTGGCGCTGCTGGTGGGGAAACCCTCGGTTCTGGGTCCGGCTCCTTGGAAACTGGGTCCTGCCCAGTAGACTGGGCTGACCCTTCTGACAACACCGGGAGCACCGGCGTGCAGAAAAGAGAGTCGTCAGCAGGATTGGAGCGACAACCTGCTGATCAGCTCGGGAAAAATCTCAGCCGCGTCGACAGGCATCTCGGCCGACTGGTTTGACGGGGACACTATGAAACCAGCAGACTTGGCTGTGACTTCATCCAAAGTCAAAAACAGGGTTCTCCTGTGAGCAGGACCGCTCCCAGTCCCAAGAATGTCGATGAGTCGACTTCTCTTTCTTTGAATCCTTCTTCCTGGAGCATGAAAAATGGGACCTCGAAGGGCTCTCCCCCTTAGTCAAGAGAGACATGCACAACTCCTTGAAGGAAGCCAAATAGGAGGATCCCAGGTGCAGAGGAATAAAGGCCTAAGTCGAAAAGGAACTCACCGCGGCCTGAGCCACCTCCTCCTTGAAGGCCATGAGCTGTTCCAACTGCTCAATGGACCCCGCAGCTGCGGAGACCGCCCAGTGGGCCTCCTTCAATTTGACCAGTGGGAAACATAACTCTGGTCACCCCAGTTGAAGTCGGGCAGCGCAGTCTTCTAGCACATTCAGGGTAAATGACCAACAAAGATCGCAAGCCTGTGGATCATGGTTTAACCCAGGCAGTGGAAGCATGAGGTGTGTGGATCTGTGCCAGACATCTTCTGCCCACAGGGGCACCGGCGAAACCCGGCGGGCGTTATCCGCCATCGCGGATGCGATTGAGAAACAAGATTTAACTCTATAGAGCTTGAGGATTAGCTTTGGAAGTGAATCCGAAGATTCAGAAACCAGGGCCTACTACACATGGGAGTGCTCAGGAGGGAACCTGAACCTTCCAGCGGAAAGGAAGATCTGGCATCATGGGGCAGAGCCGAGGGTTATAACACCTGGGTGGGTGGGAGAAGCCAGCTTGAAGACCTTCTGGCCCATCTTAAAGCAGCAAAGGTACCTAAAGGTAAGTGTGGATAGAACAACATATCCACGATCCTAGTAAAACAAGTTACTCACCTGTAACAGTAGTTCTAGGAGTGGTATATGATGTACATCCACACTTCTGGCAGTGTTCCTTTCCCCTTTAATTCTTACTGAGACATCTTCAAGCTGGCTCCTCCCACCCACCTGGGAGATAACTCCCTTGGCACTGCCCCGTGACGTCAGATCTTGCCCTCTGGAAGCAAGATCGGGTGTGCCACTTGCCAGGGGAGGTCGGGTGAGTCAATGTGAATGTACATCATATACCGCTCCTAGAAAGTACAGGTACGTAAAAACTTACTGTAACAGTAGATCTTCTGAGGACTGTCTCTTGCAGTAAGTCATTACTTATGGGAGTATTCACCGGGTGGCGCTGTCACACGGCAGCTTCTTCCAGCAGTCTTCTGTGGGGGCCGCTCACATGACATCACTTCCTGTGGATCTGTATAAGAGTGAGCGGCCCCCAGTACCCTTTGTTCATCGTCGGCTTCAGCGAGCACGGCCTGGACTGAGGTAAACGAGGGCCAGAAAAATAGAGAACAGCGATGCCACCCAACATCCTGAGTTGCAGATTTGAAGCAATAAGACAGGGGGACAGAGGGCGGGGGACTTACTCCAAGAGGCAGTCCTTGGAAGATCTGTTATGGTAAGTTCTTATGTAACTGTACTGTCTTCTACAGACTGGTCTCTTGCAGTAAGTCATTACTTATGGGAGATTACCAAGCAGTAAAATCCAAATGGGAGGAAAGACAAGGCTGGAAGCTGGGCCAGAGGGCACACCTGACGGTTGAGCCCTTGCAAAACCCAGCTGTCCACTATGCCAAAGAAGCAAACTTTCACAGTAAATATGTTAACTGCAACTACACCCACTCTGGCAGGTAGGCCAAAGGTGGGGAGGACAACATGTATGATATTTAGTAGAAATGTCACCTCAATCCTCTTCCGTACAGGCAGATAGGCCAACAGTTAGGCATAGACAACTGGCATGAAACCGCAGAGAAATGTCAACTCAAACCTCTTCCGTGCAGGAAGATAGGCCAATGGTTAGGTGACAACTGGCATGAAGTCGAAGACAAATGTCAACTCAAACCACACCCGCTCTGGCAGATAGGCTCAAAGGTGGGTGAGGACAGCATGCAGGAGGCATGATGTAGAAAGAACTGTAGGTGGCCAGGCACAGTGATTCATCCTGAAGAGGCAGAGGTAGACAGGCTCTGGCATAAAATCAAATCCAGTAGAAAGACAAGTACAGCGGATCAGAAAGCAGAAAGAGAAGCACCAGAGAAAAAACAGCCCAGATGGTCAGAGGAAGGAACAACTAAAGGGCTCCAGCAAGGAGAGTAGCAGGAGTTCCAATCAGATCCGCATGGAGGAGCAAAGCATCCAGTCCAGGAGCAAGCTTCCAAAAAAAGGTAAAGAGATCCCCAGGCACCTCCAAGAACTGCAAGAGGAGGCAAGGGAAACCTTGAAAAGCGGTTTAAGGCACAGAAGTGGGTCCCACCCTGCGTGAGGGGTGGGCACACCACGAAGGAGCATACCAAGTCACCCCCCTGGAGGCCCTACAGCAGTCCCGAGAGGTACCTTGGTGGGGGGGGGCTGAGCATGAGATGGCCCGACTGAGGGGGCATAGGGATGGGACCTGAGGGCGTGACAGAGGTCCTGAACAGACCAGAGAGTATGCCCAGAAGCCTGAAGGGAATCCAGGATGGACTGAGCACCAGGTCCCAACAGCAGGTTCCCAGCTGGACGCCGGGCAGCAAACCCAAAACCTGCAGCCAGGCAAAGCACCGAAGGGCGACACCGGAGACCGAGAGGTGGGCCGATGCGTCAACCTCATCGAAGCACGCATGGAGCAGGTAACGGGAAAAGGAGGGCATGGCAGACAGCGACTGAGCTGATCAGGACCACGAGGGGCAGGCTGAGTGGAAGCAGGACGAGACCAAATATGAGAGAGTGCGTGAAAATATGCAGGAATCAAAGGTGGGACAACCATGACAGGCTCCTCGGGAATGTCGAGGTAGGCAGCCAGGTCCCGACGGAGGGGAGAGGGAGTGGGACGAGTCTGGACCCTGGCCCATAGGACCGCCAGCACAATGCGGGCGGTGTCTGGCACTTGTGATGGGGGGAATTCCAAGGGTGGCACTGGGAAGAGGGTGAGCCATCCCGGGAACTGCTGACCCCGAATAGCGGGGGAAGGCACTCCGACCCTTGTGGTCAGGACTGGCAAAGGGGTAAGGAACTCAGAGTTGGGTCCTTTCAGCAGGGCCGAAGGCCGGGAAAGTCATGTCCAAAGGGCGCAAAACAGATGACAGGGGTGGGGGGCCCTGAAACAAGATGCTGGTGCTGGGACGAGTGGGGGGGGGGGGAGGCACAGGAGCAAAGCCCCAAGTAGGGGGTGGCTGGGAGGCACTTATTGCAAAGGGAAGCATCCCTGTTGAGGAGGGAAGGAGGAGAGGCTCCTCCATTGACAATAGAATCATCCCCGTCGACAAGGGACCAGAAACAAGCCTCTCCTTCAACGGTGGAAGCCGTCCCATCAACGAGGCATGCAAAACACGCCATTCCGTCGATGGGAGAGGCTTCCCCATTGACGAGGAGTGCCCCATCGATGGAGAATAAGCCTCCGTCAATGAGAGAACAGCAGAATCACATCCTGTTGATGGGAGAAGAGCTCCCGTTGATGAGGGAGAGCAAAGAACATGAGTTGTCGAAGAGGGAAGCATCCCTGTTGACGAGGAACATTTCGTTGATGGGGCCACTCAGTATGTCAATGGGAGACATTCAGAAACAAGCTCCATTGACAGGATGATGCCGGTCAAAGATAAAACAAGCCCAGCAGGCTCAGTTGACGGGGGGAGCAGCCCCTACAAGGAACGCTCCATCGACGATGGAGGACCCACCATCGACGGAGTAAGGTAGAGGGAGTGTGGGGAGTGTGAATCCTGCTCCCTCCTATGCCTGGAATAAGTGCTCTTGACCAGGGAGCCTTGAAGGTGGCCCCCTGAGGTTCATTCTGGCCTGACTGGATGATCAGCCATGAGCAAGTCCCAAAGCCCAGCAAGAGAGCCTGGGCCAGGGAGCAGCAGGGGTGCTGTGAGCTAGGAGGGCCGGGTCCACTGTGAGGAGCACAGGCCCAGCCTAGTGGAAGTAGAAGAGCCAGACCTGAGAGTAGTACACTTACCCAGGACCAGAGGCAGGAGCTGGGGTACAGCGAGTGGTGCACAGGCTCAGGTCCTAGAAGTAGAAGAGCCAGGGCCTGGGAGTGTTTCACAGGCCCGGCAGAGAGAAGAAAAATCAGGCTGAGCTGTTAACAGCAGCCCTAATGAATCCCTAGACCCAGCAAGAGTGCGTGAGCCAGGGAGCTGCAGGTGTACCAGGAGCTCTAATGGAACACCAGTCATGCTGTATAAAAGAAGTCCGGGGGTACTGTGAGAAGGTCACAGGCCCGGAACAGAAGGTAGAACAATCAGTTCAAGTTCGAGTCAAAGACTGCAACCCAGGAGGTCAGGAGAGCTGACTGTATGATCTGAAGCTGGCAGGAAAATGAACAGAGGGTACTGCAGGCCACCAACTCTTATACACATTCACAAGAAGTGATGTCGTGTGGGCGGCCCCCATGGAAGACTGCTGGAAGAAGCTGTTGTGTGACAGCGCCACCTGGAGGATACTCCCATAAGTAATGACTTACTGCAAGACACTAGTCCATAGAAGATCTACTGTTACAGGTGAGTAAATACAGGTTACTCACCTGTAACAGGAGTTCTAGGAATGGTATATGTTGTTCATCCACACTTATTGGCAGGTTCCTTGCCGCTTTAAATCTTGCCGGAAGGTCTTCAAGCTGGCTCCTCCCACCCACCCGGGTGGTAAAACTCTCGGCTCCGCCCCATGATGCCAGATCTGGCCCGCTGGAAGCCAGGTTGTGCGTCGAAGCCGGGGAGGTCGGGTGGGTCGTGTGGATGAACAACATATACCATTCCTAGAACTCCTGTTACAGGTGAGTAACCTGTATTTCTAGGGACACGGATATGTTGTTCATCCACACTTATTGGCAGACTCTTAGCAGTTCTCTGGGAGGGGGGAGGCAAGGCGCACACCCCCTACTTAGGGAATAAAGACTGGAGAACCGAGGCCCCAAAACCAGCATCCCGGCGTGACTCAAGGTCGATGTGGTAGTGGGTAATGAAGGTATGTGCTGACTTCCAGGTAGCAGCCCTGCAGATATCCTGGATAGGGACATCCCTGGAAGCAGCCACCGATGCAGCGGTATGGCGGGTAGAATGAGCTCTTATCCCCTCTGGGAGGCTCCATGCCTGCCAACTTATAGCAGAGATCTATGCAGGTGACCCACCTGCTTATCATCCGCTTGGCTGCAGGTCTGCCAGGTGCGGCTTCAGCGTAGGTGACAAACAGCTGGCGAACCTCTCCCCCAAACTTCAGCCATTTGCTTCTTATAATAAGCGAGCGCTCTTCTAGGTCCAAAGTATGGAGCCTATATTCAGCCTCCGAGGTGTGATTGGGGTAGAACACCGGCAGAGTCAACACCTGGTTAAGGTGAAACTCTGACACCACCTTCAGAAGGAACTTCGGGTGGGGGCGCAGGACAATCTTGTCCCTGTGGAAGACCAGATAAGGAGACTCGATGGAAAGCACCTGGAGCTCTCCCATCCTTCTGGCTGATGTGATAGCCACCAAGAAGGCGGTCTTCCACGACAGGTGGGAGATATCGCACCTGTGCATTGGTTCGAATGGCTTGCCCATGAGCTTGGCCAATACCAGCAGTAGATCCCACGGAGGTGGAGGTTCTCGCACCGGAGGGGAAATGTGATCAAGGCCTTTGAAAAAGCGCCCGACCACCTTCTTCTGCGCCACCGACTGCTTCCCAGCCCGCGCCCGGTAAGCAGAGATGGCTGCCAGGTGCACCTTAAGGGTCGTCGACCAAAGCCCTTGCTGAGAAAGGGACCACAGGTAATCCAGAATGCTTGCCAAGGAACAGGCGGAAGGGTCCAAGCACTTCCCCCAACACCAAATGGAGAATCTCTTCCATTTGAAGGCAAAGCATTTCCTGGTCAACGCCTTACGGGACACCTCAACGACATTGAGGACCTCGTCGGAAAGACCCAAGGCCTGGAACTCTAGCCACTCAGGAACCAGGCCATCAGGTGCAGGGATTGAAGGTCCGGATGGAATACCATTCTCTGATTGACTGAGATCAGGTCCGGGCGGGCTGGAAGCCGCCTTGGGAGCCTGGAGCTGAGGCTGAGGAGATCTGGATACCAGAACTGGCGGGGCCAATCTGGGGCTACCAAAATCACCTGCGCCTTGTCCCTCCTCGCCTTGAGAAGCACCTTATGGATCAAGGGAAATGGGGGAAAGGCATAGAAGAGGCCCGGGGTCCACGGCCTCAAGAAGGCATCCCCCTGCAGTGAACCCTGCTGAGGGGGCGGGCATGGAACAGTCTCAGCTTTTCATTCTCCCTTGAGGCAAACAGGTCCGCCTGAAGCGTGCCCCAATGGGAGAAGAGATCTTGTACTACCTCCGGCAGGAGAGACCACTCGTGAGACGCAGCCCCTATCCGGCTTAGGGCATTGCTCAGGGTGTTGGAGGCTCCTGTCACGTGAATGGCTAGGAGATCCGCCTCCAGGCTGCGCACGAGGGACCATATGCGGAGAGCTTCCTTGCATAACAGCATGGAGCGCGTCCCACCCTGGCGGTTTAGGTAGTACATGGTCGTGGTATTATCCGTCTGGACCTGAACCACTTGACCCCGTAGAAACGGAGCGAAGGCGGTGAGAGCTAGGCGGACCGCTCGGAGCTTCAGCAGGTTGATATGGCATTGGGACTCCGGAGAGGACCAGAGGCCGTGCGCTCTGTGCTCCCCCAGATGGGCACCCCAACCCATCAGAGATGCATCGGTCGATAGAGAGACCGTCGGCACGGGGCGGACGAATGGGATGCCCTCCTGCAGATGTGCCGGAACGGTCCACCACTGGAGAGCATTCCACATCTCCTGGGTCACTGTCATGGGCTGGTCCAACGGATCACAGCATTGTGACCACTAGCTGGCCAGTCCCCATTGAAGGGGACGCATGTACCAACAGGCCCAATGGACCACGCTGGTGCAGGCTGCCATGATGCCCAGGAGACACAGGAAGTCCCGGGCAGGGTGCGATTGCCCAACCAGAAATGATTGGGCAAAGGAGGAAAGAACTTCGGTCCTGTCCACCAGGAGCCGAGCTCTGGCTCAAAGAGAGTCGAGCTCTGCCCCGAAGAAGAGTATCACCTGCTTCGGCACGAGTTCCGACTTGGCCTTGTTGATGAGGAGGCCAATCTGAGAGCAAACCTGGAGGGCCAGATCTCTGGACCGCTCCACCTCCGCTCTGGAGGGGGCTGCAATCAGCCAGTCTTCCAGGCAGGAGTACACCCGGACCCTTCGGTGCCGCAGGAATGCTGTCACCACTGCCATGCATTTGGTGAAGACCCTGGGAGCTACAGAGAGGCTGAAGTGCATGGCCCAGAACTCGTAAAGGGATCCCTCTGCTCTGAAGTGGAGGAATCTCTGATGAGACGGACAGATCGGGACGTGAAAGAACGCGTCCTGGAGGTCCAGGGAACAGAACCACAAGCCTCGTTCCAAGGATGGGATTATCTGAGCCAGAGCGACCATCCTGAAGGTCCAAGACCTTAGGAACCTGTTCAGGTTGTGCAGGTCGAGAATGGGGTGCCAGCCCCCCATCCGCTTTGGGACCAGGAAATACCTGGACACAAACCCCAGGTCTGGAGGAGGATCTGCCACCTTCCTGATCACCTCTTTCTCGAGGAGCAGGGCAATATTGGCTCGGCGGGCTGACAGCGAGGCTTTGGACCCCGTGGCCCCCCGGGGGGGCGACGGCTCGAAATGGAGGGGTCTGCTCGAATTCCAGAGGCAGGCCCTTTCTTACCACCTCCAACACCCAAAGGTCCATGGTAATAGCAGACCAGGCGGAAAGGAAGTGGCGGAGCCGTCCCCCCATGGGGGGAACCCAGGGAAGGGTGACGAGGTTGGGGGCGATACCTCTCAACCCGTCACTGGGCAGGCTTGGAGGAGGAACCAGCCTAGGGACCTCCTGGGCCTTTACCTCCTTGCTTCCTGTTGAAGGAAGCCTCCGGCTCGGGTTTGGGATGCCAAGTGCGGGCGTGCTGGACCTGTTGCTGGTGCTGTTGGGCCGGTCGTGCTGCAGGGGCTGAAGGACGAAAGGACTTATGCTGTTGTTGACAGCGGCCTTTGTCCCTGTGGGTGGAGGTGACCGAGTCCAGAGTGGCATTGGACTTTTCGATCCGCTGGAGATGTCCCTCCACTCCAGGGCCGAAGAGGTCAGTCCCCAAGAAGGAGACGTCCGCCAACTTGTGCTGGCATATCCGCCATGAAGGTGGATATCCTCAGCCACGCCCTGCGGCGCATGGCCACCGCGGCTACTACTGACCTGGCACAGGAATCATCTATGTCCAGAGCAGTCTGAAGCTGCTGCTTCGCCACCGCCCTACCCTTGTCCCGCACCTGACGGACCATGGTCTGCAGGTCAGCCGGGAGAAGAGGGACAACCTCATCCAGGGAGCCCATGAGGGCGTGGGAGAAGTGTGCCATCAGCATGGCCGAGCTGGCCTGTCAGAGGCCGAGAGAGGATGCAGCGTACACCTTGCGCCCGGCATAGTCCAGCTTTTTGGACTCCTTGTCGGTGGGCTTATCCACGTCCTGAGCGTTTCTGGAACGCCGGAAGACGCTATCGGTGACTAACCCCACGGCAGACGGGTGCTCCAAGAAACCGGGCAAAGAGCCGGTAGGGACCGTATACTTCCTGGCCATCCTGGCCGAGGGCGCAGGACAGGAAGCAGGCCACTGCCAAAGCTCCAAGGCTGGGCTGACAATGGCCTCAGCCACAGGAAAGGCCTCCGTGGGTGAATCCCCTTGGTCCGGTATCTCTGTCAGGGGATACTTAGCCTGTTTGCACATGGGCTCGAGCTGCAACCCGGTGGACTCCAAGATGAGCCGAAACAGACCCATGAAGGACAATGGGCTATCGTCCAATGACTGGCCACCGGAGGACTCCAGGTCAACCTGCCTGGAGAACAGAGAGGAGTCGTCATCGGACTCCGAAGAGTCTGCGAAGAGCTGCCTCGGGCCTGAGCCATCCTCCACCTGCCGAGGGCGGTCGGGAGTGAGGGTGACCGACAACCTGTAGGGCAGGCCGTGACCAGACCGAGAATCCTTGGTTGGTGCTCCAGACGTCGGTTGCAGAGGCGGAGGTTCCACCACAATCGGTGGAGCAGCTAGTTTCGGCCAAACCACCGGCCCAGAAGTGGGCATCTCGACTGCAGCGAGCGGTTGCTTCGGCCGTTTGGGTGACAGCCACTTGATGGCCGGGGGATGAATCGGAGTCGATTTACTCCCAGACAACAGTAACTGCTGCCACATAAGCTCCTCGTAATGCCGACACAATTTACATCGAAGCCTCTCCTCATCCAAGGAGGAGGAGGAGGAGGAACGGTGTCGCCGCTTACTTTGGTGCTGAGGCTGAGACCGCCGATGTTGGCGGGAACGGCTTGACCAGATGAAGTCAAGACTGAGACCCTCGGGGTGACGAGAGGGGCCTGGGAAGGGCGGGGACACCCGCCTCGGCTCACACTTAATGGGACTGCCGTCCAAGGCGCAGGCAGATCCTCGGTCCCACCGGGGAACCGGCGAAGATGGGTTGTTGGATTCACCAGTTGACAACCCGTCCGATGGGTCAAGGAAAATCTCGACTGTGTCGACAGGAGTCTCGGCAGGCTGACCTGACGGGGACACCATGAAGCCAGCGGCCTGAGCTGCAACTTCGACCGAAGTCTACGGTCGGCTGTCTGGGGAAGGAGACCTCTCCCGCTCCCACGAACTCCGACAGTGAGACTTACCCTTCGACTCCTTCTTCTTGGGCTGAGAGGAATGTCCTGATGGTCCCTCTCCCTTCATGGAAAGGGACTGACAAAGCTCCTTGAACGAAGCCGAGTACGAGGAACTCAGAGAGAGCGGGATAAATGCCGCGGCCGAGGAGGAGGAAGATGCGGCCTGGGCCGCCTCCTCCTCGAGGGCAATCATCTGCTCGAGCTGCTCAGCGAGCCAGCCGCTGCAGACACCACCCAATAAGCCTATTTTGATTTTACCAGCGGGTAACGCTTCTTGGGGCGCCCAAGCTTCAATCGGGCAGCGCGATCCTCCAGGACGTTGGCCAAAAAAGAGCAGCACAACTCGCAGGCCTGCGGGTCATGGTCTAGGCCTAGGCAGTAGACGCACGTGGAGTGTGGATCTGTTCTGGACATCTTCTGCCCGCAAGGGCACCTCTGAAAGCCGCGGACCACCCGTCCATCGTGAGTCATGAGGGATATGTAGAATCAAGTTTAGAAAATCTCAAACTAGTTTCGGACGAATCAAGAGTTAGGATCCAGACTAAAACGCAGAGCGCTAAGGAGGGAACCTGAGCTTCCAAGCGGTAAGGAAGATCTGGCGTCATGGGGCGGAGCCAAGAGTTTTACCACCCGGGTGGATGAGAGGAGCCAGCTTGAAGACCTTCCGCCAAGATTTAAAGTGGCAAGGAACCTGCCAATAAGTGTGGATGAACAACATATCCAGGTCCCTAGAACTTGTTTTTCTACGGATGTGGAGATGATGTACGAGGAGGGGGCAAGGCACACACCCCCTATTTAGGGAACAGAGATCGGAGAACTGAGGCCCCAAAACCAGCACCCTGACATGAATCAAGATCGATGTGGTAGTGGCAAATGAAGGTGTGTGCTGACTTCCAGGTAGCAGCCATACAGATTTCCTAGATAGGGACATCCCTGGAAGCAGCCACTGAGTCAGTGGTATGATGGGTGGAATGAGCCCTTTGCCCTACAGGAGGCTCCCTAACTGCCAAGCTATAGCAGAGGTTGATGCAGGAAACAATTCACCTGCCAATCATCTGCTTAGCTGATGTCTGCCTGTTGCGGCTTCAGCGTAGGTGACAAAGAGCTGGTGAACCTCTCCCCAAACTCCAGCCATGTGCTCCTCATTATAGGCAAGTGCTCACCGCAGGTCCAAAGAATGGTGCCTGTGCTTGGCCTCCAAGGTGTGGCAGGTGAAGTGCACCAGGAGACTGATCACCTGGTTAAGGTGAAACTCAGACACAACCTTCAGGAGGAACTTTGGGTTGGGGTGAATAACAACCTTGTCCCTGTGGAAGACCATGTAAGGAGACTCCACCGAGAGCACCTGGAGCTCACTGATCCTTCTGGCTGATGTGACAGCCACCAGAAAGGCAGTCTTCCATGACAGGTGAGACATGTCACACCTGTGCATCGGTTCAAATGGCTTGTCCATGAGCTTTTCCAACACCACAACAAGTCCCACGGTGGTGGTGGTTCATGCACTGGAGGGGAAATGTCAGGGAGTTTGAAAAAGGCCCTGACCACCCTCACCTGTGCCACCAACGACATACCAGCCCACATTCAATATGCAGAGATGACTGCCAGGTGCACCTTAAGGGTCGTTGACTGAAGACCCGACTAAGAGAGGGACCAAAGGTAGTCGAGAATGCTAGCCACCGGACAAGGGTCAAGCCCCTTGCCCTGGCATCAAATGGAAAACATCTTCCATTTGAAGGTATAGCATTTTCGGGTCAACTCCTTCCAAGAAGCCTCAACCACAGTGAAGACTTCTTCGCTGAGACCCAGAGCCTGGAACTCTAGCCACTCAGGAACCAAGGTGTCAGATGCAGGGATTGAAGGTCCAGATAGAGTACCTTCCCCTGACTGCAAGAGAGCAGGTCTGGATGGAGAGGAAGATGCCACGGGAGCCTGCTGGTGAAGCTGAGGAGTTTGGGGTACCAGAACTGGTGGGGTCAGTCTGGAGCCACCAGGATCATCCATGCCTTGTCCCTCCTGACTTTGATCAGCACTTTGTGGATCAGAGGAAATAGAGGGAAGGCATCCCCCTGCAATGTTCCCTGCTGAGGGGGTGGCACAATGCAGCCTCAGCTTGGTGTTCTCCCTGGAGGTGAACAGATCCACCAAAGGGATGCCCCATTGGGAGAACAGGCTGTGTGCTACCTCTGGACAGAGAGACCACTTGTGAGATGCCTTACCTACATGGCTGAGGGCATCTGCCAGCTGAATGGAGATGCCAGCCATATGGATGGCCAGGAGATTGGCATTCAGGCTGAGCATGAGAGTCCAGATGCAGAGAGCTTCCCTACACAGAGGAAGGGAGAGCATCCCGCCCCATTTGTTGAGATAGTACATGTCTGTGGTGTTGTCTGTCTGGACCTGAACAACCTAACCCTGAATATGTGGAGTAAAGGCTGTCACCCCCAGCCGAACTGCCTGAATCTCCAACAGATTAATATAGCATCTGGACTCCTTGAGAATCCAGAGTCCATGTGGGTACCCCAGCCCACAAGGGGACATCGATCATGATGGTAACAGTCGGCTCCGGGTGGACACATGGGATTCCTTCCTGCAGATATTCTGGTACTAACCACCACTGGAGGGCGTCCCACATCAGCTGGGTCAACGTGACCAGCTGGTCAAAGTGGCCTTGGCGCTGAGACCATAGATGAGTGAGCTCTCATTGCAAAGTGTGTATTTTCCACCGGGCCCAATGAACCACACTGGTGCATGCCGCCATGTATCCCACAAGGCACAGGAAATCCCAAGCAGGGCGAAACTTCCCAACCCGAAATGATCAGGCATAGGAGGAGACAGCCTCCGCCCTTTCTGATGGAAATCGAGCCCTGGCTCTGCAAGAGTTCCAACTTGGCCTCGTTCACCAGGAGGCCATAGGACAAGCAGGTCTGCAGGGCCAGGTCCCTGGACCACTCCACCTCCTCCCTGGAAGGGCCCATTATAAGCCAGTTGTCCAGGCAGGGATACACACATGGACCCTTCAGTGCCTCAGGTAGGCTGCCACCACTACGATGCACTTGGTGAAGACCCTGGGAGCCAAGGAGAGGCTGAAGGGCATGGCTTGGAACTTGTAGAGAATCCCCTCTGCACAGAACCACAGGAACAGGTGGTGGGACAGACGGATGGAAGCATGGAAGAATGCATCCCAAAGATACAGGAAGCAGAACAACATGTTCTGCTCCAGAGACAGAATGATCTGAAACAGAGTGACCATTCTGAAAGTGCACGACTGAAGGAATTAGCTCAGGTCGTGCAGATCAAAGATGGGGCGCTGGCCCCCCATCCACTTTAGGACCAGGAAGTACCTGGAGACAAACCCTGGGCTTACTGGAAGGTCCGGGACTTGAGCCACTACCTCCTTCTGGAGGAGCTGGGCAATGTCTTCTGAAAGGGGTGACAGCATGTTGGTGGACACCATGTCCTTCAATGGGGCATGGACTCGGCAAGGCAGGTAAACCCCAAACTCTAGAAGCAGACCCTGATCGACCACCTCGAGGACCCACCTGTCCGTGATGACAGCGCACCAGGCGGAAAGGAAGTGGTGGAGCCAGACTCCCACGGGAGGACCCAGGACAGTCAGGACAGGCATGGGGGAGGCACCCCCCATCCCGTCACTGGGCAGACTTGGAGGCGTAGGATGGACCGGCTGAGGAAGCAGCGGTACCTTGACCACCTGGTTTTTGAACGACTGCAGCAACCGACTTCAGTTGAGAATGCCTAGCCTGGGCCTACTGCCCAGCTGGGGGCTGGGACGACTTGACTGCAGGGGTAGAGAGGGGCCAAAAGGGCTTCTTCTTTTAAAGCTTGGAGCCCTTGGGATCCTTCTGGGTAGAGGTTACAGAGTCCAGGGTGGCACTGGACTTATCAATGCGAGTAAGGTGTCCTTCCACCCCCCCTGGCCTGAACAGGTTGGTGCCCAAGAAGGGGACATCCGCCAACTTTTGCTTGGGTATCTGATGTAAAGGTAGAGATCCACAGCCAAGCCCTGTGCTACATGGCCACCGTGGCAGCCACAGACCGGGTGCAGGAGTCGCCGATGTCCACGGCTGTCTGGAGCTGCTGTTTAGCCACCGCTCCGCCCTGGTCCTGGACTTGCTCGACTGTGGTCTGTAAGTCATTGAGAGTGCTAAGCAGGGCATGAGCAAAGTGGGCCATCAAAAGGGCTGAACTCACCTGTCAGAGGCTGAGCGACGAGGCCGCATAGACCTTCTTGGCCATGTGATTCAACTTTTTGGATTCCTTGTCGGAAGGCATGTCCACGTTCCCGACATTGTATGTACGCCGAAAAACTAAGTCAGCCACCTGACCCTCAGCTATGGGGTGCTCAGTGAAACCCAACAGGGGACCCATAGGGACGGTATACTTGCGGGCCATACAGACCAGTGGCACAGTGGTGGTGTCCCTCCAGTCGAGAATTTCGGTCAAGGAATAGTTGTCCTGTTTCTGGACAGGCTCAATCTGGATCCTGGTGGACTCCGAAATCAAGCAGCGCAATCCCCCGAAAGAGGTGGGACCATGCTCCATGGACAAATCCTCCCCTGACTTGTCCAATGGATGGGAATGTAGGGAGGAGGCCTCAGATTCCAAGGATTCATCAAAAAGTGGTTGACCACCAGAGTTCCCACTGACTCTATGGAGTCTGTTGGGAGTCATAGTGACTGACAGCTGATGAGAATGTGAGGGAGCGGCATGGGCATCCTTAGGAGGGGGACCATCCTTCGGCTGCCTAGGCGGCGGCTCCACCTGAATGGATGGAGAGGTTGGAATCGGCAGAGTTGGAAGAAAAAACTACTTACTATAGTAATTGTGTTTCTTCCCAGTGATGCTCAGATATTCTTAACTTTATGCAGTAAGCCTGTAGGGTTGGACTGCCCGGAGAGATGGAACAAAGTCAAAGTCAAAGTCAACTTTATTTAAAAAGACGCCCAATCCCAAAGGCTCTGGGCGCCGTACAAAAACCTTTACAGTTTATCATACTGTATACATTCAAATAAAATCCCAAACATATAACTTAAACCCCAAAAGCCTGCACAAATAAAAGGTCTTTAGACCACTCTTAAAACCTCTACAGTGGGGCCTCTCTCACTTCAAGGCAACCTGAGTTCCAGAGAGCTGGAGCAGCAACTCCAAAAGCGATCCCTGCTGATTTCAACCTAGATCTCGGAACTGTGAGGAGGCCACCACCAGAGGAGGAAGATCCCGGACAGAGGTGGACGGTACCAGTAGATCAGTAAGGTAACAGGGCCCTGTCCATGTGGTCTTACAGGTGAGAAACCCCACCTTGAACAAAACTCTCCACCTGACAGGCAGCCAGTGCAAATCGCGCAATACCGAGTTATATGACAAAACTTACTTTGTCCGGTCAAAGCCTGGCAGCAGCGTTTGCACCAGCTGCAGTCTACGAAGAAAGTTCCAGAGACCCGAGATAGAGCGCATTACAGTAGTCAAGTCTCGAAGTGACCAAGGCATGTACCAAAGTAGGGAGGTCCAGGCCGAACAAGCGGCTTCAATCTGGCGATATTCCTAAGATGAAAAAACAGGAACGTACCCACGGAGGATATTTGAGCCTCCATGGACAAGCTCCCGTCAAAGATCACACCAAGATTACGCATCCTTGGGGATGCCATCAATGACACAGCTCCTAGCTTAATGCCAGTCGCTGAATCAGAGGCCATCCCATCACGAGCTCTGTTCGACTCCACCACCAGTACCTCAGTCTTATTAGGGTTAAGTCGCAGCCAGCTGGAAGACATCCAGTCATTTATCTCAGCCAGACAGATATTCATCACATCCACTGCATTTGATGTTCCTGGTGCAAAGGATAGGTATAGCTGAGTATCATCAGCATAGCAATGAAAACTCAAACCATACCTCCTAATGATCTCCCCAGGGCAGCATGTACATCACGAACAACATTGGGGCCAATACGAACCCTGAGGGACTCCACATGAAAGGAGGCAGGTCGAGATGAGAAATTACCCATCACAACCCGCTGCCTCCTGTTGGTAAGAAATGACTCAAACCATTTGATGACAATACCGTGAGTCCACACAACTCCCTCAGCGGAAAAGCAACACACAATGGTCCACAGTATCAAATGCTGAGGAGAGGTCAAGGAGGACAGAATTGTCTTTTCCCCCGATCTCTAGCCCTAAGGAGATCATTTTGCACCCGAACTAATGCAGTTTCAGTGCTATGCCTGGCCCGAAAAGCTGACTGGAAGGGATTGTACAACTCGTGGGTCATGAGATGCTCTCCCAACTGAAGTGATACCACCTTCTCAACAACCTTTCCCAAAAATGGAAGATTGGAGACAGGACGATAATTTGCCCTAATCTCCGGGTCCAGAGTAGCTTTCTTTAAAAGGGGTCTCACCACATGCAAATGATGAAACACTGCACGTGAGCATCTTTCAAATACTGCCTCTACTAACTGCCTGTGTTCTAACCTCTTCAGATTTTATAAAGGAGCCTGAAAAGATGGCTCAGGATAATGTAATACTACTAAGAAATTCTTATAATTAAAATTGGGCTTACCCAATAATCTGGATTTTATTAAAAATAATCCTCCAACTGGAGGAAAAAAAGTTTTAATAAGTTAGAACAACATGCCAGAAAAATTACCAAAAATAAACACAGTGAGCTCTGTTCACCTAACTTGTAGAGGTGCAGAGGATAATGTTCCCGCAAGGGTGTCAAGTGATAAGTGGCACCAGCATGTGGAGTGCAGAGGCTGAAGTTCTGGAAGGGGAGGTAGGGAGGGAAGTTAAGAATATCTGAGCATCACTGGGAAGAAACACAATTACTATGGTAAGTAATTTTTTCTTCTAACCCCAGTAATGCTCAGTATAGTCTTAACTTCATGCAGACTACCAAGCAGTATCCCTGGAGGTGGGCACAGAAAGTACAGTTACATAAGAATTTACCATAACAGTAGATCTTCGAGACAGGCTCTTGCAGTAGGTAATTACACATAGGACTGAAGCCGGCAGGCGTCAGGACCTCACGGAAAAATTTCTAGCTAGCAGTCACTGGCGGGGGACCGCCCCGACATCAAGTGACTGACGTCAGTATAAAGGGGTGGTCCCCCATGCCCGCCTTCCAGTTCTTTCTCGCCAAAGGCCAAAAGGCAAGATGAGAGAGAAGCGGATATTTCCCATCCTAGAAAAGGAGCTGAAAAAGCTAAGGGGGATGGAGGGCGGGAAAGTATTACCTACTGCAAGAGCCTCTCTCGAAGATCTACTCTTACAGTAAGTTCTTATGTAACTGTACTATCATACTTCGAGAGGGCTCTTGAAGTAGGTAATTATATATAGGACTGAGTGAGTCCCAAGCAGTCTGTAACAAAGAGAAGCTCACGGGAGGAGGAAACTACTCATACACAGATCCTCTGGCTGTGAAGGTCTTAGGAAAGAAGACTTTGCAGAACAGCCAACCCGAAGCCAGCTCTACGGCAAGAGGCAATGTCCAAACTGTAATGTTTCGTAAAGGTATGGACAGAAGTCCAAGTTGCGACTGCACAGATGTCAGCTGCCGACACATTCTTAGAACAAGCAGCAGAGGCAGATATACCACCTAGTGGAGTGACCTCTGACTTGACCTGGCATGGTCTTGTGATACTTGTCATAACAGAAAGTGATATAATGAGTCAACTATTTTGAAAGGCATTGCTTGGAAACGGCATTGCCTTCTCTTTTGGGAGCAA
This sequence comes from Neoceratodus forsteri, assembly GCA_016271365.2. Taxonomy (NCBI): domain Eukaryota; kingdom Metazoa; phylum Chordata; order Ceratodontiformes; family Ceratodontidae; genus Neoceratodus; species Neoceratodus forsteri. The sequence goes on from CM057452.1 coordinate 1,454,393,523, forward strand.
AAGAGACAAACAGTTGATCGGTCTTTCTGAGATCCTTTGTCCTGTTGGTATAGTATCTCAGAATCCGGTGAACATCCAAAGTATGTAAGAGATTGGAATGTTTCATAAAAAATTCAGGCAGTTCCATAGATTAATTTGCATAGATTCCACTACCACCTTAGGGAGAAACTTAGGGTTGGTATGCAGAGCCGCACGTTCCTTGTGGAAAATCAAGTAGGGGATTTTGCACATTAAGGCTTGAAGCTCGGAAATTCATTGAGTGTAGGTAATGGCCACCAGGAAGAGAGTCTTCCAGGAAAGGAACTTCAGGTCTGCTGATGCTGCCGACTCAAAAGGAGGCAGGGTAAGCTTCTGAGAATGAAATTCAAGTCCCAAGGGGGGGGCAGGTGCGCGAGTGGGGGGTCTCAAGTGGAGAACCCCTTTAAGGAAGGTCTTAGCTACTTCCACCTGCGTAAAAGACCTGTACCAAAAGGAACATGGTAAGCGGAAATGGCCACCATGTGAACCTTCAAGGAGGAGTGACTGAGACCCAGGTCGAAGAGGTGATGCATGTAATCCAGGAGCCTCCTGACAGAGCAGGAGAATGGCTCGAAAGCTCTGGAAGAGGCCCAAATAGAGAACCTTTTCCATTTCATGGCATAAGTAGAAGGACTGGAAGGCTTTCTGGCCTCCACCAGAATCTCCGACACCTGTGACGAAACCCCAAAACGGGTTTGAACTACGTCTGCAGAAGCCATGCATGCAGCTGAAGGGATTTGAGTCCTGTATGGACCAGGGTCCCCTGATCCTGGGTCAATAAAATCTGTGATAGAGGAAGAGGAGGTTCCTCTGAGTACTGTTGCAGAACAGAGAACCAAACTTGTCTGGGCCAGAACGGAGCAATGTGGATCATGCGAGCTCCTTCTGAACAGAGTTTGTGTAAGACCCTCGGAATCAATGGGATTGGGGGAAAGCATAGATGAACCTGCCTTTCCAGTTTAGAGACAGAGAGTCTCTCCTGAAAACTCCGTGCCCTGGAGCAAGTGAGCAGAAGACGGGAAGTTTTGCGTTGAGAGGAGAGGCAAGCAGGTCTACCTGAGGGGTTCCCCAGCATTGGAAGACTTCGTCTACTAACCCCTGATCTAGTTCCCATTCATGCGCTTGGGCGGATGACCGGCTGAGGTGGTCTGCCAACGTGTTCGCGACCCCTGAAACATGAACCGTCATCAGGTGAAGGTTGTGAAGTGTTGCCCAATCCCAAACCCGCACTGTTTCTCTGCAAAGAGGGTAGGAACGAGTTCCTTCCTGTTTGTTGATGTACCACACTACGCACATGTTGTCAGTCTGAACAGCCAGATGACCGGGAAGCGGATACAGATGCAGAGCTTGTAAGGCATACAGGATGGCCCTCAGCTCGAGCACATTTATGTGGGGAGTCTGCTCGAGTCTGGACCAAGAGCCCTGGGTCCGTTGAGATCCCAAGTGGGCTCCCCAACCCTTGCCTGAAGCGTCTGTTGTTAGAGTTTAGGAGAGGGGAGAGAGACAGTAGGAAACTCCCCGGCAAAGATTCTCCTGAACCATCCACCAATGCAAGTCCCAAACCATCAGAGAGGAGACCAAGATCTCCCGATTTATGTCGTCCACCAATTGATCCCACTGAGACTGAAGCGTCCACTGAGAGATTCTCATGTGGAGCCAAGCACGAGGCACTGTCGGAATGGCAGCCACCATGAGCCCGAGGAGGTGAAGGACTGACCTGGCAGAGACCCGTCTGCAGATAGATAACAGGCTGGCCTGTCCAAAGGCAGGAAAGCAATACCAGAGGTCGTATCCAGGATCGCCCTGATAAACCGGAGTCTTTGTGATGGGATCAAATGGGACTTGACCTGATTGATGGTAATACTCAAGCTGGTGAAAAGCTGTAGGATAAGGGAAAGGAAGCGCAGGAGGTCCTCCCTGGATGGGGCCGCCAGGAGCCAGTCATCCAGGTACGGGAAAACCTGAACCCCCAGGTACGCAGGTGGGCCACCACCACAGAAAGGCATTTGGTAAATACTCGGGGAGCCGAGGGGAGACCAAATGGGAGGGCCTTGAACTGGTAGTGGTCCCCCTGAAACGAAAACCAAAGATATTAGCAGTGGGATGGGCGGATAGGGATATACATGTAGGCATCCTGCATGTCCAGAGTGCATAGCCACTGTTCCAGCCAAAGTACAGGCAGAAGGCCCTGCAGAGAGAGCATGCTGAACCTGTTGTACTCCACGAACAGGTCCAGGGAGCTGAGGTCTAGGATAGGCCTTACATCGCCTGATTTCTTCAGAACCAGGAAGAAATGGGAATAATAACCCATCCCCTGGAGATGGGGAGGGACGGGTTCTATTGCCACCTTCAAAAGAAGGGCAGAGATTTATTTTCACGAACCAGAAGAAGGTGCTCTGGGGAATAAGATGACCTTGGGGGAGGGGGGGTTCTGGGAGGTTTCTGAAGGAACTCTATTGAGTGTCCTTCTGCTATCAGCTGGAGTACCCAAATGTCAGAAGTGATCCTCTCCCACCCCGGCAGATGAAGGGTGAACCTCCTTCCTACTGGTTCCTCTGGGAAGCCCAGAGACTGTGGGAGAGGAAAAGAGTCAGGAGGTGTGAGGCAGCGCCACAGCTGGAGCTCCAGCTGCCCGTTTGGGCGAGGGGGGGGCTCCGCAGCTGGAGAAGCCTGACATTTGTTAGCCCGCTTCCCTTGTGGTTTCGCCTTGGCCTGTGCACGTCTGCAAAAGGGACAGCACTGAGGCTGAGGGGCTCTGTACATGGAGTCAACTTCCTTGAGAGCAGTGTCCTTCTCCCGCAGGCCAGTGATGATGTCCTTGACATCACCGCGGAACAGCACTGGACCCTTGAAGGGTGCGTCCTGGATAGCGAACTGCACTTCCGGGACCAAACCTGACACTCTGAGCTAGGCATGATGCTGCAAACTGACGGCAAACACCGAGCTCCTTCCAGCAGCGTCCACTGCATCGTAAGTAGCGTGAAGCATGTGCCTACTGGCTGAAAGAACAGAACGGACTAAGTCTGCCGCTTCCTGTTTGGTCTGTGACTCAGGAAGGGAGTCCAATTTAGTTTCCACCTCACTAAGGATGGCCTTCTGGTAATCCCCCATGTGAGCAACGAAGTTCAATCTCCAGGGTCCAACAGGGGAGACGCTGGGGCCTCAGAAGGCAGCGACAAATGCTGTGGGGAGCTACAGACGGCGGACTGGACGATAGGGTCCGGCATCAGCTCCAAAGCCATGTAACCATCAAACGGGCCAACGGACGTCTTACCGGCGGGGTCCGGGCAGACATCCGAGGCGTCGCCTGACTTTATGAACAAGTGCTCAAGGAAGGCCTTGATGGAGGCGCCTCGTCGGGCGGTTTGGAGACCCATGCTACCCCAAAGGGTTGAGCTGCTTATCAGTCTTCTTCGGGTGGGCGTCAGAGGAGCTGACATGCAGCTTACCAGAGCCACTCATACCAGGAGGCCGCACAGTGGTGGCCTTACTGGGAGTGGAAGCCTCCTTTAACCCAGAGGCTCCTGAAGGACCCAAGCGTGAGCCAGACGGGAGAGTCGATGCTGACTTAGACACCTCCAAGACAGCCGTCATGGAGGGGGGGATGTTACCTTAAGCATGGTGTCTCTAACCGAAGTCGTGGTGGCTGAGGAAGAGGAGTCCCATCTCCTTGTCCTTCTTTTTATGGTGACCCTCGGACAAAGTTGAGGCCTGTTGAAACTTCTTCAGCTCCTTCTCCACGGAGGTCATTTTCTTTTTTAAGGATATGGGTCTCCAGGGACTGCTGCCTCCATCGATAGGTGGTGGCGTTGAACTTCAGGCAATGCTGGCACTTCTCTACGAGGTGGTCCGGGCCTAGACAGAAGAGGCACTGTGAGTGTCCGTCTTTGTGCGGGAGTTGGGCGCTGCACGAGTCGCACTTGTTCTTGTGCTTGGAGGGAGTCAGGGACGACATACACTGCACAAAACCGGACAAAAAATTTGAAGAGATCGAATTGAAAATGGCGGTAAAACTACCAATGTATGACTGACGAAGCAGTGGAACTTAACTGCAAGGCGCTTTCACAAACTAACGGCGGAAAAGAACTGGAAGACTGGCGTGGGGGACCGCCCCTTTATACTGACATCGCATAACATTGGTCACCTGATGTGGGGGCTATCCTCCACCACAGACTGCTAGCTAGAAATTTTTCTGTGAGATCCTGACGCCTGCCAGCATCAGTCCTATACGTAATTACCTACTGCAAGAGCCCTCTCGAAGTAAGATCTTTATTTTGGAAACAGACTTTGCAGGACTGCTGTGCCAAACCTAGTATCACTTCTGGATAAATATCCAGTTTGTAGTACTTTGTAAAGGTGTGTACTGTTTTCCAGGTAGCTGCTTTACATATATCCACTAATAGGATATCACTGGCTGCTGCTTAGAGTAGCCGCTGTCCCTCTTGTAGAATGAGCCCTCAATCCTGGTGGGGGCTCTCTGCCAGCACTAGAGTAGCAGAATTGGATGCACTGGACTATCCAATGAGAAATAGATCTCTAGACTACCTTTTCCAACATCCCCATAGGTCAGAAATAACTGCTTTCTATCCTGTCTAAGGTCCTGAGTGGCTGTCATGTAACAACTAAGGGCCCTCTTCACATCTAAACTATGCAGTCTCCTTTCACCAGAAGTGAAATGCTCAGTGAAAAAGACAGGTAGGGTGACAGATTGATTTAAGTGAAAATTAGAAACTACCTTGAGGAGAAATTTCCTGTTTGTTCTGAAGCCTACTTTATCCCTATGAAAGGATATATAGTCCTGATCAATACAGAGAGCTTGAACTTCACTGATTCTTCTTGCAGAAGTCATTGCCACTAGGAAAACTGCTTTCCAAGTGACATATTTAAGGTGAGCTGTGGCCATGGACTCGAAGGGAGCAGCCATCAGCTTGGCTATACACACATTCAGGTCCCAAACTGGCACTGGCGGACTGTGAGAAGGATGCAAATGATCCAGACCCTTAAAGAACCTTTTGAAAATAATGTTAGAAGCCTATGTCACTGTTTTTTTCCAGCAGAGAGGTAAGCAGAAACTGCTGCAAGGTGAACCCTCAAAGAACTGGATTGTAGACCCAGGGAGCGCAAGTGAGTGAGATACTCCAATACCTCTGATAGGCCAGCTTGGGCTGGAACCAGAGTCTTGCCCGAACACCAGATAGAAAATCTCCTCCATTTGGAAGAATAATTCTTTGTAGTTGATGGTTTTCTGTAACCTCTTAGAATGCTTAAGACAGGTTCAGAACATTTTAAATCAGCATATTCTAAGTCTTCAAGAGCCAAGCTTTGACATTGAGAGACTTGAGGTTCGGGTACAACAAGGTTCCCTGATTGGAGGTCAATAGGTTGTGCCTCCAAGGAAGATGTATTGGCTCTGCAACAGACATTGAGAGCAGAAGAGAGTACCTTGGCTGCCTCGGCCAGTCCAGAGCTATCAAGATCAGAGATGCTATATGGGATCTGAGCTTGACCAGTACTCTGTAAATGAGAGGGAAAGGAGGAAAAGCATAGAGAAACCTCCCTGACCAGTTCAGACTGAGGGCATCCAGAGGGAGAGTTCCCTGATCTGGAGGTCTGCAGCAACACTGTGGCAGGTGGTGGTTCTGGTGGGATGCAAACAAGTCCACCTCTGGAGTACCCCACCTTCTAAAAATAACTTACACCAACTGCCTGTTTAGGGTCCACTCGTGATGGGCCTGGTTTATTTGACTCAAGGCATCCGCCAGAGTATTGTCCTTCCCTGGCAAGTGGATTGCTTGCAGCCACACTTTTAATGAATAGGCCAGAGTCCAAATCCTTATTGCCTCTGAGGAAAGGGGGCCTGACATTGTGCCTCCCTGCTTGGTTATATAATACATTGTGGTGGTATTGTCTGTTCTGACCTGCACCACCTTGCCCTTGACCAGGTGAGCAAAGGTTTTTAGAGCCAGCAGCACCGCTCTCAGTTCCAGGAGATTTATGTGCTTAAGGGACTCTGAGACTGACCAAGTGCCCTGAGTTGTGTGATCCCCATATGGATGCCCCAGCCTAAGAGGGATGCATCTGTAGTGAGGATCACTTTAAGGATTCTCCATTTGAAAAGGAACTCCTTGCCTTAAGTTGGATTCTTCCTTCCACCACAAGAGAGCCTATAGCAGTGAGCTTGTTACTGGGATGAGCTTTGAGAAAGAATCTTTTCTTTGGCACCAGTGAGACTTGAGATGGAACTGAGTGTCCCTCATGTGAAACCTTGCACCTAGGACTGTGCCTGTGGATGCAGCCAAGTGGCCCAATAGCTGAAGAAACTGTCTTGCAGTTCTTGAATTGTGGAGCTTGAAAGAGTTTGCTATTATCTGAAGGTTTTTTACCCTTTCCAGGGGCAGGTATTCTCTGGCCTGTAGGGTATTGATTTCTGCTCCTATGAAGTGCAACACTTGTGTAGGAGTGAAAACGGACTTTTTGTGATTGATTAGAAATCTGAGGGACTCCAGGAGGTCCTGAGTGACCTTCAGGTCTTGCTGCACCTGCAGGGGAGATTTTCCCATTACCAACCAGTCGTCTAGGTAAGGGAAAACAGCTATTCCTTGTCTGCGAAGATGTGCCACATCAGCTGCCAGGCACTTTGTGAACACCCTTCGGGCCGAATAAAGGCCAAGAGGCAGGGTTGAAAACTGGTAGTGACCTAAAGGGAGTCTGAATCTGAGGCATTTTCTGTAAGACTCTTTTATGGAGATGTGAAAATAGGCGTCTTTCAAGTCCAGTGATGCCAACCAGTCTGCTTTCTGAAGTGTTGGCAGGATCACAGCCAAAGTTACTATCTTGAACTTTGGTTTTCTTAAGAACTTGTTTAAAGCCCTTAAATCCTGTATAAGCCGCCACTCCCCACTTTTCTTTGTGGTCAGAAAGTATCTGGAATAGAAGCCCTTTCCCCTTTGAAACTTTGGAACTAGTTCCACTGCTTTTAACTGCAGTAAGTTCTGAACCTCTGCCTCTAAGAGCACTTTTTCCTCTAGGGAGGGAGAGCTGAACACTCTGGATTTTTGAAAGAGAAAGGACTTGAATCCCAGAGACAGACCCTGTCCCACCACCTCCAACACTCACTTGTCTCTGGTGATTTTCAGCCAAGTTTGGAGAAAGTGGGAGAGTCTGCCACCAACAGGTGGGGAGAAAGCAGCCTGCGTTTCAGGGTGTACGTCTGGTTTGTGGCTGAGGCTGAGTACGAGACCCTTGCCTCGAGCCCCTTCTGCCCCTGCCCATAGAGTAACCCTGCTGTGGGTACTGCTAGTACTGGAGTAATGCCACAGGTTGGAAGAAGGGCCTGGTGTAAAAGGACCTGCCCCGGCCTCTCCTTCCATAAGGCCTGGTGGATGTAGAAGCTCTCTCTAACAGAGTTGCTTCTGTAAGTGGCTTTATACTCATCCACCTTCTTCATATAAGCTACAGTTGACTTCCCAAAGAGAGAATTTCCTTCTAGGGGAAAAGTTAGGGTCTTTAGTTGTGTATCCTGAGTAAGGTGTGTGGCCCTAAGCCAAGCAAACCTCCTCTGTGCCACTGTGTTTGCCATCCATCTGGCTGCAGTATCATTAGCATCAGAAGCCATTTAGAACTGGTACTTAGCTGCCTCCAGTCCAAACCTGGCAGTTTCAGCCAGGTCGTCTGACAAGGGCGAAGGAGCTTTCTGGGACATGGCCAGGACTGACTGCCACAGGGATTTTTGATACTGGGCAGCATATGCCTGGAAGGTAGCCTGACTCATAGCCAAAGAGGCCGACAGCTACCATTTTTTGGCCATACTTTCAATTTTCCTGGAGTTCTTGTCTGGAAGGTGTGAGGACAGAGGGATCCTAGCCTTGTCACAGGCAGCCTGCTGTATGACCCCCTGGTGGTCGGGGTGGGAGAAGATGAAATTAGCTCCCTCCCTTTCCAGCTGGTACTTCTTATCCATCCTCCTGTCTATAGGAGGGGTGGAATTTGGTGCCTGTAAAATCTTTAGTGCATCCTTTTTAAAGAATTTATAGACAGGGAGGAGGAGGACAGCCCTTGTGGGTGTTAATACCATCATTTCTAAGTACTCCACCTCCTCCTCATCTTCAATTTGCTCAGCGGTGGAGATGTCAAGGACATCTGCCATCCTTCTTACAAAGGTGAAATGGGATGAAAAATCCTCAGACACCCTTGGGGGAGAACCAAAGTTCTGTTCAGGGGACACTTCTGGATCTATTGGTCCCTCCTCCTCATCATAATCATCATCATCATCTAATGTTTCCCCACTTTCTAGGGGAAGAGGATACACATTGCTGCCAACCTGGGGACCCTGTGGGGGGGCAGGAGGCTGCTGAGGAGGGACTATTGCCTGTAAGGACTGAATGATTTTAAAAGCCTGAGCAATCTCTTGGGCTGTAGGTACAGGCAAAGTAGTCACAGAAGTCCCCGGTTTGACAGGCGAGGGTTCTGTATGTTTTAATTTTTTTTTCTTTTTTTGTGGGAACCAGGGAGTCAGCCAGTTCAATTACTCTTTTAGTTCCCTTTGTGCCCGTCTCAGGGGTAGGAACTGAAGAAAGTGTGGGTTCAGCCACAATGTCTGGGGGTATCGGCTGGTCAGAGCCAGGGGGACCCCTAGGAATTTTCTTCCTTAGCCTTTCAAGGCGTTTCTCAACAGTTTTCTCAGGGAATGCCTTACATACTTCACATTCCTCATTTAAGTGATTAAAACCCAGACAAACCACACAAAGTGTGTTTGTCTGCCTTTGCAAAGACCTCTCCACATTGGGTACAGTTTTTGAAACCGGGCTCACTGGTTTTCTTTTTGGGTTATTCCGACATATTAAAAATTAAATAAAAAATAGGGGAGAGGTTAAGTAGCATACTGTGTGGAGTGGGTATAGGGACTGCCTAGTTAAGTGCAGTGCAGTGGGGTATGGTGAAGGTGGGGGTAGAAACGGGGGAGGAGTGGTTTGGTAGGGAAGGAGGAGACATGCCTAGATCTGTACACTCCAGGATGCAGAGAATCCTGCCAGGGGCACAGCTATGTGAGGACAAAGGAGAAGGAAGACAAAGGGGGGGGCATGTGTAGGGAAGAGGAAACAGTAGGGTAGGAAGATGGGTAGAAGGGGGAGGGGGAGAGAGGATTGGAGAGGTGAAGCTTGGGGCTCTACGATGCCAGGTCGACAACTATTTCATCGACCGGCATCACAGCGATGGATTTATGTTGACTGCAAGTTGTGGTTGACATAAATCTGTAAGGAAACCTGGTCTGTTTTTCTGTCAGGAGGCTCTGCCCACCCCCCTCCGCATTAAGTATAACCAACTCCAAGTTGGAGCCGATTCGGGGAGGGGGTGCAGAATCGGGAGACAGAGTGCCAGGATCTCTGGTGCAACATTTCAGTGAACTGTCGATGTCGGCATCAACGTTGTTCGCTGTAATGCTGATCCTTCTATCCAGCCACTGGCTCCACCGTCTCCCTGTCGGGCCAGTCGGTCGAGACGCCTGACATCCAGCCTGTTGAGATTTTTCTCGAGCCAGTTGACACGCTGTTCACTGTCGGGGGTGGGGCATACCAAGCTTGGGACTGTCCCCTCCGGGATGCTGAGAACCCTGCCAAGGGGCAGAGCCAGGTGAAGGCAATTGGTAGGCAAGGATCGAAGGAGGTGGGGGGCAGGTGTAGGTCAGTGGAGTAGTCAATGGGAGAGGCTAGGAGGGGGTTGGGGAAAGGGTGGGAAGCTTGGTGAACAACTCATAGGAGCACATGACAGGAATTTAAGGAGGATTAAACATGAGCAGTTAGAGGAGATAGTTATGTAAGGAAGAGGTGAGGGAATAGGAGGAGGAGTGCCATATTTGGGAGGGGAGAGAAGTTCCAGAGCTTTAGGAAGTGATGGGCAAAGCTAGACTGACCAACGAAAATTGATCGTGGGGGACTGCCAATGTGCGAGAGTCTGAGGATCTGAGGGAGTGGGAGGAGTAGAAAAGAAGCTTGGTGCGGTAGGAGGGATGTTCACCTAACCAGTATTTTGAAGTGAGTTTGGCACAATGAGCGAGACACCTGCTAGCAAGAGATTAAAAGGACAGGGCATGGTATAGGGCACAATGATGAGTACAGGATAGGGCATCAAGAGTGAAGCAACAAAAGGAGTTAAAGAGAGAGTCCAGTCTGGCCAGGGAAGAAATGGGAGTGGCACCACAGACTACATCACAAGTGTCAAAAATGGATAGTATCATCTTCTCGACAAGATCCCATGATCAACAACGAGACTTCTTTTTCTTTTTTTTTTTAAACTGTCAATCTTTATTTCATTTCAGTTTTTAAAAAGGACAAACAAGAACAAAACCATAACAACAAATATTCAAATGCATACATGGATGGGGTACACACATCAATTAATCCAACAAAGCTCTATATTCAAGTTAGTATTGCTTAGGGACAAAAAGAATCTGAAAAACAAGAAAACCAAGGAGAGACCACACACAAATAGACCATTTACTCCATATTATTTATAACACCCAAGAGGGTCGCATCGAGTCCTGTAGCTATGGCACAAATTCAGGGTGTACTGTGACCATATGTATTTCCCACCTCCTCCATAATAACTCAAATTGAGCTTGTTTCTTATTAAGGGTGGCTGTAAGAGCTTCCATCCTATAGGTGGCAATCATGATTTCATGCCATTGAGCCAAACTGGGCACGTTAGTGGCAAGTCAGATCTTTGTAATTACTTTTTGACATGCCAAGAGGGCATTTTTTAAGAGTTTTCCCCTGTCCGGGTCCCTATAACCTCTAGGGACAGCGAACAGGAAGTATAGTGTTACATCCAACTTCAAGCTGTTATCAAACATGGATTGTAGTGCCTGTTCCAAGTCCTGAAGGAAGGGAGCCAACACTGGGCACTCCCACATTATGTGATGTAAAGCGGCCAGGGTGAACCCCACACCCTCTCCAACATGCTGCCCCCGGACCCCTGAAATTTGGCTTGGATCACTGGTGTCCTGAAAAGTCTAATAAGCATTTTCCAGGAGAACTCTCTCCACATTTATACCTTAGAGGCCCCAGTATAACAGTTTCTGCGCCCATGCCCATATTTCTTCAGATATCTGAATATCCAGGTCTTTAGACCAAGCACTTCTTATTGACAGAGTGTTGGCTCCCTTCCATGAGAGCAGTGCCCCATAAAGGTAAGAAAACATATGCGTACATGGGGCCCTATTCTCCACCACTGCTCTAATAATGAATAGTCTCCTTTTTTGAAGATTTTAAGGATTTCAAGCCCTTAGAGGAGCCCTGTCCAGGGGTAGGAAGGGACTGGCACAAATCTCTAAATGCCTCCGTAAAGGTGGCGCCAAAAGAAAGTGGCACAAAGCCTGAGCCGCTGCATCTTCAAAAGCCGAAAGTTGTTCTGTGGACCCTGCAGCCGCAGAGACCACCTGACAGGCAGCTTTCAACCTAATGGGAGGGTATCATTCATCTGAACACCCTAAAAGTACCAGAGTGTGCCGGTCTTCCAGAAAACTGGGATGCAAGGTGCGACACAGGCCACGTGCCTGGGGATCGTGATCGTGGCCTTGGCAGTAGATGCATGAGGTGTGCGGGTCTGTCCAGGATATGTGCTGCTCACACTCACATTTGTGGAAACCAGGCACTGACTTGGAGTCGTCCATGACAAGTAACTCAAACAGGTTTGAATTTTGCTTGAAGACGAGTCGTTTTGAAAATTAAAAGCAAAGGACCTGCTCAGTGTGGAGAGCGGAAAGGAGGGAACCTTCTTCTTCCAGCGGAAAAGAAGATCTGACATCATGGGGTGGTGCCAAGGGAGTTACCACCTGGGTGGGTGGGAGGAGCCAGCTTGAAGATGTTCCGGCAGGAATGAAAGGGGAAAGGGAACACTGCAAGAAATGTGGATTATACATCATATCCACATTCCTAGAACACCCTCTTTGTGGGAGTTAGGCCCATGATGTCCAAAAATTCCACTTTATCCTTGTCCTCCGGAGTTTCCTCAGGAGACAGATTAAGGGTGCTTGCCATTTGCCTCACAAAGGAACAGTGTAAGGAAAAAGTACAGTTACATAAGAACTTACCGTAACAGCAGATCTTCGAGAGAGGCTCTTGCAGTAGGTAATTACATATGGGACTGATGCCGGCAGGCGGCAGGACCCCACGGAAACATTTCTAGGTAGCAGTCCCTGGCAAGGGAACGCCCCCACATCAGGTGCCGGCATCAGGAGGTGCCGGCATCAGGAGAGGCCGGTATAAAGGGGCGGTCCCTCATGCCAACCTTCCAGTTCTTTCCTGCCAAGGGCCAACAAAGGCTGGACGAGATAGAAGCGGATATTTTCTTAAATGGAAATGCAGCTAAAAAAGCTTAGGGGGATGGAGAGCGGGAAGGTATTACCTACTGCAAGAGCCTCTCTCAAAGATCTCCTGCTACGGTAAGTTCTTACATAACTGTACTATCTTACTTCGAGAGGGCTCTTGTAGTAGGTAATTACATATAGGACTGAGTCCCAAGCAGTCTGGAACAAGGAGAAGCACACGGGAGGAGGAGGAAAGCTACCCAGAGTAGATCCTCTAGCTGAGAAGGCCTTAAGAAAGGAGGCCTTGCAGAACAGCCAGCCCGAAGCCCATTCTACCGCGAGAGGCAATATCCAAACTGTAATGTTTCGTAAAGGTATGGACAGAAGTCCAGGTAGCGGCAGCACAGATGTCTGCCGCCGACACATTCTTGAAACAAACTGCTGAGGCAGCGACTCCTCTGGTGGAGTGGCCTCTGACTTGACCCGGGAGGGTCTTGTTGTACTTGTCATAACAGAAAGTGATGCAATGAGCCAACCATTTGGATAGGCATTGTTTAGAAACAGCATTGCCTTCCCTTTTCATAGGTTCATAGGTGGTTTACACGATCGAGGGACAAGCCCATTATGATCATGCCACTTATGCTAAGTGGGTTACAAACTTGGAGTCCTTCATATATATATCAAGTTGAACTTTGAATTGGATCAAATTTACACAATTCACTATATCATAAGGCAGAGAATTCCAAATTGGAACTAGTCATTGAGTAAAGTTAGTTCTTTTAGTAGTTCGATTAATAGATAAGAATAGCTTTAGGTTGTGCGAGCAGGTTTGGACAGTTGTGTTGTTCCATTTTAAGTGTAATGTTTCAAACAAATATTCATCTCTGGTTGCTTTATAAAGCAAACAGAGATCCCCACGTATAGATCTATATTCCATACTGTACAAATTAAGCTGTTTGAGTCTTTCTTCATAAGACAGACCTCCCATACCCTTTATATTCTTAACAAACCTTTTTTGAACCTTCTCCCTGGATATTTTGTCACCCATCTGTGTAGGAGCACAACATGAGGAACAATAATCAAAATTAGCTCTTATAATGCTAGAGTATAAGGAATCATTATTGATGGTTCTCTACTTTTAATATTTCTAAATATACAGTTACTCAATCTTGAACTTTTAATGGTAAAATTCAGGTGTTCAGTAAACTTTAAGTTATTAATAATAATGACACCCAGATCTCTCTCAGTTGTAATATCCTTCAGGGTATGGTTCTCAATGTAATAATTTGACATATATTATTACTTCCAAAATGCATAACCTTACATTTGCTGATATTAAATTTCAATTTGTGAAGGTTAACCCAATCAGATATATAATTTAAGTTATCTTGTAAATAGATATAGACTTGGGATTGTTAACAATCCCACCCAGTTTGGCATCATCAGCATATTTACTAATCCAATTGCCACACTTAGTATCCATACCAGCAATCAGAATATTAAATTGCACAGGCCCCAAAACAGAACCCTGCAGGACTCCACTAGTAACAGTGGTCCATGGAGAATAAAAACCTCTTAGAACAACACGCTGTCGTCTATTGGATAACCAATTCATTATCCATTGAATCAAATATTTATTAAGATCTAATTTGACTAAGCAGTTGAAATGTATGTCATAAGACACAGAATCGAAGGCCTTTTCAAAGTCCAGATAGATGACATCCACTGGCAGACCACGGTCCAATGCTTCACTCACGGGATCAAAAAAATCTATCAAATTGATCTGACAAGATCTACCGGGTTGAAAACCATGTTGGAATATGTCAGTCAAACCTTTATCCATAATACGAGTGTTGATTTTGCCTAAAATTAACCTCTCCATAATTTTACATATGGTAGAGGTAAGGCTAATAGGTCTAGAATTATTTATTTCCTTTTTGAATCCAGATTTATGAATAGGAATGACTATTGCATCACACCAATCTTTAACCACAATACCCTTATGTAATGATTCATTAAATAGATAGGTTAATACACCCGCCAGTTCATATGAAAGATTTTTCATAAAAATGGCTGGAATTCCATCAGGACCAACGGATGTGGAAGTTTTCAAAGAATCTATAATATAAAAAGTTTCAGCAACATTAAATTGAACTACAGAGTCAGAGTTAAACGGTTTTATACATAGGAATTTACCCTTTTTTTTAAATATGCTAGAAAAATAACTATTAAATTCATCAGCCATGATTTGTTCATCACTGATGTCAACATTATCAATTTTTAATGGTCCAACTAAGGTAGAAGAAGTTTTGAAAGAACCAATATAATTGAAAAACCTTTTCCTATTGTCATGATGTAAATTGATTAGACTACTTTCTACTTCCTGCTTAGCCCTTCTAATAGAGTTTTTTTACCTTTTTTGCTTTATTCATAAGTTTAGACCAATTCTGTTCTGTGGTATGTTTCTTATATTTATTGTAGGCTTTTTTTTTTTTGCTAAAACTAATCTTTTAATTTTACATGTGAACCAAGGTGGGGACCTCTTCTGTCCAGTATACTTTACTCTAGTTCGTACCCATTCAGTAATACAAAATGTGATTTCCTCCTTAATTCTATCCCAAATATTCTCTACCGATAATCCAGACACTTCATGATGCCAATTCCACCTCAATATATGTTCCTTAATTGCCTTATAGTTTGCTTTGTTAAAATTCTTAAATTCGGTTTTCCCACAGGATTTTTTAACCGAAAGATTAAATGACCATTTGATGACTAGATGATCACTATTTCCTAAAGGTGCCATAGTACTAGCCATCTCACTGATGTTTTTAATATTTGAGAATATTAAGTCCAGTATATGGTTATTCCTAGTAGGTGATTCAACATACTGATCAAGTCCTAAATGCGATATGGTACTAATAAATCTTTTTTCCTGTTTACTAAAACCAGTACCTTTGGACCAGTTTATATCAGGAAAATTAAAGTCCCCCATAAGAATAATATCAGTTTTAAAATTAATATTCTCCAAATAGTCACACATCTTATCATTGTTGGCAGTATCCATGGACTGTGGTCTATAGCATAAACCTAACGTTACCAGGAGTTGTTTATTTTCAATTTTAATCCAAATAATTTCCAAGCCAATAGGAGGCTCTGAATCAAAATCAACCTCCGAGCATATAATGTTATCTCTAACGTAAACAGCTACTCCAAGTTTCTGTTATACCACATATGTCTATATTTTCATTATGTAATATTACTTGAAGTTCACTTAATTTATTATTTAAACTCCTAGCATTCAATAAAAGTAGTTTAATATTACGTTCCATATCATGTAAGGAATTAACAGATTCCAAACCGGTAGGATTAATACCTGGCAACAGCCTAACAGTTTCTACCCCGAAGTTTTGCATAAAAAAAATCAATGTATGTGTTAATTTTGAAACCTAAAGCCTCTTTACCCTGCCTGTTTAGGTGTAGGCCATCCTTAGCATAATAAGCTTTATTGTCAGCAAACTGTTCCCAATGAGTAAGGCATTTGATGTTTTGTTTAAGACACCAAGCTCTGAGCCAGGAATTGATATGTTTAATTTTATTAGTCAGATTAACATTAGCCCTAGGAACTGGGAGGATCTCAGAAAACACAATATGTACACCAATCTCAGCCAGAATATTTGTCAGTCCAACATATTCTTCTTTAATCACCTGAGTTGACTGATACCAAATATTGTTCACTCCAATATGAATGATGACTAAGTCTTTCTTATTACATCCTTTTAATATTTTGGGACTCATTTTAGCAATATCCCTTATTTTGGCACCACGAAAGCAAGATAATGTATGGGTAGCTTTGTCTGGATCACAAACAATTCTATCCAAATTGGATAGAAGGGAATCACCTACAACAAATATTTCTGGTGTACAAATAACATCATAATTTGAAGTTCTTATGTCCATACTTTCCTCAGTAATACCCACGTCACCTGGGTTTTCAGTAAAATTAATCAGATCACCTTGGGACAAGTTATTTATGGTGCTAACTTGTATAGTAGTGTTAGATAGCTTATCTAGGGTACAGGGTGCTGGAGTTATATCATTTTCTATGACATCATTTATAGAATTTGTTAAAGGGTAATATTTGTTATAAGTTGGTAACACAAATGTATCAGCTTTTAGTCCCCTTTTAAAGGTTTTTCTATGTTGGATTGTAAACCAATCACTGTCCAGAATCAATGGCTTCATCTAGTCTAGGTCTTTTTTGTAACACTCTCAATTTGTTTGAACTCATAAGTCATTTGTTCCAGATATGCCTGAGCAAGATTGATCATCAGTAGATTGTAAACTTTTAGCCTTATTTGCAAGTTTGGCCAGAATTATAAGTCATACTTATACCAGGAGTTTCTAAACAGGACTGATTCTCAATGATAAACATTCTTTTAGCTGTTTCTTGTTGACTGTTTTCTAAACACTTAATCTTTGTCAAACTGTGTAATTTCATTCTCCAGTTCTTTAATTCTAATGCATTTATTACAAATAAATGCCGCAATTTCTTCAGTTCCTATTTCTAATTCATACATATAGCAGAGAATGCATTGAGTGCCTACCTTTCCATCTGTAGTGATAATGTTGGCCATAATAAACAGGGGATTTTAATTAAATGGCTTACCCGATGTCATAATATACTCAAAGCAGACTGCAAACTCCCAAATTGCCCTACATGCCCAACACGCATAACACGCGCAAATGCTGGTTCGCTAAGCATGCACGCACGATGCCCCGCCTGCTCACCCCACTGCAGCAGGGCAGGCTATAAATAGGCTAAAGTACCGGAAGGCAAGGTACTAAACTCGTTATCCCAGCACTTCAAATACAAAAATATCAGTTTAGAAGTATATTTGCAAGTATTTCTAAGAACACGGATGTTTCAGCAGTCAAAAAAATAAAATCTACACATAAACTGAGTTGTACTGAGGGACCTCGTAGTACAACCCTCCTCTAACTAAGAGTTGGCTAGGGCTCCTGGTAGCTAGTTAGCTTTTACAAGTTAAAACTTTTAAAATTCTAGCGTGGTCTGTAGAAGTTATATCAGCTGCATATACAGAGCAGTTTGACTAGTGTGCGCTCGCAGCAGGGCAGGCTATAAATAGCCTAAAAGTACCTGGAAGTCAAGGTACTAAACTCATTATCCCAGCACTTCAAATACAAAAAAATATCAGTTTAGAAGTATATTTGCAAGTATTTCTAAGAGACACGGATGTTTCAGCTGTCAAAAAAAATAAAATCTACACATAAACTGAGTTGTACTGAGGGACCTCGTAGTACAACCCCTCCTCCTAGCTAAGAGTTGGCTAGGGCTCCTGGTAGCTAGTTAGCTTTTTACAAGTTAAAACTTTTTTTTAAATTCACAACGTGGTCTGTAGAAGTTATAGCAGCTGCATATACAGAGCAGTTTGACTAGTGTGCACTCGCAGCAGGGCAGGCTATAAATAGCCTAAAAGTACCCAGAAGTCAAGGTACTAAACTTTTTATCCCAGCACTTCAAATACAAAAAAATATCAGTTTAGAAGTATATTTGCAAGTATTTCTAAGAGACACAGATGTTTCAGCAGTCAAAAAAAAAAAAAAATCTACACATAAACTGAGTTGTACTGAGGGACCTCGTAGTACAACCCCTCCTCCTAGCTAAGAGTTGGCTAGGGCTCCTGGTAGCTAGTTAGCTTTTTACAAGTTAAAACTTTTTTAAAATTCACAACGTGGTCTGTAGAAGTTATATCAGCTGCATATACAGAGCAGTTTGACTTACTTGCAAGATATGACCCAGTGCTAAAACAACACTTAGAATTGGCTTCTAAAAACCCAAAGGGCTACCCAAGTTACCTGTCAGCTCAAAGTCAGAATGACTTAATCACGAGTATTGCAAGACATGTGAGGACTACAATAATTGATGAAGTAAAACAGTCTGTATATTTTGCAGTTTGCCTTGATACAACTCAGAAGCTTCAAAACAAGACCAGTTATCTGTGGTTTCGCTATGTTCAGAAGATGCCACAATTCATGAATCATTAATTAATGTCATTCATGCAAAAACAGGAACAGGTGACAGTTTAGCAAACTATCTTTGTGAAACACTGCAGCAATGTGACCATAGTATTTCTAATGTAAGGCAAGGATATGATGGCTGTGCAACAATGTCTGGGACACAGAGGGTGCAGGCCAAATTAGAAACTTGCAGCAAAGCATATTACGTTCATTGCTATGCACACGTTTAAATTTAGTGCGTTGTTGACACTTGCAGCAAAATTACCCTAATCGTAATTTTTTGGTGTTCTTGAGCAGTTATACACATTTATTGAAATTCCACTAAAAGACACAATCTATTTCTTGCTGTACAGGAACAGTTCTTAACTGACAGTGCTTTACATAGTTCTCATAGAACGTATACTCTTAAGCCACTTTCTGCAACTCGGTGGTGTAGCAGAATTGATAACTGTAGAGCACTGCTTGCAACCATTGAGTCTGTGATGCAAACTCTTGCAAAAATTCAGGAAGATGGCTCTTTTGATAGAGAGACTGCTAGCACAGCCATGGCCCTCAGTAGGTCAATAGACTTTCATTTCTGCTTCTATTTGATATCATTTAACAAGATTTTGTCCATTACAAATGTAGCCTCAAAATATCTTCAGTCTATTGAATTAGACATATCTGTGGCAGCTGAGATGATGATGAGCAAAAGAGAGAAAGAGTTGATCTGCCTTTCTGAGATCCTTCGTCCAGCTAGTGTAGTATCTCAGAATCCGGTGAACGTCCATAGCATGTAACAAATACTCCCCTTAATTAGAGTACTGCGTAAAAAAGACGGGTAACTCTATGGACTGGTTCAGAGTGAGACTCCGCTACCTTGAGGAAACTTTCGATTGAATGCAGAGCCACGTGTTCCTTGTGGAAAATTAGGTAAGGAATTTTACACATCAGGGCCTGGAGCTCGAAAATCCTCTGAGCAGAGGTAATAGCCACAAGAAAAAGTGCCTTCCAGGAGAGGAACTTCAAGTCTTCAGAAGCTGCCAGCTTACAGGGAGACAGAGTTAGTTTCTCCAGAACAAAATTCAAATCCCAAGGAGGGGCGGGAACTCGGATAGGAGGTCTCAGGTGGAGAACCCCTCTGAGAAAAGTCTTAGAGACCTCCAGATGAGCAAATGTTCTGTCTGCAAAGGGAACATGATAGGCCGAAATGGCTGCCATGTGGACCTTCAGGGAGGAATTACTAAGACCCAGATCAAAGAGATGGCGCAGATAATCCAGAAGACGACCAATGGGGCAGGAGAAAGGCTCAACGTCTTTTGTAGCCGCCCAGATTGTGAATATTTTCCACTTCATGGCATAGGTAGACCTGGTGGAGGGTTTCCTAGCCTCCACCAGAATCTCCGCCACCTGGAGAGAAACTCTAAAGCGGGCCTGTGCTATTTCTGCAGGAGCCATGCATGAAGCTGAAGGGACTTGAGATCTGGATGAACCAGGGTCCCCTGCTCCAGGGTCAACAAACCTTGTGACAGAGGAAGAGGAAGCGGCGGTTCCTCTGAGAATTGTTGTAGAAGAGAGAACCAAACTTGCCTGGGCCAAAAAGGAGTGATCAGAATAATTCGTGCTCCTTCTGACCCTAGTTTCTGCAGGACCCTTGGGATAAAAGGAATTGGGGGAAAGGCACAGATGAATCTGTCCCTCCAATCTAGAGACAGTGCGTCTCTCCAGAAAATGCCTCGCTTTTGAACGAGCAAGCAGAAGACTGGAAGTTTTGCATTCTGAGGGGAAGCGAACAGGTCTACCTGTGGTGTTCCCCAGCATAGGAAGATATCGTCTAGGACCCCTTGATCCAGTTCCCACTCGTGGGACCAGGCAGACGAGTGACTCAGCTTGTCTGCCAAAGTGTTGTTGACTCCCAGAACATGGATTGCCGTGAGGTGAAGGTCGTGCTGTACTGCCCAGTCCCACACCCTCATTGCTTCCCTGCAAAGAGGGTAGGATCGAGTCTCTCCCTGTTTGTTGATTTACCATACCACATACGTTGTCAGTCTGGACAGCTAGGTGGCCTGGAAGGAGATACTGGTGGAGGGCTTGGAGGGCATACAGGACTGCTTAAAGCTCTAGCACATTGATGTGAAGTGATTGTTCGAGCTTGGACCAAGAGCCCTGGGTCCAATGAGGACCAAGATGGGCTCCCCAACCTTTGCCTGAAGCATCTGTAGTCAGAGTCTGGGGGGGAGATGAAGAATGAAACCCCTCGAAACAGGTTCTCTCTGACCATCCACCACTGCAAGTCTAGAACCATGGGAGAGGAGACCAGAACTAGCTGATCCAAGTCATCCATCAATTGATCCCATTGGGAGTGAAGTGTCCACCGAGAAACCCTCATGTGGAGCCGAGCACGAGGAACTGTCAGAATAGCAGCCGCCATGAGCCTGAGAAGGCGAAGATCTGACCTTGCAGTGACTCGCCTGTGACCGGACAACAGGCGTACCTGAGTCTGAATGGTGGCCACCCTGTCTGGCGGCAGGAAGGCCCTGCCTAGAGTTGTGTCCAGTATCGCCCCGATAAACTGGAGTCTCTGGGATGGGATCAAATGAGACTTGGAATGGTTGATGGTGATACCCAGGCAGGCAAATACCTGCTGGGTAAGGGAAAGGCAGTGCAGGAGTTCCTCCCTGGATGAGGCTGCCAGGAGCCAATCATCCAGGTATGGGAAAACCTGCACTCCCCAGGTATGCAGGTAGGCCGCCAACACTGCCAGGCATTTGGTAAACACTTGGGGAGCCGAGGAGAGGCCAAATGGAAATGCCTTGAACTGGTTGTGGTCCCCCTGGAAAGCAAAACGAAGATATTTGCGGTGGGATGGGCGAATGGAGATATGCAGGTAGGCATTCTGCATATCCAGAGCGCACATCCACTGGCCGGAGTGGAGGAGGGGCAGAAGGCTCTGCAGAGAGAGCATTCTGAACCTCTTGTATTCCACAAATAGGTTCAGGGGAACTGAGATCTAGAATATGTCTTACAGCTCCTGTCTTCTTCGGGAACAGGAAGAAATGGGAATAGTAGCCCATTCCCTGAAGGGAAGGGGGACAGGTTCTATCGTCTCTTTCAGCAACAAAGCTGAAATCTCTTCCTGGACCAGAAGATGATGTTCCCGAGAGTACGACGACCTTTAGGGAGGGTGACGAGGTGGTTTCTGAAGAAACTCTACTGAGTGTCCTTCTGCGACTAGCAGGAGCACCCACGAATCTGTTGTTATCCTCTCCCAACCTGGAAGGTGGAGGGAGAACCTCCCTCCTACCGGTTCCTCCAGGAAGTCTGAAGGCTGTGGGAGAGGGAAGGAGTCAGGTGGTGTGGGACAGCACCGCAGCTGAAGCACCTGCTGCTTTTTTGGGCGGAGGGGGCTTGGCAGCTGAGGAGGCCCGGCATTTAGTGACCCGCTTTCCCAGAGGTTTCGCCTTTGGCCGATTCTGTCTGTGAAAGGGATGGCACTGCGGTTGATGGGGATGGTACATATAGTCCATGGACTTTAGCGCCATTCCCTCCTCCTGCAGATCAGTGATGATGTCCTTGACATCACCACCGAAGAGCACGGACCCCCGGAAGGGCGCTTCCTGGACAGCGGACTGCACTTCTGGGACCAACCCTAACACGTGGAGCCAAGCATGACGTCGTAAGCCTACGGCGAAAGCTGAGCTCCATCCGGCAGTGTCCACTGCATCGTAGGTCACAGGAAGAATGTGTTGACTGGCCAAACGTGCAGAGCGGACAAGGTCAGACAGTTCCTGCTTGACTTGAGAGTCCGACAGGGGAGTCGGACTTGGTTTCCACCTCAGAAAGAATTGCCTTCTGGTAGTCCCCCATGTGACCGACATAGTTCAGGGCCCTGATCCCCAGTGTGGAAGAAGCGAAAATCTTCTTTCCACACTGGTCCAGAAGGCGAGACTCTTTATCAGGTGGCGATGAGCTAAGGTGTTTTGGATTAGCTGACCGGCTATGAGCGGTGCTAATCACAACCGAGTCAGCTCGAGGGTGGGAATTGAAGAAGTTGACACCCTCTGGAGCCTGATATAGCCTATTCGACTTCCGAGGAAGAGGGGCTAATGCTGACGGTTGTTTCCAAATAGTGGTAACAAGGTGGGCATGAGGCTCAATCCAGGGTGGCACCAAGGTAGGAGCTGTGACGGGCAGATCCAGATGCTCAGCAAGTTTCAGTCGCTGTGGGTCTGGCTCCAAGGACTGCCACTTACGTATTGCCTGGATTTGACGTAAGAGCTCCATGAAAGAAGGATCCTCCGGAGGAGACTTCCGGAGGAGTCCTTGGCCTGGGCTTTGATGGAGATTGAGGCTCGTCGTCCTTCTTGGAGCAGCCATCGGAGGCATCAAAGGCGTCCGAGGAGGAGGAAGAAACTGAAGAAGGCGACTCCCTTTCCTGTCTAGGGGGAAGAACGGACCCCTTGGGAAGACCTCGGGGAAGCGTGTCCTGCCCCCCTCTGGACCCAGAGGGTTTATCCCTGGAGTCTGTCGCCGTGGACATACGGGAACCTGAACTGGCACTGTCGTCGGAAGACAACTCTCCATCTCTGGTGAGCTGAGCCTTGGCCTCAGCCCACCAGGTTGCTAGAGTCTCCTGCAAGTCCACCGGCGGCTGGGGGGGCAAGTGGAGGAGGAGGATAAGGGTATGGGTTATACCCATAAGGCGAGTATCCATAACCCGACGGTGGGAATCCCGGCGTCGGGTATTGTGGCGTCGGGCATTGTGGCGTCGGGCACTGCGACGTTGGATACTGCATTCCCGGGTACGACGGCATCGAATATGATGGGGTTGAGAACTCGGGGGAGCTGCCGGAGCAGATGGTCCCAGGCGGAACTGGTGCAGAAGGCCCGGGGGGGTGGAGGGCCCAGCACCGGGGCAGCATCCGGAGGAGGGATGTCGCCCTGGTTCGGCACTACCGGCGTCAGGGCCAGCGTCCGAGGGTGCCGACATCAGATCAGAAGTGGGTTGATCCGACGGAGGTGGAACCAGGACCTCAGCCTCTCCTGGGGATGGAAGAGAAAAGTCCCTGGGGTTGGGTTGAGGAGACTCAGGGTCCTGGAGGCAGCGAGGGCAGAGGGAACTGGGAGCGGCGGAGTGGGAGGGTCCATCGTAAAGCTCATTTGCTGTCGGATGTCGGGCGAACCGGCGTGCGTCTTATCAGCGGGATCCGGGTGGATGTCGGAGGGGCGGCGTCCGACGCGGATCGCCGCCTGGGGCAGGCTGCGAAGGAGGGGTGGTCTGGCCTGACGAAAGAGGGGTCGTGTGCCACCCCGAAGGATCGGGCATCTTACCAACCCTCTCTGAGTGAACGTCAGAGGAGACAACGTCCAGCTTATCGGAGCTGCCCATGCCGGTAGGCTGGGAAACCACAGCTTGACCGGGGATGGAGGCCTCCAAAAGCCCAGAGGCGCCCGAAGGGCCAGAGCATGAGCCAAGCGAGCGGGCCGATGCGCCTTGAAACCTGGCGGCCATCGAAGTGGTCCCTGGAGGGCGTTACCATAACACGGCGACCCCAAGGAGTCGCGGTGGTAGAGGAGCCTTTGTCCAGGTGCTTTTCTTTGTCCTTCCTCTTGCGATGGCCTTCAGGGGAAGTTGACACCTGCCGAAGTTTTTTGAGTTCCTTTTCCATAGAGCTCATCTTTTTGAGAATGTAGGCTTCCAGGGACTGCTGCTGCCTTTTCCGGGTGGCCGTGTTAAAACTCAGGCAGTGCTGGCACTTCTCAACTGGATGGTCGGGGCCTAGACAAAAAAGGCACAGGGAATGGTCGTCTTTGTGTGGGAGTTGGGCACCGCACGAGTCGCACTTATTCTTGTGCTCAGAGGGTGTAGGGGACGACATACACCAACGGATGACTGACGAATAAAGTAGAAAATCGAAAAAACTCGGTAAAATAACAGATGAAAGGGCCTGACGAGCAGGGAACTTTTCCACGAGGCGCTGGCATCAGCTAACGGCGGGAAAGAACTGGAAGGCAGGCGTGAGGGACCGCTCCTTTATACCGCGTCTCTGGCGCCGGTCACCTATCGGGGCGGTCCCTCGCCAGGAATGCTAGCAGAAATTTTCCATGGGTCCTGCTGCCTGCCGGCATCAGTCCTATATGTAATTACCTACTGCAAGAGCCCTCTTGAAGTAAGATCTCCTCTTAGGCCCTAAGAGGGGAACCGAATTCCTGAACTGGTGAGCTATCAGGCTCTGTGGACTCATCCTCCTCCTCTCTGTAAAACATCTCAGCCTCCTCTGCCACAGGCCTTGCTATAGGTTGTGGAGCCTGGGGAGTGGGGGTGCAGCTTGCATGGCCATAAAGACTCCTATAGTTTTGAAAGCCTGGAAGAAATGCCATACTTTAGCCATGTTTTCAGCCGTGGGCATTGTTTCTGTCCACTGGTGTCTCCCTTGCTTCTTCAGCTGGAGGGGTGCTGATATGTTTTTCTTTCTGCTTTTTCTTGGCAGACACCAGTTCCAGTGCCTACTCAGCAGATTTGTTTTGGTAGACTCAGGGGATCTCTCTGTCTGACACTTGACCTCTGAGTCCTGTTTAGCAGCTTTACATAGAAATATAGAAACACAGAAGTTGACGACAGATGAGGACCACAAGGACCATCCAGTCTGCCCATTTTTTCTACCTTATGAATGAGACATATGCCTTTACTCTGTCAATGGCCTATCTATTCATACTCATCTGCATTGCTCCCTTACGCCTATCTCTTGCCTGTCTGAAGCCCTGCAGTATTCATATCTACCACTTCCTGAGGTAGGCCGAACCAAGTATCCACCACCCTTTCTGTGAAAAAGAACTTCCTCATATTACCCCTTAGTCCGCCTCCCTTTAATCTCATGCTGTGTCCTTTTGTCCTGCTATTTTCCTTATATTGAAACGTTAGACTCTTTTACCTTGTTAATGCCCTTAGGATGTTTGAATATTTCGATCATATCACCTCTCTACTCCTTTGTTCTAGGGTATGTATATTGAGCTCTGTTAATCTGTCCTCATCTGTTTTCTGATGCTGTCCTCGCACCATTTTAGTTGCCCTTCTCTGGACTGCCTCCATTTTGTCAATGTCCTTGTGCCGGTGCGGCCTCCAGTACTGCATGCAGTACTCCAGATGGGGCCTAACCAGTGTCGTGTAAGAAAAAATTATTCACTTTAGTAATTACCTTTCGTCTAATTGAGTCTTGCTGTATTCTGACTATTGCAGTTAGCCCCAGCACTTTAACTGCCCCGGAGAGTAGAGGGTTAATTTCTATGCAGAGCATAGAACGTTGAACTCAAGCTCGGTTCAGACCTCTGTCTGCTGCACTTTGAAGCACAACTGTCAGAGTCTTACGAGCTAATACTAACTACTATGTGGAAATTGTAAAATTTTTACTAGCCAAATGGCAACCAAATATTTTGGATCCCCAAAAGACTCAAGTCAAGAAATCCAAAATCAAAAACCAGGTTGTGAACAATTTAAGACTGTTAAATTCATAATATAACCCACTCCCCCTCTCTAAAAGGAGGGGGAACCCAAAGTCACCCCCAAGGTGCACCACTGCACCTGCCAGCCCACTTCTCAAAAACAGGTTCTGAGAGGGGTGGCAGGGAGAGAGGTCAGAATACAGCAAGACTCCATTAGAAGAAACATAATTACTAAGGTGAGTAATTTTTTCTTCGAACAACATGAAGTCTTGCTCTATTCTGACTACTGCAGACTACCAAGCAGTACCTCCATGGAGGTGGGAATCAAACCTACCTTGGGAATAGGCTCTGCAGTACTGCTGTACCAAACCGAGCATCACTCCTAGCCTGAATGTCCAGGGAGTAATGCTTGGTAAATGTATGGACTCTTTTTCCAGGTGGCTGCTTTACATATCTCTAGCAAAGGAATATCCCTGGCTGCAGCCAGGGAAGCAGCTGTACTTCTAGTTGAATGAGCCCTCAGGCCTGAGGGAGGTATTTTGCCTAGCTTCTCATAGCCGAATTGAATACAAGAGACAATCCACCTGGCAACACTTCCCTTAGTGGCAGGTCTGCCCTTCCCCACTTCCCCATAAGTGAGAAACAACTGAGGGGAGCCAAACCTGAGCCTTAGTACACTCAATGTAGTAACTAAGGGCTCTTTTAACATCCAAACTGTGTAAACTTCTTTCCCCTGAAGAAGAATGATCAGTGAAGAACACAGGGAGAGACATAGATTGGTTTCAGATGAAAATCTGAAACCACTTTAGGTAAAAACCTCCTATTAGTTCTAAGGACTACCTGATCTCTATGGAATGATATAAAATCAGGCTCCACTGACAGAGCTTGCAATTCAATGAGACGCCTGGCAGAGGTAATAGCTACCAGGAACGCACGCAGCTTTCCAAGTCAAGTACTTAAGCTCTGCTGAAGACAAAGGCTCAAAAGGGGGTTGCATAAGCTGAGCAATGCAAACATTAAGATCCCAAGCAGGGGTAGGATCCCTAAAGGGGGTACTGGTATGAAGCAATCCCTTGAAAAATTGACAGAATATGGGGTGAGATGACAGTGAAGAAGGCTTTCCCACTGACAGAAATGCAGAAACAGCTGACAAATGTACTTTGAGAGTAACTGGTCTGAGGCCTAGGCCATTAAGATGAACCACATACTGTAATCCAGAACTGTAGACAATTCAGCAGTGTCTGGGGATATATGCTTCTTGGAAGACCAAATGCTGAATCTTTTCCATTTGGAGTTATAAGCGTTTCTGGTGGCAGGCTTTTAAGAGGCTTTAAGAAACTGTCAGTAATTTCCAACAGAAAGAAGGGTTAAAAAGTCAGGTTAGTTGATATCTTGGAGGTAGAAGACTTGGTTTGCTGGCCAAGGCACCTAGCTTCACCTGAGCTCTTTCCTTCTAAGACTGCTTGAAAGGCAGAGTAGAGAAACTTACCAGAGCAAGGGAAAAGGATTAAGACTTAGTTTGGCTAAGCAGATTTACTGTGTGGTGGTGTTTTTATTTTTTACTCACAGGGATTGCTACTGTTTGTTGCTAACATTTCATTGCTTTATTTTTCTCTAATTCAAATTGTTGTTGCTGGTATACCTTCTTCTGCATTATTACAAGGTGTGCCTACAGGTGTGTGCTAACAGATTACTCCTGTAATCTTCTGATTCAAATTGTCTTTTGCAAGGTATATCTTCTGTTACTGCTTTATTTTTCTCTGGAGCAAAGTGTTTCTTACAGCTATATCTTCTCTGAAATTATTACAGGTGGTGCTTACAGGTTTTACAGTTTTATCTAACATTAGGATAAGCTTTCAGGGTTACTGCATTTGTTGTTGACTGATTGTTTCTGCTCTTACCTCCTTGTTCTTTCGTCCGTGGTTCTTCTTTTAGGTAGGGAAGGGCCCAGCCACCCCCATCCCCAACACACCCGCTACACTCCTTTTATAGGGTACCACAGTTGTGACATTTCCTGTGGCAGAGCAGGAAGGGCGGATCAGTGGGGCCTCCATACAGTGATCTCATTACAGGGGTACTAGTAATTTAACTTGTTATAACAAGTTAAACAAAGCACAATTAAACCATTACTTGCATTTTTTTCCTTTTTTTCCTTCTAATTACTCTGACTAGGTTACAAACCCAGCAACTTATTTGGAATGGATTTCATTAACTGCAGGTACTGTGGAACAATTTTCAGAAGGACAGTCTTACAGGATTTAGGACACTGTCCTACATGCTGGGCCTTTGGAGATCTTAGGGCTCAGCTCCGGCAGCATGGGCAGAGATTGCACACCTCAAATTTCATATTGAAGAGGAAATACATTATAAGAACCACCTGCCATTTCCCCAGCATCCAACAGAAAAACCTCGACCGCAGAGGGTAGTTGGTCCAGGAGGTTGGCAGGTGGTTGGAGGAGCAAATCAGGTGCCCCATCACTCTCTGCTCTCCAACACATTACCTCAAAAACCATATAAACACTGCAACAGGTATCTGCCTTCTATTTCTGAAATCAAATAAAGAGGCAGAAGACACCTAGAGCAGGACATTATGGCACAGGAGCTAGCACAACAAAACTCACCCAAATCAGGAACCAAAACAAAACAAGCACAAAGGAAATCCAAAAACTTCTGATCATAGGAGACTCCATGATTGAGAGTTGATACCCATCTCCAGCCAAGGTGATGGTCAGATGTCTCCCAGGTACATCAGCATGGAGAGACACTGACCCCGTGTACTAAAATTGTTCACAAAGCAGGAGAAAACATTGATGTCCTAGTACACATAGGGACTAATGATCTCGCCAGCCGGTCAGTTGTGGAGACCAAGGAACACCTGACTAGGCTGGGTGACAAACTATCATCTATTTCGTCCGGCATCTCCTTCTCTAGATCCTGCCAGTCTGGGAGAGGGAGCAGATGGACGGAAGGTCAGAGAAAGGGAGATAGGGGAGCTAAACCGTCGCTCAAGGACTGGTGCCAGGAAAAGGACACAGATTTGTAGGAACTGGCAACAGTTCTGGGAGCGAAAGTTCTTTAAATTTGATGGACTGCATCTGACTAAAGAGAGTCAGTGCATTGGGGCAGAAGTTTGACGTCTTTGCAGAATATTTAAACTAGCAAATGGGGAGATGGGTGCAGCACCCCATACGTCGAATGGGAAGAACACCCCTCCCCCCTCAACTAGTGGTCAAACAGGAATTCAGCATGTTTGCCGTTCATTTGCATCACCAGGTAAGAAAAAAGGTTTGTCTCCCCATACGACACACAGGGGTAATGCCAAACTTCACCCAACACACCAAAATCTGGCCAATGGAAAATCATGTACACAAATGCTCACAGCCTGGGAAATAAGATCCCAGACCTGCATGCAATAATGTCAGAGGCTAAACTGGACATAGTAGCAATTAGTGAGACGTGGTTTACCAGTAACCACACTTGGGAGACTTCAGTACCTGGCTATGTATTGTTCAGAAGAGACCGAGGTGCAAAAGGGGGAGAGTGGCCCTGTATGTTAATGAAATATCAAAGCTACAGAAATTCAGAATACACATAAGGAGCCAGAAGAACTGTGGGTCACCCTGAAACAGGAAATGGGACAGCCATAAGAACTGGGGTTGTCTACAGGCCCCCAGACCAGAGGGAGGACATAGACACATTACTGTTAGAAGATATACAACACATGACAGCTAAAGGGGAGGTTCTGATAATGGGAGACTTCAACATGCCGGATACAGATTGGTCAATACCAGCAGGAACATCTGCCAGAACTAGACTCATAGTGGATTCCTGCAGGGAGGGCCTCAAACAACTGGTACAGCAACCCACAAGAGACAGGGCTATCCTAGATCTAGTACTGACTAACAAAGAGGGATCACAGATCTCCAGGTAGAAGGTCACCTGGGGCCAGTGACCATCACATGGTATGGTTCAATTTGGCTACTACATCTAAATCATCCCATTCCAAGGCAAAAATATGGGACTTCAGAGGAGCTGACTTTGATAAGATGGCCAACAGAGTTAGCTAGCCCTGGCAAAAAGAAACACAGGTGAGGGGTACAGGCAAAGTGGGCAAGCATTAAGGATGCAATACTTGAAGCAACATCCCATTGTGTTAGACAGAAAAGGAAGTGCAAAGAAGAAGGAAACCACTTTGATTCTCAAATACAGTAGCAGAAAGGTCAGAGCCAAAAGGCTGGCCTTCAGGAAATATAAGGGAACACAGCAGGATGAAGATAGGAGGCATACCAAACTGCCCTAAGGGAAGCAGGTAAGGCAGTAAGGCAGGCAAAGTCCCAAACTGAGGAAACACTAGCACGAACAGTAAAAGAAGGTGACAAGACTTTCTATAGATACATTAGTGAAAGAAGAAAGTCCAGAGGGGGTATTGCTAAGCTTAATGGAGAAAGCGGGAGCATGTGAGGAGGAGGACCCTGTAAAGGCATCTATCCTAAATAGATACTTTGCTCAGTATTTACTGAAGAGAAGGTAGGACAGGGCCCACAGCTCAGCATCATGGACACAGGGGGGAGGGAGGTGAGCACTACTCCCTTCACAAAAGAAAGGGTCCTACAAGAGCTTGCTAAGCTCAGGGTGGATAAGGCAATGGGACCTGATGGCATACATCCCAGGGTACTTAAGGAGCTAAAGGAGGAACTAGCAGAGCCATTAGCAGAATTGTTTAGTGAGTCTCTGAGCACAGGAGAGGTCCCAGAAGACTGGAGAAGGGCTCATGTGATCCCGCTCCACAAGAGTGGTAGCACGAGGAGGCGGGGAACTATAGACCGGCCAGTCTTACCTCAGTAGTGGGCAAGATTATGGAGGCACTCCTTAAGGAAAGGATAGTGCAACACCTGGAATCCATAGGGCACAAGATCCAAGACAGCATGGGTTTACAAAGGAAGGTCCTGTCAAACTAATCTCATAGATTTCTTTGACTGGGTAACAGAGTGGTGGACCAAGGGGAGCAGTTGATGTTGCCTACCTTCACTTCAGCAAAGCTTTGACACTGTTCCACATAGAAGATTGATAAATAAGCTGGGTAGGCTCGGGTGGGTCAGAAGTTGGTCAACTGGGTGGCAAACTGGTTGATGGGCAGAAAACAGAGAGTGGTGGTAAATGGTATATAGTCAGAAGAGATGCAAGTCACAAGTGGGTACCTCAGGGATCAGTCCTGGGGCCAGTCCTCTTCAACATCTTCATTAGTGACCTTGCAGATGGACTAGAGGGTAAGGCTGGTCTGTTTGCAGATGACACCAAGATCTGCAACACAGTAGATGATCCAGATGGGTGGGCAGAAATGAGAAGAGATCTGGATAAACTAGCAGAATGGTCAGAAGAGTGGCAACTGGGATTTAATGCAAAGAAGTGCAAAATCATGCACATAGGGAAGAGAAACCCTGAAGCCACCTATAGGCTGGGAGGGAGTTGCTAGCAG
Source organism: Neoceratodus forsteri (assembly GCA_016271365.2). Taxonomy (NCBI): domain Eukaryota; kingdom Metazoa; phylum Chordata; order Ceratodontiformes; family Ceratodontidae; genus Neoceratodus; species Neoceratodus forsteri. Next base: position 1,454,424,779 of record CM057452.1, read on the forward strand.
TCACAAAGGAAGAAGAGACTTGGGCATCATCATCACTGATGACCTAAAATCATCAAGCAGACCTCTAAAGCAGTAGGTAAGGCTAGGGGTGTTAGGGTGTATTAGTAGGGGTATCACAAGTCGTGAGAGGAGTGTAATAATCCCTCTGTACAAGACACTGGTTAGGCCCCATCTGGAGTATCATGCGCAGTATTGGAGGCCACACCTTCACAAGGACATTAACCAAATTGAGGCAGTCAGAGAAGGGCAGCCAAAATGGTGCAGGGACTGCATCAGAAGACATATGAGGACAGATTAATGGAGCTCAATATGGTACCCTTGAGCAAAGGAGAGAGAGGTGATATGATCGAGGCATTCAAACACCTTAAGGGCATAAACAAGGTGAAAGAGTCTAACATGTTTAAATATAAGAAAATAGCAGGACAAGAGGACACAGCATGAGATTAGAGGGAGGCCGATTAAGGGGGAATGTGAGGAAATTCTTTTTCACAGAAAGGGTGGTGGATGCATGGAATGGCTTACCACAAGAAGTGGTGGCTATTAATACAGTGCAGGGCTTCAAACAGGCATGGGATAGGCATAAGGGAGCAATACAAATGACTATGAATAGATAGGCCACTGACAGAGCAAAGGCCGATGGCACATTTATAAGGTAGAAAAAGAAATGGGCAGACTGGATGGGCCTTGCGGTCCTTATCTGCCGTCAACTTCTATGTTTCTATGTAATATCCAGAACCCCTTGGGACAGATGCAAATCTGCATACTCTAACTCTACAAGAGCCATGCCTTGAGATTGAGAGACCGAAGATTGGGGTACCAAATCCTCTCCTGAGAGGAGGTTAACAGGTTGTGATTCCTGGGAAGAGACAGGGGAAGATGGACTGCTAGGGACAGCAACAGGGGGTACCAAGGCTGCCTGGCCCAGTATGGAGCAATCAGAATCACTTTGCAAGGTTGTGACCTTACCTTGACCAGAACCTTGAACAGTAGAGGGAAGGCATACAGAAATTTCCTTTCCCAGTTCAAAATCAGAGCATCCAGAGGGTCTGAGCCCAAGACCAGGGGTCTGCAACAAAACAGAGGAAGTTGGTGATTGTCTGGGGCTGCAAAGAGATCTATCTCTGGAGTGCCCCACCTTGAAAAAATCACTTTCAACACCAGAGGATCCAGGGACCATTCGTGATGGCCCTGGGAGATCCTGCTCGGTGCATCTGCTAGCACATTGTCCTTCCCTGGAAGGTGGACTGCTATCAGAGAGGTCTGCAGAGAATAAGCTAGGGACCACAATTTCATGGCTTCTGTGCACAAGGCCATGGATCGAGTGCCTCCTTGCTTGTTGATGTACCACATGGTGGTGATGTTGTCTGTCCTGACCTGAACCTCCTTGTTCTGCACTGACTGAGAGAAAGCTAGCATGGCCAGAAAGACCGCCCTGAGTTCCAAGAGATTGATATAAAGAAGGGATTCCTGAGGGGACCACAGTCCCTGGGCTGTGAGAGCCCCCCTGATGGGCTCCCCGTCCCAATAGAGAAGCATCCGTGGTTAGGACCACAGAATGAGACTGAGTGATGAATGGGACTCCTTGCCTGAGGTTGCCCTGATCCTTCCACCACTGGAGAGCCTGGATCAGAGTCTGAGTCACTGGAACTAGTTTGGTTAGATAATCTTTCTTCTAAGACCAAAAGGACCTCAGGTGAAACTGAATCTCCCTCATCTGAAATCTGGCCCCTTGGACCACTGTTGTAGAAGCTGCCATGTGGCCCAGAAGCTGAAGGACATGCCTTGCCGGCTGAGAGACCAGAAGGTGGAACAAAGAAGCCAGCTCTACAATAGCCCTTGCCCTTGCCCTTTCCAGGGGAAGAAAAGCTCTTGCTTTGACTGTATCCAGCTCTGCCCCTATGAAGGTGAGGAGCTGCACAGGCTCGAGAACTGACTTGGGAAGATTCAGAAGGAGTCCTAGGGAAGTGAGCATTTGCTGAGTCACTTGAAGGTCTCACTTGACTTGGTCTTGGGACTGCCCCACAATGTGCCAGTCGTCCAGGTATGGAAATATGGAAATATTTTTCCTTCTTAAAAAGGCCACTACTACTGCTAGGCATTTTGTGAATACCCTTGGAGTTGATGTCAGGCCGAAGGGCATAGCTTTGAACTGATAATGGCCTGAAGGCAATTCGAACCTGAGGTACTTTCTGTGGGAGCACCTGATGGGAATGTGAAAGTAGGCATCTTTTAAGTCCAAGGAGGCTAGCCAGTCCCCTGGCCTTAGAAAGGGAAGGATTATTCCCAGAGTCACCATTTTGAATTTTGGTTTTAAAAGATGTTTGTTCAGGTATCTTAAGTCTAGGATGGGTCGCCACTCCCGTCTTTTCTGGGGTAAGGAAGTACCTGGAGTACAGACCTTTGCCCCTGTGCAATGTAGGAACTGTCTCTACAGCCTTTAGAGCCAGTAAAGATGAAACCTCTGCCTCTAGGGCAATGATTTCAGAAATGCTTGCAGGTGGAAAAGATCTGGCCCTCAGCTTTGGAAATTTCTTGAAGCTGAGAACCAGCCCCTGGCTTACCACCTCCAGGATCCACTTGTCTGAGGTAACAGACATCCAGTCCTGGATGAAGTAAGCCAGCCTGCCTCCTACAGGAATGGGGGGTGCGACCCGGGCTGACACATTAGGGTGTCTGCTTGGCAGGAGCCTTAGGTTGAGGGATGGATGCAGCCCTGCTCATCCCCCTTCAGCCTCTTCCTCTGAAGAACCCCCTCTGAGGAAAGGGAGAAGAGGCCTGTGCTTGATAGAAAGGCCTATGAAAAAGCCTGCCTCTGCCCCTAGCATGCTGCCTTTGAGAAGCTGCCTGCCTTTCCTTGGCCTGTGCACTCCTACAGGTGGTCCTACAGTATACTCATCCATCATTTTCATGTAATTTTCTGTCTGCTCCCCAAACAGAGAACTGCCCACCACAGGAAAATCCATGGCCTTAGCCTGGGTGTCCTGTGAGAGGCTAGTACATCTGAGCCAAGCCATTCTCCGAAGAGCCACAGATGTAGCCATGACTCTAGATAACACATCACTGGAGTCCACAGCAGCATGGAACTGTACCTTAGATGCCTCAATTCCATCAGCAGCCACCCCCTCCAGCTCCGAGTCTAGCTGGGGGAGGCCTGCTTAGCCAGTGCCAGTACAGTGTCCCACCTGGACTTTTGGTACCTGGACTCGTCGAGGCTGGATAATTAGCCTGCCTGAGTCCCAAGGCATGCCATGTACTGTTTCTTTGCCATGACATCCAGCTTCCTATAGTCTTTATCTGGGGAGTGTGAAGCCAAGGGTACATTAGCCTTATCACAGGCTGCGGCCTGCACAACCCCAACATGACTGCATTGTTGATACAAGTACTCTGTACCTGAACCTGATAAGGTGTACCTTTTGTCCATCCTTCTGTCGACAGGCGGTACAGAATTTGGAGTTTTTTAAATCTTTTGTGTCTGTTTCCCAAAAGATTTATGAAGGGGAATAGACAGTCGCGTGGACTCTAGGATGTCCATTATCTCCACATAATCAGGTTCCTCTACAGCTTCTTCCACAGGGAGCTGGAGGGTTTCTGCCACTTTCCTGTAAAATGTGTAGTGGGAAGGAGACTCAGAAAGCCTAGGAGGGGAAACACCAGAAGGCCTGTCTGGGGAGATGACCGGTTCAATAGGCTCAACCAGACCTTCCACACCATCATCATCATCCTCATAATCTTCGTCCCCCTCCAAATCCGGTTCATAGAAATCTTCAGGGGTATAATCTTGAACCAGAGGAACCAACCGAACCGAGCGCCTCACAGAAGGCGCCAGATCAGACTGAACTGGGTGAAGCAATTCTACAATTCGTATTGCTTTGGCAATCTCTTAGACGGTCGGAAAATGGGTCTCTGGATCCAAACTGGTGGATTTTTCATTTCTTTTTCTTTTTGTAGGAACTGATCCCTCATGATCGGTTCTCCTCTTACCCGAAGAAGTATCGCCCTGGTCAGAGAGCACTCCCTCAGGTTCGGTCAGAACCAAACCGGGCTGGCCATCCGGGTCGGCGGACTTCCCGGCCTCCTTATCCCTAAGCCTACCAATCTTTTTTCCACGGTAGACTTGGAGAAATTTTTTACAGATTTAGCAGTCGGAATCGAGGTGGTCAAACCCCAGACAATAAATACAGGTGGCGTGGGGATCAGCCTTAGCTAAGACCTCCCCCCACACACTGCATATTGAAACCCAGTGGGCCCGGTTTTTCTTTTGGGTTTCTCAGACGTAGCCATCCTAACCACAAACTTACCCTTTTTCTGGCAAACAACCAGGCAAGACACCCTTATCGGTTTCTAACCGTGTCACGGGTATTGGAAAAAAACACAAGAAAATGCAGTTTGTTTTAAAACCGACAAGGACCGGTAACCACACTCTAAGTTTAGAAACAAAGACAGAATATATAATTCACTAAACGGCAGGTTCAGCCGAACCAGTCGAGGAATCAGTTTTTACAATTTCCACAAGTTTGCTATGTCTAGTTCACTACCTAGTACTTACTGTACCATAGACAGAGAACTGAACCAAAACTTGCGAAAGATAATTGGTAAAACTGAGGACTTTAACCGACTTTCGAACCGCGAGAAAAGGTGAAATCTCCAGAGCGACCGTTCAGTTAGGCGGAGTAAAGAATCTGACAGTTGTGCTTCAAAGTGCCGCAGACAGAGGTTTGAACCAAGCTCGAGCTCAACGTTCTATGCTCTGCACAGAAATTAACCCTTTACTCTCCGGGACAGTTCAAGTGCTGCGGCTAACTGCAATAGTCAGAATACAGCAAGACTTCATGTTGTTTGAAAGAAGGATTATTACATCCCTCTTATGACTTGATAACTCTTCTAATACACCCCAACATCCCCCTAGCCTTACTGTTTTAGTGGTCTGCTTGGAAGGTTTCAGGTCATCTGTGATGACAATGCCCAAGTCCCTTTCTTCCCTTTTGATCGTCAGCAACTCCCCTCCCTAGGTGGCTTCAGGGTTTCTCTTCCCTATGTACATGATCTTGCACTTCTTTGTGTTAAACCCCAGTTACCACTCTTCAGACCATTTTGCTAGTTTATCCAGCTCTCTTCTCATTCCACCCACCCCATCAGGATCATCTACTCTGTTACAGAGCTTGGTGTCATCAGCAAACAGACAAATCACCCTCCAGTCCATCTGCAATGTCACTGATGAAGATATTGAAGAGGACTGGCCCCTGGACTGATCCCTGAGGTACCCCACTTGCGACTTGCATCTCTTCTGACTGTATACCATTTACCCCCAGTCTCTGTGTTCTGTCCGCCAACCAGTTTGCCACCCAGTTGACCAACTTCTGACCCACCCCAAGCCTACCCAGCTTATTAATCAATCTTCTACGTGGAACAGTATCAAAAGCTTTGGTGAAGTCAAGGTAGGCGACATCAACTGCACCCCTTTGGTCCACCACTCTGGTTACCCAGTCAAAGAAATCTATCGAGATTAGTTTGACAGGACCTTCCTGTTGTAAACCCATGCTGTCTTGGATCCTGTGCTATGTATTCCAGGTGTTGCACTATCCTATCCTTAAGGAGTGCCTCCATAATCTTGCCCACTACTGAGATAAGACTGACTGGTCTGTAGTTCTCTGCCTCCTCCCTGCTACCACTCTTGTGGAGCGGGATTACATGAGCCCTTCACCAGTCTCCTGGGACCTCTCCTGTGCTCAGAGACTCACTAAACAGTTCTGATAATGGCTCTGCTAGTTCCACCCTTAGCTCCTTTAGTACCCTCGGATGTATGCCATCTGGTCTCATTACCTTGTCCACCCTGAGCTTAGTGAGCTCTTGTAGGACCCTTTCTTTTGTGAAGGGACTTGTGCACACCTCCCTTCCCCGTGTCCATGCTGCTGAGCTGCGGGCCCTGCCTTACCTTCTCCTCAGTAAATACTGAGCAGAAGTATCTATTTAAGACAGATGCTTTTTCTTGGTCCTCCTCCACACACTCCCCCTTATCCCCTCTGATCTTAGCAATACCCCCTCTGGACTTTCTCCTTTCACTAATGTATCTGTAGAAAGTCTTGACCCTTTCTTTTACTGTTCGTGCTAGTGTTTCCTCAGTTTGGGCCTTTGCCTGCCTTACTGCTTTCCCAGCTTCCCTTAGGGAAGTTTGGTATGCCTCCCTATGTTCGTCACGCTGCATTCCCTTATATTTCCTGAAGGCCAACCTTTTGGCTCTGACCTTTTCTGCTACTGTTTCTGAGAACCAAAGTGGTTTCCTCCTTCTTTTGTTCTTGCTTTTCTCCCTAACACAATGGGATGTTGCTTCAAGTATTGCATCCTTAATGCTTGCCCACTTTGCCTGTACCCCCTCACCTGTATTTCTTCTTGCCAGGGCTAGCTTAACTCCGTTGGCCATCTTATCGAAGTCAGTTTCTCTGAAGTCCCATATTTTTGACTTGGAATGGGATGATTTAGTTCTAGTGGCCAAACTGAACCATACCATGTGATGGTTACTGGCCCCCAGGTGACCTTCTACCTGCAGATATGTGATCCTTTCCCTGTTAGTCAGTACTAGATCTAAGGATAGCTCTGTCTCTTGTGGGTTGTTGTAACAGTTGTTTTGAGGCCCTCCCCCTGCAGGGAATCCACTATGTGTCTAGTTCTGGTGGATGTTCCTGCTGGTCCTGTTGGTATTGACCAATTTGTAGCTGGCATGTTGAAGTCTCCCATTATCAAAACCTCCCCTTTAGCTGTCAAGTTTTGTATATCTTCTAACAGTAATGTGTCTATGTCCTCCCCCAGGTCTGGGGGCCTGTAGACAACACCAGTTTATATGGCTGTCCCATTTCCTGTTTCCAGGGTGACCCACAGTTCTTCTGGCTCCTTATGTGTATTCTGAATTTCTGTAGCTTTGATATTTTCATTGACATAAAGGGCTACTCCCCCCCTTTTTTGTACCTCGGTCTCTTCTGAACAGTACATAGCAGGGTACCGAAGTCCTCAAGTGTGGTTACTGGTCACTCGCTAATGGCTACTATGTCCAGTTTAGTCTCTGTCATTGTTACCTGCAGGTCTGGAATCTTGTTTCCCAGACTGTGGGCATTTGTGTACATGATTTTCCATTGGCCAGTTTTCAGTGCGTTAGTTGCTGAGTGAGGTCCGGCATTTCCCCTGCACATCGTATGGGGAGCAGGACCTTCTTCCTTGCCTGGTGATGCAAATGAACTACAAACATGATGAACTCCTATTTGATCACTAGCTGAGGGGGAAGGGGTGTTCTTCCCGTTACTGGGTGCTGTACCCCTCTCCTTATTGGCTAGTTTAAATATTCTACAAAGACATCAAACTTCTGCCCCAATGCACTGACTCCCTCCTTAGTCAGATGTAGTACATCAAATTTAAAAAACTTTCGCTCACAAAACTGTTGCCAGTTCCCTACAAATTTGTGTCCTTTTTCCTGGCACCAGCCATTGAGCCACATGTTTAGCTCCTGTATCTCCCCTTCTCTGACCTTCCGTCCATCTGCCCCCTTCTTCCAGACTGGTAGGATCTCAGAGAAGGAGATGCCGGACGAAATGGATGAAAGTTTGTCTCCCAGCCTGGTCAGGTGTTCCTTGGTCTCCACAACTGACCGGCTGGCAAGATCGTTAGTCCCTATGTGTGCCAGGACATAGATGTTTTCTCCTGCCTCCTGCACAGTTTTAGCAATGTAGTCAGTGTCTCTCCACGCTGATGTACCTGGAAGACATCTGACCATTACCCCCGGCTGTAGGTAGGTATCAACTCCCCGAATCATGGAGTCTGCTATGATCAGAAGTGTTTTGGATTTCCTTTTTGCTTTGGTTCCTGTTTTGGGTGAGTTTTATAGTGCTAGCACCCATACAGCAGTGCCCTGCTCTGCAGTGTCCTCTACCCCTTTGTTTGATTTTGGAGATAGAGGCAGATACCTGTTTGTAGTTTTTATATGGTTTGTGGAGGTTATACGTTGGACAACATTGAGTGATGAGGCACTCAATTTGCCCCTCCTAACCATCAGCCAACCTCCTGGACCAACTATCCTCTGCAGTCGAAGTGCTTCAGTTGGATGTTGGGGAAATGGCAGGCGGTTCTTGTAATATAGTTCCTCCTGAATATGCAATTTGAGGCATGCAATCTCTGCCCATGCTGCCTGAAGCTGAGTCCTCAGATCTCTAATGGTTCAGCATGTACGACAGCATCCTAAATCCTGTATAACTGCCCTTTTGAAAAGTGTCCCACAGTGCCTGCAGTTAATAATATCCATTCCAGTTGAGCTGTCGTGTTTATAACCTGGTCTGAGTAATTAGAAGGAGGAAAATGAAAACAAAAGTTAGATTTTTTTTTTTATAACTTGTAACAAGTTAAATTACTTGTGCCCCTGTAAGTGAGGTCACTGTGTTCTTCTGCTTCTGTAGAGGAACCGTCCTGACTCTCACCACAGTCAGGTTGTGAAGAGAAGGCAGACTGTGGTGCCATAATTTCCTCAAGTTTTTGGCCCTTTGTTTTAATGTTTTGGGGCAAAACCTGCTGCAAAGCTCATAGCTGAAAAAATCGTAATCAGGACCCAAACAGGAAAAACACAACTTGTGGCAGCCTGCCTTATCTGGGAGTTTAAAGCACCTAGCACAATTTTTAAAACCTGTCTCCTGTCCTTTTTCTTGGGCTTGTCAGACATGCCAATCACTGACAGCCCAGAAAAAAAAATAGGTAAAGTTCCTAAGGTTAGCAGTTTGGTTCCCATAAAAAAATTGGAACTGCAACTAAACTTTCTGCCTCCACTTTTTTTCTTAACAAGATGCCCAATGTTAGTAAACAAAATAGGCAAAAATTATCAGTTTGAATCCGACAGGGAACCAGGAGAAGGAAAATAAAATCATCAAAGGGAATTGGTGCCACTGAAAACAAAAGCAAATAAAGGCAAATACAAAAGAAAGAAGTTTAAAAGAGGTTTTAAAATTGCAGCGCCGCAAACTGGGAACTGCATTTAAAATAATGATTCTTTGTTCCCTGGAACCACAAGGGAACAGAGAAACAATAAAAAAATAAAACTAAACTAACTAAAAAGAAAAACCAGACTGAAATAAATGAAATAGACCAGATACATTGGCACTTTGAAGAGCAACTTTGGGGCAATGCTTCCTCTCAGGTGGAGAAATAAATCTGCCAGAGGGCAGGGGAGAGCGTGACCACAGCAGTTTTGAATTTCATTCTAAGGTTGTCTAATTAGCATAACATTCTAGGCTCTGGGGCAGCTCAATAGAGCTGACTGATTTCATCTGTCAAGCAATAGTGAGGGATTCCTGGGGTTTGAAAAGGTTACAGAAATAATCAAAGGCAACACTGATATCTGGAATGCAGTCTGACTCGCCAAGCATCATCCTTTATTCATTGGCTCATGGCACAAAACACTTCAGATGGAAATTATTAACTGGATCAATCAATCAATTTATTTAATCAGGTATAATGAGTGAGATGAGTGAGAGAACATGACTACAACGTCATAGACTTGCTTGAAGAATGACTTCACAAGTTCACAAATTTAAATGATTTGTTTTATATTTTATTTTAGTACGAAACACAGTAATTTGGTGACATAAACCAGAAATCATGATATGAATTTTAAAACAATGGTATCCAGCACCAATACAGAGTATTTACAGTACACAGCGGGGGATCCAGTTCTTAAATAACACACATTTATTAACAGCACTGTTTGATTTCAAATCCATAAGCTGTAGATTAACAACAGCAAGGAAGTATTTAGACTGTGACCTATTACAGATTTTGACAAAGCTATGATCTTTAACCCTTTATAGGCTCATAAATAAGAGTACCGGTTATCAGATTTAAGAAAAAAAAGCAAACCTCTTTTAAAATGTGCACTTAGGGCTTAACTCTTTGGGCAGGATTTTTCAAAGGGGGCGCAGGACTTGTGTCCAGCCCTGCATCACAGGACTCTGAATTTCGCAGTGCGCCAACCCCCTTTGCTGCAACTGTACCTGAATTTCCATTCTCGGGAGCAGCTGTGACAGTTTCCACGGTTTACAGCTGCTTGCACCAATGGTCTGGCGCAAGCACTGGTAGACTTCCGGGGCTGGCGCACACCAGACCACAAAACCGTGGACTAAGGAGTGGCGATTGGCGTAAGGGTTGGAAACTCCTGTTTGCCAGCACGGGAATGCCGCATGCCCCTGCATCATATGCTGGGCGCATCGGGGGCTTGCGGCATTCCCGAAGGTTGGAAAATCTGGCACTTTGTTTACAGACATGCTTTAGTAAGAAGTCCCCATTACAAGCCTTATTCAGCAACATTTACAGTGCAATTTATGTGCCTCTTTCCCCATTACAAAAATACATAGGGAAACAGATGCATCAAGTGTTGCTAGACAGAACTCTGCAAGACTTTTGTGCATATACTGCACAGGCATTTTACTCTTCCAGGAATTGACGAGAAATTATGAGATGCAAAAAATGGAGGCTGGAAACATCAACTACTAAGTTTATATGTGTACAACTAGACACTGTAGATGCACACAATGGTTTCCTGTGCAAGATGGAGAATACACTACTCATAAGTGGTACAGCAACCATTAACGTTAGTGAGATATGAAGGCTAAGTAGTATTTCTGCTAGAATGGATTCAGTTCACAAACTTTCTTCAGTGCAAATTAAACTGCTTATGGATGTTATTCGTACCACAGTGGCTTTATTATATATCCCCTCCAAAGAAAGACACATTTGTTATGCCTCTTCAAAAATGTTGCACAAGAGTAAGGTAGATTTTCATTAAGATTAAAACCGCAACAGGAAGTGCAGGTAATCTTCCCACTATCCAACATGACTAATGGTTCCAGAGGGCATGGATTATGAAATATAACCCAGCTGCTGCAGTACATTACCCCATCACAACATTACAACTTTCCTTCCAGTTTACTATTTTAACGTGTTTTGTTGTTTTTGCATGCTACGTTCGAGATGTGTGCACATATAACACTGTGTGCATTTTTTGTTTGCAGCTGATATAACAGTGGGGATGGACCAACACAGAGGACTGTGTATGAGCAACCATACACAACTGTGCTGTGTTTGAATCCAGAGGTTCCCATGGTAACAACAGACCACGACAGCACAGCTCGACATGTCTTGTCTTACCATGGAAACCTTGAGACTCAAACACAGCCTTGTCTGGGTTGCTCATACACAATCTTTTACAGTGTATGGGCAACCATAAAATTAAAAAATTAACTGAGCCGCTGCTGCCATTTCTGTTTCTCTTTCTCGCATTGTCTAAAAGTGACAGTTCTACTTGACAGTGCTAATGACGGCAGCCTTGGCTCACGAACACTGAACCATGCTAAAGTGTTCTAATCTGTTGTGCTGCAGTAGTAACGTCACTAGTGCAGCACAACAACACTGGGGCTTCGCTACTGGAACACAACAAGGGAATTCTAGTAATCAAATGCAATACATAACAGTGCTCTCCCATACTTTATATTGCAACTATACTGGTGAACAACAACCCTATTCTTTTCAAGGGGACATGGTGCTTGCTGGCCAGTGTGTCCACCAGTATGGCAGTGACTGCTGCCACTTAGTGAGAGGTTGTTGCAACCCAAGGACACCACAAACTGAAATACTGTTTGACCAATCATGGATGTCATTTCAAATCACCAGTGTCATAATAAACATTGCTAATATGTGAATCATGGAAATTTCTCATTTGCAGTCAGCATTTACTGGCTATATGGCTGACCCATGGTATGAAGGTTAACAAATATTTGTATTACAGGGATAGGATATAAAATGGCAGGAGAAATCTTATTACTGTTCCCCTTAATTTCAAATTCATCAGTCCATTTAGACCCACTTTCTCTGTGCTTCACCTGAAATGTTGTACCTACTATCCAAACACCACCAAAAAGTCTTTTAATTTTTCAACGTAACCGGTCTGCTAGACTGCCAGTCCTGTGACAAAGCATGATGCTCCCACTTGGCAACGTGTCAATAAAGCGCAGTAATATACAGTATGCAATATCTTAGTGGAGTTAATGAGCCCCGTCCCCAAGATTGAGAGCCGTTTACTCAACTGCACTGTTGAGACTCTTACTTGTATAAATGCCGGCTGGTGTCACTTTTCAGAAGAATGCTGGCCAGGAAAATCCAATTTTTAAACTATTTCTTATACAGCTTTTAACAGGAAAATTGTCAGCCAGAACTGCTAGCTGACACAATACTAATTTTACACTGTAACAGTAGTGGGTCTGGTTTAATTCAAACAGTATTTTGTGTAGATCCTTTATAACTGTCTTTATTTGATATTTTATACATTATGTTTCGAGTTGATGTCCGGGTCATGCTTATAAAAGTGCTATGCGGCCCAGTGAAATTTACCCGGTTATTAACATTTTAAATTTAAAAACAAATCCTTTAGTTACATCTAGTTTATACAACCATGGGCAAACTTGGCCAGTTTACAGTGAGTTTTGCCCATGGCTATCATAACAGGTTGTCATACTGTACTAGTGCTGAACAGAGTTCTTATCTTGATGAACTAATCTTACACAAAGTGGCACTTCCAGAAAGGCTATGTCATGCCTTGCAAATCATAATCATAACACCTCATCTATTCAGCGCACATTAAGAGTTAATTAATCTATAAAACAAAAAAGTTATTTTGAGACACTAGGGAAAATATTAAGCACTGAGGAAGCTGTGAATGCTGGCAAAATATTCACTATTTTTAGAAGTGTCTTCAGGTGTGCTCGACAGTCCTTACAGTATTTAAAAAATACAGTGAACTGATTGTATGCAATAGGCAAGGACCTTGTGTTAGTCTTTTTTTTTTAAAATAAGGTTTGGTGTCATTTTTAAAGATTTATAGTTTAATGGATTTATATAGTAAAATACTGCTGCTCCACTTTTGAGGAGCAATGTTGCCATGGAAGTCGTGTGATGACGCTGGCATTAATGTAGCGATGTCACCATTGACTGGTGGACTGAGGTGGCCTTTTGAAAATAATAAAGAACAATGGCGGTGGTCTTGAGCTAGCGAGTGTTTTGGGCCAGAGCAATGCTGCTTGGTGAACAGTTTGTGTGGTTCACATTTACTTGTTTAAAAAAAAAAAAAAAAGGCAGCAGTGTGGGTGTTTTACAGAGCAGGTGGCTAGAGTGAGGAAGACACAAGACAGGAGGCAGAAGAAGTAAGGAGTAGCAAGAACAAGGGAGTGCTGTGGGCTGATCGGAGACCGCTGAAAAGAGAACTGGTGGCTCTTCAGGAGCAAAAAGTAGTTACGTAAGAACTTACCGTAACAGCAGATCTTTGAGAGGAGCTCTTGCAGTAGGCAACACCGGTAGGACTGAAGCTGCCAGGTGCCAGGACCACATGAAAAACTTCTAGGTAGCAGTCTATCATGAGGGACCACCCCCGCCGACGTCAGCATGCTGACATCTGCCTATCCTATAAAGGGGGCAGTCCCCCAGACCTACCTCAGCGCTCCCACCGGAGACCCCATCACAAAAAGGAGAAAATGGAGAACCGAGGCGGTTCCTCAGAGCCGAGGAAAAGAAGAAAAACTGCGGAGGAGAAGCAGCTATCCGGGGGAAGGAGGGAGGGAAAGTAGCGCCTGCTGAAAGAGCACCTCTCAAAGATCTACTGTTACTGTAAGTTCTTACGTAACTGTACTATCTTACTTCAAGGGGGCTCTTGCAGCAGGCAACACTGGTAGGACTGAGTTCCAAGCAGTATCGGAACTATGCCAAAAGGGCAGCCAGGAGGAGGCAGTAGATATAAGCAGAAACATTCAGGAAAGTAGGTCCTGCAGGACAGTGAGTCTGAAATTGGTCCTGCATCTGAAGGCAATGTCCAGACTGTGGTGATGGACAAATGTGTGAACAGAACTCCAAGTGGGAGCTGCACAGATGTCCACAGCAGACACATTCCTAAAACAGGTGGTAGAGGCGGCCATACCTCTGGTGGAGTGACCCTTGACCACTCCAGGCAAGGGTTTGTTGTACTTATGGTAATAGGAAACAATACAATTTGCCAACACTGTTTCGAAACAGATGTCCCTCCTCTTCAGAGGGCAAATGAAACAAACAACTGATCAGTCTTTCTAACCAGTTGGGTGTGATTTGTGTAATAGTGGCATACCCTATGAACATCCAAAGTATGCAGTAAGGCCTCCCCCAATTAGAATACTCAGGGAAATAAACAGGCAGGTGGGATGGACTGGTTTAGAGTGAACTCGGACACCACCTTAGGCAGAAACTTAGGATTAGTACGTAGAGACACCCTGTCTTCATGAAAAACTAAGTAAGGCTCTTTACACATCAGAGCCTGAAGCTTGGAAATCCTCCAAGCAGAAGTAACGGCAACTAAACACAACGCTTTCCATGACAAAAAGCGGAGCTCGCAACTCACGGACAGCTCAAAGGGAGGTAGAGTGAGCTTTTCCAACATGGAGAGAAGGTCCCATGGGGGGACGGAGTCCTGAATGGGAGGTTTCAAATGTAGGATACCCCGCAAGAAAGTGCGGGATACCTCCAGCTGGGCAACAGCTTTGCCCTCAATAGGTGCATGGTACACAGAGATGGTGGAAAGGTGCACCTTTAGAGAAGAGTACCCCAGGCCAGAGTCTGAAAGGGGTTGGAGGTACTCTAAAATAAGATTCACCGGACAGGTGAAGGGATCCAGGTGGTAAGCAGCGGTCCACAAAGAAAAGCGCTTCCACTTCTTGCATAGGTGGCTCTAGTGGAAGGTTTTCTAGCAGCCACCAGGACATCAGGGATCTCAGAAGAAACCCCGAAGTGGGCAACAGCTAAGTCTGCAGAAGCCATGCATGTAGATGCAAGGACTTGAGGTCTGGATTGACCAGGATGCCCTGTTCCTGGGAGAGCAAGCTGGTGCACCGGAGCAGGGGTACTGGAGGTTTCACCGCCAGCTGTTGCAGCAGGAGGAACCAAATCTAATGCAGCCAATAGGGGGCTATGAGGATCATCTCTGCCACCTCCAAATGAAGCTTGAGGAGAACCATCTGCAGAAGCAGGAGGAGGAAGGGAGGGAAGGAATACAGGAACCTCCCTTTCCAGGAAAGTGACAACATGTTGTGCCAGAAAACTCCAGGCCATGGATCAGGTGAGCAGAAATGTGGCAGTTTTGCACTGAGAGGAGAAGCAAAAAGGTCCAACTCTAGATGGCCCCACCTGTCAGACAGATCTTTGACCACTGAGGATAGGAGTTCCCACTTGTGAGTCCTCGACCTGGACCAGCTTAGGCTGTTGGCCAGGGCATTTTGGTCACCTGGAACATGGACAGCTGAGAGTTCCAGGTCATACTTGATGGCCCAGTATCAGACTCTCGTTGCCTCCCAACAAAGGGGGTAAGAATGAGTGCCCCCCTGCTTGCTGATGCAGTACACTACAGACATGTCCATCTGTACTAGCAGTGGGCTGGGAAGAATGTGGGTCTGGAAGGCCTGCAGAGCATAAAGAACTGCCTGCATCTCCAGTACACTGATGTGGAGATCCTGCTCTGACTCGGACCAGATCCCCTGGGTTTGGTGGCCGGCTAGGTGAGCACCCCAGCCCAGACCCGAGGCATCTGTAGGGAGAATCTGCTGAGGGGATACAGCCCAGAAGGCAACCCCTCACAAGAGATCTGTGGGGTTCTGCCACCACTCTAAGGTTCTCCTTACCGGGTCAGAAAACATCACCAGCTGATCCAGATCGTCGGTGCGTTGGTCTCACCGGACCTGAAGAGTCCATTGGGGAACCCTCACATGCAGACGGGCCCCAAGAAATGAAAATTACATACCTACCGTAATTCTTGATCTTCTTGGACGAGTCTCCACCACTCATTCACACTAGTGGGATTAGCGCCGGAGGCACTAGGACCCATCGGGAGCAAACTTTTTGCTGGAGGGTCGGGTGAGATGGCACACGGGCATGGCGCCGCGAGCAGCGGCTCGAGCGGCAATGACCATCTCGGCGACGACCCTCCAACCGCCTCAGTACCTTTTTTACCAAGGAGGTGCAGCGCAACTAACGTAAAGAGTAAATCTAACCTTAAAAACGGACATAAGATAGTCCGCACGACCCGTAAGAAGGGTCAGCGAAGTCTCACGGCCTAAAGATTTGAGGGAGTGAAGACCAACACAGCGGTGAGCTCGGGGATGGAGGGAGCGTAGATTGAGTGGTGAGACTCGTCCAAGAAGATCAAGAATTACGGTAGGTACATAATTTTCATATCTTCCTGGACATAAGTCTCCACCACTCATTCACACTAGTGGGAGAGTACCAAGCTGATAATCCCCCAAAAGGGCGGCAGGAGAGCCAGAGCTCACGCGTCTAAGATAGAAGACCATTAAGGATAGTTCTGCCAAATGCGGAATGTCGCCTGGCATGAACATCCAGTGCATAATGCTTAACGAAGGTATGCACTGAGCTCCAGGTGGCGTTGCAGATATCTGCACTGGAACATTGCATCTCCGCTAAAGATGCCGGCACGCCTCTAGTAGAGTGAGCGACACTCTACCCTCCATTTAACTTGAGCCATGGAGTAGCAATGTCGAAGGCATGCCACTAACCATGATGAGATGCATCTAATAGCGACGGGTTGACCCAGCCGGTGTCGCTGAAAGAAACAAACAGTTGCTGAGTCTTATGAAAATTCTTGGTTCTATCTAAATAGAACCGTAAGGTCTCTTAACATCCAAGGAATGAAGAGACTTCCTTCATTTTGGAAATTAGCGAAGTAAGAGGGAAGTACCAGAGGTTGGTTTAGATGGAATTCTGACACAACCTTGGGAAGAAATTTAGGATGAGTAATGGAGAACTACCTTGTCTTTATGGAATACAGTATACGAGGGTCCGCCACCAAGGCATGAATCTCCGAGACCCCTGGCTGAGGTAATGGCCACCAGGAAGGCAGTCTTCCAGGTAAGAAATTTTAGCTCACAGGTAGCTAAGGGTTCGGAAGGCTTCCAGTGAGCATGTCCAGCACCAGGTTAATGTCCCAGGTTGCAACTGGACGCCAACAGGGGTCTGGTACGAAGAATCCCCTTAAGAAATCTCTTCACCATAGGAAGCTGAGCCAGAGTCAAGGAAGAAACCGGCTCATGGAACGCTGAGATGGCACTAAGGTGAACTTTAACTGTGGAGTACTGGAGACCTGAGTTTGATAGGTCCAAAGATACTCCAGAACCTTGTCAGGAGGACAGGAAAAGGGATTCCAAGAGGACTTTGCACACCAGAGAGAAAAGCGTTTCCATTTGGAAGCGTACGTTTTTCGGGTGGCTGGCTTCCGCGCAGCCAGAAGGATGTCCGAGACTCTACGAGAGACGTTGAATCGATTCACTTCTACCTCTTCAGGCGCCAAGCATGAAGGTGAAGTGATTTCAGGTTGGGATGGACCAACGAACCCTGAGTCAAAAGGTTGATTTGCAAGGGAAGTGGTCTCGGAGAGGCTGCCACATACTGTTGAGCAGAGGAAACTATAGTTGCTGAGGCCAGGAGGGAGCAATGAGAATCATTTTGGTCCCTGAGACTCGAACTTGAGGAGAACTCTCTGGATTAGAGGGATCGGTGGAAGCGAAAGAAAACGCTTTGTCCACCGCAGCCTGAACGCATCCTGACAGAAATGCCAGGCCCTGGATTTCTGGAGCAGAAGAGAGGCAGTTTTGCGTTGAGTGGGGATGCAAAAAGGTCCAGGTCTGGAGTCCCCCACTCTTTGAATAGAGACCGAGCTACGGCTGGATCGAGAGACCACTGTGAGGGTCTGCCTCCGCTCTGCTGAGGTGATCCGCTAGATCGCTTTGTATACCTGGCAGACAAACCGCCTGAATCAGAGACTTGTGCTCCAAGCACCACTCCCACACCCTCATTGCTTCCTGCAAAGGGGTAAGAATGAGCACCTTGCTTGTTGATGTAATACATCACAGCTTTGTTGTCCATTTGAAGGAGAATGTTCTGTGACAAAGGATATCCTTCACAGCTCGGATCACGTGAGGACCGCCTCATCTCCAGGACATTTATGTGGAGAAGAGTTTGAACTGAATCCATACACCTTGAGTGTGGAGGGGCGACAGTGAGCTCCCATCCCATTAGCGATGCATCTGTGGTGATGGAGATCTGATGATCTGGGGAGCAAGAGGAACCCTTCCAGGAGATTGCTCTCTTGAGTCCACCAGGTGAGAGACCTTCGAAGGGGCTCTGTCACCTTGATGGGATAAGACTGGGGGTGAGAGGTCGGAGACCACTGAGTGGAGAGCATCCATTGGGTGGTTCTCATATGCAACCGGGCCAGGGGTACAGTGAACACCGAGGACGCCATGAGACCCAACATGCGTTGCATCGGAGAGCTGTAACCGATTGGTTCTCCCGATGTAACGGTCATCCGAAGGATGTCGAGTCTTCTGTCCTCTGGAAGGAAAGCCTTCAGGAAGAGGTGTCTAGAAGCGCCCCTATGAAAAGGAGCCTCTGGGAGGCTGCAGTTGTGATTTTTCAAATTCAGCAGAATTCCCATGGATGTAAGAAGACGAGAAGTCGCTTGCATGGCTTCAAAGTCCCTTGGCTGGAGGGCTTGCTAGAAGCCAATCGTCCAGGTAGGGAAACACTCGGAGTCCGGTCTTCCTGAGATGTGCTCGAGAACTGCACAACACTTTGTAAAGACTCGAGGCGCCGAGGATAGCCCAAAAGGCAGGACTCTGAACTGATAATGCTGACCCAGAGCTACAAACCTGAGGAACTTGCGGTGGTTGGGTGGATGGGGATATGCTGGTAAGCGTCCTGCATATCAGGAGGCCAGCCAGTCGTGCTGATGCAGCAAGGGTAACAGGGTACCTAGGAAATCATTTTGAATTTCTCCTGGGGAGAAATTTGTTTAACTTTCTGAGGTCTAGAATGGGCGATTCCCCAGACTTCTTTGGAACCAGGAAGTAATGATAGAACCCTGTGCTCGCAGATGCGGGGCACCAGTTCTATTGCCCTGTTGCTCAGAAGCCCTGGATCTCGGCGGTGAGGAGGTCAGACTGAGAGGCCGACAACCTGGGTTGTCGTCTGGGAGGACAATTCGGGGGGGTTTCCAAAAAATTGAGAGAATAACCCTCGCGAATTATCCGAAGGACCCATTTGTCCGAGGTTATGGACTTCCACTGGTTGCAGAAGTGCATCAAACGACCTCCCACCGGAGGAGAAAGTTCCACCCGGGCAATGTGGATGGAACTTGGGCTATCAATTACAGGTGGCGCTGGGGCTTTAGGCCCCTGCGCTTTCTGCGCTTTCTTTGAGGTTGGGCAGGTTGGCTTTTATGGAGCTTCCCTGCCTCTGCCTCGAAAGGACTGACGACTATGAAACTGAGCTGTTCACATGCCCCCAGAGGGAGCAGGCGGAGGTCTGGCCAACATTGGCTGACCTAGTCTTCTGAGTGGCCTCTAAGGCTTGTTCCACCTGAGGGCCGAAAAGAAAGAGCCATCAAAGGGCAGCGCCATTACCTGCTGCTGAGCATCATTCGTGAAGCCAGAAGCACGCAGCCAGGAATGGCGCCGAAATAAATACTCATGCTGCTGAGCTGGTAAAGCAGTGTCAGCCGCCCATAGCGGCTTTGACCTGTTGGTTATTGGACCCAATACCCCTAGTAACGGTCAGAAGAAGCTCTGACTTGGAGTCCGAATCCGAAGAGCTTCAACCATTCTTTTCAAAGAGTGCCACAGGATATACTCATACTGAGAAAAATAGCCTTGATAACTGCCAATACGCAGACACTTTAGAGTGGAGGCAGCAAAGACTCTCTTACCTAATGTATCAATCTTACGAGACTCTTTGTTAATAGGTCGAGCTGTAGTAGTTTGAGGAAGAACGACCTTATCATTCTCTGCCAGGACTACAACAGGATCCGCAAAGGCTTGGGATGCCAAAATGGGACGATCCTGGGAGCTGAATACTTTTATCAATGGATTTAGCCACTGAAGGAATAAGAGCAGGATTATTCCATACCATTTGAGACAGCGCCTCGAAGGAAGGCTGGATCGGAGGAGTCAAACCGAGGGATCTCCAAGCATGAAGGTACTGGAGTCTTAATATCTTCCCAGGATCGATGTCTGTAGTCTGGAGAGAAAGAGTGATCTCAGGTTCTTCAACAGAGACTTAAGGACAGGTCCTCACCACAGGCTCTGTAGCAAAGAAAGATCCTGTTTCTCCACTTCATCACCCAACCAAGGTCTGGGTCAGGCTCAACATCATCTCCTGATGGTCCAGAAAGGACTGATTGACAGGAAAGGAGGAAAATTAGGAGAGGAGGAAATAGCAGAAACAAGGAGAGTCCCTCAGGGCCCCCGTAAAGCGTAGAAGGCAAACGACTTGAAAACGGCATCGCAGAGGGCACGGCGCCGAAGAGGCACGCGGCATCGCAAGCGCGCCGCTGATCGCCGGCGCCGCCAACGGGCGCCATCAACTAAGCGGCGCTGCCGACGGCGCCCGCCAGACCCAACGCGCCGCAGACCACGGGCTGCCGCGGACGGGCGCCACGAGACAAGGCCGAGCGGCACCGAACACGGCACCGACAAGCCAACAGACCCCGCGGAAGGTGCCGGAAATGCCCCAGGAACCTGGAAAGCTAGAGAAGGAAAAAAACCAGGAGATAAGGGCATCGGTGTGGCCCCCTGCGCCGCAGCCATGTGAGGGGGGGGAAACACCTAAGCGCGGAGTCACCGGCACCGAAGAAGGCGCCGCACGACTAGGAAGGTCCAACCGCCCTACCCGATCGCTGGAGGAGCCCGGGGCTCCGTGGCAACCGAGCCAGGCAGAGAACCAACCTCCGAGCCCATCGCCCATAAGAGCGCCCACTGATGAAACTGCTCATCTGAGCCCTACCTACAGGCGGGAGGGCTCGGAGTAAGAGGACGCACGGTCACCAGCAGTTGGCGACTCTGAAGAAGGAGAACGGCAACTAGCTACGATAACCGACCGTCGACCCGCAGACATACCAGAGGGCGACCTCGAGTGATGCCTTCTCTTTTTTGACCTGTGGGCCGAAGAAGAGCTCGAGGCCGAACGGTGCCGAGAATGCGACCGTTTATTTTTATGCCGACGGGAGGACCGCCCATCCCCCCGGGCATCGGACTGACCGTTGTCGGAACCCCGCTGAGGAGAAGGAGGTTGACCGGACCCAGCCCGGCTGACTGAACAGCTTTCATACGAAGTCTCCCTACCGTCACCTGACCTGCTCATGGTCGACTCCGTCCAGTAGGCCGAGACTTCTTCAAGTAAGTTAAATTTAAAATATTAGAAAATAGAATAAAATTAAGCAATACTACTATCGAGATAATGTTACAAAAATAAACTGAAAACTATAAGCTGGTTTGAGAGTTTAACTCCCGACAAGTGACGGCGATAGTCACTGAAGCGCACTCGACGGCGGGAAAAAAGGAACTGAGGCGGTTGGAGGGTCATCACCGAGATGGTCATTGCCGCTCGAGCCGCTGCTCGCGGTGCCATGCCTCGCGGCGCCATCTCTCGCGCCGACCCTCCAGCAAAAAGTTTGCTCCCGATGGGTCCTAGTGCCTCTGGCGCTAATCCCACTAGTGTGAATGAGTGGTGGAGACTTATGTCCAGGAAGATCTGTGGCTACAGCCACCGCCACGTGCTCCAACAGTTGAAGGAAAGCTCTGGCAGGTATCTGACGACTGGAGGAGACTAGCCATGCCTGTGCTATCAGGTGCTCTGCTCATCGGCAGAAAGACTCTGCCCTGGGATGATTCCAGGCCTGCCCAAATGTACTGGAGGCATTGGCTCGGGGACAGACAAGACTTTGGTAGGTTTATCATGATTTCAAGGGCCCAGAAAAGCCAAAAGGTGCCTTCCAGGTTCTGCGGCAAAAGGTCTCTTGAAGGGGCTGTCAGCAGCCAACCGTCCAGGTAAGAAAACATGTAAAAACCATGTCTCCTCAGAGCCGCAACCACCATGGCTAGGCACTTGGTAAAGACCTGAGGAAAGGCCAAAGGGGAGGGCACTGAACTAAAAGTGATCCTCCCTGGAAGCAGAAGTGGAGGAAGTGATGGTAGGCCGGGAAAACCAGGATGTGAAGACAGGCATCCTGCACGTCCAGGGAACAAAGCCAGTCCCCCTGATGAAGGAGGAGCAGCAGTCCCTGGAGGGTAACCATCCTGAAGTGCTTGCACTCTATGTAGAGGTTCAGGCATCTGAGGTCCAAGATTGGGCGCAGATTCCGTTTTCTTGGGGACGAGGAAGAAATAGGAGTAGAACCCCTTTATCCTTTGAGGCAGGGGGACGGGCTATATGGCCTATTTGTGCAGGAGAGCCTGAATCTCTTCCCGGATGAGAGAGATGCGAGCCTGAGGGTAATGGGAGAGTGAGGGAGGGCTTTCTGGAGGAAGCTTGAGAAATTCGAGGGTGTGACCCCATTCCATAATCTGCAGCACCCAATGATCTGAGGTCACTGTCCGTCACCTGTCGAGGTATAGGGAGAATCGACCCCTAACTGCCTCCCCCAAGACCTCTGTTGGAGAGTGGGGGGTTGGACAAGGAGTCAGGTAGTGGATCTAGGGGTGGGCAGAGCAGCTGTGGGTGCTCTGGGGGCCCTAGGAGCAGCCACTCCCACTGGGGGGGGGTTTGCCTTGCGCTTAAAGGGTCCTTTCAGCTGCTGGCCCTTGGAGGGCTGATGAGAGGACCAATGAAAGGACTGACGGGAAGACTGAGGTTGCAACTGGTAGAGGGAATGCACCAACCTTAAGGACTTACCCAATTCTTGGAAACAGGAGATAATATCCTGGGCATCTCTCCCAAACAAGACAGAACCCTATAAAGGGGCACCCATTATTTTCGCCTGAACATCAGGCGCAAAGTCAGACACCCTGAGCCATGAATGGCGGTGAAGGCAGATCTCTGCTGCTGCTTCATGCCCGGAGGTGTCAATGGTGTCATATGCCGCCCTGAGATGTGGTTGCCCACATCCTACTCAGATTTAAGGAGTTAGGCCAGCTGTGTCTTGGTAGAGTCCTCAGGGATGGTTTGGACCAGATCCCTCGCCTGATCCCTGAGTGCATTCTGGTACTGCATCATACAGGACAGGAAATTAAGTACCCGAATGGCCAGAGTGGCTGAGGCAAACATCCTCTTGTCTAGCTGGCAGGATTCCTGGTCAGGGGAGTGGGTAATGAGATGTCTGGGTTTCTTAGTACAGTAATGGGCAGTGTTCATGACCACTGAGTCTGCCGTGGGGTGCATGCTGAAGAAGGGCTTGCCCACTGGTGCATGATAAAGGCAATCCGCCTTCTTGGCCAAAGCCGAGGTGGAAGAAGGGTGGTTCCATGCCGCTTTAGTAACATCATCATAAGAATCAATAGGAGGAGACACCACCAAAGGGAGGGTCTCCTTCCAGAGATATATAGCCAGATGATGGTGTTCTGAGTCAAGCTCCTCAGCTTCCCACCCCATGAGGGATTGGATATGGTGCATCACATCAAGGAAAGAGGGAACATCCAGGGGAAACTTAGGGGTCTCCTCAGGAAGCTCCTGACCATCAGAGGAGACCTTTGAGTCCTCTGATGACTCTGAGGAGGAAAAGGAAGGGTCATCTCCTGACTGATCGCAGTCAGAGACCGGTGTTTGAGGGCGATGTTTGTCCAAATGCTGGTCAGAGCTCCTCATGCGGCCCCCAGCAGCCCCTGTGATACAGGGGTTGCAAGGTCCTGCCCAGTCTGGGTCCTGAGGAGGGAGTTCCAGGGAGGATGACGAGGGAGAGGGTCACCTGGGAGCATCTTTGTTCTGCATGAAGGACCACCAGGCAGTAAACAAGGCACTGTAATCCACTGGTGTAGGAGGAGTACAAGTTAGATAGGGATATTGAGGAGGAGAGTACATTGGTGGAGGGGCTGAGGTAGGGTACCCTGGCATAGGTCCACCAGGTACTAGCTGAAGATTCCTAGGAGGGCCAGCAGGCATTGGCTATGGTGCAGGCTGAAGCGATGATGGCTGAGGCACTGATGGCTTAGGTGTCTGTGTAGCTGGCGCTGGCATGAGAGGCAAAGGTTGGCGTCGGTCTGTGAAGTAGCTGATGGCCCCAAAGGTGAGGCTGGCACCTGCGGGGGAGCATTCCCCCAAGGCAAGGAGAGAGGCATTGCCTGCGTGGAAAAAGAGGTGCGTGCTTGTTCCGGGCGATGCCTGGAAGGACTAGCACTGACCCAGAGGTCATGGGAGCTAATGGCCTGAGTATCAGGGGCTGGGAAGCAGGGGATGAAGTCTGCTGCTCTGAAGAGTCACCACCCAAGATGGAGATGAGGGCAGGTGGCTGCACCATCGGTAGCCTGGAGGGAGTGAGGGTTGCTGAGGAAGGAGGGGATAACATCTCACAGAAGGAAGACCCAGCGGCGGAAGCCAGTCTATGCGGTGACTGCGAGAGGCTGACCGAGGATGGTCCCAGTGCTTATGCTTCCCACTTGACTTCTTCTCCTACTGGGAAAAAGAAGATGATGCTTCGGAAGACTGAGCCGGGGAAGTAGAAGAGCTCTTTGCCTGAAGCTCCGTCTCCATCGCGGCAAGTTTCTGCTTCACCAGGAAGCTTTGAAGAGTCTATAAGCGGCGTCTTCATGTGGCCTGGTTGAAGTCCTGGCAGGCCTCGGTTAGGGTCTAAGCAGAGCAGGCAGGAAGAGTAATGATATAACTCCCTGGTAGTCCAGTGGACCGAACTCCATGGCAGCACCCCACCCGCAAGCCGCCCGCCGACTGACAGCATACAATCATTGTCGCCCGTTGGTCCACATGTGGGCCAATGGGGCGACCGCATTGTACTACATCCACCCACCGCTGACCGGGGGGTAGGGGGGTACGGGTACCATTGGACCACCAGGGAGTTAAAAGATTATTACAGCCCGCAATCGGGCAAGGGGGTTAGGTCCACTGGACCACCAGGACTGCTATTATGTAATACAGCCCGCGATCGGGCGTTGGGGGGGCGCTACGCCACCGGACGGTGCCACCAAGGCTTGGGTGGCCACCCACAGCTGGCAGCTGCCGTGTTGTGCCCAGCAATATGGCAGCCGGCCTGTGTGTGGCCAGTCCTTGCTCCCTGTTTTTTCGGCACATCTTCTGCACCCTCTGCGGTAGCTGGTGTGTGCCTGCATAGCGCTGCACATCCTGGGTTGAATATCGGATGTGCCGGACATGCATGGGCACACCCCCAGCACTTGCGCCCATACATAAGTGTGCCTTCCAGGCATCGGGATTTGTATGGAGCAAATTCTTCTGAATTTCTGTGCCGGGGCGCATCAGTGGGTTGCGCATGGCACAACATTGCTGCGCCATGCGCAGCCCCTTTGAATATCCCACCCCAGGTGTTTAGATGGTTTTATGATAGAAATGATAAAAAGTTACAAAAGGGAAAAAGTACAAAAAGTAAACTGTGCCCCTCAGATCAACGGCTCAGCACAAAAGAAGCAAATCAATACAGCACGCACCAATATGGTAAAAATCAAAACAATCAATTCAGTACAAATCAATACTGATGCAAACTAGAAAGCAACTAAGTCTACAAAGCAGCTCACATCTGCTGACTTCAGTGTATACATGGTTCCTGTGATGTCATCAGTACCGTTAAAGCTACTCCACTGTGACGTACCCTGCTTTGCAAGATAACAGTACTATCTTGGAACATGTGAGACAGTAGTGCTATCTTGCAAGTTGATCATAAGATAGTAGTTTTATCTTGGCGAAAGCAGTCCCATACCTGTTGTACCACTACATATCTATTCTGCATACAAACAAAAATAATACTGTGTGGATAACCATTTGCCCAATGTATTATTACAACTTGATTACATGGGAAGCTTCAAATAAAAAATAATTTACAAAAAACAAATTGAATAAGGTATACACTATATGAAAAAATCCGACACAAACTGATCTGAGTAGATGTTGATTGGGGAGTGAGAAAACAAGCTCAAGTCTACATATGCTGTAACTTGGTTTTAAGAACCATGATTAGAAACATAGAAAACATGGAGAAACAGGATTTTTCGGTAGATAAGGCCCACCTGACCCAATCAGTCTGCCCATTTGTCCCTGCCTATAACCGCCACGAAAGACCCTACCTGATCTCTGGCTAACTCCCTACCCCCTGCTTCCCAACTAAGATTCCCTTGTGCCTTTCCCATGTATAATGTCAGACACTGTTTTTCCCCTACTACCTCCACTGGAAGACTGTTCCAGGCATTCACCACTGTTTCAGTGAAGTACTTCCTCGCATCCCTCCAGAATCTTTCCCATTCCTGCTTCACAGCATGACCCCTTTTTCTTGCGCACCTTCTCCTTTGAAAAATACTCCCCTCCTTGTAAGCGGGCAACACTTACTTCCCCATTTCAACTGCCCAGCCACAGATTTATGCAGTCAGATACAGCAGAGTGCCACTAGCGTGCAAGGCACTTTACGAAAGATATCAGGTAAATGTGAAATGGCTGAAGAGGGGACTGACTAGAAGGCAGCCATGCCTCTGGAGGCATTAACTCAAGTTAAGGCTCCAGTGCAATATCACCTTGGAACTGAAAAGAGACACATCCATGCAATTATCTTCTGCTTTAACACACTGGCTGCCGTGGAGCATCTAGACAGTAGGAATAAACCTGAGAGATCTTTTTACTTTGACCAAATTAAAACAAAAATACAAAATAACATTCAAGGTGGTGGGGATCAGAGAAGGCCTTAGGCACCCTCCGTACCAGCAGTTGCTGGAGTCTCCCTTCTCATATGGGACTCAGACAGAAGCTGTGCAGGTCATCAGTCTTTCAAATTGCAGGTTTGTTTTAATTTAGGCATTTAATTTTCTGTGAACTGTGCAAAGATCATACAAGACACATCACCAGGCTGGGCAGAACCTTCCAACTGTGCATCACCATGCCGTAAGAATACTCGCTAAGGTACACTCAAGGGCTCCCAAGGACTAACCTTGCTGGGGGGTCAGCAGAATCATGAAGTGGCTCTGGTGGGGATTTTGCAATAAACTGCAGGTATCTGCACTTTTTGCTGTTTATACTGTGAATTAAATGGCACTACATTAGCATCTCTTTTGGCAAACCAGTTCATGTTTTTTGCCAGTCAGTTATTGTGATGTGTTGTATTTCTGTGAATAAGCTGAAGAAAGGCACCTTTTCCCATGTCATTAGACGTTATCTGCCTGGGTAATTTTCCTACATTATTAAGGGTTCCTCATCCAAACTGCTGCTTCATAGCCCCCTTCCTCAATTTGCAGGTCCGTGACAAGTGGCTTTTAAATATCATTTATGCTAGCCTTCTCAACTACTTCACATTAAACTTTACATTCATTTTTGACACTCAGCCACCTAACAATACAGCTTAGATATAACTTACATAACATGTTTGCACTCACTGTAATTCATGTTGGAATTTCAACCAGAATGGTTTCCACACTGCACTGTTCACTCTCTCCTAACCGTAATGCAGCCACTCCCCTGATATTTGGCACCTCTTGTCATGCATACATTGCTCCCATTTTTAAATCGTAGTATCAGCTTCCACTTCATCTTAGGGTTCAGTTTAAAGCTGTCTTAGTTTTTTTGGCTCTCCACATTGGGCAGCTGGCTTAGCCTGCTTCCTGACTGCAGTGGCATGCTCCCTCTGCATTGCATTGTTCTTTGATATAAGTTTATTACTGGTCCCAAAATCAAATTTATGTTTTACAGTGTGCGCTTTTTTGGGGGGGGGCAGTTCTTTGGAATTCTCTACCCTCTATGGTAGCAAATCTCCCAGTGTTTTGAGCTTCTGCAGTGCTCTTAAAACGTATGTTTTTTAGTAATCTGTACTGTTATTCCTATTACATGACTGGACAATGGTGTATGCTTGTGATGTAGAGCACACTGATATGTAATTGTTAGTAATCTGTATTGATGTTATTCCTTTTACATGACTGGACAGTTGTGCATGCTTGTGATGTAGAGCACACTGATATTTATTTGTTAGTAATCTGTATTGATGTTATTCCTTTTACATGACTGGACAATGGTGCATGCTTGTGATGTACAGCACACTGATATTTAATTGTTAGTAATCTGTATTGATGTTATTCCTTTTACATGACTGGACAATGTTCCATGCTTGTGATGTAGAGCACACTTATATTTAATTGTTAGTAATCTGTATTGATGTTATTCCTTTTACATGACTGGACAAGTTTACATGCTTGTGATGTAAAGCACACTGATATTTAATTGTTAGTAATCTGTATTGATGTTATTCCTTTTACATGACTGGACAAGTTTACATGCTTGTGATGTAGAGCACACTGTTATTTAATTGTTAGTAATCTGTGTTGATGTTATTCCTTTTACATGACTGGACAATGGTGTACGCTTGTGATGTAGAGCACACTGATATGTAATTGTTAGTAATCTGTATTGATGTTATTCCTTTTACATAACTGGACAATGGTGCATGCTTGTGATGTAAAGCACACTGATATTTGTTAGTAATCCGTATTGATGTTATTCCTTTTACATGACTGGACAATGTTCCATGCTTGTGATGTAGAGCACACTTATATTTAATTGTTAGTAATCTGTATTGATGTTATTCCTTTTACATGACTGGACAAGTTTACATGCTTGTGATGTAGAGCACACTGATATGTAATTGTTAGTAATCTGTACTGATGTTATTCCTTTTACATGACTGGACAATGGTGCATGCTTGTGATGTAAAGCACACTTATATTTAATTGTTAGTAAGCTGTATTGATGTTATTCCTTTTACGTGACTGGACAATGGTGCATGCGTGTGATGTAGAGCACACTGATATTTAATTGTTAGTAATCTGTATTGATGTTATTCCTTTTACATGACTGGACAATGTTCCATGCTTGTGATGTAGAGCACATTGATATTTAATTGTGAGTAATCTACATTGATTTTATTCCTTTTACATAACTGGACAGTGGTGCATGCTTGTGATGTAGAGCACACTGATATTTAATTGTTAGTAATCTGTATTGATGTTTAAGCAATAAGGCATGACAGGGTGTGGGTTACTGGGGGATTTACCCATGCCTTGTGTGGTGTGTCACAAGGCACAGCCGAGTGACTTAACCACAAAAGAAGTGGGTAAATCCCCCGATAACCCACATCCTGGAGTGTCTTATTGCGATTATACAATGGAGCCATGTGTAAAATAAATGTTAAATGTGTTTAAGTATGTTTTTTATAAATGCCATTTCTCAGTTGTGGGTTATTACAGGCTATACCACGATCATGTGATGTGTTTTGACCAATGAGGTTACAGGATTTTCATACCCCATTGTATAATATTCCGTTTACATGACTGGACAATGTTGCATGCTTGTGATGTAGAGCACACTGATATTTAATTGTTAGTAATCTGTACTGATTTTATTCCTTTTACATGACTGGACAATGGTGCATGCTTGTGATGTTGAGCACACTGACATTTAATTGTTAGTAATCTGTATTGATGTTATTCCTTTTACGTGACTGGACAATGGTGCATGCTTGTGATGTAGAGCACACTGATATTTAATTGTTAGTAATCTGTATTGATGTTATTCCTTTTACATGACTGGACAATTGTGCATGCGTGTGATGTAGAGCACACTGATATTTAATTGTTAGTAATCTGTATTGATGTTATTCCTTTTACATGACTGGACAAGTTTACATGCGTGTGATGTAGAGCACACTGATATGTAATTGTTAGTAATCTGTACTGATGTTATTCCTTTTACATGACTGGACAATTGTGCATGCTTGTGATGTAAAGCACACTGATATTTAATTGTTAGTAAGCTGTATTGATGTTATTCCTATTACATGACTGGACAATGGTGCATGCTTGTGATGTAGAGCACATTGATATTTTTGTGAAATGTGCTTAATAAGTAAAGATAACAATACATGCACATAGTTTGACTAAGAGGACCAATCCACATTCACCTGCTGTAGTGGGGGAAAGGTCCTTTTAATTAAAAGAACTTACCATTCACTTTCTACCCTTTATGAATTAGTTTCAAATTACTTGAAAAAATAGGGACAGCACGTGTAAGGGTTTCTTCTTGTGTCATTCAGGTGCCAGAACTGCTCAGCTTTTATTCACTATCCTCTGCTCTAAAGACTATGGAAGCATATACTTTAAAGAACTGCGACAGATATGTCCCACATGTAAACATAATGAATATTTAGTAGCTGTCCATGTGAATTTAGACTGAGTTCTACATTTTAAACGCAACTGCAGTCACGTGAGCAGAAGGCTGAGTGGTATCACACCTTATGTTTGGCTTTACTTATTGCATTCTGTGGCCCCATAATTACTTGTGGTCTCAGAGCTTTAGGAATGGCTATGGCAGTGCTCTCAGATCTACACATTTTCATCGCAGTTTTGTAATTTTTACTTTGGAATAATGGTTGGGGAGCCTGCATTTGGTCATGCCTTTTATTGTGCAAAATATCCATAGCGGGCTTACCGCAGCTAGTGAAGAGCTCACTTTCTGATCTACACGCAACTTAGAACTGGTCTTTTTTGAGCTAAACATATATAAATAATTTGCATAGATAATTCTCTCAGAATGCAAGAGCTGAACAACTTTAACAAAAATGTCTTGTAACCAATGACTTACTATATTACATACAGCTAAACAAATATTACAATCACGTGAAGGAATGAAAAAGTCAAATGCATTGCTGTTCCTAACCTGCACGTGCTATAGCTGTGCGGCTATGAAAAAGCTGAACACCTGGTCACCCAGCCGTGTTTATCTGTTTCAGACAGCTGCATATACTGTACATCTACTAGTACTTGATAATAAAATGGTGGGAGAAATGTTTTGAAATTGTGAAAAATACTGACTGCATGATTTATCTACAGAATGCCTAGCTCCTTGCATTATGAAACCCGCACTTAGTGGCAGAACTAAACAGCAATATAAACTACTAAAAGAACTGTACAAAACAAAACTAAAGCAGGATAAGACCAACATGTTAGTTTATGCATAGTAATAAAGTGTGTAAGAAAATCCTAGCCATCTGAATGGCTCAAAGACAAGCAGAACTCTGTAATTATCTGGCCATAATAATTCTCCCCTATCTGTTTAGTCTGTACACCAGGTTCAGCTACAATATTAATGCACCTCAACTGGAACTATGTTGCCTTCCACTCATGTTCCATTCAAAAAATTGTATTTTGTTATTAACAAAATCATAAAAAACCCTTTTAGAAACACTTTTAAGCAGAACTCATGTCATAATTCCAATAGGACCTAAAAACACATTTGAGGCATGCAAATACGAACCCTTATTACACATTCTGGCATGTCTTATTGCATACTTAGATGGGTGGACTAATCTGGAAATCAGTGGACAAATCTCATAACAATAAGATGAATTAGCTGCAACTCGCTTGCTGTCAAGAGAAAGTCAAAGTGCACAGACCAAAAGAAGAGAGTGCAACCCTCCCTCCTTTCTGTAGCCCAAAATCTCAAGAGTGTACACAAACAACCTGCTTGTGTGTTAAAAAAAAAACCAAAAAAACAGTTACGTGAGAACTTAACTGTAACAGTAGACCTTTAAGAGCATCTCTTTCATCAGGCCACATCTTTGGAACTATACCTGCATCAGCACTAGGACCACACAAAGAAACTTTGCAAGTCATGGGCTGCTTATGATGATGTCATGTGCCAGTGTCTAAGTAATTGTAGGTGGTCCCTCCTCTCCTCAGTTCCCCGCTGGAGAGGATGCTCAGAGGAGCTCCCTCTAGGGAACCAGGAGAGACCCCAGCACTCCACATACGAGGCAAGACAGAGTTCTGGAAAAGTCAGCAATGAAAACAGCAATACAAGATCCTTTGTCGTAACCCTGAAGGAGGAAGGAGGGTGGGATAGCATGGCCTGATGAAGGAGATTATGCCTTGTAGCACAGCTAGGCCAAACCCTTCTTGTCTACAAGAGACAATGTCCAGACCGTAATGTTTTGTGAAGGTGTGGACAGTAATCCAGGTGACAGCCGCACAAATTTCTGCAGCGGGAACATTCCAAAAACAAGCTACAGAAGTGGTCGTGCCTCTTGTGGAATGACCAAGAACTACTCCAGGAAGTTCCTTACCGTACTTCCTGTAACAGAATGTAATACAATGTGCTAGGCATTTGGACAAGCACTGTTTAGAAACTGTGGCTCCCACTTTGCCAGGGGTGAATGAAACAAAAAGCAGTAAGGACTTTCTGCAGTCCATCGTATGGTGTGTAATAGCCGAGTATTCTATGCATATCTCCTAAGGTTTGGAGCAATGCTTCCCCTGGATTGGCATGCTCTGGATAATACACTGGTAGGTGGATGGTTTAATTTAAAGTAAGCTCAGACACCACCTTTGGTAGAAAGTTAGGATTAGTTTGCAAAGACACACTGTGAAAAATCAAATAAGGAGTCTCACACATTACAGACTACAGCTCTGAAATCCTTTGAGCGTAAGTGACTACAACTAAAAATAACACTTTCCAAGAGAGAAAGCACAGACCACAACTAGTGGCTGCCTGAAAAGGAGCCAAAGTCAGCTTTTCCAAAATAAAATTCGGATCCCAAGCCAGGACTAGATTCCAAATGGGAGGCTTTATGTGTAAAATGCCTCTCTAAAGTGTATGGGCTGCCTACACTTGAGCAACCACATGGCCATCCACAGGCAAGTGGAAGGCTGAGACAGAAACCAAGTGCACTCTGATTAAGGGATACAGCAGGCCTGAATCCGACAAGGACAGCAGACTGTCTAGAATCTGATCGACCAGATAGGCAAATGGATCCAGGTTATGTGAAGCAATCCACAAAGCAAACAGCTTCCATTTCACAGAGTAGGTGTGTCTGGTGGACGGTTTTCTAGCAGCCACCAGAACGTCTGCTACTTTCTGTGATACCACAGAGTGAGCTATGGCTGTGTCTTCAGGAGCCATGCATGCAGATGTAGGGACTTCAGGTCCGGGTGGAGTAGGGTTCCCTGTTTCTGCTGCAGCAGACCCTTGCACAAGGGCAGAAGTACTAGGGGTTCTATTGACAGCTGCTGCAGCAGGGGATACCATATCTGCCGAGGCCATAAGGCAGCAAATGAATATTACAGATCTTCTTTGGGGGTATCTCAGTCATCAGGTTACACTGAAGGAACCTTTGCCATCGGTGAAGGAGAATCCACATGGAAGATTTTCAGCAGTACAACTGGGGCTGCCCTTGCCGTCAACGTCCACTGACGTCAACAACCCTATAAAGGCGCAGGTGGCCCCACTCCCTCCTCAGTTCTTTCCTGTCGACTTGCAAGCACAGTCTCCACAGAAGAGCCATCGCAGTGTTTGGGGCCTTTTTCGGCCTACAGCTGTTTTTCTTCAATTTCTCAGCAGAATCTCTTTTTAGAGATTTTTCCATTTTTGTTTGTCGAGAGTTAATCTATCCTCTTCTTCTCTTTTCCGGCACTGCCGCTGCAGGAAGAAGACTGTCTCTACAGATAAACACTCAGTTTGTGTCTGCTGCCTTGAGCCAGACCACAAAGTCTCAGACTGTGAACTCTGCCAGAAATTCAACCAAACAACCCTCAGGTGATGCAAGAAGGCTCTCAAGAAATTCCTGATGGAGCAGCAGGTAGCCAGCTCTGGGCAGGGGCATCTGGGGCCTCAGCCACTTCGTTGCCCACTGGGTCCATGAGCTTCCAGGCCTCCAAGGCCCAAGACAAGTCCTTGGTGAAAAAATCATAAAAAAGACTGGGATTGCGACTGCTCCCCCTGGCAGCCATCCTGTTCCCCGTCGTCCTCTCCTTCATTGGGGGGGGGGGCTCTTCATCGATGGCTACTGCCTCAATGAAGAGACCAGCTGTCCAGGTCTCTATCCCTGTCAGACCCATACTGACAGCTTCTTTGCCTGAATCTCAGAGCGCCCAGCCATCGACCTCCGGGTCACTGGCCCCATCTCCGTCGACGATGGGCTCATCATCGATGGCCACCCTGTCAATGCCTGCCCCCTCCACTCTGAGGGCTATGGGTTCATTGGGCTCTCAGGGTGGCAGGTCGCTAATGTCTGTGTCATCGAACCCCCCTCAGTCGACAACGACCATGGACCTGAACGAGGTCTTGGTCAAGTTCATCAATGTTCTGGTCCAGCAGTTTAGCACCTTCAATAGGCCGTCATCGCCGGTGACTTTGTCGATGCCCATTCGTTGCCCGAGGGAACCTCCTCACGGGACTCCGACGACTGCTCCGATGCCAGACCCAGATGAGGAGGTCGACGTCGAGGAGGAGTCCCACCCTGACCTCATCCTCCTTGATGACACAGAGGGTGAAGAGGAGGAGGAGGAGGAAATCCTCCTTTCTGACAAGTCCACTGACTCTTCAGTTAGTGAGGACTCAGTTAAGCATACTCCGAGATCCACCACTGAGGGACACTACTTTCTACAATGTCATCAAACAGCTATCTACCACTATGGGCTTCCAGACTGAGGAGGAGGATGCCACCAGGAAGGACCTGGCTGACTACTTGGAGATCCCTGATTCTCCACCTAAAATAATCCCTCCTATGCTGCCAGCCCTGAAAAATGCCACTATGGCAGCCTGGCACAGGCCAGAAATGGTGCCAGCTATGCCATGCAGGGCAGATTGTAAATGCCCTCCCCGGGCCTTCCTTACTTTATGGCCCCGGCTGAAACTGACTCAGTTATCATTAAGGCAGCCCATGACAGGTCCAAGGTGCCCAAGCACCTTATCTCCCTTCCCCAGACAAGGAATCACAAAGGATTGACCTATGGGGCAAGAGGGTTTAAGCCTCCTCTATCCTAGGTCTGCGGATTGTAAACTATCTTTCACACATGGTCAAGTTCCAAAATGCCAACTGGAGGAAGGGTAAAGCAGCTGACCAAGCCCTTCCTGATGGCACCTAGAAGCAGGAGTTGCTACAGTGCCTGCAAACTGCAGAGGATGTCAGCAAACTTCTGCAGGCCCTCTATGATTTGGCTGACACAGTGGCCGGGGCTGCTGCCACAGGCATTTGCCTTCATAGGCATTCATGGCTGAGGGCCTCTGGCTTTGCAGCTGATGTGCAAAATAAGGTGCTCAACGCCCCATTCAATGGCACCAAGTTCTTCAGCTCAGATGTCTAGGTCCTCATCAATGATCTACAGGTCTCGGGCACAGCCCTTAAGTCAGTCCACTCTCTCTACCACACTCAACCTCGTGGTAGGGGACGCTCTACTTTTTGTAGACAAGCCAGTAGACCAGGCTATGGCCCCCGCACCCAGGGCAAATGCAGAGCCCAGTCTTCCTTGCCTGTCCCCTCCAACTCTGGAGCGGTGGCCAAGCATCCTAGCAATGACGGACTGACTTCCTCAGCTGGCCCTGCTTCTGCTTGACTCCTTGCCAGAACCCCCCCAATCTATGGTCTAGACCCAGGAGGTGGTGGTCAGAGGTTGGTTCTCCCGTCATCTAAATCAATGAAGAATCATAACTTCAGATGCATGGATCCTACAGATTATAGAGAGCAGTCATACCCTGGAGCTCATCCAACAGCCTCCAGATACCCCTCCTCCACCTATCCCCCGGCCCACTTGTCCATTCTCCAGGAGGAAGTGCAGTCTCAGCTGTGGAAGCAAGTAATTTACTCCAGGTTCTTCATGGTCCCCAAAAAGACCGGACCTCTGAGGCCTATTTTGGATCTCAAGGAACTCAATCTTTTTGTCTAGTACAAAAAGTTCCAGATGGTAATTTTGCCAGGCCTCTTGCCCCTCCTCAAGACCGGGGACTGGCTACGCTCACTGGACATGCAAGCCGCTCACCTGCACATTGCGATCTTTCCTCCACACAGGAGGTTTCTTTGCTTTGCCTTTCAGGGCAAGCATTACCAATTCAAGGTGATGCCCTTTGGCTTATCCCCTGCACCGCGTCTTTACCAAATGCTTAGCAGCGGTTACAGAAGCTCTCAGAAGAGAGGGACTGTACATCTTCCTTTACCTGGATGATTGACTTCTCAAGGCCCCATCC
Source organism: Neoceratodus forsteri (assembly GCA_016271365.2). Classification (NCBI taxonomy): domain Eukaryota; kingdom Metazoa; phylum Chordata; order Ceratodontiformes; family Ceratodontidae; genus Neoceratodus; species Neoceratodus forsteri. The sequence goes on from CM057452.1 coordinate 1,454,460,821, forward strand.
AGGGATCAGCTGTTAATGACTCTGGAGCGTATTCTCCAGCTTTTCCACTCTTTGGACATAACAGTCAACCTGCCCACGTCTGTTCTAGTACTGTCCCAAAGACTGCAATAAATCGGGGTGGGTCTGGACTCCGAGCAGGGGAAGGCCTTCTTACCCCAGAACAGGGCAGAATCCCTTATAGTTCAGGCTTGGGAAATAGCGGAATGGGTCTGGATTCTGAGCAGGGGAAGGCCTTCTTACCCCCAGAACAGGGCAGAGTCCCTTATAGCTCAGGCTTGGAAAGTAGCTCAGAGTCGGTACATGCCTGCCAGACTGTATCTTAGGCTCTTGAGTCTAATGGCTGTGGCCATTCCCACCATTCCACTGGCCAAGCTTCACATGCGCATCCTTCAGTGGACCCTCAGAGTGCAGTGGGACCAGTGCACGGACAAGCTGGACCAACTAATCCTGGTCTCCTCCCCAGTCCGCAACATTTTGCAGTGGTGCATGGACTCCTCGATTCTTCTTCAGGGAGTCCCTTTCCAGGTTTTCTCTTCCCAACAGATCCTCATCACAGATACGTCGAGTCTGGGCTGGGGAGCCCACCTGGGTCCTTTTCAAACCCAGGGCTCCTGGTCCCAGTGGGAAGCCGCCCTGCATATCAACATCCTGGAGATGAGAGTGGTACTCTATGCCATGCAGGCATTTCAGGGTCACCTTGCTCCAGGCCAACTGCGGGTGCAGTTGGACAATCTGAATGTAGTCTACTACATCAACATGCAGGGCGGGACTCACTTGTACCCCCTTTGTAGGGAGACCATGAGTGTGGTACAGAGCACTGGAGCACAGTCTGACACTCTCTGCAGTCCATGTCCCAGGTGTTCTAAACACCCTGGTGGACAGTCTCAGCAGGACTCAGTCTAGCATGCATGAATGGGAGCTTCTCTCATCCGTAGCAGATCTGTTTGACAGATGGGGTTGTCCAGAGATGAACCTTTTTGCCTCCCCACTGCCCAGTTTCTGCTCGCTAGATCCAGGGCCTGGAGTTTTCTGGTGAGATGCGCTGTCCCTCTCTTGGAGAGGGAGATTTCTGTATGCATTTGCTCTGTTTCCACTAATTCAGAGGGTGCTTATCAAGCTGCAAATGGAGGGGGCCAGCATTATTCTGATAGCTCCATTCTGGCCTCGACAGATATGGTTCCCTCTGCTTCAGCAGAACCTCCGGTCCTTCTGCCCCTTTGCAGGAATCCGCTGAGCCAGGACTGGGTGACTCTGGTCCATCCCAACCTCAGGTCCCTCCATCTGCATGTGTGACTCCTGAGGATGTAGCCATTGCCAGGTTCGAGGTCTCTAACAGGGTGAAGGACATCCTGGTGGCTGCCCGCAAGCCTTTCACCCGTGCCAGTTATGCCATGAAGTGGAAGCAGTTTGCCATCTGGGCTGCCAAACATTCCCTTAACCCTTCCACCTGTCCTATGAAGCATGTCCTGGACCACATGATTTCTTTGTCTGACTCAGATCTCCAGTACTCCTCCCTCAAGGTCCACCTTTCGGCTATTTCCGCCTTTCATGAGCCCGCGAGTGACCACACTATAGCTCAGCTGGATGTCTCCCGTACATTTCTCAGGGGCATCCTGCATCTGAAACCTCCAATCTGTTCCCCTGTCCTGGCTTGGGACTTAATTTTATTTTGGAAAAATGTATCCTGTCTCTTTTGAGCCAATTACGACTTGTAATTTGTGCTATCTCTCTTGGAAAGCGCTATTTTTAGTTGCCATTACTTCTACTCAAAGAATTTCAGAGCTTCACGCCCTCTGGTGTGAGGAGCCTTATTTGATTTTTCACAAAGACAGGGTATCTTTGTGCACAAATCCTAAGTTTCTACCTAAGGGTGGTTTTTGAGCTCACACTTAATCAGTCTATCCACCTTCCTGTTTATTTTTCGGAGCGTGCCAATCCAGGGGAAGCACTGCTCCATATGCTAGATGTGCGCAGAACTTTGAAGCACTATCGGCTTCGGGCTCAGGAGATCAGAAAGTCTAAGAAGTTGTTTGTTTTTTTCGCCCCAGGTAGAGTAGACGTCTTAGTTTCTAAGCAATGTTTATCCACACTGTTGGCTCCATTGTGTTCTGCTACAACAAGTATGGCAAAGAATAGCCTGGTGCTGTCAAAGCTCATTCCACCAGAGGCATGCTTACCTTGGTGGCTTGTTTCAAAGGGGTCTCCGCACTGACATCTGTGCATCAGCCACCTGCAGTACAGTCCACACTTTCACCAAGCATTACAGTCTGGACATTGCTTCAAGAGCCATGCAGGATTTGGTAGGACTGTGCTGCAAGGACTCCTGTCTTAAGTTTATGGAGCTCCAGCCTCCCAGACTGTCTGCCAGATCCTGTCACTGCTTAGTATTTGTTCCTACAGTGTAACCTGATGCCTGAGATACCCCTGGAGAAGATAGAACAGTTACATAACAACTTACCCTAACAGTAGATCTTCAAAGGGATCTCAGTCATCAGATAAGATTTCCCTCCCATCAACCCCCCTTCAGGACCTAACTCTGCTGTATTCCATCTTTATATCTAGAACTGGGTCCCTCGATCTCTCTCCTCGGTTCCCCAGGGCATAAGCCTTGCTCCCTTCATCTCCGGAGGAAAAGAACTGAGGAGGGAGTGGGGCCACCCGCACCTTTATAGGGTTGCTGACATCTAGCAGAAAGGGAAGGAAAGCATACAGAATCCTCACTTTTCAGGAGAGGAACAATGCATTTCACCAGAAAACTCCAGGTCCTGGAGCAAGCAAGCAGAAATGCAGCAGTTTTGCACTGTGTGAGGATGCAAGAAGATCCAACTCTGGACAACCTCATCTTGCGAATAGGTCCTCGGCCACCGAGGTCAACAGTCTTCACTTGTGTACCCTGGACTGTGACCTGCTTAGCTTGTCTGCCAAGATGTTTTGGACACCTGGAACATGTACTGTTGATAGTTCTAGACTGTGTTCCAGAGCCCAATACCAAACTCACATGACTTCCCTGCACAGCGGGTAAGAAGGAAAAATTACTCACCATAGTAATGTTGTTTCTTCTAATGGAGTCTTGCTGTATTCTGACATAATGCAGTTAGCCTCAGCATTTGAACTGCCCCAGAGAGGAAAGAGTTAACTCTATGCAGAAACACAGAACGTTGAGCTCGAGCTCGGTTTTCAAACCTCTGTCTGTGGTACTTCTCAGTGTAACCGTCAGATTCTTATGAGCAACTGAGTACTGAACTATGGAAATTGTTCAAATATGTAAGCCAAAAGGCAACAATTTGGGTCCAAAAGACTCAAGTCGAGAACCCAAGAAGTTTTTTTTCTCTATTAGATACTTCCTGAAGAAGACCTAAGGTCAAAACGTAGATTTTTAACTCTATTTTCAGCGTGCATTTAATATAACCATTTTGTTTTGCTTTTAGAGGACATGCTGACGCAGCGCCTTGTTTTTGTTTTTAATAATATTAAATATATATAACACAAGAAAAGAACCCATAAAACAACTACCCCACCCTAAAGAGGGAGGGTACAAGGCACAACACCATACCTGCCAGCCCACTTCCCAAAAACTAGGTTCTGACAGGGAAGGCGGGGGGGGGGGGAAGTCAGAATACAGCAAGACTCCATTAGAAGAAACAACATTACTATGGTGAGTAATCTTTTCTTCAAACAACATGAAGTCTTGCTGTATTCTGACATAATGCAGACTACCAAGCAGTTCCCTATGGAGGAGGGAATGCAGAACCTACTTTGGGAACAGGCTCTGCAGTACTGCTGTGCCAAACCTAGCATCACTCCTAGCCTGGATGTCCAAAGAGTAATGCTTGTTGAAAGTATGTACTGTTTTCCAGGTGGCTGCTTTACAGATCTCTAACAAAGGTATATCTCTGGCTGCAGCCAGAGTAGCAGCTGTACCCCTAGCCGAGTGAGCCCTCAGGCCTGAAGGGGGTGTTTTACCCAATTTGCCATGGCAGAATTGTATAAAAGAGACAATCCACCTGGCAATAGTTCTTTTAGTGGCAGGCTTACCTTTCCCCACCTCACCATCAGTGAGAAACAATTGAAGACAGTCATTTCTGTGTGCCTTAGTATGCTCTATGTAGTAGCTAAGAGCCCTTTTAACATCCAAACTGTATAATCTTCTTTCTCCTGAAGAAGAATGGTCAGTGAAAAACACAGGGAGAGACATAGATTGGTTAAGATGAAAATCTGATACCACTTTGGGCAGGAACCTCCTATTGGTTCTTAGGACCACTTTATCCCTATGGAAGGATATGAAGCCAGGTTCAACTGACTAGGCCTGTAATTCACTAATCCGCCTGGCAGAAGTAATAGCTACCAGGAACACAGTTTTCCAGGTCAAGTACTTCAACTCGGCCGAAGCTAGAGGTTCAAAGGGTGGCTGCATAAGCTGCAATGCAGACATTAAGATACCAAGCCGGAGTCGGTTCTCTAAAGGGAGGGTTAACATGAACCAGACCTTTGAAAAACTTACTGAAAACATGATGAGATGCCAGGGAAGAGCCCTTCCCTGCTGAAAGAAATGCAGAAACAGCTGCTAGATGAACCTTCAGAGTTGAAGGGCTAAGGCCTAGGCCATTGAGGTGAACCAGATAATCTAAGGCTGTGGAGATGTCTGCAGAATCAGGCACAATGCCTTTCTGAGAACACCAAATACTGAACCTCTTCCATTTGGAATTATAAGTTTTTCTAGTGGAAGGTTTCCTAGAAACCTTAAAAATATCCAGAACTCCCTGAGAAAGATGCAGGCCTGCATATTCTAACTCTTCAAGAGCCATGCCTTGAGGTTGAGAGACTGGAGATTGGGGAACCAGATTATTCCCTGGGAGGAGGACAGGAGATTGTATCTCCTGGGAAGAGACAGGGGACGTGACACTGTCAAGGACAGCAGCAGAGGATACCAAGGCTGTCTGGCCCAATCTGGAGCCACTAGTATCACTGTGCAGGGTTGAGTTCTGATTTTGATCAGGACTCTGAACAGCAGAAGAAAGGGCGGGAAGGCATAGAGAAACCTGTCCTTCCAATCCAAGATAAGAGCATCCTGGGGCACAATCCCCAGGAGTGGAGGTCTGCAACAAAACAAAGGAAGTTGATGATTGTCCGGTGCTGCAAAGAGATCTATCTCTGGATTGCCCCACCTGGAGAAGATGACCTGCAGGATGTGAGGGTCCAGGGACGATTTGTGATGTCCCTGGCAGATTCTGCTCAGGGCGTCTGCTAGTACATTGTCCTTCCCTAGAAGGTGAACTGCTACTAGGGAAGTCTGAAGAGAATAGGCCAGAGACCACAGTTTCATGGCTTCTGTGCACAAGGCCGTGGACCGAGTGCCTCCCTGCTTGCTGATGTACCACATTGTAGTGGTGTTGTCTGTTCTGACTTGGACCACCTTGCCCTTGACTGAGCCTGAGAAGCACTGAAGGGCTAGGAAAATTACCCTGAGTTCCAGGAGGTTGATATGAAGGAGAGACTCCTGTGGAGACCAGACCCCTTGAGCTGTCAGGGCTCCCAAGTGGACTCCCCAACCTAGGAGAGAAGCATCTGTAGTTAGAATTACTGAGGGGACTTAAGGAAGAAATGGGACTCCTTGTCCGAGGTAGTCCTGGTTCAGCCACCACTGGAGAGCTTGGACCAGAGTCTGAGTCACTGGAATCAGTTTGGTGAAGGAGTCCTTTTTCTGTGACCAAAAAGACCTTAGGTGGAACTGAATGTCCCTCATCTGAAATCTGGCTCCCTGTACCACTGCAGTGGAAGCTGCCATGTGGCCCAGGAGTTGGAGGAACTGTCTTGCTGGACGAGAGACCTGATGTCGAAAAGAGGAAGCAAGATCTACTAAGGCCTTTACCCTTGCCAGGGGAAGGAAAGCCTTCACTTGGGTAGTGTCCAGTTCTATTCCTATGAAAGTAAGAAGTCGTACTGGTTCAAGGACAGACTTTGGAAGACTGAGAAGGAAACCCCAGGTACCTGAGCAGGTCCTGGGTGGTTTGCAGAGCTGACTTGACCTGCTGTGATGACTGACCTACAATTAGCCAGTCATCCAGATATGGGAAAATGGTGATACCCTGTCTTCTGAGGTAAGCCACTACTACTGCAAGGCACTTTGTGAACACCCTTGGAGCTGACGTTAGGCCGAATGGCATGGCCCTGAATTGGTAATGGCCTGAAGGCAACTCGAACCTGAGGTCTTTTCTGTGGGAGCACCAGATAGGGATATGGAAGTAGTCATCCTTGAGGTCCAGGGATGCCAGCCAATCTCCTGGTCTTAGAGAGGGAAGGATTCATCCCAGAGTTACCATTTTGAATTTGGGTTTTGAAATGTGTTTGTTCAAATACCTTAAGTCTAGGATGGGTCGCCACTCTCCTGTTTTCTTTGGGGTAAGGAAGTACCTGGAGTACAGGCCTTTTCCCCTGTGCTGAGTAGGAACATTCTCTACAGCTCTGAGAACCAGAAGAAAGGAAACATCTGCCTCTAGGGCAAGGGTTTCTGAGATTGATGCAGGTGGAAAAGACCTGGCCCTCTTTTTTTGGGAACTTTTTGAAGCTGAGGGCCAGTCCTTGGCTTACTACTTCCAGGACCCACTTGTCTGAGGTCACAGACTTCCCAGCCTGAAAGTAGTAAGCCAGCCTGCCTCCTACTGGGATTGGGGAGTCAACCCGGGCTGACACATCAGGGTGTCTGCTTGGCAGGAGCCTTAGACTGGGAGGAGGGAGCAGCCCTGCTCATTCCCCTCCTGCCCCTTCCTCGGAAAAAAAAATCTGTGGGAAGGGAGAGGAGGCCTGGGCTTGGTAAAAAAGGCCTGTGAAAAGGCCTGCCCTTGCCCCTAGACTGCTACTTTTGTGGAGTGGCTTGCTTTTCCTTGGCCTATGCACTCCTGTAAGTGGTTCTGTATTCATCCATTTTCTTCATGTAAGCCTCTGTCTGCTCCCCAAACAGAGAGTTACCCACTACAGGAAAATCCATAGCCTTGGTCTGGGTATCCTATGAAAGGCTAGTACATCTGAGCCAAGCATGTCTTCTGAGAAACACAGATATAGCCATGACTCTTGATGCCACATCACTGGAATCCACAGCAGCATGAAATTGTACTTTAGATGCCTCAATTCCATCCGTAGCCACCTCCTCTAGCTCCTTGACTAGCTGGGGAGAGGCCTGTTTAGCCAGTTCCAGAACAGTATCCCATCTAGACTTCTGGTACCTGGCTGTGTAGGCCATGTAGTTTGCCTGCTTGAGTCCCAAAGAGGATGCCATATATTGTTTTTTGGCCATGGCATCAACTTTCCTGGAGTCCTTGTCCGGGGTGTGTGAAGCCAAAGGAATGTTAGCCCTGCCACAACATGGCTGCTGTGATTATAAAGAAACTCTGTACCTGAGCCTGATAACATATACCTCCTATCCATTCTTTTATCCACAGGAGGTAATGAGTTAGGAGTTTGTAAAATGTTCTGTGTATGTTTCCCCAGGGACCTATTAAGAGAGCTAGACAATCTTTTGGACTCTGGGATGTCCATCATTTCCACAAAATCAGGCTCTTCCTCCTCTTCAACAGCTTCAACCAAGGGGAGCCGGAGGGTTTCAGCCACCTTCTTGTAGAACAAGAAGTGTGAAGGGGACTCAGAAAGCCTGGGAGGGGAGACATTTGAGGGCCTGTCTGGGGAGATGTCCGGTTCAACAGGCACATCCAGACCCCCCATGTCATCATCATCATCACCGGGATAGTCTTCGTCTCCCTCCCACTCCTCATAGAAAGCATCTGGATCATAATCTGAAGGAGACGGAGCTAACCGAATCCTGCCCGCCTAACCGTGGTACAGTTGACGGAACCGGGCGGGCGACTGAACAATGCTAATCACTTTGGCTATTTCTGTCTGCGGTTGGAGTATGTGGCACTGGATCCGAACCAGCAGACTTGCGTTTACTTTTTGACGGAACCGGACCCTCAGAGTCGGCTCTCCTTTTGCCCGAGGAGGCATCGCCTAGGTCAGCAGGCACCTCCTCAGGTTCGGCTGCAACCAAACCAGGCTGGCCATCCAGTTCTACGGACTTCTCGGCCTCCCTTTCCTTCAGCCTACTCAATCTTTTTTCTAGAGTGGCTTTGGGAAAGTTTTTACAAATCTGGCAGTTTGACTTGAGGTGGTCAAACCCCAGACAATAAATACAGATGAGGTGGGGGTCAGCCTTGGCAAAGGCCTCCCCACACTCAGTACAGTGCTGAAACCCAGTGGGACCGGTTTTCTTCTTGGGTTTCTCAGACATGGCCAACCTGCCAAATTACCCTACAGCAGCTTTTAAGCCAGGTAATGAATCACCGATCGGTTACAAACTGTGTCATGGGTTTTGGAAAAGAACCAGAAAAAGCCCAGTTCTTTTGAAACCAATCGGTACCGGAACACCACTCTAATCCCAGAAATTCAAAAAAGTTAAACAGAAGAAAAACAAGGTTGGTTCCAAACCGGACCGACCGATAAGAAACCGAGCAAAAGAACAATTTCCACACTTTTCAAAATAAAACACAGTCACTACCTACTACACTACCTGTACCATAGACAGATGCTGGAAATCCAAAAAATAACAAATAGATAATGTTTAAACCAAACATTTTTTACTTTACCGAACCAAGCTGAGGAAGTCTCCGGAGCGACTTCACTGTTAGGCGGAGTAAAGAATTTGACAGTTACACTGGGAAGTACCACAGACAGAGGTTTGAAAACCGAGCTCGAGCTCAACGTTCTATGCTTCTGCATAGAGTTAACTCTTTCCTCACTGGGGCAGTTCAAGTGCTGGGGCTAACTGCATTATGTCAGAATACAGCAAGACTTCATGTTGTTTGAATGAGCCCTCCTCGTTTGTTGACGTAATTCATCACACTGATGTTGTCCATCTGTATTAATACAGGACCTGGAGACAAGTGGTCCTGAAATGCCTGAAACCCATATAGGACTGCTCTCATGTCCAGGACATTAATATGCAAAGTGTGCTCCACCTGGTTCCATGTGCCTTGTGTCCGAACACGCCCCAGGTGGGCTCCCCACCCAGATCCCGAGGTATCAGTAGTGAGGATCATTCTGACATGGAGTAGGAATCAGGAATGGGACACCCTTGAGCAGTTTGCTGCATTCCATCCACCACTTTAGCGCTTTGTGCAAGGGAGATGTTACTAGAACCATTTGTTCTAGATCGTCTGTTAATTGGTCCCACTGGACTCTCAGAGTCCACAGTGGGATCCGCATGTGCAGCCTGGCCACTGGCACTGTGACACTGGCAGCTGCCATAAGTCCCAGAAGGTGCAGAAACATCCTTGCTGAGACATAACGGCTGCCATGTACAAATTTTGCTTGTGCGATCGATCAGTCATTCTGCTCTGTTCAGTGGCAGAAACGAAGAATCCTGTGCCATATCCAAGACTGCCCCTCTATGTACTGCAGGCATTGGCAGGGTGTCAGTACCAACTTTGGTATGCTGACTGCCACCCCCAGACCATCGAACATCTGTCTGGTTCAAGTCTGCAGTAACTGGTCCCTGGAAAGGGCTTTTAATAGCCAGTCGTCCAGGTAAGAAAAGACATATAGGTCTACCCTGCAAAGGGCTGCTGCCACCACTGCTACACACTTGATAACAACCAGTGGTGCAGAAGACAAGCCAAAGGGCAACACTCTGAACTGGTAATGCTCCCCCGGAACAGGAAAGAACAGTTATGTACTTACTGTAACAGTAGATCTTCGAGAGAATCTCTTTCATCAGGCCACACCTATGGAAATACAGCCACCAGGGACTAGGACTACACAGAAACTTTCTGCAAGCAGTCAGCTAGGGACGACCGACGATGTCCTACATTACAACTCCCATATAAACATGGGCAGCCCTTCCCTCCTCAGTTCCCCACTGGAGATCATGCTTAGAGGACCTTCCTTTAGTAAACCAGGAGAGAATGTATGGTCATACTACCAGGTGAGGTTGGAAATAGCAGGTAGACCATCCTGGAGAAAGAGACAGGAGTTACAGAGCTCCAAGTCCAAGGGGAACGAAGGGTGGGATGGTATGGCCTGATGAAAGAGATTCTTCAAAGATCTACTGTTATGGTAAGTACGTAACGGTTCTATCTTCTTCGAGGACATCTCTTTTATCAGGCCACACCTATGGAACAAGTACCAAGCAGTACTGACAATAAAACAGTCTGGGTTGCTACAGCCAACAAGCCTAAGAAAGGAGGCCTTGAAGTACAGCTAGGCCAAAACCTGCCCTTTTTCATGAGGTAATGTCCAGACTGTAATGTTTAGTGAAGGTGTGGACAGTACTCCAGGTGGCAGCGGCGCAAGTCTCTGCAGCTGACACATTTCTGAAACAGGCAACAGAAATGGCCATGCCCCTTGTGCAATGGCCCTGAACAACCCCAAGAAGTTCCTTACCATACTTCCTATAACAAAAACATTTAGATAGACATTGTTTAGAAACAGGTGCACCCTCTTTCCCAGGGTTGAAGGAAAAAAAAAGCTGTGAGGACCTCCTACAGTCCTTGGTGCAATATCTATAGTACCTAAGTATTCTATGTACATCTAAAATATGGAGCAGTGCTTTCCCTGGATTAGCATGCTCAGGAAAATAAACTGGCAGGAGGATGGTTTGCTTTAAAGTAAATTCAGGCACCACCTTAGGAAGAAACTTAGAATTAGTACGTAAAGAAACCCTGCCTTTGTGAAAAATCAAATAAAGAGGCTCACACATTAAAGCCTGAAGCTCTGAAATCCTTTTAGCAGAAGTACTGTAATAGCACCTAAAAATAATGCTTTCCAAGACAGAAAGTGTAAGCCACAAGTCGTGGCTGGCTCAAAAGGAGCCAAAGTATGCTTTTCTGACACAAAATTCAGGTCCCAAGCTGGGACTGGATTGCAGAAAGGAGGCTTCAGGTGCAGTATGCCTCTCGAAAACATACTGGCCACCTCCAACTAAGCAACCGTACGACCATCAATAGGCACATGAAAGGCTGAGATAGCCACCAAGTGCACTCTGATAAGTGCAAACCTGCATCTGACAAGGACAGCAAACACTGAAGAGATGTAAATTACGTACCTACCGTAATTCTTGATCTCCTCTTGTATCTTCAATATTCATTACTGACTGGGTGTAAGCCGGAGGTACGCACCCGCCACGGGAGTTTGTTTTTTTTTTGGAGAGGAGTCGGCGCTGCCTCCAAGAGCTATGTACTACGTAGGTGTGGAGGGGCGGCCGTTAGGCGCCGCAGACTCCTCCTCCATCCCAGTTCTGTTAGCCGGAGAAGCAAAAAAATTATAAGGAAAAAGGGGAGCGAGGCAAGAGAGCCGAGGGATAGGTAAAGGAAAGGATATAAACTGAAAAAGGAATAAGCCGATAGAGGACAGGAAAGAGGAGAACCTACCCTATGGGATAGCAGGCCTCACTTCTGGGGCAGCTCCGAGGGAGGAACAGATAAGGGAGAAAGAGCAGAAGAAGAAGAAGAAGAAGAGAAAAGAGGGATGTTGGGAGAAGGGAGAAGCTCTGCCATGTTGTGAGGACTGGCTTGAAGGCTCGAAAGCTCGGGACCAAGAAAGGGAGCAAGGATCCCATTTAGGAAAGACTGATGAAAAGGTTCAACTGAGCCTTTGCACAGCTTGATATACAAAAGGCAGACTCTCTGCACCTCCCGCTATCCCCAACCCCTTATACTCCAGCTGAGATCTCACAGACTGCCTAGGCAGAAAATCTGTTCCGAAAGGAGAGCGCCCAACTAGGAAGTGGAAGGAAGCCCACTAGCACCCTGTTTTGTGCTAACACAGGTGTGTGTAGGGAGGGGGGGATTTGAGACCCGGAGAGGGCACCCCCTGCGAAAAGGACAGAGTGGAACTTAGTCTGGCTCCCCAAGGATAGGCAAAGCAGATCAGCAGATCAAGGCAATGGATTGACAGGACAGCGTTTGACTAGCAAAAGCTGGCACAAGAGGAGATTTAAATATGCCAGAGAGCACCCAGAAAAAGTAACCAAACTAAGAGGAATGGTTTCTTTAATTGTGAATCGAACAACATGGCTTAAGGAGGAGCTAAGCGGTCACCCCCAGGGCAATCAGAAAGAGGTTCCCTTAGGACAGAGATGAATATGGCTCATTCCTCTCCCCCACCAATAAGAGGATCCGTTCTGAGAGAAGAACGGAAGGGTCAAGAAAAATTTTGTTTGTTTTTTTTTTTTGCATGAAAAGGAGAGGGGAGGAATGAGCAGGGAGGCGAAGATGCCGAAGGAGGAGGCCCGTGAGGGGAAGGTGGGCGGGTATCAGTAATGAATGGTGAAGATACAAGAGAAGATCAAGAATTAGTAGGTACATAATTTCCATATCTTCCCTTGTCAATCTTCACCATTCATTACTGCTTGGGTGAATACCAAGCCCCCCCCCCCCGAAGGGGGACTAGGAAAAACCCTGAGGGAACAAGACCCTCAGCCTGCTGCTGGTGAAAAGCAGAAGGAAGAGACCCTGGCCTAAAAGACAGGAGTCTAAGGCCGAGGACAGCTAGGAGGTGTCCCTCGGAGACGGAGGAAGCCCCTGCAGAAGCCTTCTAGCCCGGGTGGAAAAGAGGCAGGTCTCTCGGAAAGCAGAGCGAATCACACTACGCCAGGCCAGGGGTGACAATCTTGATAGACGAAGCCATGCTGTCCGCCTAATGCAGATCGCTGTCCCCGCAAGTCTGGAAGCCACCTCACTGGCATTATAGGATGCCCTTGCTTGGTGCCTTGCCAGTTCCAGGACTATAGCGGAGAGGGCAATAGCTTGTCTGGATTGCTCCAAATCAGGCATTGATGCTAGGACTTGGGAGAGCATCGACCATAAATGCCTACTGTAGGCAGCATGGTGAGCCTGATGTGATGCAATGCATAACATCGCACGAGAGGAAGAGAACACTCTTCGCCCCCACCGGTCAAATTGTAGGGAATCTGAATTCGGTGGATGGTCGTGCGCCAGCCGATGGTGCCCGGAGGGAGTCTCTAGGGACACCAATCCTGTGGGTGGGTTGGGGAGTGTACCCAGAGAATCCAATGGGGCACAATACCTCCTCCTGCAGTCTACCGGGGCTAGAAAAGGGGCAGCTGGAGACTGCCAGGCGCGGACAGATGCCTCCTGGAAAGGGATAGGCCAGGATGGTACCACCAGATGCTGTGCACTGAATTCCCCAAGGAATTTGCGCATCTCCCGCTCGGTATTGTCACGTCTGAGAAAGGAGATATGGAGATCCTTAACCATCCTCGACAGGAATCGCTAATAGTCCGTGAAATCAGCATCGGATGAAAGGTGAGCAAAGGGTTCCTCTCCCTCGGAGGAGGGAGACGAGGAAGGTGAGGAGCTCTAATGTCCAGAGGACTCCTGCAGCGGTGGGGAGATGCGAAACACCCGCTCATGCATATACCTGACATATGAGGGGAAGGCCTTCACAAAGCTTCTGAACGTCTCCCAGGATAATGGACCCATAGGACCAACATGGCCTAGAAGGGAGGGAGGTGGCTGCAGAGGAATGGGAGAGGGGCACCTACAAGAAGACAACTGTCTTCTGCTAGGGCTCTGAAATCTGGGAAATGGAGCCTGAGCTGGCGGGGGGCCCGGATATCAAACCAGGTAGCAAAACGGAACCCTGGGGAAGCGAACTCTGGAAGAGCCTGGATGGGGAACCTCCCCTGTGACGCACCTGGGGTTGCAAGAGTCCAGAAGGGTAACCCGCAGCAACGCCACCAGAGGGGTCCCTTGAGCCTAAGAGGGAGAGATGGGGTTCGGCGCTTCGGCCCCTCCCTACACCCTGAGAGGTGGAAGGCAGACCTTGACGCCCCTCACCCCGGCCCCTTAACCCCTCAGATTCTAAGGACACCCTCCTCCTCGACCCCAGCGATAGGTTTCGTCAAACCTGAGGTTTCCTGGGGGGGGGGGGCCTGGAGACAGAACCCCTAGTCCACTCTGAGAAGGCGCAGCAGCACCAGGAACGGCAGCAGCCACAGCTCCCTCGGAGGAGACAGCCCACTCCTTAATCTCCAAACCACCCTCTCCGATGGACTCCAGGCCACCCCCAGCCTGGAGATCCTCGGAGGAAGATGGATCCGGGGACTCAGGAATGGGAATGCTGGATCGCCTGACTCCGCGTTCCAGAAAAGACTCTGATTCCTAAGAATCGAGGCGCCAAGTCGGATCAACCTCTGAATCGTCTGCCTCCGAAGAGGAGCTGAGCAGAAGGACCTCGATGCTGACCACCCCAAGAGTCCCTTGAGAAATGGCACTGCTAGCAGCACTGGAATCAAGCATGGCATCGTGTGGTCCCTGCGCATCACCCGCAGCACCAGAGCCCGGCCCCGATCCGCCTATGGCTCCAGCTAGGTCCCCAGTGCCGCCACTGGAACCCAAACCAACGCGGCACCACACACGGCGCCACCCCGATCACCAGCACCGCAAACGGTGCCGGGATCCGAGACGGCGTCGGAGGACGACATCAAGGGTCCACCAATGCTGGACCCAGAAACTGTGGACTGCGACACTGGGGGAGCCTGCACCTCCAAAGAGGTGACTGCTGAGACGGTGTCCCCACCGCAGCCCCGGGAGGGACCATGATGTTCCTCTATCACCATGAAAGAGGCCTCCTCCTCGGCAAGGCTTGAAGATGAGGAGACCTCCTCCTCACCATACCGTATAGGCCTGGGAGGGGACCCAGAGGAAGGGTTTAGAGACCTGGCCTGGGAGGCCCGAAAGAGACGCCATCCTCCAAAAGTTGGCGGGGCCTTGCCAATTTTGAATGCGTGGACTTCAAGAACATGGCAGCCATCGAGAAACAGGCGTCACATCTGTCCATATCATGGTTAGGTCCCAGGTACCAAAGGCATACATCATGTTGGTCCATCACGAAGAAATGCCGGCCACAGGAGCACCGACGCAGGGGGGCACGGCCTGCTTTAGACTTGCGCTTAGCTCCCAAACCAGACATGATGCGAAATAAAATATAACACAGAAAAAGCTCCTGGCGCCGAAAAGAAATAAAAGGAACGAACTTACCGGTGTCGGGATAGAACCGGGACTGAGGAGTCACAGACGTTCTCGAAGAACGACAGAGTCGTAAAAGGCCTAGTGGTGTACTTCGCACTGAAACTCGCGCAGCAGGTGCAGCCTCGATGGCAGGAGAAACAGAACTGGGATGGAGGAGGAGTCTGCGGCGCCTAACGGCCGCCTCTCGCACACCACATAGTGCATCGCTCTTGGGGGTGGCGCCATTGGCACCGACTCATCTCCAAAAAAAAAAAAAAAAACTCCCGTGGTGGGTGCGTGCCTCTGGCTTACACCCAAGCAGTAATGAATGGTGAAGACTGACAAGGGAAGATCCTGATTTACCAGACAGGTAAAGGGATCCAACTGATGGGAAGTGGCCCACAAAGCAAACCGCTTCCACTTCATGGAAAAAGTGGCCCTAGTGGAAGGTTTCTAGCAGCCATGAGAACATCAGCAACTTTCTGAGGCACCCCAGACCTAGCAATAGCTATATCTTCAGGAGCCATGCATGGAGATGGAGTGATCTGAGGTCTAGATGCACCAGGGTTCCCTTTTCCTGGGACAGTAGGTCCTTGCACAGAAGGCAGAGGCACTGGTGGTTCCACTGCCAATTGCTGTAGTAAGGGGAACCAGATCTGACGAGGCCAAGGAGGCGCAATGAGTATTACCGTTGCTCCCTCCATCTGGAGCTTGATTAGCACCCTCTGGATTACAGGGAAAAGGAGGAAAAGCATAAAGGAACGCATTGTCCCTCTCTTGGAAGGGGAGTTCCAAGAGAGGGACGTGTCTCGCCAAAAAACTCCAAGCTCTGGAGCGAGTGAGCAGAAAAGTGGCAGTTTTGTGTTGTGTGGGGATGCAAAGAGGTCCAACTCTGTGTGACCCCACTTTTCAAAAAGTTCTTCTGCCGCCGAGGTCAACAGCTCCCATTTGTGCATTCTGAACTGTGACCTGCTAGGCCACCTGGAACATGAACTGCTGACAGTTCTAGACTGTGTTCTAGAGCTCAATACCAAACCCACATCGCTTCTCTGCACAGGGGGTAAGAGTGAGATCCCCCTGCTTGTTGATATAATGCACTATGCTGATGCTTTCTGTTTGTACCAGCAGAGGCCCCGGCGACAGATGGAAGTCTTGTAGGCCATACAGAAACAGCCTTCATTTCTAGGATGTTTAAGTGGAGGGCATTCTTGACTGTGGTCCATGTTCCCTGTGTCTGATATGCCCCCAGTTCATCCTTGAGGCATCTGTAGCGAGAATCTGATGAGGGAAAGGGATCAAAAAAGGAACCCCTTTCAACAAATGGCTGGGTTCCATCCACCACATCAGTACTGTCCGGACAGGAGAAGTTACTAGAACCTTCTGTTCCAAGTCATCTGTGCGTTTATCCCATTGCACTCTTAAGGTCCACTGGGGAATCCTCATATGCAGTTTGGCCAGTGGTACTGTAACAATGGCTGCTGTCATCAAGCCTAATAGTCTCAGGAATGTCCTGGCTGTGACATATTTACTGTTGTAGACCATCGGGCCTGTGCAGTCAGATGTTCAGCCCTGTCCTGGGGCAGTATCCAAGACTGCCCCTATATACTGTAGACCGATTTTGGTACACTGACCGTGACTCCCAGGGCACTGAACAACTGCCTGGTGCATGCCCAGAGTCTGGCAAAGCTGCTCTTTGGAACTGGCTTTGAGCAGCCAGCCGTCCATGTAGGGGAAGACATGTAGTCCTTCTCTCTGCAGGGCTGCTGCCACTACTGCTAGCATTTGGTAAAGACCTGTGACGCAGATGATAAGCCAAAGGGCAATACCCTGAACTGATAAGTGTTCCCCTGGATAAGGAACCTGAGGAATTTCCTGTGAGGGGGCAGATCTTCATATGCAGGTAACAATCCTGCATGTCCAGGAAAAAGATCCAGTCCGCTACTTGCAGTAATGGGAACAGACCTTGTAGAGTGACCATTCTGAACGTCTTGTACTGGATAAAGAAGTTCAGGTCTCTTAGGTCTAGAATGGGCCTCAAACCTCCTCTGAACTTTGGTACCAGGAAGTAGCGAGAATAGTACCCCACATTCCTTTGTTCCCAAGGAACAGGTTCAATGGCCTTTTTCTGAATCAAGGCCTGGACTTCCACTTGCAGCACTGGTATGTGTTCTGGAGGATAGGAATAATGCACTGATGGAAGGTCTGAAGGTAATTCCAGAAGTTCTAGAGTATGGTCCTGTTTTATTACCTGAAGGACCCAAGCATCTGATGTAACCCTCCTCCACTGGTCCAGGTGGAGAGAAAGCCGATCCTCTAACCCACTCCAGAAGGTATTAGTGGGTGTGGTTCTAGGAAGGAGTCACGCTGAAGCAGATCCTGTGGCTGCAGCCGCACCCACACCTCTAGGGGCTTTTGAGCAGGCACCTGGGGCGGGTAAAAGCTGATCCTCCTCTGCTTTTACTTTGTTGTCTTGCCCCCTGAACGGTGTCTGTTGCTGATCGGATGAAATGGCACCCTCTGCCTACTTCTTGGTTGTGTGCACTAGAGGGAATGTACTGATTTTAGAGTCCTGCCCAAGACCTGTAGGTTTGAGAGAATATCCTGAATGTCTGCTGCATATGGTTGGCAAATTCTGCAACCCTCAACCAAGAAGTCATCTCAGACAGACTGCAGGAGCTGCTGCTTTGGCAGAAGAATGAGAAATGTTGTAGGCATAGTGTAAACGATACTTACCTACATCTGCCCCTGCCTGAAGGGCCTTTAATAGCTCCTGCTTAGGAGCACCCTCTGGTAAGGCCTGGGCCGCTGCCCTGACCTATTCCCAGAGAGTATTCTGGTATCTTACCATATGGGTGTGATAATTTGCAATTCAGGCTCATGGCAGCAGAAGCAACGACCCTCTTCCCCAGAACATCTAGTCCCCTAGACTCCTTGTCAAGAGGGAGAGAACTAAGATGCTTAGGCACTTTAGACCTATCATGGGCTGCATTTATTACAACTGAATCAGCCTCAGGTTGATGTGCTGATACATTTTATCTGCTTTCCTAGGTATTACAGGTATCATGTTTGGTCTGTGCCAGGCAGCCAGGGTGGCATCCTCCAGGGCAGGCAGTAGTGGAGGAATAATAATTGTTGGGGAGTTAGGTAATTCTAAGAACTCCACCAAATTTATTTTGGGGATGTCCTGCTTTTTATATTCAAACCCCATGGCAGACTGGAGTTGCTGTATTGTGGAGATGAATGAAGGGTCTTCAGAAAGGGATCTAGGGGTATACACTGGGGAGCCCTCGTTCCCTGTGGAGATGGTGGAGCTGGACCTTTCATAACAGCTCTCCACATACTCTTCCTCCTCCTCTTTCTCTTGCATGATGAGGTTAGGGTTATATTCCTGATCCTCGTCGATGGTTTCTGTAGGCCTCAAAGAGGGAACAGAAAAGGTTGTCGATGCCCAGGAAGGCAAATGGCACATCGACCTGACAGATGTCGGCACTGGGGCTTGCCAAAGGTGCCCCATCAGTGTTGCAACATGCCTGCAAAGGACGAAAGCACAGCCTGCACGTCGGAGCTTCCTTGAACTGCAGGCACACAATGGGGGAGGCACCATCCCCAACACTGACATCACACCAACCATGTTAGGTCTGGTGGTGCCCACAGCCTGTCCCGACCTGGGGGGGTGATCAACTGTCTGGGTGGCTGGTGGCGTCACTGCTGAGGTGGTCAAGGACTCAGAAATGGTCACTCTGTGATGGAGGGGTGACCTAGAGCATACCGGGGAGGATTTTTCTTTGATCCTCTCCCTCTCCTGGTGCTTATGTTGCCTGGAAGGTTTCTCCTCGGACTTTAATGAACAAGAGCCCGAGGAGGGGGCCAGGGATGTGGCAGAGCTCTTTTCCTGGAGCTCCTTCTCCATCCTGGCCAACTGCTGTTTCAAAAGGTGAGTCTCCAAGGCATTATTTCTGTGTTGCCAGGCCGCAGCGTTAAACTTAAGGCAGATCTGACAGGCCTGCAGGTTATGGGCCGCACCGAGGCAGCACACGCAGATGTCATGTGAGTCGCCTGAGTAAATATTTTCATTGCATTCGCAGTATCTAAAGAGCTTAGTGAGTTCTTTAGAGGACGTACATAATGTTGGGCATCACTTATTAAAAGTCATAGCGAACTAGGGAGAGAAAACCACTAAATACACTAAGTAGTGGTTGACTATAATGGCAGTGTCTCTGTGTAGGGTTCGGCAAATATGGTTGATAGCAGAAAAAGAACAGAGGAGGGAAGGGAAGGGGCTGCTGACATTTATATGGGAGTGCTGACATTGGACGTGGGGGCGGCCCTTAGCAGACTGCTTGCAAAAAGTTTCCGTGTGTGGTTCTAGTGCATGGTGGCTATTGTTCTATACGTTTGGCCTGATGAAAGAGATTTCCTTGAAGAAGATCCTCAGATATTTCCTGTGAGGTTTCCTGATTTTGATATAGAGGTAAGCATCCTTCATATCCAGGGGAGCATATCCAAACCCCTGTTTGCAGAAGGGGAAGGAGACCCTGCATAGAGACCATTCAAAACTTCTTGTATTCTGTGAAGAAGTTTAGGTCCCTGAGATCTAGAACAGGCCTCAGATCTCCCGTCCACTTTGGAATAAGGAAGTATTTGCAGCAAAACCCTTTGTGCCTCTGTCTTGGAGATATAGGTTCTATGACCCATTTTTGAAGCAGGGTCTGTACTTTCTCTAACAACAGGGACATGTGCCCTATTGGGTATGTTTTCACAACTGGTGGGTGATCTGGAGAGTTGTCCAGAAGCTCCAGAGCATGACCCTTCTCTGTAATCTCCAGAACCTATTCATCTGTAGTCACTGTCCTGCACTAATCCAGGTGGTGGGACAGGCGACCCACTACAACCACCTCCGGAGGTAATGGTGGTTGGTGGGTGTTTGAGCCGGGGGGGGGCAGAGCCACCAGTTCCAGTACTTTTGGGTGCTTTCAAATGGGCACCTAGGGTTGGGAGGGGGACTGGCAAAGCCGCCACACCTCTGCCTCTACCCTGCTGTCTGTAGGCCTGACACTGTCCTCTGACAGCAGACTGGCAAAAATTACCCCTGCCCTTACCCCACCTTGGGTATGGTACAGGGATTTCACTGACTTCAGAGTCTTGCCAGATAACTGAAAGTTTCTCAAGGCTTCTTCCACATCACGGCCAAACAGTTTCTGTCCCCTAAAGAGGGCGTTGAGAACTGTTTGCTGCACATCAGTGGCAAAACCTGCTACCCTTAACCAAGAGTAGCGCCCGAGACAGATGCCAGAGAACTCAGCCTTGGCAGAGGCAGAGATACCATATGCTGTGTGGATCAAATGTTTACCCACATTAGCATCAGCATTAAGTGTTTTGTTTAACTCCTGTTTAGTAGAACCCTCAGGCAAGGCCTGTGAAGCATCAACCAAAGGAAAAAGCTGCCCCAACAGCTGGGTGTGCACGGAGGAATGAAATAAGTCAAGTAGGAAGAAACTCCAGAAGGTGTGTGGGTCTCCCACTGGTTGTTCATGTAAGAGGTCTTGACACATTTGTTTGGTATGGTTTATTAAATTATTTTGAACATACTATTGACTACTATGTTTTTCGTTCCCAGTGGGTAGTACTGGAGTTTCTTCCTACAAGGCCTGTGAAGCAACCTTAGCCCTCCTCCACAGGGTATTCTGGTATTTTATCACATGGGCCTGGTAACATGCAGGCCCAGCAAGACAGAGGCATAGATGCATTTGCCCAAGACATCAACCTCTCGGATTCCTTTTCAGGACAGAAGGAACTCAAGTGTCTAGGTGCCCTGGATCTATCACGGGCAGCTTTAATCACCACTGAATCAGTCTCAGGCTTGTTAGCATAACAACATTTTCCAGAGGGGGCAGGATACATTTTGTCAGCTTTTCTGGGCTCAGCATTTATGCTGTTTGGCCTACACCAGGCTGCATAAGCAGCATCCTCTAAAGCAGAAAACAGTGGAGGAACAATGGCAGCAGGAGAGTCTGGCATCTCCAGAAATTCCAGCAGGTTATACTTAATAGAATCCTTCTCCTCTAAGGTAAAGCCCATGGTAGCTTGCATCTGCTGCATCATGACAAAACTGATGGACTCTCTGGAGGTCATCTCACTACAGGAGGAGACCATGGAGCTAGTGCCATGCACATACTGGCTATCCTCAGCATAGTCCTCCTCCTCCATTATGAGGTCAGGATTATATTCATACTCACTGTTGCATCTCCATTGATGGGAATGAATGACCATACCGATGATGTAGGTGGCGGCTGAGGAGGTCAATTCTGCAATGTATTAACTTGTGATATGGACAGCGTAGCAGGGTAGTTGTGGGAGTCCCATTGACGGGCCCACTGTAGGAGGTAGGCCTAGCAGTGGACGTCTGAAAATGACAGGAGTACTGCTTGTGCGTCAACACCACTTTGAATAGTGGTTGTGACTGCACTAGTCAACAGTGGAGGTTGAGTCTCTGGAGACATACCGGTCGTAATAAGCCTAGTAGTGCCTTTGCCAAGCCCCACAATCTCTGGACAGCTCGGATCCACGGTCTCCACTCTGAAATAAAACACATTAATGTTGTGTCTCAGGAAAATGTTATTGTTAAAAACAATAAAATGCAGCAGTAAGTTGCTGAGTGCACCCTCCCGAATCCAGTCGAATATTTTTGTGTCAAACAAGTGCTTTCTGAAGGCTTGCCAAGCACCGACTTTGGTGTCTGGTTGATGGTTGGGGGTGGGAGCGGTCGGCGCCTCATGAGCGGGTGCTGTCGTAGTTGGGGTCATACCTGTAGTCCGCAGGGGGTGACCCAGATCTCACCAGGAAAGCCTTGTCTCTGCCCTGGTTTTTGTTGCTCCCCAATGAGGATTTGTCCTGGGACTTCAGTGACCACGATTCGGTCAATGGAGCAGACAAGGTCGATTGACCTTGTTGTTGCTGCTTCATTGCTACTAAAGTTTTTAGAAGAAGGATATTTCTCCAAAGCTCCCTTCCTCCATCACCTGGAAGCAGAGTTGAATCCCCAGCAGAACTCACAGGCTTTCATGTTGTGAGAGAGGCCTAGGCAGCAGGCACACACTTCATGGGCATCATCCTTGTAGACTGTCTCCGCACTCACAATACCGAAAACATTTTGACAGTTCTTTCAGTGGCAGACAGGCTGCCAAAAATCATTATAAAAGTGATTATTCCAAGTATAAAGAAAAAAATAAAGAAAACCTGTGGCTTTTTGCAGCAGCGTTTCTGATGACTGGTCAAACCAATGGCAGGAAAAGAACTGAGGAGAGGAGGGGCTGCCTACATTTATGTAGACGCTGGCGAGTGATGTTACCGTTGGAGGACCCTGGCTTGCAAAGTTTCCACATGGTCCCAGCCTTGACGGGGGTATAGTTCCAAAGATGTGGCCTGATGAAAGAGATATCCTCAAAGAAGATCAGCAAAAACAGACACTACTGAAACAGCATCCTAATGGGTCGAGAAATGTGGCACACATATCCCAGGTCTGCATCTCTTGCATGACGGGACTATTAGCAGTCTCTAGCTAAGACTTGGAAATGTAGAAGAAGCAGAGACATGTTTAGCTTAAAACAAGCAGTGACTATAATATGCAAAGTCAGGAAAGAAAGAAGATCAGTGGTCCACAAAGTTCCTTCCTCCACCAATGTAAACAATCTGGAAAGAAAAAGGATCAATGGTCAGTAAATTTCTTTCCTCCGTCGACATACAAAATCAAGAAAGACAGATCATCAATGGTCTGTAAGTTCTTTCCTCCACTTACGTACAAAATCAGGAAAGAAAGAAAGCCAGTGAATTGTCTATCAAGTACTCCCCCCCCCCACCAACTTATCATCCGACTTGATAATAATACCGACTCTCTTTAATGGAAACCTCAAAACCCAAAATATCGAAAAAAGTCAAAGCAGAACAGTTCTATAGAGAGAAGAGAAATGTTCACTAGAAAACATAAAATGCATGCAGATAAAACTTTGCTCTAGAAAAAAATTGATTCGCAAAGGTTATGAAAAGGTACCACAGTTGTGTAACTTGCAGTCACTCATTTGCTGGTCCAAATTTTTTTAATATGGAAAGGAAGCACTACAGCATCACCAGTTCATATATACAGTCCCCACCAAATATACTGTCCGCGGTTTAGACGGGCAAACGGTTACTGCGGGCAATTCGTCAAAACCATTTGCCGTTTGTATACATTATATAATAAACGCTTTGGTTATAGTGGTTGTTGCCCACTGTGTATTGAGGGTGTTGAACAATAGTCCTCACACAGCTAGTGAGCACTGAAAGAGCAACTGACACCATCTGGCCAAAAGTGCTATATTGCAGAATTAGAATAAGCATACCCCCAGTAAATCCCATACCAAAAACTAGATGTCTGTCTTACTTCATTTTAAAGTTATTAGCCATTTTGTAACCCTGATTTCACTTCCTGTTCAAACAAAGCTTGTATCAATGAAGAGCTGATGATGATGTCATCTTGGGAACTCACAGTCCTGTGTTCCTTGTCAGTAAACTTATAGGATCTGTTTCTCCAAGTTGTTAAGATCATGTGCAATGGTTTTCACAAGTAAAAGAGGCAGCACCAGTCAGCAAACTATGTGGGCTTTTTTAATTTTTACTTGGGACTATGAAAGTTATTTTTCTGAGTGACTCAATTCAGTACATTTGGAAATTGATCTAAATATGGCTGCAGCATTGTTCCACAGCCCTCTGTTGGCCTGCCAAAGGAACTGCAGGAACTACCACCAGAGCTGAATATTCTTGTGCACTTTAATATATGCATTTTCCATAATGCATAGCAGCCAAATCCCAAACAGCAAACACAGCAGAAAAAAATGAAAATTCAGTACCTACCGTAATTCTTGATCTTCTCTTGTATCGTCACCATTTCCATTACTGCTTGGGTGTAGCGGGCCTTTGCTCATGGGAAGTTTTGTTTTTTGTTAGAGGAGTTGGCGCCTTGGCATGCAGCCGCTGAAGTGACGCACACTGGTGTACGAGGCGGCCGTCATAGGAAACACAGACTCCTCCTACATCCCAGTTCTGTTAGCCTGAGAGGCTAAATAAAGGCAAGAATAAAACAGTGGGCAAGAGAGCTGAGGGATAGAAAAAGGAAAGGATATAAACTGAAAAAGGCATAAGCCGGTAGAGGACAGAAAACCAAAGAGGGGATCTACCTAAAGGGGCTGCAGGGCCTCACTGCTGGGGTGGCTCCAAGGGAGGAACAGATGAAGAAGGGAAAGAAGAGGGGAAAGAAGAAGAGGAAAAAGAAGACAGAAGGATGTTGGGAGGGAGAACTCTACCAAATCAGAGGTTGGTTTGAGGCTTATAAGCTCAGAACCAAGAACAAGGAAGCAAGGACCCCACTGGATGGAATTTGAGAGAAGGTTCAACCGAGCCGTTTGAACAGTTTGGATACAAAAGGCATATTCTCTATACCTCCCGTCATCCCCAACCCTTTAAACTGTAGCTGAGAGCTCAGAGACTGCCAAAGCCGAAAGTCTGTTCCAAAGAAGAGCGCCCAACTTAGCAAGGGAAAAAAACATATCTAGCACTTTGTTAAGTGTTAACACCAACGTGTGTGTTGGGGGAACGCCCTAAGAAGGCACCCCTTTAGATAAAGAAAGAATGAGAACTCAATCGGACTCCCGGAAGACAAAGCAAAGATCTCCAACTCCAGAAGAGTAGTGTCAGGACAGAGAAAGTATCAGAGACTGACATAGGAGATCCGGGCTTGCCAGAGAGGACCTTTAAAGGAGACAGAGCCAGAAACTGGTTGGTCTCCTAAACTGTGAATTGAACAGCATGGCCAAGAGAAAGACCAATAAGTCACCCCTAGGGGTAGTCAGAAAGAGTTCTCTGAGGATAGCATAAGTCCCACTCATTCCCCTTCTCCCTCAGAAAAGGTATCTGTTCAGATGAACAGACACACGTTTTGTTTTTTTTTGGCGTAAGGCCAACAAAAGAAGAGGAATGAGTAGGGAGGAAACACCAGTAGTAGGAGGCCCTAGAGGGAAGGTGGGCGGGTATCAGTAATGAATGGTGAAGATACAAGAGAAGATCAAGAATTACGGTAGGTATGTAATTTTCATATCTTCCCTTGTCAATCTTTACCATTCATTACTGCTTGGGTGAATACCAAGCTCCCCCCGCAGGGGGGACAAGAAAAACCCTGAGGGAACAAGACCCACAGCCTCCTGTTGGTGGAAAACAGAAGGGAGAGACCCTGGGCTAGTCAAACGAAAAGCCTAAGGCTGAGGACAGCTAGGAGGTGTCCCTCGAAGATGAGGAGATGGAGGAAGCCCCTGTAGAAGTCTCCTAGCTCTGGTGGAAAACAGCGGGTCACTCGGAAGGCAGAGCGAATCACCCTACGCCGGGCCAGGGGTGACAACCTTGATAGGCGAAGCCATGCCGTCCGCCTAATGCAGATCGCTGTCCCTGCAAGCGACTTCACTGGTGTCGTAAGATGCAGAGAGGGCAATGGCCTGTCTTGATTGCTCCAAGTCAGGCATTGATGCTAGGAGCTGAGATAGCATCGACCATAGATGCCTGTTGTAGGCAGCATGGTGTGCCTGAGAGAAGTGATGCAGAGCATCACACAAGAGGAAGAGAGCACTCTTCTCCCCAATTGGTCAAACTGTAGAGAATCTGAGTCCGGCGGTTGATCATGCGCCAGGCGGCGGTGCCCAGAAAGAGTCTCTAGGTATGCCAGTCCTGAAGGCAGGTTGGGGAGAGAACCTAGGGACTCAGAAGGGGCACAATATCTCCTCCTGCAGTCTGCCGGGGCTGGCATAGGGTCGGCTGGAGACTGCCAGGAACGGATAGACGCCTCCAGGAAAGGAACAGGCCAGAATGGCACCACCAAATGTTGGGCACAGAATTCACTGAGGAATTCACGCGTCTCCCGCTCGGTATTGTCTCGCCTAACAAAGGAAATGCGAAGATCCCTCACCATCCTCCACAGGAAGCTGATATTCGGTGAAATCAGCGTCAGAAGAGAGGTGAGCAGAGGGTTCCTCTCCTTCTGAGGAGGGAGACGAGGATGATGGGGAACTCGAATGTTCAGAGGACTCCTGTGGCGGTGGGGATAGGCGAAACACCCGCTCATGCATGCATCTAACATATGAAGGGAAGGCCACCGCAGTGCCTCTGAACGTCTCCCAGGATAACGGTCCCGTAGGACCGAAATGGTCTGGGAGAGAGGGGGTGACTGCAGAGGAATGGGAGAGGGGCACCCACGAAGAGGCAACTGTCCTCTGCTAGGGCTCTGGAATCCGTAAAATGGAGCTCGAGCTGGTGGGGTCCCAGATAACAAACCAGGTCGCAGAACGGAACCCTAGGGATGCAAACCTTGGCAGAGCCTGGAAGGGGGTCCTCCCCATGATGTGCCTAGGGCCGTATGGATCCGGAAGGATGACCCACAGCAATACCACTGGAGGGATCCGCCGAACCCACGAGGGAGAGGCAGGTCTCAGCGCTACGGCTTCTACTCACACCCCGAGGGGTGGCAGGCGGAAGCCAGCTCGACTCACCACGCCCCCTCAACCCCTCAGACTCAGAGGACGCCCTCCTCCTCGATGTCAGTGACAGTGCCTGTCGATCCAGGAGTCTCCCCGGGGAGCTCCCCGAAGACAGGGCCCCGAGTCCACCCCGAGAGGGTGCGGCAGCACCGGAGACGGCAGCTGCCACAGCCCCCTGTGGGAGAACAGCCCTCTCCCCAACCTCCACGCCATCTTCTCCAAAAGGCTCCCGGCCACCCCCAGCCTGGGAGTCCTCAGAAGAAGACTGCTGTGGAGACTGAGGAATGGGAGCGCTGAGCCGCCTGACACCATGTCCCACAGAAGACTCCGATCCCGAAGAATCGGGGAGCCAGGATGGATCCACATCCGAATCGTCCACTTCCGAGGAAGAGGCAATCAGCAGGACCTCAATACTGGCCACCTCAGGAGTCTCCCGAGAAACTGCACCGCGAGTGGTGCCGGTGCCACACACGACACCGGCTGACACCCCAGCACCAGAGACAATGCCCGAACCTGGTCCCGACCCGCCTGCAGCCCCAGCCGAGTCCTCAGCACCGCCCTCGGTGCTGGGACCCGACATGCCACCACCAGTGGAGTCGACCGGGTCCACGGTGCCACCAGCGGCACCGAGAGCCAACACGGCGCCGCAAGCGGTGCTGCCCCAATCACCAGTGCCGCAAACGGTGCCAGGATCTGAGATGGCGCCAGAAAGCGGCGTCGAGGGTCCACCCACTCCGGGCCCGGCAACCGCGGGCCATGACACTGGGGGAGTCTGTACCTCCGAAGAGGTGACTGCCGAGGCAGTGTCTCCGCCGCGGCCCCGGGAGGGACCACGGCGTTCCTCCGACACCACAAAAGAGGCCTCCTCCTCTTCAGACCGTACAGACCTGGGAGGGGACCCGGAGGAAGGGTCAAAAGTTCTTAGCTGAGAGGCCCGAGAGCAACGCTGTCCTCCAAAAGTCGGCTGGGCCGTGCCGATCTTGAACGCGCGGACTTCAAGAACACAGCGGTCCATCAAGAAACCGGCGTTACATCTGTCCATATTATGGTTAGGTCCCAGGCAACGAAGACAAACATCATGTCGGTCCGTGACGGAAAAATGCAGGCCACAGGAGCAGAGCACGAAGAACGCACGGGGGCACGGCCCGCTTTCGACTTACGTTTAGCTCCTGAACCAGACATGATGCGAAATTAACACTCTGAACAGAAAAGCTCCCGACGTCGTCAGAAAAATAATAAAGAACGGTCTTACCGGGAGACGACGTCGGGGAAAAATGAACCAGGATGCAGGACACGGCATCGAAGCACGACGAAAACAGAGGCCTAGTGGCACAGTAACTTTTTCTCGCTCCACATAGCGGATGCAGCCTCGCCGGCGTGAAAAACAGAACTGGGATGGAGGAGGAGTCTGCGGCACCTGACGGCCGCCTCGCAACACGCCACCTCGGGTGGCGCCATTGCGCAGACTCCTCAAAAAAAAAAAAAAAAACTCCCGTGGTGGGTGCGTGCCTCCAGCTACACCCAAGCAGTAATGAATGGTGAAGATTGACAAGGGAAGATCGGAGATGATTCCACAGTTCACAAACTAAGTCAGCCAAAATGAAAACATATTATATAATGTTGATCACATCTGCATGTAATCAGTAATTGAATGACTGTTCACCATCGCATCCACAATATACAGACTGTAGTTAAATATATGCATTACCCATATGCATAGCAGCCAAATCCCAAACAGCAAGCACAGCAGAAAAACTGAGTTGATTCAACAGTTCACAAAAGTAAGTCAGCCAAAATGAACACATATTCTGAAATGTTGATCACATCTAAATGTAATCAGTAACTGAATGACTGTTTACTATTGCACTTACAATATACAAAATGCAGTTAAATATATGCATTTCCCACAATGCACAGCAGCCAAATCCAAAACAGCAAACACAGCAGGAAAAACAGAGATGATTCCACTCTGTCTGTGTCTGTATCTGTGTTTTATTGTACTTGCTAATGCAGGATGCCATGTTACAATGTTGCATAAAGCATAACTCCTTGTTTCTGCACTTGTCATGTTACAAGCACATTAAACCACTTTAAGGCATGGTTCTACTGTGGAATTAACTTTGTTACAAACCCTGAAATTTGCATAGTTTTTAAAGCAATGTTTTTTGAACAGTGCTGCTTGTTTTATATGTGAAACCCATTGCACGTGATCTTTACAACTTTGGAGAGACAGGCCCTATAAGCTTGCTGACACTGAATATTAGACTGAGTTCCCAAGATGACATCATCATCAGCCCTTCACTGATACAGGATTTTTTTTTGTACAGGTAGTGAAATCAGGGTTACAAAATGGCCAATAACTTTAAAATAAAGTAACGTAGTAATCTAGTTTTTGGTATGTGATTTATTGGGGGTATGCTTATTCGGATTCTGCAATGTAGTACTTTTGGCATCAGTTGCTCTTTAAGTGACGATTAGGTGCCATTTAAGTGTGGAGTGGTGTACTTAAACACAATACCTGCCAGTCAGGATTACTCACACGTATCCAAAAATGGCATCCAAGCACAAAGCTCTGCCTCTGAGCACTAAGATTGAGCAGCTTAACAAGATGGGAGAGTTACCAAAGATGAGACAGTGAGAGCTTGCTGTTCAACTCAATCTCCCAAAATCAGCTGTGGCAGACCTTCAGAAGCAAACGGACAAACTTATAGAGGAGTGGCATCAGAACTCAAACCCCAACAGAAAACAAAAACGAGAGGGCAAGAATGGGGAGACAGAGGATGCCTTGCTCCGATGGTTCCAAAATGCCAGGGGTAGAGAAGTTCTTATAAGCAGACCCATTCTGATGCAAAAAGCTAAGCAGCTGGTAGAGGCACTTGGTAAACCAGACTTTAACCCATCTGAGGGCTGGTTAAAGAGATGGAAAAACTGAAACAACATTGTGTTTCACCGTGGACATGGCGAAAAACTGAGTGCTGATGTTAACAGTGCTGACTCCTGGCTTGCTAATGTGTTGCCTGAACTACTAAAGGGATACGAGCCCCGTAACATCTTCAATGCCGATGAGATCGGTTTGTTAGCTTCGGCACCTTGGCTTTCAAAAGTGAGAGTGTTCAAGGACAAAACGGGCAAAAGAGCGCATTTCAGTGTTCGCATGCTATAATATGGATGGGTCTGAAAAATGCGAGCTTGTTGCCATTGGCAAGTCCCAATCAACAAGATGTTTCCGAGGGATCAATCACTTACCTGTCATTTACTGCGCAAGTAGGACATTGTGCATGACAGCAGACATTTTTACTGACTGGTTGCGCAATTGGGACAGAAAACCAAGGGGTCACAAAATTGCCCTCCTGCTGAAAAATGTCTCTGGCCATCCTAACCTGACTGGGCTAAGAAACATTAATCTAATCTTTTTAACCCCCCCCCCCCAACACCACTTGTTTAATCTAGCCTCTTGACCAGGGGATTATTTACTCGATGAAACAGCACTATGTCAGGGCGATGAGGGAGAGAGTACTGTCTGACCTGGACACCAATCCAGAACTTAGCTCCCTAAACTGTGCCAAAAAAATTTTACTGCTCGATGCAGTTTGTATGCTAAAACAGGCATGGGACAGCGTAACACAGCTTACCATTCAATCATGCCCACACAATGCAAAGCATCATGGGCTGCATATGCAAATCACCACCATGATGCTTTGCATTGTGTGGGCATATGTGATTTTGTATTTTCTTGAAACTTGGCTTCCCAGCTAAATGCCCTTTGGGGTAACCCTTGCCTCAGTGTTTGCGCACAGAGGTTCTTTGTCTTTACCATTCAATGCTGCTTCAGAAAGGGTGGATTTGCTGTCTGTTCAGAGGCTGGGAGTGATACACAGGCACCAGAGGACGACAAGCAAGAAAATCTCCCCGCACCCGAAGGAATGTCAACACAGGAGTTTGCTGAAGTTTGTCACCTTGGTGACAACCAGGAGGAGCCAAGTGCAGAGGATGACATCACACAGGTCGTGAACTCCATTATAGGTGCAGGCGCAGACGACAAGGATGAAGCAAAGCAAGACCCTGATTACTGCCGGGAAGAAGAAATCATTACCCCGAGGATGTCCAGTCAGCAATGCCAACGTTCAGGAAAGCAATGGAGCAGCACCCTCTGCTCGAACCACAGTGGGATGCTTTGGCAATGGTAGAGAGGGTCTGGAGTCCCTATGGAGAGAAGCTGAAGGTCCAGACGAGGATATTTTGGCAGCAAGTAGGACACTGACATAAACTGTCAGGGCAAACTGTTCTTTATTATGTTTCTTTTGTGTCTTAAAATCTTTAAGCCCAGCAATGTACTGTATTAGTTAATGGTTATTTTCTTTTAATACTGTTGAAATAATACATTGCTACCTACCTATTGTATAGTACTCAAATATCATCTCCATGTTACAAATACATTTTTGTAATTGATACTGCGCTCCTGTTTCCGATTTTACTGCCCACTTGCTATATCAGGCATATACTGCAAAGCCAACTGTGCCCGTTATAAGCGGTGCCGACTGTACCTACTACATTAGGCTCACTATGGTTACTCAAAGGACACCTAAGCTTTATTTTTTCCATAACACGTGACTGAAAATGAATCCCAGGATATCGTAGCACAGCTACTCCCCTTTTATGTGATGTGCCTCTTTACCTTTGAACTGTTCATTTAATACAGTTTCGTTGTGCTTTAAAAAAACCTCAAACCATTTACCCTTGCATTGATTAGTATGCCAATGTCCACACACAAATAAGGGCTGAATACAACAGTAAACACTGTCCACTGGATTTCCGTAAGTTCTGTGCAGTGTTGTTGCTTCACTGACACCATTGTGCATAATGTCTGTGCCATGTTAGGTGTGTATAATGGGGGAGCAAGTTTTGAATAGGACAAATTTGTGTGTTTAGTTTTTTTAAAATGTGATGAAACTACATTAAATTAGCACTTCAAAGATAAAGAGTCACATTGTTAAATGGGCAATCACTATGTGACATTGTCCTGGAAATGAATTTTCATTGATGTGTTATGGAAAAAAAATAGGTTTTAGGAATCATTTAGTGTTTGCCACTGCTGCTGTCAGATCTTGGAACAGGCTCCCGACTGAAACACGCAACACTGGAACAATGACCGGCTTTGTCAACACTTTAGATGCATTGTTCACTTACAGATGTCCTTGCTAAACTGTTTCATATACAATCAGAGGCACACTGTTCCTTAAACGTCAATTATATTGACTGTATAGTACGTTTTATAAAATGGGGTATAAAAACTGACCAAATCAAATAACTCCATTGGTTAAAACACAGCACCTGACCATTGATTATTTACCTAGAAACTGCAGTCTGTAACTAATCTGCCATAATCTGACCAGCAACAACCTAACAAAATGAAAAATGTTTTCACTTTTTAAACACAAAAACCCACACTAAGGCATAGCTTTTTCAAAACAAATACAGTTATCAGCTTCATTCAAAAGCACATGGCCTTTGTCACATAACTCACCTACTCTACCCAGCAGCAACCTAGCTAAAGGAAAATGAAAACTAAAAAATTCCATTTTATAAGCACAATAACTTACTTCAGGACATAGGTTTCTTGAAAATTAATGCACTTCCCAGGTGCACTGAAACTCACTTGGCCATCGGCCTTGTGCAAGGGCGTGCATTAATTATCTAGAAATGCATACCCTGTTGTGGGTACTGCTTGCACATTCTATACTAGTACTTTCATTGCTCTGCAGCTTTCCCGTGACCACTGGACCATTACGTAACAATGTTATTCAATTAAGATGATGCTGTAAATAGGATAACACCAAGTAATCCTGAATAAATATGTTAATAAAACTAATCTACTTACTTCATGTTCTCGTTCTGCAGATGCTGCCCTTTATCTGTTTTCTGTCTTCCTGGTCTTTACAACTAGGTCTGTATGTAGCCCACTGCTGCATCATCATAGGTGTTCTAACCAACATCATCGGCTACATTTGGTCAGTGGCTCCTGCTACCACTACTTACATTTATTTACTGATTACAGATTAATAGAGTGCTCCGACCAATTAAAGCACTCCTTTTCTCTGTGCATGAGACACTCATATTCTGTGAAGAGTGTCTCACGCAGCTGCCCTGGGAACAGGCAGGTTTGGGTAAGGTTGTTTAAAAATTAATACATTATTGATCGATCGATGTTATATTAATACTGCCACCGAGACCACACTTGTGGTTGTAAAAGTGTTCTCACTTACATTCTTAAGGTATTAGACGCTGACCTTTGGTTCACGGCTCTTATACCCTAACAATGGACATGAGACCACTCTTAAAACTATAAGACTGGTCTAGATGGCGGTATTAACACAGCAATGTGGTACATGGTCTTCTACATTGGCGAAAATGGAGCAGTTCAGTGTGCTTAATTTTCATCGCGGTAGAAGCCTGAGCAAATAGCGTTATCCACTGACTACAGTTGATGATGCCACTGGTTAGCACACCTGTAATGGCACAATTCTATTTGTGTGGGGCAATTTAGAGAGCTGCTTCTGAAGAGCAGAGAGACAGAAACCGGATAAAGTGGCACATACAAAAACTGTGTAGAGAAATATGAATTGTGAATTCTGTCATGTATCCCTTCCCCTGCAATAATAAAAGTTTTTCTTTTTTTTTTGCCATCTGCTCACTAATAACGGCATTTTGGATTCTTTAGAACTCCTGCCTGCCAGCTCACTGCTTCCACTTTCTCTATGCCCACAGCTTGTTGCATCATTAACTTTCAACCCTTCAGCTTGTACAAGATTTTGATTAGTCTGCACATACAGCTTTAATACTGTTAGCTCCATTCCTAGGACAAAAAGGATTCAGGCATCTTTAAACATCCATCCATCTTTTATGAAGAAGTACCTCAAGTGCAACTTATCTGCTCAGTCAAGCATTCACCCATCACCAGGATACATCCGCTGCGCTTCATGTATCCTTTCATTTACATAACATATAACTTTCATTTTAAACAAATAGCCATTCTCTTCAATAGCACTTTTTAAAGGCTGAACGTTCCACTGGTCAATCTTTCAAATAGTCGCTACATAATTTTGTTTAAAGGTTTTGCAACCTTAATTAATGCTGATCCACAATACAATACGTTCATAGTTTTCACTTTTTAAGGCCATTGGCATTCCCTTGTCCCTGATCCCGAACACATCCAGGACTTGACAAAAAACACATTTTCAGTCAAAACATACGCTCCTCTTTCCAACACCTGCAACTACAGTACAATCTTGTTAGAATTCAAGGCAGATTATTTTACAGAATAAATGCTTGTGAATGCAACATGCACTCTGTTTTCAAAAGGTCACACGTAACATGTGAGATTCTGTTTCGTTTCCAATTACCGTTGGAGTGAACAGATATTAAACATTAAAGAGAAAAGAAAAAAAAAACTCCACTTGATTTTCATTCTGTGGCTGAATTTAACTACAGACCAGGTTTAAAAGAAAATCAGGCAGCCATGCCTCCTTGTTACAGACACTGAACTATTCAGTGCTATTGAAAAAGTAAAAACTGACTACCATGCTAACATCATAATGTTACGTACATATTATATATTGTAGCATATAGACAGTGAGGATACTTGGCATGCTATGTTATAGCTTTCATTACTACAATACTTCCTTCTGAAAAAATCAATATACATATTAAAAAACACCTACTATAGTATTAACAGTGGCTACTTGCGCTTCTCTGCTTGCAGAGGACCACTAGCACTTAAAAAGTATAAAAAGAAACGAATTTTTTGGAACACCTGCAGTTCATCGCACACACACACACACACACACACACACACATACACTCTCTTACTCAAACATGCACATAACTTAAAGCCTATAATTACCGATTTGTTTCACATCCTCTTCATAACTTGTCATCATAATATACCCTTAATTCCATCAATACACTGGCTAGCTTTACATTAGGAACAAATGAGTGCTCCAAAGAGAAAAAAGTAAGTGCAAAACCCTCTTTGGACACAAATCTAGTCCTACTCAAAATGCATGGCACTGACGTGAAGAAAAAAAGCTCATTTAGTACCCCATACTAGAACAAACTCCACCTTTAGGTTGTGGGAGACCAGTTCTAATGGTTAGATAGATATTTTGGAAAATATTTATATAACTTTTCATCATTATGCACATACCAAGGGTCAAAGATCATAATGATAACAGCAGCATATGACAGCTTCATTACTGCTTCAGTAGTAAATCAGACGATATCAGTACACTTTAAGTGGTAATAGCTTATTTTGTAACAAAAAATAAACTTTGACATTTAGATTATGCTCTTTTAAAATGGTGAACAATGAACGTACTACAGTACATGCATTAATTCTAAATCTGCTGCTCATGGAAAGACTGTCTATGTGAAAGTTCTTCTGTGGACCAAAAAAAACCAAAAAGCTGCATTGTTTCATTTAACGGTGGTGGCATTCCTTCACAGTCACATACAGGCGTCTTCATCTACTTCAATGTGCCTCTTCACAAGAACGAAAAAAAACATCTGTGATATAGCTGTTGGCGTCTTATGTCACTGTGCCTGTGATATAGGTAGAAAACACAAACAAGATACGATTTAAAAATGCTATTAGGCTAATCCCCCACAGGGTTACTACATGCAGTACATGCGCTTCAGAAAATAAACTGGACAGCATTTTATGCAGCTAAACCATAGCAGAAATTTCGCAAATAAAGGTTTCTACTTCATTCTGTGGCCATTAAATACAGTACCATCTTATTAAAAAACTGGCAGTGTAATATTGTGGTGGGGGGGGGGGGGGGGGGTTGAGATAGCTGGCACAAATTCACATCCAGTATTTGGAAATATTGTTGCAGTGTAGTAGTGATGTCACAACTATACTACAACATTTTATGACCTCTGAACTGCACTACAACAACTTTTTTTTACTGACTTCTGAACTGTAGTACAAGATTTTTGATCCCCTCAGTTTCAATGCACAATAACAGGTACAGTAACCATAAATATTACAAATGCATCATTTTTCAGCTTCCACCAAAATATTCACAGTTGCCATCAGCAGAACTCAGCTGCACAAAATTCTCCCCAAATTTGGATTTCAGGACACTGTAGTTTTTATTATTAAGGATATTTCCATTAATACAAGATTTTCCCCTTAGACTTCATCTGTTCATGTTGCTTATACAGCACCTGCCTCAAAGTCAGTCTTCTGCTTATGACATCACAACCAGTTGCCATGGAATAATTTTGATGACACAAGCAGAGGATAATAACTTCAAGGCAGGAAAAGCAAAAGGAAAAGATGAAGTCTGAGTGGCAAAGGGCTTGGGCCCCTCTCTCAGTCTTAAAAATGCAGTGTAGAGTTCTGGTTGCTAGGGCAACATGAGTGCAAATGCATTACATTTACATGATTTGTGTGTACCTCTGCAAATCAACTAAACTACATAATGTGAAGAAATGCAACTGCAGTCGTAAAGGTGGTCATAGATACACAAATAAGTGCAAACTGTCCTCTCACTAGTGCAAATGCCATACACAAAGCCAAAGTGCACCCTAGGAACCACAAACTACATTCCAGCAGTTGAGAAAGAATAACAGCAGTTCTCTACCACTTTTGTGCAAGTGCAAACCCACAAACCATGCCCCCATGAAGCACAGCGGTATAATAGCATAACCTATCACAGAGCACAGCCTACACCACAGGGTAAGCAGTGTGAGTGTGTGTCTGTGTTAAATAGGAAAATATTCTGGATAAACAAGCATTTGTCAATGTCAAATGTTTGCTTGCATGTTATGTCAGGTAGGCTTTGGTTGTGCTGTAGAGCATGATGAAGGCAGAGTGGCACTGTAGTAAGAAATAATTTGCAATAGAGTAAGTGAGTAGTACCATTTATCTTATGTATTTTCACTTCTGAAGCAAGATACAGGATTTTGTAGGTTTTAAAAATTCCCAGTCTCATGCCATGGGTGCTATGTAAAAATGAAATATATTGGTAGAGTGCTGTGGTATTTAGCATTACAAATATGTCATAACATCATCCTGCTAGATCTGGAGTGTGAACCTAGCATGTAAATTGTACGAGTAAGCTCAAGGGTAGAGATTTTTAGAAACAGCAGGTGTGGGTCATGTTTAATGACATGAGTAATTAAATACGTAGGCTATGACATGCATGGCAACCTCTTTTGAGAGAAAGCTGCAGCCAATCACAAGGTGTCACCTGTGTGACAGAACATTGTGCAGTCCTTCCCAAGCTTAAGAGTGGTGGTGGCGACAGTGCTTGCCCCCATCATGGTGGTGTCAAGCTGGCTCCCCGAGCTTGTCCCCGAACTCGAGTCACTGACATGGGAACACAGTATGCTGCCCACTGTGCCAACAGCCGGCTCCAGACTCAAGATTTCTTCATTTTTTTTTTTTTACATTTTGACCACACATTTTTAACATACCTTTTTTTTTTATGCCCCCCCCCCACCATGACAGGTATCATTTATAAACTACTGACTGAAACGTTATTTCACTTCACAAGTGTGAAAACGTATTTTAGGCAGGATTTGAAAAATAACACGTGTCACACTCATGAGTTCTTGTGAAAAAATGGCTATGTTGCAAATGTGGGATCAAAATACTGAAAATTACTAAAGTTGTGCGTAAACATTGAAAATTTTCAATGTACCTTCATAACTTTGGTATTTTAAAAGAATGTGACCTCAGAGTTTCAACACAGTCTTTTTATGACCTCGATTCACAAACCTGGTAGGTGAAATGTTTCAAATCCTGCCCAAAAGGGGATTTTGTTGAGTGACCACAAAATCACCTTTGGGTCAGATTGGAAAAATTTCACCTACCTGGTTAATGTGGTAGAAAGTAGGAAAAATATTGAAAAATAGTGAAGTTATGAGTAAAGTGAA